>OX326968.1:51046726-56046726 GCA_946800305.1 Medicago arabica
GTTTAAGTTTTAACACAAGGTAGGCTGAGCCTCTATGTACAATACATGCTTCAATCCCAGAAGGCACTTGGGTGAGGAGACGTGTTAGATTTAACAACTTCAGCTATAGAAATATTGGTTGCTCTTTGAATGCAGAAAACAGAAATCTATGTAACGCAAGGTGCACACACAAGTTTTTATACCTTGATTTGACAAATCCACAGCACTCTCAGCTGTGACGGGTTTCATAAATTCTGTGTTGCAGTTTGATGCATCACTATTTTTATCAAGTCTTGAAACTTCTGAGTTGGAAATCGGCACATTTGTTTGGGCTTCAACTCTAGAGTTTGTCACATCATTTGCTCCATCATTTTTCAAGTTTACCCCCAAGGTTGGTATTTCAATTTTTTCAGTATTTCGATTCAAAGAAGCAGCTTCTAGTCCTGGGTTGGTAGGAACCTGCATGATAGTAGATAGTCAGGTATTTATAAAAGAAACCTTAAAAAAGACCAAGCCAGAATTCACATGGATACACATCATTAGCTTGTCATCTATTATCCGTGAACACCATAAGCAGACAAGGACTCACAAATTGACATCAAATTCTCAATAAAGGACATTACTACTGAATGACAGCAAGGTGTGGCGGATTTTTTTGACACCCTCGTAGGAAACTTGTAAAGGGATGCTTGCCGGCGGCACCATAAAGTCGCAATGGCGTGCTTATATGGCAGATTTTAGGCCTGCCACCATTTGCTATTGGCAACACTAATACAGGACGATATTCAACCATAATTACAAAATCCAAGTATACCAACCTCATTTGAGAATTAAAAATGTCATCTTAGCAAGGAAAAATCATAAGATGTATAGAACTAAACATAATTTAACCATAAAGGAAAGATATTGTTATTGTAAAGAACAGATATCCCTGAAACATGTCATTTGAATTACAACAGCCACAGGTCATAGGGGTGAAAAAAATCATAGAGGAAACACTTTAGGCAAAGTTGTAGAAATGAATCTTATGATTGTGCTAATAATTTACAGGAAATAGTGACATGTTTGAGGAGTATATGTACAGTGTGATACAAAACAAAATTCTGGAAATACAATAATCCCAGACACAGCATATTATCGCTTGTAGCAGTTCCTGAAATTCAAAGGACAAGAAAACATGATAAATTGACAATATTAAATCATAACAATAAGACAAATTTCCTTTTAATAAGAAAGCTAAACTAAATCACTGTCAATATTTTTATATTTACTCAAGAATGTCCATCGATACAACAGTTGGAGAAGTTACCATGTGACTACGAGATCCCAAGTTTGAGACTCTGTCACGGCAACCCCCCCAAAGAAGTCTCTAATAGGTGTATATTTGATAAAGGAAAAATATATAAATGATATACAGGCCAGCATCTAGAACTCAGACCAACATAAGTAAGAAAACAACTTGACCTTGTAGTTAACCGAAGCATTGGCAGTCATTGGATTCCTTGCTGCAAGTGCAACAACAGCTTCAGAACTGTGATGGAAAGATTCTGAATGTCTATTTTCCATTTGATTCACTTTATGAGTCTTCAATTTGTTAGAATGTGTACCATTTGAGATGACACCATCAATTTCACCAGCAGTCCTTTTCCTGCTTTGATAATTAAGCATTTCTCAAAGTTCAAATAAACTTAAATAAAAATTTATGCTTAATACTATCAACACAATGAAAAGGGACAAGAGTATACAGGGAGGGGAAGAACTGAGAAGACATACCTATTGAAAGCATGAGCAGATGAGTGAAGAGAGTTTTGTTTGTTTAAAAACAAAATTCCACGAAGAGGCTTTCCATCAATAACAGTTTCAATAGTATATCCTTCTGAGATGTTTTCAGTAACCTTGGCTTCAAATGTTTTCTTTCCATGTGGAGGCAGTGATTGATTTGCCGGGATATTTGGTCTATCTGTATTTATGACGCATATTTAGCTTTTCTCAATCGGTACATTGAAATTTAACATGTCAAACATCGTTTCCATTCATTTTGCCCTTCTTGTGGTTCCTTATTTTATTCCAGTGTAGTCAATCGTGGATCATATAAAACCGTGGGTTGGTAAAATTCTGCTATACTGCAGTGCGAAAGCGCCGCTACTTAACAAAACTTTGTACTTAATGGTGTAAATGTATCGCGGAACACTAGCAATTAGTTCAAATTCCGCTGCACAATAGTGTTATTACGTCGCTATTTGACGACAGGGTTTTATTCAACACTGACTTGCCATGACTATACTCTACATCAAAGATTAATGCATACTAGTTGGAGGAACTTGTTCCATACTAACACAGACTTGAATAAATGACTTTTGCAAAGAGTTCAACTATGAACACAAATTTGTACTGCCCAATGTCATCAATGGTGGACCATGGTGAATAGCCAAAAATCCGAAATATGGCGCTGCCATCATTCACAAATTGGCCATGGTGGTTTTCCAAAAATACGCCATGGCGGATATTTGACAACACAGGTACTGCCTTAAACTCAATTAGCCAAATTGCCCAAACCCTTGTGCATACGCCCCATATACCTTTGAATAAATTCCTCAATCCAACATATCAAGGTCGATATAGCTTAAAACCATAGTTTTACATGTAAAATTCGACTTTGTGATATCTGTGAAGCAAAAAATTTATATATAAAAAGGTAAATTCTTACTTGGCTGGCTATAATTCATCATAGTCGTGACCTGACCAGCATCATTACCCACTCCATATCTACCCATATCTTGATTTTGGCCAGGAATGAGATTTTGGTCTTCTTGGCATTTCAGCTTCAATATCTTCTTCATAGATAACTTCTCTGGTCTCTGTTCACTTTCCCTAGAAATACCTAGAAGTTAGAAATATATCAAAATTAGTCATTCAGTGAGATAGAGAAATGCCATAACCAAATGATTGCTTTCTAAAAATTTAATACTAGCAAATATAAAACACTTTGTTGAACCTGTATGTAGGTAATACATATCATCCAGGGCTTCAAGACTCTTATTACAACCGCCGATAAACACAAGAACACCACCCATAGATGGGTCTAAACAGTCACCAGCTACAGAAAATCTAGCAGAAGGACAATTGGTTGTAGTTGTATTGTTTCTCCAAATACCAGTATCTGCATAGTATAAAAAGTAAAAGATCATAGAGAAAGCTAACTCAATCAATATTAATGAACATGTCATGCTATTAATTTCAGAACAGCAAACAACAAGATAAATTAAATTAACTATATGTCTTTCGGAACAATGAAAATACCATAAGTATCACAATAGTCACTAGGGAAATAATTTTGAAAAAATATTGAGCAAGTGACCCTACTTAGGAAAAGCTACATGACAAAGTAAAACTCTGATCATGTGAATCATTAAATATCTTCTGAATAAATGTTTTAATAACTTGTTCCACTGAAATCAGAAGAAAACAAGGTTGTAAAAAGACAGTTACTGGTGCATCGACCTTTGTGTTATTTCTTTATTAAGAAGACAAGGAGTGTAGTGAAAAAGTTGGAGCAATTACACTTACAGTAAGGAACCGCTTTTCTTAAACAAATAAACCACAATATAACAACAACAACAGCAAAATTGAAGACGAAAACGTATTTTATAAGCTATATTGAACATACCAACATCAAGCGTATAAAGGTCATTGTATAGATTTTGGGCATCTGTAAATCCACCAAAAACAAACAAGTTCTTGCCAAAAGAAACTGTGGAATGACCAGCCCGAGGTGGCAACAATTGGCCTGATGTACTCAGCTCCCTCCAGTTCAGAGTATCTAATATTTACAGAAGTTCAAACGAATATCATTATATTCTGATAAATGTCCCTTGTGCATCATTAAATTCACTGAAGTAAACAAATGAAAAGGATAAAACAGATTGATACCAGTGTCAAAGATATGGACGTCAGACAAATAATAATCATGCCCGTCTTCACCCCCTATCACAATAATTCTGTTCTTCCACGTTGAGCATGAGTGGCTATCACGAGGAGATGGTGGCGTGCCTGATGTTGTAGGACGCATCCAAACAAGTGTCTCTATAAGTGAAACGGCGAAAACGAATTAACAGAATAATCTATGTCTGATACTTCAATCAAAAGCAAAATATAAATTCTCGAATACAAATGTTAACGTAAGAAGGTAAATGAAAAACCAACTAAAATGTTCAAAAGCTCGGCCAGAAGTAATCCAAACCCATCGCCCTTAGTTCTCACTATTTAACCAAACAATAGCCCCCTGACTCCCTTATTTCATTCAGAATTGAAATTATAATATGCCTAAAAAAGCAAGTGAGGTATGACTAGTTTTAATTTGTTTACATTGATAATCAACAAAATAAGAAATCCTAGTCAATTGATCATAATTCATTTAAACGGCAAAGAGTATTTATTGTGTAGAGAACTGGCTTGATGAATAACTGACAGTATGACAGCATGATAAGACAGAGTTACCTGTATTCAGTATGTAAAGATCATTGTAGTAGACCTCATTGTCATTATCAGCGGATTTTCCACAACCTCCAAAGATATAAAGGCGCTTGCCAACAACTGCTGCGCTATGACCCTCACGAGCCTCTGGCCCTTCTCCTCTTATAATTGGAGAATCCCAAGTTTGCAAAGCTAAAAACAATTTAGCATCAGTAAGTTGTAATTATACGAAGAGCATGTATAATATCTTCAGGTTTTAGCTTAGACAGTAGTTTTTAAGCGCCAACCAAACATTTTGCCTATTGAAACAGAAATGGCTAGAGATACCACTAACACACACCACCCTCTTCATTATTGAATAAATTTCATACAAGGGCCGGCCCCATGTTTTAAGTTTAGTAGATTCCACATAGATTTTGACATAATGAAGAGTGCAGCAAATGGACATTAAAGCAATAGAGTCAGATGATAACTACTCACAAGTGTCTAATATGTGCAAATCCTTGAGTGGATTTGTTCCATCAGTACCCCCAAAGACAAATAGTCGATGACCAACGACACTGCAAGTGTGACTGTCCCTCGGGGTGGGTGGGGTGCCTTTTATTGCAGGTTGGCTCCATGTCTGATTCACTGCAAATAAGCAAATACAAAATAAAATAAAATAAAAGGACACACATAAATTGAACAACAATGGAAAATCAATTACTACAAAAATTGAACACAAACACTAACCGGTATCAAAGATATGAACTTGGTTGGTTTGACAGTTATCTTTACCATAACCACCAAAAACATAGATATGTCTACCACCATTAATGGAGTTACAAGTATGACCCCACCTCTTCCCTGGCCCATCTTCTTTTCCGTTCAACGCTTTCACCTCAACTTTTTCCCACCACATTTTCGTTCTCGATGAAGAAGAAAACTCAATACACCAAGAAAATTAAAATATAAACTTTTTTTTTTTAATTTGAAAAGAAAAGAAAAAAAAAATGGGTTTGTGGGGTAGAGAGTGAAATCGAAAGAAATGAGATGAGTGAATGAAAGAAAGGAAAGGGCATGCAGATGAAGAAAAGATTAAAGTGTCAAATCACGGCGAGCGAGAGAGTGAAACTGAAACACCGAAGGGTTAATTTCTTCGATTCATCGTGTAACACGTGGACAATTCAAGGTGGTTGGATCACGAAATATTGGTGTCATATGAGTTACTGCTTAGATTTCTTCATTTCTTTCTCTCTTTCTTTTTTTATTAAATTAATTCTTATTAATAATCCAAAGATATAAATTACAAATAAAGCTATGAATTTCTTTTTTTTTTTTTTGAGGAAAAAAAACTATGAATTTTTTAATATGTCTATTCTTTTCTATTATTATGAAGAAAAATTGTATTTAAGGTTTTATTTTTGTAAGGAAGTTTCTAGGGCTCTGTGTTATATAATTTTAATATATTAATATATATTTAGTAATAATTTTTATTTTTTTCCTAAAAAAACTATTTTACCAAGATCGATGTACGGTATTCTAGACTTTGTACAATCAAGAAATTTTGATTTATTTTATTGAATAAACGTTTCTATTTAAAATAAGATAGATTCATCGAATGAAAAATATATTCGAATCTATCTCTTTAAAACAAATGTTTACAATAAAATCATCTTTCATCATAATATTCCATTTTTTTCTCCTAATTTGGGCCTAACAAAAGTGTCTATTTTCTTCTAAAAAACTATTTATTTTATTTCTTTCTTTATTTTTTTGTAATGTCATTTTATTCATAATTATGTTGGCAATACAATGAGAAGAAAAATGGAAATTTTTTGGAGTACACAAAAATACAGACGTTTTAGCAAGATAAAAGTTGTATTTTAACTAGCATTGAACTGGAGTAATCGACATTGTTTTTCAAACATTTAAGACTTAGGCTCAACCAAGGTAAGGGAGTCTATGTATGCTTATGATTAAGTTGAAGTGAAGATAGGGCTATAACAAGACTGCAAGATTGAGAAACCGATAATGGTTTTGGCTCGCAAAGTAAAGTGTTTCAACTACGCCATATGCTTCAAAGGGTAGCAACAAAAATGGCTTTAACGTCTTCATTTAAACATGTGACAACAAAGAAAAAGGCACCAGAAAATTTGTTAGGTGAATGTGAAATGAAAATGGGAAATTGGTTGCCACAAGTGCAGCTCATTCTAAAAATTAATAGAGTATGAACAACCAAGCTACATATGCCTCTCATCTTCCACTTCAGCGTTACGCATCACACACTCATTTTGACAAGAAACTCCACGATGATGAAGATTAAATCTGGTGGGAAAGCAAGATCAGAACAATCACCAACCAAAACACTTAATTTTTGGAGGAACTTGTAGAGACCAAACATGTCCCCAATCACTGCTATTTCAAGGATTACATCATGAATTGTGGGATTGAAACAAAACATATATGATGGTTTGGCAGTGTATGCACCATTCAAGTTATTAAAACTAAATTCTTTTTTTAACGACACCAACAACAATTTTATTATAGAAAACGTTGTTTAAGTATATAATTGGAATGATGAAAAAGTATAAGTATACTTGTCTAGTTTGTTACACTTTTTAAATCATAAAGGAAAAAAACAACTTGTTTTAATATTTAAATTTATTCTTATCTATTTGTTACATGTGTTATTTGTATTGAAAATTAAGGGTATTTTTGGAAAGAAAAATCCAACCAAAAAATGCTAAAAGGGGTAGTTTTCTTTATATATAGTATAGATTATAAGCAAAAATAAAAATTAGGATGATGCAATTTTTTTAGTTAAGTGCAATTAATCTTTTAGATTTCACATAAAAGATGATTTTTTTATTTTTTATTTTATGAAATCATATAAAACATAAGTTGAATTTACTAAAATGTCATTTTTTATGCTCTATAAAAAAATTTACTCAACTATTTGGATTGAATGTAAGGTATGTTAAAAATAATAACATAAAATTGTTCAAAAATAGTTAACTTTGTTTCTAATAAGGTGAGATATCGGTTGTATTTGAAGAATTATAGGTACTGTATCCAACAACAATTAAAATTTAGTCACATGAGAAATTTGTAAGTTGAGTTTAGTTTTTGGTTCATATCATATCAACCTGCCTATATATGAAAAGAGTTATTAACGTTAGATATTATATTTCGATACAGACTAGTGTTGCTGTCACCTAGGGGTAGGTGGGGTGCCTTTTACTGTTGGTTGGCTCCATTCTTGGTTCACTTGAAATCAGAGAATAGATTAATGCTACATTATCTAGCCAGTATTGAGAATATAATTCAAAAGTTAGTTTTAAGTTTGTTAGCAGTTAGTTTGTTTTGTATGTTACAAACTAGTTGAGACTACTTGTATATAAAGGTATCTCATGCTATGAATAAAAATCATTCCTTTTGATTCTTTTCACTTCTTCATCTTCAATATACATCTCTCAATTCTGTTACCTTTCTTTCATTCCAAAAACAATGAGTTTCCAACAGCCAGAACATATGCATAAAAAAATAAGACAAACATTATCTAACCTTAAATTTTCAGTTAAGATAAAAACTCAGCATTGCAATCTTAAACATTTTCTCACTTCATCTTAGTGCAACCTTAAAGGGCTTGTTGAAACCAAAATCTTTAGGAAGACAAGGCATTTGTTGAAGTCAGATTTTATGTGGTGAAATAGATACTTTAGTGATTTTAGTCAACAGTTTATAATGGATTAAATCCTTGATTGTATTGGTGCAATTATCTAATTTCATGCTTGTACATTATGATTAAGACTATGAGCTTTTTATGTAAGAGTATGCATGTACAAAAAAAAAACTCCTATGATTCTCCAATATCGATGTATGACACATATCAAACTATATTCTAAATCATATGTTAAGATGTTATACATGGAAGAATTTGACGATTAAAAAATTGATGATTGCATGCGAGAAGAGAAAATTCCCAGTGGTTAATGGAATGAAGAATGACTTACGTGCAGTCAACTGTGGAACCACACACAAAGAGAAGACATGTTGGAGTGGTGAGAGTCGACGTGCATTGTTGGTGTCTTCTAACATATGGATGTGTGGTTGGGCATTCACTCACTTGACTAGGATTACGATGGCATGTGTTAGGAAATTTTTTTTTTTACTCAGGTGAGGGTGTTTAGTAATTTTACCTATAGATAATTTATTTTTAAATGTCATGGCCCATGTTATTATTCTCCAATTTGCGTATTATAGGAGTATATCAATTGCCAATAAGGATAATTTAGTAAAATCACTATTATTTGTTCTTAATCTAAATGATATAAAAAATGCATTAGTTATTGTGAAACTCAAAAATTACTAACTATAGTTTCATTCGTCCTCGTTTATAAGCGCTCGTTGAGAGAAAAAATTTATACAACAATTTCACAACTTCACAAGTCAAAAGCAAACAAGGCTATTTTTTAACATACATGAAGATTGATAGACATCAGCAGCAACATAATAATTACAGGTTTTTATTGTTGAAAGCGGTGCTTCTAAAAGTGTTAATTTTTGTTTGGTGCCTGTTTCTCAACCGGATTCTTACTAGAGATAAACTTTTTCATCGGAAGGTCTTGCTTGTATCTGAACAGGGTTGCATTGCTAATTGCGGTCTTAATGAAGACAGAGATAATTTATTTCTTACTTGCGGTTTCTTTTGTGGAGTGTGGAATTATATTGCGGATTGGTTTGGTTTTTCAACAGCTTTTCATTGTAACTTATTCGAACATTTGCATCATTTCAGTGGTTTGAGGGGCTTCTCAAAGAAGTCAATCGAGTCCATGCAAATAATTTGGCTGTCAGTAACTTGGACAGAATCTTCAAAGGAAAGGAGGATAATTTGCTAGCGCTTGGTGAAAGGGCAAAGCTTCAGTCTTTTTGGTGGCTGAAATCGAAATACGTTAATTTTGATTTTGACTATCAACAATGACGGCGAAGTCCTTTAACTTGCTTAAACACAATTTTCTAGCTGTTGTTTCTTTGTTTTTCTTTGCTATTTTGTGCCTTTTTAGCTTGTACAAGATTTATTGTACTCTCTTGTGCCTAGGCGCTTTGGCACTCCTTGTGCTTTAGCATCTAGTGTTGTTTATTATATATATCTCATTTTGGCTTCTTAAAAAAAAACAAGGCTTCAAGAATTTGATACATGATAAAGAAAATGAGGAAATATCAACTATAATGAATGTTATATACAAAGTAGTGATTCAAAATCTTTAGGTAAGTCGTCTCATTATCATATCAGTAGAGAAAGGAAAGCCATATTTAACTTTATCAACGGATCAAAATTAAAAATCAGAAACAAATAAATTGTTGGTCAAAATAGTCCGTTAACCTAGTCAATTGTCGTTCTCTTTTTATATTAATCCTTCGATTCTTAAGATAAAACCGTCATGGTGATTCGGAGTTCGGCCGAGAGGTAACTAAAGTTTGGCAAAAAATTGTTCTACTCAAGAAGCAAACTCATATTATCCTGAATAATTTGTCATTTACTAAAAACACATTTAACCCTAAAACGTATGAACTGTTATATATCTTGTTTGTTGGGAAGAGGCTGCTGCACTTGAAACTTGAAATGATTAATGATTATGCATGTAAAACTCAAAGCGTATGGGGTTGCCACACTAACCTTTAGGTTCGATTCGCCCCCACCAATAACTGTGTATTAGATGCAATAAGGAATGACCGGCGAATCCCCTTCAGGATACTATGAGTTCCTTGACGTGTATTGCACAACCACACCAAGCGTATCTCCTAACAATATTTTACAGATTTATGGTTCCAGCAATTCACTCATGCATTAGAGAATTGATGGATGATTTAGTGTAAGAGAATGATGAAGAATTATGTTGTTAATGTAACAAAATTCTGTCCAAAGTTGTGTGTTGCAATATATCGAACTAATGCCCAAATATCAAGTATTTATAGTGCATTATATGACTCTTCACATGAAAGAAGACACCCCTTTGACTTGAATCAATGTTATGGTTCATTAAACACCCTTTTGCCAAAGGTTATGACCATACACACTTGAATCAATGTCAAGGTTCATTAAGCACTTTTTTACCAAAGTTTATAATGTATATGAAAGGTTCTCATGAAGAGTTACAACTTTTGATCTAAAGTGATTCCATGATTTTGGAAATCACCAGCAATCCCCCACCATTTTCAAAATACTAAATCTCATAAATCCGGAAATTCCATGCCTTCAGATAATGGTATCTCACGATTTGAACCATTACTTAGTAAGTTAAGTTTTCGCTCATTCCCAAATAGTATGACAGGCAAGCTTTGAACCAACTATTCATTAGAACAAGTGTGCATAACTTACACATAGAATCTCGGTACCGTTGATAAAGAGACTTGTAAAATGACACATTAAGAAGGCCTTGTGTCATATATCCCTTTTCATGAGAATTTAAGAGTCAAACCCTTGAACTCCGTGAAGCGGCCAAACTTCATTCTCACATAGGTAGACTATATCGGGAATGCCCCATAAGTATGCATTCCAGCAAATATATGATATATGTCCATTAAGAGGAAAACCTCATCATACCTTTTTTCTTCTTATGGTCCAAGTACTTTTACCTTTGGGATGTATCTATTGTCAAGTACTACAATTACTCTAATAATGTACTTTCACCATTGAACCCAAGACTTGATGCTACTCAAGTGTGGGTTGAGTTTCCACTATTGGTAATCAGTTAGATATGGGCTTGAGTCTCATCCCCAATAATGTCTTCAACACCATATCCTTTGTCAGACATTTCGTCAAAGGATCTGCAAGATTCTTCTCTGTTCTTATGAACATGATGGAAATTACTCCATTAGAAATCAAGTCTCTTAAATAGCTATGTCTTAAACCAATATGCCTTGATTTCCCATTATAAACTTGGCTATAAGCTTTTGATAGTGTGGATTGACTATCACAATGTATGGATACTGGCGCCATTGGCTTTTGCCAAACTGGTATGTCATACAATAAATTTCTTAGCCATTCTGCCTCTTTACTCCCTGCAACCAATGCAATAAATTCTGCAGCCATGGTGGAGTCGGCAATACATGTTTGTTTCTTTGAACCCCAAGAAACTGCACCTCCACCAAGGTTGAAGATCCATCCACTTGTGGAAGCATGATCTTCAACATATATTACCCAACTAGCATCTGTGTATCCTTCCAAAACAGAAGGGTCTCCACTATATGTTAAACAATAATTCATTGTTCCTTTTAAGTATTTTAATACTCTTTTCACAGCGTGCCAGTGTTCTTTACTTGGATTGCTAGTATACCGACTTAACCTTCCAACAACATATGCTATATCAGGTCTAGTACAAGTCATAGCATACATCAAGCATCCAATTACTTTAGAATATTCAAGTTGTGCCACAGGACAACCTTTGTTTGGTTGCAAACTGACAGTTTGGTCAAATGGGGTAGAGATTGGTTTACAATCTAAGTGATTGAATTTCTGAAGCACCTTTTCTATGTAATGAGATTGGGATAAACCAATATGGTTACCATCTCTTATGATTTTAATTCCTAAAATCACATCAGCTTCTCCTAAATCTTTCATATCAAAATTTTTGGATAAGAAAGCTTTAGTTTCTTCTACCTCATTTATACTTGTACCAAAGATCAACATGTCATCTACATATAAGCAAATCATGACACCTTTTCCATTTTGGAATTTACTGTAAATACACTTGTCAGATTCATTTATGATGTATCCGTTGGCTAACACAACTTGGTCAAACTTTTGGTGCCATTGTTTGGGTGCTTGTTTCAACCCATATAAAGACTTAGTTAATTTACACACTTTATCTTCTTGACCTTTGATCACAAACCCTTCCAGTTGTTTCATATATACCTCTTCATCCAACTATCCGTTTAGGAAAGCAGTTTTAACATCCATTTGATGGATTACAAACTTATGGATGGATGCAGTGCAATTAGTATTCTGATTGATGCAATTCTTGCAACAGGTGCATATGTATCAAAATAATCAATGCCTTCTTTTTGTGTAAACCCTTTAGCAACTAGTCTAGCCTTAAATTTATCAATGGTACCATCCACTTTCATTTTCCTTTTAAAGATCCATTTACAACCTATCGGTTTGGATCCGGGTGGGAGATCTACCACTTTCCAAGTTTTATTACCCATAATTGAATCCATTTCTTCTTGAATAGCTTCTTTCCAAAAGGCTGAATCTTGAGATTTTATAGCCTCTTCATATGTTACCGAATCACTCTCAAGGTTAAAGAAAATTGGTCCATAACTATTTATGGATTTACATGTTCCTTCTACAAGAAACATGAAGAAATCAGATCCAAAATCTTCCTCTTTCCGGATCCTCTTACTTCTTTTAAGTTCTGAACCATCCAATGTACCTACATTAGATTCATTGTTTTCTAAATTTTGTACATTAGAATGAACAATATCCTTGGAATAAGAAATTGAGTTAAATCTATCTTCTTGAAAAATTGCATCTCTTGATTCAATTACTGTATTAACAGAATATGAGTCATTCGATTCAATAGTCAAGAATCTGTATGCTTTGCTATTTTCTGCATAGCCTAAAAATACACATTCAATTCCTCTTTCACCCAATTTCTTTCTTTTTGGTTCAGGCACTTTCACAATTGCTCTACAACCCCAAACTTTTAAAAAATTAAGAGTCGGTTTCCTTTGTTTCCAAAGTTCATATGGGGTTATTTTTTTCCTTTTGTTTGGAACTCTATTGAGGATGTAACATGCTGTTAGCATTGCTTCACCCCAATATCCTTTAGATAATCCAGAATAGGACAACATGACATTAACCATTTCTACCAAAGTCCTATTCTTCCTTTCTACTATTCCATTTTGTTGTGGGGTGTATGGTGCAGTTACTTGATGCACAATACCAGTGGATTCAAAATAACTCGGATGATATAACTCTCCTCCCCTATCACTTCTAAAGCATTTAATGAAAGTTTCATGTTGAAGTTCTACTTGTGCTTTGAATATTTTGAATTTATCTAAGACTTCATCTTTTGAATGCATTAAATAAACATAACAAAATCGAGTGTAATCATTTATGAAAGTAACAAAATACTTTTTACCACCAATGGTGGGCCAACCATGTAAATCACATACATCTGAATGAATTAAATCTAGCACCCTAGAACTTCTTTTAACACTTTTAAAAGGTTGTCTTGTAATTTTAGTCAACATGCAAGTAGTACATGAATCAAGGTTTTTATCAAAATTAGGAATTAGATTTGATTTCATCATATCCTCCAATTTTCTAAAATTAACATGTCCTAATCGCATATGCCATAAATCACAAGACTCAACAATATAAGCAGAAATCATATTATTATTATTAATATTTGCAACATTACATTTGAACATATTTTCACACAAATATCCCTTTCCTACAAACACACCCCCTTTGAGAGGATAAATTTATCTCCCTCAAATACAGATTTGAACCCATTCTTATTAAGTAATGGTACAGAAATCAAGTTCTTCCTAACTTCGGGAACATAAAATACATCTTTAAGAGTGAGTGTTTTTCTAGAAGTAAATTCAATCTCTATGGTCCCTTTTCCTTGGACTTGCACAGTTGAAGCATTTCCCATGTACAAAACATTCCCATATTCATTTATGGTCTTGAACATTTTCTTGTTTTTGCACACATGGCGAGTAGCACGAGAGTCTATCCACCAAGAATACACATCTTCAATCATGTTGATTTCAGAAATGACCGCAACAAAATCATCATTTGTTGCCCTTGAATTCTTTTCTTTGTTCTTCTTTTTAAAGAACCTGCACTCATTCTTGAAGTGTCCTTCTTTCCCACAAAAGTAACATTCACATTTCCTTTTCTTTTTGATGTTATTACCGTTGTGGTTTTGATGAGACCTATCATTTTCATGATTTCTCTTTTTGGAAGATTTACTTGAATTTCCTTCTTTCATAACATGAACCTTCTCTTAAGTAACATGATTCTTAATACCTTCTTGTTTTCGGTATTCTTCTTCTAAACGAAGGTGATTGCCAAGTTGCTCAAGAGAAATGTCTTCCGTCTTATGTTTCATGGTTCGTTTGAAATCTTTCCATGAAGGAGGAAGTTTGTCAATTATGGATGATACAATAATTGTTTCATCCATATTCATGTTATGTTGTTTGTAGTTGTTAAGAATACGTTCAATCTCATATAATTGTTCCATAACAGATTTATTATCTACCATTTTGTAATTATTAAAATGAGAGACAAGGAATTTCTTACTTGTTGCGTCTTCACGCATGTATCTGGTTTCCAATTTGTCCCACAAGTCTTTTGCAGAAGGGCTGCTCTGGTAGATATCGAACAGAGAGTCAGACATACCATTCAGGATATGTCCTAAGCAGATGTAGTCATCGTTGTCCCATTTCTGTCTGTCTCTTGTCTCAGCAACGGTTTCATCCTCCTTCTCCTCAGGCCTTGCCATATTCAGAACGTATGCCACTTTCAATGTTGTAAGAAGAAACTTCATCTTCTTCTGCCAGCGGATGAAATTTCCCCCATCAAACTTTTCCAACTTAACAGAGTCAAATGTCATTTCTTTCAATGAAGCAGCCATAAGTAATCGAACCTAAAGATTGTTATATATCTTGTTTGTTGGGAAGAGGCTGCTGCACTTGAAACCTGAAATGATTAATGATTATGCATGTAAAACTCAAAGCGTATGGGGTTGCCACACTAACCTTTAGGTTCGATTCGCCCCCACCAATAACTGTGTATTAGATGCAATAAGGAATGACCAACGAATCCCCTTCAGGATACTATGAGTTCCTTGACGTGTATTGCACAACCACACCAAGCGTATCTCCTAACAGTATTTTACAGATTTATGGTTCCAGCAATTCACTCATGCATTAGAGAATTGATGGATGATTTAGAGTAAGAGAATGATGAAGAATTATGTTGTTAATGTAACAAAATTCTGTCCAAAGTTGTGTGTTGCAATATATCGAACTAATGCCCAAATATCAAGTATTTATAGTGCATTATATGACCCTTCACACGAAAGAAAGAAAGAATTAAGAAGGGTTTGATCATAACCCTAAAAATGAGAAAAATTGCTGAAAAATGAAATACATTGACATCAAGGATGGCGCCATACAAATGGACGACAATGCGGATGCTATCTTCGTTGGCGTAGCAGGGAAGACTACCAACATTTTGGTTTCTGCAATCCATCAAACTTACACCAACTCTTATGCTATGCTTCAAACTTTGAATATTTCACTACTTTATCATATTTTGTATAGTCTTTTCAAATCCGCAAGAATTTGTTTTTATTTTATTTTGTAAAAATTGTGCTTTAAAATCCAAATTCATTACACCCCTTAATATTTGCCATAAAAAATGGTTAAATATTCTATCTTTTCCTATAATTTTTCTTCGACTTCTAATCTCCAAGGGTTTTCCAACACCACTTTAGATCTCTACTTTTAAGTGAACTCATTTGTATCATTTGAAATTTTGAATTCTTTCGCAATAATGTTTAGAATATGTGAAGAAACTCTCCAAAATTAAATAATATTTTTAACACCAAAACATGAACTCTTATGTTTTTGGTAGTTAAAGTTCATGTTAAATTCACGTTTTGTATAAAAAATTAGAGAGATAATATTAAAATATAATTTTTTTTTTGTTGCAAAAACTCATTCAAAAATATGAAGGGTACATATGATTTGACTTAAAAACAATGAACCAAAAGTGTAGACGGAAAATTTTTATGGACTAAAAGTCAAAGAAATTCTTTAGATGGATTAAAACAAAAAGTTTAAATATCTAGAGATAAAAAAAACATATTTAACCAAAAAACAAAACTGAGATTTTTTTTCCACTCTCCGGATTTTTCGAATTTTTCCTTCGTTCAAAGTATATAATTTGAACCCATTTTACAAATTTTGGGATTTTATAATCTTAAACCCGAGAGCAACGAACCTCATAAAATGATTTTGTATGTTAGAAATTTAGATCTAAATAAAAACATATTTCATAAAACATGTTCAATCATTATGAATCAATAACGGAAGCAAACAAAACATTGAACATGAATGAATATGAACGAATTTACGACATGTTTGATTTATCAAGAATATTAAGAATTAGGGTATTAGAAATACCTGATAAAGCTTTCATGACAACTCTCCCAACAACAACAATAAACAAGATAAGGTGTGATGATCTGAAACACACAACATAGGGTTAACGGTGACTGATTTGGTTCTTCCTTAACCGGTACCTTTATGCATCAACTTCTTTTCAGATGGGGAGAAGAGAGAGTTTGCCGTACGTACGGTATATTGAGGACCATAACCTCTTTTATATTAGATGACCATTTGGGCTTCCCATTATTCCGTTAAAGAGTCATCTAGACATCCACTTATTGAATCAATATCAATTAATTAAATATTTAATTAATTATCCAATTAAAAATCTAATAGACTTATTACTTAATTTGATCCATAATCAATTAAGGCTCACAATTGATAAATATCTAATATAATTATTATTATCATATTTAAATAATTAAATATATGTTGTAGCTTAAAGATTTAACATACTTTCATTATATAATCGTCATAAAGTTGTCTCACAAAATAACAAAGGTCATAGCTTTGTACGTATCTTTACCATAACAAACAAACACATCAAACTGCTATAACTAAAATTTTCGTGGAATAACTAACGATATAGAGCCACGATGCAAACGCCATGGATTAGTGCATTATACGTGAAAACATCGTAAGAAATTCTTTTAGACCATTTTAGAATATATATCAAATTGCATCATTAATAAGTTTATCTTTGCGCATGCCATCAATAACTATGGTGTACATTACAACTTCAAATTGAATTGAACCAATTTACCTTAGGTTGAACCATGTAACTCTTTCTAAATTGAGAAACTATTTTAGAATATAAATCAAAAGCATCTTTTATCTTTATACATGATAATAATAATAATTGTGGTGTACGTTAGTAATCAGCTTAAACCAACTTTGCCAACAACTGTTGCATATATGACCCTCAAGAGCCTATGGCCCTTCTCCTCTTATAATGCTAAATCCCAAGTTTGCAAAGCTAAAAATAATTTAGCATCAGAAAGTTGTAAATATATAAAGAGTTTGTAATTAGGTAGCTGCATAATATTTTAACTTAGATAGTAGTTTTAAGTGCCAACCAAACATTTTTCCTTTAGGAGGAAAATGGCTAGAGATGCTACAAAGACACTTTCTTTTGACTCAATCTTCGGTAATTGCTCTTCTCTTTTCCCATATATTTTTGCTTATACCAGTTAAATAGTCGAGCGTGAGTTAACTCACGCATATGTATTTTCAACGTGAGTTAATTTTTGTATGTGTATTTTTAAGCGTGAGTTAAATCACGTAGGACGGTAATGAGCAAAATAGATGGAAGAAGAATAATTCTCATCTTCATTAATGAATAATTAAGTTTCACATGAGGCCAATGAAATAGAGATTGGCCCCAAGTTTTTAGTTTATATTAGACGACCCCACACATAGATTTTGACATAATAAAGATTGCATCAAATCATGTATTAATTGTTTTTTTGAAAAAATTACATAAATGGTACTTTAACTTAATTTTATGTAACGTTTTAGTCCTTTATCTTATTTTATTTTTTCAATTTTAGTCCTTAATCTTTTTAAGTAATTTCAATGTTAACCTTTTGTTACACTTCTGTTAATTAAAAAAACACAATTTATATTATTCTTTTATTTTTCTATTTTCCTTTCACAATTACCCTTTAATCTTTCACACCAATTAGAAACATATTCTGGAAAACTCAGAAACGTGAAAACCATTGAAACACATAAGGGAAAAGAAAAAGAAAAAAGTAAAGTAAAACACATAAGTGGTAAACGCATAAGAAGGGGAAAAATAAAATTTAAATATTAAAATTAATTTTGAATCAACTATCTATATTTTTTTTTTGAAAGATAAGAAATTTGAAACAAACTTGATGATTTGATTGAAAAAAACAAAAAGGGAACACTGTGGAAAGCATAGAGATGATGAAGGAGATGATAAACAACGTGTTGCATAAGAATGCTCTACTGATCTTTACGGTAACTATATTATAAGTCCACATATTCATACATTCTTTACACTTGATATGATAACTATACCATTTACTATCTTCAAAACAGAAAGTCAGGTTTTTCATGATTTATGACTATTCATTCAATATATTCATGATATTATAGAAATATATATCTAAAAATATACAGATATGATATATTAGTTTATATATAGAAATATATATAAAAGACCATATATGATATATTAATATCGTATGACTCACCATTTACTATTATTATGGATTACTAAAAGATTACTATCTACAGAAAGTCAGGTTTTTCATGATTTATGACTATTCATTCAATATATTCATGATATTATAGAAATATATATCTAAAAATATATAGATATGATATATTAGTTTATATATAGAAATATATATAAAAGACCATATATCATATATGAATATCATATGACTCACCATTTACTATTATTATGGATTACTAAAAGATTACTATCTTTAGACTATCTACAATGATTTCAGAACGAAATTGTTTATATCCCTCACACGTTCCCAAACACATTAAAAAAATAAACCAACATGGAGGTTAAAATTTATGTTTACATCTGTACTAAATTCAGCCATAGTGGCTGGAATTTATTTTGGATTTCTGACCACATTCTCTGTAGGGCCATCTTATATCTTCCTTATTCGAGCCCGGGTTATGCACAAAGGCACCGAGACGGAAATAGCAGCAACAACGGGGTTTATTACGGGACAGCTTATGATGTTCATATCGATCTATTATGCGCCTTTCCATTTGGCTTTGAGTAGACCTCATACAATAACGGCCCTAACTCTACCCTATCTTTATTTTAATTTCATATACAAAAATGAGAAACAGTATTATTCGGCGGATTATTACTATTATGGATACGACAAGTTGCATTCCGGATACAAGAATCCAAATTCAATACGTCAATTTCATATTTGCAAAGTATTCTTAAATAATCTTTTTTTTCAGTTATGGAACCCCTTTCTTTTCCCAAGTTCAATCTTACTAAGATTAATGAACATTTATCTATTTCGATCCAATAATCCATTTGTATTCTTAACAAGTAGTTTTATTGGTTGGTTAATTGGTCATATCTTTTTGATGAAAAGTATTGGATTGATATTATTAGTTTGGTCAAAGCAAAAAAATGCGATCAAATCTCACTTAACTATGCGATTTGATAAGTACATTCTGTTACAATTGCGAAATTATATGGGTGAAATATTTGTTCTTTTTTCAGTTGTTCTCCTTGGTCACTATTTAGGCAGAACACCGCTTCCATATTTTTTCACTGATGAAATCTTAGAATTAGAATACCAAAAGGAGGAAATCAATGTTGAAATAGATTCGGAAACGGAAGAAACTAAACAAGAACAAAACGGCTCCATCGAAGACGAAGCAAATCTTTTTTCTTATCTTTTTCCGAAAAAAGATAAGACTTTGGACGACATCAACATTGAGGAAGAGAATAATATCTTCGCATTGGACAAACCTCTTGTAACTACTCTTTTCGATTATCGAAGATGGAATAGACCATTGCAATATATAAAAAACGATCACTTTGAAAGAGTCGTACGAGATGAAAATTCACAATTTTTTTTTTCATATATGTGAAAGCGATGGAAAAGAACGGATATCTTTCACGTATCCACCTGATTTATCTAGTTTTCTGAAAATCATGGAAAACAAAATGGATACATTCACAAGAGATAAAATCTCCTATAATGAGAATGAATTGTTTAATGATTGGAGCTGCACTAATAAAGAAAAAATAAATAAACTAAGCAATGAATTTTTTAAAAGGGCAAAAGTTATAGATAAGAAATATAAGAAATGGAGTCCTGTGGATGTATTGGAAAACCGAGGTAGATTGTTGTCGATTCCTTGCGATATAGTCAAGAGGCGATTGAAATTGTTGTATACTGATAGGAGCAAAACAAAACATTTATATTTAAATAAAATATATGATCCTGTCTTGAATGGACCTTTTCGTGGACAAAGCTTTTTGAATTCACCATCAATTGAAAATGAACCTGACACAAGAACTAGAAACCAGTTATTTATAAATAAGATTCATGCTCTCATTCTTCCTATTACTAGTAATGATCCAGAATTTAAAGACGAAGGAGATAGAGATCCAATGGATAGCAAAATATTGAATCTAGATAATAAATCTATATTCAATGAAATTGGGTTTTTTATTAACTTAATGAGTAGATTTTCGACAAAACGCATAAAACTTTGTGGTTTGAATAGAACTTTTTTAGATCCACCACAGGAAACAATAGATATATATTGCGAAGAAAAAGAAAGATACAAAAAATTCTTATTGGAGGCAATTAGAATTGATCGGAACACCCAAACCTTTTTGAATAGAAAGGAATGGAGTGGAATAAACGAAATCAGTAAAGAAGTTCCTCGATGGTCATACAAATTAATTGACGAAGTGGAGCAACTGACGGAAAGACTAGTAAAAGAGCCTCAGATTCGTAACCACATAGGCGAACCTATAAACATTTTCGATGGGAGTCGAGATTCCATGGATTTTAATCTTGGTCCTAGAAATGACAATGATAATCTTAGTGAAGAGGAACATATTCTGGAAAACCCAGAAACGTGAAAACCATTGAAACACATAAGGGAAAAGAAAAAGAAAAAAGTAAAGTAAAACACATAAGTGGTAAACGCATAAGAAGGGGAAAAATAAAATTTAAATATTAAAATTAATTTTGAATCAACTATCTATATTTTTTTTTTGAAAGATAAGAAATTTGAAACAAACTTGATGATTTGATTGAAAAAAACAAAAAGGGAACACTGTGGAAAGCATAGAGATGATGAACGAGATGATAAACAACGTGTTGCATAAGAAAGAATGCTCTACTGATCTTTACGGTAACTATATTATAAGTCCACATATTCATACATTCTTTACACTTGATATGATAACTATGATCTCCTTTCTCTCACCAACCCCAGCGTTTAGAGCCTTCTCAACATTTTTGCTCGATTTCTTTTTTACTAGGTAGGTGTTCTTGTCTTACTTAGATTTTTTAGAGGAGAGAGAAAATCTTTTTTAAAAGATTGAACTAATTTTTTAACAAAAAATTCCTTTTATATAGTTGTACCCAAACAAATTAGATTATTTGTTTAAAAAAATGATTTTTATTACGCTAAACAAACGTAAAATAGATTATGATTTTTCATAAAATCTCTAAAATATAATCTCTAAATTATTTCATGTCAAAATCACTTTTATTTTAATCTGTAACAAACGGGACCTTACAATATCAATGAAACATTAATATTACTGGTTTCTAATGTCTGTTCTTTCTGCTCTTTTTATTGCGCTAACTTTTGAAAATTATGAACGGTGTTTTCCGCTCTTTTTATTGGTTGCTTATAACTTCATATAATTTCTTAAAAAAATTATTGGTTCAACATTTGTAAAAGAAAATAGTAAAGAAATTATTGGTTGCTTATAACTATATTATTTTCTTTTCTTGAAAGATAAGAAATCCATATAAATTTGTTGGGAAGAAGAAACAAATCCGATAATTTAGTGAAATATATTAAATTTGAAACAAACTGATTTGATGGAAAAAACAAAAAAGGAACAAAATATAAATAAAAATTGGTCGGATAAATAAGTTGCTATAAATAAGTAAGTAAGTTGTTTTACGCAAATAAAATAAAATAAAATAAAATCTGAGTTGGAAACCCTGATTTTGATTTTGTTTTGTAGCAATAAAGAAGAATCGTATTTTGATTCAGATGGCACCGAAGAATAATAAGAAAGAAGAAGCAGCGATGAAGAATAGAATTTTGGGTGGTGGCAGTGGCAGAGGCAGAAGAAGTGTGGAATTCCATAAGCACATCTATGAAGTTGCGAAGGAGAAGAACCCTGAATTAGAGATCACTGTGGAAAGCATAGAGATGCTGAACGAGATGATAAACAACGTGTTGCATAAGATTGTTGACGAAGCTGCGAAGAATGCTGCTGCTGCTGCTTCTTCCAACTCCAATCAAAAGATTTTGATCAATAAGGATTTATGGGGCGGGGTTAAACAACTCTTTCCTCGAGATTTGGCAAGGTATGCTAACCTTCATGGTTATGTAGCTTGTACCACTTTTGAAACCAACGTAGCTCATGATCGAGCTGTTAACGACCTTCAATCTCAACAATTGGCTCATTATTTTGGTCAAGTCAAGATATAGATCATAGATCATATATAGGTCTTGGAATTGATCGATGGATGGATGCTACATCACCTCAACTCCATCCATGTTTAATTTTTATCTTGTTTTGTTTTGTTTTGGATAATTAATTAATTTAATGAATGCTTTAGCATGAGATGAGATTGTTAGCTTTGTTGGTAGTATGTATATTATTTAATTTGTATGGCATATATGTGGCTTTAGCTTTCTATTTCTACCGTATGAATGAAAACAAATTAAAGACGCTCTTTGTTGGAGATGTTGTGTATTTCCTCTATCTTTCTTCCCCCTCCTATGTTTTTCTTGTGATCCAATCCAACCTCATACAACAACAGGTGTACTCTTTATGCATCATGTTTCATTAAGATTTATGGGATGATACGTAATTAACAAGAAGAGTAAGAGTATAAGCAAGAACAAACTTAGGTTCGGTGACGGAGCCAGAAATTTTATTATGTTGATTAAACTAATTTTAGTGGTAATGTTGAATGACTTGCATGCACTTAACACTGAAAACACACACAAAGAGCGATGATGCAGCACACGTTAGAGTAGCGAGGGTCAACATGCAGCGTTAATGTCTCCTACATATGGAGGCGTGGTTGGGCATTCACTCAATTTCAAATTCCAATGGTTTTGATTATAATATTTTAGGTATTTTGAAACTCACGAATTACTAACTATTGTTTCTTTCGTCCCTCATATGGTGTCACGTGTTATTTTTTTAATATATATTTTGCCTTGGTGGCCAAAACTGCTACAGTTGCAAAACTTATGGCGCGGTTTTGTAGTTTTTTTTTCTTCTCAAGGGGTCAAAATCGCAACTTCGTGAAAGCTAGGAGGCTAAAACTGCTATTAAGCCTAAAGAAAATGATGAAAGAACAATTATAATGAATGTTATAACGCTCATACAAAACGTATCTAGAAAGTTTTGCATGTGAATTATCTTTAGTACTGAATACATTAAAATTTACAACTTTATTTCTTCGAATGAATATTTTATACAACAACACACGTTCGTACAATCAACAATACAAATACTACTTGTTCATTACATAAAAAAAATTACATCTTCAAAATCCATAACATCTTGCAGCGGGTACGAACGAGCGTTTGCTGAATATTCATATTGCTTCAAGTCTGTCCTATTATACTAACCAACTTGCTTATCTGAAACAAAAATGATTGGGATGAGACATAATGTCTCAGTGAGTTCTAGGGTCATCACATGCTGACAATACAACCTGTTGGTTGATTATACGTGTCTAGGTCATGCTTGCCTAGACGGTCGTGCAAACTAGATCTGTCATAGGTTCTTCGTATCATAGGTTACAAGTCTTAACATACATTTTACGTGTCATGGCGATCAAGGGAACCAAAGACCGCTATATCAAGATACGTTAACCGCATCAAGACTTAAATATAACATGTTCATGACAGGGTCCTAAACCGGACGATCGGGGAAAACCTAAAGTCTTCAACGGTGTAACTTCATGATCTTATCTTGCTACATAAACGTACACATGTCTTGCAATACATCATCAACGTTTCATATCGTAATCATGTTCATTCATTATGTTAGAAGTTAGCGTGTAACAAACAACATTATCTTGGTTCATTTTACGGAGTGTATCGGGTGGAGTAACCCCGAGTACATTCCCTTATTTTACCAATGAAATCCTAGCTAAGGTACATCAGACTCCCTCAGTGCCGTGCGGGCCTACCTTACGGAGCGTGTCCCGTTCCCCTGGCGTGAACCTCTCGTATCCCCCTGGCGTGGATAACAGAGAGACACGACACCTACATCTTGCTTAGTCTTAGTCATAATCGTAACTTGCTACATATTTACCACGGGTCTGTGATCTACCCCATTGACGGTAAAATATTTGCATATCATTCTTTTTCATGTGCGAAAAGATTATAAATCAATTCACGGCTTAATCATACATAGGATTCTCGCTAACATCTAGTTCTCGATAATCTATATCGAGGCTCTACGGTTTTACCCCCATTCTTAGTTTATTGCTACCCGAATAAACATACTCAACATCTCTTGTGCCATTCTTGCTATACATGTTGAAATTTCCATGATTTTCATATCAAAAATCGGATGATGTAATGTGCGATGATTCGATGATGTTTAGGAATTTTAACATTGAAAAACATTGCGAGAAAAAGTATCTGACTGCACTACATGCCCCCATACGAGTCCACAAGCCAATTGGAGTAATGGGAAGTCAGACCATTTCGCCAATGGCGAGTTTCATCTGGGGAATTTCGCTATTAGCGAAATATTTCGCTAATAGCGAGTTTCTTCGGGTCTGTAGTGCAGATTTGGCATTTTTGACCCAAAACTCATCCAATTCGATCCTGCATTGCACACTACATGTCCAGCAACATATATAACCAAATAAAATACATCATGCATGGCAATTTTAACATATAACTAACAAGAATTGCTTTGGGGTACTAATATCATTCAAACATAGAAACTAGCTAAGTTCATAAATTCTCACTAGTATTACACAAACCCAAAGGTTGGTTAATCTATCTAAGAACTCACATGTACAATTGGCAGTTCTTAATCCTCCTTGATGCTCCGGCTTAATTCCCCGTAATCACATCTGCCTTCATCTTTCCAAAACAGCTCATTTCTCAAAAACCATGCCAAAACCCGTAAGCAGTTTTTCTGCAGAATTTACCAACTTCAATTGCATTTTCCGAACTCGTTTCAAATCCGATTCATACAAAGTTTGTGTCCAAACTGTAGGGAATTGAATGGAGAATCTAAAACTTCAACAATCACTTAACTCTGGTGTACACAGTAAAATATACGACCAAAATACGACAATTCTGTCGTGGGAATTTCAAAGAAATTAATCTCTTTTAAGCTTCAACTTAATCTCTACATACAATCCAATTCACTAACATCTATTAACCTTTAATCATTGCTTCAAACCATAAGTTCCAAATCATAGACAATGATTCTCATTTAGGGCATAACACAATAATTCATCATTCTAATCAACAAAGTTAAATTAAATTTAGAGCCTTATCAAAACTCACCCAAACTTGCATACCCAACACTTCAATCATCCTTGCAGCAACTCTAATCCTCTAACTTCTTTGCTAAAAGATCAACTTCTGTTCCTATTACTTGACATCACTGTTACCAAGCACCCAAGGCTCACATGAAATCCACTTCTTCTTGCTTATGCTTGCAAAATCACCCAAAATGAGGCATGAAGAGGAAGGTTCGGTTAAGGCAAGAAAAATGGGAATATTTAGCTTTCATTGGCTGTTAAATGTTTCAAGGATTATGAATATAAGCTTGCATGTTAAATTTGTAGAGAAAAGGATGATTTTTGGTGGATTGGATGAAGAAGAAGTGAGGGACGTGGGAGAGGCTAGAGAGAGGGAGGAGAAATCAGATTTTTAACTAACACTACACTGTTAACATTTCCTGTAACCCGTTGAAATACTACGTGAGATAACACCGGAAATATTTGTATTTCTCATTGTATAATTCACCATTAATAATTAATTCTTCTTTAACTTGCCTAACTGATGTCACCGTCTACTGAGAAAATTGCGGGATGTTACAAATGTTGTAACCAAATAATATAATTTATAAAGTTGCAAAACATACCAAATAATATAATATACGGTCTTCAAAGAAATAATAAATCATTTTGGTCCCTAAATGTATAACGTGTAGCAACAGTAGTAGTTTCAAAGTGTATCGAAATTTCAAATAGTTTTTGATTATGCACTATGTTGG
This sequence comes from Medicago arabica, assembly GCA_946800305.1. Classification (NCBI taxonomy): domain Eukaryota; kingdom Viridiplantae; phylum Streptophyta; class Magnoliopsida; order Fabales; family Fabaceae; genus Medicago; species Medicago arabica. The sequence continues at coordinate 51,073,347 of OX326968.1, forward strand.
TCAAAATAGTCCTTTAACTTAAAGTGTTTCGTTAATATAACATATCTAATCTTTGTATCAATTTTTGTAAGTATTTACTTCATGTCATATCAAACCTACCTATATATGAAAAAAGTTATTAATGTTAGAGATTATATTTCGATAGAGACTAGGGCGGTAACACGTTACAGTTCAGTAAAAAAAAAGACAATTTATACAAGTTAAAAAAAAAAATATATTGGTTGGGACAATGCATAAAATATGTAAGATCTGAGGTTCGAACCCCAGCCACATTTGCCTCTAAATGTATAACGGGTACGATGGCAGAGGGAGAGGAGGGCTTTTGGAGGCCATGGTCCCTTAATTTATTTTAAGCTTACTTCAAATTACAAATACTAATAACAATTTTCAATATATTAATCATTCTTAATAAATTAACCTTCGTAATTTCTAATAAAACTTACAAACACCATTTTGATTCAGCATATTTTCAAGGAACTCATGCTAATGAGGCTGGACCAAGTAGTAGTCGCCGATTCAATCACACCGCATATGGTTAGTGTATTAAAATTATTGTTTCTTAATTTATTTCTAGCTTACTTAAATTTCAAATACTTATAAGAAAATACATTGTATTACTCATTTTTTTTTATAAATTAACCATTCTACTTACTACTACAACTTATATACCGTCATTTTGTTCAAGGATATTTTCTAGGAACTCATGATAGTGAAGCGGGCCCAAGTAGAAGAAATAGTGATGACACTATGTCGCGTCATTTTTCGGAGATCAAGGCTATTTGATTAGCGTTTGACTCACTAGTTTATCTCACGACTGAACATTTAATTTTTTTAAAAGAAAGTGGAAAAAAGGTTCAAATACTACTTTAAAAGATTTAGGGTTCGGGGGTTAGTTACATGAAAGGAAGGTATTAGCACCCTTCATGTCCGTAGTACTCTACGGGAACCTCTTGGTTTTATTTAATTTGTTGTGCTATAACTTACTTTAATATGAAAAAAGAGGGAATTAAAAATGATTAAAAAAAGACCTAATTATCTACATTTTTATTGATTTGAGAGGACGAGTGTCCTTTGCCTACGTACCCGTGAGGGATCAAAACCTCGTAGTTCGGGGTAGAAATTGCGTTTGATTTGTTTGGTGTTTTTTATTAGTTTTGAAAAAGGTTTTAAAATGAAAAGCCAAGTGGCAAAAGGAATTTGTTTGTGTTTTTTATGTTTAAAGGAAAATGACTAAAAAATATAATTAGGATTGATTGCAGTTTTGATTTGTGAAAGAAGTAAAATGAAAGGATCACTTGATTTAAAAATCAAGGTTTGTGTTTTGTTATTTGCATGTTTCTGTGTGTTTGCAGGTTGTATTTATAGCATTAGGACTAGGGTTATGGTTTGTTGAAAAGATGCAAAAAATTTGGGGCTTGGGGAGGAGGAAAGCGTGTTTGTTACAGATTGCATATTTTGGATTTATACTCTTTTTTGGACTTATCATCTAATAATATAAATAAAAATAAATAAAAAGAAAGGATAATTATGTAGACTTGGACTTTGGATACTATTTGGACTTATCGACATTTTTTTTTTTGGAATTTTTCGACAATTAATAATAAATAATTAAAAATAAAATAAAGTGAAAGTAATTATACTAAGAAAATAAAAATGACTAATTAAAAATAGGAATTAAAATTAAAGATTAAAAATAAGGAAATTAAACAAAAGATGGAAATTAAAAATATAAAAGTAAATATAAATAAAGAGAGAAGAGAGCCCGACTTGGAACCAAAACATGAGGTATTTTAAAATACCTCTCTGCCAAAAATTTTACTGAAAAGTCAGAGACCGATCAAGATCAAACGGCGTACGAGTGTAGGGTCAAATGACACGTGTCGGTGTATGAATGTACGATCTTAGGTCAAAAATTGGGGTATGACAGATGCCCCTATTTAAGTTTCTTCGTCCGAAGATTTGAAGATGAAATCTTTGATTTGACGGGCCGAAGAGACTTAAATATAAAGTACACATATTTTTGACCCTAAGATACTGTGTGAATGCATGTGACGCGATGATGAATGCAAGACGATATGGATGACTCGACTGTGACGAATGATAATGACGGGATGCCTGAATTTGTTGAAGAAAGGGATCCGACTCGTTTGAGGGAATGTAGTTTTACTGGGGAAAATGATTGTCTATTGTTGTATTAATTTGGAGCAATGGTTTAACGAAGACAAGACTTTGGATGACCTCTCTGGGCCAGACGCACTGGAGACGACACTCAAGGGAATGACGGATAGACGCGGAGTGTCCGTTGTTTAGGACTAACAGCTTGAAACAAGGCAAAAGATAAACTTAAGTGGTCTGTTGTTTAGGACCGTTGGCTTGAAAACAGTAAAAATGTAAATGGTTCGTTTTGTAGGACCATTAGCTTGAAAGCAGATAAGAGTGTAAACGGTCCGTTGTGTAGGACTGTCGGCTTGAAAGCAGATAAAGTGTAAGTGATCCGTTGTTTAGGACTAACAGCTTGAAACAAGGCAAAAGATAAACTTAAGTGGTCTGTTGTTTAGGACCGTTGGCTTGAAAACAGTAAAAATGTAAATGGTTCGTTTTGTAGGACCATTAGCTTGAAAGCAGATAAGAGTGTAAGCGGTCCGTTGTGTAGGACTGTCGGCTTGAAAGCAGATAAAGTGTAAGCGGTCCGTTGTGTAGGACTGTCGGCTTGAAAGCAGATAAAGTGTCGGCTTGAAAGCAAATAAAGTGTAAGCGGTCCGTTGTGTAGGACTGTCGGCTTGAAAGCAGATAAAGTGTAAGCGGTCCATTGTGTAGGACTGTCGGCTTGAAATAAGATAAAAAAGTGTAAGCGGTCCGTTGTTTAGGACTGTCGGCTTGAAAGCAGATGAAAATGTAAGCGGTCCGTTGTTTAGGACTGTCGGCTTGAAAGCAGTAAAAATGTAAGCGGTCCGTTGTTAGGACTGTCGGCTTAAAAGCAGTAAAAATGTAAGCGGTCCGTTGTCTAGGACTTTCGGCTTGAAAGCAGATAAAAGTGTGAGCAGTCCGTTGTGTAGGACTGTCGGCTTGAAAGCAGATAAAGGTGTAAGCGGTCCGTTGTTTAGGACTGTCGGCTTTAAACGGTTGAGGACTTGAAATGATAGGATGCGGCCAAACAAGACTTCGGGTGACCGATGCAACCATGTGTGAATGATGTTGTGTATATGATGTGTGTGTGTATGAAAGTAATAATGCATGGATGTATGAATGTGTGAATGAATGTACGAGTGTGTAGACTGGGTTGTGATGGGTAAACTCGACGAAACGAGGCAAGACAGGTAAGATGAGAGATAGACTGACATCGCAGTACAAACACTCGGCAAACTTCCTTGAAGATGATATTATTGCGAACAGATCGAGCCATTTGCAGGGTGAAACCTGGCACAAGATAGCAACCGATGTTTCCTGGGAAGAGAGTCCATTGTTGACTGAAAAGTTGGGAAGAAGTCGCCATTTGTGAACCGGCGTAGAGTGTTCTGATAAATGCCACTGTTGACCAAAAGTCTGGAAGTCGTCACTTTGCATAGAGTGTCAATCCATTGGTATGCCCCAGCAGTCACGCTCCTTTTTGTTTTTTGGTTTTTTTGTTTTTTTTTTTTTGAAATCCCTAACTTTTGCCTGGACCGCCCTTTCGGGTTTTCAGTCCACCGGGAGTCTATTCCTTTTTTGTGCCCCTAATTTTTGCCTGGACCGCCCTTTCGGGTTTTCAGTCCACCGGGACGCTCTCTATTGCCTAAGTCACCTTTTTAGGTTTTCAACTTAGCGAGCTTTCATTTTTGCTCTTGTTTTTGGATTGTGACTGCATCTTGCTCAAAGTAGAGGTCCTCTTCATAGTGCTTAGCCATAATTCCCTTCCGGAGTGTAACCGTTCTCGAGGCGGCTGCTGATGCATGCTTCAATTACTCACGAGCTCAAAGAAAGTGTGTTTGTTGTTCACATTTTTCAAAAGATGTAAAAAAGTTTTGTATTTTGAAAATTGCTTCAAGTATTGTCATCAAAAATAGAAGAAATTTTGTAAATTGAATAAATGAGAATTCCAAATAAATGGGCACTGGCTCAAATTTGATGAATTGAGTGGTGGCCTGCCAATGGCATGGCTCCACGGATCTTTGTAATATTTTGGAAAATGGTAAATGTAATGGGAAGGTACGTTGAACACGGTAACCGCTATTCTCCATAACAACTTTGAATTGCCCCTGTTCCGAGTCTTTGATTTGCAGATGCTTCGAATCGGAGGCCTTTTGATAGCTGGATGCCCCAAGTGGACTGTGCTTGATTTGATGCGGTTACTTTGTCATGATCCTTAACTTTTGCATAGATCGCCCTTTCGGGTTTTCAATCTATCAGGATAATCATTTTTGTTAATATCTCTAATTTTTGCCTGGACCGCCCTTTCGGGTTTTCGGTCCACCGAGACGCTCATTTTTGCCTAAGTTCCCTTTTCAGGTTTGCGACTTATCGAACTTTTATTTTTGACAGAGTATTTATTAACTGCACCGGCATTCGTAGGACGTGCGAGTTCGTCATCGTTCGTAGTTGTAAGAAGTCATTGCACACTTGCCCCTGGAGTAAGGTTGGAAAGAGTGCCCTTTTGAGCACAAAGTCCGACGAACCTTCTTGTTGGAAGTTTGCTTCAACTTCTTTTGATATAGTTGTACCAGGTCGTCATGCATTGTGAGTTCAATCAATCTTGAGATTTCAGCCGAAACCCCGTTGGCGGGACTTTGATCTCCATGAGAAGTCCGCCCTTCATGTCGTATACTGATGGAAGGAGGGGGGTTGCCCCTGTTGAAATGTTTATTGAAACACGATGCCCATGTGAGGCAACAGTGCCATCTCATGCTGGTCTTTGTAAGTGACTGTCATTCTCTTGGCGATCTTCGTGATTTTGTTTGCAGCTTTGACGGCTAAGATGCCCCAGTATGTGAGAGGTTTTGTCGGGAATCACTTCATTCCTCTTCATCTTCGGACGCAGGGAATTCAAAGTCGAAAAAGAGTATAGGGTTAATGTGTTGAACGAGCTTATTTATGTTTAATCTGCATCTATGTTTGATTTTAGAGAGTGAATGATTGTATGCAGACATTTGAAAATGATTAAAGAAAAAGATTTTTGGTTTTTTGTGTTACCATTTTTCCAGAAAAAAGCACAAAATAAAAGCAAAGTCGGGATCAAAATGACCTTTTTATTAATGATGGAAAATGCATGAAGCAAAAATCCCTACACAAGTTCACTTTTGTCTCGGGCGGGACGAAAGGACTTTTTTGGAAAAAATAAACAACAAACGCATTATTTGAACAGAAAGCAGCAGAAGGAACGTCAACAGTGACCCAATTACGGAAAGCCGCTCCACATGTCATCAAAATTAGGCACCGCCTCTTCAGGATATTGATAGATGAGGCCCATGATTCGATACTAGATTAGCTTCACACATTTGGAGTCAAGTCTTAGAAGGTCAGACGGTTGGTCCGGATTAAGTTATGGACTGCCTTCTTTAGTGCATTACAATGTTCAACATCATGTCCAGGTGCCCCTTGATGGAAGGTACAAAAAAAGGTCAGGTTTGTACCAAGCTGGCAATCTTGTTGGTACCGGAGGAGGCGCCTGGGTCTGGACTAGATTCTCTTCGAGCAACTGTGGAAGTAAGGCTGCATATTTCACGGGGATCAGGATAAATTGCTTTCTTGAGACCTATTGTTGCTGATATAGTTGCTGAGGATACTGCCGCTGAGGATATTGTCGCTGAGGATGTTGTGGGAATAATAGTTGACCCTCGGGGGATAGGACGTTGGTTCGGATCAAGTCTCGGACTATATTCTTCAAGGCATAACAGTGCTCGATGTCGTGACTTGGTGCCCTTTGATGGAAGGCACATGAGAGATCCGCTCTAAACCATGCTGGCGATTTTTTCGACACTAGAGGAGGTGCCTTGGTCTGGACCAAATTCTCTTCAAGCAACATTGGGAGCAGCTCTGCATACTTCATGGGAATTGGATCATAATGTGCTCTCCGAGCCTGATTCTGTGGATTGGGTGGTTGAGGAGTCTTTTGTCGAGGTTGTTGTATGCACAGTGGCTGACATGGTGGCTGGGGGCCTCGCTGGAATTGTGGTGAATCCTTTGTAACCGTCAGCGAAGATACCAGGTTAGTTAATTTCTCAACTTCGGCCCGAAGTGTTGTCACCTCTTCACGAAGCTCGTGAACCTCTTGTTCAAGTTGATCCGTTTTTTGTGTTTGCACGAGGGTTTGCATGTGCGAGTTGAAGTTGAACGAAGACATTGGACCACCTTACTGATGGATTGACCTTTTATTGAAAAGACACAGTGTGAGACTCGAAGTTGAAACTATGAATGCAGAATGATGCATGGTATGTTTATGTAAAAAATAGACATTTTTATTTATTTATCGAAGGACATGCCAAAGTAATTGTAAACATCGTAATGACTATGGTTTTATTTGTAAAGATATTGCAAGTTGTTCCCTTCTCAAAGGCAAGAAGAAAGCCATGGAAGAAGCCCTTAACAAAAGCGAGAGCTTAGTTTAGATTTTTGAAGTTTTATTTCTTGTTGTTCTTTCTTGCAAGGTCCATACCTTTGATGTTTTCAAGAGCTTATGTTTGTCCTTTAATGAGAAAAAAAGTTCATGAATGAATGCATGTATGCATGATTATGCTAAAGGAACGGAGTAAACATGGTGAGGATTTAGGTCCATAATGATGGAGTCAAGGGTGAGCGCGCCATTTGGTAGGGGCTATGGTTTTATTTGTATCTGTATCACGGGTTCAACCAAGTTCTCAAGGTCTACAACCCCCTTCCGAAGATTATTGCACAACGGAATTTACTTCCGGTCCAAAAAATGTTCGTACGAGAGTCTCACTCGAGTGTAGTATCGCGTATCAACTAGATCAAGATTTACTCCTGAATAGCCACCGCACTACGCCCTAAAAGGCTAAGATGGGTTAAAGGTAACTAAAGGTTCTCAACTTCGACGGTCACTCGAAAATAGTATGCTAAACACGAATACTCATGTCAACATGGTATACTTCCAAGATTCCTCCATTGAGTGGGGTTATCACATGTACCACAACCAAAAATCACTCTTGGTAAGGAACTATGATTATACCACCGTCCTATCTTATGTTTCCCTCAAGTCCGGGTGGGGGACTTATCTCACCACACACGTTAAGAAAGGAGAAAGAAGAAGGAAGAGCATATATACACGTATTTCCATCTTTTGTTTTTGTTTTTTAAGCAAGTTATAGCACAAAACTTAAATAAAGCCAAGTTAGGCTCAACCCTCTTAGAGGATCCCCAGTGAAGTCGCCATTTCTGTCGCGTCATTTTTCGGAGATCAAGGCTATTTGATTAGCGTTTGACTCACTAATTTATCTCACGACTGAACATTTAATTTTTTTAAAAGAAAGTGGAAAAAAGGTTCAAATACCACTTTAAAAGATTTAGGGTTCGGGGGTTAGTTACATGAAAGGAAGGTATTAGCACCCTTCATGTCCGTAGTACTCTACGGGAACCTCTTGGTTTTATTTAATTTGTTGTGCTATAACTTACTTTAATATGAAAAAAGTGGGAATTAAAAATGATTAAAAAAAAGACCTAATTATCTACATTTTTATTGATTTGAGAGGACGAGTGTCCTTTGCATACGTACCCGTGAGGGATCAAAACCTCGTAGTTCGGGGTAGAAATTGCGTTTGATTTGTTTGGTGTTTTTTATTAGTTTTGAAAAAGGTTTTAAAATGAAAAGCCAAGTGGCAAAAGGAATTTGTTTGTGTTTTTTATGTTTAAAGGAAAATGACTAAAAAATATAATTAGGATTGATTGCAGTTTTGATTTATGAAAGAAGTAAAATGAAAGGATCACTTGATTTAAAAATCAAGGTTTGTGTTTTGTTATTTGCATGTTTTTGTTGTTTTTGAATGATAGTTAAAACTGAAAACTAAACTAACGGAGCATAAAAATAAAAGGCAGGTACCACGTGGTGGCGTTGGACCACCACAAGGACCTCTAACCTAAACTAGAAGCGGGAAAATAAAGCATACACCCACACACGCACACATGCACCTACAACTATTACATTAAACCTATTAATACATTCTAAGGTCTGCGGAAAATAGATAAATAAATTACATGAACACCTATTTACATTCTAAAATCTTTGCTGTAAAATAAATACGCAATAAATAAGTGAATGATAAATATGCAGTCTAAATCTAATTTTTTAAAAGGGAAAAGAAAAAAGTACTACCTTTCTGTTTGGTTTGCTGTCTGTGAGAGAAAAAACCTTCTGTTTGGTTTGCTGCCTGTGAGAAAGAACCTTCTGTTTGGTGTGCTGTCTGTGAGAAAACACTTCTGTTTGGTCTGCTGTCTGTGCGAAGAAACTTCTGTTTGGTTTGCTGTCTGTGCGAAGAAACTTCTGTTTGGTTTGTTGTCTGTGTGAAGAAACTTCTGTTTGGTTTGCTGTTTGTGCGAAAATTGGTGTTTGGTTTGCTGTTTGTGCGAAAATTGGTGTTTGGTTGACTGTTTTATGCAAAAATTAGTATTTGTGATGTTCATGCGGGTTATGAACGAGAGTGAGCCTTCGAGAATGATTTCTTTGCAGGTTGTGAATTTAGGCCCCCTTTTCTGTGTGTTTGCAGGTTGTATTTATAGCATTAGGACTAGGGTTATGGTTTGTTGAAAAGATGCAAAAAATTTGGGGCTTGGGGAGGAAGAAAGCGTGTTTGTTACAGATTGCATATTTTAGATTTATACTCTTTTTTGGACTTATCATCTAATAATATAAATAAAAATAAATAAAAAGAAAGGATAATTATGCAGACTTGGACTTTGGATACTATTTGGACTTATCGACATTTTTTTTTTGGAATTTTTGGACAATTAATAATAAATAATTAAAAATAAAATAAAGTGAAAGTAATTATACTAAGAAAATAAAAATGACTAATTAAAAATAGGAATTAAAATTAAAGATTAAAAATAAGGAAATTAAACAAAAGATGGAAATTAAAAATATAAAAGTAAATATAAATAAAGAGAGAAGAGAGCCCGACTTGGAACCAAAACATGAGGTATTTTAAAATACCTCTCTGCCAAAATTTTTACTAAAAAGTCAGAGACCGATCAAGATCAAACGGCGTACGAGTGTAGGGTCAAATGACACGTGTCGGTGTATGAATGTACGATCTTAGGTCAAAAATTGGGATATGACACACTACAAGTGGTGAGCACGATATTTTCAAACAATTACTTACTTAAATTTAGTAATTATATATCTTTGTAACTACTAATTCTTAGCACATTCTCCTAATATGAATTCACTATAATTTTTCAGAGTCTCCAACATCAAATGTCGTCTCCGACACCACACCTAATGACACGACATCGTATTACAATCAAGGTACAATTAAAGTTATGTATTACCAAAAAGTATTAGGTAACAATATGAATTTTTATGTTTCTTATTAACATTTCATACTTATTATCCACAATTCACAATTTTAAATTATTATTACGTCGAATTCTCCAACTTTTTAAAATTTCTTTTGCAATATAGCATTATAGCATTGTTCAGACATATTATTAAATTTTCATTGTTCAAAACAATTTACTGATACAGACCCGTTTCAGAGGTGGACCAAACTTCTTTTTTTAAAAGGAGGGTGGACCACACTAATTTAAATATATAACAAAATTTCCCAAACAAAAAGTGGTATATGTGTGACTTGAAAAAAATATAGGTTTGTGTAATATGTCTCAAAGATAAAATACTTTCTTATTAAGTAAGTCGGTATGACAGATATATCAAACACTATCGTCAAGACGGTCACTATGACAATAATTCAGTTTATAGGAACAATGAATTATAATATACAGTGACCATATTTCGAATCCCCTTCACCCCGCAAATTCACCTTAAAAGTGAATATTAGCCAATAACCTGCTTACCAAATAAAAAATTGTCTTCATGACGGGCACTCATGTGTTTATCTATCTATTTTTTCTACTCTAATAACATATCTACATATATTTGACTATCATAACATTATATACCTTTTAACATCCAGTTCCACGGTGTATATTTCAAGCAATACATAACAGTGCACGGAATTTCCAAAATAATGTCATGATGAACAAGACTATGCTACCTACACCACGTACGTGTAGACGATGCAATGCAAAATTGTTTTACAAAGAAACCCAATATATGTGCTGCAAAAATGGAACTGCGAAAGTTACACAAGTAGCTGCTCCCGAAGAGTTGTAGCAGTTATTTTCAGACACAACAATTGAAGGTCGACATTTTAGACAAAATATTAGAGGTTACAACCATGTAATGTCGTTCACTTCCTTGGGTGTTCATATAGATGAAACAATGCATGCTACAAGTCGTGGTATATACACATTCCGTGCTCAAGGATCAATTTACCATAAAATAGGTGATTTTCATCCAAACCAAGGTTCTAGGCCACGATTTTTACAATTGTACATTTATGATACGGACAACGAACTTCAAAATAGGATGATAGAAAATCCTCAACTAAACCAAGTTGTTGTGCGTAGATTGCAGAATATGCTACACCAATACAATCCTTTTGTGCATAATTTAAGACAGCTTGCACTTCAACCGAATGTTCATGAGTGTAGGCTTCTTATTAAGGAACGCCCATCAAATCAACCTCAATATAATCTCCCATCTGCTTCGCAAGTCGCTGCAGTTATTGTCAGGGGTGATGATGCAACACTGGAACGTGGACGAGATATAAACATCTTTAGCAATGACGGAAATCTGCAAAAGGTTCAAGAAACAATGAGATATTATGATCCATTGAAATATCCATTATTGTTTCCCTTTGGTACATATGGTTGGGATCTAGAAACAAGAAATTCTTCTGGAACAAAGATTTCATGTCGGGCATACTACAGTTACATGCTCCAGGTACATATCTATGTTACACCCATAATACTTACATAAATATTTGTGTAAAATCTATATAATAAATTATTTCATTGAATATAGATTCGTGCAAATGACCGATCTGTATTGTTAAAATCTGGTCGACTTCTACAACAATATGTTGTTGATAATTATATTAAGATAGAAACTGGAAGACTAAGGTGGATGCGGAGAAATCAGAATAATATACGGTCTGAGGTATACCAGGGGCTGCAGGATGCCTTACATGATGGGGAAAATAACGCAGGTATAACATTAAACAATTTTTTTATATGTTATATATAGATATATTGTAAATTACATTCCATTACCGACACATTGCAACTTTTTTTCCATAGCAAATGTCGGACAGAGGACAATATTGCCATCATCATTTATGGGTAGTAAACGAGATATGACACAGAGATACCAAGACGGTATGACCATTGTGCTTAAAGATGGTAAACCAGATATTTTCCTCAGAATGACATGTAACCCTTCTTGGACTGAGATCACTTCTGAACTTGGACCTAATCAAACCCCACAAGATCGTCCTGACTTGCTAGCAAGGATATTCCGCTCTAAATTTGAGCAATTGAAGGATGATGTCATCACTAAAGGTGTCTTAGGAAAGGTTAAAAGTTATATGTATGTAACTGAATTTCAGAAACGAGGTCTCCCACATGTGCATATGTTGTTAATCTTTGATAACGATGATAAATTACGGGAACCAGAAGATTATAATAGGGTGGTAAGAGCAGAAATACCAAAGGTTGAATTTGAGCCACAATTGTATGAAGCAGTCCTAAAACATATGATTCATGGGCCATGCGGCCAGCTTAATCAAAATTCACCATGCATGAGTAAAGATGGCCAGTGTAAAAAGAGATATCCAAAAGAATTTGTAGAAGAGACCCGTCAAGGAAATGACTCATATCCTCAATACAGAAGACAATTTAATGAATCAGTTTCTCTAAATAGAAATATTCATGTAGATAACAGATGGGTGGTTCCTTATAATTCATGGTTGCTGTTAAAGTATGACTGTCACATAAATGTTGAGGTATGCAGTAGCATCAAAAGCATTAAATATCTCTACAAATATGTTTACAAAGGACCGGATCGTGCCGCGATGGAAGTTCACAGAGAAACAAATATGGATGAAATTCAGCAGTTTGTAGATGCAAGATGGATTTGTGCTCCAGAGGCATTGTGGAGAATATTTAAATTCACTTTATACAAGTTATATCCCTCTGTTGAAAGACTACAAATTTACTTACCAAATCATCAACAAGTGCGATATTATAACCATCAACAAATTGTTGTTGTGCTGAATGATGACCGAAATTCAAAAACAATGCTCACAGAATTCTTTGCACTAAACCAAATAGATCCATATGCTAGGAATTTATTGTACAGAGAGATTCCAGAGCATTATTGTTGGAAAAAAGGGGTTAAGAAATGGCAGAGAAGAAAAAATAACCGAAAAGTTATTGGTCGAATCTATACAGTTTCCCCTTAAGAAGGAGAGAAATTCTACTTACGTGTCCTATTATCTCATTTGCGAGGTCCAACAAGTTGGGAATACCTTCTCACATGTAATGGTACTTTCTGTCACACATTCAAAATGTCAGCAGAGTGTCGTGGATTTTTGGAGAGTGACAATAATGGTTGACGCGTCAAATCAACGCTTGTCATATGCTTTAAGAAGGTTGTTTGCCACTATATTAATTTTTTGTGAGCCGACTGATGTTGGAGGTCTGTTTAATGAATTTTACCACCACATGGTTGAAGATTATCAATTAACAAACAATATTGTGGGAAATAACTTAACTAATAAGTTATTGAGAGAATTGAGGGATCTCTTGCTTCTTCACGGAAAGTTTATCAATGACTATGATCTTCCTGCAATAACTATCGAAACAACAGAAGGTGATGTAAGTTTGAAGCATAGCATAAGAGTTGATGTAAGTTTGATCGATTGCAGAAACCAAAATGTTGGCAGTCTTCCCTGCTACGCCAACGAAGATAGCATCCACATTGTCGTCCATTTGTATGGCGCCATCCTTGATGTCAATGTATTTCATTTTTCAGCAATTTTTCTCATTTTTAGGGTTATGATCAAACCCTTCTTAATTCTTTCTTTTCTTTCGATAACACTTTTTTCATTAATTTTTTCTGTGTTTTCATTTCTTTCGCTAAGAATTTTTTTAATGCCAGATTATCAACTACCAACGTACAATTGAAAAACGATATTGGTGGATATGTGGTTAAAGTTAACAGGATAAAGACTCGTTGTGGTGGCAGATTGAATTTTGGAAGGGAAAATTGTTACTATAATATCAAAATGATGAAAGTAATGGAGACTGAGATAATGACTAAGATTATGATCATGATAAGTGAGAAAGATGGATACAGGAATAGAGGCGGTGATTGGACCTCGAGATTGTGACACGGATAGGGATATAAATCTCAACCTTTGAAATTAAAATGTTTGGAAATATAAATGTTGAAAACTTGAAATTAGGAGAGATAACATGTTTAATGTTGTATATTTCTAGATTGTAGAAAACAGGAGAAAAGCACACGAGAGGAAATCCATTCTCGTTGAACATATTCAAGATTATGATGATCAAGCTAAGCATATGTAAGACCGTGACATTGATAGAATAATGGCTAGGTGATCCCAATGATCATCTAAGAAAAGGAGTTTTGTAGTCTTTTCAGAACTAAAATTAATGAACAATAAAAATTCGTCGAAAAGGAGTTTTGCTATTTTGAGAAAGGTTTTATGCTATAACATTTGCATTTTCTGGACGTGCATGCATGTGCATACAGAAGCTTTCGGAAACAATTTTCAGATGATTTCAATTTCATCGGCAGTGTTCCAAGAGGAAACATGATGGTAAATTTGGTGACCCAAATGGGTTTTCTGAAAAAGGGATACAAATTCCAAGCTTTAATTTCAAACTCTGGTGGAATCAAATGGTTGTGATTGATTTGAAATTGAGAAGATTTGGTGATCATGCATTGACATGGTATTGGCGAGGCATTCTCTAAAGGAGTAGCACCTATCTTGGTTATCAACGCCACCCAAGAGTGTGAGTGCACTCACTTACTGCATACTATCAAGTTTATTGTTGCAACAAGGTTCTTAGTTCTAGTAAAGACTATCACAAGAGGCATAAAATTTGTGAGGTTCATACGAAGACTACTATAGTCAGCTAATGGAATTGAGCAAAGGTTTTGTCAACACTACAGTAGGGTCAATTTTAAAGATTACTTCTTGTAAAAAGAAACACATATTACTCTTAATTACTCCATGCGTCTCAAATTATACGACGTTTAAGACATTTCACCCGTCTTAAAAAATATGATTAATTTTATATTAAGAAAAAAAGAGTAATAAATAATTAATGATATAATAAGAAAAATAATGTTTCATTGAGTACTGTAAAACGATTTGAGACGGATGGTGTAGTCATTAATGACAATAAACGTTAATGTAAAAGAAAATCTATTAAATTTATTTGCAATGTGTCAGAGTGGGTGTTTAATTTGGACACCACAATACTAATAAGCACATTGGTTAACCTATAAATCTTAAAATTTGCTCAAATATTTCTGCATTGCAAACATTCTGAAAGAAAGGAATGTGATTGATTAACAGTGGTTATATAACTGATTTTGTGTAGCCAGATGCGAGCCAAAACAACATGGAATCAAGGTACCTTTCAATTCAAGCATTCTACAATTACATGGAAAGAAAACAAATAAACTAAAAATATCAACATTGTATAATCAAAATATTGCATCAAACTAACTAAAGTTTGAATCACTAAGAGGCATATATTCCAAAATCAAGAGATAGCATAGCATTAACAAAGAAACAACGAAACAAACCGAGTTTCGAATACCACATCGGAACGGAGTTGGTATCTTAGTCACCATAATCGGCATCGGCAGCATCATCCGAGGATAATGTTTCAATCTCATCACGAACCAAGTTTATGTGGTTAATCCACTCTTCAGCATCATCAAGAAAGTGGTCGGCTCTTGTTTTCTTTACAACTTTCTTGTTATTCTTCATCTTCTTGTTAGTAGTCTTTTTCTTAACACCAGCAACATCACTACTCTTTGTCACATGCGCCATAGCCGCCGCAGCCGCAAAGCTTGCAGATTTTTCATACTCATCCATGATGCGTTTCTCCGCTTTGTTCATCTTACTGCTGAAAGCGTTCCGGATGGCGTATGAGGTGTCTATCTTGCTGGCCTTCCATGTCTCATAGACAATGTCAGAAGAAACATTGACCTTCGTCGGCGCCGGAGCCAGTGCCGGTGCTGACAACTTCCCTTTCTCTTTCTTCTTGCCTTTCTCCGCCGTTTCTTTATCAGTTTTCTTTCTTTTCTGACCTTTGTCTCTTCTCTCTTTCCTCTGTCCTTTTTCTACTTGCTTTCCTCTCATCTCTCTAAACAAATTTCACACTCCAACCAAATGAGAAAGTGGAATGTGGAAAATGGATTTTTTCAGTCTTGTTATTTATAGACCAACGCTGCCCACAAGATGACACACCAGAACATCTTATTCATCTTTTTTTATTTTCTTTTTGTTTTTTGAACTCGTATAAAACAAAAACAAAGAATTTGTTATGGATAAATAGTAAATTTGGTACCGAGAGTAACTACACTAGTCTGTATCGAAATATAATCTTTAAGTTAATAATTTTTTTCATATTATAAGTAAATTGACATGACGATTAAGTAAATACTTATAAAAACCACAAGATTAGAGATGGCAATATTAATGAAACACTTTAAGTTAATGGACTATTTTGACCAACATTCGGCATAGTCAAAGACAATGTTGAAATTTCGATTCATTCACGAACTATCGTAACTCTTCGTTCAGATTCGGAGTGAGGAATTTAAAATTAGGGGGGACTGAGTATATGTAACATTTCTTTTGACGAACAAGGAACATAATTTGATTAAAAAAATAGTTTTTTAAATGCAAAAGATATATAAGAAACCCTAAAGGCCTAAATTAATATTTTCTTGGTTTTTAAAAGAAATTAATAACTATAACGAGTATGAGAGACATTAATAGGTAAGTATAGTTATCATACAAGTATTGACTTAATAGTAGAAAAAAAAATAACATTTAGTAGGAAAAGAAAACAAAAACACCCTTGTATAAAAATAGAAAAATAATAGTTCATACGTTCTAGGGTTAAATGTGTTT
Organism: Medicago arabica; assembly: GCA_946800305.1. Taxonomy (NCBI): domain Eukaryota; kingdom Viridiplantae; phylum Streptophyta; class Magnoliopsida; order Fabales; family Fabaceae; genus Medicago; species Medicago arabica. Next base: position 51,089,576 of record OX326968.1, read on the forward strand.
TTAGTAAATGACAAATTATTCAGAATAATATGAGTTTGCTTCTTGAGTAGAACAATTTTTTTTACCAAACTTTAGTTACCTCTAGGCCGAACTCCGAATCACCATGACGGTTTTATCTTGAGAATTGAAGGATTAATATAAAAAGAGAACGGCAATTGACTAAGTTAATGAACTATTTTGACCAACAATTTAGTTGTTTCTGATTTTTAATTTTGATCCGTTGATAAAGTTAAATATGGCTTTCTTTTCTCTACTGATATAATAATGAGACGACTTACCTAAAGATTTTGAATCACTACTTTGTATATAACATTCATTATAGTTGATATTTCCTCATTTTCTTTATCATGTATCAAATTCTTGAAGCCTTGTCTGCTTTTTTTTTTTTTTTTTTAAGAAGCCAAAATGAGATATATAATAGACAACACTAGATGCTAAAGCACAAGGAGTGCCAAAGCGTCTAGGCACAAGAGAGTACCATAAATCATGTACAAGCTAAAAAGGCGCAAAATAGCAAAGAAAAACAAAGAAACAACAGCTAGAAAATTGTGTTTAAGCAAGTTAAAGGACTCTGCCGCCATTGTTGATAGTCAAAATCAAAATTAGCGTATTTCGATTTCAGCCACCAAAAAGATTGAAGCTTTGCCCTTTCACCAAGCGCTAGCAAATTATCCTCCTTTCCTTTGAAGATTCTATTATTCCTTTCTTTCCAAATTGTCCAAGTTACTGACAGTCAAATTATTAGCATGGACTCGATTGACTTCTTTGAGAATCCTCTCAAACCACTGAAATGATGCAAATGTTCCAAAATGTTACAATGAAAAGCTGTTGAAAAACCAAACCAATCCGCACCAAAGAAACCGCAATATAGGGGGACCACGACCTCCAAATGCCTCCCTCTCCCTCCGCCACCGTACTCGTTATACATTCAGAGACATTTTAATATAGCTTAATTACAAATATTAAAATATAGGGGGGACCATGGCCTCCAAAGACCCCCCTCTCCCTCCGCCATCGTACTCGTTATACATTTAGAGGCAAATGTGGCTGGGGTTCGAACCTCAGATCTTGCATATTTTATGCATTGTCCCAACCAATATATATATTTTTTAACTTGTATAAATTGTCTTTTTTTTTACTGAACTGTAACGTGTTACCGCACTAGTCTCTACCGAAATATAATCTCTAACATTAATAACTTTTTTCATATATAGGTAGGTTTGATATGGCATGAAGTAAATACTTACAAAAATTGATACAAAGATTAGATATGTTATATTAACGAAACACTTTAAGTTAAAAGACTATTTTGACCAACATAGTGCATAATCAAAAACTATTTGAAATTTCGATACACTTTGAAACTACTGTTGCTACACGTTATACATTTAGGGACCAAAATGATTTATTATTTCTTTGAAGACCGTTTATTATATTATTTGGTACTCCCTCCGTTTTTAAATATAAGCAAAATTTACTTTTTAGATTCATTCATTTAATGATGTATGTGGTTCATATTATGGACCATACACATCATTAAATGAATGAATCTAAAAAGTCATTTTTGCTTATATTTTGATACGGAGGGAGTATGCTTTGCAACTTTATAAATTATATTATTTGGTTACAACATTTGTAACATCCCGCAATTTTCTCAGTAGACGGTGACATCAGTTAGGCAAGTTAAAGAAGAATTAATTATTAATGGTGAATTATACAATGAGAAATACAAATATTTCCGGTGTTATCTCACGTAGTATTTCAACGGGTTACAGGAAATGTTAACAGTGTAGTGTTAGTTAAAAATCTGATTTCTCCTCCCTCTCTCTAGCCTCTCCCACGTCCCTCACTTCTTCTTCATCCAATCCACCAAAAATCATCCTTTTCTCTACAAATTTAACATGCAAGCTTATATTCATAATCCTTGAAACATTTAACAGCCAATGAAAGCTAAATATTCCCATTTTTCTTGCCTTAACCGAACCTTCCTCTTCATGCCTCATTTTGGGTGATTTTGCAAGCATAAGCAAGAAGAAGTGGATTTCATGTGAGCCTTGGGTGCTTGGTAACAGTGATGTCAAGTAATAGGAACAGAAGTTGATCTTTTAGCAAAGAAGTTAGAGGATTAGAGTTGCTGCAAGGATGATTGAAGTGTTGGGTATGCAAGTTTGGGTGAGTTTTGATAAGGCTCTAAATTTAATTTAACTTTGTTGATTAGAATGATGAATTATTGTGTTATGCCCTAAATGAGAATCATTGTCTATGATTTGGAACTTATGGTTTGAAGCAATGATTAAAGGTTAATAGATGTTAGTGAATTGGATTGTATGTAGAGATTAAGTTGAAGCTTAAAAGAGATTAATTTCTTTGAAATTCCCACGACAGAATTGTCGTATTTTGGTCGTATATTTTACTGTGTACACCAGAGTTAAGTGATTGTTGAAGTTTTAGATTCTCCATTCAATTCCCTACAGTTTGGACACAAACTTTGTATGAATCGGATTTGAAACGAGTTCGGAAAATGCAATTGAAGTTGGTAAATTCTGCAGAAAAACTGCTTACGGGTTTTGGCATGGTTTTTGAGAAATGAGCTGTTTTGGAAAGATGAAGGCAGATGAGATTACGGGGAATTAAGCCGGAGCATCAAGGAGGATTAAGAACTGCCAATTGTACATGTGAGTTCTTAGATAGATTAACCAACCTTTGGGTTTGTGTGATACTGGTGAGAATTTATGAACTTAGCTAGTTTCTATGTTTGAATGATATTAGTACCCCAAAGCAATTCTTGTTAGTTATATGTTAAAATTGCCATGCATGATGTATTTTATTTGGTTATATATGTTGCTGGACATGTAGTGTGCAATGCAGGATCGAATTGGATGAGTTTTGGGTTAAAAATGCCAAATCTGCACTACAGACCCGAAGAAACTCGCTATTAGCGAAATATTTCGCTAATAGCGAAATTCCCCAGATGAAACTCGCCATTGGCGAAATGGTCTGACTTCCCATTACTCCAATTGGCTTGTGGACTCGTATAGGGGCATGTAGTGCAGTTAGATACATTAATAGGTAAGTATACTTATCATACAAGTATTGACTTAATAGTAGAAAAAAAAAACATTTAGTAGGAAAAGAAAACAAAAACACCCTTGTATAAAAATAGAAAAATAATAGTTCATACGTTCTAGGGTTAAATGTGTTTTTAGTAAATGACAAATTATTCAGGATAATATGAGTTTGCTTCTTGAGTAGAACAATTTTTTGCCAAACTTTAGTTACCTCTCTGCCGAACTCCGAATCACCATGACGGTTTTATCTTGAGAATCGAAGGATTAATATAAAAAGAGAACGGCAATTGACTAAGTTAATGGACTATTTTGACCAACAATTTAGTTGTTTCTGATTTTTAATTTTGATCCGTTGATAAAGTTAAATATGGCTTTCCTTTCTCTACTGATATGATAATGAGACGACTTAACTAAAGATTTTGAATCACTACTTTGTATATAACATTCATTATAGTTGATATTTCCTCATTTTCTTTATCATGTATCAAATTCTTGAAGCCTTGTTTGCTTTTTTTTTTTAACAAGTCAAAATGAGATATATAATAGACAACACTAGATGCTAAAGCACAAGGAGTGCCAAAGCGTCTAGGCACAAGAGAGTACCATAAATCCTGTACAAGCTAAAAAAGCGCAAAATAGCAAAGAAAAACAAAGAAACAACAACTAGAAAATTGTGTTTAAGCAAGTTGATGGTTATTTCTCAATTCCATCTCTATTACAGAACCGTACATGAGATTTTCACCTCATACGGCTCCTCGCGAATAAATCGATTCACAAGTATTTAACCAAAAAAATTTAATTTTCAATTACAATATTAAATTAAATTTAAAATAGAATACAATCGCGGGATTTTTTGACATTTCTTTGTATATCTTGCTTTGATATAGAACGAAATATGGATTCTTATAGACCCTTTTTGCTATCCATATCTAACGAGATAAGGTTGTTTTGATATAAGGTTCTAACGAATCCATATTTGTCTTTTTTTTTATTATCCTATTGGCAAAAATTTCTAAATTCAAAAAAATCCACATTTTCATCCACATTTTCGCGGGCGAATATTTACTCTTTCATTATAAATTGAAGATGTAATGTTGGGTACTCCGCCGCCATTGTTGATAGTCAAAATCAAAATTAGCGTATTTCGATTTCAGCCACCAAAAAGACTGAAGGTTTGCCCTTTCACCAAGCGCTAGCTAATTATCCTCCTTTCCTTTGAAGATTCTATTATTCCTTTCTTTCCAAATTGTCCAAGTTACTGATAGTCAAATTATTAGCATGGACTCGATTGACTTCTTTGAGAATCCCCTCAAACCACTTAAATGATGCAAATGTTCCAAAAAGTTACAATGAAAAGCTGTTGAAAAACCAAACCAATCCGCACCAAAGAAACCGCAATATAGGGGGACCACGACCTCCAAATGCCCCCCTCACCCTCCGCCACCGTACTCGTTATACATTCAGAGACATTTTAATATAGCTTAATTACAAATATTAAAATATAGAGGGACCATGGCCTCCAAAGGCCCCCCTCTCCCTCCGCCATCGTACTCGTTATACATTTAGAGGCAAATGTGGCTGGGGTTCAAACCTCAGATCTTGCATATTTTATGCATTGTCCCAACCAATATATATATATATTTTTTAACTTGTATAAATTGTCTTTTTTATTACTGAACTGTAACGTGTTACCGCACTAGTCTCTATCAAAATATAATCTTTAACATTAATAACTTTTTTCATATATAGGTAGGTTTGATATGACATGAAGTAAATACTTACAAAAATTGATACAAAGATTAGATATGATATATTAACGAAACACTTTAAGTTAAAGGACTATTTTGACCAACATAGTGCATAATCAAAAACTATTTGAAATTTCGATACACTTTGAAACTACTGTTGCTACACGTTATACATTTAGGGACCAAAATGATTTATTATTTCTTTGAAAACCGTTTATTATATTATTTGGTATGTTTTGCAACTTTATAAAAATCTGATTTCTCCTCCCTCTCTCTAGCCTCTCCCACGTCCCTCACTTCTTCTTCATCCAATCAACCAAAAATCATCCTTTTCTCTACAAATTTAACATGCAAGCTTATATTCATAATCCTTGAAACATTTAACAGCCAATGAAAGCTAAATATTCCCATTTTTCTTGCCTTAACCGAACCTTCCTCTTCATATCTCATTTTGGGTGATTTTGCAAGCATAAGCAAGAAGAAGTGGATTTCATGTGAGCCTTGGGTGCTTGGTAACAGTGATGTCAAGTAATAGGAACAGAAGTTGATCTTTTAGCAAAGAAGTTAGAGGATTAGAGTTGCTGCAAGGATGATTGAAGTGTTGGGTATGCAAGTTTGGGTGAGTTTTGATAAGGCTCTAAATTTAATTTAACTTTGTTGATTAGAATGATGAATTATTGTGTTATGCCCTAAATGAGAATCATTGTCTATGATTTGGAACTTATGGTTTGAAGCAATGATTAAAGGTTAATAGATGTTAGTGAATTGGATTGTATGTAGAGATTAAGTTGAAGCTTAAAAGAGATTAATTTCTTTGAAATTCCCACGACAGAATTGTCGTATTTTGGTCGTATATTTTACTGTGTACACCAGAGTTAAGTGATTGTTGAAGTTTTAGATTCTCCATTCAATTCCCTACAGTTTGGACACAAACTTTGTATGAATCGGATTTGAAACGAGTTCGGAAAATGCAATTGAAGTTGGTAAATTCTGCAGAAAAACTGCTTACGGGTTTTGGCATGGTTTTTGAGAAATGAGCTGTTTTGGAAAGATGAAGGCAGATGTGATTACGGGGAATTAAGCCGGAGCATCAAGGAGGATTAAGAACTGCCAATTGTACATGTGAGTTCTTAGATAGATTAACCAACCTTTGGGTTTGTGTAATACTAGTGAGAATTTATGAACTTAGCTAGTTTCTATGTTTGAATGATATTAGTACCCCAAAGCAATTCTTGTTAGTTATATGTTAAAATTGCCATGCATGATGTATTTTATTTGGTTATATATGTTGCTGGACATGTAGTGTGCAACGCAGGATCGAATTGGATGAGTTTTGGGTTAAAAATGCCAAATCTGCACTACAGACCCGAAGAAACTCGCTATTAGCGAAATATTTCGCTAATAGCGAAATTCCCCAGATGAAACTCGCCATTGGCGAAATGGTCTGACTTCCCATTACTCCAATTGGCTTGTGGACTCGTACGGGGGCATGTAGCGCAGTCAGATACTTTTTCTCGCAATGTTTTTCAATGTTAAAATTCCTAAACATCATCGAATCATCGCACATTACATCATCCGATTTTTGATATGAAAATCATGGAAATTTCAACATGTATAGCAAGAATGGCACAAGAGATGTTGAGTATGTTTACCCGATAAACTAAGGATAAACTAAGAATGGGGGTAAAACCGTAGAGCCTCGATATAGATTATCGAGAACTAGATGTTAGCGAGAATCCTATGTATGATTAAGCCGTGAATTGATTTATAATCTTTTCGCACATGAAATTTTTCTCTCAATGAGTGTTTATAATTAGGGACGAAAGAAACAATAGTTAGTAATTCGTGAGTTTCACAATACCTAAATTATTATAATCAAAACCATTGGAATTTGAAATTGAGTGAATGTCCAACCACGCCTCCATATGTAGGAGACATTAACGCTGCATGTTGACCCTCGCTACTCTAACGTGTGCTGCATCATCGCTCTTTGTGTGTGTGTTTTCAGTGTTAAGTGCATGCAAGTCATTTAACATTACCACTAAAATTAGTTTAATCAACATAATAAAATTTCTGGCTCCGTCACCGAACCTAAGTTTGTTCTTGCTTATACTCTTACTCTTCTTGTTAATTACGTATCATCCCATAAATCTTAATGAAACATGATGCATAAAGAGTACACCTGTTGTTGTATGAGGTTGGATTGGATCACAAGAAAAACATAGGAGGGGGAAGAAAGATAGAGGAAATACACAACATCTCCAACAAAGAGCGTCTTTAATTTGTTTTCATTCATACGGTAGAAATAGAAAGCTAAAGCCACATATATGCCATACAAATTAAATAATATACATACTACCAACAAAGCTAACAATCTCATCTCATGCTAAAGCATTCATTAAATTAATTAATTATCCAAAACAAAACAAAACAAGATAAAAATTAAACATGGATGGAGTTGAGGTGATGTAGCATCCATCCATCGATCAATTCCAAGACCTATATATGATCTATGATCTATATCTTGACTTGACCAAAATAATGAGCCAATTGTTGAGATTGAAGGTCGTTAACAGCTCGATCATGAGCTACGTTGGTTTCAAAAGTGGTACAAGCTACATAACCATGAAGGTTAGCATACCTTGCCAAATCTCGAGGAAAGAGTTGTTTAACCCCGCCCCATAAATCCTTATTGATCAAAATCTTTTGATTGGAGTTGGAAGAAGCAGCAGCAGCAGCATTCTTCGCAGCTTCGTCAACAATCTTATGCAACACGTTGTTTATCATCTCGTTCAGCATCTCTATGCTTTCCACAGTGATCTCTAATTCAGGGTTCTTCTCCTTCGCAACTTCATAGATGTGCTTATGGAATTCCACACTTCTTCTGCCTCTGCCACTGCCACCACCCAAAATTCTATTCTTCATCGCTGCTTCTTCTTTCTTATTATTCTTCGGTGCCATCTGAATCAAAATACGATTCTTCTTTATTGCTACAAAACAAAATCAAAATCAGGGTTTCCAACTCAGATTTTATTTTATTTGCGTAAAACAACTTATTTATCCGACCAATTTTTTATTTATATTTTGTTCCTTTTTTGTTTTTTCCATCAAATCAGCAAGTTTGTTTCAAATTTAATATATTTCACTAAATCATCGGATTTGTTTCTTCTTCCCAACAAATTTATATGGATTTCTTATCTTTCAAGAAAAGAAAATATAGTTATAAGCAACCAAGAATTTCTTTACTATTTTCTTTTACAAATGTTGAACCAATATTTTTTTTAAGAAATTATATGAAGTTATAAGCAACCAATAAAAAGAGCGGAAAACACGTTCATAATTTTCAAAAGTTAGCGCAATAAAAAGAGCAGAAAAGACAGACCCCGTTTGTTACGATTAAAATAAAATTGATTTTGACATGAAATAATTTAGAGATTATATTTTAGAGATTTTAGGAAAAATCATAATCTATTTTACGTTTGTTTAGTGTAATAAAAATCATTTTTTTTAAACAAATAATCTAGTTTGTTTGGGTACAACTGTATAAAAGGAATTTTTTGTTAAAAAATTTATTCAATCTTTTAAAAAAGATTTTCTCTCTCCTCTAAAAAATCTAAGTAAGACAAGAACACCTACCTAGTAAAAAAGAAATCGAGCAAAAATGTTGAGAAGGCTCTAAACGCTGGGGTTGGTGAGAGAAAGGAGATCATAGTTATCATATCAAGTGTAAAGAATGTATGAATATGTGGACTTATAATATAGTTACCGTAAAGATCAGTAGAGCATTCTTTCTTATGCAACACGTTGTTTATCATCTCGTTCATCATCTCTATGCTTTCCACAGTGTTCCCTTTTTGTTTTTTTCAATCAAATCATCAAGTTTGTTTCAAATTTCTTATCTTTCAAAAAAAAAAATATAGATAGTTGATTCAAAATTAATTTTAATATTTAAATTTTATTTTTCCCCTTCTTATGCGTTTACCACTTATGTGTTTTACTTTACTTTTTTCTTTTTCTTTTCCCTTATGTGTTTCAATGGTTTTCACATTTGTGGGTTTTCCAGAATATGTTCCTCTTCACTAAGATTATCATTGTCATTTCTAGGACCAAGATTAAAATCCATGGAATCTCGACTCCCATCGAAAATGTTTATAGGTTCGCCTATGTGGTTACGAATCTGAGGCTCTTTTACTAGTCTTTCCGTCAGTTGCTCCACTTTGTCGATTAATTTGTATGACCATCGAGGAACTTCTTTACTGATTTCGTTTATTCCACTCCATTCCTTTCTATTCAAAAATGTTTGGGTGTTCCGATCAGTTCTAATTGCCTCCAATAAGAATTTTTTGTATCTTTCTTTTTCTTCGCAATATATATCTATTGTTTCCTGTGGTGGATCTAAAAAAGTTCTATTCAAACCACAAAGTTTTATGCGTTTTGTCGAAAATCTACTCATTAAGTTAATAAAAAACCCAATTTCATTGAATATAGATTTATCATCTAGATTCAATATTTTGCTATCCATTGGATCTCTATCTCTTTCGTCTTTAAATTCTGGATCATTACTAGTAATAGGAAGAATGAGAGCATGAATCTTATTTATAAATAACTGGTTTCTAGTTCTTGTGTCAGGTTCATTTTCAATTGATGGTGAATTCAAAAAGCTTTGTCCACGAAAAGGTCCATTCAAGACAGGATCATATATTTTATTTAAATATAAATGTTTTGTTTTGCTCCTATCAGCATACAACAATTTCAATCGCCTCTTCACTATATCCCAAGGAATCGACAACAATCTACCTCGGTTTTCCAATACATCCACAAGACTCCATTTCTTGTATATCTTATCTATAACTTTTGCCCTTTTAAAAAATTCATTGCTTAGTTTATTTATTTTTTCTTTATTAGTGCAGCTCCAATCATTAAACAATTCATTCTCATTATAGGAGATTTTATCTCTTGTGAATGTATCCATTTTGTTTTCCATGATTTTCAGAAAACTAGATGAATCAGGTGGATACGTGAAAGATATCCGTTCTTTTCCATCGCTTTCACATATATGAAAAAAAATTGTGAATTTTCATCTCGTACGACTCTTTCAAAGTGATCGTTTTTTATATATCGCAATGGCCTATTCCATCTTCGATAATCGAAAAGAGTAGTTACAAGAGGTTTGTCCAATGTGAAGATATTATTCTCTTCCTCAATGTTGATCTCGTCCAAAGTCTTATCTTTTTTCGGAAAAAGATAAGAAAAAAGATTTGCTTCGTCTTCGTCTTCGATGGAGCCGTTTTGTTCTTGTTTAGTTTCTTCCGTTTCCGAATCTATTTCAACATTGATTTCCTCCTTTTGGTATTCTAATTCTAAGATTTCATCAGTGAAAAAATATGGAAGCGGTGTTCTGCCTAAATAGTGACCAAGGAGAACAACTGAAAAAATAACAAATATTTCACCCATATAATTTCGCAATTGTAACAGAATGTACTTATCAAATCGCATAGTTAAGTGAGATTTGATCGCATTTTTTTGCTTTGACCAAACTAATAATATCAATCCAATACTTTTCATCAAAAAGATATGACCAATTAACCAACCAATATAACTACTTGTTAAGAATACAAATGGATTATTGAATCGAAATAGATAAATGTTCATTAATCTTAGTAAGATTGAACTTGGGAAAAGAAAGGGGTTCGATAACTGAAAAAAAAGATTATTTAAGAATACTTTGCAAATATGAAATTGACGTATTGAATTTGGATTCTTGTATCCGGAATGCAACTTGTCGTATCCATAATAGTAATAATCCGCCGAATAATATTGTTTCTCATTTTTGTATATGAAATTAAAATAAAGATAGGGTAGAGTTAGGGCCGTTATTGTATGAGGTCTACTCAAAGCCAAATGGAAAGGCGCATAATAGATCGATATGAACATCATAAGCTGTCCCGTAATAAACCCCGTTGTTGCTGCTATTTCCGTCTCGGTGCCTTTGTGCATAACCCGGGCTCGAATAAGGAAGATATAAGATGGCCCTACAGAGAGAATGTGGTCAGAAATCCAAAATAAATTGCAGCCACTATGGCTGAATTTAATACAGATGTAAACATAAATTTTAACCTCTATATTGGTTTATTTCTTTAATGTGTTTGGGAACGTGTGAGGGATATAAACAATTTCGTTCTGAAATCATTGTAGATAGTCTAAAGATAGTAATCTTTTAGTAATCCATAATAATAGTAAATGGTGAGTCATACGATATTCATATATGATATATGGTCTTTTATATATATATTTCTATATATAAACTAATATATCATATCTATATATTTAGTCATAAATCATGAAAAACCTGACTTCTTTTTCTGTAGATAGTAATCTTTTAGTAATCCATAATAATAGTAAATGGTGAGTCATACCATGTTAATATATCATATATGGTCTTTTATATATATATATATATATATATATATATATATATATATATATATATAAAAACTAATATATCATATCTATATATTTTTAGATATATATTTCTATAATATCATGAATATATTGAATGAATAGTCATAAATCATGAAAAACCTGACTTTCTGTTTTGAAGATAGTAAATGGTGTCATAGTAAATGGTGTCATATCAAGTGTAAAGAATGTATGAATATGTGGACTTATAATATAGTTACCGTAAAGATCAGTAGAGCATTCTTATGCAACACGTTGTTTATCATCTCGTTCATCATCTCTATGCTTTCCACAGTGTTCCCTTTTTGTTTTTTTCAATCAAATCATCAAGTTTGTTTCAAATTTCTTATCTTTCAAAAAAATAATATAGATAGTTGATTCAAAATTAATTTTAATATTTAAATTTTATTTTTCCCCTTCTTATGCGTTTACCACTTATGTGTTTTACTTTACTTTTTTCTTTTTCTTTTCCCTTATGTGTTTCAATGGTTTTCACGTTTCTGGATTTTCCAGAATATGTTTCTAATTGGTGTGAAAGATTAAAGGGTAATGGTGAAAGGAAAATAGAAAAATAAAAGAATAATATAAATTGTGTTTTTTTTAATTAACAGAAGTGTAACAAAAGGTTAACATTGAAATTACTTAAAAAGATTAAGGACTAAAATTGAAAAAATAAAATAAGATAAAGGACTAAAACGTTACATAAAATTAAGTTAAAGTACCATTTATGTAATTTTGTCAAAAAAACAATTAATACATGATTTGATGCACTCTTTATTATGTCAAAATCTATGTGTGGGGTCGTCTAAACTAAAAACTTGGGGCCAATCTCTATTTCATTGGCCTCATGTGAAACTTAATTATTCATTAATGAAGATGAGAATTACTTTTCTTCCATCTATTTTTCTCATTACCGTCCTACGTGATTTAACTCACGTTTAAAAATACACATACGAAAATTAACTCACGTTGAAAATACATATGCGTGAGTTAACTCACGCTCGACTATTTAACTGGTATAAGCAAAAATATATGGGAAAAGAGAAGAGCAATTACCACTGAAGATTGAGTCAAAAGAAAGTGTCTTTGTATCAATTTTTGTAAGTATTTACTTCATGTCATATCAAACCTACCTATATATGAAAATGTCTCTGAATTAAGCTATATTAAAATGTCTCTGAATGTATAACGAGTACGGTGGCGGAGGGAGAGGGGGGCATTTGGAGGTCGTGGTCCCCCTATATTGCGGTTTCTTTGGTGCGGATTGGTTTGGTTTTTCAACAGCTTTTCATTGTAACATTTTGGAACATTTGCATCATTTCAGTGGTTTGAGGGGATTCTCAAAGAAGTCAATCGAGTCCATGCTAATAATTTGACTGTCAGTAACTTGGACAATTTGGAAAGAAAGGAATAATAGAATCTTCAAAGGAAAGGAGGATAATTTGCTAGCGCTTGGTGAAAGGGCAAAGCTTCAGTCTTTTTGGTGTTTGAAATCGAAATACGCTAATTTTGATTTTGACTATCAACAATGGCGGCAGAGTCCTTTAACTTGCTTAAACACAATTTTCTAGTTGTTGTTTCTTTGTTTTTCTTTGCTATTTTGCGCCTTTTTAGCTTGTACATGATTTATGGTACTCTCTTGTGCCTAGACGCTTTGGCACTCCTTGTGCTTTAGCATCTAGTGTTGTCTATTATATATCTCATTTTGGCTTCTTAAAAAAAAAAACAGACAAGGCTTCAAGAATTTGATACATGATAAAGAAAATGAGGAAATATCAACTATAATGAATGTTATATACAAAGTAGTGATTCAAAATCTTTAGGTAAGTCGTCTCATTATTATATCAGTAGAGAAAGGAAAGCCATTTTAACTTTATCAACGGATCAAAATTAAAAATCAGAAACAACTAAATTGTTGGTCAAAATAGTCCATTAACTTAGTCAATTGCCGTTCTCTTTTTATATTAATCCTTCGATTCTCAAGATAAAACCGTCATGGTGATTCGGAGTTCGGCCAAGAGGTAACTAAAGTTTGGTAAAAAAATTGTTCTACTCAAGAAGCAAACTCATATTATCCTGAATAATTTGTCATTTACTAAAGACAGTTTCTTTTGACTCAATCTTCAGTGGTAATTGCTCTTCTCTTTTCCCATATATTTTAGCTTATACCACTTAAATAGTCGAGCGTGAGTTAACTCACGCATATGTATTTTCAACGTGAGTTAATTTTCGTATGTGTATTTTTAAGCGTGAGTTAAATCACGTAGGACGGTAATGAGCAAAATAGATGGAAGAAGAGTAATTCTCATTTTTATTAATGAATAATTAAGTTTCACATGAGGCCAACTAAATAGAGATTGGCCCCAAGTTTTTAGTTTAGACGACCCCACACATAGATTTTGACATAATAAAGAGTGCATCAAATCATGTATTAATTGTTTTTTTGACAAAATTACATAAATAGTACTTTAACTTAATTTTATGTAACGTTTTAGTCCTTTATCTTATTTATTTTTTTTCAATTTTAGTCCTTAATCTTTTTAAGTAATTTCAATGTTAACCTTTTGTTACACTTCTGTTAATAAAAAAAACACAATTAATATTATTCTTTTATTTTTCTATTTTCCTTTCACAATTACCCTTTAATCTTTCACACCAATTAGAAACATATTCTGGAAAACCTAGAAACGTGAAAACCATTGAAACACATAAGGGAAAAGAAAAGAAAAAGTAAAGTAAAACACATAAGTGGTAAACGCATAAGAAGGGGAAAATGATCCAGAAGAAGAGTAAAATGCGATAAAAGAAAATGAAACATGAAGGAACACAAAATAAAATTTAAATATTAAAATTAATTTTGAATCAACTATCTATATTTTTTTTTTTGAAAGATAAGAAATTTGAAACAAACTTGATGATTTGATTGAAAAAAACAAAAAGGGAACACTGTGGAAAGCATAGAGATGATGAAGGAGATGATAAACAACGTGTTGCATAAGAATGCTCTACTGATCTCTACGGTAACTATATTATAAGTCCACATATTCATACATTCTTTACAATTGATATGATAACTATAACTATGATCTCCTTTCTCTCACCAACCCCAGCGTTTAGAGCCTTCTCAACATTTTTGCTCGATTTCTTTTTTACTAGGTAGGTGTTCTTGTCTTACTTAGATTTTTTAGAGGCGAGAGAAAATCTTTTTTAAAAGATTGAACTAATTTTTTAACAAAAAATTCCTTTTATATAGTTGTACCCAAACAAACTAGATTATTTGTTTTAAAAAATAATTTTTATTACGCTAAACAAACGTAAAATAGATTATGATTTTTCATAAAATCTCTAAAATATAATCTCTAAATTATTTCATGTCAAGATCACTTTTATTTTAATCCGTAACAAACAAACGGGACCTATAAGTCGGTTTTACAATATCAATGAAACATTAATATTATCTTTCTGCTCTTTTTATTGCGCTAACTTTTTTGAAAATTATGAACGGTGTTTTCCGCTCTTTTTATTGGTTGCTTATAACTTTATATAATTTCTTAAAAAAATTATTGGTTCAACATTTGTAAAAGAAAATAGTAAAGAAATTATTGGTTGCTTATAACTATATTTTCTTTTCTTGAAAGATAAGAAATCCATATAAATTTGTTGGGAAGAAGAAACAAATCCGATAATTTAGTGAAATATATTAAATTTGAAACAAACTTGCTGATTTGATGGAAAAAACAAAAAAGGAACAAAATATAAATAAAAATTGGTCGGATAAATAAGTTGCTATAAATAAGTAAGTAAGTTGTTTTACGCAAATAAAATAAAATAAAATAAAATCTGAGTTGGAAACCCTGATTTTGATTTTGTTTTGTAGCAATAAAGAAGAATCGTATTTTGATTCAGATGGCACCGAAGAATAATAAGAAAGAAGAAGCAGCGATGAAGAATAGAATTTTGGGTGGTGGCAGTGGCAGAGGCAGAAGAAGTGTGGAATTCCATAAGCACATCTATGAAGTTGCGAAGGAGAAGAACCCTGAATTAGAGATCACTGTGGAAAGCATAGAGATGCTGAACGAGATGATAAACAACGTGTTGCATAAGATTGTTGACGAAGCTGCGAAGAATGCTGCTGCTGCTGCTTCTTCCAACTCCAATCAAAAGATTTTGATCAATAAGGATTTATGGGGCGGGGTTAAACAACTCTTTCCTCGAGATTTGGCAAGGTATGCTAACCTTCATGGTTATGTAGCTTGTACCACTTTTGAAACCAACGTAGCTCATGATCGAGCTGTTAACGACCTTCAATCTCAACAATTGGCTCATTATTTTGGTCAAGTCAAGATATAGATCATAGATCATATATAGGTCTTGGAATTGATCGATGGATGGATGCTACATCACCTCAACTCCATCCATGTTTAATTTTTATCTTGTTTTGTTTTGTTTTGGATAATTAATTAATTTAATGAATGCTTTAGCATGAGATGAGATTGTTAGCTTTGTTGGTAGTATGTATATTATTTAATTTGTATGGCATATATGTGGCTTTAGCTTTCTATTTCTACCGTATGAATGAAAACAAATTAAAGACGCTCTTTGTTGGAGATGTTGTGTATTTCCTCTATCTTTCTTCCCCCTCCTATGTTTTTCTTGTGATCCAATCCAACCTCATACAAAAACAGGTGTACTCTTTATGCATCATGTTTCATTAAGATTTATGGGATGATGCGTAATTAACAAGAAGAGTAAGAGTATAAGCAAGAACAAACTTAGGTTCGGTGACGGAGTGAGAAATTTTATTACGTTGATTAAACTAATTTTAGTGGTAATGTTAAATGACTTGCATGCACTTAACACTGAAAACACACACACAAAGAGCGATGATACAGCACACGTTAGAGTAGCGAGGGTCAACATGCAGCGTTAATGTCTCCTACATATGGAGGCGTGGTTGGGCATTCACTCAATTTAAAATTCCAATGGTTTTGATTATAATATTTTAGGTATTGTGAAACTCACGAATTACTAACTATTGTTTCTTTCGTCCCTAATTATAAACACTCATTGAGAGAAAAATTTCTACTTTACAATTTCACGAGTCAAAAGCAAACTAGGCTCGAATATTGTGATATATGATAAAGAAAAGGCTTAATAGCATTTTTAACCCCCTAACTTTCCCAAAGTGCGATTTTGGCCCCCTAAGATAAAAAAAACTCTAAAACGACCCCCTAAGTTTTGCACCTGTGGCAATTTTGTCCCCCAATGCCAATTTTGACTTGGTCTACGGTGACATGGCAACCTAAGTGAGGTGTAACGTGTTATTTTTTTAATATATATTTTGCGTTGGAGGCCAAAACTGCTACAATTGCAAAAGTTATGGCGCGGTTTTGTAGTTTTTTTTTCTCAAGGGGCCAAAATCGCAACTTCGTGAAAGTTAGGAGGCTAAAACTGCTATTAAGCCTAAAGAAAATGATGAAAGAACAATTATAATGAATGTTATAACGCTCATACAAAATGTATCTAGAAAGTTTTGCATGTGCATTATCTTTAGTACTGAATACATTAAAATTTACAACTTTATTTCTTCGAATGAATATTTTATACAACAACACACGTTCGTACAATCAACAATACAAATACTACTTGTTCATTACATAAAAAAAATTACATCTTCAAAATCCATAACATCGTGCAGCGGGTACGAACGAGCGTTTGCTGAATATTCATATTGCTTCAAGCCTGTCCTATTATACTAACCAACCTGCTTATCTGAAACAAAAATGGTTGGGATGAGACATAATGTCTCAGTGAGTTCTACCTAATCCTAGGTTGTAGGTAACCTCGGGGAAAACCTAGGGTCACCACGTGCCGACAATACAACCTGACGGTTGATTATACGTGTCTGGGTCATGCTTGCCTAGACGGTCGTGCAAACTAGATCTGTCATAGGTTCTTCGTATCATAGGTTACAAGTCTTAACATACATTTTACGTGTCATGGCGATCAAGGGAACCAAAGACCGCTATATCAAGATACGTTAACCGCATCAAGACTTAAATATAACATGTTCATGACAGGATCCTAAATCGGAAGATCGGGGAAAACCTAAAGTCTTCAACGGTGTAACTTCATGATCTTATCTTGCTACATAAACGTACACATGTCTTGCAATACATCATAAACGTTTCATATCGTAATCATGTTCATTCATTATGTTAGAAGTTAGCGTGTAACAAACAACATTATCTTGGTTCATTTTACGGAGTGTATCGGGTGGAGTAACCCCGAGTACATTCCCTTACTTTACCAATGAAATCCTAGCTAAGTTACATCGGACTCCCTCAGTGCCGTGCGGGCCTACCTTACGGAGCGTGTCCCGTTCCCCTGGCGTGAACCTCTCGTATCCCCCTGGCGTGGATAACAGAGAGACATGACACCTACATCTTGCTTAGTCTTAGTCATAATCGTAACTTGCTACATATTTACCACGGGTCTGTGATCTACCCCATTGACGATAAAATATTTGCATATCATTCTTTTTCATGTGCGAAAAGATTATAAATCAATTCACGGCTTAATCATACATAGGATTCTCGCTAACATCTAGTTCTCGATAATCTATATCGAGGCTCTACGGTTTTACCCCCATTCTTAGTTTATCGCTACCCGAATAAACATACTCAACATCTCTTGTGCCATTCTTGCTATACATGTTGAAATTTCCATGATTTTCATATCAAAAATCGGATGATGTAATGTGCGATGATTCGATGATGTTTAGGAATTTTAATATTGAAAAACATTGCGAGAAAAAGTATCTAACTGCACTACATGCCCCTATACGAGTCCACAAGCCAATTGGAGTAATGGGAAGTCAGACCATTTCGCCAATGGCGAGTTTCATCTGGGGAATTTCGCTATTAGCGAAATATTTCGCTAATAGCGAGTTTCTTCGGGTCTGTAGTGCAGATTTGGCATTTTTAACCCAAAACTCATCCAATTCGATCCTGCATTGCACACTACATGTCCAGCAACATATATAACCAAATAAAATACATCATGCATGGCAATTTTAACATATAACTAACAAGAATTGCTTTGGGGTACTAATATCATTCAAACATAGAAACTAGCTAAGTTCATAAATTCTCACCAGTATCACACAAACCCAAAGGTTGGTTAATCTATCTAAGAACTCACATGTACAATTGGCAGTTCTTAATCCTCCTTGATGCTCCGGCTTAATTCCCCGTAATCTCATCTGCCTTCATCTTTCCAAAACAGCTCATTTCTCAAAAACCATGCCAAAACCCGTAAGCAGTTTTTCTGCAGAATTTACCAACTTCAATTGCATTTTCCGAACTCGTTTCAAATCCGATTCATACAAAGTTTGTGTCCAAACTGTAGGGAATTGAATGGAGAATCTAAAACTTCAACAATCACTTAACTCTGGTGTACACAGTAAAATATACGACCAAAATACGACAATTCTGTCGTGGGAATTTCAAAGAAATTAATCTCTTTTAAGCTTCAACTTAATCTCTACATACAATCCAATTCACTAACATCTATTAACCTTTAATCATTGCTTCAAACCATAAGTTCCAAATCATAGACAATGATTCTCATTTAGGGCATAACACAATAATTCATCATTCTAATCAACAAAGTTAAATTAAATTTAGAGCCTTATCAAAACTCACCCAAACTTGCATACCCAACACTTCAATCATCCTTGCAGCAACTCTAATCCTCTAACTTCTTTGCTAAAAGATCAACTTCTGTTCCTATTACTTGACATCACTGTTACCAAGCACCCAAGGCTCACATGAAATCCACTTCTTCTTGCTTATGCTTGCAAAATCACCCAAAATGAGGCATGAAGAGGAAGGTTCGGTTAAGGCAAGAAAAATGGGAATATTTAGCTTTCATTGGCTGTTAAATGTTTCAAGGATTATGAATATAAGCTTGCATGTTAAATTTGTAGAGAAAAGGATGATTTTTGGTGGATTGGATGAAGAAGAAGTGAGGGACGTGGGAGAGGCTAGAGAGAGGGAGGAGAAATCAGATTTTTAACTAACACTACACTGTTAACATTTCCTGTAACCCGTTGAAATACTACGTGAGATAACACCGGAAATATTTGTATTTCTCATTGTATAATTCACCATTAATAATTAATTCTTCTTTAACTTGCCTAACTGATGTCACCGTCTACTGAGAAAATTGCGGGATGTTACAAATGTTGTAACCAAATAATATAATTTATAAAGTTGCAAAGCATACTCCCTCCGTATCAAAATATAAGCAAAAATGACTTTTTAGATTCATTCATTTAATGATGTGTATGGTCCATAATATGAACCACATACATCATTAAATGAATGAATCTAAAAAGTAAATTTTGCTTATATTTAAAAACGGAGGGAGTACCAAATAATATAATAAACGGTCTTCAAAGAAATAATAAATCATTTTGGTCCCTAAATGTATAACGTGTAGCAACAGTAGTTTCAAAGTGTATCGAAATTTCAAATAGTTTTTGATTATGCACTATGTTGGTCAAAATAGTCTTTTAACTTAAAGTGTTTCGTTAATATAACATATCTAATCTTTGTATCAATTTTTGTAAGTATTTACTTCATGCCATATCAAACCTACCTATATATGAAAAAAGTTATTAATGTTAGAGATTATATTTCGGTAGAGACTAGTGCGGTAACACGTTACAGTTCAGTAAAAAAAAAAGACAATTTATACAAGTTAAAAAATATATATATTGGTTGGGACAATGCATAAAATATGCAAGATCTGAGGTTCGAACCCCAGCCACATTTGCCTCTAAATGTATAACGAGTACGATGGCGGAGGGAGAGGGGGGTCTTTGGAGGCCATGGTCCCCCCTATATTTTAATATTTGTAATTAAGCTATATTAAAATGTCTCTGAATGTATAACGAGTACGGTGGCGGAGGGAGAGGGAGGCATTTGGAGGTCGTGGTCCCCCTATATTGCGGTTTCTTTGGTGCGGATTGGTTTGGTTTTTCAACAGCTTTTCATTGTAACATTTTGGAACATTTGCATCATTTCAGTGGTTTGAGAGGATTCTCAAAGAAGTCAATCGAGTCCATGCTAATAATTTGACTGTCAGTAACTTGGACAATTTGGAAAGAAAGGAATAATAGAATCTTCAAAGGAAAGGAGGATAATTTGCTAGCGCTTGGTGAAAGGGCAAAGCTTCAATCTTTTTGGTGGCTGAAATCGAAATACGCTAATTTTGATTTTGACTATCAACAATGGCGGCAGAGTCCTTTAACTTGCTTAAACACAATTTTCTAGCTGTTGTTTCTTTGTTTTTCTTTGCTATTTTGCGCCTTTTTAGCTTGTACATGATTTATGGTACTCTCTTGTGCCTAGACGCTTTGGCACTCCTTGTGCTTTAGCATCTAGTGTTGTCTATTATATATCTCATTTTGGCTTCTTAAAAAAAAAAAAAAAAAAGCAGACAAGGCTTCAAGAATTTGATACATGATAAAGAAAATGAGGAAATATCAACTATAATGAATGTTATATACAAAGTAGTGATTCAAAATCTTTAGGTAAGTCGTCTCATTATTATATCAGTAGAGAAAAGAAAGCCATATTTAACTTTATCAACGGATCAAAATTAAAAATCAGAAACAACTAAATTGTTGGTCAAAATAGTTCATTAACTTAGTCAATTGCCGTTCTCTTTTTATATTAATCCTTCAATTCTCAAGATAAAACCGTCATGGTGATTCGGAGTTCGGCCTAGAGGTAACTAAAGTTTGGTAAAAAAAATTGTTCTACTCAAGAAGCAAACTCATATTATTCTGAATAATTTGTCATTTACTAAAAACACATTTAACCCTAGAACGTATGAACTATTATTTTTCTATTTTTATACAAGGGTGTTTTTGTTTTCTTTTCCTACTAAATGTTATTTTTTTTTCTACTATTAAGTCAATACTTGTATGATAACTATACTTACCTATTAATGTATCTCATACTCGTTATAGTTATTAATTTCTTTTAAAAACCAAGAAAATATTAATTTAGGCCTTTAGGGTTTCTTATATATCTTTTGCATTTAAAAAACTATTTTTTTAATCAAATTATGTTCCTTGTTCGTCAAAAGAAATGTTACATATACTCAGTCCCCCCTAATTTTAAATTCCTCACTCCGAACCTGAACGAAGAGTTACGATAGTTCGTGAATGAATCGAAATTTCAACATTGTCTTTGACTATGCCGTATGTTGGTCAAAATAGTCCATTAACTTAAAGTGTTTCATTAATATTGCCATCTCTAATCTTGTGGTTTTTATAAGTATTTACTTAATCGTCATGTCAATTTACTTATAATATGAAAAAAATTATTAACTTAAAGATTATATTTCGATACAGACTAGTGTAGTTACTCTCGGTACCAAATTTACTATTTATCCATAACAAATTCTTTGTTTTTGTTTTATACGAGTTCAAAAAACAAAAAGAAAATAAAAAAAGATGAATAAGATGTTCTGGTGTGTCATCTTGTGGGCAGCGTTGGTCTATAAATAACAAGACTGAAAAAATCCATTTTCCACATTCCACTTTCTCATTTGGTTGGAGTGTGAAATTTGTTTAGAGAGATGAGAGGAAAGCAAGTAGAAAAAGGACAGAGGAAAGAGAGAAGAGACAAAGGTCAGAAAAGAAAGAAAACTGATAAAGAAACGGCGGAGAAAGGCAAGAAGAAAGAGAAAGGGAAGTTGTCAGCACCGGCACTGGCTCCGGCGCCGACGAAGGTCAATGTTTCTTCTGACATTGTCTATGAGACATGGAAGGCCAGCAAGATAGACACCTCATACGCCATCCGGAACGCTTTCAGCAGTAAGATGAACAAAGCGGAGAAACGCATCATGGATGAGTATGAAAAATCTGCAAGCTTTGCGGCTGCGGCGGCTATGGCGCATGTGACAAAGAGTAGTGATGTTGCTGGTGTTAAGAAAAAGACTACTAACAAGAAGATGAAGAATAACAAGAAAGTTGTAAAGAAAACAAGAGCCGACCACTTTCTTGATGATGCTGAAGAGTGGATTAACCACATAAACTTGGTTCGTGATGAGATTGAAACATTATCCTCGGATGATGCTGCCGATGCCGATTATGGTGACTAAGATACCAACTCCGTTCCGATGTGGTATTCGAAACTCGGTTTGTTTCGTTGTTTCTTTGTTAATGCTATGCTATCTCTTGATTTTGGAATATATGCCTCTTAGTGATTCAAACTTTAGTTAGTTTGATGCAATATTTTGATTATACAATGTTGATATTTTTAGTTTATTTGTTTTCTTTCCATGTAATTGTAGAATGCTTGAATTGAAAGGTACCTTGATTCCATGTTGTTTTGGCTCGCATCTGGCTACACAAAATCAGTTATATAACCACTGTTAATCAATCACATTCCTTTCTTTCAGAATGTTTGCAATGCAGAAATATTTGAGCAAATTTTAAGATTTATAGGTTAACCAATGTGCTTATTAGTATTGTGGTGTCCAAATTAAACACCCACTCTGACACATTGCAAATAAATTTAATAGATTTTCTTTTACATTAACGTTTATTGTCATTAATGACTACACCATCCGTCTCAAATCATAAGACATTTTGAAAAAGAAAAAAAAAAATCGTTTTACAGTACTCAATGAAACATTATTTTTCTTATTATATCATTAATTATTTATTACTCTTTTTTTCTTAATATAAAATTAATCATATTTTTTAAGACGGGTGAAATGTCTTAAACGTCGTATAATTTGAGACGCATGGAGTAATTAAGAGTAATATGTGTTTCTTTTTACAAGAAGTAATCTTTAAAATTGACCCTACTGTAGTGTTGACAAAACCTTTGCTCAATTCCATTAGCTGACTATAGTAGTCTTCGTATGAACCTCACAAATTTTATGCCTCTTGTGATAGTCTTTACTAGAACTAAGAACCTTGTTGCAACAATAAACTTGATAGTATGCAGTAAGTGAGTGCACTCACACTCTTGGGTGGCGTTGATAACCAAGATAGGTGCTACTCCTTTAGAGAATGCCTCGCCAATACCATGTCAATGCATGATCACCAAATCTTCTCAATTTCAAATCAATCACAACCATTTGATTCCACCAGAGTTTGAAATTAAAGCTTGGAATTTGTATCCCTTTTTCAGAAAACCCATTTGGGTCACCAAATTTACCATCATGTTTCCTCTTGGAACACTGCCGATGAAATTGAAATCATCTGAAAATTGTTTCCGAAAGCTTCTGTATGCACATGCATGCACGTCCAGAAAATGCAAATGTTATAGCATAAAACCTTTCTCAAAATAGCAAAACTCCTTTTCGACGAATTTTTATTGTTCATTAATTTTAGTTCTGAAAAGACTACAAAACTCCTTTTCTTAGATGATCATTGGGATCACCTAGCCATTATTCTATCAATGTCACGGTCTTACATATGCTTAGCTTGATCATCATAATCTTGAATATGTTCAACGAGAATGGATTTCCTCTCGTGTGCTTTTCTCCTGTTTTCTACAATCTAGAAATATACAACATTAAACATGTTATCTCTCCTAATTTCAAGTTTTCAACATTTATATTTCCAAACATTTTAATTTCAAAGGTTGAGATTTATATCCCTATCCGTGTCACAATCTCGAGGTCCAATCACCGCCTCTATTCCTGTATCCATCTTTCTCACTTATCATGATCATAATCTTAGTCATTATCTCAGTCTCCATTACTTTCATCATTTTGATATTATAGTAACAATTTTCCCTTCCAAAATTCAATCTGCCACCACAACGAGTCTTTATCCTGTTAACTTTAACCACATATCCACCAATATCGTTTTTCAATTGTACGTTGGTAGTTGATAATCTGACATTAAAAAAAATCTTAGCGAAAGAAATGAAAACACAGAAAAAATTAATGAAAAAAATGTTATCGAAAGAAAAGAAAGAATTAAGAAGGGTTTGATCATAACCCTAAAAATGAGAAAAATTGCTGAAAAATGAAATACATTGACATCAAGGATGGCGCTATACAAATGGACGACAATGCGGATGCTATCTTCGTTGGCGTAGCAGGGAAGACTACCAACATTTTGGTTTCTGCAATCGATCAAACTTACATCAACTCTTATGCTATGCTTCAAACTTTGAATATTTCACTACTTTATCATATTTTGTATAGTCTTTTCAAATCCGCAACAATTTGTTTTTATTTTATTTTGTAAAAATTGTGCTTTAAAATCCAATTTCATTACACCCCTTAATATTTGCCATAAAAAATGGTTAAATATTCTCTCTTTTCCTATAATTTTTCTTCGACTTCTAATCTCCAAGAGTTTTCCAACACCACTTTAGATCTCAACTTTTAAGTGAACTCATTTGTATCATTTGAAATTTTGAATTCTTTCGCATTAATGTTTAGAATATGTGAAGAAACTCTCCAAAATTAAATATATTTTTAACACCAAAACATGAACTTTTATGTTTTTGGTAGTTAAAGTTCATATTAAATTCATGTTTTGTATAAAAAAATTAGAGAGATAATATTAAAATATAAATTTTTTTTTTGTTGCAAAAACTCATTCAAAAATATGAAGGGTACATGTGATTTGACTTAAAAACAATGAACCAAAAGTGTAGACGGAAAATTTTTAGGGACTAAAAGTCAAAGAAATTCTTTAGATGGATTAAAACAAAAAGTTTAAATATCTAGAGATAAAAAAATCAATTTAATCAAAAAACAAAACTGAGATTTTTTTTCCACTCTCCGGATTTTTTCGAATTTTTCCTTCGTTCAAAGTATATAATTTGAACCCATTTTACAAATTTTGGGATTTTATAATCTTAAACCCGAGAGCAACGAACCTTATAAAATGATTTTGTATGTTAGAAATTTAGATCTAAATTAAAACATGTTCAATCATTATGAATAATAACGGAAGCAAACAAATCATTGAACATAAATGAATATGAACGAATTTACAACATGTTTGATTTATCAAGAATATTAAGAATTAGGGTATTAGAAATACCTGATAAAGCTTTCATGATAACTCTCCCAACAACAACAATAAACACGATAAGGTGTGATAATCTGAAACACACAATATAGAGTTAACGGTGACTGATTTGGTTCTTCCTCAACCGGTACCTTTATGCCTCAACTTCTCTTCAGATGGGGAGAAGAGAGAGTTTGCCGTGTACGGTATATTGAGGACCATAACCTCTTTTATATTTTAGATGACCATTTGGGCTTCCCCATTATTCCGTTAATGAGTCATCTAGACATCCACTTATTAAATCCATATCAATTAATTAAATATTTAATTAATTATCCAATTAGAAATCTATTAGACTTATTACTTAATTTGATCCCTAATCAATTAAGGCTCACAATTGATAAATATCTAATATAATTATTATTACGATATTTAAATAATTAAATATATGTTGTAGCTTAAAGATTTAACATACTTTCATTATATAATCGTCATAAAGTTGTCTCACAAAATAACAAAGGTCATAGCTTTGTACGTATCTTTACCATAACAAACAAACACATCAAACTGCTATATCTAAAATTTTCGTGGAATAACTAACGATATATAGCCACGATGCAAACGCCATTGGTTGCTTATAACTTCATATAATTTCTTAAGAAAATTATTTGGTTCAACATTTGTAAAAGAAAATAGTAAAGAAATTATTGGTTGCTTATAACTATATTATTTTCTTTTCTTGAAAGATAAGAAATCCATATAAATTTGTTGGGAAGAAGAAACAAATCCGATAATTTAGTGAAATATATTAAATTTGAAACAAACTTGCTGATTTGATGGAAAAAACAAAAAAGGAACAAAATATAAATAAAAATTGGTCGGATAAATAAGTTGCTATAAATAAGTAAGTAAGTTGTTTTACGCAAATAAAATAAAATAAAATAAAATCTGAGTTGGAAACCCTGATTTTGATTTTGTTTTGTAGCAATAAAGAAGAATCGTATTTTGATTCAGATGGCACCGAAGAATAATAAGAAAGAAGAAGCAGCGATGAAGAATAGAATTTTGGGTGGTGGCAGTGGCAGAGGCAGAAGAAGTGTGGAATTCCATAAGCACATCTATGAAGTTGCGAAGGAGAAGAACCCTGAATTAGAGATCACTGTGGAAAGCATAGAGATGCTGAACGAGATGATAAACAACGTGTTGCATAAGATTGTTGACGAAGCTGCGAAGAATGCTGCTGCTGCTGCTTCTTCCAACTCCAATCAAAAGATTTTGATCAATAAGGATTTATGGGGCGGGGTTAAACAACTCTTTCCTCGAGATTTGGCAAGGTATGCTAACCTTCATGGTTATGTAGCTTGTACCACTTTTGAAACCAACGTAGCTCATGATCGAGCTGTTAACGACCTTCAATCTCAACAATTGGCTCATTATTTTGGTCAAGTCAAGATATAGATCATAGATCATATATAGGTCTTGGAATTGATCGATGGATGGATGCTACATCACCTCAACTCCATCCATGTTTAATTTTTATCTTGTTTTGTTTTGTTTTGGATAATTAATTAATTTAATGAATGCTTTAGCATGAGATGAGATTGTTAGCTTTGTTGGTAGTATGTATATTATTTAATTTGTATGGCATATATGTGGCTTTAGCTTTCTATTTCTACCGTATGAATGAAAACAAATTAAAGACGCTCTTTGTTGGAGATGTTGTGTATTTCCTCTATCTTTCTTCCCCCTCCTATGTTTTTCTTGTGATCCAATCCAACCTCATACAACAACAGGTGTACTCTTTATGCATCATGTTTCATTAAGATTTATGGGATGATACGTAATTAACAAGAAGAGTAAGAGTATAAGCAAGAACAAACTTAGGTTCGGTGACGGAGCCAAAAAATTTATTATGTTGATTAAACTAATTTTAGTGGTAATGTTGAATGACTTGCATGCACTTAACACTGAAAACACACACACAAAGAGCGATGATGCAGCACACGTTAGAGTAGCGAGGGTCAACATGCAGCGTTAATGTCTCCTACATATGGAGGCGTGGTTGGGCATTCACTCAATTTCAAATTCCAATGGTTTTGATTATAATATTTTAGGTATTGTGAAACTCACGAATTACTAACTATTGTTTCTTTCGTCCCTAATTATAAACACTCATTGAGAGAAAAATTTCTACTTTACAATTTCACGAGTCTAAAGCAAACTAGGCTTGAAGATTGTGGCTTTAACTTAATTTTATTTTCTTCATCTTCTCCATCTCAATTTCTGGAAAAACAACAAGATTTGCAAATCTTCTCCATCTCAAATTTTTTTCTACTCATTTTTTTTCTTCTCAATCACTTTCAGATCTGCAACTCAATCACTTTTGTAATTCGTATTTGTTGTTTCCTGGATTTTCACTACAACAACAAATAAATCCAATCACTACAACAACACCAATTACAACAACAATGATTTTGTTCACTGAATTTTTCAACAAGAGTTGTGCATTGGGTAGGGAATTGCTGTTCTATGAGAGGATGATGTTGGTGCCGAAATTGTTGTTGTTGTTGCAGAAATTATGGGTTTTCTTTGTAATGGGTTATTTCATGAGAATTGAAAGGATTTATAGGTTTTTTGTATGAGAGGATGATGAGAAGATTTAAGTTGTTGTTGTTGAAGAAATTAAGTTGTTGTTGTTTGTTTGTTGTTGCTATTTGATTTTGTTGTTGTTGTATGAGTAGAATTATGGGTTACTTCATGATGATGATGTCAAAATTGTTGTTGTTGTTGCTTGATTTTGTTGCTGCTGCCATAGATGTTCTTTTTATTCTCCAGGAATTGATGAAGGGGATGAAGGATTGAGATGGAGAAGATGATGAAACGTTTTTTTCAATTAAACTGACGGTAAGGACCAGACCAAAACAGATAACGGAGCTATAATTATGGGACTCAAACGGAGTTTTTATCATTTAAGGGACCAATCTGATACCAACAATATAGTTAAGGGACCAAAAGAATATTTTAGCCTACAATTAAGCTATATAAAAAGGTCGGGGATGGATATATTGACTCCAAGAGTAACTCTTTTGAGTTACTCTTAATCACATCCCTCCATTTTGTTTTAATCTAACGATCCTAATCAATTATTAAATCATCAAACATGGTCAAACGCTATTATATCATTTCCTTGTGGTCTGTAATAAAAATTGTTTGTCTTTTTCCTCCCACAACGCCAATTCATAAGAAACACATATTTGAACACATGAACTAATTCAATTGATTGGTAATTCAGCTTCTTCTTTTTTATGGAAATTTTTTTCAGATCTCTTTGTGTTGAATGTTACAACGTGATTGCTTCTCAAATTATGAATTACAAGGTCCAGCGCCATACATATCCCCCCAACTACCTCACCTTTTCAATTAGAAATTTGTACACAAAATAAAATCTGAGAATTTTATGTTATTCAAAGATAAGAAGAATGAAATTATTGAAATCTATAAAAAAAAAAAATCGAAAGTCATTAGATTTTTATGGAAGCAAAATGCTTTGTAGGAATCCAATGATATAAAATAGAGAGAATGAAATTGAAGGCATGGTTGTGCCAAAAAGAAATTGTGGTTATTGATAATTAGCCGGGAGATCTTTGAGAGCATGTTGTGAGTATTGAGGAAGAAGATCTGACTGTGTATTCATTTTTTTGGGCGACGCCGCAATAGGGAATGATTTAATGGCGGTTGATCATGTGAGGATTATTTAACAATTAATTAGCATCATTAGATTAAAATTAAATGGAAGGATGTGATTTGGAGTAACTCAAAAGTGTTACTTTTGGAGTCAATATATTCCTCCTCTAAAATGTCTCATAAAATATATATTAGGTTATGGTCCCCCCTCCACCCATTAATCTAATTATAAGGTTCAACATGTTATCATATTAATTGACAACTAATATCATTGATTTTATATGTTATATTATTTTAAATTATTTTATATGGTCCTTTCCACAACATTTTTTTTTTATGGAAGACATCGAAGATTCATGCGGTCCTTTCCACAACATATTTTAAATAGAATGAAACACAATGATATAGCTTTGCAAAATAAAAGACTATTTTAAAGCACAAAATGAGCAAATTAAAATCTAAAATAAAAATAGGGGATTAAAATATAATTTAGTCCTTAATGGATTTTATTCTCAAGTGACAAAAATCTCATGTCTTTCACACTCGTACAACAGTTGTTTTATTTAGTCAATTGTCGTTCTCTTTTTATATTAATCTTTATTCTCAAGATAAAATTGTCATGGTGATTTGGAGTTCGGCCGAGAAGTAACTAATGTTTGGCAAAAAATTGTTCTACTCAAGAATCAAACTGAGATTTTCTGAATAATTTGTCATTTACTAAATACACATTAAACCCTAGAACATATGAACTATTATTTTTCTATTTTTATGCAAGGGTGTTTTTGTTTTCTTTTCCTACTTAATGTTATTTTTATTTTACTATTAAGTCAATACTTGTATGATAACTATACTTACCCATTAATGTCTCTCATACTCATCATAGTTATAAATTTCTTTTAAAAAACAAGAAAATATTAGTTTAGGCCTTTAGGGTTTTTTATATATCTTTTGCATTTAATAAATTATTTTTTTAATCAAATTATGTTCCTTGTTCGTCAAAAAAAAAAACGTTCCTTATACTCGGTCCCCCTAACTTTAAATTCCTCGCTTGAAGCTTCATTTTAGCTCCTCAATCTCTACCCTCTTCAAGCTCTCCAAGCTCTTCTTCTCCCAAAATCATTTTTCTCCTTCTTTTTCTCTTTCTCTCTCCACCTCTCTTAAAATTATGAAAATGAGTGTGTAAGACATAATTCTCTTAATGACTAGAGTTTAAGTAGGCTCTACATCATTGGGTTAAACTCTCAAATGTCTTAATGGGCTTAAGGTTCTCAATAACTAATTCACAAAGTTTCTACTCACTTAACGGATAAAATCACGAATAGTTACCGACTCTTAATGAATTACTCCGCTTCACTAGTAACTAGGTAAAATAATTACTACGACTAAAACTACTAAAATAACTCTTGTAATCAAAAGACTATTTTACCTTCCCTCATCAAATGACCAAAATACCTTTCCGACATCAAATTCCACTAATCTCAACCAAAATCACACACAGAGGCAATTAATCACATATAAACACATATAAAAATTAATTAAAATAAAACTAGCAAAAATTGAGCTGTTACACGACTCAATAGATTGGTCTTTGTAGTTGGTCGCAAAACATATCTAATTCACACACAAAAAATGAAAAAAAAAATAGAAAAAAGTTAAAATAAAATTAACATTGGAGTGAAACATAAAAACATTAAAATGTAAAATATTTTCTAAATTTGATTTAGATTAAATAATTAAATCTATTGAATAAATGTTTTAAAACAAAGTTAGAAATTTTAAAAAAATGTATATTTGGTTGGATATAATGAAAATTTATATGCGAAGTTTACTGAGATAATTATGCTAAATAAAATATTATAAATTATTCAAAGTTGAAATAAAGAATACTTAGTTCATAAGTTCAAAATAATGTATGTAAGAAAGAAACTATTTCAATATTAGTAGTTAGTTAAATTGAGTTTTTTTAAGTATTTTTAAAATCTTACCGATATATAAAGAGAATACATTTTTTTGAGTTGGACTTTTACTGGTCAATATTTTACCCTCTACTTACAATTAAAATACTAATAAATTTATTTAATAAAAGATGTAACCGTTTCTCTTAAAAAATGGAAGAAACAAGAAAAGAAAAAACATGGATTGAAATATTTTTAAAGAAAAATTATGGATTGAATTGAATCTATAACAATGTATAAAGGAGATACACCTTTTCGGATTGGATTTTTTCTTCTATATTTACCTTTCATTTAAGCTATTTTACATTTTTATCATATTATTTAAAACGTTTTGGTAAGGAGTGTCCTAAGGATATTGATTAAGGAATCCTTTAATAAAAACTTTGTCTTAGAAATACAAGTTCTAACTTTTATCCTGACAACAATTACACCACTTTTTAATACAAATTTACTTATTTTAAAACTTTAATCATTGACCCAAGGACACTCGTTAGCATTCTCTTTACTTAAATGAGTAAATCATGAATACAAAAATTAGTTAATGTAATATATAGTATTAAGAAATGAATAAATAAATATTATAATTTACAGTTTGGTTTAGTTTGATTTTCAAAAAACGATCCAATAAATTTTTACAAAACAAAGTTAAAAAAATCCAAAAATCTTACCTTTTTTTACGATTTTCCATTTTTTTAACAGCTTGCAGTTTTAGTTTAGATTAATTTTTGAATTTCAACATCCCTAATCACTTCTACTTGCAAAGAGTAGGGGTGTTCATGGGTTGTGTCAACCCAGAAAATTCATCCAAAAAATAAAAAAAATATGGGTTAGGTTGGGTAATTGGGTGGATATGGTTTCTAAAAATGAAAAACCTATAAAAATAAATAGGTTTCGGGTAAAACCAGACACAAACCCAAAAAGCTCACTTACCCAATAATGTTAATATTTTTTATCTTTATTTTCATAGGGTATAAGAAAGTTATATTTTCAAAATATACACATTGTACCTTATATATTGAAAATCAAAACATATAGAGTTACAAATTAATATTTTTTAGTTTCTTGCAAGTATTTTATAATGGAGTTTATTATTTGATATTCTATGATACATAAAATTATAGTAAAATAAGTTAAAAAAATTTTAAAGAAAATTAAAAAGCATAGTATTATTTTAAAACAAAATTACGAGGACTTGTCATTTAATATTAAAAAAATAGAAAAATAAGTTGGGTAACCCATTACCCAATCCAGCCCAACTCAAAAATTAGTGGGTTTGCCCAAACCCACTTAATAGTATAACAGGTGGTTATTTTACCTCACCCAAACCGGAATACCTTATTTGATTTAGTTTAGGTTTTGGACAAACCCAACTCAAACCCACCCATTAACACCTCTAACAAAGAGGGAAACGTTAACGCTCCAAAGTGTTCAAAAAAGATCACGAGGAAGAATATTGTGCAACATGACCATCTTCAACATATGTGTCTACTAAATCCCTACCTTCCAGTCTAACATATGAGGAGGAACTCACTCGGTTAAATCACACACACAAACATGAAGATTTACCATTTATCTTGTCAAAAAAAATGTTATGCGTTTTAATTGAATATATTGTTGTCGCAATTGAAGTTACTCCAAGGAAATAGCTTAAGCATAAATCTCTCAACATTTTATTTTAAGAATTATTTATCTCAACATTATTATTCCAAGAAGCTACTAACTAACTAAATAAAAGATAGCTACTATGAATTTTAGCTTAAGCATAAATTGAAGTCACGCTATGAATTTTTTTTGTTATGGGTTTGTTTACTACTATTTTAAAGAGTCTCAAGTCTTGGCAATTGGTGAAAGATAGCTGCTAACTAAACAAAACATCTCTCGAAAAAGAAAGAAAAAAACTAAATAAAAACATCATTGAATTGAAAAACGGTAAACTCGAGTAAAATAAGAGTTGTATTTGTTGATTGTGTCTATTTTGTTATATGGTGGCATTGACATTTGATATTTGTCGAGAAACCAATGGTTTGACCCTATCCTGTCAGTTGTCACTACATTCGGCTAATGTGTATGCCTTTCCCAAAATGTTTTATTTTTTATTTTTTGCGGTGGACCTCTCTATATTCAAATCCTCATTTTCCAACGGAAAGAGTAGCAAGAAATGTCTCAATATTCTTCTCATTTAAATTCAAACTTCCCTTGTTTTGTTTTATTTGAGTTTTTTTATAGGAAAATGTTACTTCCCTTGTCTAATGTTTTCATTGATCTACTTTTGAATTCAACACATCTTGCACGGCCAGATGAAATAAATTCAACTAATCTTAAATCGGCTTATGAGACACTTTGATTGGTTGTCATTTTTATTGATAAAATTCACCTATATGTTGAGAGATTTGGATGTTGGTTTTATTTATATCTTGCGTGAAGAGAACTCTTGTACAGATTGATTCATTAAACTAGATAGCTACTTACTTACGAACTTAGGATCATCCCTACTTGTTCATACCTTATTTACGATTACTTCTTACGAGCTTGATTTCAAGGAGCTACTTAACTTTTAAGTAAAATAAAAATAAAATTGTTTTCAAATAAAATTGCAATAAAAGATAGTTGCAGTTAAACATGCCCAACACATCCTTTAAAATTTAAACAGAAAAGAAGATAAGAAGATTGAGCTTATGTCGAACAAACATGTATCAGAACATACTTATGGTGAGGGAGTGCAAGTTTCATGACACAAACTTTGACTTCTAGTAATTGGTTTAATATTATGGATATACGGAGTACAAAAATTGTAACTTTTTTAACTAGTATGTGCATTTTATGTTATTATTTGAAATAAAATGGCATGCAAAAGAATTGAAATAGAGTAGGGTAATCCAACTACGTTGACACCGCAAGCACTGGTATGTTCATATGAAGTAGATGCGTTGCTAATTCAAATCTAACCTAATAACTTCTTTTTGAGAGAATAACTATTTTTTTAATAACAATTTAACCCAATAACTTAATCTAATTTAGGGTTGCTAATTAAAAATGGTATGTTATAGCATCAATAATTAACAAAGTAAAAAACTAGTTTTGCGGAGGTCTGAAAAAGGATTTAAAATCTTCCTTTCCGAACTCTTGACCATGCTATGGCTGCAACTGCAATGCCACCCAAATGTGCGGATCCTGATATCGTACTGTCTCCCTACAATTTGAAAACCAACAGTTTGTGAAGTTTGAAATGTAAACACACAAGTGGAGAAACTAGTGTCAAGTGTGAATTGAAAATTCTATGTCCCACATTGGGTAGATCACACACTCTAATAGTGTTTATATATGTGGGATATCACCTCCAAGAGTGTGCCCTTGGGGTACACACTTTTGTAAACGGAGTGAGCTAATGCCAAAAAATAATAACACGCGCGACGCCGCCGACCGGGTTTGGAATATTTTTTGGTGCTCAAAAAATAAATATTATTTTTTCTTTTTTGCTCCGAGAATCCTGCAAGCAAAGACCGGGTCCAGCACACGCCAGCACACGCTTTCCACACGCCTCCACGTTCTCCACACGCGCATCCATGTTTCGGCACGTTTCCGCCTCGTGGGTTACCGTTACTGGAGCGTGGGCTTGCGCGAGCGGGTCGTGAACTGGGTCGGCGAGGTCGAATCCCCTCTATAAATAGAGAGCTAGGGATACGTATTCACCTGTTACTAGAATCACGTCCATTAGGGTACTAATCTCTTTGGCGGCCATCCACAATTTGATAGTACACCAAATGGACGTAAAAACTGCTTTTTTAAACGGTGAGTTAGAAGAAGAAATCTACATGGATCAACCAGAAGGTTTTGTAGTCCATGGACAGGAAAACAAAGTTTGTAAGTTGGACAAATCTCTGTATGGTTTAAAACAAGCACCGAAACAATGGCATGAGAAATTCGACAACCTAATGATTGAGAATGAGTATAAGGTGAATGAAAGCGACAAGTGTATTTATTACAAATACGGAAATAACACTTGCACGATCATATGTCTATACGTAGACGACT
Organism: Medicago arabica; assembly: GCA_946800305.1. NCBI lineage: Eukaryota > Viridiplantae > Streptophyta > Magnoliopsida > Fabales > Fabaceae > Medicago > Medicago arabica. The sequence continues at coordinate 51,124,587 of OX326968.1, forward strand.
TACTCATATTTGGTTCGAACCTCAACGTCATTAAAGAAGTGAAAACTTTGCTGTGCAACCACTTTGATATGAAAGATCTAGGTGAAGCAGATGTAATTCTTGGAATCAAGATTACTAGAACTGATAATGAAATTTCCTTGAATCAATCTCACTACATTGAGAAGATCTTAAGGAAATATAATTACTTCGATTGTAAACCTGCGAGCACACCTTGTGACCCAAGTGTGAAGCTATTTAAGAACACTGGAGACAGTGTAAGACAATCTGAATATGCGAGCATCATTGGCAGTCTCAAGTATGCCACTGATTGTACTAGACCCGACATCGGCTACGCCGTTGGATTACTATGCAAGTTTACTAGCAGGCCAAGCATGGAGCATTGGCAAGTTATCGAAAGAGTCATGAGATACTTTAAGAAGACCATGACCCTAGGACTGCATTATCAGAGATATCCTGCAGTGCTTGAAGGATATAGTGACGTAGATTGGAACACCTTATCAGATGATTCCAAAGCGACCAGTGGGTATATATTTACCATTGCTGGAGGAGCTGTTTCTTGGAAATCCAAGAAACAGACCATTCTGGCTCAATCCACAATGGAATCTGAGATGATAGCACTAGCTGCTGCTAGTGAAGAAGCAAGTTGGCTAAGATGCTTGCTATCTGAAATCCCTTTATGGGAAAGACCGTTACCTGCTGTGTTGATTCATTGTGATAGTACCGCGGCTATCGCAAAGATTGAGAATCGTTACTACAATGGTAAGAGACGACAGATAAGACGAAAACACAGCACAATAAGAGAATATCTTTCGAATGGAACGGTAAGAGTAGATTTCGTACGAACAAATGAAAACTTAGCTGATCCTTTGACGAAAGGACTAAACAGAGAGAAAGTCACAAATACATCCATCAGGATGGGACTAACTAATGCCTATTGATCATAAGTGATGGCAACCCGACCTAAATGACTGGAGATCCCAAGAACTAGGTTCAATGGGTAACAACAAGTCACAAGTGATAGAACATGCTATGAGAATGCATGATCCTGCAGTGACAGAAGGTTGAGATAATAGAAACTCTTAATGAGATCTATACTCCTTATGGAGTGGAGTACATAGCTACATGAGTACTTCTGATAGACTCACCTATACGTATGTAGAACTGAGGCTGGTTCTTATGGAATTTCGAGGCAGAATTCCTAGACCATTCGTTAAAACTGGGATAGACGTGCAAGGCCTTAAACGCACGGGCTTTTAGAAAACACCTAAGAAAAGGTTGTGTGTGAGTCCTATGTCTGAGATAGAGTTCAATGCTGTAAGCAACTCTTGTTAATCGGAATACTACTCACTATGCAAAGGTTCAAGTGTTAAACACACCTTTGTTTACTAGCAATCTTTAGGAAACGTTTAAAACGTAATCTGAGAAACCAATTTTGAATTCAAGTGGGGGATTGTTGGAACACTAGTGAGTTTACTAGTGAGTTTGTGAAGTTTGAAATGTAAACACAAGTGGAGAAACTAGTGTCAAGTGTGAATTGAAAATTTTATGTCCCACATTGGGTAGATCACACACTCTAGTAGTGTTTATATATGTGGGATATCACCTCCAAGGGTGTGCCCTTGGGGTACACACTTTTGTGAACGGAGTGAGCTAATGCCAAAAAATAATAACGCGCGCGACGACGACGACGCCGCCGCCGACCGGGCTTGGGTTTGGGCCGTAAAAGAATATTTTTTGGTGCTCAGAAAATAAATATTATTTTTTCTTTTTTGCTCCGAGAATCCTGCAAGCAAAGTCCAGCACACGCTTTCCACACGCCTCCACGTTCTCCACACGCGCATCCACGTTTCGGCACACTTCCGCACGTTTCCGCCTCGTGGGTTACCGTTACTGGAGCGTGGGCTTGCGCGAGCGGGTCGTGAACCGGGTTGGCGAGGTTGAATCCCCTCTATAAATAGAGAGCTCGGGATCCTCATTCTTCACACCAAAACCGAGAATCGAACGCTCTTCTCTGGTTTTCTCCCCTTCTCATCTCCCGCGATTTGTGTTGACGAATCGTTCTTTTCCTCCTTGGTCTTCTCGAGTGGTTTTTCTAAAACCATATTCTCAGAGGTGTTATTCTCGACCGATTCTGGGCAGTGCAGCCTTTAATCGTACAGAAAAAGAATCTGAGCTGTTTTATCCTGGAGACGCACGGTTGATAGTCTACCTTGCACATTTCAGGTAGTACCGTGAAACGTCTTAAAGAAAGCGACCTGGTCGTGACTCGCCCCAGTAATCGTTTCAAAGCTCTGTCGTAATTTTCAAAACAACACTTTGTTTTTGAGAAGGAATGTGCTGTGAAAGAAAAATAATGGTTTTCTAGTTGTTGTTTTTCCCTGGTAAGTAGCTGTTTTTTTTATTAAAAGGAAAAATAAAGGACAAGAAAAGCAAACTAATAAATTCTCTGCCTAAACAAAGCCATCTGTTTCACCATCTTTCTACGGGCTTAAAGCATCAATATGATCAGAAAAAGACTAGTGATTTGTACAGAAATTTCATAACAATGGACAGACCTACTAGATTGCATCAATTTGATGATTTTAGTATACTAAATCTCGAAATTTGTAGAAATTATGGTGATATCATAGCATAAGTAGTTATGACTACGAGTTTGGTGATCCTTCTCGGACAACTAATCTACTTGAGATGGAAAATGCTATGAAAAAAGGTAAACATTACCTCTATTATCCTCAGCATATCTTTCCCGATCAAAAAGATCCCCTTGATTCGCCATAATTTTATAACACAGAAGAAAAGGATATGTCAGTCTCCGACTTGCAAATTTCAGTTTTTGACCTATCACAAGGTAGATAACAGCTTACCAGCAACGCTGCAGGAACTGGTATAAAAAAGTCCAAGTATATAGTTGCTCTTGGATTGAGGAATATGTCCAGCAGCATAACTGCATTCACAGCTCCACTTGCTCCCTAATCATTGGAAAGTTCAGGTTAATTTAAAATGAGTTTAACTAATGCCATAAGTGATAAATGAAAGTAATCATTCAGTGACTATACAAAAACACTTGATAATAACGGTCTGAGTTAAAAAAAGAAAACTTGATAACCTAACTATAATTTCATAGAAGAAATCTTTTTGTATTTTATTTAAAGAAGACTAACAAATATTGACATTTCTGCGACTTGGCGAACTTGATGGAGTCAAATAGTCAGCATATAGTTGATTGATACCCACAGGCCATGAAACTTATTTACACAATTGTGTTCCATAGAGGTACTAGAAACATAATTTTAAACCTAAAATGGAATTTATGAGGCAACATCCTTTTCAATTTGATTTCTGAATGGAAGGGTCTTCAAGGAAATTAACACAGAATAAAAGTAGAAATCATTCCCTCGAAACACATTGCTCATAAATCATAATTAACAAGTGAAACCAAGAACATCAGTAATTACATAACGCCTCCTACACTCCCTGAAGAAGGGAAGCCAGTAATAGAATAGTTACTATAAGCTCACCAATGCCAAGTCCTTCGAAGCCTTGATAGCTCCATAGCCCTGTTGCAAACAAGATGCAGAGAAATGTTAAAAGTCAAATAAAATATTGATGATGATTTTTCACATCTTTCAAAGTATTTCGATCAAAAGATTATATGTTCAAACCAAGAGTATAAATATTAACTTTTGCTTATATGTTAACAAAATATACACTAGGCACCTTAGCTACAAAATGTTTATTATCATTCTATACTAAACCATACATTTGTCAACAAAAAAATTGCTTTCAAACTTTTAAAGCAAAATGAAAGTAAAATCGAGAAATCCATATATCAAAGGTTTGAGGCTGAAGAATGAATTAGCATATTAATTACAATATTTTCTAGCATCTGGTGAAGGCTTAAAATCAAGATTTTGTTCCTTTATTTCACCCAGAATTTTTTTTAAAAGAAAGTTTTAGAATTGGCAGAAAGGCAGTGTCCTTTCTAATCATCACTAGACCTTTGATGTTAGAGACTTGTAGGATTGATGCCCAAGATAGAAAACAGAACCACCGATTGCGCCAGCAAGATATAGCTTCAGCAGAAATTCAGGTCCAAATTTACTTGCAATCTGCTAAAAGCCAAATTGGAAAGAGTTAAAGGTTAATGAAGCTAATGGTACAAATAACTGGTTACTCAAACTGGTGTTCTTAACAAGTCAAGTTACATGTCACTATCGAATAATTAAATCTATTACTGTGTGTACCAAAAAGTAAGGCAAATAAATGAAAAAGACATTACATTAACTCAAAATTTGAGAAAAAGAACAAATATCAGTAATACGAGAATTGAGGGGATGGCTAGTGGTATAATCACAGTCTTCAAATTGTGTAGTATTAAAAGTCCCAACAATTAGTAGATACTACTTAAACTACAAACTCAAATTCCACATATAAGGGGGTTTTCTTCCTAAATCTAACACCTAGTAACAGGGATACCAAGAAGTTATAAAATGAATAAAACTTCTTAATCAGAAGAAGTACATAAACCTACAAAAAGAAAAGGAAAAAAATATGAAATAGGCATATCCAGTCCAGTCATATAACCCAGAAAATTAAAGTGAAAACATGAAATTGCATAATATACGTAGCATGATATAAAGTTGTTATTAGCAGTTTGCATATATTTAAAATTTAAAGACAAAAGTGTTTGGAAAAAAAGTTTATCTATAACTAAAAGCTTTATGCGTGATTACTGACTAATTAGTTATATTCAGTGTACTCAAGATAAATCATCTGACAAATGAAATGGCTCAAGATAAATCATTTGACGAGTGAATCCAAACAAACAATTTTCAAGAGACAGAAGATCTCAAATTGCCACCTAAACAAAGAAGCCTGAATGCCTGATAATCTATCTAGATTACCTAAGAACTTCAGAATTATATTTATTTTTTTGTCAAAATTATTGCATTTCAACTTAAATATCAGACTCCAAATTTCATAACCATATGACTTATTATTCTTTGTTTTATGGTGAATGTGAGCCTAGAGTAGACAACAACCTAAAACAAAATATTACAAAGGTAAGGAAAAGGAGAAAAAAGTGAACATATGAGAGAGAAATAATGATAAAAAAAAATGAGAACAAGAAACCGCACACTCAATCCAAAGAAGTAGAGTCCAAGCATATTGGACATTAAATGCCAGGCATCTACATGACTGAATGCATTGGTAATCAAAGTGTGCAAGCGTCCACTCTTAATATTGTCCAAAGAGATCTGCGAACAGAAAATAAATGAATCAGCACTCTAGATGAAGTTAAATACACACAGACAAAGACATCAAAACAACACATTTATCAATTTCATCTTTCAACAGCTGGTAAAGTGCAAATCCATAAACAATTACTACTTTGATGTAATCTACACTAATCTACATGCTCCAGGCATGAATTAGGCCGGAACGTGTCACAATGTCATTCAACAAAAATATTAGGATGCTCTGGCTGTTTGTAATTGTTTAAAGCATGAACGAAGTATATTTTATCTTTCTATCCTCAATAAAAATAAGGTAAGAACACTGATACATCTCTAAAGATAATAGTAATAGATCATACACCTGCAATAATAAAATTGTATTGACAACTTTCCTAAGAAACATTTGATAAACCAATATAACAGGCGGGTGTTACATATAAAGGAAATGTCGGTCAAATATATCTACAAGTAGCATCAAGTTGAAAAAAATTTATAAATCGAGAAACTCACTGTAAAGTTATTTAGCATAAAATTATTAGTTGCTATCTTCCAAAATAAAAAAACAGCAACATTAGCTACAATCAACCCCAGAACCACGTCATTTGGTGTCAGCCTGTTTAGCCACGATCTCCTGCAAAAAGGACAAATTATATAATTGAAATCCCATATAACACGTAAAAGCCTAAACCTCTATAGCACCTAAACTTCTGGTCGAAGGCGTGTCCGGTGTCCGACACTACACATGCGATTACGTTCAATAATGTCATTTTCTTAAATTACTACCAGTGTCAACATGTGAGTGTCCAGTCCGTGTCTGTGTCAATGCTTCGTAAGTCTAAAGATGCTGTTAATAAAAATCAGGGTTTTATCTGTAGTACATTATAGAGTAATAAATAGTTATTACTAATAAGTATAAGAATTAGTAAGTTAAAAGATTGAAATTTTCAAATTTGGTAAAATCCAGGTGATAAATAACAGATGAAAATAAATATAGAAGCAAAAACCTCATAAACCCTAAACTAAATCTCAGTCCAAATTATAATTACAAAATTGAGAATAAATAAATTCAAATTGTAAACAAATGAACGGGTATAGAGAATCTGACAGAAAATTACCAACCACTCCGATACGAATCATTATTCCAGTTTGAAATGAAGTTCTGTCGATGAAAATGAACCCTGAGAAAGCTACGATCAATGATGCTTTTGGCAGTTGAGAGATAGTTTCTTCGAACAATCATTGGTTGGGAGAGAGAGAAGCGAATTATGGTGGAGAGGGAACGCCATGAGTGAATGGTGGAGGAAGGTGAAGGAATGTGGTGACCTAGATTGGAAGGTTGGGCGATGTGAGTTGAAGGACGAGTGTGGGAGATACGGTGAGGGTTGAAGGTGAGGTTGGGTTGAGGATGGTGGTGGTGATGACGTGTTACCGCCGTGAACCGGCGAACTAAGCTCTGCATTTTTGTGTTCACTGTTTGATCTAAGCTGGAGTGTTGAGAATCCCGTTTATTTGGAAGGAGTAAAAAAGTGATTTTGTTTTTACAGGAAAAAAGTGGTTATTTTCAACTGCTTTTTAGAAATTTAGCTTGTAGTTATCGTGACAACTAATAACGCATTTTTTGGGTGGTTAATTGCATGTAAATTAAAATTTAGTAGATTCGTATGAAATGAATTTTAAATGGTTGTATTGAATCTGTGTTAGAAATATGTTGCTAACTTTATTCCCGTAAATATCAATTTTATAAATCTAAAATATCTTTAAAAAAAATATAAAAAAATATTGAATTTGAAATCTAGCTTAATTGATTTCAATATAATATTATCGATGTGTTGATTGCAAGTTATTACGATAACATCACCGTTAAAAGTTGACTCGGTGTTGTTAAGAAGATTGTTCACCAATAAAATAGATTCAATTCGATTAGCGACACGAGGATCGTTTTGATAGATGATATGTACACACTTTGAGTTTTAAGATATATCCTGACTATAATAAGTTGGAGCTGAATTCACCTAAAAAAATTATTAAATAAATAAAAAGATTGCCATGAGAAAAAGAATCAAAAGTGCATTTTACAAAATGTTTTTTGGTTAAAAGAATCCCTAATTTGATGTCAAGTGCAACGTCTACTTAATTTTGGTGATAACAAATACTTGTGATAAAACAATTGATCTTAAACAACATGATTGAGTTTTTAGTGGTTAATGACATCTTCCTAAGACAAATCGTTCGATGTATAATATGAACATTTTTTACAATACTTTACTCACCTTTCTCTAAACTTTGAATTATTTGAACCCCTTTTCTTTAATAACTGGAGAATTAACTAAAAACAATTGATCATAAAGTTTATGACCCAATTTGATCAAATGTGTAGAAACTAAACTTCGAAGCAAATCAAAAAGAAATTAAATAACTAGATAAGATGTGTTTGTATTTAAGAACTAACAATGTTGTGTTAGATCAAGGCAAGAAGACCTTAAAAACATTAGTGGGGATTTATATACTCACCCCATCTTTTTATAAGAAATAAATAAATCAACACAATTAATGTATTTGATTTACATTATAAAATAAATACATCATCTTTAATTAACCAATTTGTGTAAGTTTTAGATTGTTTGCCCTCCTCAACTGCATCATTCCTTTCTGGATGATGCTTTTGAAGTTGCTCGTTTGAAATTGTAGTTTAGTTTTGTTCTTTTCTTTTCTTCTTGATAAAAAAAATTAACCAATTTGTGTCTTAACAAAAAAAAACGGCAGGGAGCATGAACCTTTGAGCTCGTCCCTATAAAAAAAGATGAATGTGGGTAGGACCCGAAATTCGGAAGTTCCTGCCGGGATTTTTATTTGCATTAGAAGATGAGATGCTTAAATGAAATATGAGAAGTGACATAAGTATAAACTTGTCAAAAAAAAAAAGTGACATAAGTATAATCTCAAATGAAAAAGATAAGAAGAAGAATAAAAATAACTTTCCTTCAAAAAAAAATAAAAAATAACTAAACTGCACGCAAACGAAATTTGGACTATGTTTATTGCGTTTCTTAATTTACAGCTAATATCCTCCAGTACTAGTACAATTTATAGTTACAAAAGCTCCAATTGCTAGCTTAATGAAATCACGGCAGTTTTGTATTGGAAATCACGCCTATACCAAACGAGCACTAATTTATGTCAACAATTTTAGAGGTCTACACTTCATTCACGTAAAAGCGATGGTGTCTCCATTTTTTAAAAAGTTGAGAGGAACTTTAATCCAATAAATATTGATTAATTTTGAAATTCAGTATCGTCTAGATTGAAACATTGTGAAATTAGTTTTGTAAGTACAACTTAAATGACTGTTGCAAAGATATTTACTGTCTCTTTGGATAATCAACTTATTTGCAGCTTATAATGCAAACACTTATTGTGATGAGTGTTTATGTATAAGCTTCCATATACTACTTTTATAACGAAAGTTAAAATATCATAACAATGTTTCTCTATATGCTATAAGTTGTTTTTTAAGTTATATTGAAGAACTTATGAAAATAAGTAGAAAAAGTTTATAAAATTGTCATAAACTGTTTTCATGAATTCTCCCAAACTTTCATACAAAACTTATGCAAGAAGATAAGCTTAAATAAATCAATCTAAATAGGTTAATGTGTTGCGACGCTGGTTCAAATTCGTAATTTCTCACTTCTTCACACTTAATGTGTGTGATTCTCACAACTAGATCAATAGAGAATGATACCAAAAATAACTTAAAAAAATGATTAAAAATATAAAATATCAAAAGATCATGAAAATATAAAATGCCAAAATTTTAAAGATAAAATAACGTTAAATTGTTTTTGTATATGCTATAAGTTTTTCTTTTATATATATAAATTACATTAGAGAATTTATGAAAATAAGCTTCTTTTTTTAAATTGTCATAAATTGTTTTCATAAATTCTCCCAAACAGTCTCACAAAATTATGTCAGTAGATGAGCTCAAATAACTCACTCCAAACTGGTCCTAAGTCACATTTGATTTAAGCAACTTCATTTATCTTCCAGCATTTTGATTTATCTGACTAGCATGCAAAGCTAACTTTAAATTTTCACAAGCAAACGCTCAAATTAAGTGTAGATAAACACAGTGCTCAATATAAGGAGCAAATTTTTTTAACTTAGAACTTGTGTGTCGAAGTATAAAGTGCCCCCTCCCCTCTATGGTCTGCGAGCAGACTAGAGTGTTCTCAAAAGTACCGCGGTAACTGGCAACAGTTATCCGGAATTCGTGAGGCATATATTAGATTTTGGTTTTTGTTGTTTGTAATTGTCTCCTCACTAATGCAGTATAAACACCATTCTTGGCTAGGCATAGATTAGATATCGGTTTTTGTTGTCTGTAGTTGTCTCTTGACTAATGCAGTATAAACGCCATTCTTCTCGAGAAGCTCGTCATGAGTGCCACTCTCAACAATTTGACCATCAGAAACAACTGCAACAGTATTAGCAGTTTTAACAGTTGATAACCTATGAGCAATGACTAGAACCGTCCTTCCCTTCATGATTGAATCCATAGCATCCTGCACCATGTTCATTACATTTTTTAGCTCATTGTGCAAAACAGTGATAGGAAAATTTTACATGTTCATGAAGCTGGAAAAATATACTCATACAAACTAATGTGTTAACTCGCCTGCACTAAGTATTCACTTTCAGCATCTAAGGCACTGGTGGCTTCATCCAGTAAGAGAATTTTTGGGTCCATAAGCAAGGCTCTAGCAATTGCTATTCTCTGTTTCTGTCCTCCTGAAAGCCTTATGCCTCTCTCTCCAACAAAAGTCTTGTATTTTTCTGGGAAATTTGATATAAATTCATGCGCGTTGGCCATTTTCTGCATTCAATCACATACCAATCATGAGCAAATGAAAGATGGGAGAGACATTGTCTTGTTAGTGAAAGAAGACAATAAATATTACAGCTGCATTTTCAATATCAGCATCGTCAATTTTGCCATCAAATCCATAAGCTATGTTCTCCTCTATGGAACAATTGAAGAGTGTAGGCTCCTGACTAACTATGCTGATCTGCAAATATGGGAGCAAACCACTTTAGTTATCGAAATCACAAAAATAAATTAGATTGTGGAGGGTTAAATTTATATTGAGATCATACACATATCATATATTAAACCATGGTTACATGGCGGAGCAGCTGCTTTGTGCCGAATTATTAATTGATGGTTACAGACTTACAGTGTTTGGCAATAAATAGAAATACAAAACTATTTGAAGAACCAAGTATTAAAATAAAAAATAAAAAAAATACCTTTCTGTGTAAATGTTTGTGTGATATCTCTACCAGAGGAACACCGTTCACGAGAATATTTCCCTTAGTTGGGTCATAAAATCTTTCAATTAAGTTTGCGATAGTAGTCTGCACAAACAAGAATCGAGTTAATTAACGCACATGATGTTATTCACATTCACTTTACTATACTTTTCTTTTTCTACGCTTCTATTAAATCATTTTTAATCATGAACTTTGGAATGATGAGCTGCCAAAATAAACGATGGAACAAAGGAAAAAGTAAGAGAAGATGATCAAAAGAAAATATGAACTAACCTTTCCGCCACCACTTGGGCCAACAAGAGCAACCTTTGAGCCAGGTTGCAGTTTTATATTAATGCCCTGGAAAAGAGCAGAGAATTATACTTCGTTTTAATTATTACCGCTAAAGTTATATCACTAGAACATAAAACTAGAAGGAAAGAGCTACCTTGAGCACCATATGATTAGGGCGTGATGGATAGGAAAACCATACATCGTTTAGTTCCACTTCCCCATCATGATCACTACAATAATAGACATTTAATATCACTTCTCATTTTAAGAGATCACCTTTCTTAAATCAAAAATATTTTAAGCTAAAAAGGGGTATATTTCAATTCTGAAATTCACTCAAGAAAAGACTGTAGGAAATTTATGTCACTGACCCCAGGGGACATTTATCTCCTGCCTTAGGCATCGATGAGGCACGATCCAACAGTTGAAATACCCTTCTGCTAGCGCCGGCAGCTTTCATAACTACAGTATACAATCCCGACAAACCAGATATAGAAGATCCAACTACAAGGCAAAGTAATTGAGTCAACATAAGTACAAAGCTGGCAGCTCGAATTCGAATACAACAGATCAAATCACAACTGCATTAAATAAAAAAGAAAAACAACTAGCAACTTAACATACTTTCAATTGTGGATAAGGACTCTTTAGCTTGGAAAAGGAAAAAATAGAAAGAGGAAAATACCTGAGAGACTATAAAGAATGAAAGATGTAAGATCGCCCGAGGTCATGGAACCCTTGATCGTCAAATTAGCTCCATATATAACAACTACAATAACTGAAAGTGTAGATGCTGCGTTAAGACCTCCAGAGAAGAGTCCAACAACTTTCTGTATAACAAAGTAGACAAGATTAAATGTTGTAAGGGCAATAAAATTGAACATTAGCATGTGGATCAAAATATGAATGACTAACTCACAGCTTGTTTAAGTCCAAGTGATCGAGTCTCGTTAACTTTCTCAGAGTAGCGTTCTATTTCATAATCTTCCTGAGCAAAAGATCTAACTGTTCTTATTGCACCAAAGGATTCCTAAGCAACACAGACAAAATTTAAATCGGTTAGCATATCTTCTCCTATGAAAAACAGTTGAAGCTATTCTAATCTGTTTAATGGGAGAGACATACCTCAGCAATTGAAGAAGCTACTGCAGCTGCAGCTTGAGTTTTATGAGAGAGTTCACGCAGGAAACGACCAAATTGACGAACAGCAACAGAAATAACAGGTACAACAGCCAAAGCCAATACTATAAGATATTGTCAAGATAAAGAACACACGTTAGGATAAATCTTAGATTCAAAAACCAGACCAAATCCCTCAAAAAACTTGTCAATTTCTCCAGACAATCGATAATCCTGACAATAAGAGAACCTTTTCAACCGGTTCAAAAACAATAAAAATCAACGGTGACAAATCAGTCTGATTTTTTTTATTCAATCAAGAATAAAAATGAGAATAAAATCTCACATGCACGGTCCACATAATGATTGTTATTATTTAGTATTTCTTAATAAATAATTTTAACTTGTAGGACATGTAGTTTTGTGTTATTTTGCTCAATTGAAATTTCATCTAATTAGATTTTTTATGAGTCTATGAATCTAATCTTACTTAATATGCTGTTATGTATTAAAAATATATAATTAATTTTCATGAATTTGATTGGTTCAATGGTAGTATGCCTTGATGGGTGTGTAGGTGCTGCATATATTACTCACATGTTAATTTCCATGATGTTGCAAACATGAAGCTGAGACCAATAAATGCAGTTGACAAGTTTCTCAAGGCCTCTGAGAGGTTGGTAGTTGCAGCATTCTTAATGATCTGTGTATCTTCAGATAGCCTACTTAAAAGTTCCCCGGTCCGTGTAACATCAAAGAAAGCTATTTCCTGAAAAACCATCATCCGTGAATTAACAAACACTCATTTAACGTGGGATAAAGGGTAATTACTAATTAAAAGCTGCAAAATTTAAAATTTTCTACTCTCCAAGTTATCAAAAGTAACACAATTGAAGAGAAACAAACAAATTACCTGGTTTACAAGGTGACTGAACAAATTCTTCCTTAGCCGTGCAACAACCCTTTCGCTGGCAGAATAAAAAAGCCAGGCTCGAAGTGCGGAGCAAACTGAACTGTAAAACTCAGATTACTCAGTAAACCATTTGAGATCATTATAAGATAAAACTACAAGATGAGTTGAAAAGTAGAGGTGATCGCAAGGATCATACTTACCCGATGACAACAATGAGAAAGATTTCTAGTATGGTATTCTTGACAGCCTCCAATGCCGCATCTTTCTCCTCAGGTGTTCTGATATCCCCTGAGACAATGTCAATTATCTTCCCACCAAATTTTTGCTGCAGAAGCAACATACTTTCATGTTCGTAAGAGCGAACCTTTAACTTTATAAAATCTATACATTGGGAGCAAGTAATATTGATACTCTTGGCAAAACAATAAAAGAGAGTAAATGATGCATACAACTAAGGTACTTGATGTAGCTGCAATCAACAGAGCTACGGTAGCAATGACCAATTTTCCAGCCTCAGGCTTTGCCTGTTATTATTTTTGAAAAACAGAAAAAAGAATTAACTTTAACAATCTTAATTAAAAAGGTTAAATGGCAGGCAGCAATACATACATGATACAACTAAGCCAGTGACCACTTACAAGTGAAAAGACTCTAAAAAATCCCACATGTGCAGCCTGCAATTTAAATACATAAAGTTAAAAATTGTTGTAAAGAATAATAATATGATGATTAAAATAGTCCAAGTCCAACAGGGGTATGATATGATTACCGGTACTCCATCACCATGTTCAAGGTCTGATACTTGTTCTGCAGTGGAATCGTCGCGTTTCTTTCCCCTTCCCTATAATACAAGAAAACAACGAATAGAGTAGTAAACAAGTGTAGAAGGATAAATGCAGGGTACAAAATAATCTTGGACGTTTTTGTCTTGTAATAATAATAAATGCATGAATTGGAGGTGGGGACTAAAGTTTCAGAGAACAATACTACTGGATGAAGAAGGGGTTATTAATATTATTGATAGATAGAAGAGAAAGAAAGAAATTAACTTACACCACCGCGTTCAGCCTCCAAGAGAGGTGCTCTTTCGCCTCTTAGACCGTTCATTCTCAAACAAATGACCCTTCCTTCTTCTACGACCTTTCTACTCTACTCAATAGTCAACCAATAACTATATAGCAGCAATGTCAATACTGAGGGAGGTATAGTCTATAGTATAGTATAATCAAATAAAATAATCTTTATTTTTCGTGGATATAGAAATTTGGAAATAATAATAGCATATTCGTAATAAAAGACGTGCACCCCTAAAGTTACTTTAATACTGTATTTTGTTTCTTTTTCTGAAACTGAAAGACGTCAGCAAGGACGTCATTGTCAAATCTTAATGAATCGAATGAGTGGTATATCCTGCTTGATACTTGCTGCAGTTGCAGGTTAACTTAGTTCAGTTCAGTCCGTGATCAATCTACTGGTGGTTCCCACAATCCACGTGCTGCCACGTCCCAGAATTGTTTTTATAAGAACAGAGTATTACGTCTCTATTTGGAAAATAAGTTGTAAACATATCATAAAATAAAATTGTTTTGCTTTCAAACAAAATTAATCATAATTGTTTTTCTAAAGATATTCATTAGTATTGTCAATCCCATGGAAAAGCATTAAATAATTTACATGACATTTAGGGGTGGTATATACATGTTCCGCTTAAGGTCTTAATTTTTGCTTGGAGGTTGTTAAAGAATCGGTTACCTACAAGGACAAACTTGGTGCATCGTGGTATTCTTTCTGACACCGCAGCTGATTGTTTGTTAGGTGCGGTGCCAACGAGACTTCTCAACATTTATTCGTTTCTTGTGATTTTTATGGCACTTTATGGTATGAGCTCTGGTCTTGGTTTTGTGTCTCAGGTCCAGACCCCATTAATGTATCATATCATTTCTTTCAGTTTACTCATTCAGCAGGTGGCATGCGAGCAATGTGCTCTTTTATGCAGCTTGTTTGGTTGCTTTGTGCGTGGATCATTTTGAATGACCGTAATCAAAGGTTGTTCAACAATACAGGTAGTTCCATTCATCAGTTGTTGGATAAAGTAAAGCGGTACTCTCTTTGGTAGCTAAAAGCTAGTAATGTCATTTTTGTTTTTAGGTTTTCATTTGTGGTGGTCAAGTCACATAACTTATTTGAGAATTGGCTAATTTAAAAATAGGTAGTTCCATTTTTATTTGTTCAAAAATACTAGTTCGCCTATTTTTGGTTTAATTCGATTCGACTCAACAGTTTTTTGATTTTTTTGTCTATCCCTACAAATATTTTATTATATGAATGAAAATCACGTATAGACTTCTCAGTGTTGGTCAGAGTATATTGAATTCAATTAATACTATTTTTCAAGTGTTTTGAATTAATATGATTGATTGATGGTTCATTATAACGATTGAAAATAAGTTTTAATTAAATTCTCAAAAAATCATTTTAAAAAATTCAATTTTTTTAAGGGTGCTGCTAACCCGTGCATCCGGAGCACTGGATAAGAAATAATTAATATACATTAAATAAATGAATTTCACTTAATTCATCTCAATTAAATGTAAAATATGTCAATTAATTAAAATAAGAAATAGTTGTATTTAATACTGCAAATTTTCTTTCCTATACACAGCTAAATACCATACGTGCGCGTGCTTCTCATTTTTTTTTCTCTGTGATCTCAATTTCGGAAATTACTCACATTATATCCAACCTTCATTTCTTAATAATTTTTTCCTCAAAGGATTTTATTTTACATGATGTAAAAACAAGAGATAATAGATAGCAGTCATATGGTCGTGTAAACAGATGGAATGGAAATGACGCGTCTGTATAATAATAGTTGTGCCTTTGAGAATTAAAAGAGTATTGAATATAACTTTTATTATTTTTAATTAGTTGACATATATTACACTTTAATTGAGATGAATTAAGTGGAGATCCATTTATTGATTGGCTATATATTGTTCCTTATCCAGTGCCCCGGGACACTGATTAGCATTACCCTTTTTTTAATCTATAAACAAATGAACCCATTCGCTCAAAAAAATAAATGAACCCCAAATTATTATCGATTTGAGGTAGATTGTGTACGGGCTACATCCCTGATCACTATTATAAGCAACACTCTATATTTTAATTAATGATGTATATAGTCTTTGTTATAGACCACATACATCATTTAACGAATGATTCTAAAATATTGATTTTTGCTTATAATAGTGACATGATGATGTATATTTCGTTAAATAAAAATCCTAAATTAGGTGAGAACAAATAATAAACTTACTTTATTGTTGCATGAGCATTTACCCAACACATTATTCTTACCCTCAACCATAGTTTCTCTCTCTTTTACCATGGTTTCTCTATGTAACAATGATTTCATCCCTTTTTAATTTTGATAAAATAAAATGATGGCTACTTACCTAGTCTTTACTAAGATAGTAGTTAACTGTGAATATAATGCTACATACTATCAAAATTCATCGTTGAATTTCAAAAAATTAAATTAATACCATTAAATGTTATTGCATCGAATGGAATTACACCATCATTGACCAAATTCGGTTGAAAATTAGTGCTAGTATAAAAGCAGCCATTTTTTTTAGAGGTTTAAAGCAGCATAATTATTTAACCGTTTTCTTTTCATCCATGATGAATGAATAGTCACACATTTTCTGGCAATAATTCCTCCCATTCTTACCGTTAAAAAATAAATGTAAGTGTCTATCGACATTCTCTCAATCCCAGTATATAAAAAGGTGTAACAAATTCTTTTACGTCAAAGTCAATCCTCTCCATATTTCTGCAACAATGAAAACACTTTCCTTTCTTATTACCCTCTCTTTCCTTTCACTTTATTCCAGTATTTCTTTTTCTCATGCTCTAACCAATGGTTTTAGTGTCGAACTTATCCACCGTGACTCCCCAAAATCACCACTCTACAATCTTACACAAAACAAATATCAACATGTTATCAATGCAGCACGTCATTCTATCAACCGCGCCAATAACTTCTACAAAAATTCCCTCACGGGTACACCTGAATCAACTGTTATTCCCGATAATGGCGCGTATCTCATGACCTATTCAGTTGGTACTCCACCATTTAAATTATATGGTATTGCCGATACAGGTAGTGACATTGTTTGGCTTCAATGTGAGTCTTGTGAACAATGTTTCAACCAAACCACTCCTAAGTTTAATCCATCAAAATCATCAAGTTACAAAAATATTCCTTATTCGTCTAACCTATGCCAATCTGTGAGAGATACTTCTTGCAATGGTCAAAAAAATTGTGAATATTCTATTAGTTATGGTGATCAATCACATTCAGAAGGAGATCTTAGTCTTGAGACTCTTACTTTGGAATCCACCACTGGTCGTCCTGTTTCATTCCCTAAAACCGTGATAGGATGTGGAACTGACAATACAGTGTCATTTCAAGGCGCAAGCTCTGGTATAGTTGGCCTTGGAGGTGGACCCGTGTCTCTAATAACACAATTGGGATCATCAATAAGTGGTAAATTCTCTTATTGCTTGGCGCCATTGTCACTTACGTTAAACAGTGAGTCAAACGTGACGAGCAAACTAAATTTTGGAAATGCTGCTGAGGTTTCCGGTGACAGTGTTGTGTCAACTCCTATAGTGAGAAAAGACTCTCTAGTTTTCTACTATTTGACATTGGAATCATTTAGTGTTGGTAACAAAAGAATAGAATTTGAAGGGTCTTCAGAAGATGGTGATGAAGGAAACATCATAATTGATTCAGGTACAACATTGACACTTTTACCACCTGATGTTTATACCGATCTTGAATCAGCTGTGGCAGCTTTAGTGAAACTAGAGCGTGTTGATGATCCTAATCAAACATTCGACCTATGCTATAGTGTGACATCAGATGGATACGATTTTCCCCTAATCACCGCACATTTTAAAGGTGCAGATGTTGAGCTGCGTTCTATTAGCACCTTTGTTCAAGTTGCCGATGGTATTGTTTGCTTTGCTTTTGCCCCATCTCAAACTGGTGCCATCTTTGGGAACTTGGCTCAACAAAATTTGTTGGTTGGTTATGACCTTGAACAAAAAAATGTGTTGTTCAAGCCTACTGATTGTACTAAAGTGTAACAAATGTTGCATTCTATGTTTGCTTTCACCCTTAAATTTATAATAAAATAATTTGCATTTTGTTTCATCTCTTTTAATATTGAATATAATTCACATTTGGTTTTGATCATTATATTCACCATCATCCCTGTTGCATTTGTTTAGTATACACTTGTTGTGTCCCATGAATGTTTCCCATTTTGACCCTTCCCTTAAAAGATGTTTAATAGATATGCATGTCTAAAGAAAAACTCATTGTATCAATGCCATACAAGCCTACTTTTATCTACAAAAAAAGATATAAACCTACTTTTAATATTGAATCTTCATCAAACAACGTAAAACTAGTTTACTTTAATTGGTTTATGACCTTTTTTCTCTAATTCTAATTACCTTAATAATTAATACCTATAAGATGATTTACCAGGAAAAAAAAGAAAAGTAGACTTGCATTTTTTTGGGTACAAAAAGTTAATTCAAGTTATAATTTGAAAATTTGATTCTGGTATAACAATGCTTACAGTTGTTAACAAAGCTGTGCAAATTC
This sequence comes from Medicago arabica, assembly GCA_946800305.1. Taxonomy (NCBI): domain Eukaryota; kingdom Viridiplantae; phylum Streptophyta; class Magnoliopsida; order Fabales; family Fabaceae; genus Medicago; species Medicago arabica. The sequence goes on from OX326968.1 coordinate 51,143,149, forward strand.
AATGAAATCCTACGTTATGTTTAGCAGCAATTACATTGATGATTCTCAATAAATTAAATTAGAGTAAATTACACTCCCCTCCCCTCAAAGATGTTTGAATTACACTCTCCTCTCCTCCCCTCTTATGTTAAAATATACATTTTACAGTACTTCACCTCCAAAATTTTGTTGACAATGCTGAGGGGCTTGCAACAAAAAACACATTCACATTCATTGATAATAGATTCTTCAAGCTAGTGACAAAAAAGTTGATGGAATCTTTATGAAGCATCAAGCAAGTACAACATACCTCTTCTAACTCACTTTAAGAAATCCGGAGTCTGCGATAAGAATCACTCTCTTTCTTCACCTGAAAAGCTTGTCTATGATGCTCAATTCGCTGAAGCTGCGACGACAGTTGCAGAAGTCAATGGTTACATCATCTTCACACGAAAGACAATCTTTAGCATTCACAAAATGTGAATCATGGAAGATCCCATCTTCCATTTCAAAGTTTACCATATCGTTATTGTTTGATCTCAATATAGGACTGAGATGACTTCCATCTGCAGGATTTAATTATGATAAGAATCTATTAGATACTCGGCCTAATGAAGTCGTTTGTGGTCTTATGTTGTAGAGATGGTTATGGCTGCTTGGAATAATCAATGGGTTTTCAAAGGGAATTTCCGAGGATAAGCTCTCTAAAACTATAAGCAATTTTGAAATATTTTCCAAACTGACTGATTTCTTGAATACGTGTACCTGAGCTCTTGGCATAAGGGTCTCCCATCTGCAAAGAAGCACTGTCAACATGGATAGAGAAACAGTCAGCAAAAGCCTTTGAGATGGACTCGAAATAACATCGTATAAATCATTTAAGCATTCGTTAAGACTAGCTAAAAGAAGCTTGCTTCAAAAAATTGATGTACATTCATGGAGGAGTCTAGCTAAAAGGTGGTAAAAACTTCCCAATAGTTTCAAATTTTGTTGACAAAGTTTCAATACATCGTAATTGAGATCTAGTAACATTTAAAAAATGGTAACATCGTGAAAATGTTACTAATTATGTCTAGTAACATTTGCACAATTGTTAGTTAAGGTATGTGTTATTAAAGAGTTTTAGTAACATTTTTAGTATTATTAGTAAGTAGTAACATTTAAAAAATGTTGTATACATTTTGTAACATTTTTGTATCATCATTAGTAGCAAGGTTTAAATATGTAAAATATCTCTACAAATGGGGTCGCATGAGTTTTAATTCATGTAATTACTAATCATTTCAAACAAATTCGGCAATTACTAATCATTTTTAATTTGGCACCTGAGGTAATTTTCTTGCTGATGTGTCCACGGTGACTTGGATAGAAGCTTGTTGACCCAATTAAAATTGGCTTGATTGGTAAAAAGTACACTTACTAATTCCATGCAAAGAGGAAAAGACAAAAATTGGCTTCTTCTCCCACACCTCCAATCGCATGCAAACCTCACATCTACAAGCCTCACATCTTAACTCCATTCCTCTCTCCCACACCATGCTATCTACTTATGAAACATCAACACTCCTTTACCACTCCTTTTCCTCTCTGTGAAGGGCATTTCACCTTCAACCCTTTGACGTGAAGAAACTGCACCCTTCGACCTTCAACCTTTGTGTTTCCACCTTCATGCTTCGTGTTTCAACAATCTTTGTGTTTGCACCTCCATTCTCTCTCCAATGAAACCACACGCTTTGACGATGAACCGTGGTAGGCTGGAATTTGTGCTCAAAGGTACGTTGTACACGTTACCGAAAAAATACCGACGTGTCTTGTGAAGCTCTCTTCGGTACGTGTACTTCGTTTACGGGTTTGGAATCGTTAGATATGAGTTTGAATAACTTCAAGTTTTTAGTTGTTGTTGTTTAGTCTGAAATGAACAACCAACGGAGAATAAGGTTTCGGAATTGGCGTTGATGGGTCATGAATTTGGCGTCCATGTGTCAAAATTGATGGTGTTTGCATTGATGGGTGGTGGAGATGTTGTGTATTGGTGGTGGTCGGGTAAAAAAGAGAAGAGGACGAGAGAAGGAAGAAGGTGGTTAAAGAGAAGAGGGAATTTTAGTCATTTTTGCATGAAATGTTTTTCATGAAGGGCATTTTCGTCCATTCATGTCATAAAATTTGAGTCACCATGCTCATATCCCAGTCACAAAGTTGACAAGTCAGTGACCAAAACTGAAGTGATTAGTAATTGCAGGGTTTGTTTAAAAAGATTAGCAATTACAAGGACCAAAACTCAAGTGACCCCTATTTATACAAACGAGTTACATATTTAAGCACCTTGGTGACAATAAAAAAAATGTCACCTACTTATTTATTTATTTTTGCAACATAACACGTATTTATAATTTTTGCTTAAACTTCATTCCAATTTGATGAAAAACTCTAATTTGAACCGGCCAAAAATTGATGATCAAACTTTATTTAAATTTAAGACTCCAAATATGTTCTCATATTAAAACAATTACACGTCCAATTACATTGAAAGAATTTGAAGAACAATTTCATAAGATGGATATCGAGAATGATCTCAGTATGTTCCTTTATATCCAAGGGAGAGGTTTGGACTTCCACATTTTTCCGATAACCCTGCTATTAAAACGAGGAATCAGTTGCAACCTTTATTCATGCAAGTTGAACTATATGACGAGATCACAGTGATAATAATGAAGCAGCATAAATGTTTTACCATTTTCTTTTTATCCAATATGAATGATGAATGAATAATCACAAATTTCCAGGCCACATTCTTATGTAAGAGTCTATCTACATTCTCACAATCATAGTATAAAAAGGCACTAAAGAACGTACAAATTGTATCAAAATTTCACCTGAAAGCAAACCTCTCTATATTTCTTTGTGATAGCAACAATAAACACACTTTCCTTTCTTATCATTTCTTTCTTTTCCCTTTAATTGTTTTAGTATTTCTTTTTCCCATGCTGTAAGCAATGGTTTTAGTGTTGAACTTATCCACCGTGACTCCTCAAAATCACCACTCTACAAACCTACACAAAATAAATACCAACACGTTTTCAATGCAGCACATCGTTCCATCATTCGTGCCAATCATTTTTATAAAAATTATCTCGCAAGTACACCTGAATCAACTGTGATCCCTGATGGTTCTTATCTCATGACATATTCAGTTGGTACCCCACCATTTAAGGTATATGGTATTGCCGATACAGGTAGTGACATTGTTTGGCTTCAATGCGAGCCTTGTAAACAATGTTACAACCAAACCACTTCTAAGTTTAATCCATCAAAATCATCAAGTTACAAAAACATTCCTTGTTCTTCTAACCTATGTCAATCAGTGAGAGCTGCCTCTTGCAATGAACAAAATTTTGTGAATATACTATTAAATATGGAGATGGTTTTCATTCTCAAGGAGATCTTAGTGTTGAGACTGTTACATTGGATTCCACCACCGGAAACCTTGTTTCATTTCCTAAAACTGTGATAGGATGTGGAAATAACAATACAAGGTTGTTTAGAGGCGCAACCTCTGGTATAGTGGGCCTTGGAAGTGGACCAGTGTCTCTAATAACACAATTGGGATCATCAATTGGTGGTAAATTCTCTTATTGTTTGGTGACATTGAATAACAAGGGGATGTCAAACACAACAAGTAAACTCGGTTTAGAAGATGCAACTGTGGTTTCGGGTGACAATGTTGTGTCAACTCCTATAGTATAGAAAGACCCTCCAGTTACCTACTATTTGACATTAGAAGCATCTAGTGTTGGAAACAAAAGAGTAGAATTTGGAGGGTCTTCAGAGGATGGTGATGAAGGTAACATCATAATTGATTCAGGTTCAACATTGATGTTTATACCAACTGACGTTTATACAAATTTGGAATCAGCTGTGGTTGATTTGGTGAAAGTAGAGCGTGTGGATGATCCTTATAAAATATTCAGCCTGTGCTATAATGCGACATTAGATGAATATGATTTCCCTCTAATCACCGCACATTTTAAAGGTGCTGATGTTGAGTTTCTAGTAGTACCTTTACTCAAGCCACTGATGGTGTTGTTTGCTTGGCTTTTCTCCCGTCTCCAACTATTTTCATCTTTGGAAATTTGGCTCAACAAAATTTGTTGGTTGGTTATGATCTTCATCAAGGAACAGTGTCTTTTAAACCTACTGATTGTACCAAAGCGTAATATGAGTGTTCAAGTCTATGTTAGTAATTTTTTGTTGGTTACATTATGTTTGCTTTCATCCTTGAATTTATAATAAAATATTTTGCATTTGTATTTCATCTCTTTTTAATATGGAATATAATTCACATTTGGTTTTGGTCAAAGATTCAGCATCATACCTGTTTAGTATACACCCATTGTCATCAACCAATCACATGAAAAGTCCAATGAATGTCACTCATTTTGACCCTTCCCTTCCTAGTTCTTACTGTCACGTTGTAATACCTCATGCCTCAAATCCCAAAATTTTATTTTTCAACTGATGTACTCTTAAGTCTTACCTATGTAAGAAAATTGTTGGCAGCTGACACATTAAATGAGCTTAATACATTATTTTCAGACCATTCTCTCAATCTGTTGAACCACGTGGTGTCTTCAGTTTACTGTTTGACTCACACAACTGTACTTATATACTTATAGCATCGTTTCAAAAAGAGGCTATTGAACAAAGACTTTCACAAAATCAGACAGTAATTATGCCCTGAATAACATATTTTGAAACATAGTATAAAGCTTTTGTTTATTACATAGACATGCTTACCATATATTAAAAACTGAGGGACAATTGCATCCCAACTCTCAACAATAAATACCATTGATATAGCCTAACATGTTTCGGAGGTCAGATATTCTGCTGACAAGTTCATAATCCGAATCAGCGCGAATAAACTAGTTGAAGACAAGTTCTTAATCCGAATCAGCGTGAGCAACCTAGTTAAAGTAGTGAGCAGAAGAAGAGAATGGAATCATTGCAAGCTTACTTCCCGGTTGCCTAAGTTGTTTAAGATAACTGGCTTACATAGGTGTCTGTCATAATGCACAACTTGTTTCCTGCATCATATGGAATATGAAATTTATCTTTTAATCCTTTGAAATTAACTATGTGGTGAAACAATTACTATACAATCGAAAGCAATGATGTGAGTAAGTGTCTTTCATCCGTGTTAGTCCTTTCGCGTAGGACAAATTAGAATATGAAATTATGGTAGAGGTGATGATGTGATTTTCAATTTCAACAATCATTTTGAAACTTCATTTATTTTTTGGACCAGATTTTCTAACTCCTATAAGGAATAAATTGGTGACTCATGCAATTGGAAAGACCCAAAATAATGTTGGCTATTGTGCAATAGAGTTTAAATTTCAAAGAGCTTTACACTGTCATTCAATAGTTTGTTGCAATTGCAATATTACCTGAGTTTGTAAAAAACATTTGTAAAAAAAAATAAAAATTCAAAGGTTTATTGCACATCTATAAAGTTTCTGCATTATAGATGTGCAATAAACCTTTGAATTTTCATGAAGCAAGTACAACATACCTCTTCCAAATCACTTTAAGTAATCCGGAGAGTGCAAGAAGAATCAAACTCTTTCTTCACCTGCAATGATTGTCTATGATGCTCAACTCGCTGAAGCTGCGACGACAGTTGTAGTAAGTCGATGGTTGCATCATCTTCACAAGAAAGACAGTCTTTAGCATTCACAAAATCTGAATCATGGAAGATCCCATCTTCCATTTCGAAGTTCACGATATCATTGTTTTCTGATACTAATATAGGACTGAGATGACTTCCATCTGCAGGATTTAATTCGGATAAAAATCTATCAGACACTCGGCTTGAGGAAGTCGCCTGTGATCTTATGTTGTAGACATGGCTATGGCTGCTTGGAATAACCAAAGGGCTATCAAAGGGAATTTCCGAGGACTGGCTTGAAGTGTTATTGGATTGAGATGACAGAAGAGAGAGAGCACAAGAGTCTGAAATTCCTGATAATCCTTGAATGCTTGGTGCTGTATGAAAAACATTGAAGTCTTCACTTCCTAATGAGGTGTAGCCAATGGCATGCGCATAATGGCCATTGTTTTCACTGAACTTACTGCCTGCAGTGGATGTGGCAACATTTTCATGAAGAAAAGGAAATTGTTTTTCGCTGTATGAAGGAAACGAAGATCTTGATTGAAGATTTTCACTGGTAAAAGGAACAGAAGAAAGATGCCTAAAGCCAGCATCATGTTCTGCTTTCATAGGTCTCCAGAAACCACTTTGGAAGATCTCTGGGCACAGAAAAGATGCTGCTGGTGGCTTGGTTTCCTGGAATCTGATATCTGCAAGAACCATCGGATCTTCTTACATATCAAATCATACAATTATATCAATATCATATGACTAAAAAAAGCATAGGAAATTGCCTTCAGATAATCGATTATTATAAGAATCACAAGCCACAATTCAATCAACAACTACTATAAGTAAATGTGTGGAAACTCTCACAATGCATCATCTTTTTCCCCTTTCCAATGAGGGACGGAAAATCCGTGTCAGCGGCATTTACATGGTACAGCACTAAGGTTAGTAACTTGGTTATATGAATAACAACCAGGAATTTATGTATACAATTAATTAGATTTAGACGTCATTCTGCAAGAAAATAGATAGAAGTTTATGATTGACCATAAGGAGATACTTAATTCTTACTTCAACCATTAAGTCATTAACTATTGTTGAATAAGTAACTTATGGTTCACTTCACATCAACCACAACAAAAGAAATCAATGTAATTTAATGAGTGCAGAAGGAAACAAAAGAAAAAGGAGTCTGAAGAATAAAGTTAAATCATGATAAAATTTTATTAAATATATTATTACCACCAAATGGCTGAAACAGTCTCCCAGGATTTGCAGAGTGAAGGCCTTGTGGTTTTCTTCGACGCTCATTATGGCCTGCAAGTCGTTTACGGCAACTGCGCTTACCATCATCAAATTCAGACAGCAAATGAAACCTGAATAACAAGCTAAACATTACACCAGGCCTATATATCATAACTATACAGTTTCATATTCGAGGCTTATCATCCTAAGTAGAAACGACACTGAAGCAAAAACTTTATTTAAGAAGCATAATAATCAATAGGTGCAAAGGGTAAGCAATGAATGATGAAAACAAATCAAGGCTTTCAAAACCCTAGACCAAGGTTTTGAAACAGAAACATGTGATCGCAATTTAGGCACGTTAAAGTTTTCGATGCATTTCGCAGTAATAATTTAAAATCAAATAAGCCACATGTCTACAATATTAAGCAACACAACCATAATTTAAAACCCTGCTCATGACATACAATTCAACAAGAAAAGATACATGTTATACTTATAGTATTTCAATAGGCACAGACACCAAAGAATAGGAAGACCATTGTGAAGCTAAACTAATTTTGCTTATGTCTGTTTTTGGTTCTGCAATAACAAAAATTAATTTTGAACGAATTAATTTCGTAAAATGGATTACGACTAAAAGCGAATCCAGTGTGAAGAGGTTAATTTTTGGATACAATTATATATATATAAAAAAAAAAGGGGGGGGTTGACCAATAAATTAGAGGCTACAAATCAATTGTAGAGTCCACAACTCCAAATTCCAGCTAGTTAGAAATGCAAAATCAATTCTACTAAACATGGCAAAATCAATTTTACAGCTGTAGAATCAATTTTATACTAAAATGAATTGAAAGAAGTAATAAACTTGAAAAGTTGACCAACCTACTACATTGTTGACAAAACCTTTGCTCAATTCCATTCACAATGACAATAGGAGTCTTGGAGTGAACCTCACAGACTTTATGCCTCTTATGGTAGTCCTTACAAGAACTAAGATCCTTGTTACATCCATAAACTTGACAATATGTAGTCATTGAATGCATTCTCACTCTCTTGGGAGGAGTTGAAGATTCACAAGAAGACAAAATAGGCGCTGCTCCTTTGGAAAATGCCACATCAATTGAAGCATTACCACGATCATCAAATCTTCCTAGCTTCAAATCAATGAGAGAATCCCAACCATTAGATTCCACCACAGAATTTGAATGCTTGAAATTTGTGTCCCCTTTTACAGAAAACTCATTTGGGTCACCAAATTTACCATCAAGTTTCCTACTTGGAACATTTCCAATGAAATTGAAATCATCTGAATATTGTTTCCCAAACATTTCACAAAAACCTAATTCTTCAGAACCTTTTTCTTCAGAAATATAACTCCAAGATTCCATTGCATGTAACAGAATCAATGAGCAAGAAAAACCAAAAACCAAAAAACAAAGTATCTTAAAATTTAACAATGATGTTGTAGCAAAAGTTAAGGTTTTTATTATTAAATTATGGTTGTTTTGTATAGTCTGAGAACCATTGAAAGAGCATTTTTTTGTATAGAGATAAAGACAAATGAGTTGGAAACAAAAGAAAGACTGAAAAAGTAAACAAGTTTATGTTACTCTTGTTGTTCTTCAGAAACCAAATAGAGTCAAAGAAAATAATAAAGAGTGAGAGAAAACAAGTGAAGACTGAAAACAACCCAGATGGCAGGGAAGAAAAAGTGTCAGAAAAGCACGTGATGAGAATGGATGGAACAATGAAGTAAAATAGGTGAAAATGATGATGAAAGTGTCAGGTTGAACAGAAGACTACAACTATTACTAGAATACAAGTTGTTATTATTGGAGTGAAAAAGAAGAAAGAAGAGAAAGCCATTGATGAATGGATAGGAAAATGGAAAGGAAAAGTGATAGTTGAACAAGGAGAATTTTGGTAGTAGAAGAAAGTAGCTGAAGGTGTTTGTGAAAGAAAGATTTTACAGTGTCCAAAACACAAGGAGAGTGGAAAATGGAAAGTATTGTAGTGAGTTTCTATTTGTATTTCTATTTTTAGGGAGAGACAATGAGAGTGTCAAGCTTTATTCCACACACAATTTCCCAACCATTTCACTTTTGTTCCAATGTTAATGTGACACATGCCTAAACTTCTTGTCTTCATATACATACATAGGGCCAGTGAACAGTGTGAGATAATTTTTGCTCCTACACTACTATGACTAGATTCAATAGTGACACACTCTATCACAATTAGTGTTTTTTTTTTTTTTTGGTACACTAATCAATTAGTGATACTCTTTTTTTTGGTACATAATTATTAGTGATACTCTCTATCACATCACAATGAAATAATGAAAATTGTTATATTAACCTAAAATTAAAAATGTACTTTGCATCATATAAAAATAAGAAAAATGCTAACATATGTTCTTGTTACACTTGTTAAAAAAAATTATATAATAAATTATTTTCAAATTTGTGTCATCAATCTTTAAAAGTGTAAATAAACACAAAATTTACATTTTTTTTCTTTTAACAAGTGTTATAAATGCATTAGTTAGCATGACACAATCGCTTTATAATTATTGATTTGATTTGAAGAAAAAGAAAAAACTATAGAAAAAGGAAATTGTATCTACACTATATATAACATTTCTTCAATTACCTTTGATAACTTAGCCTCTGTTTGGTTTGGCTTTTGCAAAGCCAGAATCAATTCTGGAGCATTTCAAAAGCAATTCTGCAATATTTAACATGTTTGGTTTGGCTTTTCAAAATAGCTTTTATCCTCCAAAAGCAATTCTAGTTGAAGCTACAATTCCTAGCTTCTTACTTTCCTAGAATCAATTCTACACCCTCAATTCTATTAATTCCATCCCTGCCCTCATTAATTTTTCTAACCCTTCTCCAACCGAATTTTTTCTTTCTGCAGTCTTATTAAAATAAATGTTGGTGAAGAGAATAACATTTATTTTCTGCAGTCTTAACTCTCAATTCTATTAATTCCATTCCCCCTTCACAGTCCACTTTTCTCAACCATAATTCAACCACCCTTCCCAAATTTAATCCAAAAATTTATTACCATTATGTTAGTACTATAATACACATTATGTTAGTTTTGTAATAATACACATTATGTTAGTTTTGTAATAATATTTTAATACTCTATTGCACTTTAAATTCTATTATCTATTTGTAATTTTTATTTTCATGATGTTAGTATTGTAATACCTTATATTTTAGGACTATATTGCACTTAATTATCTTAATTTAGTAATTTCTATTTATTTGTATTTAACTATGTCTATTTTGGTAATTATACATTCAAAAGTAATTTTGATCAAAACTATCCAAACAACAATCATTCTGTTTAATCAATTCTGCATTATTGCATCCAAACATAAATCAATTCTGTCAGAATCAATTCTGTCAAAATCAATTCTTTCAGAATCAATTCTGTCAGAATCAATTCTACACACCTCAGAACCAAACACACACTTAGTCTCTATCTTAATCAATTATTTTCCCTTCAAATACTTTATTTTAAGATCGTGTTAAAGAATGTTCCAAAAGCATTGAAATTTATAGAGAAATGATTGTCTTAAACCAACAAATCAAATGGAGATGATGGATTCCTTCAGAAAAAAATGGAGATGATGGATAAAAAATATGAGTTTGGTTGGATCACCTAATATATTCGAGGGTCTACTTCCATGGATTTTTTTTAAAGAATTCTAAGAGAGATAGCCCACTTTCTCTAACTTTGTCTTTTATGAGCGAGTATTATTCACGGCGAGTCTATGTTTGAAACAAAGGAAAGGAAATGAAAAAAAAAGAGTAATGAATGAAAATACATTGAATAATTAATATATTTAATCTACATTGTAAAACATATACAATAAATATTCAATAAATTTATAAAAAAAAAAATTGTATATGAGATCGGAGAGAGTATACGTATGAGATAACTTGTCATTTGTTAAAAACAATGTTGAAAATAGAAGGAAAGAAACATCTTCTATGTTGCCTGCTCAAAATTCTTACATTCTCAAATTGAAAAAGAAAAGAACTAGAAACCATTAGACTAGTACAAAACTACAAGAATGCCCCCAACAATTATTTTTTATCTTTATCATATGTCACTTTTAGATTATTTTTTTAATAAATATGTCACATTTTTTTGTTACAATAGATATGTCACGTTTAGTTAGTAATATTTGCGTCATTTTCATAAATAGTTTATTTACTTCTTCTCACTTTTCTCGTTTTACTTCTCTAATGTGTTTAAGTAAACTATTTGCGCATCATACACTGATCTATTTTCTATATTTTTAAATCAATAAACTTTATTATATTTTATTTAATTTAATGATGAAATTTATTGATTCAATTGTTCAAACAACCTTGTATTTGATGTAAGATTTAACATTTTTGTGCATCTTAGAGCAACTCTTGCGCAAACACAACTTAAATAAAATGTATATGTACGCACACAATGATAAAAAATTAAAACAAAAATTATATTAGACAATGCGACTAAATTATTTCTCATTTAAATTTTAACATTCATGTATGTCAAAATACATTTAATTCAAAATTGTGTTCAATCAAGCATTTTTCTTCCTATCTAACAAGGAAACAATCATAACATTTCCTTTTTCTTTTTTCTCATTCTCACTTTCTTTTTTAACATGACCCATATTTATTTTACTTTTTTATGATTTATACAAGTGTTACACTTATCTTTAGGGATATACACTAATTAGTGGGTGATGTTCTTTTATAAAAGAGAAAAAAAAACAGAAGAGTCAATGCCAACTTACAATTGATTGGATTCAATATGTTGGGATCTAATAGACAGGACCCATGCTTTTTGATACATCCCTTTCCTGACACGTGGCCATATCCATTTATTACTGTTATTTTAACGTTTTGTGTGCTTGTCACCATCTAATTGAAAGAGAGAAGATAGACCTATAAGAGTGCCCCCATCAATTCAATTCCAACCATAAAGAACTGCCAATGGAAAATGGGCAACCCACTTTTGCTTCCTTCCATTTTGTTGATAAAAGAAAATTTGCACAACTACTCCATTGGTTTCTCCTTAAATGGAAACTAAAATGTCTTATTCCATTTATTTACCAGCTTGCTTACGAAAACTACTACTTACTCACTTGTAATGCACGAGTCAGATCGGATTATTTTAAACCAAAGCTGTTACCATTAAGTTGCAATTAATTCTACTACTTCCCATCTTAAATATATGAAAAAATATATAATTGATGTATATGATTTAAAATTCAGATTATGTGTATTAATTTTTTTTCTAATTTTTGTTTTATATTTTGACCTAGAGGGAGTATTAATTAATTCTAGTCTTATTTTTCAAATAATTAGGATAAAAATACACATAATTTTTTTGACAGGATATAGTTTTTTTTACGTTGAAATTTTATTATATTAGAGATAGTATGAAAAGTTCTGCCACTATCCATGAAAAAGAGTAAAAATGAGTCAAGTTTTATGGCCAACATAATAGGTGAAGTTGCTGTCTTTGTTGGAGGGGTCCTATAGTATTGTTTCTCTACTAGATATGTTCTAATGAGACATGATAATATTAATGGTGATCATAGTCATAGCTCATTTTGGATCTTCTCCTTCTTCTTTTTTTTCCTCTCGATTGTTTTTATATTTTTTTAATAAAGAGAGAGTAAAAAAGAGATAAAGAGTTAGAAGATGGAAGGAGATACGTAAATTGGAAGAAGACACTTTAAGCTGAGTTCATCCGCGGCAAAATTGTCCACAACAAAATTCTGAACCATAAGATTAGACAAGTCGTTAAGGATTTAAAAGAAAAATAATAGTAGAAGTTGATCATTTTTTTTCTTTTTTCGAAGAAGAAGAAGAAGAAAGATCATTTGCTTTGGTGGCTCGGTTTCGGCAATGTATTTATTTGCTTTCCTTTTTACTCCAACTTTGTCTTCCTTATCACGTCTTGTGTTAGGAAAGCCTTTTGATGTGGTAATATATTTCATTTTAGCCTCTTCAAAAACAAAAACAAAAAAGATCATTTTTTTTCCTATTTGTACGCGTAATCACTCTTTCATAATAAGCGTATTAGAACGGGACGGGACTAATGACTCCAATATGCCTATATATCATGTAACCTAATTAGTATTGGTATAATTCATATTAAATGGCTTAGATATAAGTGATTTACTTTTAAAAAAATGTGATTTATTTGTTTAACAAATTTTGTAATATAATTTCAACAAACAGTCTTGTATTCCTTTAAACAATAACCAATAATCTATGAATAATAATTTTGGAGTCCAGACAAATTTTTCAGAATTGCTAATTGCTTCTCTTTATCTTTCATCTTTAGTAGTTGATATTTATATTTAGATTAGCATTTTGCTACTAATGAGTTTTATCGTTGTTACATAAACTCAATTAATTTGAAAATTTTAGCTTAACCTTTCAATTTATAAAAATTACTTAGAAGAATAAGCGTGTAAAAATATATTATATGAATAATATTTAGATTTTAGAGCATCTCCCGTTTTGGTGGAATGTTTTCAAGGAATTTAAACCTGCTTTCAAGATTAAATTTCTACAATTGTGCTCTTAAGAGACAAGTTAGCAAGACTCGTATTACAATGGTAGTTGTTATAATCTATTTTCTTTTTAAGGTTTTCTTTATCAATGTACGGTGTAAAAATGTGTACATGTTAAGAAGTTTAAAATAGTAATTGTATTATAACTTGTACATTTTATATTAAATTAAATATGTATAACTTTTAAATAAATGATTGTTGTTTTTAATGAAAAGTTGATAATTTTAGTGTATTTAACATGTGCAATATTGCACATGTTAGACAAACCCTATAAAAATCGTTGGTATTTTAAATGAGAATGTTACCTATAAAGTTAGTATTTTAAATGAGAATGTTGATGAGTGTCCTTGAGATATTTGTTAAAGTAAAAATATGTATTTCTAAGACACAATTTATATTAATTCTCAAGGGTATTGGTTAGCAAATCCGTTTAAATAGGAATGAATAATAGTAAGGCGATGGGTTTGGTTTGGTGGACTGATTGGGGCATTATTATTGCAAAAGTTAAGAAAATCAATGTTGCACTTTTGTAGCTGCGTTACGTGTCTGTGTGTACCCCTTCGAAAACATAGGACATTTATTTATTGAATCGAACTTACTGGTTGTTGCAAGATAGATGTGTGCATACATCCATTTTCACTGTTCTATAAGTGGTCCTTGAACAGTTGAACATAATTTCATTCGAATGTATGAGTCATGTTTGCGTTACAAGGTCATAGCCTCACAGGTGTTATCTAGTACAGTAGTATGTAGATGGACCATTAGATAGCTCCTATTATCATGTTTAAGATTCTTATTGGCAAGACATTTGAATTTTGGTGTTGAAACCAAACAAACTTTATTTGCAGCCTATTCATTGATGTTAGAACTAATATACTACTTTATTTATTGGTATATTGAGCCTATACATCCTTAATCCTTATGTTGCCTCTGTAATAATTTATTAATTTTCCATTCCTTTAATTCTGAACAATAGGAAGAGTTTTTCTCTTCTTAGCTGGCTCTCTCAACTATTGGATTGTGTTGTCAATTGAGCCTCAACCACTAAATAAAACATCCGGTTTAATGATTTCTGCTCTTCTCCAGCACAAAACACTCGCGTCATGTAGCCTTGCCGAAAATACCTATATGCTAATTAACTAACGCAAATGTAAAATTTACTTAACTTAAAATTTCGTATTTTTTACACATGCGTGACTTAAGTCACGCCGCGTGAGTTAACTCACGTAGGAATTAACACATGTTTGAGTTAACTCGCACTAGATAAAAAGAAAGAAAAATGCTACATTCGTTGGTTTGCTTATACTTTATGGTTGTATTGGTGTTTGATATACTTAGGTAGGAATGTAGATGACGCATGTTTTGTTTCCTATGTTTCTGATGGATTTAAATATTGGTAGCAAGATACAGTGCTGATAAAAAGTGGAGTGAAAATGATTGCGCAAACAAAGAAGTGGGAGAAATTGTGGTCATTCTATGGCAGCCTTCTTTTTTACTTGTTTTCTTCAATTCAAACAGTGTAATAATATCAACAAACTCAACTATTAACCTCTTGTTCTTTAACCATAATTCACATTTTTCAAGATGGATAAGTGGGATGTCTAAGGTTCGACCTCCGGCCCTTACATATGCATGTCCCTTCCAACTGATGGATAAGTGGGGTGTCTAGAGTTCGATCTCCGTCTCCTACATATGCATGTCCTTGTCAACTGAACTAGAGGACATAAAATTGATATATCACAAAATATGAATATGAAATAATTAATATATCAAAAAGGGTTAACTAAGGATTCTAAATTACTTATTTTAGTTAAATAAAATGCCAGGACGACATAATTTAATCAAAATTTGACCCAAATTTGTGTGGGGCAATGAAATGAGAAAAGGAGTAAGCAAGTGGGCCAAAAATTGCTCAATTGAAACAAAAAGTTCAAAATCATCTAATTGATAAGCAAATGGGTCAAACTTGCTCAATTGAAACTAATAGATTCAAAATCTCACGGAATTAAAGTCAAGGAAACCAAAAATGTAATTAAATATTTTGGTTGTTTATGTTAAATCGACTTATATCTTACGTTTAAAAGTTAACTGAAGATAAGAGGGTTTCTAAGCACAAGTAGACTAGGGAAGTTTGACGATACGGGACTTTAATACACATTCAATATTCACCTTCATTTCTAGTGTGGGGGTTTGGGTCTACTTTTTACATTGTCATTTCTAACATGTATATGATAAGTAGCAAAGTTATGTTCTCGTGAGCATAACTCAGTTGGTAGGGACATGCATTATTATATGTAGGGTCCGAAATTCGAACCCCCAGACACTCTACTTATTTATCTTGAAAAAGGTGAATTCCTAACTACTTTAACAAAAAAAAAGTAACAAACTTATTAAACATATCATTTTGTTTAGAATTTTTTAGCTTTGAAAACAAAATTTAGGCTACATACTTATTCAACAATTTTACAAAACAAATAAACCAAATAAGTTTTTCTTTTATATTTTACAAAGTAACAAACTTATTAAACATATCATTTGTTTTAAAATTTTTAGCTTTGAAAACAAAATTTAGGCTACATACTTATTCAACAATTTTACAAAACAAATAAACTAAATAAGTTTTTCTTTTATATTTTACAAAAGATCTAAAAAGTTTGAACAAATTCTTTTTTCAGAAAGTAGGTATGGCAACAAGGTGGTATGACTAGCAATAACTGAAATCTCATATAAACAAGACTACATTGATCTTAAGGAGAGATTCTGATCAATTCAGAACAAGACTTTCATTTCGTTTAAAAAAAAAAGAACAAGACTTTCATAGAATCAGATATCAAGATCACATTAAACCCACTTCAAAAAATGGAAATTGCTGAAGAGCTCTCATTATTACTTCAAAATTCAATGAAAACATCCATCCAAAGCTATAATGCCATAGAGCAATTTGAAGGCATGTGTACCGCAAAAAAAAAAAAGATTCAAGAAAGACATGTGCGCGCCCTTGGAATAAGTTGTATTTGGGCCCAGTACCATTTAATCCATATACTATTGACACCAAAAATATAGGAAATTTGCTGATGACACATTTGAGAAGCTGAGAAACACATATAAAAGACGAAAAACTCCGACGGCAGTTAAATGCCGAGGAAGTTCAACACCGGCTGCAGTTAACTGCCGAGGAATTTCAAAACCGGCTATAATTAACTGCCGAGGTTTCTTCGGCAGTTAACTGCCGATGCGATCCTGCTACAAATC
Organism: Medicago arabica; assembly: GCA_946800305.1. Lineage (NCBI taxonomy): Eukaryota > Viridiplantae > Streptophyta > Magnoliopsida > Fabales > Fabaceae > Medicago > Medicago arabica. The sequence continues at coordinate 51,159,891 of OX326968.1, forward strand.
TGGCAGAAACTCTCTCATCCATTATTACTCTCATTTTACCAAAATTTCATCAAATCTCTCTCAAAAAATCCAACCAAATATGTTCAACAAAATCACAAGTAAGTAATTATAATGCTATTAACTTACATTTTAGTTGTTATAAATGTTTTTAATTTTTAGTTTTTGAGTAGATTTATTTTATTTTAGTTTTTGAGTAGATTTACATGTTATAATTTATTTTTAGAGTAGATATTAGTTGATTAATTTAGTTAAAATGTTTGCATGATGTTTATGTTATAGTTTAAAATTTTAGGGTTATTTTTTATTTTGGTGTTTTATATTTATTTATTTTAGTTTAGTTTTTAAGTAGATTTACATGTAAGAGTATATGATTTATTTTAAGAGTAGATATAAGTTGAATAATTATGTTATACTTTTTGCATTTTTATGTTTTTTTTAGAGTTTAGGGTTATTTTTATGATTTTTAGGGTTTATGTATAATTTGCACTTCAAGTGTTTGATGAAATGTTTGAATAAGTTTTTCTTTGATTGTTTTTAATTTCTTATTGTGTAGATTTAAAACAATGGTCAGGTGGATCGACGTTCATGCACAATTCAACGGCGGAGAACCTTAGAGGTTGAATGTTCAATGCCTTGGTGTAACGCTAAGAGGTCTCAAGGATCAGCTAAATGAATTCAACGAAGGAGTCAACTCCAAAGACACAAGGAGGGTGAAATACGTTTGGTATAAACGTCCAACGCTCGACGAAGGAAGAATATCAATCATTTTGGTGGAATTGACGAACGACGAAAATGTGAGCAGCATGTTTTAGGAGCACAACATGTTCTGGTGGATCGATATGCGAGCAACGTTGATGAGATCAACTGAAGTTATCATCAAAAATCTGATTCCGCCAGAAGATCGTGATTAGGTAGGGATCGTGATTAGGTAGGGAATGCACCTTCCAACTACAATAATTATTTTACCCTGAAATGGAAATTCAAACTTGCTAAACGATAGGACTCCGGCATTCGCCCGACATTCCCATTGCTCATTTCAAAAGATTAAATTCTTGTTAGGCTTGTTTAGATGAAGGTATGGAAGTGTCAAGGAATGAACCTCATTTTTTTGACACTTGGATACCGTCATTTAAACCAAGCCTAAGAAGAATTCAATCTTTTGAATGGAACAATGAAAGTGTGAGGCGAATCTTGGAGTCCTGAAGTATAGCCAGTTTGAATTTACCATTTCAGAGGGTAAGATAATTATTGTAGTTTGAAGGTGCAACCCAAATGTAATGTATTGTAATGATATGACATATTTAGGAACCTTATGTAACGTATATAGTTGATATACATGTTGTTTATGTAATGTAAATGTAACTTTTATTCGAATTTATTCAATACGCAACTTTATTCGATTCCACGCTGAGTTTAATTAGACTTTTTATTTGAATTTATTCAATACACAATTTTATTCAAAGTATCATAATGTCAAGCAAAATGTAGCAAAATGCGCGCGAAATATAAAAATAGATCCAAAATAATTAGGCATTTCAAGTCATTACATTCAGTCATCTTCCTTGTCGCACAAGTCAATCAGGTTGTCCTCGGCAGTCCCTGCGGCACCTGCTTTTGGTTGAGGACCAAAATAGCATGTCCTCCCGCTCCTCCTCAACCTGGAATGATTGTACACCGACACTGAATCCTTCATTTTTACGGAACCATTACATGCGATTTTGTGTCATGTCATAGGCGATTTTTCTTTCTTCTTCTCATCACCCTCCTTTTTGTTCGACTGAACATTACCCTGATTTTGATTTTGAGACATGTCTACATAAACAAAAGACATGTCTACATAAACAAATTGGCGATCAATACCTAAACCTAACAATTCTACAACAATTCATCAAAACCTAAACCTAAACTATCATAAAACCAATATAACCTCTATAATCGAAATTTAACCAAAAAAAAACTAACAGTTCAATCACAAAAAACCAATGCAATAGGATTCAAAATACTTACTTGATTTTGCGATTGAAATTGGCTTGGAATGGCTTATGCTTGCTGAAAATCGCACCTAACAATACCAAAAACGCAACAATGGAGTTTTGGAAACTCCTATGAATGTTCTGTTCTTATAATATATTTATCGGCAGTTAACTGCAGCCGGTTCACTTTTTCTCGACAGTTAACTGTCGAGGGGTGTTTTCATCATTTACTGATATTTTTCAGCCTTACCAAATGTGTATACAGCAATTTACAAAATATAGAGAACGCATGTGCTATATGCACCAATCAATCCTTGTACTCTCCAAATTCTATTTAAAATAACGTAAAACAGTGAAAAAAAACGTTTTCAGGACCAAGTTAAACATTTTGTTTTATAGAAAGATCAAATCAAACAATTACTAAAGAATTCATGCGTGTATTTGTATATAAATTTCATTCAACAACGAGTTTTACTTTTAAATAATAATTTTTTGGTCACTTTTATATTTTTACTTTTAAAACTAATACATACATATATATATATATATATATATATGATTAATTACACATGAATAGAAGGTAGACATGCAACAAACTAAGGCAACTAAACCTTTTTGGATAACAAATCCTATTCTCGTAAACACAACATTTATGGACCTAGGAGTCATGTCATTGTTGTGCATGACCATTTGAACTTTATGTAGAATGCTTTGAAGCTCGGATACTCTAAAATGGAGATGTACCTATATCAGATACCGATACTCCACAAATACTCGCGGATACGTACCCACAGAGTATCAGAATTAATTATTTCAATTTTAAAAATATATTTGATCATATACTTATAAGATACTTCACATATACCCAAGAATACTTCTACGATACTTCAAAGATATGTATCCTATAAAAGATGAATAGTAAAAAAGTGAGACAATGTTGTGAAAATTAAGTGGAAATGTATATGATTCAATTTTATAAGAAAACTTTACATTTTTTTATTTTGATCACATGTATTATTTTTAAAATATTATGATTTTATAATAATACAATAACGAAGGGTAATCAATGGTGGTTTTCTTCAAGTACTTTACATGCATGTAAGTTTTAGTGTAAATTTTTTGTTAACGTATCTTATGCATTAAATCAACTACCACAATATATAGGTGTTTTTCACAAATAATGCATTCAAGTTCAGAGAGTTTCACCACACTCGTTATCCCTCTAACCATCATGAAACTTCTCATACTCGTTCTCCTCTTCTCCTCCATGAATGGAATTGTTGCTACAATGAGATTTCCTAACCCCGTTGAAACTCCTCCAACTTCACTTGCAACAACTAATACCCCCTCTTTCACATTCTCTTCCACAAACAAATTCAAATATTCAATAGCACATAGTCATAAACACAAGAAGGGTTTCCCGTATGCAATCGTTATACCTTTTGTGCTCGTCGGTGTGGTTTTAGCTATTGTGAGAGTTCGGGTATGCTCTATTTAGGTAATGCTCCATTTAAGGGTTGGATGTGAGACATGTCTAAAGGACAAACATACATAGAAAGTTTATACATGGATAATACGTAAAAAAAAAAAAAAAATTAAACACATAACAATTAATTAATTACCAAAATCAATAACAAAAAAAATGCAAAAAAGTTAGTACATATAATTTCACACGCACGTGCGCACATAAACGCATGCACGCACGCACATATACATATAATTGAGGTAACTTATGAACCAAAAGAGACGAACTCTAACCATCAAGTTGTAGACACTAAATCTTATTGAAGAGTATTGTTATTGTTGTTATGGGTTCTACTAGGCATTTGAATGTTGGGTTGGATTCAAAATATTGAAAATCTACCTTATGACCGTTACTTTCAATTTATGAATCCAAGTTCACAAGGTTTTCTCTTCTATGTTTTTAAGAGGTTTATTTTTGTTTTGGATGTTAATATTTTGTGTTGAATGTTAATCTTTCATTTTCTCTTGTGAATGTTAATGTTTTTGTGTTGTTGAATCAATTGGTAAAACTTGTGTTGATTTTTCATTAATGTTGAATTAATTATATGAATGTATAATAAATTCAACATTACTAGAATAATCAATTTAATAATCATTTATCTATCTATAAGTGGTAATCTATAGTTATTGATGTTGATTTGTTTTCATAAACTATATTGAATAGTTTATGCAAATAAGTTGAAAATAGTTTATGAACATCTCATAACTTGTTTTCACAAGTTCTCTTGACTCCTACAAGTAGTTAGGCTAGTATAGGACTTCAAATAAACCAATGAAAATATATGCATAAAATTTGGTAATTTAACCCATCTTTGATATTTCTCATTCTCAGACATCATGAAATTTCTTATCATAGTTGATGTTCTCCTCTGTCAGCGGCATTATAGCTACAATGGAGTTTCCTCACTCCGTTGTAGCTCCCCCAACTCCATCAGCAGCAAGCAATGCCCACACCTTGACATTCCCTTCCTCAAACATCAAAGACCCCATCTCCCACAAACACAAGAAGCATTTCCTATGGAAGGTGGTTGCACCATTCATGGTGGTTGGATTCATTATTATGGTTGTTGTGATGGTATTCCTAGTGAAAAAATATCTTCACCACACTTTCATTGAAGTTCCAGCCCCAATTACCTAGGTTAAGACCCAGAGTTCAACTCTAGCAGCTCTATTAGTACTCCACCATCAGTATAGGCAGTATTTATGTACCTCTAATTTATAAATGTTTTACATATATTGAAATCTAATGAAAATACTTTTGTTTGTTTATTAATAGTAGTATGTACAGAGTTGTGTCTGGGAGTTGTTCATTGACTATGACAAAAAGATCTTATTTAGCAAAATTTTGTTATTTTATGCAATAACACCTATTCATGCCGGATCACCGGTTCACACCGGTTTGATAACATAGCCGATCCATTAACCAGCTCGAACCGGCTACCCACCGGTTCAGGTTTGGACCGGTCCGGTTCGGTTTTCAAAACTATGGTTACGGGGAACAAGAAAGAAAGGAATGGGTGAAGTAAAGAAAGATGAGAGATGATGGAAAGTGATAAAAAAGAAATGTATATCCCACCGATGGTGCATCATAACATCACTCATCCAACGGGTCCAATTATTCATCCACCGTGGATGACTAACTTCACTCATCCACCCTAGACTAAGCCTCTATTTTATCTACTTCTATGTTCTCACTCTCTTCTTACAACCAAACACACCCTAGCATCTACTGGCCTGGTTGAAACCAAATGGATGTGAACTTTATTTCATAGATAGAAATTAGTGCAAGGAAGTACGTTGTTGTTGAGAGACAAAATTATTGACCCATGAGGCAATAAAAAAAACCTTTATATAAGAGATAAACTAACACAATGAGACGGTGAAGGCAATTGTCAATGATATAATAGAAAAAATACCAATGATATGAAAAAGTAATGCAATGCTGCTGGAAATAAGCCTATCAACTGGGATTTTGATTATTTCTTTGTAAATATTTTGGCATAAAATTTCTAGAATGTAAATTTCTTGTATTTGTTTCGATATTTAATTTTAGTAATGCAATGCAATGCTGCTGGAAATAAGCCTATCATCTGGGAGTAATTATTTTGATCTTTGAATGTGTAAGAAGTAGTCAGAATGATCCTTGCATGTATCAAAATTGTAAAATAATATCTGATTATGCACTTTGTTAGTCAAAATAATATATCTGATATTGCCAACATTGAAGGACTATATTTAAAACATGAATTATTATGATTAACAAAGTGCAGAATCAAAGACTATTTTAGAATTTCAATACATTTAGAGATAGTCGTGCTTATTCGTTGTACATTCAATGACAAAGACAACTATTATTCCATTTAATTTTTTAAGAAATATTTCAATACAACATGTAAACTTTTGTTATTGTAGAATTGTATATTTGGTCTAAAGAGAATCGAAAAAATTTAAAAAAGAATTAAATGTTTAATCAATACGACCGCGAAATTCAAACAAATTAATAGGTAGTCTCACATGTGTACGAATAATTTTTGTAAGTGTCTATGAAAGTGAATTCAGTTTTAAGGGTGTAATTGGTTAAAAATATATTTAATGCCCAGTTGATTTAAAATTAAAGACTTGAATGCAAAATGAAATTGATTCAAAAGACTTGATAGTAAAGTGACTTCAAGTTTAAAAGACTGAAATGGAAAATGACATGGAAGAAATTGCTGAAGTGCAGTTACTAGTCAAATTAAAGAAATGTAAAAATAATGCTTGAACTGAAACGTCGACGAAAGTTAGGTTTCTTGAATGTTAAAAATACGGTGGCGTTTCACATGGGAAAGCCTAAAACTTTCCCACCATAGGAAAGTTTATTTTTGTGGTTAGATTAAAGAGGAGCATAAATTTTATGATGGGTTGCTCACACTATATGGGAAAGTTTTAGGCTTTCCCATGTGAAATGCCACCTAAAAATACAAAGAGAAATGTTATCAATACTTTCTTTTAAATACTTTCTTTAACATCCATTCTCTTGTTGAATGGAATCAATGTATGTCTCACTATTTTATGTAAATTTCATTTCCAAAGCATAGATCCATAGTAATTTAAACTAATAAGAGAATGAATGTTAGATAGAGTATTTAAAAGAGAGTGTTAATAGCATTACTCAAATACAAAATATCAAAATAGTTTTAAGATGGTTGCTGGTATTATTCCGTAAAACTTGAGTTGTTTATGGCTATGTGAACTATTTGATGTATGAAACTAAATAATGGTCACTTAGTAATAGACCGTTATCGTGACAATTACCTTGTTGAACTATTTTAAGCAAAATGTGTACTTGAAAGCGACACACGATACTATTTTTTGTTTTGTTTTGTTGATTGACACTTTGTCAAATCAATGCTTTAATGATACACTATGTTTAAAGCATTGACGCTCTCCACAACTTGTGTTTATAGAGAAATACTCTTTTTGATCATTATTATAAATAAAACTTCACTTTTCAAATACATTGAATAATTAATATATCTGATTATAATATAGACTAAATACATTAATTATTTAATATATTTGAAAAGTAAAGTTTTGCTTATAATAGTGACTGGAGGGAATATGTATTGTGGCTTAACATACGTTTGAATGTTTTTTATGTCGTCTTTCTTTTGTCGAATCTGCGTTGCTTATGTAATCCACATGTCTTTCCAAATTACAAACTCCATTTATTTTACTAAATAGAGAGAATCTTAACCCCTTTAAAAAGTAATGCAATTTCAACTTATTCAATAATCCATGTATCTACCTCACCTCATCTTGTCATTATTTTATTTAGGGAGATGTAGATAGGGAATATGACTTCACCTTGCATCTTGAGACAATTTTTATGGACCCAAATGATTGAGAGGATCGGATAAATCCCCGCCAAATTCAATGGTACACTCTCCACATGAAATAATTTATCTTCTCTACTTCAATGACTTCGCTTACCACCCTCAGCCTCTACACCAAAAAGGACCCGAAGATAAATAGGCTAGATCTTACCACTATCAAAAAATTCTTTATCGGAACAAGATGATAATTTTTTTCCGAAGAAGTTAAATTAACTCACCTAAATTAGTATCAGAGAGAATCGAATCTGAAATCTCGAGAAAGAGACAAACAAGATGATAAATTTGGTTGGGTAAAATGATTGCACTGTTGAAATGGAAATGATCCATGCTAACTAACACACAATAAAAATATTAAATTAAAAAAATACTGAGACAGATGAGTAGGGCATTATTTGAAACTACAATAAAGATAATTTTATAAAAAAAATTATGGCCAATACTCGTGCCTTATAATTAATTCCCTCGTTCAATTATACAACAAAATAAATCTATATGATTTGAGCATGTTAGATTTAGCCTATAACTTGTGCGAGAAGAAGCTAGAATTGGTGTTCCCGTGAGCTTAACTCAGTTGATAGAAACGTTGCATAATTTATGTAAGGGTAGGGGTTCGAACCCCTGACACCCCACTTCTCGCTTTAGCAACTGGACTACTTGACAAAAAAAAACTAGAATTGATATGTAGAATGTAGTCATGTTGTTTAAATCTACCACAATAGGAGATTGAAATAGACATCCCACTATTATTTCCATTCAATTAAGACGTAACATGTTTATGCTAATATAATCTAATCTAATTATCTGAATACAATTGGGTAGGTCTGCTTTTGCATAAACAAGAGAAAAATATGCTCTTGTTCAACTAGTATACATGTTAAGGAGGCAAAATAAGTACACAATTATTTGTCATTTTTTTTTATTATTATTTTATCCATCTAATTAACATGCGTATCCTTAATTCCATTTAAAACAAAATTACATGCTAAAGCAAATACCATTTTTAATTATAAGTTAGTAAATAAAAATTATGCAAACTCTAGACCAAAAAAAAAGTTTATGCAAACTATCCACATTTTTTTATATTTTCCAATGCATAGTTTTTGTTTTTTACAATATAGATTCTTATTTTTATTCTAATCATTGCAGTATCAAACACTTAATGTGGACAACTCTCTCCGTCATTCGAACATGATTTACCACCTCTTTTGTTAGATCCAACCTCGTTGATATCAACCTACAGTTTTTCTAGGAGAGGAAAACGAAATATATTCATCAAAGACGAAATTGTAGCGGCATGGAAGGCGATGTATGATGAGATATTAACTTTTCATTCATGTGCGAAGCAAAGTTGCAAATGGGTTTGATGGAGCATAAGTAGAATATCATATTGTCAAAAAACCTATTTGTTTCGGCAACTTGATGACAATATATGCAAAAAGAATTGTGCAAGTGGTGGTATTGATTGGTTCCATTTCCTTACCATACAAAAACTACTATTGACTGGGGAGAATGATTTTTTTCAAGCTCTTCCTTAAATAGCAGCATAGCATAGGTAGCCATAGGAAAACTATATATTTGAAGTGGGGCATTCAAATTCAATTGCTGGAGCTCGATCACGTGGTCGACCCAGATGGGCAAGGACAGTGAAGTGTGAACCGTAGCCTTATATATATATATATATATATATATATATATATATATATCTCATTTGTACGATTGAAAATGAAACGTGTAAGTCACTATTTTATATTTTTATGGTAGAGATCGGGAGGGGGGATTTATGAAGAGTCTATTAAAAATAGGTACGTAGGACTGAAGTTGTGAGGCCTTTTGCTTAGATCGCGTTCGAATACAATCAAATACAATGTAGTTTCACACAACAATTTATCAAACGGTCATTTAAGAAGAGTTCATTCAGAATAGGTAGTACATAAGACTTAGTACTCAACGGGATTTGACTCTTCTAAAGTAAACAACTAACTTTAGACACTTTAGAGCTTAAAGTCAACGATATCAATCGTTAATTAACAAATCAAGGTAGAAATTGTATGTAACATATCATGAGTTTGTAAAATAACAACCTTTGATTTTCTCACTTTACTCTTTATTCATTTTAGAGGATCCAAATCCAAGCGAGTGAGGCCCTCGCTTTGATCGCTATAGCTTTCAGTCAAATACATGCACTTTCACCCAACAATTAATAACAACTGTTGATTCACTACAAGAAAAAGAACTATCTGCAACTGTTAAAAAAACGGATTTGCGACAATTCAAACTCACTATTGTCAAAAATTGACACGAATAAGCAAAAAAATGTCACTAAAGTCACAAATAAGCAAAAGATAATCGAAAAAGTTTAATTCGGGTTTGAACCTACGAAGAAATCAAAGTTTCTATGGATAAACCAGATGAAGATTTAAGTTTGGTTGGTCCATGATCTTTTGTGTTTTATGATGTTATTTTACATTGCAAAATTATGTTGTTGAAATTGTTAACTTTAATGTATGTTGTTGAAATTAAATTTCATGTGTTCTAAACACTCCAAACCTCAAGTTTTAACACAATTTAAGATGGGTTTAGATTATCTAAAATATTTTGGAAATAAATTTAGATTATATAATTCTGATCATCCCAGAATGTGGATTGTGCCGTTAGAAGTAAGGTTTGGACAATTTATGGTATGTTAATTGAACTATAAACATAATACATAATTCCTTTAACTGTAGTTACAGTCTAGGAACGTTTTATGACTATAAATAGCTTTGTGTCTTTCAATATTTTCATTCATTCTTCACATTTTATTTCTTCTACTATTTCAATCTTAAATTTAATTTTGAGAGTGAGTTATGATATCATGGTCATTGTTGACCACTCATACTATCTCAAAATTGGTTTCCAAATTATGTGAGGATAATACGATTGTCAACATGGATCTTCGTATTAATTATATTATATTTTTGAATTTAGATAATTTTTTTTGCTATATAATTCAAAAAGCACCAAACGAACGTTCAAATTATATAATTCAAATGAAGTATTTTTTGATAAATTGAGCATGTGAGAAGTGAATAAGATAAAAAAAAAATATTGTCATAAAAAATATCTATTTTGTCTTTTTAAATCCGAGATAAAAAGAAATTTCTCATTAATTATATCTATATTTTGTCTTGTTGGACCAATAAGTACCAATAATAAAGTTGATGCTGACGACAGACGACATAACCTAGCTATTCAAGTGTAACTGAAAATTCAAGTATACAGTAAAAAAGTGAAGTGAAGCAGTTAGACTATACATATTCAGGTGTCTGAGCTGGTTGGCTTAGTTTCAGGCATGGATAATATGATAGGATGATGATGCTGTTATTAACCATTGAACATTTTTTTCTCTGTCCAGATTCTTATTCATTGCACTTAACTACCCTAGGGAGTATATTGTTGATCCTACTACCCTATTACTTTTGCTTTTCCAATATACAAATGTAAGAAATCTAAAAAAAAAATTGTATTAAAAATATAAATCAATCACATGTAATAATTATTTATTGAACGGTTTGTACCTTTAATTGGTTAAACAATGTACTCCCTCTAGTCACATTTATAAGCAAAACTCAACTTTTTAGGTTCATTGAATAACTAATGTATTTGGTCTATAAATGTGACTAGATACATTAATTATTCCATGAACTTAAAAATATGTTTTTTACTTATATATGTGACCGGAGGAAGTACGATTAAAACATCTATAATAGAGACATCTATTTTTTTGAGTACTTAAACGGAGACATCCATAATATACACATGATTCATTTATAATTTTTTAACAAAAATACATAATAAACATTCAATCATCCAAACTAACATCTCACACAAATTTCTTAAACGAAACTCGTTAATTATCTATCAATAAATTTATATCACCATATTTCTATATTTTAATATTGAGTTAATATGTCTTTACCCCTCTATAATTTGGGCGAGTTCCGGTTTACCTCTTGTAAAAAAAAAGTTTAGATTCTAACCCTATAATATGAAGATTCTCCACAAAATACCTCTGATCCCATCCAGACGTTGACGTGGCACGCCACTGTGTAATTATTTTATTTTTTATTTTTTTAAAACCTGACACGTGTGTAATGGACACTGACGTGGCACGCCACTGTGTAATTATTTTAAAACCTGACATTTGTGTAATGGTTTAAAAAATTATTTAAAAAAGATAAAAATAAAAAAAAAACTGCAAATTAATTTTCAAAAAATTTAAAAATAAGAAAAAAAATCTTTTTTCTAAAAAAACGAAAAAAAATTGGATTTTTTAAAAAAAATAAAAAAATTCAGAAAAAAATAAACTTTTAAAAATTAGCTTTTGTTATTTTTTTCGAATATTTTTAAAAATTTAATTTAATTTGGATTTTTTCAAAACAAATTCAAAATATAGTAATTTAGAAATTTTTGTATTTTTCATATAATTTTTTGGGAAATATATATATATATATATATATATATATATATATATATATATATAAAGAAAACAACCCCTTTTAGTTATTTTGGACCGGCAGTTTCTTTTCAAAAATGCCATCAATTTTCAATAAAAATATCACATGTAACAAATAGATAGATTTTTTTTATTCTCAATTTTTAAATATTAAAAAAATTTCTCAAATCTGCAACACATCGTAAATTAAATTCTAGAATAAATTTTCGAATCAAATTTTTAAAAATAAAAATATTTTCCAGATTTATTTTGTTGATAAAATTTAAAAAACTTCTTTTTCGAAAAAAAATATCTGTTTTAAATTTTGAAAAATATATATTTCCAAATTTTCGAAAATAATTTGGATTTTTTTTTTGAAATATATATTTCAAAATTTTTGATTTTTTTTAAAACATTATGGAAAATTAAATTTTTTTGAAATATATATTTTTCGTAAATTATAAATTTTGGAATTTTCAATATATTTTTCAAAATTTTGGAAAATATTTTTTCGTAATAAAAAAAAATCATGAATTTTTTTTTATTTTACAAATTTTTTTATTTTTTTTAAAAAATAGGCACAAATGCCATGTGTACCTTTAAAAAAATGAAAAAAAATTTAATTATACAGTTAGCATGTCACTCAGCTCACCACGTCAGCAATTATGCACAGTCACATGGGATAGGGGCTAAAATCAAAGAATCTTATTTTACAGAGTTGGAATCTTAATTTATTTTTTTGTAGGGGGTAAATCGAAACTCGCCCAAATTACAGGGGGTAAAGACATATTAACGCTTTAATATATAAAATTGAAATGCTTATTTGAGATCTTTTTCACTTTAAATACTCAACATATTTTTTCCCAACGGAAACACAATATAGGTACCAAATCTCAAAATGATGAGATCCTTATTGAAAAGGGTCTAAGATATTTGTTACATTTTCTTATAAATAAATATTCTCACTCAAACACTTATAAAGAGATTTGCCATCAGATTTAGTCATTATTATAAGCTAAAGGTAACTACTTTTGCATTATTGAAATTGTTTGAAGTTCTAAATTGCTCCGATTGTCGGATTGTTAGGCTGTATTCATATTTTTGTGACAACATACAAATTAAAGATTAAAAAAACAAACACAAGGTAACCTTTTTTCAGGGTTTTTATTATTTCTTGTCTTTGTGTAATATTGTTTTAACCATTTTGGTACCCTAAGCAAATAAGGGTACCATTTAAGAAAGCATTCTCATCTCTTAACCAAGACAGGAAAGCTAGGGAGTTCTACTCCATCAAGAGAGAGAGAGAACAAAACAAAAATGGGAAGAGGGAGAGTTGAACTAAAGAGAATAGAGAACAAAATTAATAGACAAGTCACTTTTGCTAAGAGAAGAAATGGTGTACTCAAGAAGGCTTATGAACTTTCAGTTCTTTGTGATGCTGAAGTTGCTCTTATCATCTTCTCCAACCGTGGCAAACTCTATGAATTCAGCAGCACCTCCTGGTAACTCTTCTCTTATACTATATCTTTTGTTTCTCTATCTTCTTGTGTGTTTCTTGTGGTTGGAATGTGTGGTGCAAACATATAGATAATGTTTCGAGTCTAAAAATAATTCGGAGTTTAACTGAAAGATAAATATACGACAAATAATTATTTCAACTAAGATTCTAATTCAGCTACTCCCAATCGAACATATAGTTAATATGGCATGTCTTTTGTGCAAGATCTGTGCAATTCAGTCCTTATGATCTCCTCATGTTAATATTATTTCTGATTACTTTTTTCATAAACAAAGGGAATTTTTATAAATCAAAAGTTTGCATAAACCTGAGTTCTCAGCAGTTTGCATTTGCAAGCTTTGATTAAAAGGTGTCCTTTTCGTCTCAAAATGTATATATGAATAATTTATTTTTATTGCCTAGATTTGTTGTAAGTGTAAAGTTCCGATCTTTGATTTCTACTCTCTTTAAACATGTTCCAGATTAATTAAATCAACAATAAACTAGTTTTCTCATTTAATTTACCCCATCATCATGTGAAGATCTGAAACTCCACATGTAGTTGAAATTTTTTCTCTATTCAGTTTTTGTTTGAAAAAGCTTTGCTGCTTTTATTTCAAGACAAGATAGATCCTTAACTAGGGCAATATCATATTTCCAGAATGTAAAAGAGTGTAAAAGTAAAAAAAAAAAAAAATAAAACCCAAATTCTGTTAAAACGTGTTTAAATTGGGTTATTTTACACTAATGATAATTAAACCATGAACTAGCCCTAACAATCATCAGATATATTTGCAATTTTGTTTTTGATATATATTTTGGATTTTTGCCCTACATACATACATGCACCTAAATTATAATTAATGAGACATAGAGATCAGTATATTACCAGACTAGGCTAGTATTTACTGTTGTGATTTGGTGTCAGAGATGGGATGCTTGATTTGCAAACCTGTTTTTACTTTGCGTTTGCATTGCAATTTAAGGATGGTTCCAAGAGAGAAAGAGAAAATGGCATCTTTTGCTTCTAAAAAGCAAGTAAAATCAACATCTATCCTTAAAACCATTGGGGAATAGCTAGTTTGATTCACAACATATACCAAAAAATAAAACATTAATTGCTCATTTTCTACCTGCAGAAACTTATGTCATAGAAAACATTTGTTTTATCTACCAAAAGGAAAAAAAACATTTTTTTTTGTCTTTTATTGAAAAATAACTACTGGTTAATATCTTTTTAATGAAATTTCCCTTTCAAAAAAAAAAAAAACTTTTTAATGAAATTTTGTCCAATAAAAAACTTTTTAAAATTTGATTATTTCACATATATCAATGCTTAATTTTAACATTTAATACCTTTAACTATCTATTAGTTAAAATTATAAAAAAAATTATATTTTAAAAATATTTGTCAAAATAAATCCAACCATTTATATGCTATTATTTGTCTTTTTTTTGTACAAAATATATGATCAAAATATGTTATATGAATAATATACATGGTCAAACTATATCACATAATATGGGATGAAAAAATTAATAAGCAAACAAAAATTATGTCATCAAATAAGGCTAGCTATACGCGAACGTGTAACCGATCTGCAAATGAAGAAAATAGTAATAAATCTCTGCTTCGATCATTGTAAAAATAGGAAAAATGTTTGGTGTACACCTTTCGAGTATATACATCTTGAGAGAGAAAGAAATATAATGTTATAATATATATAATAAGTTGATGATGTGATTGAAATAAGGAGAGTTAAAGAGAAAATAATATGTTGAGTGTGTGTTTGAAAATAAAGGATATACAATAATAATAATTGTTGTTGTTGTTTATAAGAAAAAAACTTTATTGAGAGGAGTACAGGAGGTTTTAAAGGGAAAAGGCCTCAAGGATATATATTGTTATATATATGTACCAACACAATATAAAACCATGTTGATTTTGCTCTTTTTAGGAGCTGGGAAGTGTTTGTAATATTTCATTTCTAAATTATTCAACATTATGTTTTAAAGTAGAAGGGTCACATGTAATCTACGGTAAACGACACTCTAAAAATCATTTAAAATTTCGATGAAACCAAACCAATACTTCGATTATTAAGTAGAAGTTTATGGTCTTCCATTTATTATAATTATAATACTTCCAATTGAGAGACAATGACCCATTTCTTAAATAAATAGAAAATGTCAAGTATTATTGTTTTGGTGTAAATATATTATATAAATGCACACATTTTAAAAATTGAAGACATTAATTGTAAATTTATACATCAAAATTATATTAATTAACATTTTTTATTTATTTAAGAAATGGAGAGGATCTGCACCCACAAAAACAACAACATATGATATAAATTAATTTAATTTTGAGGCACTAATATATCCATTTCTCTTGTTTTTTGTCAAACCTACACAAATTGAATCACCCCTAATCATTTCAGTAGTGTGAATAGCAAGTCATACCATGGACGTCTATTTACAAGTTGGAATACCCCCTATGTTTTGCTTATAAAAACGTTTGTTAAAGTTTGAATACACTTTTAAATATTTTACCCTAGAACACACTAGACACTTTTCCACGCAGAACCCACCCTATTTCCCTTACATATCAATATCATTGATCTCATATAGTCTTTCCTTGTATCATATAGCATGATGAAAACATTGGAGAAATACCACAAGTACAGTTATAATGAACTGGAGACCAACCAACCAGCCAATGATACTCTGGTAAATCTTCAGCTATTATATTAACTGATCTCTGCTTAAATGATGTAATAACAAATGCGTCACCTGGCAGAATTACCAAGAATATGTGAGATTAAAAGCACATGTAGAAATCTTACAACGTTCACAAAGGTAATTGATACACGACCCAATGAAAAATGCACTTGAATTCTGCTTACTTTGATCTGTTGAGGGTTTTGATAAATAAGTAGTAGCTAATTTGAGTGGAAATGTTTCTAAATGCTTTAGGAACCTTCTTGGGGAAGATATTGCACAAATGAATACAGGTGAGCTCGAGCAACTTGAAAATCATTTGGAGGCAGCACTTAAGAACATAAGATCGACAAAGGTAACATTGCTCAACTTAAATTATCAGTTATATGAGTTAAAAGTGGTGTTATTTGAACAACAAATAATTGACAACAGTATTCAATATCATATAAAAATATATGATTTATCATTGTTGATGATACTATATAACAACAACAATCAAGTTTTATTCCAATAAATAGAGTCAGCTAATTGTTGATGAAACTTTGAGAGAGATGAATGTCATTTTTTATCGACTTTGTATAGATTTTAACATGTTGAAATTTTTCAGACTCAATTCATGCTTGATCAACTCAATGATCTTCACAATCGGGTATGCATTTATTTCTATTGGGAAAAATGTTAGCAACACATGTTTTAACATACATTTTTTAATACACGCTCTTCAATCCACGTCGGTCCCATCAAAATTATGTAAGTGTCACATAAATTTTAATAAATAAAAAAAGGAGTGTTGAAAATTGTGTTAAAGACTATATAGACGACAACCAGAATATCGTTAACCAGTCGCGGCCTAATGTTTAAACAACACCTTTTTTTCTTTTTCTTTTTACAAATTATCTCTGTAACCTTGACTTATACTGAATCAATGCAGGAAACGGTGCTTGTTGAAACAAATAACGATCTAAGAAGTAAGGTAAAAATTATTTTGAAACCAAATACAGATCTTATGTTTTCAATTGAATTTTAGGTACAAGTTGGTTTTTCTTACGGTAATTTAGGTACAAGTTGTAGTTATGCATAACAACTTTAAGTATAGTTCTCTATCCAAGTTTGGGCCCACCATATTTATAGACCTAAAGCAAACTTTTAAATTGATGGCTTTATAAAGTACGAATACTTTAATGAAAATTATGGTAAGATGAATTCAATACTAAGGTCTAAGTATGTATGTCACTTTTTAATATTATTTGCACATTGCTGAAAATTTGTTTTAATGTCTTACCTATCAGTATGACTATGTTTCAGTATATATAATTTAAAAAGAATATAAAACAACAAACTAAGCTTCTGATGAAAATTCTATGTTGAAACAGTTAGAAGAAACTGATAACTCACAAGTTCCAGGTAGAATATTGGCTTTAGAAGCTGGTGGATCTAATTTCCATCATGCACCCTTTCATTCTCCTCCTCCTCCTCCTCCTCCTCAATCAGATAGGTTTTTCCACCATGTGGGAGTGAATTCCAACTTGCAAACCGGGTAAAGTCAAATTATTCATAAAATTATTTAATAATATTTTTATGAAATATAAGGTTTTACGAGTTTAATTTGCATACAACTTAGTACAAGTAATAAATCACAATTAATCATACACTTTAAAAGTAGTTATGAATGAAGTCAAACCTTTTTAATGATTTAACGGTTGTGATTGATTAACAGTGTAAATTTTTAAACGTTGTATGTAAATTAAACTAGTTGAAATGTTTTTATTTTTCTTCTTTTTATGGTAATATGGCTAATAGTAAATGTTTTATTGATTTTATATATATGCAGATACAATGCTGATGTAAACGTTGGAGCTTCATCCTTAAGAATGAATGGATTCGACGCTATGACGTGGATGCTCTAATGACATTGAATTTTCACACCATAAAGATTATAAAAAATGGTAACGATAATGTTTCTAGCATTATATATTAATCAACAATGTTTACATAAATAAAAATGGCAAAGTAGTATTGTCATAAAAACTCCTGAACCAACAATTAACGTTGCATATTCGTATATTGATCAATTTATTCAAAGTTTGTAAGCTTTTTATTCGTGAGAATGAGATAAGCATACTGCATATATGCTAATATCATAGGAATAAGGTTCTAAGTCTATATTCACCCTTTTCCAAATTATCTTTATGGTCAAAGGAATCAATGTGTGTAATTATTTCTTCTTTTTAATAAAGAGACAAACGGACTTTAGGCCACGTACTTGATTTTATGCCCCATCATGCATGATATAGGGAATTCACTTTGTCCAAGAGTAATACTTATTGGACATAAACTCAAATAAAAATGTTTGAGGACATACACAAAATTACAAAAAGGATAAAATTAAAAGACATCAATTGATGTGAATAAATTACTTTTGCTTAATTTTGTTCATTTATGTAAATGGGTTCAAATAATATTGATTTGAGATTGTGTCTATTAAAGATATTCTTTTCATCACGTGTGACATATATATGCTAGGCAGTAGACTGGGTGAGGTTTAGAATGGGAATGAAAAGTTGTTTCCTACCATGGGAAAGTTTTTTTTCATCCATTAGATTAAAGAGGAGTATTAATTTTATCATGGACTGCCTACACCATATTTTTTCCTTTATCTTTTACTTTTTTTTTATTTAGATCTAGAATTTTTTTCTTTTCCTTGATAAATCGGTAATCATGCTCGTGTGCTCTATCCAATTTCAACATTGATTTCATTATCTTTATATCATGATCAGAATCAGATCTAACCTATCTGTTATATTGTTCCGTTACATATAAGGCAAAAAAAACTCCAGATCTGGAATATTCTCATGCAATAGGGTCACCAATATTCTCATGCTTATGAACATTCTTGTTCATATTCTCAAAGGGTAGTTGAATTTCTATTGCTGCATAATTTTTTCTTCTCCTTCTTCTTCTTTTGGGGTACTTGGAACCTTTGTTTCATTGCTCTTTGTGATGTTTTGAACTACACAGTTATGCGTTTTTAATGAAGTTTTGCACATGATTGTAGTAACATTATTGCGTGATAATAAACAAAATGATCCAAATGATTATGAAGAAGCTAGTTTGGATTTTTGATGGGATTCTATCACAGAAGAAGCAACTTGATGTTGCTTCCATTACTGATTTTTTTCTGGATAAAAAATAGACTAAAAATATGATTTTGGTCCATGCAAATATGCCTAGTTTTGATTTTAGTCCTTGTAACTTTTTTTGTTGTTTTTGGTCTCTGCAAAATATTTTACTTTTGAAAATATTCTCTGGGACTATTTTCAAAAGTAAAATATTTTGCAGAGACCTTTTTCAAAATCAAAAGATTTTGCAGGGACTGTTTATCTAATAAATGAGTTCAGTCATCATGTGCCACGTGTGCAAATCATCACAAAAGTGGGGTCAGAGACCAAAACCAAAACGAGACATATTTGCAGGGACCAAAAACAAAAAAAATAAATTATAGGGACTAAAACCAAAACGAGACATATTTGCAGGGAGCCTAAAAAATATGAAACTCTTTAGTTTTTTTATTCAGTAATGGTTAAGAATATAAGCATGGAAGGAAAGAAAAAATAAATAAGATCTGAACCAAAAAAAAGTGTAAAAGACAAAGGAAAAAAATATGGTGTAGGCAATCCATGATAAAATTAATACTCCTCTTTAATCTAATGGATGAAAAAAAACTTTCCCATGGTGGGAAACAACTTTCCATTTCCATACTAAATGCCACCTTTTGGGTCTATTTTAGTTTGTCTTCTATGCACAAACTTAGGACTAGCTAAGAATCTTTATGAAGATAAAAAAGTAACAAAAATGCTATTCATGCTTCAATGATATTTAGTCCACTAAATTGTGGAAAGTAGAGATATTCTCCAATATTAAGTTGGATTGTCCCATTGAATTTTGCCAAATGTAAGATTAACTACCCCTCCCATTATTCTTATGTTGAATTTCAAGTATCATTAGACAAAAGAATATTCCTCGTCAGTCATTGTCCGTGTAATTTATACAACTTCATGTATAAACATTGTTACATGAGTTTGAATATAAATCTTAGAAGTTAGTTATGTGGAGAAGAGTACAGTTCTAACATTGCAATCTTTAAACCAATTATGATAGCATGGTAAATAGTTTTAAATCTTATCCTACAAGTTATCTTAAAAGTTAATGTTGTTCAAAATATATTTATAACATTCAATTGTCTTGAACCCGAACAATCAAGTACTTTACTACAACTTTAATAAAAAGATCCACGTCTATGGTCATGAGTTTGTTTCACATCATAAACTACAATCTTAAATGCAGATGAAAAAAATTCGAATTGATGTTTCATTGATTTAATTTTTTTCATTTTAAATTGGATTCTTGATTCTTATTAGGATTCAGTCGGATCGCACTTCTATTTTTATTTTTTTTAACGAGTCTTTGTAACGAGTGTTTCCGAAGTACTATTTAAGCATTCTAAATTAAGTAAATATGCTTTAGAAATATCAAAGTTTTCAATTTCTCATACGCTTTATTACATAAACTTTCATAAAAAGTTACAATTTTAAGTCCTTAACTAAACCATTATCTTTATTCTATATGTAGAACTTAAGTTTTTCCTTATATATACTCGATTAGGTTACTAGAATAAACGAGTGAGAGATGTATCATTTCAAATATCCAAACGGTTAACATATGCATTTATGCTCTTTTAACTTTTCAATTTAATTTTGTTACACGGTCAATGAAGAAGAAAAATACAACATCATATCAACAAATCACAATGAAAATTTTAGAGAAATGGTATATGAACATCATTTTTATACAACCAACAACTTTTGCTATGTTTTTAATACTTTTTTAGTGATTTCGATTTACGTGTTCCTCACAATATTAATATTAAAGGGTGTTGCAATAGTTGTCCAATTTTGGTTGTACAAATAACATAATTCAAAAATTTATATGACTTGACAATACTCCTCATTAAAGTCAATCATTTTGAACAATTTAATGATTATGATTGATAATATAAATATATTTATATCAATAGTGTATATGAATTAAATAATTAACTTTTATCTACCGTTGTTTTGATAATTTATCTTTGGCTTAATTGATCCTTCAGTCCCTTAACTTAATTCTTTTTTTCATAATGGTCTCTTAACTAAAAAATGTCTCAAATTGGTCCCTTATGTCTCATGCCGTTACCACTTTTGGTCCTCTCCGTTAGTTTTTAACATGAAATGTATAAGGTGAACCATATTTAAAGATGGTCCACCATATGCCTTATTTTATTTTTTCTATTTTAACCATTTGATTTTTCTTTTAAAAGAAGACCGTTGAATCATGTATGGTCTATTCTATTTTCCTGTAAACCAGTAACACCTAATAAAATCAATTCATCTTCTTCCTTCCTCATCTCTCCATGAACTTCAACAACAACTTCATCAATAAAATTCAGAAAATCCCAAAATTAACAAATTAATTACTTCAAAACACCATTATTTCATGATATTTATTATTCTTCATCCCTAAATTCCAAGAACCATTAAAAATAATAATAATAATTGTGTGGATGAATGGTTGTAAGATGGGTCTGCGATTCCATAGTTCATCACTCAAACTCAGCGAATCCTTAGTTTCATCATCATCTTCATACAAAACATGAGGGAAATAGAAATAGAGGTTGTTTATTTAATATTTTGATGGGTTCTTAAAATCTGGGTTACTGCAAGTATTATCATCCAACCACGCCTTTAGCAACAAACACAAACAAAATCAAGAAATCCAAATTAACATATAAACATAGTAAAATGCAAAACCAAGTAATAGACTCAATATTTAAATAAAATATATTAGTTTTTTTTAAAAAAGAACAAATATATTAGTTGAAATTGAAGGAAAATCTTGTACCAAAAAAAAAAAGAAATTGAAGGAAAATCCATATTTGAGAAAACATATTGGGAAAACGCATATAATAGTTGAATTTGAAGGAAACTCAGTTTTCACCACTGATGGAGCTTAGCACGTCGATTCCTTTCGTTTTATTCTTTTCCTTCTTCAACAATGATGATCAATCTCTTTTTCTTTTTTTTCCTTTTATGCGTGGATCAAGAGTTGCAGTTGGCTGTGGATTGTTGTTTTTGAAGATAAGGGGTGGAGAGGAACCTAGATCTTATCTGGGTAACATCATTAGGAGTATTTTGTTAAGTCACAATTTTGACAATTGTGCTTTAGTGTGAAAGCCATGAATTCATGAAATTGAAGAGATGAATTGATGTTGAATCTAGGTTTTATTTGTTGGTTGATTTTTTTTTCTGGATTTTTTTGGTATATTGTATGAATGTGTATGAACATGAAGTGGTGGAAGAAAGAAGATGAAGAAAGGAAAAAAATTAGGTGCCGGTGGTTCATTGTTGTATACTATAGACATGCAATCAAATGGTTGAAATCAAATCAAAAATATTAGACATTAGAAAACTAACGGAGAGGACTAAAAGAGGTAACAACATGATACATAAAGGACTAATTTGAGACTTTTTTTAGTTAAGGGACCATTCTAAAAAAAAGAATTAAGTTAAGAGACCGGAGGATCAATTAAGCCTTTATCTTTTAAAAAAATATTTGAACTTTTATGTTTGTAATGAGTCGAGGTTTAAACTTTAATGGAATCCCCATGAGCTTAACTCAATTGATAGTGATATTGCATATTATATGCATGGGTCAGGGTTCGAACCACGGACACCTTACTTCTCTACAATTAATTGTGTGAGCTTTAACTACTAGATTACTTGACCAAAAACTTTAATGAACTCGGGTAAGACTGATAGCAACTTCTTTTACCGGAACAAAAAAAACTAAATTGAAATATAAAATGTGCATAACTTTACAATAATACAAACAAAAAAAAATTATTCTAATTACAATGGCTATACACAATTTTTGATTCGACCGTAAAACATTCATTTTTCTTATAGGTTAGATTGCCTCCCAACATCATCCTTTATAATGAATGATCCATATACTTTCTTTGACCTTTTCCTTTACACGTATAGTTTCCCTATCTTTTAAGAATATCGTTATGATTGGATTGCGAGGCACAAAGTTAATCCAATCACGAAGATGGATGAATATATATCTCATCCTCTTTGGCTTACTGCTTACATATACCCAGATGAGGAAAGAATCAATTCTAAAGTATACAACGGAGTTGGAAGAAATTGGAGAATACTTGTGTGATAATGTAGCTCAGGTGTTTTTCTAAAGTGTACAGTGTTATAGATGGTAAAGAAAATTAACCGTTCACTTTTTTCTTTAATTTTTGTCTTTTTTTATTTGAAGAAAGATTAGGTAGAGTTCATAATTAATAAAAAAATGTTACGAGTTGCAGCACAATGGTTGGATCTTCCGTTTATATCTGTGGTGATTTCGACAAATCTGAAATTATATAACATGCTTGTAGTGATTTCGACAAGTTTGGAATTATGTAATAAAATGGTTTCACATAAATTTAATAGTAAATCCTCAAACCTCCCCTAATCTAAATTTTATTTATTAATTTTTTTTATCATTGATGTCTTTTTTTAAGGATGTTATCATTTATGTTGTTTATCATATTTTGTGTTATATACATTTTGAAAATATGGATAACCTAATTTTTTTTTACAAACAAAAAATAAACGATATTCATTCATTTAAATTGATAAAATACATCAACAATACAACTTCAAAGTCACTAAAAAAGATAAATATACAAACAAACTTATAACATTCATGTTGATAGTATAAAATGGAAGAGTACATATACCTACAAATATAACTATATTCAAATCTTCGGAATATTCATGTCTTTAGATCTACAATGTTCACTTGATCAAAGTTAATCATTCAACATGAATCAAATAAACAACACACTAGGACTGAAAATCAAAAACACGCCGCACTAATATGGGAAATCAAAACCAACAAAGCGGTGTTAAGATGACGAGATCACAAAATAAACAAAAGAAGATTGAAAATATGTGAAAATCACTTATGATCTAAAGTTTGCATATTTTTCTTCTTTTATAGAATCTAAACTTTGCATATGATCTTAAATTATTATTTTTTGGTCGAATAAGATGTTAATGTTTGATTTTTTTCATCACCCAACTACTCTAAAGTAGGTAGTGTAATGCTCGAGGCTAGCGAGGGAGGAGAGTGGTCACTGATGAATAAAGCATGACAATGGGTGGCTCCTGACAGCTTCTAGGTGAATCGAACCTACATCAGAGTGGGAGGGATCCTGATGTCGTGTAGTGATGAAACTGCATGGTTGAAGGAAGACTGATAAGAATTGTTTGGTATCACCTATACCAACAAGATGCATCTTCTTTTTGAAAACTCAATCCATAAGAACTCCTCAATTAAGTGGACTTAACCAGGAGCTATTTCGGGATGAGTGAACTTTTGGGAAGTTTTCGAAAAAGCGTGCGAGTGAGGACGGAACACACTTAAAAAACTGGTGTTAGTTTGTAGAATCAGTCGACGATCTTGAAAATTGTCTTGGATGTTACATATAACTTATGTTTGTTTCCCTAATTCTCTTGTGGTGGTCTCTTTCAGTTGCATCAGCAAAGAAAACAAAAACAAAAAATAAAGGCTCGTTTAAGATAGTTTAATGTTTTGAAATTACAAAAAAAAAAATCAAAATCAATTTATGATTTGAGTTTTTAAAATTTTAAAAACCAAAATCGATCAGTTTTAAGTTATAAAATCCAAAAGTAGTTTTAAACATAAACATGAAAACGAATATTGCATTATAAACATATCATAATTCATACCATTAGGTTTAAAAATTAATTTAAGTATTATAAATGTTTAATGTATTTATTTAGTAGTAATTTGTTTAATAGTGGTTGAAAGTTGTGGTTTGTCGAAAGAGGACTATCAAAGTGGTGAACGACGGTGTTTGGAGTTGTGGTTAATGATGGTCAATGGTAGTTAAAATGGTCGGCGACGGTGGTCATAGTGGTGGTTAGTGATCAAAGTGGTAGTTAAGTGGTCAGTGTGATGGTTGACCTTGGTTGCAGTTAGGGGTGGGAATAGGCCAGACCGGCCTACAGGGGCCTACGACAGGTCAGGCCAGACTTTTTTCTTAAATAGGCAAGACCTAGGCTTTTTTAGAAGTCTATTTAGCTTAAAAGGCCATGCCACGTGCTATTAGAAAAACCTTTTAGGCCGGCCTACTTATGTAAATATGATTATTAATTATTATATTATGTACTCTACTTTGAATTAAATTATAAATTTGTCAACCTTTAAAATAATTTAAACTTATTAGTTTACATTATTTTTTCGCATATTTAAATGTATTATTATAAATTAGAATTAAAATATAATATAATATATAATAAAGTTATCTAAAACTTCATGTTAAATATCGAAAGAGAGTTTAATATTATTGATCTATTAATTCGTTAGTCTATTTAACCTTGAATCACATTACTTATTAAAGATGTTCATATGAAATATGCTTTTAAACAGGCTAGCAGACCTAATCAGGCTTTCATAAGGTCAGACTCAAGCCTAAAAAGTAAGCCTATCATAGGTCGCAGGCCAGACTTAAGCCTTGCAAAGCTTAACTCGGTCTAACCTATTCTATCCCTAGCAGCTGCAGTGGTTACTTGTATTGATTGTGGTAGTAGTAGTGATCATCGACCATTGATGTTAAAGGGTTTGACAAACATCATTTTTTTCTTTTTAAATGTTTTTTTTCTTTTTTCTTTTTAAATGTTTAATTAAATGTTTTTTTTCTTTTTTCTGTAGACATACTGAAATTTCACATATACAAAAAAAAAAATCGGGTTCGATCTTGAGTGACCACAAAAAATATTCATCCTAACAATTTTAATATTGCAAATTGAGATAGACCTATATCTCTCTTATATCTACACCCTTCCACTTTCATTTTTTACCCATAAAACATATAATTATATATAGAAATTAAGACAGTTTCATACATGTAATAAAAGAAACTCAAATGCATTGATTGTTACACTTTTATTTATGTTCAATGAGTATGTACCTGAATGAATATATATTAATATTATTGGAGTGTGTATATATGTGAAAATGTATAAGTACACAAGGTTGTGTAACTACGTTAAATGGAATTAGAGGCTACGCTTTGGTTTTAGTAGGGATTCAACGAGACAAGTAGGTCTCACCCCTTTCATTTTATTTTTCGACAGGTAAATGTTTTGTGATTTAAAGATTGTCTATTGAAGAATATACTTCAAGATTAATTTTCTATTATTATTACACCTTGCTACATTCGATTCTATTAAGGTAAGGATTAGAATTCCCCTGTAATTTGACTCTGTAATTTTAATTATCAAGTATCAAGTTATAATTTCATGTATGATATTCTAGAAAATTACATAGGATGTTACTTTTTTTTACCAAGAATATAATTATCGTTAAAAGTGACTAATTTAACAGATTTATGATATGACCAACTTATGACTTTGTCGAAACTTTTTAAGGTTCTTTTGTTTTTATGAAAAAATTAAGGTGTTTACTTTTAACATTTTTATTTTGTGAAAATATTATAACTATTTTTTTCAGTCCACTAAATAAAAATTTGGTCCGTCTACTAATCTTATCCATTTTTTTAATCAAAAGATAGTAGCTAACAAGGAGCTAGACTACCAAAAAGTATATAAACATGGAAACAAAATATACACACAAAAAAAAAGGTGGGGGGCCGAACCAAACCTCCTTAGTGAGAAACAAATTTAAAGTTAGACATCCCTAACTTGTTTTGTACAAAAAAGGATAAAATACTACAAGATAAGCCTAAATTTGTCAAATGGTTTGCATATTGGTTACCTTCCCTAAAGATGCGTGAAATGATAAAGTTCATATTGTTAACCGTGTTCATACAATTATCCCACCTATTGATGACAAGATAAAGTTCTTCAAACTTTCAAGGAGGTGTTTTACTCTGCACTGCAGAACAAGCATATGAAATAAAGCTGAACAGCTTGAGATATGTCAATAGTGGAGGATAGTACAGAGGCCCATTACAGTATTACTAGATTACTCGAACCTTGCTTTTGGATTGAGGAAATTAGTAAAACTAGAGATATATGATCTTGTTTAGTGTTAATATATGCAAGAGTGAATATGAGGAGGAGTATAATTTATTGTAGTAAAATATTATACCTAAGTCATGTGAACATGAAAATATTGATAGCAAGACAACATGTTGTTTATCCCTCTCCAATAAATTGTTCCTAGTTTTCTCTTGCAAAACAACAAGTTGTTTCTCCCTTTTCAATAAGTTGTCCTAGTTTTCTCTTTTCTCTTTTCTATTTTCTTCATTAAGAGGATGCTTTTGGGTTAAATTTTGACCTGAAATCGTCCTCTTCATATTCTGCATCTACTATAAAAAATACATCTGGCATATTTTTTCAGCACGTTTGCATCTCTTCCAATCAGTCACTATATGACACAATTAGATTTTTTGATTTAATTTAGAAATTTAATATCACACACATCTGATGTATGCAATTTGAAATGTATGTTTATATTCCTAGTTGCACAATTGGAGTGTGCACTCCAGTGTCTTTTTGGTAAATTAGAGATATAAATATAGACGTAAGTTTTGTAAAAAAAATAAAAGAGAGATATAGACGTAAGTGTGATGGATTGCGTAATTTTTTTAAATAATTACATGAGTGGTAAGTGCATTTTGAAAGCCAACACTCAAAGAGAGTTCAATGCAATTTCCAAACAAAAAAAAAGTATAATTTTCTGAAAAGGTCCAATAAAATATTGAATTTATATTCTCTTGTATATGTTTGTTATACGTAAAAATAAAAATAAGAATTATCATAAGTAAAACAAAGATCATTTTTTTCTTAAACGAGTTCACCCAACTCGAAAAATATTGATTAACTTAGATAAAAAATAAGTAATGAAAAAAAAAAATCAAATATTCTAACTCAAATAAAACTCATCTGAAAGAACTCATATGACAAATAAAATGAGTATGACCTTTATATCAACAATAACTGTTACGATGTTTGCATCTATACAAGTTGTGTTGTTATTTTTCCTTTTAGAATAAGAAATACTCTAATTTTCGCCCTCCACACTAAATTTTCTCCCTAAGTATGAACCTAACAAATCAGATACTCAAATACTGTAGCTTGTTGAGTATTCAAGTATGATTTAACAAAAATGGTTCCAATTGGATCTCAACGTTTAAGTATCCCCTTTTTTTTGTTTCATTTTAGAAATAAGAAAATACGTTGTATACTAATTATTACTATATATTATGAGTATATTTTATACAAAGGTCTTCTAGTGTCTTAAGGGTTATAGTTAAAGATTCAAAAGAGGAAATAATTTATGAATTTCATGTAGAAAATGTTTCATTTTTAATTTTCGATATAGTGAAAACACAAGTTTTAATAAAAAGTTTCTTCTTTAAACTTCTAAACAAGTGCCCTAAGACACCGGTTAACATTTCCCTTCATACAATTATAAAAAATGCAGTCTGTGTTTTCCTTTAATTTTTAAAATAAAAAAGTTATTTATTTGTTCATGCATACACCAATTCCTCTTCCAGGCTTTGTTCACAAGGTACAACCCCCTTTACATTTTCATTTATCTCTTGTATCCCAATTTGGCCAAACAAAATTACGTGTACATGAGACAGTAACAACTAACCTTTTCCTTGCGGGGTCTTATTTTGGCGTTTTACCTTGGATGAATCAATAAGAGTATCCACCACATAACAAGCTTTTTCTTGTTAATTTTCTTTTTAAATGTTGGGTCATTCATTGTACCAAGCACAGCTGATGAAAACTCCATGTCACCAAAATGGTGCAACAGATTCCAAATCATGACTTACTTTTTTGCTATAAGTTAGTGATATCTTCACTTCTGCAGTCCTATTGTGTAATGAGCTGTTGCCTGTTTAGGATACGCCAATAATTTGTGTGTAATTATAGCCAAGGGCCTGCCACCAACAATATAGACTATAGTGGTATCTGAATTCTAATCTAGTAGGAGACATAAAGACTTAATAAATAAAATAAAATTCTACTCAAGAGTAAATAAATAAAATAAATTCTTTTTTTTTAGGCAAAACGGAGTAGGGGTGTTCATGGTTTGGATTTATTGATATCCAATCCGTAACCACATAAAAACCAGTAAAATGAATCGGATCTAAAACTAAATTATCAAAACCGGTTACAAAAAAATTAAACCAATTTCAAAACCGGTTATTAACACTAGCCATAAAAAAAAAGTCATGTAATAACTGAACCACGTAAAAACAGAGCTGCAATTAAACCAATTTCAAGCTGTTAGCACCATCTAAGTACTCTGTCGCTGCCGTCGTGCAAGTTGTTAGCACCGTTTGCATAACTTCGCCGTCTTCGTGCAAGCTGTTAGCACCGTTTGCATACTTTGTCGCCGCCGTCGTGCAAGCTGTTAGCACCATCCGAATACTTTGTCGCCGTTGTCGGGGAAGCTGTTAGCACCATACGCATAATCTGTCGCTGCCGCCGTGCGAAGGAGTTCTATCGCCACCGTACGCAAAGCTTCTTTCGTCGTTTCCGAGAGAAAAGGTTATGTCATCGTTGCTGCAGCGAAGCCTTTTCCGTCATAGTTGTTGTTAACACCAAAAATGAAATATTTGGTCGAACTCATGATTCTATTTTCGACAAGGCAGATGGGTTATTTCGACACACTACAAAGTGCAAAGAGATTCCGACCAAGATCATACAGACTTCGACACGCCGTGTTTTTTACAAAGTGATTTAATATATTTCATGTATGTGGTTAATGAAGGATTGGTTTGTGTGGGAAAAGTCTTAGTGAAATAAAGAATTTTTTGGCCATGTATTGGTTGGAACGTGATGTAGCAAGATCCATCCTTATGCAAGATCTAATGTCTAAATTCTATTATTATGACTTGGAGTACTTCAACGTGGATATGGTGGTAGTAATAATCATAAGGCAAAGTCGAAGATGCAATGATAAACAAGGCTGAAGTTTCTTGAAGTTATTTTCTAATATCTTGTAATTATGTCAAGTGTAGGGCTCTAAGTATAGGAAGTTATTGGTAGTTTTTGATAATTTTTCCTACAAGGTCTATATATACCAGTTTGTAATAATAACAATGGGTTGGTTTCTTGATTTCTGAAAACTCTGCAACACCCATACACCGCGTGAGCAATCAGGTTCAGGAATGGACAGAATGATAGATTCCAACCACCCTTTACATTCCTGCAATTTAATATCAATGTTCTTGATTTACTTTCCTTTTTCTTTTGCATTTCTTTTCATCTTTATTCTATTTCTTTTTCTTTTTATCATGCTCAATTGAGCAATTTTCTATCATGTTGTCATGAGACAACTTGTTATTACAAGATGTTGGATGCATTTCTGACATTAATGTTCTTAAAGAATGCATGAAGTGATGTCATAAACCGCGATACTTGAACGATCCCTTTTAAAAATACATTTGTTACCATCGATGGCAAATGAAGTTTACGTTACCAAAAATCGGTGTAAACAGTTGTGCACGAAGCTTCTATCATCGTTGCCCGTGCAAGTAGCTTCTGTCACCGCCAACGTGTTTTCATCTCCGTCCAACGAACCACCGTGCACACCTCGTCGGAGTGAGTTGATATGGGATATAGAGAAGGGTATTTACATAACCAGAAAATTTGACACTTGTATTTTGTTTTTGTTTGTAGGGATAACCGGTTAACAATAGTGGATAACCGATCCATATTAAATGGTTTGGTTAACATTTGGTTTTAAAATATATGGTTATTTTAGAATGGTTACAACTATGGTTATGGTTTTACTTCTCCAACCGGTTATTATGCACAACCCTAGTTAGATGTATCTAAAATATAATCTAAGAAACCTAAAATCATGATCTTGATAGGTGATGGAGAAGGCCTCCAAATCCAACTATGATCGAGTTTCCTCGACAGTTGACATCCACCTCAATAATGGTGAAATTATATTAGAAGGGTTCTGTTGGACCTATCTTGTGTAAAGATTGGTGGTTAGGGGGTCTAGGTGAACGCGAGAGTCAGACTAGAAGCCTTCATAACAAGATGATAAGTAGGGACTTACAACACTGCATTTTATAATGTTTTCTAATAATGTTTTATTTAATAAATTAATATTTTTTTATTTAAGTTTTATTTGTATTTTGTTACATTTTACTTTATTTTGAATAAATATGTCAAATGGAGAAATATGAAGCAATGGTGCAAAATGTGCTAGAATCTTCTAAAGGACCAAAACTTTTGATTTTTCTTTTAGGACAAGCCATGACCTATTGACAAACAAATCCATTTTAAATGACAATCAAATCCATGACCTACGGCCGTAACAACTCCATAAACCCATGTTTAGATGTTTTCTTTTGTGAACTTATGATCTTGTGTAGACGTTATTCAACCTCAAACTTCTAATGTATTACACAACTGTACTAACTCTTGGCCTATAAATAAGCTTAGTTTCTCTTTGGTTTGACACTACTCGCCACCAAATTTCTTTTGGACTTGCATTGTTTTTTCAATATAGTTTTTTATTTATTTTTATTTCTTGCGCTCTCTTTATTTTATTTAGTTAAGCTGGTCTTATTGATGAGAGGGTAGTTTTCCTAAGTCTTGGGGTCATGAAAAGCAGTCTTATGACAAACTTTACAACAAGTTTTACATAGTAGTCGTTTTCTTTCGTTTAGTTTGGAGATGCATTCACCTAATTTGACCTTATTTATTTTCATTTAAATTTTAAACAAAATTCTAATAAACGAAAATGAAGGTAACAAAATGTTTGAAGCAAGAAAACAACCTAAGGCTTTTTGAGATGTAAAAATAGGTACTTCGGCTTAATGGTCCTCATCAATATGGTTAAACATGAGAATGGGTAATCTGGTTGGTGAGATAATTCTTTATTACTACATATAGGATCCGTTTGATGGTCAGGATAGGGAGACATGATATGATACATTAATTATATCCTGCTTAAATCTTATGTTTGATGCACTAAAATGATAGGATAAAATAAACCATTTTCTTATCCTATCATGACTTTCCTTTGTAATTTCTATCTTATAGGTTGTGTTAGGAATTATCTTGACAGGATTAGAAGATCATTCCTTATTTATTATCTTGATATTCTACCATTTTTAAAATAATGATAGCATGTATTTTCCATAATAATTAATAACATGCCATTTTTATAATATTTAATTAATTATGAGAGCAATTTTTCATTTAATTATAATGATATCCTGTTTGTTATCATGTGCGCATCAAACACATCATAGGATTAATATTTATCATGTTCTTATCATATCCTATCTCTATCCAGCTTTATATCATATCCTGCCTATATCTTATCCTGACCATCAAACGAGCCCATATAGTAAAGGAAACAATAGATAATATATATAATAAATCATATATCTTCGAGGTAAAAGGAAGGCATGAGATTTGGATAGTTCGTTAGAATGACGAATTCCTCCATTGATTTTAAGGCAGTTTCCATTATTTCATATTATCATAACAAACATCAAATAATTTTCTGATCATAAATAAAGACATTCTAATCATAAATAAAGACATACTAATCTAAAACATATAGGTATTTTTATACTTTAATTACTCCTTAAAAGTAAGTTGTGCCAAAAATTAAAATATCAAAAGATAAAAAATAGAGGGAATATGTATCAACATTGCTTGAAAAACAAAATGGTATGTATTTAAACCTAAAAAAATCTAGTTGAAAAATTGTTATTCTATTTTTTATCATTCGTGCATCAAATACATGATAGAATAAGTGTTATCCTGTCTTTAGCGCACCAAATAGTGTTAAAGTGTTTTAAACATTTAAAACACTCTAGTAAAATGTGAATAAAATCTATTTAAAAAAATACGAAGAATTTGAAATAAACATTTAAAGCTATTAAATATACCAACGCTCTCTAATATTTATTCTTTTAAAAGAACTACCAACCCATCCTCCTTAAGAACATGTTCCAAATTGGTCTAAATAATTACCACCACATGTTCTCCACCCATATTTATCTAGGTACATAGAATTATTTAAGAGACTGTCAGCTATTATATATGTGCACTTACGGATCAAATTGATCACATGGCCAAAAGACCATGATATCTTTGTTTTTTTCTAATATTCTTTTTAAGTAGTTTAGCTTTTTTTAGACATTCAACTCTTAATTAAAATGAAATAAAAAGAATTTGAAGTCTAAACTTTTTCCATTTAATATAACAATGTCTCTATCAACTATGTTGTACTCTACAAGATAAACGGCCATTTATCTATTAATACTATTTACGCAGTAAATACAAGACTTTTTTAACAAAAGCAAAAGGATTAAAAAAGTTATATATTTTTTTTAATAAATATTTGATTTCAATTTACTAAAAATAGGTAGTAAAACCACATTCGGACTAGATTCATACTAGAGTCCCACCTTTTTTAATTTAAAATAAAATAAATTTATAAAGACTACTACGTTACAAACTTTATAATTAGAAAAAGTAGTTGAAGAAACTTTTTTGTTTGGTAAAAACATTGAACAGACTTTTAATGAACAAAGTTACCGGATGTTTTATCTTTTCATGACACAAATAAATAAATAAAGAATCAAACGAATTGGTACGAGAAACAGTGGGTCCTAAACAAAAAGGACAAAGTCTCTAGCCAATGGTAACGAGACAACGCTTTTGACGAAACCACCATGGTTTCATCAATACCACCATCGAGATCCTATCAGTGGTTTTACATAATTTGTCTTTTTTTGCTCTTTTTCTCCCGAATATGTTATAATACTGACCACTGATATTTTCCTTTTTTATATAAAACGAAAAAAAGAACCAAGGAGCTGCGGTGTATGTGCTCAAAGCCCTTCATTATTTCAAATTAACATTCATTCATATTTCATATCATATCATATCATATCATAAAAACAACAAAAAATATTTCAAATTAAACTTTATGTTATATATACTATATATATATATATATATAGTGTACGCACCTACCTAACTCCTCCAATTCATGTTGTAATACCTACCAATTGTAGTGTGTGATTCCAACCAAAAATGGGGAGGGGAAGAGTGCAGTTGAAGAGGATTGAGAACAAGATCAATAGACAAGTCACTTTTTCAAAGAGAAGGTCTGGTTTGTTGAAGAAAGCTCAAGAGATCTCAGTGCTTTGTGATGCTGAAGTTGCTCTCATTATTTTCTCTACTAAAGGCAAGCTTTTTGAATACTCCAGTGATCCTTGGTACGTTTTTTTTCTTCTTCTTCTTTATTTTCTCATATAATTATATGTATATATATATAAGTTAAGTTTATTTTATTTAATTATTATTATTATTATTATTTCAACATCATGATTTCTGTGTGAATATGAGTAGATCTTGCTGAAATTTGTCTACTATATGCTTGTTTTGTGTAATATTTTATTTGTGCTGTCAATTTCTTCCATTGTACGGTATTTCTCCTTCAATTCTTGTCCTATACGTGAATATACTAATACAATATAATAATATATGCATTAGTATATCAGTATATATAGCTGTTTTCTCTTTAATTTCATGGATATTTATAAACAGTAAATTGATTTGTTTAAAGTTGCTGGTTGGTTGGTGACGTGGTTGATTGATGTTTATGTGTAATTCCCAATTGTCCACTAGATTCGTCCTATTTTGTGTTTAAGAGAAAAAAAACTAGATCTCTCCACTTTTTTTTGGTTACAACTAGATCTCTCCACTTGAAATCTTTAAAACAGTTAATTTAGTTAACAATAATTATTATTATTATTAACAGAATAAAAAAGAAAAAGGCCGAGCAGTTTTTAAAACTTGAGCGAGTGTGTCAGTGGGAGATAAGAGTATTATTATTGACATGCTAATTTTAGTCTGTGGAAGTTGTCAGTTGAAGTAACTTCTCAACATTTTATCAGAAAACGGGTGCTGCAAGTTTGCAACAACTCAAATATATGTCATCAAATATTTGTGCTATAGTCTCTGTTCATTAATATTGCTTCAATCAAATCAACACACGTAGATAGCAGCATTATTCTTTTTATTTTCATTCTTTTCTTTTTCTCATTTTTTACACCTTTTTCTCATTTCTACACCTTTTTCTCAGCACTAATAGTCACAACCCTAAACCCATTGAGACATTAATTAATTCCAGTTAGAGGATTCACTATTATGCTGAATTGTTTTTGTGTGCCATGCTGCTTATTTAGGAGAAAACTCACTTTCCTAAATCCTATCCATGTCACCACTTGGATACCATCTTCTTTTCACGTCCCACAGCTGGAGACAAAAGAAGTGAAAAAATCTTTTAAATAAAACTGAATAATGTTGCAAAAAATTTAATAGGGTTGGGATAAACAACAACTTAGTTCATGGTTATGGAACCGAATAAATTCTTCCAAATGAAACACCATATAAACCAGGAACAAATGTTGCATAAAGTGACAAAACCCTATGACAATGAAAGCTTCCCTTCATTATAGGATCAAATACAGATATAGTAAAAGTTCGAGTTGATGTATTTTTCTACTTGATTCAAGTATATCACTTGACACTGATTTTCCTTCAAATGTGTAGTTTTTTGGTTTTAGGTTTTCCTGAAGATGCATGCATGTAATCAGTATATAAAATCTATGCTCACTGTTTTTTTTTTGGTTGTTCACAGTATGGAAAAAATTCTTGAACGATATGAGAGATGTTCGTATATGGAGAGGCAGCTTGTTAAAAGTGACCAGTCACCAAATGTAGGTCTTCATCTCCTGATCTCAATGAACCCTGAGCTTGGTTTTCTTAATTGGTTTGGTTTTTTTGGTTACCCTTCAATCCAAAAATAGAATACCAAGTAAAAATATTAACAACCAAAAGAAAGAGTCTAGTTCTGAATAAAGAGATATTTGTTCATTGTT
This sequence comes from Medicago arabica, assembly GCA_946800305.1. Lineage (NCBI taxonomy): Eukaryota > Viridiplantae > Streptophyta > Magnoliopsida > Fabales > Fabaceae > Medicago > Medicago arabica. Next base: position 51,195,991 of record OX326968.1, read on the forward strand.
GTTATATATCTCAATATTAATCTCCATACAAATTTTAGGAGTAATGACCATTTAAATCCTCAAAATTTTAAGGGTGTCAAGCAATTTCGTGAAGAAAATTTATGAAATAGCAAGTTCTTTTTTAGAAACTAAACTAGCCCACTGAAATTGACACCAAGAAGAATCGAACCAAACTTTAAGAGAAGCACACTCCTAGGTCTAAAACCAATACCGTTAGGCCAATCTAAATGGGTTAATGAAATAGCAAGTTAGCCCCTTGAATTATTTAAAAAACGCCTAGTCCTTCCACCTAAAATCTTTTTGTTATAAACATATATCAAAATCAATAAAAGATCAACATATTAACTTGAATGGTCTCTTGTAATTGAGCAATGCTATATCTCTAGAAAAATAACATCAAGAATTCTTCAAGAATAAAGAGATCAATCACAATGCACTATTTGCCACAATTCAAGGAGGTATGGCTGAAAAATAGGAAGTGAACAAATAAATCATGCAATTAAAACTTGCTAACTGTTTCTTGAAAAATTCTTGATGCTATTTTTCTAGATAAATAGCATTTTCCCTTGTAATTATATCACGACAAACATCGAACAATTAAAATTGTGGTGCTAAATTTGACAAAAGTAATAAGTTGAATGGCATTGTTCAATTTAAAGATCTAAATTCATGTTTTGAAAATGTTAGAGACTAAATTGACGACCCTCTCAATTTTAGGACCAAAATGTTGATATATAACCAAAATTGTTAACCCAAATATAACGTAACAAAAAAAATGAGTCGATCAATTGTAACAAAAGAAAATGAGTCAATCAATTTACTAATTTTAATGGGACAAAAATATATTTAATTATTTATTTTAATTGAAGAGATGAGTAAAAGAACATATGATTCCAATTCTCTATCGATGACCTATTTGATCATTTACTTTAATTTTTTTAATATGCAAATATTATTAAGGTAAACATGTACAAGACACACAATCCGCTAACCAAAGAGACAATACAACTGTGCCGCGTAACACCTAAATTTGCTTATATTTACATAATGCATAATTGATTCTCATGAATTCCCAAATTCAATTTCTTTGCTTATATTTACACAATACAAGATCAATAAAGTACAGATTGTAACTTTGGACAGTGCTACATTAGATTAATTGAAACCGGACTCTAATATCATTATCTGCATGCATGCATGCATTGTTAGGAAAATTGGGTTCTAGAGCACGCAAAACTCAAGGCTAGGATGGAAGTGCTTCAGCGAAATCAAAGGTACTAATTAAAATTTTTACAAGCAAGATAATTTTATTTTCTTGTGTGATAAAATTAATATGCTTTGTTTCAGGAATTTTATGGGAGAAGACTTGGATGGTTTAGGTCTCAAAGAGCTTCAAAGTTTGGAACAACAACTTGATTCAGCTCTCAAACAAATTAGATCACGGAAGGTAAAGTTAAACTATGCTACATTGAGAATACTTTTGGTGATATTTTAATTGAATTATACTCACTTAATTTGGATTCTCACGCAGAACCAAGTTATGTATGAATCTATTTCAGAACTTCAGAAAAAGGTGAGTAATTTCTTCCCCTAAAATTTGTCATCGACATAATTATGCAATCGTGGTAGATGGTTTCTAGGGATTTTGCAATCAATTTGAGAAAGCATGCAGTCAAGAGATCTTAAATGTCGAAAAGTGATCAGATGGGTTCATATTTTGACTTCATCAAATGAACAAGCATAAAATTTGGTGAAATCAGATCTTCATATAAAATCCTACACCACTAGAGAAACTTGAATATAAATATAAACAAGGGAAATGCTAACTTGTACAAGATATAAATTAATGAATCAAATATATAAATAGTTTATTGGAATGTGTGCATTACATTTAATCAAGCGAAGTTAGAAAACAAACAATCCGATCTTTATCAAATGGTTGAGATCCATTAACTGCTTTAGAAGTGCTTTTCAAGTATCATAAGCAATTATAACTCTACAAAATTATGTTTGACATTTTTTAGAGAAGTTAGTGGAAGAGCCTCATGACTTAAATACTACATCAAACACTTTAATCTAGTCGACGTGAGACTCCTAACATTGTCACGCCCTTCAAGAGCCAATGACCACGACGACTTTCACTCTATCGGCATTGATCCGATTGTAGCCATTTCCTTTATGGCGGCTTCACTCACCTATCAGTAATTCGTGTAGCCCTTTCGGTGGTCTAACTCTCAATGAAAGCATCAATTGTTAGGATTTAATTAAGCCCATGATGAGAGTTCAACCCAAAAGACTAGTCCATTAGGCGGGAGTCACCTCACCAAACACTTTAACTTACTCGATGTGGGACTCCTAACACAATTTTAGAGACTAAAAGCAATTCTACATCCTTTGATTCTAAAATTGGTTCTAATATCCAAATTTATAATTGAAATACTTTTATATAAATGTATCCAAACACAAAACACTCTACCTTTAACTCACTTTTAGTGAAAATCAATTTTACAGAAACAATTCTCGGCAAAACAAAACCAAACATACTTGTTTTATAGTGATATTAGGGACGAACATTGGTTAATCATAGTTTGTGTTTTCTAAATTCTGTTTAAAATATATTAAATTGATAGAACTATTTTTCCTCCACTTTTATGTAATAATACGTGAACATTGTTTTTAATATTGACCAAACACACATTTGAGAGTCATACATTATCATTTGGTTGAGTTTTTTTTTGCCCTTTTCTTCAATATCATGCAGGACAAGGCCCTCCAAGAACATAACAACTTGCTCGCCAAGAAGGTAATGATGTTTTTTTGCTTTGTTTTTTAACAACTATGCCAACTGTGTTGTTTGGATTTGGAATAATCTAACAGTACATGACAAAATGATTTGAGTGAAAACCTGCAGATAAAGGAAAAAGAGAAGGAACTTGCTCAAGAGGAGCTGCAAAATAGTATGGAGGTGACTCCAATTGAAACTCAACCATTGGAATCCATGAATACTACAGGGTTAGTGTCTTTGATGTATAATTGAATTCAAAGGTTCCCACCTCTCTGACCGTGTATAGTGTATATGCATCTGCATGAATTTATATTTGACTTTATGTACCTATTTTTTTTTTTATTTGGATACTCTTCTATTTACTGGCTACACTGCATTCAATTTTTTTACATTCTACTACATTTGCACTATCATTAGAGTATTTTTGATATTTTCATCACCTAAGATATTTTATTCTCTCTCCTATAAGGGTGCTATTAATTTGTCACATGTAAAAACAACCTAAAAATTATTGGTACCTCCTAAAAGAAATTTAATGTTCTCAATATGAGAACCTATACTCAAATATATTAGATTTAGCTTTGAACACATCCTCTAAGATCTATATATAATCCATTTCAAATATAACATTTCAAATGCCAAAATCTATTTGTGGCTTGTAACAAACCTCAATAACTATGCATATTTTAAAATTTAGCTATGCATAATGCATCATGCACCGATTAGAGGCATCGTTTTAAGCACCCTGTCTTAATATAGTTCAATTCCTATTTGAGTTAGCAACATTTATATAATATAAAACAAAGTATTTTTGTTGAGTTGATGCAGATCAGGGTCCCTACAAGCGAATTGCAATGAAGAAACAGCAGCACAAACAAGAGGTGGTGCCATGCTTCCGCCTTGGATGATTCGTCCTGTAAATGAATAGTAGCAGAGAAAGACAATTACGTACATTAGGAAGCCTATAGATATAGTATATCATCGATATAGGCCTATGATGGGTGATGACCTCTTATCTGCATTGTTGTGTAATTATGTAACATGTCTGACTAAATTTCATTGTTGCTGGCCGGCCATACTAAATGGTCTCGCTATAAATACAAGTCTATATATATATTTTGAGGAGTGTTAGTAACCCGTATTCTAACATATTTTCTTAAATTTGTTTAAATTTATATGGATTTCATCAAATTATGAGTTTTATTTTATAAATTTGACACAACTCATATAAATATTAATTTAAAGAAGAGAGTGTGTTGGAATGTGTATGTTAGAAAAAATTATTAAAAAAGTAGAAATGGTATTTATTAGTGGCTGTTGTTAGGATATATCATTGTTAGTCAGTTAGAAGCTGGTTATTATAGGTTACTTGTTTTACAAGCAAACCACTTAGTTGAACTTTTATTCTAATATGTTGCTATATATTTCAAGGTTTAGGTGAGAGCTCATTCCCTGTAGATGCTGAAGCAAAGGTGCCCATTAATTAAAAAATAACTATTATTTGTCTACTTTGATATTTGACTGTATCAATCCATGAAAGTCTAGATATAATTACTTCATTTTGAAATAAACCAAAGTGTAGTAAATATAGTTGGCAACTTTATGAAGGTGGAAGGAAGTAGACCTTATGGTTCTCTGATGCAGACTTTTTCTGATGCATACATGCAAAACCTCATGTAGCTTGCTACCTTATACGATTGAAATATGAGTTTTAGTCTAGGCCCCTCTTAATAACAAGTGCTGGGGATATTTGCACATCAGTTTTAATTGAGGGTGTATTTGCTGCATAAGTTTTAAATTTGAGGGAGGTATTTGCATATATGTGTTAAATTTTAGGGGGGGTATTTGCCTATTTTTATAACCGCACGTAAGAGTTAACAGGCAAAACAAACAAAGGGGGTAATTGACTAACGTTTGACAATTTCATAAGGGTTTTTGAAGTTTCTTAAGGGGGGGGGGGGGGGTGTTGATGAAAGTTACAATTTCAAGGGTATTTTGCCTATTCACTCATATATGAGGCATTGCATCAATACTATTAAGTAATAAGAATTCATTTCACGTCACAGTTGGTATCAGGAGCCCCATTAAGGGTCATGTATAGTGTTTAGCATAAATAAACATCTCAATTTCACAAAAAATGCAGTTTTTGGAGGGAAGTTAGTTATAAAAAAAAAATTCATTGCAAGTTCTCTCATATATCTTCAGCAAGACCCTTAGTCTTATATCCTTCTCGTGTGTTCCTCAAGCTGATTTGAAGCTTTAGCTATGGTCGAACAGTAAGCATTCATGCTACATTCAATTCCCAAGTTTGATGAGTTTTATGATCATTGCAAGTTCTTTCATAGATCTGCAAAAGATAGCAAGATCAAAGACCTCAATGTAAAGAATTATCTTTTCCAATCCATTGACAGATCAATTCTAGAAACAATTCTTGTGTGTGATGCTTCTAACGATATATGGGATTTCCATTAAAAGAAAATGTCAAGGTTCTACAAAAGTTAAACGCACACAACTTCAAACTTTTCATTCTGAATTTGAAACTCTAGTTATGAAAGTATGAGAGTTTGTGAATGATTACTTTGCAAGAACATTGACGATTGCAAACAATGTCTTCTTATGGTGAAAGAAAGGGAAAAAACAGTGATTAATGAAAAGATTCTCATATCCATGACATCAAGATTGAACTATGTGGTGTGTTCTATAGAAGAATCTACCACTCTTTCTATTGATGAATCGCAAAGCAGCTTACTTGTGCAAGAATCAAGAATGAATTCTCATACAGGAAAGGATGACGAAGAAGCCTTGAAGATGTCATATTCAAGAAGGGGTTATGGGCATGGAAGAGGGTGTGCTAGAGCCAGATGGCATGGAAGAGAAAAATAACTCGTTGAGTGTTATAAGGGCCACAAACTGAGACATTATCAGAATTAATGTCCCAATTGGGAAAATATAAATACAAATTTTATTGAATTTGATGATACTGAAGAGTTGTTGCTTATGGCTCAAGAAAAGGTGAGTACTACTACAAAAGAAGAAGTTTAACTCCTTGATTCATGTTGTAGCAATCACATGATAGGAAATAAAGACTAGTTGTTTAAATATGATGGTGCATTTAGAAAACCTATGAAGCTGAGAGATGATTCTAAGATGTTTCTGATGGATATAGGGAATCTGAAATTGTGCATATGAGGTAAAATTCAAATCTGATGTGTATTATTTGCATGGATTGAGAAACAATCTAATAAGTATTGTTCAGTTTCATCAATAAAATCTGACTAATGTTTTTCATAAAGATACTTGCAAGATTTTTCATCCTGAAAGAGGATTAGTGATGAGCAATCAAATGTCCCCTAATAGAAATGTAATCTTTGCATCTGTAATTGAACCTATGTGTCTGCAAGTTGGTAAAGAAGACAATAACAATCTATGGCCTTATAGATATGCATCTCTCAGATTCAAAGGACTAAACACTCTTGTGAAGAAAGACATGGTAAAAGGGTTACCAACATTTAAAGAAGTTGAAGAAAAGTTCTTAGATTGTTTAGTGGGAAAACAACATAGAAATGTTATTCTAAAAATGACACATTGGAGGGCCACAAGAAATTTGAGCTCATTTATTCTAATGTTTGTGGACCCAACAATCCAACCTCAAATGGAGGAATCAAACACTTTATCAATTTTACAGATGATTTCAGTAGATAAACATCCATATATATATCTCTTGCAAGATAAGTCAAGTACATTTGATATTTTCCAAAGATTCAAAGCTCTTGTTTAAAAGAATCAAGTTGTTAAATTCGGTGTCTTACAACCGATAGAGATGGTGAATTCATATCTATTATGTTCAATGAATTGTGTAGTTTGCATGGTAAAAAAAGACAGCTCACAACAACTTACACTCCTCAACAAAATAGTGTCTCAGAGAGAAAGAAAATAACTTAACCCTACCTCCCTTCCGAACTCCGGATTACTAAAACCGATTTTTCCTAAAAATTGAAGGGTTAACAACAACAACACAAAAAAAGGAACTAGGAGGGTTCATTGTTGGAGCATGTCCATATTAGATAGAACCTTTAAAGAGTTAAATTTTCTCAACAAATATATTTCGATAGGCATCATGCAGAATCAAACTTTGTACTTGTTGGGGCATACTTAACATATGGTAAGACTGAGCAATTATAACGTCACATAAGTGATGCCCCACTTACACTCGCTTACCAACTATCAATTGTATATAAGCGGAGAACCCACCTTGCAAGGATGAACTCTAACCACACATATATCATACATCTAATATATATATATATATATATATATATATATATATATATATATATATATAGTATAATTAGCTTATACGATTCAATGACAAGAGAGTAAACTACTTCAGCCATATGCATTCATAAATATGAACATCATAACGATTTAAGAATATTGCATTGACAAATTAGAACTTAATCACTTAGACAACATAATTTCTTTAAAATAACAACAGTCAATAAAAATCATAAATACAAGCTAAAATGACTTCAAAAAATTATGAAACTTTTTCTATAGATACATAAATCATATATGATTACAATCCAATTGGTCCATAAAAAATTTTGTTTTAGTTTTCAATAAATTAACTACAAGTAAACTACTGTTCATCTTGAAATAGAAGAAATAAAAACAGTATGAAATCTCCCTTTTTTTTCTGATTATGAAAAATAAAAAATTTAAGATTTTTTTTAGATTACCATAAAGCATTTTGTGTAATTAATTTATCCAACAATTGAAAAGTAGTTACATGAACAAATTTGTAAATATGCAATAAAAATTAGTTTGTAGCTATCACTTGTAAATTTATTTGTGCCAAGTTTTCATTAAGGTTAATTCTTAGATAAATGATCTATGATTTTTTAAGGGTAGTTAGCCTTCCCGGAAATTAAACGATATGATTCTTCAATTAATCAAATGGGATAATAGTCATTTTAATCTTTGAATGTATCCCTTCTGTCCGGTTTCTGGGACTTCCCTTTGTTTTTTTTGTTTCTGTTCCGACAAGTGTTTTTGTCGGGTGGTGGTTGTTTTGTTGTTTTATTTTTCTTCGTCTTAGGTGTTTTTTTTTTGTGCGGCCCTTCAGGGTTGTTCTCCTGGGGTTTGTTCCTTGATGTTTTATTTTTCGGTAGCGCCTTGTTGGCGGCTCTATTGATGTATTTTATCCAGATATCTCTCTCTCTCTCTCTCTCTATATATATATATATATATTTGCCACTAAAAAAAATCTTATCTTAAAAAAAAAAAACTTTGAATGTATAATGAGTAGTCACACTAGTCCTTCAAAGTATCAAAATTAAAATATAATCTCTAATTATGCACTTTGTTAGTCAAAATAGTTTTTGACGTTAAAATAGTTCATTAATACTGACAATAACTTTTTTTATATAAGAAAAAATATGAGAGTAAGTAAATATTTATATGGATTGATATGTTAATAAGCAAATATATTTGGGGACCGATAATATTATCAAAGAATTTAAAATGAATATTACCCCTAATCAATTCAATCATGAAATACAATTGCTCAACTAAATTACTACTAAGTTGTTCATATCCAATCCAATTTAATGCAAACCGCAATAACCGAACCGAACAACCAAAAACCAAAAAAAAAAAAAACGCAATCTTAAATGGATTGGGTTGGTTTTCGATTCCCTTAGTATAAACCAATCTAATCCAATCCAATCCAAACTAAAATAGTTATACTTGTGTGTGTGCGTGCGTGTGTGTGTGTATGTATGTGTGTATATATATATATATATATGTATATATATTAATTTAAGATTATGTAACTATTTTCTTGAACCTGCTATTTTATTTGTTTTATGTTGTTTTTATTTTCTACTTATTCATTTTTTTTCTTCGTAATATTACATTTTTATGAAATGTCATAGAATAATATATTATCTTAAAAGAAAATGAAAAAATATTCAACAACGAAAACCGAAAATCAAAAATCAATCCAATCCAAACCAATTTTTTTTGAATCGAATTGGATTTGATTTGATTTAAAAACCAAACCATTTGTATGAACAAATAACAAAATCGAAGAGATTAGATCGGATGATTTTAACACCTCTGATTTGATTTGATTTTAACACCTCTGACTACTACTATATGAAACCTCGTCTGTGTTCGTGAACTTGATTCAGTTATAAAGGATAATTCATAATAAATGCAAGGCCGGGGTTCGTTCGAACCCCGTCACCACAAACAAAAAGGAAACCTCGTCCCTCTTGGCGTTACATCCATGTTCCAACATCACCGCATATTGTTGATTGATTCATCATTTCCTTACATAGAATTTTTCACATCCAAGAATATCTAAGGATGTTCCGTAGCTTTGAGGAATTAGTTGACTCCTGTGGAGTACGTGACTCCAAGTTTCAATCTCTTAATAAAAATTCTAAATGAACGTGATCTCCATGACTCATAATATTCAAATATAATTTGCTTTTAATAGTAGTGGTGAGTACAACTTTAGTTTATTCAACATTCTATTAATTTGTGACATACTATTATTGATATAATTATTCCTACATGCGTGTGGAAGCCATTAAAGAATTCATATCAATTGTCAATATTGTCAACTCTTGTCCATCATCCAAAATCTTGATGCTATACACGTTCAACATTAGTCCCACAATACACTAAGAAAAAAACAAAGTAATCATTTAATAAACATTTGAAAAATAATCATAAAAACAAAATAAAATGTTCAAAGTCAAGGGTGTGAGTTGTGAGTGTCACAATGAAGCTGGCCTTCTTCAATTCTGTTCCCCAAATGCATGTATAAAATGATATATGTTAATATATATATATATATATATATATATATATATATATAGACACACACACATAATTTGAGGTTGAGTGCCTAAGAATCAATTAATCAAAGACATGGTTAGAGCACGTTTCAAGTTACATAGTTTGTGCGTTGGTCATGCTAGAACACCTCGTGTTCGAGCATGTTCTGCATCTTCTTTTGGATCAAAATTTGCAAACAGAACTGAGTTTTCAAGCAACGGAGTTCAAGACTCTGGAAGAGATAACAAAGGGGATGAAAGTGGCAATAAAGTGATGGTTGTTGTGGATTCTAGCTTTGAAGCTAAAGGAGCTCTTGATTGGGCACTCTCGCACACTATTCAGAGCCAAGATACTGTTGTTCTTGTTCATGTAGCTAGACCCCTCAAAGAAGGTAAGAAAAAATGATTCTATACTATTTTCGTTTGTAACTTTTGTTCTTTCTGAAATTTTAATGAGACTAATGTAAAAAGGGGCAAAAAAAGGTTTAATTAGTTTTGTTCTATTCATTCATTCCTAGGCGACGAGTCTGATGTGAAGTTTAATCTGAAGGCTTATCAACTTCTCCTAGACATGAAGAGTATGTGTGAAATGAAGAAACCTGGGGTAAGCTTCAAACATGATTTTGAATTTTAGTCGCATTACTTAATTAACATTGTGTCAAGGGCTTCACATTAAATGAGATATACTCTGAACATATGTTTATAAGTGGGGGCGGTTCTCACTTAAAAAGCCGGTTTTGTAGAGGTTGAGTTAAGACTAACCCAAATTCTGAAATGTGTTTAACATTTGTATGGTCACACCTTACTGAGTCACCGTTATTAATGTGAAATATTTGCTCAAATAATTCAACTCATCACATTTCATTCATAAACAAAGTATGATCAGACAATTCATAAATGATTAATTAAAATAATTAAACACATATTACACATCGAAGTTTGAATATATACATATGCATATGGTAACATGTGGAGTTTTATGGGTTTCAGGTGCTAGTGAATATAGTATTGCTTGAAGGGGAGGAAAAGGGTGCTGCAATAGTGCAAGAGGCAAAGCAACAAAGGGTGTCTTTATTGGTGGTGGGACAAAGAAAACGTTCTATTTTGTGGTGTTTGATGAGGAAGTGGACAAGAAAGAGAACAAAAAGTGGGGTTGCTGAGTATTGTATACAGAACTCGCCTTGTATGACCATTGCAGTGAGGAGGAAGAATAAAAAACTTGGAGGGTATTTGATTACTACAAAACGCCATAAAAACTTTTGGCTTTTGGCTTAGTATGACTACATCAATGAAATCGGTTATGGTGTTTGTGGGTTTGTGCCTAATACACATAAGTAATTAAGGGTGTATCTATATTAAAATTTGAATATATATGTTATGTCACAATTAATGTACTTCAAGTTCATATTATTAACTAGATTAGTATATTGATATTCCCTTACTTGAATATTTTGGTACCACAGTCTAAGTTTGCCCAACATTCAGATGAAATGCAAATGAATTAGATGTTGAGAACGAATACAAGGAATTTCACGTGCACCTTATTGTTGTAATCTAGTTTTTTTCGTCTTTTTTTTACATATTTTTTTTTTAGTCTATTTTTTACATATCTTATGACAGATGAAACGTGTTAATATTATTTTTTTGGTACAATATATTTTTAACCTATAAAAAGAAGATTAAAAAAAAATACAAGGAATGCCAAAATATGCAATCGCATAGTACTTTTTGTGTCCTAAAATATTTTCATTGTTACTTGTTAGCAAAGATCTGAATTTGGTTAGAATTGACTCCATTTGGCTTGGGATGGGGACTTGATCAATTAAAACTGTAGATGCAGTCCCAACAAATGAAAGAGAGAAGAGTTGGAGATGAATAATTTTTTATTTGTTTTGATACATGTCACACTTCACTTTTAAAAGTTGAATGAAATTTCTGTATTTTCTTCTCTCAAACACTTTTATCTTCTCAAAGCTTAGAAAACCCTTAGATTATATAATTGATAATGATTTTTAAGGGTTACTTTGATTAGGGAAAATAATCATTGTAGGTACTATAAGATAGGGTTTTACAATTGGAGGCAATTGAAACAATTTTTTATTTTTTTTAGATAATCTTTTACCGCCTCCTGAGGGACTTTGGGGGGCTTTTGTTCCTGAGGTTCACAAGGTTTTAGGTGATTGACAAAATTATTAGGAATCTAAGGGTTTCATTGCTCAAAATCAAGGAATTGCTTACGCTCAACAAATAGGTGGAGTGGAATCAAAGATCTCTTGAAGTTCAAGAAACAAGGGTCGAAGGTTAAACAAAGCAATTGAAGACTAAAGAATTATAGGGATTGGGATTAAATGGCCTAGCCAATGAAATTATGATTTGGTTGTAGGAATTCAACAATCATCTTAAATTTAATGTTGGAAGAAACCCCTCAGTGGAGTGGTTCACTTGTGAGGATAATGTATGTGAACCACTATGAACCCGATATGAGATTAATGATTCATTGGTCCAACCATTAGATCAATGGTCGAACCACGTGATATAATGAATTGAATTGAATGACTCGGTAGTAAAACATGATCTCTAAAAAAATGTTTTTTTTTATTAAACTCGATTAAAACATATGACTCGGTACTTTAAAAAAATGTATTTTGTTCAAAATTCATTTATTTGTACTTTCTATTTTCTAAATTGCAAAAAAAAAAAAATGTAGGTGTATAAATTATAATTTTTACATTGGTATTTAAATATTTTGTTAAATTTCTTCTCTTTTTTTTTGACAAATTTTATTAAATATTCTCTTTATCTATATTTTCAAAAAATTTATAGGAATTAAAAAATGATTAGTCATATTTGTAAAAAAAATTAAATAAGAGTGAAGTACTATAATGATTTTTTTTTTCAAAAATAGTAAAGTACTTCCTCCTTTCCATTTTAAACGTCGTATGAGTACTTTTTTTTTTTTTTTTGGTTACAGAAGCAAAAATGAGTACTTTTTCTTTGTTTCTTTTTATCTTGTGTTTTGATAGTTAAGAGTATAATTTGCCAATTATTTCATTTCTCAATTACTCTTACCCACTCATTTTCAATAAAATTAAAAATAGTTTTTTGAACAAAGTTTTTTTTTGGTTATGTGTAAATATAAACTTCCATGAAACTAATTTTGATTTCCTATATTAGTGGTTTCAAGATAAGATCAATTGATAAAAGAGTAGTTTCAACCTAAAAGAGTCTCTTCCATGAAGCTTCATATTGAAATCTACAAAGAAACCATTCACTTGACCAAGACGAACAACCAAGATCATATCCATACGATTTTTCATTTCTATACAAATATAATATGTTTCATTATTCTAAGTGGTCATTCTACTGGGGTAATCAAGAACTCATTATTCTCGATGCTTAGGTTCAAGACTTTCTATATAATTTAAGTGATGCAATGCAAGTTTTTTTTTCTTTCTATTTTTTTTTATTATCTTATTTTTGTATAGGATTCCATTCAACTCATGGTTGGGAACCGATGATTGGGTATGCCTATAAAGATTTTGGATTTACTCAAAATGTCAAATTATATTTGGTCTTGTTTCCACTTTTTCTATCATTTTAGATACTATTTTAAAATACTGAATTTTCAGTTATTTAAATTGTGTATCTCTATCACTTGTAGTGATTTATCATTCAACGAATGATTGAAAAAAAATGATCCATTGATCCAGTTATAAACAATGGATTATGATTGAATCGAAAAAAATTATTTTTGATTAAATAATCTTTCAGCTAAACTATGTGAGGAAGTAAAAATCTAGAACTTAAATCTCGTCCTCGTTATATAAATATATATTTATTGAGCTATAAAAAAAAAAAAATCATTTACATGATTTTTAAATTAGAGTTGATTTTTGTTTAAAAAAAACTAGATTTGATTTAAGAGACATAATGGATATGATCCAATAATTTGTTTCTTTAATAAACTTTTCACCTGCACACTATTTGTTAACTTAAAAGACGATTGCATCTCAAAAGAGACATCACATGCGATCATGTGGTGGCGTCTCTTGTGTGGGTTTCACTTTCATCCCATCAGTCCTCTTCATTTAATTTTATTTAATGGGTTTGGTTTTTAATTGATTTAATATTTTTTTAATAGATAAAATGGCAATAATCTTTGAAGTTCATAGGTAGAGGATTGAATTCCAAATTACGAAGTAATTCTGCCATTTATACACTTTCAGAACTCTAGTTAATTCTAATAAAAAATAATAATCAAATTAGTCTATAATAAAACTGACACATAATTAATTAATTTGTCTCATGTAACAAAATAAAAATTTATCTTTAGTTAAAAATAAATTGTGAGTCGACACAATTTTATATAATACGATTTAATTAATATTCATTTTAATCTTTGAATGTGTAACAAATAGTTAGAATAAGCTTTCACTATATCAAAATTATAAAATAGTTTTTAATTGTGCATTTTGTTAATCAAAATAATCTTTAATATTAAATTAGTCTCGTAATATTGAGATCAACTATTTTTATATAAGAGTGACATGAAGTATTTGTATAAATTGATATGGAAATAAATAAATGTATTTAAGACTCACCGATCTTTTCTTCAGCTTATTTAGCTTCTGTGCGTTTGACTAGTTTGGAATGAACGTAGTTAGAGGTTCTTCAATATCATTCAAACCCCATCATAGAGCTATGGACAAATTTAAATATAATTCTTATTGGTGGTTGAAAGCTGACAAAGCCACTTTTATGTATGATTTTCAAAGATGATGGTCGGACCCTTTGTTATATTTGAGTATCGACTGATATTTGCTGCTATTATTATACAACTTACCGTTGTATCTTGGGATGATCTTTTTAGTACGCGCCTTATGTTAAAGACTAAAGATAATTCATTCCTATTTTTTTTAGGGAAGGTTCCATTGTTGTTGTTAATATACTCCATATATTTTGATCAACATAATACATTGTTTGGAAAAATAATGGTAGGTCTAGTTTGTTATTTAATAAATAAAATGAATAAGTAAAGAGTAGGAGTGAGGAGCAAGTAGCAACAGCAAGGCATTGTTCCCTTTCTTAGTTTGTTTGATTGAATTAAGAGAGTTCTGACGGGAATAGGAATAGACCAAGCCGCAGCTCATCTATCTCTTTCTCTCCTAATTATTTAATTAAACTAATTCTCTCTCTCTCTCTCTCTCTCTCTGTGGGTCTTATTCATAATCATCATTTTGAATACTGATTGAAGCCACATCACGCCGTGTTACGATTCATCAAAAGTGAATTTCAGAAAATGCGACGACGGGCTGCCGATTATCGGCGCCCGGTTCGACGGAGGTTATCTTATTGGATCTGCCTTCTCCTCGCTTTCTTCTTCATTCTCGCTTCTGTTCTTTTCATCATTCAACATAATCATCACCAAGATCCGCTTCAATATTCTTTACTCGTAAGTCACCACTTCCTCGCTTCTGTACTTTGATCGTAAACCCCTTTTCTTAAGTCAAGAGATCCCAGTTTTTGTTTTGTTGAGCTTGTGATTTAATATTATACTTCTTGGGTTAATCTAACCACTAAGAGATTAGATTAAGTCTCTCTGTTTTGATAAACACCTTTAGCCTTACGTAGATCTCAATTCATACAGTTTTCATTTGCATGTTCGATTCAATGGAATTTCTGTGTGATGACAAGTATAGGAACATAATGTCTTTTAGTTACATTTGTTCGTCTGAAAATCATTTGTCGATGTGCCTAGATAATCTGCGAGTGTACAAGAATGAGTCTCAATTAGCGACTGATGCATGTGGAAAATTTCACAAATACCTATTGAATTAAAGAGAGCACGAGCACAAACTCTCAGACGACTTATCTCCTTTATATAAAACACAGTAGTCGCTAGAAGCGATATATTTGTCGCTATTAGTCCTACAATCATTCACACTGCTGTGAGAGTTATGTTTTGTGACTGATATGACTGAATTACGGTCATCATTCTTTAGTTGCTTGGCTGGCATAACTATTTGGCATTAAATTTAAAATTAGTCCTTTGTTCCCAACATTATGGGAACTTACTGAACAAGTGAATTTCCTTTGCAGGAGAGAAATGCAAGAGTTGACCATTTTGCCAAAGAGAGTTTGAATTTTACAGAAGAAATTTTAAGTGTAACATCATTTTCTCGGCAGTTAGCGCAACAAATGATTCTGGCTAAAGCTTATGTTGTCATTGCCAAAGAACACAATAATCTTCACCTTGCCTGGCAGCTTAGCTCAAAGATCAGAAGTTGCCAGCTTTTGCTTTCAAAAGCTGCCATGTCTGGGGAGCCTGTTACTCTGGAAGAAGCAGAGCCAATTATTAAAAGCCTTACTTCTCTAATTTTTAAGGCACAAGATATCCATTATGACATTGCAACTACAATAGTGACTATGAAATCACATATTCATGCTCTTGAAGAGCGTGCCAATGCAGCAACAGTTCAAAGCGCTGTGTTTGGTCAACTAGCAGCTGAAGCACTACCCAAGAGTCTCCATTGCCTGAATGTGAAACTCGTCTCCGACTGGCTAAAGGTGCCATCCTTGCAGGAACTCTCAGATGAGAGGAAAAACTCCCCAAGGCTCACTGACAACAATCTATATCATTTCTGCATATTTTCAGATAATGTACTGGCAACATCTGTAGTTGTTAACTCAACCGTCTACAATGCCGATCATCCGAAGCAGTTGGTCTTTCACATTGTCACCAATGGAATCAATTACGGAGCAATGCAAGCATGGTTCCTTAGTAATGACTTTAAAGGAGCTACTGTAGAGGTGCAGAATATTGAGGAGTTCCGTTGGTTGAATGAATCTTATTCTCCAACTGTCAAACAGCTCCACAATCCTGACTCACGAAACTTCTACTTTGGGCTATATCAAGATGTAAACGCTGAACCAAAAATGCGGAATCCTAAGTATTTGTATTTATTGAATCATCTTCGGTTTTATATCCCTGAAATTTATCCGCAACTTGAGAAGGTTGTTTTCCTGGATGACGATCTTGTTGTCCAGAAAGATCTTACCCCTCTTTTCTCACTGGATTTGCATGGAAATGTGAATGGTGCAGTTGAAACTTGTCTTGAAGCATTTCATCGGTATTACAAGTATCTCAACTTCTCAAATTCAATTATAAGCTCGAGGTTTGATCCACAGGCATGCGCATGGGCATTTGGTATGAATGTTTTTGACTTGGTGGCATGGAGGAAGGCTAATGTGACTGCAAGATATCACTATTGGCAGGAGCAGAATGCTGATGGGACACTCTGGAAGTTGGGGACACTTCCTCCTGCTCTTCTGTGTTTTTATGGTTTGACAGAGCCACTTGACAGAAGATGGCATGTTCTAGGATTGGGTTATGACCTAAATATTGACAACCGCCTTATTGAAAGTGCGGCTGTTATTCACTTCAATGGGAATATGAAACCATGGCTAAAGGTAGCTATAGGCAGGTATAAGCCACTGTGGGACAAGTACATAAATCAAAGTCTCCCTCATCTTCAAGATTGTGTCCTGAGTTGAAATGCACTACTTCTAGATTTCTGATGGATTGTGCAATCTCAGGTTATTTTAAACTCTTGATCTGTGGTGATTGCCTTGCAGCAGAGTAAGAAGTAGAAATTTTTGACTGGTAGGAATTTTTTTCCTTTACCGTTCTCTTTTCTTCTCTTGCTTTTCTTTTAAACCACTATCGAAAGAGAACAAAATGATTTCTTATACAATAGAAAATTCATATGCATTAGGTGAAGAGATGTCGAGAAATTCATTTTTGTCTGGTGGGGATATCTTTTCCCCTTCTGCAAGTAGTAGAATGATTGTTCTTTAGAAAAACTTGTAATAATTTATCAGTTCTTTCAAATAGCAATGTAATCGATTGGAAACAACTTTTTTCTTCTCTTCTTCCTCTTGTTATGCGTTAATGAAATCTTTTAGTTATTTCCTGTTGCCAGTTGAACGGATCTTTATTTATTAGGCCAAAACCCATCGATATGTCGATTGGGTGTGAAAGTCCTTTTAAGAACTTAACATCATTTGCTTATGTTTGGATTACCATGTTGGACTTTTTGATAAAAAAAAAAAAATGGATTCACTGCAGTCAAAATATTACTTAATCAGTCAAATTGATTAAATCATTTGTGAGATGAATATGAGACGACTCATTAAAATTATTAGTTTTTTTAACTTGATGTACTGAGCTTAAAATATGAACATTCCATTCAACACTTTCCATATAAGATTATGGTCAATACATGATATCGTGATTCCTATTTCTTGCATTTGCAGGAAAGGATCCATAATCCATTCGTCTTTCTCTTTATCTCTCTCACACTTTTACTTTCTCTCTTTTACTTTTTTCCCTTTTTCGCATTTATTTTTCTTCTTTCACTCTCTTGTATCCCCTGGTGTGGAGCTTGTAGGACAGGGTGATCCGGTCTCAGAAATTTAGAGGTAGGGAGTGAATATCGATAAGAAAAACAAAAAAAAGACATAAAGATGAATTAGGTGAATGAGAAATTTGGAGAGAGATGTTGTGGAAGAGATCCAGATCTGGTGGGAAACAAGACAAGGACTAAGGGAAAACCAAAATGTAGGAGAAAGTAAATTACCACAGCACCAAGACAATAACTGCACATGTTAGCACTTTCAAATCTTCGGTTTTAATCTATACATGATAATAATAACAAAATCGTGTAGACTGTATCAACTTTGTATGTTTTGTTGTCAATTTAATATATCATCTTCTATGCTTTAAGGTTCTTACTCTCAAGTAGGACAATCTTATTAACAAAATGGAAGAGGTTCTGTCACGCATTTGAAGTTTAAGTGGTTAGGAATTGTGGAAGATAGTGTGGTTTTCTACACCTTTAAGTCAATGTCTTAGTCTATTCAAATGAATCTTGTTATATGGCATCATTACGAAATCAAGTTATTTTAACCGGTGGTTAGAGAAATAAAAATCAACGACAGATAATTACAATTACAACACGTAACGCAATTAATTATAACATACAAAGAATGAATACCCCTCAAAATGGAAAGGGCAAAAATAATTGTTGGAGTATTCAACTTCTCTTTGCCTAAAAGATATACAATCATCTTCTATTACTACATATTGAAAGTGATATTTGTGAGTAGGGATTCTGTTCATTTCTCAGAAGATATAGTTTCATTGATTTAATTTTGTATGATATAGGCACAAACTATACTAGCAAGCAGGGGTCGTCTAAAATGAGGCCCTAAAGATGACTATGCGCAGGGACCAAACAACAATATGTACCTTGACAATCAAATAGTTTTCCTTATGATATAACCATACATGAATCATCAACATAAATGTTTTAACAAATGCAGTTTGGAAATCATAAAAAGGTCTAAAAATCACTCGATTATAGTATCTGACCAAATTGCAACCTCAGAATACCCATCTTCAGTAGCAAAAGCTCTAAACATTCCTGGTGTATTATAAGGCATTGTAACTTCTCCAGCAGCAGACACAGCAACCAAACCAACAGTGCCCTTTGGTATGCGCTCATGTACAACACAATCAGCAGCTTCCTTTAGAGAAAGACCTTTGAATTCCATTATTGCAGCCACATCTCTTGCTACTGTCCCGCGTATTAGTGCTTCGCCTATCCCTGTTGCAGAAACTGCACATAATTCATTGGCATATGTTCCAGCACCGATGAGTGGCGTGTCGCCAATTCGACCGACCATTTTGTTCACTAATCCACCAGTTGATGTTGCTGAAGCTAGATTACCATTGCTATCAACAGCTACACATCCAACAGTTCCAAGATGACTATCACCATTAGCAAATGGTGTTTCTGTTTCACTCTTGATAGTATCATTTTGGATTGGTTGGGTATAATCAATCTATATATTTGTGAAGAATATAAGTTAATCAATATCATAGGAGAAGGGAAAAAACACACCAGGTGACTAATATAACATAAATATGCTACTAGTACTATGAAAGTTATATACCTGGACCCTATTTGCTTCTTTTGCCTGATTTAGTCTTTCAATATTTTCTGGAGTAATGAAATGGCTTTTATCTACAGTCTCAACCCCCTGCAAAATAAGGATATATGATCATGAATGAAAATGAGCCATAAACTACGATCATTATTTAGAAATCCACCAGCAATTCAAGGTGACTAGTTTCTTCATGATGAAATCCACATGTACGCGAGTGTTTACGTCTCTGCGATTGCATTGCAATCAAGGCCACATGAGCCACGTTTGATTGATCACATCTCAACAATATCAAGTATCTTAACGTGACTGCAACCACTATCGTAATTGAAAACATCGGTTATACAATAACGTTGTTATGTTATATTAAAGTTTTGTTTGGATAAATAACTTAACTAAACGCGTATAACATAAACATGTACCAGTAAGTGTTTATGTGCAAGTCATTTCTACAACAAGAAATAACATAAAGTCAAACAGGTTCCATATAAGATATCCTCGAGAGCTTATGGAACTAAGCTGAAAACATCTTAAGTCATATCGTAAGTTATTTCTTTAAGTTCCCACAAACGGTATCCAAAATGATTATGTTAGTGAATAAACTTAAATAAGTGAATCCAAACATGTCCTACACGTGAAAACTTAGAAAATGAGATTGGAAAAGAAATAAACCAACTTGTTGTCTTGCAAAATCCTCAGCTCCATCAAAAGCTAAATAAATATGTGGAGTATTATCCATAACCAAACGAGCCAAAGAAATAGCATTAACAACAGTGCTAAGACCAGAAACAGCAGCACATTTCATAGTATTTCCATCCATTATAGAAGCTTCCATTTCAACCGTGCCTTTGTTTGTGAGAACAGAACCTCTACCAGCATTGAAGTGTGGAATATTCTCCAACTCACGAACCTATGAACAATGATTATTATGAGAATCACATTCAAAACAGATGAAAGTGCAAATAGACGGTAGGATTAGACCTCTTAGTTAATTGTTCCTTAGACCGGATACCAAGTTTTCATAAAAGAAAGTGATAAATAGTATGATCATGATGAATACATACAACAAGTTCAACGACGTCTAGAGCGGACATGTTGGACTTGAGAGCTTTGACACCGATTTGGAGGCAGTGACGGAGAGCCTCTTCGCGTGGCTGACGGGCTTCCGGTGGAAGCGAACATGGGACGCCGGCGCCGCCGTGTAGTGCTACTGCCCAGCCCATTAGTTGGTTTTTTCTGATTCTGATTTGTGACTCACACAACAACTCTCTGGCTCGCTTGCTCAATTTCCAATGATAATGTATGTGTTTTGAATAGTCTACGTTTAAATGATTATTAAACAGGAGAAAGTGCAGTTAGTTCAGATTTTAATAATAATTTCACGTAGATTTCTTTCAAAAAAAATAATTTAACGTAGACTGTAAAACAAAACAAAACAACCAACTTTCTTTTTTTAACGTTTTCTTTGTATGGCATGCATTGCAAATTGCAAATAATTAACAAAAAAGGATCTATATGAAATGGGACACAAGTCACACAGCTCACAAGAAAACTACCTAACAACCCTCTCATTTCTAGATATACAAATCCGAAAAGGCAAGTATACTACCGTGAACTTTATAATGCACATAATCAAGGTGCTTGATGACCTCGTCTGTGGTAAAATAATCTAGGTGCTTTATCATGTACATAAGAGTATTCAACTTCACTTTGCCTAAAAGAAGTAGTTGTCAGTAGGGATTTTGTTCATTTCACAAAAGTAATAGTTTAGTTGATATAATTTTGGGTATATATAGGCACATATTTTAAATAAGTGACAATTTAAACATTGATTTATATGACAAACTAAACTAGCAAGCAAGGTCATGTAAAATGAGACCCTAGTCCACAATCCATATGTCTTAGCTCAACTGATAAAATGTCAAAATTGTTAGGTTTGATGTCATAAATAGAGTTCAACCCCCGACTTCTTCACTTATGGGTGTGAGTTTTCAATGACCATTGTCATTTCGTCTACCTACAAATAAAAAAAATAGGCACTAAAGAAGACTATGCGCAAGGACCAAACAACAATATGTAACTTGACAATCAAATAGATTTCCTTATGATATAACCATACACGAATTATCAAACATAAAATTAAGTTTGGACATCATAAAGGTCTAAAAATCACTCAATTTTAGTATCCGGCCAAATTGCAACCTCAGAATACCCATCTTCAGAAGCACAAGCTCTAAACATTCCTGTTGTATTATAAGGCATTGCAACTTCTCCAGCAGCAGACACAGCAACCAAACCAACAGTGCCCTTTGGTGTGCGCTCATGTACAACACAGTCAGCAGCTTCCTTTAGAGAAAGACCTTTGAATTCCATCATTGCAGCCACATCTCTTGCTACTGTCCCGCGTATTATTGCTTCGCCTTTTCCTGTTGCAGAAACTGCACATAATTCATTGGCATATGTTCCAGCACCTATGACTGGCGTGTCGCCAATTCGACCAACCATTTTGTTCACTAATCCACCGGTTGATGTTGCAGAAGCTAGATTACCATTACTATCAACAGCTACACATCCAACAGTTCCAAGTTGACTGTCACCATTAGCAAATGGTGTTTCTGTTTCATTCTTGGTAGTATCATTTTGGGTTGGTTGGGTATAATCAATCTATATATTTGTTAAGAAAATAAGTTATTCAAATATCATAGAAGAGGAGGAAAAACACATTAGGTGATTATGAAAGTTATATACCTGGACCCTATTTGCTTCTTTTGCCTGATTTAGTCTTTCAATATTTTCTGGAGTAATGAAATGGCTTGTATCTACAGTCTCAACCCCCTGAAAAATAAGGATATATGATCATGAATGAAAATGAGCCATAAACTACTATCATTATTCAGAAATCCACCAGCTATTCAAGGTGACTAGTTTCTTCATGATGAAATCCACATGTATGCTCCTTCTCAGAAACCAATGTATTTCTATATGCATTCTTTCTGCACTTAGAGGTCCGAGTTTTTATGTCTTTGATTGCAATGTGATCGCAATTAAGGCCACGTGAGCCACGTTTGATTGATCACATCTCAACAATATCAAGTATCATAATGTTTTAATGTTATATTAAAGTTTTGTTTGGATAAATAACTTAACTAAACGCGTATAACATAAACTTGTATCAATAAGTGCTTATGTATAAGTCATTTCAACAAGAAGAAATTACATAAATCAAATTGTTTCCATATAAGCTATCCTTGAGAGCTTATGTAAATAAGCTGAAAACAATTTATGAACATGACATGAATTATTTCTATAAGTTTTCACAACCAGTATCCAAAACGATTATGTCAGGGAATAAATAAACAGAAATGAGTGAATCCAAACATGTCCTAAACCTGAAACTTAGAAAATGAAACTGGAAAAGAAATAAACCAACTTGTTGTCTTGCAAAATCCTCAGCTCCATCAAAAGCCAAATAAATATGAGGAGTATTATCCATAACCAAACGAGCCAAAGAAACAGCATTAACAACAGTGGTAAGACCAGAAACAGCACCACATTTCATAGTATTCCCATCCATAATAGAAGCTTCCATTTCAACCGTGCCTTTGTTGGTAAGAACAGAACCTCTTCCAGCATTGAAGTGTGGATTATTCTCCAACTCACGAACCTATGAACAATGATTATTATAAGAATCACATTCAAAACAGAAGAAAGCTATGAAACATGGATACATACACACACGACCACACCGGACACGACGGGAACAGTGACGCCAACACCGAGAATAATATATGTGTTGCCGTCTAATGTGAAGAAATATTGTGAATGATGAATACATACAACAAGCTCAACGACGTCTAGAGGTGTCATGTTGGATTTGAGAGCTTTGACACCGATTTGGAGGCAGTGACGGAGAGCTTCTTCGCGTGGTTGACGACGTTCCGGTGGAAGTGAATATGGGATGTCGCCGGCGCCGCCGTGTAGAGCTATTGCCCAACCCATCAGTTGTTTTTTTTTTCTGATTCACACAACTCTCTCTCACTCAATTTTCAATGATGATGTATGTAATTATTTAACGCAAACTATAGCAAAACAAAACGACCAACTTTAATTATTATTTTTAACGTTTTCTTAGTATAGTATGCATTGCAAATCACACATCTCTCATGAAAACAACCCAACAGCGCTAACATTTCTTTGAAAATGTCATCAAAAATTAGTGTTTAAGCTCACTAGGAGAACGATCATGAATGAGACAAGTATTTTTTATGATTATAATAAAATAAAAAAACAGCACAAACGTAATAAAAGCACATGAGACAAGAGAGGCAGAGAGCTTAAGAAGGAATTTGTGTTTTTGTTGTGTGCGCGTGTGAGAAATTTTAAAATTTGCCTGAATTATTATTTATTTTTCAAGTGAGTTAATAGGTTATTGAGTTGGGTCATATATAAAGAAATGATCGATTCGATGGAGTCAAGTGTCAGGGGTTGCCGGGGTGTGAAACTGCCCATGTAATGGCAGCATTTGGATGCATATTCGTCTTTGGCTTTCTCTTCATATTATTTGGATTATTAAAATTTCAAAAAGAAAATTAAGTAAGAGTCTGATTTGTAAGAATGATATTAAAAAAATGATATTAATAATTTAAATATTGAGAAAAAAATAGAAGTTGTTTTGTGTTTATTTATTTTCTAAATATTTATAATAAACCGATGAAAACTTATAAAAGTTATTATTTTATTTATAAAAAAACAAAAAAAAATATAACATAGCTCAATATTTTTTTTAAAATCAAATTGAAATATATTAAATCAACTTACTATCCTCCTGGCACAAGATGTGTCAAAAGAGATCGAAAATAATTACATGAGTATTTCAACAAAAAAAGAACAATGATTAGCCTATACCCAAACATAAGAACGAGTTCTGACATTAATCATGAAACTAAAAATAAAAATTTGCAAATTTTGCTTTATGCCATGAAAAAGAAAGTAGCCTGATGTTCTCTAAAGGCTGAGGAAAAGAGTTTTCTTTGGTTCGAAAAAGTCTGTCGTTCCTTTCCTTCCAAATAACACACGAAGTTGCAAACAAAATTAAGTACATAAAAGAACACCACGCCTTTGTATAACCTGCTGAAGTGCCAAATTGAATGAAATGATCCACCAAGGTTAAGGGGTCCGCAATATAGACACCCAACCATTAACGAACCGGATATCAAACTGATTACATAACAAGAAAAGATGATCGGGAGATTCGATTGAGCCACACCCACTGACACATGACTGCGCCTCATTATGAATTACTCCTCGACGGAATAAATTCACCATCGTAGGCAACCTATTCCAAAAGAGCTGCCACGCAAAGACCGAGACCTTAAGTGAAATATCTTTCCTCCAAAGCGACACCAAAGAGGCATTATGGTTGATGAGATTTCGTATTATATATAATATGCACGGGAAGAAGTTCGAATATCTAATTCTCATTAATCACTTTTGCTTGATTGTTTTTTTTTTTTGGTTACTTTTTTTTTGCTTAATTGTTTGATTGTTGTTCACTAACTATATAATGCATTATTTATTTATTTATTTATAGTGAAACATTTAAAGAGGAATCAAGGTTCGAGTTATTATTATTTTTAAGGGGAGGTCCTGACTATTAGACCTCGAGTAATCTGCCATATTGTTTTTAATTCAAGTTTGGTCCATTTATCCATTAAAAAAAGAAGTTTGGTCCATTTATATATTATTTCATTAGTGTGATTTTTATTTTTTTTAAAGATTTCATTACTGTGATAAACAATCCCTAAAAAAATAGTTTAATAATGTCATGTATAATGTTTTTTATTTCCTATTCTCTATCGATGGCAAATAAATAATCTCCTTTTTAAGCAATCACAATACATTTTTTATTTATTAGCAATGATGAGACGTTTGATGAAGAATTCAAGATCCAAATTGTTTGAAATCTAGTCGTAATTTATGCAACATTTTAGTGTAACAAATAAAATTTTCACAAAAACAGTGTAACAATTAAAATGATGGCATATATTAATTAATAATTAAAGTAATGGCATATATCATGTCTTTTTCTTAGTTTTGTTTTTATTTTCAACTCTCGATTATTTATTATTGAATCCTGAGACATTTAAGGAGGAATTCAAGGTCCAAATTATTAGACCCTTCAAAAAAAAAATCCTAATTATTAGACGTCTAGTCAAGTAATCTATGCATCATTTTTTTGAGTTCATACTTTTCGTATTTATCTACCATTTCATTCACGAGAAAGATAAACATATATGAAAATTAGTATTACACTGAAACAGATCATGTCCTTTTTATTTCGATTCTCGATTGATTGCAAATAAATAACCTCCTTTTTTAGGAACCATAATACAATATTTATTTAGCACACTAAATATTGAGACGTTTGATGAAGAATTCAAGGTCCAAATTATTAGAAATCTAGTTGTAATTTAAGCATCATTTTATTTTAGTGTAACAATTAAAATCTTCATATTCCACAAGCCCTAGCCGTAAACGTGCAGAAATTGTTAACCCAGACACAATAATGGGGGTTGAACACTAGTGTGTGTGATTTGATAATTGTTTTATCATCTTGTCCGTCTAAAAAATATCTTCATAATAAAGTGTAACAATTTAAATAATGACATATTAAAATAATGGCATATATCATGTCCTTTTTCTTAGTTTTTGTCTATATTTTCAACTCTTGATCGATGGCAAAAAAATAATACAGCTGGTTTTTGCCACAAATTTCTCACATTTTTCATGCATAATACATTCATAATTAATTACGTTAAATACCGTAATCCCCGTGAAAAATTTCCGAATTCAGATGGTAAATTCCCTCCTTATGATCCTTCTCCCATTGATATTTTCTTCTATAATAATAGTCACTTTTTTACTGACAAGATCTACAACACTCTCCTCACAAAGAGCTAAACAAATCACACACAAAAATAACCACAATGACTTGGCTTGCTAGATGGATCACATCATGTTTCTTGCCATGCAGGCTTCCTTCAAGTATAATATGTTTTCTCTTTTTTTCTTTCTTGATTACTATTTAGTCAAATTATCATCACATCTAAAGTACATTAGAAAAGTACATATATTTTTTGGTTAAAAAAGAAAGAAAAGGACAAACATTCACTTTTAATCATTTGTTAGTTTTCCCTGGGTTGGTTTTGGTCTAGTGATTTTTTTCTCTGCCCCATTGTTTAGGACTATTTATTTATTTCTCATCTCCTTGTATGTATGTGTATCTATCTATATGTCATTAAAAAAAAACACTTTTAATAATTTTTTCTTGATTTTCTGATCTCTCCGCAGATGCTGATGAAATGGCTTCATCACCTCGTGTGATAGTGAGAAAGAAGACATTTGACAAGAGAAAAGAAGAAAGCTTTAATAGTAGTTTCCACAAAAAACATTCTTCACAGAAAAGCACAAAATGCAACAAGAGACGGCTAAATGACAAACCGATGGTCGATGACAAAAATGGTGTTCCAACTGTGAACAAGTTTGATGAATCAAGTAGGTCATTTTTTCCGGATGAAGATTATATAGTATTCTGCTTTGAGAAAGATGGACCATTTGATGTGGTGAAAGATGACAAAGGCCGTGTGCATAAATTTGCAAGGCCTTTGAAGCTTCAGGTATGATATCATACACACTAGAGCATGGATTATAAAAAATGTTGAATGATCTTGGTTAAAAAATTGATTTTGTTGCTTTACATGACTCAAAAGCAGGTGAAATATGATGAGGATGCAGACCGAGCTAGCAACATCAACATTCATAATAAAATATCAAATCAACATGATACAGACCAGAAAGTTCAAGATTGTAGAATAACCCCTTATAAAGAGGTGCACTACCACACACCACCATGACCTTTTTCATGTCTGTGTTCAAGTGTTGTAACTAAGGTTTTAAATATGTTTTATGCAGGTTGAGGGAATTGAAGACTATGAGATGTCATTTGCAGAATCAAGGGACTCTGTACAATCTGAAGGCAGTACTGATTCATTTGCTTTCCCTGTGTAAGTCAATTTTATACTATCAATCAATAATAATCGGCAGTTGTCAACGTAACAAAATATATTGTTTTTTTTTTAATAGATAAAATATATTGTTAATATATTCGGTCATTATTGTCATATTCAAAATGTTAGATTTCAATCATAACTAGTTTTGTGATTTGTTGATGGTGTTATTTTACACTATCATGCATCAAAATTGAACTCATATATAATAATGGTCCAACATATATAGAACATTATTGTTTCATGTTCTCAAGTACTAGATGGTGGTTTTTCTTTGCAAAACAGGTTAGATTGGGAAGGGATGGGAACTCCAACACAAATGCCTAAACCAGAAGGTCAACATCACCCAAAGAAGCAAAAGGACACAACCACATTTCCCAATTTCTTGAACAAATCGCTGCATGTTGACCCTACCAGCGAACAACTGAAGCAGAAGGTTCGTAAGAAGTTTGAAACCAGTGACAATTATACTAAATCCCGTGACAAAAAAACGTTTGGAATTTTAAAAAACGATTGGGGCAGTAATGGACCCAACGAAGCCGAAGAAAACGGGAAAACTAATGTGAAAACTCCAAAGAGTTCTAAGAAGGATGCTACTATTAGAAACCGTCTTTCTGCTAAGAAAGAATTAGTTACCAAGAAGAAATCTGGAAAAGTTGAAGATGACTTTGATAATTCAAGTTTGGCTTTGAGTGAAATGGTTTGTTGTGATAATTCTGTGGGTTTGGCTGAGCTGAACAAAGATGCCAAGAAAAAGGGCTTGCAATTGATGGGGGAATCAAAGAGGGTTGTGTTGGAGGATAGGAGGAGAAATTTAAGTATATTATCTTGCTGAACATTCACATTTTGATGTTTTGATGATTGTAATTTATGCTAGTATTAGATATGTGGTTAGGCTTAGAGAAAGCTTAAACACTCTGGCCCAAACTAATTGGGAGATCTCTGAAATGAATTTCAAAACATGCATATCTACTAGTTTGAAGGATTCATAGTATAGTTTCAACTTTCAATCAAGTTATGGGAATTGATAGCATTGTAGAAGAGATGTTTGTTTGTCCCTTCACCATGATCCCCTATCTGTAAAATCTTTCATTATCTGGGAGCTGAGGAAAATACCTTCATTGCTATTTTATATGTTCACTTCATTTTTAGATTATAGTTGGTCGTGCACACTGGTCTTCATTGTTGTGGCACTTTATTAAGTACACTTTTTTCAAACATTAAGGAATAAGGATATAATGCACATTCCAAAGGATTTCCTAAATCATTAACAAAACCTCAAGAACTTCAATGCAATAATTTTGCAAAAAATCTCCCCACCTCTAAGATGCGTCAAAAGTTCGATTTCTCAAACCCAAGAAGAATTATTCAAAAATACTTATAATTAGTACAACCATAACAACAACAAATATCACCAAAAGTTTTAAACTTCTTGAAACTCTAGGTCATAGAAAATCAATTCTTTTCTTTAAATCACATAATCAATAAGTTCTAATTCTTCTGAAAAGTACGTAACACTTAAGACACAGTTTCCTTCCCAAATTTGTTCACTTCACATTTTTATCTTAATTTTTTCATCCCCAAAAATGAGTTGAATTCTTGGTCCAGAGAGTATTCAGCTTGGACAATGTCATTTACCGTTTCTCATTGCCTTTTCTATTTATTGAATTTACATAACTCGATTCATCTATTTATACAGCTGCTGCTATATGTATATACTAAATACAGCTTGAGTTCATAATAGGCAAATCCATACAAAGAATTGTTCAGACCTTCTTTCAGTTTCATCCTTGCCTTGCTTCAAAAGTTAACTTAAACTCTACATGTATTACTGTTCCGTTCCTCATTTAATTGAGTTTGTCCGGGAAAATTTTCTTTTGATTTTAAGTTCTTAATTTGTTTGTTTTAATCCAAAGGTTATTCTTCTTTTTCTGGTACGGAAGAGGATAGATGACTCTAATATGTGTACATATATAGTTCTTAATTAATGATTTCAACTCTTCTTTAGTTTTACTGCAGACAGAATTTATCTTTTAGTTTGATAATATCAACATTAAAATAAGTAGTGTAATGAAATTTCAACTGACATAACTAAAAATATTGGTCACAATAAAACTAGTGACTTTCACCCTTGATCACATACTTGAAGGTACTATCAATGTTCGTTTTCAAGAGTCGTTCAAGGTTATTTTACGCTAAGGAAATGAGCAAATTTTGTTGTTTTTCTCTTACAATAGATAGTAAGAATATGAACAAATATCAAGTACATTTTCACCTTTTCATTAGAATGTATACAAAAACCAAATTGACTGCAGAATTTATACAAAAATAAAAGCACAAATATTAACAATACAGATGACTGGTTTAGCTTGTCGATGATACATAGCTATGGACCACATAGTGGAAGTATGAAACCAGAAGACAACTTGAATACACTTCCACACATAGACTTAGCCATATAGGGGAAGTCGGAAGCCACAATTCAGCGGCATCAGAATCATGATAGTAACAGTTTGCTGCTGTTTTGAACAATAACTGAGGCCCCATCAGGCTAACACAAATACAGCCACTGCATCTTAGAATCAGCTACTAGAAAAAAAAACTTGAATACAAAGACTCACATTTAACCCTAGTCAAAGCTCTAGTTTTTTTATTTGTTACATAAAATGGCACATATTTATATTTTGTTCACAGAGAGGCATGTAAACAAACAAATCTCACTTTCCCAGACTAGATTGCTTTACCATTAGTGACTAAGTAGCTCGACGTGTAAACTGTATTAGTTTAAATCACAAGTTGAAATTTTTGGATTTGAAAAGTAGTGACTGAAGATGTAACCTAGCATTAGCAGCAGCAGCAATAGATTCTTCATCTCGTTTTTCATTGCAAACAGCAACTGCGGCAATGTAAGCTTTTCTCGCTTCTTCTATTTTCTGGCATTCAATCTCATCCATATCATCCTGTCAAACCAGAAATGTTACATTCAAAAGGTCAGCATGCAAGGATTAATTATTCCCATAAATAGCAACATGTGCAAATGTATAGCATATTAATTGGAAAAATGTTGACAAACTCACAATATCAGGCACGTGATTGAAAACATAAGGCTTGGTGTCATAATCATCAGCGTATTTAGCAGTGTCGGTTTTTGCGAAGCTTTCAAGCAGCAATGTGAATGTCGAAACATCTGCTTGTACAGAGTCTAGCTCTTCTTGAAGTTTCTCCACTTTCTTGTTGGATGTCATCATTTCCCAATGTATCTTTTCAAGGGCAGCTTGCTTGTCTGCAAGTTTAATCTGTGGAAAGAGACCAGTAAATGCGTAAGAAGAAAACATTCTAAACATTCTCTTGAACGAAATGGTCATTTTATCCCCCTATTTTATCGTATGAACCTGAAATAGGACAACACATCAATTTTTTTAACTATATCCAAAGTTTCTAAGAAAAACACTAATCTTGAGTACAATCAAAACAATTAACAACGTCAGTTAAACTCATTGCAATGTGAAGCTTCAACATGCTCTACGCTAACACATACCTAAATAGATTAGCACTAAGAAGTAAGAACTACAAAATAGAGCTTTCAACAACTATGAGAGATGGACCATGCTTGACAATAAATGACTTTGCAACTAGTTGTGCCAAATTATTAATGAAAACACATAATTAAATCAGTACCTTAGCATCAGAGAGTTGTTGTTGAGCATACTTTAGTGAATAGTCCTTTTCAGAAACCTGGTGTTTCATTTCATCAAGTTTTGCATTAACAGTATTCATCTGGTCTCTCGAATTTTCTGCTGACTTTAAAAGTTCATCTTTCTCCCTTAACTTCAGCTGAAGTTCCTCTACCTGTTCCTTCAATTTAGCTAACTCTTCAATGTCCTTCTCTGATGTAAAAGCTCTTCCAGAAAACATAGAGAAGCTATCAGCATCAGAATTACTGTTGTCATTTTTTCCCTGTTCTTTTGCTCCATGGTCGTTTATCTTCCCAGAAGGAATAGATTGAGCAACATTCCTGCTTTTTGAATCAATTGCCTATCAAAGTATACATTCATGATTCAGTATGGTGATCACAACAAAAAATATCAGTCATAAAGCTCTCTGTGCACAAAAAAACTTATAAACAAAAAGTATCAGTCATATACCAATATGCCTAGCAATCTTTCACTTGTGTTACTTAATAATATTGAAAAATTACATTATAAACAAAAAGAACTTTCTGTAGGTTTTTACCCCTCCAATAAAAAAAAAGTACTTTCTGTAAACCATCTTCCTGAGGTTTTTCTAGTCTAAATCCTAAGGGAAAGGAAGTTTATAGTCAAACCCATACCAAATATGTCAAGGTGATACGCAATGTCGACCACCAAGGACAAGAAGACAAGTCCAAATCTAAATGAAGTACTTATAATCGGGTTGCTACCGTGGCCAAATAGGGATTAGTCTCATAGGCAATTCAAATTGACCAAACCTATGGGGATACCTAATGGTTTCACTTTAAATAAAATAAGAAAGTATGCAAATTCAAAGAATGTATTGTAATCAAAAGACAAAGTATGTAGAAGGTTATAACGCAGCGATGCCTTTCAACAAGACGCAAAATTTAAAACCTATATCCTGTTAAATGCCCCACACTAGTACTAAAACTTTGCCATTTCAAAGCAATAGATTCAAGAAAAGACACAAAATTACAAAAAAGTCATGTAACTCACAAAACACATGTCATTTACATGAATAACTATCACTTAGCAGTTAGCAACTTATCCACACAGTGTTTCCCAAAGATAACTGTCACCACCTATTAATATATGATTCTAGATGAATAAGTAAGCCGGATTTATGGAGCAATAGAAAGTATTTAATATAGCATGATAGAAATATACATAATGCAGTAATTTTACAGAATCCGTGCTTGAAAAAGGAAATGAATTAGTTCTGCAATTTTCATCTTTCACCTTTATTAGTATGATGAAGTATCACAAACCCTAAATATGAGTCTGCATTATTCCAAATCAATTCAGACAGTGTCAGTGTCACATGATCGTAAACTATATCAAAAGGAACTAAATCCATAATTCCTTGGAATTTTAACATAAATATACCTACTAGGAGTATGAATACAAATTCTACCTTTTTATACAATGATTCTCTGGCGGGTGTCTTGGTGTAGATCATGGAACCACGACGAGTAAATGAACGGCTGGCTTTCCGTTCCTAAAATTAAAATCATAAATTCAACAACCCACTTAAACAAAACCGATAAATTGGAATCAAAGATTAAAAAAAAAAAAAAAAAACATTTTTAACCCTGAATTCGGAAGAGAGAGGATTGAATAGTTAGTTACCATGAGGGATTCAACGAGAGGGACAATTTCGACGAGATCGTTGAAAAGGTCACGATTCAAATTGGAATTAGGTGCTGAAGAAACAGCATTGGTGGATGAATCTGGATCACCGAATTCTGAACTGTTTTGCAAATCTGCGAAATGCTGCATTTTGATTTCTCACAGTAGAAATGATCGAGAGATAGAGACTTGGAAATGACTACAGTTTGAAAACGGCTTAGTTCATTTCGATTTGCAGACGAAAACAACAACGGATATCATACAACTTACGAGTGAACTCACTCTCAAATTACTAACTTACCCCTTCAACTTTCTCTATATATTTAATTAAAAAATATATAAGTATTTTAAATTAACAATTATTATGTTGTTTCTTTAACAAATTTCTATTTTTATAAATAGCATCATACACTTTGACCAAAAAAATAAAAATAATTAGGATATACAAGTTTTGTAGTATTAACAAACTTTCAATCTTAATGAATTGTTATCTTTTTTTAAGAAACTAAGCAAAACTTTATTAAAGAAACAAACAGCTCCTCAAACACAAACACAAGGTGTGTTAAAGTTAACTGTCAACGAAAATTACAAC
Source organism: Medicago arabica (assembly GCA_946800305.1). Classification (NCBI taxonomy): domain Eukaryota; kingdom Viridiplantae; phylum Streptophyta; class Magnoliopsida; order Fabales; family Fabaceae; genus Medicago; species Medicago arabica. The sequence continues at coordinate 51,229,632 of OX326968.1, forward strand.
AAAGTTAGGCCACAACCAGCCGAGCCAAAAACAAAAAGCAAAAAATTACACATTTGCTTGTAGACAAAATAAGGGTTTAGCCTCTAATAGGGATAATCAAAATCGAACAAGACATAGTGTGATTTCAACCACCAATACGTTTGGAGTTTCACCTTTTCTGCTAGAGTCACAAGTTGATCGGACTTATTTTCAAATATTCTATTATTACGGTCTTTCCAAACAACAAAGATCACCGCAATCCAAATAATAGTGAACGCCGTCATTGAACTTTTTGAAAAGCCTCCAATACTGCGAAACTGAGCAGAATGAGTGCAAATATTGCCATTAAAAATCGAATCAATTCCTAGCCAATTTGAAACCAACTGCCAAATGCGACCGTATACATCACAACGAAAAACAAGTGATCTCTGTCTTCGAGTTCACCACACAGGGCCACACAAGTAAGTTGGGACACTTCAATAGCATCTCGCCGATACAAATTGTCCTTGGTCGGAAGTCTGTTCATGAATAGGCGCCAAACAAAAAGATTCACCTTGAGAGGAACAGCTTTGAGCCACAAGAAACTCTCAAAACCTTCATTGAGGTTGGTATCAGTTGCTGTCAAATGAGAGTATGCTGATCTAACTGTGTAACACTGAGATGTATGGAGCTTCCACACCCACCTGTCGATCGTGCCGACCTGCAAAACACAAGAAGACACCTTCCCCACACACTCCAAGACCAGCCCCTCCTCCCAAGCAAGTAACCTCCTACGCCACTTCCACACCTCTCCACCAATCCCCCACTCTAACTCAAACATCTCTGACACCGTAGCTAGTTTAATGTCTACAAAGTATCCCGACCATCCCCCACCTTCCTAATAATGTTATCTAACAGCCATCCAGTGTGGACAAGACCCACTCCCTTCCTAATTTGGTTTATGTTGCGCCACCAAACCGAACCTACTCCCTCCCTAAAACGCACCCTACCCCCCTCCTCACCATACTTTGCTCGAATAACAACATTCCACAAGCTCTCTCTCTCCTCCAATAACCTCCACACCCATTTGCCTAAAAGAGAAATATTAAGTTCCTTCAACCTCTTCACCCCCAGTCCTCCATTCTCCTTTTGTAAGCATATATTATCTCATTTAATCCAGGAAATTTTCCTCACATCCTCACCACCCTCCCAAAAAAAATTAGAAAAAATAGAATCAAGAGAAGAAATAATACCTGAAGGAGCTTTGAAGAAGGAAAGGAAATAAACCGGAACGACAGACAGAACGGATTTAAGCAGAATCAACCGACCATCCAAAGACAAATTTTTACACTTCCAACCAGACAACCGCTTACGGATACTATCAACCAACGAATACCAAAATTGAAGCTTCCGAGGATCACCACCAATGGGTAGCCCCAAATAAATAAAAGGGAGGCGACCATGCTAACAGTTCATAACCGAGGCTGCCTCATGAAGCCAAGAATCATTCACATTCACCCCAAAAAGCATACTTTTGTTAAAATTAACTTTCAGCCCCGATATGGATTCAAATAAAATTAACACCGCCTTCAACGCTCGGACATTAGACCAACTCTTAATCCCAACCAACAAAGTATCGTCGGCAAACTGAAGGTGCGAAACAGAAACAACAGTCTGCGTCCCAATACTATAAGGAGTGAAAAGGCTATTGGCTACCATAGCTTTCATCATGATATTGAGACCCTCCGATGCCAACAAAAACAGGAAAGGGGAGAGAGGATCCCCTTGACGAAGACCTCTTTCAAAACTAAACTCATTTGTCGGGCACCCATTAACCAACACTGAAGCTGTTGCAGTCGTTACACACTCCATAATCCAAGAACGCCATAACACCGGAAAATTCATTTTATACATCACTTCATCAAGGTAACCCCAATCCACAGAGTCATACGCCTTCTCGAAATCAACTTTTAAGAGGAGAAGATCTTTATTTGATTTTTTAGCGTCGTCAACAATTTCATTTGATATCAATATGCCATCTAAAATTTGTCTACCCTTAATAAAAGCGGACTGAGTTGTGGAGACAACATTACCAACCACTTTTCTCAATCTATTGGCCAACACTTTGGAAAGAATTTTATAAGCACTACTCACCAAAGATATTGGGTGAAAATCAGCCACCCGTTGCGAACTTTCAACCTTTGGAATCAAAGCGATAAAAGTCGAATTAAGGCCTTTAGTAAGCTTACCATGTCTGTAAAATTCCGCAAAAAAATTCAGCAAGTCAATCTTTAACACCTCCCAAAAATCCTTAAAAAAAACCCAAATTAATCCCATTAGGTCCAGGACATTTGAAACTATCACAGTCCCAAATTACTGCCTTAATTTCTTCTAACAAAAAGGGTTTAATGAGAACAGCCCATTCCGCCGTTGATAGCGATGTGAACAACAAGCCACTGATGTCTGGTCGTAAAGTATCTACCTTCTTAAAGTGATTTTTGAAATGTTGATAAATAGTATGACGGACCTCAGATACCGATTCAATTGATGCCCCTTCAACATTTAAAGTAACTATGACATTTGAACGCCTACGAGAAGACATAATACCATGAAAAAAATGCGTGTTAGCGTCACCCTCGTTCAGCCAGTTAACTCACGACTTCTGCCACATCATACTAGCTTGCAATTTTGAGAGTGTCAAGATGTCTGCAGGTAATCCATGTAACTCAACCTCCTCTTTAGTCAACAACCCACGACTCTCTCCAACCACATCTAAATCTGTCAGCCGATTTTTTGCTTCCCGAATTTTACTATCAATATTAGAAGTGTGATTTAAGTGCCAACCCCTCAACTCTGCATTCAGCCTCTTCAATTTTTCTTTAAGAACAAAACCACTCCAACCAAACACTTGAATAAAATGTCATTTCGCTTTGACAAAGTCTGAATAACCTGGAATATCTGACCAACATTTCAACATTCTTAAAGGTCTTGGATCCCAATTTTGGTCATCAATTGTTAGAATGATTGGGCAATGATCGGACAGCCCCCTTGGAAGAGCCGTTTGGATACAATGAATTGTTATCTAAAAATAAGTTATATTTTTTTAATAATAAAATAGCATAGCATTTATGTATCACATGAGATTTAATCAAACTATAGACAAAAGAGTTTAATAAGTAAAGCATACAAAGGATTATGTAAAGAACCATGAAAAGAAAAATGTTGTAAATGAAATAGGTTAAATTAGGGTTAATTAAGTTTTTGGTCTCTATAAATATTGCAGTTTCGTTTTTAGTCCTTATAAAATAAAATCACATTTTTTAGTTCCTGTAAAATTTTCCGTCAGCATTTTTAGTCCCTATAAAATTTTTCATCAACATTTTTAGTCCCTGTAAAATTTTTACGTCAGCATTTTTTGTCCCTAAAATGCTAAAGGAAAATGTCACAAGAACTAAAAAGTGTAATTTTATTTTATGAGGTCCAAAAACGAAACTGCAAATATTTATAGGACCAAAAACTTAATTAACCCTTTAAATTAAGAATAAGGTTCCGTAATACACCACAGATTATTTTTTAACAGAAGATACACCAAAAGTTGATATTCCTTTTTTCTATACAGGAATAAAAAAAAAATGTTTCTTTATTGAATAAAGATAGAGATAAAATATTCTTATTAGGGCTCTTATTGTTCCAATCTTCCTTTTTAGACCGTTCTCTACTACCCTCCTACTTTTCCCAACCTTCCCAAATATTCTTCTTCAAATTGTTACTGTTTCTTAACATACAAACACGATTTCCGATTAGTCTCATAGTGTGATGTTAACGTGGACTGCACGCATAGGTCTTGCAAATGCTCACCATTCTTTAATTATTTGTCCAAACCCTAACAAATGCTTGTGATATATCTTTAAGCTACTTCTAACATTTTGTCTAAACGATTATGCAGTTGGTCTATGGATTACCTTTCTTGTTTCAGGTTGATTTACGAAGTTCTTGGATCGTTGACACGTGAGTCTCAACTGGGTTTGCTGTGATTACCTTCTTGGACCTTGGGTTAATTTCAATATAGACACAGTTAGAAACTCTAGCACACATTGTTGAATAAGGATTCGTAATCTTCCACATGAATATTGCAGGTACAAATATTATTTTTTACAATTGCTTATGTTATAAGAAGTCATTTATCAATGGATGAAGTTACCAACTCCAAACTCATGCGCCACTTTTCTTGTGTTTTTGTTGATGTTGATCTTGCACAACATCTTACTAATCACATATTGGTGGAACAAGAATGGTAAGTATTTTTTATTTGTCACTGTTGAGTATGAAAGATTGTCTTTGTTTTGTATATTTCGCAATGATGTTGGACATTCTCAAACCAATTGTAGAAAGTCTAACGTAGCACAAGATTAAGAGAATTATGTCTCTAAAAAATTAAAATAAATACATGAAACATATTCCTAAAAAAGACTTAAAACAACTGGATCAACCAATCAAAGGTATTGTGTTTGTTATTGTGAATATTGTGTTAGAGATTGTATATTGCTGTTATTTCTCTTCACTATTGTTTTTTTAAAGGATAAAACTTTTTTTTAGGGAAAAGGATAAAACTTATAAACAGTTCAATATACATTGTTCATATTATTGTCCACTCAAATCAACTTCTTTGTCTCAGAGTGCTAACATGTCAAACACCATTTCCTCCGCCGTAGAAGTTTGCTTTCCTCCCTACTCAAAAGTCGCTCTCCACCACGTCGAAATCTATTTTACCGGAAAACCACCAACAAACAATTACTCTCTATTCTGCACAAGACATGGCAATTACCTATTTCATTAAACTACCAGAATATCTGGACTTAAAATGATGAATCGAGAAACTTACTAAGCCTCTACAAGTTCAGAAAATTTTTGAGGTCAACGAAAGGATTGTCCAAGAGATTTACTTAATGGGAAATTATTCTCCCTTTTGTTTTTGCTTATTTACGGGCCTACTTGAGTTAACTCATGTCGAAAAATGTTCGTAAGTTAACTCACATTGAAAAAGACGAGTGTGAGTTAACTCACGTTGAACGTAATTAAGTGAATGAGCAATTTTAGAAGGGAGAAGAGCAATTTTCTATTTAGTGTTATGGTCTTGTAGAAACTCTATGTAGCCCATCATGTTATAAGGTTTCTGCTCTCCGCTCTGCAGGCAAGACCAAAATGTCCTTGCGCTAGTTAATTAACGCAAGTGTAAAACTATGCGTTAGTTAAGTAACGTTGCGTGACTTAAGTCACGCATGTGTTAAACATTGCGCAAATTAACTCACGCACAGATTTAACACATGCGTGAGTTAACTAGCGCACAGTCTGTGCAGATTACCAAAAGAGGCAGAAGATCCTCAAACTGATACACCTGAGGCTAAGAATCCTGATAAACCTGATACTCTGCCTCTTCTGGTAATCTGCATAGACTGTGCGCTAGTTAACTCACGCATGTGTTAAATCTGTTTGTGAGTTAACTTGCGCAGTGTTTAACACATGCGTGACTTAAGTCACGCATCGTTTAGCACATGCGTGACTTAACATGCAAGCCAACTGTGCTTAGTGACTTAACTGCGCAGCGTGACTTAACTTGCGTAGGGGCATTTTCGTCAGTTCAGCTGGACGCGAGCGAACTGTGCTAGGTGAAGAGCAGGATTCATCTTATAATATGTCACAGGCTCGGTCCTATGCATATTTGGGATGTTCTACTAACACAACCTCAAATTTTATGGGGTATAAAAACTTTTTTGTCCATTTTTAATCAAACACTTAAAATTTATTGTTGCGTTAGATCCACACATGAGAATATTTTTAATTTTATAGCCTCTCAAAAAGTAAATTTTAAGTTTTTATTAGATTGATAAAATTGGTTTTTCTTTGTGACAGAAATGGTGGAATAAATTGGATATTTTATGATATAAGGACTTATCCGGCCAAAAAAATGATATAAGGTCTTAGAATTATGTTGCAACTAGAATGAAATTTATATAAAAGACTAAAACATGATAATTGTTGAATCAAAGTTAAAAGCCATTTTTTGTCAAATAAATTTTTTAAAATTGATTGGAATGATTTTAATTCTTGAATCAAAATCAAGTTTAATAGTATCGACTTCTTTAAAGATGTCTAATTGTTTTTTAAATAAATGAATAACTTATCGAATAATGCTAACTAAATGTTATATGTTTTTTCAATTTGAAATTATTAAAATCTTATTTGCAATATATTCTCACAATATACGCCAAATAACTTTTTCTGGCAGAAAATACAGTCTAAATAATATTAATTTGAATTCAATTGAAAATACATTCATTTAAAAAAAAAGCTTTTGATTAAGGGTATGTCATTAGTGTTTTCGCAGAGTTCGATTTTCTTTATTTATCTCATAAGTGATTGACACAATTGAAAGATTAGTGACATCAATTAATGAGATTCATTTCTAGTCTATCATCTACGTCTATCTCTCAAACAAATTGACAATAAATAAATTTTGATAGATAAAACAAATCTGAATTCATTTGTGCAATAAAATTAAAGGCTAAAAGTACTTTGTCATTGTTTGTTTGATGTTGTTTGAGATTTAAGTTATTGATGGATAGTTATCGTTGTTACAATCTACTAGTTTGATTTTGAGAATATATATTTTATGTGAAATTCCGAGTTTGATCAACACTTCTCCCTTTATGCATGTAGTTATTTGAATATGTTTTGATCGTTAGGCCAATAGAAAGAAGCACAAAGAAGTTCTCGATGGACATTATAAATGACTTTGTTATAGTTTGGCTTTGAGCACAAACATATCCTTCCCCCTATAATTTAAAATAAAAAAAAATAAAGAAGAGATTATTATTAAAAGTGTCTTTAATTGTCATTTTACAATCGTCTTAGGTGAGCTTCCAAACCATTTTACTTTTACCGTAGAGTGTGGCAATTTACACCAGTAATAGTAATAGTGTTATTTTCTATAAGAATACATATCTGTGACTGGCAGAAAATTTTGATGTTCCTTGTTTCACTCTCATTGTGTGATAGGATCAAGATGCATGTGAATTGTAGTAGGCAATTCAGTTCTTTTGGCATTACCATATTAATAATTCAATAGCTTATAGATATGTTGGTTTGTAATTGGTAAAATTCTGCTTGAGAGATTGGAGCCAGTCCTGCAATATTGAGAGGATAATTCTTCTCCAAAACACGACAAGATAGACTTTAGAGATATATTGTACTATGAAAAAGGCCAAATCCTAACCCCACTTCCATTGAATTTAATATTGAAAATTGAGATGCTACTTTAGAGATGCTGTTTGATATACTTGTCTAAATTGTTTATGCCAATTATCAATACTCAATAGCTAACGATACTAAAATAAATATAGTTGAGACAAATTTTTATCTTTTGATACGAAATCTTGAATCCTGAGTAATTTATATAAATCTCAGTTCACTATGATGATGAATCACTATCTAAACCTAGCTAATTAAGTCAACTATTTTTTGTCAACTTTGTTTAACGTAACACTTTTCATAGATGATATACCAACTTATAATTTTGATACGTCACTTGTTTTTTAATGTCATTTTTATCAACAATGTATCTTATAATTCATAACAAGTAAGATTTGAGGTTGTAAGAAGAAAAACGAACAAAAGTGTATAAAATGCGGCCTGCAAGAAAAAATCAGCGTACGAATTGTCTTGATGGCAAGTGTTGAAAAACTCTTTGGTTCTTCAATTCAATGCAATTAATTAATGACATTTGACTTTGGTGCCATATTTCTTCCAAACTTGGATTTCTAGTTGAGCCACCTAATATAGAGAAGTTAGAAACCTCGTCAAAATAGGATTTGGATTCCATAGAAATCTTCTGCATTCCCTAGCTACCCCAGCAAGAGCAATTATTATGCCATTGGTAGGAGGCATATACATGTCAAACACAAAATCCGAAGGAAAGGGATCATGGAGAAAGACTGTGTTCTATGAAGTACTAATAGTATTGGCTTTTCCACAACGGGGTGCACGTTCCAATGCCACGTTTTGTGCGAAGCTACAAAACGAAGCATCGGCGCATACGTGTGTTTGGTGTGGTTCTACCGTAGAAAGAAATTGGCAATAACACATACACATTGACATTTCATCATCAATAATAATTTTAAAAAATAAGTTAATTTGAGTATAAATGTGTCATGTTGTCGAACACCAAACACTTCTTTTGTTTAAAATTTCGGTACTATTACAAAGAATGTGGTTTGTGGGTTATAGGTTTAAAAATTTGACTATCCGTAACATTTTGACTAAATGATTAATTGAAAGGTTAAAAGCGTCAAACGTCTTAACCGAACACTTTGCTCATTTTGAAAATTGGTCAAAGTTGTAAACATAGGTTTTAGATCATTATAGGCTAAAAAAGATATGATCTTATCTTATCCAATTATTAACATGTTGTTGAGCAAGAGATAATACTCCCTTTTTGTTAAATTTGGTGTCTCATATACAACGGAATCCATTATTACAAATTGAAGGCTAAAGAAAAAAAGATGTCAGTTAATAGCTCTCCTTTTCTCCTTTACAAACCCTAGTCCGTCACCACTCTTTTTTCTAATCTAACAAAAAAAGTTGACTTAATTATGGCCAATTTTGACCCAAAGTCACCCCTCCAACTTGTTTTTCTTTCTTTTTTAGTTGAATAAATGATTTCTAGCCATTTGTTTTTGCGATTTCGTCGTATTTGCATGACTCTGTTTGTTTTGATTTTTCATCTTTGTGCGATGTTTTTTATTTACTGTCTTAGTGAGATGCTCATTTGATTCATGTTGAAAGATTAGTTTGACCAAATGCAAATTCAATAATAACTTTGGCGTCGTCAACATTGCAGATCTGGAGGCATCGTCAGATACTTGAATATAGTAATATTTGCAGGCAAAAATACTCTATCGTTTTATCTTATTACAATGGATGTTGTGAGTTTGTTCACAGATTCATCTTGTTTGTTTTTAGCAATTTTAAATTTGTATTGTATCGATTTGAATGAATGAATATCGTTTTTTGTCACAAAAAAATAGTGCATTTTCCTGTCTTTGCTATTAATAAATAGAAATGTTAACGAATGTCTTTAGAATCATCTTTAAAGACCCTATATAGTTTTAGAAATGTTAAATTTATTGGAAATTGAAGTATTTGACTTCTTAATTTGGGAAATACTTATATAGGCACAACACTAAATATTATTTGTTAGGCGCACACACATGAAATTCAAAAAAAAATGATTAAAGTGATATTGATTGATGTGACTATTTTATTTATCTTTTAATTTCTTTTATTTATGTGTGTGCCTAAATTTTATGTTTTAAAATCCTTAAAGAATGTCCATGAGACACTGATTAACAATACCTTTAAAAATTCTTTAGTATTTTTAGAAGTGTGCATCCGATCACACAAATTCTTAAGACTCGCACATTCAGACATGCAAAATTTAATGTTATATATATATATATATATATATATATATATATATATATATATATATATATATATATATATATAATTTCAAACTCTTGTAATCTCAAGGTCTAGTGTTCAAATTCATATGATAAATCGTAAAATGATTGTTAATTCACTTTAATTAACAATAATTTCTCCTCCATTTTTTTAATATAAAAAAAAAAAAAAACTTTCAAACTAGTCCTGGGGTGTGAGGAAAGTAGCATTCAGAGCAAAATGTGAATGTAAAGCTCTTAATTGGTGGTGCCAAGAAAATGGATTAGAGTTTCTTCGGAAAGAAATAAAATGGATTAGAGGCATTCATGTGACTTCTGCATATAGTAAAGGTCGTGTTGAATATGCACTGGGAGGAGGCATACTAATAAAACAAAATATTTCTCTAATTATTTTCATATATAGGCTTAATTAAGGCTAAGGCCTCACTGGATTGACCCTAAATTGAGCCAGCCATGCTTAAATTAATTCATGCAAAAAAATAAAATAAAAAATGTTCATGATATGAAGGTAATAGGTATAACTCATATCATATGTTATTGTCATGATGAGCACTATAATATATTTAAAATAAATCCAAATATATACTGCCAAGATGAATATACAAGGGGCAAATATCATGGTATATCTGTTGGCAGGATATGAAGCATTTCCAAACATCAACATAATGATCAGATTCAACAAACTCTTCTAAATCATGAAACTCTGATTCAATTCCAATAATGTATAGTAGTTGAAGTTTGATTATCAGTGGCAGAATAGAAAGGGAAGTAAGTAATAATGGTTGCAGTTGCACAAATTCAGACGTAAAGGTTGAATAAGGGGAAGCTATGACATGTACTCCATGGCAAAAAATGAAGGACCACGAAAAGCATGTGGCTTGTTCTGTGTCCATAACATGGGTGTTGTCACAATCCATGATACTCTGTCACATTAAAAGACCACAACATAGTCCAATTGTACATTAGTCCATCTTTCCCGGACCTATTTTGGCAATATTATTGGCTACTTCTTAAACAAGTGCTATCATTTCCTTATTTTCATGTATTTGAATTTTCCCATTCCTTTGTACCATTTCCCTCTGAATTTTCCTGGCTTATTACTTACGTTGTTTTTTTACCCTTCTAGTTATATAGGATTATACATCAACTTCAACCAATAGTATGGGCAACACAACAGCTTTGATGTTGAATGTTCAAACACAGGAAAATTGGTCGGTTATTGAATGTAATCATATTTTTATGTTACCATTATTACAATAGCTTCCGGACAACAATGATTAACTTCAAATTATTGTTTTGTTGTGAATCGTGGTACTACATGCACTTCGTATTCGTATATAGTTTGTCCATTTAGTTTTGTCAATATCGTACGTGGATAATTAAATTTAGATTTTGCCTATAATTTTTATACCATTTGAGAGTGAAGAACACAGATCCGATAAGCCTAGTATAAAACAAGGATATGATATATGCGATCAGCATGACTTGGTTGGCTGTGACAATTTATTGTAATATGCATGAGCCGACGTTCAACCCTAGACGCCTCATTTATTCACTTTATAAGATGAATTCTAGTTATTAGACAATTTAACCAAAAACAATAACAGTATGATATTAGCATAATAAAGGTAGAAAATAGGGATGGAAATTGAGACCAAATTAATAAGGATCGCTCGTCCTCCAAGACTAAAGAACTTATTTATTCCTCCAACTACTCCATCTTTTTTCCAAAACTTCAACAACTGATTTCCACGTTGGGAGCCTTCTCAAATTGATTCCCAACGACAAATCGAGGTAAATAAAGGGAAGTTTATCCATTTTTCACTTAAGAAACCGTGTTGATGTATCATGAAATTCGAGTCAACATTAACACTAAAGAGATTACCCTTGGAAAAATTAACATTTAGGCCAAAAAGTAATTCAAACCATTGTAAGATTATTTTCAGACACCACAAGTTCTCAACACGCACCTCTCCAATAAATAGTGTGTCATTCGCATATTGGAGGTGTGAAACCCCAAGTATGAGTTTTCACACCTTGAACTTCATTCATTATATAAATTATCAACAATAGGAAAGGTAGAAACAAGATAATTTATTCTAAGATTGGTGGAATAACCGATTATCTTGTTCTAAAAGAATATGAAACCATTTCTTTATAATGAGTTTGATAGATTGGGGTAAAGAATCATGGCTTCTTAGAGCGCCATTGCTCTTGAAGGTTACGTTCAGTACTTTGGAGGTGGTACCCGAAAAACAAGACAATGTAGTCTAGGACAACCAGCCAGAAGAACCAAAGACGTAGTCAAAGGGAGGCTCGATGATCAACCAAGGAAACCTTGGATCATGGGAGAATGCCAGAACAATCTATTAAGGCACGAATGTATCACTAAAAGATTAAATAGCTTATACGTACACAACATGGCACATCTTTTCCTTTAGAAAAATGGCACATATAATTGTTATGTACATCCCCCAATCAATACCAATTATGGACAAAATATTTGTTGGAACTCGCATTTCATTTAGGTATGGGTATGCCGGTGATTGAGAAGTTATGGAAACAACAAAAACTCTATCAAGAGTGCACACAATCTCAAAATATGGAGTGATCATTCTTGGTCATGTATTTTAAGACTAAGTTCTAAACAAGAATATAATGTTTTTTTCTAACTAAAACATACTCCCTCCGGTCACTATTATAAGCAAAAGTTAATTTTTTTAGATTTATACAATAAATGATGTATGTAGTTTATATATAGACCATATACATCATTTATTAAATGAACTTAAAAAGTCATTTTTGTTTATAATAGTGACCAGATGGAGTAATAGGTTTTGAGTACTCATTTTATTATTGTCATAGTGACAAATACATACACAAGTAAACACACGAGGAGAGAGAATGTGGTGACAAGTTCAAACCTAGAATTCCAAGTAGGGTAGAGCAATGGTTGGGTTCAGACGGATTCGGGCTTGAACTCGACAATATGTATGAAACCGAGTATCCATTTAGAGACCCAATTCCGCCCACAAATTAATACAGTTTGTGCGGGTTTCGGTTTGGACGGATCTCAGTTTGATCGGGTGGGTTGATTCAGTTATTTCTTCAATATATTTAGGCAGATGTTAACTTGTGCCCTCAAGGGGATATGTTAAGGGACTTATTATAGAAATATATGTATTAAAAGTTGTGCAGTCAACTTCTTAAAAGTTAAATTATCATGTTTTTCAATGCAAAGTTACTCATTTTAGGTTCCTTAACATGTGCCCTTATGGCACACACGTTAACATGACCCATATTTTTTTTATTCATCTCCAATCTATCTAGCTATTTTTTTAACAAGACTTTCATCAATAAATTAACAAGAAAAGGGTCATAGATCAAAGTATCATAGCAATCATTAAAATATCACATTATAAAAAATAACAATAAAAAGGTCAGGGATCAATTATCATTGTTTTTCTTGTTCCCAATATCACATGTTCATAATTAAAATATTGCACTTTGGATTTGGACAGGTCTGGTCTATGAGTAAATCATGGCTAAATTTAAAGAAAAGTTTGCATGTTTAAGTAGATCTACATAATAAATCAACAAAAGATGCTTGCATGTGGAGTAAATTTTGTTATAGGTCGGTCGGGTTCGGTTTACACGGTTTTAGATTTGTAAAAATCAAATCCGACCATCTAAACCCACACATACCCTATTTTTTAGTCTTTCTTCACCCGAGACCCGTTTTAACCCGCTCGATAAACCCGCGGGTGACTTAGATATATCGGTTGGTGGACGGGTTCAGATTTTGTTCTCACCCCTAATTCCAAGTAACATTCTCAGAGCCAAACTACTAGACTATAACAACCGAAAATAATAAATTAAATTGTCAACAACAATTTTCTTGCTAAAAAACTATTTATAAGAAAATAAAAACTTAAACAGTACGTGTTGGATTACATTTTTAATTAAAGTTATTTTGACCAATATTTTTTCAAAATAACTCCATAGATATTAATTCATTCAGTTTAAAATAATTTTCATTTTTTTTAACTAATAAAGTAGTCAAAATACATATCAGTGAAAAATGACATTCAATTTAAAACAAATATTTTTTATTAAAGGAGTATTATATTATATACCCATCACATACGTCGAAATATTTTTGATGCAAAAAAAACAAAACTCACTAAAAAATGACATTTTTTTTTGTAAGGACTGAAATATTATTGACCTTAAAGTATTGAGCAATGCTTTAACACACAAATTTTTTTTTTAAGGAAGACGCTAAAATTTTGAAAATATCTGAATAAAAGTATTTAACATCGTCAAAACTTATAATGTAAGAAGACCTTTTAACTTTTTACAAGTATTTTCTTTAAAAAAAAAAAACTTTTACTCGTATTTGAAATTTAATTTTTTATTTTTGTGTTTGTTCAATGGTGATAAATAATAATTTTGAATTAATTAAAAAATTATAAAATTGATTTTTGAATTCACATAAAAGTAAAATATATATATATATATATATATATATATATATAATTGAATACTATCGATCAAAATTATTTGAGTGTGTAATTTTCAATAAAAGTTCTTTCCAAATTAAGCAATTGAGTAAAAGCAGTAAATGAATTTCATCAAGAACAAACCGTTCAAGAAAATCAGAGTTTGATTTTTAGACGAAACAATTCTTACCAAATTATAATCATCTCAATTACAAAAATCAGTTTCAACGTCGACTCAATTACTCATCCAAACAAATTCTAACATCATAAAAATATGGTGAAATTTGACCATTGCAAACGAATTCTAAGAGTGTGTTTGGATGAGGGAATGTTTTGAGGGAATTCAAATACTTTGAAATGAATTCCATTGTTTGGATAATAATTTAAGGAATTTTTAAAATGATGGAAATTTATGAAGTATTTTGTTTAAGTTAAATTTAGAGAATTTCAAACGACACCTAAAAGCTAAGAATTTCAAAATTCTTCATTGTCATATTTTTTCAAATTTTGCATTTTGGTCCCTAAAGTTTCCAAAATTTTCAATTGACCCCTCAAACTTTAAGAAAATTATAATTTGACCCCTCAAATTTTCTGAAATTTACAAATTGACCCCTAATTTATATTTTCAAATTTGACCAAAAAAATTAAAATTTATAGAAGTTGCCCAAAAATGATAACAATGAAATCTTTTATTACTCCACCCAAACAAAAGTATTGAGAAATGAAAATAATTTAATTGAATCATTTAAATTGCCTAGAATTCTAAATTCTTCAAAATTTCCTAATTACCGCAACCAAACACACTCTAAGAGTAAAACGAAAGCAATGACTCATTTTGCAACACTTGGCACTAATTAAGGTTTGATTCTTACTAAAAGTTCTTAAAAGTTAGGGAGTTTGGGATGGAGGATTTTGGAAGTATGAAATTAGAAAAAAGAAATAGAAAAATCTTTTAATTTTTTTTAGAGTGGTTTTGTAGAGAATGATAAATGAATGCTTATGAATAATGTATTTTTAACTTTGAAATTATTGTAACAACATAGATTGAATTTGAAAAATATACACAAACCTCCAAAATCCTCCAAAACTCTTCTCCATTATAATTTTTGAGTTCTCCCAATTTATAGGAGTTTATATTAAGAAGAAAACTAGACCCGAAAACCCTCCACTCTCTTTGCTCCTCTTCTCCATCTTTTCCACTTCTTACTTCTGTTTTTTACAAACCCTCCCTTCCCCTCAAAATTCTCAAACAGAACCTTAATCACAACCTCACTAGGGTCGAAGTTTTAACCCATCTAAAACATAATCAATTCTAGAGATCATACGAGATTAAAACTTTATAAGATTACCTAGAGTTCCAATGAAATGCCTGAAACTCCAAAAACTTTAATTTAGTGATACAAATCATGCTAACAAGAAATCATGTGCTCTTAAAATATTTGTTAAAAAAAACACTAAAAATAATAGTTACATCAAAAAATTTGAAAAAGTTGAATTCATCATTTTTCACTACTCTCAAACACAATATTTTTATTTTTGTTTACTTAACAAATATCTTCCCTCACTATCATTCCCTTACCATAACTCAAGCTATAAAACGAAAAGAAAACTCCAAATCGTAAATCTTAGATGTGACTTCACCTTCATCCCATCTTAATAATCTTGTTAGCAAGTAGAACCTAGTGAGAACTGCATTAAAAATGCCCTCCCCGCCCCATGTCGATGTAGTGCTTATCGCTTGTCCTATTACAAACGAGGCATCCACATCACACGAGATCACTCGCACGACGCCTCAAGCAAACCAACCCTCTCACCATCGCCAGTCACAGCTCATTGATTCACATTTTTATGAAAAATTTGACCCCAATTTTCACCTTATAGTTAATCTGTCAGACTGGAAATTTTTAATACTACAGCTTGGTTATGTTTGTGTGTGAATTTAAGCTTTAAGTATTTCAGATTTAGCCAGACCGACATAACATACATGCACCCATCATAATCATCACCCGTTCCATGCATATTAAGAGTAAGAGCAATTGAGTTGACACTCCTCCACTATGAATGCACTAACATATCTTCCCCACCATCCTAATTATTTGGTTACCCTTGTTCCATGAAATTGGCACTGTGAGTGAGACTTGATTTAATCACACAATGGTATCAGTAGGGTAAGGACCAGAATAAGCCACCACAAGACAACCGACTCCTCACATCACATTCTTGTCTTGTCACACTAACCCACGTGTCTACCCTCTCTTCCGCACGCGCACTCATCATCGCGCATGCTATATGACTCATTACTAACTAACCATCGATGATGTTCAAATAAATACATCTAAATTCATAATTCACAATTTAACATTAATTAACAACATAATCCCTAAACATATATATATATATATATATAACATAATGGAGAAAATTAACGAAATCGTTAGGCCGTCAAAGCCAAAACTTAAACCTTAATTCATCTAATTGTTTATACGATGTATCTTCACTTCCAAAGTGAAAAAATTAAATAATGTCTTCGCCATCCTCTTTCCTCGTACAAAATAAACTCTCAACGGAGTAATAAACAATATTGATCAAAATCATATTCCATCAATCGGTTTCTTTTTTATTTATTAAAATACCCATGGTAATACTCATAGCCGTTAATTGAAGGATTTGCATCATTATCTAAACAAGGTAAAATAAGATTAAGGAACTAAACATTAATTAAAATACATTTGAATTATATTTTCTATTTCTCTAAACCAATCAAATTCAACATTACATATATTAAAACAAACTTATAAAAAATCAGATAAGAAACTAACATGGAAGTTAGTTGTGCATGCACATCAGCAATTAAAACCAAGCTCAATCACACCTCCAAGATTTGAAGAAGAAAAAAATAAACAAAATAAAAATATAATACACCTCATGATTAATAATACGAAGTGCTTCCATCTTCATTCTTCTCTTTCACTTTTTTACTTTGGTTTCAAATATTCTTTGCTCTTCTTTAAAGTTAAAATATATAAGTTAAAAATAAAAAAGTTGATTTGAGCATTAATAGTAACTATATCAAGGAAGATGAAAGAGAGAAGAATGATCCTGGTCAGACCATTGAGTGTGATTCCAGTAACCATGATCAACGGTGTTAGGAAGATCAAACAAACCTTGATGATCAGCACCACCATCACCATTCCAATCCAACGATCCAAATCCACCGTTGCTTGTTTTATTCTGCAGCAAAGAGAAATCAATACCATGGTCCAGCAATGATCCAGAACCAGAGGAACCACCCCCACCAGCACCTATATTATCCGGTAACAACTTCAATGCGTCTTCTTCATGATGTTTTTGATCGCCGGTAACAGTAATCAACTTTTGGTTTTGCCACTGAAACGACGACGCATCATTAAAACCGTTAACGTTACGGTTATCGTTACCGATGCCAAATCCAAACGGCAATGTCTCGTTAGAGGAAGTGATCAAGTTTGTGAAAGTTGCGATCTCTGAGAATATACCACAATCACCAGTTCCTTGTTCAAGTGAATCATTCTCAAAACCTTTGTTGATTTTCTTCTCCGGCGGTGGCGTTGGTTCTGAAACTGTTTCAGTCACCGCAGCTGCGGTGAGGCTGGAACTCTCACTGCTGGAATGGGAGTTAGACTTATTCTCCGGTGGAGTTGTCGGTAAAACAGTGGAATCTGAGGAGGAAGATTTTTTTGGTTTGCTGGAGCGTTTGGATTTACGGCAACCACCACCGACGGGGACGTTACGGAGGACACCGCCTTTAGTCCAGTAACGACGGCAGTTTTTGCAGAAGTGACGAGGCTGAGAGAGGTTGTAGTTATTGTAGTAACAGAATTTGGTGTTGATGGAGTCACAACGAGGACATTTCATGACTTCTTGGTTGAGGTTATTGTTGTTTTGGTTGGGTCTAAGTCGCCGATCACCGCCGCCGCCGCCGAAGAATCTGGTTCCTCCGGCGCCTCCGATGGAATGTATCTCCTGCATTTGGGCGAGGGAAAGTGGTGGGGTTTGAGGAAGAAAAAGAAAGGATCGGCACCTGAGTGAGTGTCAGTGTGTTAATGAATGTTAATATGTTGGGAAGAGTGTGGAGAAGAAGCAGAGGGAAAAAGAGAGAAAAGAGTTTTCATTGGGTGTTGTGATCTTCTCACTGACAAATATCCCTCAAATGTACTCTATCTTAGTTTTTTATTATTATTATTTTAACAATGATTTTACTCAACTACCCCTTTAACTTGGTCGTAAATACGTTCTACCCTTGTGACTTGTCAAATACTCTTTTCCTCATGTAGATTGAGAGTTATTGAGGTTTGCTTAGGAATTGGGAGATTATAAAGGACTTTCTTTCAACATCGGAGATTGTGCAAGTGCAAGTGCAGTGGCTAGGGTTTCTAAGGGCGTGAGAGCTTCTAAGAATTCATTTGTCGAAGAGAGAAAAAGGAACTTTTTGTGTAAAAATAACAATAAGAGAGAGCAAGAGAGTTAAAATAAAAAACTTAAAATGGGGATTATCGAAAAATAAGGAAAAAATTTCCCCGTATCTTTCAATTTCAACGCCACCTTCATTCTGAAGTTTACACATTTCTTCCATAACTTATTGTTGTTCAATTCAATTCTCATTTAGTCATGGTCGAGTTGTTGAATTGGGAGTTTAGTTTTACTTGGTTTTGGCGTTTGCTTCCATAGCTTCTGTCTTTTTAGTCTGGGATAATGTAGTTGATTAGTATGATATTGTTAGCAAGGGGTAGTCTGACTCTATGTTGCATGTCTTAAATCTTAATGCAATTCATTATAAATAAATTATTTACTGGTGTTTTCATTTTGATATATTATTTGTTCTCCTTGTGTTTAGGGTGGTTCCTAACAATATATTTTGCATTTTAAAAAAATCTCATTTGTTCTTTTTCATTGTTTCGATCACTTAGAAAATTGTGGTGGTATGATTGCTTTTGTTTAGAAACTTGAAGCATTAAGCATTTATGTCTTCCGAAATTGAAATGCTTTCAAGGTTTATAGAAGATTATTAGCTTTGTTTATTTATAAATGTTCAAATGACTTTGTCTTGATGCAATGTGTCCATATGATTGTGAATATAGGCCTTTTCAAGATTTTAAGCAAATGTTGCAGACAAAAAAAAGGTTATTGTAAACGGAAAAAATTATGATCAATATATAAACATATTTGGGTGTCATTTATCATAATTGAAACTATCTTTCTTATTATTATCTGAATGATATACCTTAACTCTTATAATATCAACGTTCAAGGAGAAGTATATTTTCCACGTATGAACGTACATTTTGGTCATATCTCGCACAATAAGAAAGTTTGTGTGATAATTGAAAATATATTTATCACAATAACATATTTGATCTTATAATTTAAGTTGAAAACAATACAGTAAACACTCGACATTGTACAAAAAAATCTTTCAAAATTCGGTATATGTATTGTGTTACATATTAAAATTAACATACTACCAATAAATCAATAACGTGTACGACAACAATTTTAATTACATTCATAAAAAGTTACAAATTTGTTTATTATTTGTCATTATGTGTATGTTTATTTAGGAAGCTACCTAGTCTTGTAGTTGTACCAAAACTACATGTCTAAATTTTGTGCTCATTGGTCTTGATCTATTTATACATTTAAAGGAACATAATTTCAAAGCAACATTGCATAGCAAAACTAAAATCTTGATTTTGAATGATGTCTGTATATTCACCAAAACTAAAAGTTACAACTTTGTTTGTTATTTGTCACTCTGTGTATGTCTATTTAAGGATTGAATAGATTTTTAATTGCAATAAATTGTGATGAAAGTTAAGAGTCAAGATTGTTTAGAAAGTTACCTAGCCTTGTAGTAGTAGTCAAATAAAAAAACTACCTAGCCAAATTTTGTGGCCATTGGTCTTGACCTACTTATACATTTGAATGAAAATAATATCAAAGTTATATTGCATATAGCGGTGGGCATGGTTCGGTTAACCATATTAACCAAACCAAACCGAACTGTTTAAGGTTTGGACTAATTGAATTGAACCAAAGTTATGGTTCGGTTAACTGTTTGCTTACCTATTAACCGAACCAAAACCAAATTTTTGAACCAAAATATATTTTTTTAACCTTTTGCGAATTTAATTGTGTTTTTTATTCTTTTTTAAATTTAATTGCAGGGTACTCGAAACATTATGATTATATTAAGTGTAATCCATTGATAATAACTTCAACTTTGAAGTCCTAGTTGATCCTTCTCTTTATGAATATGGTTGATCATTCATATGGTGTTGTCCCTACAGAACAAAAATCTCACATCAATAGTTCAAACTATATTTTAAAACTTAAGTTAATAGTTCACACAATCAGAAAACTCCTCACGAAACTTATGTTGTTGGACTTCTATTATCATAATTCATAACTTCTCATCAACTTTAACAGAGAATTAATCCATCCACACACACTTAGAAATATTGGACTTATTAAAGATCTCATCAATTCACTTTCTATTGTTGGATAATGAAGCCTTAGTTCATCAAATTTTGAATTGCATTTTCTCACAGCCTTGCTCTACCCTCAGCCACTTAAATCACCAATTCACATTGCTAAATCAAATACTAAGCAATTCATATTTGAGCCTTAAGAACCCTCGCTATTGCTACCTCATTAGTATTACCTAGACATATAATTGCAATAAATTTTCAACCCACCAGTTACCAATAATACTTTCAAGATAAAATATGTGTGACAGAACATTTATTTTTAAGTCTGATGCAAGATTTCTCAATAAACCGGTCAATTATCCACCAGAAGAGGGCGATTAACGCTTCACTAGGCTGATAATGTCAAACAACACTTTATTCAAAATTGAAAAATCTTGTAAAATAAGATAATGCATATTTATAGGACCCAACTCCCCAAGAGCTTCTAGAAAATTTAAAAATTCAAGTAAAAATTACGGTATTAATAATAGACCAAAATTCTGAGATACATAATAAGGGTTCTACATCAATTTTCTACATCTTATATGAGAGTGTGACTATATGTGTGTGTTTATCAATTGATGCAGCCACAAAAACAAACCAATAATAAGCAACCTTAGCACAACATATGAATAAGCGCTTATGAATAAGTTATTTCTGTAACAATAACAACTTAACCAAAAATCAATCATACCCAGAAACAAAAATCAAACAAAATCATACCCATGAACCAAAATCAATGATACCAAAAAATAAACCAAAAAAACATCATACCCTGCAGAAAAGGAGAAATCAGAGAAGAGTGGGCTTCGGTTGAGTGAGAATCGCATAAATTAGGGCCAACATTTCTTCGAGAAGAAGAGGTGAATCAAAATTACACTAATTTTGTATACCCAAACATGCTTCCGTCGAGAAGAAGAAAAAGAGGTGAATCAAAGAAAGGTCACATTTCGTCTTAGAAATTAGGTTTCCATTCATGTGAGCTTCAATTGAGCTTCGATTAAGTGAGAATCAGATAAGAAGAGGTGAACTAGATTGAAATTGAAATGAAATTAGGGTTAATTAGGGTTCAGAATGAAATTAGGGTTCAATTCATTATTTTAGTGTGAAAATGAATTTTTGTGTGAGAAGTGAGAATTGATATGATTAATTGAGATATAATGGTTTGGTTCGGTTCGGTTCATAACAATTAATTGAGTTTAATAATCGTTTTGTTCAGTTAGTGAATGGTTTTTAAAATAACGGTTCGGTTCAATAACCAATGTAATGGTTCAATTAATTTTAGTTTGGTTCGGTTCGGTTAATCAGTTTTATTTGATTTTTGGTTATTTTTGCTCACCCCTAGTTGCATATTAAAACTAAAACCTTGAATTTGAATGATTTTCGCATATTCACCAAAATTTGGGAATCGTTCTTATATGCACCAAACATCATTGTGTATTTTAATTATGATCACATATTTATATTCATTAACGATAAAGTACATGCTTGAAGAAACTGTAAGTTCAAATATCAAGGTTCTTTTATGATGCGGATACAAAGAAAGTTGACTCGAAGTATTTTTATGTTGCGGTTCGAAAACCGGGATATATTCACAATTTCTCCATTGTGAATAGATTTTTGACATGTTCCCTTTATTAAGAAGGTAGTTGTCAATATTTTCCCTTAGAACCACGCTCGATTGTCTTTATGGTATCACAAAACTGAAAGATCATTTCAGAAAAGCCATATAAAGTTGTGATGAGTTTGAAGAACCGTTTATTACTGTCAAGAAGTATGTGTTGGATCAGTGTTAGAAATGGAATTTTGTATGGATTTGCTAGAATAAAGTTTTCTCATATAATGTCTTTTAATCATGACTATGCCATTGTATATATTCAATAAAAAAGTTTGATGATAATAATATAATTACCACGATAATATACTTTATCCTATAATTAAAGTTGAAAAAAATACAATAAACACTCGACAATGTAAGTTTTTTTCTTCTTCAAAAGTTAGTATATGTATTGCATTACATGTTAAAACTAACATAACAATAAATAACACAACTTTTATCGCTCTAATTCCAAAAGTTGAGAGTCCGCAGAAGTTTTCTGACTTTCGGCCTATTTCTTTGGTGGGCTGTTTGTATAAAATCTTAGTGAATCGACTTAGGTTAGTGGTTGGTAAAGTCATATCAGAAACTCAACCAGTGTTTGTTAAAGACAGACAGATTCTGGATGGGGTTCTTATTGCGAAAGAGGTGGTGGATGAAGCTCGAAAATTGAAAAAGGAGCTTATGTTTTTTAAAGTCGACTTTGAAAAAGCATATGATTCTGTTGATTGGATTTACTTGGATGAGGTGATGAGCAAGATGGCTTTTCCGGTTTTACGACGGAAATGGATAAAAGAATGTGTATCTACAGCAACAGCTCTAGTCTTAGTAAATGGCAGCCCTACAGGTGAGTTTCCTCTAGTGAGGGGTCTTCGCCAAGGTGATCCTCTGTCTTCTAATGTCACTAGCTTAACAGATAAACATAGATTATTTTGCTTAGTCTGGGTCATGCAGACAATTGTGTGCAGATGATGCTAAAGAGCATTCTCTCACGCAATGGTCAATAATATCAATCATACAACATAATCCTGAATGGAAGAACTTTTCACGAGATTAAAAAATTTAAACACGATATTCTCTTCACCTACATTGAATGTCAACTTACCACGCTTGGCATCCATTATGGCACCTTCAATTGCAAAGAAGGGTTTCCCCTAAAAGAATTTGAACTTGAGAGTCCTCCTTCATCTCCATCACAACAAAATATGCCGAGATATAAAATTTTACTACTTTGATAAGGATATCCTCAAGGATCCCAGTTGGATGTATAATGGAACAACCGACTAATTGAAGGTTCATATTGGTAGGTTTCAACTCTCATAAGGCAGACCTCTTAAAAAGGGATAAGGACATCAAGCTCACAATATCCCCTAAATCACACATGACACTCTCAAATTTTCATTTCTAACCATACAAGGGATGAAAAAACTGCTAGGATCTTTAAGCTTTGGGGGCAATTTATTTTGAATTACAAGACTGCATTCTCTGGTTAGAGCTATTATCTCATTGTCCCCTATCTTTCTTTTCTTTGATAATTTTTTATTTTTTTTTGCATAAGAAGGCATTTGAGACAGAAAATCGGTGAAATGAATGTTAATGTAGATTTTTTCAACAACTCTACAAACTTTTTAAACTGTTTGTCCAGTTTTGATTTGAAAAGTCTTTGTGAAAATTGTATCTTAGGCTTCTATGGTAACGGCGCGCTAGGTTTTTCTCTTTCTACCCCAACCTTCTCACTTTGTGGTTCCTCTATCTCTTTCCCACTCTCATACTTCTCAGTACAAGTT
The DNA here is from genome assembly GCA_946800305.1 of Medicago arabica. Classification (NCBI taxonomy): domain Eukaryota; kingdom Viridiplantae; phylum Streptophyta; class Magnoliopsida; order Fabales; family Fabaceae; genus Medicago; species Medicago arabica. The sequence goes on from OX326968.1 coordinate 51,253,500, forward strand.
ATCCTTATAAAATCTTTACCATTGACATTTGAAGTTATAATAAATCAATGGTCGACGTTGCATTTATTTTATGTCTGATATACAACCTCTATCATTTGTGTACCCTAAATGCTACCCTACAAAGATAATATCACTTTTGAACATAAAATTTATATTGTAAATTGAATAACTTGAAACATCATTCCAGACATTTCTTAATTAATGATCATGTTCATATTATGGCACAATATTTTTCCTTTTTCTTCCTTATTTGGTAAATGACTTTGGTTATTTTATTGAAGGTTTGAGTACTCCACTACTTTTGTAATGTCTATCACTTTATTTCGACTTTTGGTTTCATGAGGAAAACCAATAACAGAAGTTGTGGGAATGATACATGTGATCCAATAAATAAATATAGCAAAAATAAAACTACTTAGAAAATTAAACAAATATTACTCCAAAAAAAAAATTAAACAAATAATCACATAGAAGATACACTTTCATGTATGTGTTACTTGTATTTTTTCTCTAAAAAAAAATGTATGTGTTACGTGTATTTTTCTTTTTGACCTAATGCATGCGTTACGTGTGTATAGGAGAGAGGTAAAATTTAATAAGTAAATATGTTTTAAACAACCCATGAAATTAATTTAGTAATTACAAACAAAACACCAAAAGGAATGACTCTTGTTTAACATGCAACAATTAATGAGATTTGGGAGGCTTGAAACAGAGTTATTTTTTCTTCAAATAATCTGGAGGTTGAAGAGATTATAGATGTGATTAAATCTATCTTTTAGAAGTGGTTTATCACTAAAACAATGAGAGGGGAACGAGGGGTTCTAGTTTATATTTTTGAAGGGTTTTTTCAAAGCCACTTCTTTGTCCCATTGCTATGCCTTAGAAGCTCTAGACTGTGATAGCTTATACATTGGGTAACACCCAATTAACAGAGCTCTCATTATTTTAAAATGGGAACTTCTATGGTACACCCGCAAATTCAGGTGTATCGGTACTCCAACTTCAAAAATCTTTAAATTAACTATTATTTTTATGGAATAAAAAGCTATTTGTTGATATTTATTTTTAAGAAATGTCATTTCATAAGAAAAAACATCATTTCATTGTTTATAAAAGTCATACTAATTTTTTTTACATTTTATTATAAAAATAATTAAAATTCTCTATTATGAATACTAAAAATTCAGAAAAATTAAATTTTATTTCGTTGACCTTTTTGATAAATAAGATTTAATTATAGGTGATACAAAACAATTTTTCTCTTCAAAAAATAACACATTTAACTATTAATTTATTGATTTGGTGTACCAATACACTTAAATTTTTGGATGTACCATAGAATTTGCCTTTTAAAATAGTGCATCAATGATCTACTCATATTTGAGTCTATATCAATTAAATTAATTAATTAAAAATTAAGTTAGCATTATTATTTAATTTGGTCACAAATATATGCCTCGTAAATTATAAATAAATGGCTAAGATAATTAAAATCTAGATAGATATATACACATAACGATATTTGAATAAAACATTACATCTTAAATATCAAGAATTAACGTGAAATTTCGTCGAAAAACGTGAAATCTATACTATATAAATAACCTTTAATTAAGAAATAGGAATTATTTAAGAATTGTCTAAGTTAGGAGATAACAATTTAGATCCATACAAAGTTTTTTAAAAAGCAAAAAAAGTAAGTTAAATAACCATTAAAATTACTTTCATTACTTGTTACTATTTGTCTCCCTCAACAACTCTACTGCTATAAACACAGTTATCAACTGCAACCCTAAATATCATAATTGCCTTGTACCACATCAACTTAACGTGAATTGGTGAGCAACATATAGCTGCTATTTATTCAAGAGTTTTATTGTTGATCAATATCTTCATCGGATCACAACATATCATTGTGTGTGATTCAGATTGGTATGATTGGTGTATAAAGAGCCGTTCATATTGACCAAGTAGTAATACTTGTCCTTTCACCCCATTAGGAATTTCGTATGCAGCCAAATACACCAGATCTCCTGTGCTCTACTAGCAACCGTAAATAAATAGTTGGAGGATTTACATACTAATTATGTAACATCTTTGACAAAGTGTGTGACAAAAAAAAAACACGTAGGATTCCAACGAAGCCCTTTTTTTTCCCTATATTTTCTTTCTATCTCTGAAGATAATTTCATTCAAGGTGTGTCAAATATTAATTGTAGATGTCTCTTAGCCAAAATTTGATTGTGGAGTTAATTACCTAGCTATATGACGTGGATACAATGAGGGAGCAATGAATCCAAACTAAATTAAATTGAAAATAATTTGCTGTAATAAAGTTGTTCCGAGCGATTTACACTTTGTGGTGATTGAGGCTAATAATTGGAGGAATTCTACTACAGTCTCAAGCAAAGTTGTTCTTAACAATTGATGATTTATAGAGGTCAAGATATTGATCCGTCACATTTTTCAATTTACAAGAGGTCTTTTTTTCAGATAACAAAATCGTGAAAGTTCATCCACAATTTAAATCAGACAACATTTTAAAATCACAATAGCATGCACTTGAGGTCAGGATATTGACCCGCCATATTTCTTAGTAGTCGAGGTTAAAAAGTGTTCCAAAAACACTCATTAGCAAGACTTCCATTTAAGCTTTTTAAAAAATATCTCAAGACACTTGTTAGCATTTCGCTTAACTTCACATTATGGCTAGGTTAGCTCCACAATCAAATTTACCTTCAAGACATTGGTCAAATAATTGATCCAATACTATATGAATGGTAATAAGTAGTAATGCAGGAGTGAGAGTGAGTGTGAGACATGGAGTCCAACAAAATCAAGCGAAAACGTAGGGAAGTGACGGTGATTTGTTGAGTGAACAGGTAATATGATGGGAACATGTTCACATGCACATGGGACGGTCCATTTAGGTCTACCGGTACTTGTCATTGTCCACATCTATTATGAAATTTTCAAGGCTTTTGCTAGGTAGCTTGTGTTTGCTTATTACATTCATTTCCAATCTATAATGATCCTATCCTATGCAAACAGTTACACAAGTGAAAACGCGAAAGCAAAATTTTAGGAAACATTGGAAGTTATTTTAAGGGGGTGTTTGTAAATATGGATTTATTTGCAAATATGTGATGCTTTCACAATCTTTGAGATTGGAAAAGATATGATACTTGATGGTTCTCTTTGGTAGCACCTCTTCTCCACCGTTTTAATGGGTGTCACTATCATGAACCACCAACTATAGGCTAAGGGCCAGTCGGTTGGAGTGAAGGCACAAGTTCCCCATCTGGGCCCACATTGTTTTTGATTGACCCTACTTTCCCATCCCAAATTCTTTGCTGATTTTCTTAGTCTTCGTACCGTACGCACCACGCAGTCTGCACCCGCATAGTGTCTGTGACTGTACTCTGTACCTACTCTCTTATTCTCTCTCAAGAAACATCCAATAGTAGTAGCAGTATGAATGTATGATAGTAGTATAGTATCCTCAAAATTGTCACTCATCACCCATTAGAATGAAAAAATTACAGAGGGGAAAAAAATCAGAGAGACTGGGGATGACACACATGCCATACCGACACCACTAAACAAGATTAATTAGATGTATTAGATTGTGAATTTAGAAGACATTGTATAAATAAATTTTACACTTAAAATCAAATACAAATCCAATATTGTCACGCCACCTTGTTGGTGTAACTATATGTTAGAATTAGTAAATGATATGATGTGAGAAAATATACGGTTCTCATTGGATGTAAGGTTAACAATATTTTGGCCAAATGGATCATGTTATCCTTAAGTTATATGTTTATAATAAATTAGTCATTTAAGTTTATTTTGTTATTGATTGGTTTTAAGTTATTTTTTGTTACAAATTGATCTTTTAAGTCAAAAAATATTTACACCGTCATCTTTTTTTCCAGCCAACTTTGTTAAAAGGTACTTATAGACCGTTTAACAATAAAATGGTAGGTCTAAAAGTATTTATGACATCAAACATTATTACTTATATACATTTTCTTCTTTTTATTTTTGAATTTCAAACATAATTTTACATATAAATATTGATCAACAATATTATAAATCAAGTAATCAATCAATTTTATTTTGAATCAAGACCGATTAACACACCTATGAGCTCTAGTTTTGTGAGCAATGAATTTGGAAGAACCAACTTAACATTAAACATCTACATAAACACTTTTTGATTGAGTTTGATAAAAATAAGATAAGTGTCAAATATTTTATGACTTAAAGAAACCAATTTGTAACTAAAAAAATTTAAAGGACTAACATCTTATAATCATGTAACTTAAAGGATCGTAAATGATATTTGACCAAATATTTTATACTAACAATGAATGATCATGGTAACACTTTTTGAAAAAATATTTTATTAATTTAATTTTGTAGTTGTTTTTTTTTTGTTGATAAATTTTTTGTAGTTGATAAACTTTGTAGTTCATTTTAATTAATTTATAACCATTAAAATTAGTTTGCTGATTTATTAGATTTCTTCGATTACATGAGTAAAAGGAAAAAGAAAAACATAAGGGAAACAATAGAAAAACTAGAAACTAGGTCTTTAATTTAACAAGCAAAAAGATAGAAAAACCATAAACCAGGTCCTTAACAAACACCCATAAAGCATCAACCAACCACCGTGGAAAATATATTTTGCGTATGTTTGGTTATGCATTGATAAAAAATAATTTTAAATAATTTATTTTTAGATATTTTTAAGTAAAAATGAATTTAAGAATAAATTGAACATTCTTAAAAAAACAATAAATTTAAAGTTAAAATCAATTATAGAAATCAAAAACTATAAATTATAACTTCAGTAAAATCAATTATACATGTAAAACCAACTCTCATTGAAATCATCAAAACATGATAAAATCAATGGTTAATAGGCTTTTACCCTCTTGTAATATAGAGCATTTTTGGTTTTGTCCTTGTAAAAAAAAAATTGGATTCGGTCCTTGTAAAATATTTTGTTTTAGAATACCTCTTAGCCCAGCTGACTGTGCATTTTTGCTGATGTGACACATTTTTCCGATGACGTAGCACGATGATTGTATAAATAATTTTTTATTTTTATTTTTATGGGGTACACGTGGCATTTATTAATTTTTTAAAAAAATAAAAAAATCTGGAAAAATTAATAAAAAAATTCTTTAAATTTTAAAAAACGAAAAAAAATTCTTATATAATTAAAAAAATCTGGAAAAGTTAATAAAAATGAAAAAAATATGGAAAAATTGTAAAAAAAATGAATTAATTCTGGAAAACCTATTAACTCTAAAATCAATTTTGTTGGGTCATGAGGGGAGCTAGGGGGATTGTTCACAGCGAGGCTAGAACAACGATACAAGTGAGAGAGACACCACACTCTTACCCAAAACCTTAAGGCTATAGATTTATATGTCCTTTTACTTATAAGGTGTTCAACCTTTACTTTTCTATCCGATGTGAGACATATAACTCACTTGCACACAACACTCTGTTTAAACCGTTGTGGTACAACTGACCGGCTGCCTCGGTTGTACCACATCGATTTAAACGGAGTGTTGTGTGTAAGTGTGTGTTATATGTCCCACATCGGATACAAAAGTAAAGGTTGAACATCTTATAAGTAAGAGGGCCCATAAACCCATTGCCTTAAGGTTTTTGGTAAGAGTGTGGTGTGTCTCTCGCTTATGTGGTTGTTATAGCCTCGATGTGGACGGTCCCCCGAGCTCCCCTCACTGACCTAACAAATTCTAAAACTACTTTTGACCCACTAAAATTGAAACCAAACATGTTGGATAAATGTCCTCCTAAAGAGTATGATGGATAGTAAAATTCAATCCTTCTTCATATATTTATGAATGATCTACGATAGGTTAACATAATGGTGCAAATTAAGGAGCGTTTGTAGTAATCAATTGCATTCTTTGAAAGAGGAATGCTAGGGTCACACCCTCTAACACTCTCCTTTTAACACACCCAATTAGTTGAAGCCACATCACCCCGCTTTTTTACTCCTTAACCTGGAAACCGGCAAAACAAGTTATGGACAACATATTTCCATTTTAAATTTTTATTTTTATTTATTTATCTAGGACAATGGCTTTGTAGATCTATGTCTGTCTGGTCTCTCTTTGCCTCAATCTTCACAAGCTCTTGTGGTTGTATAAACTCAATCATCTTCTTTGTCCTAAGCTTTATCATCCATTTTCGTGAGATCTGTCATCTTTGTCGCTATCTCCGATCTAAGCCATCCCGCTACGCGGTCTGTAATGCCTCCTTTTTATTTAATTATTTTTAGTTAATATTTGAATACTTTTACATGATTTTATATTTAATAAGTGATAATATATTTGTTATTTTGTTTAGAAATATATTTGTTATAAATATGTTTGTTATTTGTTATAAATATGTTTGTTATTTGTTATAGAAATATTTGTTATTTTGTTTAAGAATATATTTGATATTTATTTGATTTATTATTTTTAGCATAAGTATTATTTGGCTTAGTTGCGTATATATATATATATATATATATATATATATATATATATATATATATATATATATATATATATATATATATATATAAGAGGTACATAGTGATATTAAGGTAAGGGAGTTTAGTGAAGTAAAATAAAATAGGATATTTTATTAGAAGGAGTTGTTATGAATTTTTATACTTGAGATTACGGGGTGTTACACGGTCAGCCGCCGTCGTCTGAGTTGCAACCTACAGTGGTCTTTTTGGTTTCTATCATTTTTGTTGTGAGCTCTGGTTGGTGGTTGTTCCTATTCTCCTATTTACACATTGAAATCTATCTCATCATAGTTGCCGCCGTCTCAATCGCGATCTAAGTTATTGCTCTAGGTTCCATCTTCTATAAGTATGACATATTGAGTTCGGTAATGTTGCCGAGTTTTGAGTTGGTTCGATCTTCCAAAATAGTTTTGAACAGGGAAATGTGAAACATATAAATGGCAGTGGCTTAAATTTTGGCATCTCTTTTGTTAATTTTTTACAACCCTTATGTTTTCTTTAATCCTTTTCCTATAATTTCACATCTCTGTGTCAAAAAAGTATAAAACGGAAAGAAGAAAAAAAGAGTGTTGAAAGAGCAAGTGTGCAAAGGTTTGTTAATTGTTTTACGACCGAGAGAACTTGCAGAAGAAATAGGGTTTTTTTTCTGTTGTTGTTGACAAAAGCAGAGGAAAGAGACTGTGTTTTTAGTTTTTCTAATTAAAAGGTTAATAATAATCTAATAAAATACATAAATGGTTAGAAAATGCAACTGGTAGCCAGGTACATGAATAAAAAAGTGGGATGATGTGGCTTCAAATAATTAGGTGTGTTAAAAGGAGAATGTTAAAGGGTGTGACCCTAGAATTTCTCTTCCTGAGATGAGTCTCAATAGCAAACCACCCTTGTTAGCTCCGCTTGCCCACAAAGTTTAACACCACAGCTTGAATTTCTATATGAATCCTGCTCTCCCCTTGCAAAATACACTCCCGTCCTACAGGAAGGACGATTTTGCCCCTGCGCATGTTAACTCACGCACGTGTAAAAGTGTGCGCTAGTTAACATGCGTTGCGTGACTTAAGTCACACATGTGTTAAACATTGCGTGACTTAAGCCAGACACTGCGCAAGTTAACTCACGCACAGATTTAACACGTGCGTGAGTTAACTAGCGCACATAGGAGGTTTTGTTTTTTTGTTTTGGTTTCGCATTTTTGCTAGCATGTATGTAATGTTTGCTCTCTTTGATCCTTTCCAGACACACCTTGTGCTTAGAAGCGAGTTTTTAAATCTATTTTGTTTTTGACCTCTTAAATGTAATTTTGATCCCTCTGTTTACATATTCTTTAAATTATAATCCTTATATTTCTAAAACCGGTTTTTTGATCCCTATGTTAATAGTCAAGATTTTTATTTTTCGTTATATTTCATTTTTCGTTATTCATTCAAGCACGTGTTAACTCAAACAAATTACGAAAAAATAAAGGACCAAGATAAGGGAAAATGTTATAAAAATGCAAAAAAAGCGCAAATGTAATATACATTCAAATCCGACAAAATATCATAAACAAAACTACACAAGTCATAATGCCTAAACCCTACTGTTGTGGACTCCTGCTCCGTCGTCGTGGAAACTGCATCTGCTCCAGCATGCTCCACTCAGACTGTATACCTTGCATCATCAAAGTACCTCTGGATTACCAAACACATCAGGATGCCCCATAGCACTATCCACTCTGACTCTAATGTTGACGATGATCTGGTATGGGTCGGGAGGATGTATGGCTCACTGCCGGTCAACAATAACCTCCTTGTAAGGAGGGACAAGACGAGGAGGTGCCTAAGTTGCGTAGTCAGGAATGGCCGCATGGGGTTCACAATAGGATGTGACACTCTATAGAACCATCTCATGTACTCCCTACTATGAGCCCACGGTTTGTCCTCTGGCACCAGATCACCCCTCTGCTGCTGGCTGAGGACATGTAGAGCAAACTCCATGAAAGTTTGGGCCACGTCATCTGCCGTAGTAAGCTCAACATCTGTAGGAGACCTGGGCCGTGTCTGGACATACCCGTACTGCCTAAGAAACCGCTCAGGCAAGGGACGGAACATCCTATCTCTGCCGGCCATGATCCATCTGGAGTACTAGCATATGTCATTAAAGGGCGTGATGTGTCGCCGTCTCTCGTACGACCTCCAGAGGACATGAGAGTGATCCATCGCATCAATGGGATCTCTGTAGTGTCCAGGGTCCGTAAAGCCCCTATGAGGTCTCCACTGGCTCACAAGTTGGGCTACTGCCGAGTCGTACACGGGTCGTACACATCACTACGAACCCTCGAAATGAGGTTCGTGAAGTGCGCCAAAGTCCATCCTTGCAAACACAAAGAACCAAATATATATCAACACAAGTATTATACAAACAAGGTAAAAAAGAAGAAAAACAAGTTAAACAACGCACAAATTTACGATCCAATAAGTTAAAAAGAAGAAAAACAAATCTTACCACAAGCAGGGTCATGTAACCACCACAGGAGGCCACTGATGAATCGGAGGTCAGAGATAGCTGCTCGTACAGGAATGCTAGCCCATCTCACCCCATGACCAGTCGTCCAAGGCGTCCTGATCTTGCAGCGCAAGCAGCCACAACAGATTAATGTTTTTGTTTTTCTTGCGGGAGAAAATGGTTCATCCAAGCAAGAGCAACATAAACGCCTTAACGCATGACAATCTAACTTGAACTCGCTCGATATCCTCCTCTTCTGTGTAAATCTCAACTAGATGATTACACCTATTCAGGAGCTCCTCGTAACGCCTCTTAAGTACACCAAAACTGATATGCGGACCACCCTGCATGTTTAGCTCCCTAGCGGCATCCTCCTCGTGAATAAGCAGGTCCACCTGCATCATCTCCATCGCCTCGGTATGGGTGACCTCTCTATCAGAAATGAGCTTCCCAGTGATGGGGATGCCTAGGAGACACGCAACATCATCCAATGTGATGGTCATCTCTCCAACAGGTAGATGGAAGCGGCTGGTCTCCTTATGCCATCTCTCTGACATCGTACAAACGAGCCCGTGAGAGATGTTCTCGTACCCACTATTTAGGAAGGGAGTTAGACCAGACGCATTCAGTACATCCCAAAACCAATTATTTTGTGCTCCCAGTTGAGGCACCGTCAAGTTTTTTTCAGGCTCGGCTTCTTCCCGTGGGAGATACCTCTCACCCTATGCTTTCTCCGAAACTGAAATACAAAAACAAAAAACAACAAACAACACCGTTAAATAAATAAGTTGTAAAATTACCATTAAAATAGTAAAAAAGAAGTAAAATAAACATTAAAATATACTTACATCGGCATCGACCCATATCCTGCATGCCACATGTCCATCAAAGCGAGGTAAAAGCGAGAGGTTAGAAGGCCCCCATGCATAGCCGTCTAGTCCGGCCTTGTACACCACCCTCGACACCCCCTGGAAACGAGCCCCAACATCATCATCCTGCTGAGGCTGAGCCTGAGCCTGAGGCTGCGCAATATCTTCCTGCTGCTCATGCTCCTCAATATGAGGTTGCTCCTCCTGCTCAACAACAGGCTGCATATGATGATGTTGCTGATGCTCATACGCCTCAAACTGATACTGGTGAGGCTGAGGCTCCTCAAAATGATACTGGTGAGGCTGAGGCTCCTCAAACTGATATTGCGTCGGGTCCATCGCCTGGGATGGACCAGTCTGTGATGAAGAGGGCCCATGCCCAGCATCATCTTCACTGGCAAGTCTCGTGCCCCCCCACTCTCCCTCGACCCCGGCCATGTAAAGGATGGACTACTGCTTGCTTCTCCCTCCGTGCACTACTAGTAGAGGTAGGCCTCCCTAACCTAAGTCTGTCAGTCCTCTCCCTCTGAAACATATCTGCACAACACAACATTTTAAAAAGCACAACATCAATGACACATTTTCACACGGACATTGTGTCATTTCTAACAATTCAAGAACAACACGGAAGTTTCGACAATGTCATTTCAATCTGTAATTTGCCAAATTGTTGTCAAACATACTATATTCTAACTAATTTCATCATTAACTATCCAAAAAACACACAAATTTTTCATCGACGCATTTTATCAAACACCTAGAGTTCAATTTTTAATCAACATAAAATCTAACAATTTCTAAACCCTAAACTACCACAATGCACTATAAACAACATCTAAACAACAATTCATAAGTTAAATCATCACTAACAATCATAAAAACTAACATGCAAGACAAATTTTAAAAAACCTAAAAATGTCAATTTTCTTCAAAAAATCTAAAATTTCAACCAAAAAATGCAAAGTGGGATAATCATCACTTACTTGATATTGTGGACGAAATTGGCTTTGAATGGCGCAAAAATGGTGAAAATCGCACTTGGTGGGGAAAAAATTCGAATTTTGGAAGTTTGGGAAATGAGGGAGATGGGATGCTGTGTTGCTGTTATATGACTTAAGTCACGCTACACAACTTAACATGCGCAACGCAACTTAACATGCGCAACGCAACTTAAGTTGCGCAGAACACATAACGTGCGCAAGTTAAGTCACGCATCGTGACTTAACTTGCGCAAGGGCATTTTCATCATTTTGGCTGGGCGGGAGTGTATGTTGCTGGGTGAAGAGTGACTATCTTTCTATATAAAGCACTTGTGAACATGAGAACTAGTTTTGGGTTTCTGCAAATGTGAACAAAATCTCATACACAAATACAGTTTCACTTCATGAATTGGGTTTATATCTCGTGGTCAGGATTCAAACCCTAATTCTCCATGTTGCAAGAGACTATTAATTGTCTTATGTTAGACCCAATTTATGCTGGTAAAATTTATTTTCTTATTCTAAATAGCTTAGTGATGAAACTCACTCAATGAATGTTGTGGAAGATTGCACATTTAAATTTTTACCAAATGTGTTAGACGACATTGTAGTTATACTTACGGGACAACATTTTTTTAATATTATTTTTATGGGAAATGAATTTTATTAAGAAATGTTCGAAATCAAATATATCAAATGAAAACTATTTAAGATATTAATATAATAAACACTCTTCTCTGATTAAAATAACTCTTCTACATGTACCAAATTGAAATTAAAATCTTTTTATAGTCAAAATTCTACCCCCACAAAACCGTACTCTTACAAGTCTTTCGTCAATGAATCATCTTCCACCCCAGCCACCGTGGAAAAGTTATTTCTTTGGCTACTCTATCATTTTCGGATTTGAAATCTAATAATGTCTTTGTTGATGTTTTTAAGATTTCAAGTTTACACCTAGTGTGTTTGCTGAAATGTTTGTGGGCTCGTTTTACCTATACTGTACTATGTTTTGAGAAAGAGACTTATGTTGGCTATCATGAAATTCAACATTTACTCTCAAATGACTTATCGATATGCGGTTGGATTTATCTTCTAAGAGATCATCTATCATCGACTTGAGCAAACATATATGTAAATATCTCTTCCCCAAGTTGAATGAAATTAAAGACCATAAGGAACTTCTGAGCCCATGGGTTTAGGCATGGAGTTAGATTTGATGGTTGTACCGTGGGATCCAAGTTCCAACTATACCATTTATTTCAAGTCAAATAGCTACTTTTGCAACTAAGATTCGGTAATTTTTGGAATTCAATTAGATTGGACCCAGCTTATCTTGTTCTTATTTTTTTATTACAACTAAAAACGCTTTTGTATGACCTTGTCATTGACAAAGGGAAAAAAAGTTAAAAACTATAAATGCTAAAACCGGTCTAAGATGACTCATTGAGAGTGATAGAATTTTGTTATGTTCTTATGACTAAGTTTTTTACTTTTTTTAATTTAATTTCAATCCAAATCCAAGTAACAGCTTAGCTGCAATGCAAATGGTGTTTAAGATCTTGTGGTCATATTTTCATATTTTAAGATCCAAGTAACAGCTTAATTTGATTTTTCAATGACTTTGCTGATACAGCCAAACAAACTCCTTTTTCTTTTGTAGTTGCTGTCAATGTCAAGTTAGTCAGTTTCATTACTAATTCCACCAATATAATTACACATTCATTCACACCAATTCAGTTATTGATCGATTAAACTTAAAAGTTATAAGATACACTATATTAGTGAATATTTAGTTATTTATTACAGTATTTGTATATTAAGAATTACTGGAAACCTTTCATTCAAATTTTAAAGTCAATAATGGTCTTGGCTCCGTCAAAGAGAATGCACAGACAAAGAGTACAAGACTATTGTGCTACCCAAAATAATAAGACAGAGACTTTAATAGACTTTGAAAAAAAATTGTTTACAGATAATTGTCAATTATTGACATTAAGTTTCTTAACTGTTTACTATTTCTTGTGCGTGGGCTTTGAATATTTTCGTGCTACAGGCTGTAGTGCGTAGATTTTAAATTTTACATCATCATATATAAACTTTCTTGAATTGATCAATATGACCAAAAATGTCCTATTGGCCAGATCTAGGAAGGGTTTTTAGCAATCATTTACATATGCAATGTAATAGTTCGAGATTTAAACATCCGATTATCAAGTATTAGTGCACAATTGCAACACTAATACATTATCTCGCAGTACTGCAGTCACCGTCAAACATTGAATGTGCAAGCTTTGTGACTATTATGTGGAGTACCCAGCAACAACGAAACAACAAGGTTTGGCGCAACTTGGTGGACACGGACATAACTGTCATGGAATGAACCAACAAGTTGTTACACGGTTGGTATTCAACCCAAAGTAGGTGAGCAAAGTGAAAGAGGTGAAGTGGGTAAAACCTTTGTTGGACAAGTATAAATGCAATGTCGACGCTTCTTTCTCTACCTCTCAAAACAAAGTAGGTATTGACGTATCTTTAAGAGATGGCGAAGGGAAATTCATGCTCGCGGGCATTGAATGGTTCACACCTTGTATTTATGTGGACAAAGGCGAGGCTTTAGTCCTTTAACATGTTTTGAACCATTGCTCTTAGAACCATTCCAAAATCCTAATCTCTTCAAATAAACGAGATTATGACTAAAGAGATTGGTACTTTGAATCTCCTCATTTTCACTCGGGCAATGCTATTGATCCCGAGGCACTGCTCAGCGAAATCATCCTGATAGACTTGCAGCAATTGGATTTTAAAATCAATATAAACACATGAGTGGATGAAAGTAAATGAGGGCCACCACCATGCATGCTTTCCCGTCGTCATCATCTCTCGCGATATCTATCATTGCCCTTTTCACTATTTAACTATATAAAACTCTATTCGTAGCAATTTGATTTCTTATGAAAATAATCTCGTTTATTTAATAGTGAGCCCTGGTTTTATGGGTGAACTAATGTTATCAAAAACATGAATGAATGCTAATTTAGCTTAATACAAATTAAAAATGCGCTAATATTGATTCAAAAATTTGACATGATTTTAAAACCTCCAGAGTCATTAGGTACTCGTAGTAATCCTTCGTAACATCCCGAATATAAATCTAATCCTCATAAATAACCCTATCAACCTGAAAGAACCAGAAAAGAACACAACACTTCAAAAGTTTATACAGTTAGAAAGAATTAACAATAAAGCAACTAAATAACTCGAGTCATCTTGTCAAAAAAAAAAAAACTCGAGAGTTCTAAAACTTCATTTTCTTTATTTTTGACACTAAAACATGTTTGAAACATAATAAAATTAAGTTAAAAATTAATTAAGACTACCTTAAAAACAGTGATTAATGAATAACTATTACTCTCTATCATACTTAACTTCATGCATGTAGTCCACATCAACCATACAACTCTCATTTTTATGTTGTCGTGTTATGCGCTGTTATTTTAAGACAAATTATTTTCTCACTCTTCTGTTTCTCGCGTGTGCCATAATATTATAATATTTTAGATTATAAAATTTAAACAGTGTAAAAATACGTTAAAAAGACCCTTCAACATCTTATAACATTTTTGATTTCATAATTTGAACGAGACGAGAAGGGTGGAAAAAAAACTCTCCTTTTTTAAAGGTAAGAAGCCCAACATTGCTTTTCATTTTGATGAGCAGGAGTATGACTTTTGTCTTTAGACTCCTCAATATCTCTATAATCCCCTTAATACACATCCAATAGTTATCTATTGGATGTAAGTTTTTTTTTGTCAAACACACATCTAATAGATAACTACCGAATATGTGTTTAGAAAGCCTTAAAGATATGAATTTTGCTCTCCTCCCAACAGAAAACGCTCGCGTCTAACTGAATTTCCCAAAATACCTTTGCGTGAGTGTTTACACCGATTTTTGGTAACGTAAACTTCATTTGCCATCGATGGTAACAAATGTATTTTTAAAGGGGATCATTTAAGCTTCGCGGTTTATGACACCACTTCATGCATTCTTTAAGAACATTAATGTCAGAAATGCATCCAACATCTTGTAATAACAAGTTGTCTCATGACAACATGATAGAAAATTGCTCAAATGAGTATGTTAAAAAGAAAAAGAAATAGAATAAAGATGAAAAGAAACACAAAAGAAAAAGGAAAGTAAAACAAGAACATTGATATTAAATTGCAGGAATGTAAAGGGTGGTTGGAATCTATCATTCTGTCCATTCCTGAACCAGATTGCTCACGCCGCGTGTGGGTGTTGCATAGTTTTCAGAAATCAAGAAACCAACCCATTGTTATTATTACAAACTGGTATATATAGACCTTGTAGGAAAAACTATCAAAAACTACCAATAACTTCCTATACTTAGAGCCCTACACTTGACATAATTACAAGACATTAGAAAATAACTTCAATAAACTTCAGCCTTGTTTATTACTACATCTTCGACTTTGCCTTATGATTATTACTACCACCATATCCACGTTGAAGTACTCCAAGTCATAATAATAGAATTTAG
Source organism: Medicago arabica (assembly GCA_946800305.1). Lineage (NCBI taxonomy): Eukaryota > Viridiplantae > Streptophyta > Magnoliopsida > Fabales > Fabaceae > Medicago > Medicago arabica. The sequence goes on from OX326968.1 coordinate 51,268,971, forward strand.
ACATTAGATCTTGCATAGGGATGGATCTTGCTACATCATGTTCCAACCAATACATGGCCAAGAAATTCTTTATTTCACTAAGTCTTTTCCCACACAAACCAATCCTTCATTAACCACATACATGAAATATATTAAATCACTTTGTCAAAAACACGGCGTGTCAAAGTCTGTAAGATCTTGGTCGGAATCTCTTTGCACTTTGTAGTGTGTCGAAATAACTCATCTGCCTTGTCGAAAATAGAATCATGATTTCGACCAAATATTTCATTTTTGGTGTTAACAGAGGCCCCCCAAAATGTTGTTTCTCGAAAGACATGAGAGGAATAACATTTTGAAACATAATACCAAAAATGAACAATGTATGGTTTTCTTCGACCACTTCATCAAAAGTTCTTTTATCATCTTTTCAAGCCAAATTCAAATTTGGTATATTGGCTTTAATAAACTTTTAGAAAATCAAGACCACTAATTAAATAAAGGGAAATGATAATTATTATGAGGGATCCAACTAACCAAATGCACAAACCATTGTTCATCCATCGATTTTACAACAAGCCGTGCTTGATTTCCGTCGAACTCTATTTGTATCTTCTTTGATTCTTTACACGTTACCCTCTTCTTGTCATTCTTCAAATTTTCATTTGTACAATTTAGCACTCATCATAAATAAAATATGAAGAACGAACACCATTTGTACATGACTTTGAAAGAGAACAAATTAACTATGTTCATGGTATTGTTCCTTTAGACATCGAACCTATTTTCAAACCCAGACTCTTGGTTTTTCAATTTAAATCATCTAGCCAAGTTTAAAAACCAATTATTCTTCATTTCATTTTGGCTTTAAAATACCAATCTTTGTAAAACTTTCAAGCATTTCATATGATCATGGTTTAAAAACAAAACCATTTCGATTTATGGTTTCAAAAACCATTTTTATGGTAATAATTTGACATATATATCCAGAAATTTTTCAGAACACTGTTAATCATAAAGATTAAATCACCATTTTTAAAACACATAAAGCATTAGAACTACAATGGAAATTTCTTTCAAAGGTTTTGAAAAAGTTTTTAAACATGGCTTAAACGAACAATTTTTTATGCATATAAAGTGTTGGGTCGCGCTTGAAATGGTCCCACCGGGTGTGCCAATTTGTTTGCACCGATTTTTGGTAACATAAACTTCATTTGCCATCGATGGTAACAAATGTATTTTTAAAGGGTATCGTTCAAGCCTCGCGGTTTATGACACCACTTCATGCATTCTTTAAGAACATTAATGTCAGAAATGCATCCAACATCTTGTAATAACAAGTTGTCTCATGACAACATGATAGAAAATTGCTCAAATGAGCATGTTAAAAAGAAAAAGAAATAGAATAAAGATGAAAAGAAACGCAAAAGAAAAAGGAAAGTAAAACAAGAACATTGATATTAAATTGCAGGAATGTAAAAGGTGGTTGGAATCTATCATTTTGTCCATTCCTGAACCCGATTGCTCACGCCGCGTGTGGGTGTTGCATAGTTTTCAGAAATCAAGAAATCAACCCATTGTTATTATTACAAACTGGTATATATAGACCTTGTAGGAAAAACTATCAAAAACTACCAATAACTTCCTATACTTAGAGCCCTACACTTGACATAATTACAAGACATTAGAAAATAACTTCAATAAACTTCAGCCTTGTTTATCACTACATCTTCGACTTTGCCTTATGATTATTACTACCACCATATCCACGTTGAAGTACTCCAAGTCATAATAATAGAATTTAGACATTAGATCTTGCATAGGGATGGATCTTGCTACATCATGTTCCAACCAATACATGACCAAGAAATTCTTTATTTCACTAAGTCTTTTCCCACACAAACCAATCCTTCATTAACCACATACATGAAATATATTAAATCACTTTGTCAAAAACACGGCGTGTCGAAGTCTGTACGATCTTGGTCGGAATCTCTTTGCACTTTGTAGTGTGTCGAAATAACTCATCTGCCTTGTCGAAAATAGAATCATGATTTCGACCAAATATTTCATTTTTGGTGTTAACAGTGAGTTAATTCACGCATGGTATTTTGGTCCGCGTGAGTTAACTCATGCTAGTTGCAAAGTTGCAATTGAATGTTCAGTTTTTATGAGCTTAACAAAAAAATTGTGCTCAAATAGTAACCAATTGACAATAAAAGAAATGAGAAAGAAGTGGAAAGTGAACGCATTCCTTAAGGAGCTTCTTTATGGAAAAACTCTAATAGTCCAACCAATGTGAACATATCAGCAATGCCAAAGATTGCATAATGGAAAGAAAGGCAAAATAGGCTGATTTTTTGGTTATTGTGATCATTGGAATAATGTAAAACTTCAAATTATGCCAAAATACCCTTTCGTTGTCAAGTTGTGGTTATTGTAGCACAGTGACATTTAACGTGGGAAAGCTTAAAAGTTTTCCATCATGGGAAAGTTAAATATAACCATTTGATCAAATAAATAACACACTTTTATCATACACCCACAACATTAGATTTGTTTCCACACCACTATTCTCCCCCACCTCAAAGACTTCGGCTATGGCATAAAGAGGTGACTTGCTTCCATAACAGAGTCATAACATAGTCTCGTTTACAATCACCTCAACAAACAATTTTTTTTTTAAAGGAATAAAAATTGAAAAAGGATGACAACAATGGTAAATTGTGTAGTTAAGAAAAAAGACCTCAAGTAGGTGTTCTGGTAAAGATTGATGAAAAGGGGGAAAGTTGATTTATGGAAGAAAATAAATAAATTCATATTTGATTTATGTTTTTATTGTTAATTTTACTAGGAATTTATTTTAGGATATGCATTCAAATTGGTTACATGATTCTGTTTTCATATGTTGATTTTGGAAGGAAATTACTGATAATTCTATCAATGATTATGATTAAGGAATTTGTTTTTGCGATGTTAGATGTAAGAGATCAACATGAGGGGAAGAATGTAGGGGAGAAGAGTGGTGGAAGATGGTGATGAAACAAATCCAGTGCTGTGGGTGTATGATAAAAATGTTTTTTTATTTGATCAAATGATTATATTTAACTTTCTCATGGTGGGAAACTTGTAAGCTTTCTCATGTTAAATGCCATCTTGTGGCACATTCGTGTAACTCACCCAATTAACAAAAACTCATGCTTTTGAAAATTGAAAACTAGCGTGACTTAAGTCACGTATGTGTAAAAACTAAATCACGTTTTTTACACTTGCGTGAATTAACTTACGTAAAGGTATTTTGGGAAGTTTAGTTGGACACGAGCGATTTTTCTGTTGGGAGATGAGCAGAATTCTATAGATAGTGGAGGCCTAAAAGAAAGTTCACATGATTGAGCCTTTTACAAATTTTGGAAGCCCCAAGTTTAAAAGAGTTGGAATCCCGAAATGACCATTTTTTTGAATTTATCATATTCAAGAATTTTTTTAAAATAAAAACACTTCAAGTCTAAAAAGCTAACATTTTGCAAAAAAAAAAAAAAAAAAAGTCTAACAAGCTAACATGCATATTAAAAAGTAAATTCTTGGGCATGTAAGCCCATATGTGTCATCATAGAGAAGATTCTTCCGTTCTCTAAGGGGAACCTCCAAAATTGTAACATGATACATTAAGACTATATCTCGTCCAAAATTCTTAACTAGTCAATTCGCGCATCTGTTTCCTCCATATAAGGTGTGCTTGAAAACCATGGGTCATTGCAATATCTCGTCTCCGCCGGATTAAGGTAAAGATGTGTCTATTAAGCTTGCAACTCTGAGTAACAATATCAATCAAAAGCTTGAAAATACTTTCAACTATAATACGGGAAAAACCATGTTCTCTAGTAATTTGCAACAATGTGTACATTCCCCATGTTTTTGTACGAAGGACATCACAAGTTTCAATCCTTTAAGTATATTCTTTCAATCAACGAGTGTCTAAATTTCGATAAAGACCACCACAACCTACACAATCCATTGAAACCTTGCAAGCTTCGTAACGGTTAAGCTTATCCAATCTTATTGAGAATGCTTCCGCTCATATAAATGGTCTGATGCCTCTATCTTCCCGTCCAAAGAGATTAATTTTACTGCCAGTATATTTCAGCAAAAGAAATATAAATAAAATTACCGTTAACATATACCAATTTTAAGAGATTAAAATATGTAGTAGTGCTATTTTCTACCGAACACTCAACGATGAAATTCACGATGGCAGTGAAAAAATGTGGCTAGTAGTTTCACTTTTACATTTACTAGTGAAAAGTGTCCGTCTAATCCGCTTTTTTTATTGACTAACGTTTGAAAAAATAATGAACGGTGTTTTTTTTATGAAAATTTAATTTTAATTAAAAGTACAAATATAAATGATTTTTACTTTCAAATTATAAAAAATAAAACTGACCATGATTATCTATTTCAGTGACACGAACATTGTAACAAAAATATATAATATAAATTCTTATTTTTTTAATCACACCAACAACAATATTTATTATAAAAAAAAGTTGTGGGTATAATTGGGATAATGAAAAACTAAGTATAGACATACTCATCTAGTTTGATACATTTTTTAAAGGATAAAGGAAAACAATTGCACATGTATATACTCATATCTTGTTTGTTACATTTTTATTTTAATATTTAAATTTAGTCTTATCTATTTATTAAATGTGTTATTTGTATTGAAAATTGAGGATATTTTTGAAAAAGAGAAAAAGTCAACTCAAAAGAGATGAAAATGATTATTTTCTTTAATAAGTCAATTCATATACTATTAATATAAAAAGTTGGTATATTATTAATCCATCATAATTAATTCTCCAACATAAAGGTGTTATTTGTTTGATTTAAAGATCTTGTCTAGGAAAATGAATTTCTTAGTTTCTCATATACATATAAGGAAAGAAAACATTGTGCGTATGATTTAGTTAAGTTAGGCTTATACTTGAGTGGGTTCTTGTTTTGAAATTCAATCCATATGAAGGTTAGTCGCATCTTTAGTTGAGTTTTCATATGTATATATGTGTGCTAGTTTTATTTTGTTTTTACCGGTCATCAAGCCAATGACATCTGCAAATTAATAAAGGGGATCTGAAATGGAGTTTAAAAGTTCGAAATACAGGATCGCTAGATATCAATTTAAGGAAGCCCACAATCAATTTCAAGAAAAATACAAAAATAATTAACCCCAAATCACAATCCTTATGAGTTTGATGGGTTACCCAAAAATTGAAACAACAAACACTTGGATCAAAATCAATTAAACTCTTTATTCCACACAACAATGATGGAAATTGCATCTTTGTGAAAGACTTTGCTTAACTCGAGCCTCTTCTCCTTTTCTCGTTACGGTTGATGAAAATCGGGTTTTTCTGTTTTTTAACTTTGCTAGGGTCAGATCATGTTTTCCGTGTACAAAGCAAAAGGTAAGTTGCAGGTTGCCAATGATAAATTCTGACTGTTCACAATTTTTTTTATCATATATCAATGACTATAAATGTTTGTAAAAATGTTTTACAAAGATCTTTAATGTGCACAAATTTGTAAATGTAAATAAATGACTCATAAATATTATTTCATATATAAAGATATAAATATTACATTGCACATATCCTATATAAATATTATTCCATAAATAAATATTACACAATGTCTTACAAAATGAAAAATAAAAAAAAAATAGAAAAACTAAATTTAATGAAAAATAATAAAAATAAAAAACCGCAATTAGGAAACCTAATGCGGTGGTAAATATTGTACTCAAAGACACCGTCATGAAAATCGGAAGCTTCATATCTTCTTTCTCCATAAGTTTGTTCTTCAAACTCCGCGATATTAAATAGCTCACCATGAATATGCTACGGTCAAAACAACCATCCTCCCTCCAAACAGCACGCTCATAAACTTTATCCAACACAATTTATTCTTCATTGGATAAAGTATTGATCTCCGGCGGTGTGGTCCCATGACCTTCAGAGGACTTTTGACCACCACCACCTTAATGGTGGGTGGAATGGTCAGAGTCACGATATCACTCTATGACAAGTTAAGAAGTAAATAGAATTAGGAAAATGCTTAAATGTAGGACAACTTGTTCGTACAAAACACACGAATGAGTTAGTCCCAAATAATCAAGTTAGTCCCACATGTGTTTGTTCATGATCTATGGAGCACGAACACCTCTAGAATTAGGCGTGTCGCGGTGTCCGGCACGCGTCTGTATCCAACATCCGTTGTGTGTATGATTTAGTTTCTTATACATATAAGGAAAGAAATCAGTGTGCGTATGATTTAAGTTAGGCTTATACTTGAGTGGGTTCTTGTTTTGAAATTTAATCCCTATGAAGGATAGACACATCTTTAGTTGAATTAAATATTCATATGCATGTGCGCGTACGTGTGCGTGCATGTGTGTGGAATTACATGTACTAGCTTTAGTTTGTTTTTTTTACTATTGTTTTTGGTTATTTGTAGCTTGTTGTGTATTTAATTTTCTATATTTATTTGCATATTTATGCATGTATAAACTTTGTGTTTATCTTTGTCCTTTAAACAATATACTCATTGTGGTTCCTTAAGTCGTCGCTAACTTAGTCTCTAAGGTCGCTCGTTATTTTTTTTAAGAAGCTTAATATATATATATATATATATATATATAGTCAGGATCCGTTGACACCAGGTCTCAACAGATTCGTTGACACCAAACATCAACCATTGATTTTATTTAATCAAAAGATAATAATTGTATCTATATTCTATTTCCTGTGCAATCTTTTTCTCAATCGCACACTATTATTGTTTCCACTTCATCTACTTTAACGCAACAAAGATCATCTCAATTACATAAACAACATAATCACCTCTGTTGATCCAACATAATCACCTCTGTTGATCCAACATAATCACCTATGTTATCCTTGTCTCTCTAATTTTTTGATTTGATAAATTATCTCTGTCTCTTAGTAGTATCCATGACATAGAAAACTGCCGAATTTTATTCGTTGCTCAAAGGGTTTAAAAATCTAGAAAGCATTTTTTGAGTTAATGGACAATGGATAAAATTTCCAGAAATTTAATTAAAAAAAGAATGAAAAGGTGTCGATAGATGTATGGCTACTTGATAACTGTCAAAAAGTAGTTGAATAGAATATACATTTTAGGCACTTTGATTACTTAGTTTGCATGTTATCGAGTAAAAAGTTCACAAATACTAAAGAATCATTCAATTATGCCTTTTACATCTAATACCAACCTTTTGTGTAGGAAAATGGATGCCTGGACACTTTAGAAGCAAGGAATCATGGAGAAATGCAAAGGTTAACTCGCCACGGCGAGCTCAGGCAGGGAGTTCAAGTCCACTCGCCTCCATTGCGCCATGGCGAGTGCAAGGCGAGCATATTTACTCGCGAGGCGAGTTAAGGCGGCCAAAATCTTCAGAAGTGACGTGGCACAAAACCACTAGTGAAGAAACCTCAACTCGCCATGGCGAGTGATGGTACTCGCGAGGCGAGCTGAGGCAGATCATAATGTCCATAAAAGCCACTTGACCTATTCATTTAGGGATATCTCTTGTACTTCCAATTTTCATTTCTATAGTACATTAGAGAGAGATAGGGCTTGTTCTTCATAGAGTGGGAGTGATAGAAGGTGGATTCTTCCTCATTTGTTGAGAAATCACAAGTTTGTAATGAATCCTCATCCTTTAATTCAATCTTGCAAGACTACCATGAGAATGAGTAGCTAAATTTCTATTGTTGGGATTAGAGGTACTTAACCTTGCTAAACATGTAATCTTTTGATCCTTTAATATATGGTTCTAGCATTTAATTTGATATTGAGATTATTCTTGCACTTTATTATTTATGTTTGATTTAATTGCTATTGAAAAATACTCTTGAATCTAGGTTTAGAATAATCATCTATCAAAACATAAATTCTAGACATGGAATTGATGATTTGATAATCACTCTTTTGTATCCAAACTTAATGCTCTCGGACTGTTTAATATATTGAGACATCATCAATTAAACGTTACGATCGACTCTTGGATCGTTTGATAGTTTGAGACATCGACTATTGAACGATGTAATTGATCTCACAATACCATTTGGACACAAATGATATCGTCGAGGGATACGTGATAATATCAAAGGAAAGCTAGAATCCGTATACGATCCTTAGGTTATATGTGGCGCTTGGTCAAGGAACTTTAATCCTAACAAGTTTTGCGCCCCATTAATCTCGACTTTTATTTTTACAACTTAGTTCATATAGTTTAAACAAACAAACAAACTACTCTCTTAGCTCAGAATAATATCGATTGTTGAACGGCTTAGAATATCGCACCAGTTCCTATGGAGACGATATATAAATACTTACTTTTGTTTGATGAAAAAATACTACATCACTATTAAGTGTTGATTTTATTTCAAAAGCAATCCAACATTAGTGTGATCCCCTTTTTCAACAAGTTTATGTCAATTATTCATATAATAACTAGCTTGAATATGAATTTCACAATCATATGTTATAAGTCCACTTGAAATCGATTAAAATAAACCAGAAAATTAACAAAGAAAATTTGATAATTTGTCAGCTTGAAATCAACAAAGAAAATTATCCCACTTACCTCCATTAACCTTTGTCAATACAATAATCCATAAAAATAAATTGCACTTAATATCATAAAGAACATGATTTGTTTGCCAAAAATAAAACAAAAGTAAAGAGCAAAATTAAAGCACACCAAAACAGTCCACTGTTACTTAATGTGAGTAATTATGAACCTTTGATTAAAATGAAACGGAAGGCTAAGATTTGGTGTCAATATAAAGTTTGACACCTGGTGTCAATGAATCCTATCTCATATATATACAACACCACTGATTTTCAAATGCATGAGAAGTTAAATTTCATTAGCACTCTTATTTACTATGAGAAAAATATTAAAAGTAAATAAGCTGTAAGAATTAAGAATAATTAATACAAGGATATAAGACTATCTACAATGTGAGATTTTTCCCCTATTTAGCATGCTAAATAGGCACTCCTATTATAACATCAATTAAGATGGTGCTTATAAAGTTGAATGCTTTTATAGGCACCCTCTCTCCTATCACTCAAGGGTCCCATGTACAATTAATTTTATTTTTGTATTATTTTTAATTTTAAAATTAAATTATGTAATATTGCAAGAGTAATATTTTAATCGATCAATGTTGGATTTTCAATAAAAACAATTTTTTACAACAACAAATAATTTACCCATATAAATGGGGAAAAATATATATGATGATTGGATTTAAACAAAACAACAAATAATTTAGCATCATTTTATTAAAAAAAAAAACCAATAATTTAGCATCATTTATTTTATATTATTTTTTCAAGTTTTCACTTTTTTTCTTCGAATTATTAATTAAATTTTAAAAAAAATGTTTTTTTTATATATTTTATAATTACACTACTTCAATATTTTAAGATTATATAATTATGAATGTGTATATAAATTATTGTTAAAATGAATGATATTGAGTTATTGTTTAGACCCAATTAATAATTGTTTTGAGGTGCTCGACTGGAGAGATTAGGTGCTTATTAAGTATTAATTATAAAATGAATGATGTATACTGTCGAGACTCGTTTAAGCATCTAAATGAGGTGCTGCATTGTAGATGGTCTAAGATATTTATAGAATAAATTTACTTTTTTAGAAGTCTTAAATGAAAATAATTAGGTGTTTCCTTGGTCTAAATAGTTTATTGTTTTATTTCTTATAAAAAAACCGGAGAAGAAGAAAAGGTTTAAAAAATAGTACGTCATTTCTAAATCTTGTCTTTTCTAGCTTTAAAGAAGCTGGTCAAAACCATAACAACTTTTTTTTTATTTAAATAGGTTTATGAATTACAGTTATCGGCAGAGGCAAAAACTAATGGAAAATATAGCAAACCTCATGAATTCTAAAAGATCAAGGAATTTTCTCAAAAAAATAAATTCAGAGAGTTATCAACAACCATTAAACTCTTCCTTCAGAAAAATAATATAAAAATCCCTAAAATTTATTCACATCTATCGTTCTCTTTATTTGTATCTTTCATACGGTGCATGTCTTTTTTGGGATATAAAAATCCCTGGAAAAAGGAAAGAAAGCAAATAGTTTGAGAAATTCAAAAAAAGAATGAGAGAATCGGGGTCGTACCCTCCATAATACCACTATTCCAGGATAATGGGATGTTGGTGTCGTTGTCACATATCCATGTATCTTCTATCACCGATTGATAATAAATAATAACAATCAATTGCTTCACAATAATACATTAATTCTATCAAAGTGCAACTAAATTAAAGGAATTTCGTGGAAATAGGTATAAGAAGAAGAAAAAGAAAATGAAGGATGAAAGACCGTTAGAACTCGATTACGTTGCCCGCTGCATTCTCCCTCGCCTTTCTCCATTCCTTATTTTTCTCTCTAAAACTCTCTATTTATGAGATTCCCTTCCTTTATGTCCCTGTTGTTCTATGAAAATTATAAAAAATCATTGTACTGTGCCTAGCGGTAAACATGATATAATCTACCAAATTTATTTTCTGGAACTTGTATGGCAAAAATAGGTTGAAATGTTCCTCCCACTTGATGTGCGCAAACTTATTTCTTTGTTTATGAGAAATAAATGGAAGCATATTGTCTCCTCTTACCCAAAAACAAATAGGGTTTCTCATCAGCTCCGAGTTATAGCTATTTCCTCTTCTAACCATTATTACTGATTGCCTCAATCTCAACATTTGCATTACTGATTACCCCCTTCTTTGGTGTGTTCTACTTTGTTTCTCTTCTCTATGATGTTATGTTTCTTCGGTTCTTCTCCTTTTAATATCTCCTTCTATCTAATTAGGAAAAACTATGTACTAATGATGTTCTTTTTGAATGATACTAATCATATTTAGCTATATTCTAATTTATGAGGAAAAAATATGTAATTGTCACTTGTTTTGATCATTTTTATTAATGTGAGTGTTTGTTTATTATCATTTTTATTTATGTTTATTATACATTGTGCACTTATACTTAATTTTAAATTTATTTATTTTAATAACGTATCGAGGCCGTATCGCATCGGGAATTTTGAAAAATTTCCCATGTCGCCGTATCAGTATCGTGTCAAGTATCGAGACTTCATAGCTCTCTCTATCCAAACACACCTTAAGGGAAATTGGAGGATGGAGTGAACGCATTGTGTTTGGGTTTGTGTTTGGATTAGAGTTTGTAAAATTGACTTTAGATGAAACTGGTTGTCAATTATAGATGCGAAATTGATTTTGATTTTGGACATAATAAATGTCATTTGACCTCAGTAGTAACAGACTATTGAACTAATTCCATAATATAACTTTTATTTGATACAACTTGAACTTCATTGTGACCTCTCCCATGGTATCATTAGAAGACACAAGAAACACTCACCTCGCATGTACTCACAGTCACATAGCATCAAAATAGTTCCATCTCAAAGATTTCATTTTTTCATAGTGAACATAAAATATTAGGGAGGTATGTGTTGAAAATTAGTGAGTGAGGTAGGTGTATGTTTAAGAACTAAGGGGGTGTGAGTGTTTTCCAAAGAGATCTCAAAGAAGTCTATGTAATTTTCCCTTTATTTAATCATTCTTTCAAATTGGTCACATTTTTGTGTTTACTATTTTTATATTTATTTTGAGACTTGCTTGAATATGCAGGATGATGAGAAAGAAAAAGCATAGATGTTGCTTGAAATTATTGGGTGATATCATTGAAGTGGTTGCAACATGCCTGAGCTGAGAACATTCATGATGATGAAATGAGGCTTAATTTAATATTTTGTGACAAACGGTGGCTGAGCTGATCCATGATGGCTAAATTTATTGTTTTAGCTCTTACTTGCCCTTTATTTCACGTGTTAGTAGTTTCTCCATGCTATTGCTGAGAGATGAATATTAAGCTTGAGATACTTAAATCTTCATTTATTTAGTGAATAATTATGTATCTTTTGGAATACGTTTTTCTTTTGTTTGTATGTAAAATATACTAAATTACTTGAAGAAAAAGAATACAAGATTATTTTACAGGAGCATACATAACATAATTCATTTGGTATTTAATTATCCTCCTAGATTTTCTGTCAATACTTTGATATCCTGTTCGAGTAGTTGTGACTTGTGAGTTAAGGGGAAATGAAAGACCAAAATGATGTAAAAAAAATTAAAGAATTACTTGGCAATAGTAATATGCAATTCAGGTCTTAGTGCGATCCAAGTTGAAAGCATGGCTTTTAACCCACAATAAAATTAAATTCTCTAACATTCCATTTAACTCTAAAGATAATATATATAATGAAATTAAAATGTCTCCCACTTTCTCCCAAGCTCTAACTGAGAACCGTGTCTTTATGAAATTCTTAATAATCTGTTTATAGCTTAGTATATTTTCTCCATTATCATCATTATGCAAACTCAGAGTCTTGTTTGCCTCTATTTGGCGCATCCATTCATTGTAATCTTTCCGGTGTCACGTTTTCTGAACAAATTAGTGAAGTTTTAAATTATTGCGATTTTGTTTAAATTCATTATGTACATCCATATGGCATATAGTTGGCCTTGGTGGGGGTTTTTAATTGGAAAATTGAAAATGTACATGCACTTTTCCTCCCTTTGGGTCCCATTTAATCATCAGTAAGATAATTATTTAATAAAGATAACACTCGTAAGTTGTTGGTTCCACATGAATAAATTAAAAAGTTAAATATGTTTTTGTCCTTATAAATATACTAACTTTTCGTTTTAATTTTTCTAAAATTTTCCTTCAACTTTTAGTTCCTAAAAAAAATTCATCTTCATTTTTAGTTGCTCTTTTAAAGTAAACTCATATGTAAGAATCATGTTTTTGAATAAAATTTTGCATAAAAATTCATAATATTATAAGAATCTCTAAAAAAAATTGAATTTTTTAGCAAAATGTGAATTTAATATGATTTTTTATATATTTTACCCTTAGTCTGTTATTTATTTTTAAATAAGCTAAAATGAGATATATAAACACAACGGAATGACCTCCGACACAAAATATGTTAAGGAAAGCCAACAAGAGTTAGTACAAAGACAGCAGGGTTAAAAGCTAAGGGTAACTGTCGTACAGTAATAAAGTAATGAAATGCTCATATATATTAGTAGGTGTTGCCACCACTCATGTTTAAAAAAGGTACCTTAAAATTTTGGATTGAGACGTAGTATTTATTCACATGGTGGTATTTCATCTTCAGAACAACCTCGTATAACAATGTTATTAACAAGAAGTTATGTGTTAGGTTTGGTTTGTTTATTTTGGAGGCTTTGCAATAATTATACCATGTATTATAATGTTCTTCATTAGTGGTTGCTTGTAGTGTTATGATAATTTACAATATTCTGATGGAACTTTCACTTTTATTTTTGCTTTATTCTTTTTCCAAAATTTATTTGTGTTATATATATGGATGTAATGTAAGACTCTCCAGCTGGATTAATTACACAAGCTGGAATCATGTGACCAATAAGCACACACTCTCATTACATCCAAATAACTTATGAAGCTACCTTTTTTGGTAACTTTATCTCACATCTTACTTATTTTCCTTCAAAAGGAGAAACGGGAAGCACGTTTGATTGTCTCTGGATAAGAATAAGATTAAATTGTTTGTTCCAAGAGTCAATTTCCCTTCCATTAACCCAAACATATACTCCTACTATATGATTATATGCTACCTTATCCTTCCCAAAATTCCATACCCCTACTTTTTGCCATTTTAATTTCTTTTAGGAAAAGTCACATTCCAATAATATAATTAGTACATTCATGAATTTCTTGATTTGTTATCTACCACAGGTGCTACTTTTCTTTCTTATTAAATTTTATTCCATCTATAGTTAAAATCAGAATGTGACACTGAGGAGTGGGAACAAAAGCAACCTAACGTAACTTGAGTAAGAAGAAAGCGAAAAATATCAGCGTTTAACGTTTTTGTTTACTCTTTTAAGCAAGGTGTTCATTAATTTAGCTAGAAAAATTATTTGTAACGTCCAAAAGCTAAAAACTAAATCCTCCCTTTCTTAAACAGATAAAAGAAAGGAATTGTGTATGAGATTGGTGAAAGATGTACTGATTTCAAATACTGTTTTAAGTGAGATGCATATTGGCCTCAAAAAAAAAATTAAGAGATGCTTATTGATGTGTTAGTTAAAAAGGGAGTAGATGTTAATGATCATTCTCACTTTTACAATTGAAATAGTGACTTAAATTATACCAATTTGATTAAAAGAATACAAAATAAACGTGTATTAATTTCTTATTGAACTGACGTTAATTAAGTCATTGCCTTACACATAAATATAAAAAACATTGCGAGTTTCCATTACTAAATTCTCATGGTTTTAAGTACTGATCCAAGATGGACCACTTATGAAGATGGTCCACCGAACTCACTCAGCTTATAAAACCATCTCATCTCCTTTTTATGCATTGGGTTAGATTTATTATTCTTTCGTATTAATTAAGAGATCAAGGTCCAATCTATTTGAAAAACGAAGTTCCATCCACGAACAACTAACTAACGGCTACACATATCATATAGTGTCCACTATCACATGAGAGCGGAAAGCCTTCGGTCGAATCACAATCTTTTGGTAGCAATTATACAACCATTTGTGATTCACATCAAGTATCTCTCAATTAGGTAACTGTTTTGGACTCATAGTCGTTAACTTATAACATGTATACGAGGTTCACACCCCGATGAAAAATAAATTTTCTCTCTATGTTAAACTTTTACGCTCTCCTTAAACCTTCATCAACTTGAGTGTTGGAGGAGTCCTTACACATGCACACCTCCCTCAAATGAAGAAGTTGATCTCGCAAATTCGAAAACAACTCCAATTGTAGTCTTCAAATCCACTCCGAATCAAGAATCAATTTTGGATGCAATCATCTTCATTCGTACACTATACATTTTCCTCTACACTCCCTATCTCTTTTGTAAATTTTTATCACTCTCTTACTTTTTCTCACAAAAAAAATATTCTCTCTCCCTGTCTTTCTAACTTGCTTGAGAGGATTCATTTCAAAGGCCTCATTATTTGTGTGAGTAATACATCAACCTATGTTTTGAGAGAAAAATTCTATCGTATCACTTTCTTTTCCTAACAAAATAAAGCTGAATATCACACGCTAAATGTCACTGCAAAATGGATTAAAAAACTTAGGAGTGCAAGTCTTATGAAAATTAATAGAAAAAAAGTTGAACTTTGGTTTCTTACAGGTGATTCGTTCATTTTAATTTGTGAAATCATAATTTTATAGCATGCTTCATGCATTGGTCAACTTGAATCTCAATTAATTATGATTAGAATGGCACACAAAATTCTCCTAAAAAAAAATTAGAATGATCCCAGAAAAAAAAGATAGAATGAGTATGGGAGAGGAGCCACCGTATCTTATGGGACCCACCATCAATTGCATCAAGGATTACGATTGTGCAACAGTCACCAATGATGGGTTTTGTGGATCGTCAAAGGGATCTAATACCAATTAAGATACTGACACGTGGCTTATAAAATTATCCTATGGCCTAAATTAGTGGACCGTTCTCAAATCAGAAGTCAGCGGCGGAACCGACACTGACGGAGACTTAACGGCGGGAGATATTAATAAAGTTAGGAGAATTGTCAGTGTATAACGATATCAGTCTAATTGTCGTATCGCCAATTTATCGTGTCCTAATTCTCGTTAAGGTATTAGTATTATTTTTTCTTCATTTTTTTGGTGGAAGAGAATTAAATAGAGGAAATGAAGTGGAAGCAATGTTACTCCTAAAAAGTCCCAATCTAAAGACCCTCTGCTCAATGCTCATGGTGTCATGCATATGTTGTTTTCCCTTCACACAGTATCTATCATTTATTTTTGTGAGAGATAAAGTTTACAAGCACAAGCACAAGCACAAGCACAGTAGCATTGAAGTTTCGCATGTGAAGTAACCCTTCTAAGTTCTAACATTAAAATTTCTTCCTCGAAATAACATTATTATTTCTCTTATATGATTGGCTAGTTCATCATATATTACTGGTCACTTTTTAATAGACTTGTTAACATTCTTTATCACGTGTACCATCTCGAACAGAAGATCTCTTTATTTAAGACTCGATACTTATGAGTAACATTTTTTTGAGAAGAATAGTTTTGAGTGATTAATAAAATCAAACTCTACACTAAGTATTCATTTAGTTAAAATATTTATTAAAATTTAAATATAACAAATTAACACCAATAATGATGAGTCTCGATTTTCATTAAATAAATCACTTATAAAGAGTCGGAGTAATAGACAATAGACCTGAATCTTGCTTTCCAACAAAGCTTGATACTCACAAGCAACACCTAGATACCAAATATGAAACTCTCATGACACCCAAATATGAAGCTCCCATTGTATCATCTAACGAGATTACCAAAGCTTGCCAAACATGCGTTCTTTAGTGCATCTTTGGCTCCATTAAGGATCACTAAGTCATGATTGTCTCGTTTTTCAGAAGCTTCTCGATAAAGCCAAACGTTACACAAAGCTTAAAACAACCGTAAAATACAAAAACAAAAGGAAACCACGCAACTAGTCAATGCTTAAACTCAACAAATGACTACACCACTAATTATGGTAATCAAAAGCATAATCCAAATACAAGCTTAATGCAATCAATAAGCGAAAGAGTGGTAGTTGGTTTATTCAAGAAAATTCTGCTTTACCTGTTCTTCCAGATAATCCAAATACAAGCACACCGAATCATAACCAAAATATAATATTCCGTACGAGAAGTGTCGACGATGTGAGGAAACTGTAATAATTCTCTTTGGTTAGGCTGAATAGATTGATCATATTAAATTTATCTTTTGGCGAAACTCTATATTAGAAATGCATATTTTCCATCAAAACTAAAGGACGAAGACAAAAAAAACATTTTTTCTTAAAAAAGAAAACCAAAAAACTTATATATATATATATATATATAGAGAGAGAGAGAGACACACACAAATTTGCTAATTTATATCAACAAAAAACATGAAGGTTCTAGTTATCAAGTTTGCACCTTTTTATTTGGATAAAAATATTCACCTATTATTGTTATAAACCATTATTTCACATAAAAACTATATTTCTTTATTTCTCAATTTACCAAGTATAACTAATGAAACAATACGTCTTATTTAAAATATATTAAATTAACGTAATTAATCATCTCTTAAAAAGCCACGGTGTTACACCTTGTTCAACATTTAAGTGTAAAAATAAAAAAGAAATTTTTTACTTAATTAATTAATAAAAATAAGGGTCTTGCTAACTTGTGTCATAAGGACACAAAATAAGAAACTAAATGTAGAAACTTAATCTTGAAAATTGTGCATTCATAACCATAAAAACTTCAAAGCTTATATTTTCAATGCAATATTTATTTTTAAAATCTTTTTTTAACAGGCAAAAATGATATATATATATATATATATATATATATATATATATATATATATTAAGAAAACTAAAACATGAGAATTTGGAGCATAGTTTTTTGTGTTTTCTCTGGAAAAAGTTTCATAGGAAGATGTAAACACAATTTTTATTAGCTATTGGTTATGGAAAAAATGAAAGAAAGAGAAAATTGAATGTAATTTACATTTAATTTTATAAGATTAAACAAAAGTTGTTTTTAGAAAAGAGATTTTTTTAAAAAAACAAGATTAAATAGGATAAAAGTTTGTCTTTTTTGCTTATATTATGGGACAGAGGGAATATATATATATTAACAACAAAAACGTCGCATCTTCCGCACAAGACGTGCTAAAAGAAAACGACCATAATTACAATAAGAGTTCAGACAACAAAATGCAAAATTAGCATATACCCAAACAATTTAGTGGGCAAGCAATCCAACTATGAACCCCTAACACATAAACATCATTAGTCACCTTCATCCACCAATAAGAATGGATTTGAACCTTTTCAACCAATTGAGAAATAGAACTTTCGGTGTTGTCAAAATGTCTATTATTACGTTCAGACCACAACACTCAAACACACGAAAGCCACAAAAATTGCATAAAGGATCGTCCGGTAACCGCCCCACCTGACAAATAAGTAAACTGAGAAAAATGATCAGCAGTGTCATATACATCAGCTACAGGGATCCCGATCCAAGCACGAACCTGAAGCCATAACTCTTTAAATATGGGACTGGAAACAAATAAATGTTGAGTAGTCTCCACTTCCCTACATCCAGAGACACACAATTACGCATCAGGAGCAATTATACCACGAGCCACCAAATTCGCCTTTGCTGGCAAACGATTGCGAAGAAGACGCCAAACAAGGATATACACTTTTAACGGAACATGTTTGTGTCAAATCATATCTAAGACCGCATTCACCGTAGTATTGTCACATGTAGTCAGCATATCATAAGCAGAACTGACAGAATAACATCCTTGATTATCAAGGCGCCAACGTCAACTATCGGAAGTCGTAACATGCAAAACAACATTAGACAACAACAGTCTACACTCCCTTACTAGATCCTCCTCCCAATCCCACAACCGTCGTCTCCACTGCCACGCATCTCCCCCAACCCAAGACAACCATCTCCTCCACTATGCAATGTTTATTGACACTTAACTCAAACAAACGTCTAAACCGCACCGACAACGCCACATCACCAAGCTACAGATCGGTCCAAAAGAAAGTATTCCTCCCGTTCCCCACAGTTAGAGAATTTATTTTTAAATTCTATTTTAAAATCCCTAAAACACAAGTTAGCATTTTCCTAAAAATAAATACACTTTTTTGTATTAAATTACAAAAAAAATAACAATAATTACACTCTTATAATCATATAAAACAATTTCTGAGCTTTTTGTGACGACGAAAACAATTTTAGAGCTACTAAACCAAAATATTAGCTCACGTATATTTGGGTAAATTTTTTATCACGCGATATATTGAACCCACCGTGTATCACGATATATTGTCGGCCCTGTGGGAACGATATGATAGATTGATAGGCATGGCTCATACGTATACGACGGACGCAAATCACCTACCGCTTCCAAATGGGTTGTATTAAAGCCATCAATCAACAAACGCCACGTGCCTGTCTATGTGAATCAATATGAGAAACTAATTCACTGCATTTCATTTTTTTTATATGATAATCTAAATAAAATGAGGTCAAACATCCTGATTAATATACTTATTTTTTTTAGATTATCGTATAAACTGTGTAGCTTTTTTTACTAAAAAAACAAATGACAAATGACAAGTACATGCTAGTAATAACAACAAGAATTTGGAAAAAAAAGGTTAAATAATTTTTGATCCCTATAAATATATTAACTTTTTATTTTAGTCCTTTTAAAAAAATTATTTGACATTTAGTCTTACAGAAGTACATTCCGTAAAATGTGTTTCTATTCGTTTGGCGGCTTCTCCGCAATAGACTTCCTACAAAAAATAATTAGGTGCGGCGACATGTCGTTCAACCTATAGACACGGCTTGCATTTCAGGTTGTGGAGGTATGGAAACGACAACACATCTGTTTTTACATTGTGACATATTCAACTCTCTTTGGTCATATGTTCAGCGTTGGTTACATACGGTGTCTCCTGGTGACATCATACAACATTTTATTCAATTCACTTCTATGACGGGGATACATTTATGAAAAAATTGGGTTGCCTCTGTTTGGATGCGTTGGAAGGAAAGAAACAACCGTGTGTTTCAAAATACGATCTCTAATCCTTCTGTTCTTGTCAAACATGTCAAATTAAATTCTTTCTTATGGTTGAAATCAAAATAGGTGACAAACCATAGTTTGCCTTAAAAGTCAGCCATAAGAAAGAATTTAAACAGAGACAAAAATTATATTTAACCCTACTAAAAAAACTATAGTTTGGCCTTTTTCATGTTTTTTTTTTGTGACGCTGGTACTTCTTGCATTAGGGCTTGCTCTTATCTTGGCCTTTAGGTTTTTAGTGTAGGGTTTACAATTTGAAGAGAGATAGACATAAAAAATAGACGATAGATCATACTATTAAGTGTGCTCTACCATTAATTTTTTTATGTCCTTGCCTTTTCAAATAAAAGAAAACGAAAGAAACATGAACGGAGAGGATCCCAACCCTCTGATGTATTATTTGTTTCTCATATTTTCTTTATGTTTGTTCACTTGTAAGAGCTTTGAATGTTCTAGTTTGAGAACTTGTTAGTTTGCTTCATCATGGTTAATGAGGGTGGGTTATAAGTTTCTCATTGAAAGAAAAAAATGATATAAGCAACATGACCTTGAAGTAGTAATAAAGGTTAAATATATTTTCAATTTCCACAATCATAAATTTTCAAGCTTAATTTTTCTTTTGTCACACTGGTTAGAATTCACCTTTTTAAAGGTGGATAAGTGAGGTGTCTGAAGTTTGAACCCCGACCCTTAAATATAATAATGCATGTCCTTGTCCAAACTTAGTTTTATTAAACTTCAATCGTAATTTTAGTCCTCCATATAATATTACATTGGATAATAATAGCTCATATTTTGAAAACTATAATAAAATAAATATTTTTAGTCCTGAAAATAGTCCATATAAAATGTAAACAATGACTAAAATTGAATATTTTTTTTGAGGGACCAAACTAAAAAGTTCTTCATTTTATACTGACTAAAAATATATTTAAGGATGACGATGATGATGATAAATTGATGAAGACAATGAATGAAACTTTGTAGTTGGAATATACAACTCAAATTTTCAATATTCTCTAGTTAACATATCAATTTATTTATTTGTATCATAAAGTGTACAAAAAGTATTGTAGTATATATACATGTGGTTTATACCATCATCATAAAATAATAGTACTATTATTACACCATAGAACGAGTTAAGGGGAAGCAATCCAAATGCAATGTTGAGTGAAGTTAACCATGGTTAGGTTAGCAAGGTTGTAGGTATAGGTGTAGGAGCATGTGTCAACTGCGCGAATGTCTTTCTTAGCATTTTATTCTCTCTTTCCTCACCACCAGCTATAATTATAATAATATTCATTCATTCATTCTTCTTCCTTCACTCTCCGGCCACCACATTCTCGCCGGAGCAACTTCTATTTTCTCTTTCCTCAAATTCAACAACATTTCCCTCCTCAATATAAAAATTAACCGCGCGGTTTCATTTCGTTGAACTGAATTTCATACTGTATTTCGTGTCTGCATTGGTGAAGATAACGGATCTTGAAGATTTCTTTAATTAAATGTACATTTTTAGGTTCTATGGTATGAAAGAATTGAGTAAGTAAGATTAAGATGTGTAAACCAGAGAGTAACTACAAGTGGCAAGATTTGAGTTGGATGGGTTTGAAAGCACAAAAAGAGAGAGTAGGTTCGGGTTCGGGTTCGGGTTCAGGTTCAGGTTCAGGTTCAGGAAGAGGTAGAATGAAACTATGGATGATACGTGCAACTACAACTGTGATATTATGGACTTGTATAGTTCAATTAACAGCTATAGGTGATTTGTGGGGTCCTCGAGTTCTTAAAGGTTGGCCTTCGTGTTTTACTCATGTCGATTCTTCTGCTTCAAATTCTAGAGCTTTGGATGATAATGTTCAGT
The DNA here is from genome assembly GCA_946800305.1 of Medicago arabica. NCBI lineage: Eukaryota > Viridiplantae > Streptophyta > Magnoliopsida > Fabales > Fabaceae > Medicago > Medicago arabica. The sequence goes on from OX326968.1 coordinate 51,290,687, forward strand.
TTCATTCTTTGCGTCCACCAATTCTTCCTCCCAAGAGTTAGTACCTTTTTTACTTTCTTAATTAACTTATAATCTCAGTCCTAATTTGTTTTATTGCTAGTTTTATAGTATTAATTGTTACCTTGTTTAATTATGATTTATGGTTATTGGTTTTGTTTTAATGTTACGTTGTTGTGATATCAGGAATTTATAACAACAATGGATACTTGATGGTTTCGTGCAATGGAGGATTGAATCAAATGAGAGCAGCGGTGAGCAATGTGTTTTTATTTTTTTACTGATTGAATTGCAATTTTAGTCCTGAAATTTAGGGATTAGATAATTTGATCTGAAATTAAAAATCCTCCTTGATCCTGTTGGTATGCTGGTTCAGTTAGTCCATTGAGATCATCTCGAAGTGGCTAATGTGATTGAGCATTTTCAATTCAGTGATCGTGTTAGAATTTTTTGTTTATCCAGAAACTGAATTGTCTGACCCTACAATTTTTGGGACTAAATAATGAATTGTTAGATGTCTAACCCGTGGGTATGTTCCCCGTTTGTGTAATTGTGCAACTAAGTTATCCTGTATTGTTTCTGTTTATTTAATTCAACTGTGCAGATATGTGACATGGTCGCCATTGCCAGATATTTAAATGTCACGCTTATAGTCCCCGAACTTGATAAAACATCCTTTTGGGCTGATCCTAGGTGAGTCTCTCACTCCATTGCTGTTTGTTTTATTGACAAATCAAAACCTTATCAATGTTGTTTGAGTTGAAGGTGTTCTGCTCCCTTATCTCATTGACTATTTAATGTTTTTATGTTTTAGTGAATTCCAAGACATATTTGATGTGGATCATTTTATCACATCCTTGAGAGATGAGGTGCGGATATTGAAAGAGCTGCCTCCTAGACTCAAGCTGAAAGTGGAACGCGGTTTCCTTTACAGTATGCCACCCGTTAGTTGGTCCGACATATCTTACTATAAGAACCAGGTTAGTTTTTAGTATCCCTGAGCCAATGTGATCGTATCTTTCACACTATGTATCTTGATTACAATGTTGTCGTTTTCTCCTTTGCTAATTAAAAGCAAATGGCATATTTATTCTTGTAGATTCTACCCTTGATACAAAAGTACAAAGTTGTCCATTTAAATAGAACGGATGCTCGGCTGGCCAATAACGGTCAACCTCCAGAGATTCAGAAGCTGCGATGCCGAGTTAATTTTGGTGCTCTGAGATTCACTTCTCAGATAGAGGAGTTGGGCAGAAAGGTGATCAAGCTTCTAAGGAAAAATGGTCCATTTCTGGTTCTTCATCTGAGGTATGAGATGGACATGTTAGCATTTTCTGGCTGTACTCAAGGTTGTAACAGTGATGAGGTGGAAGAGTTGACAAGAATGAGGTGATAATTAAACTGCATGATTCACCTGTTCCAAAAGTTTAATTTTTTTTTCCAATCACCGGATGTTGTAAAGAGACATGATATAAATCCTCCTAATTTCAATTTTTTTTTCCTTGGCAGATATGCGTATCCTTGGTGGAAAGAGAAAATAATTAATTCTGACTTGAAAAGAAGAGATGGTTTATGTCCTCTAACACCCGAGGAGACTGCCCTTACACTAAGGGCTCTTGACATTGATCGAAACATTCAAATCTACATTGCAGCCGGTGAAATATATGGTGGAGAAAGAAGACGGACAAGTCTTTCAAAGGAGTACCCAAAATTGGTAAACTTTATAGCTAAACTAAAGGCTGCATGGTAATTGTTGTATGTTATTGTTTCATGTTCTTACTGTTTGCCTTTCCGCATTGTTGTTGAAACAGGTCAGGAAGGAAACACTGTTGGAGCCATCCGATCTTCGTTTTTTCCAAAATCATTCATCTCAGATGGCAGCATTGGATTATCTTGTGTCGTTAGAGAGTGATATTTTTGTTCCCACATATGATGGAAATATGGCCAAAGTAGTTGCGGGCCACCGCAGGTACAGTTCAGCTAGTAAAATTTGGTGTTTGTGTGCTTAAGATACTTTCCATTAAACCTCTTTAGATAAACAAAATTCAAAATTTGAGTTTTACCGAAGTACCAATATCTTAATAAACTGGTTATTTATGTTCTTTCGAAACATTCATGCTTGCAAAGCAAATGTACATGTTTGGTTGAAAAACTAAAGTGTTTTATTCTTACCGGAACTATTTTGTATTCACATCTTCTGAGAGACCAACTTGCAGTTTTTGTTGTCAGATCTTACTGTTATAATGTTATTATTAGTTGGTCTTACTCTTAGCCAAGTGAATTGACAACCTTCCGTTGCTTATACAGATATCTTGGGTTCAAGAAGACGATTTTACTGGACAGAAAGCTCTTGGTTGATTTAATAGATCAGTACAACAACGGTGCACTGAACTGGGACCAATTTTCTTCAGCTGTGAAGGAATCACACGCCCATCGCATGGGTAACCCTAGTAAAAGGTTGGTAATTCCTGACAAGCCCAAAGAGGAGGATTATTTCTATTCCAACCCAGAGGAATGTTTAGAACCATCAAATGATATGTTGAGTACTACGTGACAAATGCGTTTGGAAAAATAATGGATTTTTACATGTACCATCTCCTGGTACACTTGGTTTTCTACCACATACATTGAAATAGCTCTCTATTCAGTTTTAACAAACACGACGGCTTTTTTTGTATCAAGAAAAGAGGCAGACATAGAGAAAAAGAAGGTGGAGTGGGATAGCCTTCAAAAAAATTCTAATCAAGCAAAGCAGCCAGGGGATACTTTATATTTTTATCTATATAATAAATATATGCAATAATCCATCACATTCTTGTATAGTAGCCACCCTGACATTGCAGGGTGAGTGCAGTTTAAACATCATTGTACACGGAGGAATTCATATTCATATACAAATTTGGATTACCGGATCTGCAGTTTGTGGAAGCTTAAACCACTGGTATTATTATTTTTTCTTTATATATAAAGGTATAGAATATTTTACCAATTTTTTTTGGGTACACTTCTGTCATTGTGATTTTTGAGATCATACAGTAAAAAAGTTGACTGTTCCTGTATTATTGCAATGCCTCCTAATTTTATTGTTTTGGGAATGATAGGTAGGATGATTTAGCAAAATAACTTCTTTTAAGTATTAGGGATTACTTTGCAAATTTTAAAAATATCCTCTGTATAATTATCCTTAATTAATGTCAGCTATCAACTTTGTTATCATTTATCTAGTGGTTAAAAAATGTGGTTCATATGCTAACCATAAGATTAAGAGGTGCCTATTTAATCCTAGACAAAGCCTAATTGCGAAATGTTGACATTTTTATCAACCTACGGTAGTTCAAGAGCAATTATAGTTCAAAACCAAAAAACGCAATCAGAAAGGAATTTGTCTCCTTATCAGATATGACAAATACTATAGATAAGATATTATTTTAGTTTATTTGCTTAATGTTAACAAATCGTTTTATTGGTTCACAATCGTTTCACACCAACTAGTCAATTCTTTGGAGTTGAATAGGTCACCTCTATGATTTAGAAATTTCAAATTGAATCATCAAGTCTAGTTATATTTTCATAAGTTATGTTCGTATGTTAATGTCTTGTAAGCTTATAGCTAGGTTGGTGGTAAAGTAGGCTTCCATTCTTTAAGGCTTATGTTCCCAAACAGAGACATGTAGTAAGTAACAAACGCATCCAAAAAAAGCAACCAGACAAACGTGGTCCGTCTGATTTTTGGCTTATTCTATTAATGATGAAATTATTTGAGTTAAGTGGTTGTTGGGTGAATAAGCTTTATAGACCTGTTTGACGTCTTGCCTTGCCAAGATTGTGATTGTTTTGGACAACAATATATGAATGATGTTCCGGTTTGTATGTATTATTATTACTATGCAACATGTCATACATTCTATGAGATTTGTTATTATTTGTAGCTCATAGCATGAAGAAGATTTTCTCAAGTTTTTGTTCCTTTGCCTATCTCCAGCAAATTTAGTACTGTCAATTTTGAAGACTTTTTTTGTCGGTTTTATCATTTTCCTTCTTATCTAATGTAAAAAAAAAACTAGCATGCATCCCAATACATAGTGATAGAAGCATGGACCATGTACATTTAAATCGCACCTAAATGCTTATCATTTGTTAAATTTTAGCTCCTCTTGACAATACTTCCTGATTCTGTTACTGAAGTTGCATAAGCAAATTGAGGAAAAAAGAATTGTATAATCAAATTAATATTTGACAGCCACCACAATTAAGTCATTTTCGTTGTCTAGGGTATGGGCATTATCGTGCAGAACTAGTGCGTTGCAATAATGATGTTATTATATATCTATCTTTTTGTATGAAGCAGCAGAAGTAGTGGATCACCATATTCAATTCCTATTTTGCTAACATAAGAATGTGGCAGACAGAAATTTTCATCAACCAGCATATTTTTGAAACTGTGAATTCTATCGGTGACTTGCCAAATAAGGATTTATATTTATTAAGAGACAAAGTTGAAGGTAACATATTTAGGAAGTCACCTCTTGGAGTTTGAGTGCTTTGAAAAACTGTTTTGTCAAACCAAACACAGTTAGAATAGAAATCATCTTCTCGCACAAATAATATATACTCGAATTGAAAAATATGAAAACATTATTATTGGGAAATGAATGTGAAGTGCATCCCAAGGAAATTCTCACGAACTTTTCTAGCTTCTAATTTTAAATTACTATATACTTTGAATGATCCAAGAAACCACATCAGTGAGAAAGTTTCCACTAGTATATACTAATATTAATTAATATTATTAATTGTTTAGGAGTACTATTCAAACACCTAAACGTTGAGTAGTGTCTCTAGTCACTGGTGGTCACTCACTAATACTGATAGTGGTACTGGTAACACTAATACAGGAACTTCATAAGAAGCAAATATTGATTTCCTTGAAGATACGTGGTTTATATAAATAATGGATGTTGCTTTCCTTCATGTCAATGTTCTTTCTCAATTAACACCGTTTCACAAGAGCAATAATCAAGCAAAATACTAATTAATTAATCAACTAAGACAGTTGTTGTGTGTCAAATGCTTCAGCTTAAAAGTGATTGGTCATTGATCACAGATTAAAATCTTAATCTTAATGGATGGCAAGCCACAATCTTTGTTTTTAACAAGTCTTAGCTTTCACCTTATCTTAAATTTCACATTAACGAAGTAGAAAACTACGTGAAGTTCTTTAGTTTTTAGTGACGATCCCGTGACATTTTATCTCCTAGATTGGAATGTGTTTAAAAGAACTTACTTGGAAGAATACATTAAAATAGCTTGAAGAAAAAAACAACATTTTGCAAAAACAAATAATGTTATATAGGATACATTTTATATGTCAAAAGTGTTGGGATAGGAGGAGAGCATGGAGATCATCAATTTGGCTAAAAACAAGCATATAATAGGATTAAATATCATAATTTCACCAAAAACCTTAAACCATTAGCTATATGTAATCGACCTTAAAATGAAGTAGAATCCTAAAATTATTTTATTGAATTGATAAAGTAAAATAAGTTTCATAACTAATGTATAAGCTTGAATGAGTACAATAAGAAGGAAGAATTAGCGATAATCTAGAGAAGGAGAATATAGGTAGAAAAGAAGATGATTATAACATCACAATATTCATGCCTTTTTTCCTTGACCTTCTCTTATTTATAAGAGTCTACATTCACATTTCCTATATTGCGCTATTTGACTCATTACACTATATGATTCATTTCATCAAATGTGAGACTTTTACTTACACAAGACAAGACCAACAAAAGGATAGAATTGATATTCCAATTTTTTTCCGTGAAGTTTCAGAAAGTAAGTTAGTCATTATAAATATGAAAATATAATAGAAGCAATCCAAGAAAAGGTTAACAAGTAAACAAATCATGAAAGGTATCTCATCTCATAGGTACAATTTTTATTAGCTATCACAATGGAGGTGTGAGGCTATAAATAATGAGCTACGGAAGGGGTCTAATTCAAGCATAATACACAAGACCACCAAAATCAATGTTAAAAAAATTGCAGCAAATAAAAGACCAAGAGTTTACTAATTTACAGCAATGGAAGCTATGAATCAAAAACAGCTTGTATCAGTATGGGAAGCCTCTATAATTATATATATTTAGAAACTAAAATAATGCATATTATTTTGTTGGGGGGAGCCTAAGGACCCCAACAAACTAAGACACTACATGTACAGTCAATCTCATCCATGCTGGATAATAATCCAGCACAGGAAATAAATACCCCTTCCAAAAATTAATTTTAAAAAGTTACCCCAAATAATTGATAAAAATTATTAAGGAAAGAATGAATGTAACGGTTGAATTAACTTCTGCACATTTTCAGCTTCTTTAATGCCTGATCAGACTTCTCGGGGCCAGTGACTCTAGAGCCAGAGCGCATCTTCCTTTGATTCTTAGAAGGATCTTCACCATCCTAGGGGAAAATGATCGCAGATTAGCTAATAATACATGGTTTCAAAATGTGGAGCTTTGATGTAATGTTAGAAACTAGCAATGTTTATGAAAAGACTTTACAAGAGGGAAATTTGAGCCAATATACCTTGGAAACACTCATTGGCATTGGTATGTTTGGTCTGAGGCTTGCTTGTTTACCAAGTTCAATTTGCACCGAAATGCTAGCCTGTGATAAATCCACTCCTGAACTCTGCAAGGCTTGTGTAAGTGTATCCAACAACCTGTCCAAGTATAGCACATTTACTTTGATATAAAAAAAAATGTAAATGCTAACAATAACAAATTTGGCATCCTAATTACAACATTTATCATTTGCGAGCATTTTGAGAGAAGAAAATGGGTAGTTCTCTAAAATCACAAAAGAAGAAATTTGAATTTTAGTGAATTTAGAAGTTTTCCAGCAACATGCTAGATTGATCCATATATTGTCGAAATATTTATAGTAGTGTCAATATTGTATAATGAATTGTTTGAATGGGACAGGCCAGCACTACAAACAATCTTAGCAGAAGAAATGTAAACTACAATATAAAGAGTTAAGAATGAATAGAGTTATTAAGAAGCAAATTGAAATTATGGACTTTCACAGTATTGCAGTTACAGCAACATGAATTGCACAAATGCACATCTATTCAGAGAAAGGCAGTGAATTAAGTCCAAGTTTAGGCTGCATAACAGAATTCAATGAGTTTGCAGCAAACAGTTTTTTAACCCTCGTGGCAAGTTGAATATATAAATGCACTAGTAGGTATGATATTGAATTATTAGGTGATTGTGGATGGAATATGTCTTCCACAATCACCTGCCACATCTCCAATTTCTATCCACAAATGCTCACTAGGGGATGAATCCATATCATGTCCAACACAACTTCAAAATAGTATAAAGGAAATAAACTGTCTTCTAATTTATACACTAATCAAATTAATACTATAAGATAAACACTCACCCTTGTGAGTACACACTTGATATGCTAATGGCACCTCCTTCAATGGTGAGCTCTTTCTCTTTCAGCTTTTCACTGGTTGAAGTCATAGTCTGAGATTCTACAGAAGGTTGATAATTGGTGTTCTCTGCATCAGATGCTAATCTACGTCTGAGCTGAGACACTGCTCCACCTAAACCTCCGATTTGGGTTGAAGTTAAGAAACTTGGTTGGGAAGAAACAGGACTTGGAAAAGCCTTGTTTGTTATTCCAGACGGATGATCTACTGTCTTCAAGGCAGTTGTTGTGCTCAAGCCAGATTCTACGTTATGGATACCCCCATGAGTTGTTGGGGAGATGATGATGTTTTTCTCGTCAACCTTTGAAGCAAACAGCAATGTTGGAGATGGATTAGACCCACCATTTGCGCCACGAGGTTGAAAACTTTCTGCTGGCCTGTCATTATTTCTCTGCTTTGAATTGAAAAATGTGAATCAGTTTTTGGATGGTTATTACTTCTAAATTTAAATTTAAACACATAAACCATAGGCTATGTGATACTAATTAATACACCCTCTTAAACAAGACAAGCATCTTCTTTGCTGAGTCAATTCCAACAAAGACAATAAGACATCAAACTTGAATGATAGTCCCTCTGATCATGTTTATAAAGAACTAAAGGACCAAACAATCAAAACTAAGGAATAGTGTTTTTTATAATTAGGACAAATAATATAACTCAAATGTTTCTCATAAAATGATCTGGAGGTACAGAAAATAGTAAATCCATCAATGAAGTATTATTTTGTTTTATAAAATCTTTCACAGCTTAAGAATTAAGATAGGAATGTGTGGTATTTACCCATTGCATCAGTTTTTCTGGCTCATTATTCCAACCTTGGAATGAACCTTCATACTTATGAACCTTCTCTTGTAAAAAGTGAATGTACTCAATGACCTACAAATAATTCAAATTAAACGTTAATGAATAATAAAGCAAACATATAGAAAACAAAATTCTCACCAACCGTATGAATTTACCTCTAACAAAAAAGATGCTTTGTCCCTCTTTTGATCACTGTGTGGAATAAGCTCTCGTAGCATCTGAAACCTACATGTTTGATTCAAATGTTCTATCAGATGATTATGAGCCATATAATAGCTCTGATTCATGATTTATTTAATTTGGCCCACCCAAATAAAAATCAGGTAATGATGGAAGCAGACAATGCCCTGTAACTGCCGAGTACTTATACGATGCACTCACCAAAGCCAGACAATCCCAACCCAAGTAAAAGGGTGGCTGACAAGGCTAACAGATCAACCATAAATCCAATATAGTCCACTTAATTGGAATCATTGTTACTTTTAATAAAAGCCCATTTTTAGGGTACACCTTTTTTTTTTTTCCTTTCTAAAAAAGAATGAAACTATGACTAAAACAGTACAACTTACCCGTTAACCATTAGGACCTACCAGTTACACTACTCCCAATAGCACGGAATTCTTCTCTTAAACTATTTACGTGAGTACTGAGTAAGCATGCAGTTCATAATTAAGAAAAGGGAAGTTCTTTTACACCTCCATAGCAATTTACAAGCGTCTCTTGTAACATTTAGAAAAAATTCTATCAGCATAGTAGGTAAGACTTGCCTGTCATTAATTTTGCTTCTTCTTCGCTGCTCTGTTGCAGAATGTTTTGATCTTGGTGTGTTTGGCTTTTGATCGGTACTCTTACCGTCCACTCTCACCCTTAGTTCTCCTGTAAATAACACAGTAATGTTAACCTAGTAAAATCTTTTCAAACAAGTGATTTAGAAAGCAAATAAAAACCCTTTGAGTAGATAACTCGTATGACACTTGATATATCCTCACTGCTCCCTTTTTATATTTAAACATGACAACGTGTTCTTATGGCGTTAATCAGATCAATGAAAAGGGGAACTGCTAGTCTACAGATCAACATTCAATAGTACTAGAAAATAAATTTGGCAATATAATTAAAGGAAAATAAATGTAATTTGTTCCTGATTCCCTCGTCACTAATTTAGTGATGAAAGTTAAAATGAATTTCATGATTTCATCACTCCCTAAATTTTGTTTGCAAATTTAACTTGCTATTGTCATTGATTAAATGAGACAGCTCATAATATTCTAATTTATTGCCATAAAACTTAAGAGAGGCATGCGCATGCCACTTCCTTTCTCAAGAAGGAGATATTAGAAATTACCTCTTTGAACATTCGAGGATTCTCTCTTGAGAAAAAATGTTCCTTCATTTTCTAGCTCTTCATCCTGGGCACAATCCTGTGCAGATTTCATCATTTCCATAAAACTCTGGTTCTTCTGTCCAGTTGTCCTGTTGCATCAAGTGCAAAAACTTCAGCATAAACATATATTTAATTAAATAAACCATCTTAAAAGGCAACTATTCTGAGTAAAAAAGTCAAAATTAATTGTACAGGGTAATATGACTTACTGAGATGAAGAGCGAGAGTTGAAGCTGCCATGATGATTGTTAGAAAACGATTGAGATGTTCGCTCCTTCAATGTCCAGTGCCCTAACTTAGCAGCAGAATCTGCCACATAATAAAATGATGTGAAATGTTATTACCGTCACGAATGCTATGCAATTGATATTTGATCATTGTTATTAGTAGTACAACATTTTTTTTACTCAAAATCTAACTAATTAACGTTGAAGTTGACTTGCTAGACATGTAATCCGCCACGGCCTATCTAGTGTCATTCATGTGTATGAAGAACGTTGGAAAAAAAAAAACTGGAACAAATGTTTTAAATGAATTAGTACTTTCACTATATTCTACATGTTTCACGAAGTGGAAAACTTTCTCAGTCAAATAATCACAACTGAAAGTTGCGATATCAATTTATGTAGCTACGGAATTGAGATGACTTTCATCTGTGGCATAGACAAATCACATAATTTCCCGTTATGAACAAAAACAACTAAAATTGGTAAGGAATATATTTTGAGAAAATAAGATAAATGATTACAGGAAGTACAAGCTACGGTTTTTTGGGATATTATTAGGCAACGACTTTTAGACAATGTTGTTGACAAAAAATGTTGTAGTGTTCTATTTACTTGAAATATACTCCAAGTCCAGGTGTGTGTCTATATATATAATATACATGTGTGTGTGGACGTGCGCGCGTGTATTTCCATGGGACACCCTAAAGATTTTCTATCTCTATTATATTTTTATTTTAAATTAAGAGTGTCTTTCTTTATAAACTCATACGATTATGATATGAGATAATTAATAATTTTCATTTGGTTTGCTTTTATTTGATCCTTATGTTTTTCAAGGGTTATAGTAGCTGATTGTGATGCTTTTGTCAAAAAAAACCAATTGTGATGCTGTAATGTAATAGCTCAAATTAAAGTGTTAGTATCTTGGGGTTGATTCATATGTAAAGAGTGTAGAAAATCCTATCATATTATTCTGATTTGTGCTCAAATTTTATGAGATGTTTAAAGCATACTGAAGTGTAGGCTGCTGTAATGGGTTGAATTATTATCCTTATTATGGGTTGAATTATCCTTGTTATTCTCCATTTAAATAATACTTCTTGCTTGATTCAAAATAAAAATAAAAAATATATACTTCTTACTTAACATCTTCAAAAAATATTTCTTGGTTACCTCCTATAATGGGTTTCTCCCCAACATTATTCTCTTTTCCTGTCTTTCCCTTTCTAATCTCAGACTCTTCCCACAATGTGAAACCGCTTGAAGTATGTGAACTGCAGTTGGAGTTGTCATCATTTCTATCGGCACTAGTTGCTTGATGCACAGTGAAAAGTGATGATGCTTCTGGCTTTGGAACCCTTTGATTATTATTCACGCAGGAATTAATGTGGCTGATACTGTAAGTCCCAATTCCTCCAGGTAAGAGGTGCTCAACTGAGGCTGGTGTTGCTAAAGGGGCTTGCTTCTGAACCACCGATGAGATTTCATCTGTGGCTTCTTCCTTGGCACTGGATTTGGCTTCTACCTCCTCTAGTGGCCGCAAGAAATCATGGGTCTTGAGGAAACTTGCTGTTCATGCAGGAAAGAAGGAAATATATGACATCCAGGTCAAGGGAAGTAAAACAATTTCCTTCTTTTAACCGAAATAATTTTGAAAACAAAATACACAAGATACTATGAAAAGCTTGCAAACGATTCTGTGAAAAGCTGATACATATCGTTTTCATTTCTGGCTAAAAATACGGTGCATGCATGAAGCAAAAGACTCGTGAGCATATGCCAACTGCATTAAATAGTGTGCGCAGGCAAGTGATATCAACTTTTTCCGGTTTTCAAAACTATTTCTTATGATTCGTAAAATATAAAATAATAAAAAACAATTTTCAGGTGAATATTATTACATCACTTTTTTTATATTGCATCATCTTTTAAATAGTTTTGCGAATCTAAATTATTTTATAGCTTAATTTTTGTTACAATGTGACAAAAAATATACAACAACAAATGTCAAATTTCTGTTACAGCAACATACATATAATATAAATCTTGTTTTTGAAGCAACACATATTGGTTTTTTTTTTAAGGAAACGCATATCGGTGTTGAGTTCTGATTTACAAACATGTTCAAATTAAATTTATCAAATTTTAAAAAAATGAATCCAACCATGTTCAAATTAAATTTATCAAATTTTAAAAAAATGAATCACTTCAATATTAAAATACACTCCTCAAATATGATCTTAAATGCGGAGAATGAAAGGATACATTTTGTTAGTTATTAATTACTAAACATACTTGAAATTTTTTAAACAAAGATGATCTTATATCTTAAAACAAATTGAAATTTTGTTACAATGGTCCATATAAAAGAATATAGTAATACCATTGTTTTTTAGCCCAAAATTAAAACACTAAGATCTTTATATTCTTTAAGGAACTACTCAGTGTAGGGTACAATATATATTGTTTTAACTTTTATATTTCCTAAAATGCAAAAAGAGGTAAATAGATGCATGTTACATTAGTTCAATGACGAAGACTAAGTACATTTAAATGAGATAATAAAGATTTATTTCAATTTACCAAAAGTTTGAATTCAAAATCACTCTGTAAGGATAATTTTTCTATTTAAGATGATCATATTAAACTTGAGACTAATCTTTATAGTTGCACGCAGAGATACTCGATTTATAAAAAAAAAAAACTAAGATTAGAGAAATAACTAAAATGCATGTCTCTCATTTTCATTCTCTTAATTAAGATCTTAACGCTGGTGAGCCGAGATTAGGTTATTTTGCAAACGAAAAGAATAGAAAAACTACACCACACGCACACGGGAATGCCAATCCTTATCGACTATGATGTGAAATGTCAAATCAACTACCAAGTCCAATCAAATTGGGCCCCTCCCATCCTCATGCTGCACACTTTATCGGACGGTGTAAAATACATTGTGATTTACACTTTTCCATTGATGTTAAATCATTCGGAATCCACCATAGGAAATTTTGTTAATTAAAAATAATAATAATATAATTAATACGCAGTCCATAAATAAGAAGCATGGCCCAGATCCTGTGATTAAATAGAGGTCACGTGCAGGAACAAGCATGATGTATAACTGCTTTTATTTACAGTTGAATTATTTGGCAGAAAATTGACCGTGATGTAGAATTTATACTACGATATTTAGTTTCACACCATGATTCCCACGTCGCAGAGAAAAACATGGCAACAACAGAGGAAATAAAAATCTCAAACACCGAATCATTTTGCATAATAATAACCAAAAATTAAAAAACAAATTATACAGTACCTTGAGCAGATGGCCTTGGATCTTGTTCGGCAGTTGAATTACTGTATAGTGACAGAAAATCATGCGTCGATTTCCTCCCTGCTTCTGTTTCCGCACAGAAAAGTTTCAGAAAATCTCATCCAAACAATATAATTCAAATCAAATTACTTATTATTAATTTTCTTTTTCAAAAAAATAATAATATAATAATAAAATCATAACTACCTTCGCCTCCATAAGAACGTGCTTGAGGAAGCTCCATCAAAACTTGAATCTCAATTTTCTTCTCTGGTACGTAATTCAACGGAATTTTGAAATTCGGTCTTCGCTAAGTACAAATCTCATAGAACACAATTCTGAATTCTGAAGGCAAAACAGAGATGGAGAATTTGCTGCTTTGATCAGATCCGAATTTAATAGAAACCTTAATTCTCTTGTTAGGTTGAAGATCGGAGACACATTCGTTCAGTTTAGTTTACGAATTACTGTGAATTTAAGCACTGCGTCCTTAATCGCCAATCAAGAGCTTACGGATCGAATTATCGTTATGAATTATCAACTAAACTTTAGTAATTGACTTCCACAAAGGTCGTTCGATAATCACAGTTTTACTCCAAAATCTTTAATCACAGAGCATCCTGTTAAAAATTTCACAGAATCAGAAATCAGACATTACAAAGAAGAATCGTAATTCAAATTCAAAATTCAACACGTTTTCCGTTCTGATTAGACTAAACACAATAAAACTCGTAGTAGCATAATTCGGCTTGAAAAATCACTAAACTCTAGAAAATTCAATAAGATAATACATCAAAAAAGTAAAGATCCAAACAACGAGATACAAGTACGTGCTAATTTCCACCAAGAAACTTGAAATTGAAGAAATCCGTGAATTACCGTAATGATAATTGAGTAATTGAAGTGTTGAACGAGAAGAAAGTGAGAATTGAGAAGCGACACTTGAAGCAGAGCACGATGTAGAAGAGATTCTTCGAGCGCTATCTTCTCTGTGTGCCGCGCTTTTTCTTATAATCACTTTTTTCTCTATCGATTCTTATGTTACTCTGAAAACGAGCACTGCAGCGAAAGATGAGGTCTCGGGTCGGACCCTTTAACTTTCTCTGTTGAGTTTGAGAATTGATATTGATATATAATTGAGATGAAAGATGTTTTTATATACTTTCTCTCTGCTCTGTGTTTTCGCCATCCAGTTTTATTTGCTTTCTATTCTTTTTTTACTCCGTTAAATTATAAACTCCGTTTACAAACGACGTTGCGGCGGGTAACGGAGTTATGTCAATAACTAACGGTTTATTCTGTGTAAACGTCGCCGTTTCTTTAAACACACGGTAAGTAGAGCGAAAAACTTTTAATTTATCTTTGTTTCCTGTTAACACTTTTTCTAATGCTTCGGCAATCCCTAAGCAGATGTAGTACTATATCTTTTATTTTTATTTACGCAATCCGTGATCCCTTATTACCGAATTGATTAGGTCGTGTCAGTCAAAATATATACTGTTATTTGTGTCTTAGATTTCTTTAATCCATAAGATACATATGTAGTACTAAGTACAGTACTTCCACAGAAACAGTTATCCTGTATCAGGGTGAATGTTGAACCAATTTATGATTTCTTTTAACCAATATAAGAATTTGGTGTAATAATTGCATCATAATATTTTTTTGAAGGTCTCTGTTTTTTTTTTGAGAGGTTTAGGTCTCTGTTAACATATCTTAATTTTTATATCAAACGTTCAATCTTAATTTTTAAACCTTTATTGTTGATTGACGTGAATTGTCTGATTTTGTATTGCATTTCTCACATAAAGATACTATTTGGATATAAGATATAGTCAATATTCCATTTGAGTTTGAAGAAAATTTTGTTCGGATGAGTCTATTTGGAGAAAAATAGTGGATAAGTTAAAAGTGAATTTGAAATGTTTGATAAAATTGATGATTGAACTAGTTAATAAATATTAAATGACAAACATGAATTTTAATTAATATTTAACATTTCTCATTTAATGTACAACGTGGATAATGTTTCAATAGTTGGTCGAGACACCTTGGTCAAAATATATCATATTTTATCAAAGAAGTTTATCATATGCATACTAAAGAAGAGGTGAAAATCGGCCGCTCATTCATAACTTGTATGAAAAATTGTTTATTTAAAAGTATTCGTTATTTGAATGACGGTTCCATAAATTCAAACTTTCCAAAAAAGATAATTTGTTTACGCGTGGTGTCATTAATTGGTTGAGCATTTCTAAATGCTCTTTTCGATGTTGCTTCTTTATTACATGCATATCAATTTAGAGAGTTTCACTCTAATAACAAGGAATATCTACCTTGTTTTCAACATACAAAGTTGATGTATGCGCGAGTTTTTTGAAAGACAACAATAAACGTCAGTTTGGTCATAAAGAACCGACATCTCATTAGATTTTAGATAAAGTGAACGTTTGAATTTCGCGGTGGATTAAATCTAAGACTAAAAGCTTCAAGTATGGTTTGAATGAATGGTGGTTTAATCCACTTAATTGTTTTTGTTTCGTGATACACTGAAACAACATTCGGTATGTTATTTCTTTCCGCTGTTTCAGGTTTTATTTTTCTAGGTCTTGATTGTACTTTCTTCTTTTTCATATGCATCTTATTACAATAATTTATTACTATATATTTCTCTTTGGGTGGTTTAAAAAAAATATACAAAAAGAAAACATATTAGACCAAAATTTGATATCTCCTTGCTTATATATATATATATATATATATATATATATATATATATATATATATATATATATATATTCTCTTGCCAAGATGAAAATACCTTGTATTCCATCGTTGCAAAAAAAAAAAATGGGGTATATGTCAAATTGGATTTTTATGCTACATACATCAATTTTAAGGAAAGGCAAATAAAATAAAAAATGCATAATGTATTTCTCAAAAAAAAAAAGAAAAGTGTGTGATAAAGTAATTTTAATTAATTATTTTTAAATAAAATGAAAATTCTTTGTAGTCGAATATTCATCATATAAAATAAGAATATACCACCTATTTGTAACAAAGTAAAAATGAATATAATCATGCTATCTCATCATAAGTGATCCATTTATGAAATTAAATATCTTTGATCAATAAATCCTTCTCCATTTTTAACAGTATCACTTAATTATTAATATTATTTCCATCACTCTTAATGTGTGTGTTATGGTACATGCTTTTTTTTTATGGTGGTCGGAGTTTGAACCCCGAACCTTACATATATTATGCATTATCCATATCAACTGAGTTAAGTTCACAATGACTTATGGTACAAGTTTAAGAAGTCACCAAATAGCAAACAAAAAACTATATTATACAAATGAAATAAAAACCAATATGAAGGCAAAATCAACTCCCAACCATCTAAAAAAATTACACCGCACTCAAGAAGCAAATTCATAACTGAAAACCAAATGGTTATCCGACTCGTTGGGATCACTACAAACACCAAGGAAATAATGATGAGATCCATTATTACCCTCTGTTTCCATATACAGTTGTGAGTAGAGAAACTATATTGCGTAGGATCTTCCAAGAGAAAACAATTCGCTTATAAGGTATTCGTCTATTTCAAACCTTCACAAAAAGTTGTACTTCCCGAACGACCACCAACTGAGATTCTTATGAAAGCACCGAGTACATCGAGCTAATTAATTATAAACTATTAGGATCATGCTTCCACAATCAAAGATTTAAAGCATTTCATGCGGAAGAATTAAACTTGCTAAAATTGTCATTAAATTGGTACTTAGCTTGTGCTCTAAAGTAAAAAGTCGTATCTTCCATCTAAGTACCACACCCAGGAATCCCCATCCAATTACTCTGAAGCCTAACCCTAAAACAAAAATGTTTTTATTATAAAACCAAGAAGACAAACTTTGAAAGAGGATATTTCAGGCTATCGATCACCCATGGATTGTTCCTGGAGGAAGTATCCAACCTATTCCAGACCACCCTCATTACCCATTTTAAGAACTAATATGTGGTAGATAATGATCATCCACTGTGACGTTTTTCCACGAAAGGGATGATGCTCTTACCCCCACCCCGATGACCCTCTAAAATATATCCTCCAACACCGCTTACATAAAAGGGCTATATTAAACATACTTAATTCCCTCACTCTGAGGCCTCGTGTACATTTAGTCTTACAAAAATTAAACAAATGAACTCGTGAAAACTTGGTAGGCCACCTTTGAACGATCTCGAAGGAAAAATCTCTAGAGACACACAATTTGTTTCCATTGTCTACACCTTAACACACATTCTGACAAAAATAAAGGTAAAATATGAGGATAGAATTCACGACAAAATTGATTAGAGAGTACCCCCACCCACCCAAACTAACAAATCATTTTATCCATGATCCAAGCATAGCATAAATGAGTTTGATCTGACAAACCCAAGTCACCTCTTTCCTCAGATCCTCCCCCTAGAAGGCCCATATACCCGAAAGGAAAAGATCAAGCTTACAGTTCAAGCTTACAGTTCAAGTACCACTCCTGCCCAAGGCTTCAAATTTAGAGGGGCCTCAAAATTTAAAAAGAAAAAAAAAACCTATACCCGGGGCCAAAATTTGTTACTAAATGTCTTATTTCGTAGGTAAAAGTCTTATGATGTCAATTATGCATTTAACTACAACTTAGTTGTCTATCACTAAAAGTGGTGTTAGATTTTTTTTTCAATTTTTTTGGAACGAAAAATTGTCAATATTGTAATATGGTCTCAAATTATCGTGGACATCCCAAACTCTTCCATCCCCAATAAGGTTACATCCAAATTTACATATGTGACACAACCATTAGCAAAGTTAACTCGAAAAGCATAACCCAATTCAAAGAAACCAAATATCGTCTTAATAATTCACAAATTATCTATAGCTGCTTCTCATAGGAAAATAACATTGTATGCATACTAGAGATTAGACACCACCGACCCTGATCTTCCCACCTTGAACCCAGTGAACATATTTAGCTTCTCTGCTCTTCTAATCGAGGCACTCAAACCCTCGACCTCTGCTCTCCTAATTTTGAATCTCACAAAAATAGTAAACAACTTTATCTCTCTTCTAAGAAAAGTACTATCTCTAACATTTTTATACAGGAAGTAGACATGGCAACGGGGCGTGTTTAAGCATCCCCGTCCCCGCCCCCGCTTGCATGCACCCGCCCCCGCCCCCGTCCCCAAAAAATTATTTGTATTTTAAACAGGAAACAAATAATTATTTGTATTTTAAAAACATATTCAATTAAACACCGTGAATAATCATGGGGTCTCATGTTTTGGAGGCTTGATTTGAAATGATGATGGGGCGTGGATCCGTGGCTTTGCTGAAAATATTGATTTTTCTAATATACTTCATGTTGAATTACTGGCAACGTATCATGGTTTGCAGCTTGCTTGGGAGTTGGAAGTTACAAATTTGGTGTGTTATTCAGATTTGAAAACAGTCATTAATTTAATCTTTGCGACACCATTATGCCCTGATTATTTGTAATATTCAGGAGCTCATGGCAAGGGATTGACAAGTTCGTGTTTTCATACTCTAAGGGAGGGAAATGTGGGTGCATATTATTTAGCTAAACTCGATGCATGCAGCCATGAGTCTTTCTGGTCCATCGAGCATCCCCCTGCTAGAATCAACCTACTCCTACTAGCTGATGCTTGTAGGACCTTCTTTTCTAGATAGTTTTTTTTTTCTTTGTTTTTTTTTTCTTCTTCAGTTGTACCAAAAAAAATACCGTGAATAATTTTTTTAGGTAACTTATATATATATGATAAAAATACACACTAGGAATACATTTTATAAACATCCTTAAAAAAAATACATTTTATAAACATCTTTTTTTTTAAAGAATAAACATCTCATTTTTTATATATTTTTAAATTGAAATTATATTTTTTTTACTATAAGACATTCGCAATAACTAGTTTCGTACCAAAAAAAATATTGTACTACAAGTAGTAAGTGATAAATGCAAGAAGGCAGTCACGTGGGGAGAAAGCGTGACCAGAACAAGCGTTGACATGGGAACAGTGAGCAGTTGATGTCCTTAACATGAAATTAAAGAGCTAAAAATATAGATACGATGATTAGTGCACAGATCCCAAGCAATGTTATCCAACTAAATTGCATTTAAATTTATTAAGCTAAACTCTACTACTATGACTAAACATTTTTCTTGTTTTGTTTTTTATTCACAAGAGATAGAAAATGAAGAATGAAGCCAGAGAGGAAAAGCAGTAGGTGTTGGTAATGAAGGAAGAAATGTCACGTGATGCATCACCTCTATTCAGGTTTCTCAATATTCTGAAGCATGGAAGTTGATCTTTTTAGCTGTGCCGTCAAATACGGGATTCTTTTTATTATTTATTTTAAGGGTCTTAGATTAAACAATGCTGTTGATCATCAAAAAATAATTAAACAATGTTGTTGATCATCAACATATAATTAAACAATGTTATGTATGTTTTTGTTCTTTACTTTCTCTACATGCTTTGCCCTATGCCTCCATGTGCAAGGTCCTCAAGATTCTCTCACACTCATTCATACCCACCACATACATGCACAATACATGTACTTCCACTAATTGCGGTTTTTATATACGCAATTAAAATGTAACGACACATATGGTTGCTTGCTTCAAAACATGGAGTACTTGTATTCCCCATTCTTTAATTAGGGTTTCATAAATGATAGTATATTATTTCAGTATGGCTATTTATTATTTAATTATTTGGCACCTTTCATATTAATCCACGCATTTCATTTTCTTAGTTTAATTTATCATGCATATAATTGAAAGAAACGGCTCTTTAAATATAAAAATCTAAATTTTATTTATAAATTTGTCACATTCCTAAGTTGATTATGTAGTGGCATGTGAATTTAAAACCTATGTGTCGGACTTTCTTCTCTTTCCGCCGGCCTGTAGCTTCCCCTTACCTTCTTTTGTTTTGTTAAATCGTGTTTTATAATTATATCTTTCACTTTGAATTAAATAAAAGAATATCAATTGATCAATAGATTAATGAAACGATTCTTTAGCCATCCGGTAATCATGGCGAGCATTTACGTTGTGATGCAAAGATACAATAGGACAGCGAGGAGTGACGATATCTTTATCTTTCTACTTTTCCTTTTGGATAAATAAGTTTTTTGAAGGATGATAAATGTTAAAGTTGCATTGGGTTGTAGTAAAATATTTGGTAAGATACATTGTTTTAGCTTACAACTTACTTTTGACACAAAATTTAGTCTTCAATTCAATAAAATGTTAATTTTTAATTTATGTGAAATAATTAAAATGACTTATAATTTAGAAGTATAATTCAAACGTTCTAGTTGCTAAAATCTTGATTGGTAGGTAACCTTTGTTTCCTCACGAATTTATAGGTTATTTTTGCTAATTCAATTATCATCTTAATTGAAAAAATGAAAAGCAAAAGGACTTGTGTATGATATAATCTATAGCTATTGCGTGAACAAATTAGTTTAGAAAGGAAAAAACTACCTTATAAGTCCTTTAATTTTCAGAAAAAAAAAATTAATCATCGATAAACGACGATAAACTTTATATACCGATAATATGGTAAAATAGTATAATAATTAGGGGTGTAAGTGATTCGGACAAAACCGATGAAGCTGAAAGTCTAAATCGAATCAAACCAAAAATGTATTCGACTTTGTCTGGTTCGGTTTAAAACCAAATCAAACCAATTTAAACCGACTTTGTTTGGTTCGATTCTCGATTTTTTATTTTGAGGTTCAAGAAACCGATGAACTGAATTGATCCCACTCCCCACATTTTGGTCAAATATAGAAAAATTTATGACATATCAGTTTTTCATACCATAGTTATCAGATAATATAATCTATTTTGGATTGAACAAAATAGTTCCAAAGAAAATATATGTATCGTAAGAAAATGATCAGCGATCACTTTCGTCAGTTATATGACTGTGGTTACAAATGGACAGGGATGGGGGCCACGTGACCTAAACATCAAGTCACGTGTGTAGAAAAACGAAAGGACTGTGTGCAACATTACGTAACCAATATATTGTCCTTAATTTTTCTGTATAACAAAAGTAGTTTGTTCTTAATTGCATCACATTTCACTGGACCATACCACCACACCTTAGGATTAGGAAGAACAATCACGGGTCATCCACTTTTTCTTTTCCATAACCAATTTCTCTAGCCAATTATTTTATATAGCAACAACTTTGGGATGAGAACTTCCCTAAAAAAAACTTTGGGAACAAGGATTTTAAAAAAGGGATTGGAATTCTCTCCGATGAACCCTAGTTAGACTAATCATAACATCGTTTGACAAAAAAAATTGTTTTTAAATATTGTTTACATCTAATAATATTTTAAGTGATTTGCCGAATACAACAAGGTTTAACCGGATTTCAGATAGCCTAATAAAAGATATTTGAATATAAAACAATCGAATACAAGAGATGTGAAGATTTCTCAAATCCACTAAGGTTCATTGAGGTCATGAAAGTGTCATAATCAACTTAGGGCACATAGAACTTGGCAATTCATCA
The DNA here is from genome assembly GCA_946800305.1 of Medicago arabica. Lineage (NCBI taxonomy): Eukaryota > Viridiplantae > Streptophyta > Magnoliopsida > Fabales > Fabaceae > Medicago > Medicago arabica. Next base: position 51,312,529 of record OX326968.1, read on the forward strand.
TTTTGTTCAAGTTTACAACGTCACTATATAGCTGCAACAACGGTTTCACAAATGTATAATTTGAAACGATAATGTACTCATCAATAAGAAAAACGGAAATATCATGATAAGGGAAGAACAACTCAAATGTGAGGCGTGCACCTAACAAACGCAAAGACCATTCGTAAAAATTGTAGATCAAAGTTAGATTTTGTATGTCACGATGTTTTGGTCAATAAGACTAATTTTATTTATGAATATTGTATTGTAAAATTCATTCAACACAAACAAGTTTTTTTTTTTACTCATCATATAAAATTATTTTCTCAAATTTTATCATTGTATTTTAAGGAGAACAACCACATTGGTCCAATTGATCAACTTTTAATACACATCATGAATAACAAACGGCTTCAAGTGTAGAGATAACGTTAAAAATTTATTTGGCTAACAAAGAGGTTCATATCAGTCAGCTTAAAATATTATTCATTGATCTATGGACTACTACGACCGCAAATGACACTTTTAATGGCGAAAATGATTACTTTTAAGACCATATAAGCAAAGTTCTTCTTTTAACCGAAGATAAGAGAAGATTCTGAATTCTGATACATAAAGACAGCTTGTCAGATACATGCACAACAATTGCAACACTTTGCTTTCGTGAACTTTGCCTATTTATAAGAAGAAGCGAAATTAAAAAAATTATTTTCAAATGTATATAGTTACTTGCAAACGAATCACTATGTTTTTCTTCTTTTGTAAATGACTAATTCCTTCGAACAACAAACCTCTCTTTAAGAAACAAGAAATCTAAAACCTACGGGTTTAGAGGATTAATTATAGAGTAGTGATTTTGATTTTGATTTTTTTTAAGTCAAGCAGTGATTTTGATTTAAAACTAGCAAAACGCGGAAATAAAAGATGGCTCTGGATACTTGACCAACAAAAAATGGCTCTGGAAGTGTTTCTCTCTTCTAAGGACACAATAACTAAAGGTAAAATGAAAAATAAAATGTTTTATTAACAAATATTTCATCTCATCACATGAAGAGAAAACGTCAGAGTAGACAATAATTTGTTACAAATGAATGTCTATTTTTTTTAAAGAGCTTTACAATGAAACTCATACAAACTAAATGTAGAAAATTATGGTGAGAGAGTGTCTCACATCTCTCCCGACGAGAGATATGAGGTATTCTCTTACCGTAGAGATCGCCTTAAACTTATATCCTAGCATAACAAAGGTCTTTGCACAATTTTATGATATAAGTTGCACTTGCGACATAAATGTCAAATTTTTCCCTTTTCCGTCAAACGAAAATAGAGAACTTCACCCTTTTTCTCCATTTCTTTCCCACTCTTGTGAAACTTGTACCCATGTTACAATCAATAATCCATTTGACTATTTAATATAGTTTTAAAGAAAATTATAGATAAAGGAGGAGGTAATAGACTAATAGTCGTTTTGGTTATTGAATGTGTAACAAGACACTACTAGGAAAACCAAAATTAGGAGGAAAATTAAGGACGGAAAAAATAAAAATCCTCATAAATTTCTTGGTCGTAAAATTAAGTGACGGAATAGAGAGGTATTTCACGTTTTTCCTCACTAGTTTTTGTTTTTTTAGTAGTGAGGAGCCACAAGAGTCATATTATGTATCAAAATAGTCTATGACTTTGCACTATGTTAGTCAAAATAATATTTTAGGTTAAAATGTCTCGTTAATATTGTCATATTAGTAACTTAATATATTTATTTAGAATTTTGATTGATCCTTCTCTATATGTACTAACTTACTATATATTATATCAATCCTCAAATAAAAAAGAGTTAATTTCAACATGGACTAACGTCAAAGACTATTTTGACTGAGAAATTACACATTTAAAAACTATTTTAGAATTTTGATACGTTGAATGACTACTATGACTATTCATTACACATTGATAAATCAAAATGACTAATTATCCCATAAACAAAGATACTAATGTTTTTGCTTAACTACTTTTAAATAAACGAAAAATTATTGGAGTATTTATATATCTCTACCATGAATTACAAAATCAAATGTATTGACATGTGAGAGATGAAATATATTAATTAGAAGATACAATAAAAAACTAAATAATGTTATATTGAAATTTAAATGATTAATTTATTTCAAAACAATTTCTTTACATAAATGGATAAAAAATTAAAGTGATGAGTAACAAAAACACCACATAAAAACTCATAAAAAAAATCCCATGTTTAAGCTCGGTTAATTATAGAAAATGTTCACCATAACAACCTCTGCTTTTAATTGATGAACTTGTTGAGTTAAGCCTATTGGAGAAATGATTCATTATAGACTGAGAGTAATTTTTTCCTACTGAACTGCATAATACTAATATAAATCCCCTAAAGAAAATTATACTGGTATAAATTATACTATTTGGAAAAAATATATTTTATATTTATGTCATGTGACTGCTGGCTAAGGAAGCTGACATTCCTCTGCAAGGGAATCGGTTTAGGGATTAGTTAACAAATCCATTTTAATTTGGGTGTCGTGTAATAATCACTACTGAATTCGTACTACTCTATTCTTTTTAATAATCTCTGCACAAGTCTTCATTTGATCCTAATCCTAATAGAGACATTCTTGCTAATAAATAATCTAATTCAAAAGTCATACGCATGACAAAAAAAATCGCAAGATGAAGCAGCACAATTTTGAACTTTGGCTTTTGCTAGCTTTTCTATTTTATAATCACAAACGATAGGTATATATTTTTTTCTTCTTTTGACAGAAGTACATACTATTATTATTAACAAAAAAACAGGTATTTAAATTAATTATTGAATAATTAATAAATTTGCAATGACAATGAATGAGTTATGACTTAAGCCAGTGGCGATACAATGCATATAATATAAGAGTAGATTATGCTAATGGGTTTGCATGCTTCTTAATTTAGTAGACAGGTGTCAGTTTATCCATTTAATCCGCGTTATATCACGTGATTAATGCTTGCCCACTTTCTTACATCACGTGGCCAACTCATATCGCATACCTTCTGGTCCCACCATATTCTAGCACTCTATCCTAATTCTTTTGAACAATATCAATTTGTATTGTATGTATTAGAAGTCGGTATTGTTTATGAAAATGAACGTTGAACACTTTATGAGTGTGTGGATTTGTAAACTCATTGTCATAAAATTTTGGGTTAAGAAATATTGTTCTACTCACTTAGTTGCTTTGAGCCTAGTGTGCTTGATTTATGGAGTTTCATCGTGTTCAATAATAGTATCAAAGTCGAGTTTTGATAAAGAGTTTGATAAGGCACTTTGTATAAAAAAGTCTTCCTTACAAGGTGTTTTGCTGGTGTCTACCATTGAGGGAAGCGACAACGGCGGTGCAGACAAGTGTGTGTGTGTGTGTGCAAGAGGAACCATTTGAGGGATGCCCATGATGAATTAATAGACTCACATTTGAAGGGGAGATTGTTGTGTAATAAGTGTGAGTTAGAAGTTTCGCATTGCTTAGAAAAGTGGAGGTTGAACATTTTATTAGTGAGAGAACATATAAGCTCATTGTCTTAAGATTCCGGGTTTAACAAGACTTAACATCCTTAAAAAAATATGAAATGTTCTATCTAGGTTTAAGATCCTAAGAAGTACATAAATTCAACAGGCTGAAACATCTTATGGAGTTATGAATTTTCAAAAGTCTCGAGTCTGCATATGTGCTTGCAACTGACCCTTGTCTATAAAGGCTTAACATCTGTGAAAAATAAGAAGAATATTGCTCTACACTCTGCACTTTTCGCTCGTACCCAGCTGAAAAGACTAAAATAGTCATGCGCTAGTTAAGTCACGCTGCGCAACTTAACTAGCGTTGCGTGATTTAAGTAGCGCAGCGTTACTTAAGTCATTTAACAGCAACCCAACAAACACAAACCTCCATTTTCCAACTTCTCTCAAACACGAAATTTTCACCCCCAAATTCGAATTTCACCCTTCTTGCGCCATTCAAAGTTAATTTCTCCCACAATATCAAGTAAGTGATGATTATCCTACTTCATTGTATTTTTTTGGTTGAAATTTTTGAATTTTTGAAGAAATTTAACATTTTTAGGTTTTTATAAATTTTGCTTGCATGTTAGTTTTTATGATTGTTAGTGATGATTTAACTTAGGAATTGTTGTTTAGATGTTGTTTATGGTACAATGTGGTAGTTTAGGGTTTAGAAATTGTTAGATTTCTTAGTTGTTTAAAAATTGCACTCTATGTGTTTGGTAAAAATGTCAAAATGGTAATTTTTGTTTTTTTTTTATTGCTAATGATGAAATTAGTTAGAATATAGTTTATTAATGTTGATTATAGTATGTTTGACTACAATGTGGTAAATTACGGATTGGAATGACATTGTTGAAACTTTAGTGTTGTTCTTAAATTGTTAGAAATGACATAATGTCCGTGTGAAAATGGGTCATTGATTTTGTGCTTTTTAAAATGTTGTGTTGTGCAGATATGTCTCAGAGGGAGAGGATTGACAGACTTAGGTTAGGGATGCCTACCTCTACTAGTAGTGCACGGAGGGAGAAGCAAGCAGTAGTCCCTCCTTTACATGGCCGAGGTCGAGGGAGAGTGGGGGGCACGAGACTTGCCAGTGTTGATGATGTTGGGCCCTCTTAATCACAGACTGGTCCATCCCAGACGGTGGACCCAATGCAGTATCAGGTTTATCAGGATCCTCAGCCTCAGATGCATCAGTTTGAGGAGCCTCAGCCTCACCAATATCAGTTTAAGCAGGAGGAGTAGTCTGATATTGAGGAGCCTGAGCAGCAGGAGCAGGCTCAACCTCAGGCTGAGCCTCAGCAAGATGGTGATGGTGGGGGTCGTTTTCAGAGGGTGCCGAGGGTGGTGTACGAGGCCGGACCGGACGACTATGCAAGGGGGGTCTTATAACCTCTCTCTTTTACCTCGATTTTGTGGACATGTGGCATGCATGATATGGGTTGATGCTGATGTAAGTATATTTTAATGTTTATTTTACTTCTTTTACTATTTATACAACTTATTGTAATTATTATTTTACTTATTTAATGTTAGAATTAAAATTTATGTTTGAATATATTTAAAGTTAATTTTACTTATTATTTATTTAACCGTGTTGTTTGTTGTTTTTTGTTTTTGTATTTCAGTTTCGGAAAAGACATAGGGTGAAAGGTATCTCGCACGAGAAGAAGTTGAGCCTTAAAAACTTGACGGTGCCTCAGTCGGGAGCACAAAACGACTGGTTTTGGGATGTAGTGAATCTGTCCGGTCTAACTCCCCTCCTGAGTAGTGGGTACGAGAACATCTCTCACGGGCTCGTTTGTGCGATGTCAGAGAGATGGCATGAGGAGACCAACAGCTTCCATCTACCTGTTGGAGAGATGACAATCACACTAGATGATGTGGCATGTCTCCTAGGCATCCCCATCACTGGGAGGCTCCTTCCTGATAGAGAGTTAACCCGTGACGAGGGGATGAAGATGATGCAGGTGGACCTGCTTTTTTTCACAGAGGATGTCGTTAAGGAGATGACCAGACAGGGTGGTCCTTATATCAGTTTTGGTGTACTGAAGAAGCGCTACAAAGGGCTCATGAATAAGTGTAATCAGCTGGTTGAGATTGACACAGAGGAGGAGGAAGACGAGTGAGCTCAAGTTAGGCTGGCCTGCTTTAAGGCGTTTTTGTTGCTCTTGCTTGGATGGACCATTTTTTACTCGCAAGAACAACAAAAACATTAATCTACTGTGGCTGCTTGCGCTGCAAGATATGGACGAGTTGGACAGCTGGTCATGGGGTGGGTTGGGGCTTGCATTCCTGTAAGAGCAGCTATCTCTGACCTCCGATTCATCAACGGCCTCCTGTGGTGGTTACATGACCTTGCTTGTGGCAATATTTGTTTTTCTTCTTTTTTTACTTATTGGATCGTAAATGTGTGCCTTGTTTAACTTGTTTTTCTTATTTTTTACCTTGTTTGTATAATACTTGTGTTGATATATATTTGGTTCTTTGTGTTTGCAGGGATGGACTTTGGCGCACTTCATGAACCTCATTACAAGGGTTCTTAATGATGTGTATGACCCGGCATTTGCACCGTGTGTGAGTCGGTGGAAACCTCCTAGGGGCTTTACGGACCCTGGACACTATAGAGATACCATTGATGCGTTGGATCATTCTCATGTCATCTGGAGGTCGTACGAGAGACGACGACACATCACGCTATTTTAGGACATATGCTGGTACTCCGAATGGATCATGGCCGGCAGAGACAGGATGGTCCGTCACTTGCTAGAGCGGGTTGTTAGACAATACAAGTATGTCCAGACACGGCCCAGGTCTCCTACAACTGTTGAGCTTATTGCGGTAAATGACATGGCCCAGGCTTTCTTGGAGTTTGCTCTACATGTCCTCAGCCAGCATCAGAGGGGTGAACCGGTGCTAGAGGACCAGTCGTGGTCTCATAGTATGGGGTACATGAGATGGTTCGTTAGAGTATCATATCCTATTATGAACCCCCATGCGGCCATTCCTGACTACGCAGCTCAGGCACCTCCTCGTCTTGTCCATCCTTACGAGGAGGTTCTTGTTGATCAGCAGTGGGTCAGACATCCTCCCGACCCATACCAGATCATCGCCAACATCAGAGCCAAAGTGGATAGTGCTATAGGGCATCCTGATGTGTTTGGTAATCCATAGGTTCTTCGCATGATGCAGGGTATACAGTATGAGTGGAGCATGCTGGAGCAGATGCCGGTTCCACGGCGAAGGAGTAGGAGTCCACAGCAGTAGGGTGGTTTAGGCATTTTGACTTTTGTGTAGTGTTTTTTATGACATTATGTTGGATTTGGTTGTAATCATATTACATTCGCGCTCTTTAGCGTTTTTATGACATTTGCCGTTATTTTGGTCCTTTATTTTTCGTAATTTGTTTATGAGTTAACACATGCTTGAATGAATAATGAAAAATGCATGCAATTGAATGAATGAATGTATGAAAGAAGGAATGAAAAAAAACAAGAAAAAGATAGATTTCTGCCTCTTCTGGTAATCTGCACAGACTGTGCGCTAGTTAACTCATGCATGTGTTAAATTTGTGCGTGAGTTAACTTGAGCAATGTTTAACACATGCGTGACTTAAGTCATGCATCATTAATTAACTAACACATAGTTGTACACTTGCGTTAGTTAACTAGCGCAGGGGCATTTTGGTCTTGCCTGCAAGGCAGGAGTGTTTTGTGCAGGGCGGAGAATAGTAATCAAATAAGAAATGCTCACATTGGGCTCTACATATTAAGTAGAATACGAATCCAATAGACTTAACATGCATCCTATGGAATTGTGAATTTTCAAAAGTCTTGGGTTATCGTTCATGAGTCTCATTCTGAATCTACATGCTTATGCTTTTTTCTTTCTAACATTATATTCAGAATGAGATTATGTCTCTTACTTATTGTAAAAGTCATCCTTGTACTTTTCATATTTATTTTGGTTTCATACACAGGAGGAGTATGAACATACTATTTAAAGAAAAGTTGTTTGTCATCATTAAAAAAGAGAGATTGTAAAAACAAGTTAATTCAGAAACAATATCATATAATTGATATTTTAATGATAACATAGCAAAGAAATGATTTGTCCATCAAGGTTGTGTATAAGTGTGAATGATACACACACTAGCTGGATAAAGTCAACAATCATCTTTTTCAAGCTAATAGAATACAACAGGAAGCAAAAGACAAAGTACAATAAAGTTTATCTTCTGAAGATGGAATGCAATAATATAAAATAATATTATACTATCAAGTCAATGTTAGTTAACATGAAAAGAAAGTCAACCAAAGAAAATAAGGAATCATTCATATAGTCAAAGAAGCAGCTCTATAATGTATCTTTGGAAATCATAATGAGAAATCAACGTTTGAAGCTTTAATCTTCATTACTGCAAAAGAAACATTTGATACATTGGTAAATGAGAATATATATTTTATATGTCTTAGACATACGGATAGAGCATATATCAAATAAAGTTCCTAGTAGTTCCGCCTACAAGACAGTTATTCAAGTATGTCATGTGGTATATCGAAAACATGAAGAAAAACGTATTATAGATAAAGCATTTTTCCATTTAGCTCGTCCTCTAGTCAAAGATGCTTAATTCAACCATACATCTGCCTCTAACGTAAGTGTTGTATTTGACATCAAAATTGTGTTTATGAGGATGCTCAAAATCGTGACACGATTTTGAGGGCCATACCGCAAATTGGTTGGCAGAATGGATGGTTTCTGCTGCAGGAAAATCGTGGCGCGGTTTGGGAAATCGTGACTAGATTAAACAACTTCTTAAGCAAGTTTACCTGAAAGTGACTGGTCACAACGGTTAGAAAGGCAAAATTGTGGCGCAGTTGGAGCAAATCGTGACACGATTTGGTACTTTTGTGTCTAGTATTTAAGTGGTTTCTGCAGTTTTTGAAGGAGAGCTGAAGCAAGAGGTCTAAGGTTTACAAAGGGGGAACTTGAGGGCTAAGTATCTTTGTAAGGGAGGTCTCTTGGATTGGGATAAACATTGTAATCACCTTGGGTAGTGAGATTATATCATTGGAAGGATCTAAAGCTTCCTTAGTGTAATCTCTAGTAAGTTTCATATGAGTAGGGTGAGTCAAACAAAAGGTAGAGATTAGGAAAAGGCTGATTTCTTGTAATATTTTGTAACATCTTCTCATAGTGGATTGGAGAGCTGCTCTCTCCCCCATAGTAGGTCATATTGGCCGAACTGGGTTACCATCTCGTGTGTGTTTGTTTTCCCTTTAAGCTTTCTTATCTCTTTATGTTTTGTTAGTGTTTGTGTTATTGTTTTTAGCCCTACTCTTAGCTTTAGGTCTGTTTTGTTGTTGTTGCTTGGAGACACTTTATCCATTGATTACCACTTCCTTTGCTCCACACATCTTTGTTATTCATTGGTGTGATTTTGTCGGAATTCACAACAATTGGCGCCCACCGTGGGTCAAAGGCGTAAATTGGTAAAGTTGGTATCATGGGTTCAAAGTGGGACATCAAGAAGTTCACCGGAAGTAATGATTTCGGGTTGTGGAAGGTTAAGATGCAAGCGGTTTTGACACAACAAAAGTGTGTAGAAGCATTGAAGGGTGAAGCGGCTATGCCGGCACATTTGACACAAGCGGAGAAGCGTGAGATGATAGACAAGGCAAAGAGTGCCATTGTTTTATGTCTCGGAGATAAGGTCTTATGAGATGTCACAAGGGAGGCTATCACGGCGTCGATGTGGGCTAAGTTGGAGTCATTGTACATGGCGAAATCGTTGGCTCATAGGCAACTCTTGAAACAACAACTTTATTCATTCAAGATGGTGGATTCTAAATCAATCTTGGAGCAATTGGCGGAATTTAACAAAATTCTTGATGATTTGACAAATATTGAAGTTAATATAGAAGATGAGGATAAGGCTTTGTTGCTACTTTGTTCATTACCAAAGTCTTTTGAGCATTTCAAGGATACCATCCTTTATGGTAAGGAGGGCACCACTACTTTGGAGGAAGTCCAAGCGGCTTTGAGAACCAAGGAATTGACCAAGTTCAAGGACTTGAAGGTTGATGAGGGTGGTGAAGGCTTGAATGTTGCAAGGGGAAAGAGTGAACATAGAGGAAAAGGCAAGGGGAAGTCGAGGTCCAAGTCTAAGTCCAAGGGCTTTGACAAATCAAAGTATAAATGCTTTCTTTGTCATAAGCAAGGCAACTTCAAGAAGGATTGTCCGGATAAAGGGGGCAATGGTAGTTCTTCCGTTCAAGTTGCGGTGGCGTCCGATGAGGATGGTTATGAGAGTGCGGGTGCACTAGCGGTCATAAGTTGGGAATCGGAGAAGAGTTGGGTTTTGAACTCGGGGTGCTCTTATCACATGTGTCCGAGAGAGGAATATTTTGAGACTTTGGCTCTAAAAGAAGGAGGAGGAGTTCGCCTCGAAAATAACAAAGCGTGCAAAGTCCAAGGCATGGGCACCGTTCGTCTAAAGATGTTTGATGGTCGTGAACTCCTTTTAAAGGATGTGAGGTTTGTTCCCGAACTTAAGCGAAATTTAATTTCTCTAAGCATGTTTGATAGTCTAAGTTATTGCACTAGAATTGAGCATGTGGTTTCCATTATTGACGATTATTCTAGGAGAGTGTGGGTCTTTGTTTTGAAAATCAAAAGTGACACATTTGAAAAGTTTAAGGAATGACACACTCTCATAGAAAATTAAATAGGAACTAAACTAAAAGGTTTGAGAACTGACAATGGCCTGGAGTTTGTTTCAGAGCAATTTAATGAGTTTTGTAGGTTAAAAGGAATCAAGAGGCATAGAACCGTACCGAGAACACCGCAACAAAATCGTCTTGCTGAACGCATGAATAAGACCCCTTTTGGATAGGGTAAGGCGTATGCTTCTAGGAGCTGGGTTACCTAAGAGTTTCTGGGGTGAAGCAGTGACAACTGCTGCTTATTTGATTAATAGATGTCCATCAACGGGAATAGACTTCAAGACACCTATGGAAGTATGGAGTGGGAAACCGGCAGATTACTCATCTTTGAAGGTTTTTGGAGCTTTGGCATATGCGCATATCAGGCAAGACAAGCTTGAGCCTAGAGCTTTGAAATGTGTCTTCATTGGTTATCTGGAAGGTGTGGAGGGTTACAAGTTGTGGAAATTGGAATCTAGTGGAGGATCAAAAGTCTTGATTAGTAGGGATGTTACCTTTGATGAGACCTGTATGGGGAGGAAGTGTAAAGACCTAGAGACTTTAGTACCGGAAACAATGGTGGAGGAAACTCAGTTTGAGGTGGAGCTTCCAAATGAAGAGAAAGATGATGTAGAAGATGAAGCTTTAACATCAAATACAAGTGGAACTCAACCGGTAGTGGATCCTGATTATCTTCTTGCTAGAGATAGGGAAAGGAGGACCATTACGGCACCTAGAAGATATGGTTATGCGGACTTGGTGTGTATTGCTCTAAATGCAGCTGAAGATGTGCAAGGCTCGGAGCCTAGAAACTTTAAGGAGGCATTTGAGAGCAAAGAAAGCAAGTATTGGTTGAAGGCGGTGAATGAAGAGACGGGTTCATTGGAAAAGAACCAAACTTGGAAACTTGTGAAGCTACCTAAACACCAAATGGTAGTTGGATGCAAGTGGATCTTTAAGAAAAAGGAAGGTATTTCGAGAGGTGAAGGTCCTAGGTACAAAGCAAGACTTGTGGCCAAGGGTTTCACTCAAGTGGAGGGGATCGACTACAATGAGATCTTCTCACCGATGGTGAAACATTGTTCCATAAGGATACTTATGGCTATTGTGAATCAATTCAATCTTGAGTTGGAACAAATGGATGTAAAGACCGCTTTATTACATGGTGACCTTGAAAAGACAATCTACATGGAGCAACCGGAAGGTTTTGTGGAGGACAAGTCTAAGGTATGTCTTTTGAAGAAATCTTTGTATGGGTTGAAACAAAGCAATAGGCAATGGTATCATCGGTTTGATGAATTTCTTTTGAAGATCAGTTTTGTGAGAAGCGGGTATGATTCTTGTGTGTACATGTTAAAGAAGGATGAGAAAGTCATTCTCTACCTTCTTCTATATGTGGATGATATCTTGATGGCAAGCTCTAGCAAGGATGAGGTTATGAAGCTCAAAGAAAGGTTAAATGGTGAATTTGAGATGAAAGATCTTGGTCCTGCAAAGAGAGTTCTTGGAATTGATATCTTGAGGAATCGTGACAAAGGTGAACTTTTCTTATCTCAACTTAGTTATTTAAAGAAGGTGGTGGAGCGTTTTAGAATGTCAAACTCTAAAGTCGTGAGCACTCCCTTGGGTCACCACACAAAGTTGTCCATAAAACAATGTCCTCAATCCGAGGATGAGAAGCAAGAGATGGAAAGTACTCCATATGCAAGTGGGGTTGGAAGCATCATGTATGGAATGATTTGTAGTAGACCGGACTTAGCTTATGCGGTTAGTATTGTGAGTCGGTTTATGGCAAATCCGGGTATTGTACATTGGTAAGCTTTGAAGTGGGTGTTGAGGTATTTGAATGGATCTTTGAAGGGCGGTTTGAAGTACACAAGAGCAGCTCAAGAAGAAGACGCTTTGGAGGGTTATGTAGATGCGGACTATGCAGGCAATATGGACACAATAAAATATGTATCGGGTTTTGTGTTTACTCTTTATGGCACTGCAATTAGTTGGAAGGCAAATCAACAATCTGTGGTGGCATTATCTACAACTCAAGCGGAGTACATTACCCTTGTTGAAGAAAGAGGCCATATGGTTGAAAGGGATGATTGGTGAGTTAGGAATTACTCAAGAATGTGTGAAGATACATTGTGATAGTCAAAGTGACATTAACTTGACAAATCATCAAGTGTATCATGAGAGGACAAAGCACATTGACATTCGCCTGGACTTTGTTAGAGACATGATTGAATCAAGAGAGATTATGGTGGAAAAAGTTGCATCGGAAGAGAATCCGGCGGATGTATTTACCAAGTCATTGCCTAGATCAAGGTTCAACCATAGCTTGGACTTGATCAAGTTTGTTGAAGAGTAATTCCCTTTTGGAGAGAGCAACATGGTGGTTGATGGTTAAATTAGCATCATCACCGATTTAAAGTCAAGGTTGAGAAATGTTGTATTTAACTTCAAATTTGTGATTCTGAGGATGCTCAAAATCGTGACACGATTTTGAGAGCCGTACCGCGATTTGGTTGGCAGAATTGATGGTTTCTGCTGAAGGAAAATCGTGGCGCGATTTGGGAAATCGTGACACAATTAAACAACTTCTTGAGCAAGTTTACCTGAAAGTGACTAGTCACAACGGTTGGAAAGCCAAAATCGTGGCACGGTTGGAGCAAATCGTGACACGATTTGGTACTTTGGTGTCTAGTATTTAAGTGGTTTCTGCAGTTTTTGAAGGAGAGCTGAAGCAAGAGGTCTAAGGTTTACAAAGGGGGGAACTTGAGGGTTGAGTATCTTTGTAAGGGAGGTCTCTTGGGTTGGGATAAACATTGTAATCACCTTGGGTAGTGAGATTATATCATTGGAAGGATCTAAAGCTTCCTTAGTGTAATCTCTAGTAAGTTTCATATGAGTAGGGTGAGTCAAGCAAAAGGTAGAGATTAGGAAAAGGCTGATTTCTTGTAACCTTTTGTAACATCTTCACATAGTGGATTGGAGAGCTGCTCTCTCTCCCATAGTAGGTCATATTGGCCGAACTGGGTTACCATCTCGTGTGTGTTTGTTTTTCCTTTAAGCTTTCTTATCTCTTTATGCTTTGTTAGTGTTTGTGTTATTGTTTTTAGCCCTACTCTTAGCTTTAGGTCTGTTTTGTTGTTGTTGCTTGGAGACACTTTATCCATTGATTACCACTTCCTTTGCTCCACACATCTTTGTTATTCATTGGTGTGATTTTGTCCAGAATTCACAATAGTAAAGATATCTCAAAGACCACCAAAGATACTTTGAGATAAATAATCATTTGATCAAACATCTTATCCTCTGAGAGTACTTGTTAACCAAGATTCTACGTGAGGTTATTGTTTGATGAACAATGGTGTTAACCATTTGTTTTTAACTCAAAAGTATGAATTCAATGACACCTAGAAAATGGTACATCTGTATATGTCAATGTATGTAGAAGTACAAGTTTTTCAACGACTCCTTGTATGAAAATTATATCCTCTTTTAACGCCTACTTTTTCAATGATTGTATTCTTCAAGGTACATAAATTGAAACACCACCTTTATCAGTGGCGGAGCCATACAAAATTGTTTGGGATGGCCGCCATAAAAAATAGACTAAAATATATAAATCATATTTCATATATCATATTTAAGTAATAAACTAAAAATCGATCATTCAAAATTTAAAGTACATAATACATAAAATCGATGATTAAATATTTAAAGTGACACTTTACGCTTTCCGAGTGACTTGAAATCATCAATAATTGACTCCGAACTAATAGATGCACTAATTTCCCTTTCAATATAAACTGACATGCTATCTGCTAGAAACCCATGTCCCGTCTTGTTTCTCAACTTGGACTTGATAATTTTCATTGCTGAAAAATATCTTTCAGTTGTGGCTGTAGAAACTGGAAGGGTCATAATAAGGCGCAACAACTTATCAATCAAGAAGTATTTTTTGTTTTGTCCGGTGGCAACCAAACATGAGCACAATTCTTGAATGGTTGATAAATTCTTGAAAGTTGATGATTGGCTAGCATCAAAAAGGAAATGTCGAAGATCAAATGGCAATATAATCTTCTCATGATCGCTAAAATCCATGGGATAATATTTTTTAACAAGAGTACATATAGTGTCAACATCAAAAGCTTTATATCCATCCTCGGAAGACAAAGAACAACTTAGAGTCAACAAATCCATTGCTTGCTCACTAAATCTACTATTTAACTCTTGTAATTGTTTGTCAATGGTAGTAAAAAAAAAAATCAACTCTAAAGTAATGCTCTATTGTTACCTGATTCTCTTCAAGGCGAGAATGCCCAAATCTTGTTGTTGAATGACAATCATTGAGGTCAGAAATCTCAATACCATGCTATTCGCAAAAAGACACCACATTAGAAAACAACTTATCCCAACCATCTTCTCTCAAATTTTGAATAAGAGCTTTTGTTGAACGAACCAAAAGCATAACATTAACAACATCCTGAGATTTTTTTTGCAAGGATTGACAAAGCAAATCTGTTGTTCCCATAATTTCTTTCATTAAATGCAATATAAATATAAAATCAAAAGACTTCAAGTAATTGTAAGAACCATCGGCATCCGCACGTTGGGCAATTTCTTTTGCTTCTTTTGCAATTATTTTTAAAACTTTACAAGTTGCTTCATACATACTTATCAAGCTACAAATAGATTTAAAATGTGATCTCCAACGAGTATCTCCAGCTCTTTTCACAGTACCAACTTGGTTTTTACCTTTACCAGTTATAATCTCCCCTGTCTCTAACAAATTTGCAATTTCTTCTGATTGGGCAGCTTGTAACTCATCATGGCGCTTAGTAGAAGAACCAACAACATTAATAACAAAAGCTAGCTTCTCAAAGAATTGATGAATTGATGTAACTTCTCTCGATGTAACTTCTTTTGAACCAATAGCCAAACACTTTCAAGTAATTTTTATTTGATAAAAAGAATTTTTTTTTAATACAAATACGTAGAATCTTTTCATAACTAGAGATTAGGAAACTAATGTCAAAAAAGAATATTATAATATTCAGATTATAGAAAAGAGATTGAAAAAGTTGTTCTTAAAAGATAAATCAAATGAAAAATCAATGAACATTAATTTAATATTTGATTGTATATCTTCTCTTATGAGAGTCGTAATATCATATTATACATCAATCAAGTTATCCTAGCACATATACATTGACATAAGATTAAGTGTACTTTCCTCTCAACTCAAGTGAGAGTTAATCAAAACAATCTCTCTCCGACTTTGCATCCCTCAAATACAAACTCATATATGTTGTAGTGATGTAGTCGGTCCAACAATGACAACAACTTTTATCGAAAAAGAAACTGAAGAAACATTCACATGACTCCTTAAATGACTTAGTTAAGTCAGAATCTTTAAAAAGATAAAATAGTTTCAAACTATGTCAGAAACTTTGCAGTAAACTCAACGAGGTTGTAACAACCATTGCTACTCATGAGACGTCATCCTTGTAATCAAGCCGAATCATATAGTATGTTTATATGTGGCTGATTTGTAAAATATTCAAAACCCAATCGCATAGTCATTCCAAGGGCCGAGCAATTAAAGTTAATACTTAAGGCGTCAAAAATTGCATAAAAGATTGCCTTAAAAGAATTAATGTTAATTATATGTAATTTAAGAGGCTAGTTTGATTATTTTTTTTAACAATGCAAAATAAATTATATTATCGAGAACACGGGCAATTCACCTTGCACACAAGACGTACAAAGAATGAACTATTGAAAAGTTTGTACAAAGTCACCGGTGCATGAGGCTAATTTGATGGTTAGTCTAAGTAGGGTTGTGAAAATCAAAATTAATGATAAGATGAATGTGAACATTTAATTCAACGAGCTTCTTTCTTCTCTTCTTATATTCTCCTAGTAAATGGAACCAAGCATTGTACCAAACACAAAATATGGAACCAAGCAAAACTCCAAGCTACCGTTTCACTTGTTACGTAGAGCACGTGATCAGCAGGTAGTCATGTGCAATCATCCCCTGCAGCTGGTCTATCCCCGCGTGCGGTGGGGACCACTTTTCCACCGAGTGGCAACATTTGGCTTCAACCTTCATTTCACGTCTTCGTTCGTTGGTAATCACCGTTAAGGATCGCTATTTGCTCTGTTATTATG
Organism: Medicago arabica; assembly: GCA_946800305.1. Taxonomy (NCBI): domain Eukaryota; kingdom Viridiplantae; phylum Streptophyta; class Magnoliopsida; order Fabales; family Fabaceae; genus Medicago; species Medicago arabica. Next base: position 51,328,957 of record OX326968.1, read on the forward strand.
TTATTACCACTTTTGCCCTTCCCTTAATAGAAAAGTTTGATTTTCTTTTTTTAAAGAAGAAAAGTTTGATTATTGTTGATGTGAATTGTCCAACCTAACTCAATAGCTAATTTTTTTTTTCATCTCTATTAGTTATAATTATATTTTGGAGGTGAAATCAATTTTACTTCACTGTGATCAAACAAATGTATTTGATTTTTTTTTTTGTTGGCAAACATATGTATTTGAAGAATGTTTAGATTTGTGGTAAATGTAGTCAAATTGGCAAAGGCTACGGTAGGCGACCTCTTAAAGTCTCCTACCGTAGGAGACTTGAGTTTTTTTTTTTTTGCAAAATAGATGTTAACCATAGAATGTATTTAAATTTTTTTGAAGACCATGATATTATTATACACTCTCAACACTAGATACTCTTTACACTATTTTATCATCCTTCTCTCATCCTCTCAATGTCTCTCCTTACTCCCTACTCGCTCACCACCACCCCATCATCCTTCTTTTGACACCGCCGCCACCGTCCCTTGCGACACTTCCACTCTTTGGTCAATTCCCCTCTTCATTTTAATTGATGTTCTTGTTAAAAACATCAATTATTTTTTATGAACAGGAATACCACAAACATCAATTGAACAAGAAAGTCATTAAAAAATAATTCAATTAAACAAAATAATATTTGGGCTTTGTTGAGAGAGTTCAGTGAATAGGTTGTCTTCTTGATTAAGAGAATGATGGGGTTTGGCGTTTGTGTAATTGGTGGAAAGTAACGTCAAGTCTTGAGGATGTATCAAAAGATTTAACTCATTTTTTAAATTCCTTAAAGAAAGATTGGTGATTGATTTTAGATCTGGATTTTTAAGAACGTATTAGTGAAGAAGAAAGAGTATTGGATTTGGGAAGAACACATGAAGATAAATTCGGATAAAATTAATTAGGAAGAATATGAAGTATAGAATTTGACGATGATGGAGAATACGGTGGTGGGGACGGAGGATGTCATCGGCGGCGGAAGAGATGAGAGAACGCAAAGAGGATTACACATTAAGATTAGTGTTCTTCAGTGTAAAATGGAAAAAAAATGAGAGAACGGAGGGATATTTTCCTGGGTTGTTTTGGCAGAGGTTGAAGAAAGTGGAGAAAAAATTCAATATGGGGGGATTATAGTAAGATCAATGTTCTTCAACAATCTAATGGTTACACATGTTATCTTTTATAATGTCACCTACCGTAGGAGACCTATTTAAATCTCCTACCGGAAACGGCACCAGTGAAATTAAGTATAAAGAATTCATGCGAGTTTAGTTCAATTGACAAGAAAATTAAAATACGCAGAGATAAAAAAAATTGAATTATTAATTCTTCACTTACTCGTTTTAAGAATTTTAACCAATAAACTATTTGAGAAAAAAATATAATAAAAAAAAAAAAGTAACGTCCAAGAAATTTAACAAAATCACATTGCTTCCATCATTTTGTCAAGTTCATTGTAATTCTGAACTTATTAAATGTCAAAATTTTAGGCCGACAATGTAAAATCATCATTTGCTCTATACTAAGTTTTTACTATCTATATGAGTATAGATTTAAGATAAACCGTCATTTTGGTTTATGAATATGAGAACGATGTCATTGTATAGTCTTTGAAGGTATTAAAAATTGAAATGCATCCCAAACGTCTTTTCTGTTTTTTTGGTACAATATCTCAAACGTCTCTTTAGTTTGCTATTTTGGTATTTAAATATTTATTTTATTAGTCATTTAAAATGTAAATTTTAAGACATTCAAAGACGACGCTTATGAACCAACATGATTGTTTACCACTAGATTCATTAATTATAGACAAAACGGTATAAAAAAAAATATGAAATAAACATTTGTTCTAAAACTCGTTACAAACGATGGAAGTAATAAGTTGTGTTCTATTCCACTTCAAATATGTCACACTAAGTTTAGAGATATTTTCTACTTTAAGTCGTTGAGTGTGCCCCTCAAAATTATATTTTTATTTATAAAAAGAAAGTACTCTTGTTAAAACTATCTTTGATCTTGATTCTCAAGCAATATGAAATTTTAAGTTACATCAGAGTACGCTTCCCAAATACGCCACACCATATATTGGGCTATTGTTCGCTTTGAATCGTTAAATGAACTTTCAGTTTGTCATTTATAAAAAACGTCGCTTAGTTAAAGACAATGAATGTTGTATCTAAACTCATTGGTTTTGATTTCCAAACAACGTGGAATTTTATATTCAAGAACAAGTTGTTGTATTAATATTTTTCATTTATTACAATTTAAATGAGTCGTTTAACTCATCTAAATTCTAACCCGAACATTTGGCTTAAATTACTTGAATTGTCCAACTATTCAACAAAAATTTAGAAGTGTGATTAAGGGTCCGTTTCTTATAGATTCTAAAAAAATAGATTTTCCTTTGTATTTTTAAAAATAGATTTTTTGGAAATTTACTCGAAAATAGTATAAGTTATTTCAAACTCATTTATTATAAGTTAAAAAAAGATATTTTGACATTCACTAACCTAAATATTTATTGTTCGAGATTTTACATAATGAAAATCGCATATTTTTTCAAAATAATATATTTCAAAAATGTTTTTTATGAAAAGCTATTTGAAATAGCTTTTTTTTAAGAGATTTTTTCAAAATTTTAGTATCCAAAAAATTTATAACAAAATGATGAAATATCTAGAATGACATTTTAAGATAAGTTATTCAAACCGATTTTTTATTTGAAGATTTCCTTAAAAATTTCTTTGTTAATTTTTTTTTAACAAAAATATACAAGAATCTATTTTATAAAAAGCTATAACAAACGGGCCCTAAGTTGTGGTGTTGTCGCGTAGGTAACGCAATTCATTTTTTGGTGTACAACCGTGAAATGGCTTGTGTGTCAAATGAGAAGGGCGTGGAAATGGATTTTTTTTGTGTGGTGGCTGTTAGGGTAGAGCAACGGTTGGGTTTGAGCCTGAATTCGGTAAGATGTATGAAACTGAGCATCCAATTTAAACTCAATTCCGTTCACAAATTATTACGGGTTGTGCGTGTTTTGGTTTGGACGGGTCTAGGTTTGATCGGGTGGGTTAATTCGGTTATTTCTCTAATATTTTTTTATTTATCTCAAATTTATTTGCTATTTTTTGAAACAAGAATTTCAACAATAAATTAACAAGAAAAAAGCCATAGATCAAAGTATTAAAATATCACGTTATCCGGCTATTTTTATTTATTTATCCCGGTTATCATTGTTTTTCTTATTCCTAATATCACGTGTTCATGATTAAAATATTGCACCTTGGACTTGGACATATCTGGATATATGAGTAGCTCATGGCTAAATCTAAAGAAAAGTTTGCATGTTTAAGTAGATTCTACATTGTAAATCAACACAAGATGCTTGCATGCAAGAGGTGCTCTCACACAACAGGAATACAAAAGTAAAAAGAGAGATCCATATATGTTAATGCAATCGCAAAAGAGAGAGAGGAAGACAAAGATGAAATTCAAATTTAGAGAAATAGAAGAAAACTATTGAACTCAGAGAAAAGAGGCGGTAATAGATACAGAGTGTGTGAAAAGAAGAAAGGTACGGCGCCTAATCTACATATCTAGGGTTCTGTTTGGGTTTGAGAGAAGAGAAGAGGAATTATATAACTGAGGGCATTGGGTACGTATATGTATAATGGATTGGGCTTTGTGCAGTAAATTTTATTATGGGTCAGTCGGGTTCAGCTTACACAGTTTTGGATTTGTAAAAACCGGATCCGACCGTCTAAACCCACACAAACCCTATTTTTTAATCTTTCTTCACCCGAGACCCATTTTAACCCGCCCGATGGACCCGCGGGTGACTCGGGTATATCGGTTGGTGGGTGGGTTCAGATTTCGTGCTCACCCCTAGTGGTTGAGGTTTGAAGCCCGAACTTTTGCATATATTATGCATTGAAAATGGACTAATTAAGAACAATGTTAATGAGTGTTTTTATAAATGATAAATATTTATGAAAATTTGTGTATTTAACATATTGAAAATTAAAATATTTGACTTTTTAAAGAATAAACTTAATTTAAAATGCTTAAAAATTGTCAAATGAACACCTGTTAGGAAGACCATGCTTTAATTCATAGGGATAAACAAAAAAGAAATGATATTTGAACATTCATTTTGTAATAACAACAATTTTATTTGTCATACTTACATTATTTTTTTTACTTATTGTTTTAGTTTTCCTACAAATATATAATTTTTTTTTTAATTATGGTGTCTCTGAAATTATCAATCAAATGGTTATTTGAATAACATAACTCTAAATAAAATTAGAAAAAAAGGAAAGAATGGGGAATTTTTTTTGAGGGATAAGAATGGGTAATGTTATTATGGGCATGAATAGAGAAAATTGGGATTATGTAGAAGCAATATTAACCAAACATACATGAGAGAGCACGTGGTGGAGTGGAAGAAGAGGGACTTTCACTTTGTAGATACTTGATGGGATGGCGGTGCCCTTTCTCTCTCTAAACTCTAATGGTGTCGTTTTCTTTCTCGTGACGGTGTCACGTGGGGGTGGGTAAGGGACCCACAAATGCACCCATTAAAAAGCCAAAAAAAAAAAAAAACCAAAGAAAAAAGGTGAGGCAAAAACTTAGTGGGGGCATGTGCTCTTCCTTCTCAACTGACCTGTCGTTTATGGGTCATTCAAATCTGAAAGCGATCCAAGCACACACATTAAAGAGAGAGAGTGGTTGTTACTTGTTCTTTCTATCATCACATGACGTGGTTCACTCACGTGCCACTCTCTCGTGTTATTTTTTTTATCCTCGTTTATTTTGTCGTTTTTTGCTTGTAAACTCATAGGTACAACGTAGACCCACCTATGGTAGGACAAGTGTCTCCATCGACCATATGTCACATATTAGAATATATACACAACACAATGTAGAGTAGTACTACCCTAGCCATCCAATGCTGAAACCTTTTTTTTTCTACCCTATTTATGCTAAAAAATACAAATCAACTCTACTTTTCAAAAAATTGTATAAATACCTTACTTTATTATATTTTTCTGGTACCACACAACTTCAAGTTGCGAAGTATCTTAAAAGTTACAAAAAAATTTATCTTTATTATACCCCACAACTCTAAGTTAAATGTATTTACACTATTTTTTTTAAACACCCCATCAGTCAACATTGCGAAGTACTTTCTGATTTTTTTAAAAAACTTTAAAGACCCCACAACTCCAAGTTGTGAGGTACCTTAAAGTCTCCCACATTTTTTTTCTTTCAAAATTTTTATAATAAGAAAAATAGCAAAGATAAATAAAATAAGAAAAAACTTAATTGTTGTAATAAACTAATGAAAATTATATAACAAATAAAAGTAGAATACTTTCTTAAAAAAAATTACAATAAAATTTACAATTATTATTAAAGAAATAAGAGTCGCAAGACGAATGTGTGGAACATGACATTTTTTATAATAATTGTAGATTTTATTGTTTCTTTTTAAAGAAATTATTGTAATTTTATTTGTTATATAATTTTTATTATTCTATTCCAATTAAGTTTTTTCTTACTTTTTTATCAACTACAAATAATAATGACGAAGCCCAACAAAACCCTTAAGTCAATCATCGTGAAAGAAATCATCGTCAAACAACTCCCAAACCGTGTCGCAACGACCCTAATGTTATATAATTTTTATTAGTTTATTACAACAATTAAGTTTTTTCTTATTTTATTTATCATATTATAAAAAAATTTGAAAGAAAAAAATGCGGGAGACAAAATCTTTGTGTAGGTCCTACTTTAAGGTAGCTCACAACTTGGAGTTGTGGGGTATTTAAATTTTTTTTTAAAAAAACCAGCACAATCTTGACTTGTGGTGTATTTAAAAAAATAATAATAGTGTAAATGCTCCCTTAACTTGGAGTTGTGGGGTATAATAAAGATTTTTTTTTTTACAACTTTTAGGATATTCCGCAACTTTGAGTTGTGTGGTACCAGAAAAATTTGAAAAAGTATGGTATTTATTCAATTTTTTGAAAAAGTATGGTATATTTATATTTTTTGACATAAAGTAGAGTAGAAAAAAAATTCTTCAATACATGCTTCAACGTCAACCTATCTCAATATCCTATTCAAACAACCAAAATAAAAAATTTAAATCAAATATACACACCTGGAAAAAAATTGTGCAATTCAAAAGCATATTTTATTTTTTTGTCAAGTAGCCTAGTGGCTAGAGTTCACACAATTACATTATGGAGAAGTGGGGCGTCCGAGGTTCAAACTCCGGCTCCTGCATATAAAATGCAATATCCCTACCAACTGAGCTAAGCTTACGATTTTATATTTCGAATTCAAAAGTATTTTGCTCTAAATCTTGTGTTTGAGTTCTTGCAATTTTGTCTCAGCATTTTGGTGGATAGAAGAGTATGAGAGTTGATTATAAATTACCATTGACGACTTTGTTATATACCTTAGTTTGTCATTTGGAGCTAAGGAGCTAAAAGATCTATCAATTTTTGTTCGTGTCTTTGACCCTTGTTTTTTATAGACGACATCAAGTTTGGCACACCGTTTTTCTATGTATTATCCGCTTTGAGGCATTGAGTTTAAGTTTTCACTATTTTGTATTTTGTTAAAAGCAGATTTTTTTTACAATATTGTTAAAGACGCTTTAATATGTAAATGCAAATGTTGTTTATAAACTATTATTACCTTCAATTTTCAATAATACGACACTTTTTAGTATCTTGAAACACTTTAAAAAAATGCTTTCTCCAATCACTCTTATAAAAATACGAGGTGATAAATTTGCTCCAGTTCCCCTAAAAAATATTGCTTCGGTTTTTTTTTGGTTGAGAGTGAATCTCCATTAAATTAACAGTTGGTAAGTGCTCTTCTCCCATCTATTTTTGCTCATTCTAGTCAGATAATCGAACGTGAGTTAACTTACGTATGTATATTTTTAATGTGAGTTAACCTACGTAGGTGTATTTTAACTCACGTAGGATGAGAATGAGCAAAAACAGGTGGAAGAAGAGCAATTCTCTTAATGGTCTAGTTTTAGAATTCTTTAAGGCCCAAGTCAGCTTACGTGTTTCAGTATGGGCCTGAAGCCGATGGCATAATTCTAAGTTACACTCCCTATTGGATTTTGAAATGCTTAAACAAATTATCTCGAATCACATGTGAGAATTTCAAAAAATTATCCTCTCTCTCTCTCCTAACCTCCCCCTTTCATTTTCGAATGAGCTTTGACCAAGTTTCTTCTTCACCATATTTTATTTTACAATGAAATGATGTACATGAACTGAGTTCATGCAAGGTCTAAAATCCAAATTAAGTTTGAGTTCGCGTTAACATACGTGAATTGAGTTTAGATAAACATTGTGAAATGAGTTCACTTAATATTAGAAACACTGAATTTACATGTGGTACATGAACTAGGTACATGTACACGTTAAGATTTAATTTTATGTGTGAAATTTCAATTCACGTATGATGCTCGGACATCGCAAAACTACACACTACGAAACAGGAAAATTATCACTTAGAATTTGAACATTGGAGAAAGAGAAGATCGGAGAAGATTGTTTAGAAAGATGAAATATGATTATAGAGGTATTTTGGAGTATTGTGTTGATTAAATGGTTTTAAAGGTCTAACTTTGTTTTTAATTTATCAAGAAGAAATAAAGGTGTAACTTTGTTTGAAGAAGCCAAATTAGCCATCAAAATTGACACCACGAAGAATCAAACAGGTGTAACTAACGTAATTTCTCTATTCTTAGTTGGGTATTGACTCGAGCATTAACCACCACCGTCTTCCTCTGGTGGGTACAAAACATGTATAGTTTATGTTTAAATGTAAACATAAAACTATACATTAGCTGGTTTTGTGCTTATTTACTATGGCGATTGCTACTAGGATTTGCAAACTGATTGCAAATTTTAAAAAGAAAGCTTCAATATCCGTCATGAAAATCTACTATTCATTTAAAGGACGAGATATCATGCCACAAATTTTAACAAAGAGCAACACTTACACATTCAAACAAAAACAGATGAAACACATCAAAATATCATAATAATAATCATCACCTACATCACAAGACTTCTTTGTGAGGCTACACAACAGCTACATGTACTCTTACAGTGCCGACCAGTAGTTTGGCAATTGGAAAATGAGCCGAGCCATAGCAGCACAACAAAGAGCTTAGTGCAAACGTGTGCGTGGAGCAATGAATGCAAAAAAGCAATAATGCATTGGAAAATAAATAAAACGAAGAGCAAAGGCAACTCATGGCAGAAGTTTTAGGCTGTACATGAAGTAACAGTATAACCACTGCTGGTGCATTCTTTTGGCAGGAAATTAGTTATTTAGGTTTAATAGGATTTCAAAATATGTGACTAAATCAATCTGAATATCTTAGAAGAAATAACACAGTTTAATTAAAAACAAATAAATTATGTAATCGCATAAAATACCCAGATTACGCCTAAAATGAGCAGTGGTTAGATAGTACAAATTTATCTACTTTTAAAGATCAAGACATTTTCAGTACATTTTTTTCAATTCCTTTACCATTCAGGTGGAAAAGTAAACTGATTGAATTGCCACGCCTACCTCCAACAATAAATTAACAGTGCGGTTGCCTGAGGCCCTAAGCTAAGGGGCAACCTGAATTTATTTACATAGTTGCTTGAAAACAATAATCACTGAAATATAAAAACAGAATGTGAAAAAAATGTAGATCAAGAACAGCCCACTTTTTCCAATACCGACTTGACAACATCGTTCACGAAGACATGAAAGCATTGCCGGCAACAATTGGGCATTAAATTAGACTTCTGAAACTGAAGAGTATGGTCAGTATGGCTGCATACTGAGTTTGAGGAGTATATATTAGACTTTTGCTGCTCGGAATGGCAAGCAGCCAAGATGGTATGGGTGGCTTGCCTTGCAACTACCTTGAAGGTTTTGACACCTGCGTGACAAACAACTGCATGTAAAATACTTTCGTTCAATTAAAAGGCTATCATATGCATGCTAATGAATGGAAATATGAGTATTCAGCGGTAACATGGATATGCTAAATGTTCAATGCACATACCAAATGAGTTTATCTAGTGACCACAAATAAATTGTAAAAGTGTGTGTGAAACATTTATCTATAAATATTATAGCCAACAATGATCATGTAAATATGGAGGGGGAAAATAAATTTCACAATGAATTAGTATTACCTAATTGTTTATTGACAGCTAAGCAATTCAAATTTAGTTTAACAAGAGACTGGATCTCTGTTTTTGCATCTTCGGTATTTTTTGTGATTCCATTCCCGAAGCTTTTAGCCAACCTCTTTTCATTATTGAAAATATCCACATCCTTATTAGAGGTGAACACACTGCCAGATTTTCCACTTGAGGGTGCTGAACCTACTGAAGTTACCAAGTAAGCAGACTGCCTTTGTTCCTTCGCGGCATTTTTTTCATTGTGACAGGGAGCTCGGTGGGTACTAGTATGGACCTTACTCGGCAATGGACGTTCCCTGTATCCTTCTAAATGAGTATTGTGGTTTCTCAAATGTTGCATCTTCTCCTCACACAAGACCCTACTTTGCCTTTTCTCTCCCAACATCGGGGACCAATGATTTTCCATATTTTTTTTGAGACAAGAGTAGTCACATTTCTCCTGCATTTTGGCGTACATAAAGTCTAATGTTCTGGGTTGTTTTTTTTTCGATTCTGGGCAACTACGAGGTGAAAATGATTTTTCTCTAGCACCACTGCATGAGGGACCATCATCCACTTCCTGTTGAATTCTGCTTGTTCTTCTAGGAGTCTGTTGCATCGTCTTTGCCTTACGCATCATTTTCCAAGCTTTGTCAACATCATCTTTCAAGCCACCATTACTCAACATGTTACTGGATTGAGCACCTCGGACTGTGGATTGTTGATGGCTTGCGGAAGCCAATGAATGTGAATCATATAATTTGCCACATGATAAAGAACTAGAATTTTCTGTTTGACTACTTGTACCGCCAGATTGAAATGTTTTGCTATGGAACCTTAATTTACCACTTCTTAAAGAATTCCAATTTTCACGAAGCAGTTGAACATTACGCAGGGCACGCTGGACTTCCGACACAGGTTTCTTACCTTCGGATCTGCTCACCCTATCAAGTAAAGGAATATCAGAAGACAAAGAATTGTTCTGTCGTATAGGCGATGCCATTGGTCTTCTAACCACCTGGCTGCCTGTTCCTCTCACAATATTTAAGATGGTTACATCAGGCACCGCTTTTAGCTCAACATTTTGTTGGTCCGACATATAATTAGCATTAGTCTCCAGGGAAACAGCACAATCATGACAAAACCAATCACCTTCAGGAACGGTGTAGCCCAATCCAACACAAAACGTATGCGAAACAGTGTCACAAAGATCACATATTAGTATAAGGTTTTCATTTTTCACACCGTCGCAAATACAACACTTGCGCTCAGCATTAGAATCAACAGGACCACTTGTCATATTTCCATGAGGATGGTAAACCTAGAAAATATAAAAATAAAAAAAAAATAAAAAAAATCATTAGCCTATTAGTTATGTGTAACATTACTGCACTTACATAAATATTATTAGCTCAGCCGTTCTTTGAATTCATTGATCACCAGTGGTAAATAATATATATATACAACAAAATTATGAAAGGAATGTAAATTGAATGTTTAACAAGTCTAAAATCTAAACAGTCGTGGACTTTCTCTAGAGCGGGGCTGTGCCATGTCTCCCCTCCAAATTTTATTCCTTTTAGTAGATGTATATTGTATCAGGAGTGTTTTACTAGATATTATTACAAGTTTCCCCAAATATTGTCAATTTTAGCTAGTGGCGCAGTGGCAAGAGTCTGTTTAGTGAGTAGATGGTTCAACAATCGATCCTGATAGCTGCCATTTTTCGTATCCAATCAGTGCATTATTAATTTATTATTGAAATAATGCGATCAGAAGGTTTGAACCACGAACGTGAGGTTAAATAAAGCGATTGCCACTACGCCAAGATTCGACGTTGCTCTTCACGTTAAATATTAGTAATACTTATTATAAATATATGGCACCCTCTAAAATTTCAGTCGAGATCAGCATGTTTTACACTATCATTAGTTATGTGGATTCACACTTACAGATGAATTCACTAGCGGGGCACAGGACCAACTAATCCGGGGGACAATCCCACAATCTACTAGCGAGCCCAATTGAAGGCAAAGCTCTTTATGGACTGACATAACATATGAATTGTTGAATCCTACGGGATTCGAACCAGGGACATAAAAAAGAGCACACTCTTAGCTCTTAAGCTTTCACCTCGGAGTTATTCTTAATGAAGTCTAACTAACCTAGGGTTTCATGCAATTTTGAATGTGTTACACAGTTACGGAGAAGATAATGACCTGATCGCGAATAGGAATCTTAACATCCCGATAGGAAGAAAAAACACCATGCATAGGGAGTCTACGAACGTTTGAGAACCTCTGGCGACAGAGTGGGCATCGAGATTCATGTTTGGCCCATTCCATGATGCAAACGAAGCAAAAATAATGGTTGCAGCAATCAATTTCCGCAGGGACTGAAATTCCGCGTTCGATGTAGCAAATTCCGCAGCAAACATCTTGGTTATTGTTATTGTCATTGTCGTCTTCTTCTTCAATTTTTACTTCGGGTCTGGGGCGTTTGTTTGAGGTAGGCAAGGGAGTCGACATGTTTGTGAAACCTCTCGGTAACGCGATTCGTGAATTTGAGGTAAAGATGAGGAACAGTGTCAGGGAAACATGTACAAGAAGATAAAGTAGGCCCAGTTTTTTATGGATTCTGGACCATTGGCCCAAAAGTGGTTTCAATTCTTAGAATTTTGATGGCTGTTCTTTAGGAAAATTGCTTTTTCGACATTCAAATCTTCCTAAAAACACATGAAAAACCTGAAATACCTCGACGGTAGTTAACTACCGCCGACTTATAACTACAAAACTGTCGATAGTTAGATACCGCTGGTGTTCTGGTCATTACCACGTGTTTTTAAAAAACAATGGATGTCAAAAATTAAAGAGACGTCTTAAAAAAATTCTAAAATTAAGTTGTAAAAATGCGGATGTTAAACTTCTTAGGATGGTTTTATTTTAGAGAGAAGTTGTAAAAATTTCTAAAAATTTGAAGTAAATGTTTGGTTAAATTACACGATTTCTTTGTCTTTTTGTTTTACATATAATGGATTTGCCTGAACGCTACACGATTTTCTTTTAGTCTTTCTAGGATCGGGTATTATATTAGGTGTTTTTGGTTTGCAAAACAGTTAGTACTGTACAAAGCAGTATAAGACAGAACAGCACAACACAAGGCAAAACAACACAGAACAAATTTTTATGGCATTGAATAATTTTTTGTTTTATACGATATTTGGGGGACAAAACGCTATTTTGGTATTTTAGACAACTTGTACGTGAGACAAAAAGATGTGTTGTGGTTTGGTGAGAGACAAAAATATGAGTTTTTGTCATGTCCCTTGCCTCCAGTTTGTCATGTATCTGAAACAGTTTTACAAATCAAACACTGGACAACTGGAGTTGTTCTGTCTTGTCCTTCATTTTTTAGCAAATCAAATGTACCCTAGTAGTAGTATTACTTACCAACCCTATTTTTTCTGTTTTTTCCGTTGGGACTCGTTCTTATTTGTATATCCTTGTTATATATTTTATCAAACTCCCATTTTGAGATGTCTTTAAGTTATTTAATTGTAATAAATCGATAATTTTAAGTTTTTTTTTGTACCATTGAAGTTTTCAAGTTAATTAATTGTAACAAGCTAGCTTTTGAGTATTTTTAGTAACATTTAGGTCGTTTAAGTTATTTAATTGAAACTTTTAGGTCTCAAGTAACTTACATTTTTAATATCTAAAATTTCTCAAATTATTACGATTAAATAACTTAAAGGAGCTAAGTCGTACAACAAAAAATTTTAAAGGACCTAAGTGGTAAGAAAAAAATTTAAAAACCATTTTGTTACAGTTAAATAACTCAAAGAACTTGTAACTTAGCCTAAACTTTTTTACACCTTTGGAGGTGTAAAAGCTCCCGAAAATTGCATTTTAGAGGTATAAAAACCTTGAAAACTACATTTTACACCTACAAATTAGATAATCAACAATGAAGTATCGATACATCATTCAATTAAAAATAGGGTTGAACTTTTTGAATCAGTAGATTGTCTCTTGATGAACCGGTCTTCAAAATCATATAGTAGTTTGTATAAATGATGATAATGAGATAATTTTTTTATTTGGTCAATAATAGACAAAAGTTTTTGAGTTCTTTAATGATGTTTTTGTTGATATCCCAATATAGATGTGACAATACAATGTAATTTGGGCGAGGTTTAAAAACATTCATTAAAGAAAAATAGCTAGATTTTCACCTTTGCAATTTTGTATTCTTCATATTTTAACCTTTTACATGGACTATTTTCAGACACTCTAATCTTTCTCGAAGGCTATTTTCAAAGTTCGCCCAACTATTTTTTTAACATTATGAGGGTAAGATATGAATAATTTGGGTAATATTTTGGGTGTGCTATAGTCACACTCAACCGTATGGTGGTTCTATCCTTGAGCCTCTTACACTTGACTGAGCCTGAGTTCAATTTGTAAGCAATAACGGTAATGTGATTGATCTATGTTTCAATCTATGAAAGACATGTTATACAGAGCTAATTTTGTTATAAAAATCATATCACCGTTATTTTAATGAGCGTAAATAGACAATTACCCCCTTGAAATTGTAAGTTTCGTCAATTATCCCCTTGAAATTAACAAAACTTCATTTACCCCATGAAATTGCACAACGTTAATCGATTTACCCCATCTGTCAAATTCTTCTGTTACTCAACATGACGTTGTGCAAATACCCCCATGAAATTTTGCACTTATCACTTATGTGCAAAATGCTCATCGAACTTAAAATTTTATAATTTTTTTCTTATACTTGACTCAAAGAAGAGCTCAAAGAGTTACTTGGTGAAGGGTACGATGGTAAAGGAGGATTACCAAAATTGTGTATTGAAATACATTGGTGGAGTTGAGGAAATTCAGAAACTTCATGATGACAAGAAGCTTGAGAAATTGCTTGATTGTTGTGAAAGAATTGATGACATTGAAGGATTTGATAGTTGATGTGAGGCTTGTGGTGATATAAAGTTTGTTCCTTTGAAACATGTTATGGAAGTTGTAAAATCTACTATGGAGGTGATTATGAAGAAGATGACAATTGTGAGGTTGGTGTGAGTGTGGATTCCATCGGTGTTCTCATTACAATGAAAATGGCCTAATAAGATCTTCCATGTGTTGTTTCTAGTCCCATTTTTCATTTTGACATTTAACAATGAAAATGACCTAAGTTAATTGTTTGCTTTTAATATTTTTTGAGTCAAGGATAAGAAAAAATATATATAAATTTTCAAGTTTGGAGAACATTTTGCACATAAATGCAAAACTTTAAAGATGTGTTTGCAAAACATCATGTTGACTAACAAAAAAATTTGACGAAAGGGGTAATTTGATTAACGTTGTATAATTTTAGGAGGCTAATTTAAGTTTTATTAATTTCAAAAGATAATTGACGAAACTTACAATTTAATAATTATCTGTTTACTTATTTTGACGAAGATTGATATCTAACGCACAACGTGTGCGTAAAAGAGCAAGAGACGCAGTTCTTCCTCGTATTTCGGAAGCGTCAAGCTACAGTCATTGAATTCTACAAAATTAATAAATAACCACAAAACACGACATAGAGGGTATATCCGTCATTCCACATCCCTACGCGTTATAGTCCAGAATCAGATCCTTCATCCCAAACCACACTTTCAAACCACACTTCATTCATTCATTCTCAAATTTCCAATGGCTGATGTAACCTATCTCCGTCGTCATCACCACCACGAACCCGACGATGACCAAACCCTAATCCCTTTACCTTATTGGCCTTCCACTTCCGATCTCGACTTCGATTTCGATCTTTACTCTTCCGATCCCGAATTCCCATCCAATCACAACAACCACCGCTTTTCTCGCGAGAATTTTGTCATGGATCTTTTCCAACAACGCGTTGAACAATCTCAAATCACTAATCATACCGATCCAATTCATCAATCGTTAAACGACTCCGTTTTCGACAGTTTAAGTTTCGATTTAGGGTTTAATCCTTCCGACATTCATCTCGATCTCAATATCGCCGCTGAAGAAGATGATGATGATTTTCCTGATATAATGGTTTCTAGATCTGATCCATGTAATGGTTTACGTATTGTTGAGATTGATTCGGATTCTGAATGTGAAGAAGTTGATGGAAATGGAAACGGAGACAACGTGTTTTGTGGAATCTGTATGCATTCTGATGCTGATGAAGATGATTTTAACAATGTAATTGAGGAAGAGGAAATTGGGAGTTTTCCTCTTCGTTGGGATTCACTTCATTTGGAGGATGATCCTCAAATTTACGAGGATTTTGAGTGGGAGGAAGTTGATGGTGGTGGCTTTGATGATAGAGAAATTCTTGGTTTGATGTTCGCTGGTGATGATGACGATAACTATAACAATAGGTCTGTTAATGCTGGTCGTGCTCGTGGTAATTCATTTATCGAACAAGAAGAAGAACAAGAGGAAGAAGATGGAGAAGAGGTTACTATGTTGAGGGTTGATGGGGAAGAGGTTAATATGATGAGGGTTGGTGGAGGAACGGAGAATCTTGACTGGCAAGTTTTGTTGAATTCTGCGAGTCCTGAAACTTATCATGTGATTTCAGAGCCTGATTTTGGGGATAATGATGATTACATTTACACTGCAGAGTATGAGATGATGTTTGGTCAATTCGCGGATAATGTGAATTCGTTTACCAGTAAGCCACCGGCTTCTGTAGCGTTTGTTGAGAAACTTCCGTCAGTGGTTGTGAGTAAAGAGGACGTGGATAACAACAATGCGCTGTGTGCGGTTTGTAAAGATGAATTTGCTGTTAGAGAAGAGGTGAAGTTGTTGCCGTGTTCTCATCGATATCATGGTGATTGTATTATGCCTTGGTTGGGGATTAGGAATACTTGTCCTGTTTGTCGCTGTGAGTTTCCTACCGATGATGCTGATTATGAACGTAGGAAAGCTCCAATGTTGGCCCGGAGCGCTTGATTGTGTATGTCATTGTTGTTAGGGTTGGATACTTGGATATGGTTTCACAATTTGTTGTTGATAGGCTGTTAAGAGTTTAGGTTTTTTGGTCCTGAAAAATTGCACGCCTTTGTTAATTTTGGATTTTTCATATGGAGATTTGTAGTATAAGTCTGTTCATCTGCAAATTGTATTATGGGATACATCGTAAAAATGAATCAATTTTCTAAGGAATACATACATTTGTTCTGCTATCTGAATGTTCATATTTGTTGTCTTTCTTCTTTGATAAGATAGTAGAACTCTGAATTGTGATCAGGTGCCTTCGACAACCTGAATGATAGGAGGGAGTTGAGGTTTTTTTTTAATTCTTTGACCATGATTCAGCACTTGAGTTTCATATGTCAATAGACTGATTGACTAGCTTGGCCTATTAGCTTGTTTTCAGCTCGCTTCTTGTGTTCGGCTTTGTTGTTTAATAGTGGCTATTGTTGCCTTATCTTTTCATCCTGTATTCACTACTCTTGGTGTTTTTTTTGCCTCTGAATCACCTGAATCACTTTTTTCAGGACTTGTCATCAACTCATTGTAGTGTTTGAGTTTGATGACAACTGGAGTTCAGCTTTATGGCTTCCCTGTATTTACAGGGTAGACGACACATTAGACTACCATACCTACTTTCTTGCATAATACTATGATTAAGCATTTTACTTATGCTTTTAGCAATAGAATTCTAGTTACGTATACACTCAAATGTTTAGTGACATTTCGTAAGAGTGGATTAATGAGGAATACAAAGATTACATTTTTGTTTGAGTTCCTTTAAGCCTGATATTTGTTTATGAAAGTTATTATTTTGGTTGATATGAACACCTAGAGATTCCTTCCTTTCTTAGAGTCCTACCTATCCAGCAGTAGATGTGAGGTGTGTTTCTGCATAATTAAGTTACACGCTTAAGATTCATAATCATGAATTTTATTACCACGAGTGTCCATTATCACTTTAGAAACAATGCTACTTTTTTTTTTTTCATGGAAGTTGATTGAGTAAAAATAGTATAGACACATGAGAGAGGAGACATTCTCGATCTTCTCTAGTGCACAATGATGAAGAGTTGGATTATAATGCAATAATGGATCTATCTGAAGTCGAGATCTCTTGACTGTGTGCTTTTCCTATATGCAGTGAATCCGGTCCCAAATGATAATGATCTGAGTTAATAATTTGTCCTTCTGCAATCTATCATTGTTACTTACCCTTGGTCCAATCATATGGCTTGGCATTCTCTATCTTCGTTACCAAGTTTTGCAAACTACTTTTTAAGAAGCTGTGCATTTTACAGTTTCAAGCAGTTTTTTTTATGTATCCCGCGATACTTTTTTTTAGAGAAATGCTAGGGTCACACCCATTAACACTCTCTTTTAACACATCTAATAGTATTTAGCCATGTCATCCATTATTTTAATTCATTTTACCTATTGACCGGTTTTATCTTTGTAGTACTGCCTCAATTGTTTTTCATTGAATTAGATTTTAACTTATTCATCTTCTATGCTTAACCTCCCAGATCTCCTCTTTCAAAGAAATTGGATTCTTTAACAAAATTGACTAAAACAAACTGGAATATTCAATCATTTGTGCCATTAATAAATTGTGGTAAGCGATAGAGCGAAAAAATCAAACACGAAGAAAATTGAAACACCTAGCCTGAGCTTGTAAAGTTCTAGCTTTTCTGATGTAATATCATTGTTACCATGCCTTTTCAATATCAAGTCTTTGCATAATTTTTCCTTTTCAATATTAAGTCTTTGCATAATTTTTCCCCTTCATATGAGAGTTAATTTGTATTAGCAAGAAATTGGATGAAGTTAAGACCCTAGAACCTACGTACAATCTCCAGCCCAATAAAATAACAAAAATGGATTAGTTCTACGAAAATGACGAAAAAGCTGCCACGATAAAAATCGGAAGGAGACACGAACAGAGGGGTAGGAAACAGAGACAACATGACTATTTGAAGGAAACGTAGACGAGATCGAAAGGAAACAGAGATGCCATGGGTCAGATCTAAACGAGAAAAACATTAAAACTTGTGTGATACAAATCAGAAAGAACCATGGACAGATTGAAAGTAAAGGAGTGGTGGACAGGTCGGAAGGAAACAAAGTCATGGAGAGAAAAGAAGAAGAAGAAGAAGAAGAAGATAGAGCCATGAAGGTTTTCAAACACAGTACCATGAGAAGTGAGAACGATGAGTTCCAATTGAATTAAAAAAAGAAGTTATTTAGCAACCTGTTCTACCGGCTGAAGGTAAAGGCATTAGAATAAGTGGATGACACGGCTAATTGTTATTGGAGTGTGTTAGTGGGTGTGACCTTAGCATTTCTCTTTTTTTATAGTACATTGGGTTTATTTCATTAAATTGAGTAATTTAAAACCTGAGTGTCACTGGCACACCTGAAACATGCTGCTCTACAAGTTTCTGTCTTGTGTTGTGCTAGACTAGTAACTGCTGCTACGAATTGGCCAAAAGATCCATACGTGATGCTGGAAATTGGCATGTTTGAAACTCCACTTGAGAGTGGAAGCTAAGTACTGGTGAGTTGCCATGGATTAGGTCACGAGAATCCTTATCATAGGAATATTGGACTTTTGATTAGCATAACTACTATATATATGCATTGACTAAGAAAGAAAGGGCCTTTTCAATGGCATGGAAAATACGTTTTGCAAACGTATAAACTTTGTCATATTAATACAATCCGTGTAAGTTAATGATTCATTTGTCATAGCCCGCCAGGGAAAAATGTAAGCTTATGATGAGATAGTCTATGTAGGTGCCAAAAATGCAAATCATGTTTATTTTTTTCCTTTCCCATAAAATCTGGCATTGTCTTTAATTTAGAACGTGAAAACACTGCAATTAGCATCTTCATTTTTGGACTAAATCCCTAAATGGCAGTCATTCTGATATATGCTTTCAGCTGAGTGAACTTCAGTTTTTTCTTTCAGTTGTATCCTAATGTTAACTTGAAGATGTATGTAGTTAACACGCATTGCCGTTTATTCTTGGGTAGGGTTACATAATTAATTAATTATGACTAGAATTAGAAGATTTTTTTTTGCAGATAGAGTCACCTAGCTAGGAGCCAGCATTTTACTGAAATTGGATATTGGTCTATTCCGCAGCTGAGGTTGGGAGTGGTTTATTTTGTTGCTTTCTACGCTTTAGGTATGCATAATCCAAAATTCAATGCCAATTAATTACTTGTATGTATCAAAACTTGATATTATTTTTTTTTACTATTTTGCATAGCCATACTTTTCAATTTCTTATGTCTGTATGTTAATTACTGCCTCAACCATTTTGCAGAGCAAAGGTTATATACTTTAACCGCAATTTGTTATTAATGGTGATCACCTTTGTATTCTTTTCCTAGTTTACAGAACCAAAATTATCTACCACTCTGAACTTAACTAAAAATATTCATCAGTAAACTTAAATGCCAAGAAACTCCCTTACTTATGTTATCTGCATTAATTAATCTCATCTTTGAAGATTAATTCCCACTCTCTCCCTCCCTCTCTCCACGTATGAGAGTTCAATTTGAGACATGGAACGCAATGATGAGGAACTCCATGAAGTACCTTATGCTTCCTTGACACAGTACCTTTCCAATCATTCTCCAACCGAGAAACCCATCATGAACTCAAGTCTCCAAAACATTGAAAATGAAGAAGGCCGTTCTTTGACCCATCTGTATCCATCTCAAGGTTTACATGATATTCCATTTCACTACTCCCAGCTTCACCTCTCTAACAACAGCGACAGGCCCATTCAAAATCCGAACCATAAATCTTCTCCCAACTCATCATCAAACAGTAACAACAACTCTGGTAAAGCAAAGGATCTCCTTGATGATCGAAAGAAGAAAAGGATGTTTTCTAACAGACAATCTGCTCACCGGTCGCGAATGAGAAAGAAGCAGCAAATTGAAGTCCTGCGGTATCAAGTGAATCACCTGCAGGCGCTGAACCATCAACTGTCCCAAAAGATCATTTACTTGTTGGATTGTAATCAACAAATCAACCAACAAAATGCTCAACTTAAAGAAAAAGTTTCCTCTCTTCAAGTGGCCGTATCTAATTTGTTGGTTACTACCGGAAATGTTGGTATCCCTCACCACATCCCTAATGGCTTCCCAGCCAACCTTTCAACCCGTCTAGTTACAAACTTACAACTTCCCGAGCATAGCAATTTTGAGTAGAAGGACGTGACATGTGTTGTAGAGGTACATCAAAATTTCATGATCTGTGTTCTAAGAACGCTTTTGTCATTTATATCTTTATTTTGGTGTTGCTTTCCGGGTGCAGTATAAACAATTCATTGTGGAATCTTATGCAGACCTTTAATTGCAGACCTATGAAATTGCTTACTATATTTTGCAATTAAATTCGTCAAGCAAATTTTATAGTCCTCAAAAGTGCTTTTTCTTTTCACATAAAACATGCACAAATCAAATAGAATTACAGAGATTGATGACTGGGTATTTTAGCAAGGAATATGTACAACCCAATGGAAAAGAAAAGAGCATTGGAGGAATCTCATAAATGAGAGAGCAACAACTGAAGCAGAATGTTATTTAGTATCTTAAGGCAGGGAAAGTGGTGAGGTGCTTCTTTAAGCTCTTTACTTTCATGGTTTATTTGTCCATAATGTTTGCAATATTTTCAGTTTTGGTTGTGCATCCACATGATAGCATCTCCAAGAGAGGTATCTAAGTGAGTTTCATAGAATGATCCTCATTAGAGAAGCCTCGATGTGTAAATGTGGATAGCGGAAAAAAAGGTTGAAGTAACTTAACTAAGATACTATATCATCAAATTAAAAGTTTGTTTATTTTCTCAAAATTAAAAATTGCAAATAAATAAACATTAAAATTTTGAGTTTCATAAAAGTTGCTAAATTTTTCTATCATTTGAGTAAAATATGGTTAAGTTGCATAAGTGTAACGTGGCATTATCGGAGCTACTTAATAGTGATTATGGTTTAAGTTCCTACTCATTCTTCCCTACAGAATGTAGAGTCACTCCAGCAACTGCAACTGCTGCTGCTCCAACTGCAATATGACGAAGTAATAAACCATTAAGCGTCAAAACAAAAATTATAAGCGCATAAAATAACATGTCAATTTGTTTACAAAATCAATGGGTGAATAATGGAAAAAAAAATACTGGGTGATAAAGTCTAACAACACAGCAGAGACAAGCTAAAATGAAACATAATTTTTTTTAAGACGTAGTCATATAATTTCATCTGTTAGGGAACGACTTTACAAGTTGGGGGGTCCATGTCATAAGCTATACACAGTAAGGGAGGTAACTGACCATTTACAAACTAGAGGGGAGGTGCAAGATTTTGAATCACAACTTAAGGGCGGCTAATATAATTTACCCTACTAGTTAGTATACTATGGAGAAAATCTCTCCCTACATAGAATTGAGATAATCAGTCATCAGTGCCGCAATGGGGTTGGTAGATGGATTTCCACCCAAATTCTGAAACATGGTTTCATCCATCCGCGCTTGAACTTCAGCAGAAAATTGCAAGTCCTGTCGTAGTTCCTCAAGTGTTCGGTCTGCTCCGACGAGCGAATTGCCTAGATTGCTTAAAACCTTGGGTGGAGTAGGACTGGGACTTGAGAGCTCCACAACAGCAACCTGGCATAGCTCAAGCACGATCATTATAGGAATCATGAAATCAGCAAATAAACCAACAAGCATCAAAATAAAGGTGTTCTCAAATCAACCTGTCTATCTTGAGGTATATTGGCCTTCAATTTGGCTATAGCAATAGCACGTGATAGCCCACCAATGGCATCAACCAGACCATGAGATACTGCGTCCTTATCGGTCCAAACCCTCCCCTGTGCAGCCTCTTCCATCTTGTCTACCTAGTGAAAGGACAGTAGCGGTAAGTAACTATTGGATATACAAGGAGGAAGAACAGAAAGCATGGAAAATAGATTTTTCTTAAATAAATTTAAAACATACAGTCATAGCTCGGGAAAGGGCAGCTTTGTCTCAAAATTGTTTATAAACATTCTCTGTTCTCTTGGCAAATAGCTTTGCTTCATGTGGCATGTACCAGAGAGATAGAGAAAGTGATTATATGTTCCTGCCTCAGAAATCAAATATAAATTGATGCAAAAAAAGGTACCAACCCATGAATCAAACAGAAGTAGAAGATTAAGGCCAACACAAACAGGCAATATGAAACATGGATAAAAGCCCCCCACCAGCAATAGCAAATTATATTCCTATACCGCAAGCCCCGGGCCTGCTTAAGGTAATGTCTACTAAAATCTTCATGAATAAATGAACAAAATCTATTGGGCACCTAAAAGAACGATGATCAGCTGCAAAGATCTCGGCATATTGACCCCCTGATATAAGTTCTTTGTTGAAGCCAATCTCCTCATCAAGTTTCTCATAGTTAAATTTTCCTACATAAGTAACTTATGTCATCAAGTTAGTAGATTAGAAAACTCAAGAAGAATATACTGAAGTGGAACCATGATTATTCATGATGGTACCATGTCTTTCCTCATTATTTACGAGCTCAATTTTTTTTTGAAGAAATTTATGAGCTCAATTGATTTCTTTCCTTCCAACTACAATATCTACTGATTGCAATGATTACCATTCAAATGATATTTCAAATTAGTATAGTATTTTAATCAAAATAAGTTCAAACGTAATTGATATAAAACTCAGTGAAAATGGTAAAATAGCTATAAGAGCACGACAAGAAGTGAGGAGCCTCTGAGGATATTTTACACAATTATCTCAGGCAAGCGGGTAAAATAAAAACGGATTTTAGCCGAGTGCCTGGCCATAATAAGACTTTCCTAAATTGAGCGAATATGGCGGAAGGCCAAAAATCCAAACACACCATTGCGGGGCGCCACCATGGTGGGCGTCCTTCAGAAATTTCCTATGACAGTTATCCAAAAATCTGCCATGCCAGTCCGCCATGGGGGCGCCATGAACACCATTCAACAACACTGACATTTAGGATCTAGCACAAGGATGACCTTGTCTGTTTCAATTATACCAGCATGTGTATGTTGGCTAATAATTCACAATAAATCTGTTCTTAGTTTCAGTTAAATTATAATCCATGCACAGCGTTCTCCTTTCTCTTACTCGCAAGTACTCCAATCGAACCAGTTAAGGTTAGATTTTCTGCAACGATAGCATTTGCTCCCATCGCCATGTAGTATCCTCCACTAGCTGCCACATCAGACATTGAAGCAATGATTTTGGTTTTTTGGCTGCAAGAAGCCTGATTTCTCTCCACATTCTGTAGACCATGATATCAAAACTTTATCAACTAAGCATGAAAACTTTCAAAAAAAAATACTAGTATATTAGCACCACTATTCAATGACACAGATCAGAGAAGTACTTCAAACTTAATTAGACCATAAAGGAAATATTAACTTAACTTTGAAATCTAAAAGTAGCATCTTAAAAAAGTTATTAGGAAAAATCAATATAGTTCAGGTTATCATGAACTTGATGGCCATGGTATAAATCATTTATTTTTTTATTTTTTTGGGTCAAGTGGTATAGATCATTTCTATATGAATGCAACCAACCCTTTCTTGCATGTCTTATTAAAAGTGACTTCATTTTGAACAGAGAGGAATGTACTACTTACAAATCAGAAGCAAGAGCATCACCTCCTGGACTATCAATTCGGATAACAGCAGCCTTGAATTTGTTCGATGCTGAAAAGAAAAAACAGCTCAGTGTGACTGAGAATCAAACAAAGACGCACATACGACGAGCTAACTATATGTAAATAACACCGTAAAAAAATTTAAAGTTCAGCATATAGCGTAAACCTGAAAACCAATGTTATCCTTGTGTTATGGTAGGTCAAGAAAATAGAATAGGAGTATGTATGTTGCTGGTTAATACGTAAGTTACATAAACAAACATAATTAATCTCTCTGATTTCCACTAGCAGACGGGTTTCTCTCTGTCAAATTTATACCTTACTTCTGAAGGAAGCCATACTTCAGAAGTCCCAGTTTGAGTTGTAAAGACATAAAAAAAGGTGTCATCCCTAAGCTATTTCTTGCAGTTTCTTTTGCAAGATCCTCTTCCTTTTATAATTTTCAAAATCATGAAGGATTCTAGAGTCCCGTGCTCAGTTGTAACTTAAAAATACTAAGAATAAGTGCAATACTTTTGCCTCCCATCTGTTATAGCAAATAAT
Organism: Medicago arabica; assembly: GCA_946800305.1. Taxonomy (NCBI): domain Eukaryota; kingdom Viridiplantae; phylum Streptophyta; class Magnoliopsida; order Fabales; family Fabaceae; genus Medicago; species Medicago arabica. The sequence continues at coordinate 51,353,476 of OX326968.1, forward strand.
ATAACTCCAAACAAAGATAACTATGTGGCTGCATTAATTAATAAAAAATGCCATAATCAATGTAATTAGCATCATAACACTTCACTTATGTGCTTTGAAATTTAAAGAAGAAAATTTTATAAGATCAAAACTGTACCTTTGACCCTATGGATGTTATTAATAAACTCCTCTGCAATGATACCTTTGCCACCAACACGACTGATGGTCCCCGAGGCTCGAATGACAGCTATCTGTTCTTTACCACCTGATATTCCAACGGTCTCGTTTTTTAACTCCAGAGTACTTTCTGTATTTGAGGAAAGGAACAATCTGCTTAATGAGTTATTTGGCATATTTTAATCTATAACAGATGCATCTAATATAAGCTTGATAGAAAACAGGAAGCCATAGCAATTCATACTCATATCAGAGAATTAGAGCAGTGCTTTATACAAGTACAAGTCATGAGAACTAAGGTTCTTTCTCTACTATTAAGTCTCAAAAATAAAATAATACAATTTATTTTTACAAAAAAAAAAAAAAAACAGTTGCGCTCATAACCATTTAATGTATATATAGTTCTTGTTATTAGTGAGAAGAATTATATTAAGTTCTTTGATTATAGAAATTATCGCAGTCATCATACAACATTATAGATTTCTGAAGAAGAAAATAAAACAAACACAACAGAATTTTATCAAGATAAGGATTTATTGATTTTTTTCAAGTCAACCTTTATCTCGCTGAAGAAATGGCATAATAAAATATAAAGGCCCTTACTCTATAAAAGGGAACTTTACCTGAAATAAACAACAGGTGGATATTTGTTTGATTTCACCTGAAGTCTCTTCTTCAACCTAGGTATAACCTGCAATACATTTTACGTTTCTCATTCTTTTTAGTCTTTTTTTTCTTTCCAACTGCTACTGTGAAACATGCAGGTAATTAGTCACATGATACCAAAGTACTGCATGTACCTCATCATCATAGAGTATGCTTGTTATGAAACCCTTTTTTTCCAGTCTGTCTACTTGATAGATACCTTCATTTATGAATTTCTCAACATCTTCTCTTTTCTTTCCTGTATATAATTTGCAGAAGCCCAAAGGTTGATTCATCTGTTTAAGATACAATTAGGATTTAGGACATTAAATGCAAATGTACCTCTAGCAGAAGAGACTTTATCCAGCCAATTTGAATAGATATTATCCAATAATGCAGTCAGCATCTCATGATGATCTTCAGACATGGTTTTACGGGTTAGTCTATCTCCCACACTTTTATATTTGCCAATTCTTTCAACTTGTGGTTCAATTCCAAGATAGTCATAAACACCTGAAAGAATTAACACGAGTGTTAGACTTAAGTATAGACATCAACAAATTTAAATTTAAAAAAGGTTTAACAACAAATTTCCCTATATTAAAAACCATTCAGCAGTATGATTACATTTGAGCAACTGACACTGCAAGTTTTATCCTGTCAAAAAAAAAAATAACACTACAAGTTTTATAAATGTAGTAGGGAGTCATGCCACCATTACTAAACAGTCTGTTGTAATTCCCTTTCCTCATTTTATCTTTAGTAAACCACTTTCTCGATTTATATGTGAACTTGACTCATTTTTAGGAGAATGTAAAATTTAGTAATCTTGTTTTTGTGTCCTCGGTTCTAGAGAGAAGGGTTTGTTAAATCCCGAGGTTCCTGCTCGCGTATAAATCCTTGATGATAGGTGTTCGTAGCGGCATTGACAACAACGTCAAACTATGTTTAAAGAGATGCAAGGAAAGGAAAGGCCGAATGAGCATACCTCTAACAAATGCCCCTTGAACAGTGAATCGAAACAAATGAACGTTAGCACTCGGAGGGGCATATATTTCTTCACATTCACAAGCAATGTAATATTCTTTTTCTCGAATTAAAGGGAGATAAGCCACAGCACATTTCCCTACAAACGTCGCCAACTATCATTCTATCAAGGTCTTTTATAAGCAACAAATATATATTAATCGAATGGTTAACGTAGATAGATATTGTAACACAAAATTCTATAATTGTAGAGTTGTAATGGCACCTGATTTTCTGAAATTCAAGATTTGTCTTCGAATTTCATCAGCTTTAGCCCAACCGCAATTTAAACTGTCGATTTGAAGATACACCGCAGAAATACGAGGATCATAAGCAGCTTTCAACAAATTATCCCAAATTTGTGGCAGAAGCTGATCGGCTATCTACATAGACAGAAAAATGAAATGAAAAATTAAGCAAAGCAATAGTATGAGTGAGAAAGCTATGTTTGCACTACACCTCTGGTCAAAGGCATGTCTAGTATCCGACATCTCGGGCATAGATGATTACATTCAATTAATTCATTTTCTTAAAGAAGTGTCAACGTGTCATATGATCACATTCAATTCATTTTCTCAAATTATTATTACATATGTGTATTAGTGTCGTGTCCGCGCAAAATGATCTTCAAGACGCTACCGTGTTGAACACGCTCCGAAGAGTCAGCTGTTAACAAGTTGAGCTTGTTGAAGCCGGTAACGGGATTAAAATCAAAGTCACCAGTGGGAAAATCATTGTCATTGCCACCAACAGAGTCTGGTTTAAGAGTAGAATTTGAAGATGATGAGTAACAAGAATAGTGAAATTTGAAGGGTTTGGGTTTGAGAATGCGACGAGAGAGAAAGCGAGTACTCATGAAGGATGATGGTGATGTTTGGCGGTGATTTGACATTTCCGACACTTCACAACTGCAAAATGTGAGAGGGAATAGAAGAAAGAATGTGAAAAAGTAAACTTTGGAATGAAAGAGTTGTAAAAATGCAATGAAAGTAACAAAGAAACTTAACTCTTAAGTCTGACTCGCATTCAACGGAACTCTTTCATTAATACTATTTTTCATTAATGGAAGCACATGTTAGTGATTCCACAAATACACTAGTAACAATTATGGATTAGAAATTATGTCAATTTATTTATCAAAATTCCAGAAATATTTACTATTTATAGAGTCAATAACATGTGATCTCTTTCATTAATGGAAGTTTTTCAATAATTTTACATCTATTTTTATTTCCTTTTAATCTTACTTTTCATCTCTTACAAACATCCAAAATTCATGAAACGTGAACAAACTTAATTGAATGTTAAAGATTAAGCTAAAAAAATTCCATTAATATTTCATTGTATAAATGAGTTTTTAATCAATTTTTTTATACTTATACGTTTTTTCAAAATTAACATAGATGTCAACTGATTCAATGTAGCGCCTTCATGCCATAACCTAGTACAATCCATAAAAACGATTCTAGAGTTTATGATACTTAGTTTGGAAGAGGGACGATTGTTGGTACGGTTAGAGTTTGATATACAACCACGAACCAACCAACATATCTATACTAATTTCAGAAAATGACATAATCTAATGTTATAACATGTCTCGTTGCCGGACATGTCTTTGATTAGAAGTGTGTGAGTGCAACCGAGAGCAATGATATATGCATGAGTTAGAATGGAAAACCTGGTCACACAATTATTTTCAAAATGCTACTATGTTTAACACACTCCGATGGTTGATATGACTCATATATAGACACAAGATGGGCAAGAAGCAGAGGAGTTGAACTAGCGTAGTGAAGCTCCCTTCACACTTTCCCTTACATTTGGCCCGGACATGTGTCAGGCCTAACTATTTGTTGTGGCGGAGACTGGGTGGTACGAGGAGCAATAGCCCATGCGGTATAGTTCGAGTGTATTGTTGGAATATAGATCGTAGTATTATATATGCCTTGTAACATGTAAGTAGAGGTGTTCATGGTTCTAAACTGCATTGTAACTGAACCACATTAATGGTTACAGTTCAGTTTTTAAAACCACTTTAAGAAAAACTGGTTTATTTTCAAAAACAATTCAGTTCAAGTTTAAAACCGGTTCAGAACCAGTTTAATATATTTAAACCATATTTTTTTTAGTGCAAATTTTTTCTTCAGATTTCTATATTAATTTTTAATTAAATAATTTAAATGAATAATATAGTAATTATAAAACAGCTTATTACGATATCTTTTTAAAAAACAACTTATTCAAAATAGCTTATTTATGCAAAGCAACTTATTATGATCTCTTTTTAAAAAGAACTTATTCGAAACAGCTTATTTATGCAAAACAACTTATTAGGATCTCTTTTTCAAAAACAGCTTATTCGAAACAACTTATTTATGCAAAACAGCTTATTCGAAACAACTTATTAATGGAAAGCAACTTATTAGGATCTCTTTTTTCAAAAATAGCTTATTCGAAACAGCTTATTTATGGAAAACACCTTATTAGGATCTTTTTTTCCAAAACAGCTTATTTGAAATAGCTTATTTATGAAAAACAACTTATTAAGACCTCTTTCTCAAAAACAACTTATTCGAAACAACTTATTTATGCAAAATAGCTTATTAGGATCTTTTTTTAAAAAAAACAGCTTATAAGAAACAACTTATTTATGGAAAACACTTTATTAGGATCTCCTTTTCAAAAATAGCTTTTTCAAAACAGCTTATTTATGCAAAACAGCTTATTCAAAACAACTTATTAATGAAAAACACCTTATTAAGATCTCTTTTTTCAAAAACAGCTTATTCAAAACAACTTATTTATGGAAAACACCTTATTAGGATCTCTTTTTTTCAAAAACAGCTTATTCGAAATATCTTATTTATGAAAAACAACTTATTAGGATCTCTTTTTCATAAACAGCTTATTCGAAACAACTTATTTATGCAAAACAGTTTATTATGATCTCTTTTTTAAAAAAACAGCTTATACGAAACAGCTTATTTATGGAAAACACCTTATTAGGATCTCTTTTTCAAAAAACATCTTATGCGAAACAACTTATTTATGCAAAACAGCTTATTCGAAACAGCTTATTAATGGAAAACACCTTATTAAGATCTCTTTTTTCAAAAACAGCTTATTCGGAACAGCTTATTTATGGAAAACACCTTATTAGGATCTCTTTTTTAAAAAGAGCTTATTCAAAACAGCTTATTTATGCAAAACAGCTTATTCGAAACAACTTATTAATAGAAAACACCTTATTAAGATCTATTTTTCAAAAACAGCTTATTCGGAACAACTTATTTAAGGAAAACATCTTATTAGGATCTCTTTTTTCAAAAACAGCTTATTCGAAATATCTTATTTATGAAAAACAACTTATTATGATATCTTTTTCTAAAACAGCTTATTTTTGCAAAACAGCTTCTAGAATCTCTTTTTAAAAAAAACAGCTTATATGATGTAAGTGCACTCTTGTATAAGTCTTTGAATGTTTGGTTAAGTTTTGAGCAATGTCTCATAGATTAGTTTTTCTGTATGCACCTCTATCTTAGGATCATTATACAAGCTTTTTTTTTTTTACCACTGTAGCACTATTAAAAAAAATTGTGTATCAAACTACCGCTCTTTCTAAATTATTTACACTATTACCATCTTTTTTTTTTTTTTTTGAGTTTGACAACCCTTCCACTAAATGAAAATGATTTCATTTGGTTTTAAAATAAATTTTTTGTTTTTGAACGATTTGAATCATGACTCATGAAACGTTTTTGTGATTAGAATCATAATGATTCCAATCATTATTTATTATTCTTTTTGCAATGAATCAACAATCCACAGGCTTTAAGATTCAAATCATGAATGGATTCCTCAAAATCCAGATCTTCTGTTGCAACAATTTGAATCACAAATCTAACGATTCAAATCATTCTTCATCATGATCATAAATCATAAAGATGATATAAATCGTTATTCATACGTTTCAAATCAATCTTCAAACGAACCCAACAAATATTTTTAACATATAATTCAACTCACTAAATGAGTGATTCGAATGACAAAGGAGTCTAAACTATTTTTTAGCTTTATCTTGTTCTAAAGCCTTCTAACTATATATATATATATATATATATATATATAAACTTCTTTCCCACCTTTTCATTATTGAAGTGTTCATTCACTTTCCGCTTGACTTTCTCTCTCTAAAAAATCTTATTAAAAAACTTTCATCAAGATTCATTGTGAGATTGATTCGAAGTTAGGAGATGCAATTAGGCTTGTGTGGTTTGTTGCTTCTAGGGAATTTAAGGGTGCTCAAAGTTCTAAAGGATACAAGAGAGATTCCTTTCTCCTCCAAAGGCTCGGGGGATTTTTCTTGAGGTTCAACACCGAGGGAATTTGATAGAGCTCCTAACAATGAAATGATTTTGTTGAAGATTGCTCAAGGATTGCAAGCAGCAAAAGATTTGAAGGTCTTGGTTTTACAAATTATATTAGAGATGACTTTGTAATAGGTTTCGTCTCCCTAATATTACATCTAGTTGAATTTCTTTGATGAATTTGTTGTTGCCCCATCTTTTGTGCTTGCTTTATTTCATATCAATATTATTACCGGAGTGCTGGAGATTATCGTTGGTATTTTTTTTTTTTTAAATACGAGATGATTGTTGGTTTGTTGAGATATTATCAAGTCATAATGATCATTTTCCCTTCTAATTTTGTCTAAGAAAACAAACATTTAACCCTTAAATTTAGGATTAAATAAATTTCTGGTTACTATAAAAAATTTAAATTTCGCTTTTAGTCACTATAAAACTTTGGGTTAAATATGTTTTCCGTCCTTATAAATACAGCGAATTTTGATTTTAGTCCCTAAAAAATAAAATTGAACGTTTTCATCCTCATAAATTTTTTTATTTTGTTTTTGGTCCTTAATGGTCAATTTATGTTCATATGAATGTCAAAATTATAACTATTTTATGTTCAAGATGTATCTGTGTGATGTTTGTATACCATATTCAATCTTTATAGATTTATATTTTGTTCAAAAAATATCAAAAACATGTAAAAATTACTTCCATTAGGGACTAAAAACAAAATAATTTTTTTTGTGAGGATGAAGACGTTCAATTTTATTTTTTAGGGACTAAAATCAAAATTTGCTGGGACTAAAATCAAAATTTGCTATATTTACAGGGACGAAAAACTTATTTAACCTTAAAACTTTTTATCATGTTTTAGTCCCTTAAATATTTGTTGTCATCGCATTTAAGTAAAATCATGTGTATGTTTCAAAATTTAAATTTTTTTATTTGCAGTTATGTTTAGTATATTATAGAAATCTCTTTTGTAAAAGTTTCATTTTTCAACAAATGATGAATTAAACATGAATTTTTTTAAATTATTAATGATTAAAAATTCATATTTTAGGATAAAAAACCATTAAAAAATGTGAACATGAACTATATATTTAGGAGCTAAAAGCCATGATAGAAAATATTTAAAGATCAAAATTGCTAAATTATTTTAAAAATATTAAAAACAAAATTTAAGATACTTATAACTTATTTACGAGTTAAATTTATAACTAAATACCAATTTTTCTAAAAAAAAAAAACACCAAAATTCATCATACGATTGGGTGTTTATAAAAGTTACAGTTTAATCCCATTCGAAGATAAAAAAGTTTTGGTTACGGTGGTAGTAACAGAAGAAGTGAAGAAAGAGGCACATTACAGACATTAGGTTGTTTTGAAATTTGGGAATCGAATTTGGCGGGAAGGGAAGGAAAGGAAGCATGAGCAGCGAGAGCGATGCTGTTTTCGAATCACTGATGAATCTGAATCCACAACTCTTCTTCAACGAAGTTCTCAACACAGTTGATGATTTCGTCCTCGATACTTTCGATTTCTTCTTCCAGTAACCAACCAACCCCTTTCTTCAAAATTTGTTGTTATTGCAAATTCTACAACGTAATTGATTATTGTAATGTTTCAGGGAAGCATCCACCAAGCTCAATCCCGAAGCTACTCAAAGATCCCAACATCTCACACAGGTTTCATTTCTCTCCTTCCTTCGTTCTAAGAAATTTCTTAATTCTATTTAATTAAGTTTAATTAACGAGCACTATGATTAAAATTGATTATTTTTTTATTTGTTTTTGTGAAAGGGTGTTGATTGCATTCGACAAAAGGTTCAATCTGTTTTGGATCAAAAGCTTGCTGTTTGGGAAAAATACTGTCTTTATCACTGTTTTTCTCTTCCCCAAGGTTTTCAATTGCCAAACACTTTCAATGTATGTTCTGCTCCAACTTATTGTTATTCACTAATTATGGTCCATTGCAGTCGCAGAGACATCAAAATCTCTGATATTGGGGCGCAGATTGCAGTCACATGCTGTTATTTAAAGTGATTAAAGGAAATGCACAGTCAGTGTAAAGTTATTTTACACTGACAACCAATCACAACTTGCCAAGACATCAAATCAAACAATACAATTATGTTAATGTTTTTTCAATTTCTTTATTTTAAAAATGTATAATATGTTGTGGCAAACTGAAAACTTGTGATTGAATGTTAAGTGTAAAATAACTTTTCATTGATAGTGTATATTCCTAAATCTCTTATCTAAAACCTTGTTCCTTTGTATAAGAAAGTGTACTTTCTTTCAGGGTGAAACAAGTGGGAATGACATTAATCCTGGTTCTACTTCCGATCTGGAATTAGATGCTCAATTAGAATCATTGAGGAAAAAACTAGCTGAGGTAACAAGAGTGTAGAATGTAGATTGTTAAAAGTCTTCATTTTGTAGATAGTGAAGTTGTTACTTATTTGATTTATCTTGATAATAAATGTGCTGTCAGGTGGGGAAAGAGTCTGAAATGCTGAATCAAGAAATTCATGCATTAGAGAGTCAGTCTTCTCACAATGCTCAGTATATCAACGAGGCAGTACAATTATTTGAGCAAAACTCTTACACTGAGTTGTTTCAAGGTAATTTAAGAGCTTCTTATCGTCCTTTTGCTCATGTTTTAACGTTTTGCAGATAAGATCCTGTGCTACTCAGAACTAGTATTGATACTGTTTTTATGATTTCTATTTAATCAATCCCGGGATTCTCCATTTTGGTACCTGTTTGTATGCATTAACTATATTAACACATGTATATTGCTTTTCTCATGCAGTTTTATGATACAAAAGAACATTGAATTATTTGGATACGGTTTTGTTTTGTTTTCCAATTACACAGTCAGTAATATAAGAAACTATTGTCTCAGAATATTTTAGCAAATAATGAACATCCAGGATAGTCCGTGTTTTGATTGTGTTTTATACTTCTTTTAGTGCCTTTCATGTCTACATGTAAAGATTAAGATAAGATTTGTTTGAAAGGGGGGCAATATTTTGGGGGCACCAATAAAGGTACCATAGGTCAGGATGTTAATACTGTGAACCTTAATAAAAGAGAAATGAAACAAATAATGTCAAAAATTACCTGGAGCTCTGCACTCTTGCAAGTAGGAAAGAATGAATTTGTTTTTTCTGATTAAAATTATTAACAAATTATTAGCTAATATTATATGTTGAACTTTAAGTCAGTAGATTTTTACATTTATGATTGTGTTCCTGTAGAGATCATGACAACCGCCTCAGAACTTCGAATGAAGATGGGAAAGCTTAACACCAACATGATTGAAGTGAAAGCAAAAAGGATTGACAACAATAAAATGGACATTTCTGCTATACATGCTTCCAAAGGTAACCAAAATATCATTCATTCTTCTGCAACATGAATTAATTTTCACAGGCTGAACTCCATAGTTCTGATTTGAACATTTCTGGATGCAGGCCTGTCTAATACGAAATTCGAAGATCTTCAAGAATTTGTAACACTTATGAAGAGCACGTGAGCTTGTATATATTTTTCATCAACCCAGTTGGACTGGTCTTATCACTCAAGCTTGCTGTACCTGTAATTGTTTATTGGTAGTCTATTAGTTGGAATTTTCCTCTCTTGTACTGAAATTAATGGATTTAAATTATTCAGAGATACCTGAAGAATCTCGTAGTCTTTCTCAATTTGGTTGTGCAAAGGCAGAAGCTAGAAGTTTGTAAGTGATAGGTACCAAAGTGAAGTGCCCGACAAGTTATAGGGAGATACTTGTGTTCCTTTAATTATTAATTTTAATTAATTGTTAGCTGAGTTTACTAGGTTGTGGTAAAGCCCTATATTGTGATAAAACTATTTTTGCATTGCCAACATTTTGATGAGATTTCTTTTTACTGCCCAAAAGGTGAATATGTAAAGGGAAAGTAGAAGGGAAATATAAGCACATGTTAAGGAATAAATGTTTACTTGTTTTTTTGTTGATTATTGATTTGTTGATGTTCAAAAATCATTTTACTGGTGTTTTTGTGAGTCATACAGGGTTATGGTATTTCAAATGTACAGTACTTGGTTGTTGCCTTTAGAAGGTAAAGGTTCACTTGGTCCAACATCTTATGTCATTTGAAGTTGATGTTACTTATTTGTGGCTTTTTAAGGTGTTTGGCATTTACTTAATGTAGAACTTATGACAACTGAAGTGTTTTATGATCTTGGTAGTTAAACATTCTGTTATAGTTAAATTCTTGAGGATTTTGTCGTCTATTTTCTAGAATATCGTGCTGCCTGTCTATGCATTACAAACACACTGCCATTAAGGTTATAGACTCATGATCTTCCACTTTTTCATTAACTTATGTTGTAAGTGTATGTAAATGTTGATCAGAAGAATATAGAGATTTTTGGGTGCCTTAGCAAGAGTGCATAGTATGATCAATAATTTTCTTTATTTAGTCCCCATGTATTTTTTTTTCATAGCAATACAAATGTAGCAAATGAGTGAAAAACTTTAGGGGGAAAAGATGCTAGCATAAGAAGCAAGCAGGGAACCACCATAGAGTGTTCCATTGTACTCTTGAACCTCACTAATTGGTTGAGTACCATACTCAGCAGGAAGAGATACAATCTGTAAAATTAAACTATTCTCAGACACTCTGATTCCTGTAGGCAAAGTCGTACGTCTTGGAGATCCTGGCCTTTCTAAAAAACTATTCACTGAAATCCAAAATTGGCCTCTTGAGTTCCTCTTAATGTTATTTGGTCTTCCAGCAAGTAGCATGAATAATTCTGATGAATTTGCTTTTGGTCTTTTCAGCCACACTTTCCAAACTTTGAAGGATAGAAATTCGCTAACAAGTGCGAATGAGCTATCTCTACTTATTGCCACACCAGTTGGCACTTCAAGATTGCTTAGTAACACTGTTGTTTGGTTGGTGCTAGGATCATATCTCAATAGGCTTCCTGAATGATCTCCACTTTCTACCAGTGTGCGGAAATCCCTACCAAAAATCAAGTGATGTGAACATTTGTTACTGTAATGCTGAATTGGCATTTAGGTGCAAAAGACAACATTGTAAGTAGACAAACTATGCTTACTTGAGCTGGAATTTAGCGCTAGCTATGGTAAAATAAACGATTCCAGTGTTTGGGTCTACATCCAAACCATCAGCAAACACAGTGGAATTGGTTTGTGCAGGTCCAACTAATTGGGTTGCTTTCCCTCCATTGGGACCAACCATAAGTAGTCCATAATAAGCATCAGCTATATACAAATCGCCTGTCTGATTATTGAAACTCAATCCGAATGGCCTCCCACATGTTGGTTGGAGTGCTGAGTAGTCATCCAGGCCATCGCAGATTGTCTTGTTCCTGATAAAAAATAGATATAATTTCTGACTTTCAATTTTTGCTTTTACTTTCATTTATAAAATTCTCACAAAAAATAAGAAGTTTTTTTTTATAGTTTTTTTTATATAAACACGAAGTTCGTCAGGTCTTAGCTTTAGTGGTAAAAAGGAAAATATAAAAATGTAAAAAGAAAAGGGAAACAAATTGAAAACAAGATGATATGCTTGTATTTAAATGGTCACTTAACTCATTAGGCTTTGAATCTAGATAACTAATTAATAGTTTTTTTTTGAAAGGAGAACTGGCTAATATTTGAAAATTCTTCCATCAGAGCAGCCAACATAAGGTCCTTCACCGTTTCTATCAAATGCAAGTGACTCAGGTCCTATCACTGGTGGTGGTAGCTGAAGCTTGTTCAGTAATATAGCTACTGATGATGAAGAACACAAAAGTAAGATAACAAGAGTAGTTGCAGCCACAACCATTGCCATATTCAACATGATTGCCAATAACAAGTTTAATGATCTCTGATGTAACTTTGTAAGGTGTGAGTCTTAACTATGAACTAAGCAAAGTATTTATAGGCATACATGGCATCATGCCATACATGCAAAATTATGCTAAGCAAGACTTCCCTGTCAAAAGAAACGTTCATGTATAGTTTTTTTACAAGTTCTGATTAGTTCATAAATGTGTTTATGAACAAAGCATATAACATGTGAAGACTGTAGAATTAAAATGTGAAACTAAAGAACTATAACAGGAAAAAGATATGGTCGGTTTGTGACTCATGAAAACTTTTCTTCTTCAAATGTAACTTACTAAATTTGCACTCAATGACGTGTACCGATATTCTTTACTAATATGTGAACCCGTTTGATTTATAAAAACTAGAGGGTAAACAAAAACTTACTTCTTTATCACTTTTCTTGATAAAGATAGTCGACCTTTATCACAGTGAAAATTTGAACTTCAACTTTTAGAACTTGTTATCATTTAGTATTGTTATTTAATTTTCATTACTATATTTTGAATTCAAAATTAAATTAGGATTAGTTTTGATTTGATTTTTTAAGATTAATTAAGAAAAAATAATTTAGGATTTGATCAAATTTGATTTGATTAGCCGGATAAAATTTGAAATAAAAAAGTTTAAATGAAAAAAAAGAAAAAACTAGACCATAACTTGATATTCCCTTTATCAAATAGACTAGTGTTTAGGCTTTTTTCAGTAAAAGCTTTTTTCCACATGTAAGAGTTTGTTCTTCCAAACAAAGTCAATGAGAGGATCATGAGCAATGCCAATGACACATGCTGAGTTGTAAATTAACAACTTACTTAAGTATTTACCATCATAACTTAATATGATTTAATTATTTACTACGAAAAAATGGGGTTTATACAACGAAAGATATAGTCCCTAAAGGTTTGCTATACGGAGGTAAATATAATTTACCCTATATCATAAAGAAAATCTCTCCTCCCTCTACATGAATTGAGGTAATCATTCATCAATCCCAAAATGGGGTTGGTCGATGGATATTCATCCAAATTCTGAAACATGGTTCCATCCATCCGCGCTTGAACTTCATCAGAAAATGCCGAGTCCTGTAGCAGTTCCTTAAATGTTCGGTCTGCTCCAGCAAGATAATTGCCTTGATTGCTTAAAATCGCGGGTGGAGTAGAACTGGGAAGAGAAGAATAGGAGATACTATAGTCAATTATTAAGAAGTAAAGGAGCATTACTAGAGTGTTTTACCTAGTGTTAGTGTTAGTTTCGAGGACGAAACTATTTTAGATGGGTGGAATGTAAGATCCGGATATTTTATCTTATTTTATGCTAATTCATTTTATTATAACTAGATATAACCATATTTTATTGGTATAATTTATTAAGTGATGATATTATTTCCCCTAAAAAAAAATATAATTTCTGATTGTTTTATTATACAGTAAAATCCTCATTTCTAATTATTTAGTTGATGTCTTATTTTATTTTATCTTATTTTAGCAAATTATATGAATATTTACTTTATTATATTAGAGTAGGAAAAATAGGTGACAATTATTAAGTTACTAACTTAGTTTTATTCAATTGTTTCTAGTTTTATCCTAGTTACTAGTTAGGAAGCTCAGGATCATGATCATTCATTCATTACTAGAAAGTAGGAGATACAGCTTCTTCCCTATACATATTTAGTTCCACATTTTTAGGAAGAAAGTTACCGAGAGAGTTATTAGAATAACCGGTTCCTATTCATTTTCACACACACACACACTCATTTTATGCTTTGAAGAACAAAAACAAAATACATAGAGAGAAAGAGAAAGAGAACGGGAAAGGGGGTCTGAAGGAGGAAGGAGAGAAAACAAACATTCACTCTAGGGAGACAAGTAAGAATCCTATTATCATTATTACTTTTCATTGCAATTATTATTGATGAACCAAAATCATTCCCTATTTTTATCGAGTATCATATAGGGCACACAAGTTATTTTTGTTTTGTTTCAACTGCCTAGTTATAGAAACAAATAGGATTGTGTACAGTTCTATAAACAAACTATCCTACGCAAGCACACCGTTTTAAGTATTTTTATTGTGGAAATCATACCGATTTTGGAAAATATCATCTACCAATTCAATGATTTAATAAAATGAAAGAAATTTCAATGAATTCTTTAGGAAGCATGACTGTTAGGAAACCTGAGACCTTTATGTTGTTAATTAACCATAAACTTTTGTTTTTAGTATGAGAGTTTCGTAAAGAAACTAGTGTGAAGTTTTGAACAAAAATTCTACTTGGATGACCAAACAAAAATGATCTTAATTTATATACTTGATACAAATTCTAATTTTAATTCCTTTATTAGTTTAACGTGTTAATTAAATTAAGAGTTTTTCTATTCACACTCCATATATTTTTGGTTACACCCATAATTTCTTAAAAGTTTTTAATAACACCGAAATTGTCTTTTTATATAAATTCTCTTAAAATCTTGATTCTATTCTTTGTTACCGTAAAAATTCACTCACCTTCTTTCACCCACAATCAAACAATCAATCATCATGATGTTCAATCAATCTGTGTGGAAGATCAAACAGTGACACTTTTCATCATATTCGATTGCATATAACTAAGTGAATTTCTTCTTCTTTGTCAATAATGAACATCAATCTATGTGGAAGATCAAACAGTGACACTTTTCATCATATTCGATTGCATATAACTAAGTGAATTTCTTCTTCTTTGTCAATAATGTTAGTTTCAATTTTTTTGTTCATGTTCGATTGCACTTTACGAGAACAACGTTTCAATTTACATGTTTAGGTTAACTTAAATTCAGTTTAAGTAGGTTCATGTAAACTATGATCCTACTTAAACCGAGGACCTACTTAAACTGAGTTTACATGTGCACACTTAAATTGAGATTAAGTAGAATCATTGAACAAGATTGTACTTTTAGATGTACATTTACACTCAGTTTACATGACTTACTTAAACTAAGTTTAAGTATGTACACTTAAACTCAGTTTACATGAACCTACTTAAACTGAGTTTACAAGAACATACTTAAACTGAGTTTACATGTACATACTTAAATTGAGATTACATAGAATCATTGAACAAGGTTGAACTTTTAGATGTGCACTTAAACTCAGTTTACATGACCTACTTAAATGAAGTTTACATGAACTTACTTAAACTGAGTTTACATGACCTCCTTAAACTAAGTTTACATGTACATACTTAAATTGAGATTACTTAGAATCACTGAACAAGGTTGAACTTTTAGATGTACACTTAAAGTTTACATGGATACTTAAATTAAGTTTACATGAACCTCCTTAAACTGAGTTTGAGTATGTACACTTAAACTCAAATTACCCTTTCATAAAATTTTATTTTCAAAAAGTCTGTTCTAACTTGATGAGTAAAACCGCAAGTGCACTGCACGGTTCTGCCGAAGGAGTAAAAAGAGAGTATCGTTCCAACATGGAGTTGTTCAATTTGATTATCTTTAGTTGATAATTAGAAAGAGTTTAAATTGCAAGGTTGGGGTTTTCAAACGGTTGAAAATAATAATAATAATAATAATAATAAAAGAGCCTTGGGGTTATTGGTCCGTCGTGGTGACAAAACCCTTCACAAACCAAACCTTAAACCTAGAACTTTATGTTAGACCTTCTTTCTAAAGACAAGTTTCTCTTTAGCCTATCACATCTCCTTTCAATTTTCGATCTCAGTGAGTGTGTTTCTCTAGCAACCACGCCTATTTTCATGGTTGATTGCTATTGAAATCCTTGAAGCTCGAAACTTTATTGTCTCAAGGTTTGCTAGACTATTTTCATATTTCGCAATCCTTGTCTATATTCACTTGTTCCAACATTAAAACTTCATCTTTTGATCCATCGCTTAATGTTTGTGATGAATATATATCAACTATTAAACTTCATCTTTCGATCCATCGATTAATATTTATTATTGATTATAAGAACGGTGAAATAGATTAGAAATTAGGGTTTAAAGCTTGGTTTTGATTAGGATTGCGTCATTAGACTTATCCAACAATCCCAAAACAAGAAGAAGTCTACTCACTCATGTTCATCGTAGACATAGAGAAGAAGAAGAAGAACATAAATAAAAATAACAAGAAAGTAAAAGAAAGAACTTTTATTAAGAAGACAATTGTCACTTATTGAATTCTCGGAATAAAAGATGAATTGTTGTGATTGCTAGCTACTCTATTTATAGTTTACAATGACTTAAGCCCTAAGAAATAAATCACTAAAGTGTTGCACAAGAAACCATGGGCTTTAGGTCAGAAATAAACTAATAGGTAGCTTGTCCGGGAAGCAGAAAAGCAGCAAAAGGGATCTTGAAGGTTGGCACGGCCGTGCCAAGTCTCTGAGTTGGGGGATTTATATTTTTGTCTTCAATCTTCGTATTTTCAGCACGAATCAGCTCTAAATCCTCTTTCTTTTGCTCCAAGACGAAATCTTTAGAATATTTGTTCATGAAATTAAATAACTTACAATCGAAGTAAATAATTCTAAAAAGGAAATAAATTTAAATAAAACAAATTCAAATATAAATAAAACGGACTCAAATATTATATTAAAAATACTAATTATTGACTCATCAAGGGGTGGGGCGACTTTGTGCTCCGTGAGAAGTTGAAATTGATTAAAGGGGCGTTGAAGGAGTGGCATTTAGTGCACGCAAAAAATATTCCTGATAAAATAGATAATCTAAAAATCCGATAAGCGGAGCTTGATGCTAAAGGGGAAGAAGATGACTTATCAGCTGAAGAACTTCACGAACTGAGGGCGGCTTCTCATGATTTACATTCCTTGTCTCGGGCGAACATAAGCATAATTTGGCAACAGTCTTGGTAACATTGGTTGAAGGATGGAGATGCCAACTCTAGGTATTTTCATTCGGTCCTTTCAAGCCGGCGAAGACGAAATTCCTTAGTGGCGCTGTTGGTGAATGGTAATCTAGTGGAAGGGGTCCAACCTATTTGGAATGCGGTTTTCTCTCATTTTAAGGAACACTATGCGGCTACTGATACAATGCGACCGGGGGTTGAGAATTTGCCGTTCAAAAATTTATCCTATGCGGAAGGCAGCGGTCTCATAAATCATTTCTCTGCAGTTGAAGTCAAAGAAGTAGTGTGGAGTTGCGACAGTTATAAGAGTCCAGGACCTGATGGGGTCAATTTTGGTTTCATAAAGCAGTTTTGGGATGAGTTGAAGGATGATGTTATGCGTTTCATATCAGAGTTTCATCGGAATGGAAAATTGTCTCGAGGTATCAACAATAATTTCATAGCTATTATACCTAAAATTGATAGTCTGCAACATCTTAATGATTTTAGGCCTATCTCTTTGGTTGGCTCTCTTTACAAAATTTTGGCTAAGGTGTTAGCAAACAGGCTCAAATTGGTTATGGGAACGATTGTTTCGGATACTCAGACAACGTTCATAAAAAATAGACAGATCCTTGATGGCATCTTGATAGCTAATGAGGTGGTAGATGAGGCTAGAAAGACTAAGAAGGAATTGATGCTTTTTAATCGATTTTGAAAAAGCATATGATTCTGTTGACTGGGGTTATCTGGATGCGGTAATGAAAAAATGGCGTTTCCGGTACTTTGGAGAAAATGGATTAAGGAATGTGTGACAACGGCGACTGCGTCAATTTTAGTTAATGGCAGCCCTACAGAAGAGTTCCCTATGCAAAGGGGTTTACATCAAGGGGATCCTCTTTCTCCGTTTCTGTTTTTGCTAGCAGCCGAGGGTATGAATGTTATGATGACTTCGGTGGTGGGGAATAACTTGTTTAAAGGATACACGGTTGGCACCAATAATATGGTCGTTGTGTCTCATTTACAATCTGCGGACGACACACCGATACTGGGTACAAAAAGTTGGGCCAATATGCGTGCCTTGGGAGTGGTGTTGGCTTTGTTTGCAGACATGTCCGGATTGAAGGTAAATTTTAATAAAAGTATGTTGGTTGGAATCAATATTGCGGATTCTTGACTGAATGAGGCGGCCTCAATTTTAAACTGTAAAGTGGGCAAGGTTCCTTTTTTGTATCTGGGTTTCTCTATTGGAGGTAATCCGACACGGTTAGCATTTTGGGATCCTGTGTTGCATACAATTAAGTCTAGATTGTCGGGGTGGCATAGTCGTTTTCTCTCTTTTGGTGGCTGGCTGGTCCTTTTAAAGTCTGTCTTGACCTCGCTTCTTGTCTATGCTCTTTCTTTCTTCAAAGCTCTATCAGGTATAATCTCTATCATTGAATCTATTTTTAATTAAAAAAAAATTGGGGAGGGAGTGAGGATAACAAGAAAATTTCCTAGATTTCTTGGAGCTCAATATGTTTACGAAAGGAGTTTGGAGGGTTATGGGTGAGGCAGTTAAGGGAATTTAACATTGCTTTATTAGGAAAGTGGTGTTGGAGGATGTTGGTTGATAGAGACGGGTTCTGGTATAGGGTGTTGGTGGCGCGATATGGTGAGGAGGCAAGGAGGTTGGAGGTTGGGGGCAGGAGTGGTTCCTTTTGGTGGAGGGAGATAGCGAAGATTAGAGATGAGTTAGGCGTCACTGATGGGGGCTGGTTTGCAGAGAGGGTGTCGAAAAGGGTGGGGATGGAACTAGTACATTCTTTTGGCATGACAGGTGGTTAGGAGATGTGTCGTTACGTACACGGTTTAGTCGCCTTTTTGACTTAACGAATAATAAATTGTGTACAGTGCCTGAAATGTTTTCTTTAGGTTGGGAGGAAGGGGGATAGGCGTGGAGTTGGCGGAGGAGGTTGTGGGCGTGGGAGGAGGAGTTGGTGGAGGAGTGTAGGCATATTCTTAATTATATTGTTTTGCAGACTGACATTTCTGACAGGTGGTAGTGGAACCCAGACATCCAAGGGGGTTACACTGTGAGCGGTGCTTATCACATTCTGACAACTTCGATTGACCCTACATTGGGAGGAATGAACGATATTGTCTGGCATAAGCAGGTTCCAATGAAAGTTTCCATTTTTGCGTGGCGGTTGGTTTGGGACAGGTTGCCAACCAAAAATAATCTTGTCAGAAGAGGTTTGCTCAATGCCGAGCTAGCAGTGTGTGGTGCAGGTTGCGGTCACGACGAATCAACGTCGCATCTGTTTCTTCATTGTGAGAGTTTCGGCCCTTTATGGGGACACATAAGGTTGTTGATTGGTGCTTCAGGTATCAAACCTAATGATATATGTGAGCATTTCTTTCAGTTCATTCATTGTACAGGTTATTCAAGGAAGTGCAAATCTTTCCTTCAGCTAGTGTGGTTACTTAGTGTCTGGGTGGTTTGGAATGAACGTAACAACAAAATATTTAATAATATCCAAACCACCATAGAACAATTATTAGAAAATATTAAATTTCATTCTTTTTGGTGGTTAAAGGCAAATAATGCCTCGTTTGTGCAGAACACTCAGATGTGGTGGTTGGACCCTATGTTATGTTTGGGTATCGACTGACCGTACTTATGTAAATATTGTTTGACTGTTCTCTTTTTTGCGGTGGCCCTCTAGAACATCTTGTATTGATGTGGTTTCACAGTCAGTGTTAATATATTTCATTTTGATGTCTTAAAAAAAAAGGAGAGAAAAAAAATCAGTTATAGTAAAAAGAATGAACAATCTTTTTTTTTTTTTTTTTTAAAAATGGAACACATGAATATTATTAAAAAAATAATCGGTAGCAAGTTCCTTGAAAAAAAAATAGTTATAATATTAAAATGAGCAAATTCTTTTTTTGTTTGAAAAAATGAGCAATTGTATATTATAAAAAGAAAAAAAGCTTAAATATGATTTTCGTCCTTGTAATTTGTGCGAATTTTGATTTCCATCCTGCAAAAAAAAAAAAAAATCCTTGTATTTTTTTTTGTTTGAAAGAGGTCCCTCGCCCCACATCCAAGCTGATTTTGCATGCTTTTCGTCACGTGGTGGTTGCTGACTGTGCAACTTTGTCACGTGGCGTTGACATGGCAGTCCACGCAGTTAATTTTTTTTTTTAAATTTAAAAAATCATAAAAAAATCTGAAAAGACATTTCTGGAAAAAAAAATTCAGAAAAGAAACCTGTTAAAATTAAATGTTTTGAAAATTAAAGTTTTGAATTTTTTTTTTTAATTTGAAAATTATATATTAAACTTTTTTTCAAAAATACTGAAAATTATATTTTCAAAAGTTATAAATTTTGAGATTATATAATTTTGTTTTCTTTTCATATTTTAATTTTTAAACATTTATTTCATATTTTAAAAAATGAAAAATTATATTATTGAAAAAAGTGAAACTTTTTTATGAATTTTTAATTTTAAAAAACAATTTTCAGAATTTTTTAAATTTTTTAAAGTTTTAACGACGTAGACTGCCACATCAGCGTCACGTGGCAAAAGTTGCACAGTCAGCAACAGCCACGTGGCCAAAACCATGCCATATCTGCAAAAAAGTGGAGTCAGGGACCTTTTTCAAACAATTTTTTTTTGCAGGACGAAAATCAGAACTCGTCCAAATTACATGGACGAAAATCATATTTAAGCCTAAAAAAAATTCACAAGAAGGAGCAAAAAACTATTACATAACTCTATAAAACTCGGATACTTCAAAACAGAGACGTATCCGTATCGGATACGCACCGGATACCGATACTCCACAGATACTCGCGGATACGTACCGACGATGTATGGAAATTAATTATTTAAACTTTAAAAAAATATTTTATCGGATAATTATATGATACTCCGCATATACACAAAAATACTTATAAGTTACTTCATAGATACTTATAAGTTACTTCCTAGAAAAAGATTAAGGGTAAAAAAGTGAGACAATGTTGTAAAATTCAATAGAGATGTATATATGATTCAATTTTAGACACGCACGAGTAGATTTGTTTCTCAAAAAGTTATATTGTGGATGAAGGTAACAAGAGAAAGGTGATTCAGTTAATCAACATTAGATAAAATTTGTGTCGATTTATTTTAATGATGCTTCTCTGGATATTCCAACATATGAAAATATAATATGGTTTATAAAAAAACTTTACATTTTTTTTATTTTGATCACATGTATTATTTTTTAAAAATTGTGATTTGTACAAATGGTACGTGGAACTTGGAACAAGCATGAAGAAATTAACGATACTTCTTTATCTTTTGAGTTTGTGACTTCTATAATAATATAATAACTAAGAGTAATCAATGTTTATTTTCTTTGAGTATTTGACATACATATAAGTTTTAGGTTAAATTTTTTGTTAACGTATTTTAGCCGTATCGTATCCTAATTTTAAAAAAATTCGTGTATCCACATACTCGTATCGTATAGTACCCGTATCCGAACTTCATATCAAAACTACATTAATGTTTTTTGCCCAAAAAACTACATTAATGTTGATATTTAAAAATTTTATCATATCAACTTTGTTATATCCGCAAATAAAAATTTACTTTTTGATATATAACCAAATAAAATCTATAACAGACAGTGCAAATTTAATACGGAATGTAAATAAATTCTCTATATCATGAAATTGTTTCCATGTCACAAATGATGCTTTGCTTTATTTATTTAATTTTATGCATGTGTGCAATTGCATCAGTTTTTAAATTTTATCACATTGAAACATAAAAATTTGCTTATGCATATATAAGCACATAAATCCACAACGAACACGGTGCAAATATTTAACGGCTTTTACATATAAAATAAACAAATATTCAATAGAAACATACATTAACTTTGGTATTTTAAAAATGCTCGTGAGTTTTTTTTTTTAATTTTTTTATCATATCAACTTTCTAATATATAAACTTAAATTTAAAAAATATATATATAAACACATAATACCTGCAACAGATGCAGTGCAAATATTTAAATGTTTTTTTCTATATAAAATAAAATATAAAAACACTATATTAATTTTAATAATTTTTGTTTGATATCTTTAAACATTTCAAAATTTTAATAATATGAAAACATTTCAAAAATAAACAAATATTTAATAGATTTTTCTATATAAAATAAACAAATATTTAATAAAAACACTATATTAATGTTAATAAATTTTTTTAATATATGCTAAACATTTTAAAATATTAATAATATAATTATTAATAATTTTTATTTAATATCTTTAAACATTTCAAAATATTAATAATATAAAAAAAATTTCCATATATTTAATATCTTTTACTAGTTATGTGTATCACAACTGAAATTCACACTACATAGATGACTAAGAGGGGAGTTCGACGGCAACATGCCCTGGGATGGGATGCAATAGTCAAACAGACTCAATCTCACATCACTTACCCCTCCTCTCTGCACACAATCATTACTCATTAGGACGTTAGAGGAGCGTTTCTGATTTGCATTCAGAATACATATTTCTCAACATAGAAAATCACTTTCTTCATTCCATGTAGATCATCTATTATTATACAACAATGAAGAAAGTCTCCCCTCTCTCTATGTGGTAGAACTGAGGTAATCATTCATCAATTCCAAAATAGGGTTAGCAGATGGATTTCCTTCCAATTTCTGAAACATGATTCCATCCATTCGCGCTTGAACTCCATCAGAAAATGTCAAGTCCTCTAGTAGTTCCTTGAGTGTTTCGTCCACTCCAACCAGAGAATTACCAAGACCGCTTAAAATCTCGGGTAGAGAAGGACTAGGTCTAGAGAGCTCCACAACAGTAACCTGGCATAGAATCATGAGGTATATTAGCTTTCAATTATCAAATAAACAAACAGTATCAAGATAAAAGGTGTTGTCAAATCAACCTGTCTGTCTTGAGGTATATTAGCTTTCAATTTTGCTATAGCAATAGCACGAGATAGCCCACCAATAGCATCAACCAAACCATGGGATGCTGCATCCTTACCGGTCCAAACCCTCCCCTGTGCAACCTCTTCCATCTTGTCTACCTAGCGACGGGATAGTAGCTGTAACTATTGGACATAGAAGGAGGAAGAACAGAAAATAGAAAATAGCTTTTTCTTGTATGAATTTAAAACATACAGTCATTGATCTGGAAAAAGCCGCCTTATCTCGAAATTGTTTATAAAAATTTTGTGCAGACTTGGCAAATAGCTCTGCTTCATGTGGCCTGTACTTGAGAGAGATAGAGGGAGAGAGAGAGAGAGAGAGAGAATATGTGTCTGCCTTGGAAATCAAAAATATAAATTGATGCGGAAAAAAAAGGTACCAACCCGAACCCATGAATCAATCAAACGTAGAAAATTAAATCGTAAATCAGAGAAAAAGGCAACACTAATGACAAGCAGGCTATATAAAACAATGAAAAAGATTGGTAGACACCCCTTCCACCCAATCCACAACTCTTCTCTCTCTTGATTTCTCCTGTCTCTCCTTATTGTGTCTTGGAGAGTGGGAGTGTGGGACCCACCCGAGGTATATATGAGGTGGATGAGGTGTCCAAATATCACAACCCATAAAACATGGATAAAAATATATTCCTACACTGTAAGCCCGGCACCTACTTAAGGTGATAACTAGTAGTGCCTTATCTGATGGCTGAGGGTACTAGGGCAGCTGCAAGCCAAAGATCAAAATAAAATCTACACTTTTCAGTTAGATGCAAAGCTAAAGCAGAATAATTATACATTCCACCAATCTACACCCCCAAAGTCTTTGATCTGTTTCTACTACGACTTTTAGGGATATCTTGAGGATCTTATCGAAGGGATCCTGAAAAGGGCACCTACAATTGCTACTACTACTAACTAAACTCACGTGGAATCCACACTGGATTTTATCCACTATCATCACACTCAATAACTCGATTGAGGAACTTTTCCTAAAACCTGAATTCAAAAAACAAGGAATATATTGAACCCAGATTGGGTTTAAATGATTTCAACCGGATTCATATATTGGAGATAAAATAGAACTACACTTATTAGAACTAGACTGGAGCTTGGAGAACACTAAGACATAAAATATTAAGTCTTCTCGTCTCACAAAAAGTGTCGTACAGTTGGATATCAGATGGCACAGTGTACATTAAAATTCTCTTATAGAATCTTTATGAATAAATGAACAAATTCTATTACCTAAAGGAACGTTGTTCAGCTGCAAGGAGCTCAGCATATTTACCCCTTGATATAATTTCTTTGTTGAAACCAATCTTCTCGTAAAGTTTCCCAAGGCTAAATTTTCCTACAAAAGTAAGTTATGTCATCAACTTAATAGATTATAAAACCCAAGGAGAATATACAATAGAATATAAGGAAATGGAATCCTGACTGTTCATGACTTTACCATGTCATCATTATTTCAGAACTCAATTTTTTTTTTCAGCTGCAACTTCCATTGGATGCATATGATTACCATTCAAATGATATTTCAAACTACTATATTTTTTAAAATCAAAATATTTTTGACAAAAAACTCAGTGAAAATGGTAATCTAGCTACAAGACCACAACAAGAAGCAAAGAACATCTAGGGATACCTTACAAAAAATATCAGTCAAGGGGGTAAAAAAAATACTGATTATAGCTGAGTGCCCGGCCACACTCTAAAGTTTCCTAAATTAAGCAAATACCATATAGGATCTAACACATGGATGATCTCATTTATTTCAATTATATCAGCATGTGTATGTTGTTTAATGGTTCATAACAAATATTTTATTCATTAAATTAGCATCCACTCATAGGACACCTCCTTTCTTCTACCGAAAGACCCAGGTTCACCTGTGACCACTCCAATTGAACCAGTTAAGGTAAGACTTTCTGCAACAATAGCTCCTGCTCCCATTGCCATGTAGTATCCTCCACTTGCTGCCACATCAGACATTGAAGCAATGACTGGTTTTTTGGCAGCCAGAAGCCTGATTTCTCTCCACATTCTGTAGACCATGATATCAAAACTTTATCAGCTAAACATGCAAACTTTCCGAAATAGTTAGCAATTAGTATCACGATTCAATGACAAAGATCACAGATGTACTGCAAATTTAATTAGACCATAAAGGCTATGTTAACTTAACCCATCTGAAATCTACAAGTAGCATCTCAAAAAAGTTATTAGGAAAACCAATGTAGTTCAGGTTCTCATTAAGTTGTATTGCCATGGCATAGATCGTTGCTTTATGAATAAAAAAAACCCATTTCTTGCACGTCTTACTAAAAAGTGAGTGCAGTTTGAACAGAATCTACCAGAACTTACAAATCAGAAGCAAGAGCATCACCTCCTGGACTGTCAATTCGGATAATAGCAGCCTTGAATTTATTTGACTCTGAAAAGAAAAAAGATGACTCGGTGTGACAAGGACACAAACGATGGAGCAGATACAACGAGCTAAAAAATGCACATTTAAATGTAATTTTTGGTCCCTGCAAATATGGCATTTTTTGCTTAATTCCTATAAAATAAACTTTTAGTTCCTGCAATAT
Source organism: Medicago arabica (assembly GCA_946800305.1). Classification (NCBI taxonomy): domain Eukaryota; kingdom Viridiplantae; phylum Streptophyta; class Magnoliopsida; order Fabales; family Fabaceae; genus Medicago; species Medicago arabica. The sequence goes on from OX326968.1 coordinate 51,379,000, forward strand.
ACAACTTTTTGCTTATGGTCCTTGTTTTGTTTTAGTCCCTACAAAATTTATTTGCACTGGAATTGGTCGCGATCTATTCAAGTCATAAATGTTTATATCTTTTCTCTGATTTCGACTAGCAGAGGGGTCTGTGTCAAATTTATACCTCACAATTGGTAAGGAAGCTATACTTCAAAAGTCCACGTTTTAGTTCTAAAAAGTATAAACTTAAAAAAAAAAGGTGTCATCCTGATGCTTGTTCTTGCAGTTTCTTTTGTACAATCTACTTCCTTTTATATTTGTCCAAATCAAGGGAAGGATTCTAAAGGCCGGTGCTAAGTAGGAAATACTTAAATTAAGTGAAATACTTTCGCCTCCCAAGCCCAGTCTGTTGTAGAAAATAATATAACTCTACACAAAGATAGCTATGATGCCGCATTAATGAAAACTCACATTATCAATATAAGTAGCATCATACATTTCACTTATTATCTGCTTTGAAATTTAAGGAACTAAAATTTATACGATAAAAAGTGTACCTCTGACCCTACGGATCTTCTCAATGAACTTCTCTCCAATAACACCTTTGCTAGGGGCACTAAATGGACCCTCAGTACGACGGATGGTCCCTGAGGCTCGGATGACGGCTATCAGATCTTTACCACCTGATATTCCAACAGTCCATTTTCTAACTCCAGAGTATTTTCTGTATTTGAGCAAAGGAACTATCTATTTATGCTTAATGAGTTATTTGGCATATTTTAATATATAAAAACTGGATCTAATATAAGTCTGTTAAGAAACAGGAAGCCATATAAATCCATATTAGATAGTTCCTAGTTAGAAAAGTTTTTATTTAAAACAGGTACAAGTCATGAGAACTAAGGTTCTGTTATTCATGAGATGAATTATAGTTATGTTATTTGATTTTGGACATTAATGCAGTCATCAAACACTTGTAGATTTCTAAACTAGAAAATTAAACAAAGACATGAATTTTATCCAACTAAGGATATATATACATTTTTTAAGCAAGCCTTTATCTATGCTGAAGAAACGACGTAACCTACTCAAAGAAAGGTAAATATACCTGAAATCAACCACAGACAGTTTTTTGTCTGTTTTCACCTGAAGTCTCTCCTTCAACTTAGTGATAACCTGCAAAACATTTTATGTTTCTCATTCCTTTTAGTCTTAATCCTCATTTGAGTGCATCCTCTAAAACAATTCAATAGCCAGTATTAATTATATATACACGAGTGGGCATTATTAGAAAATATATATAAAATAACTTCCAAATTTAATATTGTAATTCAGAAAAATTTAGAGTATCTTAGATGATCTCTTGAGAGCGATTTCAAAATTTCCTTATACTTAATGATATTTCTATATTTAATTAGGATTTAAAGTCTCGTACAAGTATAAATAGGGTTTAGAATTTTATCTTTTATAACTCATCCAACATATCTTCCCCTTCTACTAGTGTTGTTCAAGTAGTGGACCATTGTAACGCAACCTTTCGGCACCTCCCCACATTGTTTTGATCGTTTGCATCTTTATTCTGGTCCCAGATAATTCTCAGTTTGCTGCTCAAAGGTAATTCTCATTTTGTTTCACTTTGGGTGTTGTGAGTTTTCTTACAGTTTGAAACTTCCAAATGTTATTCATGATGAGTTTGAAGAACTTTTTGTTCTAGTTATGTTACATGCAAGGAAGTGTCTGCCAGTAATCATTCCAACAAAATTTATTATTTCGTCATGCAACATTCTAATTGGCGTTCATGGATGATGATCATTCCAGAATTCTTGTTGAACATTCTAATTGTAACTAGTTTAAACATTAGTGAGCTTTAGTTTTAAGAGGATTAAATTTAAAAAGAATCTCACAAATAACGATTGTAGAACTTTTTTTTCTATCTTAGGTGGTTTTTAGAATTGGTTTCCACATTTTCTTATATTTCATGATTTTGTCATCTGTTTCTTATTTAATTAAGACATAAATCTAGTAAAAGTCTAATTGGGGATTGGTATTCTGTTTCATCTAACACATCCAATGCATTCATATCAAATTGAAGCATTTTCCTCTAGTCTATTATTTACCTTCTTCTACCCCAAAAAATCTAAAATCCTATAATTTCATCAGGCTCCACGTATATGAGGTGTCAACACAGTGGTAAGAGATTGACTTTGTTACCTCAAGAGACAGAGTTCAAATCACATATGGAACAGTTGTAAAATGGCTAATACCATGATAATTAATAAAAGTTTCCCCTTACCTAATCTTATTTATTTATTTATTCTTTAAAAGAAAGGCACTAGTGTGTCGTTCAAAATCTTTGTTTTTGAAGGTATCCATTTAAATTTCCATCCCTCACTAGCCACAAGATGAGATTATGTCTTACTCTCTCAATATGATTACATTAATCAAGCTGACAAGTGACAACAGCAACCTTACACATGCTAATAAGCAGTCACATAATACCAAAGTAGTGCATGTACCTCATCATCATAGAGTATGCTTGTTATGAAGCCCTCTTCTTTCAGTCTGTCTACTTGATAGACACCTTCGTTTATGAAGTTCTCAATATCTGTTCTTTCCTTACCTGTATAGAATTTGCAGAAACCCATAAGTTCATTTATTTATTTAAGGTACAAATAGGACTTCAAATGTAAATGCACCTCTAGCGGAAGATACTTTATCCAGCCAATTTGAATAGATATTATCCAGTAATGCAGTCAGCATCTCACGGTGATCTTCAGACATGGTTTTACGGGTTAGTTGATCTCCTGCACTTTTATATTTGCCAAATTTTTCAACATTTGGTTCAATTCCAAGGTTGTCAAAAACCCCTGAAAGAATTAACATGAGTCTTAGGCCTAAGTATAAACATCAACAAATTTAAAAGGGTTTAACGAAAAAATTTCCTATATGCATCTAGAAGATGAAAGGAAGAAAAACTTAAACCCTTTAACGACAAATTTCCCTACATTAAAAATCAATTTTCCAAAAGAAAATGTAAAATAAAAATAAAAATGAGCTAATACATCAAGCATTATGATCACATCTGAACAACTAGCATTGCAAAGGTTTAATAAATTTAGTAGGGAGGCTTGTCACCATACTAAAAGTCAACCTTTGTCGAAAAATGCAACGAAAAGCAGAATCAACATACCTTTGACAAATGCCGCTTGAACACTGAATCCAAACAAAGAAAAATAAGCACTCGGAGGGGCATATATTTCTTCACATGCGCAAGCAATGTAATATTCTTTTTCTCGACATGAAGGGACATAAGCCACAACAAATTTTCCTACAAGCATCATCAACTATCAAGGTCTTTCATAAGTAACAAAGATCAGTAATGTGTGTCAAAAAGATTTAAAGATTAAATTTATATCACCATATGTACTCACAGGTATGCAAACCTAACAAAAAATCACGTACATCAATGCTCTATGAAAAGAGAAAATTACGTACTTAGGCAACAGAATCATGCTACTTACATGTTGCTGATAATTAACATAGATAAAGATTAATCTCTTGAACCAATGCAAAAGGAAACACAACAAAATAAGTTTGCAAAGCATTATACCTTCTTAGATTTTGTTTGGTAAAATATAGCAGATGATGAATAAGCTAGCAGAATGAATTCGAAGTGTTTAGTAAAACTAGCAGTTGAACTTAAGAATAAATATGAAATGACATAAAAATATATATTTGTAGTTCATATTTAAAATTTTCCATTGAAGATAATGAGTATAAAAGTGAGAGAAAATATGATACGCTATAAGCTATCAGTTCAACTAGCATTTCAAAAAACACTGTAAGGTCGTGAAAAGCTATAAACTAGTGAGAAAGGATAGTTACCAAACAACTCTACTTTGATCATACGAGTTTATATGCTATAAGCTACAGATTTGACTTTGTGAAAGAGAGGCTTAGACTTACACATTTCCATTAAACACTATAATGCAGAGTTGTGAATATAACACCTACCTGATTTTCTGAAATTTAAGATCTGTCTTCGAATTTCATCGAGTTTAGCCCAACCGCAATTTAAATTGTCAATTTGAAGATACACACCAGAAATACGAGGATCATAAGCTGCTTTCAAGAAATTATCGCAAATTTGGGGAAGAGATAATCCCTTCTTCGAGAATCTATTATTCAGCTGATCAGATATCTACAACAGAAACAAGCCAAATCCAAAAATGAAAAACTAAGAAAATAAATAGTATTAGTGAGAAGCTTGGGAGAAAGCAAAACCTGGCCTCGCAAAATGATTTTCAAGACGCTACCGTGTTGAACACGCTCCCATGGGAGTGCTATTAGCATTTTGAGCTTGACGAGAAATTTGTTGAAGCCGGTGACCGGCTTAAAATCAATGTGACCGGTGGGATAATCGTGATTGCCGCCGCGGACAAAGGTGGAAGAGGAAGATGAGGAGGAGTAAGAAGAAGAGTGGAAATGGAAGGGTATGGGAATGGGATGAGAGAGAAAGGAGCGGTGGTGTTGGGATTGAAAGGTATGAGTAAGTGGAGGTGAGATTGTGTGGTAGATGATGTAACGGAAGCGGTGGATTGCGGAGCGTGTGAGTGACATTTCCGTCGCAACTGGGATTGGGATTGGGATTTAGGAGGGAAAAGAGGAAAGAGGTAATTTCGATATGCTGGTGCTACATGGTTTTTCCGCCACGTCGCCGTTTCCTGCTTCTTCTTCTACTCTGGTTTAGTGTCCCTCTCCCTATGTAATCAAGCATTCTGCTCAGCAGTAATTGATTTATTCATAAATTCAATTTAATTCTTTCGAACTCGTCATTAACCATTTGATTTTAATAACTTGGTTAATTATTGTGTACTAAACAAGAGGTTGATGATATAATAAATGGAGCAAAAGTGTCTTGCATTATATTGAAAAACAAAAATTCTTCTTTCTCGTTCGGTTTGTGTGAATAGATTTGTTAGTATTTTTTAATGGAAAAATGTTTAGGTGAATTGGAATATGTCACAAAACGAATGTTAACAACCTAAATGATATTTGAATAACTATTTTATAAAAAAAATTGACAATTTTATCTCTCATATTCACATTATATTTTTACTTCCTTTCTCTATTACTTAAGTTTTCGTGCCAATACATAATTTTCTTTGTAAAAATTTGGTTGTCAAACAAATGGATATTCAAATAACACTACTCTATTAACAAATGACTTACCGATCATCCACTAAAAAGATTATTATATTAGCAACGAGAGAGTTAACAAATGTCAACTCAACTTAGAATTGAGGGGGCAGAAGAAAACTTAGAATTGAGGGGGGAGAAGAAAAGGGTGTGGAGTTAGAGGTCAAAATTGTAAAAAAAAAGATCTAGAAGAACAAATTCACGCTATTGAGAAAGTTAGAGGTTAAAAGTGCAATTAAATATGGAGAATCCTAAACGGTGTCTTCAAGGTATTGATTAAACAATCAAAACAAGTAACTTTTTATTAAAAGTTGTGTAATTATTACTTAATCAAGAGTCAAAACTAATATTTACAAGACAAATTTTTTATTTATAGTTTTCTTAATCATTGCCTTGAGGGCACCGGTTAGCAAACCGATTAAATATAAACTTGCATGGGACATTAAATAGATTGAAAACATGCTTCTTCTTTTTTTTTATCTTTTTTCTTAAATAATTTCCAATAACCCTCACATTTTTAAAAATACACCCAAATACATTTTTTTTTCATTCTTCTTGAATATTGCATCTTAAGGATGTGATATACCACTTGCCATTCCATTTTTTTAATTTACCTATGTAGGGTATACCACATTTTGCTTTATTAGCAGATGGAGAACCTACATCAAAGACATATGCAAAAGAAGTTATCAAGAGATTTTGTATGATTGATAGTAGTCCTGCATCCACATCAATTGAAGCAAACCTGAAACTTGAGAAGAACACCGAAGAAGATAAAATGGACTCAACAATCTTCAAATAAATTTTTGGATCACTCAGATGTCTCTATTTGCATTTGATTTGATTAGCAGGTTCATTGATGATCCCATCATATCTCATAATATGAATGCTTCAAGGGGAGTGTTAAGGTATTTGAATAGTACATTGTGCTATGTCATCATGTTTCCAAGTCCCTTGGAGCAAGAAGACGCATTCGTCGAATGAAATTGGTGTCCAGATAAGATTGACAGAAGAACCACACCACAACATGATATTTGTTCAAGCTATTTGGGCATCAATTTCCTGGTGCTCAAGGAAGCAATCAGTAGTAGCTCTCTCATTGTGCGGTGCAAAATATACAGTTTGATCATTTACATCTTGCCAACCTATTTGAATTCAATTACTGATGAAAGAAGATTCAAGTGAAAATTCCCATATTTTGCATATCGTCAACACATCTGCCATAAATTTGGTTGAAAATCATATCATACATAGCAGGAGAAAGCATATTGAAGTTAGGTTTCACTTCTTGAGGGATTAAGTTAATAATGGTAGGCTAAAAGTGAAGCATTGTCCAAGTAGCAATCATATATTAACTAAGGGATTGAAGAAATACATGTTTTTGAATCTTAGGAAGAAACTAGGAATTGTTCAATTGATTGAATGGCTAGTAGTTGAAGCATGTATAGTTATCTAATTATAGGCAAATGTTAATTTGTACCCTCAAGGGCACATGTTAAAGAACTTATAGAAGTGCACATATCAAAAGTCGTACATCCAACTTCTTAAAAGTTAAAATTTCATGTTTTTCAATACAAAGTTTCTCTTTTTATGTTCCTCAACATGTGCCTTAAAGGCACAAGTTAACAAGACTCATAATTATATTATCGAGTAGTTAGAGTTAGTAGTTAATCACTTAATTGGGAACTAACTTGTTTGTTAAGAGTTAATTAGTTAGTTTACTTGTTATTCAAGTAAGAGATCACATACATAAATACTTGTATAATTGTCCCATACGAACTATTCAATTCACAATCAATAAAATACAAGCTATACACTCTATTTTCTTCTTTCAAATTAGTTCATATTCTCTCTTTCTTCGAGGGCAAGAATACTTTTGCATTAATAGTTATTATGTTGCGATCAATTCATCGTGATTCATAAATTATCATTTGATTATGATCAAATGAACGTGATTCGACCATGAGATTTGATCTTGTGTTGTTAAATACAAAGACGTTCTTTTAGTTGGATTGTGAATCCTCCATGCCATAAGTAATTCTTAATATGTGTAACTAACAGAGATCTCATGCGTTTGTGAATAAGTAGACGCTCCTTTAGTTGGATCTTATAATAGAGATAAACAGATTTTCCTAGAAAATCTTTATATTCTACAAGTAATTATGAGTTATGGGTGATATGTCATGAATACAATACAAAATGTGATTAACTATGTTCTCCAACTAGTTAATACTCCCTCTATTTAACAATATATGTCGTTTTTGGAGAATAATTTTGTTTCAATTTACTTGTCACTTTCAAGTTTCAATGCAACATTAATTATTGATTCATCAATAATACTCTTATCTATTTATTGTAGAGAGAGAGAAAAAAATAATAAATAGGTAAGGGTATTATGGAAAAAACACAGAATTTCATGAAAAATAACAAAATTTATTTGATTTCTTAGTATGTGTAATTTTCTCAAAATCGATAAGTATTGTAAAACGGATGGAATATAAAATATGTCATGATTTATTAATCATCAATTGACCGCAATCAACCATATATTTAAATTGCGTTAACTATTTGAGTTGTCGTCAAATCGTGTCAAAATATCATTTCTCTTTCATATAAGCAAATAAGTAAAGATTTTGTGGTGTTGTACAAAGTTAGTCGAAGAAAAAATGGTAGAAAACGGATGAGTGAAATTTTGTTGCTTAAATTAAAAGAAACAAATTTCTAAGGACAGTAGAGACTACAGATTAGGTTTGTTGGAGATATCAAAACCTAATCACAATATCTACCGTAAAAAATAAAGACCGAAACAATCCTAAATGTTTATAATGCCTCTCGTACCAATTATGTTGCTCAAACACAATTAGTGTACTATACATATCATACCAAGATATTATTTCAAAAAAAATTAAATATCATACCAAGATATTTAAAATGCATCCATTACTCTCTAATCGTGGCATGCAGCAAATACTATATGACCATGGCATTTTCTTGATTCAAATTTCATCAACATCATAACAACAAATCCGAAAACACAAATCAGTACAACACAGGAATTGAAGCTGTTATTTAGTTAAAATGAAGCTTAAAACATACTAATAAACTATCCGTTAATCATAAAATACATATCACCGGAATCTAGCGTAAATGGTTGGTACGTAGTGCGTTAGCGTCTTAAATCTCAAGATACTAAGTTCAATTCATGCGAAAAAATCAAGCTATTTCCTTTTTCTCACCTTGCCACCAACTTGAACTGAAGGCTTGTCTTTACCATTACCATCCTCAAACTTCTTCTCTTTGTTTTCCACTTTCTTTCCGTTCCTTTGCTTTTCCAAAGTTTTATTTGCTTTCTTCTCTAAGCAGTACTTGTTTTCATCATCATATTGATTTTCTTCAACTTCAACCACCACTTGCTTGAAACCGTAGTCTTTCCCATGTTGATGAATTGGCCCAGAAGAAGCATCAGAAACCATTGAATCATCACTTTCATCATCTTCTGGATCAGCTTGATGAGTAGTTCCTTCATCATCCATGATGTTATCAATATATCCATCACTATCATCTTCTATGTGGGACCCAATATACATGGTCCATCCAGATTCACTGCTTTCACATTCCTCTTCACTTCCAAAGATTTTGGATGGTTTCATCCTAAAGGCAACAACAAGGAGAATGGTTAACAAAACAAGTAGAAAGAAGAAACAATATATCTCTCTTAAATAGGAAAACAACAACAAATGTTTGTTTTGTTCCGACCGACGCTACTACTGCATTTTTGAGGTATTGTCTGTTTCTAGTCTTTGTGAACCCTCTTGTCAACTTCGGTAAGTTGAGTAGAGTGAATATTTATAAAATATTCTTGGTATCTCGTTTTACAGTTGTTTTCAAGAGAACTTAAACTTAGTTTTTACAAAGTCAAACTCTTAGCACTAATAACTTGACACTTTCTTGATCAATTCATATAACAAATAAAAATTTCAAATAAGTAACTTTTTTTAAAAGTGTACATTCATAATAACTTAAGGATAAGTCTCACTCACCATACCATATCATGCCACAACACCTGGAAATCTAAATACCAATTAAATTCTCTGACTTACCAAGCAGCAGCCAGCTATAGAAGCAGTCAATGAAAGTGAAATACTACAAAAAAACATAAATACAAAGAGTGTTGCTTGAATTTGAAAGGACAAAAAGGGGTGATTCATTTTTAAAGAGAAAGAAGATGCAATCATCATTAATGATTTCTCTGCACCTGTTATAAATGAGAAAGACAGATATATTTAAATGCATATTGGTAGATTGCAACAGGGCTATATAGTAAACAAAAACTAAAGAGAATATATATAAGACCTATAGTTTAAGAGGACTTATTCATTACCTTATTTAGGTCTCAAACTCCTTTAATTCTTTTGTCTCGTCGAAAGAAACAAGATGACTTTTTTCACTTCTATGAAAAACTGCAAAATCCAACGGGAGAGTGGAGTTACTAAATTTAACTGCAAAGATGACTTATTGGTTGTTGTTGGATTGAAGTAACCAAGTTACTGTGATATCATACCTCAATTTCTTTTTCCTATATAGAATTACACGACAAATAAGATTCCACATTTTTGTTTTTGTTTTTCCATTTGTACTAAGGCACGATCAGCCCTAAATGTGGACATTTATTTCAACTACTATAATTTAAATCTTTGTTTGCCACATTGAGTGACTCGTCTATAATACTTTTTATTATAACCAATCGATTTTTTTTTATCATATGTATCGTGGAAATTGTTTTTTGTATACGATTAGTTTCACAATGATTAACCAGAATATAATGTTGTTGTTGAAGTTGTATCGGAGTCTTATATTATCAAAGTTCTTTTTTTTGTTGATATATACCTTGATACAAGCCAATTTAGCATTTGCGTGTATGTCTATTGGGAGTGCTTGGTTTGGATAAACAGAGTAAATTCTCTATCTCTCTCTCTCTCTCTATATATATATATATATATATATATATATATATATGAAAAAGTAAATGTAACTCATTTCGTTAATAATAACGGTCACAAGATCACGAACGTGAGAGTTGGCGTGTATGTCTATTGGGAGTGCTTGGTTTGGATAAACACGGTAAATTCTCTCTCTATCTCTCTCTCTCTCTCTCTCTCTCTATATATATATATATATATATATATATATATATATATATATGAAAAAGTAAATGTAACTCATTTCGTTAATAATAACGGTCACAAGATCATGAACGTGAGAGTTGGCATAAGATAATATCACACTTAGCATATGGACAATCCGATTTGCTTGTCTTCTAATGAAACATATCTTAAAGTTTTTGTAGATTCTAAATAAAGTTTTACAAATATCAAGAATATCACCAAACAAAGTTGGTGCTGAGTCTCGTAGCAATATCGTCAAACACTTGTTTGCAATCAAGTTTGACAGACACTTTAGATATTCTCATACTGCCAAGCCATTTTATCGCCTCTTTAGTCCACTGTTCAACATAAAAAGGTGCATTGTTAAAAAAATCAAATCAATTGGACTCAAATTTATATGGTAGGGAGCTAAATTGACCACAACTTATAATTTTAAAGACCAAATTAGATATGTACTATACACATGTGCATGTGCTTGTATAGCTTTTTTTAAACATCAAAATTTATTAATAATCAAGGCCTTACACAAAACAAACAATACCGGCAAAACAAAAACAACAAATAAAGAGCACAATATATAGGCGGAACAAAAAAAACTCATTCAGACATCAAAACATCAATAAACTAACATGCATGTTTATAGCTCCTATCTAATCTCAACTAGCCTGTGAATGAATGCAATAGACTAAAATTTGGTGAAGAAATTTTAGGGTACACATTAGGCAACATGTTTTGTGAGAGCAATGTGTGTGTGTTTTGTCTCCTCACATGCAAGGTAATCTACAATTCTATTCTACGTAATAGTATCAAGGATAAGGACAGAGTCACATAGACTCATCTTGACACACACATTGAAAAGAAGTACTGTTAGGTGGTGAAGTAATTAAATAGGTGTTTGAATTTTACCAGGCTTAAGTTAGGAGTTGACGTTTGAAAGGACATTTTAACTCAATATGTAAATTAACTCAGCACATGGTTCACGACCTTCTGTCACATAGAACAAATGTATATGGTAGAAGAGAAATGCTTGGTTGAAATTTTTGTCAATCTGCTACAACCACAGTATTCTAATTTACAAGAACACTTTTTGGCAGGTAGCAAGGATGCAGTCCCCTACCTTATTTAATTAAATGAGTTTTTAAGCCGCGTGTGAGGGACATATAGTTATGCAGTGATGAAATTAAGAGGAACCATTCATTTTTTGATTCATAAGAGAGTGAAACAAAATTAAATTATATAAAGATTGTGCAAGTATAAAATATCACATTCCAAGTAAAAGTTACAATATAAATTTTTCACAAAATAAGAAGTTGCAAAACAATTTTTTTTCTTTCCATTTACTGTTTGGGGATGCATGCACCACAAATAGTTTTGAACAATATAATATATGGAAGAAGAAGATCAGAGCAAATGATGAAAGAGAAGGTTCAAGAAGAGAAAAGGACAAAGTTGTTGAGAAAAAATATATAAAGAGATGAGGTTTTGTGAGTTTTTTTTACTGAACCATCAAATTGGTCCCTGTCTTTGTAAGTCATTTTCATATTAGTTTCTGACTTTATTAAAATTTCAATTCAATCCATGTTTTTGTCAAAAGTTTCTCAATTTAATCATTGCCTTTATTTTTTGTCACATGATGAGGGATCTAGTTGAGAAATTTTCAACAAAGACGGAGACTAATTTGATAATGACTTACAAAAGCAATACCAATTTGGTGGTTTAGTCGAAATTTTTCACACCAAGTTTGTGAGTTTATAGAAATTCTCATTATTATAAAAATTGTGTGGGTATTATAATACATAGTCACCTTAATTACAATTACGATCTTCGTATTTTTACCATTTTGCGGATTTGGTCTCCTATTATAGAATATGACAGTTTTGGTCCTTCCATCATATTTTTAAACTAATAATTGATGATATGATATATTTTAAATGATGTGTTAGGGAAAAGATCAAAATCGACAAAATTGAGCATAAGCCTCTTCCAAATAGAGAGGATCTTCCCCCTTTGTTACCACCCTAAACCAATACTTTATATACACCATTCACAAATTGAGCATAAGCCAATTCCATAATATATATTGATGGCTTATTTTGTGTGTCATTTTGTGTTTTATTTCACTTTCAGATGTCATAGAAGTGTTTTTTAAATGCCAAAACGCAACTATAACTCTAAAAAATTATGTTTGGCATATTTTAAGAAATCAATTTTGAGTATTAAAAGCAATTTTAGTTAAAGATGTTATTTGTAGTTTTTTTATTCAATAATTGATTTTAACACAAATTTATAATTCAACTCATTTTTACATCAATGTATTCAAACACAAATCACTTTACATACAACTCACTTTTAATCAAAATCAAATCAATTCTACATAATCAATTTACTCAAATTCAATGTGGGACTCTTAATACACGCCCTCACGACTAGTACTATTGGGGTGGTCCGATAACGGAAACCTGATAGCAGGTGGTCCAATGGATCTTGGTACCATCTTAAAAATGGTGGTTGGGCCTAATAAACCCCATAAAACCGGCTTATGAGGTGAGGATTGCCTCCACTTATAAACACATTGTCAGACTATCACCTATCCGATGTGGTACTCTTAACATACTTCACCGTGCAAAACAAAAATTATTCATTTACTGGTCTAAAATTGCACAATTTATGCATACTTGGAAAATTCCATTTAAAAAGTGTTGTTGTTAGCAGGTTCAACCACTCCACAAAAAGAAGATCAGTCCTTAATTAAATTAAACTAAACCATTCTGTACATTATATATTAATATATATAAGTCCTCGTCATCTTTCATCTCCAATCAACTAATTCTGTAGTTCTGTATTAGCTTTAATCCCAGTCACAATGATCAAAACCTGCCTCAAGTATCATACCCTACATTGAATAACTTATATTTTTTTCATTATGGTGAAAAACAGAATATATAGACCTCAAAATTGAGTATTTACTTTTCTAAAATATTTTTTTATCATGAATGAGCAGGTGCAAAAGTAAGTGTGTAAAAGAAGAATTTGTAGTTCTTAATTAAAAAAAGCTGTATTATTTATTCCAATGCTGTCTATATTAATTTTAATTTATAATTGCATTTTGGAATTATAATATAGCATTAGCATATGATGATCAATCAAAAGACACTGCAGCGGGTCCATGTTTAGTTCCGCCACCTGCTATTATTTTTCACAAGGCTTACTCTCAGAATGTTCCTCCACACAGAGAAACTAAATTCAAAGGATCAGGTTTCAGGAGGAGATGGTAATATTTTATTTTTTTTAATCATAGATAGTTATATTTTTTTGGTTATTGAATCAAGAACTTATATATAATTGATTGAATTTTTTTTTTGGGTACAATAATTGTTTGAATTTAATTTCAATTTTGTGTTCTCCCATTTCGTATTATATGTATGACTTTGCTCTCGTAATATTTTAGCCAATTAAGTTTTCCTTTTTCTCTAGTTTTGAAATTAATATTTTTTTGGGTACTAGGAGAAAAATAAAAAGAAATTAAGTTACGACATTAAGAACTGCACTCTAGAAGCATCAACAAGAAGTAAATCTTTCAAACCCAAAATGAGATTCTCCAAGCTGCACCAAGAAGAATCGTGATTGACACCAAGTTTAGCAAGAAAATCCGTACACTCATTAGCCTCTCGAATGGTGTGAGTCAACACATTCAAAGGGAGATTAAGGAGATCCTTAACATTTCTGATGATAGTGGCATAAACATGTCGAACATTGAGGGGAGCTTGAATTAAGTTTATAGCATTGAAGGAATCATAATAACAAATCACATTTTGGTGCCCTCTCTCCTAAGTCAACTTCAAACCATGTATGATCGCAAACAATTCCACATGCAAGTTATTCGAGATACCAAAAAAACTTGAGAATCCGCAAAACCAAGTCCCGTCTGAAGTACGAAGAACACCACCAAAGCCAGAACGGCTAGAGTTGCCGAAACTACTCCCATCAACATTAAAAATTGTAGCTTGCATACGGGAGGGGTGCTAAGAAGTCCAGCGTTGTTGCATGCGAGATAGTTCCCAAAGATGTTAAAAGAGAACTAAGATAGCTCACAACATTGTGTCGTAGTTGATGATAGCTAACACGCTCATTACCTAGACACATTGCATTCCGAGATAAATTAAATTTACTATCTAATACGAACTCTTAATCAAATTTTTGAAATTATTTATTAAATTAGTTCAAGTAATAAATAAATAAATTAGGTAATTATTTTTGTCTGCAGTTGTGCTGGATGGTGTTGCTACTGTTGTTTGGACATTTGCTTCTGAGATTTGAGGAACTTTATACGTCAGTATGACGGTGCTGGATGGAGTATAAGTTTTTTTTTTTAAAGATAGAATGTAGTAAGGTCTAATGTATTTAGTTTTGTAAAAAAAAGTTATGAGTTACTTATATTATAATATACATTATCTACATCTATCAATCCTTGTGGACTGCAATCGTGTGGAGGGTGTTGATAATGAAGGCCAAATGTAGTGTGGAATCTTAAATAGTCATTTGGAACGGCTGATAATATACTAGTATTATCTACATCAAGAACCACCATACTAAATAGATATATAAATCACAATGAATAAAATATATACATGCAATTAACATGCACCTATTTTTATACAAACATAAACAAATCAACTATGTGAAAGAAACAATCATTGTAACATAGGTTGGTGTTACCTATGTTTTAAAAACCGGAAACCGGAACCTTTACCGGTCCGGACAGGCGTATAAAACCGGAAAAGCTAAGAACCGGTAGAAAACCAGTGAAAACCGGACTGAACCGGTGAAAAACGAAAGAACCGATGGACCAGGACGGGTTTTGGAAAACCGCTCGGTTTGATTTTTTCTTCTCAAAAAGCTTTTTTTATTTTTTCAGAAAAACCATTTTCTCCCATAATCCTTCTTTGTCGATCTGCATTACAGATCTGATTGATTTACTAAGTTTGAATTTTGAAGGCACTATTGTTAAAGAAGCTTTTTGGTCTGATTTATTTAAATTGTGTGGTTGAAGAGGCTTTTATTTGGCGTGGATTAAGAAGCTTTTATTTGATTTGTTCCCTTGTTGAGTTAAAATGTTTCCATTGATAAAGTAGAAGAAGAAATAAGAAGAAGAAGAAGAAGAAATAAGTAGAACAAGATTAGGCACACAGAGAAGAAAAGGAACGGCGGCTGCATATACAATCGTAATTGGTTTCCATGTTAATTGAGGAGGGATTAGAGTTTGTTATTATATATCATGGGTTGAAATTGTTGGGCTTTAGAAGAACATTGCTAAATAGAGAAATTGGGCCCGTAAAATGTTAGTAAGAAAAGCATTTGGACTATAATAAATACATTAAAAATAATTTATTTATTAATTAATTGTTCGGTCTTATAACGGTTAAACCGGTTGAATCGGTTAAACTGTGAACCAGAGGTCATACCGGTTTGATCTCTGGTCCGGTTTTAAAGCATTGACAAATAATGTTCAAGGGTGACTACTTGGCTTTGCCAGATGAGTTGGGTGTTTTTCTCCAGCCACGATTACCAAAATGTTAGGTTCACGATCAATTTCAGTGGTTGTTTTTCCTCTGGTGTTCAAGTCACTACTTGTCATTGGCGAATCAATTTCAGGCCTAAGACACCGCGAACAAGCTACCGTGAGCAATGCTACCCCAATAACTATAAAAATCGGTGCAAGACCACCGTAGAGAAATGACACTGAGGAGTTCCAGCACCATTTAAATGATCCATGATTAACTGTTGACTTATTCATATCTATTAATATTTAGATATAAATATAGATATATCACTCAGCTAAGCTACTTAAGTATTTTATTTTTTGTTCATAGTAACTGGTGGAGTTCGATTGCATTCTTATAGGTAGTTTATGTAGCTTGTTAGTATTTGTTTAATTTTAAGAAATAGGATTCGAAGATTTTTTATGTTCTTCAAAGGCTATGTATCAATTATATTTTAAATATATAAAATTAATTTGTTTATAAATTTGTTCCGACAAACTTCTGAAACGACTTTGTCAAAATTTAGAAGTAAAGAAAAAACAATTCGTGTAAAAATAATACATAGATATATACTACTTGGCTTCATTCTTATAAGTTGGATAATCTGATGATGGCCTCACCATGAATCCAAAAGATATTTGCTTATCCAAAATATTTATATATATATATACACACACACACACACATATATCCAAGAAATGCTGATTTTTGTTTTACAAAGATATTGATTTAAACAATTCATATTAACAATAGAGATATATCATCTTAAGGGGGTTGTTGCCCCTTACCATTCAGAAAGATAAAATAAATAAATAAATAAATAAATAAATATATATATATATATATATATATATATATATATATATATATATATATACAAAATCTTAAACAATAGCAGAGGGAGTATGGCCTCAGTTAAAAACATCCCGACAAAATAATAATAATAATTGAGCTGTAGGTCTCTCTTAGACCAATTAAGTGATTAACCCTCCACGCCGTCACGGTGTCCATCCCATTCAGCGCCACCCTTGCTGCTGCTGCCACTGTCTATAATTGTTGCATTTGAAGTCATTTCTTTCTTTCTTTTTTGGTCTGCAATGTGAAGTCAGTCTAGTTTAAAGAATTTATACTAGATAGACTAGTTCAAAACCTTGGTTTTTGTAGAAATTTAAAGAATTTATGTTGTTTGAATAGTGCCGGTCCCTGTTTCAGTATTTCCCACATTTGACATTTTTTGTTTTGTATTTTGTTTTTATGCTGTTATGGGATACATGTCATTTATATTAAGTAATACATAATACTTGTGCATCTTATCATGTTTTGACAGTGCCAATGTTTTATGTCCAAACAGAGAGACTTGTGGAGTTCAAAAAAATCAAAAAAGGTATTATTGTTGATCTTTTTCATGAAGACATTTGAAAGAATTCTGATTTTGTACCACAAAGGAAGGTTCAAACGAAATTAAACTGGCCAATTGGAGTATGAGGTTGGTTACTAGTTAAGTGTGTATCCAGGATATGTAGACCTGACTATACCAATATTTCCAGGTAAAGTATATGTGCATCCTATGAAGAGGCTACACAAGATTGAACACATACCGAGTTCTGCCAGAGAAGATGGTTTAATGGCAGCTGAGATTGATAAGAGATATACTGGACATGTGTATTGGTGCTCCTCGCAAGGAGCTACAATAATGCAGTGATACAGATAAAAATACATCAATGAACGAACATATAGAGACGATCACCAGGTGATCAAAATATGAACAAAGAACGTTGAATAAATAATTATATCCCATTTATGCGCATAAAATCTGAGGAAGACACAGGGAGATTGGCCATTTTATAAATTACAAGAGACAAAATTATGTGAAAATGACAAACAATTCTTTTAATAAACCCAACGCCCAACTATCTAGACTAACACCAAAAACGAAAAGAAAAAAAAATACAGATATGTTTAACTCTGGGGCGATGAACTATTACTGCTTTTAGATCCATCGATATATAACTGGACGGTAAATGCACAGTTGCACATGAGTTCTTTAAATGTGACCACGCCACACTGTTCCCTACGATGATAACTCATTGAGAGAACTTTGCAATCAACTTATCAACATGGATAATGATATCGTCTATCCGGGGCCTCATAGCAGCTTGGGGCTGAAGCATCCATGACACGAACTGATGAAGAGCTTCTGGATATGATGGTTTAAGTCCAGCTGGCCATTTGACCTGAGCATTTACAATAGCCAGTTGCAGGCTTCCACCAGACTCTCCAAGTGCATATTCAAACGGAGATACCCCATACCTGAAAATTTTAGCCACGTGAATTAATAAACGATCAAACACATCCGTACTAAAGCTGACAAGATATGTTTCTAACACCGGATAGTTTTTTCAAACAAGAGTTATTTGATGGTGCTGATGAAAGTAGTTTGTTGTCTTTGCTATACTTGAAAGAGTAAATATAAATTATCCCAACTCTATTGGATTTCTGTTGAGTTGCCAAATCAAGCATTCCCAGGGAGAAGCCCTCAAGAGTCAAGAAAACACGGTCAAACTTCTATGCACAGCTATTGGATTTTATTCACGTGGACTAGCAAACAAGTTTTGATATGAGCATTGCCCCAAAACAATAATATATGCATAGTGATCCAATAGCATGGGCATCAGTGTGATTTTCTTTTGTATTTGGTGACAAACATTACTCAATTCAAAAATAGTAATGATATTTAATGTGATTTCTAACTTTTTATCACACAAACATTTCACAATTTGAATTAGTGACTCTGGCTCTTAAGTAGGACTTGGTCACTTTCCCCTCTCCGGAGCTCAACCCTCTTGACATCTCATCTACAAGAACATTTTGGTCAGGGCAAAAAATCCCTTCTTTTCTCTTTTATAGGCTACACTATTGAAACAAATAAATAAAACTCTCAAATGTTTCTAAATTGTAAAGCCAGACTAGTTTGAAACTTGACAAGCACTTCCTCACACACAGACATGTGAACAACATATACCAAATATATGAAAAACAATACTGGCGAGGGATGATGACATAGTAGCTTTGATAATTGAAATATACAACCTAAATTTCAATCCATTGTTAACTTGCAGGATCAATATGCACAATAAGGGTTTAGATCAAGTGCATTGCACATATGAGGAGTTGAGGACCAAAATGTGGTCATTATGATTTATGAAGGCACACTTGGTATAAAATGCAAACATCAAATTAACATAATGACAAAAGAAGAATTAATCCTCACATTATTGCATATAATGTACATCCTAGTGACCAAACGTCAGTCCTCTCATCTATATCAGCATGGCTTGGGCAATCCCACAGCTCAGGGGCACGGAAAGGAGCAGAGACATGTTCAGATGCCCATTCCTACATAGGAAGACAAGTGGCAAACACCAGGTCAGAAAATCCAAGCTAGGTGACCGAAAAGAAGCTTTTCTTTTTCATATTTTTAAAATCTACACAAAACTGGAAAAACCATCAGAAGAACTAGTATTGCCAAAAAGAAATCCCAAGCAAAGAAATTTAGTTTTAAATGGAGTACAAGACCAGTTAATGTAAATTAAGGAATCCAAAATCCACAACCAGCTTAATGATGCATGTGCACCTACCTACCACATTAGGCAATACAATTTCACATAATATAAATGGAGCAAGAGAATCAGAAAGACATCCCAAAATGTGATATATTTATAAACACCCCATATTTTTGTGCTGTGTCACAGAAACCAGTTCTGCAAGTGGAAGTTCTAAAATATTGAAGCAGTAGAAAGTTTTTATTTACAAACACTAAAAAAAAGGAAGAACGAATCACCTGCAACTGGAGTGCCTCTGATCTGGAGCTAATCTTCTTCCTTGCGGGACGAGCACTGCCAAAATCCATCAGTATGGCCAGTGGTGGTTGTCCTTTTCTGTGTGTTATGAGAACATTACCAGGTTTGACATCATTGTGTGCATATGGAGGATCTAAATTGTGCATGTGCTTTAGTCCTGCACAAAGCTGTTGAGTTGATTTTACGAGGTTAAAAGGGTCTTATCATAAAACAATTTGTCACTTCAAATTGATAGTAGAACTAAAATCTCAAAAAGAACATGGAAACTAAAGGCTGAAATAAGACCAAAGAAATCGATTCTTTTTTCACAATATGATTCTCAAGGCAGCAATAACCCACATCTCATGTCATGAATTACTTGCATGATACTAATTTGTGCGTGACAACCAAGAATGACTATAATAAGGTCGAAACAACAGATAATAAATGTTGAATTGCAAGAGTGATGCTTGAGGTCCCTAGTTGCCCTCCCCTGATGAAAAAAGCTAAGTAAAATGCATAATGGAAATACGGTTCTTTTTACCTGCCGAAATATTTGAAGAACATCTGAGGTGGAATAGTGTTCCTTCTTGGCTTTCATTGTTTTGGCATTGTCTAGCAATGTTCCATCCAAATGAACTGGAAATAACAAGTACGCTTCATGGCTCCAAGATGTTTCTTGGGTAGGCTGCCAACAAAAGGGACATATTCTACATAAGAATAAAATCACAAAAAGCATGTCGAGCTGTGATATAACAAGGAAAGGAGTAAGTGTTGGTTGAAATTAAATTACTACTTTACCTTAACAGAAATGATTGCATGATCAAGAAGCGGGAGGAGATTGGGGTGACTAAACAATGAAGAGACGCGGATCTCCTCCCTGACCAACTCCAGCTGCTCATTGTTCTGAATGAGGACCTTTTTCATAGCATATGATCCGTCATCTGCAGATAAGAGACAGTACAGTTGATCTATTAATTTGAGTTCGATTTCACAATGGAAACCGTCAGAATTGATCTTTTGTGTGTATGTTTGGTTTTGCGGTGACAATAATTGATTTTGAGTGGATTGATTCGGTAAAATTGACTCTGACAAAAAGTGATTTAAATGTAAAGTGATATGGTTTGGAAATGTAAATGTGAGTTGAACTATAAATTTGTGTATAAAAATCAATTCTAGAATCAAAAGCTACAAATCCGAGCTTCAAGTAGAATCGACTCTAGAGGCAAAATCAACTCTACTCAAAAGTAACAAAAAATGTCACAATCATTTCTATACCTCCCGAAACAATTTTGACCCTTTTAGAAGTGAACCCAAACGTACACTCTATTTTCTTTCCAAACCTTGGTTTGACTAGAAGTGATAAAAGGTAACTTTTCCGGTAAATTGAAAATTTTACGGATGAAACTTGATTTCAAAGCCAAAAAATTCAAACATAAATCACTTGATTTCAAACTCAATTTTAACTAACTTAACTATAATAAATCAATTCCAATTTCGATTCAAAATACAAATTGTTAAATGCCTGCCAAAACACACACACACACACAGATCCACTGAATCACACATTGCTATCTATATTCATTTAAAAGAAGTAGTTTACATAAAGCTTTTACTCTAAGTTACTACAACATTGAACATTTTTCACTACTTATTATCAAAATTAAGCTCAAACTTGATAAATCAATCAACAAAACAGAACTCCTATTATCAATTAGCATCACGAAAGCTAATCATAAAATAAACTTCACTGCAAAACGCAACAACAAGAGGATACAATGTAACACAACACAAACACGAATGAAAACTCAGCTTCACCAGATCGGAAAATCAAAACATATGTTAATTTCAATGCAATCACAGATCGAGTAAAAAAATAAAACAAATCACGTAGATCAGGCTATGACAAATCTTAACAATTTAAAAAATGAATAGAGTGGAATCGAACCAGCGAGATGAGAAGAGTCTTTGAGCTTATTAGCAAGACCACCGGTAGCAGAGTCATTAGGAGCTTCCTTAACGAGATAAACGTAAGCGAAGCCACCTTCTCCGAGCTGTCTCAAGATGCGGAAGCGATTCTCGTTGATCCAAACATCACCACCACCGTTCACTGAATCGTATAATGCATTTAAACCGGAGAATGAGCAACCCATTTTTCTTGTTCAGATCCTCAATTTCTCACTGTGTTTGCGTTTTTATATGTTTGGCACTGAAATCAGGTGTCCAAAAAGTGATTTTCAAAGACCTGATTTCGGTTGAGTAATGAGTTCGTTCTGATTGAATCTCATTTTTATTTTATTGATTGATTGATTGACTGTTTGGTAATTACGATACGGTACGAGCTCCTGTCTTGGATCGCTCGATTTTCAACCGGACACATGTGTGTGTCTACTGATTTTTTTGCCCATTTTTTCATTTTTTTTTTTTAGATTTGTCAACTTATTTTTTCATGGGTTGGGTTCAGTGGTTGACTTTTATGTCCAAACGTGTAAAAAAGAATGTTGCTCTCCCTTATAAAATACACTCTCATCCGACAGCCAGACCTATTTTACTCATGCGCTAGTTAATTAATGCAAGTGTAAAACTGTGCGTTAGTTAACTAACGATGTGTGACTTAAGTCACACAAGTGTAAAGCAGTGTGACGCACTGCGCAAGTTAACTCACGCAGTGCGTGAGTTAGCTAACGCACAGTCACGCACTGCGCCAGTTAACTCACGCAGTGCTGATATAACAGTACAACATTAATTGATGTATTGTTATGCATTCAATGCAATGAATGTCATTAATGACTCGTAATTTTTACACGTTCATAATTGAACCGAATTACGCTTGTTTAACAAGATTATCGGATAATACGACATAATCGATCAAAATTACACAAAAACACTGTTTTTATCACAATCACACAACGATCCAAACGGTCCAAATTTCACAAATTCGCCGGTAATGACCCGTAATCACTTAAACACACTTAATGACACGTAAACGATCCAAATTACACCAATTTGTCCATAAATCTTGAAAATCACATAATCTCACATAAACTGTTAAAATTATCGAAATTCATCGTTAAATTACATAAACACTAATTCATTACAAATCAATAATACGGACACAAATTCGAACAAATTATGATATTACACGTTAATAAATATTACAGTTCAACGGATCAGACATAAAGATGTAAAGCGTTATCTTCAACCAATACGTTAAACATATTGGCCACGAATATCCAAAGTACATAACCGGCCACCCAAAAATACGTCTGACCGACCGACCTATAAGTGTCATAACCTAAAACCTATCTAAGAATTCTAGTGACATTCCTAGATTTTCCTCTACTTCAACGTCTTCCAACGCTTCAAACTCTTGTTCCTTTTTTGCGGAGTGGGAGTATTATCACAAAATATTGGATTGTGCTCATTTGTTGGTTTCTTTGGCGGCTTCGGCTCCTTAGACATGAGCTCATTGAAGGCATCTTGTCTATCCAAAAACTCAAAATGTCATTTCTCCGCCTCACCAATCTTGTTGGACATCCACTCCGTACAACTCGGTGGTAACAGACACCCTTCCTTCAAAGTAACATGAAGATAGTGGTCGGAAATAAAGCAAAGACACATGATGTTGGCATGTGGATTAAGTGGTGGAGCACTTTGGATTGGGAAATATGTATCACATACACCACCCTTTCGGGCAATGTCAATAGAACAACGACTATATTGTAGCAAGTAGCAATAATGTGACTCATATTCGGAGTGGTCAACCACTTATCTACCGGCGCAATACCAATTGTACATTTTGGAGGGTGTAAACCATTCAAGATTTTGTTAAAACGCTCCTCCGTGACATATATCGGCATGTAGTCACTTTTATGAGTTCTCAACTCATGAATAAGTTGATGACGAATCAATACATGATCTTCCTCATCCATCCCCAAGTGTCTAGCTATGACCCGGAATCCACAATGATCATCCCCTTTAACATTCACAATGTCTTCAACAAAAGGTCTCATGAGATTTGGAATTTGTGAAATGTAAGGGATGCTCCGAAGCGGTTTTGAAGTAGAGGATGAAGCTTGTGAGCGGGAGTACGTGTCAAGGCGTGCATCTATTCTCTTTGGAAGCGACCTTTTGGGTTGTGAAGGTTGACTATCCGGATTTTGAGAATCAATAGTCTCCCATATAGAGGGGATTCGACCCGTTGATGACATTTTGAGTGTAGTCCTCTTCCTTTTAGGTGCTCCCTTGGTTACCGCTTTTTTTTGAAGGTGGACACATATTTGTGGTTTCCGGAAAGGCTATTTGACGCATCATCTCTTTGATGTGGAGTTTCATATTGTAAGGGCTTGTCTTGAGACGTTCTTGAATGTCATTCCACTCTTCCACCACGGAAAAATCATCATCAATCTCTTCTCCTTGTACACTTAACCTTCTCCAACGAGGGTATATATCATCAAAGACAAGAGGCAATTTTTGCTTGCACCTCATGGCAATAATACATGCACAAGGTAACCCGTACGAAGTCGCTTGCACACAACCACAATCTTCTTTCTCAAAGCCGAATGTCTTGGAGCGTTGCAATTCATCATAGATAAATTTCAATGCGCATCTAGATACATAACCCTCCAACTCTCTCATCATCTTGATTTTTTTGTATTTGTGTTCAAAGACCGTTATGTTCCTCCCAAAACTTCCTTGTATCTCACAAAATTGCACGGCCAAATTCTTGTCTATTTCATCCCAACATGATGTCAAATCACCCACACTACTCCTCAAATATTTTTTTCAACACTCCATGAGCCGATTCAACAATGTTGGTGGTTCTACACCCTAGATGCAAGACTTTATCCGTCTATGCCCTCACAAATTTTTCCTTAAGGTTCAAAACTGTTTCTTCAACATATTTTATGAATTCCAGAGATTGCATGCATACCTCTTTGAATTTCAATAAATTACTTGCATATGATTCATCCGTAGGAGATTCGATCAACTCTACCCAAGCGATCACGACTTTCTCAACAACTTCTATATTCTTCACCTTGCTCTTCTTCAATTCTCTTTTGTCAACTTTTGCACCCTTAGGAGGCTTTGGGTGAACTTTACAATCTGTGATGCACTTAGCCCTTACATTCTTCCCAATATGAAAATAACAAAGCATGGTGTATGTTTTAGGGAAAATTGTGCCAACGGCATTCATCAAAGCATCATCTATGTCGGTGACAATCACCTTAGGCATGTTGTCTTTTGAGGACAAAAGACCTTTCAACATCGTAAGTGGCCAAGCAAAGGTGTCATCTAGTTCAAAGTGAAGGAAGGCGAAACCAACGAAATATGTTATTTTTGTAGAGGTGCAACCAACTATCTCAAACAACGGCATTCGATAGTTGTTGGTTTTCTAAGTGGAGTCCATGACCAAAACGGTCGGAAAGGTATTGAGCAATTTAATTGACTCCGGATGAACAAAAAATATGTCTTCAAGATTGCTTTCCTCACTATTGCAACTTGTGTAATAGACATGTTTATGCTCCACCAACTTCAAAATCAAGAATTGCAACTCCATCATGTTATCTCTTTCCCCATTTCGCCATCTTGTTTGCACATTGTACACTTGCTTGATAGTTATGTCACTTTCTTTGTTATTTTGCTTCAAATTGGTGAGGATATTCCGAGGCACCGTCAAGCTCTTTGTCATGTCAATAACTTTTTTCTTCTCCTCCGCACTAAGCCTTCCCACAATAAGGTGCCCCTTTAACTTCTCATCCAAGTCATGGTTGTGCATTCCACAAAGCATTGCAAGCCACCAATCATTTGTCTCTTTATCAAAGAAACCTTTCAACCTAAACGGACAATTACATTTCCTTGAGCTGATGCCTTCAATGTTCGGTTTCTTCCTCGTCTTAGGTGGCTTGTATATCCCACTCTTTTCACATTGCATCGTCAAGTACGGCCTTTTTAAAACGGATTTATCTATACAAACAATAAATCCAGCCCTAACCCCTTGTCAACGAACCCAATCAAGTAACTCTTCTCGCTCTCTCCATCTTTCATTTGTTGTGAAAAATGAGGCGGTTTCGCGAGCTTCGCAAACAACACTGATAGGTATCGGTTTAGGTTCTTCAATTTTACCAATGCGAGCTTGAAATGGAATTTTGACTTTAAACGGTTTCACATTAATGGTCGGTTTGACATCGTCGGAACCTTGTCGAAAGCATCGACGGAAGCTTCATTTTTGACCGGTTTTTTTTCAACGTCATCACCCGCGACATTGTCAACCATCTCCCTATATATCTATTGAATAAAATAATTTACAAAGTGAGAATAAATAAATTACTTGTGTAACAAGCTAATCAAGAACAAAAGTGGCACAAAAAATTCAAAAATATGGATTGTACAGTGGCGTGACTTAAGTCACGCAGCACATTAACACCTGCGTGACTTAAGTCACGCAACACCTAACGTCCTGCACAAGTTAACTTGCGCACCCTGCCCTATTGCCTACGAAACCAGCAAAATGAAATGAGTTTTGATGATACAATACCTGATATTTGGTGCTTGATGAGCGTATAAACTTGCTTCCTGACGATTTTCAATGATTTGGGATGAGGATTTTGACCCCAAAAATCTCACTTTTTGGGTTTTTGAAGGTGGAGGGAAAGAAAATGGTGCTTGGAGTATGGACTGATGGGTTTTGAACAAAAACAGTAACCCTGCGCAACTTAACTCGCGCAGCGCGTGTTAAGTTGCGCAGCGTTACTTAACATGCGCTGCACATCTTAACATGCGCAGGGGTAGAATTGGAAAGCAGACAGGGTACGAGTGTTTTGTGCAGGGGGGAGAGCAGCATTAAAAAAAAATACAAAATGTAGATGCTATTGGGACCAGACCTGTAATAAGAGGGTAATCCAAACTCGATCTCCGATTTAATTTTGTATTCGTCATGTCTTTGTAAGAATCAATTTTATAATATTAAGTTTTACTAATTTTTATAAGACAAAGTCTATTTTATCCAAGTCAATCAAACACGTTAAAATCAATTTCACTCCATAATCAATTTTGACTCCTCCAAATATGCAATCAAACATATATTTAAATTTTACCCAATATTGCATTCGAGTGATCGAGTCAATACGAAGGTCCAAAGTCGTACATAAATAACTAGTGAGGTGCAAAATGGTTTAGGGCCTCAAGTTTGACCTCTAACTTTTGCGAGTAGTTCTTATTAGGCCTCTGAATGTCTCTGCTAAAAAATCCGGGAAATAACTCCTAAACAGTTTTTTTTATTATAAAACATTTGGTAGATAACTCCCGATAGATATTTATCGGCACAAAGATATTGATGGGGCATAAAGAGATATTGATGGGGCATAAAGAGATATTGATGGGACATAAATCAAAAGAAGTCACTGTTTTCAGTCAACCAAATAAATCTTTTGTTGATCGAGATTAGTCATAGCAGTAGAAACTTCATACCAATATCATCATGTAATAAAAAATATACTTCTATTGACCGAAAAGCTCATTGATTATGGCATAGATATTGTGTCACCTAATCAGTTTTGCCATCATGATGATTTGATTTGAAAAAATATCATCCCCTTTTCTTAAGATGATTTGATTTAATTTATAATCTTATAGTTATATTTTAAGGGACATGGATTGACTACTCTCACTACTCCATGCAGTCACATCAATATCGGCCAATGGTTCTAGTTTTCACACATTTTCAACCCTTGATTACTTTCTCCAAACGAAAAGCATGTGAAAAATGCAAGTTATATAGAGATAGACAGTGAGATTGAATATAATCTGAAAATTGGAATGGAAAACATAAAAATACAAAGTGATGGTAGATTTTGTTAGGTGTTAGAGCTTATTACTTAAGCTAGTTTGTGTGAATTAGAGTTAGTTTTGCATTATTGCTTGTAAAGCAAGCTAGCTCAAATACTTGGATACTTTACTATATATAGGTATTCACTTGATGTAATTTTCAATTTGAATGAATAATTAATGAATCTTCTCCTATCAGACTTGGTATTAGAAATGAAAAATGATGGTACCAAGATAAATTTGTTGGACTTTAATATTTAGACTTTCTTTGGGAATTTTGGGATTTGGGAGAAAATGGAAGGACTTTGGAGGGAATGAGGGGCAAGGAAAAGATAGGAGAACCTCTCTCACCCTTTCATTTCCCTACACTTCTTCCTTGATCTTTGAAGTCCTCCTCCTTTTCTCTCAAAAATCCCAAACAAACTCTTAGTATGTATGCACTATTCAATCATTCATTCATGAGAATAAGCCATGTTTTCACAATTTAAATATCAATTGTCTTTTTTTCAATGGTTTTCCATTTATTGGCAGACACTGTAATGCAACTATTGCATTTGAATATCAGCATACTTGCTCAAAAGGAGCGAACCAAGCAAATAATCGATCATTCTAACAAAATTATCCGATCAAATACATATAAACGTTATTGAGAGAGTGTCTCTAAACGTCAGGTTGTTGCTGAGTGATGCAATGTATATTTCCACCCGACAAAACAATCTCCCTGGAACCTTCAATTCCCACAACCTAGGAACCAACAAACATTATAATATGTCATTCAGTATCCAAAACAACTCAGAAATGATACCTAAACATTACTTCATAAACTACTTGCGAAATACTAGAGTAAAGATACAATTTAGTACTATAATAAAACTACTAGGATGGTATATATTTGCCAGTTTTTGTCGAAAACTATTCAATGTCTAATGCGCCAGTTATTCAAGATGATTTGGTTCCATGAGAAACAAGGTTTGTTTTATAAATAATCAATGCAAAAACGTATCATGATTATTGATAGCATTAGCTCTAAGCTATCTTTAGAACAAACAGCAATAGTTTGAGCCACCGATCTTCTGCCACAAACCTCATCACTCATAGATATAACTCATTCATATTCCTTGATCTACACTAACTGCAGTAGTTAGTGAAAACGATACATATTATTGAAAAATCACCATATCGCAGGATAATTCTTGAACTGAAAAAGAGTAGTTCAACAATTCACTATTTACAACAAAAAAAATACTCACTTCATGATGAGGGAAGGCCATAGACAGAACTCGGATAGCTTCATCATCCCACTTTTTATCTCCAAATTGTGGAGCAATGATAGCACCATTTGCAATGTAAAAGTTTACATAGGAAGCAGCAAGCCTAGTACCGGGAAGTCTTGGCTTG
The DNA here is from genome assembly GCA_946800305.1 of Medicago arabica. NCBI lineage: Eukaryota > Viridiplantae > Streptophyta > Magnoliopsida > Fabales > Fabaceae > Medicago > Medicago arabica. The sequence continues at coordinate 51,407,929 of OX326968.1, forward strand.
GCCTCATCATCCTGAAAAAATACAGAGTTACACCAGAACATCCAATAAAGGTTTATATTGTGTAGTTGCATGAATAACTTATCACTCAGAAGTATAGTAAACAGTAATATTCACTCTTAACCATACCAGGAATCAACCTTGCTACAATTTCAGCATATAATTTTTCATATAATGAGTTGCAGGATAGTCATTATTAGAATATCTTCGTTTAAAACCTACTTGATTACTACTGAAGTTATTGGCAAATATTAAACTTGTTCTCGTTTTGTTCTTTGAAAGCACAGATTGAAGTTTGAAATCTCCATCTAAAACCCATGTCTTAATTATAGCTGGCTGCTTATAACTCCATTCCGAAGATTGCACTGCCCACCATAAAATACCTGCAGTACATAGGTTCAATATCTAAATAGAATCTAAATTCAACTTCTGATTCCTTTTACAGCCGGAAAATTTAAATAAGAGTAGAGAAATATAATGAGAGGATGCATTGAATCTGAATCTGAGTAGTATATGCAATATATCACTTTCTAGTAATTACTCTTCTTGATATTACATCCTATTGAAAACAAAACTGCCTCATTTATTTATTGACAGGAAATGAAATTCATTAACCTAATTATCAAATTATGTTAGAGTCTTAGAGATGTAATCACAGGGCTATTGTTACAGGAATAAAGTATTAGTAAACAAGTAATAGTAAATTAGAAGTATTAGGAAAAGTTAGTGTATGTACACTTGTTCTCTCAAAGGTAAGAAGTTATAGGAATTGTTGTCGGGTTCCCTTCACTCCAAAAATTGCATGGTATTACTAGAGAAATTGATTTCTATGCTCCAAAACTTCTACTGCTCACGCATGTTATCATTGTTGTTGTTCTTATTACTCACAAAAATTACATAAAATTTCTTCCTGCTGGTTCAGAACATTCTGCGGTTTTTCAATGTATCCAAGGGTTGCCAAAGGCTGCACTTACAAAAATCCAATTAGCTGGTTTTGGAGTTGCTTTCAGAAAATGGCCTGCTGAAACTATGAAAGACAGTAAAGCTAAGGATGCATTAAAGCATCCCATTTGGAGTTCTAGAAGAAAGATAATTGTAGATTCTGCTACCTTTTGTAATAAGGGTCTAGAGGTACTTGAAGAACATTCCTTATTTGGAGCAGAATATGATGATATTGAGATTGTTATTCATCCACAACCTATCATACATTCATTGGTTGAAACACATGATTCTTCTGTTATTGCACAATTATGGTTAGATGCTCTTGCCACTCCTTTACATTTTGTCTTGTGCTTCTCTTATTGATTTTGGTTTTGACAAAGAAAGTGGTAATGCTAGAGTGGTAAGAAGTGAATCTCTTTTAAAAGTTGTGGGTGAGAATGTTGCTATGGTTAAGGATCTTGATTTGAATATCTTGAAATACCAGAAGCTAAGTTTTGAACATGTTCTGCAGTATCATGATACTGATTTTGTCTCTGCGATTATGACTCAATGTCAAAAATATTTTGTTGTGGCTGTTATGCATAGGAAAATGATTGCCAGAGGAAGCGTACATTTTCCAACAATTCTACTCAAATGGAAGACTTTACGTCTTAAACATGGCGCTTGTGATTGTTCATCCTTGAGGAAAAGGATGTTTGAAGGGGGGGTATTGTTACAGGAATAAAGTATTAGTAAACAAGTAATAGTATATTAGCATATTTTAAGTATTAGTATTACTTTAAGTCGTTTTACTCTTTTAGCCTTGATGGTTGTATTTAAGAAGGCATTGTGCCTCATTTGGCAATCAATCAAATATTCAACAATTATCTTCTCTCTAAAACCTTAAAACCCTCAATACTATTCTCAACGATTTCTCTTTTGTACCGAATTCTATTCTAAATCATTAGAATTCCTACACCGAGACTTGGATTTTATCGGTTCGTCCCTAGAATCCATTTTTACCGTCTCAGGCTCTCAGCTACCACTAGGCCTTTGAGCTTTCCATATAACCAGACTCCATTAAAGACACACTGTACCCAATACTTGAGAAACACAACTATGCAAGACAACCAAAACAGATGTAGGGACTCTCCATATGAATCCTTCCATGTGGACACCAAAAAACACTTAGGCCTACCTATATAGTTTTCCATGTGGTATCAAATTCAATGATATATGTTTTACGTCATCGTTACAACCAACAGTTAAACTTGGTATTAATGATTAACCAAAATATAGGGCCTACTGCGATTTGAAAAATTCAAATCATCTGGCCACAAATTAAGAAAAGAACAACCTCAAATATGACATACATCTTAAACTTCTACAACTGATAACCATTCAGCAACAAATATACACTCCAATGAAAATTAGGTTTGTAAAATTACTTCTTTTTTTATTATATTTTCAATCATTAAGAAACAAATTTAACTGGAAAAAGAATGATCCAAAAATTTAGATGTTTACCTGAAAAACCCCAGCAGCCTCTTTCTCCGTCATGTATAGTGGACCGGGAACATGGAGTTTAATAATTTCAAATTTTCTACCGTTAGCATCAGTTACACTTGAAAGCAAAGAATATGCTTCTTCAGATCTTTCATACTGAGGATCAGTTTTATCATCAGTCCAAGACAGAATAACCACACCAGGCCTCACAAAACAGCATATGCTATCAATATGACCATTTGTATCATCATCTCCTGTATAAAACAACATAGTGTACTTCTTCATAACAAGATAGGGAATATACAGAAACTAAAAACCCGTTTGAACCTAAAACATGTATCGCGATTATTCTAGATCCTCTCTTTGGAAGGGTCTAATACCCCAGCTTGGAAAATTCTTTAAACGCGTGGAGATTGACAGTCATTTTCAACATGCAGATAAGTCTTTGCTCTTAAAATCGGCTACTTTGGTTGGAGTACATGTGTGGATAAAACAGTAAGATTGTAATGAAGTAAGTAAAACCAACATAAGGATGCTCAAAGAAAAAGTTGTCAAAACATCCTAACAAAATAAAACACTAATAGCTTCCTGTTTCTTTTTGTAGAAAATTAGCTAATGAAAAACGATTCAAGCCAAACTACGTGTTATTAATTCCCTGAGACTTCCCAAAAACGATTAAGGCCAAATTCAATGTTATTAATTCCATTTTATTGAGGCAAAATACTATCAGTTCATAGGAAGATTCTTAATCTAAAAGATCAGTGTCAAGTTTACATACCATATAATCCACGAGGCAACCATACAACCTTCCTGACTCCAAGATATGCCTTGAGTTCGTCCTCAATTTGGGTCTTACTCAAATGTGGATTCCTGTTCTTGTTCAATAGACACTCTTCAGTGGTAATACATGTTCCTGAAGGAAGAAAATACTGCTGAAGTAAAACATCACAACAGACATTTCAAAAGCAAATTGGTAAGGAGAATGGAGATCAAAGTTTAGAGTGGTAAATCCGAGTATATATGATCTGATTTCAGGACTGGATTGAAATGAAGGCAGCAGAGTAAAACGCATTCATAAATATAACAAATCCAAAACAATCCTGCCTAACTGCCACTTATCCTCGTTCATAAATATATCGGCACTGAAACTACATTTAGGTGGACAGTGATGTTTAATCATAAGAGTTGGATAACCATCATGCTGGCAAATCACTGCATTAACTCTTACCTTCTCCATCCACATGGATGCTTCCACCTTCAAGCACCATAGTTTGTGGAAATCTAGGAATCCTCTCAACTTCCAAAATCTAGAAAACATATGGTGGTAGTATCAAAATTCGTAAGTCATTACCGCAGCTAGAACAGAAATAAATATATGAATGAACGACATAACCAGCCTAACCTTCTTTTTAACAAGGGCATCGAGACTCCAATCACTGTAGCATCCATCTTCTAAACCTATACATTGTATAAAAGTCCATCAGTTGAAGAACCAACAACCAAGACCCAGTAATCAATTCAATGGATCACATTGGTTTTTTCCTTTAATCAATCCTCAAATTACACATCCTAATAGATATGAATGTCAAAAAATACCTGTGCTTACCTCCCCAACTATTGAAAGTCCAGTCGATTCCGGCAATCCTATGCTCCACGTCATCAGATTCCGACGCTTCTTTCACAACAAACTGTTAAACAAAACAAGCAAAAACAAAAAGAGAGAAAACCATATGAACAATAAAAAAAACCACAATCTACAATCCATGTTTATAAATCCAAACTATTGACCAGAAAAACTCACGGTAGGGCCCATGTCGCGAAACCAAGAATCATTGGCGCTGATCTCAACAATTCTAACATGATCCGGAAGCTGACTCCGAGCATTCTCCCACTGAAATCATAAACCCAACCAAATCACATAATCAGAACAAATTCTCAGAGAGCAATATAAATCAATAAACAATAACAATCAGTAAAAACTTAACAAGTTTAACCTACTTGAGCAGAACTAACACAAACGGTTACTTTCTCAAATCTGGAGATCGCAGCCGCCACCTTGGCAAAAACACGTTGAGCATGAACGGCATTGTCACGCCAATTATCAGTGCGTTCCTGTCACGCAACAACACCAATGTTACTTTCCATAACAACATCACAAGAAGAGTATGGAATATGTATGAACTATACTTACGGGCCAACCCATCCAACATTGAGAGTGAGGTTCCCATTCTGCAGGCATGTGGAAGCCATGAGATGAAGGCGTGTCTTTAAGATTCATCTCGGTTCAGTTTTCTCTCTCGAGTGAGGTCTGGACTCTGGACTGTGATGCTACTAATAATTAACTTATGTATGTTCTGATCATCATAGTCTAACAACAGAAGTGTGAACTCTTATCTATATGGTGTAATGCAAGTAATTAGTGATGAAAAGAAAGAAAGTTGAAATGAAAATAAAACTTACATTACAGACAGAACAAGGAGAGGAGTAAAGAAGAAGAGAAACAGTTGACTTTCTTTTAGTTTTAGAGGAGAAAAATAATGGATCCGGATCAGCTATTTTAAAACAAAAAAGACACTATCATGTGTTTGGAATTTGATTGCCTCACTTTGAGAGGTGGGAAAGTGAAGGTGAAGGTGCCCTTCAAGGAATTTAGTTCGTTTAATGAATCTTGCGCTATAGGTTAACCCACGTGTCTGACTCCTTTTTCTCTAAGAAGTACTATCATTGTCCGCCAAAATTAAAGCAACACAAAATTAGAAATATTGTGTCAGAAATTATGAAAAAGTGATTATTTAACTTTTTAAAAATCAAAAAATTGATGTTTTCAATAAAAGTTTTCTATATTTAACTTCTTTAACTAGTGCCCCGAGGATAACATTGTGGTGGGTTGTTTATGGAAAAAACAAATTTTTATTTAGCGATAAATAAAAAATGGATACAGTGTCCCTTGAGCATAATTTAATTCAGTTGATAAAGACGTTACATGAGTTGGAAACTCAAATTCCTTATTTATTCATCTTAAGAGAATAATTTCTAGCCACGGCAAAAAAGAAGAAGTGGATAGAGTTACTCATGCTGAGTTGACAACAATCAAATATTTTTATTTGTTTTCTCCACTATTTATGTTATATCTATAACAATTATGAGAGTGTTTTCACTTCGAGGTTACAATGACATGACATGTACTTTGAATTTTCTGCCTCCGACAGCCGACCACGTCGGCAGCCACACCAGTAGTTTCTCACACCTGCAATATTAAACTAAGCCAAATCTCTCATCGCTCTATCAAAAAAAAAATCGTGAACGTCAAAATCTCGCAACCCATCGAACCTTTTTAGCTTAATTGACTTTTAAAATAGTCTTAGTTTTCTCTTTTTTTTTTTTTTTTTTAATAAAAAAATTACATGGTTCGACCTAAATCTAATGTAGACTAGATTGTAGATCCCTAGCAATTAATCGTCTATTTTCACCTCTAACGATTACCTATTTAAAGGGACACGGTAATTATAAACTTGGTTAGTAATTATAAACTAGTTGAAATCAACTTTAATAGTTTTGATCATGCCTAACCATATATAGCATAAGTATCAATTTACTACTTCATAGTTTGTTGTAATGGTGTGTTAGGATGAAGACTTTTAAAGGGAGACGAGTTACTTTTAAAGGGATACTATAAAATATTCTTTGAATGTTTTTTAATAATAACAAATACATTTTCAAATGTAGACTTAGCCTTCCAAAATCCTCCCCTCCAAAACTCCCTCCCCAACAAACCATAGCTCTCAACCATGTGCTGTTAGTAGTCTTCAAAATTGTTTGTTATTTTTTGTACGGATGCCTTTTTTTGTTGCTCAATATCTTTTTCCCCTATACACTTTATAACACTATCATTCCATTGGAGAGAGAATGCCTCACTTCAGCATATAACTCACCCTTTTGTTATCAATGTCTGAATAAATTTAACTTCACATTCTAAAAAAACCAATCACTAAATCTCAGATTTTTTATATTTTACTGCTACACTTCATTTTTTTACACATGTTAGCATTCTTAAGTAGTTATCTTTGTTGTAATTCCCACAAATCTTATAATATTTATTACCACAATATGTGTCGACGTGCAACTCGCACGGGTGTCCAACTAGTTGTATTTAACAATCAGCATCCTTGCTCAAAAGGAGCGAACCAAGCAACCAATCAATCATCCTAATATAATGATCCAATAAAATACATATCAAAGAGAGTATTTCTAAATGGTTGGTTGTTGCTGAGTGATGCAATGTATATTCCCACCCGACAAAACGATCTCCCTGGAACCTTCAATTCCCACAACCTAGGAACCAACAAACATTATAAAATGTCATCCAGTATCCAAAACAACTCAAAAATAATACCTAAATGTTACAGTTCATAAACGAATTGTAAAATACTAGAGTAAAGATACGATTTAGTACTATACTGAAACTACTAGGGTGGTATACATTTGCGAGCTTGTGGAAAACAATACAATGTCTAATGCATCAGTTATTCATGATGATTTGGTTGGATAAGAAACAGGGTTTGTTTTATAAAGAATCAATATTAGAACAACGAAGATTGATAGCTTAGCTCTAAGCTCTATTTAGAACAAACAGCAATAGTTTGAGCCACAGATCTTCTGCACAAACCTCATCACTCGGAATATAACTCATTCAGAAATACTCCTTCATCTACACTAACTGCAGTAGTTAGTGCAAACAATACATGTCTTCGAAAGATTATCATATCGTAGAACAATTCTTCAACTGAAAAAGAGTATTTCAACAATCAATTATTTACACTAAAAAAAATTACTCACTTCATGATGAGGGAAGGTCTTAGACAGAACTTGGATAGCTTCATCATCCCACTTTTTATCTCCAAATTGTGGAGCAATGATAGCACCGTTTGCAATGTAAAAGTTTACATAGGAAGCAGCAAGTCTAGTACCAGGAAGTCTTGGCTTGGCTCCATCATCCTGAAAAGATATAGAATTACACCAGACCATCCAATAGAGGTTTATATTGTGTAGTTGCATGAATAACTTATCACTCAGTAGTGTAATAAACAGTGATATTCATTCTTAACCATACCAGGTATCAATCTTGCTACTAGTTCAGTATATAATGTTTTATGTAATGAGTTGCAGGATAGTCATCATTAGAATATTTGATTACAAGTTTACAACTACTGAAGTACTGGCAATATTTGACTTGTTTTTGTTTTGTTCTTTGAAAGCACAAATTGAAGCTTAAAATCTTCATCTAAAACCTAAGTCTTAATTATAGCCGACTGCTAACTACCAGCATTTAAAAGATTGCATTGCCCAGCATAAATCACCCAAAGTACATACGCCCAATATCTAAATTTAATTTATGATTCCTTTTACAGTGTTCAATTTAATTTAGTTGAGAGCAAAACAATGAGAGGAATCATTGAATCTGAGTAGTAATTGCAATAGATCACTTTCTAGTAATTAGCTCTTCTTGATATTACATCCTATTGGAAACAAAACTGGCTTGACCGCAAATGAAATTCATTTACCTAATTATCAAATTATGTAGAGATGTAATCATAGGGTTACCACTAATAAGCCTTTGAGCTTACCATGTAACCAGACACCAGAGACCCCCATTAAAGAAACACTACACCCACTACTTGAGAAATACAATTATGCAAGCCAATCAAAACAAATATTCAGACTCTTCATATGAATCCTTCAAAGTGGACAGCAAAAATTCTTAGGTCTACCTTTATACTTTTCCATGTCGTACCCAATCCAATGATATATGTTTTGCGACATCTTCAAAACCAACGATTAAACTTCGTTTAACCAATATATAAGGTCTACGATTTGAAAGTATCATATCATTTGGCCACAGAAAAGAAAACCTCAAACATGACATCTTAAACATCAAACGATGACCATACAAAAACAAAGATACACTCCAACGGTAATTGGGTTCATATTTTGAAAATTACTTCATTTATTATATTTTCAATCATTAAGAGTTAAATTTAACTGAAAAAAGAAAGAAACAAAAGCTTGGATGTTTACCTGAAAAACCCCAGCAGCCTCTTTCTCAGTCATGTATAGTGGACCGGGAACATGGAGTTTAATTACTTCAAATTTTCTACCATTAGCATCAGTTACACTTGAAAGCAAAGAATATGCTTCTTCAGATCTTTCATACTGAGGATCAGTTTTATCATCGGTCCAAGACAGAAGAACCACACCAGGTCTCACAAAACAGCACATGTTATCAATATGACCATTTGTATCATCATCCCCTGTATAAAACCACATACTTATTAATAGCAACATAGGCAACATATAGAAACTAAATATCTTTTGAACCTAAATCATGTATCACATTTATTATAGATTGTCTCTGTGGAAGTCTCTAATATCCCAGCTTGGGAAATACATTAAATGTGGAGATTAACTAGTCATTTTCAACAATGCACATAGATCTTTGCTCTATAATCTGGTACTCCGGTTGTGATTCATGTGGGAATAAAGTAGTATGCTATGAACCAAGTAACATCAACATAAAGACCCTCAAAGAAAAAGTTGTAAGAACATCCTAACAAAATAAAACCACTAACAGCTTCCTGCTTCATTTTTAAAACCACTAACAGCTTCCTGCTTCATTTTTGTAGGAAATTAGCTAATAAAAAAGGGTTGAAGCCAAATTCCATGTTATTAATTCCAAGAGAGTTCTCAAATTTTTTATTAATAAAGATGGAAAGAAATCCGTCAATTTTACCTTGTTATGTTTCATTCTAAAATGCCGCAAAATACATAAATTGGATTCAACACAAGAGAACAACCAGAATGCCATGAAATGGTTGAACAACAAGTTATATAAGGATCTTGGATTCTAAGATGCATCTTTCGTTGGTCCATTACTCCATTGGTTTTATGTTGAATTAAGGTATTTTCTCGTATATAGAATTATTCTTACCTAAAAGTCCGAAACAAATCTACATAATCATGATAAATGGTCCAAGGAATTTGTTTATGAGAATACCACATTAAATATCCCAAGCAAAATACTATGAATTCATAGGAGGATTCTTAATCTAAAAGATCAGTATCAAGTTCATATACCATATAATCCACGAGGCAACCATATAACCTTCCTGACTCCAAGATATGCCTTAAGTTCATCCTCTATTTGGCTCTTACTCAAATGTGGATTCCTGTTCTTGTTCAATAGACACTCTTCGGTAGTAAGACATGTTCCTGAAAGAAGAAAAAATTGCTGAAGTAGACAGAAAAACATAGACATTTCATTAGCAATTCAGTAAGGAGATCTAAGTTTAGAGTGATAAACCCAAGTATATATGATCTGATTTCAGGACGGATTGAAATGAAGGCAACAGAGTAAAACGCATTCATAAATGTAACAAATCCAAAATAATCCTGCCTAACTACCGCTTATCCTCGTTCATGAATCGGAACTGAAACTACATTTAGGTGGATAGTGACGTTTAATCATAAGATCTGGATAACTAGCTTGCCAACAAACCACTGCATTAACTCTTACCTTCTCCATCCACATGTATGCTTCCGCCTTCAAGCACCATAGAATGGGAAAAACTAGGAATCCTCTCAACATCCAAAATCTAGCAAACACACAGTGGTAGTATCAAAATCAGTAAGTGATTACCACATCTAGAACGTAAACAAATAAATTGAATATTTAACCAACCTAACCTTCTTTTTAACAAGGCTGTCGAAACTCCAATCACAGTAACATCCATCTTCTAAACCTAAACATTTTATAAAACTCAATTAGTAGAAGAACCAACAACCAAGACATACTAATTAATTCAATGAATCACATTGGTTTTTTCCTTTAATCAATCCTGAAATTACAGTTCTTAAATGATCTAAATATCAAAACTTTTTGTGCTTACCTCCCCAACTATTGAAAGTCCAGTCAATTCCCGCAATCCTATGCTCCGCATCATCTGATTTTGATGTTTCTCTCCTCACAACAAACTGTTAAACCAAAAAAAAAAAAACTTTCAACAATGCATGTTTACAAAATCAAGTAATTGACCAGACAATGAACAGAAAAACTTACAGTGGGTCCAATGTCACGAAACCAAGAATCATTGGAGCTAATCTCAATGACTCTGACATGATCCGGTAGCTGATTCCGTGCATTCTCCCACTAAAATCATGAACCAAAGCACATAATCAGATGCAACAAATTACCAGAACGTAACAGGTAAATTCTAATATGGACCAATACTTGAAAATGTTCAAAACTACAATGACAACAAATGTCGTCTCTCATAAGTAAAGGTGTAATCATTTTCACAGTTGAGATATGTTCGATTAAAAAGTCGAAAAAATACATATGTAACTCGCAATCAAATCAACATGTCACCATCGTTATGATTTCTGATTTATAAGTATCGGACCTCTTATAATCGCGACAAGTTTAACCAACCTGAGCGGAACTAGCACAAACGGTAACTTTCTCGAATCTGGAGATCGCAGCCGCCACTCTGGCAAACACAAGTTGAGCATGAACAGCACCATCACGCCAATTATCTGTGCGTTCCTGTCACGCAACAACATGAAGCTAAATCATCATAACAGAACAAGAGAAGAAACATGAAGTATGTGTGAAGTAAATAAAAATACTTACTGGCCAACCCATCCAACACTGGGAATGAGGTTCCCATTCTGCAGGCATGTGAAAGCCATGAAAAGAAGGTGTGTCCTTGAGATGCATCATGCAATATTATTGTTCTGTTGTGAAAATAATGATGGTGTAAATAAATAAATAAATAAAACATGTAATATGCATGAGAATTTAATTTAGAAGATTGAATGAAAATAAAATTACATTACAGAATGAATGAATGATTATGGTCGACGGCGACAACAAAGGATTTTAGGTTCTGTTTCGATTTTTCTTCGCCAACTTGACCAAAAACATAAAAATAATATTTGTCCACGTGGCGTGATCTAAGTGGTCTGACTTAAGGCATTAAAGTGAATGAGTTCCCGCGTGAACGTTAGAGATTCCATGTCCCTTGAATTATGGGGGGTCCCCTGTACTTGCCTACTTGCTCTTCGTAGATTCGATTCTAGATTCTATTTTACGTTCATGTGGTTGTGAATGGACTTCCCTTCAAAATATCTTTAGGGTCTGTTTGGTTCGAGAGTTTTGAAGGGGAGGGAAGGGGATGAGAGATTTTTAATTTGATGTGTTTAGTTCCATTTGTAGAAGGGGATGGGAGGGAAGGGGAGGAGAGTAAATCTCTTTAAAATTTTATTGTATTGTCATAATTATCCTTGAATTAATTTCAAATCTCAATATTAACCTTGTAACAACTTTTATTATTATTAAATTATATTATTTTGTAACAATCATATTATTATCAGGTTATCTTATTCTTGTAACAAATTTTATTATTTTGTTATATTTTTCTTATAACAACTTTGATTATATATTAAGAGATGTGCTATTTTTTTACTCAAATAATTGCTCTTATAAAAAAATAAAAAATACGATGCATGGAGCAAAATACATGAGCCAGTTTGAGATAAAATAAACAGCTTAGGTATGCGCTACTCTTTCGTCGGTTTCTGAAATCGTAAAAACTAGCAGTTTCTTTTATTTAATTAAGTTTAAGGGTAAAACGGTAAAATAATATTAAAATCTCCCCCCTCCCCTTGCGAACCAAACACGTTTTTAATAAAAAATATCTCCCCTCCCCTCCCCTTCCCTCCCCTCCTAATTCTCGAACCAAACGGACTCTTAAAGGCTCAATCCGGTCCAACCCGCGGGTGGTGTCTGAAGGCCCAAACTCGACCGAATATAATCACGGTTTGTGTGGGTAGCGGTTGGTCGGGTTTGCGGGTGGGTGGAACGGGTATTAAGAAAGAAGAACAATATTTTTCCAGATTCCGGTCATCAGCCACCGCAATACAGTGATTTCAATGTTTGCCTTGTGAGGCTAAACGGACCTCACATGGTAGATTAGAAGTGGAAGATGGACATTTGATTTTCAATTGAAATGATGCAAATCCACTTTTCAAGGATAGTTTTTAATTACTATAGTTGTATGTGCATCGGTCCATGTAGGTATATACTCTATTTGTTCGGACGGTTTCGGTTGCTAAAGGGTCACTTTAGCTTACTCGATCCGAACCATTACAGTCCACAACAAACCGAAGTGCTTAACCCATGGATCCGATAATCCGTTTCAACCCGCCCGACAGTCAACAATAGCATCAGTCGTTATCTTCCTCGACCAAAAAAAAAACATTAGTCATAATTGTCCACTGCATATCAACTTATCTAAGTGGTTCACCATAGAATTTGCCTCTTTAGAATACCAAACATACATATGTATGATGTATAATTTGCCACTTCTGGTCTAGAGGATAAAACGAAATGAAAACTTAAATTAAATAACAAAGTGGATGCTCAGCCATTTCGAACTCTTCACTGAGCAAGGAGGAGGAATGGAGGTTATTGTTTATTATTATCAATAAACCACTCACACGAGAATAATGGAATCTAATTTATGGGCTCCCATGTACTTGCATGTTTTACTTTGCTTTTTCAAATTATTCTTTACTTTTTTTGTTGATACGGGAAAGACGAATCTTTCGAATACCAAGCTTTTTTTCTTTAAAGAGAATGGCAAGTTCTAATGTGGACCTAGGTGGTTCAAGCTGAACTAGTATTTGTAAGGGGTAATAATATTCCATGAATATCTCATCCATCCATATTATATTTCGGGTGAGATCATTCGAAGATATGATATGATCGGTGTCAATTCGACCAAAAAAAATCAAGGTTTGTTATAGTTTTGATCATTTTTACTCGCAAACTTAGGTTTTATTTTAAATCATTATGTTTTGTTCCTCCATCGTAATTTTGTACTTGAAAAATGATGAAATAAAGTTGAAATTGAAAGTTTTTAATTGGTTTTATTGAACGTTGATCACCTAACATCAACAAGTTTGTATGTAACGTCAATTAAAATATATGTTAAATCATCATACTTAAGTACAAAAATCTTGTAGATGAATGAAAATAGGAGAATTAAAATTGTAACTAAGCCAACAAACAATTATATTTGTTGTTTTATTTGTTTTTGTAAAATTGACATCTATCAATTCATCTCTCATTTGTGATAACAAAGAAGAATGTGAGTTTCTACTTCTAGAGGACATATCATCGGTCATTATTGTTACTTTGAACAATTTGTAGTATAGATCATCTGTAAAGGTGGGTCCTTCGTGTAACGCCTTATTTTTATTAAAGCGATAAAACACACAAATATAAATAATATTCAAGAAATAGACGCTACGTCTTCATTCAAAACAACATGCATGCATATATAAAATTCTCAACAGTCGCAGCAGATATATAAATCGTACACCAAAATCCAACACATAAATATATAAGTCTCCAAGTCTCGACATATGGGCAAATAACGACGTAACCCAAAACAATAAATATAGAGACAACGTCCTAATCAGAGCCTAAATCTAGACTCGATAGAAAAAGCAAAGAAAGCATCCGCTATCCTCGGATCAACTCACCAAGCAAGCAAACTACTCCTGCACTCCGTCTACCCGTCCATAAGGAAAGGCAGGCGGTCAAAACCACTGGGGGTTAGCTTTACATCAATAATAATAAACAATTGAAATGAATATCATTGATTAAATCTCAAATAATAAGTGTGTTCATTTATAACATCATCAACGTCACAACATTCACCATCATCACAACATCCAATACATTAACACATTTATCGCCAAAACACCATCAACACATAAGCAAATATGACTCATGTCAATTCATGTTATGCGCCTAGACTCGACTCCTACATGCATGTGGTACCAATCACCTCAAGGTCGTCACCTTATGATGTATCAACACATCAAGTCAACGGCTATAGTCAACGGATATATCAACATCCAACACGACATATGATGCATGAACATATGACTCAATCAACAATGCATATGTTCTCAACAATCAACGGCTATATGTATACATCTTCCAACAATTACATTCAATCAAGTATGTATACATCATCAACAACGGATCAACAATTATCAACTTCATATAATTCTTCACAATTCAACTAATGGAGAAAATTCATCAATTCATGATAATCATCATTTTCAACAATTAACAATCATTCACATACCCTCAAATATTCATACAAAGCCATTTACAAAAGGTTTCCGAGATAATCAGTCTTAATGATTAAATTCGAAAAAGTTCGTCTATGATTAAACAAAACAACCAACATATACTTTTCAAAGTAAAACAACATCAATGCCTTGACTATGTATGCTCTTAAATCACATATGTGTGCAGTTGAGCATACATGCATGTCTCACCGGCTAGTTACAACAAGATCATCGAAATCACAAAGTTTATTTCTCTTATCGTCTTCAAAAGAATCATATTTTCAAAGCAAGATAAGCTAAACCTCATTGAATCCCTTCACAACTATTTTCAGAAAATCAAGTACTTAGTATACAACATAATCTTACCCATTTTTCTTAAGAGAAACAAGTTTCGGAACAATCGATGTTTTTGACATTTTTAAAGCTTGAGGTACAATTCTCAAACCAAGTCCTATTTCTCATTCGATTGATGTTTACAGAGGTTTAAAAGCTTAATTACATTTAACTACATCAAAAGAATCAGTTTGGAATGGTTCGGATCACCTAAAAGCCCTAAAAACGACAAAAGAGGGATGACTGCACTGTGCAACTCGCCATGGCGAGTAACTTCACTCGCCATGGCGAGTTAGTCACAGTGAGTGACCCTCCACTCGCCTCCAACTCGCCATGCCAAGTTGCATCAGTTCCAGAATTTTCTGTACACGGGAAAAACCTCATTTCACCCAAAAACTCCCAATTTTAGTACCCCATTGCCCAAATTGGTTTCTAAAGTTTGTATAAACATTTCTAGGCATAAAAAGACATTCAAATCCATATGAAGCTTGAATCAAAGCATTGTTTTATCAAAAATTCCATTTGACCCATTTTCATGAAAATCTTTAAGAACAACACCAATTCACATCAAGACTCCATGGTTAGGGATACCCAAAGGTTCAATCAACAACAACATCATTTAATCTCAGATTTAACCATCAACCAACAACAACACATCAATATTCACCAATTTCACACAATTCACAATATATCCATTCATACATATCACGAGCAAGCAATTTCATCAACAACAATTCAATTATCATCAAATTCATGTACTCAAACATATCATCATAACAAGAACACGAATTTCCACAATTAATATTTAAATAATCACTTATTCAAATAAGCACTTATGAGATGGAGAAGAAGAAGAGATTAAACATTTGATTATGAATGAAGACTAGCCCTCTTACCTCTTATCTTCACAAAACTAAACTAATCTTTCACTCCCCCTTGCTCCTAGCTTGACCCTCCTTGAATCTTCTCTCTAACCATTTTCTCTATCTCTAGCCTCTTTAGATGAAATGAATGAAAAGTTAACCTAGCCTCTCTAAGTTAAGCTTATATAGTCACCATCTAAATGAGTTAGGGTATAACTCTTCTTAATGGGCCTAACACTCTCTCATCTAATTAGAAATGTTACTACTCATTAACTTAGTAAAATATCTAATTATCACCAAAACAAAATAATTACTACTATGTCCTTCTATTCTTAGCAAAATAACTATTCAACTCAAAAATACTAAAATAATGATAATTCTAAGTTTACTAAAAATGTTCTTCTAGTAAATGACCAAAATACCCCTTAGTCTAAATGACTAAAATACCCTTCTAACATCGAATTCCGATAATCCCAACCAAAATGCACACAGAGACAATTAATCACATACAAACACAATTAAAAACAATTAAAATAATACCAACGAAAATCGGGCTGTTACACTTCGTAGAATTTGTCTCTTTAGAATACTCAGATTATATTCGTAACTAGTTAATTTGATATGTTTTTAGGAGAAAAAGTAATTGATTAAAAATAATAATCAAGGTTCAAATCTCATATATGTGTTTGATATTCCTTGCAGGTTAAAAGATCTTTTAAATAAAAGCAACATCACATCGCCCTTCCAGGCTCAAACACCTCCTCAAAGGCAATCTACTCATCCTTATTCTTATGCATCACATCACGAGACAAAGGAAGGGATTGCCCTTCGAAAACGGATGTCTCAATTGAGGAAGCTACTTACATTTCTCCTTCTCAACAACAAATCTACATTTGTATTGTTCTCTCATTAAGTAACTTGTCAGGACTATTTTGACACTAATTTAGACGTGTCTTGCTAATGAGTAGCCGAAGAATAGTTAAGGAAGCTTTAAAGTAAACTTTATCTTAAAAATATAACTTTTTTGCAACAAAAGAAAATTACAAACAAAATATTCACAAGAAATCGAACCAAGTAGCACATGACAAACACTTCACAATTTTCACTACTAGACCACTTTCGTTATTGCAACTTAAACAATTGAAAATGTATAGTTACATATTTTTCTATAAAAATTTGATCATTACTTTCCCCAACTATGAGTTTCTCGCGCGTCTTATTCGGATTCTAAAATCTAAAAAGTTTCAATGTGTTTTTGGAGGTTTTGATGGGATGTTTAGGGTGCGCGAGAAACTCATATAATAAAGAAAAAAAAAGGAAGTGATTGGCCATCAAAACTGATGACTCAATTGGAAAAGCTACTTACATTCCTCTTCACGACAACAAATCTACATTTGTATAACCTCTTATTAGGTGATATGATAGGACTATTTTGACACTAATTTAGACGTGTCTTGCTAATGAATAGCTCAATAATGACTAACGAAGTTTTAAAGTAAACTTTATCTTAAAAATATAACTTTTTTTACACAACATTTTTTTTCCACAAAAAATGGATCTGCAATCATATTAGGTTACACATGACAACATTTCACAGCTTTCACCACTAGGTCGCTCCCATTATTGCAACATTTTTTGCACTTAAACGATTGAAAATGCAAAGATTACATATATTTATATAAAAATTTATCTCTAATTTATCTTTTAAAAAATACTTTTTTTTTTGTTACAATCTTCAACATACTTCGTTTAAAATATATTTTTAACAGAGTTTTTTTTGACGGTTTGAGAACGTTATACAAAGTCAATGACCATCTATCTCATTGGTTTCCTCGAAAAAGAATCTATACATTGCAGTCAAAAGTAAATAGTAGGAAAAATTCCATTACAACTACTTTTCAAGTCATCATAAACAAAAAAAGTCATAGTAAAACAAAAGAACACAAGGACCGGTTATGACCGACTCGTACGTGTGTGACACATTTGTAGTTATTATTATCCTATTCCATAGCCATACAGAACACAAGTCATCATAGTACACAAACACCTTTCATTGTTTTCTAATGGCACAAGACACTGTAATTGTATCTTCTGGTGCTGAATCACCTCAACGTCGTCAAGGTTTACTTCGAGATCAAGTTCAAATAGTTAAAAGAAAAGATGGTTCTGATCGCTATGAGATTGTTCCAATTCAAGATTCTTTGTCATTTGAGAAAGGATTCTTCATTGTTATTCGTGCATGTCAGTTATTGGCTCAAAACAACGATGGAATTATTTTGGTAGGAGTTGCTGGTCCTTCTGGAGCTGGCAAAACTGTTTTTACTGATAAGGTTTTCAGTTTTATGCCAAGTATTGCTGTTATTACTATGGATAATTATAATGATTCTAGTCGAATCATTGATGGAAACTTTGATGGTAACGTTTTTTCTATACAACTTTTGTTTATTTATTTAGTGAATTGCAAAGTTTTTTTGATCTTATTTGTTTCATGATCTTTCTTGTTGCAAAGTTTATTTTTTACGATATTTGGATAATCAATTGCTTAATTAAGCGCTAACTGCTTATAGTACAAGTGCTTAATGATTTCATAAGTTATTATGGAAATAAGCTGAAAGTAGCTTATGGATATGTCATGAATTGTTTCCACAAGCTTTCTGAAACAGTCTCAGAAGAGTTTGGGTTCGTTTGTTTTGGATTTTTTTGAAGAAAAAAACTATTTTTTTAACTAAAAAATCACTTTTTAAATTTTCTTTGTTGTGTTTGTTTTAGATTTTTAAAAAATCCATTTTGCTAAAAAAATCATTTTTAGTTTTGAAATTCTATTTCAAGTAGCTTTTCTAAATTCTATTTTTTTCTAAATGCAAGGAACTCAAGTGTAAGAGTTTCAAATCTTAAGAAAATGATTTTTATGATAGTAAACAAACAGAAATAGCTTTAGATTTTTTAAAAATCTCTAAAAAAAATCGAGCAAATAGTCGTTTTAGTCCCTGATTCTGCAGCTCGCTGTCACACAGGTTCCTGACTTAGGATTAAATACAAATAAGTCTCTAACTCTGCACTTCCGTTGTAACTTTAGTCCTTGACCTTAAAAAAATATGTTAAGTGATGATGTGGCGTATGTGTTATGCTGACAAGGAGTATGAGGTGTCACATGGACCAAAATGAAAGTAGAAAATGGTCACTTTGGTCCCTGAACCAAAAATCAATATCTCCAAATTAAATATCAAATCCTTAAATCTCAAATCCTAAATGTCATCTAATTCTCTCTTTTGTTTAAAATTAATCTTCCATTAAACATCAACTTATTGTTAGGTCCCTGACTGTGCATACTTACTATCAATTAGGTCCCTGACAGTAAACACAAAATTTCACCAAAGTCCCTGACAGCTAGGGACCTTTTCGGCTTGAAAGTTGATCTTGAGGCAATGGTACGTTGGGTAAGGTTTGAAGTTTTATAGTGGTGCCATAGTGTTGTGGTTCTGTTACCTCTTTTCCCCCTTAGTATATAATTGCATTTACATATATAGAGAAATGAATTATGAACGGCGTGCTTAATTATAATCTCTTTAAGTATTTTAAAGTCAGAACTTGATTTTTTTATGTGTCTTTCAACAACAATTAATAGATGAAGTAATAGATGCTAATTCATTGTTTTTGGTAGCGCATATCCATAATTTCATGTGTTATTCTTATTGCTTGTAATTTAAATCTTGAATAATCTCATACCTGACTTTAAATCTTTAACATATATACTTTTGTGCTGTCAGTAGCAAGTGTTATAATAATATTTTGGAATTTAACATATAACATTTTGGCAAGTGTTAAACGAACAACATGTCAGGGACTTTAGTGAAATTTCGTGTTTACTGTCAGGAACCTAACTGATAGTAAGCATGCACAGTCAGGGATCTAACAATAAGTTGTGTTTAATAGAAGATTGATTTTGAACAAAAGAGAGAATTAAATGACATTTAGGGATTTGAGATTTAGGGATGTAGGGATTTGATATTCAATTTGGGGATATTGATCTTTGGTTCATGGATCAAAGTGACTATTTTCTACTTTCACTTTGGTCTATGTGACACCTCATACTCCTTGTCAGCATAACACATACGCCACATCATCACTTAACATATTTTTTTAACGTCAGATACTAAAGTGAGACCGGAAGTGCAGAGTCAGAGACTTACTTGTATTTAATCCCTGATTCAGGGACCAAAGTGACTATTTGCTAAAAAAAAAATCTCTAGATTCTTTTAAATCAAAATCTATTTTTAAATCAAAATCTATTTTTTTAATCCCTGATAAACTCAAACAAATCAATTTGAACATGCCCATGATCTATTTTTATTGCTAGTCAGGAGTATATATGCCTTTGACCTTGTATTATCCAAAGTTTGTGAATGATATATGGGAAACTGCCATGCCTATAAAGTTCAAAGAACGTAGACACCGACACAAGTTTCTACGATTAGTATGGATGCATAGTTACTATAATGTTGTAATTTCAGATTATTAATTTTGTTTTATCCTTGCTTTCTTGATTTTCCCTGGATCAATCTCAAGCTTTTTGTTAAGTGGCAGCTAATGATAGCATTTTTATGTATTACATAGCTTCCATGTTATCTATGGCCAGTGGTAGAACTTATGAGTTATTTGAAGATTTTTTGTTTTGGGGTGAGATTCGTGAGATGTAGATGAGAAGATAGGATGATAGTGGCCCCTCCCACTTTCTTGGCACATAGTAGATTACAAGGCTTGGAATCCATTATATATTCGACAATTATTGCAATTCAGACATATATAAGTGAGTTACAAATCAGTTAACTTTGGTTTGAACAAACAACATTAATAAGTGATGATTAGACAAACTTACATGCATAGAAAATTTGAAGTGGAAGAAAAGCATTGAGTGAGAGAAGACAACCGTTGAAAATACCAACAAATTGTCTGTCTCTGTGGGAGCGCAAGTGACAATATTATATGCTAAGCAAATTTCAAAGTAGAATAAAATCATAAGTGATACAAGACAACCATTAAAAGTACTGACAAATCGTGCATAGCATGTTTGTCACCTATTGCTGATAATTTTATTTTACTCATTTCATTTATTGGAAATGCTTTGACCTATTTATCAGCTAAGTCAATAATCAAGAAATAGGAAGGGATGTTATGCAAACCAGAGTTCTAATGTCATCATTATTTGAAACAGACCCTCGATTGACGGATTATGATACCTTGCTAAAAAATATACAGGATCTTAAATCAGGGAAGCCTGCTCAGGTTCCGATATATGATTTCAAGTCCAGTTCTCGCATCGGTTACAGGTTGTGTACCTCTCGACTTCACCTTTTAAGAATATGCAAAAGTTTCTTTTATATCCGTGCCATTTAGTTTTTCTCTCACCAATTAGGTAAACCTGAAAAGTAGAACAAAAAAGCAAATAGAATTTAACCATGCCATCCATTATCAAGTTAATGTATCCAAAATTCTTTAGGTGTGGAATTGGGAAGTCCTTGAAATTTCTGCTTAAATGGAATCATTGGACTGTGTTTGGATTATTTATGTATAAATTATTCAATAATCTATTGTGCTTTTGCTTTTGGATGCCTAAACTGAAAAGTGATTTGTAGTATAACCTGTGAATTTATTAATGACATTTAGAGGTACATGTTATATGCAAAATGCTCAAAACATTTTCTTTAGAAAAGTTTGTTATTTTATATGGTTCACAAACACATGTATAATGTCATGCAGCAACCTTTTGTAGTATGCTTCATTGCCCTCTGTCCCTGCATTCACCTTCCAACATTCGTAGTCTCTGAGATGTAGAGACACGCAATACATACACGTACATGAGTGTCTATTGTGTCGCTAAAAGAGGTGCAAGATAGCACATGTAAATTTGGTTATTATTCCCAACCAAGATGACATTGCATTTATAGTTATTTTGTTGATTTCTTTTGTACTATTTGCCGCACAGGACTATTGAAGTCCCTAGCTCCCGTATCGTAATCATTGAAGGCATCTATGCCTTAAGTGAAAAATTACGACCATTGCTTGATCTTCGTGTTTCTGTCACCGGTGGAGTTCATTTTGACCTTGTCAAGCGTGTTTTGCGGGACATTCAACGAGCTGGTCAAGAGCCTGAAGAAATAATTCATCAAATCTCTGAAACGGTTTCTCTCTGATCCCATGTTAGATTTTGTTTTTCCTTTTAGAGTTTCGGAAATGCAAATCTTTGGCTAAGAGTTATCTTCTATAGTTCTTAGATAATATTTCGTTTCCTTTTGTAGGTATACCCCATGTACAAAGCTTTTATAGAGCCAGATCTCCAAACAGCGCATATAAAAATTATTAACAAGTTTAATCCATTCACTGGATTCCAGAATCCCACCTACATACTGAAGGTAACCCTGTGCTCTACATTATCACATAGTAATTTTCTATATTTTCAAGTATCTTCTTGATGATACATTACTTCGATTGTTTCTACCGTTTTAGTCAGCAAAGGTTGTGACGGTGGATCAAATCAAGGCAGTTATTGCTGCAGAGCATACTGAAACCAAAGAGGAAACATATGACATATATCTTCTACCCCCTGGAGAAGACCCTGAAGCATGTCAATCATATTTGAGAATGAGAAACCGGGATGGAAAGTACAATCTTATGTTTGAGGTTAGGTCATTGAAAACACACTTGTCTGAGTTGGTGATATGATATCGTATTTATTTTCTGCCAATGCTTCACTCATAATAGTGCTCTTGTCCTTCTGCTGTGAGATAAAAAATGGTCCTATCTTTTCGAGCAAGCAGTTTTCTACTCTTTATTTCTTTCTTTTGATCGATCTCTATGGTTTTGTCTGTATGTCATATGTTCTGGTAAAAGGACGGTTAAAAGAAGTGTCAAGTTTGCTAAAAAAAGTTTGACAAAAATTTGAACTCTTGTGCTTTACAATGGAGGATACTATTGAAATTGCAGCTTAGAAAATAAGGGCTTTGCAGATCGTATCGTTAGCTAGCCTACCTTCACATGTCTGAGTTTTGCAGAAAGTTTGCACTTACAGCAAAATCACTGGAAAATCCCTATATTGATTTATTGTTTTCAGGAATGGGTTACGGATAGTCCATTCATTATATCACCTAGAATTACTTTTGAGGTCAGTGTGCGTCTTCTTGGAGGGCTGATGGCCTTGGGGTATACAATTGCAGCAATCCTGAAAAGAAGCAGCCATGTCTTTCACGATGATAAAGTATCCATAAAAACTGACTGGCTCGAACAGCTTAATCGCCAATATGTCCAGGTAACAGCATATTGTTTGTATCTCTCCCTTCTTACTTTTTTCTATGCTTAATCGCCAATATTGTCTGGTACAAAAAAAATTCAATACTAGCTCGACCCTCACAACCCGCTTTTTTCCCTCTATTCTTTCGTTGAGTGTTGTCTTCAATTCATATATGTTATTATTAACTTGTAACCTACTTGCTACTCCATTTATGGGGGTGAGGTCACTTCTTGACCCACCTAAGATCCTATGTTAACAGTAATCAGTGTTGACCCACCCGGTTAATTCACACATGCTAAGAACATTTATCTTAGTTTTAATGTTTTATTGACTTTCAATGTTGTCTATGTTATGTCTTTGATGGGGTGAGGTGGTTATGCAATCATTTACTTCGTAATTACAGCCGAGTTTTAAACAATCAATGCTTATCAAATACATGTGGTACAAAGAGTGTCGGTCTAACATATTTGTTGATAATGTATCTTATTAGTTTACAAAAAAAAGTTAAGTATCATGCTACTAGTACAATATCTTATTCTAGAAAATACTGTATACATTATACAACTCGACTGTATTTAGAATATATCAACTATCATATATATTTCTTTTGACAGTTTCTGTGGTAGATTTACAGTTTTTTACATATATATATATATATATATATATATATATATAAATTTATTACTGTCAACATATAAAGGTTTCGAAAATACGATTTCTTTTGTTCTGGATTTCGTTTGTTAACACGTCCTTTCCTCGGGAGAAATCCCTGTATATATTCCAAGTGTGTATTTGATCTTATTGTCGTAAGTAACTAAATACATGTTCATGTTGTTTTGAAGGTGCAAGGGAAAGATAGGAACTATGTTAAATTTGTAGCGGAGAAACTGGATTTGGATGGTTCCTATGTTCCTCGCACTTACATTGAACAAATTCAGCTAGAAAAGCTTGTAAATGATGTGATGGTATGAATACTCACCCATTGCTTGTGCTTTGCATATTTGTACACCAAATCACTGATCTAGTCAAACCTCAGACACTGCCAGATGATCTAAAGACAAAGCTCAGCATAGAGGATGATTCGATTTCAAGCCCCAAAGAAGCACTTTCCAGAGCTTCTGCAGATAGGAGAATGAAGTATCTTAATCGGTACTTACTAATTTTCTTCACATATTTAACTTGATCTATAAAGAATGTTGACATGTCTTCTACTTGCTTTTCATGTTTGGGATAAGATTTTCTGAATCTGATTGAAATGAAAATGTGTTGAAAAAAGGTCCTCGTGATGTTTTTCTCATGTTGGTCTTCTGCAGTGGTATCACACAGTCATATTCAAATCGAAGGGACAAGATTCTACCTAATTTGACTAAACTTGCTATAAATAACAGAAGTTTTAATGGGAGAGCTCTAGAATCACCTGCTCCGGTTGCCAACCAAGTAAGATATATTTGCTATAAGAAGTCATACAATGACAATCATTTTAGCCATTTCATTCATTGATGTATTACCCGATGTTCTTATTACCTGCTGAATCAGTAGCAGGCAGAAATGTTGAAAGAATAATGGGATGCAATTGCACTGCATATTGGCAATAAACTTAGAAGAGAGCAAGTTTATATTTAACTTTGTTGTTGAAATTATGTTTATGCATTATTTTGGCTTAGAGAAAGTGTCTGCCTTTCTGACTAGAGGTTTTATTTTCTGTTTATTTTTCTACTCATCTGAATGATTCATCTACTGATATTTGTTTTTAAGCTGTCAGGGAGTTATCATTCAACTTTCTGATCAAATTTCCACACTAAATGAAAGAATGGATGAGTTCACCTCCCGTATTGAAGAGCTGAATTCAAAATTCGACGTTAAAAAGGTTTCAGCGAGTCAACAAAACTTGGCTTTACAGGCTGACCCCTGCAATGGCTCTGGCCCCACTTCTCTTTTTGTTACTGGATTGAGCAATGGTTCATTGACTGGATCAATGCTTACTAATTCTACATCATCCTCTCATCTGGTTAGAGAATCTCCCCTAATGGAAGAGGTAGGTGACATATCCTCTCATTTTGAATTTTACGTGACATTAAGTGTGGTATTGCGTTAAAGCACGTATATGGAATTACTTTGATCATGACATACTGCACCTGCCCGCTCCCTTGATATAGGTATTACTTGTTGCCCGAGGACAACGTCAAATCATGCATCAACTAGACACTCTGAGCAATCTTATGCAAGAATATTTCGGAGAAAGATCCCGTATGGGAAGGACAGACCAGGCAGGTGGAATGCGTGAGGTTGAATCCGTTGCCATCCCTCTGGTTCTGACTTTGGCCATTGGTGCTGTTGGCGTGTTCTTGTTCAAGGGTTTGACATCTAACAAATAATGGGCGTCTGTTTTGTTTCTTGTGATCACCATTTATGAGAGATTCCTCATTTCTTTAAATAACTACCATTCTGCACGTGTAATAGTGAACCACCTTAGGCAGCTGATGGTATGTATTTGCATATACACAAGGTGTAAAATACAAGTAACAAGTGTTCGTCCAAAAAGAAAAGTAATAAGTGTTAACGAGCTTCCTTCAAAAAAAAAAAAGTGTTAACGAGCTAGTACCTTAATATATAAGGTTTTATATCTTTGTGCTTTTGTCAAAAATAAAAATTGTTTGTATCTTTGTGCTAGCAAAATAATCTATCCACACGATGGAATGCTCACATTATGTCTTAAGGGACATGCTTAACACCCTGAAAAATTCGCGAGTTCACAAAGGCAACAAAGCTCTACACAATTGAAAGTCCAACCTCAATTATACCCCACTACGCTCTACACAATTGAAAGTCCAACCTCAATTATACCCCACTACCCCCGTTTTCCCCCAGCTAGTATGAGATTTTATTGAGTCGAGCACACTTCGTTAGGTGTTTGCGATAAATAGGATTACCGTCTATTACGAGATTTGATTAGGTCAATGACAATTCATTAGGTGTTCGTGATAAATAGTCTCATGATTAGATTGATGGTAGTTGTTGGTTTATTTTAATATTAAATCCATCCAAGCCAAACTATTGTCAAAAATCAAGAAAGTAAAAGTGAAAATATCAAACATTTGTAAGTAAATTAAATACTAATTTACTTTTAAGAGTTATATAACACTTAGCATAATTTCCTAATAATAGTTTTATTGTTTTGCCTCCCTTTAAAACAAAGTTTTATTGTGATGTTTTAGTAGATACTAAAAACTTGCGTTGTTATACCCACATTACTGCTCAGACACAAACGAAGCAGTGGAATGATCAAAAGATAAGCAAGCAACACCCTTTATAATAAGGAAGAAAGACCATTATCCATAGATCAAAATGATTGCAAGTTACATTGCCAATATGTTAATCCATTGTAGCCAAAAACAGTACAAATACATTTGCGTTTGTTTCAAAAAAGTGTAGACTGAAGCTCTCTACACTCAGATGCAACTTGATCATACTCTGACTTTAGTTTCTCTTGTACTTCTTGAGATAGTTCACCCTTTGAAGGCTTGGTCATCACTAAAACACAACAAGTTGGCCTCTTTGTTGCTCCTGCAGTTGCAAGGTCCTGGACAAATATCTCAATAATTTAATACAAGAACTTTCAAGTACTAAAGTAATTGGAGATTCTTGATATATTTAACATCAAATGATGGCATAGCAGATTTTTTTTTGAAAAATAACAATTTCATCCATGTTTCTCCTATTTCCATATTTAAATCGAAACTGAAAATATAACATGTTGAATTGTTGATATATTGTGTAGGCAGGAGAAGCAAAAAAAATATCCTTTCTTTCTTGATAAACTGTGCAAAGACTATTTTATTCATATTATACAGGTCTATGAGCTGGATTATAGACGAAAGATGCACCTATTAAAAAAATTAAAATAGCTGAAAGATGCATCTCTTTTGAGAAGTTGTTTCTTGAAGTATGATATACTCTAAATGATTCAATCCAGTATAGAAAAGCATGCATTCAATTCAAATATGTCATATGGACTCAACTCCTGTTAACACTATTTGTGTTATAAATGCAGGTTGATTAAGCAAAGAAAAACACTCAATTAAACTAACACTATTTGGGTTATAAATGCCGGATGATTAAGTAAAGAAAAGCACTCAAGTTCCATGACAAGGTGCAGCATCATCAATGGTGAAAAGCCTCAACTTTTAGTAATTTATGACATCAAATTAACCTCATATGTGTAGGAGAAATATATGACAAATTTTGCTTATTATCAAAAGAGATTAGGGAAACAGGTGGTCAATAGTATTAACTAAACGATAAAAAGCACCACGATTCAGTGCAAAGTTGGTTACTTACTTCTTTAGATGGGACATATACATATGGAATGTCCTTATCTTCGCATAAAATCGGAACATGAGTGATGACATCAATAGGTGATATGTTCCCAGCTATAATACACACTCTGCATTGACAAAAAGGCAAAAAATAAGGGTACACGTTTATTTTCCACGATTAAAAACATAAAAAATGGGAATTCACAAACGTAAGCATTTCCTAGAGGAGGATAAATGATAGTTACGTAGTTTGAATACTTACCCTTTTTGACCCCGCCTTATACTTTTAACCACCTCCTTAACTCCTCTCTTTATGCACTTGTTTTCAGCAGCTGAAAAGAACACACATGGATTAGTACAGTCAGACAAAGATTTATGTAATCCAAACCAACAAAACATTGCAAACTAAAAAAAAGTTAAAATCACAGAATCAACAAATCAACAGCAACAGAAAATAAGTAGGCTATAGGTTCAAGTTCAGCTATTCATTCACATTAACAAACTATAGCAGTAAAAAAAAAAAAACAATACTTAGATTCATAATATAACATTCTTAGAGCCTGTTTGGATTGGCTTATTTGAGTTTATCTACTCGCATAAGTTTTGTTAGACAGTTTTGGAGAATATATAAAAACAGCTTATGACAGTTTAAGCTTTATTGAGCTTATTCCATAAATTCTCTAAAATAGCTTATAAAAACAATCTTAGGCATATCCCGACAACAATTTAATGATATTTATTCTTTTGCTATTAAAATAGCTTATGCAAACTTATACACAAGAGTTCATCAAGATAATTGTGATAGGCGCTTGACCTATAAGCTGTAAATAAGTTATTTATCCAAACATAATTACGTAACATACATAAAAAACTCATTGCATTATAATATATACATGTTTATTTTTTAAATAAACTAAAAGTTGTGGTTTTTCTTAACTCGAAAAACCCAGAAACACTATAACACTTAAAAGTACAAATTAACGATTTTAATTAATTCAACAAGCTAGAGTGTTTAGAAGCTTAGGAAGTACCTCTTT
Source organism: Medicago arabica (assembly GCA_946800305.1). Classification (NCBI taxonomy): domain Eukaryota; kingdom Viridiplantae; phylum Streptophyta; class Magnoliopsida; order Fabales; family Fabaceae; genus Medicago; species Medicago arabica. Next base: position 51,436,391 of record OX326968.1, read on the forward strand.
TTACAAGCTTGAGGGTTTTCTTGGAAAGCTTCTTTCCAGCAAGAGGCTTTGCAATGGGAGCTAGAGCAAGCATCTTCTTCCTCTCCTTCTCCCTCAGCACCGATTTCTCACCTTCACTGTCGCTTCCCATTTTTCTGTGTGTGTGAGCTTCTGTGAAAGATTTGGGAATTAGGGTTTTACGGTCTCTCGAGTCTCAAGCTTGGGTTTTAATTAGGGTTTCTAGACACGTGACTCATTTTTCTTGGGCCAATCCGGGTAGTGCGGCCCATCTTTATTGGGCTTGTATACTATTTTATTTGAAATTGCTACTCACGCTCCCTATATTTTACTCACTTTATACTAATCGATTCTAGATTTACTAACTTTATCTTGATCGATTCTAGAGTCTGAATGCATTTTGTATAGCATTTTAGTGTGTGTTTGGTTTCAAGTTTTCACGGTTTCCAAAGTGTTTTTGTCGTGATTTCAAGAAATTCTAAATGGTAGCTTCTGCGTTGACGTGAAAAGTTGTTGTGATTTGATTTAATGTGATACTTAACCAAACACATACTTAAAATAATTTTGTAAACTTTGTTTAGAAATAGAGGAGGTATAGATATTTTTGTCTCTTATGCCATTGGAATTTTAAAATACAAGTTGCTTGTTTTTGTCACTAACTCAAGGATATTTTTCTCTTTTAAAAAAATAATATCATCTTTCACTTGTATTTCTCTTCTCACATTCTCTTACGACTTATCTACTTCTCTCTTGTAAACCAAGCCTGATTGGTTGATCCATACAGAGATGAAAAAAATATCCATAAAATATACAAGTGGGAAATAAATTATAGGGTTGATTAAATATATGACATAAATATCCAAAAGTTATTATAGTCTCTACAAAAAATCGCACTTTTTAATTTTTGTAACATTTTTCTTTAACACTTTTAGAGACAAAAAATGTTGACGAAAACTTTCACATGACTAAAAATACTGAAAAACTTTTTATAAAGATTAAAAAGCAAAATATTTTTTTTTTAGTTATTGAAAACCAAATTCTCTAAAAATGGACGGGATCCTTAGCTTAAATCCTACTCCCTCCAATCATTTTTATAATAAACAATCGACTTTTTAGTGCATTAATATTGTAAAAAGGGATTACTATAGTGGCATTTAGGGTGGGAATGAGGAAGATTTTTCCACCATAGGAAAGTAAAATCAAACCATTAGATCTAATCAAGAACACAAATTTACTACGGCCAGTCAATATAAAATCTCTCTCGGTTTCTCTCTCTACCTCCTCTCTCTCCACCTCAAGAACAAAACCACCACCTTGTAACTTGTTTAATTTCAGTCTCCAACCTTTACCATTAAACAATCTTCATTGTATTTTAACTTCACTTGTCATTGAAAGGAAATAAATCAAACATTTTTATTGAAATGTTGGATAAATGCCTTTTGGAAAGAAAGAAACCCGAGAAATAAAATTGAGCAAAAAGAAAAGAATAGAAATCACCCCTTACAATGGTACATCCATAACAACAACATCAGCTCATAAACTAAAACCCCTTACAATGGTTGTATGATTTATCTTTGAACGAGGCTGCAAATTTGATTCAAGCCATGCCTTACAATGCTAACAGGATAATATTGACTTCGTTTATATTTGCTTGTTGTTACTTCGAATACGTTTCGAGGGCTGAAAGAGGCGGTGAAAATGGAAAAGGAAGATGTTGGAGATTATGTGATGTTGAAATATATGTATGGCAAGGAAAGACGTTGTGTTAAACAAATGATAAAGAAAAAAGGATGAAATAAAGAGGTTTTTTGGAGCGTTATCGAGGTTGATGATAAATTTAGAGAGTTTGTGGCTGATTATTACTTGCATTTGCAGTCACATATGGAGATTATTGAGTCAACATTGTATATAACTATATAAGTATCGTATGTGTTAATTGTGATAATGTAAAAAATGTGCTTCCGGTAAGTCCTACCGGAGTCTTTGATATTTAAAAATAAAGGTTAATTTCGTATTTCTAGGGGGCCTAAAAAGATATTGTGGGGGGTCTAAAGAGCAATTTTCATTGGTCGAAATGAAAGTAACGGTCCATATAAAAACCCAACACAAAGCTTCGGGTTTAGTTTAGCCAACTTATTTCATCGCATAAGCTGTTTCCGCGTTGGAAACCATCTCAAACGCACGGCGAAGTGAAAGTTTCAGTTTCAGCTTATCACAAACGCACTTACTCAGAACACCATGCCCACCGTCAGTGTAGGGCGGGATCGTCTGTTCGCGGCTCTAGGAAAAACTTACAGTAAGCTTCCATTAATAATATCAATAAATCTCAATCATTATTCATAATTTTTCATGTTTAAGATTATCACATTGATTTTATCTTTTTCGAATTTTGTTCAGCACAAGAGGAATTTGAAGACCTATGTTTCAGTTTTGGAATTGAGCTTGACGACGTTGTAAGTAATTTTTGTAATTAGTGTTTTTTTAAAAGTAATAATCAACAACATTATCATAATCTGATTGTGATTGTATATTAGACTACAGAAAAAGCAATTGTGAGAAAAGAAAAGCATTTGGAAGAAGAAGCTGATGAGGATGAAGAAGTTATCTACAAAATTGAAATTCCTGCTAATAGGTAACTCTATCATTATATATTTTTTCTGTGTTTATGCTGCAAATGTTAATCAACAAAACTTGTTTATGACACTGGGCGTGACTAGACACCGATAATTATTTGAAAAATGATTTAATTGTATACAACCATATGTCGGTGTCTCTAGCATTGACACGTCTTCGATCAGGAGTGTCGGTGGTACAGAGTTCTCATTCACTTGTTTAATATGGGTTTATTAACTATGTATCCAATTTAACATTTTTTTGGTTCCCCTCTTAAATTTCCTCTTTGATTTGTGATTCATACTCTTAGTTGCATTTGAAATAAAGATTTGATTGAGTACATCAATGGAGATTGACAAAAAATTCAAACTTGATAGTTAAATTGGAATTAATGCAGTAGTGTTTCTCTACTGTTGGAAAGTTGAAATACAAATACTGATTATGTTGATGTATGTGGCACATGATTTTCTAATAGCAATTGCAAAGTTATTTAATTATATAACCATTTGAAGCGCGGCTTCACACTTGGTTACCCTTTCGAAATAATACGTGGAAAACAGCGTTATTTTGTTTAAATTAATAAGTCTTGCTGAATTGCTCTTTGCTTTTTGCTTAGATATGATCTACTCTGCCTCGAAGGATTGGCTCAATCCCTCCGAGTTTTCTGTGGGTTCCAGGAAATCCCCACTTACAAACTGTCTGACATTAACAAGGATGCAATGCTTAAAATGCATGTGAAGCCAGAGGTGGGTGTGCTATACATACACAATTTTTCAGTACGAGCCTTTGCCAGTGGATAATGAATTGTTTCTTTTTCTCATTGCAGACATCTCTGATTCGTCCCCATATTGTTTGTGCCGTACTAAGAGGTTTAACTTTTGATAAAGCGAGATACAACAGCTTCATTGACCTCCAGGACAAATTGCACCAAAATATTTGTAGGTAATGTGATTTGAATTGCCGCCTATTTTATTTTGAGCTGCACACTACCTTATTCTCAAATCAATGATGCACGTTCTCTTATCTATTTACTTAGATATTCTAGAGTTATCTTTTGTCAGTTATACTGTTGTAAAAAACTTCTATTGAAGGATAATTTTGTAGTGTTACAGCAGTTGTAACTTGTAAGTTTCTGTGGAATGAATAGCTTGCAAAACAAGCCGTTGTAGCTGTGTACAAATCTATCACTAAATTTTGTTTCTACCTTTCTGCCTCGCATTCTCTCTAGATTTCTTCAAACCAGAATAACCTTGTGAGTTTGAATGCTGTCACGTGTGCCCTTTTTTTTATCTTCTTAGTGAGTTTTTGACATCGTACATGTTTTTTTAGAACATAAATAGTTATCCCCCTGTACCTCGAGTTCAGATTTGTTTATATTGTATATTATTTCATTATTCTTTTCGTAATCTCTTCCCACTTTATTTTATGGAACAATTGGAAAACTCTTATTGTCTGTCGGTTGCTTTTGGATTCTTTTTATTTCCAATTTATGCTGTTTTCTTTTCAAATTAAGTTCCCTTTTTATTCAGCAGTTTATTTTTATGTCTTTTACGTAATCCCATATCACAGCACTTTAAGAATGATTTTTCGATTAATTTCTTTTCAATCTTTTTCAGGCGAAGAACCCTTGTTGCCATTGGCACTCATGATCTGGATAAACTGGAGGGTCCTTTTACCTATGAGGTTTATTTCTTTCAAACTCCAGAGCATGAATGTTATATGCATTGTGGGTAAAACTCATCAAATTTAAGATTGAGAGACAATAATGTACTGTTTATTGCTGCTTGATTTAGTATAGACCCAAGCCCTGTAAAAAAAAATTCAAGGCAGTTTAACCAAGAGAGATCTAAATAATCAATTGCCATTTTATTACTGATTTGATTATATCTGGTTCTCTTGGTCATCGGCATATTGATTTTTCTCATGTTTTTCTTTCAGGCTTTACCACCTTCGAGTATTAACTTTACGCCACTAAAACAGGTAATTTTATTCAGATCATTCAATTTCCATAAAATAATATGTTTGAAATTACTTACTACTATAGCATCCTTTGATGCAAAAGCACATGTTTTGACTTATACTCCATTGTGTCATACTCAAAAGATAAAAATATTTATTGGTCTATGAATTTATTAATCAAGCTGCAAATCCAACTTTTAATGATTTTCCTCCCTCTATTCTTTGGCATGGCAGGAAAGGAGCTTCAGGGCTGATGAGCTCATGGAATTCTACAAAGTGAGTTTTTGAATATTGTTTCGTTGCTTTATATTTTTATAAGTTGTTATGAACCTAGCACAAGTAGGCCTATGAGTCATTCAAGTCCGCCCAACAAGGTTTTCATTTATTCTATCTTTCTGCTTGGACATACTTCCTTTGAGATGTTTCTGAATATGTTTTTGATTAAATTTTGACAGTCAGATTTGAAACTGAAGAAATTCTTGCATATAATCGAGGACTCTCCCGTTTATCCTGTTATATACGATAGTAAGAGGTATTATATTGTAATTGTATATCCTGTTATATACGATAGTAAGTGCTTATAGGTCCTACTTTATTTTCTGTTAATTGCACTTTCTTGTAACAGATAATTGTGGCACTTGGCCTTTAATTTTCACTAATGTTGCTTCGCATGTGCTGTTGTTGAAGTCACTTATTGATTTGCTATGATTTTTTTGACAGAACTGTTTTATCTTTACCCCCAATTATCAATGGTGCACATTCGGCCATCACTCTGGAGACAAAGAATGTATTTATTGAATGCACCGCTACTGATCTGACAAAGGCGAAGATTGTTTTAAATACAATGGTATAGCAGTGAATTTTGCTGACTTTTTTGTCTGCATTTTCTTGGTGTTGCAATATTTTGGATTACGACAAACTATTCTTTGTTTTCTTAGGTAACAGCCTTTGCGGAATATTGTGAAAATAAGTTTGTCATCGAACCAGTTGAAGTGATTTCTTCTGATGGAAAGTCTCACATATACCCTGATTTATCTGTCTACAATATGGAAGTTTCTCTATCTTACATTACTGGATTGATTGGAGTATCATTGGAGGCAGAAGAGGTAATTATTTTCGATTTCTTGCTAATGCAAAATTTAAGGAGAAATTAGTTCCCGAATATAGACTGGTTATAAGCTTTCTATCAGCATTAATTAGGCTTGAGGCTTCAATTGATGTTTTCCTTTATACATTATTTTTTACAATAGTTAATTATACTTGTTGTACTTAATTTTTGAGGTAATTGTTGGATAATCGCTGATATCCTTATTAGCGAGTATTAATTTTTTTGGGTTTTGCACACAGTAGTGTGTGTATCACTTTTCTTTATCCGATTAATCTTTCTGCATTTAATATTATACCGTAATTTTTTTTTTTTAAATAGAAGTTTTCTGCTGTTGTTCTTTCCAGATTTTAATTTACAGCTTAATTATATTTTTATTTTAGATTTGTAAATATTACAAAGTTACTATGTATTTTTTTTTTTTACTTCTATGGTTGAGTTCTTCAGATGTTCCTTTCATGATTACCATAAGTTATATTTTTTTAGACTTTTGACAGTGCAATGTCTCTTATGTAAGATTCAATGCTTATGTTTTCTGATAGAAACTGAAATGAGCATTGTCATTCTTGTTCCATAATTTTTCACAATTTCTTCAGGTTACCAAGTTCTTAAACCGGATGCAATTGCACGCCAAGCAATCTACATCTGACAATACACAGCGCAACTTTATTGTATCTGTACCTCCTACTAGAAGTGATGTTCTTCACCCATGTGATGTTATGGAGGTACGTTAGTGAATGGCCATTCACGGGTGCATATTGAATCTATTACATATATGTTTTACTGACTAGACATCCCTCTTTGGTTCTGTTATCTGCAGGATGTTGCAATAGCTTATGGATTCAATGCTATAAAGGATCAAGCAATAGTCGATAATAAGGGGTCAAAGAGATTAGCTGCTTCCTTGACACTACTTCCTCTGAATGAACTGAGTGATCTTATCAGAAAAGAGGTATAGAACAAAACCACAGATTTCATGACTTCTTTGATTGAAGGAGATTAAAGTTTCATGCTTTTAATTTTCCTTAAAATACGCCAATCAATTTATTGTCTATGTTAAAACCAAGTGCAACATAATAAATTACTACATGGAATATTCATAAATGATATTGTTAATTATTTGTAGTGCCTAGTTACCTGAATCCTTTTATTCCCAAATTCTTTTTCAGGTTGCAATGATTGGGTTCACGGAGGTTTTGACTTTTATACTCTGCTCTAAAAAAGAGAACTTTTCCATGCTAAACCGCAAAGATGACAAATCCAAAGCGGTTATCATTGGAAACCCTAGGTCTTCAGACTTCGAGGTTAATACACTTTCCTGTATTGGTTTATATTTTTGCTGCTGAATGGGTTATGCTCCCACATGTATTGGATTAAATGAAGTTCACATTCTCAACTGGGTCAAACACCTGTATTTTATCTGCAGTTTGCTCAGTAGCAGTAAATTTACATGGAAATAAATGTTGAAGTTGAACCAGTTGCATACTTGAATGGACAGAACTATAGTAGTAAAACAGTTAGGGTGCATTATATACATTTTTGTCGACCTGGCATTATTGGGCCCATTATGTTGATGATTTGTATTGCTTTAATCTTCCCGCTATTTGCTCAGCACCTAAAATGCATTCCATCTTATCTGGTGATAATTAATCTATTCCTTTGCTTTTAGTTTAGTATGCTATTAAAAGTCGTTTGAGCATATGGTTGGACAATTTTATTTTGATTTATTTAGTGGTTTTTCCTCACTATAAAATTGATTTTGGTAATTAAGTTTTTTTGCTTTAATTTGATTTTTGTATCTTTATTATATTCAGGCTGTCCGGACTAGTCTTATGCCTGGCATTTTGAAAACTGTTGCTCACAACAAGGACCACCCAAAGCCCATAAAGGTAAAACTTAAACTTTTTCGTTGTGGTCATTGATATTTTTATCATATGATCCTTTGCAGTAATTTTATTTTATGAAAGGGGATACTAACATAAATATTCTGTTATATTGATACTTAATTGTATATGATCTTTTGTATTAGTTATGTTCTTTCATTGTAATATTTATGAATCATCTATGGTTTGGAGAAATTAACCTTGTTAGATTCCTGAATTGAAGCATCGGATCAAAGAAAGCAGCATTAAATGACTTGTAAAGTTGTATTAAACAGGAAAGTAGTAAAGAAAGTGGTAAGCTGGCTGACAAAAACTGTAATTGACTAAAAAAAAAGGTTAAAATAACTGGATTTCAGATGGTTTTGAGGTGTGATGCTCTGGACACTTCCATAAGTTCTTTTATCTCCAGATGCAAATATATAGTTGAGGCTGCAAAACTGCCTATGTATTCCAATGCTATGTCTCTTTATTTTAGGAGCCATTTCCTCTTCCAAAAACACTAAAAATGGTTGTATGTGTTCCCCCATGTTTGGACATGCATTCAGCTATTGACTATGTTATCTCAATACCCATATTGATTAGTAGTCTCCCTGTTCTCGAACCACCCATGTCAAAATCAAGTTTGTAAATTTGAATTTGAATAGTGCTACAACAAAAAATGTTTATCGTCCTTTTCATATCCAATATTTTTGTCCAATATATATTTTTGGCTTGTACATATTAATTGTTGGCCAGTGCCAACTTTTTCTTTTTAAAAAGATTGTGATATTAGTACATTACATTGCAAGTCTGCTGCCAATTACATAACCAGTTGATTTTGATTCATTTCAAATTGCCTTTATTTCTGAAATCGACTCCATAATACATTAGCATAAGCAATCTGAAAGATTTAAAATTCAGTCAGACAAAATTGATCAACTCTACCTCTGCAGTAGATAATTCAATTTATCATTTTCCGCCAACTATGTTGAAGCTTATATGAATATATTTCTTAAACTTTTGGTATCATTGACCCCCAAATATGTTGTAAGCTTATATGAATATATTTCTTTAACTTTTGGTTCAGATTTTTGAAGTGGGTGATATAGCTATTTTGGATGACAATGATGTTGGTGCAAAAAATCTCCGCCAACTTGCTGCACTTTATTGTGGTGCTAATGCAGGATTTGAGGTATATTCAGTAATGACTTGATGCAATTTATTTGGTTTTGTGCTCGTTGAATACATCAGTGTCTCTACTTGATTGGATCATTATACTTAAATTTATTAATGATGATAATATATGTAGATAATTCATGGATTGGTGGACAAAGTAATGGAAAAGAATGGGATTTCCTTTGTTTCACCTGGTGATAAATCAGGGTATTATATTGAGCGGTCGGATGTAAGTATATATTACTACACAAGATCCCACTGGTTTTACTTTTCCTGTTTTTTTGTTAGGAAAATTTATTATGCTTCTGACTACTAATTTATGAACACAACTGCTTATTGAAGGAGCCCGAGTTTCTAGCTGGTAGACAAGCCAGAATTATTTACAAGGGAAAGCAAGTTGGGACTTTCGGCATTGTTCATCCAGAGGTACTTGTGATCACTGAAATTGTGTCATCTTGATTTAATATGGCCAATTGTTTGGTACATAATTTTGCATTCCTGTTTTTTATGAATATTCTGGTAATCACACATATTTTATTGAATCAAGTTATAAGCAATTGAATTATTTTTGAGTTAAAATTATTACAAAAGGGACATTTGTAGAATGGAGTCTTAAGTATGCAATTTTCCTGTGGAGTTGACTGTATCTCTCTTGCAATAAATGTCTCTATATATACTTGGAGTCATATGTCTAAAACAAATTATTATTCTTGTTGTGTATTCTTTCAGGTATTAAACAGCTTCGACATTCCTGATCCCTGCTCCTTTGTAGAACTCAACATTGAAAGTTTCTTGTAAGGATTATTTCAAGCAAATGTAAGTGTCTCCGGACTATTTCCTATTATCAGCTTGTGATGGTGCAGTTTTGTACTTTTCCATGCTTCTTGCTCTTCTGTATATTTCACCCTTCTTTCCCCAACTACTGCATCATCTCTCCGCAAAATTTTGTTAGACTGACATTAACTTTGTTTATAGGTTGCCTTTGCCCCCTGGATATTGAGTGTACTATTAATTCAATCTGGGAATCAAGATGCCCAGCTAGTTGAGTGACTATCCAATTGCCTTGAGCTTCATACCCAGTTCTTGGGATTTAGAAATACACTAGCCCAGGAGTAGAATGTAACCTATATGCCCTAGATTACGGTTGTTTTGTTGATTATACAATGGTATCATTTTGTCCTTAAAACCAAGACAGATGAATACTGCTGAAATTTTTGCCAATACATGTAGTCACAAGCCACATTTCCAATGGTAAGTCTGCTTTAGTTTATAGTACTTGTTTAAGATTGTCAGATGTCTTATGGTTGATCTATCTGCGTTGATGTGACGAAGTTTGAGCATTGATGTTAGTGTTCTTCTTACCATATGAATCTTGTCTTTGTTATGATCAGTAGGGTAATTATTTGAAGTTTTATAAACTTATTGATGTCTCAACAACCCTTGTATTCCCCCTCAACTCTCATTGTGTTTAAATACAGTTCTATTTTTCTCGTCACTACTGTCCTCCTATAATGATTGAAAATTTGGATTATTCTTGTCATGTCGACTCAAGAACTTTATAAATATCTTTCATAATATTTATGTGATGCATATCTCGTTAAAGTTTTTAAAGTTATAATTTTCTTTGCATATCTTTCATAAATAATTGCTTTTTAAAAAAATTTCTTCTACTCTTGAGTGACTGTTTTTTAGTTATATGTTATCTAACTTGCTTAATTTTACAATTTGATGATAGTATTAACCTGACTTTTATGCTTTTGACATTTTGAGAAAGAATTATTTGCCTTGGGCTTTGGATGCTGAAATTCATCTAGCTGCATAAAGCAATGGAAATACTATCAAAGTTGGAAATAAAGCATCTAATCAACAAAAGGCAAAAACCGTGATATTCCTTCGTCATTATCTTCATGAAGATCTTAAAAATGAATATCTTACGGTAAAATATACACTTGTCCTTTGAAACTATTTAAAAGAAAGATATGAGCACCAAACAACTATTATTCTCTCAAAAGCTCGTTATGACTGAATGCATTTACGTTTGCAACTGTAGTTGCATATAACTTTGCGTATTTTTAATCATTTCTCAATTGGAGTTGTGTGGGAGAAAATGTAATCAATGAAGATATGTTAGAAAAGAACATTCTTCACTTTTCATGCATCTAATGTGCTACTGCAACAACAATATCGAGCAAATGGATTTAACAAATATTCTGACTTGATTTCTTGCCTTCTTATGGCCAAGCAGAATAATGATCTTTTAATAAAAAATTGATGAAGTTCATCCTACAGGTTCTGCTGCATTCATGAAATGAATTCAACAATACATGATAACTATGTCAATAGTGATAGTGTGCATTCACTTCTATGATAGGAGCAACACTAGTGGGATGAACTTTAAGGTTTTTCATTTTAAGTTCATTATTTTGCTCAGCCACGAGAAGACAATAAATCAAGTTAGAATATTTCTTAAATCCCTTTTCTCGATATTGCTGCCGCAGGAGCACATTAGATGCATGGAAAGTTGGATAATGTTTTTCTAACCTATCTTCAGTATTTACTTTTCTCCCTACACAACTCCAATTGAAGTGACCATGAATACGGTAGAATTACATGCATTTACTATTTTAACATCTTGCAAACGTAAATGCATCCAATTATAATGAGCTTTTGGGAGACTAATAGTTTTTTTGAGCTCGTATCTTTCTTTTCAATCATTTCAAAGGACAAATGAATCTTTTATAGTAAGATATTCATTTTTAAGTTCTTTGTGAAGATGGTGACGTAGAAATAACTTTTTTCTTTTAGATGTTTTCTTTCTTTGATAGCATTATTGCCTTTTGCAGCTAAATGAATTTAAACATCCAAAGCTCAAGGCGAATAATTCTTTTCTGTAATGTTGAGCCTCAGCCAAATTTTGAAAGATTCAACATTTTTAATACTATCATCGAATTGTAGAATTAAGCAAGATAGTCACTTAGGAGAAAAATTATTTATGATATTAGTGAAGGCATATATGTGTGTGTGTGTGAATTACTTTTGCAAAGGTGTATAATATAAGTAAATGTAGTGATATTTATGAAATTGGCGAAGGCGTGTCACCATGTCTCTTAACCAACGATTATATATATATATATATATATATATATATATATATATATGAAAGTCACAAATAATTTGATAAATACTAAACGTTATATGAATTTTGTTAACGATAGGGACTAAAATCAGTAAAGGCGTATCTCGATTTGGGGAAAATCGTAATTGCTAGTTATTTTGGTCTAATCTAGTTAATTTTATTTTGGTCTTCAATTTGAAAATTACTAAACCAATGAATGCCTATTGAAAATGTTATTCTTCCTCTTTAATCTATCTCTCAAGCACTAATTACATGATAGGCAAGTCATTTTATCCACAAATTGTAGCTCAATTGACAAAAAGTGATAGGTTTAAACTTTGACATCTTTCATTTCATTGTGTGTGAATTTCAATGGTTATAACTTCGGTATCTTTTTTTTGTGTGAATTTCAATGGTTATTTGTTATTTTGTCTATATACCAAAGAAAAATGAGAGTTGTCAGTACTTTTTTTTTTTATAATTAGTAGGCAAGGTTTGATTCTCTTTTAAAAAAAACTGTTGTTAGTAGTGATTTATTAACAAATCGTGGCAAAAATAAAATTTTAAAGCATGTTGTTGTGATCATACGATCACAACAACATCCTTTGAATGAATATCACATCATATATAAAGGAAATTCAAAACAACTCTTGCAATCTTTTATGGATGCTTAAATATTGATTTCTTTCGGAATTCATAGAGAATAAATATTGATTTTCTTTTTTAAGTTTTTTAAGAACTGTTTAGGCTCTGTTTGGTAAAAATAGCGGATAGCTTATAAGCTAGCTGATAGCTTATAGCTGATGACTTATAGCTGATAAGTTAATTGAAGTGTTTGGAAAAATTAGCGGTTTAATAGTTGATAAATGTAAAATGACATAAAAGAACATTTTTTTTAGAATAAAAAAGACTTTTTTTTTTTTTATCATTCTAATTTCTATAAAAACAAGAACAATTATCATTTTTAGGCCATACAATTTACGCTACTATTAAGCCAAATTTTTTTATTTTTACTGCCATAAATTTTTTGTTTGCTCTACTGTTTTCAATTATCATTTTGGAGCATTATACATTTGTTCAGGTGTTTATCTTAACAACAATTATATTAATCCAAAATTAAGATAATTTTAACAACAATCATGTTTTTTTAACAAACTTAACAACAATTATATTAATCCAAAATCAAGATAATCTTAACAACAATCATGTTTTTTTAACAAGCTTAACAACAATTATGTTAATACAAAGTAATAATCAAAATAAGTCTATCGCCTAATATTCCATAATAAAGCAGCAATATTGTTACGCATTTCCTTTGTCTGGTTGATCTCCCTGAACTCCCCTCTTGTCTTTCACTACCTTGGTAACCATCAACAATATCCGGAAGTTCATCATTAGGTATGTAATTTGGATGTCGCTCAAGAATAGTAAACATTGCATCATCTTGTGAGTTGATGCGAATATAGTTATGCAACGCAAATGCAGCTATAATGACATCAATTTAGGTCTTAACGCTAAATTGCGGCATTTTGTTTAGTATCTTCCATTTTTCTTCAGCACTCCAAATGATCTTTCTATACAATTTCTAAGAGATGAATGTGCTTGGTTAAAGGCTTCTTAGCATTAGTTGGAGGTTCATGTTCGAACTGAGACTGATGATACCTTATCCTAGGATAAGGCACCATATATCCTTCTTTATTAGGATATCCTTTATCAACCAAATAATATCTACTTGTTTAAGAGAACATGCAAAATTATAAAACAAACTTTCACAGTAAAAACTTGTAGAAATATATACAAATAATAATACCATCTGTTGGCTTTGAAAAGTTTAACGCTGATGTGTTAATTGCATGAAGAAAAACACGTGTCATGCGCTGATCCCTCCCATCCAACTGATATAAATGTGAAACACATATCAAAATCACAACATGCCATGACATTGAAGGTGGGGATTCCTTTTCTACCTCTATAACGCATTTGTTCTGCCTCAGAAATACCATCTTGGTCAATCTCCTTCCATTTAAATGATGATCCACGTCCATTTATTCTAATGAACTTTATACAAGCTCACAAAATTTCTTTTCATACTCAGGATCATTTGACCATTTAAAACTAAGTCCTTCCATTTTATCTTTACTTGATGCCATCTTATAAATTTGACAATATACAATAACGAGGATTATCACTTTTGAATTATAGAAATATAAAAGGACACATGGTATAAATACATCAGAGATAGATTTAACATAATAAACCTAAATCATTGTAAAACAATTAAGTAAACATGTGCTAACTAGGAAGACCACAAGGATTAAAATAAAAAAAACCATCACGGATATAAATTATGTATTGGAATTTTCTTAAGAGAAAAGTTTATAGTTAAGTCAATACATGACTTCAAATCCATTTTTAATATACACAAATTTGGTCCAAAAATAAGCAAGAATGCATTTATTCTCTTTAAGCTGTCCAAGTTTTCAAAGCAACCACTTGTCTTATTTTATTTTTTTCAAAAGTCAAAAAATATCTTTAAGATCACAAGTGGAAATTAAATTAAATATTAAAAAATTGGAGCAGCACATGTTATCGTTTTGGTCAGAGCTTCCTTCACGAGAGGATTATTGACGACGTCAGATGGTCAAGCCCCCACACTTGGATTAGAGAGCTCATAAATGAAATCTATCATGTAAAAATTTTCATTAATCAAAAGTGTCGAATTGCAATCATTTAAATACACACAACGATTTTTCTAATGAAGAACAATTGAATACCAAAGAAGCTACATCCACCAATAAAATCCAAACACAATCAAATCAGAAATGAGAAAGATATTTGGGGTTTTTTTTATCATTCAAACAACCCTTTTTCACAACGATTTCCATAAAAAAATCATAAACTACTAAAATCCAACAAACGATAGAAGTACAATTGAAAAGAAAAATATAACAATTAAAGAGAAATGAAAACCTGGATGTGGAAATGAATCAGTGGAACGGCGGACGAGTCCGAGCAGAAATCATAGAGAAAGGAACGACGACGCTTGAGAGTTGTGAAGGTGAATAGCTCGTAGTTATTACGTTGGTTGTTCCGGAGAATGGAGAACGGGGAGAGTTTGATTGTTAGTATTCTGCATTTAATAAATACATCATTATTTAATTTTATAATAAATTATAAAGGGTAAAAAAGGATTTTAGAAAAAATAGTAAGGGTAAAAGTGGAAGAAAAAACAATAAGCTATAAACTAAAAGCTCAAACGCTATTTGGAACAGCGTCTGAAATATAGCTTATAAGCTCGTGAAATAAGCTATAAACTTATGGTGAAAAAGCATTACCAAACAGAGCTTTTTTTGTCAGACGAACTTATAAGCTATCCGCTATAAGCTAATTGAGATGTCTTACCAAACAGACCCCAAATCTAAAAAAATATTTGTCGATCAGAACCCAACCCTAAATAACTATCAAATATGTTGAAGACTATCAAAAGTCTAGGACAGTTGACAAATGCATTGTAATAAGGGTTGTTTAATACATTTTAGAAATCACATCTAGCTCTAAAACGTTAGTCAATTCTTTGCATTTGATTACTTTCCTATCAAATTAATTTTAATATCATTTACTTTTCTTGCAATTTTATATGCTTTTCATTTAAATTTATGCAATTTACTGTTCAAAGTCATTTACATTTTCTACACTTTAAATTCTTGCAATTTACTTTTCAAAGTCATTTATGTTTCTTGCACTTCAAGTTTTTTGTCAAATTATTTTTATGCACTTTATATTTCTTAGTACATTTTTCATTTTTTGCACTTCAAACTCATCTATTCGCGGACGCTTTTCTTATCGAACTCATTTAGCTCCTAAGACACCACCTCAAATTTCCCTAGACGGTAATTTTCAACTGGCCTGAACTGTCTTAGTTTCAAATTTTGGCAATCCATTCGTTGCACTACTGAAGATACACATAAGAAAGGAGATTCTACAAACAAAAAAAACACAAGAAAAGGAGATTTGAACCGTGTGACGTTTTAAATAACTTTTTGAATTTGCTTTATCAAAGAATTTTTCTTATCTATACTATATATAAAAAAAAACTACCCTTTTAGTATTTTTTAGGTTGGACTTTTCTTTCCAAAAATACCCTTAATTTTAAATACAAATAACACAAGTAACAAATAAATCTATATATATACTATATATAAAGAAAACTACCCCTTTCAGCATTTTTTGGGTTGAACTTTTCTTTCCAAAAATACCCTTAATCTTAAATACAAATAACACAAGTAACAAATAAATAAGAATACATTTAATTTAAATATTAAAACAAATGCAACAAACGTGAGCAAAAAATATCGTTAAAGATTGGACTTTAAATCATCTAAAAAAAGATTAGTAACAAACGTGAACAAAAAATAATATTAAAGATTTGACTTTAAATGCTCTAAAAAAAGATTAGGACTCAATATTTTAGAAAAAGATTTGTTAGCACTATATTAATAAATAAATAGGGTTATCACAGTTCATAGTTTGTTCCGCATTGTTTAGTTTTTCTCAACCTCTCTCAATATAGCTGCAACATTTTTACCGGGTGGTAGAACTACACACTCCCGGTTTAGTTTACCTTTTGATGTACAACCAAATTTCATTTGCAATATAAAAAAGCAAAAAGATCTTGCAAAGCTTATTAGAGTAGCAGCTGCCATAATTTGGGATGAAGCCTCAATTACAAACATATATTGTTTAGAAGCATTAGATCGAACACTAAAAGATATTTTAGACTGTAATACTCCATTTGGTGGAAATGTTATGATCATAGGTGGAGATTTTTGTCAAGTACCTCCAGTTATTCAAAAAGGTAGTAGGGCGCAAATGATATATGCATGTATTATTAGGTCTTATTTGTGGGCTACTACCAAGGTCCTACATTTAGTACAAAATATGCGATCAATGAATGATCTTGAATTTGCACAATTTCTTATGCGAATTGGTGACGGTGTTGAACCTACCAAACTCAATGATATGGTGAGGATACCTCCTCAAATTGAATTAACATGGGAAAGAGAACATTCAATACAAACTCTTATTGATCATATTTTTTTACAATTAGATTTGCATGGATGAGATGCATCGTATATGGTCGAAAGAGTCATAATTACACCTACAAATGATGATTTTCAAAAATTGAATGACATAATTATCAATCAATTTTCAGGAGAAGAACATAATTTGTTGTCATTTGACGAGGTTGAAAGGGATATTCATAACTTATATCAACATGAATTCTTAAACTCAATTGCTCAAGCAAGTATCACACCACATATTTTAAAGGTAAAAAAAGGTGCACCTTTGATGTTGGTGCGAAACATAGACCCTAAATATGATTTGTGTATTGAGACACGATTGTTATGTCGTGGTTTATTTAAGAATATGTTGGATGTGAAAATCCTAATAGGAAGCAATGCTGGTAGTAGAAAACAGTTTCCCGTTAGACTAAGTTTTGCTATTACCATAAATAAGTCATAAGGGCAGACCATTCTCAATGTCAGAATCTATCTTTCACTGCATGTTTTCAGCCATGATCAATTATATGTAGCTTTATCAAGAGAAGTTTATCAAAATTCAAGAAAAGTTCTCATTAAAGAAGGGAAAGTAGAAGGAGAAGATGGAGACTTTACGAAAAATGTAGTTTTTAAAGATATTCATTTATGTTATGATGTTACTAATTACTACTCCCTCTGTCTCACAATAATAGTCTCTTTAACATTTTTTTTTTCTCAAAATAATTGTCACTTTAGAATACCAATGCAGCATTTATTATTTTTTCCATTATTATACTCTTATTTATTGAATTTCATCAAACTTAATTAACTACTCCACTAACTACAATTAATAAGGGTATTTTAGTAAATGATATTAATTTTAACATTGAAATCAAACAATCAATCATTTCTTTAATAATCGTGCACAAACCTTAAACGACTATAATTTAGAGACGGAGGGAGTATTAGAATAAACAATAAATGATCATTATTTTATTTATATTTTATATGCAGACAAAATAAAATATGTTGATTTCATAAATAATTTTGTTATATGCCTTGCCAATTTTTTGTTTATAAAATCAATATATCAATAATTTCCATTAATATTTTAAAATTTAAAAAACTAATCAAAATTATACAACCAAACACAATAAAATATTCATATGCATGCTCGTCTTTCCACTAGTTTTAATAAAGACATTCAATTAAAAGGTTTGTGAAGAAAAGATACAACCAACACTTTAAGTAAATCTAATCACCCCTTAAAGAATGATTTTGTTTTCTTCATTCGAAAGGACTTGATCCACTAATCATGTATTATTTACTCTTCCTCCTCAGGAATCATGAATACTATTTACCCTTCTTCTCTAATCTACTTGACTATTCTTCTCATCGCCTCTCCAGACTGCCCACTAGAGACCTTTCTAATCTTCTCAACAAATTCTAGCAATTGCCTTGTTGAAGAATCATGTATTCTTTGCTTTGCATCTTAAGGAAGTGGGTATTCTTTACTATGTTTGTCCAGGCTTCCCTTTAACATAAAAGTTGTTGCGCACCACCGAGCTAAATTACTACAATGATTTTGTATCTGAATTAATACAAAGTCGATTATATGATTCTAACACTCATAGAGAGGATTTTACATTTTTTTTTTGTCAAGAGAGAGGATATTACAGTTTTAATCCTACATCCATTCAAGTATATAATAATTTTTAAAAAGTTGTTTATATGAACGAGTACTTGGTTGATTTACATCATGATCTAATAACTCTCAACTGAGAGGATTTTCTATTAAGCTTTTCATGTGCTCAAGGCTTTTTCTAAATATTTCATTTTATCGTTGAACATACCTTTTTATGTTTCTTTTCTCTTTTTCATGGATGTTTGTGATAACAATCTCATGAGGATTTCCCTATGAAATTTTCATTGTTTTGGTCTTAGTCAGTATTTGATTGTATTGTCAAAATTTTCAACTCAAATGAGTTTCTTTTATGTAATAAAGAATATATGTTCGTTGCATCGTATGGAACACATTATGATTTTACAATTAGTCGTTTGAAAGATTTATACTATTTATGTACTATATAGTATGTACTGCATTGCACTTGCATATGAATGTGAGAACTGTTTCCTCTTATCTTGTTGATTATTCTAGAATTATCTTCAAGCTTATACAAGAGGAATTGACCTACTAGAGGAATGTTGTTCCATAGGAAAAGTAGCTTGGATTTATCATTTTAGTAGAGCAATCTTGTATTTCTCTCTTGACGTTGAACTGAAAATAGATCTGGTAGAGGATCATTCGCTTACATGCTTGATTCTAACTCCTGAGTTTATCATTTGCTCTTTTAGTATAGATAAATCTTTCTTTGACCTTGAGGAAAAGGTCCCTTTGGATTTTGAGGGTCAGGGAAATGTTACAGGCCATGCATCTGACCCTACAAGGCTCAAGCAGTGGACCTAGTGGGTCAGTTAACACACACACATTGAATCTAAATACATTTAAAATTAATTTCTATAAATTTTCCAATGAAAAATAAAACATGTCATCTAAAATACCATCAATCGTTATATATATAAAGGGAAAAATAATTTTTAGTGTGACTTTTCTTTTCCATTTTACTCCCTTTATAAAAATCATTTTACTTACATTCGTAAGTTCTAGCTCATTTGAAACTCATCATATGTGATGTCTTAGGTTTGAACTCGAAATATCTAATGTGTGTGAGTTTCATGTGGTATTTCCCATTCCGTCTAAAGACAAAAAATATATTTTATTTGAATAAAATAATTTTTTTTATTTGTTGCACCAAATAATTGAATTGTCCAAATATCTATACTTTAATGCATAAAGTTATTAAATTTTATTTGGTGCAACATTTTTTCATCCAATTTTCCGCTTTTATAAAAAAAACAATATAAATTGTAAAATTTTATTCAATTAATTAATAAATTAATTTAGTAAATAATCAAATAAAATTTTACGTTTTATATTTTTTTAATATAAAAGCGGAAAAATCGTGTATGTTTGAACGCTCGTCTATGTGCAAAGGAAATATCAAGTTTTGGACTAGTTTAACACAAAAAATATCATAAAACCAACTAAGAAAGTTTTGTTCTAGATTTTTTTTCTTTCAATTTTTATTTCATTTAATTTTTTTTATTTAGAATTATATTATTCTTTAGCGAATCAAATTTGATCTGATCCTAATTTAATTTTTTAAAAAATAAAATAAAAAAGATCCTAATTTAATTTTGATTTAAAAATATAGCATTATCAAAATAACTTATATAAAATGATATAATTTTGTTCAAATTTAGTTTTCGCAAAGGCCGACTATGATCTTAATTTTTTTTTCTTTCAATTTTTCTTTCATTTAAACTTTTTTATATAGAATTATATTATTCTTTAGCAAATCAAATTTGATCTGATCCTAATTTAATTTTTTAAAAAATAAAATAAAAAAGATCCTAATTTAAGCATTATCAAAATAACTTATAGGAAATGATATAATTTTGTTTAAATTTAGTTTTCACAAAGGCCGACTATGATCTTTATTGAGAAATGTGAAAAATAAGGGTCCGTTTGTTACGGATTAAAATAAAAGTGATTTTGACGTAAAATAATTTAGGGTCTGTTTGTTATAGTTTTTTATAAAATAGATTCTTGTAGTGTAATATATTTTTGTTAAAAAAAAATTTAACAAAAAATTTTTTAAGGAAAGTTTCAAATAAAAAATCGGTTTAAATAGCTTATCTTAAAATGTTATTCTAGATATTTCATCATTTTTTTATAATTTTTTTGAATACTAAAATTTTGAAAAAATCTCTAAAAAAAAAGCTATTTCAAATAGCTTTTCATAAAAAATCATTTTTGAAATATATCATTTTGAAAAAATATGCGATTTTCACTATGTGAAATCTCGAACAATGAATATTTAGGTTAGTGAACGTCAAAATATCTTTTTTAACTTATAATAAATGAGTTTGAAATAACTTATACCATTTTCGAGTAAATTTCCAAAAAATCTATTTTTAAAAATACAAAGGAAAATCCATTTTTTTTAGAATCTATAACAAACGGGCCTTTAGAGATTATACTTTAGAGATTTTATGAAAAATCAGAATATATTTTGCGTTTGTTTACCACAATAAAAATCATTTTCTTAAACAAATAATCTAGTTTGTTTGGATACAACTATATATAAGAGATTTTTTGTTACAAAATTAGTTCAACCTTTTAAATCATATTTTCTCTCTCTTCTAAAAAAAATCTATTTTTTGAGAAGCTGCTCTTAACAACTTCTCATTTGAAGTTGATTATTAACTTAAAAAAAGTAATTTTTTCTTAAAAAAAGCTATAACAAATGGGCTCTAAGATGATATCAGTTCACGTCATTGATTGCACTTTAGTGCCTTACATTTTGAAGAAGAGGAGTTTTCATGAGTCACTAACCGACCATATCTTTTTCCTATTATAGTTCTATAGTTTCACATTTTAATTTTACAGTATATCTTTTTCCTATTATAGTTCTATAGTTTCACATTTTAATTTTACAGTATTCACATGTTATGTGATGTTCATAAACACATAATTACTAAAGTAATCATGACTTTGTAACAAACTATTAACGTTTCTTTTGACAGTGTAAGTCTTGCTTTGCTTAACTTGCATGTTCACGAGGTTAATAATGATGAGTTGGCATATCACATTTTCCATCTAATGCACTGCAGTCTGCATGCATAGCATGATGCCAATATGCCTATAAATACATTGCTTAGTTCATAGTTAGGACTCACACCTTACAAAGTTACATCAGAGATCATTAAACTTGTTATTGGCAATCATGTTGAATATGGCAATGGTTGTGACTGCAACTACTCTTGTTATCTTACTTTTGTGTTCTTCATCATCAGTAGCTATATTACTGAACAAGCTTCAGCTACCACCACCAGTGACAGGACCTGAGTCACTTGCATTTGATAAAAACGGTGAAGGACCTTATGTTGGCTCCTCTGATGGAAGAATTTTCAAATATAGTCCAGATGTAGGTTTCAAGGAATATGCTTATACTTCCCCAAACAGGTAAATAAATACATCGCTCGTCAACTATTATCTAGCTAGATTCAATCAGGTAAACAAAAAATGAAATTGAGAAATGACTTTTTTTTATGATGGATCAGGAACAAGACAGTCTGTGATGGACTTTCTGACTTCTCAGCAGTCCAAGCAACATGTGGAAGGCCATTAGGATTGGGTTTCAATCATCAGACAGGCGATTTGTATGTAGCTGATGCTTATTTGGGGCTTGTTAAGGTTAGTCCCGATGGCGGGAATGTAACCCAATTAGTTGGACCTGCACAAGGCAATTCTACTATGTTTGCTGATGGTTTGGATGTAGATCCTGACACTGGAATCGTTTATTTTACCGTAGCTAGCACTAACTTCCAACTCAAGTAAGCATTGTTTTTCTACACACAACGTTGTTGATCTTTTGCACCTAAATGCCAATTCTGAATTACTATAACAAATGTGCACATTACTTTATTTTTTGTAGGGATTACGAAGCACTGCTAACTAGTAGAGATAGTTCGGGAAGCTTATTGAAATATGATCCTAGCACCAACCAAACGACGGTGTTGCTAAGCAATCTTGCAATGCCATCTGGTGTGGCAGTAAGTAGAGATGGCTCATTTGTACTTGTTAGTGAGTTTGTATCAAACAGAATTCAAAGAGTGTGGCTGACAGGACCAAGAGCGAATTCATCAGAACTATTCATGCTACTTACTGGAAGACCAAATAACATCAAGAGGAATTCGGAAGGCCAATTTTGGATTTCAGTGCATAGTGTTTTAGGATTAGGACTGCCAATATCTCCAAGGCGTACGGCTTTGCCTCGCGGAGTCAGAGTGTCTGAGAATCGTATAATTTTACAAATTTCATCTCTTGCTGCTGAGTATGGTACTGAACCAGCTAGTGAGGTTCAAGAGTACAATGGAAAACTCTATGCTGGCTCCCTGCTTGCTTCTTATGCTAGCATTTTTATCAGCTAGAGTATTTTATGTATTGCTATGAAAGAAAATAATACATGGGGACTAAAAGAAAATTATTGATCAATATATACTTGCAATGGCACCCAATAACCTGTACTCTTTTGATTTAATTTTTTTATTTTTTTTTATGTTAACATGACATAACATATAATTCCAGAAACTAATAATATAATTCATGAAAAATAATAATATATGTGTGGAAATTCTAACAAAATCAACTAGTACTAAAAATTAATTACTTCAAACGAACTACACCAATAACTCTAAGAAAATTGACAACAGCAAATCAGAAAATAGCAATTCCCACAACAGTTGAACTGAGCCTCCAAGGATCACGAAAGTACACTGACCTTAACATTCCCATATAATGTTTCCACCAGTTATTATAATGTTCATTCATTTCCTTAATGATCTTTCCATAACAATTTGATGCCACCCCAACATATTTGCAAAGATCATTAACCAATGTTGCCAGTTCTGCATGACTTTCAAGTTCATGGCTAAAGATTTCTGTGTCAACCAACAACTCAACATCTTCATGTGTATGAATAAAAGAATCAATCAAAGAAACATAGTTGCATATGAACGGTTGGTTTGAATAGTGACATTGTTCAAACGCGATGAGGTTCCTAAGAACACATTCTGTTGCTTGGTCTACTTTCAAATGCGGGATTTATAACTTAGATTCGACAAATTTAAAGCATGGTACACAACCTCAGCACAAAAACCAGCTCAAAATTGATGTCTTCTTAAACGTTAAGTCACAATAGCTTCTGTTGTGAAAGTGACTCAAAATTGGAGAAATTGAAGTTTGCTGAAGCTGTCAAATCGGAGCACGATTTTTGAAACCAGAATTGGCACTTCCATTCGCAAAAAATCGGAGCATGATTTTGCGCTGTAACAGAAAAACAAATCTTATTTTTGGGCCTGATTTTGTTCCAATTTATGAGGGATTCTTTTACTATAAATATAGGCTTTGTATCAGAGTAAACCTTGAGATAGAGGGGGCTGAAACAAGGGTTTAGAAAGGCAACAACAAAATCAGGGTTTGTATAGAGTTTGTCTATTTGGAACAAACACTAGGGTTTGAGTGTTGATTCACCTTGGGAAACACTATTAGGATTGAGTCTCTTGGTTATGGGAAGAGATTATGACTTTGGTAGACTTATTCTTGTAACCCATTGATATCTCTTTTGTAAAACTACTCATCATTATAGTGAAACGGAGGACTGCTCTCTCCCTCGGATTAGGTCAATTTGGACTGAACTGGGAAAATAAATTCTTTTGTGTTCTAACTTCTTTTCTCTCGTTGTTTTTCTACTTTTGCTTGTGATTATAACTGATACCCACTTGTATTGGTTGCTTGATTATTCCTTGCTCCACAGATCAAATATTTATTGGTGTGATTTTTCATCGAATTTGCAACAACTTCTACCTTGAACTTTCTCAAAGCTAATACCTGATTCACTCAACTTTGTAGCTGTTCTTAGAACATATTCTGATCTAAAAGGTGTGAAACTTTGTGATGGATTCATAGCAATAACTTGAATTTCTCTTGGAAGATAAGTATACTTAATCAAATCAGTGAAGTGTTTGCAAGATTTGCAATTTTGAGTCAACTCCAATTTTTTACTTAACTTTTGAGGATAATAATCTTCAAAGTAGTTAAAAGCAAGATCAATAAAACTAACACAATTTTCCTTATTGCTATTGCAACCATTCTTTTCACCTAATAACACCCTTTGTGTAATTCCTCCAAAACAAACATAGGAATTTGATTTTCAAGCAGCAACAAATCTCTGTGTGATTTTGTAAATCCATGATGTTGTAAACATGAAATCATTTTTCTGTTCAGATTCTTTAGCTTTTCTCAAAAACAACTCCATTATGAAAACTGAGTCTAACAAAATCATTTCCAAAAACTTCTCATCCTTGCAAAGTTCTTGTTTGGAATAACAATTACCAATATTTTCTCTGTTTTATTCAAGAAAAGCTTTATATTGTACCAAAGCTAAAGTTTGTTTATTTGACAAACGTTTCCAAAATGCATGAAAGTACCTTTGTTTCTGTTTCTCTTGATTTAGTTCTGGATTATGACTGTGAAAAGGACCTATTGAGATAGATTTTGGTGTATAAGCATCTTCATTCAACTTCGGAAGATAGCGAGGAACCTTGTAAATGCAACATTTTTCATGTAACATAGGTTCAATAATTTCTTGAATGTTCATTATGTGCTGAATCTGTGGTGTATAAATTGCAAATCACTAAAATGAAAATATAAAAACTAGTTTGAATTGTGGTAATGTATTACTGCATTGATTAATGAAGACAGTGTTAATGAAAGTTGCATATTATACATACTAAAATTATATAAGCAAAGGGGATTTGTACCGATTTGGATGGTATCGACAAAATAATAATCAGAACTTTTACAGCTAGACAGTTCATCAGTAAATTCATAATTCAAACAGCTCACACTATTCAGTCAAATTGAACCCTGTCTTTGGTTCAACGCACAATGCTTTACATTTTCAAAACCAACTGATACGCTCAGTCAAAAGACTCAAAGCAGACTAAATTCAGGGATGAACTTCTGGTTTCCCAGTGCCGAACTTCAAGAATCATTCAAGTATATGATAACAAAATAATTTCAGAATAAATTTCCAATCTAACTAAATGGCTGAATCTGTACTCAGACCGATCAACATGCAATGTAGCAGGAAATACATAGCAAGAAAAAATACCAACCTTCAATAAAGCTACAACCCTTGATGCACTTTCATCAAGAGGGAAATTTTTTGCATTCCAATATAGATTAGGTAGAAGTGTGTGTCTGTACACTTAAACTCATAGGGCAGCACAATTTTCTGGCAAAATAGACAACTAAATCCTAATTTTTTTTATTCTAACAGAATGTTTAAATAATGAGATCATACAACACTTCTGTAGTCATAAGCTCTAGTTGTGTATGTAAATGCCAAAGACTTTAAAAGGCCACAAATATGCAACATCTAACTTCAAACGACGAAAGATGTTAGCTCAAGTGAACCTCCACTCTTTTAAAGCAACATCCAAGTATTTTACATTTGAAATCAATGGTACTTACTATACCTCTGCAACGCTCACATGAAAACCAGTAAAATTATGTTCAAACATCAATGTCCATGAGCCAAAAATTAATAAATAGACAAGTAAAGTTGTAAAGAAAGGAGTATTCCTTAGCAATTAACGTGTGCTAAAGTTTTCCTTATGACTTTCCCTTACATTTTACATATTCATATTTTGGGCAATAAATAGAAATCTCATCAAAATATTAGCAATGAAAAATAGCTTTATCATGATCCAGGGCTGTACCACAACCCAGTAAAGGCAGCTAACAATGAAAACCCTCGAGCATGGCTTGTGGAAACCCTCAAGCATACAACATACGCATGTATCATTTTACATAACATGATTGTTGAAGACGAAGAACATACATATGGAGGTGGCTTTAATTGCTCTTATGATAATATGAATAATGACATCTCAACAACCGAAATAAGTTCATTGACGACTAATGTAATTTTAAATTAGCGGAGTATGGGAACGTTTTGGTCATAAGTATAACAAAATTTAAATTTTACTAATTATATAATGCTATTTATTTTGATCGTTTTTAATTATACAGGTTCATGTATTTAATGTTAATTTTCAATTGTTATAATTCTTTTTTAACTTTCTTTTATTTTTTAATTTATTTTTCATAAAAATATTATGAAACAAGAATTAGTAAGTTGCTTCAAATGATGTAGTAGTGTGAGCCTCACTTAAGATACTAAAGTTGGTCCTCTTAAAAAAAAGATACTAAAGTTGGATCACACCATTGAAGATGCTCTAACAAACTATGAACGTTTCTTCTGACAGGGGGATTCTTGCTTAATTTGTGTGTTCTTTTCACTAAGTTAATCAAGGATGAGTTGGCATCACATTTTCCACCTATTGCACTGCATGCATGGCATGATACCAATATTGCCTATAAATACATTACTTAGTTCTAGTTAGAATTCACACCTTACATCAAAAATAAAATTAACTTGTTATCGGTAATAATCATGTTGAACATCAATAATTCCATGTCGAAGTCGATGGTTGTCAGTGTCATTCTTCTTGCTATCTTTCTACTGTATTCTCCATCATCGGTAGCTGTATTACTGAACAAGCTTCAGCTACCACCACCAGTGACAGGACCTGAGTCACTTGCATTCGATAGAAACGGTGGAGGACCTTATGTTACTTCTTCTGATGGAAGAATTTTCAAATATGGTGGTTCAAATGAAGGTTTCAAGGAATATGCTTACACTTCTCCCAATAGGTAAATATATAAATCATTCATCAACTATTAGCCTAACATGAATCAAGTGATCATTTACTTTGTAAAAGTGTTTTTTGTTTTTAACTTTTAATTACAATACATTCATCTTGTTTTCTCTTTTCCGAGTTCTTTTAGAAAGCACCTAAAACAAAAACAAAATTGTTGTTTTGTGCAAATTATTTAAAACCAAGAAATAGATCGAAAACAATGTGACAAGTTATAAATAAAAGTAAAAACATAAAATGAAAATCAGAAATGACTGGTTTTTATTTTTTTGGTTCAGGAATAGAACAATCTGTGATGGCCTTGCTGACTTCTCAGTAGTCCAAGCAATATGTGGAAGACCTTTAGGATTGGGTTTCAATCATCAGACAAACGATTTATATGTGGCTGATGCTTATTTTGGACTTGTTAAGGTTGGTCCCAACAGTGGGAATGCAACTCAATTAGTTGGACCGACACAAGCCAATTCTACTATGTTTGCTGATGGTTTGGATGTAGATCCGGACACTGGAATCGTTTATTTTACCATAGCTAGCACTAATTACAAGCTCAAGTAAGTATAGTTTTCTCTACTTACAAAGTTACAATATTGTCTTTGCATCTAAATACCATTTCTTCTCATAAAATATCATCTTATAACATGTATTCAGAAAAGATTATTGAAATAAGCTGAAAAAAATTTATAAACATGCGACAAGCTATTTTCAAATATTCTCTCAAGTGCCTATATCATAAAAATAATTTCAAATAAATTATAAATAAACTTTAACAGGAGGACCTCAATATATAAACTTTAACAGGAGGACCTCAATATAATGCTATTTTCTATTTCTGCTTTCTTTCATCGAAAAATTTGGAGGGTTCAATTATGTCATTGTTTATGGTTGACTAAACATTTGTTTAATTTCAAAATCATGGAGGCTGTAGCACATTTTATATTCAGGAACGTGCATGTCACTTGTTTTTTCACAGAGATTTCCAGACAGTGCTAGCTAGTGGCAGTGGAGATAATTCAGGAAGCCTATTGAGATATGATCCTAGCACCAACCAAACAACAGTGTTGCTAAGAAATCTTACAGTGCCATCTGGGGTGGCAGTAAGCAAAGATGGATCATTTGTACTTGTTAGCGAATATTTAGCGAACAGAATTCAGCGAGTTTGGCTGAAAGGACCAAGAGCAAATTCATCAGAATTATTCATGTTACTTGCCGGAAGACCAGATAACATCAAGAGAAATTCAGGAGGCCAGTTTTGGATTTCGGTTAATAGTTTTTTAGGGACACCAAAATCTCCAGGATGTTCTACTTTGCCTTCAGGTGTTAGAGTGAATGAAAATGGTTTAGTTTTACAGATTGTGTCTCTTGTTGAGGAGTATGGTCCTGAAGCGGCTAGTGAGGTTCAAGAGTACAATGGAACTCTCTATGGTGGTTCCTTGCTTGCTTCTTATGCAACCTCTTATACTCCCTAGAGTTTTTTTTACTCATTTCTATCTCTGTATGGCTATGGAAAAAAATAATACATGAGGACTAAATAAAGAAAATTATTCATCATATTATACACTCGCAGTGGCACTCAAAAACCTTTATATAGCTAACAAAATATACTGTTATGATCACCATTTACGTAGACTAACAAAATAGACAACTAAGTACTTTAAACTCATACATCACAGTCAAAGGCAGCATACTTTTCTAACAAAATAGACAACTAAAAATACTCAGGAAATGAATTCTAACTAAAACTCATGCATCACAGTAAAAAACAGACAGCTAAATCCTCAAGAAATCAATTCTAACAGAATGATTAAATAACAGAGACTTCTGTACTCATAAATTCAAGATTGTGTATATGGCAAAGAGCTTAAATGGACAAAAGTAAGGAACATCTAAGTTCAAATGACATGACAAAAGATGTTAGCCCAAGTGAACCTCTCTAAAGGCAACAACTAAGCATTGAAATGAATGTTTACTTACTATATCCCTGCTGCAAGGCCCACATAAAAACCAGTAAAATTAACAATAATATCCATGAATTAAGAATCAATTCATTCCTTAACACGTGTTAATGTTTTTTCACCTTTGGGGAAGAAATCTCTTCAAATTTTGTATTAGAGAGGCCTGCAACCTGAATTTCAACTCAGAACTAAGAAGTTCAACCTGTGAAAATAATTCATGTTTCAGAACAATGAATGATATTTTGGTTACCTTTGGCAGCATATATAGCAGAAATGTCCATTTTATTGTTGTCAATCCTTTTTGCTTTCATTTTTCCTGTCTCTTCAATCATGTTGGTATCAACCTTTCGCATCTTCATTTGAAGTTCTGAGGGGATTGTCGTAATCTCTACAGGAACACAATCATAAATGTAAAAATCTACTGACATAAAGTTTAACATCTAATGTTGGCTAATAATTTGTTGTCAATTTTAATCAGAAAATAAAAAAGCATTCATTCCTAACTTCATAAAAAAATAATGCAGATCTCCATGAAATGTTGGCATTATTTGGTTCATTTCTCCCAGTGTTGTCAAACAGCTGCTAGCTGCTATAGCAGCTTAACAGTGCCATAGCGTAAGAGAATTTGAACATATTGCTCTTTTTCCGTGATACACTATTTAGTAAAAAACTGTCAAATAAGGTTCATAATAGCGCCCCTATAGCAGGAATAAAGTTCAATGTGAACCTAAATAGCATGTCGCGTTAATTTTTTTTAGCATAGCGCTATTGTTCAGCGTTTGATAGCAGTGGTTTCTCCCTTAATAAGGTTCGCGGTATTAACATCCTGACCTATGGTACCTATGCTGGTCGCCCCTAAGGCATGAAGCAAACTTATGTGAAGTACAAAAGACAGACTGTCCTGAATATTTTGAGGTACTAGCTAACTTATTTAACTGACTGTGTAATTGGAAAAACACAACAAAAGTGTATCCAAATAATTTATTGTTCTTTTGTATCATCAAACTGCATGAGAAAAGCAGTATAAATGTGCTGATACTTAATAAATATAGACAGGTACGAAAATGTATCATCCCAAGCTTGATTAAAATAGAAATCATAAATACAGTATCATCAATAATAGTTCTGAGTAGCACAAGATCCTTATTTGCAAAACATAAAAACATGAACAAAATGATGATAAGAAGCTCTTAAATTACCCTGAAGGGAACATAGCAAGGGCGCACAAGAACAACTCTTGCATGATCAAGGGAACTTAATCATAATCATCACCGTTTTATTTTATTTTTAATAACTTAAAAGAATTAAATAATAATTAATATAACAATTAACTTTAAAATAAATAATAAAAACCATCCCTTATTAATTATAGTTAGTGGCTTAGTTAGATAATTGAAATACAATAAATAATGGTATATTAGTGGAAAAAATAATAAAGGTTGTATTGATAGTATAAAAGAAACAAATAATTTGAGACGAATATAAATAAATAGGACATCTAATTTGAGATGGAGGAAGTACTTGTTAAGGAAACAAGAAAAGAAGTAAAATAATTTTTTTATGTGAAAAATGTCACTTTTTTTAAAATTTCAAAGTATTAGATCACAACAAGAAAATTTGTAAATTGCAAGTGGGGAACGGAACCCCGGAAAAATTAACAAAAACCCTGACAAACAGAAAATTGCAAGGACCTAAATGAGGGGGACGATCTCTCGTAAAAACGCTCGTCGCAAATGTTTTTCGAGGGGTATAACACCTCTCAAATATGTGAGGGCCAAACCCCTCCCAAAAGCTCCGTAAAAAAGTTAAGTGCTCTTGGAATAACTAATGACAAAAGGGTTCAGTCAACTAATACACTTGACTAACGTGGCATCACATCAGTTTGATAAATTGCCTTTGCAAGGGGCAAAGTGAGGGCCCTACCTTGGCCTTTTAAAAAAAATATTAATTTAATTTACTTTATAATACGAATTTAATTTTTAATTAAATTGAAAATATATTATTAATTTTTTAAAACAAAAGTCCTTTTGCAACGATCTAACACTTAGAAATACCTATTTCAAATTTAACAAATTTACAATATTTAAAAAATACAATTAATTAAATTAGAGTATAGCCAAAAATAGTTCTTACGAGGTGGCAAGCAAGATACGGTGAAGTGTCACTGATGAAGACTATAAAGAAATACAAATAGAGCTTAAAAGCTTGTATAAAGAATTAATTTAAAAAAAAAACAATTTCTTTTCTAATTGTAAATTATGATGAATGAACCCTAAAAAAATGATTTTTTTTCCTAACAGTAAATTAAAAAAAATTGATGAATGAATAACTCCAATACCTTAGTGTTTATGAACTTTGATTATTTTTTTATAAAATAGAAAAAATAATTATGATTTTTGGTGTGGAGAAGAGAAGGGGAAGAGTAAATGAAATATTGGATGTAAATGAGAATGTGATAAGGCATCAGCCCTCTTTTATTAAAAAAAAAAAAAAAAGAGAGAGAGATTGTGGACAAATTTTGAATATAAGGACATTTGTGAATGGGTATATCCCTCGTAGGGGTACATGCTTTTCTGATGACGAGAGGACCATACCCTTTACTTAATCCCTCACAAATTTCTTCATAAAAGACAGTCGGGTCACCTTTTATGAAAGATGCCTCATCAATCAAAGATATCATAAGACACAGGTAAAGCCCTCTTAAATTTATGAGATTTTGAATTTAAAATTAGAATGTTTGCCGGCTTAATATTTGCAAGGGATTTTGATAGGGATTACTTTGGATATATGCAATCTTTTCAATAAGGTCTTATGCGGGTTTGCAAGGGTCTTGCTCATGACAAATTTATGACGAGTTTTTGCCCATGAGAAATATCTATCTCAAATCAACATTTTTCTTGTTGACATTTTCCGGGTCAATAATGTAGACTACAACCATCACTTATTCAATGAAGCTAAACAAAAATTTCTTCCGTATAAAAGTGACATAAGGGATTGTATTATTTTCAAGATTATATTATCACAAGTAATTTCTTAACAAACGTTTTTAAGACATATGTTAGCATGTCCCTTAAAAGCATGCATGTGATCTTGAGCCACACAACTTTAAAGCAATTCACATTTACAAAATATTAGTTGTCGAGGAGAGTTAGGATACTCTCTCCATTTCTCCCCACTATTAGTATGACCCACTAAATCTTTTTTCTATGTCTACCTCTCTCTAAATTGCATTCTCAATTTATTTTAAGAAAATAGAGAAGATCTTTATTGTATCGAGGCTATTTTTAATTTTCCCATTTAGGTTTCCGCTAATCTAATTAGTGTTAGGCGTAGTTTTTTTTAAATTTGGAAGTGGATCATAGATGATTGTTTGTCAATCCTATTTAATTTAGGCGGGATAGGCTTATTCAAATTCAAATTAGGCCAAATACTAAACTTGGTTATATTTTAAGCAGGCTAGGGTTTTTTTTATTGAGAAAAAATAGATTTGGTTGTCTAGGGTTAGCTTGGAGATTTTGTTCCATTTATATTTCTTAATTGATATTAAGATTAAGATAAGATGAAATGTTAGAATAATTACTCTTTTTAATAAGTTAAAAAAATTGATATAAGTTTGAAGTTGTATTGTATGCATGATAATGGGACTGGGATGGATTTCACCTTCCCCATCCTTGAATTTCATATTCTTACTCGTTAACCTACCCGATCTCCGACGGGAATGAGAGATTGAACTCCATACATTATATGAGTTCTTAAGAGTTGTATCATTAGAGTAAAAAAATAGATAAATTGCTTCAAAATGATGTAGCATCATAGACCCCACTCAAGATGCCAGAGTTGGATTGTACCTTTCGAGTCACTTCTACAAAACTACGATTTTATTTATTTTTACAGGAGAAATGTTGCGTAATTTGTGTGCCCTTTACTCTAGGTTAATCAAGTTGGCACCACATTTTCCACCTATTGCATTGCATGCTTGTAATGATGCCAATATGCCTATAAAATACATTACATAGTTCTAGTTATAATTCGTACCTTACATCAAAAATAAAATTAACTCGTTATTGGTAATAATAATGTTGAACATTAATAATTCTATGGTGATGGTTGTCACTGCCATTCTTGCTATCTTTCTACTGTGTTCTCCATCATCAGTAGCCATATTACTGAACAAACTTCAGCTACCACCACCAGTGACAGGACCTGAGTCACTTGCCTTTGATAGAAACAGTGAAGGACCTTATGTTGGTTCCTCCGATGGAAGAATTTTTAAATATGTTGGTCCAAGTGAAGGTTTCAAGGAATATGCTTACCCTTCTCCCAATGGGTAAATATATAATTCATTCATCAGCTATTACCCTAACATGAATCAAGTGACCATTTACTTAGTAATTTATTTTTATAAATAAAAGTAAAAACAGAAAATAATAGTTTTTTATTTTTTGATTCAGGAACAAGACGGTCTGTGATGGCCTTGCTGAATTCTCAGCACTCCAACCAACATGTGGGAGGCCATTCGGATTGAGTTTCAATAATCAGACAGGCGATTTGTATATAGCTGATGCTTATTATGGACTACTTATGGTTGGTCCCAATGGAGGGAAATCAACCCAATTAGTTGGACAAAATTCCAGCTCAGAGTAAGCATAGTTATTCCAGCTCAAAGTAAGCATAGTTTTCTCTACTTACATTATTGTCTTTGCAGCTAAATACCAATTATTCTCATAAATTATCAGCTTATAATATGTATTCAGAAAAAAATATAGAAATAAAATAAACTGAAAAAAGAACTTATAAACACGTAACAAGATGTTTTCATATACGGAAATGTTCTATGTAGCGAATGAATGCTTCCCGAAACCTTCCCGACATGTTTAAAAGCGCACACCTAAATTATTTGTAACTGCAATATGCATGGTTGGTGGCCTGATTTTTTTGTTACCATTGCAGTTGGCTTTCGTGATGCATTCTCGAGAAATTTTCTCGTGATGTATAGCATCACTCTTTCATATATTCTCTCAAGTGTTTATATATCATAAAAATATGTTCAAATACCTCATAAATATACGCCTAACATCGGTGACACATGCTCTTTTCTATTTCTGCTTTCCTTCCTCAAATAATTTGGAGTGTTGAATTATGTTATTGTTTATGGTTGATTAAACATTTGTTTAGTTTCAAAATAATGGAGGCACTAGTACATTCTATATTAGTGCATGCAAGTAACAAATGTGCATATAACTTGATTTTTAATAGAGATTTCCAGACAGCGCTAACCAGTGGTACTGAAGATAATTCAGGAGGCCTGTTGAGTTATGATCCAAGCAACGACCAGACAACAGTGTTGCTGAGAAATCTTACAGTGCCAGCTGGGGTGGCAGTAAGCAGAGATGGCTCATTTGTACTTGTTGGTGAATGTTTAGCAAACAGAATTCGGAGAGTGTGGTTGAAAGGACCAAAAGCAAATTCCTCAGATTCATTCATGCTACTTGCTGGAAGACCAGATAACATAAAGAGGAATTCAAGAGGCCAATTTTGGATGCAGTTAATAGTGTTTTAGGATGTTCTACTTTGTTTTCAGGTGTTAAGAGTGACCGAGAATGGTATAGTTTTACAGACTGTGTCTCTTGTTGAAGAGTATGGTACTGAAACAGCTAGTGAGGTTCAAGAGTACAATGGAACACTCTACGGTGGCTCCCTGCTTGCTTCTTATGCAATCATT
Source organism: Medicago arabica (assembly GCA_946800305.1). NCBI lineage: Eukaryota > Viridiplantae > Streptophyta > Magnoliopsida > Fabales > Fabaceae > Medicago > Medicago arabica. The sequence goes on from OX326968.1 coordinate 51,471,344, forward strand.
TTTACTCCCTAGAGTTTTTTACTCGTTGCTATCTTTGTATGGCTATGAAAAAATTACCTAAGGACTAAATAAAGAAAATTATTGGTCATATTATACACTCGTAGTGGCACTCAAACATATACATAGACTAACAAATTAAACAGTTTTGATCATGTTGTGAATTCAATGAAAAATCACACCAATAATAAACTTGATGTGTCGAGTAAGGAATAATCAAGCAACCAAAACAAGTGGGTAACAATTATAATCACAAACAAAAGTAGAAAATAGCAAGAGAAAAGAAGAGAGACAAAAGAATTTGTTTAACCAGTTCAGTCTAAAATTGACCTAATCTGGGGGAGAGAGCAGCCCTCCGTTTCACTATAATGATGAGTAACTTTACAAAAGAGATATCAATTGGTTGCAAGGATAAGTCTCCCGTCTAATTCTATCCAAAATCTTAATCTCTTCCCGTAGTCAAGAGACTCAATCCTAATAATCCTAATAGTGTTTCCCAAGGTGAATCAACCCTCAAAAATTTATTGTAAAAGAATCCCTTATAAATTGGAACAAAATCAGGCCCAAAAATACGTTTTATTTTTATGCATATGCGCAAAATCGTGCTCCGATTTTTTACGAATAGAAAGTGTCAATTCTGCTCCAAAAATCGTGCTCCAATTTCTCAAACCGTGCTCTGATTTTGACAGCTTCAGCAAACTTCAATTTCTCCAATTTTGAGTCACTTTCACAACAATCTCCACCTTGACTCTAAATTAGTGATGATGCCAATTTAACATCAACACCTTGCTGCTTTTTCCTTTGCTTCCCACTACACTATGTAGCTTCACAAGTTTACACCCTAACCTCTTCAACCGTCGGAATACCTTCCGCCCTTTTGAAGATCATTGTGTCCAAACTACTCAAGGAATTTTAGGTAGTTCCGCAAGTACACACCTTAACCTTTTCAGTCATCGGAATGTCTTCCGCCTTCTCGAAGATCCTTGTATCCAAACTACACTAGGAATTTCAGGTAATTCTACAAGAATATACCATAACCTCTTCAACACATGACATCTCCCGCTTCCTTGGAGATCTACTTGTGCCCAATCACCCTTAGCTTTTAGGGTAATCCACATGTACACACCTTAACCCCTTCAGCCATCAGAATGTCTTCCGCCTTCTCGAAGGTCCTTGCAGTCCAACTACGTTAGGAATTTTAGGTAGTTCCACAAGCATTTACCATAACCTCTTCAGCACAGGACATCTCCCGCTTCCTTGAAGATCACCTTGCATCCAATCACCCTTGGCCTTTTTTTAGGGTAATCCCGCAAGCCGTGCTATACATTCTTCGACCTCCGGAATGCCTTCCGTCTTCATGAAGAAATCTCTTGCTCACCACTAGAGCACTAGTGTGTAAACCCGTGCGGGGCACGGGGAAAATTATGTTAAAATGTTTAATATTTTAAAATAAAATATTAACATTTAAAACAAAAAAATATGAAGAAGAAAATAAAAAATAGATTTATGATATAAATAGTTTAAGTAATTGCTACGTATTTGTTTAAGCTTTTGTAACCTAGAAAAAAATATTGCTACTTATCTGCATATCAATCTCAACAGTTATATGCTATTAAAAAAAACATATTCAACAGGTTTATCTGACAAACTCATCTATTCATATGAAGGTCTTTTATCACACAGTTGAAATTCTCGTAATTCTTAATGAGTTAAAAAGCATGACCCCTAAAGAGATAAGTGAAACAGAAAAGGTATTACATAGTAAACAATAAGTGACAGAGAAATTACAAATTGTTGAAAATCTCATTGTAGACAACATTTATAGTGTCAGCACATGGATTTCCTTCATCATCCAAAATAAGGATCTTCAAACCTTTCCTTGTCCTTGCCCTTGAAATAGCCACGTAGAATTGGCCATGAGTGAAAACAGGTCGTTGCAAATATAGACCAACTTGAGAAAGTGATTGACCTTGGCTCTTATTTATAGTCATTGCGAAACACAGCGACAATGGAAATTGTCGTCTCTGAAACTTAAATGGAAAGCCTGGATCAGATGGAATCAAATTCATCCTTGGTATGAAAATCTTGTCACCGATGTTTTTTCTCGTAATGACAGTTGCACTGATAATATTTGGACACAATTCATTTATCAGCAACCTTGTTCCATTACATAGCCCATTGGCTTGATCTATATTCCTCAAAAGCATGACTGGAACACCAATCTTCAACCTTAATCGGTGATTTGGAATTCCTGAACATTTCATGTCATTCAAAAATTCAGGGGTGAACCAACTCTGAGTTTGATACGGTACCTTTTAAGAGAACAAAGCAATGAAATTAGATTATAAAATTATAAATTGCATACAAAGAAAAAACAGTCACCGAATCAAAGAGGATAACAGGGATACAAACCTTGGAACAATTGATCAGACATGTTTCTTACACGTAGAACAAAAGAGCCTCCTGGAATTAACAACAACTCCTTTGTTGCAGACACATGCAGCATACCAAAAATCATTGCCACCAAGAACATGTTTGATTGTGCCTAACACAACACAAACCATGTCCTACAAACAACATTAACATTATTAAATAAACATTATAAATGCTCTGTATAAAACAATATGTAAAATATATGAATTAGAAATAAAATATTACATTACGACATTCCTTTAGCTCTTCAATTGTCTTGCGCTGACTAAGATTCAAAAACTCCTCTTCTAAAGTCATCTCAGAAGCATCCTTCATGTAACTTAAGGGCTGAGTAGGTGAGCCAATGTTATCGGAGTTTTTGACGAAATCAGTGACTTCCGGTATGTCAGGGTTGAACAATAGCTTGGTGCGATTCATTGCATTCTGCAACTGAACTTTACCATTAAACATTTTCACCTTAAGATACTGAGCAAGCACGACAACATTTTTTGTGTAGCCGGATTGGAGGTATGCATCGAGGTCATCCACATATGGTCCAAAAAGTGTACATTCAAGCTTCATACTACATGAAAAATTGAAACTACTCAAAACGACAGATTGATAAAAAAATAATATTTTAATGTGATATAACATAAGACAGATTACCCATTGGACTCCAACTCGATAACTTTAAATTTAGTAGTTACGCGATTCCTCTCATATGCCCTTTCACGTCCAACCCCAGACAAAATTTCCACCACATCTATCATAGAGTTAAGACAACACAAATTGGGTCAGGTAAAAATATGAAACAATAGCAATATAATAAATTACAAAACAAATATAAGAATGATATGTTGGAATCAAATTACCAATCAGATAATCCTTGTCGATATTGCCAACAATTTCTAGGAAAGACACAAATGAGTACGGAGACACCGTGATCAGACCTGTTCCAACTTCTCTAACAACAGTACCATTTTGCAGGTTCAGCTTAAATTGGTGTTTTGTTGTCCTAAAAGCTCCACAATTAGCGGCAACACCAAATGATCAGATATTATAAACAATTCCCTCACGAATCTTGTTCTCAAATCGAGTCATGAGATTCTTTCTAACTGTTGCCTGAATCTTGTCACCCTGAAAATGTAAAAATAAAAATAAAAATCGATTAAGCTGAGATTAGAATAAAAAAAAGTATATATGTGTTAATCATAAAGTCAGAAACAAACCTTATCATCCATAAGCACCATCTCCATTGCAAAAAACTTCTGATTTGCATAGTTGTCTGGTACAAACCACAAACGCACAACTCGAACCACGATGTCCCATGATTCCTTAGCAGGAGTGATTGAAGCAACAAAATCTTGAACTCCAGATATTGCAAAAGTCAGTTTCGACAATAAACTCAAGAAAAACGATGAGGAAGAAAACTGTATCCAAAATGGATAAAGTGAATCATATTTATAGATGAAGAGAAACATAATCAGAACAATAATTATCCTCTTGTTCCAAAAGAAATTAAATTACCTTGAGAAATTGGAAGGGGCTTTCAATATAGGGTTTGAGGAAGAAATCAATTTTAGTGCATGAATGAAGTGTCCCGATGAATTGTCCTGATGAAATGTATCGGGGGTTTGCATTGAAGAAGAATGAACCGGTGGAGATGAGATTGAATCACGGTCGGTCGGTGAGAAAGTAATTGGTTTTGCGTTTCTGATACCTTTCAATATTCCAAGTTAATATCTTTATTTAAATTAAATTAGCTGATTCTTAAAAATAAAAAATTATAAAAAGATCTGTTTAACGAAACAAATTAACAAATCCCAATTGTTTTGGTAAAAAAAAAAAATCCCAATTGTCATTAATAAAAAACACCAATTGTAAAGATAAGCGAAAACTGAACATATTTGTTTATATATATATATATATATATATATATTGAAAAGATTCCAAAAAAAATTATATTAAAAAGATTCCATCAGTTAAATAAAAAATTAATAATTTTAAAAATAATAAATTATAAGTTAGATTAGGAAACATTACTAATAGTAAATTTTAATAAAGGAAACATCCTTAAAACTTGACACATGGCAAACTTGACAAAAATATTAAGCTTGCTTTATTATTATCTATGATAGCATCTAAGGTCCTCCATAGTCGTACCATTACCAGTGTGTTCAACTCCACCTCAAACTGAGCTTCAAACCTTATTCAATGAACCTACAAAAAAAAAACTTTTTTTTTTTTCTTCTTTGTATAATAATGACAGGAGAAGTATATATCTTTCTTACCAAAGCTTATCCCTCAAGCTATTGTTTACACTAATTTTTAACATTAACTCCAACTCCACCAGTATACCTATGCATGTTCCTATACATAAAGAATTCAATGCCTCCATCATCACCTCTGTATTCCCAAGGTGACTTTTGTATTCTCCATGCATATTCAAATTTTCTCTCTTTCCCATAACCCCACTCACTCCAACTAATCATACGTGTTCAAGACTCTGCACAACCCTAACAATGGAAATTGGCTGCCACGTCCAATTAATCTTCATTCATTTCCAAGAGCAAAAATCAGTCTTGGCTTCTCTATCTCATTTTCCCAAAAATCTTCAAATCTAACAGAGCCTTCTTCTTCTTCTTTCTCATTTACCCACTGTTCTTGTTTCTTCATCTGTACCACTACCCAACCACAAATATTTGGGAGGCAAGGGAAAATCATAGGAAAGAGATAATTGGAGGTTTTGTTCTTCTCCGTGTGCGAGATCGATGAGGGAGCATGGACTGTGGTTTTGAAATTAATTCATGGTTTTGGAGATTCAATTTCGATTTTGATTTGATTTCAACTTTGCTTCCGATCAGGTACTTCCGTTTTTCTTTCTAATGCTGTAAATATTTCAAAAATCATTCTCCAATTTTGTGGTTCCTTTTTATCTTTGTGATTGAGACATTGAGTCAAATTGTGGAATTTGATGGATAGATTGTTAGAAATATTGTTTATGTTATTCAAAATAAGCACCAGTTTATTCTGTGACTTACAGTTTTTGTTTGCTTAATGCCAGTCTCTTCAAAAGTCACAACAGGAGATTTAGCTACTGATTTGTTGACGTTGATTATGTTTTAGTTTGAGATATTGTTATTGTTACTATGTTAAAATAGAAGGTACTGATTTGTTGTTATTTAAATTTCAGTTTTCATTGAGCATGCCAAATTGAATCCATGAAGGAAATAAGAAATCTCCACTCTTATTTTGCTCTTATATCTTTCTTGGTGTGGGAAATCGTGATGGTAGGACATACAATATGCCAACAGCCTAAAACTAATTCGGGTCGTCAGCGGAAGAAAGCTGCAAAGGTAATAAAAATGAATATTAGATTTTACTTTCATGTATTATCCGTTTTGCTTATCTATTTCCTATTTCTCTATGACTAATAATTCCTCCCCACAACACATTGAAGGATCATGCATCCTGGGAGGGTTGATAATTGTTCAGTCAAAGTGATTGCGCTAAATCTTCGTCAAAGTGAGTCACTTTCATCTACTCTTATCTTTCTGCTATACTAATTTGTTTGTATTAGCAATTGGAAGAAAGTAATTTTAGGTTGAATTAGTTTGCTTCTACTATTCATCTTCTTGATTGTTCCATCTAGCTTCATTTTTATTCTTCACTTTATGAAAGTAGGTTTCTAAAAAATTCATATTGCTTGCCGTGATTTAGTTTAGGCGTTGGTGATTTTCTCCATTGGCTGACTTTGCGGTAGCTCCCGGTGATGATTTATGTGGTGGCGATTACCTGCAATGGGTCATAGTAATGGTATACTTCTTGCATTTTTCCTTTTTAGGTTGTTCTTCTAGCCTTTGTCGTGCTTCTATTTTGCTTTGGAGTAATCTGGTTTTGTTTGGCTCAGCTGTAGCAGGCTTTCATGCATTTTATCAATTATAAACAACTTGAATTCGGACCTTCTTTTCACACTCTTACGCATTGGATTTGGATTCAATTGTCACCTGCTTCCCATCCGAAATAGGATTTAGTATGGATTTGAACAATAGCACATGATTTTCCCCATCTAACTAAAGATGATTTTCTATGAACAAGATTTGGATCAGTGTTCTATTCAATACGCGTAAGAAAAGAATCCGACTCAGTATTCTTAAAAAAATGGATAAATCAGAACTAAGGCAAGATGAGATGGATGAACCCTTCTTTCTTGTGCCAACGGTCTTACCATTTGCGAAGTAACTGGAGTTATTTTTCCATTCCCATTCAAAAAATTCTTATGTGTTTCTACCTCCCCGAGACCCTGAAAAATGTAAAAAAAAATTCTTAGAAACACATATACATATAAGATTTATCACTATTCACTACAACAAGCATGCATAATGGTAATCCCCCCATTAACACAGAATTTGTAACTTGCTATCCTCTTTCCTAGTATTCAGTGAAAAGGATGATTCATTCGGATCGACATGAGAGTCCAACCACATTGCATTGTCAAAACCTATGTTGTATATTAAGAGGTTGACCTCCTTGCTTTTAGGATGGTACAATCCTCTTGCTGCCTTTCTCCTCGGCCCACAACGACAAAATGGAGGGCTGGTGCCAACAGTTCATCACGCAAGAAAGGACTCACTAAACCGAGATCACTAACTAAATACTCAATAGATATAGTAATAGATAGTAATATCATAGAATAGAAAATACTAATGGAATAGTATATAGAACTGTCTTTTCTGTATACTCTCTCGTTCCGTTGCTATCACACGATTTTCACAATTGATCATATCATATAAATAGATATCTTTTCAACATAGGTCATCGAAAGCATCTCGAAGACCCACCAAAGCACGAAAGCGGGGATCTTTCACAAAACGGATTACTATTCTAAAGGGTACATAACCGCATGGATAAGCTCACACTAACCCGCCAATTTTAGATCCAACGAGGGATTCTTTTATTTAGGAGGTATTTTGAAGGAATTGGAATGTAATAATATTGGTTAACCGTATTATGAAACACGGAAAAAAAATCATTGGCTTATCAAATTATCTATCGAGCTATGAAATGGATTCAACAAAAGACAAAAAAAAATCTACTAGTGGTTTTACGTCAAGCAATACGTGGGGTAACTCCCGATATAGCAGTAAAAGCAAGACGTGTAAGCGGATCGACTCATCAAGTTCCCGTTGAAATAGGATCCACACAAGGAAAAACACTTGCCATTCGTTGGTTATTAGGCGCATCCCGAAAACGTCCGAGTCGAAATATGGCTTTCAAATTAAGTTCTGAATTAGTGGATGCTGCCAAAGGAAGTGGCGATGCCATACGCAAAAAGGAAGAGACTCATAGAATGGCAGAGGCAAATAGATCTTTTGCACATTTTCGTTAATCCATGAGCAGGGTCTAGATACACCCATAGACCTATGTATGGATCCATACGTAATTGGAAAAGAATCAATAGAATAAAGAATCGGAATTCATTGATATATCTATCGAAACGAAAGACGAAATAGAAATGATGGCTCAACTAAGCACTTTTGGGGACTTGCTTAAGAATAAATAAAGAGGAATGTTTGGTATTTTTTTGGAGATTCGATGCAATTACTAATTCATGATTTGACATGTACAGAATGAAAATCTCATTCTCGAGTCTACGAGAATTTTTATGAAAGCCTTTCGTTTGCTTCTTTTCGATGGAAGTTTTATTTTTCCGGAATTGATCCTAATTTTTGGTCTAATTCTTCTTCTGATGATTGATTCAACCTCTGATCAAAAAGATCTATCTTGGTTCTATTTTATCTCTTCAACAAGTTTAGTAATGAGCTTAACTGCGCTGTTATTCCGATGGAGAGAAGAACCCATGATTAGTTTTTCGGGAAATTTCCAAACGAACAATTTCAACGAAATCTCTCAATTTCTTATTTTACTATCTTCAACTCTATATCGTCCGCTGCATCGGTTTGTATTTTTCGAGTCTAGTTGTTTTGCTGCATTGGCTTAGTGTCATGGTTGCACTGAATCAATTGGGACCGTTGTGCCAACTTTCTTTTTGAGTGTTTGTGCGTGTGATGGATGATTTGGCTTAAGACGGTGGTTTTTGGTTTTTCTTAATTTTTTTCCTTCTTATTTTTGTTTCAAAACAATGGCATATATGCCATTTTTGTTGTTTTGGTTTAAATCCATCTGCTATGTGATGTTGATTTTAATTTAGTTGTGTCAAGTCCAATTAATAATCTGAATTTTGTTTGTTTTTTTGGATCCCATCACCAGCCATGTTTTGATGATTTATGTTTTTAAGGTTTCAACTATAATGGATTTATGATGATGAATTTATGAAATTTCTTTTTCATTGAAGTTTCTTATATCTGATGCATTCTTTTTATTTAATTTCATTCTATAATAGCCTTATTCTCTTCATATTATAAGAACTTTAGTTTTGAAAACTCAAATTATACAAGGTAAACTAAAACTGTACAAAAATGCTTATGCTTATTAGTTATAAATATAAAGAAATATAATAAGTATTTATAGCCTGTCTCGAGGAACATAATATAAGATGACATTGTCAATGTTATACGAACTTGCTATGAAAAAAACAGATTATAGATAACAAAGTCGAAGATTTATCTTCAACTTAAAACATTTTGCTTATATCAGACCAGTTAAATATTCTATCCAACTCATTACTTGAAACTAACAAGACAAGTGGATAGTGCTTGATCTTTTAGCCCCACAAGAATGTAGCTTGCAAAAAAACTTACTTCGGGTGCAAAAAGAAAGAGATTGAAGGTACTTTCCGTCCTTATTGTAAGTAGATGCTTTATTATTCTTAATAACTTTTGTTTCTTACGCAGCTAAGTAGATAGCTTTATTATTCTTAATATCTTTAGATTCTTACTTAGATTTAAATATGAGATGTTTATAGTGGAAGCTCAAGTTTGGATATGCTTTGTTGCACAATGAATATGATAAAGAATAGTAGCATAAAAATTCTAGAAAAACAGTTACTGATAAACAACATTAGTTATTGTTTTTGCATTGCTTTCTTTGGGATTATGGTTAATTGTTGCCTATTTTTTAGTTAGTTGTGGCCTATTTTTAACGAAGCAAATGCTAAATCATGTATGTCATGTATTTCAATCTAAGAAGGTCCCATAAAATTGAATTTGATATCATAGAGGCTTTATGATATCAGGGCCTTTTTTATTTTTATTTGCAAATTGAATTAATTGAGTTAGTGTAACCTGAGTATTTAAAACAAATGACGTAGCTCTGCCCTGTTAGCCGATGCTTTTATCCTACTGCCTTGGTGTATCACAACAAAATGTTTGATATAATAAGAAGATAAGGTGCAGTCATGGCTGAAAAGAGGTATATACTCGATCTGATTTCTTTCTTACAAGTATAGTTGGGACTTGCCACATGCTTTTGTACTGAATTTTTTGTGTGAATATAGTTAGTTAACCTTTGTTTTAAATCAGGGTGTGCAAATCGTTTTTTGAAGTTAATATGTCTTTTTCATATTGAAAGGAGTAAAGAGTAAGGCAATATGTCGGTTGTTTTGAGTTGTGTATCAAATGTAACCCGTTGAGTTGTTCTGTAGTCATTCTTTGTCTACAGATAATGTATTTATTGTAAGCTTGCTACTCCTGTAAATCCAGTTAATGCATTCTAATCCGTTGTAGTATTCATTTCAAAAATTTTGCTGTTAAAAAGAAATTAAAACTTTCAATTTATTCTTCTCTCTCTCTCTCTCAATGCCACTAACTCGAGCCCACCATAGCCATTCCTCTCATATTCCAGTGCAACTGATGTACGCAATGTCTCAGTTATGAAATCATCCAAGAGAGTTCTCCATAAATAGAAGCACAAAGATTCTTATATATGCTCTGTTGCATTTGATTGTTGTATGCTTTTTAGTCTTTGCCCTACTTATTTTGAATTCAAAGACCTTTATCTTTTTCCTATCACTTTCCTATCAAACTCACAATTTCTCTATTTTTTTATGATAGAGAACTTTGATTATTCTTATTCTATTCGGAAAAAGGGGTGATAAAGGTTATGAAATCATTTCTTGATTAGAGGAAATGTCATCTTGATGGGTTAAGAGGTATGTCATCAAAATGCCTATATGATATACTGTGTTAATTATTGTTGGGTGTTATTTTTTAAGAACACACAAATTGCTAAGTTGTTTGACTTGAATGAATGAGTTATAGGGGTTGTTTTAAGATCAAGGGATGAAAGAAAACATGTTGATGTGGTATGTAAGATATTAGCCGCACCACTTCACTGTGATCTATATAATAAGTATTAGAGTTTTATGTCTATTTTGATTATGCTATATAAATTCATCTCATAGAGAGGCGAGATTTGTTAAATTACACAAGATTTTCATGATCCACATGTTTATTTAATATTTGTTATATTATTTTAAACTTAATTAATATGTGTTACACTTATAGAGAGACAACTATGTTGAGCAACCACTGGAACTTAATGTATTGGTTGGCAAACGAATGTTGTTTAAGGTAGAAGTAACTAATGTCAACTTGAAAAATAATTGGCGTAGTTAACTGTAAAAAATCATAGTAGATGAGGAGATTATCAAGCAATGTATTTTACATTATGGAATAATTTCATGCATAAAATATTGATTTATTTCAACAGTTTTTGCATTTTATAGACTAAGCTAATTACACAGTTTTGGCAATGACGAGGAGGAAGCTGAATGTGTTAATGATTTGAGTCAAATGGCTGATACTAATGCACTGGTATATACATATGTATGTTTTTGACTCTAACTTCTTTGATATGATAAGTTTGTTAGAAATAGGTAATTCACTAAGTTGTGTATAAAATAATGATTTAGGAGACTATTGAAGGAGGTGATTCAAACAATAAGGATGATGCGGCTGTGACTGATTCAGGACAGACTTCAACAAGCAAATTAGTAGGAAAAAGGATTTGTTGAAATTAGTTGCAATTTTTGCTGGATTGGCTTTAATTACGTTTGTTTTGTTTTAAAGCTTGAATCTTATGGATTTGATATTCACTTTAGAGTAAACCATGTGAATTAGTGGATGCCCTTTTTTTATCTTTTGAAGAACAGCAGTGACATCCACTTTGAGTTTTCTTTATCAACTTATATTTGCTATTTCTCACTATCAATTCATTTTTTCCGAACAATTCATTATTTTTATCCTATAAATTGTGACCCATCATGCATACTAAATTGTATAAAATGTGTTTCCTCTAAATTGAGTTATAGTCCTACTTATTTTACTTTTTTGTTATCAAAAGCAAGCAATTAAGTTTAATAAATTATGTTTTCTAATCCGTTATAACTAAAAAGAATTTTTTTGTAAAATTCAAATTCCATTGATGAACATGTTAAGACGATTTTTTTCTTTTTCTTTTTTTTGCGAACTAATAATCTCATTGATATTTATTGATAGATTAGTGCATCTTACGGGTCAAATATCACTTATTGGTCTCCATTACGGTCAATAGGACCCGTGCATCGCACTGGTCGAAAGTCTAGTTACTTTCAATATTATATTATCACATAAAATTTCTTAACAAACTTTCTTAAGACTTATTAGCATTTCCCTTAAAAGTATGCATGTGATCTTGAGCCGCTCAACTTTAAAGCAATTCACGTTTACAAAAGAGTAGTTGTCGAGGAGAGTTACGATCTCTCTATTTGAAGAAATAAAGAGACAAAAAAAATTTAAAAATTTAAATAATTAATGATGGTGAAATCCACAAATAATATGACCCACTCGTTAATATTCCCTTTTTTTATATCTACCTCTCTAAATTGCATTTTTCATTTATTTTAAGTAAAAAGAGAGGATCCTTAGTGTACCGAGGCTATTTTTAAATTCCCTTATATTTAGGATGCTGCTAATCTAATTAATGTTAGGCGCCGTTTTTTTTTTTTAATTTGGAAGTAGGTCATAGATGATTGTTTGTCAATTCCTATTTAATTTAGACGGGATAGGGCTATTCAAATCCAAATTAGGCCAAATAGGTGAGATGGAACGGGTCTCTTCTAGCTTAACCAAGGTCCTGGGTTCGAATCCAGCCTTGGGCATGCAGCAGCGTTAAAACTCTTAGGGAGAGCATGCCGCCCATTTGGGTCCCCAATGCTCGAGGGATTAGTCTCTGCAAGTTGCGCGCGGAGGATACATGGTTTAAAAAAAAATCCAAATTAGGCCAAATAGTAAACTTGGTTATATTTTAGGCAGGCTAGGGTTTTCTATTAATAGATAGATAAATTAGATTTGGTTGTCTAGGGTTAGCTTGGAGACTTTATTCCATCTATATTTATATATTTATCAATAATAAGATAAGATTAAATGTTAGAAGAGTTACTTTTTTTAGGTAGCTAAAAACTTGCTCTAAATAAAATAGCTAAAAAATTTATATAAGATTGAAGTTTTATTGTAGGCATGACAATGGGGCGGGGACGGATTTCACCTTCCCCATCCCTGAATTCCAGTCTTACCCATTACCCGAACAAAAGATTGAACTTCATACCCTATATGTTCTTAAGAGTTGTATCATTAGAGTAAAAAAATAGATAAGTTGTTTCAAGATGATGTAGCATCATGGACCCCACTTAAGATACTAAAGTTGGATTTTACCTTTTGACTCACTTCTATAAAACTATGATTTTATTTTTTTTACAGGAGAAATGTTGCGTAATTTGCGTGCCCTTTACACTAGGTTAATCAAGTTGGCATCCCATTTTCCACCTATTGCATTGCATGCTTGTAATGATGCCAACATGCCTATAAATACATTACTTAGTTCTAGTGAAAATTCGCACCTTACATCGAAAATAAAATTAACTCGTTATTGGCAATAATAATGTTGAACATTAATAACTCTATGGTGATGGTTGTCACTGCCATTCTTGCTATCTTTCTACTGTGTTCTCCAGCATCAGTAGCCATATTACTGAATAAGCTTCAGCTACCATCAACAGTGACAGGACCTGAGTCACTTGCATTTGATAGAAACGGGGAAGGACCTTATGTTAGCTCCTCTGATGGAAGAATTTTTAAATATGTTGGTCCAAGTGAAGGTTTCAAGGAATATGCTTACACTTCTCCCAATAGGTAAATATATAATTCATTCATCAGATATTACCCTAACATGAATGAAGTGACCATTTACGTAGTAATTTATTTTTATAAATAAAAGTAAAAACAGAAAATAATAGTAAAAACTGATTGTTTTTTATTTTTTGGTTCAGGAACAGGACAATCTGTGATGGATTTTCTGACTTCTCAGCAGTCCAAGCAATATGTGGAAGGCCATTAGGATTAGGTTTCAATCATCAAACAGGAGATCTGTATGTAGGTGATGCTTATTATGGGCTTGTAAAGGTTGGCCCCAATGGAGGGGAAGCAACCCAGATATTTGGACCTGCACAAGCCAATTCTACTTTGTTTGCTGAGGGTTTGGATGTAGATCCTAACACTGGAATCGTTTATTTTACCATAACTAGCACTAAATTGCAGCTCAGGTAAGCGTAGTTTTATCTACTTACAATATTGTCTTTGCATCTGAATATACCAATTCTTCTCATAAATTATCAACTTATAATATGTATTCAGAAAAGATTATTGAAATAAGTTGAAAAAAACTTATAAACATGTGACAAGATGTTTTCATATATTATCTCAAGTGCTTATATCATAAAAATATGTTCAAATACCTTTTATAAATATACCACTAACGCGCACCTCAAAATATTACATCGGTGATGCATGCTCTTTTCTATTTCTGCTTTCTTTCCTCAAATAATTTGGAGGGTTCAATTATGTTATTGTTTATGGTTGATTAAATATTTGTTTAGTTTCAAAATCATGGAGGCAGTAGTACATTTTATATTAGTGCATGCAAGTAACAAATGTGCATGTAACTTGATTTTTAATAGAGATCTCCAGACATCGCTAACCAGTGGCAGTGGAGATAATTCAGGAAGCCTATTGAGATATGATCCAAGCAACAACCAGACAACAGTGTTGCTGAGAAATCTTACAGTGGCAGCTGGGGTGGCAGTAAGCAAAGATGGCTCATTTGTACTCGTTACTGAATATTTAGCAAACAGAATTCAGAGGGTGTGGTTGAAAGGACCAAAAGCAAATTCCTCAGATGTATTCATGCAACTTGCTGGAAATCCAGATAACATAAAGAGGAATTCAAGAGGCCAATTTTGGATTGCAGTTAATAGTGTTATAGGATGTTCTACTTTGTCTTCGGGTATTAGAGTGACCAAGAATGGTATAGTTTTACAGACTGTGTCTCTTGTTGAAGAGTATGGTACTGAAGTAGCTAGTGAGGTTCAAGAGTACAATGGAAAACTCTATGGTGGCTCCCTGTTTGCTTCTTATGCAATCGTTTTTACGCCCTAGAGTTTTTTACTCGTTGCTATATTTGTATGGCTATGAAAAAAATTACCTGAGGACCACTAAATAAAGAAAATTATTGGTCATATTATACACTCCCAGTGACATTCAAAAACATATACATAGACTAGACTAACAAAATATACTGTTTTGATCACCATTTCCATAGACTAACAAAGCAGACAACTAAATACTCAAACTCATGCATCACAGTCAAAGGCATCATACTTTTCTGACAAAATAGACAACTAAAAATACTCGAGAAATTAATTCTAATTTCTAACAGAATGTTTAAGTAACGAGACTTCTGTAGTCATAAGCTCAGGATTGTGTAAATGCCAAAAACCTTATAAAAAGCCATAAATAAGCGAATCTCTACTTTCTAAAGGCAACAGAGCCAAGTACACATTTGAAATGAGTTATTATACACTCATATGAAAACCAGTAAAATTATTTTCAAACATTAATATTCATCAAATAAGAACCAATTCAACAAATAGACAAGTAAAGCTGTAAACAACTATTCCTTAACATGTGATAATGTTTTTGTTATGACTTTCCCTTTACATATTCACCTTTTGGGCAGAAATCTCATCAAAGATTTAGCAATCCAGGGCTTTATCACAACCTAGTAAACTCAGCTAATGAAATTAAAATTAATAAATAAAAAGCAGAAGTATCTCCCTGTGACCTGTAATGTATTTCACTTTGGTGCCTGTCATTTACAAACCTCTAGCTTCTGCCTTCACCCAATTAAATTGAGTAGACAGAGAATAATTTAAACCCACTAATTTCAGCACGAGAAGAAAATTCTAACTAATAGACTAAGAATGAATAATTACAGGTACAGCAAGCATAAGTCCAGTCCAACTGGGTTGATGAAAAATATATACAAGCTCACGTACTCTTCATAAGAGTTACAAAATTTTGAAGATCTTCAAATTTCGTATTAGAGAGGCCTGCAACCAGAAGTGCTCAATTCAGTACTATGAAGTTTAACCTGTGAAAATTAATTCATGTAGAAAAACGAAAGATATTTTGGTTACCTTTAGAAGCATATATGGCAGAAATATCCATTTTATTGTTGTCAATCGTTTTTGCTTTCATTTTTCCGGTCTCTTCAATCTTGTTGGTGTTTAGCTTTCCTATCTTGAGTCGAAGTTCCGAGGCGGTTGTCATAATTTCTGCAGGACCACAACCATAAATGTAAAAATCTACTGACTTAAAGTTCAACATATAATATTAGCTAATAATTTCAATCAGGAAAAAACAAATTCATTATTTCCTACTTGCAATAGTGCAGAGCTCCAGGAAATTGTTGAGATTATTTGTTTCATTTCTCTTTTACTAAGGTTCACAGTATTAACATCCTGACCTATGGTACCTATATTGGTGACCCCCTATCAAACAAATCTTATCTTAATCTTTCCATATAGAAATGAAAGATTTTATAAGAAGTATAAAACACAATCAAAAGAAGTACTATACTGAATGTCCATTATTTGCTAAAATATTATGAGATACTAGTTTCTTATATTACTGACTGTGTAATTGGAAAACAAAAATAAAACCATATCCAAATAATTTAATGTTCTTTTGTATTATAAAACTGCACGAGAAAAGTAAAATACATGTGTATACTTAATACATACAAACAAACAGGTATCAAAATGGATATCTATACTAGTTCTGAGTAGCACATGATCTTATCTGCAAAAGGTTAAAACATGACGAATAAGATGATAAGAAGTTCTTATATTACCCTGAAACAACTCAGTGTAAGAGTTTTGCTCAAATAATTGTACTGCCTCGTTGATATACCGAGCATTGTGAGAAGACCGACTCTCTAATGCATGAATTTCTTGATTCAGCATTTCAGACTCTTTCCCCACCTGACAGCACATTTATTACCAAGATAAAACAAATGAGAAACAATAAAAAACAATTTCACTATCTACAAAATGAAGACTTCAACAATCTACATTCTACACTCTTATTACCTCAGCTAGTTTTTTCCTCAATGATTCTAACTGAGCATCTAGTTCTAGATCGGAAGTAGAACCAAGATCAATGTCATTCCCACTTGTTTCACCCTGATAGAAAGTACACTTTCTTAAGAAAAAATTATACAAAGGAAAAATGTTTTAGATAAGAGATTAAGGAATATACAACATCAATGAAAAATTATTTTACACTAACATTCAATCACAAGTTTTAAATTTGCCACATCATATTATACATTTTTAAAATAAAGAAACTGAAAAAACAGTAACATAATTGTATTGTTTGATGTCTAGGCAAGTTGTGATTGGTTGTCATTGTAAAATAACTTTACACTGACTGTATTTCCTTTAATCACTTTAAATAACGGCATGTGACTGCAATCTGGGCCGCAATATCAGAGATTTTGATGTCTCTGGGACTGCAATGGACTGTGATTGAGGCCACATGGACCGTAATTCTACGCAATATTTGTGAATAACAACAAGTTGGAGCAGAACATACATTGAGAGTGTTTGGCAGTTGAAAACCATCAGGAAGAGAAAAACAGTGATAAAGACAATATTTTTCCCAAACAGCGAGCTTTTGATCCAAAACAGATTGAACCTTCTGACGAATGCAATCAAGGCCCTTCCACAAAATAAAATGAATGAATAAATAAATAATTTTCCATTATAGTATTCGTTAATTACCCTAATTAAAGTTAATTAGATAGAATTAAGCAATTTCTTAGAATGAAGGAAAGAGAGAAATGAAACCTGTGTGAGATTTTGGGATCTTTGAGTAGCTTCGGCATTGAGCTTGTTGGATGCTTCTCTGAAACAACAAGATTTAATTTAAATTTAATAAATTTGCTATAACAACAATTAAAATTTGAAAGAAGAAAAAGAAGAAGAAGAAGAAGCGAAAGGGGCTACTGGAAATAGAAATCGAAAGTATCGATGAAGAAATCGTCAACGGTGTTGAGAACTTCGTTGAAGAAGAGTTGTGGATTCAGATTCATCACCGATTCGAAAATCGCATCGCTCTCACTTCCTTCCATTCCCGCCAAATTCGATTCCCAAAATTTCAATCCGGCGAGAATGTTCTATCCTATGTTTATTTTTTGAAAAATGTTCATTTGTGTTCACTTTAAAAGTCTTTTTAAATGATAAATTTTTATTAAAATTTATCTATTTTAATGTATTGAACTAAGGGAAATATTTTAATTGAGAAATAGAAAAATTTGACTTTTTAAAAAAGGTTCTTGTTAACGGTGTCTCTGGGACACTCTTTAAATTTAACATTTAGAATGAAGAAATTATTTTCTACAAAAATTAAAGACTTCAATTTCTAGCAAACTTTCATAAAATCTTACCATTTTTTATGTTTAAAGAGTGTTCCAGAAACACTAATTAACATTTTCTTAAAAAGAATAATTGTTTATTTTAGAAAGTTTTAAAGAGTGTCTTAGGAACACTCGTTGACAAGACCTTTAAACTATTTTAATTTTAACTTCCAATGTTTAAAGAGTGTTTCAAAAATACTTGTTGGCAAGACGATTTTTTAAGACCATATTTGTAAGTAACGAAATCCACTTGGAAAAGTCAAGAGAGACATATAGTAAAAGCAGATCTCTTTTTTGTTTATGATTTCTTATATCCATATTCATGGAGATCAAATTCACATGATAATTAAGAAACGAATGTGTAATTCTTTTTGATAATTCAAAATGCGGAGGGTTATGGAGAATTCTAAAAGAGTATTTTATTGAAGAATTCAGTTATTACTCAACAAATTCAAATTTCGATTTTTAAGGGATGAGATCAATTCAGAAGTGTCTTATTGTATTGTATCTGTTATTAAAATGGATATAGTAGAACGTTTCATACTTTATGACCATATTCTGATATTTTTAATATGAAGGTTTCATACCTTGCAGACATTTCTATTCATAAGAGAAACTAAGAGCACACTAAAGTCAGTTACATTTTGTTAGAATCATATAATAGAATGTGAAACCTCAGCTAACTAACCCTCTAAAACAGCTAAGAACAGTTGTAACCTTTTTGGAGCAAATTACAAATACAAAAAGCACAAATATTGAAAATTAAGAACCTGAAACACATAATTTTCAAAAGTAAACAAAGTCAGCTAAGTTACAACATTGTTAGCATCACTTCAACTGCAAATAACAATTCATACCTCGCCAAGATACTTCTGCACAAACTCAGAACCCACAACCCTGATGAAGGCAGCATTGGTATGATTAGCAATGGCTTTGACAAGCATTGTTTTACCATTTCAGGGGGGCCATATAGTAAAACACCTCGAGGAGGATCAATACCGATTTGTTTGTATGAGCCGAAAATTCTTGTTCACACGCGTGTGAAAATATTGAGTTTGCCTAAAAAATAATAATTTAAGTGGGTTAATGGGCTATTGGGTTGGACCAAATATAAAGAAAAAATCGATTGAGCCCGGGCGAGTGCCCAGGCTCGTCGGGCGGTGGCTCTGCCCCTGGCCTCAGGCATCAGAATCCAGGAATACATACAAGCTACAAATAAATACAATAATTAACAGAAACTCCCCCAATCTCGTCAACAAGTATCACTCTTCTCTTTAAAAGTAAGTATACAAGCATATATTGCAACTACAAACCAAAGACACTTAAATTCCCCCAAATAAACTCAACATTTTTCAATGTCACGCGCTGCTAAGGGTCGCTATACGAAGCATTTCTGTCTAACATATAGACATTTCCAAGGAGTATTTATTCAATCTTATTTTAAAAAAGAATCAGAGACAGTTCAGTGAATGTAATGATAGTTTAATTTTAAGAGTGAGCACAACTTGTTGAAAAATGCAGCAATTAAACCTAAGACTGTATAAGGCATTATCAATATTTCAAAAAGGTTTTTTGAGTGTGCAAATTTTACTCATTTTAGTCCTTCTAAGAGTCAACAGTTCCATAAGATTATGAATATTTTAAAAAGTTCTTGATTGTGTCAGCACCACAGTTTGAAGGTAACTGTAATTGAAGGTAACTGCAAGTCCCAACTGTATATAGTAGTGGGGCCACAATGTATAACCGGTTATCACAAAACCACCAACGAATGGCATATCCGTAAATAACTACAACTCCGTATCCATTCTTACAAGCATTCAAACTCAGAACCAAACCGTTTTCGCTCCAAAAAATATCTACTTATAAAACAGTTACCGTTTCTTTTCTACGTTACCAAAACTAATCATTTGTCTTCAACGTGAAAATGTTCCGTTTCCGTATAAGCAACACCGTGGTCGGTGCACTCAACATACTCTCCTTACTCCTCGGCCTCGCCGCAATCTGTTCCTCCGCCTACATCCACGTCAAAGGAGGTTCCGACTGCCAAAAAGTTCTTCAATATCCACTCCTAATCGGTGGGGTATTCGTGGTGATTGTGTCGGGACTTGGAATTGCAGGATCGTTGTTCGGAATCAACACGGCACTCTATGGTTACCTTTTGGTGACATTCTTGCTTGTGTTGGGACTTGCTTTCTTCACTGTTTTTGCTTTGTTTGTCACCAATAGAGGGGTGGGGAAACAGATTTCTGGTAAAGGCTATGGTGAGTATAGGGTTGCTGATTTCTCTCATTGGTTGCAACGATATGTTGTGAATGAAGAGAATTGGGATGAGTTCAAGAGTTGTTTGAAGGATGCTCATGTTTGTCAGAATCTCGCCATCAATGGTGGCCGGAACAACGACTCCCTCATTTTCAAACACTTGTCTACCACCCAGGTTCAATTTTGGACCAAATACATTTTACTTTTTGAATCTTTTACGACAGAGAAAATTATACTTTTTAAATAATTACATAAAATTTTGGTTCTTCCATTGTTTTTATCAAACAAAAACGGATAGATAATTGATGGTTATTGTTTTATGTTGTGTTTTTATTTTTTACTTTTGCAGGCTGGGTGTTGTAAGCCACCGGTGTACTGCGGATTTACAATGAAGAATGCTACATATTGGGAAGTACCAAAATCGGGTTTGGCAGCAAATAACTCAGATTGTGCAACATGGAACAATAGGCAGGAGAAACTGTGTTACGATTGCAATGCATGCAAAGGAGGAGTTTTGGCCAACATAAGGAACCAATGGAGACATTTAACTGTATTCAATGGTTTTGTGCTTGTACTCGTCACTGCCATTTACGCCATGGGGTGCTACGCGATCAGGAACAATCGATTGGACTCTCGCAGCAATCTTCCATAATTAGTTTTATGCCTTAAATTTGTTATTAGGGACTATGTATTTGTTTCAAGTATGGTCATCTTTAAGATTTGTGTTTATTTTGTATGGTCGTGTACTTTGGTGTTTTGGATCTCCAGACATTCAATTTCCTTAACTTGTTTTTTCTTCGGTAACTTCTTAAGTCCCTAAGTTGTTTTAATCCATTTTCATTCGGTATCTAGCATATTTAACATTTAAATTTGAATTTTTTTGGTACAAAATTTTGAAAATTAAGTAACGTATTTTTTGAATTAGCTTCGGAACTACTATAATCAACTCTTGCAAATGTTATTGTTGTTTGTGTGTTAGTTTTTCGAATATCATATCAAATCTCATACTATGAAATATCAATCAAATCTTATCTTATGAATCAACGCATAAGTTAGTGTTGCAATTTTAACGTGAAATCACGGGGATATGTGTTATTAGAATCCAATAATTACTTGTTGTAAAGTGTTGGTATCAAATATAAGCGACATTCAATTACTAATTAATGTAATAATTTTCAATTTTTCCTTGAGTTCAAGTTTTATACTAAAATCTTTGAAAGTAATATATCTTTTGGCAGATTTTGTTTTACGCAATATTGCAGTTTTATTTTTAATATAATAATTTGAAACTTAAAACCAGGAGGTCGTACTCCTTCTTTTTGTTTCTCAATCCACAGATATTAGACTTTTGATAATACCATGATAGAAATATTACCATTGTTCGATTTTTAAGACATGGGCAAAACGAGAAACATGATTATTGTTTCACTACACTAGTTTTTAGTTTTAATAGCGCCAAGTTAACATGTTTAGACTAAGCCCTGTGAGAAAAATTTACACGGAGGTCTACTGTTTTGTGTGAAAAAGGGGGTTTTACCTCCTAACACTACAACATAATTAAGATCTAATAACAATTGTAACTAAATCAAGAAAAATGTTACTGATCCAATTTAGTAGCATTTGAACAATTGTTAGGTAAAATCCCTGTTACTAAAGAGTTTTAGTTAAACTTTCTAGTATTATTTGTAACAATAAAAGTGTCGCAAAATGTTATATTATTGTAACACTTTTTGTATCACTAGTAACAATAAAAAAATGTTACATTCATAATTTTTGAGAAGATGTACAAAGTTTCGCAAAATTGTCTAGACTAAAAAATTGTGAATCGACTAAAAATTGTTCCATTGAAATAAATTAGAAAAAGTGGATGTTGCAGTCAATCCACCACAATAAATCTAAAAATCATGTAACAAGTATTCTTACACAATCGATACAAATCACAATACTACATTTGATGAACAATGTTGGATAACAAGACAATGAAATAGGATGTCCTAACTAAACCTTCTAATCATTTTTTCCACAAAACTAAAAAAAAATAAAAAATAACTAGCCATGAGGGTATCAAAGCAAGCTAATGATGCAACACAATTCTTCTTGGCTGCACTTTCAATTGTTTGACATGTTTGCAACACCACTTTTAATAGCTTCACTTGGAGCAACTAATATCTTCTAGCTGCAAGTATTTAGAAGGAACGTGAGAACAAAAACAAAATAAAAGTAAATTTGAGGTATAAGTGATTGAAACAAATCCAATAATCACTAAAAACATTGAGATATAAAGATGGAGTAGAATTAACCTTTACTAAAAGCAAGCAACAAAATCCTCTTGATTTAAGTGCTGCTACTTTCTGAACAGAGGAAGGATCTGATAATGCATAAGCCAGTATTTTAATGATATATAATAGGCTAAAGTGCACTTTTCACCCCTTAAGTTTCAAAAAGTTGCGATTTTGGCCCCCTATTTAAAAAAATTACAATTTTGGTCCCTTTCGTTCCAAAATTGCTAGGAAGACGCCACGTGTCCCAAAAAAGGGGTCATAATCGCAACTTTTTGAGAAGATAAGGGGTCAAAAGATCATATTTCCCTTGTGTTAGAGGGTCAAAAGAGCATATTTCCCTAAACATAGGGGGTCACTTTTGTCATTTTCATTCATAGGGGGCCAAAATCGCAACTTTTTAAAACTTAAGGGGTGAAAAGTGCACTTTAGCCTATATAATATCCAGCACTATTAAACTCATGCATTGTTAAACTAAACTACCTCAAACTGACCTGAATACTTAGCATTTTCTGTTGTTGCACAATAAGTCTAAGAGTCTTTGCATATATCATTTTTGGTTTTCTCCGCTTACAAGAAAATGTCATGTTTCAGCCATACATGTATATGAAGAATTTATTCTGCCCGCAAAGTTTATATCAATCCTATATCAACCATACATGTGCCCTATATCGTAAGCAAAGTTTGAATCCAATGCAAATCAATTCTACATGTGCATGCTAACCTGTTGTAGTTACATCAGCAATATGGGCTTGCGAGCAGTTCACGTGCCTAGAATAAATGTTTCTTTTCACCACCACTGATTCCGGTAACTTTTGCATCACCAGCATTAGCACTAGCATAGCTGACCTTAAGCATAGAGATACCAAAGGGAGTAAGATAAGTAACATAGGACTATTCAATCAGACTAATAAAATATCCATCATGAATCTGAAATAGGATAAGCTAAAAACAATTACACAAGATACACAAGTAATTTTAATAGTTATTTTTATTTATGGAACTTGAGAATGGCGAGCAATCATGCAAATATGGAAGGCATTAAACAAATATAATAGTTGTAGTTAATCATAATTGATGGACCAAAATTCAATCTTCAAGGAAGATATAAAGGGTTGTTTTAAAAAGCTACTTAAAAACCAGCAACTACTTTGCGACTGAAACAAATTATATGGTATAGGAAAACTCACCAAGCCTAGTTTGAAGAGGCGATTGTTGAGCTATCCATCCCTTTCTTCAGCAGAAGATATGTTGGGAAGTTGTAGTTCTATAGCAAAAGACAATGTTTCCTCACAGTAAGATGTGAGGAGAAGAGATCCACCTGTCTCATATAAGCAAACCTACAGCAACCCAGAAATTCAAACAAAGTTACAAAACTACAGGATATATATCAGGAAAAAAACTGAATAAACATACTATAAGTGTTTTCAGAACTAGACTTTCCATTGAACTCCAAAAGGATGAAGCCGAGGCGACGCTGCCAGCAGACTAACAAGAACATTAAGCAATGTTGTCTTCTCTGAACCTGAAGGTCCCATTATTGCTAATAATCTTCCAGGCTTTGCTACTCCACTCACATTTTTAAGCAAAAACCTCACCTATTCATTTCAAATCAAATCCAAAGTTAATACAATGATTTTTCCTCACACTATTAGATTCTGATTTTTTTTCAGTAACCAATTCAGCATTTACGAAGTGAAGAAATAGAAACTCGCGGGCTTCTAGTTGCAAGAGCATAAAACATTACCTGCTGCTATATAATGCTCCTTGCTTCAACAAGTTGAGCTTCAGGCTCAAGTTCCTTCTCAGTAGCTTCTGAAGTGACATATTCCTTTTTCTAGAAGATCTTGCAATTAGACCATGTGCTCCTTCATATTTCAACTTTCAAGCCAGTGACAGCCAAACACAAACAATTCGTGTATCCAACTACTTAAAGTCGGAAACCGGAAAGTGGTACAAATAAGTAATAACCTTCATAGAGCCCATCTTGGTTTACAACTATCTCCAAGCCAAGAAGCAGAGTATGTTCTACAGTCAATAACAAATAGAAGGGTGTTCTCTGTCCTTAACATCAACTCTTTGCATGAGAGTAGACATTAGCTCGATGAACCTTAAACTGATCTTATATATCTATCCTTAGGTGACCAATGTTTATATTATAAGTTTCATTGGCAACATTTTTAATTAATATTTCTTTTAAAAGGCCAAACGTGTGTGTGTGTGTGTATATATTGAAATGAATAATCAAAGCAAGAGTAGTGCTAAGATTAAAAATCCAAATTTAATCAATTTAATCTTTTCAAAATTAGTACCTTGTGTAAATTGATGGGACATTACTTTCGAATTCCATTCGTATTTAATTTTTGTTTCAATTAGTTATAGATTAAGTTTTACTAGAGATGCCAAAGAGATATTAAACTCAGAAAATATGGCGAGGTTAGGAGCTTGTTAGTAATCTCGATCTGAGCGTGTTTGGAACACAAATTTTCTACCATGATCAACTCATGCTCATTACCATAACACACCATGAACCAAAATTAGAACAAGTCAGTTGCAAGGATGAGTTTGATAACCGATGCAAAGATAAATATCAAGGAGGAAATTGTTTCGTAGACGACCGAAATTTAAGCAAAGAACCACTATGCCTAACAATAGTAAGCAACTTAGCTAACTCCAAAAAAAAATATGTTCGAGTTTGTCACCTATAAACTCATTAAGAGTACAGTACATTGAATGAAACTATGGACGAATAGTTGCCACTTCACTTGAAAAAGGTACAACCAATGAACAAGAAAAAGTAAACTACTAACGATGTTAAGAGTTCAAGGCTCCAAGTTGGGCGCAGCAACATTGTTGGAATATTGGGTACCAGCAATGAACCAGAGACCCATCCAGCCACAAGAGCTCCAAACCTATAATTGTGCAGTAAAGGAAAATAAATGGATAATAAAAATTAAAGGAAAAACACAAGTCGAAGCAAGTTATACCACTCACCCGATGATGAACGCTCTAGCCAAACTCTTCGTCTTTTCATTTAGGAAGTATATGCAAGCAGCCAAAGAGATTGCCACCTATAGCAAGAGAATAGTACTGTCAATATGCAATTTTACAAGCACATGATAGTGAGAGAGCAACCCAAATTATCTTTTCAATAATGTCCCCTGTCGTGACTCCAAGAATACATGAACCTTAAGATTAATAGATGGAAGATTATAGACTTGTATAAACAGAGGTGATCGTAAAATCAAAATTTTATCCAAAAAGACTGGAAGACTTAAAACTGTGCACAGTCAAGTTGCAAATCAAGATCAAAACTATGTTTGACTGTTGAAGTGTTAAAAACTATAACCGAAACTCTTATAGCCACAAGACATGACCAGCTCAATGGCTATTCTGAATTCATTTACAGCCTTTATTGATAACCAAAGATAGCAGTCACTAAAGTCTTATTAACAAGGTATGACAACTTGACAAATGACGACAAGTACATCAGGCATCCTAAAGCCTAGGAAGAAAGAGTATCCACCCTTTGTAGATGACTTAACCATTCAGTATGGAGAACAATTGTAATTCACCCACGGTTTGAGAAATTAATATTAATTGCCAAGCGAACAATACCATTTTTTTCTACATTGGAGGGATAATTTTCAAGTGGAATAGTTGCAATTTCCTAAATTTCTGTATTTTTTATATATAAATACAGTTTTGTTTTCAAGAGTTGTGCATTTGAATATACACTGCACATAAAGAAATAATGAAAGAAATTCAAACCAAACCTGAAAAGCAGGTCCAGTTTCAGCAGAATTCATAATGCTCCAGCCACCCATGAAGGCAAAAAGAAACAATCTTCTGAGGATAATTTCAGTTGGTGGAAATTCAACAATGTTTAGCACATTCTTGACCCATGGTGGGGACTCCTCAACTTTCTTCTTCAACTTGCTTTTCAAATTAATTTTTGTTTTCCTCCTTTGTACGAAACTAGCCATCAATATATTTTCAAAAGCAGCCTCTATTGATTCTACGCTCCTCTCATGTCCAGCATACTGTTGCAACAGAAAATTTCTTGACCCCCAAATTTCTTCTTCAGAAGCATCACGGCTAACACCAAGGCGTCGGTAAGGATCCCAAACACTAACTCTGGGGAATTTTGAGACATTACCTGTAGAAAAGGGTGCACATGTGTGCACATATAAATTCATTTATTCCATAAGGTGGAAAATAGAAGACAGAGAAGTGTAACTAAGTAGCAAAAATTCCATAAGGTGGAAAATATAAGACAGAGAAGTGTAACTAAGTAGCAAAAACACAGACTTCATGATTTTATATGAATAATAACAATGCAATGATCCAAAAATCATGTTAAAGCAAAGGAAATTTCAAACTACCCAGCTAGCTACCAGAAAAAGACATAAAACTAGTAAATGTAATGTTGTGCTTGAGACCAAATACTCAAATACTAGATCTTAAGTTGCTTTTTTTTTTCTGACACAAAAGATTCTCAACCAAGAAAGGAATATAAATGTTAATCTACGCAAACATGACTGCTCTACCACTCATTACTATGACCATCAAATCAAAGATCAAGTTCCTCTTCGACAGAGTGACAGTTGGCTCCAGCTAAACTCGGAGATTGAAACTGCAACCCTGATTTTTTGGCTGGTCAGGAGCACTCTCCCAATTCGATGGAAATTTTATAGTGCCCCCCGCCTGTCTTCCCTATATCCTTATAGTTGATGTTGCTTGAATTTGTTTCATGAAATAACGTTGTGCTTAGCTTGGGCTTTTGCAACTTAAGTACTCACCATTCCCCCCTCCCCAAAAAATAACCTACAGGCATACTTATCAAAGCCTTTTTCGCTTCTCAGCATGCACTATGAAATGTTTAGGGAATGAC
This sequence comes from Medicago arabica, assembly GCA_946800305.1. Classification (NCBI taxonomy): domain Eukaryota; kingdom Viridiplantae; phylum Streptophyta; class Magnoliopsida; order Fabales; family Fabaceae; genus Medicago; species Medicago arabica. The sequence continues at coordinate 51,498,938 of OX326968.1, forward strand.
GCCGAATGCCTTATAAATAAATATAAATTCTAGGCAATTGAAATTTCAAATATTTTAAAGTTTAAACATTGAAAATAGAACTGTCCACTAATATATATTATATGCCAAATGTTAAGGGATCATTGTTAAATTTCTTAAAAAAAAAAAGAAGGGATCGTTGTTAAATCCTGAAGGGGAAAAAGGAGGGTGGGAGCAAGGGAACCTTGACTTAAGTAAAAAATTCAGAAGCTTGAGCTTATGAACTAGAAAATCCAGCTTGAACCAATGTTGTCAGTGGTGTTTGGCAGTTTATAGTGGATGGATAAAATTCCACAAATAAATGCGGGATTGCAACCTATGGTGCCTCCATGGTAGGTGGCGCTTCACAAATTGCTATGGCGGCTGGCACAAATCTGCCATGACCGCTATTTAACAGCACTAGCTTGGCAACCTGTGCTTGGCTCTAATACATCGATAGCTAATCAGGATTATTCGTGTAATTAAAAAACAAACCCTAACTTGTGCTTCAATGATTGCTTATTACCCATTACCCAAACACGGGTTGGTGATTCCCACCTTTACCCACAAGCTGTACAGCTACACCAGAGACAAGGCTCTGGCTAAAAATATTTAGGATAGACCTTGCTTCCATTTACTACCACGGAAAACCTTTAGGCTCTGTTTGGGAGTTTGGAGGGGAAGGGAGGGAATGGTTTTGGAGGGATGAGATTAGACGAAAAAATAGAGAAACCTTTCAAATTTTGAGAGGGTGGTTTTGTAGAGAATGATAAATTAATACTTATGATTATTGTATTTTTAACTTTTGAAAGTATTATAACAACTTAGATTGGAATTGAAAAAACTTACCCAAAACCCTCCAAACTCCTCACCCAATACAATTTCATAGTTCTCCCAAATTAGGGGGATTTTGTATTATGAAGAAAACTAAACCCCCCAAAGCCCTCCACTCTCATGGCTCTCCATTCTTTCCACTTTTTCCTTTAATTTTTACAAACCCTCTCCTAGCCTTAGGGTCTGTTTGGGTGATTGGAGGGGAGGGGAGAGCTTTGGAGATGGGGGATTCGAGGAAATAGAGATAAATCTTCCATCCTTTAAAAAAGATTGAGTATGTAGAAAACGATAAATGAAAGCTTGTAATTAATATATTTTTAATTTTAGGAATATTATAACAACATAGATAGGGTTTGGAGAATTATTTAAACTCTCCAATACATTTTTTGAGTTCCCCCAAATTAGGAAGATTTTGTATCCTCAAGACAAAATGAAATCCCCAAAATCCTCTATTCCTTCAACTTCCACCTTCCTTATTTTCAAGCCCTCCCCTGATAAACTCCAAAAAAGACCCTTACTATTTGCTTACAACTAGTGCAAAACTAAAAGCCTGTGCATTTTAAACAAAAGTTCACTGATTTAGATAAACTTCCACGATTCAATGGAATAAAACCTAATGGGATAAGAGCTTGTTGTGAAAACTAACTAAATAATATAGATATATGATCAATATTATGAAATTGTTCATGTTACTGGTATTTTAATGATTACCGAGTCAAGTAGCAATATTCAATTAAATTCGAAGATAAAACGTGGGTGATACCTCCATATGGTGTGTCTACAGCGCACTTAGTACGAAACGAAACACGGCGAAAAGTTGTCGGATTCCTTGTATTTTCCCGGAGGGGGCTGCAGAAAACAAAATTCATTAATAAATTATGAATCCAAAAACATTAATAATAATAATAATATGGAAGTTGAATTAGTGATTAAACTGAAAATTGAATTAAGGATATAGGAGGAAGGAGTACAGTTTTTTGGAGAGGAAAGCGGTGGCGAAATTTGGAGATGAAAGTGAAAGAGAAGCCATGTTGTTGTAATTGAGAGAGTGAATTGCAGAAGAGTTATTTCCCAATCCCTAATTGTTGAACTCGCCGGAAAAGAAACGCGTTCTTTTCCTTTCGTTCTGCAAGAGGGAGGAACAATAGCTTCTAGCAGATTACGTGATTATTTTAGTGTGTAACACACCTCCAATGCTAGACTGCGCCGTGTGCAAATTACCACATATCCTCTTTTTAAAATTCATTCATATATAAATGATCTTTCTTTCTTTCTTTTTTTAAGTTCATTGTTAGAGCCCCTGTAAAAAAAGTTCATTGTTAGAGAAAATGATTAAAATAATTGAAGATAATTTGTCAAAAAGATAATCAATACAGTAAAAATTTAGAGATAGAACTGTGAAAAAGATAAATTTGTTATGAAAATATAGAACTGTGAAATGTTTTGCCTAATGATTAATGGGCATCCACCATAATATATTCATAACACTCCCTCGTCCATCGAGGATGTGCCTCATTAAAACCTTACTAAAAAAGGGAAAAAATTCCAGTGAAGGAAAAAGAGTACAGTATACTTGTGAGTGTGAACTGCCTCGTTAAAAACCTTACCAGGAAAACTCAATGGGATTAAACCATGGTGAAGGGAAAAAGAGTGTAAAACACATTTATTTCTCCCCCTCATGAAGACGGATATCTTTCAGACGACGAAGACCAATCCTTCGTACAAGTTTCTCACACGAACGAATTTGTTGAATGCTTATATCACCACTCTTCTGAATATCATGAGTAAAAAAGAATTTTGAGGAAATATGTTTTGTTCGGTCTCCTTTAGGGCTGGAAATGAGCCGAGTCGAGTCGAACCTGTCTGAGCTCGATTCGACTCGATAAAAATTGGTTCGACTCGAAACTTGACTCGAGTTTGATACGATCCTTTTTTTTGGCTCGAGTTCGACTCGGTTAAAGTTCACGAATAACTTGATTCAACTCGTTAGGTTCATTAGCTCAAATGATATACAAAACTCCGATTTTTTTGTCAAAAATAATCATTTTTGTAAATATTCTAAACTGAAATAAAATAAAAATTAAAGTTGTCACGTTCAAATGTAACCTTGGTCACATAATGAAGCAAAGTACTTAAAAAAATTTAAACTAATTCAACCAACTATTAAACTGCCCCATTCACATTGAAAAATGGAACGGTGAAACAACCCCGGCACAACATGCAAGGTTACATTGTAAGACTCTTTAATTTACCCAATGCTCATGCTGTACACATATTTATAATGTAGTTCACCTCTCTAAGCTTTCAAAACTTCCGATGTGGGACTTGTTTTGTGGTAACTCTCTATGTTTGACAAAGCATATAAATATCAATTTGTTTTCTTTTATTATTCGTAAATAACATGAAGTGAGTGAATAACACTGTTCAGAAAAAAATGAAGTAAATAACATGAAGGACTTTTTGTTACATATAGTGAATGAAATTTATAGTTTAAAAGGAATTTATAATTGTGGTTTTTCTTTAGTTTGTTAGCAAAATATATCTATCAAGGTGAACTATGAACAAGGTGACTATGATACAAACAACTCGAAATAAAAATAAAACTACATATCAAAAGTAATACGTATAACAGAAATAAAAACAAAATTTTATGATTAGAGTTGAAAATATCCTTAAAATACTCTTTCAAGATTTCAATATATATATATATATATATTATCGAGTCGACTCATGAACCAATCGAGTCGAACTATATATAGTTCAAGTTCAACTCATTTATTTAACGAGCTTAATTTTTAGCTCATGTTCGGTTCGTTTGGTTCATGAACCAAGTTCAACGAATCAATTGTCGAGTCGAGTTCCGAACTTTGATCGAGTTAGCTCGGTTCATTGCCAGCCCTATGATGTATCCCTCTTTCAACTGAGCAATGTATGTTGTATTATCTTCATAAATGATTGTTGCATCCATTCTTCCGGAGGATAAACCACAATTCTTTTGTATGAGTTGAATCAAAGACCTTAACCAAACACATTCTCTACTTGCCTCCTCATGTAGTGCTAAAAGTTTTGCATGATTTGATGATGTTGTTGTTATGGTCTGCTTCACACATCTCCATAATATGGTTATTTCTCCACTTGTAAACAACTAACCTGTTTGTGATCTACCATGATGAGGATCTGACAAATAACTTGCATCTGCATAACCAATTAATTATAATTTGGGTACTTTGGGATAAAACAAACCCATATCCATTGTACCTCGAAGGTAGCGAAGTACATGTTTGACTCTGTTCCAATGCCTTCGTGTAGGTGAAGAACTGTATCTTGATAATAGATCGACAGAAAATGATATATCAGGACGTGTATAATTTGTAAGGTATATCAATGCTCCTATTGCACTGAGATATGGTACTTCGGGACCAAGTAGTTCTTCACCTTCTTCTCGAGGCATGAAAGGATCTTTCTCCACATCTAGTGATCTAACAATCATTGGAGTAGAGAATGGATGAGATTTGTCCATGTAGAAATGTTTTAACACTTTTGCTATGCAAGTTTCTTTATGCACAAAAATTTCATTATTAAAGTGTTCAATTAGTAATCCGAGACAAAATTTTGTCTTTCCCAAGTCTTTCATCTCGAACTCTTTCTTTAAGCATTCTATGGCATTTGGAAGCTCTTCAGGAGTTCCAATAACGTCCATGTCATCAACATAGACAACAATTATAGCAAATTCATTTCCACATCTTTTCATAAAAATACATGGACAAATTGAGTCATTTTTATATCCTTCTTTTAACAAATATTCACTGAGGCGATTATACCACATGCGTCCGGATTGTTTTAACCCATCGAGAGACTTATTTAATTTTATGGAGTAGTCTACCCTAGATCCCGAACTATTTGCTTCAGGCAAGTTAAATCCTTCAGGGAGCTTCATGTAAATGTCACTGTCAAGTGAGCCACACAAGTAGGTTGTAACAACATCCATCATGTGCAATTCTAGCCCTTGATGAGCTATAAGACCAATTAAGTATCTAAAAGTAAGAATCCTGCTCTCCCCCCTGCAAAATCCACTCCCACCCTGCAGGCAGGACGAAAATACCTCTGCGCAAGTTAACTAGCGCACGTGTAAAACTGTGTGTTAGTTAACATGCGCTGCATGACTTAAGTCACGCATGTGTTAAACATTGCGTGACTTAAGCCAGACATTGCGCAAGTTAACTTGCGCACAAATTTAACACATGCGCAAGTTAACTTGCGCAATGTCTGTGCAGCAAATTTAACTTGCGTAGTGTCTATTTACATGCTCTTTAAATTATAATCCTTATATTCCTAAAACCTGTTTTTTGATCCCTATGTTAATAGTCAAGATTTTTATTTTTCGTTATATTTCATTTTTCGTTAGACATTTTAAAAAAATATTAGTAACAAACATGAGCAAAAAATAATGTTAAAGATTGGACTTTAAATCCTCTAAAAAAAGATTAGTAACAAACGTGAGCAAAAAATAATAATGTTAAAGATTAGACTTTAAATACTCTAAAAAAAAGATTATTAACAAACGTGAACAAAAAATAATGTTAAAGATTGGACATTAAATCTTCTGATAAAATGATTAATAACAAACGTGAGCAAAATATAATGTTAAAGATTGAACTTTAAATCCTCTAAAAAAAAATTAGTAACAAACGTGAGCAAAAAATAATGTAAAGATTGGACTTTAAATCCTCTAAAAAAGATTAGAACTCAAAAGATTTTAGAAAAAGATTTGTTAGCAGTATATTAAATATTAATAAGTAGGGTTCTCACAGTTAATAGTTTTTCCCCCGTATTGTTTAGTTTTTCTCAACCTTTCTCAACCCTCTGCATCAAAATTCAGAATTAACCTAGTTAGTTTTTTTTCTTTTTCTTTCACGTTTCAACTAATCAAAGTCAATTAATTTTATGAATTATATATTTGACTTTGCTGGTTTATAAGCGATTATGATTCAAATCGTTACGATTAATTTTAAGAATTATTTGACTTTGTTGGTTTATAATTGTTTATACAAACTACGATAGCGTGACTTTTTTTTTATAAAGAGAACCGTAGTTTTTTTAATTATTAAATAAAGGGAAAATAAGCAATAACACCCTAAACGTTCTGAATGTATACAATTGATAAACTGCTCCCATGACCTCCATCTAATATCCAACAAAATACAATGAAATCAAAGTGTTAAAACCATTTAAACAATTCAAAATTGTTAAACGATAATCACACTTATGTTATCAACAACTAAAAACAGAAACACTTGAAAGCTTCAAACCACCATCTTTTATTTTTGGTTACATTCAAACCACCATCTGAGAGGCCATAAAAAGATAGGACCGCTAAGAAGTATGAATACGAACATCGACACCAGATACAACATGGATACTGACACTCCAATAACGTTGAATTATATTTGTGGATGCGGATGCAACACGTGTTCAGACACATCTAATATGAAGAGTGTATGTGATTCATAGACGATGAGTAATATCATAATTCATATATATAGTCGAAAGAGCCATAATTACACCTACAAATGATGATGTTCAAAAATAGAATGACATAATTATCAATTAGTTTTTAGGAGAATAACATAATTTGTTGTCATTTAACGAGGTTGAAGGGGATACTCATAACTTATATCAACATGAATTCCTAAACTCAACTGCTCAAGGTGAGCAAGTATCTCACCACATATTTTAAAGGTTAAAGAATGTGCACCTTTGATGTTGTTGTGAAACATAGACCCTAGATCTGTGTAATGAAACACGATTGTTATGTCGTGGTTTATTTAATAATACGTTGGATGTGGAAATCGTAACAGGAAGCAATGCTGGAAAAAGAACATTCTTACCTAGAATTAAATTAAAAACACACATGCGAGTTCATGACTTCCCTTTGTGCTTAGTAGAAAACAGTTTCCCGTTAAACTAAGTTTTACTATTACCATAAATAAGTCACAAAGGCAGACCATTCACAATGTCGGAATTTATCTTCCACGACATGTTTTTAGTCATGATCAATTATATGTAGCTTTATCAAGAAAAGTTTCTCAAAATTGAACAAAAGTTTTCATTAAAGAAGGAAAAATAGAAGGAGAAGATGGAGATTTTACGAAAAATGTAGTTTTAAAAAATATTCTTTTATCGCAATCGTAATGTTTCTTTTAACATGTCATTTATACATTTATTTATGATGTTTCTTTTACACAACACAATTTTTTTTGTTATGATGTTACTAATTACCATTAGAATAAACAATAAATGATCATTATTTTACTTTAATTTTATATGCAGGCAAACTAAAATATGTTGAGTTCAAAAATAATTTTGTTATATGTTTTGACAATATTTTGTTTATAAATCAAAATATCAATAATTTTCATAATATTTTAAAATTTTAATTAAAATTATACAAACAAACATAATAAAATAAGCACATGCGTTAGCGTAGTAGAAAGAGTGGACAAACGGACACGATAGTGCTCGTCTTTCTGCTAGTACTCCTAAAAGACCTCCATAAGGGCTTTTAGACCCTCTCAGAGGCCTCAGCGCCCTCCAGAAGGGCCTTAAGGCTCAAAGGCGTACTCCTCCCAGGACACCGCCTCTATTCGCTTCTAGAACGCGTCTAAAATACACAAATACCCCTATTGCTTGGAGACCAAGTAACCGAAACCTAAGCCCATAGAAGACTATAAATACCACCTTTGAGAACACTCTCAAGGCATCCAATAATTAGTCTAAACCCTATAATACGATACTTAACCATAGTATCCTCTATTGTACTTTTTGCAAGGACAGTAACCTTGTTATTTTTATTATATAATTTAAGTCTATACTTTAAAAAGAAATAGAATCTAAACCAAATTCTAAATAAGAGAGTTAGAATTAGAATATGAGTGGTGCTATATAGCACGACACTCTATTTACACCAAAGGTGCACGAGCAAAAAATATGTATACGTTGGTACAACACTATCATCAAATAAAAGAGAAAAATATGCTGTCGTGCAACATGCACGAAAATTTCAATCGTGCACTTAATCATTATCCTTAGAATATCACTCATATGATTCTACAATCATTATTTGGGAAGAAACGATTGCTGCCTAATCAATATAATTCAAGTAATTAATTCTTGAATTTAAACTCACCATTTAAATCGAAGTCACTTCAAAGCAATTAGCTTTTAATTCGAAATCAATCTAGTAACTAAACTTTCGAATCAAACCCATAATAAATAATTGTTACACACGTACCTGTTATTGGATAGTCAAACAAAGGAAACAAAATTATGCATCATAGCAAATATACTAATGCAGTATCGTTTAAAACAAATCCTTTCCAACATCAATCGAATTGCTTTCACAGTTAGGTTCGAATAAAGCATACATCTTATTTATCGTATTCAAAATTAACACGCCAAAATTTGAATCAATGATTTAATGAATAAAAAAACAAATATATAATTACAGCAACAAATTAGAACACGAATTTAACATGAAATCATTGATAGATCATGAAAACAAGGAATAAAAACACAAACCCTTCACTAGCCATATGATTATACAACCCTAATGATGAATAAAACTCCCCCTTACCTCTAGTTTGCTGAATAGATGAATTTTACGATTGAATCTCTCCTATGCTCTTCTCTCTTTGCCTCTTTTCTCCGCAACCCTATTTTTCTTTGATCTCTAATCTTTTTTTGTCTGTAACCCTAGTTCTCTAATGCTTTCCTCTATTTATAACCATCAATTGAGTTTGTTTTTCACTTGATCTTTTTAACAAATTCAAATTTTATTTATTTTTATTTTCACAAATAAACTTTAGACACATTAACTATATGCACCTTCACTTCCCTATTCTCACCAAAAATGCTACTTTCTTCCAATGTTTGTATCCCAATTAACTAAAAAAAACCACCTAAACATGCCAAAAACTAGTTTAATTCAAATAAAAATAAAAATAATGTCACACAATCAACATTACTACTAAAAATAATAATACTATATAATCTAATAAACTAATATTAAAAATTGAGGTGTTACACCCATCATAATTGACCAAAATACCCCTGCGCTAGTTAACTAACGCAAGTGTAAATTAACTTGACTTAAAATTTCGTTTTTTTTACACATGCGTGAGTTTCACGCTAGTAGCAATATTATACCCTTGCCTTTATTGTTGTTCTGTCATTCCTCTAAGTTATCCATAACTATTAGCAGGTGAGGGGGGTTACATGTTACTGCTTTATGACATAACACAACAAAGGGATGATGAAATCATAGCTTGCATACTATATTATTAACTGCTACTGCCATTAGTCCAGTCGGTAAATATGTGACTCATAGCTTGCGTAATGTAGTAACAATAGAGGCATCATGAATTCACTTTTGAAATTTTGAAACTAGCGTGAGTTAACTCTCTCACGCGGATGTTAATTCCTGCGTGAGTTAACTTACAAGTGTTTTACACTTGCGTGACTTAAGACATACAACATTAGTTAACTAACATATAGTTTTACACTTGCGTTAGTTAACTAATGCAGGGACATTTTGGTCATGGCTGCAGGGAGGGAGTGTTTTCTGCAGGGGAGAGCAGTAACCTATATTCATAACAAAATCAATTTTTTAAGAGAGCCCTTTTTTAAGATAGTAAATTTTAGGCTTAAATGTGTGTTTAGTCCCTGCACTTTCAGCTAATTTTGGCATTGATCCCTGCACTTTTTTTTGTTTGGCATTAGTCCCTGCATTTTCTAAATTTTTTGGCTTTAGTCCTTCTGTTAACTCTCAGTTAAAAAAAATCCAAAACTAACGGTGTGCCACGTGGACCAACCATTTCACGCCATGTGGCACACTAAAAGACAAAAAATATTCAATTTTTATTATTATTATTTATTCATCTAAAAATATCATTAGTCATTGCACTTTCAATATTTTTTTATATTGGTCCCTGCACTTTAATATTGGTCCTTGAGGCATTTTTTTTTACAAAAAAAACTGTCAATGATATTATTATTTTTATTGAGTATAATTATAAAAAAAAAAGTTTTGAAAGAATTTTTTTTCAAAGAATTATTAAAAAATCATTTTTGTTCATTAAAAAAACTAATCACGTGGACCAATCATTTTTCAAAAATTATTTTTTAATAATTCTTTAAAAAGCTTTATTTTATTTTTTTATAATTATTCTCAATAAAAGTAATAAACAAAATGATAATATCATCGATAGTTTTTTTGTAAAAAAAAAGCTCATGGACCAATACCAAAGTGCATGAGTCAATATAAAAAAGTATTGAAAGTGCAAGGATTGATGATATTTTTAGATAAAAAATAATAAATAAAATAATAATTATTGTTTTTTGAATACTTTTTGTCTTTTAGTATGCCACGTGGCGTGAAATGATTGGTCCACGTAGCATACCACTAGTTTTGGATTTTTTTAACTGAGAGTAAACAGAAGGACTAAAGCCAAAAGTTTTAGAAAGTGCAGGGATCAATGCCAAACAAAAAAAAGCGCAGGGACTAATACCAAAATTGGGCGAAAGTGCAGGGACTAAACACACATTTAAGCCTAAATTTTATGCTCTCTGTTTTTTTTATTGAGGAAATAGTTATTTGGTCCTTAAAATGTTTGGGTATCGGCTAGTCATGCTTTAGTTTTTGGTTGTAACGGATTGATTTTATGTTCTTTTTATGTGGTTCTTTAGCACACCTTGTGCTAAGGAATGACTCAATATTTGTTTATATAATCCATTTTTTATTCTTAAAAAAAGAATTATGTTAATATTTTGATATATTGAAGGATTATTGTGTTTACTCGTTACACAAGAAATAAAATGTCTATTATATTTTCTTTAATGTTTTCGATTTAAATCCTTAATAAAAAAATTAATTGCAAGTCCCGTAAGTTTAGTTCAATTGATAAAAGATATTTAATAATATATGTATGGTTGGGATTTGAACCTCAAACTTCCTACTTAAAATTATAAAAAATCAATTCCTGAGAAAAGGATTTTTGTTTTGATGAAATAATCATTAAACTGAGTAACAAATAAATAAATACAAAAATAAGAATTGGTTGGTTCAACCAGATTCAACTTAAGTTCAATATGGTTCAACCATATTATAGTATAACAAGTGGAAATGTGTTCTTAATGACACTTGGTAACAAGTTTATTTAAAAGATTGATTTTATTTTATGTGTTGATTCAAATGCTTCAAATGGTTCTTCATATTAATCATCCGGTGAATTGCCTGGCTCCAAGTCCAAGTTCAGATAGTTCTGCTTTATATTAGGTTATTCTTAAAAAGAAAAAAGAAAAAAAGAATATATATATATATATATATATATATATATATATATATAGGTTATGCTTCTAAGTTGTTTCTAAGACCTGAAAATTCAACTCTCTTATGTTGACATGCTTTTATATAACAACAATGGTGTACATTAACGTCAGATTTTTGCAGGTTTGGTGTTAGTTGACTAGGAGGCAATCTTCAAGGAATATAAGCATGCCTCCACAAAGTGACTTCATAAACCAAAACTTCAAATTTTCCAACAATAAATCCTTTGGTTCCTATGGTTGATTTTATTCATTCCTATTTAAAAATAAAGTAAATGTTAACCAGTGCTATGGTTAAGGGATTTGGATCCTCTCCGGTGAAAATTTGATTGGATGCTATGCACTGTAGATCTGAACCTTTAATTACTCTTTTAATAATTATAAATGCTTGCAATGAAAAAAAAATTAAATGGGTTAGATTTCACTAAACTCTCCGGTCACAGGAGAGAATCTATTCTCATAGTTAAAGACTTTAAAATGGTAACTTTTTATAAAAATTTGTGTAAATGTGCATTGAAAATTGAAAACTTTTTAAGAGAATAATTACTTGATTTATAACGCTTAAAGATTGCCCCAGAAACACTCTTTCTTTTCTTAACAAGACCATTATAATTTATAATTATGCACGACTGTAGCAACCAAGAAGAGCCTCAGAATTCTGACATACACTTTCAAGTCATTAGGCCATTGTGCCAAACTGTTTTTTTTTTTAGGGAAGGCCATCGTGCCTAACTGTCTGCCTAATTGTTGTCATTTTTCCCTTCCTATCTCTCCTCCTTAATCCTTATACACAATTAACCCAAATAAACCTCTGTCAATATTCTAATGAAATGTTTAATGTAAAGTATACACATGGAGTGATAATAAGGTGAGTTAGGGTCTTTTGGAGGGATCAACATAGGGATTACACTGATAACAAGGAAGTGTTCAACTCCTTCACTAACCACCATTAACAAACATGGAACTTGATTATTTTTAGCTGTATCCGATATGATGGGGGGCGGCCACTAGTATTAGGGGATTGCAACTCAAGCTACGTAGCCACTCAAAGCGTGCACGAGTGGAAGAGTTTGAAAGGGATTTAACATGTATATAAGAAATAATCAAATGAATATAATTTGGAGGACTTGATTAATCAAGGCACACATTCACATATATATTTGCGAGAGTTCAATGTTGAATGAGGAAAAAGAATCTCAGTCAGCCCCAGGAAGAAGTTTCTGAGTAGATTGCCTGCTGGTTGTTCCAAAACCTCCTCTAACACCTGCAGGGATGATTCTGGATGGTGACAACACCTCTGCAAATGAAAATTTATATGAATCTGTTCCTAATCTACTCTGCAACCACCCTTTGCCTCCAGAAAATCCATCACCAACGATCCATGTGTTCTTAAACCCAAGCCCTGTTAGTGTTCTAGCAACTATCTTTGCTGAGTCCGAGTACCTATATTATACGTATTGTCCAAAAATCAGAAGTTGATTAACACTATAAAAATAAAGTTAGGAAAATGCTAACAAGTGCCCCAGGGGAACTAGTAAGCATGACCCAAAAAGTTAATAAGTATTGAAAGCGTCTCAGATGTTCGACACGTGACGGTGACAGTGACGTGACCCCGACATGTGAGGTTACATTCAATAATTATATTTTCACAAATTACTAAGTGTCGGTGGCATGTTCCGCGTATGTGTCTCGTAGATAATCATCCACCATTTAGTGAACTGAAAATGGTTAGTTAATAATAAGATAGATTTGAAAGGAAACCTACGAGTCCAAGATCACAATGTTGGTGCCTTTGTTGATTTTCTTCAGATATGAAATCTTTAATGCTGCTATTTCAGCTTCCACTCTCTTCACATTCCTTACTAGTCCTCTTATCTTGTTTGGCACTTCTTCCAATCTGTGTTCAAATAAAAGCCATAACAAGTGATGCTCATGCTATGATTAATTGAAATTGATAAAATAAGAAAATATGATTTCAGAGAGTATAGGATACACTTTAACATAATACACTGATCATAACTAAGGCAACAAATCTTAACTTATTTACAATTAATGATAACTAACTTGTAAACTACCTCCAACCAATTCTACCAGGTTGATCATATCATATAAATAAGATTGTATAGCTCATGTTGTAGCCTTATAGGAATTTGATTTCATGCATTCAAGCAATCATGCAGTCACCAATATGGACTCCATTTACTAAAGTAGGAATGCAAGCCATCTGATCTTAACTTAACGGTTTAGATTACACGACTGCATCAAACATGTGATTTCCACGAGAATCTAAATACAAATTGTACTATGAGTACTAGATAGAGGGAAGACACTTACGGAATGGCAACCATCTTGTTTTTAGCACTAGACGGAAGGCGAGGAATACCGGATTTGTCCTTATCCTTCTCTGACCTAATATCAATCAAAATGTAGTTTTGTGTGCATAACATATCAAGTGTTTGAGCTGGTGTCAAGTCTCCTGCAAAGAAAACACATGCATCATCCAAAGAAAGAAAAATGTTGTTTGACATAAGGAGCTTGAAAATTCACAAGGCCACGGCTTTGTGTAAAACCATATAGAAGCACAAAATTTGCATCAAAGCATGTCAAGGGTAGTAGTACCTTTGTACCCGCGAAAATTGAAGGAGATGGCAGACCAGATAGGAGGAAACAAGAGGTATGCAATGAATAGTGCTCCAGCTGTTCCAGCAATCACGGTAGGATCTGATGAAGTTATAGTTTCCATGGTTGATGAGGCTATTGGCTTGGCACCTTCAATCACCTTGGTTGTTTGTTGTGCAGCATCTGCCACTGTCTAAAATCAAAGATGATATCCGAATCAGATTGATAAATTAACTTGGTTTTGCAAAAGCAGTAAATTCTAGCTTCAAGTTAGAATCAATTCTGAAAGCAAAATCAATTCTACTTGAGAATATTCTAATATGTGGAAATTAGTTCTACACATCTTAAATCAATTTTGACTCCTCCAAAAGTGGAACCAAGAAAATTCTGTGTTGTATATAGCTTCAAATCTCTATAAGCGTCTAGTATAGCAGCATCTAGTTAGATATTTGAAAAGAACGATTCAAAATCCAAAAGAACTTTTACAGTTCACATGAAAGTATATCAACCCAAATCTCTCTAAAGGCATGTGACAGTACACACATTTATCCACCTGTTATGGGTGGTGGTTAGTAGTACAATGGAAAGTGATGATGTAAAAATGGACCTCAAACCAACCCTCACCCTCATAATTGCTTTCTATCCACCGGTGACCATATAAAACCAAAGACATAAAAGAGTGTGTTTATGGAATTTGGATCCCAAAAGTTTATTTAGCACATTATAGCCCAAATAAGACTCAAATTCAACATTGCAAAAACATTACATTCCCCTAAATGTTAACTAACATTGCCATGCCAGATGCCAGAGATAAATGTTACCAAAACAAATGTCATTATAATCCAGATAAAATTGGTCTCAAGTAACATAGGAAGAGCATGTCTGAATTGATTTATTTGAGCTTATCTACCAGCACAAACACTTGTGAGATTTTCTGAAAGAGCTTATAAAAAGAACCTATGACATGTTGATAAGTAGTTTTCAACTTATATTCATAAGCTCTTTGAGATAACTTATGAAAACAACTTCTAACTTGTATAAAAAGAGTTTGGCTTTATCTTATCTTTTGTTCTAGAAATAGCTTACACATAAACACTAATATAATTATCGCTTATACTATAAGTGCTTAACTAATTAATTATCCAAACGGTCCCAATCCCAAGACTGAATGAATTAAGCAAACCTTAGCAGCAGTTTGAGTATCAAGACCAGAGCTTTGAAGTGCTTCTTGAGCCTTCTTGGAAGCCTCAGAGAAAGCTGGAGAAGCAATTTTCAAAGCCTCTTGTCCAGCCTGCTGCACAATTGGCAACGCCGTATCGAAGCCAGGCTTCAAAGCACTCCCTACAGCTTCAGCAACACGTTGTGCTGAGTCGAAAAAACTAGAACCAACCACCTGAACCTGATCAATAGTTTGCTCCACCTATATATAAAAATAAAATAATGCATTTCTAGTTAAAGGGCATGCATGTGAATTGAAGGAACTTGTTAAAGTTAGAAACTTTGGAAGAAAAAGTTACTTGGGTGAGAGAAGAAACAATTTGGTCCTTGGAGATGTTAACAGCAGCTCTAGCTTCATTAGGAGGGGTGAAAAGAGCAAGTAGTGAAATGGTGGTTGATGTTGGTAATGATATGCGTCTAAGTTGAGGTTTTGAGAAGGTGGTGATTGTGTGAGGTAAAGTGGTAGGAGATGGAAGAGAAGGTTTTGTTGTTGGAAGTGAAGCCATGGCTGTAATCTCCATTGCCATTGTTAGTTGCTAGTGGTTGGTTGGTTGATGATAGAGGAGTGAAGTGGAGTAGTGAGTGTTTGTGTGATTAGAGATGTGTGGTTGAAATCTAAAGATTCGACCACTTTTGATGTATTTGAGGTTTCAACATCATCACCATTCCACGTGGAATATTGGTTTTGGAGGAGAATAAATAAAAATGGGCCAAAAAGCTTTTAACCCGGATTGGGTAACCGATTTTGTAAAATTTATGTAACTTGTCAGGTTTTTGACTTAGAGTTTCGAAATTCTAATTCTGGTTCCTTAATTTCTTCTTCTTAAGAGATTTGTTTTTTTATGTTTGCCGCTTTTAAGAATTTTGTTCTTTCCTATCAATTGTGGTCTCTGTAAATACTAGAGTTGCCAACAGTAGTTGAACTTGAATCTAACAAGCAAAAATGGGTAAGTCAATCACCTCTTTCATCTTGCTTAACATGCACTTAATCCAACTGTTATGATATACGTTACCGATTTATAACCATGTGAAGATACAATTCTTTTTGTTTTTCTGTTTTAACCTCACCCTTTCATTTTTTATTTGATCAAAACATTATACAGAATTTGATAAGAAGCCAAAAGTAAGGAGCACAAAAGGAAAGATTCGTTCGGTGCATGTTCGACATGCAAAGAACAAGAATGAAGTTGCTAAGAAACAAAAATTAGGGGATACAGAGCTAGAGCCTTATTTGACGTCCGAACCTTTTCTTCCTAAGAAGCAAAAACGAGAAAGTAAGTTTTACTCAATGCTGTAATGGTGTGTTGATATGTTCTTTGCAGTTAAGTTAGCCGGACTTGGGAAATTCAGCGCATTTCATTCTCTATTATTTCCTTGTGGCTGTTGTGTGTTGTCTTTTTTTTTCCCTTTCTATTTAACACTTTCAGCCATATAAAAATAACCTCACCTTCATTTCTTATTTGATAAAAACATTCAACAGAATTTGGTAAGAAGCAAAAAGTAAGGAGCATAGAGGCAGAGCTTCGTTTGATGTTCAAGAAAAAGGGACTAAGTAAGTTTACTCAATGCTGTAATGTTGTATTAATTAATATATTAATTTGAGTTAACATGCACTTTCCGTCCATTTAAAATCACATGAAGACACAATTCTTTCTGCTTTTCGGTTTTATAAAAATGCAACCTCTTGATAGAGTTAATATGCATATAAGTTGGTTATGTTTATCTTGCTATTGTTGCTGGATTTCGGAAATTAAACCCATTTAATTGCTCCCTCCATTCCAAATGATAAGTCGTTTTGATGGATTAAGAAATGTAATGTTCTATAGAAAAATGATATTATTTAAGTAACTTTACAAAATTGTCGTTTTGATATCGACAATGTCAATCCATACTAGTATGTAAATTGTAAGCATGCCAATGCAAAGATAATTCCTGACAAAATAAAAAATAAATTAAAAAATCAAGTAAGAGCACAACATAGCTTGCTAAGGGGATTGTTCTGATAAACGAGCATAAATGGAGCATAAGATAAACATAGCAAAATTCATTCGTAAAAAATAAAAGAAAGATGCAACGAGAGGATGTATGTATGATGAAGAGATGAAGAACGTATATGTGAGATGAGCTGAAAAAACGTAAATGTACATGTGAGATGAAGATATAATTGCGCTGATAAAATAAATCAAGGGGTAAAAAAAAGGTAATATTTAATTATAAAGTTCATTCCATTGCATACATCTAGGGCTGACAATGAACCGAACCAACTCGAAAATAGTTCGAGACTCGATTCGACAATTGAATCGTTGAACTTGGTTCATGAATCAAATAAGTCGAACTTGAGTTCAAAATTAAGTTCGACGAATAAACGAGTTGAACTTGAGCTAAATATAGTTTGACTCGTTTGGTTCATAAACCAATATATATGTGTGTGTATTATTTTGTATATAAAAATATGATATGTAATTTATTACACGTTTCTTCTACTAATTATGTACTATTTTTTATATAAGTTATAACAAATTTGATTATAAATTAATGAGAATTATAATAAAAGAGAGAGGAAAAACAAGCTAATTACCTTGTGCAAGACTGCAAGCTTTTAAACAAATATGCAGACTAAATAAGTCCCACATCGGACAGTTTTGAAAACATCAGAGACGAAGAGCTTATATAAAGAGATGTGCATCACATTGTAAAACATGTATACAAATGAGCAACAGTAATAAATGTAAAGAGATGTTTGTTTGTATAATTTTAATTAAATTTTTTAAATTTTAAAATATTATGAAAATTATTGATATATTGATTTATTATCAAAATATTATCAAGGTATATAACAAAATTATTTTTGAATTCAACATATTTTAATTTGTATTCATATAAAATTAAGGTAAAATTATTAACATCATAACATAAATGTGTGTGTTGTGTAAAAGAAACATCATAAATAAATGTATAAATTACGTGTTATGTAAAAGCAACATTGCGATTGTGATAAAAGAATATCTTTAAAAACTACATTTTTCGTAAAGTTTCCATATTCTCCTTCTATTTTTCCTTCTTTAATGAGAACTTTTGTTGATTTTGAGAAACTACTCTTGATAAAGCTACATATAATTGACCATGACTGAAAATATGTCGTGGAAGATAGATTCCGACATTGTGAATGATCCGCCTTTGTGACTTATTTATGGTAATAGCAAAACTTAGTCTAACGGAAAACTGTTTACTACTAAGCACAAAGGGAAGTCATGAACTCGCATTTATTTTTAATTTAATTCTGGGCTAGAATGCTCTTTTTCAAGCATCGCTTCCTGTTAGGATTTCCACATCCATCATATTCTTAAATAAACCACGACATAACAATTGTGTTCCATTACACAGACCATATCTAGGGTCAATGTTTCGCAACAATATCAAAGGTGCACATTTTTTACCTTTAAAATATGTGGTGGGATACTTCCTTGAGCAGTTGAGCTTAGGAATTCATGTTGATATAATTTATGACTATCCCCTTCACCTCGTTAAATGACAACAAATTATGTTATTCTCTTGACAACTAATTGATAATTATGTCATTTAATTTTTGAACATCATCGTTTGTAGGTATAATTATGGCTCTTTCGATCATATATATGAATTATGATATTACTCTTCGTCTATGAATCACATACACTCCTCATATTAGATGTGTCTGAACACGTGTTGCATCCGCATCCACAAATATAATTACTCTAAATTATGTGATTTTCTCAAATTATCAACGTTATCGGCGTGTCAGTATCCGTGTTGTATCTGGAGTCGGTGTTCATATCCATACTTCTTAACGGTCCGATCTTTTTATGGCCTCTCACATGGTGGTTTGAATGTAACAAAAAACAAAAGATGATGGTGTGAAGCTTTCTAGTGTTTTTGAGTTTAGTTGTTGCTAACATGAGTGTGATTATCGTTTAACAATTTTGAATCCTTTAAATGGTTTTAACACTTTGATTTCACTGTATTTTGTTGGATATTGGATGGAGGCCATAGAAGCAGTTTATCAATTGTATACATGAAGAACGTTTGAAATCACAAAGAAAAACAATGCTTTTATTCCTTTAAACGGCAGTGGAAGGAGCTTAACGACAGAGGATGTTATTGCTTATTTTTCCTTTATTTAATATTTAAAACAACCATAGTTCTCTTTATATATATATAAAACAACGCTATCATAATTTGTATAAGCAATTATAAACCAGCAAAGTTAAATAATTCTTAAAATTAATCGTAAACAATTTGAATCATAATCGCTTATGAACCAACAAAGTCAAATATATAATCCATAAAATTAATCGACTTTGATTAGTTGTAACATGAAAGAAAAAGAAAAAAACTAAACATATTAATTCTGAATTCTGATGCAGATGGTTGAGAAAAACTAAACAATGAACGAATTATTAACTATGAGAACCCTACTAATATAGTGCTAACAAATCTTTTTCTAAAATATTTTGTCTCCTAATCTTTTTTTAGAGGATTTAAAGTCAAATCTTTAACATTATTATTTATCCATGTTTGTTACTAATATTTTTTTAGAGGATTCAAAATCCAATCTTTAACAATATTTTTTGCTCACGTTTGTTACTAATTTTATTTTTTTAAGATTTAAAGTTCAATTTTTAACATTATATTTTGCTCACGTTTGTTATTAATTTTTTTAGAGGATTTAAATTTCAATCTTTAACATTATTATTTTTGCTCAAATTTGTTACTAATCTTTTTTTTAAGAGGATTTAAAGTCCAATCTTTAACATTATTTTTTGGTCACGTTTGTTACTAATATTTTTTTTAGAGGATTTAAAATCCAATCTTTAACAATATTTTTTACTCACGTTTGTTGCTAATATTTTTTATAGGATTTAAAGTCCAATCTTTAACAAAAAAAAATTCTCTCACGTTTCTTACTAATCTTTTTTTAGAGGATTTAAATTTCAATCTTTAACATTATTATTTGCTCACGTTTGTTACTAATCTTTTTTTAGAGGATTTAAAGTCCAATCTTTATCATTATTTTTTGCTCACGTTTGTTACAATTGATCAAGTTTAAGGAAGAGTAACTTATATTAATAAAATAATATGGAAATACTGTTTTTGTGGAAGTAATAAAATAATATGGAAATAATATTTTTTGTGGAAGGGATGTAAAAATACCTGGAAATTTTTGTCGGTTGTATTGAGGGGAACAACATAGATGTACAACATAAAATCGGCTGATAAAAAAGTAACATGAGTTTTTATTTTGTGCTGGTTTTTTGTGAGTTTGATATGTGATTAACGGGAGTAAAAGAGGGTTAACGGGGACGATTAGTGACATGAATTAGTAATCCACGTGTTATTCTATAATTGACTAACAATAAGAACATTTCATAAGGAATTGTGTGTAAGTTTTCTCTTTAAATTAAATTTATTCTTATCTATTTGTTACATGTGTTATCTGTATTTAAAATTAAAATTAAAAATTAAGTGTATATTTGGAAAAAAAGTCCAACCGAAAAGTGTGCTGAAAGGAGTAGTTTTCTTTATATATAATATAGATAATTATAATATAATTATATTTTTTCTCTTTTTTATAAAAAGAAACTTTTGAAGTATAAAATTTGAGCAGACGAGCTGAGTTGCTCGTGAACTTTAAACGAGTCGAACTCGAGTTAAAAAAAAAGGTTCGTATTGAACTCGAGTCAAGTTTTGAGCCGAACCAATTCTTATCGAGTCGAGCTCAGCAAGTTCCACTCGATTCAGCTCATTTCAAACCCTAATTAGAGGGAATTGGATATTGAAAGATATATGGTGGTATGGAATGGAATGGATTCCATTGAATACCATTCCACTCCATTCATTGTCGTTTTGATATCGACAATGTCAATCCATACTAGTATGTAAATTGTAAGCATGCCAATGCAAAGATAATTCCTAACAAAATAAAAAACAAATTAAAAAATCAAGTAAGAGCACAACATAGCTTGCTAAGGGGATTGTTCTGATAAACGAGCATAAATGGAGCATAAGATAAACATAGCAAAATTCATTCGTAAAAAATAAAAGAAAGATGCAACGAGAGGATGTATGTATGATGAAGAGATGAAGAACGTATATGTGAGATGAGCTGAAAAAACGTAAATGTACATGTGAGATGAAGATATAATTGCGCTGATAAAATAAATCAAGGGGTAAAAAAAAAAGGTAATATTTAATTATAAAGTTCATTCCATTGCATACATCTAGGGCTGACAATGAACCGAACCAACTCGAAAATAGTTCGAGACTCGATTCGACAATTGAATCGTTGAACTTGGTTCATGAATCAAATAAGTCGAACTTGAGTTCAAAATTAAGTTCGACGAATAAACGAGTTGAACTTGAACTAAATATAGTTTGACTCGTTTGGTTCATAAACCAACTCGATATATATGTGTGTATTATTTTGTATATAAAAATATGATATGTAATTTATTACACGTTTCTTCTACTAATTATGTACTATTTTTTATATAAGTTATAACAAATTTGATTATAAATTAATGAGAATTATAATAAAAGAGAGAGGAAAAACAAGCTAATTACCTTGTGCAAGACTGCAAGCTTTTAAACAAATATGCAGACTAAATAAGTCCCACATCGGACAGTTTTGAAACAAATATGCAGACTAAATAAGTCCCACATCGGACAGTTTTGAAAACATCAGAGACGAAGAGCTTATATAAAGAGATGTGCATCACATAGTAAAACATGTATACAAATTGAGCAACAGTAATAAATGTAAAGGGCTACAGCAGTCCAACACTATCGTGCCTAACTGTCTGCTCTACATATGTTTGTTTTATTATCTTCTACATATGTTTGTTTGTATAATTTTTTAATTAAATTTTTTTAATTTTAAAATATTATGAAAATTATTGATATATTGATTTATTATCAAAATATTATCAAGCATATAACAAAATTATTTTTGAATTCAACATATTTTAGTTTGTATGCATATAAAATTAAGGTAAAATTATTAACATCATAACATAAATGTGTGTGTGTTGTGTAAAAGAAACATCATAAATAAATGTATAAATTACGTGTTATGTAAAAGCAACATTGCGATTGCGATAAAAGAATATCTTTAAAAACTACATTTTTCGTAAAGTTTCCATATTCTCCTTCTATTTTTCCTTCTTTAATGAGAACTTTTGTTGATTTTGAGAAACTACTCTTGATAAAGCTACATATAATTAAACATGACTGAAAATATGTCGTGGAAGATAGATTCCGACATTGTGAATGATCCGCCTTTGTGACTTATTTATGATAATAGCAAAACTTAGTCTAACGGAAAACTGTTTACTACTAAGCACAAAGGGAAGTCATGAACTCGCATTTATTTTTAATTTAATTCTGGGCTAGAATGCTCTTTTTCTAGCATCGCTTCCTGTTAGGATTTCCACATCCATCATATTCTTAAATAAACCACGACATAACAATTGTGTTCCATTACACAGGCCATATCTAGGGTCAATGTTTCGCAACAATATCAAAGGTGCACATTTTTTACCTTTAAAATATGTGGTGGGATACTTCCTTGAGCAGTTGAGCTTAAGAATTCATGTTGATATAATTTATGACTATCCCCTTCACCTCATTAAATGACAACAAATTATGTTATTCTCTTGACAACTAATTGATAATTATGTCATTCAATTTTTGAACATCATCGTTTGTAGGTATAATTATGGCTCTTTCGATCATATATATGAATTATGATATTACTCTTCGTCTATGAATCACATACACTCCTCATATTAGATGTGTCTGAACACGTGTTGCATCCGCATCCACAAATATAATTACTCTAAATTATGTGATTTTCTCAAATTATCAACGTTATCGGCGGGTCAGTATCCGTGTTGTATCTGGAGTCGGTGTTCATATCCATACTTCTTAACAGTCCTCTCTTTTTATGGCCTCTCAGATGGTGGTTTGAATGTAACAAAAAACAAAAGATGGTGGTGTGAAGCTTTCTAGTGTTTCTGATTTTAGTTGTTGGTAACATGAGTGTGATTATCGTTTAACAATTTTGAATCCTTTAAATGGTTTTAACACTTTGATTTCACTGTATTTTGTTGGATATTGGATGGAGGCCATAGAAGCAGTTTATCAATTGTATACATGAAGAACGTTTGAAATCACAAAGAAAAACAATGCTTTTATTCTTTTAAACGGCAGTGGAAGGAGCTTAACGACAGAGGATGTTATTGCTTATTTTTCCTTTATTTAATATTTACATAAACACCAATTAATACTGGTATTCTTATACTCATATATCATTCATAAATTTTTATTGATATCATTTATGTCGTCCTGTCTTAAAAGAGAGACCAACCCACTAAGATAGCTGCAGCATATTGGACAAAAAATAAGCACTGGAATGAAAAATCCTAATACAACAAACCATCATAATGTGTTATGCATACTAAGTATCTTAACCTGTTCCACTCATCTTGATCTACTTTAAAAATGATTTACGTTCTGCACTTCCACCCTCATTAAGGTGTATTGTTTTCCTTTACATATGTAAACTCTTCTTTTCATCAAAATATTTATAAATATATTTATTTCAATGTTATTTTTCTTGGTTACCATATTATAGATACAAAGTTTATCAAATTTTCATTATACACAAGAGATGTGCACTACAAGAAAATATGTGATTTGCTACGGCCAATTTCGGAGCTACTCCGCAGCGAATTTCTAGTAAACTCATTTAGCTAGAGATATGCTATGGAATAACTATTGAATCAGCCGTAGCATGGATTGAGAGACAAATTTGCTAGGGAATTAATTACAAGTAAATCCGTAGCTAGTAAAACGAAAATCCTAGCAAATATTTAGTTAGTCCGCAGCAAAAAAGCATTCAAAATGAATTTTCTGTAGCAACATAACTATGACTTCTTAAAGCAATTTCGCAACAAATCCACAGCAAAAAACTAAGGACATTTCATAGCAATTTTGCAGCAAATCAATAGCAAAATTTCAAATTAAATAAAACAAAATTTTATTACCTTCCGAAACAAATCCTAAACAAACATACATAATTTTGAAACAAATACATACTCTGAAGACCAATGACTACACATTTTCCATCAACTAATGCTTGCTTTGCTAGTCTTACAGTGGCAGGTACTTCTGCACATGTGTCTAAAGAAACGCTACAGAGCCAAGAACATATTTAGTACAGGGACAAGTGACACATCAAAATAGAGACTGTGTATTCAGGCACCACTTAAATATTAATACCCGGTGTCTTGCCCAGTATAATTGTCATAGTTGACTAGTGTTAGGCTTATCATTTAGGAAGGCACTAGCTAACAACAATTCTACTCGTAATTCTGTCCAAAATTTTGCTGCCTTTTTATACATGTCCTGAGAAGTTTCATACAAACAATAAGGTCATCAGGTGAAAGTATTGAACTCAAAGGATATATAAATGAAACTTCAGATAACATATATGATCATACATGTTATAATTTTAGAAAACAATATCTGCATCTATGAAAAACTCAACAACAAGTAATAGATCATAGAAAAGTAGCAAGAAAATGGTTAACTAGCGAACAAATTCTAATAATATAAATCATTCAGATCATAGTTATAGAGAAAATTGAAGTGGAGGACTTTGTTCACATAGCTTCCTAATGCCTCGAAATGTGAAGAAGCATCACAAATTGCATAAATTACTCCGTAAAATAATGATGTACCTGAATCTCCTCAAATGGTCCACTTGCATCACCTCGAAAATAAAAGGACCAACTTACAACTGTTCAATTTGATTATGCATTTTCTGAACTTCAGCGGCCACTGGATCACAAGTGCACGTTTAGAAGTTGAAACCTAAGAAACCAAACAACCACCGTTTCCTCTCTAAACCACCGTCGCAAGAAATTCACCACATTCTCAGATTGAAGCTTTTTCAGAATCTATGAACAACGAGATTTCAGGTATGAAAACAGAGAAAGTAGAAGAACAAGTTCTGAATAATAATCCTTCTCTAACGAGTTTCAAAAAACGAAAGAGAAAACTGAGTAAACAGAAGAAGAAATTAGCTACACAACAAAATGATAGTTTGAACTGTAACATGATTTCTGAGTAAACAGAAGAAGAAATTAGCTACACAACAAAATTGATATTGTGATCATATATAATTGTCATACCTCAGAAACTGAGAGATCAAGATCCACGATAGCTGATTGTGTAGGTGATGTAAAACCTGCCTGCAATAAATGATCATAACTCATACATTGATACATACATATATAATAATTAAAATGAGGCTTAAGGAAAAGAATATATATATATATATATATATATATATATAGATATAGATATTTGATACATACTGTAAAACCAAACTGAATAGGACCCAAAGCAACAATGAGAACACAAGCAATGACAGAGATGGAAGAGTCACGAATGGCTTGAATTTAAAAGTACACTAACCTCTATAGCATCATCTTGATTCACACATAAAATAAGTACAAAAATAAGTACAAAAAATCTAGCACATTACATGTCTTTACATATCTAGAACTCAAAGGTTAGTACTAGTACAATCCTAGGGTATTATAACATTGCCATAAGTTTCAATAATAACCTGGACGTTAATACTAAAATCAAACCTTTTAGAACACTGAACACCAAAACAAAAATAAATTCAGAAAATACAGTGTTACATTTTAAGATTTCAATTACTATTTTTTATTGAAGAATGTATACACATTGGATGAAAACTACATCTCAATTTCTTTGTATACCATCGTTGTTGAGAGGCCTGAGAACATCGTCAATTATATGTCTAACACTTTGAAGAAACTTCAAATCATCTTATGTTTTGTTGAACATTTTCGTCGAAGCTCATAAGTCCTCCCTCACTGCAATTTGATATTTGAAAACATAGTCACAATCAGAATTCAGAAGTCACAATTCAGAAGTCTTTGAAAACATAGTCACAATTTTAAGGATCATGATTCTTTTTATCTCCCTAATATATATAACATGACACAATTTAAAAAGTTTTCAGTTAATATTCAATAAAGCAATATCCAAAGTTATTCAGATATATAACAAGCACAAATGTGAGAATTAGAATGTCAACCGAAACACAGTTAAAAATAATTGTTAGCTTCGCTAATATTCATGAAAGATGGTTGTTGAACTCACTTTTAAGGCACACATCATAAGAAGTTAGAACAAACACAGTATTGAAAAATTGAGTTAGAGTTAAGCATTATATAAAAATAAATCTATCAATTACCATAGTTTATATTTTGGGTCACCCTTAAGATAAAATACACGGTCTCGTATACGATGGTGTACAAAGTTGTCAACATGACGTGGTAGTTTATTGACCGATAATACTCCATGACGACCACTTTAGGAGGGGAATAACCAACTGTCATTCTTTTCGTGGAGGTCGCAGAGATACTCAAGGCTGACCCCACCTTCTTCTCTCTTCTGTAACTTCATTCTTTGATGGCAAGCTTCAGGGCTTGCTCTGAGATAGATAAAACCATCAGAAATAAGGCCAGGCAAGGGTGTAATAAGTGCATCAGTGAATAAACCTTAAGTTTGCTTTCATTAAAGTTAGGGATTTGGATAAATATCCCCCATCACAACAGATCAAACTCAAATCAATAATTTGAATAATAAAATAAAACAAGTCATCATATATTAAAGCTTGAATTAAACACAAAAACACGAAGGGTGTAATGAGTGCATCAGTGAATAAACATTGTCCGCAAGGATATGTATCTCCATTAGGTTCAAAATGACGACCAAAACGATGACTCGACGATTTTATACCTCGATGTTAACACGATTACAGAGACAAATTAGTGTCTCTTCATCCGTCTCTTTCAAACAATTGAGGCATCTCATTGGTTTTACTCTAAAATTCAAAACAAAATCTAAGTGAAAACAAACTAATTTTGAAAACCTAAATCGACTAAGCTTTGTTTTCCATCGTCGCTGAGAAGATGGAGGCTGAAGTTGAAACTAAGCAATAGGAGCAATTTAAAACAACAGACAGTTCTAGTTGTTTGTTTGGTTGGTTTCTATCTTAATCTTAAGCCTCTAATGCCAAAAAGCAACAGTTTCTTCTGGGCAGGGGAGGGAAGCTAAGAGAGAATGTTTTTGTCTTCAAAACAATTTGCAGGAGACACGTCAAGAAAAGCAAGTGACCATCATAAATCATCATAAACAGTAACTCAAAGTTCAAACCATCAGACTTCCCTAATGTCAAAGATCTATAAGTTAAAATTAGTATACATGATTCTTATTTTAATATACATACATTTGCATTTAAAATGTATGACTTGTGGCTTGTACCAACTTCCTGCAGGACATGAGCAATTATTTGATAGAAACTTCATTGTTGAATATATCAATTCAACTTCCTACAAATCAAAACAAAGAACAAAAACAAGTAAGAAAAAGATTGAATGCATTGATTACTCTAGAATAGGAATTTGAAAAAAGTTACATAAATTCAACAACCTAATTCTGCGAGTTTAAACAAATTGAAGATAACATTGATCATAATAGAAAACGAAACAGAAAATGAAGATTGAAATCAAAAATTGAAGTATGAGAGGAAAAAAAAATTACATATCGTTGGTTGGATTGAATTGGTTGATATGCACAAAAGTGGCAACTCAAACCACTTTTACGAACCAAATCATTATCCTTCAAGGTAAAGTAAAAACGAAGAAGGTGAAACTATGATTTAGGGTTTGGAATTGGGGCTTGAGATTAGAGATCGATGAATTTGAAACAATAAACTTCCATAATCAATTCAACTTCCTACAGATCCAAACAATGAACAAAAACATAAATAACAAAAACATTGAAGACATTGATTACTCTAGAATATGAATTTGAAAAAAGTTACATAAATGCAATAACCTAATTATGCTAGATTTTACAAATTCAAACAAGAGAAAACGAATCAGAAAATGAAAAGAGAAAACCAAAATTGAAATCGGAAATTAAAGCATAAGATAATAGAAAAGAAAACTACGTATCGTTGATTGAATTGCGATCGAAGACTCAGGAAGATGCGATCGAAGACGGCGGAGGACAGAATTGTTCGGAGACTGAGAAGGATCGATCGGAAGAGGATGCGATTGATCAGAGATCCAACAGAGAAGGATGCAATCGATTGGAGAATCATCGGAGAAGGATGTGATCGATCAGAGATCCACCGGAGAATAATCGATGATGATCGGAGACAGAGGATGATGCGTTCATTCAAAGACGGAGGAGGGAGAGATCCACCGAAGCTAGAGACAGAGGATGGTGCATTCAATGGATCGGAGATCCACCGGAGAAAGATACCTTCAATCGGAGATGGAGGAAGAAGAGGTGGAACGGAGGAAGAGACACGAGATTGTGAAAATCATATGTAAAAAAAATATTATAATCTTTTAAAGAAAAAAGAAAATAAATAAATATTATTATATTATAATTATAATTATTAAAAACAAAGGATAAGTTCTACGTAGAGTAGTGTTTTAGTAGATTGGTAGCCAAAAAAAATTCTAGTTTGCTACAGATACAATCCGTATCAAAAATATGGTAGCATCTAGCCTATTTTCTTGTAGTGGTGGATCAAGTCTCCCACTTGCTTAAAGAGTTTAAGCTTCCTTGCCACTTAAATCAATTCATATGGGTTGTTTCAATGTTAATTAAATTAAAAAGCTATCAAAAGTTCAAAACATACAACGTAGCATCTCACCTATATTATCTATAACTAAATCTACACTTAACTTTTCATTAATTTTCTTTTTAATGTACTCTAACAAACACTAGGTCAAAAGTTAACATTCATGCATCTTGTTGTGAAGTGTAATCTTCTTTCTAGTACATATCAAACAATGGAATCCTATA
Source organism: Medicago arabica (assembly GCA_946800305.1). Taxonomy (NCBI): domain Eukaryota; kingdom Viridiplantae; phylum Streptophyta; class Magnoliopsida; order Fabales; family Fabaceae; genus Medicago; species Medicago arabica. The sequence continues at coordinate 51,527,954 of OX326968.1, forward strand.
ATTAATATATTTCACTTCATTCAATTGCATATCACTAATTCAAACATATATATCTGTAAGGATACAATACAAAGCAACTTTGCTTACAATGTAGGGTAAATTTAATTTGTATTGAATCTTAGCTCCAACCCATATCATTTCTCTCCCAATTAGAATCGTTTACAAGGTTTTCATTATTAGCAATGTTTTACCATTTTGTTATTTTCTTCCATTTAACTTCCTCTTGTTTGTTAGTTAGGTAGTTTGGAGGGATGGTTAGTTTGTTTTTCTGTTAAGTTGGTTATCTTTAAATGTTTCATTCTAGTTAGTAATTTTTAGCACATGTCCACCTTGTATCTATGTGATAGAATTATTGTCGGTTATTTAAGTAGAGTGTAAGCAAAAAACTACAATTTTCACCTATAAAATAGAATTTCATAAACACAACTTAAGATAATCCAACAAGAAAAGCTATTCATACTGATTCAATTCACAGTGCGTCAGAATTGAGAGATTATTAATTATATACTTTGTATAATTGCTAAGAGCATACTTGGAGGAAATAAAAATGACAAACAGAGACACCCATTATGTGACAAATATTCAATATTAATTTTTAATTTGAATATGAGGTTAAAAGAAGCATGTGGGTTCTGTTTGTTTTCGGGCTTTTGAGGTGTGAAATTTGTTTGTAGGCTGTTGGAATTTTGTCTATGGGGTACTTGTCATGTAAACACAGTTCATTTTCAAATATATTAACCACAATAATACCACCTTATGTCACCTCATTCCCTTGGATTTTTCTTCACCAACTTGAAGATCTCTTTCTACTAACAGACTCAAGTCTCAAAATACCATCGTGCCCTACTTTTAAATGTGCTAGTAATCTACCTCATGGTCATGGAGTTTCATAAATGCATACATGAAATACGTGTCTTACTTTTTATGTACTAAATATAAATACACTCACTATTACTAAATATGAAAATGATAAAAAAAAAATTTTAAATGAATTAAGAATGAATGAAATCTTATATGAATATTTATCATGTTATTCTTTCAATTATGTAATGTTCAAATGTATACCAAAATATAGACACAACCCTTCAAAGTTTTCTCATCCAAGATCCATCTTTTAAACATTTCCTAAAATTGGTGTAAAAAGTTGGGTTATCAGAGAAGTGCTAAAACGTTCGAGGATGTCATATTGAGTTAAGAGCAACCAGACAAGTTAAATTGGATGACACATCTTTATCCAAAACTTTAACACATTGGATATAAGTTCATTTATATGATGTTCAACTTTCACTTTTACATACAACATGAGACACTTATCAACAATCACCCCTTAATTGTGAATTCATCACATCATTTGAGACTTCTCTCTCTTAAGTGAAATTGTTTTCATCCTCATATACTTGCATCATGAACATCAAGGAAACAAGCTGCTTTTACCACCATTGTTAGAAAGATGTTCGACATAAGAGTTGGTCGCCTTTAGTCCAAAATCAGCTCTGATACCATCATTGGGGAAAGGAGTCTTAAAACACTGGGGAATTATCAAATTAGAGTGAGAACAACCGCAACGGAGGAATTCAACATCATGTCTTTCCCCAAAATCTTAAGTACTCATTTTGTACCATAACACTTTTATGATGTTTAACTTCCCCTTTTCCATCCAAATATAAGACTCTTGCTTAATATACCAATACAAAAAGAAAACAATATTAGAAAAGGGAAAAAAAACAAGAGGAGAAAGAAAAGAAAATGTCATGAATAATATGATGGATAAAGAAGGCAAAAAATGAGAGAATACATAAATGTGACATGGAAAATAGGGAATGTGTAAAAAATCAACATTAGTCTTCATCTAAACGACTAAACCTTTTACAATTCATTTTTTTAGAATATGTATACTATTCAACATTCTACTTAACCACATTTTAGTTATGTTTATCACAATATAAGGGATTGGTATTTCCTCACCTCACAATTGCATGAGTGCAATTTGAATCAGATGCCTTTTAACAATACCTTTGAAGAAGAAAACAAAACCAAAATCTGACAAAAAACACGTTATTAATTAATTAATTACCTCATTCATGAACATCATTGTTACATAAGCCATTATTTTCTTATTGATCAATTAGCCCACAACTTCTTTTCATAAACAAACCCTTTTTCTCAAACTCTCATGGAAAACACAGACACCTTAAAAGTTCCACACCAAATTCATCAAACTCACAAAAACAACAATATTTCTTTGATCCCTCATGAAATAGAAAAATCCTATGAGAACAAAGACAGGAACACTGTTAAGAAGATTCCAAAAACATCAAACAAAGGTCATCAGAAAAAGTATCTAGGAGTGAGACAAAGGCCATCAGGAAGATGGATAGCTGAGATCAAAGACTCATCACAGAAACTAAGACTATGGTTAGGTACTTTTGATAGAGCAGAAGATGCTGCTCTGTCTTATGATTCTGCTGCAAGGCTTCTTAGAGGAAGAAATGCCAAAACTAACTTTCCAAATACTCATGAACAAGATTTCAGCATTTTAGGGAAGAATCCTAGAGCTTTTCAGCTTCTTAAGCATGCAGTGATGAAGAACCATGCAGTTTCTTCATCATCATCTGTTTATTCCACTGTCATGATGCCATGGAAAAATGATCAACTTGACGCGATTGTTGAGGAAACTATAGTTTGTTCTATTCCTGATGATGAAGGTTCTACTGCAGGGTGTAGTGGAATTTCATTTGGAAGTTCTAAGGTTTATTCTTCTGTAGTTGTTGCTCCTTCTTTCAGTGCTTCTTAATTCTCATTCTTAATTAATTAAGTAACCTCTTAAACAAGTATGTGTTGAGTATTCATTCTTCTTTATTTTGTTTATTTTAAGTTATTAATTTATATATGTTCACTATATATCTGATATATGTTACATATGCATGCTGCCACCATATTCTGATTAATGTTCACAAATTTATGCTTTTATTTCTTGATCTAATTGTAATGTTGTGTAGTGTGCGTCATAAGATTTGCCATATTTTCATCGATCCATGATATCAAAGATTGCGCTGCGACATTGTTCATGGTTTAAAACCTAATATAAGTGTATTGTTTTCCTTTACATATGTAACTCTTGTTTTCTTGTGGTGATAATCAAATGAATGTTGGTTCCTAAAAGACAAAAAAGAGGGAATGAGATGCAGAACTAAAATAAATGTTTACAAAAGGCCAAGGACATGAATCATGTGCAGTAGAACTTGCGGTTGGTGGCAATATAGTACTATACTAGATTACTAGTATACTATACATGCATCATTGGGCTGGATAGAATTTGGAAGATGTAAAAATTGTATTCATGTTGTCTTGTATATTGATAACAATTATCATTAAGTACTTGATTAAATTATTTGAGGGAAAAGTTCAAGGAAAAGACTAAAGTTTTGTGGCAAAAACCGATAATCCCAAAAGAATCAAAGATCAGAGGTGGAGGGAGTAAAAACAAAATAAAAATAGAAACTGATTCATTTATCACATTAGAATGTTGTCCTAATCTTGCTCAGTTTATTGTTAAAAGGAATGGAAGTATTGCTAGAAAACTTACATTTTCTTGATTTCAAATGTCAAGTACAAGGAAGGATTTACAGGTGCTAATAGTTAACTCTAGACACACTTGTAGGAGCTTCCTAAATACACACTTCTAGATTATTCTAAATTTCTAAATTTAGAATAATTAAGAGGCTTCCAACACTCACTTTGTATTCTGTATGAACACTATATAGGACTTAGGTGAGGCGGGCGGAAGAAGGCTTCAAACATTTTAACCGATGATGAAAAATGGTTCTTGTTTGCCTCAATAGTGTCAACTCTATTGCCTACAAAATCTGAGCATTTGGTGAAGTGTAGAAGTACACATTCACTTGTATGTATCCGGTCTTTACCAAGGAAGATAGAGTAAGAAGGTTTGTCGTGTATGACAAAGAAAGCAAATTTCACTTTCTTTTCTCCCACCAGAACTCCAAAGGCGTTAGATGTTTCACCCATGAAGCTAGCCATTTTCATGTTGGTTGGGATCAAGTCTTCCATGTTCTTTCCCAGCTTCTTTGAAGTTAGAAACGACATAACATTTACAACTGCACCACCATCAATGAAGACTTAGCTAAACATTTTGTCATTGATAGAAGCTTCGATGAACTAAGGCTTAAGATGTTTTACCATGTACGTCTTGAGTGAGGTTTTCAAATAGCATACATGTAGTTTCTTTTCCTTCAGCTAAGGTGGACCATTTAGTGTCTTCAACGAAAATGTTTCCTTCTAGTTCTCTTGGCTGAAGATTGCCTCCCCATATTTAAAAAGAGATCAGGTTGATGGTAAATGAAGGGTATCCTTGTGATGGTTCTAGCTCATGAGCATCTAACTCTGGGATATTAGAGATATCCTCAGCAGGTGGTGTCTGGCTTAATTATAAAGGGCCATGTCTTCTTCAGCAGTTGGATCTCCAATCTCAGTATGATGAAATGCCATGTTGAGAGCTTCCAATACCTTGCAAGATGATATTTCTTTCGTGTTGTACCTTTACTATTAGATGTAGAGTTTGTTTCATCTTTTGTAAGGATCTTCTATGGATGGAGAAGGATATGTTCGATGGACCACCAATTCCCATAGTCAATAACCACAAATTAAAATGTTTATTTAAAACAGTGTCACAAGGCAAAAATAATTGCTAAAGAGAAGTGCAAAGAACACTAACTTTTCAACCATTTCTCAAATATCACTCAATTTTTTATAGATAAAACTAGTTGATTAATGATGATGGGTTGATAATCTAAAATAACTTTGTACAACCAATCAATCAAAACATTTAGAATCAATAGCCACGTCAATTAATGATTTTAATTTATGTAAAATGTTCCGATTGATTATGTGTGTATTTTAAAGTTGTTTGAACCATTAACCCACCATCATTAAACTCTGAAGTTATTATGAGTCTTGTTCTAAAAATAACTCGTAAAAAGGGTGGATTCTAGGGTGAGGGTTTAATTAAGTCCCTCACCGGTGAAGCATGGCAAAAATACCGTAAGATTAAATTAATGGTCCTGATTTATCAAAAATAAAAATCAAAACATTTACACTTTCTCGCATAGAATCTTACCCCACTTCTCTCTCATTTTTGTGTGAAATTTTTGGGTGCATAGTGTTCAACCCTACCTCAACCGCTATGATATTGTTTATGAATAAACGTAAGAACTTTTCCATTAATTCCTTCATGCGTGAGAATGATACCGTCTGAAACACCCTTAGCAAAAGATGGGAAATTGTACATAACTATTGAAGGACAATTTTTTATTTTCAAACCCTTAATTGCTCAGTTTCAGATTTTTTGACATGCAAACTATTGTTAGATGTACTTTGGATATGAAGGTCCAATTTGTTACCTTCTTTGCCCACTTGAATAAGTGTACTTAACTTAGGATGGTATCAATAACACGAAGATGGAAGATCAGAATATGTCCCAACTATAGATGGAGAGAGATGGAGCAATATAAGGTGTGAGAAAATGTAGATGTTCTCGTTTTTTTTTAATAGATCAGAACCATTAATCTAATCTAATGGTATTTTTGTCGTGTTTCATCGGTGAGGGACTTAATTGAACCCTCGCCCTAGAATTCACCTGTAAAAAATGGTATGATCCAATTTAATTTTATGAAGTAAAACAAGAGAGTGTCTTTGTCACTTCCCTCTATTTTTCTATTGACAAGGCAAGTCCTTATGTGTGGGTCACTTACTTTACCAAAAGCTTAAATTAGAAACTGAAATAGAATAAAAAAAATGTTAACTGTATTGAAAATTGTACGGTTATAACTTCAACAATTGTTTGAATTATATTTTTATGACATAATTTTTTTTATGTGTTTCTTAAACAATACCTTTAAGGCACTTGTACGAAACCCATGGAATAAAGTGAAAGATAGAGAAAGGTTAATACCGTAAGTTCACCCAGACACATAAATAGAACGAACCATCATAAAGAAAAACATATTTTCCTCCTCTTGCTTCTTCTCACATCACACGTACAGTACCATAAACAGAACAGGAAAAGAAAAGCTGTGTTCCAATTCCTTGTTGCATGCAATGCAATGCAATCTTCAATTCTTCTTATCAATCTTCCAATCAGGTGCGTTTTAAATTCAAACGTAGGAATTGGGTTTTTGGGAATGAGAAATAGATGAAGTTTTAACATAGGAGTATTTCAATTGTAGAAGAGAAGGATAACAAAATTTGTTTTAAGTGAAATAAAAGCTTGTAGCTCGAATTGGGCTGAGAACCCATTTCATCGATTAGGATTTTAAAAGACAATTTTTGTTTAAAAAAGTCTTGAGTCTTATAAAAGACTTTGCAGGATTTTGATGACTTTGACGATATTAAAAGATTTTTAAGGATTTCAACGGATTTAATTCATAAGATTTTAAAGGAGTTGAAATGATTTTATGAATTTTAAGAAATAATTGAAAAAAATGATCATAACACACTCTCATTCACAAAATCTCAATAAAGCCTCTTTTATTTATTTTACTTTATTTTTTACGAGGGAAAGCTAGAGAGAGTGAGAGAGAAAGAGAAGGAAGCAGAGAGAGGGGAAGAGAGAATATAGAGATAGAGAGAGAGGAAGAGAGGGAAGAAGAAAAGAGAGTAAGAGAGAATGGAGGAAAGAGAGATAATAAAATCTTTAAAAAAACAATCTTAAGAAATCTCATCTTTTTATGAAAGACTTTTTCTGACACAAAATTCATCAAAATCTGATTTATTAAACAATCCTTCGAAATTTGAATGATTTTGAATACCACTAAACTTTATTTAAATGATTAAGAGTCTTGATTGAATACCACATGACTTTACTTAAATGACAATTTTTTTTGATTGAATAACACAAGACTTCTTTTAAATTGGAAAGAGTCTTGATTGAATAGCAGAAGACTTTTTGATGATTAAAAAGTCTTTTAAAATCCTTTAGAATCATGATTCAATACACCCTCGCTCGTAACATCGCTCGTAACAGTTGCGCTGATATTCACTCACCTCTCTCCCCTTCACATTTCTGGTTAGTCTCTTTCTTTCTTATTCCAATATTCTTGGATTAGAGCTTTCTTTTTTTATTTTTATTTTACAGGTTTTGTGAAAGAAATTGAATGTCTTTTCATGTAATTTTAAACCATCCATCACTTTTTTTTTGTTGCTTTTTCAATTATAGGTTATAGTTCAATCTGTTCTCAAATTTTGGGGATTAGTGTTTAAAACCTTTGTATTGGAGCTTTTTTGACATTATTATTATTATTATTATTTAACTAGATTTGTTGGTTTTTTTTGCCGCTTTTAATAATTTTGTTCTTCTGTATCAGTTGTGGTATCTCTTGGAATTTGAAGGAACGTTGCCAGCTGCAGTCGAATCTCACAAGTGCAAATGGGTAACTCAAATCACCTCTTTTTCAATTGGTTAACATGCACTTCATCCATATGCTATAATTTACATTTTGAGTTTAAAACCATGCTTTCCTATTTGATTAAAATTCAATCTCTTTGTTTAAGTGTTAATATGCACACATAAGTTGGTTATATTTATCTTGCTATTGTTGTCATACTTGCGAAATTCAGCCCATTTCATTCTCTATCATTTTGTATGTCTATCTTCTATTTTATTTTTGATTGTTGTGCCTTGTCTTTTTTTATTTTAAACTTTCAACCGATTAAAATAATCTCACCCTTTCGTTTCTTATTTGATCAGAACATTCAACAGAATTTGGTACGAAGCATCCCTCAAAAAACAACGATAAGGAAGTTGCTAAGAAGCATTGTTTGACAATCAAACCGTTACTTGCTAAGAAGAAAAAAGGAGAAAGTAAGTTTTACTCAATGTTGTATAAATATGTTCTAAGCAATTAAATTAATTTGGGTTAACATGCACTTCTTCCATATGTTATGATTTAGATTTAGATTTTAAAACCATGTGAACATACAATTCATCTTGCTTTCCTGTTTTATGAAATTGCAACCTCTTGATTGAGTGTTAATTAATATGCACATAAGTTGGTTATGTTTATTTTGCTATGGTTGCCATACTTGTGAAATTTAGCCAATTTCATTCTATTATTTTCTATGCTGTCTCCTATGTTGTTTTTGGCTGCTATGCATTTTTTTTTTATATTTTAATTTCTTCCGTATTAAAATAATCTCACCCTTTCGTTTCTTAGTTGATCAAAACATTAAACAGAAATGGCTGAGGGTCCCTCAAAAAACAGCAAAAATGAAGTTGCTGAGAAGCCTTATTTGAAGTTCAAATCGTCTCTTGCTAAGCAGGAAAAAGGAGAAAGTGAGTTTTACTCAATGCTGTAATATGCACTTCTTTCATCTGTTATGATTTAGATTTTGACTTTAAAACCATATGAAGCTACAATTTGTTTTGCTTTCTTGTTTTACTATTGTTGCCATACATGTGAAATATAGCCCTTTTCATTCTCTATTTTTTCTATGATGTCTTCTATTTTGTTTTAGGCTGCCATGCCTCTTTTTTTTTTTTTTTTTTTAAACATTCATCCGTAATAAAATAATCTCACCTTTTGTTTCTTATTTGATCAAATCATTAATCAGAATGTGCTAAGGAGCGTTGCTCAAAAAACATAAAAAATGAAGTTCATAAGGAGCAAAAAGTAGGGAGCACAACGGGAGAGCCTCTTACCGAGAAGCAAAAAAAAGAAAGTAAGTTTTACTTCAATGTGGTGATGTTGTATTAATATGCTCTTTGCCGTGAAATTAGTCTGGGGTTAACATGCATTTCATCCATCTGTTATGATTTTAAACCATGCGAAGACACAATTCTTTACGCGTTCCCATTTTATTAAAATGCAAGCTCTTGATTGAGTGTTGATATGCACATAAGTTGGTTATGTTTATCATGGTATTGTTGCCATACTTGGGAAATTTATCCTATTTCATATTCTATTATTTTCTGTTTTGTCTTCTATTTTGTTTTTGGATGTTGCGCCTCATCATTTTTTTTATTTCCCTTTTTAACTTTCAGCCGTATTAAAATAAACTCACCCTTTCACTTCTTATTTGTTTAAAACTTTAAACAGAACCCATGAAGCAATATGGGTGGAGGAAGATCAACCCTTGTTGTGTTCGTAAGGCAAGTTATTCCTGAAACTCAACAAAGTTAATGTGGCCTTTATCATTGCTTTTGATACAAGTTTCACAAGGTTATGTGCATATTTCAATTCTTCAATATCAATTTCCAAACCCACAGGAATTGGTTATCAATGCTCATCTGTTGCATCCATACATATTCCATAATCTCGCTTGTGCCCAAGAAGAAGGCTTTATAGGTGAATATTGATAAAGACGTGGCTACTGATATGGACCCATGTGCTGATGAAATAAGTGGGAACAAGAATGGGATGGCCTAGTAGAAGAGAAAGAAGAGCAATAAGAGTAGTTATTAATATAGCAGCAGTTAATTGTGTGTTAATGGGTTATGCATGTTTGTTATTAATAATCTTCTGTGATATAAACTAGATTATGATTTGCATCCCAATCATAAGGTCCTCGATCAGAGAATGATAAGCAAAATGGAAAGGAAGAAAAGTTAAACATTTCAAGGGTTTTTCTCACAATAATGTTCATACTTATTTACAACAATCAGAATAACTCTTTTGGATGAAATCCTTATCAGGAATCAATTGTTGGTCATACAAGAACTTTTAACTTACAAACCGATCTTCAATATAAAATAACAATAAGCTTTATCATATTTTGTTTAAATTAAATATAAAAAAAAAAAACATTATTATTTTGAAGCTGGCATCACGTCGAAACAGGATTACTCGTGTAGTTCATAATTCTATTTTTTGTGCCTATGTAATCATCATAAATTACAAGATTGTTCATAACTTATCTTTTCCTCTCAAGTAATTATATCTTCAGTTTTTTGTTCTCTGAATGCTATATGCTAAGCCAAAGCTATCGATTATTTTAGTTCTTTGAATAGTTTTATATTAAGTTTTATTTTATTTTTTTAATTTTACTTTCAATACTTCGTAAGTCTTAGTCTTACTAACAACTTTGCTCGATGAACATTTGCTAAATTTATTTCTAGACTAGATTTGTTAAATTTATTTCTTTTAGTTTTGGTTGAAGGCGCGTATATTAGTATGTTTCGGTGCTATGTGGATTTTTTGTGGAACTAATGTTATTATTTGTGTATGGCAACAAGACCAGGGGTGACATGAGGGTGGGAGGAAGGGGCGGCAACTCAGGGCACTATTTTAAGGGCATTAAAATTATGGTGTTTGCTCAGAAGTTAAATATATATTTTTTAACTTGTTTTGATTATTCAGAATTGACAAAATATTTTAGAGAACTTTGAGTAAAATTTATGTACAAAAAAGAATTAGGAAGATATTTGAATAATTAAAAGAGTGCAACTTTATAGATTCGTTTAATGCCCGAAAGATCTTAAAATTGACCCTATGAAGAACCAAACCAAAATTCAAGCATATTATGAAATAAGTAAGTTTCCTTGAGATTAGTGGTATTTCACTTGTGTGATTTTTATTGTTTGATGTAATTAAATTTAGAGTGAGAGGATGGTGTCCAAGTCTAAGGGAAGATCTTTGGGATTAAAAACTACTTACTAAAGTATTTACATTTATCTTCTTTGAAAGGCACTTATGGTAATTTTGATTTATATTAGTGCTCAATATTACATATTAAATAAATTGAGTTGTTTTCTATATTTGTGTAGTAAGTTTCTCTTTGTTTACGGTTGGTAACATGATCATCACTATATTAGTCTTTTATGATTTTTACTTTTAGGTATAACAAATTTCAACTTATCATTTTAACTGTAAATTGATTTTATGTTCCACCTCCTTGTCATAAGTGATATCATTGCATCAAAAAAAATTAACTCCAAAATGTGGAGTGAGGGGTTAAAAGCAGTAAACAAATGAAGTAGGAGGACAAAAAAGTTGATTTATAAAATAGAGGGATCAAAACTTCAAAAAATTAAAATTAGGGGACAAAAAATGCATTTAGGTCTTGCATTTTATTACTTTATTGCCAACAAACCAAATGTGACATGAAAATACTGAAAGATGAATCTCTATCACTTTAATTCATATCCATCCATAAATCCAAACAAATTCCAAATGAATTATGTCAAATTTCCCAACTTTATAATATACTAATTATTGCGTTTGATGAAAGGTATAAACACACAACACTAATCAAAATATATAGGTTAGGATAACTACTGGAAAAAACTAAATAGAGAATGTGACACAACAATAGGAAATATTATAAATGAAAAAAAAAAAAAAAGGAACAAAATAATAGAATATCCTTGAATAAATGACGATTCACAACATTGTTACTTAACATGTACACACTAGTACTAGAATCAAAATTTATGCTCCACATGACGCCCCAAAATGAATTCTAATTTCATTCAACATAAGCACACACATGAATTTGATGCCATTCCTTTAACCATCGCCCATAAATTCTCTTGCAAGCTGGACACACCCTTTTAAGAGTAACTTTATTGACCTATAAACAGTACCTTTAACTAGCTTTACACTGTACTTGTTTCCTACAATTTGGAAACCTATATTCCAATGCAGAGATACCTTATTAGTTAAAAGAAACAAACAAGTAAAGACCTTTTAAACCATATATGGAGGAAGAAAATGACATGTTACGAGTAATGACATCCCTAAAGTTTCTACAACAAGCTCCACTCCTTAATAATGAAACAGTAGAATTTCCAAAATGAACGTGGGCATTTTTCCGTTTTGTTGCATAACAGATAAAAACTAGCATTTGGGGCAAATATAAAGGGAACTGCACAAGTATCTTCAACCATTTTAAGTATCTTCAACAAAATCAACATAAGTTTACATAAGAGCGAACAGCCCCAGTCACATCAATTAGCTATTTCAGAATAAAAAAGTTTATCACCTTAATTTATGATGCCATAAACACTGTACTAATTTTTTTAACTAAGATATAAACAGCACTCAAGAATACATAAAAATCAACCTTTTCATTTTGCAATAACACCAAGATGATCGATGAACACCAAAATAATAATTTTTTATAACCATCATGATATACATAAGTCCTGGGGTACTTGTGCCATGTAACAATGACTAATCCCTGTTAGATTTTCTCTCTACAAAAAAGAGAGGGACGAATCTCTAACCACTTGATTAAAGGGTCAGAATCCCCTACCATAATGGTTATTAAACAAATGAAAAATCTGTACCAACAAGTAAGAATATAAAATGAAAAAACCGTACCAACAAGTAAGAATATCTTTATCAATATTAATCAACAAAGACGTACGTACAGATTTAATGCCAAAGGGAAAGAATACTATTTGGGGGAAATTAGTTAGTAAATCAGAAAAAAGAAACACAGCCATGAAGGAATAACAACCTTACCCATACCCAGAAAGTCACTTCAATATCCCCATTCCCCAAGACTTTGTTTGAGGTGGATAAACTGCTTCCATCTCAAATATAAAAGTGACTTGAATATAAAAGAGAGAAAAGTTAAAGTTGATGAATTTGGTTAAAGATTTGTATCAGATACATCAACTTGTTCGACTGCTCTTTTTATATTTAAGGCAGGATCCGAGATCACAACAACAGAGAAATATTCATTCAATTTAATGAAGAATATATTCAAATAATAATAGATCCAACAAAAAAAAAATATTATATTAGATTAAACAATGTTCTCCTTCAAAACGACAACGAAACGGAACATTAACCAGAAAATCAACAACATAGGTGACAGCAATAGTAAAATCTTTTGTTGTTTATATATTTAACAACAATTAAACTACAACAATCAGGTTTAATTAACAATTTAAAAACAAATCAAAACATAAAACATAACAAAAATGAAAAATAAATAAAAACAAAGAGAAAGATAACGAAGAGAGGGGAAAGTGAGCGCTGGATGCAGAGGTTTATCGACCGATTCATGTTTGTTTTGCGACACAAACAAAATCCAGGAACAGATCGATGAACCGCTGCATCCAGTGACGAACTTCGCCTTATCTCTATTCTACACCATCAACAACAACAATTTAAATTCAGTTTATAGATCGATCACGGAAAAATCGATCATATGAAGTGACAAACGTAGATCTGAAACATAAACATCCAAATCAACAAATATAAACTGAATTATACTTAACCTAAGAAATAAATTCAAATATAAAGAAAAGAAATAAGCTGATATGTGAGTATTTTGATGTGAACGTAAACCAGGAATCAATGGAGTCACCGTTGCGGAAAGTGTGTGCATCGGCGCTCTCTCTCTCTCTCTCTCCCCATACGTTTTTTTTGTGAGAGTATAGATCCACTGTAACTTTTCAAGGACCAATCATTCTACAATTTCTCTGTTGTTCTTATAGAATTGGAATGACTATTGCGCCCCTACTTTCCAAAACTCAATTCATGCCTTTCCTAGATAACGACAACAAACCCTACATAAATAAATTAAATAATAATTAATCAATAAAAAATACTATAATTATGAGAAGAAAAATATTTATTTTTCGAAGGGCAAATTTTAGTAGTTTTTGTTGTTAGATCATGATCTCCGGCTTATTTTTTCTTAACTCAAATCATTTCACAACCCTTAAGAATCATAAAATAAATATTTGTAAATAAAAGAAAACGTTAGTTTTGATATGTTGTCTGTGTAAAACATATTTTATATGAATTTTAGGATATAAAGAGAATTTTTTTTGTTCACAAATTTTAGTTCAATCAAAAGAATGTTGAAATTTGTTGAGTATGGCTTATATTTGTTGAGCACAGTTTAGATTTATTATTGCAATAGGAATGAACTGGTTTTATGGCTAGAGTTCTTAATCATTGTGATATCTCATAATAATCCAAGTTTAGTACCTTGTTGAAGAGATCAAAAGTTCTTGAGAGAATATTATTATTAGTATGTGTACATGCCAATTGTGACAAACAACTCCTATAAGACGGACTGCTCTAGATGGAGGAGTGATCAAATTAACTGCGATGATGTTGTTTTGCAAAATTAACCGGGCAATACTTGTGGGGTTTGTAAGGAAATGTTGTAACATGCTCAAGGATATCTAAGTTGAACTATGGAGTAACATTTAAGTGATATTGTGGTTGGTGACATTGGTCAACCACAATGTTACAAATGATTTTTCTTTCTTTTTTACAATGTTTTTTTTTATTTTTTTTATACATTTGTGACATTGTAGTTGATCAGTGTCACCAATGTCTGACCGAACTATGAGGTGTAGCTATAGAAAGGGAGGTTATATTCATGTCATTTTGGAGATTGGTGCGCTTAATGTCATGTACCTGTTAAGGAATTGATGTTGTTCTATACACCCATGTGATATGTTGGTGGCATTATTTTAGACATGTATCAAGAAGTGCCGATTTTGCTACGAACTACTTATAAAAGCATGGCTTATCACTGGGAGGGATTGGAAGTGACACCAATGAAAGTATGCTTGGTTTTGTGTCAAACTTCCTATTGGAAGATGCAGTTGTGCTTCTCCCATAGAATTTAACCGATAAAAGTGTAAACATGTATTCATTTTTTAAATTACAACCAGTCCAAAAAAAAAAAAAAAGCTTTCATTAAAATGATTTTAAAATTAATTTCTATCAAGGTATGGTGTATCATGTTAAATAAACATATCGTAGTTATCTCATGAATTTAACTCAGTTGGTAGAGATATTGCATATTATATGCAAGAGTTGGGGTTCCAACCCCGGACACCCCACTTCACTTCTTCACAATTAATTGTATGAGGTCTAGCCGCTAGGCTACTTGACCAACAAAAAAAAACGTATTGTTGAGAATTGATTAAAAAATGTGAAGTTGAGGAAGTGCCAAAACGTGACACGATTTGGGTGGCGTGTCACGATTTTGGCCAGGCACGTGACACGATTTGAGACGTTTGTGACTAATATTTAAGTGATTTATGTAGTTTTTGAAGAAGAGCTTGGTGAATCTCATGGAAACCAAAGGAGAGAACATTTAGGGTTTTAGATACTAAATGTTGAGTTTCTTTGGTGAGGTTCAAAGTTCCAAGATGTGAATCTTGGAGAACCAAAAGAGGAGGCTCTTGGAATCAGGGTTGGTGCCTTTTGGGAAGATTCATGGGTTGAGAAATACATGAGTGGAGAGTCTTTTGTAAACACCTTGGGAGAGTGAATATTCATGAGTGTCTTGTTCATTGGTGAGATTGGGAAAATGGGTAGAAATTAAGGTTGTTCTTTGTGAGCTTGTTTAAGCTAATTTCTTGTAACTCATTTTGTATCTCTTTGTAAGAACTCATTGATAGTGGATTGGAGAGTTAAATCTCTCCCCCAGAGTAGATCGTCTCTGATCGAACTGGGTCAACAATCTTTAGTGTGTTTGTTGTTGTCTTTTCTTCTTCTCTCTTTAGCTTGTTTATTCTTTGGTTGATTGTGAGTTTTGCTATGTATTTAGTTTCTAGATTAGATCTAGAATATTGTTGTTGCTTGTGGTAATTTACATTTGGTTATTGGTTGTCATTGATACTTGTTCCACGAATCTAAATTTCATTGGTGTGAAGTTTCGATTTGAGACCCGAATTCACAACACCTATCATAGTCTTTTTTGATATAAAGATACAATATTTCTATGAATCTTATAGGACTAAATATCGAATAAAATTTATGAGGTAAAATTGTTTAATGTGTTTGAATTCTCATGTGACAACCATATAAGTCGTTTTAGAAATGGGGGAATTAAAATTTTAATTAAATTATATAGAGGACCAAAAGTGCATTTAAACTTAAAAATTACTATTGAATATTAAACTTAATATTTAATAATAAAATTGTGTCTAAGGTTCATCGTAGAACATGTTCACCTCGGTAGCTTAACCAATGATTCCATCTACAAAGACAAATTGTTCAATAAATCTGATCCACAACTTGAAGCTTCTATGCAATTTTAGCTTGTCCCTAAATCAAAATTAGGAAATGTTCACTATGACAAGTCAAAATTCAATAATTTGCTGTATTTGTACTACTACTAGTTGGTGATTTGCAAATTAAAATATGTATTGGTACATATACATGATGTACCTTCTTACAATAATGGAAAAAATCTTTCAGTGGGTAGTGTACGTTCTTAACAATAACCAAAATATGAAGACAAAGCCACCTCAACTTAGCTGTAGACTGCGAACGGTAGAGAGGGAGCATCACATGGATGAGCTAGACTCATGCATGAAGTGTCATGAGTTGTGTTGCTTTCATAATACAGTGTATGAAAATTAAGTTATTTTCTCACGAGATGAATTGTGCAAAAGAAAAACTGTGAAATACAGTTATTTAGAAAAATAGACTTATAAGTAGGTTTACATGTAAAACATAAAAATGCGAAATTATCAGTGTTAGTAGATTTACGGCTAAACTTCATTATAAAATTCACTAAGGCTTAATTTGCAAGTTTGGAGGGGAAGGGAGGGAAGACTTAGGAAAAAAAGGAATGAGTAATTGAAAAAATAGAGAAAAATATGAGGGGAGGGCTTTGGAGGTTAACTTCTCTTTATAATACTAAACCCTCATCTTTTGAGGGGGAGCGGTTATGGTGCATAAGGAAATCCTTATGCACGGTGCATAAATCCCAACATAATTGTTTCCTACATCCCCAGAAACCAAACAAAACAAAACAAAACGAACAAAACTCAAAAACAAACTGAATCATCATTGTCGTTCATCATCATCATCACTGGAATCTTCAATCTCATCATCAACATCGTCGTTCATCATCATCACCGTACCGGAATGCCAAAACCATTTTGCTGTGGAAATGGTTTCTGTGAGTTGTACTCCAAACCCATCTTGCTGTGGAAATGGTTTCTAGAATCTTCAATCTCATCATCAACATCGTCGTTCATCATCATCACCGTACTAGAATGCTAAAACCATTTTGCTGTGGAAATTGTTTCTGTGAGTTGTACTCCAAACCCATTTTGCTGTGGAAATGGTTTCCAGAATCTTCAATCTCATCATCATCACCGTTGGACTGTTTGTTTGAAGAGAGAAGGAAGAACTTCTCTCTCTAAGTTTAACTTAGAGAGAAGCCTAAGATTATTACACGTGTACACTAGATCTAATGGTTGTGAAATGTTTATGCACGATGCATAAGGAAATGGCTTATACACCATAACTTTTGCCCTTTTGAGGAACTAAAAAATTATATTGGAGGAGGTTTTAGGAAGTTTTGGAGGGTTTATATGAATTATTCAAATTTAACTTATGTTGTTATATTATTTTTAAAATTAAAAATATAATAATGCATTAATTTATCATTCTATAAAAAAACTACCCTTTTAAAAAATTTGAAAGATTTATCCATTTTCCCTCATATTTTCCACCCCTCAAAACTTTCTCTTCCCCTCCCCTCCCCTCCAAACTCGCAAACAAAGTCTTAATAAATACTTCCTCCATCCCTATATGTAACCCCCTTTGCACTTTTCACATTTCTTAAGAAAAGTTGTAAGTGTAACTAATGTGTCTGTTTTGTGTGTTAATATTACCAAATTGTCATTTGTTTGTATGTGTATTAAATTTGACATTTCATATTTCAAGACAAGTTAGTAGTATTATTTAGAGGTATGTATAGGAAAAAAAAAATAAATGCATCTAGTAATTTGAAAAGAGGTTTATATTTAAGGACAAAAATAAAATCAAATGAATGTTTAGATATAGGGACGGAGAAAGTATAAAAAATTTACATCTAAATCATAGAATGTAGAAACTAGTATAACTAGTTTTTCATCTAAAGTCTAAACATCGGCACTTCCTTCAAAAAATAATCTAAACATCCGCACAAAATTTCAAATATCAAAAGAATAACATCGGCACAAAATTCTCCCGAAAAATCGACTAAGAAATTAACCCACAAAAAAAGATCGGTACAAATTAAATACTACCAATTTTGCCAAAATCATATACTACACTATGAAAATGGGACCTAAATCAAAGTTGACCACTTCCTAAAAAGAACGCTCTTTTAAACACCTCAAATTGCTCACATTGAATTTTAAAAATAAAAAATAAAATAAAAACTTCTATCGAGTTTTAATCTGTTCGCATGCAATATGGAGTTACGCCTCGTTTGTTTGCATCGAAAGTTATGAACCGGTCTGTGTTTTTAACGTATGATTGACCCAACTCACTTGTACTACACTTCTACATCACCACATACATACCTATTTTAGGTTCGGGACGTAACTCCCAAACTGAAAGTAAACGTAGTTTAGAGCAAATCAGGTTCTAACTCATGGTCGCATGTGAAGGGGAATTAGAATTCGATGGAGGCATTTTTGGCATTTCAAGGTGCTTGTGAGCAATTTAAGGTGCTTAATAGCAATCTTCCTAAACATTGGATAAGATATTCTCTTTTTTGGACAAGAAACTCTTGATCCGTGCAATTCTTAAACTTGGCATCTATTCCATGTTAAAATAATGCAAGTTACAATAACCAACGTTAATCATCAATTCACAACCCTTATAAAATTCTAATTTAATCCTAAAATTACAAGGATAGTACACCAATTACCAAGAATCTCGTGAGTTTCCCAGAAAGCACAAGACTAGCATCAGTGACTCTAACTTAATATAATAATGTCATATAGCCACCGACGCGCTTTATGTTCCAACCTTTCAAAAGGCACATTCATACCTAAATAAGTCACACCTCTCTTCCTAACTTTTCATTTCAATTTAGCTCTATCTTTATTATTTTGTCCACCATATCATACATTGATATTAATTAATATGTCAAAGGTTAAAGTTGATCAACTTAATCAACTACGAGAAATTTTCAGTCGATTCGACATGGATTCCGATGGCAGCCTAACAATGTTAGAACTTGCAGCACTTATTCGTTCGTTAGGGCTAAAGCCTTCAGGTGACGAAGTTCAAATCCTATTAGCCAAAATGGACTCAAACGGAAACGGTTATGTTGAGTTCAATGAATTAGTAGAAGCCATAATGCCAAACATGAATGCAGAAGTATTGGTGAATCAAGAACAACTAATAGGTGTGTTCAAATGCTTCGATCGCGATGGGAATGGATTCATTTCAGCTGCTGAACTGGCTGGAGCAATGGCTAAAATGGGTCAGCCACTTACATATAAAGAGCTTATTGAGATGATTAGAGAGGCAGATATGGATGGTGATGGTGTTATTAGTTTTAGTGAGTTTGCTACAATCATGGCTCGCTCTGCTTCTGATTTATTAGGAGTCTTTGAATACAGAAACAAAACACATACATTTCAATTATAACTTCTTGTAGATGTTCTTAAACTTTTTCATGTTTGGTTGAATTGAATGTGTAGCTTGTACTATAATTGTTTTATGGTATGATTTGATGGAATGGAATTAAATATGGATATTTGATTTGTCCACTCCTGCATTGTTTAATGTTACCACTAGTACTCTTTTTTCTTTGTTCCCCAAGGATATTCTTTTTTACGTCAAACCTTGCCTCAATAATTAGTTTTTGATACACTTGCAACTAGTAGAGGATAAAATTTTGATGAGTAACTTATATAAGGGATTTGTATCCTATGCAGTGCAGAGGCATTGGGTATGAAGGAGAAATATTTTAAAATCAGATCAACTTCGATCTAATCTAAGTAAGTTGCTGGAGAGATCTCTCGTTTGATCTCTTTTTGTACACACTACTTCAAGCTGAGCCCCCGACGGTGGACTATAGTCCCTAAGTGACCCTACATTCACGAAGTTAGTATATCTGTGATTGTTAGATCAAGATCAGACAATTCATAATTCAAACATAAGATTTTAGATTTTTAAAGTTAAAATCTGTATATTTTTTGAATCATTTGATCTTGATGTAACAATCATCAATGTGTTAATTTCATACAAAATATTGTGACGGAGTCAATTTTCAACTAAAACGAAGATTATAGTAGTTTGTTTTTTGAACCGGCCACTCTAGAATCTTAACTTTGTTTTGTTTACAAAAAGATTGTGTCCTTTTTTCATTCGTTAGAAAAGTAAGTAAGTTATTGTGTGCATTTCATATCATGTACAATTTCAGATCATCTAGTCCTTCTTAAAACTTTCAGTTATTGATGTTATCCCTTCTTGAAAAGAAATTTAAAACCAATAAATCCACTTTGTAAAAGTCAAACTATTTGAGGGTATGGAGGTGAGTGCTTTAATAATTTGTTCACAAGCATGCATATTGATATTCCAATAAACTGAAGGTTAGTATTTTATATAAAATAAAGAGTAGAAGCATTAAGATAGCCTAATTTAATTCAGATTGACTATATTGTTGAAATGGAAAAAAAGAAGGAAAAAGTCTATTCAACAATGGGTAACTGTTATAATGTTACCTCCTAGAAGGTCTTCAACTATATATATATATATATATATATATATATATATATATAAGTGATTCTAGAAATTAATTTTGGGTCTTCTAAAACGAAAAACATACTTGGTCGTCACACAATTGGTACATATATTATATAGCCTCATTTATTGAAATAAAAGTCACAATACAACTGAGGAAAAACAGCTAAAGTCAATATCTACATCATGAGGACAACATAGGAAGAAAAATCCAAAAACACCATCGGAGAAACAACAAAGTTGCAGCAACTGAGGCTAGTTTTTGGGCCCAATATCATTCAGACCACAAATCCATCCTCAACAACGTGGGGAAGAAACAGTAATTGAAATTGAAATAATTTAATACATGAAAATATTATTACAATGAAAAGAGTTCAAAAGAGAAATAGAAATAGAAATAAATTGCATTGTATACATCACAGATTCACAGTTGTGGGAAAAAGGCCGTGCTTCCCTGTCTTTCAAGCCTGAACTTCAACAACCTAATCACGTAAGAAGGAAAAATAAACCAACAAATCAATATTAATGAATAAATTTGAATCAGAAAAACTGTATCTTATCACGTATAAATTCATATGATCAAAGTAGAGTCGCAAAGTAACAATCATTTTCTCATGATCTTATAATGTTTTTTCAAATGTTCTTCAGATAATTTTTCAAGTTACATCTTGCATGTCATTTTTTCTCCTAGTTTTACTTTCATAATCTTAATTAAAACAAATAAATATCAATCAAAAATTATAATTATGTCAATTTATCTCTTTTCTTAGATATATTTCAATTCATCTCTTAGTACAACACCTAATTTTACCATGCTAGTTTATCAACTATCGGTTGTTGTCTAGATGGTGGATATATAGACCTTGCAGGGGCCGGGCGTCCCTTGATGAGGACGTAACAGTTTTTGCAGATATAGTACCAGCTTGTTGAGTGAAAGTTTTGAAGGGTCCGACATCGGCCATGGACTCAAACTGTTGAGCTACTTCTGCCATTGTTTTGATTATGGGAAGGGTGGTAGTGTTACTGAATGGTAGAATGGATAGCCTTTTATTCTCTCAGTTTCAACCAAGTTAACCAATTAACTATTCTGTAAATATGGATTAACCAATTAACTATTCTCAGTTTCATTGTTTTTCGTTTTTCGTTTTTCCTCGACATAGGACATGTAAGATAGATACCATGTGAAAAAACCAACCACCTCTAATATTTTATGTATACGGACTGCATTATTTCTTGTCATATGGACCAACTTTCTATTAAGTACGCTAAAAATCATCATGAATTGTATTAATTTAAGTAAGCACGTTAAATGATTCCATATATTTTTTATTCTATATTCACTCATCATCCACTATCACTTCACCTTTTCTTATTAACTCATGCCACTGTACTTTCCTCAAATTACGCCTCAGTTGCCTCTTGTACAAAATATTTACAAATTTCTTTAATTTGAATTTTGAAATTTGTCATCACAACTTTGATATAATGATAATTTACTTTTGTTTTGGTCAAAGAGTTGGATATCTCTGCACATATTGCGCTAGAACTATTTTCCAAGATTTCGACTCTTTGATAT
Source organism: Medicago arabica (assembly GCA_946800305.1). Classification (NCBI taxonomy): domain Eukaryota; kingdom Viridiplantae; phylum Streptophyta; class Magnoliopsida; order Fabales; family Fabaceae; genus Medicago; species Medicago arabica. The sequence goes on from OX326968.1 coordinate 51,550,007, forward strand.
CACTTTAAGCATGATGGTGGTTGTTCCGGTACACTTTAAAGTCTCACATATCCCTTGAGAATCGAGGTCAAAGACAGCTTTAGACAGAATTTGTGACCAAGTAACAGCATGTCCTAGAGGCTGAGACCTAAACTCAATCTTGCACATCATCTTTACTAGTTAGGAACTATTGGATTTTTCACTGACATATAGTTCACAAAATACAATGGACAGATTGTACCATGGAAAAATGAATCAAAATGTATCGTATATCAAAATTTTATTATATTCTTCTGAACAAAATACAAGAGACTTATTGCCTCAATTTGCTTCTTTCAAAGAATAATCCTCACATACATATGTACAAATGAAAGAACGTTTCTAACCTATGAAAAGAATGTACACCTATGAATTTGACATCCAACAAATTAAAAAACAAAACAACAAAATTTGTATTTGGTTATTGATTCTCTGCGGGCTTCCCATCCAGAGGTACTAAAGATATCTCCGAACGTCTAGACGCTTCAAATCGTCTAGAAGCTTCCAAACGAGCAGTGAATCCAACCGTTGTATGACGAATCGATCTTTGTCTCACCATATCACAGAATTCAGGATCATTTACTTGTCCGTCCTTTCTTATCCACTGTACCATTTGATGATACACCGGGAAGAACCGCACTTGAATGGTAGAATATGCGAAATACGGAAGCAATGCAGCAACAAGGACAAGCAAAGTAAGAATCCAATAAGTCAGTGATGGTGCACATGCTTCAGTGAAGACCTTATATGCAGTTGTTGATATAGAAGAATCTATGGCTCCATATGCCATAAGGAAAATGTACCACATTACAATGCTTCCCCATATGAATAAATGTTGTATGTATGTAAAGTAAGTGATTGATAATGCCATTTGGCAATTCACCACCCACACAACACATGTGTACACTGTGGCACCAAGAACTTGAAAGTCAACAACTTGGCCACCTTCGCGAAATGCTTGATGCTCCAAGGCGCGAATGCAGAAGAAGAAGATAATTGTGGAACTTGCTACTCCATTCAATGCCCAACCAATTATTCTTTTCCAGCTGAAGAGTAAATTTTGTACACCTTCTTGATATAGTAGTGGAAACTGAAACACAAACGAAATGTTTCGTGAGAAGAGAAAAAAACAATTTAGTCCTTGTCTGCGAATGCAGGAAATAAAAACAAGAAACATTAAAAGTAAACAAACCCTTAATTTCAACTAATTTTTATTGCATACCTTGAGACATAATTTAGAGGAGACATCTTGGTCAAAAACTCCCAAAGCAATAACAGGAAGTGAAGTGAAGAATACATTATAAAATGACATGAACCAGTCATTGTATGCAGCTTGGCCTGAGAATGCGGTATAGATCTCATAGAAGAACAAAGTGAAGCCAAAGGTGATATTCTTGTAAAAGAAGTAGCAGATCTGTCAAACAAAAAGTGAAGTTTGTCAAAAACCAAAGGTGATATTTTTGAAGATCAACTGAATGATCTTATAATATTATCATATAACATTAGTGAAGACATGACAAGATCGTTACCATTGATGAGATCCTTCTGTAACACCAATGTCCATGCACAAGAAGTAAGCGTTCGAGATATCTAAACTGAGCAATGGCGATATCACTTGACATAACTGCCTGCATTCCTTCGACACCACTGATACCGATTCCAATATCAGCTTCTTGGAGCATACCAACATCATTTGCACCATCTCCAATAGCTAGAGTTGTACTACCTGGTCTCATCTTAACCAGTCTAGTAACAAGTGCTTTTTGTTTTGGAGACGAACGACAACATATAACAGACGCGCAACCAATTGCAAGTTCAAGAAACACGTTCTTTACATCGTCTTCTAGCGCATAAGCAAGAGACTTCCCATCAATGATCAGAGCTAATGCCTCAGAGTTGTCATCTGATTTTGAAAGTAACTTCTTTGCCTCCGTTATTTGTTGAACAACACTTGCCTTAATTGCCTGAAGAATCAGAAAGATTGAACTAAAATCAATTTAATTGGAAGAAACACATGTTAAACTATTAAGAACACCAACAATTCAGATTCTAATCTAATGCATTTTGACAAAAAAAACAAAAAGTGAAAGTGAAGGCTTACCGCTTCAGAAGCAGACTTGTCCTCCATTTTCTCCAATGTTTTGATTTCAGGAGTATCTGAATTAATGATAATTTGTTTCATTCCTTGCCTAAGCAAACTACAAGCAAATCTGTAGTCAAAGGAAAATTAACTAATCAGTGACATGTTATTATTTGCAATATTCAATATCAAAAGTTATGTATATAATCTTCAAACTTACCCAATATTAATTGCTGTCTCCATTTTATCGCCGGTCAATACCCATAACTTGATCCCAGCCTGTGCTAGTTTGTCAATGCATTCAGGAACCTATACAACATATAGAACTCTTAGCACAAGTTTTTACAATATAATATAAAACTGCTAATATCGAAATACATAAATAACTGCTTGAAAATTTTGAAACCGGTATTTATAACATACCCCGTCTTGTAGTTTATCTTCAACTGCGGTAGCACCAAGAAGAATCAAATCCTTCTCAATGTTTTGCAATATGTCCTCTACAATCTGCTCTTGCTCTGCACTCACTAAGTTTTTAGCGTCTGTCAACTCTTTGTTGAATTGATTGTACTCTTCCTCATCGAGTTCACGATAGGCAAGTATCAAAGTCCTCAAACCAGAATCAGCATATTCATTAATGTGATACTTAGTCTGCTCTTCAAACTCCCTTCCATTTTTTCCAAGTAGTTCAAACATGACACTGATAGTTAAAACAAGAACGAAAAAACAAGTTAATGTTTTGAACTTTCGAAACAAAATCAAACGGTAATGATCACATAGTATATTTAAGAAAACAAAGTGTTGCATTAAGCACAAGATTACAAACCTGTCGGCGCCTTTGCTAAGTAGCAGTAGTTTCCCCTTGTGGTCTCTTACGATTACGGACATTCTCTTCCGTGCACTACTAAACTCTAATACATTTAAAACGTTGTAGGACCTGAAAATGTGAAATCAAATGATGCTTTTAATACATAACTCAAGTTTCATTTGCAGATATATGTATAAGACATCAGAAAATTAAGCCTTTCAGTCGTTCACAAACAAGAACAATTAATAACCATACCTTTCTAATTTCATGTTTGATTGAAGATCCAATTCATGAAGTGAAACAGCTGCATGTGACCTTTCATAAAATTCAAATCCAAATTCTCTGGCTGCAACCACAAAAGCAGCCTCATCCGGTGATTCAGCTTCATATGAAATTTTACCGGTTGCTTCATCAACTTCAGGTATAGCAGTATGACATACAGCCAAAACCTTCAGAAAGTTTTGTATTACATTTGCATTAGGTTGTCTCACCCAGTTTCCATTCATGATCCTTTCATCCATAAAGTTAAATCCTTTAATGGTTGATTTTGTTTCAGCAGCCTTTGCAACATTTTGGTCATTTTTCATTTTCCGACCGAAATATGAATCTTTTCTCTTTGATAAAGCTCTCTCAACTTCTGTAAAACCTCTTCCATAAGCAACACCACCAATAGAACACTTGATAAATTCCATAGAATTGCAAGTCAATGTTCCTGTTTTATCAGAAAGTATGGTATCAACTTGACCAAGTTCTTCGTTCAAATTCGATGTACGAGCATGCGCTGGCTTATCAGTTTCCTCATGATACATGTTCAAATCTTGGTTGATGAAAATGCTTTGAAGAACCTTCACAACTTCAATGGAAACATACAACGAAATCGGAATAAAGTAACCATACAACATCAATGCTGTCAAGAAATGCAGAATGGCTGCAAGTACTGCTCTATCAGGATCATAGTAAACTTCAGTGTGTTCAGGCATAAGGTACCATCTCTTCATTCTTTTATTTTTAATATCCTTCTTCGTCCAAATACCAAAGAAAATTGAACCGATGAATGAAACCAAAATTAATAAAAAGAACAAACAGTATATAATTCTATCCATTCTTTTCTCAATCTTGCTTCGCTTGGATGGAGGATCCGTTGAATTCTGCATGACCTTTGTATCGTGACCGGTAAAGATCACAACACCATAGATAAAATCTGTGTTCTTCAGCTTAGAGTCTCTAAGAAGTAGCTGCTGAGGTGCAAGTGGGTATTGCTGATCATCTTCAAGCTCTAAACTTCCTACAAAGGCATACAAATTTGCGTTTGGATCTTCGCATCTTATGACAGCCTTGAAATTTTGAAAGCTCGAGTCTTCTTGCAAATTTGAAGTTCCTTCCAGTGCTTGTTTTAGTTTAAGATTTGTTTCTCCGTCGAGATTCATCGTATCGACATAGCAAATTGCTTCTTCATAGTTTGATGAAAGTAATATGAGATCAGCAGGAAAATACTCATCTTTTTCCACTTTCACTATGTCTCCAACTTTCAAATCCCTCCATTTAGATTGGTTAAAAACACCATCTCCACTATGTACTTTCACTTTTCTGTTATTCATCTCTATATCCTGATAAAATCATAAAACAATATCATCATTCACCTAAACATAGCAATCAGAAAAAACATTCACTATTTCACTAACACACCAAATCTGAATAAAACTTAAGAGATCTTTGACCCTTTTTGGATAAACAGCTTAATTAAGCGCTTATAGCATGAGTGCTTATCATATAAGTACTTATGTATAAGGTATCTCTATATTAAAAAAAAAAAAAAAAAAAAAGTCAAATTGTTTTTATAACAAATATCAGCTGCTTTCATAAGCTATCATGGATAGCTTAGAGAAATATGCTGAAAACAACTTACGAATATATCATAAATTGTTTCCATAACTTCTCCCAAAGAGTCTCACAAGTGCTTATGTGAGTTGTTTAACTCAAATAAGACAATCCAAACAGTTTTGAATCTGAAATAGTGATTAGAAAACAAACAATACCTGTTTTTTCCTTTGAAAATCTTCAATGAATTCTTTGGCCATAGTAGCAGCAACCACAACAAGAAGAGGAATAACATTGCTAACAGCAGAATAAGGAGCAATAGGGAAGAAAGACAAAATTGCAACAACTAAGAAGTAAAAGTTGGCAACTCTTCTGAATTGTTCAAACAAAGACTTGGGTAGAAAAGTAGCAACTGTATACTTAGTAGTTCTAACATAATTATCACCATATGTATAAAGACTATACATAGCACGTTCTGCATCATTGCAATAAACTTTTCTTGAAAATCCAGGTCCTCCTATAAGTGAATGTTCATCTTGTTTCATTGATGCTTTACCACATGAAAATGCATGGATCTTACTAAAGTGATGCCTCCTTCTTCTTCCACCAGTCATATCTTCAAAATTCAACCAAATCTAAAAGTTGTGGACAAAACTTGCACACAATGAAAGTGCTGAGATTGAAGCAAACCAATGAAATGGAAAGGAATAAGAATAATAAGAACAAATAAAAAAAAAAAACCAACCAACTAAAAACTAACTTTTGCTTTATACAAACAACAAAAGAATTGTGTTTTGTTTCTGTTTCTGTTTTCTTAGCTGTACAAGAATGATGTTTGTAGAGTCTTAAATGAATAAAAAGATTGATTTTCTTTTGAAAAGATGAAAGATATGTGCTTATAAATGAAAGTGAGTTTGAAAAATGAAACATGAAACAAGGCAACTTAAGACTTGTTAATGTTTGATTGAGTTACAGGTTGAAAAAATATTATGCCATCCCAGTTTGACCAATATGATGGCTACCAATATTAGACTTTTCAACTTGGAAATGGAACTTTCTCTCTCTTTTTCTTTGTTCATGACTTGGTTGAGAATGCACCATATTTCAACAAAGTAATGGCATTATTTTTTATATATAAAGTTCAACAAACTAGTAATATTTTTATGATATGATTGGTCATTGATGACATTTTTTCTTTTTTTGATAAATTGACATTTTGTTTTCTTTTGAAATGAATATGCGAGTATAATAAGAAATGAAGGAAAATTATGAAGGACTATGTCCATGCAACACATCCATTCATTTGTAAGAATGTGTCAATTCAATGTTTGTTTTGATCAATTATTGATCCTTGATTTATTTATGCTTACAAGAAAGAAGATATTAACTTATCATTTGGTTCGAAAATGTATTTATTTAATACCAGGTTCTTTCAAAAATTAAATAAAGACTTATAACTAATTTGTTAAAAAAATTATTACAAAAATATTTTTCCTGGTAATAAAAGTTTTTTTTGGTAATGTAAAAAAAAGTTTTTTAGTCAAAAAAAACTAAATTAAAGCTGCGCTTTTTATGAGCTGTCTGCTTCCTTGCTTGTTACAAAATTTTTATTGATGACTATTATAAACAGTGTTAAATTGCCACATGTGAGATCAATATATGTCTAAATAATTCAAGGCTTCTAGAAAGCAAGAAATGATTGATTTTCCCCCTCTTTCTATGATAAGGCATGATTTAAATGGAATAGTACTTATAAGAATAAATCTTTTTATGGACAAAGTTTCAAGAATAAACTTAATTGACAATCGAAATTTATTTGGTTTTAAAATTAATTTATTTTAGATATGACATAGATGGAAATATAGTTCACTTAAATACATCAATTTTACATAAGCGTTTGGTCGGATTGGTGTGTGACTAAGGTTCCATATGCAAAGGGTCTACAATCTAATTAAGTAGACATTATTGTGTTCATCAGTATACTAGATAAGGTTACGACTCTCTATTTACAATCAGACGATAATATGTGAATTATCTTGGATTGATCACAAAAGATTAATTATATTAACTATGTTAGACTCCATCTTCTATTAGTATATGTTATATGTAATAGGTCTTTAACCCTTAAAAAATAAACACTCTCTACTTTGGTTAAACTTCTAGACTTTCATAAAACCCTCACAAACGTAAGTGTTGGAGTCCTTGTATGTGCACCACCTCATAAGAATAAGTCGTCATTCTCCATTGCATCCAATCAACTTCGATTGTCGTCTTCAAGTTCACTCATGATCACTATGCTTAACAAGTCACTGAATCACAGCATTAAAATTGCATATGATGTCTAGGATGATAGTGAGTATCGTTTAGGGCAGGACCCTACAATATTTGCTTTCGTGTGTGTAATTTGAAAAAATAGATTGCTTCCGATTCATATTTGGATGGGCAAAAACTTCAATACTCATACAATCTAAATACCTTAGTACATGGACCCGGATTACTTATTTTTTTATTTAAAGGATACATGTACCCGAACTTGATACTCACTTCAATTATAATAAATCAATAGCAAAATATCACTATAACTAAATTAAAAAATCGATCACCCAAAATTTTTAAAATTAAATCATAAACCATTATAAACAGAGTCAGTTAGCTAATCCATCATTCAAAACATAAAAACTGAGTAAATTTATCGAAATAGTAAATTTAACTTTTTTTTGCAAGAATGAATTCATAAGTTTACAACAAGAAAGTGATATTCTTACTTAAGTGTGATCATAAAATCATAGCTTACAACACAAATGTTAGGTTCTTTTACCCTGTCATCAAATTAGAATCTCTAAGAAAAAATCATGGGTAAATATTATTGTAACACAATCTACCCAAAGATATTTAAAAGCATAATTTAATAATAAAAATATATTGAAGAATTCGTTTATTTATTTTATACATGCATTCAATGATATGTTCTTACGTCAATTAATGTATATGAAAGCATATAAATTATGATATTCATTAATTAACGTGATAACACATCATTTATTGTATGTGTAGAATGTGTAAAATAATTTATACACTGACATATTAAAGTAAACTCACATAATAAACATACTCACATAGTAAACTTAATATGCAGGTGGCTTGAAATCGCGTAGATCTTTATTTCAGTTGATTTAGCTTTAGTGTGTTTGGGCTTTATGGAATGAACGAAATGATAGGATATTTCAGAACCGTCAAATTTCTATATCACAGTTGTTAGATAAAGTAAAATCAAATTTCTTGTGGTAGTTGAAAGCCAATAATGTGATTTTTTTATTTTGGTACTCAGAGTTGGTGGTCGAGCCCACTTTTATATATGAGCATCGATTGACTTTATTGTATTTTGACAGAATGTTGTTCTTTTCGTGATTGTTATGGCACGCCTTGCGCTTCAACAATTATGTTATTCATAGTAATATAATTCATTTTTGTTTCTTAAAAAAAAATAAACATACTTACCTTTGTTAATTTTTATCTCAATTCTTAATGGCAAATATGGAATATACACTTCTTTTCTCAACACATCATTTGATATTCTTTTTTGTGAATAAATTGTCATTTGATATCTTTCAACGTACGTACGGTATATATGAAATATCCATTAATTTACTTTTACGAATATTGGTTTCAAAGTCCAACATAGTGAGTTAGTGACATACCTAACTAAATGGAAGGGAGAAGGACAAAAAAATTTATTTATTTTTCTTGGTGACAGAAGCTAAAAAAATAATTAAAGAAAATGATGATCAACTTGGTAAGATGCTGAGAGAGATGAAGAAAATGTAAATCCAAAGATAACAAAAGTCTAAGATGTGATGCTGGCTGCTGCGATCAAGTAGTTTAAGGTTGCGTGGGGGATGGGTCAAAGAGCCTCTTTCACATGCTCTTATTATTATTCAAATGAACAACGATGGCTAATTAAATTAAAAATAAATAAGCACCATTATGTTGGTCCTCCTCTAAAAAAACATTATGTTGGTCCTATTGAAAATGAGCTTAAATATTTTAGTCGAAGTTTTAGGATTCACTGTTGTAGACAGAAAAAAAGATATAGGTGTAATATTAATGAGGAGATATGAGTTTACCCCACGAAAGGGGAGCTAAGATTTAAAGTTCAAACAAATTCTCAGTCTAATTATTTAATCATCATCATTCATCAAGAATGTGAGTAGTCAATACTTTATACAGTATTTATAACCCAAAAAAAAATCTACAATTCTTCTGGATAACTTAGTTGGATGGCATTTTCTCAACGCAAACAATGTTTTTTCAAGGAAACAAATTGGATGGCTCTGAAGATGCGGTCACACATGACCCGATTTTAAGGGTGCCAAATTTTCACCTTAGCATTTATGTGTTTGCGGGTAGGCATGGCAATGGAGTTTGGTAGAGATGGATTTTATTTTCTTATCATCATCGGTTCTTATGTATTTACTTGTTACCCTACATGTATTGAATGAGAATGAGAAAATGAGTCTCGTCCACCTCCTTATCGGGTTTAGATATTTCCATCTCATTCTCTTCTGGTAATGAATTATTTTTTTAATTAAAAAATAAGAAGTTTTTTCCAACCTCAAAGAAAATGTTGTAATACATTATCTAACGATATACTCATTTTAACATTTTTAGCAATATGCTCACTTTAACATTTCGTTAATCAAGGGTGAGATGTTGGAGATTGATAACTATGAATATGATGAAGTAGAAGAGAGGGAACTATAAACAAATCTATCAAACCGAATTTGGTTCGGATGGATAACCGTGAGTACGGGTTTTGTTGTTGTGCTTCTATGCAGGTATATAAAGGAATTATATGATTTTGGGTTTATTTTTTAACTTTCAATTATACTCTTAAACAAATTTATATATTAAAATAGTACATCATTTGTGTCAATCAAAAGATAAGAATTCATATTATATTGTCTATTATGTTATTTGTTTCATTGGGAAAATAAGTACGATTTGTTAAAATATGAACGTATAAAATACATTTTATCCAAAATCAATGTAATTTTAATCAAAATTTCATAAAAACAAATGTTCGTAATTTATATGCATTAACGCAATCAAAATATTGAACACACAAAGATAGAGTATCAATCTAAACGTTAGTTTATACGAAGAATTATCAAATTCATATTTTGTACTTAACCCTCAAAATCCCATAAACACACTTATGGGAGACCATTCATTCATTCATCCAAGACCTTAACCCAGAATTGTTTTTGTCATCAATAGAAATACAAACAAACAAAAAAATTAAAGAAGCTACTCTCCCATTCTTTCAAACCCCATAGCATTAACTAAAGACGATGACGAAATAAATACTTCGAAGGGCCAATGGCATGTAAAAGATATATTTAGATTATAAAAAAAATAGAAAATTATTTAGTAAATAATCTTGAAACCATTTGATTTCATGGAAGAAGAAAGTAAATATTAAGCTGACGTAAGCTGTGACTTCATTAATTCCTTGCCTCGCACGTGAGAGCATCTACGTGTATGGTAAACCAGTCTATTTTTGGTACAAATTCTTTTGATTTTTTAATTTGGGTCTCGCTAACTAGTGCACTAAGGGAAATGGTTAAGGATTCTATTAATAGAAATTTTATCTTAAGCATATAAGTTTTACTTTTTTTTAACAATAATTACACGACTTTTTAATGCAAATTTACTTATTTTAGTATCTTAACCAATGCCTCAAGGATAATGGTAAACATTATCCTTTTAATTTAGACAAAATTCTCGTCGAAATGTTTTAAATGAAGTTTTCAAATGAATTTTGTTACATTTTCATCGATGTTGATCTTTTGATTTTTTATACATATCATATCACAATATTTTAGACGAAATATTTGATAGAGGAATCAAAACTGTCGAATTTTAAAATAAAGAGACCAAAACTGCAAAATTGTAAAAATATGGGACCAATACTACAATTAAGCCAATTTAATAAAAGAACCCCATGGATTTCCTTAAAAATTAAAAAATAACCCAATGGATTTTGTAACAAATCTTTGACAAAAACTTATTTTATCTTTTTATTTATTTGTTTTACATCTCTTAAACCTTACAAAATTCTAATTGCAACTATTTTATAAACCCAGTGCAATTAAACTGCTGCTACATAAAATTTTCCAAAGTAAATCTAACAAAATATATAAATGATAAAAAAATGCTTATTGATCGTTTGATCTTCCAATTTATTTGTTGTTTTTATTTTGATCTCATAGCTTTAAAAAAAGTTATTTTTGATCCCTCAAATATACTTTTGTTAGTCAAACACATCATTTCTATGAAATCTTTATTTCTCTTGTTAGTCAAACATGAAAATTTAACATAAACAAATTATTTGGCCATGTGTGCACTCATTAACAGGCAATTAACGGGAGACTAAACTTATATCATTATGTTGACAAATCATGGATATCTTCATTATTGAAAAGTTAATTATTTTTTTCGTAAACTGAAAGTAAGTACATGAAATGTGACTCATTTTTAATCATCAATAAATTATATAGTCAATATATCCACACAAAAAAATATTGCAACTAGTGAGCAAACAGTTTTCTCGTTTTAACATTTTTCTTTCATTCTTCTTTCGCCTTCTTACGTCAAAAGTTTGTATTTCTTTTAAGTTTAGAAAATTTGATTATTTAACTTGGTTGAAAATGACAAAATTATCAATAAGATAGCTTAAATAAATAAAATTAGAATAAAAAATTGCTACAATAAAAGTTCATTTTATATCCTTTAATATGTAAAGATAGATAATTAGAGGTTGGGTAGCTCAAATATAAGTTCATATCCTTTCATATGTAAGGACAGATAATTAGAAGTTGAGTACCTCAACTGATTTCGGTTAAGAGTTTAAATATTTAATGAGTTAAAAAATTAGGGTTTAAATTCCGACTAAAATAAAATAGAATAAAAATGATAGATAATTTTTTTCAGCAAAAAAAATGATAGATGATTGAAAATAGGTTTAATTGGACTTTTGGTCCTCTAAGTAATTTCTTGTTTACATTTTGGTCTTATAACTCGTAAAATCAACGTTTTGATCCCTCTTGTTTTGCTCCGTTAATCAATTTAGTCCATAACTGCTAACTTTAACCACAAATGTCTATGGTGGACCAATCTTAAGAGAGGTCCACCATATATCATATTAATTATTTTAATTTAAATTGTTTGATTATTTTTTCCAAAAGAGAACCATTTGACTACGCATCTCTATTTTATCTAATGATGCGCCATCACCGCCTAATTTTTTGTACCTTTTCTTCATCTTCTTCCATACTCTTCTTCTTCATCTTCATCAACAACTTCAAACATTCATCAAAACCCAGATGATAAAAAACACAGTAAAATACCTATTTACAAATTTTCAGCAACCTCATCTCATTCTTCTTTAAAATCTCATTCAATTTTTCATTTCAAATATTCAACATAGTAACCTCACAATTTTTATACAAACAATCAAAATCAAATCTCACAAACAAAATATGTCTTCTCCCAAAATCTATAAATCAATTAATCAATTAAACACTATTAACAATAACATGCCGCAAACATCATCAACAAAAAATCCAATGGTGATGGTGTAGTTGTTGATGATAAAGATGAGAGAGAAATTGAAAAGGAACTCAGCAATGGAAGCAAGACCATCGGTAGTGAAACAAGTAAGTATCAAAACCTTAAAATTCTTAAACGATTTAGCAATAATGAACCCAAGACAAGGACACCAAGTTCCTTCACAATCTGCTCCACAAACAAAACCAATCCTGACAGGAGCACCGATGAAACATGTTCCAACTAAATTGTCCTACTTATATCACAGATGACAGAAATCAGATAAAGTTTATCAGTTACCTATTGATTATGGGTATTTGTGATGGTATTGATTTGGGGGTGTTGCTAGCTATTTGGGTATTGATTTGGGGATGTTGCTCTGTTGTTGTTGGAAGGGAGAAAAGAGAATGATGATGTAGGAAGGGAGAAGAGAAAAAAGAATGTGTTGTTGTTGTTGTGTTGCCGTGACTCATGAGGAAGAAAAAGAAAAATCTGGAAAATGTTGATGATAATTTGAGGAAAAAGAAGAGAGAAGATGAAGAAAGGTGAAAAAATTAGGTGTTGATGGTTCACTATTAAATCCAATAGACATGCAATCAAATGGTTAAAATCAAATCAAAAAATTTAGACAATAAAAAACTAACGGAGGGGACCAAATTGACTAACGGAGTAAAACAAGAGGGACCAAAACGTTGATTTTATAAGTTATAGGACCAAAATGTAAATAAGAAATTATTTAAGGGACCAAAAATCCAAACCATGAAAATAACTCTCTTGTAATGAATGAAACTATAAGTTATTCTATTATCTTCTTTCACAAAAAAAAGTTATTCTATTATGCACTACTCCTTTGTTAAAATTTTACGAAAGAATTCTATTTTAAATAGTTTCGACGGTCCTTCCTAGAACCCTTATATATATGTTCCTTTCCCAAAAACGTTTTAGCAATGCTTTGAAATTTAACAGAAAATACCAAGTCAAATATCAAGTGCCGTCTCCGCTCCATGACTTGGTCCTTACGACAATACTGCTACATTGCATGATTTTAGTGTCTCTTTATACAACACTGTATGTAATTTTTTTATAATAAGAAATTAAAATAGTTACATAGAGTAAAAGTAAAAATAAATAAATTATTTAGTACTAAAAATATATTTACCCAAAAAAAAAAAGCATATGAGTCCTCTCCAATAAAAAAAGTAATATAATGTCGTTTGAACACATGTATATGTATAAGGCTTATTAGATCATTTGGTCCCTTAATTAATTTCATGTTTTTATTTTGGTCCCACAATTAATAAAAATGGCGTTTTCGTCCCTCACCTTTTACTCCGTTTGCCAAATAAATCTTTAACCGTTAAGTTTAACTTCAAATGTCTATGGTAGACCAACCTCAAGAGTGGTCCACCATAGATTTAATTAATTTTTTAAATTTTAACCGTTTGATCTTTTAAAAAAAAAACTACCATTAGATTATAAAGGACTAATTTATCTTACATTGATCCAACAACAACTACCATTGGATTAAAAATTTACCATTAGATTAAATGGACCATGGTTATATGTATATAAAATATAAAAAAAAAAAAAAAAAAACCCAGAAAAATCAACACAAACAGCAATATAGAGAGAGAAAAAACATAAACATATGAATTATGCACTATTACGGTACTATCTTATTCAACTTTTTCTTCAACATCTTCATTTCTTCAATTTCATCACACTCTTCTTCTTCCTTCATAGGCACGAGATCTTCATTCTCTTCCAATTTTTCCTATCGTTCTTCCTGCTGCAGCTTCACCATCAATTTCAATTTCTTCTTCTCGCGCTTCCTCTCATCTTCTTCGTCATCATCAACGTAATCACCGTCGTATTTGATGATATTATACCTCACGTTTTTGCGGCGGAGACTCTGTCGTGAATCGGATTCCGTTGCGGCGGCGGCCTGCGATTCGGCGACACGGCGAGCTAGATCTGCCTTTGATTGCCTTCCCATCTTCATCTTAGCGACCTGGACATTTGTTTTTCTCTCTCTAGAATTCAACTACTTTCTCTCACTGGAAAACTAGAAAGAGAATGTGTTTGGTTTTGTTTTGTTCTTATTTGTGAATTGATTCTGACCTGGGTTTTGTTTGTCTCACTTCCATTTTCCAAAGGAAGAAGTTAGAACAAGAAGAAAAAAATATCCTCTTTGGATTTTGGAAAAGTTTCAGATGAAGAAGATGGAATAGGGTTGGATCAGTTCATTAAAAGATGGAATTTGTTTTGATACCGGAAAAAAAAATCCCCTTTTAATTTTGGAATTTGTTTTGATATTGAAAAAAATCTCATTTTGATTCTAGAAAAATCCCCTTTTAGAACAAGAACAAAATTCCTATTTTGATTATTGAAAAAATAATGATTAATTAGTGCAGAATTGATGATGTTGATGTTGTTGTTTAATTGAATTGTTGATGTTGAACATTATAATTATATTATGTGTTTTTGTTGTTGATAGTTGTTGTTTCTGATTATTTTTTGGATTATCTCATGAATATTGATGAATGTGAGTGGAAGATTATTAAGGTAGAAATGAAGAAAGAAAGAAAAAAATTAGTTGTTGTTGGTACACCGTAAGTTACAATAGACACACATATCCAATGATCAACGTTTTTAAAAAATAGGTCAAACGGTTTAAATAATTTTTTTTAATAAGGTCTATGGTGGATCACTCTTATGATAGGTCTACCATATATATTTGGGGTTAAACTTAACAGCTAGGGATTTATTTGGCAAACGGGGTAAAAGGTGAGGGACTAAAACGTCATTTTTATTAATTGTAGGATCAAATTGAAAACATGAAATTAAATAAGGGACCAATTGATCTAATAAGCCTATATATAATAAGGAGTAGAAAAAATCACACATATTAATTAGATCCATATTACCCGGAGAGAGACTATTTGATTTTGACAATTTCATGCATAGAGGAGCCTATGCTTCCAAGGCTCACTTATTCTTTTATTAGTTTGGTTATTTTGTAGTGTTGCTATTATTGATATGAGATTTTTGTCTTCATTTGAAGGTTTGTTTAGCTGATATTTTTTAGGTAATGTTAATCAGTGCTCTCGGAGTATCGGTTAAAGGAGCCGATCTATTATTGATTGAATGTTTAAAAGTATTATTTTTAATTTAAAACTTTTTTTTTTCTAGAATGCCTAAAAGTACTAGTTAACGTTCAATTGGTAGAATCTTTTATAGATATTAGCACTTATAAGGATCTAATATCGATTTTTTATCTCTCGCAGTCAGGGTATATAACATGCATACCTTTATATGTATTTTAAGATACGTGAATGAATTATATACTAACTTAACTAGCAAATGTAAAAAAATTCACAGATAACTAAATAAATAAAAAAGTCTCTACAAATGAGAACAGAGAACTGGCCACATGGGGAAAGTTACGGGGCTTATATGTTTGGGTTTCTTAATAGTTAACAATGTGTTTGATACCAACCAAAACGAAAGGAATGAAAAAGAAAATGAGACCCACACAAAAAATATTTTCTTCCAGATCGAGAAAAAAAATGGAGGGAGACAATGAATTTGTTTCAATTAGGTTCTGATACATAAAATTTGCTCTACTTTTTATAATTGAGCCTCAATATCATGCAGATATACGTTTTTTTAATCCAAGTTGATAGGTCTTTTATCAACAAAATATTTAGACTCCTTTTCTTGTGCACCCTTTGACCGTACCTTTATACTACCTCGTTTAATAGTTTTAAATTTGGACGATAGAACTCTCATTAAATTACTTGTTATTTTTCTATACTTTCGATGGTCAAATCTTTGAATTCCAATAGCATAACCGTGTATTTCAAAAGTATGGTTTTTTCTAACATGTGCAAATTTGTATATGTTAAGAAGTTTAAAATAGTAAATGTATATTGGAACTTGTGCATTTTATATTAAATATATAATTTTTTTAAAACAGTTGTAATTTTTAATAAAAAGTTGCTTCTTTTAATATCCTTTAACATGTGCAATATTACACAGGATAGCCAAACCCAAAAGTATTTCAAAAAAGTATTTGAAAGGTAAGACCATGTTAAAATGTTCCAAAGGCCAACCTTCAAGAATGAAATACTAATAAAGTATTTCAAATGTACGTGTTAGTATTAATTGACAATGAAATGAAAGTTGGTCATATTCCAATAATTTCCAAGCCTTTGGAATACTTAATAGAGTAATTTCTTAAAATCTCTATACCGTATGTGTGTGTCTATATATATATATAAAATGCACTTTAATAATGATAGGAACAATGTATAATTTATAAGGTTTGAGGTTCAAACTCTAGCCACTACCAAAAATTTATAATGCATGAAATACTTGATAGTTACAACCTCAAGTTCCAAAAATGACGTCTGAGATAATTAGAAAGATTGGAATAAGGTCAGGTTCCATTTCACGTGTTATGGTATAGATTGGGATGACTATTCAATGTCAATACTTATTAGGATGCCCATATGCATGATTTGTACACATGACTAGACTTTATGAACCTTCTAGACGTCATTGTCATTTGTCAGTGTCACATACCCTCAAAAGAACACACAGATGCAATATGTGCAGCTTTTGTGCATTTAAAGATTCTGAAAATGCAGCGAACGGGTTATTGCTTTCACAAGGATCTTGATTCTCTTTGGTGTGGCTTAACACATTTACCACAATCGTGGATCCAGGGTCATCCGATCAAAAAATCCGACGACTCTCATTTTGATCATATATTTTAAGTCAAATCGCACAATTACAATGTGAGTTGTGACTTTAATTTGATGGCCAACGATCTACAATTGCATTATGAATTATGTAATTACGAACAACGGATCCAGAAATTTTAAGTAACGTAGGCAACATATATATCTTATTTAATATATTATTCTTTATGGTTTTTCATATTTTATAAATATTGAATAATTTTCTTATTTTCGACGTCAATAAAAACATTATTCTCACTTGACCAAAAATAATATCACTCTCAATATATACTATAACCAATCAATCGTTTGACCATTCATATCTTATACAATTTCACATTAGAAGGCTCTTTTAATTGTTACTCACATTCAAATTATAATGTAGGGTGTAACCAAAAAAAATTATAATGTAGGGAAATAAAAATGTCTCACAAACATAAACGGGTGGAGTTCTTTCAAAAAATAGCGGTAGAGTTGCCATCAATCAAAACCATTTATTTATCATCAACTATTTATTTCATAGCGGAAAACGAATAAATGATTTTGATTGATGTGAATTTAACATAGATCCCTCCTCACATTTTGTTGATGGATAAATAAACATTTGTCTTATTTTTATTTTATAATATTTACAATTACAGCCAAAAAAATTGTGGTAAGAAAATTATTTAAACAAATATATTTTGAGTCTTGCAAAATAAGTGTACAGTCGAAGCTTGGCTCTAGGCGATAGGATTCGTTCCTCTCTCCAGATGCACAAAGGAAAGAGAGTGACCACTGATGCAAGTGGATCGATGTAAGTTAAACTTTAAACACAAAGAGTCGAATTGCTTTTGTTAGGTATTTGTATTGACTGCTTTATTGCTAAAACAAATATTCATTTCTTGTGAAGCTGGACTCTAGGTTCCAACATGGTTTAGGCATCCATATGAGATGTTGGACAGAATGTTCCAACATTCTGGCACGATTCAGTGCGCCTGAATTCATGCCTATTTGTACGCGCGCCTTATCTTTAAAAGGAAACAACTTTTCCTTAACTTGATGTCCAAGCAACGTACATATCTGTACAGAATCAATTTGGATTTATTCCCAAAGGAGCAAGAATATTTTAGGGAATATTTGAAGGCGGTTGGTACGTTCCTAAAGATGTTCCTACGTTTTAGGACTTTTCATATTTGTCTACTTGATTCTGTTTTGTGGATCAGATTGATCTACAATTTGTTACTGAAGCCCAACAAGGTTTTTAGCCCATATTGCTTCAGTATAAAAGGAAGACTCCAAGACCTAATTAGGTATTCAAGCCGTCGAACTAAAAGTTTAGAACATTAGGGTTTTGAGTCTGTGTGTTCTACTCTTGTATCGTTTTGATACAAGTTTAGTTCTGTTTATTTGTGAGCTTTTCCTGTATCGTCTTGATACTTGTTAAGGATTGTGTTTTTGAGTTGTAAACTCGTTGTCTACACCAAAGTTGTGAAGCAAGGTCATAGCTTGTGTTTGAAGGTAACTTCACCGTTTGTTTTCTATTTAAGGTTTGATAGGTCACTGGGGCAGTGACTGACCATAGGATAGTGAGATGAGATCTCAGATCTAGGAGTTCCTAGGTTGAAGTCTAGACGGGTAGGTCCTAGGTCATAAAGTGTAAGCGAGGAGTTTGCTGAAAGCTTTTGAATAAGGACTACACTAGTGGATTTCCTTCCTGGCTTGGTAGCCCCCATCGTAGGTGTGTTTGTCGTCGAACTGGGTTAACAACTTATTGTGTCTTTTATTTTCTTGTCTTTTATTTTTCTTGTTTTATTTCTGTTTACGCTTGAACGTTGAAACATAGAACGGAACATCGCAAACGCTTAAACATTTTACATAACATAATAAAATAAGTGTGCTTGAATTTCAATTGGTATCAGAGCAGGCACCCTGCCTGTTTTAGGGTGAGCTCCAGGGAAGTTAACTTCTAGCTAGATGGACAAGGAAGGAGGATTTGTTGATAGACCACCTATGTTGGATGGGTCAAACTATGACTATTGGAAATCACTTATGAGTGTTTTTCTCAAGTTAATTGACAACAGAACCTGGAAAGCAGTTCTGAAAGGTTGGGAACATTCTATGACACTTGATGTAGATGGTAACAAGACAAATGTCTTGAAACCAGAAGAAGAATGGACTCCTGCTGAAGATGAACTTGCACTTGAAAATTCCAAAGCATTGAATGTTTTGTTCAATGGGGTAGATAAGAACATGTTCAGATTGATCAAGCAATGTACTGTGGCTTAGGATGCTTGAGAGATTCTCAAAACTGCACATGAAAGTACAACTAAGGTAAAAAGTGCTAAGCTTCAACTTTTGACTATTAAATTTCAGAATCTAAGAATGATGGAGGATGAGAGCATACAAGACTACCATCTGAGTATTCTTGACATTGCTAATTCTTTTGATTCACTTGGAGAGAAAATCTCTGATGAGAAGCTTGCCAGGAAGATCCTCAAATCTCTACCTAAGAGGTTTGACATGAAGGTTACTGCCATTGAGGAAGCACATGACATCTTAAGTGTGAGGGTTGATGAATTGATAGGAACCTTGCAAAACTTTGAAATAACCATCAATAGCAAGACTGATAAGAAAGGCAAGGATGTTGCTTTTGTTTCCAATGCTGAAACTGGTGAGGCACAAGAAGGTCATGAAGATGAAGATCTAACAGAATCTCTTGCATTACTTGGGAGACAATTCAAAAGGATTTTCAAACAAGTTGACAGAAGATCCAGATTCAATGGTCAGAACATCAGATCCAACATTGACAATCAATCTAATAAAGAGAAGATGACAAAGACAGAAAAGAATAGTGCTCAATACATGGGTGTTCAATGTCATGAATGTGAAGGATATGGTTATATCAGAACAGAATGTGCCACTTTTCTGAAGAGACAAAAGAAAAGTTTGGTTGTTTCATGGTCAGATGGAGATGATTCTGATGATGAAGTGAAAAATGAGTCAGGCAAACATGCCTCTGCATTTGCTGGTAGGGTTATGTCAGATTCAGAGTCTTATGAAGAAGCACTTAGTTATGATGAGTTAGTTGTTTCGTATCATGAGTTGATTGCTAGAAATGTTGAACTGGACCAGATGCTTGAGAAACAAGGAGAAATCATCAGTCAATTACAGTCTGAAAAGAGTGAGAATCTGAACAAAATCTTTGAACTCTCTGATGAGGTAACTCAACTCAAATCTCAACTATAACGGGCTAAGATGCAACTCAAGGTGATGACTGACACCAATGTGTTGGATGATTTACTTGAAGTTAAGAACATCATGAGTCCAAATGGCACATGCTTTGATTATAAAGCTCTAAACAAGAAACAACGTAGCAGAAACTCTGCCTATGCTCCAGAGGATTGTGGAATTGTTAGACTTTCTCAGCTTGATCAAAAGTCAGCAGCTGATGCAGAATCTTATAACTTAGCAGATTCTATACCAATGTTGGAACATCCTAAGAAACATCAGAGACCAAAAATCAAGAAGAAATCTAGCTCATGGATATGTCATCATTGTAAGGGGGTAGGTCATATTAGACCCTATTGTTTTAAGCTGCATTGAGAACCTCATCAGTACAAGGTGAAATCAACCAAAATGAAGTGGATTCCCATATGTGGTAATACTGGGTTAATTGCTCACACATCCCTAAGAGCATCATCCAAAGAGGATTGATATTTTGATAGTGGTTGCTCCAGACACATGACTGGTGTAGAAAAGTATCTTGAAGATGTGAAATCATATACAAGCAGCTATGTTACTTTTGGATATAGAGCAAAAGGAAAGATATTGGGTATTGGTAACCTAATCAAACATGGTATGCCAAGACTTGATAATGTTCTACTTGTGAAGGGATTAACTGCTAATTTGATCAGTATTAATCAACTATGTGATGAAGGACTGGTTGTAAATTTTAGTAAGCCTGAAGGTCAGATCGTTGATAAAAAGGGTGAAGTTCTCATGAAAGGCATCAGGTCCAAGGACAACTTCTACCTTTGGGTATCTCAAGAGGAAGCACATCTCTCCACATGTCTTATGAGTAAAGAAGAAGAGGTCAAGTTATGGCATCAAAAATTGGGTCACTTACACCTTAAAGGGATGAAGAAAGCTCTATCCTCAGAAGTTATCAGAGGTCTACCTAATCTCAAGATTGTTGAAGGCATCATATGTGGTGAATGCCAGATTGGCAAACAAACTAGGATGTCTCACCCGAGGTTGGAACATCAAGTAACATCTAAAGTTCTTGAAGTTTTGCACATGGATCTGATGGGGCCCATGCAAGTTGAGAGTATTGGTGGCAAAATGTATGTTTTTGTTGTTGTTGATGGTTTCTCTAGATTCACCTGGTTTAGTTTTATAAGAGAGAAATCAGATACTTTTGATGTTTTTAAAGAACTTTGCACTCAACTTCAAAGAGAAAAAGACTGTGGCATTGTAAGCATCGGAAGTGACCATGAAACTGAGTTTGAAAATGCTAAATTTAATGAGTACTGCTCTAGTGAGGGGATTAACCATGAATTCTCATCTCCTATAACACCTCAGCAAAATGATGTGGTTGAAAGAAAGAACATAACCTTCCAAGAATCAGCAAGGGCCATGCTTCATGCTAAACATCTTCCTTATCACTTCTGGGCTGAGGCCATGAACTTAGCTTGTCACATACATAACAGAGTTACTCTGAGAACAGGCACTACCACAACCTTGTATGAGATATGGAAAGGAAGAAAACCTACTGTGAAATACTTACATGTTTTTGAAAGCAAATGTTACATTCTGGCAGATAGAGAACACAAAAGGAAAATGGACCCCAAGAGTGATGAAGGTATTTTTCTTGGTTACTCAACTAATAGCAGAGCATACATGGTATTTAATTCCAAAACCAGAGTGGCAATGGAGTCAATAAATGTAGTAATAGATGATGTTTTTGAAGACAGAGCTCTGTATGCTGATCCTGATTGTCGCGTCATTTTTTGGAGATCAATGCTATTTGATTAGTGTTTGACTCACTATTTTATTTCACGACTGAACATTTTATTTTTTAAAAGAAAGTGGAAAAAAGTTCAAATACCACTTTAAAAGATTTAGGGTTCGGGGGTTAGTTACATAAAGGGAAGGTATTAACACCCTTTATGTCCGTAGTACTCTACAGGAACCTCTTGGTTTTATTTAATTAATGTGTTATAACTTGCTTAGTTTGAAAAAATGGAATTTTTAAAATGATTAAGAAAAAAAACCTAATTATCTACATTTTTATTGATTTGAGAGGACAAGGTCCTTTGCCTACGTACCCGTGAGGGATCAAAACCTCGTAGTTCGGGGTTGAAATTGACGTTTGATTTGTTTTTGTATTTTTTATTAGTTTTGAAAAAAGTTTTAAAATGTAAAGGCCAAAGTGGCAAAAATAGAATTTGTTTGTGTTTTTTATGTTAAAGAAAATGACTTGAATATGTTTAAATGGATTGAAATTTGATTTAAGAAAAAAAATGAAAATGGAACGTCACTTGATTGAAAATTAAGGTTTATTATGAAAAGAAATTTTGTGAGTTTTTGATTATTTGCATGTTTTTGTTGTTTTTTATATAATAAATGAAAATTAAATTAACAGAGCAATAAAAATAAAAGCGCGTGGATTTTTATAGTGACGTTGGATCACCACAAAATCCCTAATATAATTTTTTTGCATTTTTGGATATATATATATAAGGCCGTAAAGAAATAAAAGGACACACACACGCACACTTTTCTCATTTATATTTACATTGGACCTAAATACATTCTAATTACTGGAAAATAAATAACAATAATTAAAATGCTAAACAGAAATAAAATAAAAATGCAAAAATGCTAAAAAGAAATAAAAGGCAAGAAAATAAAAGAAAGGGACAAAAATTCCGAAGGGACAGAAAAAAGAGGGAGAAGAAAAGAAATAGCTCGTCAACACAAGCTAAATAGGGAGAAGAGAGAAAAGTTCTTTGACAACTCAAGAGAACTTTTGGTCTGTGAAATTGTGTGGAATGAGAGCTCTATTTATAGGTGAGGAGGTTGATGTAAAAAGGAAAATTGGTTTAATGGAAATGATGGACAATTATGGTGAATTTTGAAAAAGGAAGGTTAAAGTTGACACTTGACTTGAAAAAAAATTTAGACCTTGGACATTTTATTTTTGGACCTATTGACACTTTGTTTTTTTTTTTTGACTTGGACAATAAAATAAAAGTGACCAAAATAAAATATGAAAAATGACTAATTAAAAAATAAAAAAAATTAGAAATAAAAATTATAAAATTAAATAAAAGATGGAAATTAAAGAGTAAATAACAAATAATAAAAAAAACTAAAGAAAACTAAAAAATATAAAAAAATAAAGAGAGAAGAGGGTCCGACACGGAACCAAACATGAGGTATTTTAAGATACCTTTATGTCAAACTTTTCTCTGAAAAGTCAGAGATTGATCAGGGTCAAAGGGCGCGTGTCAGTGTATGAATGTGGGACCTTAGGTCAAAAATTGGGGTATGACACTGATGTTGAAACATCCGTACAAGAAACAATTTCTCTTGTTCAGGTGAATAAATCAGAACCTAAGAAAGAAGAAACCGAGGAAGCTGAGCAAGGTCATTTGTCCATTAATAAAGGTCCCTCCATAAGAGTTCAGAAGAATCATCCTCAAGATCTCATTATTGGAAATCCTGATTAAGGAATCACAACCAGAAGATCAGTTGGAGTCATTGTAAACTCTTACTTTGTGTCAAAGATTGAACCAAAGAATGTTAAAGAAGCTTTGACACATGAATTATGGATTGAAGCAATGCAAGAAGAATTGAACCAGTTCAAAAGAAGTGAAAATGGGATCTGATTCCAAGACCTGAAGGTGTGAATGTAATTGGTACTAAGTGGATCTTTAAGAATAAATTTGATGAGAATGGAACTGTGACTAGACACAAGGCAAGACTGGTGGCTCAAGGCTACACTCAAGTGGAAGGTCTAGACTTTGATGAGACTTTTGCTCTTGTTGCCAGGCTACTATAAGGCTACTTCTAGGAGTATCTTGCATTCTAAAATTCAAGCTGTTTCAAATGGATGTTAAGAGTGCCTTTCTGAATGGATACCTGAATGAAGAAGTGTATGTTGAACAACCTAAGGAATTCATTGATCCTAGCTTTCCCAATCATGTCTACAGATTGAAGAAAGCTCTCTATGGTTTAAAGCAGGCACCTAGAGCTTGGTATGAGAGACTCGCACAGTTTCTTGTTAATCAAGGATACAAAAAAGGAGGAACAGACAAAACCTTGTTTGTGAAGGAAGAAAATGAAAGACTAATGATTGCTCAAATCTATGTTGATGACATTGTCTTTGGTGGGATGTCGAACAAGATGGTTGAACATTTCATTCATCAGATGCAGTCTGAGTTTGAAATGAGTCTAGTAGGAGAGCTGACCTATTTTCTTGGTCTTCAAGTCAAACAGATGGAGGACACTATATTCATCTCTCAAAGCAAATATGCCAAGAACATTGTGAAGAAATTTGACATGGATAATGGAGGTCACAAAAGAACTCCAACTGCCACTCATTTGAAGCTGACAAAAGATGAAAATGGTGTTGCTGTAGATCAAAGCATGTACAGAAGCATGATTCGAAGTCTATTATATCATACTGCAAGCAGACCTGATATTACTTTTGTTGTAGGTGTATGTGTTAGGTATCAAGCTGACCCTAAAATGAGTCATCTTACTCGAGTTAAAAGGATACTGAAGTACATCAACAACACCAATGATTATGGGATATTGTACTCACACAGTGGGAACTCATTGCTGATTGGCTATTGTGATGCTGACTGGGCAGGTAGTGCAGATGACATGAAAAGTACCTCTGGTGGATGTTTCTTCCTAGGAAACAATCTTATTTCTTGGTTCAGTAAGAAGTTGATCAAAAGATCCAGTTATCTACTGATCACAAATTGTTGGAATGTGCAATGGTGTATTTGTTGCATTATTTAGTTCAAACCATCCATTAAATTGTTGGCTTAAATTATCTAAAGTAGTAGTCATAATATCAAGCGTGTTCCCAAATGGCCCTTATATAATTGTCCCTAAATGGTTCTAGAATCAAGCTAATATAGAATGAAGATTTCCATCAAAGCATAATTAAATTATTCATTTTGCCGAAGATGCGAATGACTTTATAAACTATAGAAAACCACTGTTGTAACAAACAAAGCAATGAAATTTAAACTGAAAATTAACTAGCACAAACCTCAGACAAACTCAAATCGCAAAAATAAACAAAACCCCCATGAAAATTCAATAAGATACAAGAGATTACAACAACATGAAATTCAAATTGCCCTGTAATTGAATAGTTAAAGGGGGAAATTAAAAATCAAAAGTTAGACCTTTTTCGCCCAAACTGAAGCATGTAGCTCCAAAGGCCAGCTGCTCCGCTGCACATGCAGCAACATCAACAGAACCCTCCTTCTCCATTTTCACCTACAAATATTCTAGAAATTTAAATAATAGTTAATAATAATAAATGAGAAAATACTTAGGTTTTTTCCTTGTTTAGATTTTCCTATTTGTTCAAGTGAAATAATAAGAGACCAAGAAGATGCAACCTGAGATTATGGTATTGAATCAATTGGGAACAGAGGCGAACGAAGTAGACAAGGTTCTGAATCAATTGGAGGTTTGAATCTTCGACTTTGGCATAAGAAGAAGTA
Source organism: Medicago arabica (assembly GCA_946800305.1). Classification (NCBI taxonomy): domain Eukaryota; kingdom Viridiplantae; phylum Streptophyta; class Magnoliopsida; order Fabales; family Fabaceae; genus Medicago; species Medicago arabica. The sequence goes on from OX326968.1 coordinate 51,575,819, forward strand.
TATTCATAGAATGAATTCAACATAAATTAGGGTTTGTGAACTAACTTCTGTTGGAGAGCGAACTGATCCATATATAGGGAACAAACAGAGGCGAACTGAAGAACCCTTGAAAACACAAGTTTAAGTCACGAATTTGAACAAGTTGAAGGTTGAACCGTTGGAGAACACGAGTTTAACGATTCACCGGTTTCAATTGTACGTGAACATAGGTGATTGAAGGAGAAAGGGTTTGAATCGTTAAACGCGAGAGAAGAGAGAAGGTTGGTCAATTGGAGGTTTGAGAATTAAACGCGAGAGAAGAGAGGTTGAGGAGAGATGAGGTTGAGGCCTGAAGCACATAGGGAACAAAGTGAGGCGAGATTGAGATGAAATTGGAGTTAGGTTTCTAGAAATTTGAGATTAAAGAGTAAGATTGAAGATTAGAGATTGGATATTAGGGAATAAGGTTTAGAAGTTGTGGGAGACTGAGACGAGAAAGTTGGATTTGATGAAAAAATTTGGGTCAAATGCGGGACTATGAAATTGAGTTGGCGCTTTGTAAAATTTGGTTTAAAACCTGCGACAGTTGGGCCAAACAGTCGCAGCAATTGTCGCAAATGTGTACTTTGAGGCAGTTTTGAAGCAAGGGTCGCAGATGAAGTGTTGCAAAATGCTAAATTTCTTGTAGTGTGTCTTTTCCGGTTCTGTGGCGGAAGTGGATTCGAGAATGTGTGCGTACTGCTACAGGTGTTGTTCTTGTCAATGGCAGTCCTACTGAAGAGTTTCACTTACATAGAGGTTTACGTCAGAGGGATCCCTTGTCCCCTTTTTTGTTTCTGCTTGCAGCTGAAGGTCTTAATATTTTGATGAAAGCTATGGTTGAGAATAACTTATTCACAGGGTACACGGTTGGTACGGTAAATCAGGTAGTGGTTTCTCACCTTCAATTTGTTGATGACACTCTGTTATTAGGTAATAAAAGTTGGGCGAATGTGCGGGCCCTCCGAGCAGCTCTTGTGATTTTTGAATCTATGTCTGGTTTGAAAGTGAATTTTAATAAAAGCTTGTTGGTGGAAATTAATATTTCTGAGTCTTGGTTAAATGAGACAGCGACGGTTTCGAGTTGTAAAGTGGAAAAAAATCCTTTTATGTACCTAGGCCTACCTATAGGTGGTAATCCGCGGAGACTTAAGTTTTGGGAGTCAATCGCGAATCGCGTTAAATCTAGATTGTCGGGTTGGAATAAGAGATTTATTTCTTTCGGTGGTCGCTTGATTCTCCTCAAATCTGTTATGACTTCTCTGCTTGTCTATGCTATTTCCTTCTTCAAAGCTCCATTAGGTATAATCTCTTCCATTGAATCTTTATTGAATATTTTTTTTGGGGGTGGGAGTGAGGATTGTAGAAAAATTACTTGGATAGGTTGGAATACCTTGTGTTTTAAAAAGGAGCATGGAGGTTTGGGGGTTAGGAAGTTGAAGGAGTTTAATGTTGCTTTACTAGGTAAATGGTGTTGGAGGATGTTAGTGGATAAAGAAGGTTTGTGGTTTCATGTTTTAGTCGCCCGTTATGGCGAATTAGGTGGGAGATTGGAGGTGGGGGGCTAGAGTGGTTCTTCGTGGTGGCGGGAGGTAGGTAGGATTCGTGATGGAGACGCTGACATAGGTGGAGGGTGGTTCGGTGATAGTGTTAGACAGAGGGTTGTTGATGGGGCAGCGACTCTCTTCTGGTCGCATCGGTGGTTTGGAGGTTCCCCGCTTAGTGAGCGTTTCCGCGCTTATTTGACTTGGCTGAGAACAAAATCATTACAATGACTTTTTTGTTCTCTAGGGGTCTGGAGTTGGATGGGGAGGGGTGGAAATGGCGGCGTAGGATGTGGGCATGGGAGGAGGCCTTGTTAGAGGAGTGTAGGGCGTTACTATTTGCTCTTTGGTTCCTAATGTTTCAGATATTTGGGAGTGGCTTCCTAATACTGCAGAGGGTCACTCCGTGAGAGGTGCCTATGATTTGTTAACTAATGGTGATGATTCTCAGTTAGGATTACCTGTCGAGTTGGTGTGACATCATCAGGTTCCTTTGAAGGTCTCGGTTTTTGCGTGGCGGCTGATTCGGGATCGTCTTCCAACAAAAGCTAATCTGGCTATTCGTGGTGTTATTCCCGCGGATGATATCTTTTGTGTTTCTGGGTGCGATCACATTGAGACGGCCGAACATTTATTTTTATCTTGTTCTACGTTGCATCTTTATGGTAGCAGGTGTGCATTTGGATTGGTTTTGATGGGGTGGATTCTAATGTTATTGCAGATCATCTGGTGGAGTTTACTCATTTGACAGGTGTTGGTAAAGCTAAAAGGTCATTCATGCAGCTCATTTGGCTCTTGTGTACTTGTGTAGTGTGGAATGAACGTAATAATCGTTTGTTCAATAATATTGTTACTATTGTTCCTCGCCTGTTAGATAAGGTCAAATTGTTAGCTTTAGGGTGGCTGAAAGCTAAAAAGACTATGTTTGTTTATGGTACACAGAGGCGGTGGTCAAGTCCTTTAGATTGTCTGGGCATCGGCTAACTTGTGTAATTTTTGTTTTGGTGTTATTGAACTTTTGTAACTTTTAGTAGTCTCCTAAGCACACCTTGTGCTTGGGAACTGTTGTTTGATGTGGTATATAATTTCATTTTGATTTCTCAAAAAAAAAAACACTGAACTATTTCAAATCCAAATATTTCGTATAAGTTCTATAATTTTAGTTGAATTTTTTTTTAATGTTAACCCTTAGGTATTTAAGGAAAAGAGATCCTAATAACAAGTCCGATTAAAAATTGTTTTTATCGTAAATCAAACCCACATTCTCCATAACAAACTATCCTTGAGAGAGCTCATTACACCAGTTTTAAATATAATAAATTGAACTATTTTCACTTGTATTTAACAATGTAATTTTCCTCGTAAAAAAAATGTCATTTTCATAATAGTTCTAAATATAATTTTTTTTTTTAACGACTGTTTTAGTCTTTAACTTTTCTATAACAAATTTTATGCCCGAAACTTTAGAGAGAAAAAACATAGATTAAGTAAACTAATTGGCAATTGCAGTTACCTAAATTTCTTAGTAAATGCAAAATTAATAATTTACTTTTTTTTCCTGTAGAACTTTATCAAGACAAAAACAATTGATCAATAAATCACGACATAAAGATGTATACTAGAAAGTACTGTATAAACTACCATTATTAACAGCATCATCTAAATATCTACATTGGTAAGGTGTACTAATCTTTTCTAAGTCACAAAATTTGCTAACCACGCAAGAAGCCTCAAGTTTGAAGTGAAATGAGGTACCCAGAATCACCGGTAAAGTTTTAAAATAATAAGTGGCATTGATGATTGTTAATTTGGGGCTGTGCCACTTCACAATCCTCTGGCAAGGTGTTGAACCCCTTCAATTATGCACTGCGTTGACTAGGATAATTCGACATCCGTCTAATCTATCACTATACTTTAAGGTATCCCGTTTAGATTTATCCCAGTTTCATAATGACCAAAAAAAGGATATCCCGTTTAGATTTATCACATAAATTACTACTCAGGTTCCTGAGGACAAAGGTCTAAGTTCCCCTAATATTTTTTTTGGGCATAGAACTCCCTGATTATGTCCAAGACCATTATCAGGTAACCATTCCATTTCCCTACAATTATAAAGGATTAGGCAGGGAAATTGAATTAAACAGCATTCCTTCAAAGCAGTGAATCACAGAACCTAGTCACAATAGGAGCCTTGAGTAGCTCAGAGCAAACGAAATGCATAAGCCGCACCTCAGCATCACAACCCCGAAACACACAACATATTGCAGTACAGCAACTATCCTCCAGCAAAACTCAAAAGTTATTGAGAGTAAAGGAAACCGGTACCTCGCTCATTCCCTTCGTCTTTTCTCTTTTCTGGAATATGCATCGGCCCTATCCATGCTATAATGAGAGGATCTACTTGGAGACTCATGTTTTCTGTGTTTTTTATGTTTTGAGTGCTTCTTACTTCCACTGTTTTTTTCTCGAGAAGACTTTTCCCGTCTCCCTTTTGACCTTGAACTGTGTCGATCTTTTTCATCATCACCGGATGAATCACTTCCTGCCTCACGCCTCCTGTGTCGATGATGCCTAGAGCGTTTTCTGCTCCTTTCCTCTTCTGACGACGAACTGCTTCTATAATCTAGGCGGTGTGTTGATGGGGTTTTAGTTTTCCTGTGCTCATCATATTTTTCTCTATTTAACTTACTGGACCGCTTTCTGCTCCTTTCCTCCTCTGAACTGCAGCTATAATCTTGGTTGCTGACTAAAGGTGATTTAACTTTCCTATCGTCTTCACGCTTCTCCCCATTAGACTTCCTTGATTTACTATCGGAGATACTAGTTCCCTTGGTTTTAATGCTATGATTATCGAGCATATTTCCATAACTGTTGTCACCTCTTGAGGGTCCACCCACCTGGGCAATGAACTGATCCTGTGGCAAATCATGTTTCAATGACACCACACTATTGTTTTCACCGTTCATGATTTCAGGTTTTGCATAATCATTAACATTTTCTTTCAGAGGAGCATCTTTGCCTGACTTTTGCGTAGGGTAAGGTGTATCAGGAGGAACCTCGATCCCTAGTTCCTTGCCCAAAGATTCCAGAAAGTCACCAGCAATCAAACGGCTCAATGCTGTGTTAGCTACTTCAGCTTTCTTTTCTTGATTCTCCACTTTCACAATATTATTGTCTTCCCCTTCATCATCTGAATCATCAGAGAAAATAGCCTGCAAAAACAAACGAACTTTTAATGGGTACCCGTGGCTTGGCAGTAAAATATCGTATAAGATATGCATTAGATAAATGAGCATAAGAATTCATGCTTGCATGTACGGACACATGCTCAGTTCTGAGAATCAAACCAAAATGTTAGTGTCATCAAAAGCTACCCCAAGTTTTTATGTTTACCAACAAACAAGGCATCACAAACATTCTCTCTCTCTTTTTTTTTTTTTTTTTTTAAATCAACACATAAATTTATGCAATAAGATTTAGCAAGGACTAAAGAAAGAAATGGTTTCACATGGAAGTATTAACCATAAAAGGGCGATCATGGAGGATTAGAAATTGGTTGTTACCTTGTATAGGTCAACTGGCCTTTCAATATTTTCAACTTCCACTTCCTCTTCAGTTTCATTTTCAGCTATACCTTTGCTTATGCCTTTAATAGCAGATTGTTGCAAGGTTGAGATGTCTTTCTTTGCAGTCACGGGCTCTTCCACTTTACCCTTCACTGAATCTGATGTAAATATCAATGAATCCATCTTACTCCTAATCCGTGGAGCAGGTGCAGGCTACATAGAGCAAACCGTTGTTAAAATACTGAGCGTAAAGAGTGAAACCAAATCAAACAATAAAACTAGTATAAGAATAAAAAATATAATATAGCAAGCTACTTGAAGTACCTTTCCCATGTAAGGATCAACAAGATCGAAGCGCTTGCAGAGAAGAGGTGAAGGACGCCACTGAAACTCCTCCCTCTTTGGGTACATTTTTTTCTCCTTAAAATCTACAGCTGGCTGGTCTTTTGTTGGCTGTTTGCACAGAACACATCAAATAACTTAGGCCAACGAGGCAAAGACACAAGGAAAGAAAAAAAGGAGCATCGCCACAGTCATACCTCTATTGCACCAGATGTGAACTCCATCACACCACCTGTGATGAAATCCATGGAAGATGGAATTGAAAGTTTGCTTCCTCTGCTCTGTTTTCGCTTTTCTATTGCATCAGCTGCAGCCTCAAAAGATAGTCTCTCTTGAGCACGGGCAGCTTCTGACATATTCCCAGCTAAACTCGAACTTCCAGAGCGTAATCCACCTTTATACTTCTCCTTGATAAACTGCTCAAATCTTTCTTGCTTTGAGGGATCATCCTTGAAAGGCTTTTCAAATTCTGATAACTCACTCTGGATCAAAAGTAAGGAAATAAAAATTAGTAAAGACCCAGGTTTTTTAGAAGTTATAATAGAATGTTTAAAGTCTTAAGAAGGAATAGGGCTGTCTCCACAAGGAGGACAACACCGCATTATAGTTTCTAGTGGGATTCATGCAAAGACCAGCATAACCCCAAGTCTAATGTCATACATAAAGCGCATCGTGTCAAAAGTCTGACCAATAAGGATTCAGATTGTACCCTAAATGACGTGAATATTCATGAAAAGGAAATTAAAAATCACATAAAATGAGTTGTTTGAGTTAAAGCCACAGCTTGATTAGTATTTTTCGGTTATATAGCTTGATTAGTTTTTTTTTTTTTTTGTGGTTACAGAGCTTATTTACCAAACTACCAGAAGAAAAATAGAAATATTCCCTAATAATCAATTAGGAGTTTAGAAGCAGAAAGATTGCACTACTTACAAATGATGCAGACTTGGTAAATGTATCTATAAGATTATATTGGAGCTGAATATCAGTAGAAGAAATAGATGAGGATGGATCTTCAGAGGTTTTCTCTAGAGGTTTTTCCCCTAAGATCTGACCTCGACTCTCAGCTGTCAGCCTTTGCACACCAGGAGGCATTTTTCCATCCAACTGCACCCTAGTTTGATCATTGCATTTCTGCTGTGCTTCCCACAGTTTCCTTGCATAATAATCACGGCCAGTTCCTCCAGAGAGGAAGTTAAACAATGGATTTGATCGGTTTTTTTCTCTAGATAGATCCTCGTATAATTTTCCACATTTAGCTACCAGATTTGCAACCCCCTCCATTAATAATTTTAAAGTGTTATCCTCGGGAGGAGGAACATCTGGTGGAGGGACCTCATAGTTCTGGCGGTTAATCTCACGAGGTCCAGAAAATGCATGATGGGGCATGAAATCCTTGGGAACCAGAGGAGCCTCAAATCTGAAAAGCAATTTTTACAATAGTTATTAAAAGTAGAACATATAAATACCAAGTAGACAAGAATTAACAAGATAGCATATATTATGTAGACCTCAAACCCCAAAAAGTGCCAAAATATTATCCTGATTTCAGATCCGTAGACCCAATTAACATTAACTCAAATCAGTGCTATTAGAAATTAGAAATTCTACACAATTAACAAAAAAAAGATTTTTAAACTGTTTCACTTACCTTTCCATTTTATAGTCAGAATTGGATGCTGCTCTGAAACCAGGAAGATTACCCTGGTCCTTCTGATCTTCCTTTTTCGGTTTTTCTAGGGTCAACATTGAAGGCTCCACAATCTCTTCTTGAACATAAGCATCTTCAATTTCATAACCTAAAAAAAAATTAAAAAAAAATATTACAACAAGCTGACCTTATAACCTTTTTCACATTTCCATAGGACGAAATTTACACTTCTCAAGCTTACCTAAAATAAATTTTCTCTCTTGATAAATAAAAAATATTGAAAGAACAAGACCTATTGCTACTTTGGCTAGTTGAGCAGAGGAATCTATATGAATTTAATTTTAAATATATATATATATATATATATATATATATATTGATTGGAATCTCAAAAAATTATATGGACTGCTTTACTTAAAAAATTTAAGCAATAACAGTAGCTGGTAAGATTTGCTGATTCTGTCTCAGTGAATATTGAGATTGAAAATACATGAAGTGATACTTTAAGAGCATTTAGAACCCGATAGCTGTGAACCTGTATGTAATGTGGGTTATGATAGTTTAAGGTGGAAAAGGTGCGAGACTGGAGGTGTTCTGTTAAGTGCATGTAATTACCATATTCTTATACGTCCTTAATATTTAGCATATAGGATTTGGACAAGTAACCTGATTTAGGCATATGAATTGTAGTTTCCTACTTTGCAATACATGTTATCTTTTGTGTTTTTGCATTCTGTCCTCCTGACTCTTCTCCCAGATATTTGTAATTTTGCTATGATAAAGCAATGAGTAGTGGGACAAAGTAGCTCAAGAACGCACATAGCTGATTAATTTAAAACTTGTGAAGGAACTGAGGTAAGTTTGCATATCAATGAGAACCATACCACTTAGTTGTATTTTTATACTATATTATAATGAGTAGACTACCGAAGGCAATTCATAGAAAGAAAAAAGGTCAGTATAAGGCCTTCTTAATTCCGTCTAGATACTCTTTGAGCATATATCTTCAAGGATGATTGTTCCTCTCCGTCCATTTCTTCTTAAATGCCTTGTTTAAGATATCCTAATACTGTTGTCTTAATTGAAACTAGTTAGTCTGCTCAAATAATGGGATTTTATACCGGGTTCAGACTTGATTTGTTTTTTATATTAAATGATAGTGGGCATGAGTTTATTCCTTCAACCTTGGGAGCTTTTGTTTCTCTTAATACTAGTATATCATAACAGATTTAGATTAATATATCATAGTATTTAAGTAAAGTGTATTTTTATCCCATACAGTACATCACCACCGAACATAAAAATAATAGTATACTATACAATATAGTTCTTATAAATTCTTATAAATATAGTATCTTATTTATACAATATCATTTATACAATGTCACACTACACGGTATAATTTTAAAATTTTATCATGTATCATATCATCAAGTTTGATATTATCATGTCTTACCCAATCAAGCACACCAAAGTAGGTCCTAAACTACATTATTTTCAATCTTAACATTGAAAGAGTAGCTACTGACCAGTGGCATAGACATCCTCATCCTCGGCATCAAGTTCCTCAAGTGCACCAATGCCAAAACCAGGGGCAGCCTTTCCAGCTGATGAATTGAAGCAGGAGTTAAATAAACTTAGGGCAAGATATTGTGAGAACAAATTACAGATATTGGCAAACGGAAAATAAGATCGTGGATTATCATCATATATTCAGTTTTAGTTTTTAAGTTTCTTACACTTAAAACCAAAAAGACTGTCTCTTGTGGAAAAGTTTTTGCTGTGCCCCGATCCCGTTTTGCTGGATGGGCGTGACCTTTTCATCTCTGAAACAAATTGAAGAGAATATGGTTTAATGCCAATCACCTGCAACAACATCAACAAAATCCACATGTAGATCAATTAAAAACATACCTCTAAACTCAGGAGCATGCTTATAAGGATCAAAACCTAATCCATACAGGTCTTGCTTTGGGTTGAGTACGTAAACCTGAAGAAAAGAAACATATGGCCATCATTGATAGATATACTTACAACCAGCTAAAATTTCTCACAAAACAACTGTTAAACTGAATTAAAAATTAAAATAATTAAGACAATGTGTGTTTGTTGAGGAATAAGAGCTATAAACAAATTATGATATCCACTATTGAATTGAAAATTTGTATAATGCATATCATGCTTGTAGCATTCAAACTAGCACAAGATTGTGTTGTACTTGTACATCATCCAAATATCTTAAAATTAGCCTTAGTAAAGTTTTTGAATCTACTCAAATATTAATCATATGATGATGTTCGTGTTTACTATTCCCAAAATCCAAAATGCAAAATCAATATGACAAGTGCTTATAATTAAAGGGTATAGCTAATAAAAATGATTTTCTAAAGCAGTTGAGCAAGCAAGATCACTTATGCTAAAATACTTGTTGAAACTCAAAGATTCGATGAATAAGGATCCACCCGCAATCTAAAAAATGATTATAATCATCATTCATCAGAGTTCAGCAAAGAACCAAACAAAAATTTTGGTGTGTTTTTAGATGGGTCAAAATGAACGCAGAATTCTCCAGCAATATGAAAGAGATGAGGATAAGATTATCGTATATGAAATTTATAAGACTTATATAGGATTAGTAAGGGAAATTTCTCACCGGTGTGCTCTTAGAAGACTGAGCATCATCGTTCACAGGCTGGTCGGCGAAGTTTACAATATCACCCTTGGTAGGCTCAGACTGGGTAACCTTCACTTTTGTATCATCTGAAGAAAATGCTATGAAAGCTCTCCGAGCCTGTCTTCTAGCATCTACACAGACAATCTTATATGAATATTGCATGGAAGCCTACTAATTTAGATAGTAATCTAGACGTAACATATAAATGGAAAAAATGGATGCATTTGGGTAAACAGCTTAACTAAAAGCTTGTTAAATAAGCTAATCTAGGGAGTATAATTAAGCGCTTATTCATAATAAGTTAGATTTGGGAGCTTATTATAATAAACTGAAAACAGTTGATATTGGTTTACAGACGTGTCCTAAAAAAATAGACAAAATTAAAGGTTATAATGATTATTAAGATTACGAGATGTATCGCAGAAGTATAAAATATCTTCGAATTTGGGCTTAGGGCCAAAATCATCCCCCAAAACCGGCTTGTAACGAGGAGCAGTCAATCTTTATAAGCAATGTGTGTGGTATGTTTGGCCTGGCATTTTTTGGGGTTTAAAAACTACTTTAAAACTAAAGCTAAAATTAAGAGCTTAAGAAAACCGGTTAAAATTGTAAATGTCATTTTTTCTAGATTAAAAACTATTTTTAACAACCCATTTGGCGATACCTCGGATTAGCCGATCCTTGGGTCGGATACCAAGTTTTCAAAAAAATATAATAAAATTTAAGCCAATAATTATTTCATGAAATAAAATATTTTTATAAAAGCACGGATTTATTATCAATTATCATAAATTGAAAGAGCACTACCACCAAAAAAAATATATATTGAAAGAGCACCAATGACAGGTGCACTCCTATCTGATGATAGAAAACCAGTGCAAGTATTATTTGGATTAGAACAATCTGCCCTTCCAAAAGTATTACAGTAAAAGACAGATGAACATCCCAATGGAAAAAAATAGAATAATTAGTGTAATATAAACATTCACATGTCCGATATTACATAAAATCGTTATAAATTTCACCTGAACTACTTTCCTTTTGCATATGTGCTGAAAATATGAAAGCACGTTCAATCTTAGAAAATTATAAACATAAAAATTCATATCATTGCAATTAAAGATTGGGGGAGGGAAAAGGAATCCTTATCCGAGTCCAGCGACGGAAGGATATATAACTGCTATGTGATCCAGTAATTTTACTCAGAAGGAAGAAAAGCAACATGATTACTACAGTCCCAGTTGATAATTAAAAATGCGGTAAAACTAAAACTTAAGAATACCTTACTATTCGGTTTATATTTGATGAGTTTTGTATCAGAAGGCTATTATAAACAAAATGGAATGCAAAAATTGAAATGACGAAAATGGCAACGGGAGACCATACCATAGAGTGCATCAGCGTGTGAATCCTTAATTGAGCGACCGCGACTCCATCCCATCTTCAACAGCAATTTTACCCCTTAAATGCACCAGGAAAGAGTAAGGGAGGGATAACAGTACATTTAAAGAAGATGCTATTTGAATTAAGTGGAACAGACCTACAGACTCTGTGGCTGGAATAACTAATTCATCAGGAGCAGGTCCAGGAATTATGGACGGCCTGCAATGAGACAAATAAAAAATACAAACAAACTGTGAATAAGATCAGTAATTACCCAAAGAAGAATTAAAGCTTGGTTATTATTTTAAGCACACGTGCACATAAGTCCATTGATAAAAAGTGGGGATAAAGACACAAAGATTATTTAGATTAAATGAAGGAAATGAATAAGAAAATTATAAAGGAAAACATAAATGAATAAGGCAGCACTCTCCGTCCACCTGAACATTTACGAGAAGAATTCCCCAGCCAAAATTACCAAGGGTCAAACATCAAAATAGTTATGGAATGGCGGTCCCCGATTCATACATTATTTCATGATAACCTAATGGCATACAAAATACCATCAAGTGTAATACTGGAATTTAACATTTAATTAAAACCAGAGAGAGAGAGAGAGAGAGAGAGAGCGAGAGAGAGAGTAAACAATAGCTTTTAGCTTCAACATGAGAGTAGAGGATAATCAAAGGAGAGTAGAGGATACCACTTTCTGAAACTTGCCAGTTTGGACTCTGTGGTACACCACCCAAAAAAATTGATGAATGGAATTTTAGCATATATTCGCTTTGGGCGGAAATTTTTTGGGGGCTTTGAGTGTAAATTTAGGGATTTTTATTTTAAATTCCTTATTACCAATTGTTTGTTTAACCTTCAAAAAAATTGAAATTATAATGCTTAGACATAATATTAGTTGGTGCTCGGATCTGTAGGATACTATCTTGCTTCTTTCTCTTGGAGTTGGAGGAGTTTTCCCGATTATAGGGAATAATTTACTTGATGACAGTTTTATGCTATTATTTCTAACTTGGGAGAAGCATAAATTTTCAAGTGTATGTGTTCTCTATACAACAATAAATCATAGAACAAGGAATCAAAAAACAAATATTCAGACAGAAACAAAATGCACCTCTGTTTCTGTTCCTTCTCAGCTTGTTTGTGGGCAATTTCAGCAGCTGTGGAACCAAATGTGTCAAACTGTGAAGATGTCCCCAAAAACTGACCTTCCAGATCCTAAAACACGTCCAAAGGGTAGGTTAGAACACAAGGAATAAAGAAAGAAAAAAAACGACAGATGTTGAAGCCCCAGCAACCAATTGAGTCAGTAACCTTGCCTACTTACTTGACTTCAGCCACATCACAGAAATGTTGTGGTTGGGTTGATGATATACTGGTAGTTAACAACATAGTTTCTGATTAAGATTCCTTTAGAAAAGCATAGAAAAATACCCTCTACCCTGATGTTAACTGTGAAATACATAACCCTCCCTAGACATTTTGAACTACTCGAATAATACCCTCTCACTCCCGCCCCAGACAAAAACAATTACAATAAAATTCCTACTTTATACAGTAATTTGTAATAGAACAGACTTTCCCGTATTTGAGAACTTCAATATAACAAATATCCCTTTACGTTCTATTCAGGTAATGCGCTTCTAACTTTTCCCATTTTAAGTGGGTATTTGTACAATATTTAAAAATCTCAAGGAAGTTTAAATATAAATATCTTATTCTAATAATGTTAATGTTAATGTTAATAAAGACTGCGCCATATCAAAATAGGAAACAGTGCAGAAGAACGTAAAAAGGCACTGATAAATCCAAAATTAAGTATAATAAAAATTGTTAATAAATAACAGCTATATCAGTATATACAGCGAAATTCTGTACGAAATGGTTCTAGAGTAAGAAGTTGGATCTGCTAAGTGTGACTTCTCTACCTACATCTAAACTTTCTTAACATAAGGGCTTTGAAATAGATGCATATAATATAAAAATCATGCACAAATTTATACATTAACAGAATTAATCCACATACAGCTTTCTCGTCGTCGTCTAGAAAATTCAATATGTTCTGCTCTTTGAATTCAGCTCTGTTCTTCCTGGACGATTTAAAAGTTTGTGGTTCCCATCCTGCACATTCAATTTAAGGTTAACACCCACGGCCTGCTGAAATTCAAATCCAAATCCATATCGAGGGCATTATAAATCCCGAATTAACTTATACCTTGCTTTGAGCCCACCGAATTATAGTAACCAGCCGAAAAACCTCCTGTAAATGCGCCGTGGAATCTTCTCCTCCCTTCATCATCTCTAACCTGGAGACAGTGACATAAAAATTCCATTCAAGTCAGGATACATGCAGCATTAGTTAAAGAGTGCCAGAATATTCCTTACTTTATAAAAGGGAAATTAACAGTGAATGTCAAAGTTTCAACATCATGGCCATGTACCAATATAGATTACAAACCTCATATATATCCACTAAACAAAGATCAAAAGAAATTGAAATTCCAATCTAAAAGATAACATCAATACACAGGAGAAAATAGAAGATGCGATGTCAGTGTAAAATAGTTTTACACAATAACATCCAATGAGCATCTTGTAATTTGTCAAATCACAGAGATATTTTGAAATTAGCTGCATGACATGACAAACTGATGGTTTCCTATTGAATGAAAGAAAATGCAAAGCTATTTTACACAGTCAGTGCATACCTATTAAGCTCAGTACACAAATAAGACTAACATTCACAGAGTAACCACTATGATGCATAAAAATACAATAATATATCATAACATCGATATATACTTCAGTGTTCAAGCTTCTATATTACACTCTCGACCTATCAATTAACATAGCTATAACAAAATTTCTGCAAAAATACGATTGAAAGAGTTAGCAATTACCTCTTGCTTCCACGCAGGGAGAGTTCGGAGTTGACCGGAGGATTCGGCAATGGCTTTCTTTTTGCGGCTGATTGAATCTTCCTCACGTTCAATCGGCGTTCCGAAGAAAACAAAATCTTCTTCGTCCGAATCCATTTATTTGCTCCAATCGAAACGGAGAAAATTGGTTTTGAATAGTGAAGAGATGAATGATTAGGGTTTTCAGAAGCTATAATTCGGTGCAGAATCTATTTGCCAAACACGATTATTGATCGTAATGGCTGTGATTTGAGAAGAGAGAACAAGACAATGGCTGGGGACGAGGGTGAGGTGGTTCAAGTCCACCAACAACCTCAATTCACAATCGTTCGATCTGTTAGTTAAAAAATCAATGGCTGAGATCGATCAAGAGTGAAAACTGTATTTTTTATTTTTTTATTTTACAAAACGGTGAACCTCTGGTTTTTTTTTAACGACAATGCATAATATATACATGATTGAAGGTTCAAACCCCGATCACCGCTAAAAGAAAAATAAAGTTTGAATCTGGCTTTCTATTAAATCAACAATTTCCTTTATTTTGTTGTTGATGTTAATTGTTAGTCCTTGAGAAAAAACTTAATGGTTGACCTTAAATCTGTCACTATCTCGAATTCCAATCAAAATATCTTGTAGGGTCCGTTTGATGGTCAGGATAGGGAGACAGAATATGATACATTAATCATATCCTGCTTAAATCATAAAAAAATATAGGATAAAATAAACCATTTTCATATCCTATCCTGACTTTTCTTTGTAATTTATATCCTGGGTTATGAATTATCGTGACAGAATTAGAAGATCATTCCTTATTTATTATCTTGATATTATGTCATTTTTAAAATATTGTCATTTTTAAAATAATGATAGCATGTATTTTCCATAATAATTAATAACATGTCATTTTTATAATATTTAATTAATTATGAGAGTAATTTTTTATTTAATTATATTGATATCATGTTTGTTATCATGTGCGCATCAATATGATTAATGTTTATCATGTCCTTATCATATCCTATCTCTATCCAGCTTTATATCATATCATGTCTCTATCATATCTTGACCATCAAACGGGTCCTTAAAGTGTTTTTTTTTTCTTTCTTCTTTGTTATGGGTTATTCAATTTTTAACGAGATTGAATTGGTGTGGAAAGAGTGACAGAGATGACGATTTGATATGGGAGTAGAAGATTGAAGCGAGTTTAGGAAAAGGAATAAGAATGGTTTCGAAGAAAACAAGGATAAAACGATCATTTATACAATAACTTTTTAGTCATCGTAGTCCTATCTCAGTCCACATTAGTAATTAAATGAGTAGAAGATTAAAGCATGTACGAGAGAAGAAATAATTAGTCATTTTCATGAGTTTCTGAAGGCATTAAGGGCAAAACGGTCATTTATATACTAACTAGTCGAGGCATCGTGGTCCTGTCTCAATCCACATCAATGATCAAACGACATAGGACCAAAAGTGAAATGATTAAAATCTGTGATGCTTGTTTGAAAGGATTGGTAAGTTCATGAATGAAACAAATGCTTTACATATTTAAGCTCAATTGACATTTAACAAATTAAATGTATATATTATTTCTTTTTGCCTATTTTTACTCCTTTACATGCATGCATACACGCGCTTCCTACTTGGAAAGGATTTGCATGTCTTTATTTATTATTTTTAATCCATATAACCTAAATGCGAAATATAAACTTTTTGCAATGTTGCAAAAACAGGTAATCCCTTTAATCTACGTGTGATATTGGGTACACATCAAATTAAATTGCTATCCCAGGAATGCCACCTCAATGAGGTAGTTTTGAATTATCTTCTTCTAATAACATTTGCACAAAAGGCGGTGAGTTTGAGTTGACACACTTGTCCTTCAATCAAACAGTGATAAAACAACTCTATTGTTTGTTAGGGATATAATAAACCTAATAGGGACTTGAACAAGCCGGTTAGAGGGTTGTAATTTTTTTTTACCATTTTTTTCTGTTTTGTAACGGACATGGTAACCACTAAGGGATAGATATAAGAGATCAAATAAATAATTTATGTTTTCTTAATTTTATTTTTGTTAATCAAGCTTCCAAAAGAAATGAGCGTTGACAACACACAGTTCAAGTGCGAGGTAAGTAGAGCATGGATCAGCAACTGTTTCATCTAAGAAGAAGAAAATATTTTATTGATAATCAAGGAGTCAAAGTAGCTCAACCAATTATTTTCTAAAAAATTGTTTTTTCCAATAATCGAACTCAAACTCTGTTCAACGCATTCGTTGTAAAAAATATAATTTTTCAAACAAATTCTACAAAATCTTACGCAATTGTTCAAATAAAAAATAGTGCTCATGTAAAAAACCTAATTATTGGATAGATAATATATACACAATACATAAATGTAATAATTTACAGTATTTTTTTTGTTTCTAACTAACACATATAGTATTCACTATCACGTGACTTGCATGACATTAAAATTCATATATAATACATGAAGTATTTTACCCTTTCAAGTCTCGATCTACTTTTTGATAAAGAACTTCGAAATTGAATTTTAAGATGGTTTTCTGTAAAGGCGTCTATCTACAAAATTATATAGAAAGAATATGCAAAGTTTCATAACATTTTGAAAAATCCTCTATTTGTTTTAATTTTTTGACCTAGACGCGTAAAATTGCAATTTTGTTTCGAGTAAGCATATACTTATGGGTAAAATTTCGTCCCCTAATTTTGCTTTATTGTTTGCAACATCAAACATTCACTGCAAAAATTTAAAGTTTTTGAACGAGAGGCAAATTAAGTATGACTTGTTTGAGAAACTCATAAATAAGGGGATAATAAATTTTGAGAAAAAAACTCTCACGTCATAAAAAAAACATGCGACAGTAATCACGTGGCAAGATTTTCTATCACATCAACTACTTTTGTGTGATTGGATTTCTAGATAATTAAAATTAAGAAGGATATCAAATTACAAATACAAAATTTGTACTTTTTTACTCTAGACTTGCTATTTTCAATTTTTTGCATATATTACATAGTTATTCCAACAATTAACCTTAGAATCCTCCTCTCCCCCTGCAAAATGCACTCCCGCCCTGCAGGCAGGACGGAAATACCCCTGCGCAAGTTAACTAGTGCAAGTGTAAAACTGTGCGTTAGTTAACGTGCGCCGCGTGACTTAAGCCAGACACTACACAAGTTAACTTGCGCACAGATTTAACACATGCGCAAGTTAACTTGCGCGGTGTCTGTGCAACAAATATAACATGCGCAAGTTAAGTCACGATACGTGACTTAACTTGCACACTTATTTATGCAAAACAACTTTGAGGATCTCTTTTTTCAAAGCAACTTATTTGAAACAGAGAGATCAAAATAAGCTGTTTTGCATAAATAAGTTGTTTTGAAAAAAGAGATTCTAATAAGCTGTTTTGCATAAATAAGCTATTTTGAATAAGTTATTTTGAAAAAAGAGATCCAAACAAGCTGTTTTGCATAAATAAGCTGTTTTGAATAAGTTGTTTTGACAAAAGAGATTCTAATAAGCTGTTTTGTATAAATAGGCTATTTTGAATAAGTTGTTTTTTAAAAAGAGATCCTAATAAATTGTTTTGCATAAATAAGTTGTTTTGAATAAGTTATTTTGTAAAAAGAGATCCTAATTAGCTGTATTGCATAAAAAAGTTGTTCTGGATAAGTTGTTGATATCTTGATAAGTTGTTTTGCATAAATAAGCTGTTTTGAATAAGTTGTTTTGAAAAAAGAGATCCAAATAAGTTGTTTTGCATAAATAAGCTGTTTTGAATAAGTTGTTTTGAAAAAAGAGATTCTAATAAGTTGTTTTGCATAAATAAGCTAATTTGAATAAGTTATTTTGAAAAAAGAGATCCTAATAAGCTGCTTTGAATAAGTTATTTTGAAAAAAGATATCCTAATAAGCTGTTTTGCATAACTAACGCACGTGTAAAACCGTGCGTTAGTTAACATGCGCTGCGTGACCTAAGCCAGACACTGCGCAAGTTAACTTGCGCAGTGTCTGTGCAGCAAATATAACGTGCGCAAGTTAAGTCGCGCTGCGGGACTTAACTTACGCAAGGGCATTTTAGTCATTTTAGCTGGGCGGACGTGTATTTTGCTGGGTGAAGAGTGACATTCTTAACCTTATTGACAAACATAGATACCATCAACGTAATAAGAGCATGCACGATGTTGGAAGATAAATTTTGTTCTAAGCTTCTAAATTGTGGGTCCAAGTATATCATGTAGGATTTAACAACCCCTGAACTTTTTTCCTCCAATGCCATAACTCAACACACTTCATGTTTTACTTTATGCAGGCCCTTGTATTTCTTCTCTCATTTTCCATTATACCTCTTCTCTCCCCATTTCTTATTTTTTTTGATGCAGTCACTCTTATAACTTGTTCTAGTGGGAGAACTGTTCTCTATAGTGTCATCCAGCTCATCGATCTCCAATGCATATAACATAAAAATATGTTATTATTTGCTAAGTACACTAAAAAAGAACGAACATTGAAGATACTGTGAGAGATAAACCTACACAGTAACCAATTTATTTAATGTATCCATATGAATTCGAATGTTATATGTAATAGTGTTATACGAAAAGCGACAACACAACACTTATTATATTAAAAAAGGGACAACACGATCACCATTAAAATTAATATGCTAAACAAACATAAAAATTGAAAAAGTACCACACAACCACCATTAAATAAACATGCAATGTTATAAATAAAAACTAAAATACAAACCCAAATTACAAAATCAAATATAAGAAATAGAAACACAAACACTAACATTCATAAAAATTAGAAATCACAACATACAACCAAAATCATAAATTAAAAGAAATATATATTTTTTAAGAGGTCAAAGTAGTCCATAAAAATCTACATTTGAATGAATTGAACATAAAATCTTAAGAGTGTTTTTGGACAAAGTAATTGGAAAATTTTAAAGAATTTAGAATTTTAGACAATTTAAATGGTTCAATTAAATTACTTTCATTTCACAATACTTTTGTTTGGATGTAGTAATAAAATATTTCATTGTCGTCATTTTTAGGCAACTTTTATAAATTTTTATTTTTTTGTCCAAATTTGAAAATCGAAATTAGGGGTCAATTTGCAATTTTTTGGAAATTTATTGATGTAAATTTGAGGACCAAAATGCAAAATTTAAAAAATTACAACAATGAAGAAATATGAAATTCTTAGTTTTCAGATGTTATTTGAAATTCTCTAAATTTAACTTCAATAAAATACTTCATAAATTTCCATCATTTTGAAAATTCTTCAAATTATTACCAAAATAATAAAATTCACCTAAAAACATTCCTCATCCAAAGACACTTTAAAAAAAACACACTTTAAAATCTAAATCCAACATGAGATAAGAAGGTTGATTAAAAAAAATATATTAATCATCTTCACACACAACGGTGACAATCCATATTTAGAATTTAGAAATGTTGATCATAATTTGCATCTATTAATTTTAGAGACTAATTTGGACAATTTAAACTAGACTAAAGTTTGCAACATGAATCGGACATTATGTGGACCCTCAAAAGTAGGTGCGCGTGTCAAGGAGTAAGTGGAAAACGCGTTTTGGGAAACTCGTGTGTGTTGCCCTAATCGCATGCTCGCAACAAGAATTGGTTCTCTTATCCATCCTGTAAGTAAGTGAATAAACCAAACCATTCTCTTCTCCATAAATTTATATATCAACCCAACCATGTCTTCACCTTCTGCGCCTCCTCCTTCATCATCGTCGTCTTCACGCATCTCAATTCTTCTTCTTCTTCTTCTTCAATTCAATCGGTAATTTCTCTCTTCCTTCCTTCTTTTCAGATCTGCAATTTTTGTGTTCTTTTCTCTATTTATCAATTTTTTTTATATTATTTTTTTAGGTTTAATTATGGATCCCATGGATATCGTTGGCAAATCGAAGGAAGACGCTTCGCTTCCCAAAGGTATTATTCTCTCTCGATTATCGGTGAATTTCATTGAATAGTTTGTATCGTGTTGCTTGGAAATTGAAATCAATTTGTTATCGGTGTTGATGAATTTTGTTTCTCCGGTAAATTGGATGAGGATATAATTGGAAAATTTTAATATGTAATGCCTCTAAATTTTAATTGGATGAGAGGGGAGCTTGGCGAGACGGTTAAGTCGTCGGCGCCGCCTGTATAAAAAATAGGTCAAGGCTGCGAACAATACATATAATAACGGTGGGACCTTTCTCGGACCTGCGAATGTAGGAGCATTAGTGTACAAGGCTGCCCTAAGACTCTGAATATGAGTTTTTAACAAACATAATGGCTTGATAAAGCCATTTTTAAATTGCACTCGTTGTGAAATCATGTGTTTTCAACATACCCAACGACTTAAGCAATTCAGCAGAGTATATGATATTTGTAAAATCACAGATAGATGTTTTACTTAGCTTCAGCTCTCTTTAATATTCACGGAAACTCAATCTGTGACTTATACATACGCCAACATGTCTTAGTTATCTGTATGGATTTTGGTTTTCCAGTTTTAATGTTTTTCTGTTTGCAAGTATATGAATGCTATGCTAAAACTCTATCGTATTACTGTTTTGTGAAAATTGGTTTTTTTTTTTTAAACAGTGGTTGTTTTTTTAAATAGCGGTTGTCGAAAGGCACCAATGGACAATTTTTTTAAATTGGTTTAATTGATTAAGTATATAATGATAATTAATAGTAGTATATGATTTTCCTTAAGTTTTGGTGGCACCAAGCACTCTATTTTATCTGTTTCTTGGGCATAGTTTTTTGCATCGCTTACTAAAACTTTGATTTCTTGACAGCAACGATGACAAAAATAATTAAGGAGATGTTACCACAAGATGTCCGCGTGGCAAGAGACACCCAAGATCTATTGATCGAGTGCTGTGTAGGTCAGAATTTCACAATCTATGACTATTTTATTCTCACTATACTGTGTTTGTTTATTGAATTTATTATTTTATTTCAGGGTTTTATTTATGTAAATTTATTGAGT
Organism: Medicago arabica; assembly: GCA_946800305.1. Classification (NCBI taxonomy): domain Eukaryota; kingdom Viridiplantae; phylum Streptophyta; class Magnoliopsida; order Fabales; family Fabaceae; genus Medicago; species Medicago arabica. The sequence continues at coordinate 51,596,986 of OX326968.1, forward strand.
TTCTTCATTTATTTTAGGGTTTTGTTTATCTTTTTTTTTTTGAACAAGTAGGGTATCTAAATTCTAGTGTGTACCTAGTTGCTCGAAAAATTATATTGCTATTCTGTTATGTTGACAAACTTTTTCCATGGATTATAATTAAAATGTTATTTTTTAAAGTTTTTAATTATTTGAGGGGAATTAAAATGGTTGTAATTAAAATGTATTTCATTTGAGGGGAATTAAAATGGTTGTTGTGGACTAGTGATATTTGGTTATTATTTCTCTTTTTTAGGCACAATTTGTTAATGATACCCAATCAGGATATCTTTTTAGGGTTAATTTAAATTCAAATCCTAGGAATAATAATCCAACCATAACATATCATATGGTCCATAAATCACCAAAATCTACAGTTAAATAGTATCTTTGGCGATAACTGATAAGATTATATAAATTTGCCGTCTTGTTTTTAGATTGATTACGCCGGCCATAGTAGTATTGTTTGCTCATGTACTGCTATATCACAGCATGCCATTTTTATTTTATGGCCGTCTATTTTTTTTTGTGTGGCTGTTTAGGCTTACTAGATTTCGGTGACCATTTATGTTTGATAATCTTTGCTTACTACTGTTGCTGAATTAGAATTTGTTGGTTTATTTTTTTGTTAGAGTTTATAAATCTCATCTCATCAGAATCCAATGAAGTATGTAGCAGAGAGGACAAACGGACTATTGCACCTGAGCACGTATTGAAGGCTCTACAGGTATTTGTTCTCTTTCTATAACTCCAAAGTTCCGCACAGCCATCTGGTTCTTGTCCATTATTCATATTAAATTTGACTGTTTGGAACCATACAATATCTTGGGCACTTATGTTTGGCCAAGGTTCTTAATGATACGATGTAAACAAACTATGCTTTAGGATTTACTTTAGTTTAATTCCTCTCTTTTAGTGTAACTGATGTGGAAGCAGGCATTTTTGCCTTCATAGTCAAAATTGAAACCACATTCACTCCATTTCACTTTTATCTGAAAGAGCTTGAGCCAAACTTTCCAACACCTAAAATTTAATCACTCAATACTTGATCAGACCATCCTTTATTGATTGAAGGTTTATTACTTGATCTTACTAAGTATAGTGCCCTGTTTCCCAGACCATAAAATGTGTGCACTCACGAGATATTACCTCTTCCTGAAGCACAAAAGCAGTTGCCCATATTTTTTTTCCGTTAAGGTTATACTCTATTATCCAACTTTTCCAGCAAACTGGTGGTAATCAATCATATTGAAGCGCATCTTTCCTGCCTCACATACATATTTATCTCTGTAGAATGTCTCAATTAAAAAAAAACCATTTCATTGAAAACAAATTTAGTTCAATTCTAAAATCAGAGTGTTACAAACACATCATATAACATACATGATATTGTCAATTGTATGCTCATCGGATGCTTTTAAACATGCCTAATATGATTTTGTTTATTGATTTGTACATTTTCCCCAGGTGCTTGGATTTGGTGAGTACATTGAAGAAGTTTATGCAGCATACGAACAACACAAGCTGGAGACTATGGTAATTTTGATTATGAATTTCCCATATGCATGCTGAATACTTGAGTAGTATCACACAAATTAGCACCAGTCATCTCTTTCCTTTAAAATGTATGAATACTTGCTACCAAAACAAAAAGTAGTGTAAAATGTATGATTACTTGCTACCAAAATAAAAGATAGTATAGAGTGCTCTCTAAGATGAACCTTTTTTAGTTTCTGTTTTTAAATCAGGACAGATAGTGTAGAATGCTCTCTAAGATGAACCATTTTAGTTTGTATTTTTAAATCGGGGCAGATGATAGACGGACTGCGTTGAGGGGAGCACCTGCAGGCTTATTGATGGTTCTCTAATAAAGAAGCCTCAAAATCCGTCACTGTTCTCGCCTTACCTAAACGACATGGAGACCTTAGGAATTGGTGTCGTATAGATATGCACACCGTAAAGACTTTAATGCGGTGTTTTCAGCATGGCATTCAAGAGAATGACCTGTGCTGTCTGTTAAAATTAAAATTTCCTACACTTAAGACTCTTTGTTAAACTCCCCTATAAATAGCTGGGTGTTTTGTAGTTACGAGGAATGAGGATTTTGTCCTTGTACAAAGATAACCCATCTGGGATTTATTTGAGTTCACGAGTGTTCTGAATTTCATTACCTGAACTCTCATTGGCATTGTGGCTATTGAGAGACTAGAGGGTATGTTACTGTGTATTTATTGATCTTGAATCAAATAAATTATTTCCATTGCATATGAATTTACTTTTTAAATGAGAAACTAGTTTCTGATAGATATTTTTTATTATTTCAGCAAGATACTTTAAAAGCCGGTAAGTGGAGCAATGGAGCTGAGATGACTGAGGAACAAGCATTAGCAGAACAACAAAGGATGTTTGCAGAGGCCCGTGCTAGGATGAATGGTGGGGCCATTGCTCCAAAACAGCCAGATGGTGACCAAAATTAGATAGCTAACTTTAGGAAGGACCTTTGCTATACTGGAGCAAATAGGAGCACCTCTGACTCCTGCCCGTGCTTCCTGTGAGCTCGATTGTGTACAAAAATTATTCACTAGTTTGCTGGCCAATGTATGTGCCCTCTCCATTTGTATTCTATGGATGAATTAGTGAGAGTTCATGAAGACCCTCTTCTGTTTAGAATCACATGTAATTATTTTATTTGTTTTGGATCTTCTATACACTAACAGCTTCTTGCACGAGTCTGGCGGCTATTTAGATTGTATCAAATAATTAAACATGTGGAAGCCATTGTGTTACGGTTATATCTGCTGCATTCAATATGGGAAATATTAAAGATAGCTCGTGATGAATGATGTTAACTTAAAATTCCTGCACCATCCATCAATTTGCAGTATAGTAATGAATTAACTCATGGTAATAATCAATGTATACACATCCCTTTCAAGTTATCCCAAAAAAGCAGTTGTTTCTATTAACCTAAATCTAAATAAGCCCTTACAGTTTATACCGGGTATAAGGCCAATAATGTTGTTATCAGCGTAATAGGATTGAGTGCTTGTGGGGCTAACCCTACACTACAATGAAATGTCAGTTCGTAGATACTTGTAATGTAGCCTCTGTAGCCAACATAAGGCATGGAAATTCAGTATGAATTCAGCAAACCTTAACCTGATGTGACCATTGTGCGCCATTGAACTACAGGACATGTTTGCAGCAGTTGAGAGTGTGCTAAGTGGAACAGTGACGGCTTTGTGTTTTGTTTGTTTTTGCCTTAACATTTTTTAATATCTTTTTTTACTGTTTTTGAGCACCAAGTCAAAAGAGTTTAGTCAAGAACAACATCACAAAAACCCTTCTCAGTTCTCACTCACAAAACTCTCTATACCCTACCCTACCCCACAAGAAAGTGAAATAACAAAACACATTGTCTCCTCAGATTCCTTTTTTTTCTATAAAAAATTGCACTCTATCCAAGTTTTTCTCTTTCTGATTTCCTATATCAGCCTGTGGGACTGCCCTATGTTTCTTTTGTCAGGATTCTCTTGCACTCACTATATTTATCAAAAGTGATACAATAGAATCAAGATATCTACCTAGAATTAGGATACAACCTATTTATTTAAAATCTCAAAAATTGGATATTAGGTCTTATAAAACCTTCAAAAAAGAATATAAATGTCTTACTATTGAAGACGATCTTATATTTAATTTTTTCATGTCAATTTTGATGAGTTAGTTTTAACTTCTTAAAAAAAAAAACCAACATACAAAAATCCTTAATAGTAAAAAAATATTTGAATAAAATGATAAAATATCTCTTTTAATATAGTAATCCAACTATGCATATTTCCTGTTCAGACAAAAAATCCATAATAGGAAAAAGAAAAAGGAAGAAAAAATAAAAAAATAAAAAATGAGATACATATACTCGCTTTGTCTCTCTGTCTCTCTTCATTATCTGTTTTTAAAGCTTTGGTTTTTTCTCTTTCTATCTGAAAATGAAAACACTAATCATGGAAGACGAAGACACAAACACAACCTCAACTCCTCAAGACCCATCTTCCAAAAGACACTTTCATTGGACAAACAAAGTTGGAAATGAAGACCCAGAAGAACCATCACCCACCATGTCCAAAATCATTGAAGAACAAAACACCAAAAAACATGAAGAAAAACCTGTTTCAGGAGGAGGACATGCAGCTACAAGGAAGAAGCTACAAACCGTAGCAATTTCAAGAATACGTTCTGTTTTAACAGTTTTCAGCAAAAACCGTTCAAATCTACCCTCTGGTCTTGGCTCACGTGTTGTTGGAACCCTCTTTGGTTACCGTCGTGGCCATGTTCATTTCGCTTTTCAGAAAGACCCCACTTCACAACCAGCTTTTCTCATTGAGCTTGCAACACCAATTAGTGGTTTGGTTCGTGAAATGGCTTCTGGGTTGGTACGAATTGCTCTTGAATGTGATAAAGTTAAGGAGAAAGAAGGTGAGAAGAAGAGTTTGAGATTGTTGCAAGAGCCACTTTGGAGGACTTACTGTAATGGAAAAAAGTGTGGATTTGGTAATAGAAGAGAATGTGGGGAAAAAGATTGGGAGATTTTGAAAGCTGTGGAGCCTATTTCAATGGGTGCTGGTGTTTTGCCTGGTGGTGAAGCTGGTTGTTCTGATGGTGAAGTTATGTATATGAGAGCTAGGTTTGAGAGAATTGTTGGGTCTAGAGATTCTGAAGCTTTCTATATGATGAATCCTGATAGCAATGGTGCTCCTGAGCTTAGTGTTTATTTGCTTAGAGTTTAATCTCTTAATAACAGTATTAGCCTCTTGAAAAGCTTTGCTAATTACTGTTTAGTTAATACTTATATTTTCCTTTTTTAGTTTTTGTTCTTTGTAGACTTGATGCATGTTTGGAATCATGGTACCGTGATTTTGTTGAAGCTCTTAGTCTGAGGTGTAGCTTTTGTCAAAAGTACTATAGTATATTGTGATTTTGTTGAAGCTCTGACGAGTAGCTTTTGTCAAAAGTATGGCGGTATACTGTGATTCTGGGAAACTCGTTGCCATCTAAACATGCACTTGGAACGGAACACTAGGTTATTCCTATTCAACTTGTTTAGTTCTTCAATCATGAAAATGGAGACCTAGTGTTGTCTTTAGGTTTTTATTTCTTTCCTCCTCTTCTTCCAAGAGGTAGAAGATGTGGGGTTCTGTATTTTCTTTTAGGCTAGGGAGAAAGGGGGGAAATTGTGGGTAATCAATACTTTACAGCTTGGTGGTGGGGTGGGTGATGAAAGGTGTATATGTATAGTTTTCTTTTTAATCCTTTTGATTAGTGATATGAAATGGATGTTAATGCAAATCATGATTTTGTTCACATTTTTATTTGGTTTGATTAACTTTAGCTATTTCATTATGCCACCCTATTTAATTCCAAAATGGTTGTCAATTATGCTTTCTTTTCTCATTTCCCTTATATGCCTATTGGCTTGATGATTCAACTCATTTCCCACAATTGAAGTGCTTCTTGAACTACTGAATATTAAAAAGTATGATGCTACTATTGTGGGTTATATTTGTTAATTCTATCACCATTGCTCTCATGGAAAGAGTCTCTTTAGATTGACTTATTTGAACTTATCTACCTGACATAAACATTTGTGAGACTGAATGACATAGCTTATGAAAACAGCTTATGACATGTTCATGAGTTGTTTTCATCCTATTTTCATAGCTCTCCATGAAAGCTTGTGAAAATAACTTGGGAGATTTTATGAAAACAGTTTCACTTTATGTATGTTTTTGTTACAAAAATAACTTATACATAAGTGTTTTATGCTATAAACATTTAAATAAGTTTGTTATCAACTTTTTCATGATATTCATGTATTGGACTTTATTTCATTTGGATTCTATGCTGCAAGTTCTACTCTTCCAGATTCTACAAATGATACTTTCTTTGCTTTTGTGTAGAAGAAGATTGCCATATGAGAATCTCTACCCTTCCCTCTTTTTTTTGGTGTCTGTTTGATGATAACTTCATTGTTACTTGTTTCTTTCTAATGCTCTTTTCCCCCTGTTTTTAGTTAGGATCCTTCATCAACTTGCTATTTCAATTCATCAAAATTTCAGTATTCAGTCTAAAGGTTAAGTTAAGATTGTTCCAATCATTGTTTTTTATGCATGATTTTGTTTGTGAAGTGATCCCAAGAATTTTTTGTTAGTGCCTAATCATGGAAGCAATCAAAAAGCAATAGTATGGGAAAAGAAAAAGAAAATCTATATCCAGTTACTTACTATGTGACAGCAGGCGCCTCATCTTTTCCTCACTTTTTCTTTGTTTATATACACTCTACCATTTGCTTTTCCTTTTCCTTTTGTTGACTGCTTTTCTTTTGTTGGCCTGATTCAAATATGTTATATTCTCACCAATTTGTCACTCATAGTAACTTGTGCAGCATGAGTCTCAAAGTGTAGACTCCACCACCATAACAATAATGGTCGAGTCTACCACAAAAGATTACTCTCACACTGATGAGATGAATTGTAGTTCAAATCTTGTGTTGAGAGATAATCATACATTTCGTGTCCGATTACACTTTGAAGAAGATCGTGACATGCATTTTCATCCAAGAAAACCATAATCGTCAACATATATGACAACTAATTAACCCAATATTTTAAAAACCGAACCGAGCGTTTCATCTAGTTAAACAATCAATTGCCTTTAACCACAGTTAAATTGAGTTTTGGTCTTACTTTATACTGATTCAAGCAATTTAAAATGGTTGAATCATTATTCAGAGATATTGTCAGGTCGATATTCTTTTCAATTTGAAAACATTGATTTAACCCAAAGGAAAACAAATCCTTTTCCTGGATAATTTGATCATATCAGTGACAGTCCTTTACCTCTCCTTTTCCTAGTTTTCTGGCTTTCAAAAGCTTCCTACCATTCCCTACAACCTACTAGAGAAAAGATGAGGATATATTGCTTACAGCTAGGACTACTAATTGTGAGCATATCTTTCACCAAAACCAAAGTTTTCTTTAAAATAAAATAAAATCATATAGTCATCATTCTTCCAAAATGAGCAAAAGCTAATTGCTTCACATAAAGTTTGGTCACTGGTTTATATCACTATTATTCTTAAAAATGCACCAAGAACTCCATTAACCCACCACCAATAAGAAAAGATACAGAAATATAGAATTTAGAAGAATGCATTAAGGTTGTCTAAGGTACATCTCCACAGGTCAACTGGTTACATCTTTTGCATTTTTAATAATTGGATTGTGTGGTCCTTCATTCTCATCTCAACCAATATAAGCTTAATGGATAACTATTTTATTTGTGTGATATGCCCCTGATGTGAGTGTGAGGCTGCCTGTCAATTATGCTAAACTATAATTGAAGAGTCACCTCAGGTTGATGTTGTTCAATGAGTTAGTTTTTGTATGTTTATGTTTGGTAGGGCAGGGTGGACTTTTCTCCTAACCAGTTTGAACTTGAGTGACTAACAATATGTTTGGACCCAAATCACATCTTCAAGACTCAAAATGTTCTTTTGTGATTTTTGAAAATGTTTACAAGCACAGTTGCATTAATTTTTCAAACAAAGTTTAGGGTTTGAAAGGTGGTTTTGATAGAAGTAAAGCAACTCCATATAACTTTTGGTTTGAGTGGATGAAATTCAAACATAGGTCATTTTCCTTCAAATATACTCGTAACCAAATCAAATTTACAAAATCAAGTATTACCTAATAAAATAATAAGTTCAGGCTGAATGGTAAAAGATTCAGATCATATCTCTTCCGCATGTAAAGTGCATAATTGAGAGTTTTTCACTCATTTTGGTTCGAAATAAACCATCAATTTCATCCTCAAACTATCACTCCCATACAAATTTGATTCGTAAACTATAAGAATATGAGTTATTCTCAAACCATCAATTTAGTCCCTAGACTTTCACCCTCTCTCCTGGTGCGGTTTACTCTGAACCAGTGGCGGAGCCAGAATTATTATATAAGAAATTGCAAGCAAATAATCAATAAATCTAAATAAATTGCCCAATTTATAGGGGTTTATATAAAAAATTTACAGGAATTTACATAAGAAATTGCAAAAAATTTAGGTCGGAGTCGTCGGACCATAGAACCGCCCATGGTCTGAACTCGTCTAAGTATTGGTCCTATTTTAAAAGTAGTTAATCTAATTTGATTGATTTTTAATGGTTCACGACCATTTATTATATTTCGATAGTTCATGACCAATTAGTTGAGAGACCGATATATTTAGGATTTAGGTATAACAGCTGACAAAATATGCAGATTTTGATGTTAATATTTGTTTGAAAATTCTAAAATAACACCAAGCTTAATAATATCCATCTTGATCAATAGTCATCGATGTGATGACTCTGTAAATTGAGGGTATGCAGACAGAATACATTGATCATAATAAATCTAGTATTTGATAGATGAAATTGATGGCATTTTTTGGTTGTGTACGACATGACAACTTATCCATTATATTTGTCTTTTCGTAACTGATTGCTTACGATAATCACTAACCCAACAGCTACTTGCAAGATGTATCTGCCACAAATGTACTATGTTGATTCTATCAACTTGTGTTTTCTTTTACTTTATTTTCAAAGATGATTAGATGTTTAAGTCTCCTACTCTCCATCATGGATGTAGTTTTAAGTTTGATTACACAATCAAGGGACCGCAAAATATTGACACAGTATGTTGATAGGCCTATCTATCACTTGAGAGCAGTTTTTTTTTTTAATTTTTTTTTAAATAAATTAAATTCAATAATATGGACATAAATTTATATTAGTGAAAATTGAATGATGAACTTTGGCTGCATTTACATTTAATTCATATAAAATGACTACTATAGTTTAAACATTAATAATGATAGAATTGAGCAAGAAGTCCAACTCAAAAGTGCATGGTGATAACATCAAGCCAATTCCAAGTTCATATTTGGAGCATCAGAGGGCTATAATTTGTTATTATAAATTTATAATTAAGTGCATGATAATATATATCAAGGCAATCGCAAATTTACATACTCATGGCATCTGGTTTTCTGATGTGTGTAATAATAAATCTACCTATGTCATAAAAATCAATGAATGTACATCTACAACGATTTTTTTTCTTCTTTCTGGAGTTTTTCACCAATCTCATCTGTGTCTACCTCAGATAAATGGAGCTCTCCATTTCTTTTGAGAAAAGGAGAGGATCTTGACCCGATATGAAAGTGGTGGTGAATGAAGAAGCATGCAAAGGAAACTCGGGTTTGCAGATGACTGCACTATTATCCTTTGAGCAGTTGCATAAAAGATGGCCACAAAGGAGGAGCTTTTATACAGAGCTTCCCTGTACTCTGGCAACTTCCTCTTCCACTCCTTCATAAAACACTCTAACTATTGGCTTGTTGCCGAGCAAAACCAGGCTGAACAATGAAAATGAAAAATAGGATCAACTAGATGTTTCGGTTACTTGCTTGGTAAGTAAGGAATGAGGAAGGAATTAAATATCAATTTACCTGAAGAAGCATGGATGGAGGAGGTGCTGCAGCTGTAGGTTCTGAAAGTACATGGCTTCTAGTTTTTCTCCCATTTAATGTAGTAACTGATGGACTATGATTGGTGGTTATGTCCCAAAAGCTTCGTTTCTTTGCAGTTGGAGCTGGTGATCGAAGCCGGTGGCTCTTCAATTCACCATTGTTTGGCTCCTTTTCCTGTACGCTAGCAGCCCTGGTTGCCACTTTCTTTCCAACTTCACCGTTTGTTAATGCCTGTTTTCCACACTTTTGAGAAACCTCGCGAATGAGATCATCTTTCTGCTTTAGTTGTAAGCTATGATCTTTCTTCATTCTATCTATCTCAGCCTCCAGTGCTTTCACTGTCTGTTGTAGTGTCCTCACAGTTACCTCAGCTCCTTTCTTCTTGATTTCTGGAGTGAAACAAGTTCCAGCCAAGAAAGAGGGTCTAGTCCTTCGTTTTTCACTAGGTTGGGAAGAAGTTGGAGTGGAAAGAGTTGCAGCAGGAGGTTGCGGAGTTGAAGAGGATTGTGAAGCTAAGGACTGTGCTTCTAGAGTCAAGAGCTTTTGTTGTTGTCGTGCTAGTTGCGTTCTTAATTCACGGTTCTCCTTTTGCAGCTCAAGTACTAGCTTTGTCTGGTCAGTTTCTGTCTCGGGCATCGACAATTGATCATCATTGGTGTCGCTTACCTGTATCCAGACAAAGAACAAATTACATCATTCAACCTCATCATAAAAGCATATCAAGCTTATGCCTTAAGGGCCGTGACAAAATAAATATTAACTTGACATGGAACAGGGATTCAACCTTCAGCCGAATCTCTTTGGCTCTATCAGCCCAGTGAACAGTGTTCTGGGTTTCACCAAATGAGAGGCTACTTGGGCTTATGTTTGCAATCATGACAGTATTGCAAATTCCTCCAAGTGAATCCTTCAAAAGTTGAGTGAGTTTTGAATTTCGATACGGTATGTGTTTCTTGCCTTCTACAAGAGCATTGATGCAGCTGCTGAGTGCAAGAAGAGACCGGTTTATATTGGCACCCTCAAGAGATCTCAGTGTTCTTTGATCTGTGGCAAGAGCTCTCTCTGACCCTGCAAGATCAATTAACGAGAGTTTGCCCACTCGGTTAACAATGCTATTTGTTGTAGCATCTCTAACCCGGTATTCAACCACAACCTAGATGTAACAAAACAATGTGAATTTGGTTAGTTAACAAAAGTCTGTAACAACTCACAATCACAACATTAAATGGATCTCTTTTTCCCTCAAAATTCTAAATGATTCACCTGCAAAATTGCATGGGAACGCGAAGATGTTTCATTTACACGAGTTGGTTCTGTGGTTCGGTTCCGATTTCCTTGTTGAAGCAATGTCATCACCTGAAGCAACCAGAGAAAAGAAAAGAAAAACATGCTAAATCAAGGTTCAGATTAGAAACACCCCTCTAAAGTTATACTCATCTAAAAATGATCAGAATATTAATTACCTCATCTGCAGATGAAGCTCTATATTGTGTAAGACCCGCCGCCACAATCCCCTATAACAAAACCGAGCTATTCGTTAAATTTATCATCCAAAATTACAACTTAATATATAACGGGAATTTGTCATATATTACTTGATTAAATTACGTAAAGATTTACATGATCTTCAGATGCATTTATAGAATACTTGTAAATACTGTTTCTTAAAAGGAAAAATCTGTGAAATGTTAAGCTTTCATTTTGATAACGAAAGAAAGTGAACCTGTTTATCTTCTCTAAGGACTAAAGGTCTTCCGGGGCACAGCAAATCTCTGACAGTTTCATTGTAAACCTCAAGATACGAAAGATGGACCACATGGCTTCCATCACAGCTTCTCTGCCTGATTTTGCTAAAAAGATCCTTAATAGCCAAAACCATCACCCCTGGATTCTCCACAGTACCAAGCATTGTATAGGTTTTTCCAGCTCCCGTGGCACCGTAACAGAAAACCGACCCATTCCTCCCTTGCAAAACCGCTTCCACAAGCTCAGAGGTTCTGAAAAAAAGCTGAAATTAAACCTATATACAACACACCTCTAAAGACACAGCATCATCAATTATGAATACATGTCCAACATATAGGTACCCTAATTAACTATATGATCAGCATCATAAATAGAAACTATATGTTGGCCTATGTAGCACCGACACTTCAGATTGAAGGTGTGTCCGGCGGTGTCCAACACGTGATTACATTCAAATATTTCACGTTTTCAAACTATTATCAGTGACGACGTGTCCGTGTCATGTGTATGTGTCTCTAATCTCTATCAATGGTTCATAGCGATCAACATCATAAATAGAAACTATATGATCAACATTAACACACCCTTATCCTCAATTTTAAGGACACATCATCATAAATAGAAACTGCAAGCGATTAAAAAGAATACAACTAAATTAACGAAATTCTATCTGAAAATTCACTCTCATAATAGCTAAAATAATAAAAATCCAAAACAAGTAATGCAAATAAGTAAATTATGAATTGAACTCCAAATATAGAAATGAACTGAGAGAATTAGAGAAACTAACGTAGTAGCATAAACTTGTAGCTGAGAAGCTGAATCAGTAAAAGAAGCATCAAAAGTAAAATGTCTCCCCTTAACCCTATTAAGTCTAAGATAATCATTTTCATTTGCAAACTCCGTTAAATAAACATCCCGTTGATTCACAATTCTCACACAACACCGTGAATTCAATTCCTTCTCTTTCTTATTCATCGGTCTAACCCTCACAAACACCATTATCCTGCTCCCACATTTCCCAATCTCTTCCTCTTTCAGCTTCGCCGGCATTGACAATCTCCGAGCAACCACCGGAATTGCATGTTTTGTTGTTGTTGTTGTTGATGTAACTTTTTTTGGATACGAAAAGCCTACAATGCGATCAGATCCAACAGTGAGATTATGATTTTCTTTGGAATCTTGATTAGGTGGTTGAGGTAAGACGAAGGTTTTTGTAACGGTTGTTGTGTTAGGGATAGAGTTTCTATCACGCATGGCGGTGAGAGATTTAGAAGATTGTTGTTTTTGTTGTTCGTATAAGAGAGTGAGGGTTTTGAGTTTTTCTTTGAGTCCATGGTGGGGATTTAAGTCGTTTTCGGAAGTGATTTTAGATCGAGTTGAAACAGGCATTTTTTTCAGAATCGATTATTGTTAAACAAACATGGCCTTAGAGGAAGAGGAAGAGGAAGAAGAAAGAAAGAGGTGTGTAAGATTTGAATGATAATACACTGAATGAGTGTAAAGTGTTTGGACTTTGGATGCAACGGTCAAATCTGAGCTTTGAAACGGTTACATATTATTATTATTATTATTATTATTCAGCTGTGGTCCTACATGTATTTCCAGAATATCTCAACTCAACGCACGAGAATCATCTGTTTCACTTAAATGATGAATTTAATTGCCATCAATGTAATAGGGGATACTCACCAACAAATGTCAAACAACATAATGTTGATTTTTTAGAGTTTAATTAAAAAATATTTTATAGGGAGCAAAACGGGGTTTATGCTACTAATAACATCACACGTCACAGTTACACAGTTGCTATATCAAAGCCATGTTGCTACCACGTCACGATCCATGTCATATTTTTTTTTTTTAATATTATCATTGCATCAAAGGCCAAAATGTTTGACAACAAATATTAAAATAACAAAGGTATGAACACTTGTATCAAAATTTTGACCAAACTAAAAAAAACTTTGGAACACTCGTTAATATTCGCCTAATATTTAATATAATTGAAATCGATAACTTTTACTTATATTTAATGCCATAAGATTATAAAACAAGTATGAGAGAGTATTATAAAATATTTTTTAAACAATTAATGTTAGTATTATCAAAGACCGTTAATATATTAAAGTATATCAAAAAAAGAATTGAGATTAGAATTTTCGACCTCCTTAAATCCCCTGCTCCGACCACTGACCCTCTTTTTTATCTTAAGATTGAGTTAACAATTGAATGTTATCAACGAATCTTCAAAACGAGGTATATCGATAATAATCATGCCCTCTGAAATAATTATGCAGATAATAGTGCAGTTATTAGTCCTATAATGTTTTACCCATGAATATTATTCTTTTGATTGGGTAGGCTAAGCTAGTGGGACACGCTAAATGTTGTTGATCCAATGATTATATTTTATGAGAGGGGTTGATCCATTAAACTTAACGATGAGTGAAATCAACTTTTTTTTTGGTTGAATTGAATGAATTATGTGAACATCACTTGATTGGCTTTGGCTATCTCTATGGCATGCCTTCATTACTTAATACTACTCAGCCGTCAGCATTGCTTTGAAGTTGATATCATTTTCATTTTTTCTCTTTCGGCTTATGAGAAAACATCGTAATGGGGTCAAGAATGTTGTTGCATGTTGGAGTGTTGGCGATGTATTTGTGAAATAAAATTGTTCTTTTATTTATTTGTGTCCTTTCCATATTTAACTGTATTTTGGTTATTGTGCATTGTGGGTAGGAAATTGGGAATGCAACGAAGCACATTGGTCATGATGAAGATTGTGACCCAAGTAATGAGATGAACTAGTATGATAATATGAAAGACTATTTTCATCTTTGTTAAAAAATAACAGTAAACTTTTTAGATTTAAATTATTAAAATCAACTAAAAGATTCATAAAATAGTCTTTCATCCAACTGTTTAATCCCTTAGTTTACACAATTGATTTTTTCCTATAATAGTTTAAAGACCAAATTGATGTATTTTCCATAGTTTAAGGACCTTTCATCGGACTTTAAGGGTCCGTTTGATGGTCAGGATATGATAGAGACAAGATATGATATAAAGCTGGATAGAGATAGGATATGATAAGAACATGATAAACATTAATCATATCATGTGTTTGACGCGGACAAGATAACAAACATGATATCATTATAATTAAATGAAAAAATTGCTCTCATAATTAATTAAATATTATAGAAATGGAATGTTATTAATTATAATAGAAAAATACATGCTACCATTATTTTTAAAATGACAATATTATAAAAACGGCAGAATATCAAGATAATAAATAAGAAATAATCTTCTAATCCATCAGAATAATTTCTAACCAGCTGATACTCAGGATAGAAATTACAAAGGAAAGTCAGGATAGGATAGGAAAATGGTTTATTTTATCCTATCACATTGGTGCATCAAACATGAGATTTAAACAGGATATGATTAATGTATCATATCCTGTCTCCCTATCCTGACCATCAAACGGGCCCTAATTGTTTTATTGTTTTGAGACTAAATTGGTGGAAAAGTGATAGTTTAGGGATGAAATCAAAGGTTTTTTCCTTTTTAATATTATATACATCATTTTTCAACTTATATATTTGTTTCATTGTTTAAAGACACAATTTAATAATTTTATAATATCAATACAATAATGCTATTTTATGCTAACAAATCTTGTTACGAAGTGGCAATAAATGTCATATTCTTCATTGAAGAATTTGCGTGTAATTCAAGACTCGACGAAAATCGTAGAGGATTGAGTGATAATGAACCAACTATATATTACCATCTCATTTTGTAAAAACGTTTTTCAAACTAATAAATTACCATCATAGATCCACAAGTCCTAACTCAACTGACAAAATGTCGAAATTGTTAGGCCGGATGTCATGACCGGGGTTCGAACCCCGGTACCTCCACTTATGTGTGTGAGTTTATAATGGCTTTGCCATTTCGTCTATCTACAAAACAAAACAAAATTACCATCACAGTTATCCAAAGGAAAAAAAAACCTAATCTCACATGATAAGACATCTACGGATCGTGACACCCTCTCGTTACAAGGAAATTTTCTGTCAGAAGCGATTAAACTTAATACAAAAATTTAACATGGTATCAAAGTCGTCAAAATAATCCTTCATTTCAAAATTAAGTTAGGAAAGGGAGTTTTCAGTTTTGTACGAAAAGTAAATCGGGGGTTGAAATAATA
Organism: Medicago arabica; assembly: GCA_946800305.1. Classification (NCBI taxonomy): domain Eukaryota; kingdom Viridiplantae; phylum Streptophyta; class Magnoliopsida; order Fabales; family Fabaceae; genus Medicago; species Medicago arabica. The sequence continues at coordinate 51,612,548 of OX326968.1, forward strand.
ACCACCTGCACATAATGGTGTTGATTAAAAACAGGTCCAAATTCATCTTTCTTACAACGCACGTGCACGCACACGTACGAAACATTTATCGTAATTAGGGTTTAACGACAAAGCAAATAGAGTTGAAACAACGAAGAACAAAGTCTCAAAGTTTCTGCAAAATCGTATCAATTCATTAATGGCAGAACCAGAAATCAATCTCCAAGCTTCTTCACCTATGAACGAAACCAGTAACAAGAGCAAAAGCAAGAAGAAGAAGAAGAAGCACGATAAAAAGCGAACCCGTGATACCGTTGAAGAAGAGGAACACGCAGAAGAGAATTTGAATGATACTCATAGCAACGAGGAATTCTCAAAAAAGAAGAAGAAGAAGAAGAATAAAGAGGGAGAAGATGTTGTTGAAGTAGAAAATGAATTGGAAGAGACAAAAGTGAAGAATAACAAAGGTTCTGGAATTATGAGTTCTGAATCATTTTCTTCTCTTGAATTATCTGAAAATACTTCTAAAGCTATTATGGATATGGGATTTCAACACTTAACTCAGGTAATGTAAATCAACGTTTTTCTCTTTATTTCTTATAAATTTACCACTTCCTACGATAACGCATTAATCAAATTTTTATTATAAAATAATCCTATATAGAGCTTAATTGAAGTCCTTATTGCATAATCACTTATCATGTAAATGCATATGTAAAAACTATTTTTTTTTACTATTTTTGTAATTTGAGATGAAATGAAGTCAAACCGCTTTTTTATAAGCTATAAACTGTTTTTCATAAGCTATTAAGGAGAGCTTTTAGAAATAAGGTGAAAACAGTATATCATAAGTTGTTTACTTAAATGCTTATGCTAGTAGATAAACTCAAACAAGTCAATTCAAAGAGTTCTTAAGTAGAGTGGATTATGACTTATACTTGTGGTACTTTAGAAATAGAATTGACTAATTTGTTATTGATGTAGATTCAAGCAAGAGCAATTCCACCACTTTTGAGTGGAAAAGATGTTCTTGGTGCTGCAAGGACTGGTTCTGGAAAAACTCTTGCCTTTTTAATTCCTGCTGTCGAGCTTTTGCACAAGCTTAAGTTTAATCAGCGAAATGGAACTGGTGTTGTTGTCATATGCCCTACTAGAGAGCTTGCCATTCAGGTATTATATTTCGTGCACTAGACTTATCGGGAACTTTGCTGTTGGAATTATGGTGCAATTTGGATTAGTTTCTAGCTTATGATTTACGAGAGTTTCTCAATTAAAATATGTTTATGATCTTGACAAGCTTGTGGGTGTGCATGGACAAATTAAGTTTTAGATGTCCAATTTGGACTAGTTTATAGGTTGGAAGCTTCTTAGATAAAATAACTTTACTGTTCTTAACTTATGAAAATTCCGTACGGAGAAGTTTACAGTTTGTAAGTAATCATGAGAAGTTTAATCAAAGAGCTTTTGAAAAATAATAGAGATACTGAAGATCATTTTGACTCACAAGAGAAACTATTAATTAAAAGCTTCCTAGTTGTTACAAGATTCTTTTAATATTAAAATTTTCACTAGTCTTGTTGTGAAGTAATCAAGCTGACTTAGAGTTTCTGAAAATATTGTGATTTGGAAGATAATTTCAACTTATAACTGTTTTTTTTTTTTTTAAACTCGTTATTGCAAGATATTTTTTTCTATTTTCAAAATTGTTTGTTTTGCAGTTTATCCAAACTGTTTCTTTTCTTTACTTTCTTTGCTTGATGTTCCTCAGATTTTGTTATTCTTTCTATTCTCTTAGGTGTTTTATCATGTTTGAAGTATACGAATTTTATCATATAATTCTCCTTATTTGCTGATTGTCTATTTCTTTAAGACACATGAGGTTGCTCAGAAGCTTCTAAAGCATCATCGTCATTCACAAACTCTTGGATTGGTTATTGGAGGTTCAGCTAGAAGAACTGAAGCTGAAAACCTTGCTAAAGGGATAAATATAGTGGTAGCTACTCCTGGTCGTCTTCTGGATCATTTACAAAATACCAAAAGATTCATATATAATAACCTGAAGGTAGATTATGAGTTGTTCATTCATATAATTATTTCTCTATTTTGCTTCACTAAAATATGAATATATTTCATTGCTGATGCTAGTATTGAGTTTTAGTGTTTTAGACAAGGAAGGAGAGAAGAGGAAGAATAAAAACTTTTGACTTGTAATCATGCTTTGATAGTACACAAGACTAAACACTGATCCATATTTATAGTAGTAATTGTAGGCTCCTAATCCTAATTAAATATAAAATCCAAGAAAGATAATATAAACACAAAACCAATCCTAAGAGATAATCTGAAACACTTTAAGGTCAAGATACCATACATTATTTTCCTGCGATCTTTCATCTAGTACTTATTAATGATGTATTTTCTTATCATCAGAATGTTTTGTGAGTGTTTGATGCTTATCACTTCTCAGTAATGCTAGCATTTCTCGTAGATTGTCCACATGAGTGTTTGATGCTCATTGGGGTCCTCTCACATGGACATCTTTGGCTGAAAATATCTCCGTGATTTTAATCAGAAGTTCATTCATCATGTATATTTGCTGATTTTATTTTATGTTTGCATACTTTGTATTGTAACATTCTTCATTTGTCCTTCAGTGGCTCTTAAAAATGGTAGATGCATGGATGCATATATTAGTGTAGATTTTGGCTATGGTCTTACTCTTACATTCCTGATTTCTTTGGCAGTGCCTCATTATCGATGAAGCTGACAGGATATTGGAAGCAAACTTTGAGGATGAATTGAAGCAGATTATCAAGCTCCTCCCAAAGGTATCTATAATGATGCCCCTCCCCCCTCCCCTTTCCCTTTCTGTCATGCATGAGCCTGTGAAATTATAGTGGCGGTGTCTTCAAATTGCTTTGTCCAGCCCATTTTCCTTACAAGGGTTGGATGACTGAACCGGAAAACGCCTAGCAAAAAGGACTTCAATAATTTAAATTTACAAATATTATCTATTTCTTACCATAGAGGAAAAGTACAACTATAAATTCTACCTAAAAGTCTGTTGGCTTTGAATGTCAGCTGCTGCTTGCAGTAGGCTTTAAAAGGCCTGGTCTTTGAGCTTGTATTTTTGAATTCTGGCCAACAGTTTTAGGCTGAGCCGTGCTGCTATACTTTCTGTTTGGTTTTGCTTCAATAATTACACTTATTCTAAGTGAATATTTACTGTTCTTAACTATTGTATGTGGGCTTGGCTAATTGATGTACTTCTCATTCAACAGAACAGACAGACAGCTTTGTTTTCAGCTACACAAACAAAGAAGGTTTGTTCTTCATTTTCCATCTTCTGTCTAGTTCTTTCGCCAAAAGTTTATTTTAATCTAATTTCAATTTATATGAATTTTCGTACAAGTTTCTGTTTAATTTGGATTTCGGATACACACTGTACTTGAAATACATCAGTAATTTTTGGCTCAATCTGTTAGAATTTGATACTCGATAGTGAGCGGTATACTTGCAGTTTCTGATTCTGAATCATATTTTCCCTCAAATTCTAGGTTGAAGATCTTGCTCGCCTGTCATTTCAGACGACTCCTATCTATATTGACGTAGATGATGGGAGAAAGAAGGTGACATCTCCACTTAAATTTATCATTGTCTTTGAACTTTGTTCATCAACATTATTATCTTACCTGAGAAGAAACTCATAAATGCAGGTTACAAATGAAGGGTTGCTTCAGGGTTATGTTGTTGTTCCCTGTGCCAAGCGATTTATGGTTCTCTATTCCTTCTTGAAGAGGCATCAATCGAAAAAAGTGATGGTCTTTTTCTCTTCATGCAACAGTGTCAAATTCCATGCAGACATTTTTAATCACATTCATTTGCATTGTTCAAGTATTTACGGAAAACAAAAGCAGCAGACCCGGACAACTACTTTCGTTGACTTCTGCCAAGCAGAAAAGGGGATTTTGCTCTGTACTGACGTTGCTGCTCGTGGACTGGACATACCTTCTGTGGTATATTCATCTTTCATATCTACTTACGTGAAATTTTTTAAGTAGTAAAATATGACTGATTTCTACTAGATTTATTAAGTCTCCCCTAGTATTGAGTATAAAGTCAGCTAATCTAATCTAAGCACTACCTAAAGAAAATAAGTATAAGAGAAAGTGAGTAAATATTAACAAAGGATACAATATCAAGGTAACCTAGCCTACGACACCTCCAGAAAAAGAAACATTGGAGCAAAGAATAGAAAATCTTCCCACATAAAACAATATAAAAATTAGAATATTCAGTAAAGGTTGCTCTATTTTTGCATATTTAATGATAAAACCTCTAACCATTAACTGCGCAGTTAAATGAGGCTTAGAAGATAAAATTTTCCTGCAAAAAAGATGCAATGTCAAAGCTATACTTGAAAATTTTATCATTTAGCTTTATTTTTCAATCATAACCAAATTTCACAATACAATGTGCACACTCTGAATGACATTTGAGAAAGTGTGCACAACTATCAAGACAAATCCATTATTCACAAAAGCATGAGTGTACACCAGAAATACCTAGCAGCTGGGAGATGGAAGGTAAATGGCTACCAGTCTCGGAATATGGGAACACAAACTTGTTGCTGCTTGCAAAGTTTCAATGAACTTACTTCATAAACATATTAAGTAAACAGTACCGTTGTTCAAATGAAAGATTTCATGTAATAAGGCGACCTGGATTTCCAAAGTTGGGATTCTTGCGTAGATTAGTCCTCCATGTGTGTGTATTTATTTAGATTCGTTTACGGTTTAACATTAAACAAAATTTTAATGAACTATTGTGCATATGCAGCTATATATTCTGTTGATTGAAAATCAGTAAAGGTAAAAGATTTTATCTTTCTCTCTCTTATTTATGTTGTAGGACTGGATTTTGCAGTACGATCCACCTGATGAACCAAAGGTACTACCTGTTCTTCTACTGATGAGCTGTAATCCTTTTTCTTAGCAGTTTTATATATTGACTCACACTATAATACATTTTATTCTGCTACCAGGAATATATCCACAGGGTCGGTAGAACAGCTCGTGGGGAAGACGGAAAAGGCAATGCTTTACTGTTCCTGATTCCTGAAGAATTGCAATTTCTTCGCTATCTGAAGGTCAGTTTCTCTCACTAACAGTAGGGATAGTATGCTAGCTGACGCGAAACCCAAATTTATTAAGTTGATAATGTATACCTTTGCTTCATCTGAGAAAGTATCCATGTAAAAAGGGAAACATAGTGCTATGAAGACCTCTCATGGCCGGGTCCAGAAAAGAGTCTAATCTGTAGTTGGTTTAATGTTAAGACTAGCCAGCCTTACCTTACAGAACATCAACTCTAAGTATTGTGACTTATGAAACATGGACACATAGACACCAGTCACACCACTATTGTCTAAAATGTGAAGCATCGACAAGGACACACACACGCACGACACACACACAGACACACGAGGTACAAGTGTTGTATGGGTGTTGGCGTCCAATGTGTGTCGGACATGGGGAGGGCATAATTTAATGTCACACCTAAAACCAGAGGTGTGGTATTATTTGAGGAAATCTCGAGAGTTTCATGCCTAGAGTACATGATAAATGGGATACGCAGCGATTGCTATTTGCCCTAAGCCCCAGGACTCTGTCCCTTTTTTTGTAAAAAATTATTCTTGAATCATCCCAAATCTTATTTTTTTTATATTTTATGCTTATTTCAGGAAGCTAAGGTCCCTGTGAAAGAATACGCCTATGATGAAAAGAAGGTGGCAAACATACAGTCTCACCTGGTATATTCCTTCTTCCTTGTGTTTTAATAGAATTTTATTTATTATAGTAACCAACTGCAACTTATGTTACAAAGGAACTTCTGCATTGTGTAGGAGAATTTGGTTGCTGAAAATTATTTTTTGAATAAAATGGCTAAAGAAGCTTATAGATCATACATATTAGCGTACAATTCACATTCTTCAAAGGATATATTCAGTGTTCAACGCCTTGATATGCAGGTACAGCTCTTAGAGTATATTACATTTTATAATTATTTCATGAATATGCATGTTAATGAAATATATATAGTCTAAATAGATCTTATGCAGTTAAGCACTTATTCCTCTACTTGATAATTTAAATCACCTGTTACCGAGAACTTTTATATGTTCTTTTCATTTTGATTAAAAACTTCAAGGATAGGGGCAAAATGAATGGTTGATTGGTAAGAATAAATTACTGAACACAATTAATCAGTGTGGCAAGGAAGCTTTTTATGTTTGAATTCCTATTTAAATGATAACATCATATTACGAAACCATTTTTTCTGATTGAGTTAGATCTGAAAAAATTGGGGAAAGGATTTTCTTCCTTTACTATTTGGTGACTTTAGTGTATTTTGTAGATAGATTGATGGTTAAAATAAATTATTTAGACGAGTGAGAAAGTTAAGTTAATAGAGAGATAGAGACGAAGTCACCAAAGGTAGACAATCCCAACCCAAAAACTGGGTATCATTATTCATAGTAAGGGACCAAAGCGATACTACCTAAATAGTTAAGGGACCAAAAATACAATTTAGCATTTATTTTAATAGTTGAAGAACACAGATAAGAATGAATTATTGTCTTCATTTAATAAGAGCGATCAGAATATCCATTTAATTCAGGATTTTTATAATAGAAAAACATCAAAAACACCCGTGTATTGAGGGGGTAGGCTGGAGAAATAATCATTTCCTTTTCCAAAAATTCTCGAGGAAAGTTGTATAGTTTTTTTTTTTTTTTTTTTGCTTTCAAATAAGCTATAATCCAAACATGCATCAAGTACTATGGCATACTCATGAGCATGACAGAGAAAAGTATCATATATGTTGAGCTTAAATTATTTCGATTCTAAAACATGTATACAATTTCATAATACCAGTTTGTTTCTATACTTTGAGCAGGCTGTTGCTGCTTCATTCTGTTTTTCGAACCCTCCAAATGTGAGTCTAAACATAAACATCAGCAAGCAAAGGAAGAAAACTCGTAGAGTTGATGGAAGTAGACATGGGTTCAATCCTATCAATCCTTATGGAAAGCGAAATGCCGATGATAAGCGGCAGTTTGTGAGGCATTAAAAGCAAGCATGTCATGACCATTATACCCAAAAAGTTCTGGTAGAATTTTATACAACCAGGTTTTGTAACTTGGTCAAATTTGTCAACATATGATTATTCAAGAGATCAAAATTTTCTACAATTGGACATAAGTTTCCGCATTAGCGCGTCTTATGTTTTTAGTTTGTAATTATTTTTTTATTGTCAGTTCTATCATTAACTTTTATTCAATTAGGTTCAAGTGCAGTTTGATTTTTAATTTCTGAACAGTTTCTTAATTTGATCGCAATTTACTTTAGTGAATGGAAAATGATGAAAAGTACGACACAACTGTCTTGTGAATCCCGCGACTGATCTGGCATCTTGATGGGGCCACTCATTATGTGAACTTAAAGTCGATGCAAAGATAATGGGGAGTAAAGCAATCCCACAGATTTTATATAAAAAAATTTAAGTGTGATTTGATGATTTGAATCTTTAAACGATTTGAAACTTGCTGCAAAGTTCATATGTGAATGTGGTTAGGTTATGGAGTAGTGGGGGTGAATATTCAAATTCGTCATCTTGATGCAAAGTTCATATATGAATGTGGTTAGGTTATGGAGTAGTGGGAGTGAATACTCAAATTCGTCCATGAATTTGCATGAGTCAGACAAAAATGTTCTCCAATTTATCATTTATCGAAATGCATGCTTTGTCTCAGAAATTGTCATATCCCAATCAAATTAGTCCATACGTTCATTTGGGGTGTTAACGGTGATGACGTGACCATTAACCTCTCACATGAGTTGCCATGTCAGATGCCACATAAGCAGGGACTATTTTGGTCGATAGTGACAAATTTTCAAGGACGAAATTGATTGATTGAAGAAAATTTTATATAATTTAGTCCCCTGTTATTTTTGACTTACTATCAAATTGATCCCTAAATTATATTAAAAAATTGTCAAATAAGTCCTTGAATTCTATAAACATATATCAATTTGATCCTTGAAGCATATATTTGCAGAACAAAGTAAAAAATTCAGTTCACACAACTTCATCCTTGAAAATACCATCAAATTAGCCTTAAGTCTTAAGTTTGAAATATTACTCACGCAAAAGCAACTCAACTATGTGGATTAACAAGTCACAAATCATAAAAGGATGTTCTTAAATATTACATAGTCAAAAAGAAATCCAACTAGGGGGCATAATTTAAACAAGTCTAAACATTACATTTCAAAAAGCATAATTTAAACATGCATCAAGCATCACTTATTTAGAAATTTGGGGGTTGGGATAAACTCCATGAATTTAGGTTGAGTCGAACCGTATGAACCATATTTAGGATATGGTACTCTAATAACACTAGAAGCAGTTGGATGTGCTGGTGCAGGACCCCTTAATGATGTTTGCTTAGGCCTCTCATTTGAAATAATTGGCTCTCTAATGCCATACCTCCATGTAGGAACACCCTGCAACAACATTTTCAATCACATCAGTCCATAAATTATAAAATATTCAATCAAATCAGTCCCTAAATTATTACACTTACTAGTAAATCGATCCTTAAAATTTAACAGTCATACCTGTCCGAGCACTACTTCATTTGCAACAACATTGACAACATTTTGTCCATGAATTGCAACATTTCCAACAACAACATTGACATTTCCAACATTTTCTGCAACTTGTCAATCATTTTTAGCAACAAGATTTCCAGGATTAATTCCATCATTTTCTGCAACAAGATTTTCTGCATTTCCTGGTACATTATTTCCAACATTTTCTTCTTCTGGCTCAGTATCAATCCAGTCTTTTGGCCTCATATCAACACCTTTCCGCACACATCCTCTTGAGTTATGACCAATCAATCCACACATTCTACATTGAGAATCATTGTAAGTCTTCTTCATTTGACTCCCACAAACAAGTTCCTCATTGCCATCCTTTCTCCTATTCTTCTTTGGTCTTCATGCAGCCCTTCTCACCTTTTGTGGCACATGTTTTTTTATAAGGAGTTGGTTCCCAATATATTTGAGAATTCACTGGTTGGATAAAGTAGTTATAAGTTTCCCTTTACGATCCAAGGGTCAACCAAGCATGACAATGTTCTTCTGGCTTTAAGCCTCTCATAGCAAGTGTTGCACATGCATGCATACATGACATTCTTGAGTTTCTTGAGTTGCATTTGCTTCAGTCTGAGTTTCATTATCAAGCACATTATCTTCTTCACCTCCTTGAGTAACACCAATATTGTCCTCTTGAATTTCTTGCCTAGCATCAACATTTTCCTCTTCATTACCAATCATGTTTTGCACACTAGCAACCAAACTTTCTACAACATTTCTTCCCTCAACAGTTAGTATGTAAACCTCCATAACTTTCAATGGTTCAACTTCAGTTGTTACTCCATCTGTCCCCATACTTCTCAGAGATTCTTCCATTGCTCTCTCAAGCTACCATAATTAGATACCTTGAAGTAACCTCTGCAATGTTTCACCATCTTCTCAATGTCCCACAAACATAGCTCATTAGCATCCATTTTTCCAAAACACATAATTCACCACGAACATATTGCAACCTCTGATACTCATCTCGCTCTAAACCACCACTGTAATGCAGGATTAACGTGATATTGTCTTTCATCCTAGGGATTTTGCCAACATTAGTCATGATCACAAGCAAAACAACATAAAAATGCAAATCACTGTACAAAATAAACCCTTTTTTATAAGTTGTTTTAATCAACCACTAATTTAGTTCATTACTAATCTAATGTTCATCAATTTTAGTAACCAAACATAAAAACATGAAATTTTCAAGTATTTAACAAAAAACCCTAAAATCAATAATCTAAAAAACACAACACTCACAAACAAACATCAAAGCAAGTATGGAATGAAGTTTAAAGTTGAAAACGAATGCCTAAAAACTGAAAACGAAAATCACAAAAACGGACACAAAAAGGGAGAAAACGAACAAGATTGAATGGAAAACGAACATGAACGACATTACCTTAACAAACAACGAAATCTTCAGTCAAAACAGAATCTTTTGCAACGTTGATCGCCATAGATGATGATGATTTTGGAGAGGTGGAGATGGTGATTGGTGAAAGTTTTAGCGGGAAGGAGAAAGGTCAGAGACGTGTTTGATGTTTTGATTGAAATGTGAGGATAGAAGGTATGAGTAATAGAGGGGTAAATTTGGAAAAACTAATAAAGAATTTAAAAAGTAAAACTGAACGTTTCCATCAAATTAGTCTTTGTACACGTGGCTTTCTTGTTGACACATGTACAAGACAACATGACATAAGGTCGACAACTCAACAACATTAACAGAACATTTGGACGGACCATTTTGATGGATATTTGATAAATTCAGGGACAAAGCATACATTTCGATAAATTAGAGGATGTTTATGTCCGATTCGTGCAAATTCAGGATGAATTTGACTACTCACTCGGAGTAGTGGTTGTGTGGTGTCTCTCTGTTTGGCATCTTTAAAAACAACAAAAATTGCGGCAATGAAAACAAGGAACTAGTTAATAAAACTTGAAGAAAGACATCAACAACGGTAGAGGTAACGACAAAGATGAGTTGCGAGATGTTATTTTCCCTTTTGCACTATTATTTCACTTTTTAATTGTTTATTTTAAATAACTGAATTTAATAAAAATAATAATAATAAATAATTAAATGACCAAATGAAATGGAGAGTACACGTGACTCATAAGGTGTTGTGCATTTCGACGTTGCTATATGTAGCGCCATATAGCAATTTTTCGTCGGAAAATATCATAGAACAAGCATTTTTTATGGCTACCATGGAAGAGTATGAACAACCATACTGTTATGGACATCAATTTTGAATTGAGAGGTCAATTATGAATTGAGAGGGCTAGGCTAATCAATTCTATTAGAGCTATCAAATAAGGACAAATATTTAGAATCTTTTTTTTTATTGTTGCGTTCAAAGGCGAAAAAATATTACACGATATGAAACATTACAAAGACAAGTTCTGATTCTGGTTGCCAAGCTTCTCATTGCTAAGAGTTTGTTGTTGATTATTACCTTGAACAAGCGCATGTATGGGAGAAAATCGTTGTGAGAACGAGGAAGAAGCATCCTCAGACGATGCGAAAAATGCAAAATATGGCAACGACGATTTTGACGAAGTACATAACTTGACGTTTTCCGTTGTTGTTTCTAAGTTTCACTCTATTCACTTTCTTTCATTCAATATATTCCAGTTTAATTGATTTTAGTTCGTCGAGCCTTCGAAACTTTGCAAATCATTAGTTTGACTCTTCTTCTTCTGTGATAAAGGTGCATGCATAGGGTTGTAAATTGTAATGACAAGAAAATAGAGCTTTTTGTTATTTTTCTGTTATATTTTTTTTACGTTCTGTTACGAATTCATTTTGTAATTTACCGAATGTGTATGAATATAATATTTGGATTACCCAACCCAATGTAAGTGAATTTTGAGATTTTTTTTTCTTCCTTTTTTCAAGATATTGAAAAGTAGTTGGAGTTTAAGGTGAGGATTCAATTAAACTTTTTTGACTAAGTTTTTTAAATACTCTTGTTAAACTTTTACATAGTTGCATATCAAGTAAACTCAATTGATTTGTTGAAAACTGATTGATTAGACTGGTTAATTTAAAATAATTTTAAATGAAACAATATAGTATGATAAATTTGAAAATAACTATTAAATAAAAGGAATCTTATAAGTGAAATTTATAAAATAAATAATCAAAAATTAAAACTATCAAATTATATATTTTTCTTAGAAGAATGTTGTCTTTTATTGTTTGGTTGATAGAAAAAATGATAATAACTACTTTAACACCCACACACAAGTGAGAGATAATTATTTGAGTGAAAAAATAAATAAATAGGATTATGACATCCTTATATATATTTTTTAAAAAACATCCTTATATACTGTTGAGAAGAATATACATAAATATCTTTTTGAAGATGTTAGATTTAAAATATTTTAGATCTATTTTAAAAATAAAATATAATTATGATTTATATTTTTGTTTGAAATGTTTTTAGAATTCATTCATTATTTAAATATACAATGTAGAAATATGTTTTGTGTTTTCTCTATATATATATGATAATGATTAAAGTTTAGAAGGCTTAATAGCAGTTTTCGCCCTTTAACTTTAACATCTTTGACCCAAAAGCAAAAAAAATAACATGTGGCACACCACACTTAGGGTGTCACGTCAGCGTAGATCGAGTCAAAATTGGCCTTGAGGGCCAAAACTGCCACATGTTCAAAACTTAGGGGGCGGTTTTGTAGTTTTTTTGTTAAGGGGCTAAAATCGCAACTTTAGGAAAATTAGGGGGTAAAACTGCTATCAAACCAATTTAAAAATATACTTCTTAGTATAAAAATATATCTAATTCATTTTAAAAAAATATCTAATGTAATTTCCTCAACATATACAAACAAAGCAAAAAAGTCCATCAATGGCATTAGAGCCAAGGTTCATACCCGAACCTATGAAGATGGAAGAAAAAGCATAACATGAAAAAAGAAGATATCAAAGTGAAACTAAATGAAAATTGGGTTATAGCCAAAACCCAAAATTACTACATCTAAAATATGAAGACGTAGACTAATAAATAATAACCGATTACTACATTGAATATGCTCATGTCTTACGTGAAATATACTAATGCAATACATGACAATGTAACTAAACAACAATGAATACATTTTTCCCTTAAAAAATACAAGGGTTAATATGTTTTTACCTCCCTGTAATTTGGGCGAGTTCCGGTTTACCCCCTGTAAAAAAAAAGTTTAGATTTCAACCCTGTAAAATAAGATTCTTTGATTTTAGCCCCTGACTCATGTGACTGTGCATAATTGCTGACGTGGCGAGCTGAGTGGCATGCTGACTGTATAATTAATTTTGTTTTTCATTTTTTTAAAGGTACACATGGCATTTGTGCTTATTTTTTTTTAAAAAATTTAAAAATTTGTAAAAATAAAAAAAAATTCAGGATTTTTTTTATTAAGAAAAATATTTTCCAAAATTAATAATTCACGAAAAATATATATTTCAATTTTTTTTAATTTTCCATAATGTTTTAAAAAAAATCGAAAATTTTGAAATATATATTTCAAAAAAAATAAATTCAAATTATTTTCGAAAATTTGGAAATATATATTTTCCGAAATTTAAAACAAATATTTTTTTTCGAAAAAAAAGTTTTTTAAATTTTCTCAACTAAAGAAATCTGGAAAATATTTTTATTTTTGAAAATCTGGATACAAATTTATTTAAAAATTTAAGAAAATTCAGATTTTTTTTTTCAAAAATTTATTCCAGAATTTTTTTTACGATGTGTTTCTTTTTATATATATATATATATATATATATATATATTTCCCAAAAAGTTATATGAAAAATACAAAAATTTCTAAACTTACTATATTTTGAAATTTTTAAAAAAAAATCCAAATTAAATTAAAATTTTAAAAATATTCGAAAAAATAACAAAAGCTAATTTTTGAATATTTATTTTTTTCTGATTTTTTTTATTTTTTGAAAAAAATCCAATTTTTTTTCGATTTAAAGAAAAAAAAAATTCTTTTTTGAAAATTTTTTGAAAATTAATTTTCAGTTTTTATTTATTTTTTATCTTTTAAATATAATTTTTTAAACCATTACACACATGTCAGGTTTTTAAAAAATTAAAATTAAAATAATTACACAGTGGCGTGCCACGTCAGCGTCCATTACACACGTGTCAAGTTTTAAAAAAAATAAAAAATAAAATAATTATACAGTGGCATGCCACATCAATGTCATGATGGGGTCAGAGGTGTTTTGTGGAGAATCTTCATATTACGGGGTGTTTTGTGGAGAATCTTCATATTATAAAGTTGGAATCTAAACTTTTTTTTTACAGGGGGATAAACCAGAACTCGCCCAAATTACAGGGGTAAAGACATATTAACCCAAAATACAACGAATACATCTTTATGTGTTTCATGAAATATGTATTACATACAAATATAGATGAACCAACAACCAATGACTTACCACTACATAATCACGTGTTAGATGATATATACACATCTTTTACATGAAGAATGGAGGAGATATTAGCAAAAAAAACAAAAAAAAAAGGAGGAAAAACAAGAAGAGAGATGAGTTTCCAACTTGAAGATCAAGTGTTCAAAATAATATGCCTAAATATCTTTTTGAAGATTTTACATTTAGATATATTTAAGATTTATATTTAATATAAGATATCATTAGGATTTATAATTTATATATCTATTTAAAATACTTTTAGGATTTGTTTCTTATTTAAATATATAATTTAGAAATATATGTTGTATTACAAAAAATACCCCTTTCAGCACATTTTTGAATTGGAATTTTCTTTCAAAAAATACCCTTAATTTTTAATTTTAATTTTAAATACAAATAACACATGTAACAAATATATCTATATCTTCTATTCTATACTATATATAAAAGAAAACTACCCCTTTCAAACGTTTTTGAGTTGAATTTTTTTTTCCAAAAATACCCTTAATTTTTAATTTTAATTTTAAATACAAATAACACATGTAACAAATAGATAATAATAAATTTAATTTTAAGAGCAAATTTACACACAATTCCTTATGAATTGTTCTTATTTTTAGCCAATTATAAAATAACACGTGGATTACTAATTCATGTCACTAATGTTAAAGACTGGACTTTAAATCTTCTAAAAAAAATATTAGTAACAACGTGAGCAAAAAATAATAATGTTAAAGTTGGACTTTAAATACTCTAAAAAAAAGATTAGTAACAAACGTGAACAAAAAATAATGTTAAAGACTGTACTTTAAATCTTTTGAAAAAAGATTAGTAAGCAAAATATAATGTTAAAGATTGAGCTTTAAATCCTCTAAAAAATTAGTAACAAATGTGAGCAAAAAATAATGTTAAAGATTAGACTTTAAATCCTCTACAAAAATATTATGACTCAAAATATTTTAGAAAAAGATTTGTTAGCACTATATTAAATATTAATTGTCAATCAAATTTTAGGAGAAGAACATAATTTGTTGCTCAAGGAAGTATCCAACCACATATTTTACAGGTAAAAAAAAAAAAAAAGGTGAACCTTTGATGTTGTTGCGAAACATAACATAGACCTGTTATGCCGTGATTTAAATTAAAACAGGAAGCAATGGCATTCTTGTCCAGAATTAAATTAAAACAAATGCGGGTTTATGACTTCCCTTTGTGTTTAGTAGAAAATACTTTGTCCAGTTCCCTTTGTGTTTAGTAGAAAATACTTTTGTGCTAGACTTAAGTTTTGCTATTACCATAAATAAGGTCACGGGGCAGATCATTCCTAATAGCGGAATCTATCTTCTTCAACATGTTTTCATTAAAATTCAACAAAAGGAAAAATAGAAGGAAAAGATGGAGATTTTACGAAAAATGTAGTTTGTAAATATATTATTTTATTGTAATTTTACATGCAGACAAACTAAAATTTGTTGAATTCATAAATAATTTTGTTATATGCCTTGACAATATTTTGTTTATAAATCAATATATCAATAAACATGATAAAATAATTACATGCGTTAGCACAGTGGAAAGAGCGGACAAACGGACACGATCTTTCCACTAATATATATATATATATATATGAAACCATGAATAAAATTTTAGAGAGAGTTTTCTACATCATATAAAAATATATCTCATATGATTTCTATTATCTCTTGGTGCCGGGTTTCAAATTGAATTTCACAAGATACTCTCAACAAGTGATCTCTCGGGAGAATGGCATTTCATAATATCATTTATTCATTATGAAAAATTCACATAAAAGGAAGAATGTAAATCACGTTGATTAAACAAAGGAAAAGTTAATACAAACTTTTTTTTGGTAAAATAAATAGTCAATATAAACTAACTAAAAAGGAAACAATATCATCATCCTCCCAATCCTATTATGACCAAAGCAACAAAATAAGCTAAACACCTAAAAACACAATAAAATAAAATGCCCTAGAATTAGACCACACTCATGAATTAAACCTAAATTAAAAGATCACGAATTAGTGCTTCAAGCATAAATCATGCGAAGGAATGACAAAGCAAAGAGTGTGAATGCTGTGATACTAATAGGAGTTATTTGAGCAGCTTTAGAATGTGCTATTGGCGCATTCTCATTTGCAGATTGTGGTGAGGGTGCTGTAATTGGTTCAGGTTCAATATCCAAAACCTTGACGATCATTTTTTGTCCTCTTGTACAATGACCACTAACACCACTAATGAAGTAGAACAATCCTGGTCGTTCAAATTTGAAAACTGTGTTACCATTGTTTCCGAAGAAGAGTGGACGAGTCGATTTGCAGTTTTCATATTCTTCTTCACTAACCACCATCACCGAATCTTTCTCGTACTTGAAATCTAACCAAAAGTTCAAAACAAAGGTTATATATAAGTAAGTCCACCGCAAACATTTGAAAAATAAACAAAAAAGGTTTGCAATCTATACACATCAAATTTATCAAATTTATGTCTTTTAGAAAATGGATCAAAAAATAAAATGGTGACATATATAACATGCATTTCCCTTCAAAAATATATAGTGACAAAAATGGTGACATATATATCATGCATTGCATGCATTTATAGCTCGACTTTTGTAGCAAACATCTTCCTTTCTTGTCAGAAATGAAGATGATCTCAACTCAAACATAACATACATATGTTAAATAGGTAAGAAGTGGTACTTACGAATAGTGTCATCAATTTTGAATCTATTCTGGGAAGCCCATTTGTTGTACATTTCATCACCGTCCTTTGAGTTAGGGACGACCCAACCAATTTTACCACCAACTTCAAATTCAGTACAATTGATGAGCAAAAATTGGGAGGCAGAGAAAAGAATCAAGCAAAGGAAAAGTGGGTGTGAGGCAGATTTGAAGATGGCAGCCATATTTGGATTTTCTATAGGGAGCTCTAGTGAGTATTGTTACTTTTGATATAAGTGAAAAATGTGTTATGAGAAATTGTTAACTTTGGACTTAAAAAGAGAAGTAAAGTTGAAAATGAGAGTTTGTTAACGAAAAAGAGGGAGAGCATTGAGGTACACGTTTTAGAGGAAGTGGGTTATGGTGTGAGTGATGGCTTCACAAAGTGGCCTCTGACTTTGTCTAAGTGTTGAGTGAAATTAATTAGCTCATATGTGGAATTTGGAATTTGGAATTTTTCTAATTTTCTCTCAAATTAATTCCATTATTATCCATGTGCTTTCGGCTTATTTGATTTGACTTTGTACCAGTAAATATGTTCCACTTTGAATAAACTGTTCGCAACAATTAAGGTCCCGCAAAAACATAAGACACTCGCTAAAATAAATGTTTCAATTTATCAAATATTTAAATTATCACACGTTGTTGATTAAATACTCTATCTATCTATATTTTTTGTTGTTGTCAAGTGCACTAGAAACTCACACTTTTTTAAGGTGAATAAATAGGATGTTTGGAGTTTTAACTTCGATTTTTTAAAGTGAATAAATAGAGTGTTCAGGATTCGAACTCCGATTGTTTTAAGGTGAATGAATAGAGTGTCCACGGTTCGAACTCCGACCTTTGTATATATTCTACATCCCTATCAATCGAGTTAGACTCACGAAATCATTTATCTCTATATTTTTATATCTAAAATAATTATATCTATAATAATAATAATAATAATAATAATAATAATAATAATAATAATAGGTGGATTCTAGGGTGAGGGTTAAACTAAGCCCCTCACCGGTGTACCACTAATTTTGACTTTTAGATTAAAAAGCTCACACAATTACCATGCTCATTGCTGCACTGGATATCATGTTCCTCTCTCTTCCCCACCAAATTTCATACATCTCTCACTGAGGTTTATGGTTACATTTTCTGCAAGTAAAAATGAGATTTTTTTTCCTTTCTCTAAACGTTTTCCCTCCATGTTTGGAAGTTGAGAATTACTCAACCCAATTGAATTAAAAACAAACAATTCGAAGAACTTAAGAAGGATCATAATAGAGAGAGAGAAAATTAGAATATTGTGTGACATCTTAGAGGCCATGAATTGAAGCCCGCCTTGTATACATTAATTATTTGATTAATAATTTATTATGATTCAATATTTTTTTTTGGTTGAATCACTCATGGATTTGATTATAAATATCAAATTATATTGTCATATAAAATATGGATACTTCTGTAAGAAAATTAGAACACGGAAAAGTACAATAGTTTTGAGTGGGAAATTATGAAACAATTCTTGAATCTTAGCCATTTTATTTGAATATGGAACAATAGCTTTGGTTTGTACGGTTACAGCCGTGGTTGGTCTGAAATTTTTTTGGGAGAGGTAAGAGAGAGAAGGTTGGGGAAATAGATTGGGTGAGGAAAGATATATGTGTTCTCATTTTCTTTTTTATTTCATATGAACTTTTAAATATATCTCGGTGGTATACAATAGTGGTTCACCGATGAACCACTCAGTTGTTGTTCACCTTAGACATCACCATAATAATAATATAAATATTTGAGAGTTAGTTTTCATACAAACAAAATGATTGACATCTTTTTTATACGGTACACTCTTAGTTTTGAATGAAATCCCATACGTCATGCTCTTACTTGTAGTGTCATTCATTTCACATTTTAACCTTTAAATTCAAAGCAATTAAAACAAAATTAATGTTGAACCCATCAGAGTTTATTATTAGACCAACGTTACCATATTTTTGTATGATCTTGAAAAACAAATTGATATAAATTGCATCTGCTTTGCACTATTTTACTAAATATTGGTTTCAATCAATATTCAAAATTCCTTTATCTCGAACTCAAGTATAGATGTCTGTCTCAAATTTAGGCTACATTTAGTTTTTCCCCATTCATACTTTCATTCCGATCAAGAAGAAATAAAAAAGCAAAAGGAGGATCTCTAGGAGTATTTAAATATGAATAATCTATTTAGAATTATCATTTCACGACAACCTCACAAAAACAAGTACAATGGCTAATAAATCTTAATCTGAATCCTCTTTTTATCTACAATTTTTCGTAGTTGTATTCCATTGTATTTAACAATTCAATTTAACATTCAAATGAAAAGCAACCTAAACCAAAATGTTGTGTGCAGCACGTGCATGGGAATGGACATGAAACGTGTAATTCATTCATTTTGCAAACACTACACCACAATTGATTATAACATCAAATCAACACGTAAATTGAAAATATGTTAAAAACAAGAGGATGTGTATAGTGCTGTGAATTTTTTTTTGGACACAATTTGCATAATGTGTTGGCTGATTATAGACTCATGATATCCACGAAGAAATTTTCTCACGATTAATAGCAGCACTCTTTAAATATTATCAAATGATAGACATCTCTTTAAAGGAAAATGATAGTTATCCTAAGAGATAACATATTAAATATGCCACATTATCCAAAACAGATATGACCAACAATTTTAGTTGACTTTTCTTTTTTGTAGAACAGATTAGCGGCTAGAGAAATTCGTCTTAAAGTGAATAAATGAGGTGTTTGGGGTGACTTTCTCTTATCAAGTGTGTTAAACTCACTGGAACATTTTAGGTGACTTTCTACCTAGGAGGATAAAAAACCAATTTTAAAAAATAGGTATCAAAAGTTAGGAAATTTAAAAATGAGAGTTCAAAATTGTATTTAAGCATTTTTTTTAAATTTGATTGGAAAAAGGAATACAATGACCCCTATTCTTAACCCGTTGGAGCGAAAGCGGTTTTAAAATATGTTGATGTAACAATTTTGCAATTACGTTGAAGTTGAGAAAACCATAACACCTTCATACATACACGTGACATTTTTGCAATTAAAGTCAAAACATAACATAAATGTTGTTTCAAAATGACTAATGACACAATTCAATTGTTTACCGTATAAATATGATAAACATACTCGGATGTCGTATGCTACTTTTGATTCATATATCAAATGAGATGTTTGGTTAATTTTCTTGCTTGCCTACTTGAAATTATCTTCGTTTCTAAGCAAATCTGTTTTATGTCTTTTCAGGGAGCTGAATATTTTATTCACTACAACGAGGGCCTATATTGCACAACTGTTTTTCTCTCTTTATTTTGTGGGAAATGATTATTTCCAAAATAATCATGTAGTCCTTCAAATTAATGAGATTAATAGATAGTAAGATGATTTAGTTGTAATTGACAATTAAACTCACACAATTAGAAAAATTACGAGTTCACCTGAGATTAATTAAAGAATGTCGGTGGTCAATATTAACTTTGTATCAAGTAGTAGAATAAAAAAAAACTAGAAAATATCATTGTGTTATAACTACTGCTAGTTATTATATTACCAATTTTTGCAGTGAAAAGAAGATATACGAAAACATAAGGAAAACGGAAAATGGAGATAGTTAATAAAGGAGTGGATTCCGCTCACGATTCTGCATTGCTAATATACTTCAACATCGCCAGGAGAATTTGACAAAAGCAAATTTTCAAAGGTGAACAACCAAAATGTTGCAGAGAATCACAATAAGAAAATCTTGAGTTTTAAGCTTTAAAGATTGGATGAGCGTAGAGGTCATATTTCTTGATTTTGATGTTTTAATCACGTTTATTAATTCATACTTTGTTTCGGACATGTTCGTTCATATATCTTGAGTAAGTTCATTTTTCCTAATCTTGACTCCCGTGCGATCTTTTAGGGGATCAAAATGATTTTTATTGTCCATATATTTATATATAGAATATATAATGTATATAGTATTTATCCAAAATTATGATTTTTTTATATATTACTGTAGATTTTTTTTTTCTTCAATTATCAATGGGTGTTAGAAAATATTTTAAATAAGTGACTTCAAATAATAAACTAAAACTGTTTAGTTCAATGGACAAGTCTACATGTGATCTATCTCCACGTCCCAACCGTTCAAAACATCTCTCATCCTCGTTCTCCATCACACGGGAAGATTTTCTCTTTCGTCCCCATCCTCACTCCTTATAGATTTCTAGAGAAATCTATCAACATAAAATTATATATTTTATATCATCTCTCTGACGAATTTCAATTTACTTATAATGTAGGAATAAGAGTAATTTAGTGTCTAATTATGCTATTTCTTGTAAGTTAAAATATCTATAAAGGTAACTAGTGGTAGCCTTGAGTACGGTCGGAATGGGCGCCCGTCCAAGGCTCCATTCATAAATGGCACCAATTTTTGTTTAACAATACATACATATAGTATAAATGTTTAGATTGCCTCTTAAGCCCTTTCAGTCATTAGAATCTATGATGTGGCAGTGACATGACTTTTTCTTTTTCATTTTTTGTGCCACGAGCCAACTAAATGATAGGCCATTGAACCTATCTTAATATTATTATTAAAAAAAATCCACACGGACATAGTGGCGGCTTGAAAATGAAGTGTGAAAGTGAAGATAAAAAATTTAAGTTGTAAATTAAAAAAAATAAAGACAAATTCATTCATGTATAAGATAATTAATATGGCTACATATACAACCAATCAAAATAGAGATGGATATCTCAATGCGTAACGTATAAATAAATCTAAGAAAAAACACTGAATAACACAACGACTATTTTCTCAAAACTGAAAAAGCCTTATTCCATTTTTATTTTTATTTTTGACAAAGAAGAAAAAGCCTTATTCCATATAAGCTACCATTTTATTTTATTTTTGATATGGAACGACTTAAAAGTAAAACAACTGAAATCATACTAAAAAAAACAATTATCTTTAAAAAACCAACAATTAATACTCTTGTTTAATTTTTTTAATTAATGTCGTGAGTTGATACTCATCTTGCTTGAATCAATTTTCAAAGAGAAATATTTTAGAAACATATCGAACCTTGGATAATGCATGGTTTGCTAATTATAAATAATAATTAATATCTAATTAACTATAAATTAAAAAAAATTAATATGTAATTAACTTTAGATTAAAAAAATTAATTTTGAATATTAGATAAGTCACACAATTAATTTTAATATATCTTGCAGAAAGTAGATATCTATCTCTCTCATTCCCCATGCATTAAATATCTGTTAAAGAATACATATTTTCCTCGGTCTTCATGTATTGAATAAGCCTCTTTTAAATCATGCATTTCGTGTGAGAATAAATATTATATAGGTTAGAAATACAAGGATATTCTCAACTTTAACCTTTATTATATTTGTTTATTATGTTTATACTTTATGTCAAACAACTGAATTAATTTTCTATAAAAAATTAACTTTTATTATATTTGTTTATACTTTCTGTCAAACAACTGAATTAATTTTCTATAAATAATAACATATTAATGTTTTATTATTTTATAGAAAAATTATAAATTACATCATTTACCACTTTAAAATTAGATAAGTAAAATGAACAAATTTAATTATTTATTTGTTCTATCATTTATTTTTATCTATTCTTTTATATTTGTTTTTTCTTGTTTTGCACAAAATGCGCAAAATAAAATATACTTTACGAAAACACGAGCACAAAATAATTTTACCGACTAATTATTTGATATGTAATATTTAAAAAAATAGTGAACATCCTGAAGAATATATTACAAGAGGATAAAACACTATTAACTTTTTTTTCTTTCTTTTAAGCGTGCAAAAGGGAAAAGGATCTTCACTCGTAGAATAATTATATAAATATCTAATAATGTCACATTATTCCTATTTTTTATTATTCCTACTTTTAGATGTTTTTAAATTATAAATTATTTAATTGATTCAAAGGGACTTGTGAGTATCCAAAGAGTTTCTTTAAATTATAAATTATTTAATTGATTCAAAGGGACTTGTGAGTATCCAAAGAGTTTCTCTAATATGCTTAGCTAGAATAGTTTGAATGATTGTGAGGCATGGTTTGATTGTTTTTTCAAAACGTGCAATTTATTAAGAACGATATTTGTCTGATCTTATAGGTCCAACACCATCCTTTGTTTCTCAACAAAGGATGTTTTTTAGATATTTCTTGAAAACAATAAGATTAAATTAGAACCTTGAAACTCCATAACAAAAGAAAGAATTGAAATTGTCGAAAATTTATCATAAAATACAAGAGTTTGCTATGTGAATACAATGGTACAACGATGAGAAATGCAAGAATTGCAATTTATAGGCACTAGGGCTCAAAATTATGTGTTCTAGTAGCCACATCGAAGTGTAACATATTTTGATGTTAATTTAAGTCTCAAAACTTTTACCACTTAATGTCGATGTTAATTTAAGTCGATGTTAAGCTTAGATTTGTATGCCGCACTTAAACAACTATTTCCTGGAGATTTGGCCAGATTAAAAAAAAATTATGAATAACCTTTTGGATAGGGGTGTATATATATATATATATTGGCATGAAGTCCTAGTTTCAAAACTCATTGTAAATAAATTTAGTTCAATTAGTATTGGCATGAAGTCCTAGTTTCAAAACTCATTGTAAACCAAAAAACATTTAATGCTTACAACCATAACAAAGGAACTTAAATCCAATACCAAACATAACAAACATGCCTTCCCCACAACCATAACAAAGAACTTAAATCCAATGTCAACCATAACAAACATGCCTTCCCCACAACTGAAATTTATGTTTTGAAAATTGAAGTTATAAACGTTTCATTAAGAAAGATTTTGTAGGGTGTTTTGTATATCGGAGATAATTGGTTATCTATCTTAAAGGAACGTTTGTTATTTTATTAGCTAAGAATAATCCTTCAAACACTCTTTGCGGTTCACTTCAGAGGGTTCACTTCAGAGAATGTATTCCGACCAAAATGTTTTGAGAAACCTCAAATACAAATAGGAAAAAGCATCTTGAACAGATTCAGGAATGATCCATTGAAAATCAATAATAAAGTCGCGATCCATTTGGATGGAGGGTTTAGGAAAGGAAGGGAGGGGAAATTTACTTTTCATTTTTAGATTACGGACACTATGAAATGTTTTTTAAAAAACATATTAACATAATAAACGATCATATAATATTTCAATCACACTTAATTTATTTTAGAACATGTTATATAGTCCGTAATTTAAAAAAGAAAAGTAAACTCTCATCTCCCATGAATCCTTCCAAAAATTAACGAGATTACCATTACCAAAATTCCAACCTGAATTATCAACAATCATGGAATGGAATGCTCCAATTTTACACTGCTCCAAATAAATAAATATATGTGAGAAGAGAAGCTATTGGTCAGTCCCCGTGAACATAGCTCAGTTTGTAAGGACATTGCATAATTTATGCAGGGACGGGGTCCGAACACTCCATTTCTCCATATTTAATTGTGTGAGTTCTAGGCTATTAAACACTTTGAGAAGAGAAGCCTAAGTTTAATGAGAATTAACCAACTCCAGCATAATTTCATGTTGACAACGTCATTCAAATTAGCTAAGGAACTATGAATCCCCTTTACTTTCTCTATGTCTCCACTCCGTATAGTTTTTATGTATTTTTTCAGTTTCTTTAAGAAGAGAAACAGTCCAACAATAGACAATTATTAACAACAGACAATTATTATCAAGGCTTTAGCTATGTCAATTTTTAAAACAAGACTGTCTCCAAAAGAGTTTATTGAAACCAAAAGCCTTTAACATTTTTAAAAGAAAAGGCCATTCAAGAGTATCAAAGCTTTGGCTATGTCAATTTTGAAAACAAGATTGCCTCCAAAAAACTTCTTGTGCAACAAGTTAATGACTTAATACACTCATTTATATGGGCAGCACTTCAGTGCCTTTTGGGCGCCAAAGACACATGCCTTTGACCCAATCGGACACTGCCACGTGTCATTTCATTATTAAAAAAAATAAAATAAAAAATAAGAACTTTGGTTTTTAGAACAGAGAAATTAAAAGAGAAGCAAAACAACACCAGAGTCTTCCCCCACACTTTCTCCCTTTGCCACTTCCCCCACACTTTCTCCCTTTGCCACTTCAACCTTCAAGGCATCACCACCATTTCCGCCGCCTATTTTAAAAAAACTTCAACCTTTAGCTAGAAATCTGAAACTGAAGTCTGGGTAAAAATATTTTGTATGGATAAAAATATTTTGTATGGTTTTTCATTTAAACTATTCCAAATCCCAAGTTCCAAATCAATTCAAACAATTTCAATCCCAATTCAAATCCCAAATCAATTCATCAATCCCAAATTAACCCACTACTCAAGAGATAACAATCCTCAATCAATCCAAAATCGATTCCAATGAATAACAAAATTCATCAAATATGAAAATAAACGGGTGGAGGTGAATTGCCGGCTGTCTATGGCAGAACTATTTTCGAAGTACGGCTAAAATAATAGATGGTATATTATTGTATTAACAGGCATAATCTACCTAGCAAACAAATAAAAAACTTAGAGTTATATGAAAATCGACAACAATTTGACATGCATGGATGGAGCTAAGGTCATGTAGCATCCATCAATTACAATACATCACCCAAGTATTTAGCCAATCGTCGAGATTCACGCTCGTTAATAGCTTCTGAATCAGGTAGCTTAGCATGTCTGGCCATTAAATCACCCACTCGGTGGGTTTCATAAAAGTTACGATGAAAATAAGCATGCAAATTAGCATACCTGGCCAAATATTTGGGATAGAGTTCTTTAACCCCTATCCATAAATCCCTTTCGACCAACAATTTTTGATTTAAAGCAGCAACATTCTTCGCAGCTTCTTCAACAATCTTATGCAACATGTCGTTCATAATATCGTTCACCATCTCTATGCTTTCAACCGGGATATCTAAATCAGGATGCACCTTCTTAGCAACTCTATATATGTGCTTTTCAAATTCCACAGTTCTTCTCTTTGTTCCACTGCTGCTGCCAACTTCTAGTATGATCTTCTTTCCTTTCTTGGATGACATCGCCGTTCAGTGCCTTGTCTCTACAAAACACTAGGGTTTCATTTCATCAAATGATAAATTTGTTTCAAAATGAACAGTTCAAAAGAGTAAATAAAGGGATTTGTGACCCGTTCACCGGAAAAAGGGATTTGGATTTGTGATCCTTTTATACGTGTTTGATTTTTAAACAAGAGAGAAGGCTACACTTCGGAGGTTATGGTTTGACTAGCTACCGCTAGTAGGAAACCTTTGTGAGATATTTGCTATCAATATACTCACCAATCTACTATTTGTTTCAAAAAATAGCTAAAGATTTATAGCGTATTTTGAAAGAAGATTAATAGACTTTTTAAAATGGATGAAATTTGAAGTATTTTATTATATTTTTAATTCAAAAATAAAAATGAAAACGTCTTTAATTAAGTTTAAAATCATATATATATATATATATATATATATATATATATTCATAAGCCTTGGTTTTGAGTGGATGCAAAACCTAGTAATTTGGTGTTCCCTCTAAAGATAACCAAACTCGAGTTAAAAATATATGTCGACAGTAAACAATTCACATGTGTCAATGCATAAATTTGACTGTTAATATCTTTAATTATATAAAATAAAAAATTATAAAATGAACAACATCTTACATGCTAACATTTGTATTTATATATTAGTTAAACAAAATATGGTCTAAGGAAAGTCGTGTGAATAGTACATATTACAAAAATGCGACATGCATTTTAAAACAGAAGATGTATCTATATAATTGCGTTGTTGCCTTGAACATAAACTCCAACTAGAGAAGATAAAAGGGAAAAAATCACATCATACCATCATGAGATTATGTCGAGATTAAGGAAACATAGTCACTAACTATGTGTTTGCTTTGGTTGTGGGAATTCTACGTTCAACCAAAATTGCGGCAACAACCCACGTTTGCAGTGAAGCTGGGAATATTAGCTTATTAAAATCACGGCAAAAACAGATCCAAACGTGCAGTAGCAAATACAAAAATGCTAAACCAAACACATGTTACGTTTGAGTTTCTTGCACGAGCCAATTTTGCATTAGAAATTTATGACTCGTCATTATATGTTAATTACTCATTCCGTTCATTATTATAAACAAAAAACTATTTCTTAAATTCACTAATTAATTGATGTATGGATACATTATTTAATCTAAAAAGTAGGATATGTTGATTACTTGACAAATTATTAATTCCTACAAGCCAATATCATAATCTCAAACTGTTTATGTAATTTTTTTTAATTTTTGTTAAATAAGTTAGTAAGCTTACAACAAAATTGTCACATCAAGACTATATAGACATATTTGGTTTTAATGTTGCTATTGAAAAGAGAGAAGAAAATCTGACTGGATCATGGATGAAAATCTGACTGAAGCTAGAAGAAAATCTAGCTTACAACATAATTGTCACATCTACAACCACCTTTCATCACCAATCCTGCTGGTACCAGTCATATATATTTCATCCGTTTCAAAATATATGTCGTATTTTGTTGTCGGATGAAATATCTATGGTCCAACCGAACCACCCACCATCACCACCGTAAGACCTCCATAACCCAGCGCATCCCACCTTTCTCACCACCACATAGCCACAAAACCTTGCAGCTTCCTCATACGCAGAACATCACATACACTTATTCGGTAATCTTGCAACAAGCATTGGGATTGTTGTTTTGGCTTCTTTTTTTTTTTATGCAATTATATGTTGAAAATGAGTTGGACACTTTGCATGATGAATTTGTTTTTTGATAAAAGAAACTCTTCATTTAATTAATGTGCCTAATTTTAAATTTTTAGAAAAGTTTGTGTTTTTCGTTTAAGCTTTGTTTTATTTTTTTAAAGCAAAAAGAAGAAATATATAAAATAAAAAGGTTTTACAAAGGTTAGGGGATATTAGATCTGACCCAGATACGTGGTAAAACAAACTAAAATGAACCCACCCTAATCAAACCAACACTCCCCACAAGCGCAACTCAGCGAACCCGCGTACAGGCGCGAAACCAAGTTATAAAAAAACATGAAGAGTGTACATTTGTAGAGACCAATGAGGGTTCGAATTAGTGAATGGATCGATCGCCAATACGGTAAAACGATCCACGTACCAGCAACCTCCTGAGCAGAGCAGGAGGCTTAACGTTGTTTCCAGCATGACGGTACCAGATTAGAGGTAGACATGACACATTAAAACATGCAGATCTCAACAGACCTGAAACATCAGAGAATTAAGCACAGGAAAACCAACTAAACTAGTTTTAACGCATTAACCCAGATCGAGGGATGAATCAACGTGTAGTAACCACAGACCCTTTCGGGTTAATAGAGCCATACCCTTTCGGGTTTTGAGAACTAAACCATCGTAAAAGGTGTCTCGTCTGTAACCACCCAAACCCTAAACAAAAACAAAAAAAGAAAAGCAAAACAACAAACAAGACATAAAAAAAACAATACAGAAACAAATACAAAACCGCCACAAAGCCAACGGGTCGAAGAACCAAGCTTTATTCGGTGACGGGGGCTGGAAAATATTGTTCAGGTATTCTTTTTCTAGGAATATAAACATTTGGTTGTTGAAGTGCATGGACATTTTGTGAAACAGCACGTGTTGTTAATGAATGATTAATATTTCAACATCGACACTATTTTTTTTACCAAATAGTTTAGTGTTTAGAATTCACATTTTTTAAGGTAAATAAGTAAGGTGTCCGGGGTTCGAACTCTAGTCCCTACATATAACAATGCATATCCTTACCAATTGAGCTATGCTCACGAGGACATGGACACTATCTCTTGTATTAGGTTTGCGGGTTTCAGTTTCACTTCTTCATTTATCTGTTGTTATATGTAATTTTCTATATCAACAATTTTTAACTTTGTACCATTAAAATTTAGTTATAGAAATATGTATAGTCATGAGGAACTTTTTGAAGAGTTTTTTTTGTTGACCCTTCCATTTTTATGAAATGGAAATAACAATTCTATGGCTGTGTTTGGTAACACAAAAAAGCTAGCTTATAGCTTATTGGATTAGCTTATAAGCTTGTTAGATGAAAACATGACGTGTTTGGTAATTAGCTTTTCTCACGAGCTTATAGCGTTTCTTGAGAAGCTAATTCAAGTAGCTTTTAGCTTTTTATGTTTTCTTCCAATTTTAACCTTATTAATTTTATTTAATTATTTTTTAATAAGAAAAAACTACCCATATTCATATGTAACTACCCACTTTTTGTATATTAGAAAAGAAAAAAAAGAAACTACCCACTTTTTATATTTTGATGCACTTAACCACTTGCACGTTACTATCCATATATTTTCTTTATATTTTTTCTTTTCTTTTAACTTGCTTTTAATTCATATAATATAATATAATTTTAAATAAAATCTACAACAAATAGTAAGACCATTTCAAGGAAATAAAAAATATTAATAATTCATAAAAAAACATTTATCATTTTGATGATGAAAGTAATTCAAAATAAATTCAAATATTTAAAATTAAATAAATAAGTAAAAAAATGTGTATATAATTTATACTTAAAAAAAAGCATGTCATGTTATGTCATTTTATATTTATCAGTCACTTCAACAACTAATTCTACCAAACACATTATTTTTAATAAACGAACTTTTTCAGCTATAAGCTATCAGCTATCAGTCATCAGCTATAAGCTAGCTTATCAGCTATCAGCTAGCTTATAGTTTAATTTTACCAACTATATTGTACAAACTATATATAAGGCTCTATAAAATAAAACTATATATATAAGATGAATTTGGTCCGCACACGGGGAAATAAAATTTTGGTACTACTACCTACATATGTCAATTAGCATTATTAATATCAAACTAGTTATCCATAAAAAAATCTAACTATATAGATAAGTATTTGATAAAGAAATCTAACTCGTATATTTCTATGAAAAAATGGAATATTTACGAGGAATTAATTCATTTTGAATGTACATTTTATATATTTTAGATGAGATAGTATCAAATCACACCAAATCCTAACCATTAATCCACCTTTAATTTAACGTCGCTCATCAATTCATTAAATTCTCACATGCTTGATCAAATGAGCCAAATTTTAATTTTAGAAATAACTTATTTTTTCTTCTCTTGGTCTTACTATTTTCCTTATAATTTGCACCAATAAGTAGATGATTTCCATTTGAGTTCCCCTACTATTTTTTTAAGATTCTATTTACTAATTTTTGTTGGATTATCTTTGTATCTTATTTGTATTGGCTACACTTTCATTTGATGGATCATATGATTCTTGAGTTCATGCTGCTAATAATATTTTTTTGTTGACAAACACTGCTAATATATTGTATCGGGTGTTTTAGTATTTATGTTTTTCTTTCGCTTAGTAGCATATGTTCTTTATAATTTTGGATGCAATTGTTCATTCATTATCTTTTGTGCTCTTTATAAATCAAATTTATTTGGGTTCTTCTAAGTAAAATAAAAATAAAAAAGGTTAATAGAAATAAAGATATAAGTCCTTAAAAAAAATATATAAGTATCATTTAAGAAAATAAAATATATGGATATAAGAATGGTAAGCCCTTCAAAAAAAAAAAAAAAGGATAACTCTGAATAGTGTAAACAAATCGTAATTAATCTAAAGAAGAAATAATAAATTATTTTATGTGAGCATTTATTGAATTGATATTTCATGTGAGCATTTATTGAATTGATGGGAGAATGACACCTTGCTGTCATTTGATCATATAATATATGAAATATGATCAAATGACACCATGGTATCAAAACTAAATTTGACACCAAATCTTAACCATCTATTTTAATTCATTTTAATTCAATCTAACGACATAAATTATTTGGTGTATATGCTCTCTATTTCCTTTTTCGGAGAAGCAAAACAAATCTTTTTCATTCATTATCAGATCACGCATTTACATTGCTATTTTTTTCTTGCAAATTCTCTCTGCATCAATGTCTCAACGATCATGAAGAACAAAAACCAGATGGTTGCTAAATGTCTAAAATGCATCTCTAAAACACAAAGTCTTTTGAATTGTAAGCATCTAAGGAGTTGAAACAAGACGAGAATAAAATTAAATTGTTAACATTGCAATTTCAAATTAAATACGATTTACTTGTCCCACAAAATTTATGAGCTTTTTACTCGAACCATTTTCTAAATGAATTGAGAGGATGAAAATCCTTAAGTTTCATTGCATCCCATTTTTTAAGTTAATACTAAGTGGTTAAAACTTGATTAATTTCTCATCGTTATTGTAAAACAATACAAAACAATATCTTCAAAAGAAAAAAGAAAGAAGTAAATGATTTGGTAATGAATGAAAAAGATTTGTAAAAGATTTGTTTTGCTTCTCCGAAAAAGAAAATAGAGAGCATATACATCAAGTAATTTTTTGGCCTTAGATTAAATTAAAATAGATGGTTAAAATTTGGTGCCAAATTTAGTTTGATATCATGGTGTCATTTGATCCTATCCCGTAATATATATATCTTCATAACCCACTTGGGTTGGCCTGGTGGTATTGGCTTGGGACCTGGGAGTGAGCTCCTCCTCGAGGTCTCAGATTCGATTCCCTCTTATGTCAATTTAAGTGGGCTAGTTTAACTTCTTCAAAATATATATATATATATATATATATATATATATATATATCCCTGAAGTTTCATGTTTGTTTTGGATAGGTCCTTAAGTTTCTAAGGTTTCAGCTTTGGCATCAATTTTTTCCCAACCAGATCAGCTTTGGCTTAACGGAAGTTGACAGAAAGGACCTATCCGAAACTTAAAGGACATATCTGAAACCTTAGAAACTTAAAAGACTTATCTAAAACAAACTCGAAACTTAAAGGACGTATCTAAAACCTTACGAACTTAAAAGGATATATATTAAATATTTGGCCTATAATATATATATATATATATATATATATATATATATATATATATATATATATATATATAGCATGAGCTTGTGTAGGCATTCTTTCTTTTTAACATAATTTTTATTTTTTGAAGGCTGCTTCTTAATAGAGTTAGAATATATATCACATTCAACTGTAGACAAATATTTTAAAAAATGAAGTGATAAGTTAAACAAAGGAAGACAAATATTTTATAAATGCTGTCGTATTTGTGTGAATTCCAATAGAGAACCTATTTGCAATTAATGTACGTGGAACAACCGCATAAATTAGAATGCGATTGAAAATATTTTTTTTTATATTTGTTTTTATTTTTTAAGAATTATGGTCTCTGGTTTAATTTTTTTTGATGATGCAGCTTAATTTATTAATGTATGACGTGACAATGTTTTTTGGAAATGTTTGTAAAAATTGTTTTTTTATATCAAGTAACTTAGTGGTTGGATCTCACTGTATATAATATATACAATTTGCAATGTCTCTGTGTTTAAGATCACATGAACCTTGTAAAAAAAAATGTTTAATTGATATATTTTTGCTGATATGAAAGCCAAGAATGCTTTATTTATTTATTTATTTGTTTGAAAAGTTCAAATAGGTGGGAAAATAAAAAAGATGAAACTTAACCGCTCGCGTTCTGGATGTATATATTCATAATAATTAAGTGGATCATTTTATTATTTTCCATTCGATCTTGTTTACTTTTATTAGAAAAGAGAAGAAAAGGGAAAGAGAGTGGAGAAGAGAGAGAAAGGAAAAAGTTAAAAAAACAGATCAGCAGGAGGAGAAAAAAAAGTGAGAAAGGGAAGACAATGTAAATTACCCGTCAACTGTGAAAACTTACCACTCTAGTGCTCAAAAAAAGGGACTTCTTATGCTTTTCGAAATGCATTCAAGAATAATGATAAGTGGTTTGCCCGTTCTATGCATGCGCAGAAGAAAGAATCTTGCTAAAGTTTCTATAGTCTAGTGCTTTTAATGCAGCAATTGAGTCTGCAGAGAACCATCACAATGACCAAGTTCTTGTTGCCAAAGCCAAACCTCTCTAAGAGGAAGAAGAAGAGTATGTAGTTGACTACTACCTTGAACAGGCGGAGGTCCGGGAAAAGAATCGGTTCGAGAACGAGGAAAAAAGATCATCAGATGATGCCAAAGATGCTGAGTATGGCGACGACAATTTCGACACCGTCGATAAGTGACTTTTTTTTTGTTGTTCTTTTCAAGATTCACTATTTCGTTTTATTCATTTCTATTTGAGTTCGTCAAGCATAAACTTAACATAACATTTCTATTTGAGTTAGTGACAATTTATGTTTTTTATTTTTCATTCCGTTATACAATTCCATTATAATATTTGGGATTACCTGGTTTGTTAGTGAATTTTCAAATTTTTCTTTTTTCAAGATATTGGAAAGTAAGTTGAATTAGTAGGTTCACTAGATCTTATACAATATTTATTTGGCTTATTTGCACTTTTCCCCTATCTTTTGCTAATTGTGCGATTTTGCATCCCCCCTCTTTTTCTCGAGCGATTTTGCACCCCATATTTTGCCAATTGTGTTTTGTTCAAAATCATCATTAAAAGAGGGGAATGAGGCAAAAGATAGGGTGCAAAATCGCTCAAAAAGAAGAAGAGGAGGTGCAAATTCGCAAAATTAGCAAAAAGATAGGGGGCAAAAGTGCAATTAAACACAAAGATGGGGTGCAAAATCAAAAAGGAGGCAAAAAGATGGGATGCAAAATCGCTCCAAAAAAAGAAAGAGGGTGCAAAATCACACAATTAACAAAAGATAAAAGGAAAAAGTGCAATTAAACCTATTTATTTTATGAAACTTCTTACTCTTACCTTTTTGGATTTACTGGAATGTGAACCCCCCTTTGTATGCTTATCAAAAATCAGCCTATAACTATATTTTTTTTAAACACAAACATTCAAAAAAAATTAGGGTGAAACTTTAGGAAGATAATGCATCGATGATGGGGGGTTTTTATAGGCTAAAACTTTAATATTTATTTTATAATCCATGATCGCTGCTTTTTTGTCTCACTATGGTGGAGGGTGTTTGTAAAAAAATAGAGATGGAAGGTGTAAGGAAGAATTTAAGAGAAAAAAAAAAAGTGATGGATTGTTGAGGTTGATGTTTTTCAATGATTACATAGAAATCAGGTGGAATTTTTGTTAGTATCATGAGTTCGTGAAGAAAAATGATTCAATTTTGTCTTTTTGGTCTATTTTGATATCCTTACGGGCCTCTAGAGAAATCTATCAACATAAAAATATATATTTTATATTATTTTTATGATGAATAAGAGCAATTTGATGTCTAATTATGCTGGGTTTTTTTAAGTAAAATATCCATAAATGTAACTAGAGGTGGCCTTGCGCACGGTCGGATGGGAGATCGTTCAATGCCCCGTTCATAAAGGCACCATTTTTTTTAATAATACATAAATATAGTATAAATGATTAGATGTTCACAATTTTTTTAATTTTATATGTCAAATAATTAATGGGTTACAATTTTTTGTGCTCGTGTGTTCATAAAAGTAATATTTTATTTTACACATTTGTGAAAAAGAAGAAAAAAATATATATAAAAGAATAAATAAAAACAAATGATGGAATAAATAAATAATTAACTTTGTTCATATTCCTTATCTAGTTTTAAAGTAGTAAACAGTGTAATTTATAATTTTTCATAAAACAATAAAATGTTACATTGTGATTATTTATAGAAAAGTAATTCAGTCACTTGACAAAAAATATAGACATAATACACTAATACAATGAAGGTTAAAGTTGATAATATCCTTGTATTTCTAACATATATAAATTTATTCTCACATAACATGCAAGAGACTTATTTAATAATAAAGAATGTGGAAGATATGTGTTCTTTGAAATATATAATAGTCGTCCGTGCAAGTAGTTGGTGTTGTTGTTTGTGATTGAGATACACGGTTTCAAAAATCATATTTAATACATGGGGAACGAGACATAAATGTATTTTTAACAAGATATATTAATGAATTGTGCATGCAATTTATGATTGAAATACATTACTCCAAAGTCATGTTTAGTTTGTGAGCATGAAAGAAAATCAATTGTGTGTGATTTATCTAATATTTAAAATTAGTTTTTTAAATCTAAAGTTAATTATATATTAATTTTTTTATTTAATTAACAAAGCAAGCAAGCAACCTCCAAGATTCGTTGGATTTTTAAAATGATTCACTTTGAAAACTGATTCAAGCAAGATTTGTATTAACTCAAGACATTAATTAAAAAAATTATAAAACAATATCAAATGTTCAATGGATATTTTCTCATTAGGATTTTTTTTATAAGGTGTTTCATATAAAAAAAATAGTAGCTTATATCGAGTAAAGCTTTTTCATTTTTGATAAAATAGTTTATCCTTATTTATTAATTTTATTAGGTCTGCAGCAACTTAACTTAATAATTTTCCTCTAAAATGTTACATTAGGTAACAATTTAACCTAACAAATTCCATTTAAAATGCAGCGCATTAATTTAACCTATCAAATTCCCTCTAAAATGCAGCAATCCTTAATATTTCTCATCACATATGAGCTTTTCATTCCTATCATGTCGTGTCATCGTTTGTATATATCTATTGTTTCTCTAGATTTTTTTTTGACAAGTTGTTGTACACTTATTTAATACGTTTACAAACAGAATACCCCAATTTCCATGCTAACTCGGTTACCCTGATTTTCATGCAAACTCGGCTATATATAGCAAACCCTAAACCGTGTTTCTCTTAAAAAAAAACCTAAACCGTGGTGGTAAATTACACAGACAGCAAAAGAATCATATATTTTGATTTTTTGATTTTTGCAAATGGAAGGACGTGACTTTACAACCTTCCTCTCATACCACTGCTTAACTGGTATTCTATTTTAACATGCATTTTATCGATATGCATATTTTTTTGAGAATTGAAATATCCTTTTTGCGTTTTTTATTTTTAGGTGTTGTTTTATTAGATAGACACCTAAAGTTGTATGGAGTAAAACGCTGGACCTCATGATTGAAGACATTCTACACATCCAACGAAGAGCACTTGAAGCTCCCCGTAAGTTCATATTTTATTTATCATTCTTATTCATTCAGTGTTTTATGAATTAAGTTACCGTTGCTTCATTTTTTCATACATTTCATTGAAATTGCATTATTATGAGGTCAAAAATGAAACTACTATTTTTGAAACCACATGCATCAAGTTGTGTATACGATTATATGATGATCAAGCTTAAATCATGCTGCTTCATACCTTATCCATGATGTGTATAATGTTTGAAATGGTGCTTCATAAATTATCAAGGTTACATCATGCTGCTTCCAACCAACATATAGGAATTTGACAACAAAAAATTCCATGGGAGAAAAGATCAACGACTATATGTTGGACATGGTTCCAGGTGAGGAGAAGGTTTATTTGAGTTATGATTCACCTATTCAGCGTAATTTAAACGGTGGTTATATTGACGATGTTCTTACACCCAAATTCCTTAACACCAGCACTGCTTCTGGACTGCCTAATCACAAATTAAGGTTAAAGGTTGGTGTGCCAGTTATATTGTTGAGAAATATAGATACACGATATGGATTATGCAATGGAACCATATTAGTTATCTCTAGGATGAGAAGATACATCATTGAGGGGAGGGTTATTTCCGAAAGTAATGTTGGTGATCAGGTTTTTGTATTCAGGCTATCTCTATCGCCTTCATATGTCAAGATTCCCTTTAAGTTTCAACGAAGACAATTTCCTTTGACTGTATCATTTGCAATGACAAATTAACAAAATTCAAGGGCAGTCGCTTAAACATGTTGGTGTATATTTACCAACACCTGTATTTTCTCACGGATAGTTGTATGTTGCTGTTTCAAGAGTTACATCCAGAGAAGGACTAAAGATAAGATTACCGAATTATTGAAACTACATGCCAATGTACTAAAATTTTCATATTTCTTTTACCGAATTATTGATAGGATTACCGAATTTTCTTTTATAATATTTTCAGATTTTATTCATTTTATGAAGTGTTTTATTTTGTCTTCTATGGATTATCACCTGTTCTTTTTTTCACCGTTACCAATTATATATTGCATTTTATTATTCGTATGTCAACCCCTTGTCAATAAACCCGTGCGACGCACGGGTCAACAATCTAGTAAGGATTTAAAATAAAAAGGAACAATTTTTCACAAACAACTTTAACTTTATTTTTAAAGCACTTACTTTTAACTTTAAACTTAAAGCAACTTCTATGTTTATAAAAAGCTGGGCCAAATGGACCCAAAATATAGGAATTTAAAGGCAAATACTTGGTAATGTTTAAAACTACAAAATACGGAAATGATAAAACATCGAAAAAGTATCAATTTATATGAACGATTAATTTGTTGGAGTTGAAATTAAAGTAGAAACTAAAAAAAGAGAAGATTGGAGGGAGTTGGGATGAATATGGGGAAGCCATTTCTAAATTTTCTCAATTAGAATTATCCCACTAAAAAACATATGATATATAAATACTTTGTTTATGAACATTTATGTAAAAGCGACAATAGTTTGTTTGATGAGCATAGCTCAATTGATAAAGATATTTTATCATACAAAGGTCGGCATTCGAATCCCAAATTCTTTCTTTATTTATGCATGTCTCAAGATCGTTGAAGTGCTTCAAGCAGGCCAAATCGACATGTGTGGCATTCTTGTTTGCATTTACAGTGGTGCCAAAGAAAAAAAAATGGTGGTTTTGCAACAAATGCTCAATGTCCATTTTCATGTGCACACTCACGCACGTAGATGTAATGCAACCATTTGAATTATGCCTACACAATTTATATACATTGGGAGAGAAAGTTATATCAAACCCAATAGATTGGGTACCTGTCGTTTAAGATGATTTTGAGTTGAAGTTTTTTTTTTTCTCTATAAGATTTGGAGTTTGTTTTTGGAGGTAACAAACAAAAAAGAGTGATAAATAAATATGGCTAGACCAAAACATGGTGTGTGAGACTAGTTGATGATAAATGACCATAAAATACAACTTGATTGATAGTTTTAAGGATTCTAGTTAATAGACTATTTGATGAAAGAAAAAAAAACCATTAATCATGGATACATTGCAAATATGTTATACCAAAAATAAAAATATGTATAGTAGATAGATGTGTATACGTATGTATGCATAGGTATATATATGACTTGGGAAAAGAAATGAATCGAGATATCAGACATATATATAATGTTATGTATAGCGAACAAAATCATCTCAATACCTTCAAGAATGCACTTCATTGGATAGTTAACACCACTATGTGCTGTATTCCACTATTTTCAGAGATATACCAAAAAAAACGTTTTGTCTATTCCTGTTTTTTGTTTTTAATAATTGTTTAAGATATTAAAATAAAATGTTCACTTTCTACAAAAGTTGTATGTGTTATTTTGTGAATTTCTGCGAAAAATGATTTCTGCCATAAATATATCGAATTGGATTTCTTACTGTTATAGAAAAACATTGTAACACATCTAAACCATATGATCTTAGATCATTTTACAATTAAGTTTAAAATTTGAACTGTCTAATCTCAAATCAACAACCGCGCAAAATCTCTACAACGCAGAATCCGAGTATAAATAGCGGTGGTGTAAATAATGTTTGCCCTAATTTAAAATAAGGCAAGCCCAACCCAATATAAACCGAATCCAAACACAAAATTGCAAGATGAACTGAAACTGAAACTGAAACTGAAGGTGTTGTTTCTGTTTTTCACTCTTCTGTGTATCTCAAAACCAATCTGAATTGAAGAAACAAAGATGAGTCAAGATTCTGAGAAGAGGTTTCGTTCCATCATGGATAAGCTCTTTCATTCTTCCAAATCTTCATCCAACAATCCTGATAAAAGGTTCATCAATCATCCTCATATTCATATTTATTTTTATACACAAGTGTATGTTAGTTGATTAATAATGTGTGTTGTTTTTGCAGTTCATCGGGGGTGCAATTATCAAGTTCAAGGGGTAAGAAACGTGGTTTTCAGTCAATTGTTGATAGAAGAGGGGATGAACAGTACTCATCAGCTACAGCAGTATCAGAATCACAAGGACATCTGTGTCGACCGTGGGATCGTGCTGATTTTATGAAGAGATTAGCTACATTTAAATCTATATCATGGTTTGCTAAACCTAAGGTTATCCCTCACTCTCCATCTTCTGAAAATCAGTTATACTTTGTACCTGCATTTCTGTTTGGCTCAAACAACAGCTTAATTAAGCACTTATTGCGTAATCACTTTTCATATAAGTGTTTGTGTATAAATTTATTTCAATAACAAAAGATGAAATCAAGTTGTAACTTGTAAGCTGTTTTCATAAGCTATCATGGAGGGTTTATGGAAATAAGCTGATAACAACTTCTGGGCTTGTCATAAGTTATTACAAATTCCATAAGCCCTCCCAAACATTCTCATGATTGCTTATGACAGTAGATAACCTCAAATAATCCAATCCAAACAGGAGGGATAGATATTTTGTTTGATGAGAGGAGTGAAAAGGTGGGGGTATAATGCTTTTTTTGTTTGGTTCACGAAGAGTGATGGGATTTTAACGGATAGGGTTCTGTTGTAGTAAAATTTTATCCTTCTCTGACTATATTTGGTGAAGATTAACATTTTTTATGTCACTTCAATCGTACGATATCATCTCCTTCATTAAAGAAAACTCTTACTTGTTTATTCTTTTTGTTGACGTGAATCGGCTGTATAGCTATTAAGATTTTGTATACAAAAACCTTATTGTGTTTTCCTCCTTCATTCTGTTTCCTTCACATTTTAAGGCTCGTTTTTTACTTTTTATATTTACAGAAAGTAAGCGCTGTCAATTGTGCTAGAAGAGGTTGGATCAATGTGGATGTTGACACCATAGCCTGTGAAGAATGTGGAGCACGTCTTTTGTTCTCTACACCGGCTTCTTGGAATCACCACCAGGGTATGGCATTGTTCTTTTTAAAATAATTCACAAAAATGCTCAATTGTATGAATTTTCTAACCAGAATGGTTTTACACAGTGGAGAAGGCAGCCTTGGTCTTCAGCTTAAAATTGGATAATGGACATAAATTACTTTGTCCATGGATTGACAATGCCTGCAGTGAAACACTGGCACGATTTCCTCCCATTTCTCCTCCAGTATTAGTTGATAATTTCAGAGAACGTTGCTCTGCTCTATTGGAATTGTCAGCTCTTCCACGTATTGCATCTTCTGCACTAGACCACATGCAAAGCCCGTATATGGATGACTTTCTTGGACAATCATTGATGCAGGAGTGTGGAAATGGTTCTGCCGAAAATTTTGGAATAGAAGATGTCAGCAGTCAAGAGGAGCTGAAGTTGTATTACCAGGTAATTACAGGTTTTCCAATGGAGAAGTTTTCTTCAACTACTGGTATTTGGTCTGGGATTTAGCGTCTTTTTTCTCTCTGAATTCAACTACTGGTGTATTTTTTTTTCCTGATCCATGTAGCCGACCCCACTTAGTGGGATAAGGCTTGATTGTTGTTGTTGAATTAAACACAGCACTTTCCTACCATATAGAGTTCTTCCATTTTACCTTTCTATGTTGGCTGCCAGATTATTGTATTTCATTGACATTCTTAGGCAGATGCTTTCCAAAACAAACCTGGCTTGGACCGCTACTCGTTTGCAAATAAATCATAGGTGCCTTACATGATCATAAAAGAAGTGGATACTTGGCTGATGTTCGAATTGGTTAAATAATGGTTTGCTTTGGGTTTTTTCATAAAATCGCTTAATGCATTTGATGGACGTGTTTTACATATATGGGTCTTCCTAAGAGCATTGGTTAATCAGTCTATGTATAGAAGTTTTATATTGGAAGTCACAACATTGAATGCATAAGTGATTTTAAAAAATTGCAAGTTCCAATAAAATCTTTATGATTTGGATTCTTTAAAAATGTTTACCAAGAGCAATGATTAATCAATCTATGTATAGAAGTTTTATAGTGCAAGTCACAACATTGAATGCATCGGTGATTTTCAGAAACTGCAGTTTCCAATCAAATATTTTGATGTTGATTCTTTAAATAATGTTGGTCACTGGTTGGTTAGGATTTGCTTTTTTTTATAAAATTACAAATTTCCATCATTTCATTTATTCTCATCAAGTCCTCTTAATATATCTTAGCATTTCTTTGTTTCCTCCCATTTTGTATGATGGTTAGTGTATGTTTAACTATGCAGGCTCAAAGGCTAATAAGTTTATGCGGTTGGGAACTTCGTTATTTACCTTATGCAGTCGATTGCAGGGATGTATCAGATCACTCTCATAAAAATTCAACTATTGTATACTCTCCTCGAGTAGTTTCTGATGCGAGGAATAACAATCTCACTGTCTATTCTGCTGACAACAATGAAAGTTCGAAAATGGATGAAAATTCCAAGTATTCTATTGGGGAGCAAATGGATCCCAATTCTGCAGTTCTGGATTGTTCCCTATGTGGAGCCACTGTTGGATTGTGGGCATTCTGTACAGTTCCCCGACCTGTGGAATCAATCAGATTAGTGGGATATGCAGGAGTGAATGGTGATAATGATCTTGAAAATAGGCAGGGGGTAAATAATGCCTTGTCTGACATTGCTAATTCATCAAAGGACACGTCTTCGGGTTTAAATATGACAATTGCAGGGGGTCCTCCCCCAACAAAGCAAAACTTTAAAGCAATAATATCTCTGCCTATTATTGGTCAGAACTTAAGAGCTCGTCTTTCTTATGATTATGATATTAGAGATCATTTTTTTGTTGATCGGGGCGGTAGTCAGTCAGATTCACAGGAGATCAGGATTTGGGAGAAAACTGATAACACGGTTAATGCTTCTACTGGACAACTTGTTCCCGTGTCATCTGAGATAAGAGAAATTTCAAATTGTGAAACTGGTTCTCAACAAGCAAGCATTCGTGACTCCGTGTTAGACAATGTTTTAGAGGGCACCAGTTCTGCAGGACAACCTTCTGGTTTTAAGGATAAGATGCCAGTACAAGCAGAAACTGATGGATTGAAAAATTCATCTGCAGGAGATCCTAGTAGCTCTCAGGTTGGTGATTTTTTTACTTGTCAAAGGGTCACTAGATTATGATGTTAGTAGAAAAACATTATTGCCAAGTAGTTATTGCAATAACACTGAACAAAATGTAAAACTAGTATGTTACAACCTTTATTTTTTTAATGTTTTTTTAATATCATTCAATATTTGATTTAAAAAATATAGAAAGAAAACATTATTCCCATGCATAGCATGGGCTTTTACACTAGTGTGTTACAAGACAGATGTTCATTTGCTTGATCATGAGTAGTCTTGCTAGGAGTTATTGTTTGGAAGTCCATTTTTAACTATATTACTGCTTTGCAGAAAGACATGGCAGAAGATGAAGCACTGTCACACAAGACCAAAGAAGGCAGTCATGTTGAAACTTCTGGGGTCAAAGAAAGAGCAGAGAATCCCATTAACCGCGAAGATGTACATAATAGTTTAGGTAAGTACTAAATTTGATAGTTCCTTGGTAATGCCATGAAATATTTGAACGTGAAATTAGAATGCGCATGCATTCTGATTGGCAGTTGCATTGTTGCATGTTTAGCATGAATGATTGTATGTAGTTTGCTTCTCGTTGTGAGAATTTATATGATGAGTGGAAAATTTAAGAATCCTCTTCTCTTTGCATTCCAGGTAAGTTTAAGAATCCATCCCTGCCCGGTAAAGCAATGGAATTTGATCCAATCAGACAGCACAGACACTTCTGCCCCTGGATTGCATCAGAAGACGATGGAGAGCCTGGTTGGAGACAAACATTATCTGCTCTGTATAGTCCAAAAGAACATTTGCCACATTCTCCAAATACATCTCTTCCATCATCTATGCCCATTATGAAGGTATTTTTGCATGCCTTATTACTTAAGTTTTATCATTGGATGTGCTATTATACAATGCAGTTAATTGATTTGATGGTGGATAGTAACACCATGGACGAGAGTGCTTGGAGTCTATTCTTTGACAATTTGATACTTGAAGAAATATCTTAAAGCTATATTAGGTTTAAATTGTTTAACAAGAAGTCAAGGTTAACCCTTTGTTTTCTTTTTTTGGTGCAAATGGTTAACCCTTTGCTTTAGTAGTCTCTAGTACAATCATGATTTCCATTAATCTCATAATAAAAGTTTTAATTCTTCACAACATTCGGGTTGGTTTGGGGGTTCATCAGGTTTCATTTTCCCAACATGTTACGTGAACTAAACACATTGTGTTTCATGCAAAGGGGATTTAAATTATATACGAGTCATAAAACCACAGAAGAGAATGATAATCTGGTTCTGTTAATATTTCACGCTGTCTCGACTTTATTGTGACATATTTTTTAGCATCGGCTTATGTCCAATTACTCGTGGATAGGTTGTCTTGGAAGTTTCACCATCTTACTATATACCATGTGTATGCAGGTAGATGACCCTGTTGGTTCAATCAGAAAGCTTTTCATGTCTCCACCTACAAGCAGAAGGAAGCTCACTCACATTTCGAGCCAAAATGCAGAGCATAGGTAGCTTAGACCCAGATGTAAGACAAATTTTAATTGAAGAACCCTAAACCATTGTATACTGCCATTTTTCTTGGCATGTTATTCCATTTGAAAACCATGCAAGCTGTAA
The DNA here is from genome assembly GCA_946800305.1 of Medicago arabica. Taxonomy (NCBI): domain Eukaryota; kingdom Viridiplantae; phylum Streptophyta; class Magnoliopsida; order Fabales; family Fabaceae; genus Medicago; species Medicago arabica. The sequence continues at coordinate 51,656,305 of OX326968.1, forward strand.
TTTTTGTACTTATAGTTCAATAGGTATTTTTTAAGATGATGTTGAACGGATCCCCTTCCTAACAAAAAGAAAGTAATTTGTTGCTTGCTAGGGATGTTACTCATGATTACTTTGCTTTTGGGTACCGAGCTGTAATATGTTTTTCCCCATTTACAATCAATTGGCAGACGGCAAATAGAGTTGGATAACGATAGATATTGATTGTCATATAATGTGTTTGATACGTTCTCTTACACTCAAATTCAACTAGAGAAGAGAGTGAAATACAATTTTGTGCTACTGTATTACACCACAGTTTGTAATGACAACTTTGGAATAAGGGCGGTTGAATCCTCTTTCTGCAACAACTGCCCTCTTGTCTCCTATAAGCTTTGCCACCCTGTTATAATAATTTAAATACAAATGATTAATAAACAGGGTTCAACTGCAGATAGCAGCAGAAACAGAAAACAAAGAAAGATCTCAATAATTGTTTCAAACTTATCATGTTGGGAATAAAGATATCTTCTTTGACTAAAATGGCAGCAAATACTTGTGTTATACTCACCTAAAATATGGAGAGCTTGTGTTCTCTTGTACAGTTTTTACCTGACTAATCATCTGTACAACCTCTATTCCTCCTACCACCCTTCCAATTACCAGAGATGAAGCATCTAATTCTGGTGAATCCTTTGTGGCAATGACAAATTCTGTCCCATTAGGATCGGTTCCAACTTCTTCTTGATCAATCTCAAGCTTCCCTAGTCTTGCAACCAGTTTAAACTTAGGAGGTGGCTTTGATGGGTCTCTCACAATGATTCCTACACTTCCAGCCACATTTTTAGTCCCAGGGCATTTCTCATATATTCTCTCCCATTCCTCAACAAGTTTCTCAGCAGCCAAATTGCTTCCTGTTTTGTTAGCAAGCTCTGCATCCACCCCATAGGACCTAAGACCGCCATGTTGGACGTAATTTGGCATGATTTTGACAAACTCTTTCCTTCTGTAGCTTATACCAGCAGCTCCACTGACAATCTTGCTAAACCTCTCAACTCCTGCAGGGACATCATCTCCATAGAGCTCTATAGTAACACGGCCAACCGGTTCGCGATCAACAGAGATGTCTAAGAAAACTTGTTTTGTAGGTTTTCTTTCAGTGCAGCTAGGAGTTTTAGTCAAATCATCTCCCAGTTTGTCACTGTTGGTGACATCTTCTTCTGCTCTTGCTATGGATCCATTACCCAAAAGAAGTAGCAAGCAAGTGTTGCTGTAGATTGCAAGCTCTCTACGCGACAATCTGCATTGCTGTTTGAGGTTTGGAAAATGTGGTGTAGTTGGTAATAGTTGGAATGATGAATGTGATGGTGCTGATGTATGGGATGAAGGGTTGAATGGTTGAGGGGAACTTCGCAGTACTCTTGGGTGTTGTAGCATTTTTCTACTTATTGTTGGCACTGCTTAGGAATTGGTTTATGTTAGTGTTTCTGCTGCAATTTCTCTGATTGAGCTGTTCCTTTTTTTAGGTAGCCTATTATGGGATTTAGAAAAGAAATGAAAGATAAAATAACAATAGATAGAGTAAAGGATACTTGAGAGATTTCGTGGATAAGAAAGATGGAAATAGCTATGTTCTATGGCAGACAATTGTTTGTTACATATCGGAATTTTATGTACTCTATATGTGGGTCCCTTTATATATTGAGAACAAAATTTGCACCAGTGGGCTTAGATAGATCTATTAAAACTTCACTGTGCTAGAAACGTTTGGTTGGAAATAAAGAGAAAAAGGTGTACAAATTAATAGAGGAAAAGGAAGATAATTTAATTAGATATCCTGATTTATTAAAAGAGGGTGAAAAGGAAGAAAATATATCTGTACTTGGTTCACAAGTGAAAGTGAAAATTGCAAAACTGTTTTAAAAATTTGATACAAAGTATTCATTGTAGTTTAAACATTGATTAATTGACATAGAATTTTCTCCATACATAATAATCACATATTGAACTCATTAATGTTTATTTAGTGTCAAGTTCGTTATTACTTTACTTGGACCAACCATGATTTTGTAAACCAATTTGATATTACCTTTCTCAAAGTTAACCGTGACGGAGTCCATAAATGGTTCGAGTTTTGTAACTGTTGGAGGAACTTTGACTTCTCTATATCCCTTCCAATTCCAATCCCTCTCAGGTGTTTGAACCAAAACTGAAACTATAGGTTCCTCAGTTTCCTTCCATTTCATTTTCTCCACCAAATATTATATAAATATTTTTTTAATTATATTGTACACAATTTTGTAGCAGAATATGACGTGTGCATAATGTTTAAGTTTTCTTCTTTAAAAAAAGTACCCATGTTAAAAATTCACAGCTTCTGAGCAATTCAATATTAAAACACTGACAATTTTAATATCTAAAAGATTTTTTATCTCCAGGTATATACTAAAGAACCATAAATGTCAAAACAACGGGAATAGTAAAAAACAACTCCAAATTAATAATTTCAAGTATCAATCAATTTCCTCTTGTTTGTGTGTTTTTCTTCCACCGTCATTAGGAAATATCGTAGCTCTAAAACACTCTGATCTTATAGATTCAATGAGTTCAATGAAGGTTTTTGGTCTAGTATAAAAGTAATCATCTACTTAACATAATTAACCATAATTTTCAACTTCGATAATCATGATTTTCATGTGTATATTTGAACACGTGAAAATAAAGTATATCTGAACACCTTAAAAAAATGTATATTTCATATATATTTGAACATATCAAATTATGATTAATTACCTTTAGTTGATGCTTAATGAGTTGTGAAACACTGTCATATTCATTGATCATTCTTTGAGTACAATTAACCACGTATTTAAACTATGTTAATCATGTAAGTTTTTTTAGTTTTGTTTATTTGTCAAAATATTGTATTATCTTTATTCATGCTTTAAGAGAGAAAAAATTATTTCAGTTATTCTCAAACTCATGACTCTGTCTGTAAATATTCTATTTGAGTTACACACGTTTTGTAAGCAAGTTAACTCAATTTGTTTTGTTAACACAAGAGTTTGAAAACCATACATTACATGCATATTAACTTCAATGTTATCATTTGTCAATAAGTGAGACCTAATCGACAAAGAAGAATCACAAAAACATAATACCCTAAAACTGTCAAGACATGGTTATGGTGTTACTACATTTCCTTTCTCTTTCGACCTTGTATATGTATTATCTAATTCTTCTTTTTATTCATGGTCACAATTTATTAATGATTCAGTTCTATTTCTGAAGGTCATTAAGAAAAGAATTTTTTTATTCATGTTTCAACCATTTAAAAAAAATCAAATATCATTATTACTTTTAACAATAATGCCTTTATTTTGACACAATTGTAAAGATATAACAAATGATAGTATTAAGAAATTAAACCATGGCTTTAACACAAATGATGACATTATTGTATTGCTTATTCTATAACTTTAAATGCCACTTAAAAATGAATGGCAAGAGGGCATACAACCAAAATTGTAGTGCCTTGAAAATTGCAACGAGGAGAATAAACCAAAGGTCGGAGCCAAAGTCAGTCCACAAAGTCACCTACTGGAATCCTCAATATAAGTGACATGTCTCTCTGAAAGAAGTTTAATCAAGGGTTTTTCGACATCATTATCAGACTCACTATTGTCTCGCCGAACAGTAATCTTCTCAACACCAGTGGTGAGCACCACTTGCTCCTTCCGAGTTGAGAGTTCATTTGCAACAACGGCATGCATCTTGTACTTTTCAAGAGCTGCATTAGCCTTCTTTAGAAGAATGCTTGAATCTGTCTCCAACTGTCACCAAAGGAGGAAAGCAACTCTTATCTATGTGTCAGGATATATTAGTCAGGACTTTCTATTTTCGAACGATTGTTATTGAAACAAAACAAAAACTAGTCTCGTTGATTGAATACCTGGTCAGAGATCACCACTGAGAGGTATCTTGATCCTCTCGTGTGGAATGCTATTTTAGATCTCAAATAGTTCATTCATGTTAATTTCTAAACATCCTTGGTGGAAAACATAGATAATGCAGTTCCTTTAGAAAATTAGTACTATGTATTTTAGATTATTCTTCTTTCAGTGTGGAAAGGGTACTTGATGATATGCAAGGTGTCATCACATGTAAATTCAGACTGAACTAATTTTCAGCCATGTTCTTTGAACAAAACTCTCAAATTTCCGTATCAAGATATTATTGCTATGTTAATAAGTGCAATTCAGTGTCTATCAAATTGGTAAAGGTCCGTATAGAATTCAGTGTCTAACAAATGCTATTAATACCTTGAAAGATACGCAGAATGCCAGAGGAGCCCAATCTTTCCTAAGCACTAACAACATTTTTGGCACTTGAACAAGTTTCACGTCCAAGAGGTGAGATCCTGACTGAATTTTGTGCTCCACCTGCAAGATTAACATGCCACAAGAAAATAGAGGCAAGTCTTAAAAGCTATTGCATTACATTTCATCAACAAAAAAGAAAAAGCCATTGCATTACAAGTATTACTACTAGACAGAACACAAGTCACCATTCTTACATTTCATTTCATGTTTACTGAAACAGAAGCAAGACTTATAAACTTATTTGACATTATCTGTATTTACACAAGAAACTAAGGCCAAATTGCCCAAACACAAATTCCATCTCTGACATAAATAATACTGAAAATTTCTTCAAATGATATATCCCTTAACCGACAAATATTCATTTTAGCCGAGATTAAAGTCATATGGCATCAAAACTTTCATGGAATTAAGAACCAACATATCATATATGTACCATATCTTTCCAAGGAACATAGTAGTCAGATACTGCAGCAGCAAGATAAAACATTGCACGTGGGCCAATACACCTTGTTGACATTCCAATCATCTGCAACATCTGCAAAACAGAAGGCACTTAGCACTGACTGATTAGTGCAGGAAAATCTACTATTTTAAATACCTAAAATTAAAATTTACATAAAACAAGTAGCTCTATTCTGCAAAACAGAAGGCAATTAGCACTGACTGATTAGTGCAGGAAAATCTACTATTTTAAATACCTACAATTATAATTTACATAAAACAAGTAGCTCTATTTTGTAATATGACAAACGCATAAAATATAAAACACAATAATTTAATCCACTTCCACCCCCATGGTTGATTGCAGCAATCACTCGGATAAACAGAGAAAAAAATATTAAATACCATATAGGAGATTCAAATGTCCTTATCTGTTGCACCAAACAACGCTTACAATTTACAAGCACAGGCTAAGCTAACCTGAAGATATTCGAAGATGGTGCTGAAAGGAAGTTTTAACAAGTGACCGCCTACTACTGCCTGCAGTGGAATGAAAACCACAATGAGGCTATAATTACATTTGAATAAGCTAAAGCTAATGTACAATTATAAAAAGGAGACGGCATAAAATTAGATAAACAAAAAAGAAGATAAATGTGTAAAGCACGAAATTCAATCTACAAATCATACAGTATGATGATCCACTATAGCACTCTTCACTGCTTCAGAATAATCCTTCCGAACTGAAATAAAAAAAAAATAACATAATCCAGCAAATTCAAGATAACCCTGGTTGAATTTGTAAAATAGAAATAAAAAGGGAAAAAAATGAAGTAGACATATTAATTAAGTCATAAAATAGCCAATGAAGTATAAATCTTTAACTAGTCTTCATCTGATTAGGAAAAAAATAATATTGTACGAAGAAAGTACATAGACACACATTGGTTAGCCTTTGAGGAACCATCATAAAGTGTAAGACTCGTCTAGAAGAATATTTGCTCATGAGGTCCCAAAAATAACATGCATTGTCAAATATTATCTATCAAGATATAAAGTGCAGTGGTAATGTAAATGCTGCCCTTTTTATTCTTGGCATACCTTGTGCTTTGAATAGTTTAATCAATACAAGTTCTTTTGGTGTTTTCAAAAAAAATAAAAAAATAAAAAAATATATATATATATATATATATATTGTCCTAATATGTATGTTTTGTATATGATTTTAGGCATTAGCCGCTTTATCTTTTTATTGCGTGAAACAGGAGAAAGCAGAAACTGAAAACCTTGAATGTTTAAGTCGTTGGTGGGCTCGAAGCATTCAAGTAAGGGATCCTCGGGAAGGGATCTGCAAAATGGCTGGAAACTTCCCCTGCATAAATATTCAGTGGTAATTAACACATCAAAAGCTTCTTAAAAAAATTAGCAAATCAAACTAAAGAAAAGGCTAATTGCAGGACCAGAAATTTACCTCCGGTACAGAAAGATAACAGCGTATCCAGCCTTCAGAAAGTACCTGCAAAATAACCACCGACCTGTTACTCTCAAGATAATATAATTGAAAATTTACTAAGTTTATTTCAAAAGAACAAGGCAAGTGCATCATACTCGGTGGATGTGGCCCCTCTATGACCTGAACTGAAGTTGTCAACATAGCGGACGCACCGTTGCTCCAATGGAGCAGTGGTACCACCAGAAGTTACACACACGATTCTCCTAGCTTCCCCATTTTCTGAGGTTCCAAAAACCACCACAAATCATTTAGAATGGAAGCAACACAAAAAGAAATATGTATCAAAAGCATGGTTGTCAAAATCGGGATCCCACTAAAGATCGTTGGGGTATAGGAAAATCGTAGATCGTAGGATCGTAACAAACATCGTAAGATCCCATATAATAGACAAAATAATATAAAGAAACTACCTTTCATACAAATAAAAAATAAAAACCTTCCATTAAACATAATTCTCATTGTCTTAAACATTCTAAAAAAAGTTCATACAAAAACAAAAACAAAGTATCATCTTAAAACTTCCATGAACATGAGATATGATATGAGAAGGGGAGAGGATGTGATAGGAATTTATAGATGAAAGAGGATTGATTCATTGAAGAAGATGAGAAAAATTCCCAATTTCCTAACCTAATAATTCAACTAAACACCACCAAGTCCCAAAACTGAAATTAATGATTGAATCTGGCCTTTAGAGTGGAAAACGGGTCGATTTCCGTGGGTAAAAGATCCGGGTCATAAATCGGGTCGGATTAACAGACTGTTCCGGGTAAACCACCTTCCCTGACGCGAAAAACAGCGCCGATTCCGCGCTCCGGCGTCTTCTCCGATCTTGGACCCGCTCCAAATCGGTGGAGGCATCATGACTCGCAAGATCGTACGATCTCGGGATCTAGATCGCGATCCTGACAAACTTGATCAGAAGCTAAATCACCTGATGATGAGGAATTGCGTTGAATGAATTGATTCAATTTTTGAGTTATTTCATGACTGCTGTGCAAAGGAGGAGCTGAATCAAAAAAGGCTTTGACCTGTGCTTCAAGGGTTTGCCCCACTTCTTCCAATGTGTTTTCAGCATCCATCAAAATCTACCTGCACATTTATTCGTCATAACTCATAAATTGTATGCAAACCCATTCATGCAAAAAGTGACGAAGGATCTCAACATAGAGCTTAATGATGAACACCAAACCAATAACTCATTACACCGAGCCAATAATTGAACTCAGTTAGACTGCAATGTTGCCGAGAGCATCTAAATGAATCTACAGAAACATATGATGAAGACACTAGTTACCTGGAATTAGATGCAAAAATGTGAGGTTTGAAATTGGAGGCAACCAAAGTGAGATTTAGGTAATTGATTTCAGTGCATTTCTAATGAGGTGTAAGCAGTCGCTGGGTAGGTACTCTGAAAAAGTCGCTGGTTAGATGAAATTAACTTTATTTGCTTTTTTGTACACCATATTCACTTTTTCAAAACCTACTGTTAGGCCGCCGATTCACTTTTTAAATCTTCTTTTTGGGCTAATAAATTCATCAAACTTTTTTTTAGGGAAATAAATTCTTCCATTAACATCTATCCACTTCAAGGATTTACCACTAGGAACCTCTTCTGCTTCCTCAGAGTCAAATCAGGATATGATACGATCGTTGAACCTTATAGAGTAGTCAACATTAATGTCAATTTATCCATTGAACAGTGATCAACCACGCGAATGATTTTACACTGTGTTTGGCCTATGTGTTCATATTAGAGAATAAATATAGGTGTTGGTAATTTATGGGATTGTTGAAGAAGTTGAAGATTTTTTGGTAATTAACTTAGCAAAAATTTAGGCTCGATTAAAAAAAAGTCACAACATTTAAAAGTGTGTAATAAACACGTATTTTGTTAACTCAACAATTCACATAAGAGTTTATCCATGATTAAATCCCCCAAAGACCATAAGTGAAGGGACTTAAATTACTTGAGATTAATTAAAAAACATTGCATGAAAGTGAACGACGTCCTAAACCTTAAATTTAATATAAAATTAAAACATTTACTCTTATATTGGTCATCTCACTTACATGTTTGTCAACATCCGCTCTTGCATCCACCGTGGAATTTTAAGTCAAATTGACACATTAACATATTTCCCTTAAGTGTGAGACTTGATGCATTTGTGATTTGGTGACATAGCCAAATAAGGCCAGACATAAGCACAACATGGTAAAAAACAAAGATTGGTGGTGGTTTAATGGATGTAGGTTTATGTTCCTATATTAAATTAAAAGAGAGAAAGGAAATTAGAAAAAGAAAGAATATGAAAAAGAAATTTGAACATGTGAGAAATGATAAGGAAAAAATAGTTTGTATTTTGTCTTTGGAAGTATTAGAAATAGAGTGAGTTATTGGTAATTTTATGGGTTAATTGAAGAAGTTGGAGATTAATGAGTAGTATTTTACCAAAAAAATATACTCAATTAAAAAAGAGCAACATCATTTTAAAATATCACATTGTCAACTTAATATAAAACATTTGAATTTTTCATTGTCAGATACCACCAAAGACTAAAATTTAAAGTACAATAACAACCAACAACAACCAAGCCTTACCCCACTAAGTGGGGTTGGCTATAGAGATTCAATATTTTTTGTTTTTACGTTTGTTGTAGATTCTAACGCAACCCTCCTCTATTATCTGGGTTTGGGACCAAGGCTACTATAAACAAGATTAAAGTTCAAAAGTGGATGTATTTGAAAGAACAGAGGTTGAATAAAAGCAATTATATAAAAGTGAACGACATCCAAAAACTTATATTTAATATAAAAAAATAAGGAAAAAAACATCCAAAAACTAAGATAACAAATTATCATAATGTGTGGAGCTCCGAGGGAGATTGACACTATATCTTCATCCAAAATCCGAAGACATTAGGTATTTTTGTCATTTAACTTATATGTTGCTCAATATATACTCTTGCATTCAGTGTGGAAGTTTTACTCACATGACACGTTACTATCTCTCCCTGAAGTGTGAGATTCTTTGTGTCTACGATATGGTAAGATAGCAAAATAAGATAAGAGGAACAACATGCTAAAAAATGTGAGTAGATGGCTATTTTACAGAGGGGTATCTTTGTTCATTTCTTTAATGAGAAGATAGAAAGTAAATTAGAAAAAGAAAGAAGATGAAAAATGTATTTGAACAAGATAGGAATGATAAGAAGAAAAACTAAGGAGAGTGTGTATTATTCGTGATAGTGTAATTAATAGAATGAGTTGCTGATAATTTTATTAACTTGTTGAAGGAATTGGAAATTATTGGATAATTATACTACCAAAATAATAGATTTATTAAAAAAATTCACATCAATTTAAAATGTCTAATAAGCATGTATTTTGTCAACATAGGAGAACATGTCTACATTTTTCCATTGTCAAATCGGACCAAATACCAAGAGTGAAGGAATTTAAAATAATAGAGGTTGAATAAAAAATTGTTTGAAAGCGAATGACATCCTAAAGCTAAAATTTATGATAAAAAATGAAATAAATGACACCCAAGAACTAACGAAACAAATCATTATAATGTTTCGACTTCTATGTGAACCTACATTGGGTTGTATCACCGTATTAGTCAAAGAGAAACAACACAAGCGAGATCGACATCACTTGTTCATCCAAAGTCCTAAAGCAGTAGGTATATGGATAATCTCTCTCATATGTTTCTCAACATCTACTCTTGCATCCAATCTGGAATTTTAACTCACAATTGATATATTAACATCTCTCAATTAAGAGACTCTCCGTGTATCTGGTAGACCACCAAGAAGCACCCCACCCCCCCCTCCCCCAACATTTACTCTTGCATCCAATCTGAAATTTTAACTCACAGTTGATATATTAACATCTCTCAATTAAGAGACTCTCAGTGTCTGTGATAGACCACCAAGAAGCACACCCTCCCCTCACCCCCTCCCCCACAACGTTGAGCCGATGTATAATACCACCTTTGAGCCTTATACGGGAGTCAACATTGATGTGATTCGACACATTACATAAAGAGAAACCACACAAGTGAGAACGATACCGCATCTTTATCAAAAAATTGAAGACTTAAATACGATTTTTATTAATATATTTGTTATTCAACCTCCACTTTTTTATTCAATATTGGACTTTGCCCGACACTTGATACATCATAGCATTTTCTCCCTCAAATATCGAAATTCTAGCCCATGCTTAACACGGGTGTTCATACTAGTTCATCTAACTTGAATTAGACTATACCATTAGCTTCCATTAACATTTAACACCTCATTATTAGTTCCAAATTCATATTCATTGATTTTTTTTTTCCGCTAACAAGCCAACACTGGCATTGTTGATCAATTTATCGTTTACGTTAATCAAAGAGAAGAAGTTAATTCAGTCCTAAAACATTGGCATGGCTATTGAGAATGACCAAATGGCATGTTGATATGTTTCATTTTTTTAGAGAATATAGCTTATAACTTTTCATTATTAATCAATGTCAAAATACAAAGAGGTACATCATTAAAAATTTGGGGACTAGTTAAGAATAAAGCCTCTCTAGCAAGAGTATGAGCGACCTCATTCGTCTGTCTTCGACTAAACTCCACCTTAGAGTTTTCGAAATAAACATTACGCCATCTTTTACATTCCTCCAATATTGCTCCAAATATTGTTGCTGCCTTTGTTAAAATAATCTACAACTAACTTTGCCTCCATCTCAAAATCTACATTTGTAAGTTGTAGTTCGTGTACCCAATGAATTGCATAGAGCAGACCCAATGCTTCCCCAAACTCCGGCCTACATATGGGATTAGACCACATCATCTTTGCCTTCCTGAAATTACCAGCAGCATCCCGTATACACAGTCCAAAGCCAACACGGTTTAAAGCTTCCGAAAATGCGGCGTCAATGTTACATTTGAGCTTACCTTGCTGCGGTTTTGTCCACTTGGTCTGTGATGACAGCAAGCTCGATGCTCCTGCAGAATGCCTACTGTCATCAGCTTGCAGCCCTGCCATATGTCCAGCTGCATTACACTTCTGTTTCCTTATATTTGCTTCTCTCCACTCAACTAACAGCTGTTGTGCGCGGGCAGAAATGGCCTGGCATGTTTCTGAAATATTCTGCCATATTCGAAGATTCCGACTCTTCCATAAACTCCATAAATTCATCGCAAACTGTTCGGCTTTCTCCTTCGTTAATTCTTGGAGTGGAGCAAAGATGACTTCAGCCGCTGTGTTATGATTACGCATCACCGAACTCACTTTGTCTAGCAACGAACAATTCAACCAAACATCTCTTGCTTTCGAACAATCAAACAGAACATGAGTCGCATCCTCATAATTTTCCTCACACAAAGCACATGTAGATGGACAGTTCACCCCCTTATCCAACAACCTTGCACGCGTCGGTAAACTTCCTCGACAAATCCTCCCTAACAAGTTTTTCACTTTTGGAGGTACCTTCTCATTCCAGATTGCAGACCAGTTACCGGGCCGGTGTAAAAACGAATTATCTGCAATACCTTCCATACACAGCCGGTATGCACTTCTAACCGAATAATGGCCATTTTTCTCCAATTTCCAAATTAGCTGATCTTCCATCACTTGACTAAACAAAGGCATTTTAAGGATCTCTTGGACCACATCAACATCAAAGTAATAAGTGAGCAAATTGTGATTCCAACTGTTACTCGCATGATCAATAAGAAAATGAATTCTTGATTGTTGGATTACTTCACTAGACTACCCCAAACTTGAAATGCTTCGACCATTGTATAACCATGGCGCCTCAAAAATTGGAATGCTCATACCATTACCTATTTTCCATTTAGCACCATCTCGAACAATTCTTTTTGCACTAAAAATGTTTCGCCATACAAAACTTGGGTTATGACCTATTTTCGCACCAAGGAAATCAGTGCGAGGAAAATACCTAGCCTTGAATAATTTTGTCACCAAGCAGTCAGTATGAGTTTGAAATTTCCACCCTTGTTTTCCTAACATAGCCAAATTAAAAGCTGTTAAGTCTTTAAACCCCATACCTCCATATTTTTTGTGCACAGTGAGTTTGTCCCAAGATAACCAACAGATACCTCTAGCATGATTTCCTCCATTTCCCCACCAAAACGCATTCAACATTTTCTCAATAGAATCAATTAGGGTAGATGGCAACAAGAAAATACTCATCACATATGACGGTATAGATTGCAATACAGACTTTATCATTACCTCTCTACCCGCCTTCGACAAACAATTACTACTTCAAGAGTTTATTTTCTGCCAAACTCTATCTTTGATAAAACTGAAGGTAGCTTGCTCATTTCTTCCTATCATAGACGGTAAGCCAATGTACTTACCTGTTCCTAGCACTGCCTGTACACCAAGGATTGAAGTAATCGTGTGCTGTACATTACCATCGACATTCCTGCTATAGTATATCTCTAATTTGGGTAAGCTGATGGCTTGACCCGATGCAGTCTCATACGTTGTCAGAATACTCTTCATAGTATGAGCTTCCCCCTCTGTAGCCCTGAAAAATAAAAAACAATCATCGGCAAAAAGCAGGTGAGTTATTAAAGGCGCATTTCGACATATTTTAGCTCCATGCAATTCACTCCGAGAATCGGCTTGCTTAATAAGCGCGGACAGCCATTCGGCACATAAGATAAACAAATATGGGGATAGAGGGTCCCCTTGGCGAAGACCTCTACCTGGAATTATGGGGCCGACAGACTTCTGATTTACTAGCACCGAGTAATCTACTGTCTCTATGCACATCATTACCCACTTCACCCATTTCTCACAAAAACCCATTTTAATCATGACTTCTTTTAAATACAACCAGTCAATATGATCATAAGCCTTCCTGATATCCAATTTTAGAGCCACATTTCCTTTCTTACCAGCGGTTTTCAATCTCATGTAGTGAACCACTTCAATGGCCACCATTGCGTTATCCAGAATGGACCTCCCTGGAACAAAAGCGGATTGATTATAAGAAATACATTTGTGAAGGACCGCCTTTAATCTATTCGCAAGCACCTTTGATATCAATTTATACAAAACATTACAAAGTGCTATTGGCCTCCAATCCTTCATCGTTCGCTGTTCGGTACCTTTTGGAATGAGCGCAATATTAGTAGCATTTAACGAAGTCGGTAATTGTCCACTTACTAACCAAGACACACAATCTTTAAAGATGTCAGGACTGCATATTTTCCAGAAATGCTGACAGAAACCTGGATTGAAACTGTCCGGCCCTGGACACTTATCTGATTGCATTGAAAACATGGCTTCCTTGAACTCCTCAATTTGGAAAGGTGCTGTAAGGTGAATATTGTCTTCATCTGTTACCACTTGTCTTAGCGCCTCCAAAACCGGTGCTCTCACACTATCTTTCGGTAAAAACAACTCTTGAAAATAATTCTCTGCCACTTCTGCCATACCAGCTTCATTTTTATTCAGCTATTTCCTCGTCGTAGCAGAAGCGTGGAAGAACTTAGTATTTAGATCACCTTCCTTATACCAAAGCACTTTCGCTCTTTGTCTCCAATATAAGTCCTCCTGTACTAACAGTTGTGTCATTCGCCGTTGCAAACCTTCATAAAAATTAATATCACTCGAACCACGAAATCTAACAAGATCCCTTCTATATTTTTCAATGTCGCTTTTCAGTTTATTACAATGAGAACCTCCAATTTCGACACCGTGTATCCTACATTGGATTGCTGCCGACAAGAATTAACCACATCACTCAAACTTGGTTCAATCCTCCAAGCATGCGAATTTTTTTTGGAGATCTAATAGGGCGCACAACAGAAATACGATTAAGTAATATAGGATAATGATCCGACACCGGAGCCACTAGATTATCAAGCGTAGCATTTGGGAATAACTGATACCAAGCTTCATTGGCTAGTGCACGATCAACTCTCTCTTCAACAGCTCTATCACTTCCCAAACTCTTGAACCAGGTAACTGCATCCTGAATCGCTTTACGAAAGCCATTTATTAACCAAGCAGCCCTTCCTTTCTTCTCATGAGCATGTAAAATCGCCACGGAAGAGAGTTTGTCGTATGAAGTTCCACGAATCTCTTGTTCTCCTTCCAGTGGCCAAGGAGGTGGGCCATGGCTAGGGAAATTACTAAAATGCCCTCAGATTTATTTGTTTTTTTCAAATGGCCCCGCCCGCCCAGCCTTTCCCCCCCTCCTCTGTTACACGTTTGCAGTCTCACTCTTTCAATGTTACCCACACCCACACCCTCATAACCCTTTTTCTTTTTCACTCTCTATTTTTTAAGGTAATTTCTTCACTATTGTTGATTTTCTTTTTGATTTTAGAACTTAAAAGGTGTTTGTTTGTTGTTGTTTGCTACTAAGATTAGTTGTTGATTGATGATTACGACTATTACTAAGTTTAATTTTCATGTTTGTTGGTACTTGGTAATTGAATTTTGATTGGGTTTGGGACCTTTACAGACTAGGAAGGTTGCTTGTAGTAGTAGTAGACGACATAAACCATTAGCATATGGCATTATTAATCATCCTTCAATTTTGGATTCAACATCATATACCACTATCATGTATATGTAGCTATCAATTTTGGATTATTTTTGACTTCTGGAATTATTTGATTTTTTAAAGTTTATTACGCCACTGTCTCCTTCCTTCCGGGAAGCCACAGTACCCTGTTAAATTCCACCTACCTTGAACACCTTCAACAACCTCAACATTTATGTGATTTTGAGAACAGTTAACAATGTTACAATTAAAAGAATTACGTCAAAAGAAAGCTAGGCCACCACTGCGACCTTGTCAATCAACAGCAAAACAATTATCAAAACCAAGAATATAACGAAATTCCTCAATTTTATTTTTAAAGACTAATGTCTCACATAGGAATAGGGCATCCGGTTTATAATACCGAACTAGGAATTTCAAATTAGGAATTGCACTCAGGCTCCCTAGACCTCGGCAATTCCAGCTGATTATGCTCATTTGTCTCAGCAGTCCTGGACATCCCCAGGATCTGCCGTTATTTCATGATTTTCAAACAAAGGATTTTCCCTAGTACAAGCTACAGCCAAGTTACCATCTACATTATATTCCTGCACTATCCGAAAGCAGCATTCACCCTCTTTATTATAATAAAAACCATGTGACAGATGCAAATCCACTTCTTGATTCTGCTGTTCCAGCACCTCCTTGGACCTTTTTCGCTTCTTGAGATCGGAGCCTTCTTCCGCTTCCACATTCAGATTATCCTCCAACAGCATGCTAGATTCATTCAGCCCCGGATTACTAGAATTAACAGCAGGATTAGCTCCGGTGATTACCAAACAGTCAGCCTTAACAATACTATTCGGTGAAACAGTCTGAACAAGAGAGCTCCCTGTCAAGGATGAAGTTTGAACTATGTTTGCTGCACCACATGATGTTGCCTCCTGCACTTCTTCATTGACATTTTTAGTGTCACTTGCTTCATGCATCATGTCCTTCACATCTTTGAACCACTTGTTCCCATGTCCCATCTTATTTCCTTTGAATTCTGACTTCAGCATATCAGACCATAACCGCACACCATCATCAGCTTCCTCATCATAACGCTTAGGGCAATTTTTGTCCAGATGCCCTAAAACCCCGCATCTGTAACAGAACGTCCCTTGAGTCTTTCATACTTAAATGTAACTGTGATACTTTCTCCATTCTTGAGACACAATTTCATATCACGCTTCAGTGGTTTAGTGACATTAATCCCTACCCGGATTTTCATATACTTGCTGTGAATATCGTTTTTAGAGTCATACTCACGAAATTCACCCAAGAAAGCTCCGCATCCTTTCCCAATTTTCTCTTGTATATAACCAAGAGGCAACCCATGCACCTGCACCCAAATGTCCAGCTTATCAAGCGAGACCTCTTTTGCAACCTCTCCCGGCGAGATTTTCTGTGTAACAATATTTGCATTGTCGTGCAGCCACGGTCCTTCCTTCAAAATCTTTTCAGCATCAACCTTATGTCCAAACTGTAATAGAAACCTATTTGTTTCCACAGGAATGACATCCAATCCTTTACCCGCCTTCCATAATTTCTTCATCCTCTCGTGAAAGTATTTGGCTCGGATATACTTGTCCGTTAGGATATGTCCAATCAGGCAGTTGTCGAGGACTTTGACTGCGGGGCTGTCTGTGTCCAGCTCCACGGTCATACCTTCTTCATCAATAGTCAACCCTTCAACAGACAGATCCATTGAATCCTTGCAACCGCACAGCAAAACGAGGAAGAATGATAGAGTTTTGAAAATAACAGAGGTTTGATATGTTTCTTAAAGACCATTTTAACAAAAAAAACAACACCCCTTCATGATCTTTCAAAATTTAAATTTTGTTATAACATTAAAGTCTAAATTTTAATGTTGGCCTTGTTTGTGGCTATGATCTATTTGAGCTGATGCTGATTGCTAATAACAGAACATTGAGTGATTATTATTTAAATCACTGCAATATTTTTTTTCTTCCAATTTTTACATATCTTTCTTTCTCTCTATTTTTTATTTCCCACCTAAAGTTCTAGTTTAACCAAATTTTGTCTAAGTCACTCTATAATTCATACCTAAAAGGTAGATGATCAAATTTCGGACATAGGATACTGTAACTTTTATTTACTACCTTTCTCTATTATCTTTCTCACTATCTATCTATTGGTTTGCTTTATCTCATGTGTTCCCCTCCATTTCAAACATTAACTTCTCTTTTATTTTGTCCAAATTTTGTCTACTGTAACTATATTTCTTGCCTAAAAGGTAGATGCTCCAAATTTTTAGCATGGACATGGATCCTGTAACTCTCATTTATCTACCACTCTATATTTCCCACCTAAAGTTAAAGGTTTCAAATCCTTGTACACTTACTTTTAGCGCATGTAAATTATCTTCAAAGTACTTAAACACTTCTTTTTATCACACAATAACACACCCAAGTAACAATAACATAGCTATTAAGATTAAGAAACCATAAAAGTACTCTTACTTTTTTATTTTTATTTGAGTTATTAGGAGTATTTTTTCTTACACTAACATACAACTATTGTCACGCCCCGATTCATACGAGACACACGCCCCAATAAATGTTTTGTCCTTGGTTAACAATGATTTGGTGTGGTGTGGACGATACTATATTGTGAGTGGGGAGTGGCGTGTGATGGTTGACCGACCCCCCAAACTATGCGAAGTCTAAGTCACTACCTAGTTATACAAACTAGGTGTGGGGTTGGTCATTGTATCCATTCCGAGAGCCACTTTGCCTCTACGGCTCAATCATCTTATAGGATCTTATACCTTTTTTGGATGCAGACTATTAGGTACGATACAGTTAGATACCTGAAATGTCGAAAAACAAATAATCCTTAAACTACAAGGTTGAAATCCTAAACAAAAATTGCAAAGTATACATCAGAATTCGCTCAAATTTGTTTATACATAAACATTGAATCCAAATTTAAATTCCTTATCATTTGAATTATTCCATTGTTGATAATTTTTTACTTATCAAAAGAAAAATGTATTCACGATGTCAATAAATGAATAATAAAATAAAAATAGTAAAAAGTCTGTAATTATTGATCATTTTGTCCTTAGACTTTTCATGTATTACAAAAGGGTTTAGTCAAGTGAAATCATGTGTGTAGGGTTTAAGCGCAGAATGCAGAACTCAATTGGAATGGCAAAATTCTCAATCTCAAGAACAACCACCCTTTGTCGCTCTTTGCTTTACACACCCCCTCCACCTCTACACCACCACCGCCAGATTCCTCTCCGCTTGTGTACCACCACCACTCTTTCCGATTCCGACAATGCTGACTCAGCAGCTCCATCTCCCTCACCCGAACAAACCGAAAGAACCTTCTTCGATCGACCCCTCGAAAACGGCCTCGATCCCGGCGTTTACAGGGTAATCCATTTTCCAATCATGATTTCATTTTTATTTGTGATTATTATTGAGATTGAAACTGTGTTTTGTGTTTGTGTAGGCGATTTTGGTAGGTAAAGCTGGACAAAAACCGTTGCAGAAGAATCTGAGAAGTGGAACTGTGGTTACTCTGCTTTCAATCGGAACCGGTGGAATTCGCAATAATCGAAGACCATTGGATCATGAAAACCCTAGGGAATATGCTAATCGATGTGCTGTTCAGTGGCATAGGGTTACTGTTTATCCAGAGAGATTGGGGAATCTTTTGATGAAAAATGTTCTTCCTGGCTCAACTCTGTATGTTGAAGGAAATCTTGAGACAAAGGTGTTTTCTGATCCTGTTACTGGTCTTGTTCGTCGGGTTCGAGAAGTTGCTGTTCGTCGAAATGGTAACTTAACTAACTCTTCAAAGCTTATTAGGGTTTCTTTTAATGTGTTGAAGTAGTTAATGAGAGCTCAATCTTCAGCTATACAGCTTTTGCAATGGTATTTCCTTTAGGGTATGTTTGGATTGACTTATTTGAGTATATCTACTAGCATAAAAACGTGTTAGACTATTCTAGAGAGCTAGCTTATGACATCTCCATAAGCCGTTTTTAGTTAATTTTCATATTTTTTTTGTAATAGCTGCCTATGTTTGGTTTAGCTTTTCTAAAACCAAAATTGCATCCCAATGCACATTTGGCTGTGATTTTAAGAAGCTACATTTCCTAGCTTCCCTTTTGACATAGAAACAAACAACCACCATGGAAACAACTTATAGCTTATTTAAGAACAGTTTGACTTTATTTTATCTTTTGTTATAGAAATAGCTTATGTTTAAGCACTTGTAGAGTAAGAAATGAATTAAGCTGTTTAGCCCCCCTCCCTACACACACCTAAAGCTCAATTGTATGTTATTATATACTGGATATTTAATATTGAAAAATCCATTAAAAAATGTCGTCCTTATAAACTGATAAGGGAAGGTAAATAGAATACACAATTCTTCTGTTTATATGTCTAACAGAGCAGTCCCTTTATATTTGCCAGAGGCTCAAATGCCTTATCTGATGACTTGATTTGCAAACTATATTTTCCTTAATAATTGTGGTCACAAATCTTGATCATTCTAACTGTTTAGAATTGTTTGGTGAGTAATGTGGCTCATGCTCAACTCACAAAGAAATCAACCTCATCTTATTGACTTAGCTAAATAAGTCAATATGGACCCTTGTGTTCATTGAATATTTTATATTCGGTGAGTTATGACCAGGTTTATATTTAAAATAAACTATTATTACTCAATTATTCATAAAATACAAAACTCCCGACTTCCAATATATCGTTGATGCACATGATATGTACCTTTGAAATTAGAAAATATAAAAAATGCTTGACATAAACAATCAATGTACTATTAGGATATAGTTACTATTTAAAGGCTGAATCAATACAAATAACATTTTATATAAAGTTTAGAAATGTAAGAATGTTTTTACTTGCAGAAAATGTGATCTCTTCTTGTGCATGTTGTGTGTGTTCTAGTGCTTGTTTGGTTCACACGCCAATGAGTTGAACTAAGAAAGCTCAAGCTTGGCTCATTTAGCAAACTTGTTAAACTTTGTAACCTTGGCTGATCTGTACTTGTCATTTCTCTGTTTTCCTCGTTTTCCAAAATTGAAATATGGATTTCTTTCACTCTTAACACTTTTTCCTACGCTATTATTGAGTGAAATTCATGTTCGCATAAAAGGAGTTCTAGCTTCTCTCACTCTTAACATTTTTTTCCAACACTCTATTATTGACTGAAATTCATGCAGGTCTCACTGTAAACGGGTCCCAAATAATGTAGTAGAACCCACGTGATTTTCATCCAATAAGAGAGATAGAAAGAGAATGTTAGAGTAAGTTTGTTAGTACTTTTTATCGGCATAATATTTGTAGTATTCATGTATGGATATTCTATGGTTGAAGATTTTTTGTTGGTTATGTTTAAAATAATCTTTGGCATATGAGAAAAGATTGTTTTAGAATAAGATGTCTTTGACTTAATGCAATATAAGTTCCTGTTTTCCCCAGGTCGTGTTGTATTTTTAGGTCCGGGTGATGATCCTAAGCAACAGACACAACAAAATGACCTGAGAGCAGTTGGCTATTATTAAATTTTAAGCTTCAAGTAGGAACATGGATTCAGTTGGCAATGGAGAATTTTTCATTTTGTAATTATATTCTGGTGTTTTGCAACAAATTTGTAATTACGTTTGTCATGATCTTGCTTTTGTGCTTTGTAACACAAGGACTATATAAATCAACTTTCTTGCGTATTATGTTGGCAAACTTGTGACAGTGCAAGTATTTCAGTTTACGAAAAGGACTTTTGCTCTGGGACCAACCTTCCATTCTGTTCAAAACTCTGGATGCCAGTCTTGAAAGTCATGGCTATGGGATGCTGCTTTGCCCCAAGAGCTTGTTAAACTTTTTTCTTTTCAAATTGTTGCTTATGTAATTGAGCCGAATAGGATTGTAACAATTCTTTCTCATGCTGCTATATACCACAACAGAGTTGGTTTACAATAACATGCAAACAATCAAGTCAAGCTTTTCTTTTCCCCTTAAAATGCCTGTACATTTGAAATTTTGAAGTCCAAAATAGAAGCTCACCTCCATTTTTTTGCGATGAAGTTTTTTTTCTTCTTTCCTTTTCTGGGAATTGAGATGAAGTTACCTTTAATATTGTTATGTCCTCTATAAATTTGTGCAAGATACTTATTTTTGTAACATCTTGTGTATGTTGGATGATGTTGCATTGATGTTACTCTTTGCAGGAGTCGCATTCTCCCTGAATGAGAAGAATGTCCCTCCAAAGAGGTTAGAGTAAATCAGTGAACAGGCCCTCGAAATTATGAGTTTAGTGATTTAATCTTTTCAAATTGTAATAGCAATATATTTATTTTTTTTGACAAAACGATTTAATTAAAGAATGAATTGCAATTTAATCTTTCAACTAAAATATATTTCAGAAAACATCTATTAAAATCAATTAAAGATTTACAAATTGGAATATCTCGCTCATCCACTTTTTGTTATTTCTTTTAATAAATGCCATTGCTTTATTTGACTTTTTTTAAAAAAGAGTGATTGTAATACCTCTTCTTTTGTTTGTCTAGTGTGTTAATTCAATGCCTTATCTATAACACAATAAATAAAAGATTTACAATTTTCCTTAAATAATCTCTTTCTTCACCATCAAGACAAATATAAAGCATTCAAAATTGTGTCAGTGAATTTATAAAAGAACTAAATTGAACGTTGTAAAATATTCCGAAGTTTCCACCCGTTTAGCAAATCAGCACATCAACTCTTGAAATTAAAACTGAGATAACAACATTCGGAGAAAGAAAGCAACAACAGTGCAGTGTACTTCCTTGAAAAGAAAAAAAAAACTGCAGTGTACTTTAAAGAAAACAACACGACAGTGAAGATAGTAGTTCTCCCCCCTCCGATGAAAAAACAAAACTTAAAAGTAAACATAAACATTTAGGCTCTGATTATTTTGTGAAAATATTTTATATATTTATTTTTTAAACTGTGTTAAGTTTAATTGCTTTCGATGAGGCACTAGACTCTTGATGTAGACAAATTGTACATTAAAAGATTTTTTTCATTATTTTCAAAAATGCATCAACTCAAACTAGCATTTCATTTTCTCTTCGTTGCTTCTTCTTATTAGCAAGTTAAAAATACATTTATTTGACAAGATAAAAATAGAAAATAGTTTTGGGGAAGTGAAGAAAAGAGAAATGGGGGTGTAATATATAAAGAACCCCAAATTAAAAAAAATAAAATGAAAATGAAGCCGACTAAGCAAAGCAACGTTGGGCTTAGTAGAAGAAAGCTGGCTAAAAACTCCACGGGGTCGACTTCGACTCACTGACTCACTTTTATTGCTTTCCGTGGTAGCAAAAAAACGAGATCTGCAGCGACGCGGCTCTCTCGGCTCAGATCGCTCAATTTCATCTCCCTCCATTTTCTTCCCTCTCTTTCATCACCAAAACTGTGTTTAATTTTTACATGGACTGGGGTGTTAATAGTAACAACAATCACTACAGAACTTACAAAGGTAATATACCTTAATTTACCTATTCATTCTTCATTAAGTTCTATTCTATCCTATTCAATCAATAATCATGTATTTTTTGTTTGAGTAGAAGATCATAGTAATAATAATAATAAATCTATGATGGATTTGGAACTCATTTCAAACATGGATGGCCATGGCCTTGCTTCATCAGAAAACCAACCAATTCCTGTCACTTCACCACTCAAGCCAAGAAAGAAAACTATGACTTCTGTTTATTTGAAGTTCTTTGAGACTGCTGATGATGGAAAGACTAGGAGATGCAAGTTTTGTGGACAGACCTATTCCATTGCAACTGCCACAGGTGCATTACCTTTCTCATTCATTTGGGTGTTTGTATGAATGTATGCATCTGTGTCAGTCACCTTAGGTCACTAACACAGACATCAAACATGACATTGATGCATAGACAGACACTTATAATGATTTCACAATATACACGTAAATTAATGTAAATATGTAACTACATTTGTCGATTTGTCTGTGTCAGACACCAAACACACCTTCAATCTGACTCAAGTGTCTATACTTGACGCTACATAATTGTCTATAATATCCACTATGCTATGAAGCACAAATACTCCTCAAATTATGCGTGTCCCGATGTCAGATATGTATCGAGTCCAACATGACATGACACATATGATTACATTGAATTATGTCATTTTCTCAAATTATTATCGGTGTCAACGTGTTTGTGTCCGTGTTTGAGTCTATGCTTCATACTATATTAATAGTTTTATAGATGCCCTTTGGTTTTCTTTTTTCAATATATCCATTTGATGCTAGATTGATTTTACATTGTAGCATCCTTGGTTATGAAGATGTTTACCTAACGATTGGGCTTTTTGCACATGCATTCACTAAAGTTCCTTTACTTATGTAGGCAATTTGGGGAGGCATCTTGCTAATCGCCATCCAGGATACGATAAGACAGGGGAAGCTGTTAGCAATTCAGCAACTCGGCCCAATGTCGTAGTCAAGAAATGTCAGGCTCAAGGAAAAGTAAACCAGGTGGACTATGATCATCTAAATTGGTTACTCATTAGGTGGCTTATTTTAGCTTCTCTCCCTCCTTCAACTCTAGAAGAGAAGTGGCTCGTAAATTCCTACAAGTTTCTAAACCCGTCTATACAAATTTGGCCTAGTGACAAGTACAAAACTATACTTGATGAAGTCTTCCGAAGCATGAGGGAAGATGTAAGAGCATTGTTAGAACAGGTTTCTTTTAAGTTCTCCATCACACTTGATTTCTGGACTTCCTTTGAACAGATTTTCTATATGAGTGTAACATGTCAGTGGATTGACGAAAACTGGTGCTTCCAGAAGTTGCTTCTTGATATCTGTCGCATACCCTATCCATGTGGGGGTGCAGAAATCTATCTTTGCCTCGTGAAAGTTCTTAAATTTTACAATATTGAAAGCAGAGTCCTGTCATGTACCCATGATAATAGTTCAAGTGCCATGCATGCCTGTCATACTCTGAAAGAGGACTTGGATGGTCAGAAAATAGGACCGTTCTGTTACATTCCCTGCGTTGCTCGAACCTTGAACCTGATAATAGTTGATGGACTGAGATCTGCAAAACAAGCAATTTCAAAGATCCGAGAATTTGTAATAGAGTTGAATGCCTCACCAATAATCTCTGAGGATTTTGTTCAAATATCTACAGCTTATCAAGAAGGGACTTGGAAGTTTCCTCTTGATGTTTCAACAAGGTGGAGTGGAAACTACCAAATGCTTGATCTTGTTCGCAAGGTGTCTCTTTAATTAGCTTTATATTGAACATAAGAATCATACAGAAAATTAACTATGGCAACATTTTTCTCAAATCACTGTTAGCATTGCAGTGCTAATATTTTACAAGAAAAAACTTGAAATTGTAATGATTTTCATGCCTGAAATTTTTCATATCAACACTTGTCTGAAAAGTACTGTAATTTTTTGTGTGTTTTCTAATGGATTCAGCCTGTGTGTTGATGTTTGTCTGATTGGAGCACTTGATTTAAACTGTGTTATGTATATTACATTCATGTAGCATGTGACAGACTGACAGGAGTCTTGTATATTAGGGTATCTTATGATGCATCACACTTCGCATTCTCACATGCACTCAAATTCAAAATTAGAAGGAATGGATAGTGTAAATTAATGCATATTTTGGTGATGCAGGCTGGTAAATCAGTGGATTCAGTTATTCATAAATATGAGGAGACACTAGGCAGTAGGATACTGCTGAGCCCTTCTGAAAAAAGTGTGGTTAACATCATGCATCAATATCTTGAGCCATTCTACAAGACGACAAATGACCTCTGCACGAGCAATGTGCCAACAGTTGGGCTTGTCCTTTTCTTCATGGATCACATTTCAGAAACAATTGCTACCTGCAGAGAGTCATGTCCCAGCCCAGAATGGCTAAAAAGTGCTGCAGAAGAAATGGCTAAAAAGGCTAGAAATTATTTCAATCAGGTTTGCAACATATTTACATATATGACCGCTATTCTAGATCCTCGAATAAAGGCAGAGCTGATCCCTGATAGTTTAAACTTGCAAAGTTTTCTGGACGAAGCTAGGACACATTTTATAAGAAACTATTCTGTTAACCATTTCTCCTCCATGAGTTCTGGTTACAATGCACAAGAAATTGAAGATGGAGGAAATGTTTCCTTTGCCGAGGAAATAGCTCGCAAAAAACGTAGGACAAACATGAGTTCTGCCACTGATGAGCTTACACAGTACTTATCAGAGGCTCCAGCTCCTATAGCAACCGATGTTCTAGAGTGGTGGAAAGTAAACAGTGCGCGCTACCCTCGACTGTCTGTGATGGCTAGAGATTTCTTGGCTGTGCAGGCAACTTCAGTTGTGCCTGAAGAACTTTTCTGTGGCAAGGGGGATGAAATTGACAAGCAACGATTCTGTATGCAGCATGATAGCACACAAGCTATTCTTTGTATCAAGTCGTGGATTCAGGTTGGCATCAAGTTCAAGTTTAAGTCGACCGAGATAGACTACGAGAGGTTGATGGAACTAGCAGCTGCTTCTGCAACAGATAACAGCCCTTCAAGTTCTGAGAAGAAGCAAAAATAAATGATAGAAGATGTCAGCACTGAAGGGTGACAGTACTTAACTAACATGCAACATTACTTGTCATTTCTAGTTATATCTTGACTTTGGCGCATTTTCACAACTTAGATAAGTAAACTGTTTTTTTTCTTAACAAAAAAATAACTTATTTATGTATTATATTAATATAATGCATTATGCTGTACAGTTCTGAATTCTGCAAATTACTAACCTAGAGAAATACTATCAAATATGCTCCTTGATGATGGAACTCTCTGCGCCTGTATGATATTTGTGTGAACACCAATATAAATATATACTGAGTTTGAAAGATATTTACTATCATACAATCACATCATTATGTAGATGTTTGTTGAGATATTTCAACCACCAAGGTTGCTGAAAATAAGCTTAACTCGATGTTTCACTATTCAAAAGACAATTATAAGTAGAAAAAAATAGAGAATTAAACGGAATATTGTGTAACAAGTGCTAATTGATGACACAGTCCCACTTATCAAAACTTGAAAATGGATTCTCTAATTTTGTGATATGGTAACTTTAACGCATTTAGGAAAAATGGTAACGATTAAAATAAATTGTTTAAATGAAAGATAAGTAGGTCAAGAGAGATATATTAAAAGTTATCAAAAGTAGAGAATTGAAATATAGACAATCTATTAGCTAAAACTCGAGTGTACACTTGTCAATTTTACATACCGCAATATGTTAAATAACACATGCTCAAAATTTCATTGTATCATATATTTTTATAACCATGTTATAAAGACGAAGTATTTTACCGTCGATTATTGATGATTAATCTAAGTTGGAGAATTTATTAATGCACATGTACAAGGTGCACTCTTTCCAATTCCCTCCAAACTAGTTTCATGCCATTATTCCAGGTATGAAGTATTTACTGTGATTTTACATTATATTTTGTAGCATTATATTTCACAAATAATTTTTTTTGGTTTGTCATTACATAGCCATCTCATATATGGACTCTACAGTACACAGAATATTAACCTACAAAATTTATTATATTTTAAAAAATTGAATTTAAATTGGTTTGAGTTAGAAAAAAAACAATGAACCGAATGAAATGCTACAAGACAAACTGGTCCTGCCAGAAATGTCTTATTGAAGTAGATTCACGGTTCCTATTGATGCCAAATTAGTAGTACTACACAATACATGAAAAAGAAAAAGTCAGAGTGTGATGGCATTGATCCACCTGATATGAGGGAACCTACACAAGCCAAAAACAAAACCCCATTTCCCACCTCTATTCCTTCCACGTACACAACTTGCATGTCACAAAAATAACCCCACACCTGTCCCTTTATTATTAAATTTCACTCACAAACTTCACTCTTCATTATTCACTTTTCCATTCTCTCTCAAACAAATCACATTTCCAATGGCTGATCATAACCAAAGCTCAGCCACATTTCTAAGAAAACTTCAAGACAACATCCACTCCCCAAACTCAACCCAGCTCGCCGGTCTCCTAACCCTACTTGTCACCGGATCCATTTTCCTCCTCCTCACTGGTCTAACCATCGCCGCTACCGTCGTCTCCCTCATCTTCTTCTCCCCATTGATCATCGTTTCAAGCCCAATATGGGTCCCAGCTGGTACCTTTCTCTTCCTCCTTGCAGCTGGATTCTTGTCTATGTGTGGATTTGGTGTTGTCGCTGTAGCTGCTTCCTCTTGGTTCTACCGTTACTTTAGAGGTCTTCATCCTCCCGGTTCGGACCGGGTTGATTATGCAAGGAACCGGCTTTATGATACTGCTTCCCATGTTAAAGATTATGCAAGAGAATATGGTGGATATTTGCAGAGCAAGGTTAAGGATGCAGCTCCTGGTGCTTGATTGAACCTAACCGGTTCGGTTGGTTCACTAGCTTATACTATCATATATTTATATTGAACCGGGTTTTTTTGTTTTGTTTTGTTTATTTGTTAAATGTTACTTTTTTATATATGGTTCAATATTAAGTTAAGGTGTGTGTACGTAATCATTGTTAGTGAAATTAACTATTAAGTTATGTCATCTTAATTCTTTTGCTACTTTTTTTTCACTTTGGTGTGATGCAATCGTGTCTGTCTATGTCTTACTGTTTGATATGGGCATGAGAAGAATCACGAATATATTCCTTTTTTATATAATGTCTAGCATATTCGGTTTGTTATTATATCCTCGTTGTCTTCGTTATGATTATGTATGTTAATTAAAATTGCAAGGAAATGAGAAATTAAAAGAAAAACTCTAGTAGAGTTTGTAATATGATTTTACTGTGCTATTATATTAATATATATACTGATGTTCCAAAATGAGTTTGTAATGTGTCTTTTTTCTACACACATTTATACCTAGAACCAATGAACCAATGAACCAATGTAAAAGAGCTTTGAAAAATCACATGTCAAATCCTCAAAACCTTTTTAAAATTTAATGATAAGTAACTACATGGCAATGTAGATTGATCCTCAAAACCTTTTTAAAATTTAATGATAAGTAACTACATGGTAATGTAGATGCTTGTGATCGATTAGTCTCACATCTTATATCTAATCCTAACATAAATTGTTAGCCTAATTGCACAACCCTAATCCTGATGATTTTGGCTCCAAAACGATGTTGACCGTTGATTTCAATGTCAGTTGAAATCAACGACTGATAAGACTTCTTTGAAATAAGTTGTTTTGAAAGTTACAATGGATTTATTTTAATCAGTTTCCAATGACAAATACACACCTCTCGATTCCAATGCATTGTTTTAGAATTGAAACGATGAGAGACCCATTGTTATGGTTTTCATCTCTACAATCCTCTGCTCTCCCTCCCCCTCCCATGGCATCTTCCTTTTTCTGCTCGCCCTTGCCTCCTCCGTTGAGATCTTGGTTGATTTCTCTGTTTCTCTCTTCTCTCTTCACACCAAGTCGAATCTCCCTTTTTTCTCTTATTCTCTCCAAATTCATTCAATCTTCATGTGCATTCTCACTCCAACAACTTCAACCTTAAACATCTGCTTGAGTCTTCACTGTGCTTTTCTTCCTTCCTTCCAACACCGTCCGTTCACTCAAATCATCCTCCGCATCTAAACTTGACATCGATGTTGCTGTTCAAGCGCTAAACAATCTCAAACTCGAGAACTCTCTTCAATCGCTGCTTTCGGTAACGGTTCCGATTCACATGAAGCTTTCCGTCAATCTGTTAACAACACGCTTGAACGCTGTTTGTTTTATATTCTGTCATTTAAGAGTTGATTTCAAAGGTTAACAAACTCATGGATAAAATCACTTTCTTTCCCGAAAACCCTAAGCCTAATGTTCTTCACGCTCTTACAACCATTCTTGAAACCCAAGAGCCCCAGTAAGTTCCAACCATTCTCTTTTTAATTTCTTAATTAATTTCTTACCCATTGATATATTACATGTATGTATGATTTAGACTTTGAATCCTGGACTTAATTTTTTGTGTTTTTTGTTAATAATAATTTAATTTTTGAAATGTAGATACATGGTTTGTTCATTCTTCCTCAACTAATGCATGTGATGCCCATAACATTGGACGCCTTGCGAGTATAATTTTGGTATTAATATATGCTCCTATTAATATTGAGGTAGTAATTTGGCTTTTATTACATCTTATACAGGAAAGCGATGATTTCTTTGAGTTAATATCTTTGAAGGTTCTCTTGAAAAATAGATACTAGACTGCGGTTCAAGCCTAATTGTACATAATGCACACATAATGCTACCTGCTACTATTGTAAGCCAACAGATATTTTCTTGCAGTCATGCTTTCCCTACTCATTCTTATATGTGCCTATATGTCCAAGACATGACTGCATTATAGGCTGCTTCAATAAATGTGCTTCATGAAATGCTTCAATATTTCATTTTGTGATAGTATTAATTTACTGATTAATCTTTTACATTATTAAAGCTATCACTATATTTTTTATATTTGTATTTACTGTTCAATCTTATTTTATTGCTTTAATTGTTCTGTATGAAGTAGTCTTTGGATTGTTTGGAAACTAAACCTTGCTTTTAATAATATAGCATTTCTTCGATGACTATATCAATTTGTCTCCCATAGTTTCGAATTCTGTATAACCTCTCTACCCTGCCTCCATTATCTTCTTTCACTCTAGCAAGCTTGCATGTGTTCCTTTTGTGATCTTAATTGTCATGCTATGTAAATTATATGGACTGAATTTGACGCGACTAGAGGCTAGGGATTGCACTTCAGAATTTTATCGGGATGGTTTTGAAGGTGAGTGTAGTTCTGTAATGTAATCATAGAAGGTTTTGTGGCTGAATCTTCATTTCGTTCGTGGAGGCCGTTTAGGATGAGGATTTTGAAAGTTTTGTGCAGGAAAATTGATGTTGGGATTTTGTCGAATTCGACTTTTGGTGAATTGATTGGTGGAAATAGAGAATGTCAGGTGTGGACTCGAATTGAATTGTTTGTTTAGGACAAAAATATCTATATTGATGTGTGTAGATCTATTTTGCTTTCAATTGATTTTTATCTCTTCTTTTTTTACATGATTTTGGTGATTTTTGCATTTGGTTGTTTTTTCTTTAGATAGCTTCTTATTCTTCTGCTATCTTTAATTTTGCTTTTGCTTGGTTTGCTAGATATATTGTTTCAAATGTGGCTGCTAAATTGATTCCTGAAACTTGAAAAGCAATGTTATGTAAATTTGTTTAACTCTCAGATTTAAAGGTTTAAATGTTCTTTTTTAGTTTGTTTCGATTAAATACTCAATAAGTATAACTTTCTTAGTCATTTCTTTGTTACTTTTCAGAAATTAGTTGCTCAAATTTTCAAAGAAGCCTAATGAAAAGTTTAAGTAGAGCACAAGTCTCTGTACCCTTCTTTGATTATTGTTTCTCGAACAGCAGCCACACAATGTGTTATTTTGAGAGGTTCTAGCGACAATTGTGCTAAAGGGACATTCAGTGGCAATGGTATGGTAATGTATTTTCACTAAGGTACTTTGCTAATACAATCAATTGTCCTATGTCTGACTGAATGTGTAAGTAGGGTCCTATTAATAGTTTTTGATTGCAATTGACTGGTGTTGCCAAGAATTATAAGGATATTGGGACGTGTATTGATCGTTATGAGCTTTTGCAGGTTTGGAAAAGTGTAAACTGATAAAATATTTGATAGCAAATATTAGATTGTAATTTGTTTGGAGAAGAGGTATTGAAAATTTTCAAAGTTAACTGTGATAAGGGATAAAAGAACTAAAATTAGCTAGGCCAATGTTCATTGCAAATAAAAAAAGTTATCCAAAAGTAGCAGGTATGGTGTTTCGCATGAACCAAATGTAAGAGGGATGCAATTGTTTTAATATAATTCTTACATTTCAGTGTGAAATTCTTTACAATACATACAATGACTCATGCAACAAATAAAGAAGGAAACTTTTGGGATTTGATTTTGTTATATTATCTAGCTTATTATGTCTTGCTCTTGCTTTATTCTGCTGCCAATTTTAGATACAACTATTATTTATAATGCTGCCAATGACAAAATGAAATGTGTGTGATGCTTTGTAGGGAGAAAAGGTGAAATTTATGTTAAAGATAAATTCTATATGTTCATTCAGGAGTTAGCTAGCTAATTCCAATTTCTGAAGCACATTTATACGGTCTTGCACACTATCGACGCTTTCGATGGTCAATGCTACCTACTTTAGGCATCTCAAATGACGTAATTTTAGATTCCAATGCTGCATGAAACAAAGGAATTAGTTTTCATGGCCAGCTTTGGGTGATTGCTTACTTAAGCTAAGCACCAAATTTGAATGTATAGAGCTGGACAGACCACTCCAAATAGTTTGTCAACAGGTTCCTATCCCCACTTCAAATGAAGTCCATAGTTTTGCAGACGAATTTTGTTATTATCATTGCTTTTTATTGTAGTTCTCACAATATAGTTACTGCCATTCTATCTTTCTGTTAATAATTTTGGATTCGTAAGTTGTACGTATCTTTTAGCCTTATTTGTCTAACAGCCTTCTATTATTAGCTTCAGTTTTCTTTCTCTGTAAAAGCACTTTAAACTCATGTAAAATATAAAGAGGGGTGCTATATCGCACGACATTCTAATTACATGAGTGGTGCACGACAATGTTTTTTTCCTTAATTTGCTTCCAATTTCATCATAAATGTGTTTTTGCTTTTTATATCTTAAATGAATAGAACAACACTTAGATAGAGGTACACCGCTCACCTCTCACAGAAAAGTGATTTTTTTTGGCATTTGAGTCAAAACTAGCACATAGTTTATATAAATATATATTATATCATAGGATTGATAAAGAGTGGCTCTTAATCATTATCCCTACAAAAAAATAGTTAAAAATTTCAAATTTATAGTATAAAAATATAACAATTCATTGAATCTCTACCTATATTTTTTAGCAGATTGAATATTTACCTTTTTGAAAGAAGTTATTGTTGTATCCTCATGTTCAATGTGACAATATACATGGAGGTTCATGAGGAAGTCATATAGTTAGAAAAAGATTAATCATTTAAAAAAGAAAGAAATATGTTGTCGCGCAACATGCACGAAAAATTATGTCGTGCTCTTAATCATTATCCATCTATAAAATAGTGTACAACAATTTAATCAATAGAATGAAAAATAAACTCATTATTTTTCTCAATGGTATTAGGGATTCAGCACCACTTTTGAAACCTTTAAGTACTCATCCTGTGTTTTCTATTATTTTTTGTTTTTGAAATGTATAATCACTAATAGGGGTAAAGGATATGATAATTGCAATTAATATCATACGAGTAATTTTGTACATTGAAGTAATATAAAATATATCATTTTATATAGGTGTTTAAATGTATATAACCCGTGCGAGAGCACGGGTGGACGATCTAGTTGCTTTATAAATGGATAAAATATTTAATTCACAGCAGAGATAAATCATAGGCTTAATTCATGCATGTTTATGGTGTGAATGTGGTGTCTTTTTCTTTGTACAATAGAGCATCATCTTGTACTTGTCTGATGCTCGCAGACTCCCAACACATGTTACCATGTGGATCTTGTCTCTTGACACGTAAATTTAAAATAAATGTAATTACATCCAATACAAGATTATTTTGAAAAATATTGCATAATTTTCTGATACAGTAGAAACTCTTTAAATTAATACTCGATAAATTAATAAACTTTCTAAAATAATAAATTTGTCCGGTCCCGACTTGGGTCAGTGTAAAAAATTGAATAATTCGATAAAATAATAAGATAATAATTTTTTGGGAAATCCCTTTATAATTTTCGATCCCAAAAAAATCATAAATTAATAATTCATAGAAACTGAAAAAATATATATATTACACTTTGTTGAAATATGATTCAATAATTGTTTGTTTTCCTTTAAAGTTCAAGTCTGTTTGGAGCTCATCTCTAACTTTTCTTATTGCATCAAATAGCTGAGGTGTTGTATTTTTGTATTGTATCATAAAGTTGTGAAGAGTGTTCGACGCCATAAGTGCTTCCTTTCGCGTAACAGGCTCCAAAGACACTGTATCATCTTCGTCGTCATCCTCTGCATTGTTCTCAATGATAGTACGCACAATATCTTCTAAACTTTGAACCTCCGAACATGCTTCATTTTCACCTGGGTAGTTCATTAGATTGTCGATATCCATCTTATTACGATAGCCACATTGATTGATCATAGTCTGGAGGTCTTGAGTTTCTTCATCAAAAGTGGATTCATCCAAAT
Organism: Medicago arabica; assembly: GCA_946800305.1. Taxonomy (NCBI): domain Eukaryota; kingdom Viridiplantae; phylum Streptophyta; class Magnoliopsida; order Fabales; family Fabaceae; genus Medicago; species Medicago arabica. The sequence continues at coordinate 51,689,585 of OX326968.1, forward strand.
TTCCTGCAACGTCACTAGCTGAACGAATTTTACAGTGTCGGAAGCAATTCACTATTGTTTCTTTTCGAACATCTATCGTTCAAGCTGGGATTGCCAAATTGATAGCATCAAGGATATTTATCTTCCCTGGATCAGATTGTCCCACCTCATAACCTTCCAATATTTTGCGGTAAAACCTTCTACGGTAATGCATCTTGAAAGCTCTTATTATCCCAGCATCGCAAGGTTGAATCTTTGATGTCATGTTGGGTGGCAAGAAGAACAACTCAACGTTTCTTAGCCCTTCAATATTTCTTGGATGTACTGGACAATTATCCACCACAAGTAGCACTCTTCTACCATGCATCATTTGGTCAAATGAACGAACATATTCATCAAAAAGCACACTAGTCATCCATGCTTTTTTGTTAGCTCGATACTGACAATCCAAGCTATTCATGTTGACATTCTTGAAGCAACGAGGCTTTGCATATTTCCCAATAATCCATAGAGGGGTTTTTTCAGAGTCATCTTCATTGCAACAAATAACTACCGTCAGCCTTTCTTTATCTTGTTTTCTTCCTTCAAGTTGTTTTGTTGCCAGTGAATGATCAGCTTGTAGCTTATAAAACAACCTAGTTTCATCCATATTGAAAACATCTTTCATAGGGAACTGATCAATTTTCTCTCGAATCGATACCAATTTCTGCTCCATGTCTTGTACATCAACAGACCCACTCTCGCCAAAACGATGAAATGACTTTATGCCATGTCGGTGCTTGAATTTTCCAAGCCATCCTGTAGAGAAGTTAAAATCGGAATCATCATGAGGGTACAAAAGTTTCATTGTATCTCTTGCCTTCTGCAAAATTAATTCTCCTGTGATATTCACATGTTCTTGATGTTGTAGAAACCACTCATAAACAACCTTCTCCATGTCAGGATATTTTGCTGGTTTGTGTCTTTTGATCTTTGCTCTTCCCTTTTCTATTTCAGCAGAGAGATAGTCATTTTACCGCTTAAGTGTGTTTGATATTGTTCCTTGACTAACTTTCAATTGAAATTTTCCCTCAAGCCATCTCTGCAAGTCTTTTTGTGTGCTTGCAGGATTATCTCTCTTGTACTCGCACAACTCCTTACATATTTGATCTGACATAGTTGATTTTGCAACACCTTTTAGATGAGAAGCAATCTCGTGAGTGAGATATGGTTTAAATATTTTTAACACATTCATGTAATTTATATATACCAAACTTGCTTAAGAATACATTGAACATTCCACTTGTTTACATTTACTATGCACTTCAAAAGTCAAAAGTCATATTTCCAATGGATATGAATACAATATTTATTAATTTACATTGAGTCCCAAGATTTGCTGCAGCGTAATTCTAAGAGACATAGACTAATTTGCCTTTTTGTTTGGTATGTCCAGTATAATTACTTAAAAACTCTTTAAATTAATAATTATTAATTTATCGATAAATTAATAACTCTCTAAATTAATAAATTTCTCCGATCCCGACATTATTAATTTATAGAGTTTCTACTGTATATCCTTTATTGACTTTCATTTTATTGAACAACATCTGAATAAGATATAGTCATATAAAAAAACACGGATGGGAAATTGGGTAATATTTGCAAATGGTTTAAATACATCTTTGCAAAGGTCACTACATTGATAGAAGGAAAAAAAAAACACTCTATTTCATAATATTATATTTGATGTAGACTTAATTGCACAATATCGCATGCTATTAGTTGGAAATGTTCATTTGAATAATCAAAACCAAAACCACAAAACTGATCCAAAAACTAATGCAACATATAGTATAAAGTATTAAAACTTTTTTACAATTTCCTTTGGTTTAGTTCAATTTTAAAAAGCAATAAAAATATTCTATCAAATTGTATATATAAGTTTTAATACTTTATTGTTTTTAGTATGAGATGTTGTACTAACTTAATCTTTTTTATTTTAACTATTTAGTATATATTAAAAATATTTTTTTCACCAGAATATATTTCAAAGGTGGTTCATTGTTTAAACCAATAAACTAACTGGAGGGGGGTCAAAAACAAAGATAAATACAATGATAGCGACCCATTTTCTACGATGATTTAAACCAATAAATCAACTTGAGGGAGGCCGAAAAACAAAAATAAATACTATCAACCACGGATCCACGTTATGCTAATTGGGGTCAGTTGACCCCACTCCATTGTTTTTTTTATAACTAAAAATTTGATATTTTCATTTGATGACCCTACTTAAAATGTCGTGCTAACTCCACATAACACTTAATACAGTTTCCTTTGAAGGATAACCACTTAATATATAAAATTAAAGTGAAATTCATGCATTTTTCTTCAGAAAATGATGAATTTTCATATTGCATACATATAAACGAAGAATATAATTTTCCTTAACAAATCACTACTATCCCACTCGTCTTGAATTACAACAAAAATTGGGGTATGTGTTTTAGTTTTTAAAATAAAAAGAAAATGCTCCAATAAAAAAAATGAAAGTGGCAAGTAGAAGATGAAAAGTTTAGTGTCAATACTTAGGGAAGAAAATCATACAACAGAGAGAGAGTAATTATGATCCTTTGATATTGAGGTGTTCAATTTTTTGATTTAAAATGGCATATTTTTTGTTATGTCCAATTTTTTGTTTAATGATAATGATGTTATCATTTAAGGTTAAATATATTTTTAGTCTCTATAAAATTTTGAGTTTTTGAAGTTTAGTCGCTAATTTTTATTTATTCAGTTTGAGTCTCTATTTGCATATTATAGGGGGACTATTTTGAGGACTAAAAGATATAAGTTTTTTTGTAAAATGTTTTCAATAAAAACTATTATGTAGACTACAATATTATGAGGATTGAAATTATCATTGAAATTTTACCGCATAGGATTAGAACACCATATTCCCTCACCCTAAATTTTCTCTACCAAAAAATTATCATTAAAATTTAAATACACTTAGATTTGAAAGCTCAATCTTTTGTAGGGATTGAAAACATATTTAACCTACCATTTTATTGGTTTTTAATTTTTATATTTTTATTTAAATAATAACCGATATTGATCCCACATATTGATTTTTATGGATCCGTCCCTAAATACTATGATAGTGACCCATTCCCCATGTTGATATATAAATATATAGTAAATAATTATATTTACGTTGTAAATATATTTTAGCTTACTCTCTAAGTTACTTGTCAAAAACAAAGTTACTTAGGATATAATATTATGTTGAATATTTATTCTGTAAATATATCATAGCTTAGTTCCTAAGTTACTTACTTCTATATAATAAATCTTACATTGTACTATTCAGACACACGGTATTTCATCATATGTCTCTCTTTTCTCTCTTATTCAACATGGTATCTATAACCTATTGAGAGACAACCCTACACCGTATTTACCCGATGGATCCACTGTCCTCCTCCGTTGAGAATTTTTTTTTCTTTTCGGCAAACCATGTTTCAACTCCGGTTTGTCCCTCTCCACTGCCGAGACACTTTTCGGTTTGGGTGAGGTAAAATATCCACCCGTGATATTAACGGGTGGGTTTGGACAAACCTATTAATTTTCGGTTTGGGTTGGGTTACCCAAATTATTTTTCTGTTTTTTTAATATTAAAGGACTAAAAGACGATTCTTCATATTTTTTACATAAAAATTACTCAACTTTTTATTTTCTTAATAAAATTGTGGAACCTATTTTTACTATATTTTAGCTTCATAATATAATAAAATACTTGTAAAAAACTAAAGTTGAATGACGTAAAATTGCTTTAGCATCAAAACAACTAAAAAGTGCAACATCGTAATAAAGTTGAGATCGTTGTAAAGCAGTTCTAGCCCCTCCATGACATGGAAAATTGTTGTACACACATCTCACAAGGCTGAGAAACACCTTTAAAAGACCGAAATACCCTTGTGGCAGTTAACTGCCGAGAAATACTGAAACCAGCTGCAGTTAACTGCCGAAGTTTTTTCGGCAGTTAACTGCAGCCGGTTTCAGTATTTCTCGGAGGAAAACAATTATGCAGACAGTGGGTTCTGCATGATTGAACCAAGCCATTTTCGAGCAGTTTTTACATGTAATTCAACCACAGCATTTCCAACAGGCAATACTATTCGTGCAACACTTATACTCGGTCATAAACAAGAAAAATGCATCATCTTTTATAGTTATCCATAATTAAATCAATCCGACATATAGTTTAAATTAAATGAATGTTTGAAATTCACCAAAATATTAATGAGTGTCCATAATTAAACAACACATTACTACACATTACATATCGTTAAATGAAATCTCTAGTGACATTCTATGCAATTGCAAATGGAACGAACATACAAATATATTATATTTTTTCCACCATATTCCGAAACATAAATCCAACGTCGCTATCGTCCTTAATAAGTCAAGGCTCATAACTTGCCGTTTTTAACATGTCTTCATCTTTATGTTTATCTACTCCTATGTGGTCAATGTAAGGCATCTGAGCAAATAAGTGGCGTGTATAGTGAGTTTCACCAATATGCTCAAAATAAGCGTTAACTTGTGTCTTCAAATCATCAAGAGAGTCGGTCGACGTTATCATAATCTTAATTGTCGTTTAAAAATCAGAGTACATAACACGGTCTTCAATTCTTGCAACATTAGACATATTTCACTTCACAAAAAGCTTTATGAAAAAATCATACATTAGGATGAAATTAAACGAAACATAATAATCAATAAAATGTATATATAAAATGCGTAAACATTAATAACGAATAAATACGTATTGCACTAGTTTCATCACATAAAAGTCATATTATCATATAATTATATAAATTACATAATGTTAGTTATATATTGGCCACAAAAAATTGACGTTACAATTTCGACCCCAAAATATACGTCGGTGTAATTTCTACCAAAAAAAAGGACTAACACCGAACAAAAATTACTCATTAATGACCAAGTGATTGGGGAAGATCAAGTGAAATATATTTTTCTTCATCTTCCGCAATTACTTCAAATTGTTGCTTTGGTTTTTCGGGAGTGTCCCACAAAAAGGGACTGCTTTGTTTGAATCTTTTGTTGGTTGCGGTAGTTTTTTTTCCCTCTTCAATAATCATGAGCTTTCGGAACAACTCATGTTGATCCAAGTACTCATCTTCCCAAGTTAACATCTCTTCATTCTTGTGATTGTGCCACTCCGTAGATGATGGAGGTAGTGGACAACCATCCTTCAAAAATATAAGCACGAAATGGTTCGGAATTAAGTCAAGGCACATGATGGGAGTTTTTTGCTTACCCGGCGGTGGTGGCCCTCTTAGTGGGAAAAAAGATTCTGATTTTCCAAGAGTTGTCAACACGACCACACACCTTTTGTAATAATTAGCAACAATGTGTCCCATGTCCGGAATAGCAAACCACTTCTCAACAAGATGTGCGCAACCTTTCATATTTCTGGGAGGATGTAAGACATTTAAAATGTAGTTGTAACGATCCTCACTCGCATATACTCTCACATAATCATCTCTATGATCTTTCAACTCTTTAATAAGACTGTGACGAATCTTGATATGGATTTCTTCGGTCAATCCCATGAACTCAGTTATTGCTCGAAATCCACAATGTCCATCACCTATAACATCCACCACTTTTTCAATAAATGGTACCATGAACTTTGGCATATAATCAAAAGCCGGAGTATACTTTGGAAGCGGAATAGGCTTTGGATACCGAGTAGGTGGTGGGAGTGGAGAAAGTGATGTTTTATCAAGACGAGCACCTCTTTTTCTAGAAAATGATGAAGTTGTTGGTGACGGTGATGGTTGGCTATCCGGATTTTGAGAATCAACAACCTCCCATGAATAAGGATCCAACTAGTCGATGTAATTTTTCCTTTAAACTTTGCAATGTCCACTTTTTTCTTGGCTCCCTTGGTTGGCCCTTTTCGTGGTGGTGGAGACAACATGGTGGTTTCAGGAAATGCCAACTACCGCAAAACCTCTTTGATTTCAAGCTTCATTGTAAGGGACTATCTTGAGACGTTCTTGAATAGCACTTCACTCATGATCGACAGAAAAGACATCTTCATTGCTTTCTTTGCCAATACGTAACCTATGTCAATGATGGTGTATCTCGTCCAATAAAATTGGCTTCTTTTCAAGGATTTTAGTAGCAATTTTGCATGCACAAGGTAAATCGTACGATGTCCTTTGAACACAACCACAACTTTCCTTGTCCATGCACAATGTTCCCCTACAACGCGACTCTTCCTCGGCAATGTTGTCCAAAGCATATCTAGACACATGACCACCTAACCCGGAGTACAAAGTGGCATCTTTGAATCTATGTTCCAATACGGTAACGCTCTGACCAAATGTTGTTTGTATCGCAGTGAACTGAAGCACCAACATGTCATGTATTTTCTCCCAACAAGTACCCAAATCACCCACACTATTGTCCAAATATTTCTTTACTAAAGCCTGAGTCGATTCTACCCTGTTGGTGGTTCTGCAACCAAGATTCAACACATGGTCTGTCCATGTCCTCACTATTTTCTCCTTCACTTCATTCAAGGTGGTCATGGCATAGTTTAGGAAAAGTGGGAAATCACTACAAACATCTTGGAACTCCACTAATGCATTTGCATATAACTCTTGAGTGGAGGTTTCAACCATAGCTTTCCACGTCCTCATTATCTTCTTCACAACATCAATGTATTTCACCTCTTCCCCATCCTTTTTTCCCGAAGGATATTTACAATCTAAGACGCACCTTTTGTTTAACATTTGCTTGCACATGAAAGTAACAATTCATTGCATAACTTTCGGGGAAAACAATTCCAACCGCTTTCATCAAAGATGGATCCCTGTCAGTCACAATCACCTTAGGCATGTTCATCTTTGACGTAAGAAGTCTACGCAACATTTTTAAAACCCAAACAAAGTTTTCCTCTTTCTCATGTGTCACGAATCTAAAGCCTACTGAATATGTCAAATCGGTCAAAGTGACCCCAACTACCTTAAACATTGGCATCTTGTACATGTTGGTTTTGTAGGTGGAGTCCATAACCAAAACCGTTGGAAAATTGTTAAACAACTTAATGGATGTTAGATGAACCCAAAAGATATCTTCAATTGTAGTGCTTTCACTTTGTGTTCTTGATAAATAAGTATAGTTGTGCTCCTCCAACTTCAAGATTAGATATTGCAACGGCGTCTTGTCACCTCTATTTGCCTTCCATATTTTTTTATGTTCATTGTACACTTGCTTGATATTTGTCATGCAATGTGGTCTTTTGTTCCTCAAATTTATCAAAATATTTCTTGGAAGCATCTTGATCTTGGTCAAGTCACGTACAATCTTCTTGTCATCCTCCTTTAATCTACCGGCAAGAATGTGTTCTTCTAAAGCCGGCTCCATCGCATGGTTGTGAACTTCATTAAGAATGTTCAAGCTCCATTCCTTTGTTTGCTTACTAAGATATCCACTAATCATGAACATGCACCCACATTTTCTTGAGCCTGTTGACTCATGCTTTGGTTTCTTTTTCGGCACTTTGTGAGCTCCACTCCTTTCACAAACTAGTCGCAACATTGGATTGATCAAAGTTCAATTTTGTATAACAATTGTAAATCCCGCCTTATTTGCTTGACGACGTGTCCACTCAAGCAAGTCTTCTCTATCTTTCCACTTAACGCCGTCCGAAAAAAACCTAGCTGTATTAACTTCGTGGGCAAGAAGTGGGCGGACACCGGAGTCAACATATTTAGAAGCTTCAACATGGACGGAAGCTCTATCAATGTTTGGTCTGGCTTCAACCTTAGGCGGTTTGACATCTCCGGAATTTTCGACAAAATTTGGTTTTGTCTCTCCCGGATCATCTTCCGCGTTGTCAACCATTACAATAATTAAACAACCCAAAACTATGGATTAAACTACTAACTAATGCATAAACATCAATGCCATAATGAATTAAAACAAAAAAAAAAAACAAAAGATTTTTTTTTGAAAATATGGCAGTAGCACTGCCATTCCTGCGTTTTTCAAATTTTTTCAAGTAATCCTCGGTAATAAGGTGCTGAGAAAACTTCGGCAGTTAACTGCCGATCAATCCCATAACAGAGTTTACGTAAACTGACGTAAAAACATCATAAACAGCAAAAAATGAACGAATTAAAATGCTTAATACCTGTTTTTTTACGTGAAAAGTGTGTTGATACCTCCTATACAAGATGCTTCAATGATTTTGGAGCAAGATTTGATGGAAAAAAATATTGGATTTGGGGGATTAGATGGAAGTGGTATGGAAGTTGATGAAAAAATAGTGTGTAGGGGGGCAGGTGGTTGTTTCATCTGATGAAACATTTTCTCGGCAGTTAACTGTCGAAAAAAACTCGGCAGTTAACTGCAACAGGGGTATTTCGGTCTTTTAAAAGTGTTTCTCAGCCTTGTGAGATGTGTCTACAAGAATTTTCCATGACATGAGTACCTAAACTATTTGCCATTGTTTTGGCTAGTCAAAGTATTTAAAATGCATTCAAGAATTAACTTCGCACAAAGCTCTTGAGCATTTCTAATTTCATCATCATGAAAAGGCTCTGGGTCCCCAATTATCTGAAAAAAATGGTAAGATACTATTAAATTACCGTATTAACATTAAAAATCACCTGATACAATTTTCAACATTTGTATCATAACGTAATAACACACACATAAAAAGAATGTTGTCTTTGACATTACAATTGTCATTAAATATGAAACTATTGTGAGTAAATTTTATGTATACAGAAACTATTATAAATTGTAAATGAAATTGATGTACATTTAAAACCTTACTACGGGAGTGCTCCATGACGCTTCTCTTTGATTTCCAAAACCTTTCCACCCATTGTAATACACCATAGCTCTACATAATTAAATATATTCATTATATTTATCTTATAAAACATATCATAAATTACACGTAAGGTATATAAAATAAATAAATACGTACGAATTAACAATTTTCACAATATTTTCATCTGGCTTCTTCCCCATTGAAGATAGGAAGACTACATTTTTGTTTCCTAGGTTCAATAACAATCAAATGCCAATGATTGCTACGATGGGAAACAAATTAAATATGTTAACTTGAATTCTCTCTAATATATTTTATTAACTATAACGAAAAATACTCTAAAGGTCAGATACATGTACTTCTTCAAGTAAGGTGGTAAATAACAATGTTTATTATCCTCCAACAACTCTTTGGTCATGTGAGATTGAGATTCAGTTGGATCATTTTTCCCTTGAATATAAAACGGATCAATAAAGCCATACACATTTCTTTTGCCCAACCGAGTACAAAGGAGTTCCATATACCTAAAATATTGAAAAGTTGTATAACCCAAATAAATAAAGCATAGTCTTGAACATATACAAGCAAACAATAAACACAATTAAAGAAGGTTTTCAAACTAAAATCAATCCAGACAATCCCATATTTAATGTTTTCCATGTTGGCATCTGCCTTAATGGGCTTTACTCTATTTACAACAATCATGCACAAAGAGAGATATTGTGCACGAACCAATAGTGCAGGAAACATAATCATGCACAAACTAGAAACGCAATGTGCATAACGCAGTTACTTGTTCTCTGTTCTTCCCACTCACTTGTTCTGTACTTGATTCAAACAACCCTATGAGTGAATTATTATTAAGTTTTCACTTGTTTCTGTTTTGATATTTTAGGTGTGATTTGATAATGTTTTGGGGGGTTTAAAGATGTTTCTAGGTGTGTTATGCTACTGTTTTGAATGCGAGTTGTTTTATGATCCAAAATTTCAGTTTTTTTTAAGTAATTTTGAGGGTTAATTGAAGTGTTTTTTACTAAATTATGTTGCTTCATATGCATATGCATGAATCTATAAATTTTTAAATTTGGTAGGATCTTGCGATCCCCCGATTCACAATCTTTTAACCCCTCTTTGATCTTGCTTAGGATCTCAATTTCAACTACCTTGATCATAACCTTTTTTAGTATCTAGCTTAATGACAATATTCCTATTCCCTCCCGAGATCCTTCTCGTCAGAACATGAAAAACCTCATTGGATGAAATTATGTTTTTTTTTTCCTTCCTCACACACTTGCGGTGTATGTTGTCCCATAAAACCCTTAGGTATCAGAATACACACATTTAGGCAAGATACACTTGGGGTGTATGTTGTCCCATATATACACTTGGGGTGTATATATAAGTTTTAACACTTTATTGTTTTTAGTATGAGATGTTACACTAACTTAATCTATTTTTTAACTATCTAGTATATATCAAAAATATATTTTTCACGAGGATATATTTCAAAAATCGTTCATTGTTTAAACCAACCAGAGGGGGCCGAAAAACAAAAATAAATACCATGATAAAGACCCATTCCCGAAAACATCGCCAATACAACAAAATTTACTTCAAGGGAGGCCTCCATAGAGGTGGAAGAAAGGAAATTGTGACACGAAATAAGGGCTAAACACAATTCATGATTTTGTTGGATATTAGTATGTTGGCCTCATTTTTGCTAAAACAAATATACAAGCAAGATGTTGGACCCAATGTTTCAACATGTAAGTACGATTTCAGTGTGCCCAGTTTCTGTGCCATAATTAACGCGCTTTAATTATTTGAGGAATCCACGCCTTTTTTCTTGTGGGCAAATACACGTGTTTTGACCAGAATCAACATTGTGTTTATCTTCTAAAGATGTGTCAACATTTTAGGAAACTTGTTATTTGGTTTTGATTCTTGTGAGCGGGTATATTCATGGATCGACAATGTTCTGAAGTCCAACGAGAAGATCAAGCCCGTACCGCTTCAGAGTATAAATGGAAGGACGAAAAACCTAATTCAGTATCGAAGCCGTCATATCAAAAATAGAGTTTTTAGGATTTTGAGTCTTTGTTGATTGTGAGCCTTTCTTGTGTCTCATTGATGCAAGTTTAGGACTGTGTTTATTGAGTTGTAATATTGTAAACTACTTCTAAGCTTTAAAGTACGAAGTTAGTTTATGTTTGAAAGTGTCTTCATCATATTGATTGTATTTGTGTAATCACAAGGTGTGTGATTGAGTGGATGTGAGATGAGATCTTAGGTCTATGAGTTCCTAGGCTGAAGTCAGTACGGGTAGTATCTAGGTGATAAGTTATAAACTTGGAGTTTGCTGAGAACTTAAAACTAGGACTACACTAGTGTATTTCCTTTCTGGCCTGGTAGCCTCCAGAGTAAGTGTGTTTGTCACCGAACTGGGTTAACATATAACATGTGCCATTTACGATTCTGTCATTTATATTTTCCTTGTTCTGTATGTTTTATCGTTAGCTCGATGTTGAAACATTAAACTCAACATACCACTTGTGTCTCAGTGTTGGAACATTGTATACAACAGGAAGCTAGCGTGCCATAATTGCATATTTGACTATGTTAACTAAAGGCTCGAGGAACGGTTGTTCCGAATTGGACCAATGTACAATTACTAAGTGAATCAGGTTATCCCAAGTCACTAGCTAATACGTAGATCATCACATTGACTCGTTCTAAATACACTGAAGCAGGACTGTCAAAAGGGATATGGATTGTCCATTTCATATTTTATGTTGTATTCATCTAATATAATCAGAAGTGTCCAAGGAAACATTTGTCCAAACTAAGGCTTTTGGGCTGTGAACCCTGTTCTCCCTACTTTAAAGGCTACCTCAGAGCCTTTGCTAAGATATACAATTTTCCACCCTAAAAACCTCACATATGTACACCACCCCTTCTACAAGAACAAGATGTGTTGTTCAAAGTCCATTGGTCTTGGCCATTCAACACTTTATTTGACTAAATATCTCTAATCCGACAAGATTGATATGAACTGATATTATTCTTTTGAACAATATTTTCCTCACACATATATTTTTTTTAAAACAAGATAAATCGCTTTTTTCTCTCAAAAAAACATAAATCACCTCTACAACAGTGAATCCAAATATAAATCAATTTAGATTATACCCATTTTTAATTAAAATCAATTATCATCGTCACATAATCAAACATACACCTAAATTGGAAAATAGAAAATAAAAAATTTACATTGATATAGGAATCTGGTAATTCGAAAAATAACAAAAGCATTAGGGATACTCCTCTCGCAGTTCCTTTCTGCCGCGTCTTTCATACCAGAGAAACTTCCGCCGGTCGTGCTCTCTCCGGTATCCGTCATTCACTGTTCTCCGCCTCTTTTCTCATTGGTCAGTCACAGATATTCCTTCAATTTCCGTTTTTTTTTTCCTTCAAGTTCAATAATTGAGTGGATTTCACTGTTGGTGTGTTTTCATAGTTATTCCATTAAGTTTAAATACAAAATTTAAATTCTACATACAACTATTCAATCAAGTTTAATTAACAAGTTCTTATAGCTTAATCAAGGCCCTGTTTGGATAAACACCTTAATTTGCAACTATTTCTACCACACAAAGATAAACAAAGTCAAATTGTTTTTGTATAAAGCTATAGCTTATTTCTATAAGCTACAACTTATATAAATAAGCTGAAAACAATCTATGAACATGTTATAATAATACACGTGAAAGTGTCAAATTGGGTCATACAGTTGCACTGTTATTTTCGAGGGTTTAGTTAGGGTTTAAGAACCTAAAGTGTGTGTTTTTCAGGCATGCTATTTGTTGCCTTGACATGATATCAGAATGAAGAAATTTATTTGAATGCATATAGTTTAGGCACATACGTTATATTTACTTTGTCTGATTTTTCTCTTCCCATGTGTTGTTTGCAGAAATGGAAATCAATTTGGGGAAACTTGCATTTGACATTGATTTTCACCCGTCTGAAAATATCGTTGCTACAGGACTCATAGATGGAGACCTTCACTTGTAAGCAGTCTTCCATAAAGCAATATTGTTATTGCTGTTGTTGTTTACATTGCTGCTGCATTTATAGTAATGGTTTTAGTGAATCATGTGTCCTGCAGGTACCGTTATAGCTCGGATAACACTAATAGCGACCCAGTGAGGTATAAATTCCGAACTCCTTTTCTTTAATATTTAATGGATACTGAAACGCTCGTGAATATCGGCTTCATGTTGCTTCCAGTCTGTCATCGTCATCACTGTATATTATTATTACAATTGCTGGTGCCTTTAACCCAACATTGCAATAATTTTTTATTTGTCTAAATTCCAGGGTGTTGGAAGTTCATGCCCACACCGAGTCTTGCAGAGCTGCTCGATTCATCAACGGTGGACGTGGTAATACACTTTATAGCTCTTGGTCCTCGTCTTCATTTTGTTTTATATTTTATCATTATTCTGTTTCTGTTATTGATGATTTCATTTGGGCGGCTTTGAATTTGAAATGCTTATTGTAATGTCTGTGTTTTAGCGGTGTTGACGGGTTCTCCCGATTTCTCGATACTGGCTACAGATGTGGAAACTGGATCTACCATTGCCCGACTTGATAATGCCCATGAGTGAGTAGATTTGCTTCTATGACCCATTTACCATGATTTTGCTTAAATAATTACGTATGTGCTAATAGCTTTGTAATTTCTGTTTTTATTTTATTTAGGGCTGCCGTCAATAGATTGATAAACTTGACTGACTCAACCGTTGCTTCAGGAGACGATGATGGTTGTATCAAGGTAACTTGTTAATTTCATTTCACATTTGTAGCATTAGCTTTTGCTTTGAAGTCCAGATTATGCTGCGGGGTTCATTGATAACATTTGGCATTGATATTTATTCACTTTTAGACAATAACTTACTCAAGGGTTTTCAACCTTCGCAACCTCTACCCACAAGCAACCTTTTAATTTAATTATGAAAGAGTTCAGGCAATTATTGTTTCCTCAGTTATTGTCATTTGGTTTTAGGTTTGGGATACCAGAGAACGTTCTTGTTGCAATACATTTGAAGCCCACGAGGATTACATTTCAGACATTACTTTTGCATCTGATGCAATGAAACTATTGGCCACAAGGTAGGCAATTCAGTAACTTCTTCACCTACATGAAACGAATGAATAGAACCAATTACCCTAGTTGGTTCTAGGTACTGACTGTAAAGATTTTTTTCAACATTTTGGACCTGGTGAAGGGGATGCTCTATTGATAATTTGATTTATAATTCCAAAATCTTCTTGTTGGTGTACCCATACATAGTCAGTGTTGCATTTAAAAGAAACAATACCAGCAATATACCATCTTATTTTCAAACTGATTTTGCCAAATAGAAATTAAAGAAAAACTTCTCGCAGTTGCAGCTCAATGTTGATAACAACTTTTGTATTAAGATTATGTTTTTCTAGTTCTAGTGGTTGTCACTGACTAGCTGGCTGCTGGTCCAGTCAAAAAACTATTAGCATAAGCTGGTGTATATTAGAACAAATCAGTTATTAGTATTAGCATGTCCAAAGGTAGTGATCAATCTTTTTTTATCTTAGTTATTACTTAAGTAAAGCATATCCTAGGTACACTTTATCTGTCGAAAGGTGTGACTATGTGGGACTGTAATTTGCAAAAATATTACTTATGTGGTACTTGCTATATAGTATGTATCACAGTCAAGAAATCCTTGCATATGCTTCATGAATAAAAATACGTTGTTTCAAATTCTACTTTTTCTGACTTGCCCTGTAGTCTAAATAATTTTTTTCCTCAATTTCCTTCTGTTATCAAGTGGAGACGGGACTCTTTCTGTTTGCAATCTTCGGCGAAATAAAGTAAGTTACATATCTGTGTTTTGTGTTTCCTTTTAAAACATAAACCAATAAATGCTCTTTATCGGCATTTGAATTTTGACGCACACTTTCCTGGTTTACTAACAGGTCCAAGCCCAATCTGAATTTTCTGAAGATGAGCTGTTGTCTGTGGTTTTAATGAAGGTATCATAGTCACTGTGTGCGTGATTCTGCTGTGAATTTTTATGCTTTTTAGGGACTTTTTCAAAAAAATGTTTCTTCAGAAAAGTACAATTAAGGAACTACATTTATAAAATGTTTTTTGTGCTCTGTTATTGCTTCATGGTAGAAGTCCTAACTTCGAGCAGTTTGAGAAAACGTTTTTTATATTCATTTCTGATTACATATTCGATTACAAAAATGACACTTTTTTTTTTTTAAATTTATTGTTATCAAAGTTTTATATAACTGTTGTTTTCTATACAACACTGAAAAAAAATAACAAAGTTAAACTAAGTGATATTTTTGTAAGTAAAAGTGAAAATAATAAACGAAAACAAAAAATATCTGTACAGACCAAACATGCCCTAATTTCATACTTTTTATTAACATTATATTTTCTACTTCTGCTGTCACTGAAAGTACTTTATACATTTGCCAAATACCTCAATATTAAAGAGGCGTTTTTTATACTAAAAAGCAACTTTTAATTATTTTACTTCATCACCAAGCATGCAATTTGTCAATGTCTTTATTTGTTACCTTTGTATTGAATGGTACAAGTGTCATCTAATGTTCACATTTTTGGGTTTGGAGATCAGAATGGCAGGAAAGTTGTTTGCGGATCACAAACTGGAATCCTGCTATTGTATTCATGGGGATGCTTCAAGGATTGCAGGTACATGGTGTGGATTATGTCATTGTTACATGGTGGAAGTCATTTTACTTATATGAAGTAAAGGCACTGGTTGTATGTTGTCTTTCTATTATATTTATTCTGCCTCTTTGACTGATATATTCTTACAAATGGTTAAATTCCAGTGATCGATTCGTTGATCTTGCCTCAAACTCTATTGATACCATGTTAAAGGTGAGTGGATAGCATAACATGATTATTTCAGTTTCACTGTTGTTTTTTCTTACCAACGTCCGTATTTTAATTTGTTTTTTATTATCTTAGCTTGATGAAGATAGGATTATTACTGGATCAGAGAATGGGATGATCAAGTGAGTCTTTATCTGTTTTAGAGCATTGTATCTCTTGTTTGAATCTTATTTTGAACTTTTACTTAATTTGTTCTGTCTCATTTATACACACTTTCCTTTTATGTTCAGCTTGGTTGGGATATTGCCAAACAGAATCATTCAGCCAATTGCAGAACACTCTGAATATCCTGTTGAGCGTCTTGGTAACTTTCTCATGCTCTTTTCTCAGAATTTGACGTGGTTATTTAAGATATTACTGTGTTTAGCCTCATTATTGTCATTATTGTGTTACACACTAGCATATGTTTTTGTATGTTTTCAAGTTTTATTCCTGTCTGTGGCTTCCAGTAAGTTTGACTTATGATTTTCTTTGGTCTTGTAGCATTCTCTCATGATAGAAAGTTTCTTGGAAGTATTGGACATGATCAAATGCTAAAGGTATTTTTCTTAATTTTCCTAAAAATGATAGGAGTTGACTCTGCTGCTGCCGTAGTTTTTGCAACATTTATACTAGGCACTAATTTTTATATTGTAAGCCACTATCTGGTCATTTTAGTGTGGCTTGTAAGAAAAGTGCTGGGGCAGAAAATGAGAGAAGTAAGCTAGATATTGAAGGAGAAGAGAGTTCAGGGAGTGATCTGAAAATGTATTATGATATTCTGAGTTTCAGTAGACATATGAGCTTTATTATGGTGGACAGTGTTAGGTCTAAGCAACTGAATAATAGTCACCAAGTTTCTGTTTTAACTTACACTTAAGAGCACAACAGATTCTGTTGATAGCAAATACTACCAAGTAAGAAGTATTTTGACATGTACTGATATTAGTTATGGAGCTGTTTGCAGCCTAAGCGACTAGCTACATGAGTGTAATTCGAAAAATGTCAGCCCCCTTCTCAATCTTTAGGGGTCATTGTCTGACTTGGTTTCTCTCCAAAAGTGTAGAACCAAAGTTTAGTTAGAGGCTTTGTAAGATCGTCACTGTGTCAGCAAGTACACGAGCCACACCTAGATTCCTGCTAAAAAACTTTTCTCGCACAAAAGTTCCTTGTGTTTGTTCTGGGAGTGGAAGACTGAATTGTGGCTTAGGGTGACTGTACTGAGATTATCACAATAAGTTACATGGATACTGAAAGCAAACCATGTTTGAACCCTAGAGTATTCCCGCCTGTGAGGAGACCAAGATTCTGTATTCTACTTCGGTGCATGAACAAGTAACAGTTGGCCAGTAAGAGATTAAGTTCAAGCCTTACCTTGCAAAATGCTGATCTCTGGACTTGAATAGGTGACCTTTTAGTCGCATAACAGGATTAATACAATTACCACATTAGGGTTTCATAATATTGTTCTAAAATGTGTCCCCGTGAGCTTAACTTAGATGGTAGGGACATTGAATTATATATGCAGGAGCCGGGGTTCAAACCCCGGACAGTT
Source organism: Medicago arabica (assembly GCA_946800305.1). Lineage (NCBI taxonomy): Eukaryota > Viridiplantae > Streptophyta > Magnoliopsida > Fabales > Fabaceae > Medicago > Medicago arabica. The sequence continues at coordinate 51,706,949 of OX326968.1, forward strand.
GGACACCCCACTTATTCACCTTAAGAGGTGAATTTCTAACCACTAGTCTACTTGACCCAAAAAAAAAAAAAATCTGTTCTAAAATACTATTGCCTTTAACAGAAAGATTGCTAAAAGCAAGGATGGATCTTCATGTGTTGGATATTGGGGGCATTTCCTCCCACTAGGATTTCGATCTTGATATTACACACACACACACACGAACATATATTAGCTGTCCAGTATATACAATGCACTATAGATTATATAGTTGCGCCCCACTAAAATTTCCAGTTCCTTCATCTAATGGGTGAGGATTTTGTGTAGAATTAACTAATTTCTTCTCTAACTGAAATGGGGACAAATAATGGCATGCAATTACTTACAAAATCTTGAAATGGCATGCAAATACGGACAAATGCAAACTTACACGGGCTGGGCGTCAGACACATAATTTTTGCTTATAACGACACACATATTATCACGTTAGTTATCTCTATTTGTATTTTACTATGTTTGGATGTCATATAAATACACATAGTTAGATGGTTATGTTAGCATATTAGTTCATCAGATCATCATAAGGACCTTTACCGAAAAGAAAAAGAAAAATACTTGCATACTGGTTGGCTCAAAATGGTAGTTGCCAAATCATTGAGGTGCCCTTCATCATAACCATGGAGGGTGTATCACTGTTAAAAATGTGAAGAAAAAAAATCTTTGTTTGCTTGTGTATATGTCTGTACTTTACTATTTTCTACACTATATGTTTATTTGTCTGAACATCCAACAACATTTTTCATTTTGTGCAGCTATGGGATTTAGATAATATACTGCAAGGTTCGAGAAGTACACAGAGAAATGAAACTGGGGCGGTTGCCAATGATGGCGACTGTGACGATCAAGATGAGATGGATGTAGATAACAGTGCTTCTAAGTTTTCTAAAGGTAGAGGATATGATTGGCACAAATACTATATCTTAATATAAGTTCATTTTACAATTTTTTATATAGTAAGAAAAATAAGTATTGAATATAAGGTGTCTATTTTGTGTCAAGTTGTGAAATATCCTTTTGCATACGGATGTGTTCAACTTACTTTCTATCTCCGAAATTACTTAGTTGTATTTGGTCACAAAAGAAGAAGATACTTACTACTTGGTAGAATTAAATAGAAGTATATTTGAAAATAATAATAACAATAATGAATATATCTGTAATTTGAAATAGAGTTTATAATATTTAGCGATATTTTATTTAAAAGCGACTTATTATTTAGAGAAAAAAGATAGTAAATATAAATGTTAAAGCTTGTTGCTAAACACATGGTATGGTTGTTGGAAGGCTATATGCTTTCTCTAATTCACTTTTTATTGATACCTTTGCAGGGAACAAGAGAAAGAATGCAAGTAACGGGCATGCTGTAGGTGATTCAAACAACTTCTTTGCAGATTTATAGGACATGCAAGTGTGATTTTGTTATCAATAAGTATACTAAAGTTTAAGGTGTCCCTTTGAAAAATTTATTCTTAAATTCAGTACCTTGTCTGGGAGATAACTTGTAGTACCACATACCCTCTCCAAAATCATCAAACCCATATTTGCCCTAAACATACCTTCTCCACCAGTTTTGATAACCAAACTCAGTTCTTTATTTACTTATTTATAATATTTATAGTTTGTTTTGTCTTCTAAATTTTTTGTATTTTGATATGTTTTTTGTTTTCAACTGATCTTTGAAGGATACTTGTTAATATTTTATGTTTATCTTGATTTAGTCAATAAAATAAAAATAGATTCAAATCATGTGATGTATCTATAATAAAATAAAAATAGATTCAAAAATAAGGTTGTTCACTTTCATTTAATTATGGCTCCGTTTGGAAAAAACAGCGGATAGCTTATAAGCTAGCTGATAGTTGATAGCTTATAGCTTATAACTAGGGGTGTAACGGTTCGGTTTAGATTGATTTTCAGTCAAAAAAATGTCCGAACCGATGAAACTTTCATCAGTTTGGATTGGTTCGGTTTTCACCGTTTTTCAAAAAAGAAACCAAACCAAACTAATCGGTTTGGTTCGGTTGATTGGTTTATTTAAAAATACAAAATATTCATATTCTCACAAAATATTTCATAGAATTTTGTATAATTGTATTTCATATTTTGTTTTTTCATGTTCTCTATTTTTCAAACAACTTTTTATAACTAATCTTACTTAATATTTCATGTATATGATCCAAGATTCATTCATCCATCATTTTTCAAAACAACTTCGTCAAACTCAAGTATTTCAATCTTTCATGATCCATACATGCATCATTCATCAACAAACACAAAAATTTCAAAGAGAAAGGGAATTGATTAAAAAGTATTTTATGTTTAATTTTGGCCTAACCATAAGTTTGTGTGAGGTAGGATAATATTAGTAAAATAAGGAGTGTGGTTATCATCAGATTGGTTCATCAGTTTCACGGATCTCGAAATGAAAAACCATGAACCAAACCAAACTAGATCGGTTTCAATTGGTTCGGATCGGTTTCAAACCGAACCAAACAAGGTCGGATATTTTTTAGGTTTGGTTCGGTTTAAACTTTCGGTCTCGTTGGTTTTGTCCGAACTACTTACACCCCTACTTATAGCTGATGACTGATGACTGGTAGCTTATAACTGATAGCTTATAGTTGATGACTTTTAGCTGATAAGCTAACAAAAGTGTTTGGTCAAATTAGTGGTTCAACAAACTAATAAGTATAAAATGACATAAAAGGACATTCTTGATTCATAATAAAATCTATATTATCTAATAGTATTTAGGATATTTGGTAATTTCTTATTTTAAAAAAATTAGGTAATTTAAGTATTTATATATTATCAAATTAGTTTTTTTTTGCTAGAATTTTATTTTGAATTTATTTCATTTCAGTTTTTATACTTTGTAAAATATTAAAGTGTAAAATTTTATTTTAAATCAAAATACAAAAAACAAAAGTGTTAAAAGAGCAAAAACAAAAACAAACTGCATATATATATATATATATATATATATATATATATATATATATATATATATATATATATCTAAGGGGCAAGTTGTCCATATGAGAACAATTTTTGTAGAAAAACAAATTGTTATAAAAAAAACTCGTATATTAATTTTGAAGTGTCTACTGGGTGTTGTTGGAAGAGGCAAAACTGAAGTGTACTGTGTGTTAACGCATTAGCTTCGTTTTGTTTTAAATTATATACGTAATAAATTATTATTAACGTTAAAAGTGGATTTTAAATAAAAACGTAAGGGTAAAATTGGAAGAAAAAATGATAAGCTATAAGCTCAAACGTTACTTGGAATAGCGTTTGAAAAATAGCTTATAAGCTCGTGAAATAAGCTATAAGCTCGTGGTGAAAGACCATTACCAAACGAGGTTTTTTTTGTCAGACGATCTTATAAGCTATCTGCTATAAGCTATAAGCTCATTCATTGGTCTTACCAAACAGACCCTATATCGTACTATTATGCCACTTTATAACACCAACTTCTTTTTTGGATTACAAGAGGGCTGAAAATATTTCATGGATGATTTGGTATAAAACTCTATTATATTTTACTTAAACCCGTCATCTGAGCAGCAAACCAATGAATCTTGTCTTGAAGTACATACCAAAAGGGGTAGTGTGGAGTTGCTACCCTTTGAGGACGCATTCATTATCAGAAATGGGGGATATGAGGTCGTCATCCATAATGTCCTGCCACATATATCCACTCTTGTTGTACTTCCTATTGTTCAATAATTTGTAAAGAAAATGAGGTGGAGAAAATGGACCAGAGCAGGAAACTCTTTTCAATTCACCAAGCCACCTAAGCAGTGTTATTTTAGACTCAACTAATTGTGACAACATGATTCCAAATTGCAATTGTTGTCTTAGATATTATGAAAAAATGCAGGCAAATGAGGCTGCAATTGCTGTTATGATGTTGTTGCAAAGACCTCTAAAACTTTTATATTGCAGCCGAAATTGGGTTTGCAAATCAAAATTTAGAACTATGTGTGACAGATAATAATCATGATGTATTTATGAATACCACTATGAGCTGCGAAAATAAATAAAAACTAGAAGTACTAAATATGGAACATAAATGAGTTTCACCATTGAGATAAACATCGTTTTGAGCATGAAGAACACTAATGAAGCGAGGATGTTCTGCAGAACCACCCATGTTGCTAAACAAGCAGATTATGTGAAGCCTTCTAACTTCACACTTTGCTACCATGCTTGTTTTTCTTGATTTGTTGTTGTCTTCGCTGCAATAAACATCAAGACAAACTCAACAAAGGCACTAAACAAAACAATGACTCTTCTTTTGAAGCACAAAACAATTAAACTTGTACAACCCCTATTGTTATCCTATCCAGCATGACTCAATTATAAGTGTATAACAATACTTAAAACATTTATGCAACTAACACGGAAAAAACCAACAAGAAATCTTTGTCTCTGTCAGTATCCTGCAAAAAGATCTGTTACCAAAACATTATAAACTTTTATGCCATATATATTCATATCTTTATCATAATTAGGTAAGCAAGTGATTGGCTGGTTTGTGCTACCACTTGAGAGCAAAACAGCTTTTGACAGAGGGGGTTTAATTTAGTATTAGAACATGAATTCTAGAAGCCACCACTTGTGAGCTAAATGATCGTCATTTCCCGACAAAGAAACTAAATCACGAGCCATTAATGTGCTACAATCTTGGAGTATTGGTTTAACTGAAGCCATGTCAGCTCAGTCATTAATGCAGTACACAACAGTTGCTGCATCAGATTCCACAATGGCCTTGTTTAAATTCACTTCTTTTGCCTCTGTAAGACCACTTCTCAAACCGAATGCTTGAGCAATCACGGGGCTTAATTCTGCATCATTTCTCTTACAAGTTGCTTAATTGACAACTCCCAGATGAATTGTGCAATGAATTATCAGATAAAATAGATAGAGCGCTTCGTCAGGACTATCGTATGGTTACTGTTGTTTTCACTTTATTGCGCCAACTTACTCCAGTACAAAGTGAACAATTTGTAGCCATTCTTTGGAGTGTGTGGAAACAGAGGAACTTGAAGCTTTGGAAACAAATTGACGGAACTAATATACAGGCCATAGAGCGTGCAACACACTTGATGGAAGAATGGAGACTTGTGTAAAATATTCGCTCAAGTAGTGCAACCATGTCTAACACCGAGAAGCGAGGAACGAGTAGTGCAGCTGCACACTATTGGGTAAAATCGGCTCCTAACAGGTATAAGTGTAATATAGATTCATCCTTTTCCTCGTCCCTAAATAAGGTAGGACTTGGTATGTGTTTATGAGACAAGAAGGTAATTTCATGCTTGCAAAAACTGCATGGTTCTCCCCGCTTTGTGCCGTCAATGAAGGTGAACCGATGGGTTTGTATACGACATTTGAATGGGTGGCAAACCTTCAGTTCGATAATGTTGATTTTGTTTTAGATTCTAAGAAGGTTGTCGATTATTTTAGGACATGTATAGATGATAGCATTGAGTTTGGTTGTATCATGTATGTCTCTAAACATATGTTCCAAAATAGTCTTCAAAACTCTCTTATCGAGTTTAGTAGGAGACAAACTAATGAGACTGCTCATCAATTATCAAAGATAGCCCTATGGCATACAAGCTTCAACCGTCGTGTATTATAACCGTTATTGATAATGAAATAAATTAAGTTTGTTCCTTAAAAAAAATTGAGCGTGACAAATTATTGTAATTATATGAAAATTACTTCAAATAGCATAATTATGTCATTGCTCTTTCTTGACAAAAAATATATCTCACTGCTCGTTCTTCTTTTTCGCGATTAAGACTTCATAGAAAGCATTTTATCAAAGTCACGTCGATAAAATAGAGGTTATAGTATCGTTCTCACGAAGAAAAAGAATACAAGTAAAAGGAACAACTTTCTGACCCAAAATGCAAAGCAAACGAAAAGAAGAAATACTCGACTATATATTATTTTATTTTTTTGTAAAATGACATATGATCAATAAATAAATACAATAGAATGAACGGGTCTGCCTTGTGACACAAAGGAAGAACGTCTCTTTGCTCTTTGACTCTTTGTATAGCAACCAGATTTGATTGTCAATCTTGTATAGAGTCAGTTTAATTTACAGATGTAACTAGTATTGGTACTTGCTTTTAAAAATAAGGGCCGAGATAAAAAGTATTTTTGATACACTAATTAAGGAAACTAAAAGTAACAGTTTTACATTAGAAACAACCATTTAAATTTTTTATAAAATTGAATTCATTTTTCAATACATTATTTTTATATTTGTTTCCATTACAAATATCTCAAAGCACTCTCATTTTTCTATAAATTGTAAGAAACTAAATCTTTAACCTACAATATTCATATGTGAGATCAAGACTGAAGTTATCGAATGGTCGATTTTTTGCTTTAGTCTTATCATGCATCGATTAAGATTGCTTCATTTACTCTCGTATAAAATGCATAACTATTACTCTCAATCTTTTTACAAAAGACAAATGAGTCAATAAAAATTAATATATTTGGTTCATAATAAAGATTAACTTTGTTGACTTATTTGTCTTTTAATCTATAATCATTCCTCTCTAAAGCACTTACATTTCTCTCTCTAAACTATCTAATTAATTGAAGATACAAAAGTGGTTTGTGTCTAGGAGAAGCAATTTCCTATTAAAGGATGGTAGTAATAATGAAAATCATAAAAACAAAGTATACCCTCTCTAGCCACTGAAGTAGCAATATAATGGTTGATTGGTTATGTCTTTATCGTACATGACTAGATGAGGGAAAAGTTATCTCTTTGGACTTTGGATATTTGACTCCTTCATTGTTCAACCTGAAAATAGAGTTTGACAAAAAAAACTCAATGTACTAGAGACGACTTGATGTAAAAGACAATTTTTGCATGTTGAATAGGTCAGTAGTCACAAGTTGATCTTCGCTGTTGTTTCAAACTACACGGGATATGTGAAGTCAACCACCGACTTAATTTTGACCCGAATCATTTATTAACACTACTCCTTCATTCTCTCTTTTTTTGAAAAGAAAAATAAAAATTAAAAATCCCTCGGCTCCTATTATATAAGGGAATGGTTGTATCAAAAATTACAGATAATAAAAAAAAAATTATTGAAGTAATAAATATGTTTTACAAGTTGTGATTGTAATTAAATCGAGTAAGATATTTATAATGTATTTGACGACAACTTTGATGACAATTTTGTTTTTCATTTTTTAAAAAATGATGGAGAGAGAAAAAGAAAGATGGAGAATAAGAAATCAAGTAAGTATGAGAGAAAAATTGTTCAAAATTTATCAAAAAATAACTGTACGAATATCTTTTTGTTTTTAAACAACAAATATCATTATATCATTTCTCTTATAGTATTAATAAAAGATATATGTGAAAACGAGTAATATATGCATCTAAAAATTTGTAGAGACGGTAATTTTTTTAAATGGTTTTATGATTAAAAAAAGATGAAATAGTTTTTATATTGATATTTCTATTTAAGCAATAACATCTGCTCCAAACAGAGATATTCTATACACACAAGTCTACCATTGAAATTCATTTAATGAATTTTTTTTAAGTTATTTATTTTTTACAACTAAATAAGCTTCAGTCAAATGTTAAAGTAAAGAGTGAGTTGATCGTGATTTGGGACATTCTTCGTCTACATTATACATGTATACTTTCTCGGGTTTTATATATGAGCAGAGAGTCTTTTTTTTTAGTTCATTTAAACAATTAATGTATCTGGTCTATATCATAAATCGTATACATTAATTATTCAATGAATCTAAAAAAAGAATATTTGTTTATATGTGAGACCAGAGTGAGTATCATACGATACATACATACATATATATATATATATATATAATATAGAAATTTCACGTGTAAAAAGAGCAATAACAAAGCAAAATCTTGATTTACAAAACCAAACTAATTTATTTCACATTATGACCAACACTCAAGAATAATAAAAGATTCATGGTCTTGAATTGTACTCATCTTTCGGGGGAAACAGTTATGTGTTTGCTCATATCAAGTATATGTGGTCTCTGAAAGGCCCAACCAGACCACATGTTGACAAGTGATTTGTATGGATGACTAAACTATGAATTTGGTGATAGCAACATGCCCCTAGTTTACTAAAATTATGGTTACCGACAAAATAAATCAGTCTCAACAATTTAACAAACACATTGAGTACAAACTTTAAGCAAAATAAAAATAAAGACGAAACATAATCAAAAAAGCATAACATTAAATCATCAACACACCAACAAAGAAATTAAATCTCAAACCGAGTAGTGATAGAGTGATCGAAAATCAAAATGCCATGATGACTTATGAGAGGGGCATTTGGAGGCCAGTTCTGCAAACGAAGTCGCAATCATAAGGCCAAGATTGATTGGCGGTGGACGAGATAGAGAGGACGATCAACCGAAGAGACACTTGCAGCAGAAGGGCGCCCCTCGTCATTGTTGGTAATGTGAGAGATCTACATATATCATGACGCATACACCAGAGAATAGAGATCGAAATGGAAAAATGTTATACGACGTTAAACATTATAGTGAGCGCAACCCTTAGCCATGAGGACACAAGGAGCATGATGAAGGGTTTTCAAGTTGAGTTATAACCTCTGATCTATAGTTTTTAACTTCTTATGAAAACATAGAAACGAGTCGTCAAATTATAATTAACGAGTAACAACACCCTCTCCTTTTTCTAGTTGGCCTTAGTTTTTTCATGACATAAACTTCAATCTCTCTAAATTCTCCTTTTCATCGTCAATCAAAGATCAATGATTTTGGATCTTTTTTTTTATCATGAATCACTCACTTTTACCATTTTTCTCTTACTTTATCTAAATAAGTGTTATTCATATAGATTTGATTTTTTTGCATGTTTGTTCTGTTCAACTGACATATCTATTTCGACTAATTACATATTCAACTAATGATGACTTAAGCATCAACATTGCAAATCCGACCACCTTCAATTTGTCACTTCTGTACACATTATGTTATTTTAAGTTGTTAACTTGAATAAAATAAATTTGTTTTCAAATTCATCCTTTTCAATTTAGCAACGCGGAACTTGTGTTGTTTTCAATGTAATTTACATATTTGAATGAATGAGTACCTTATTCTTCAGTTAAAACAAAAATTTGAATTTACTTAAATTACGTTAAAGTGAACAAAATTCAACTTCAAACGTATAGCTATGAAAAATGTAGACACTCAAAAAAAAATCGAAGACCAAATTCACTAATTTAAAAATAGAGAGATACAATATTTGAATAAAACAAAATAGTGATGTACAATTTTTTTTTTTGAGGATAAAATAGTGATGTACAAATGTATTTATTATTTAAGTCAAATGAGTTTCAATGCTTAATTTATAACATTACGTATGTTTAAAAAACTGTAAGGAAAGAATAAAATAGTTTGTCTCGTTCTGGTGATGGTTGAACAAATAGATTAAGATTGGCAGGTACTTGACCAAAGAGCAGTTTTGATAAATTTTAGAATCTTCCGTTTGCAACTTGTTCCCATTTTTTAAAGTAAAAATGACCATTTTATAAGAGTACCACTCAAGGTCAAGGAGAATAAAATTTGGTACGGACTTGATCAAATCCTTCATTCTTTTATTATTATTTTTAAAATTGTGGATGGAAGACTTTTTTATTTATTAAAATAACATTAACGATCATTTTATAACTTCATCGAAGAAATTTAAACTTTTTTAAGTCTTCAAGAATGCACCTAAGGATATGTTTAGATGAAGAGCATTGATTGGTTTGAAAAGTTTTGAAAGGCTTAATATTTTGATATTAAGATTAACACAAATAGGAAATGTAAATCATTATAGTTTAATGTCAAAAAAAATTATCTGAAAAAATGTCAAAATTTGTAGGTTTAATTATTATATGATAATAACTTTCAATTCATCATTTTTTTTTTAAATAAAAAACTTTCAATTTGTTGAATGAATGAAATTGTTAGTTGATGTCCCTTCTATATATGTTAAACTTGTATTGATGTGTGATCAATAATTGTTCAACCTAAAAATCAAACTCTGATTCAATAGTGAAACTTATTAATTACCTGAGTTCAATCGTTTTGTTACTAAAATTGAGATGCGAGATTATGTGTTTGACGTGGAATCAAACATATGCTAGTTTGATTTATTCTTTAAATATGGTCATTTTCACCCAAAGTTAATAGAAATGTATTTTTTTGTGCGACAATACTTACCATATGTGTTAACTCTGGGTGAAAAAAAAAAACAAATGTGTCAACACATTCATTTAAGCCACTATAATTTATTGGCTAGGTAACACTTTTTTGAGAAAAACAGTGTGTCAATGTTATAAAAATGCGTTTGACTCATAAAATTCCATGGAAAACATAAGGAAAATAGACAATTAGCAGGATTATCAATTAGATCAAACACAAAACGAAACCTATGTGATTTAATAAGACTTAGATGGGTTTTTTTCTTTTCTTTTCATGTAACAAAGAATATATTGAAAAAAGTAGTATGCTACTATTATTAATGTTTTTTTCGCAAAAAAGTGTATTATTAACATAGGTAACAAAAACTACTCTAAAAAAAACTGGTGAAAAGACAATGAATGAATGAGTTTGTTAGTTTACACAGTGAAAACGGGTAAAAAATACTCCATTGTTTCGCTTTCATCACCGAAGAAAAATGAATTTAGCAGCATAAGCAAAGAGAATATTTCATCTTCATCTCCCACGATCACAATACCTCCAAAAGCAAAGAACGACCATTGAGATAGATACATCCAAATTATGAACCACAAATTCAGGATGAGAACGCAATCAACAGATACGACACATATATTTTCCGGTTGTTTTTGTTGTTGTTTGTTGAGTAGCTAAAAATTCATCTTTTAAAGGAGAAAAAATGAGGTGTTTGATATTTGAACTCCAACCCCTATATATTATAGTGCATTGTCTCTGGTGCCGGGTCTTGAATTGAATTTCTCAAGGTTGAAGAGACCTCTCGGAAGACAACATTGTTTATATCAGATGAGTTAAGTTTACGGTCACAAAACAATATTTTCCCATTATTTGTTTCTAATAAAGGATAAATATATCATTTTTGTTTTTAATATTTTAAGATATTAAGTGCATTTACCTTCTCACCTATATTTTCTTCAATTAAATAGTAGAAAAATACGGTATGGAGATATTAAAATCTTTTTTTTGGTACAACGATATTAAATTTTTAAGATACTACTAACATTAATTGGTTGCCAAAGGTTAATTAAATAAATCAAAATTTGTGAAAATTATGGTAAGAATTATTGTCAGTTATATAGTTACAATACCAAATAAACAGTGTTTAGAATACACATAAATATATTTATTTCAAAAATATTAAATCTTTTTTTTCATCAATTTATTTAGGGGTATTAAAAAAATATCTTTGTGTATGTCCAACCACCTTTCATTTGATCTTATGGGCATATAAATTATTGATATATGAAGATTAAGTCAAAATTTAGTCATTATAAGTATTTTTTTTGCTGTTATATTAGTAATTATATGAAAAGAGTTAATGTTAATATTGAAATATTATTTTGACGTCAAAGACTATTTGGACTAACGAAGTACACAATCAAAAATATATGATTTTAATACATTGAGTGATTATTGTGACTACTCTTTACATATTCATAGACTAAAATGACTATTATATTGATGTTAGTATTTATAGTTAAATTGTACGTATAGTTTTCAAGTGTGGACTAAAATGACTATTATACTAATGTTAGTATTTATAGTTAATTGTACGTATAGTTTTCAATTGTTTACCAAATGTGATAAAACTTGAGAGGATACCTAATAAATACAATTTAAAACTCTCATCTAAAAGTTTGTCATACTTACCTCCACTCCAAATAAGGCATACACCATGAATTACTACCACGTTTAATTAGTGGACATTAGAAAGGAAATATTCTTTTACTCAAATCGAATGTAAATGCAAGTGAATTGCTGAACACGTAATCCAAAACATCGGTATCACTAACACTCAATGAATGACACTTAATTTCACTCAAACTTCCCAAATTGATTTAGTGGACACTAACGTTCAATGAATGAATGACACTTAATTAGTACATTCAAACTTTCCAATCGAATTTTAATTCTTTTAAATAATTTATATTGGTGAAGTTCATTAATCACTTGGGTTCAATCGTTTAGTTACTAAAATTGAGATACAAGAATACATGTATGTGTTTGATGTGGAACCAAACATATGTTGAGTTTGATTTCTTCTAAAAGTTCACCTTTAAGCAACAACACTTAATAGCAAATGTATTTTTTTTTGCGTGACCATACTTACCAAATGTATTTAACACATTCATTTAAGCCACAGTGATTTCTTAGCAAGGTAACACCTTTTTGAGATAAACAATGTTATAAAAATGTGTTTGGTTTATAAAATTCCTTGAAAAGCCTAAGAAAAATAGACAATTAGTAGGATTACGAAACCTATGTGATTTAATAAGACTTAATAATGGTTTTTTTATGTTGAAAAAAGTATACTAAATTTTTTTCTTAAAAAAGTATATTATTAACACCCGTACAAAAAAAAACTCCTCTAAAAAAAAAAAAATGATTGAAGGTTGTTAGTTTACACAGTGAAAAACGGGTCGAAAAAACACTATTGCTAAAAAAATTGAATTTGTCAGCATAAGCAAAGAGAGATATTTCATCTTCTTCATCTTCCACGACCACAGTACCTCCAAAAACAGCAAGCAATCATTCAGAATGACACATCCAAATTGATCTTCATGTGCATGTCTAACCACTATTCAATTGATCTTCTTATGGATCATAGTTTTCATTGTCATATAACAGAGTATAGTTTTCAAGTGTTTACCAAATGTGATAAGACTAATAAATATACAATTTAAAACTTTTATCCAAAAATTGTCATACTCACATCCACTCCAAATGAGGCATATGTGAATTAGTGGACACTAGGAAGCAAATTGAATGTAAACGCAAGTGAATTGCTGAACACGTAATCCTAAACATGCTCAATGAATGACACTTAATTACACTCAAACTTCCCAATTAGAAAAATTCAAAGATCTTTCACTAAAATCGCATAAACTTTATACAAATTGTATAGTTTTCATCATCAACCAACAAACAAACAAACACACGCTATTAATCTAATTTCCAATTCTTATAAGCAAAAATAATAGCAAAAACACAAGTAAATCTAAAAATCAAAGACACGTGTGATCGATCACAGATCACGTGCATATCAATATCTCCCTAACATTTGCAAATTAATGAGAGAATTTAGCGATTGAATTCAACGGCGCGTGAGATATCCAGGCAAAGGACTAGCGCGTGGAGACCTGATCGGAACTTCACGCGTCTGTTTCCCGTTAATATCGTAGTAAATCACACCGGAGAAATCCAACGGCTCACACTTTCCTCCCATCAAAATCTCCTTCTGCCAAACGCCTCCGTTTCCCCAACCTTCCTTCTCTCTCTCCTCTCTCTGCTTCTTCTTCCCGAATTGCGACAGAGCTTTGTTGCTTATATTGCTCAGCAATTTCTTCGGTTTCGCCATTGGTGATTTCGGCGGCGTCTTAAGATCGAACCTCCACTCCTCGTCTCTGATCGGTTTCGTCGTCGATGATGATGATGATGATTTCGCTTTTCCTTTTAATCGGTTAGCTTTCCGTGAGAGTAGAGCCAGAATCGCTGATATTGTTACGAAGAAGCCGCCGTTGGAGTGGTGGCGATTCGGCGACTCCGGCGAAGCGATTTTCACCATTTCTCTGTTTCAGCGATGAGTTAGTTTCGTTTGGTGGCTGATTCTTCTCTTTGTGAAATTTGAAAAGTTGAAGGCAATATATATAGGTGGAAGAGTATTGAGTCCACGTTATTTTGTTGACTCAATCCTTTTTTCTTTTTCTTTCTTTTTTTAATTTTACGATTTGTTAGGGAAGTTTGTTATTAGACGTCATTATTATTAATTCTTTTTTTTTTTGAAAAAAATTAAATTTATTCATTTGCGGAAAAGAAGAAAAAAATTGAGGAATTTTATATTCATTCTAGAAAAATTGAAATTTACTGTTATAATATGAGAAATGCTAACCATTGTCTCCAGGCACCGATTAAGAAGTCTAAAAAGAAAGTTTTGTCTTAAAAATGATGTATTCAAGACATTGAAAATTTAAAAAGTAACATTTTTACATAAAATTTATAAATTATTTCTATTTTTAAATCTTTAATCATTGCCATGAGGACAATGGTTAGCAAAACCCTATAATATTGTCATGCGATTTGAATCTATTGAAAATTTTGACATCTATTGCAGGCATAATATGCGACTCTAAATATAAATCTTTACCACCATTCTATTGAGAGTTTTGTCAAGCAGTCTTACTAAAAATTCACCTTTTTAAATTGAGTAAATAAAGGATCTGAAATTTAAACTTTGATTCTTGTATATGTAGAACAATGTCATTATCAATTGAGTTAAACTCACATAACCATATATATATATATACACTTTTTTAATAGCAATATTAATATTTTCTTTTTTAGAAAAATGACAATATTAATATGTTGGTTGTTAATATTAGAATTTTATTGTGATGGGGTTGAACCTACAACCTCTTCTATCCTTCTACTTCTTAACTCCCTCCACCCCAACCACCAAACCACTTTATATCTCTCACAATTTCTACACATATCAATTCAGTTCATATTAAAATAAGAGGCTAACTTTATGATAATTACATAGAACACATCTGAAGACTATTTATTTTATTTATATTAAAAGAAGTGATATTAAAAAAAGTACAAATTAATGTACTCAATATAAATAAAGAGTACCCCTTAAAAAAAATAAAGAGTACAACATACAAGAACCAACTACTTAAAAAAAAAAAAAGGCTAAATTACATTTTTGATCCCTTAACTATTTAGGTAGTATCGCTTTGGTCCCTTAACTAAAATTCGATTTATTTTGGTCCCTTAACTTCTTTCTGTTACACATTTTGGTCCTTTTCGTTAGTTTTAATTAAAAAATGTTAGGTTTTCTTCATTTTCTTCTAGAATTTTTCTGGGATTCTTGTTATTGAAGGTTGATGGAGATGATATGAAGATGAAAAAAATGAGAAGAAGATGAAGAAAATCAAACATTTTTGAATTAAAACTAACGGAAAGGACCAAAATGTGTAACATAAATAAGTTAGGGGACCAAAATAAATGGAATTTTATTTAGGGGACCAAAACAATACTACCTAAATAGTTAAGGGACCAAAAATGCAATTTAGCCAAAAAAAAATTAGTTTAAAACCCAATTACTCAACTATCAAGAGTTTGGAGCATCGCTCAAAGAGAGAGAAGGAAAGAGACTATGGCCCCACTCCATTTATAGAAAGAAATTTTAAAGGAGAATGCTAACCATTGCCTTTGGAACATTGGATAAGGAGATAAAAATAGAAATATAATATTGAAAAATGGTGAAAAATAATAAATTTAACTTTTTAAAAGTTAAAATATTGTTGAAACCAATGCAAACATCTACTTTTGTCTTTCTTAACCATTGTCCTGAAACAATGGTTAGCGAGACCCTAACTTAATCTATTCAGGAATATGCACACTTGTAACCTCTATGTATACGTCTCTATTGTGCGAGTGGCTATTCATAAGTTCCAATGTTCCATATCAAGTAATGTTAAGAAAAAACAAATAGAAAATTATAATAAATAAGTATATTAGTTGAGTTTTCCTCACGACAAGAACTTTAGTTTTTTTTATGTAGATAGATTGGTTACCTGTGTATTATGATAAAGTTTACAAGTCTTTTCATGTGAATAATGTAGTTGACAAAATTTTCAAATAGTATTTGAGGATTTCCTTGTAAAAATTGCACATTGAGTGGTAATATATTTTGTTGAGAGATGGTGGAAGTGAATATGAAATGTCGAACGACAATCAACCTGTGTATTATTTATTTTTTTTCTCCCTTTTTTTGTGTTTGTGAGTATTGTTAATTAAAATATGTCAGAAAGCTTCTTCTCAGATTTATTGATTTGACCTGGAATAATTTGCAATACCTGTTATACAAAATAAAATTGTAGGCAAGAATTTTTTTTATCTTCATCTATTATTTTATTTTATGAATGTTAACCCACGAAGAATGCATGAAACATATGTATGTGTTTTCTTTGAGTAGAATGTTTGTTTTTCGTTAGTTCAACTTAGACCTCTCTAACTTCATAAACAATCCTCATTGTCGTTTGTGCAACACAGGTAGAATATAGTGCAAGGTAACAACTTAGTTTGGGTGAAACCGAGAGACGTGGTTGAAGTGCAATGTAGATGTTGCGTTTCATGACCGTAACCATCTTATATCTTTTGCGTGTTGTGTTAGAGACTCGCGTGGGCAATTCATTCGGGCTCAAACAAAATGGCAGCAGACAAATATGATAATTTTGAAGGAGAGGCAATAGCCTTACTCGATGTCATTCACTTTGCTGATGTGAACAGATGGGACCGAGTTGCCTTCGTGTCCGACTCAACTACTTTAGTACAAGCTCTACCGTCTTCGGGCCATGGTGATTTGGAATTCTATGTTATTGTTCCAATATTATTTATCTGTTATCTTTTCATTCCAACTCCGAAGTAAAATTTATTATGAGACAAGCAAACATGGTTGCTCATACTTTAGCAAGCGTGGTCTGTTCTTGGGCTAGTCACCATATTTTTTATTCTTATCTTTCTTATATTGAACATTGGTTGATTAATGATAATAATTAACCTTGCTTTACTTAAAAAAAACTTAGACCTCTAACTAAAGCATGGTCTTACACTTCAATGGTACTTGTAACTGTGATTTTAATCTTTCCTTTTCTTTCTTCTTCTATAAAATGTGATTTTGGTCATACTATACAATTGAATTTATTATTATTTGCATGGATGATAAATTAATGTAAGACTGTATGAGCATCAGATCATGAATTACACACCTATCAATATCACGATCCCAACCACAAACGCGAAACAATGGTTTAGTCAACTATGTTGGAAGGAGCACTATGCTCAGTTGATTCATAGACAATGCAACGCAAAGGCCAAGTCTTAACTTTTGCAACACCTGGGGTCACTGTGCCTAGTGGGAAACTTACGTGGGCCTAATGTTGGACCCACTCATACATATTGGCCCCACCAACCTGTGTGTTGACATGCTAATCACATTAATTTCCGACCCTCCTTAATTATCTTTTTGTAATTAAATGAATTTGTCCACTTAACGGCGGTGCATATATTGTTCAACTTGCACCAAGAGAAATGCAACGTGTCTACATATGTAGGGAAACAATTTGGCGTCGTATTTAATTTGATCTTATTATCAGGTGTTGATTACTGCTAGATAATAGGTAGGTTACCTTCCATATTTTTCAGTGTGGATTTGCAACTACAATTAGATTTTGATTTGGTCAATTAAGAAAAAGAGTATATGCGTAGTAATAGGGATGTTCAAATCCAAACCGATTCAAAATAAAACCGTAAACCAATCCAAAAAAATCAAAAACCGCAAAAAACCGAATTTTTTTGGATGTTGTTTTGTAAAAACCGCTAAGATCATATCGGTTTTTGGATCATTTTTTCAAAACCAAACCGAACCGCAAAAAGTAATATTAATACTATTTTTTTATAGTATTATATATTGCATTATTACATTGCTTGTTAAATTTTAATCTAATATATATTGCACTAATTTAATTTATATTATTATTACTTCATATGTTTCAAAAATAATCGATAATTTTCATACTATAATTTTAATTTTTTAAAGTATTTTGCAACTAACCTATTATTTACCGTGTATGTGTAATATTAAAATTAGATTCTTCAAAAAAGAGTAAATAAAAAAATATATTTTGCATTTTGGATATCCAAAAACCGATCCAAATTAAACCGCATATATTCAGATCGGATCGGTTCGAATTTTTTTAGAATACTCGTCCAAACCGAATCAAACCGCATGTGATTTTTATTTTCGATCGGTTGACATTTTACCTTAAAACCGATCCAAACCGCACCGCGAACACCCCTACGTAGTACTCATTTTCAATTTGTCAACTCAACTACAATTGTCAATTAATCATGCGATACTACGTGGGCTTCAATTCATGCCTAGTAGATAGGGGTGTTCATGGTTCTAAACTGCATTGAAACTGAACCACATTAATGGTTATAGATCAGTTTTTAAAATCACGGTAAGAAAAACTGGTTTATTTTTAAAAACAATTCAGTTCAAGTTAAAACCGATTCGAAGCCAGTTTAATATATTTGAACCATATTTTTTTTAGTGCACATTTTTTCTTTAGAATTTTATATTAATTTTTAATTAAATAATTTAAAATAAATAATTTAAATGAATAATATAATAATTATAAAACAGCTTATTACGATCTCTTTTTTAAAAACAACATATTCAAAACAGTTTATTTATGCAAAACAACTTATTAGGATCTCTTTTTAAAAAAGAACTTATTCGAAACAACTTATTTATGCAAAACAACTTATTATGATCTCTTTTTAAAAAACAGCTTATTCAAAACAACTTATTTATGACAAACACCTTATTAGGATCTCTTTTTTTCAAATGCAACTTATTCAAAACAGCTTATTAATGGAAAATAGCTTATTAGGATCTCTTTTTTCAAAAACAGCTTATTCGAAACAACTTATTTATGGAAAACACCTTATTAAGATCTCTTTTTCAAAAACAGCTTATTTATGCAAAACAGCTTATTCGAAACAACTTATTAATGGAAAACAGTTTATTAGGATCTCTTTTTTCAAAAACAGCTTATTCGAAACAGCTTATTTATGGAAAACACCTTATTAGGATCTCTTTTTTCAAAAACAGTTTATTTGAAATAGCTTATTTATGAAAAATAACTTATTAGGATCTCTTTTTCAAAAACAGCTTATTCGAAACAGCTTATTTATGCAAAACTGCTTATTAGAATCTCTTTTTTATAAAAAAATAATAATAATTTATTCGAAACAACTCATTAGGATCTCTTTTTCAAAAACAGTTTATTCAAAACAACTTATTTATCCAAAGCAGCTTATTAGGATCTCTTTTTATAAAAAAAAAAAAAAAAACAGCTTATTAGAAACAACTTATTTATGAAAAACAACTTATTAGGATTTCTTTTTCAAAAACAGTTTATTCCAAACAACTTATTTATGGAAAACAACTTATTAGGATCTCTTTTTTCAAAAACAGCTTATTCGAAATAGCTTATTCATGCAAAACAACTTATTAGGGTCTCTTTTTAAAAAAAAACAACTTATACGAAATAGCTTATTTATGTAAAATAACTAATTATGATCGCTTTTTTAAAAAAACAACTTATAGGAAACAACTTATCTTATGCAAAACAGCTTATTGAAGATCATAATAAGTTATTTTACATAAATAAGTTGTTTTTTAAAAAGAGATTGTAATAAGTTGTTTTTGAAAAAGAGATCCTAATAAGCTGTTTTCCATAAATAAGTTGTTTCGAATAAGTTGTTATTTAAAAAGAGATCCTAATAAGCTGTTTTCCATAAATAAGTTGTTTCGAATAGGATCTATTTGAAAAAGAGAACCTAATAAGTTGTTTTTTCATAAATAAGTTGTTTCGAATAAGCTGTTTTTTATTAAAAGAGATCATAATAAGCTATTTTGCATAAATACGTTGTTTTGAATAAACAGTTTTTGAAAAAGAGATCCTAATAAGTTGTTTTCCATAAATAAGCTGTTTTTTTTAAAAGATATCCTAATAAGCTGTTTTGCTTAAATAAGCTGTTTCAAATAAGCTGTTTTTGAAAAAGAGATCCTAATAAGTTGTTTTTTCATAAATTATCTGTTTTGAATAAGTTGTTTTTTTTAAAAGTGATCATAATAAGCTGTTTTGTATAAATAAGCTGTTTCGAATAAGTTGTTTTTGATAAAGAGATCCTAATAAGTTATTTTTCATAAATAAGTTGTTTCGAATAAGCTATTTTTTTTAAAGTGATCCTAATTGGTTGTTTTGCATAAATAAGCTGTTTTTGAAAAAGAGATCCTAATAAGCTTTTTTGCATAAATAAGTTGTTTCGAATAAGCATTTTTTGAAAAAGAGATCATAATAAGTTATTTTCCATAAATAAACTGTTTTGAATAAACTGATCTAGCTCAAAGACAACATTTTCACAAATCTTTTTCATGTACGGTTAGATTGTTTGATTATTTGATTTGTTTAAGTGTGAGATTTGAAGTGGTATGGAGAGAGCAAATGAGCAATGGTAGTCAACTACCATCAGAAAGGCCGAACTGTAGTTAACTACTGTTGGAGATAAAAGCGTATTTTTCATGTGTTTTTATGAAACAACTTATGTGAGAAAAGCAACTTTGCTATAAAAAAAATGACACAAGTGGTTATCGAAGCTTGATTTTATGAATATTGCTCTTCTCCCATCAATATTTGCTCATCCCCATACAAAATGGCTCAAATACCCCCTAACGTGGCTTAAGTCACGTATGTGTTAAACGCAACTTGACTTAACTCACGTTGTAAGCAACGTGACTTAAGTCATGCTCCCAACGCGACTTAACTCACGCTGATTTTGTGTCCACAACTAGAACAACTGTTTTGGCATTTTTACATAATTTCAATCATTCATTCAAACTTCCATATTCATTCATTCATGTTTTCATCATTCATTCAATCATACATACATTCATTCATTCAAATTTTAAATACGCAAAATAGACAAAAAAATTAACCAAAATGTCATAAAATAACATAAACGCGCAAATGTAAACATATTACAACCATATCCGTCAAAGTGTCATAAAAACATATAAATATATACAAATGTCAGGAAAATACTAAGAAAAACCCTAATTCTCCTGTGGACTATCTTCAAACAAAATGTGTTTAACAATACCACTTTGAGTTCATATGATAACAAGGTATTAAAAATGTCAATTGGATATCCTAATATTTGTTCAAGTGTGCATGACCATATACAAAAAGTTAAATGTCTTTAATTCAAGTATAGGTTATGGAAGAACAAATGAGAGTAAAGGAATTTACGAAAAGAAAGCTTATGTTGCAAGATAGAGTCTGAAGACAAAGGAGCGTCTGAAGAACCATCAGAATGGCGCAACAATGACGAAAATCGTATTCGAAGGTGAAAAAATCGCACTTGGTGATGTTTTTGAAATGTTTTGCAAATGACTGTTATATTTCTGACTTGCTGTGTTATAACAGCACGCAGCGTGTCTTAAGTCACGCTAGATTTAGAACATGTGTCAGTTAACTCACGCTGAAAGTACCTAGCGTGACTTCAATCATGCAGAGGTACTTTTGTCCATTCAATTGGGAAGGAGTGTTTTTTGATGGGAGTAGAGCAATTTTCTTATTTTATATGGGCTTCGCTAGATTGAATATTGGGGCCAATGGAAAGAATAATCATAAGATATTGAATATTGCTCTACACCCTGCACTTTTCGCTCGCACCCAGCTGAAAAGACCAAAATAGCCCAGCGCTAGTTAAGTCACGCTGCGTGACTTAACTTGCGCACGTTACAGTTTGTGCGCAACTTAAAAAACGCTATGCATGTTAAGTCATGCAGCGTTACTTAAGTCATTTAACAGCAACTCAGCAAACACAAACCTCCATTTTCCAACTTCTCTCAAACACAAAATTTTCAACCCCAAATTCGAATTTCACCATTCTTGCGTCATTCAAGGTCAATTTCGCCCATAATATCAAGTAAGTGATGATTACCCTACTTCATTGCATTTCTTGGTTGAAATTTTTGAATTTTTGAAGAAATTTAACATTTTTAGGTTTTTATAAATTTTGCTTGCATGTTAGTTTTTATGATTGTTAGTGATGATTTAACTTAGGAATTGTTGTTTAGATGTTGTTTATGGTACAAGTGGTAGTTTAGGGTTTAGAAATTGTTAGATTTCTTAGTTGTTTAAAAATTGCACTCTATGTGTTTGGTAAAATGTCAAAATGGTTTCTTTTGTTTTTTTTATTGCTAATGATGAAATTAGT
Organism: Medicago arabica; assembly: GCA_946800305.1. Classification (NCBI taxonomy): domain Eukaryota; kingdom Viridiplantae; phylum Streptophyta; class Magnoliopsida; order Fabales; family Fabaceae; genus Medicago; species Medicago arabica. Next base: position 51,729,134 of record OX326968.1, read on the forward strand.
TAGAATATAGTTTATTAATGTTGATTATAGTATGTTTGACTACAATGTGGTAAATTACGGATTGAAATGACATTGTCAAAACTTTAGTGTTGTTCTTGAATTGTTAGAAATGACACAATGTTCGTGTGAAAATGTGTCATTGATTTTGTGCTTTTCAAAATGTTGTGTTGTGCAGATATGTCTCACAGGCAGAGGACTGACAGACTTAGGTTAGGGAGGTCTACCTCTACTAGTAGTGCACGGAGGGAGAAGCAAGCAGCAATCTCTCCTTTACATGGCCGAGGTCGAGGGAGAGTGGGGGGCACGAGACTTGCCAGTGTTGATGATGTTGGGCCCTCTTCATCACAGACTGGTCTATCCTAGACGATAAACCCGACGCAATATCAGGTTTAGACAGTACGGGTATGTCCAGACACGGCCCAGGTCTCCTACAATTGTTGAGCTTATTGCGGTAAATGATGTGTCCCAGGTTTTCTTGGAGTTTGCTCTACATGTCCTCAGCCAGTAGCAAAGGGGTGAACCGGTGCCAGAGGACCAACCGTGGTCTTATAGTATGGAGTACATGAGATGGTTCGTTAGAGTATCACATCCTATTGTGAACCCCATGCGGCCATTCCTGACTACGCCGCTCAGGCACCTCCTCATCGTGTCCCTCCTTACGAGGAAGTTCTTGTTGAATAGCAGTGGATCAGACATCCTCCCGACCCATACCAGATCATCGCCAACATCAGAGGCAGAGTGGATAGTGTTATGGGGCATCCTGATGTGTTTGGTAATCCAGAGGTACTTCACAGCAGGGTATACAATCTGAGTAGAGCATGTTGGAACAGATGTTGGTTCAACGACGGAGGAGTAGGAGTCCACAAGAGTAGGGTGGTCAAAAGTATTTTCTAATATGTTCTAAAGTTTAAATCATATCATATCATATATTTAACAAACTGAGCTTTAATGTTCAAATTCAGCATAAGCATGACATATGACGCAAAAAAAGAAAGTGAAGAAAGATGATGAAGATGAGCAGTTGAAAAGAAAATACATATCCAAACACGGCAACAACAATTTTACAATTATCTCTACAACAAAAAATATATACAAAAGTAATGGATCTGCAAAAGCAAAAGAGGAACTGCAAAAGCAAAAGAGGAAAACCAAGTAAGAATCAACTTCATAAGAAAATATATCATTTGAATCTTCTTTGTTGTCATACAAATTTGTCCTGATGCAATGTTTTTCCTTTGAGTAGCAGGAAAGGTAGGTGTGAGAAGATGAGATATCTAGAGAAAACCTGGCCTAATTTTTTTGAAATGTTTGTTGTGGTTTTATAAAACAGCCATTGAAGGTTCTGTTCCGGATCATTTTTCCAAGAAAAAAAAAAAACCGGAAATTTGCAGAAAAAATAGTTTTTTTTTCTTTCTGTTAGTATTAATAGTATCAGATCTAAAAAACCTAAAAAAGATTAATTGATCTACATAACAAAATCTTACATCTTTAGAAAATGCAAGAGAATTAGATCCAATTTCATCTTATGACTGTTGTTGTTACATAGATTTAAAGAACTTGGCCTTGATGAAGATACCAACCCAGTTTCAGACCATAACAACAGCGGTTACAATTTCCGGCGCGGAGGTCGCAATTTCCTGCACGGAGGTAACCGGGAAAAGAGTTGGAGGAGAGTCTTTTTATGGTGTTGATTTTTCAAAAGGCTGTCTGTGTTGGCCGAGATCTAGCTAAGAAGGTGCTGGTTGAGAAGTTTACAAATCTATTTGATCTGGAAATATATTTAATAGAATGATAGATGATAAGGAATAGGTCAAGATTATGAGTGTGATTCAGCCAAAGGCAGCCGAAAATTAATCATGGAGGTTGTTTGTGAACAATAACCCGACGACTAGGGTTTGTTGGAAGAGGAGAGCTTCTCGAATTCCTTTGGTGAAGAGAGAGAATAAAAAAAAAAAAAAGAGCACTTGTGTATAAATAATACTAATAAAAGAGGGTGGAAGAGATAAATTAAAAAACTTAAAAGTGGAGGTTATCGAAAAGAAAAATAAAACAAATGGTAGCCTGTACGGTACAATAGGTTCAATTGTTATTAAATTCCATGATACAAAAGATACATATAAATGGCTGATGTAGTACAAGTGTGAATTTTTTTTGATATGAGTGATTAGAAGTAAGTTAAATATTAGACTTTAACGACGATGATGGGTTAACAATTTAAAATAATTTTGCACACATAATTAATTAAAATATTTTGAATGGTTTATGTGACAATTCTAAATGTTTTAATTTGTTGTATATGTAGAATTTTTTTGGACTCTCAACTACACGAGACATGTTGTCATTTGTAAAAAATTGTTCTTAAATGAGATTGAACCTTCACCGACTAAAATGTAAAAGATAGGTGAGCATTGACTAAAATTTTAGAAATAACAAAGTATGAAAGAAATTGACATTGACTAAATAGAATTGCCATGCCCCCTTAAAAAACAAGCATGCAGACGACAAGTTGTCGTTAATAAAATACACAAGAGAAGTTGAGATTGATTGAATTAAACTATCATGTACTTGACAAGGTTTCACTAATCAAATTTTATAACTAACTCAAATGTATGTGGTAAGTTGTTACTTAATAAACCAAGTTTAATACACGAGAAGTTGACTAAAATTTCATAAATTAACTCAAATGCAAATGATAAGTTGTCACTGATTAAACTAACTTTGATACACGGTACAAGCTGTTATTTATAAATATAAATAAAAATTGTTCATGCTAAAATGTTTATATAGTATTTAGAAAATCGCTTCACTACAATTCTATAATGATATTGAACCCTTATCAACAAGAACATGTATGATAAGTGGGTATATGCTAAAGTTTCGGAAATTACTAAAATGCACGAGAGAAGTTGCCATCAATTAAATAGAACTATCATGCATGAGACAAACTGTCATTAATAAAATGCACTGAAACGTTGACATTGTATAAAATAAGTTATCATACAGTTGAAAAGTTTTCAATGATCCTATTTTAGAATTAACTTAAATGCACAGGTTAAGTTGTCGCTGACTAAACTAATTCTAATACACGGGACAAGTAATCGGTTATACAAAGTTTATAATTATTATAATAGACGGGCCATGTTGCTATTGATATAAATTTTAGAATAATTCAAGGGTAAAATCAATTGTAGAAGGCAAAAACTACAAATTGTAGCTTCAAATTGAATAAACTGTACATGCAAAATCAATTATACTTTAAATCATCCAAACATCATAAAATCAATTATACAACCTCTAAAATCACTTTTGACCCTCTAGAATTGAAACCAAACACATGCTTATAAATATAAAAAAGACAATTTAAACACAATTTGAGGATTAATTCTGATATTTGCTAATAATATGAACTAAGAGTTTATAAAAATACTATATATAAAAAAATCCATATAAAATTTCCACTACCAAAATTTTATAAAGAATGTATGATTCATACACGGGACTCAGTTTAGACACTAATCTAATGTATACATATACATAAGAAACTTAACGACTGTCAAAGTTATTGTGTTGTCATAACCTAATACTTTGGTTTGTTTTAATAACTTAATTTTGAGGATTAATTATGATCTTTGGTCATAAAATGAACTAAGAGTTTATAAAAATACGATATAAAAAAAACCCCGTATCAAATCTTCACTACCAAAATTATCCAAAGAGTGTATGATTGATTCACGGGACCCAATTTGAACACTAATCTAATGTACACATATGCATAAGAAACTTACATTGTGTTGTCTTAACCTAATACTTTGATTTGCTTTAATAACTATATTTTGAGGATTAATTATGATATTTGGCAATAAAATGAAATAAGAGTTTATAAAAATACAATATATAAAAAAATCCATATCAAATCTCTACTACCAAAATTAGTAAAAAAGTGTATAATTGATTCACAGGACCCAATTTGAACACTAATCTAATGTATAGATATGCGTAAAAAACTTAGACCGTCAGAGTTATTGTGTTGTCCTAACCTAATACTTTGATTTGCTTTAATAAATCAATGTTGAGGATTAATTATAATATTTGCCAATAAAATGAACTAAGAGTTTATAAAAATATTATATATAAAAAAATCCATATAAAATTTCCACTACTAAAATTATCCAAAAAATGTATAATTCATACACGGGACCCAATTTAAACATCAATCTAATGTATACATATACATAAGAAACTTAACAACGGCCAAAGTTATTGTGTTGTCCTAACCTAATACTTCGGTTTGATTTAATAACTAATTTTGAGGATTAATTATGATGTTTGGTAATAAAATAAACTAAGAGTTTATAAAAATATTATATAAAAAAAACTTCATATCAAATCTCCGCTACCAAAATTATCCAAAGAGTGTATAACTGATGCACAGGACCGAATTTGAACATTGATATAATGTATACATACACATAAGAAACTTAACGACTACAAAAGTTATTGTACTGTCCTTGCTTAATATTATGGTTTGCTTTGATAATTCGATTTTGAAAATTATTTTGATATTTACTAATAAAACAAATTAAGATTTTGTAGAAATACTGTATCAAGGTTTTTTTTAAAGGACTATATCAATTTTTTTTAAATGCTCCATAGAACATTTCCATTACCAAAATTACTCAAATAAAGTATAATTGATACACGGAACTCAAAATTACTCACCTATTATAGTATACTAATTTTGTTACCACATAATAAGTTAAAGTTAATAACAAATGATAAAAATGAAAAATCATTATAATTTTTTTATAGCATTATCTACTATTTTTTTTGTTCTCACCGACACACCTCATCGCACAATGACACACGTCTCGCCACTCGGCGCAGCCGCACTACCCGTGCTATAGTACGTGTATCTCGACTAGTCTCTCTTGATATAAGAAGGGAAGATGTTGTGGAAAATCTATTATTACCCTAAGCTGGTTGATTGCCAAATCACACAATTGAGAGTAAAAGTTGTCTAAAAATTACTTTATTGAATTAAATGACCACAATTAACTACAATGATGTCATGTAACTACTCAAAGTATTTGGTTTAGTTTATTTGCTCTACAAAAACACTTTTTCCCTTACATTGCAGGTAAATGAAACTCCTCTTATCTTCACAAAGGTATGAAGATGATAATGAACTCATTTTTTGGTTGTGCATTGTCTTTATTTTTTTCCCTTCACATCAGATCTCTAACAAGCTATAACATGTTAAATGGAGCTCTTTTTTATGTAAGATCCGTGCATAAATGCATAAGAAACAATATACACATATATTATATTCTACAACGAACTAATCAATATCAACATTATTTTAATAATGACGAAGACAAAAAAAAAAAGGAAAAGACCAATCTTATTAGAGAAAGTGCATCTAACAGGAAATAACATGGAGACTCACCACTACTGGACAAGACTGAACTCCACTCTGCAATTAGATTTACTTTATTTTTTATAAACTCAATGATTTTATTTTACACATACTTGTCTTTTAATATATGAACTTACAGAATCATCAACATCACATATGAGGCAAAACAAGAAAAATGTAGAAAACTGGAAATGATCAAGATGAGAAGATAAAGAAACTCTTACATCTCTTGACAATAAAACAAAATCACGTTCATGTAATGGAAACAAAATATGTAAACAACTTGACCTTGATGAAGACAACAACCCAGGTTTGAGACCATAACATCAGTGTTTGTGCACAAATTCTGACCCAAACCTGGACCAAAACATACAAGATTAGGATGAAAACACGTCAGCTCTTTTCCGGCGCAGTGGTTGCAAACTCCGACACAGTGGTAACCGGCGAAAGTGGTCTGATCCTGATTTTTTTTAATGGGTTTTGTAGAGAAGATGGAGAAGATGGTTTTTCAAAAACTTGTATGTGGTTGTCTAGATCTAACCGAAAATTACTGATGAAAAGGAGAGGATGAAGATGGTGGAACAATGAAACGTCGCCGCCGGAGACACATTGAAGTAGAGGTGTGCAAAAATGCAGTTAACTGAATTGTATCCATAAACTGAACTAAACTGAACCACAAGAAAACTGCACCATATTAAATGGTTTATGAACTGAACCATAAATTTAAACCAATTGAGCAGTTCTAGTTTAAAACCGGTTCAGAACCAGTTTAATATATTTGAACCATATTTTTGTTAGTGCACTTTTTTTAAAACAACCTATAAGGATATCTTTTAAAAAATAGCTTATTCAAAACAACTTATTTATGGAAAACAACTTATTAGGATCTCTTTTTCAAAAACTGCTTATTCGAAACAACTTATTTATGGAAAAAAGCTTATTAGGATCTCTTTTTATAAAAAACAAAACTTATTTAAAACAACTTATTTATGAAAAACAACTTATTATGATCTATTTTTCACAAACAGCTTATTCGAAATAGCTTATTTATGCAAAACAGCTTATTAGGTTCACTTTAAAAAAAACTGCTTATTCAAAATAGCTTATTTATAAAAAACAACTTATTAAGATCTTTTTTTCAAAAACAGCTTATTCGAAACAACTTATTTATGGAAAAAAGCTTATTAGGATCTTTTTTCATAAAAAAAAACTTATTTAAAACAGCTTATTTATGAAAAACAACTTATTATGATCTATTTTTCAAAAACAGTTTATTCAAAATAGTTTATTTATGCAAAACAGCTTATTAGGATCACTTTAAAAAAACAGCTTATTCAAAATAACTTATTTATAAAAAACAACCTATTAGGATCTATTTGTCAAAAACAACTTATTCGAAACAACTTATTTATGGAAAACAACATATTAGGATCTCTTTTTAAATAACAGCTTATTCGAAACAGCTTATTTATGGAAAACAACTTATTAGAATCTCTTTTTCAAAAACACCTTATTAGAATCTCTTTTTTAAAAAACAACTTATTAAAAAGTTGTTTTTGAAAAAAGAGATCCTAATAAGCTGTTTTTCATAAATAAGCTGCTTCGAATAAGTTGTTTTTTTATAAAAAATTCTAATAAGTTGTTTTGCATAAATAAGCTGTTTTTGAAAAAGAGATCCTAATAAGTTGTTTGTCATAAATAAGTTGTTACAAATAAGCTGTTTTTTTTTTTTTATAAAAAGAGATCCTAATAAGCTGTTTTACATAAATAAGTTGTTTTTGAAAAAGATATCCTAATAAGCTGTTTGTCATAAATAAGTTGTATTTTGAAAAAAGATCCTAATAAGTTGTTTTGCATAAATAAGTTGTTTTTGAAAAAGAGACCCTAATAAGTTGTTTGTCATAAATAAGTTGTTTCAAATAAGCTGTTTTTTTATAAAAAGATATCCTAATAAGCTGTTTTACATAAATAAACTGTTTTAAATAAGTTGTTTTTTTAAAAAGAGATTCTAATAAGTTGTTTGTCATAAATAAGTTGTTTTGAATAAACTGTTTTTTTAAAAAGAGATCCTAATAAGCTATTTTGCGTAAATAAGTTGTTTCAAATAAGTTGTTTTTAAAAAAGAGATCCTAATAAGTTGTTTTGCATAAAAAGTTGTTTTGAGTAAGTTGTTTTTTAGAAAGATATCGTAATAAGTTGTTTTATAATTATTATATTATTCATTTAAATTATTTAGAAAGATATCTGAAGAAAAAAAAATCGCATTAAAAAAAATATGGTTCAAATATATTAAACTGGTTTTGAACCGGTTTTAAATCTGAATTGAATTGTTTTTCAAAATAAACCAGTTTTTCTCAAAGTGGTTTTAAAAACTGAGTAACCATTAATGTGGTTCAGTTCTAATGCACTTTAGAACCATGAACACACCTACATTGAAGGAGGGAGGCGGCGGCTAGGGTTTGTTTGTGAATGAGAGAGTTTTTCAGATTTTTTTTGGTGAAGAGAGAGAAAAATAACTATGGAATGAATATAGTATGTGGGGGATAAAGTTAAATGAAAAATAATAATAATAAAAGAAAATTATATAAAAAAAAGACTCCCAGCTTGTACGAGATACTAAGGGGTATGTGTTTTTTTGATTGCAAAATTGGCGTAACATAATAATAATAATAATAATAATAATAATAATAATAATAATAATCTATAATATATATATATATATATATATATATATATATATATATATAAAGAAAACTACCCCTTTCAGCACACTTTTGGGTTGGACTTTTCTTTCCAAAAATACCCTTAATTTTTAGTTTTAATTTTATTTTAAATACAAATAACACACGTAACAAATAAATCTATACTATATATAAAGAAAACTACCTTTTTCAACACTTTCGGGTTGGATTTTTCTTTCCAAAAATACCCTTAATTTTCAATATAAAAACACATGTTACAAATAGATAAGAATAAATTCAAATATTAAAACAAATGTAACAAACACGATATGAATATATGTATATCTGTTTTTTTTTTCTTCTTCTAACTTTTTCATTATTAAAAAACAGATGAGTATATTTATACTAACTTTTTCATTATTCCAATTATACTCTTAAACAACAATTATTCTATAATAAAGATTATTGTTCGTGTCATTAAAAAAATAACAAACATTTATATTTTTTCTTTTAATCAAAACCAAAATTTCATAAAAAAATACCGCTCATAATTTTCAATCGTTAGCACAATAAAAAGAGCAGAAAGATGGGCACGAAGTGCCCGTTTTTCGCTAATAATAATAATAATAATAATAATAATAATAATTTATCATAAAAATAATAATAGTAGTTTAATTAACCTTTAAAAAAATAGTTAAATTAATGTTATTTTACGCATATATCTAACAACGTGTTGTCACATTAATTAATTCATATTGAAACTTTTTTTTATATTCATAAAAATATCAAATAAATAAATTTCATTGTTACATAATAAAAATAACGGTAAAATATTGATAATCTTATATGTACAAAGAGACATGTGACAAAGATTTCTTATTTATAACTATTTAAAAATATATGCGATATTTATCACGGTTGAAAATAAAAAACAAATAAATAAGACAAATATTTTTAATCGATAGATAGAAATCAAGAATAAATATTTGTCGGTGATACATACAAAGAGACATGTGACAAAGATTTGTGATTGATAGATATAAGAAAGCAAGAGCCAAATATTTGTCACTTATAAATTGTAAAAAATGTCACACAAATATTTTTCGTTAACACATAAAAATTTAGAACAAATATTTGTCACTGATGTGTACATATAAGCACGTGACAAAGATTTTCCATTGATAAATAGAACTATCTCACCACAAAAAAAAAAAACTTGAACCATCATGCCCCCTCAAAAAAAAAATCATGCACAAGAGACAATTTTTTTTTGTTTTGAAATGGGAAATTCACATTGATTAAATTAAATTATCATGCACTTGACAACTTTTCGCTAATAAAATATCATAATTAACTTAAATGCATGAGATAAATTGTCATTGACTAAACTAACTTTGATATACCGGACAAGTTGTTATTTATAAAAAAAATTGTTTATCCTTAAACGTTTCTACTATTTAGAATATCACCTCCCTCTTCAATTCTACAATGATATTGAACCTTCATCGACTAATATACACGAGATATGTGAACATTGACTAAGATTTTAGAAATAACCAAAATGAAAGTTGAGAAATTGTATTGATTAAATACAACAGTCATGCATGATATAAGTTATCCATAATAAAATCCACAAGAGAAGATGACATTGATTAAATTACAATATAGGCAATTTTTCACTAATAAATATTCAGAATTAACTAAAATAAACACGATAAGTTGTCACTGACTAAACTAACTTTGATACACATGACAAGTTGTCATTTATAAAACATTGTTCATGACAAAGATTTTATACTATTTAAAATATCACCTCACTTAAATTCTTCAAAGGTATTGAATCTTCATCAACTAGAATTAACATGATAAATGGGCATTCTTTTAAATTTTCTAAATAACTAAAATGCATGGGAAAAATGTGCATTGACAAATATTTTCAAAAGTAAATCAAATGCACGGGATAAGGTGTCACTGACTAAACTAACTTTAGTACACGGGACAAGTTGTTATTTATAAAAAATGTTGGCCTAAATGCTTATTTGGTCCCTTAACTTGATTTTAAGTATCTGTTTGGTCCCATAAATAATAAAGGTTCGTTTAGGTCCATTGACTTTATTTAAAGTATCAGTTTGGTTCTTTCTGTTAATTTAATTCAAAAAAGCGTTAAATTTAGGGACCAAACTAATACTAATTAAATAAGCTAAGAGACCAAACCAATACTAATTAAATAAGTTAAGGGACCAAAATTTCAAGTTTTTTGAATTAAATTAACAGAAAGGACCAAGCTGATACTTTAAATAAAGTTAAAGGATCTAAACGGACTATTTATTACTTATGGGACCAAACCGATATTTGAAATCAAGTTAAAGGACCAAAAGAGCATTTAAGCCAAAAATGTTCTTGCAAAAACAATTATACTATTTAGAATATCACATAACTTTAATTCTACAACTATATTAGACTCTCATCAACTAAAATGAACACGATAAGTGGTCATTGTCTAAAAATTCATAAATATATAAAATCCTTGAGAGAAGTGGACATCGATTAAAATTTCATAATTCATTTTTTTGTTAAAAAATTCTATTTTTGTAACAAGTCATCAATGATATAAATTTTTAAATAAATATTATACATGAAATAAGTCGTCGGCGATACCAATTTTTGATATTATACACGAGACATGTTGCCACTCTTAAAAAGTTAAAAGTTGTTATTATGCACGGAACAAGTTGTCATTGATAATGAAAATTAAAATATTTATAACACAATAGACAAGTCGTCCTTGATATAAATTTTAAAATTATTATTATACATGGGCGAAGTCGTCACTGATGCAAATCTACTAGCATCTAATTCCACTAACAATAATAATAATACATAAAAACTGAAGTCAACCAAAATTTCAAAATCGTCTTTATTAAAACTCTTCATCTTCTTAATTTCATGTGCATAACGTAACATTCTGTTTTCCCAACATATAAATAAATATAAAATATATCAGAGTGCATCATAAACAAGATGTCACTTAACGTTCTTCAAAAATCATTTCATCACAAATAGGGTTAAAATTCACTATTTAATATAACACGTGCTTTCAATAATTCAAACAATGTCGCAGCGGAAAATATTCAACGTTTAAATCAAAACTTGACACTAGGCCTCAACGTCATCAACATAATAAAAACTCCAATTAAAAATGGTTTAACAGCATCTTATAAAGAGATATGTAACAAAGGAAAACAAAACACATAAGATTCCCCATCCCGTTACGTATCAGAGCATGACTCCTATGACGACACAAGAACTCAACTCACATCAGTGGCTACTCCTAGATATCTGCATGTTACCTACGTAGAGGCAACATTCAAACAGAAGGGGTGAGATTTCACATTCATTAATAATAAACAACAATTCATAAAGAATAATTAATCAATATAAAACAGCCACAAGTACTTCATATAATTTCAGATATAAATCATTAATTAACTTCGTTCATCAATGCAACAACAACGACTAAACAATGCAACAACAACGACTCAACAAATGCAACAACAATGACTCAACAAATGCAACAACAACGACTCAACAAATGCAATGTAATTATGCATGTGGTATCAATAGAGCGTCAAGCTCCCTTGGTTAATGCCGTAATTCGACTTGACAGGCATAAAACCTCCTTCGCTACAACTTGACAGGCTACAACCCCCTTCGCTTGACACATGTTTATGCAATGATACGACTCAAAATGTAACAACAATAACATCATTTAATCATAGATTCAACCATAAATCATAACAATATATCAATATGACTCACCAATTCATTATCAAAAGAAAACTAAGTTTGATTCAACAAGACATAGATTAAATACTCTTAAACATTCTAATTAAACTCGTAGTACTTAGGATTTGAAGTTTGGAAGCAAACCAAAAGTTTCGGGTTGATTTAGAAGCGGTTATGCTAAATTTTCTTAAAAGTCTTCCAAGATCCACTTGGAGTGTTTCTATCATAATTCAAAATCCACAAAACATTTTCAAGTCAAACCAAAGTCATTGGAAAGCTAACTCAATTATCTAAAACTTTCATGTTTATACCAAAAGCCAATTCAAAACAGAAATGTGTGTAAAAGACTAAAGAACGCTAAACAGGGAATGCTGTTAGAGGACATTTCGCGCAAGCGAAACAAATCTCGCGCAAGCGAGATTAACGTTGAGAGAAGGCTCAATCTCGCTGTTGATCTCGCTTGGGGCTCGCTTAAGCGAACTGGGCCCTGTTTATGATGAACACTTACGGATTTTCGCCATTTTTAGCCCAAAACCCCAAAATTTGATCTTCCAAATACCCAAACTCATTTCAAAGGTTGTTTACAGGTATATGTACTTAAAAGAGCTTTCAAAAACACAATTTTCGACATTCTAACCTCCAAAATTGACAGGAAACATTACCTTGATAATCTACAACCTAGACAGTAACTTTTACGTTAATTCATGTGATTACCTATGTTTTTAACAATTTAATTCAATTCAAAACCTAATTTTCACAACAACAAAAACTCAATAACAAGAGATTAAACCTTATTAGAATTATATACTTATGATTAAAGAAGGTTAGCCCCACCTTTACCTTAGATTGAATCTCTGAATTCTACAAGCTTCCTCTTAACCCTAGTTTTCTTCTTATGCCTCCGCTATCTTTTTCTATCAAAAACCGTTTCTACAAGCTCTTCTCTGTTTTCTCCCAAAACTGTTTTAACCCTAATTCTCTAATCTCCTCCTCTATTTATAACCACCAAGAGTTTGTTTCTCAATTAATCTTTTTAATAGGCTTACTATCTACACACCCTCAGATTGGTTACTAATTCTATAACAACTATTCAGCTCCACTATTTACACCTAATTCTATTCTTAACCTTAACAAATCTCTCTCATTCCAAAACCGCCCTTATGCCTCAATAATCGAATTTAATTAGATCTCATTCACTATTAAAGTCATAACAAACTATTAATAACTACCCACTAATAACTACCAAAAATCACCCAAAACATCACTCATCGCAATTATTCAAATAAAATATATAAAAAGACACTAAACTCGATATAATAAATAAATAATAAAAATGGGGCGTTACACATAATGGTCATTTTGTAAAATTGAATTTATTTTTTTATTAAAACTAATTACGGACACTTGTCATCACAAGTGTAACTAATTTCCACTGATAAATATGAAACTAATTTATTTATTTTGATGGACTTTAATTTTTATATATATTGTTAGTAGCAATAGATGCATACTCCATTTTTTAATCATAATATAAGTGAAAAACTAACTTAAACATTTAAAAAATCAATATTATACGTGAGATGACATGCTATCATTGAGTACAAATTTAAAATAATCATAACAAAAGAGAGAAGTTGTCGCTGATATAAATTTCAAGATAATTATTAACCAGATGACATTTCATCACTATTATATATTATAAAAGATTTATTATAAGTTGTCACTCTTAGCATTAAAAATTATTATTATACACGGACGAAGTCGTCACTGATACATATCTACTAACATCCACTTCTACTAACAATTAATTTTACACACGGGCGAAGTCGTCACTGATACAAATCTATTAACATCTACTTCTACTAACAATAATAACAATGTATAAAAATCAAAGTCCACCAAAATTTCATAATCGTACTTATTAAAACTCATTATCTTCTTAATTCCATGTGTTAACTTTAAAAGATTTATTATACACGAAACAAGTTGTCACTATTAGCTTTAAAAATTATTATTATACACGGGCGAAGTCGTCACTGATACATATCTCCTAAGATCTACTTCTAGTAACAATTAATTTTACACACCGGCACAATCGTCACTGATACAAATCTACTAACATCTACTTCTACTAACAATAATAACAATATATAAAAATCAAAGTCCACCAAACTTTCATAATCGTACTTATTAAAACTCATTATCTTCTTAATTCCATGTGTTAACTTTAAAAGTATTATTATACATGAAACAATGTCACTGTTAACTTTAAAAATTATTATTATACACGAGCGAAGTTGTCACTGATTCATATCTAATAACATCTACTTCTACTAACAATTAATTTTACACATGGGCGAAGTCGCCACTGATACAAATCTACTAACATCTACTTCTACTAACAATAATAACAATATATAAAAATCAAAGTCCACCAAAATTTCATAATCATACTTATTAAAACTCGTTATCTTCTTAATTCCATGTGTTAACTTTAAAAGATTTATTATACATGAAACAAGTTGTCACTGTTAATTTTAAAAACTATTATTATACACGGTAACAATGGATCAGTGCTCTCCCGAAACTAAATACAGAGACATAAATGGTATAAAAAAATGCAATTGAATCGATTGAATCATATTATATAACCATGAATTCAAAACAAATATGTCACGTTAATATCAAAAGAAGACCGTTCATGTTCTAAGTTCTAACTAAATAAAACAACATGCCAAAAACTCGAATCATGTCTAAATCCAACAAATAATTAGAAGAGATCGGAATGACAACACATGTACAATTTAATCTTTGTGTTCTTCAAGTAATTCGTGTGGCCATGTCAGTTTTACCGAAGCCCACGGTAGGCACCACCTATACTTTCAGCGAGTACAACAATAGTGACCATGTCGGCAATGTGCCAAGCCTGAGGTCCGAAAGTGGTATTTTGTGAACATGATGATCCTTCCTTGTGAATCTCTCTCCATAATTTATACAAATGGTTTTTGGAAAGGCTAGGAAGTTATGGGGAGTTGGAGGGAGATAGAGAATGAAGACGAGTTGGAGAATGATGGGCGAGTTGGAACCAGACCAATATAGGACGGTGCCTCCGACCCAATATTATTATACCAGCCCAAATTCAAAACGAAATTTGACTGGATTCTTGAATACATAAACATAAATTTGTAAAAATAAAAACGGACATTTTCTATGGTACACTTAAAAAATCAAATGTAACGCTACACATGATTTTTAAATTTATAGTTAAATGATATTTATTTTTTTTAAAAAAAATTATTTCCTATTATTTACAATTATAATATTTCCTTACGAGATAATATTTCATACTCCCCTAAAAAAAATTGTTGTTAATTTATTGATTTAGGAAACAAATGTACTGATACAATTTGAAAGGTACAACGTAGAAAACGTAAAAGTGCAGAAGATTAAAACTACATGAATCATAGAACTAAACGAAAGAAAAAACCTAAATTTAACTTGGATAGAAAAGCATTGACATACTTAAGAAAAATAGGGAATTGACAATCAATTGTAGTTTCTTTGCTTATCAAGCGTTTGAATTGTATGTCGAGTTTGAAGATCTTTGACGCGTGCAAAAAAAAAACGTTTGAATTGTATATAACTTCGTATCCCTATCGAGCAAAATCCCTTATTTTATTTTCTTCCATAACTTCATTTTGTGGCACCCATGCGTTGCCTTTTTTGCGTTTAATTTTATCTTACACAAATATTAAATTTGCCACCGATCAACATGATTGGGATTAGGAGTAACATATCAAAGAGATTAGGTGTGTTCCAACGTCGATGTCGGATACGTATCGTGTCCGACACCAAAATATACGATTATATTAAATTATGTCATTCTATCATATTATTTAGTATTCAAGTGAGGAGCCATATATAAGCTTGTGCAGGCACCGACATGCACAAACTCTTGAGAATTTTTCTTATTATATGTTACACTTTGATTATCCACCCACACCCAATAGAAATTTTATGTGTTATTCCGTAAGTGTAACTCAGTCGGTAGCCATCATAGACATTATTTGTAGGGGTTGAGGTTCAAACTTCAAATTCTCTACTTCATACTTATAGTGTGTGAATCTAGTCACTAGAATATTTGACTAAAAAACAATTAGAGTCCAGAAGTTTTACTCCACTCAACCCACATAGACATGACAACAAAATCCGCCCCCGCACAGGCCCAGCCGCCCCCGTCCCAAATTTAACGGGGAAAAGCCGGTTTAATTGGATGTGGGTGTGGGGGAAATCTGAATTTTTAGTACGGGGGCGGGGTCGGGGGATGCTTACACCCGCGCCGCACCCACTCTCGTCCTGCACCCGCTTTTTAAAATTTACTTTATTAAATTTTATAATCTTATTTTCATAAGCACCAACCTATTTTAATATATTATTACTCTTTAGAAACATAATTATTATAATTGTTTTGCTCTTTTAAAAAAAGTTTATTAGATCTTTAATTATTAATATAATTATTGTTTTTTTATTGTTATGAAAAATATGCATTTTTTAAATATT
Organism: Medicago arabica; assembly: GCA_946800305.1. Classification (NCBI taxonomy): domain Eukaryota; kingdom Viridiplantae; phylum Streptophyta; class Magnoliopsida; order Fabales; family Fabaceae; genus Medicago; species Medicago arabica. Next base: position 51,745,577 of record OX326968.1, read on the forward strand.
TTATAAAAAATAGAGTTTTCAGGGGTGGGGGTGGGGGCGGGAGACCCGTCCCCATTGGGGGTGGGGTTAGGTGTTCAATTTTTACCCCTAATATAGTTTGAGGACGGGGCGGAGACGGGGATGCTTAAACCCGCCCCCGACCCTCCCCATTGCCATGTCTAAACCCACATCATACGCACGTCACACCCAAACATGTATTCCATTTATCTTTTTTATTAAAACAAACAATTCAACAAACTCATAACACTCTTGTTACTTTCTTTCTCACCGAAAGAACACCCACACACTCTACAAACAAAACCTACATGCCACACATGCTAAGTTTTAATTTTAAACTTGTGAAGGTTTGTTTACCCTCGTAAATATAACTCAGTCAATAGCTACCATAGATATTATTTTTATCCATGACATAAAAATAGAATAAACGAATGGCTAAGTTACTGTATTGAAAATTGGGAGCATTACATATGATATTAGTTCAATAGTGTATTGTATGACTTGAAGTTTGAACATAATTTTAATTGTAGTAATTTTGTTTATTTCTATCAATAAGCAATGCAAAAATGAAATGTAATATACATATTTAATGATATACATTTATAGAAATGATATTGATGTTCGGTGTCCGTTTCTACCCGGTTGTGATGTTTCCATAACGTGTGTTATAGTGGCATGAATTATAGCAAAAACTAACACAATACAGACTAGCCAAAGTAATATCTACGTAAATATGTTGGAACTGCGATGTGGCACCTGTATTGGCGCTTGGTTTGGTGCTGGCGCTGAAACATTAATGTCATTTGGTTCTTGTATCGGTGCTGGTGCTGGCATTAGCAATGGAGAATTTGGAGCATAACTTGAAAGTGACTTCGAACTCCGTTTTGGAGAGGGTTGTGATACTTTCACTTTACTCTCCATTGCTAACATACTGGGGGATGGAGCAGTTGTACTAACATGCACTGCATAATGAACATGAAATAACCTTATTAGCATCAAATAATGTAAACATAATTATCAATATATAAACTTAGACTCGTTAAAAAAGAAAAGCATATAAACTTAGAAGGGAATTAAACTGTTATAAAAGAAGAAAAGATAAAAGAGGTAGAGTTAATTATTTACAATGACAAGGAAGGGATACTCCACAAACAGTAAGCAATTTGGCTATGTTTGTGGCATCGAAAGGCAAATTGTGGATTTCCAATTTAATATCACAAATGCAACAATAAGAAGTAGCTATAATAGATTCAATAGCAGAACAACATGAATGGTTGTGAATTGTTGTCCGGTGAATATGGCTTACACTCCTTCATCATATTACTTACATTGACAACACAATGATCACTTTTGCCATCTTGCTACACTCAAACGAACCTGGGATGAGAAGGGAAAAGAGCAAACCTATTTTGAGAAATTTGCTATATACTAACTGAACTAGCTAGCCTATCACAAACTCACACGAGCTCAACTAATGTCTATCACACCTTATTTTAAGGGTCAAATAGACAACTACATTACCGAGCAATAAAACATGGGGTAAGAAGGAAAATGTAAAGTGAGAAAATTAAGTATTAATATTGTAACAAACTCATGATATGTTATCATGTAATTACAATATTTACCTTTAATTTATTAATTAACAGTTGATATAGAGTGAGTTGTTTATTTTACAAGAGTCGGCTCCAAAATATGGGTAGAGTTAGTTGAGTTAACACAAATTATTCATTTATCTTTCACTATTTATATTATAGAATAGTGGAAAGACAAATAAATAAATTTTATTTTACTTCAAAAAAAAATTGATTGGAGTCAACTCAACATAAAAAAACTCTACTCAACTCTTGTCGACGGGTAAATAAAAAATTTTGCATGTTTTTATATAAGTTTAAATATATTTTTTGACAGAAAGCTCAAATATGTTTGTGTTGATATATTGCTTTGGATCAAAAAACAAGTTTTCACTATCCATTTGAACTTTTGTTGCTTTTTTTCGGTAAGTTCTCTTAATTGTATTTGAAATGGTTGAACACAAATATGTCTACCACACTTCTCTCAATCACAATTCAAACATTAGTTTGATAAAAAAAAAAAAGTACCAATTCAAACATTAGTTTATCATGTTATGGCAGTCTATTAACTTGGATGGTAATGAATATAGACTATTCTATTATCATTAAGAAAGTGGCATTCTCTCATGAAGCCTTAACTCAATTGATGAAAATATTGAAATTGTTAAGCCGCACGTTGTAATAGGGGTTTAAATCCCGACTTTTCTACTTGCGTATGTGAGTCTCAATTGTTATTTGGTATTTCATCTATTTAAAAAAATTGACATTTTCTCTTGACTTTGTCTCACAACAATTGTTACATTTGAAGAAAAAAATTGTTTCACAAAGAGTGTTATTTTCAATTTACAATATATTTAATTAATTTCTCAAAGTGTATTCATTATCAAGTTATTATTTTTCATTTTACATTAATCGTGTATATTTGGGCTGATTTTTTGTCTTTTAATTATACGTTTCATTTAAACTATTCAAATTTCAGTTTTATCTTTTGTATGATTTATTTAATTGACACCAGTGGCAATTGGTTATTAAAGATATTTTAGTTAATCATTATTATTTTTCTTTCATTTATCATAGTTTCTTAATCTATATGAAATAGTCAAACGTGATGTTATTTTGAGACGGCATGAGTAGTATAGATCATAACGGTTCTTCTAATAACTACCATATTATTCTTTCAAAAAAAAAAAAAAAACTACCATATTATTAACCCACTTGTTGTAAACGGATTAATACTATGATTATGCTTCTAAATCTATTGTTAAGAGCTAAAATACTCTTGCATTTATTCTTAATCTACTTTTAGTCTAAACTCTTTGGTAGATTTTATTAGCAGACAAATTAATGTAGTGACTCTTAAACTAACTCGAGCAGCTACATATACAGCTACTGCTACTGCTCATGATTTTGATGTCATATGTGATTGTATTGAACAAACTATTGCCAATGAACTAATTAAAATGCACATTGGTGTTATAAGAGGTGTTTTATTAAAAATCGGATAGAGAAGCTAAAAGAGTAAACCACCATATTATTAGTCGCTAGTACTCTCAAATAGGTCCCTAACATTATGAATATTTTAAAAAGGTCCTAACTCTATTAAACTCTTAAATTGGTTCCTATATGTAACCACTTACTATCAATTCTTCCCCATATTTTAACAACTTATCGTCAATTTAGTCCATAAGTTTATCCATGTACTATCAAAGTCAGTGACTATTTTAGTGGTTTACTCGAGACTAAAGTGTCTCTTTGAAATATTGTCAGTAACTTATATGCTCCTCAATTCTATCACAGAACATAGAGAATGTAGTGATACAGTGGCAGGTCACATTTTGTCTTCGGATTCTTTACCATCGCGTGTCTATTTACATGAATTTTGTTTTGTTTTGAAACTGTGACAGTGAACTTAACCATCAATATTTTGAAAATATGTGATTTACCGGAAACATTGCTTTGGTATCCTTACGCTGCATGGTTTTTATGGCCTTGCACATATCCCACGCTTTTGATGGTCTTTGATGGCCTTACATATCTCATATTGTAAAGAGTTTGAGATGGAAGCAGGGAAAACTTTTGCACAACACTTATAATACAAGTGCCACCAGACAAGAACTTTACGTAAAGTATGTGTATCCATTCTGACATTTATTAGTTGCTATATATATATATATATCAACTATTTTTCTTTTCTCAATAGTTAAAAACCAGTTCAGAACTTTTAATACCCGTTTTTAAACTAGTTAAACCAAAGAATCGGATTTTGAGCTGTTTAAAATCAGTTCCACACAAACAAACAAAAAACAGTCGGCTTCAGTTCATACAAGTAGAACGGCTTCCTATCCAAACATAACACTGCAAAATGTAGATAGAAACAAACAATTTCTCTTCATTAACTACCAAAGAAAGTATAATAGAATAGCCACAAAAATCCCTCAGGATTAAATTGAATACTAAATGTACATCTAGTAGACAAAGCTTTAACTACATCAGTAAAATTGTATTCAATTGCTGGCTAGAGAGGGATGCAAACTTAGTGCAGATTCCCAATCTCAATTCTCCATCCTCACCTCTGTCAATTGTCATGAAATGTAACATGTCGGTCCAGTCCTTGTTACTCTATTTAATATTCTGATAGAATCTTGGTCATCTTACCCGAGGAACAGAACGGCATCTCCAGATATGAGCTTTTCTTGGTTAAAGATGCACTCCATTCGGTTGCAAGCAAATGCCTCTGTGGCTGCCCTGTTCATTAGAAACACAAAATACAAACCGAAACAGTCAACTGGTATTCTACATGATATGCTCTGCTCTTGTCCTAATAAACATGAGAAATGAGGAAAAACCTCGTTAAAAATGTCCTTATAAACATGAAATGACATCTAACAGCACATGAATCAATCTAAAATCCAGCTTATTAAATGTTTAAATAGTCTGCAACAGCAAATTATGATATAGCATGAAATCAAAATGCAAGGAAAGCAGAAACTATAACTCGTTGAGTACCATCAGTTATGAGTGTCTTAATAATTAGAAAAAAGACTATCCATCAAATATATAGGTAATTTTAATTCAAACAGCAATAGCAGCAACTGCGTCTGTGATTAATCACACAAATCAACCTTCACACTGGCACACAACATAGATTAGTTGTGCCGAAGAAGAAAAGAGGGATTAGCTGGGGCGCTTGTGCCACCTTGAAGAGGAAAAGGGGTTGCATTTCTAGATTTGGCGGAAGCCAAATTTGAATTTGAATTCTAAAAATCAAATGGCAGAGGGAATGTGTGGGTAGGCCATTTGTATTTGCAGATTTGACAGAGGCTATTTGTGGTGTGATTCAAATACCAGAGGTTTATTTAGTCGAAGGGCCGGAGGAGGTAATTGTGAGGGAATTGGACCGCTAGATATATTCACACACTACAGTAATTAATTCCTCAAATGGTCAAAATTAGAAGAAGATAAAGTGAACACTGCAGTCTACATCCTAAACATACCATTCACTTATTTACATGCATGATTTCTCCACAGTCCATATAAACCTGCCCTGCCATCTTTTCTACTATTGTAACCTTCATTGTAGCATCTACGCAAATGCATTACCTACATCAAGCTTTAGCTCTAGATGATCATCAAATATGCAGACCAACCCATCTACTGAAGCAGAAATGAGCTTTACCTTGCTCATCAGGAACAAAATGAACCTAGAGTGAGCACAAGTTTTTACAAACCAGGCTTGGATTCATGCATCACATTCGATAATCAAATAATTCATGCATCACGCTCATATCTAAAGTTTAAGTTATCACATTACTTTCCGGAAATGAAATATCATCAAATTGGAATCCCTAATCTAAACAAATTAATTGAACAAAACAGATTATAACCTAATATAAGATAAACACCATAATATAGTTTTAAGACAAAAACAGATATCAATCAATTGCTATTTTTCTACAAATGAACATAAGAATAAAATTTTAAGAAAATTCATATTCAAGAAATTGCAGATCAGGTAACATGGTCAACAAATCCAACATTAGAACAAAATCGGATGTGATTCAACCAGAAAACATGAGAAATTTGAAGCACAAAATGAATTGTTTGGAAACAAAACCTTCATCTTTCCATCTCGTCGTGAACCGATAGCCGCTAACTCTGCGTGCGTTTGATTCGCACGAGAGAGAAGCTGAAGAATGCACACAAGAGAGAGAGATAGTGCAGATAGAACACATGAGAGTGAGGAGCGATGCAAGAGTGAGGAGCGCGGTCACACTGAAGAAGCTGGGAGTTGTATCATTCTCTCAAATTTGTCAATGGAAAAAAACCAGTAAAATTCAGGAATTTTCAAAATTTCCTCAATTTTGTATCCAGACAAGAGATTTGAATGCAAAGCATTTTAATTCTCCTAAAATATTACATTATGTCATCAAAATCCCCCATCCAAACACGCATTTTGAACCATTTGACGTGTGGATCATTATATTCAAACTTCCAAGTCCTGTGTACATGTAATACTGTATGAGTCCAAATTCCAAATAGCAGGAGCTTTATTTGATTCAGAATCTCAGGCCTTGTGTATGCAAAATGTAGCAAGTTTCGAAAAGATTGACAAAATTTTCCTTCATTCAGTATTCTCCAATTTTCATCAATATATAAATTGAACTTGCAATCCCTGAAACTTTCTTCTTTGCCCTCAAAAATTGCTAAATGACTTCAAACTATGGCTCATTAAATTCCATTCATTCTATATTGGAGGGTCTTCTAAAATTTCCAAAAACTATGTTGTTATTTGGCTGCTTTTGAAGGGTTTATAGGATGGAAGCAAGGAAAACTTCTGCGCAGCACCTATAATAGGACCAGCGAGAGAGAATTTCAAGCGGAATATATGTGGTATCCATTACAACATGTAATTGTGATTTTGATCATGATCTTGATCAACATGCATAAACAAGCCAGTCTTTTTATCATATATAACAATTTCAAGCAGCGACCACATCATACATTAGAGCTCAATCGAGTTACACATGCATAAATAACAGTGAATCACACAAACAAAGCTGTCAACATTTCCAAGAAACATATTACAGACAATTGAGACCAATAAACATTTCATGACATATTACATCAGCTCATGTATTATATTGGCTCATGTTACAAACGCAATGAAGCACATACTACCCTACAAATGCAGCTATCCAAAGGTACAAAATACAACATAATTATAAATATCAAGAAAATGGTGAAGGAGAATATTTCACAACCTCATTCTTCTTAAGCTTATTCACGGTCACCTGGGAGTGAAATCAGCGAATTTGTATAGATAGCCACTTGAGATGCACGTGAAGCGTTACGGTAGGGTGATGCTCTAGCAGCTTTCCTTTGTTATCGAACTTCACCAATCCACTACCACCATCTGTTCCAATAATATCACCAGCTGTCCTTTGTCTTAAGCTTGTTCACCGTCACAAGGAAGTGATAGCAGAGACTCTGTATATATAGCCACATGGGATCCATGTGAATCGTTACGGAAGGAGCGATGCTCAAGCAGTTGTCCTTTGTCATCGGACTTCACCAATCCAGTATCACCATCTGTTTCAATAATATCACCGCTTTTCGTACAACACAATGGGGAAAAGTAATCACTCGGCATAGTATCAAAAGACAGAACATGAGTCTTAGTCCAAGACGAAGGCATTTTGTATACTTTCATCACCCATATTTCAATTGTATCAATATAACAATCCTTAGCCCATAAACTAAGAAATTCTCCAAATACCCACAAACCACAATAGTCAAGTTGATGGTCAAACTCATCTGGCAAATCCATATCAAAAAGTTTCCTTTCCGATAAATCAAATACAACAATAACATCCCTTAATAAACGTGAATCATGACGATAAGCCAACCAATGAATAGCCTCATTAAATAGCAACCCCGGCTTAGGCTGCTCATCCTCAATGGGATTGCTATAACGGAAATGACTACCCTCAATCTCAATTTCTTTCCACGTATTACCTCTCAACGAGAAAAACTCCAATTGCGATGAAATATTAGTAACCGGATCAATGAGCATTGAAACCAACAAGTAATCATCCGTTGACGGATCAAACCCAAAACCATAGAAATATTCAGCATATAAACTGGAACCAAAAGGAGAGAAAGGTATTTGTTTGTGAAATCCAGTAGATGGATTCCAGAGGTATTTGTTTGGATAACAGTGCAAAAATATAAAGCCTCTGCATGAACCTTTAATTTCAAGATTTAGATAAGATTCAGGAAGCAGAAAATCAAGATTGAGCGAAGCAGAAACAGAATCATCGTCGTTAAGCGATGATTCAAAATCTATAGATCGAGTTTCACAAGTTGATGTTGATATGAATAAAATTCTAGGAGTGTGTGTAATTTGAAAATGTGAATTAGCAAAATTGGTATCAGAGATAAGAGAAAACCAAGACTTAGAAACGCATTTGAAACGAATAAGAGACTTCAAAGGTAACCTTAGAAGGATTTGAATCGTCAACTCATGAGGTAGATCCGTGCGTGACTCTTCCTCCATGGTCTCTGAAGTCTGAAGTTCTGATCTGAGTGAGATATGGAAGTGATACAGAGTTAAATTTGATATGTTAATGTTCAATGATGTTATTTTAACATTTTAAGGGGCATCTTTTGAGATATTAGAAATGAATCAATGATGTGGAAATGGTACAATGGTGCAGTTTATTACCTTATTTATACTTACTATGGAGTAACTAATTCTTTAACTAACTTTCTACTTTAGTTGTCAATTAGATATCACACTTTCAACTTGTTGGATTCATGACAACTATAATCTATCTATCTATCTATATATATCCTTGAATTCTAAGCTTGGGTTATTTATAGACAAGCATTTTGTCTATGTGGCACCTCAACTAAATTTGATTTATTATGTCTATGTAACACCTTTAAAAACATTTATCATACTCTTTTATAACTTCCCACTCTACATTATAATGGAATATAATTCATCAAGTGAGATTGCACAAACGTATTCATAAAGAAACATTAAATCTTACGTCTTTGCCAGCATAATGGATAAATTGATTAGTATCTGAAAAGTCATGGTTCTGAAGTAAAAGATATTACATTATATTCATATGTCTCGACATGTGTTATATAAAAAAAATGTCTCTATATAATTTTCCAACTATACGTGTTATATAAAAAAAATGTCTCTATAATTTTCCCACTAAACTTGAATAGTAATAATTATCATTTAGATATAAGTTATAAAAACTTCTCACTTCTTCTCAACCAATTTTAATATCAACCTTATTAATATAATATAATACAATTTTTTTATTTATTCTTTGTTAGTTGTAAGATCATTCTATATTAATTTGCATTCATATATACATCGGTTACATATATCATTCACCTTCCATATATTAATTATATGTTTTGATTGTGTATAATACAATTTTTTTTATTTATTCTTTGTTGGTTGTGGATTTTATGATATACAATTGTACTTTGTGCAAGACCGCAAGAGAAACTATGTTTGATCTTAATTATATGTTTTGATTGGTTTGTTTGGCAAACTAGCAATATATTGCTTCCGTTTACTTTCTTCGTTTTTTTTACGCTTACATTATTCATTTTAGAATTTTAACAATAAAAACCTATGTAATTTTGGAAGTTTTTCTTTTAAGTCTTTCGCTTTACTGCCCCTGTGATGTTAATTTGCTTCTTAGACTAATGGGATACCCATACCTACGCACATTTATGTGTGTATTCGCAATATACAATAAGTTATATTATTAGTTAAATTGAAATTAAGATAGCAGTTAAAATTGTTTATAATATTGATATAAGTCAATTAAAAATCGTTTATTAAGTATAATTTTTTTATAAGAAAAAATTTAAAGTATAGATAAGTGGAAAAATGTCATGGCTTTTTGCATAACTTTTTGGTTTGTGCCTTTTATGGATGAATCTTTCTTTGGTTCAGTTTTATATCACATGTCACATCATTTAACAATTCTCTAGCGCGGACTTAAATCCAATAATATGAAGGTAACAATTCTATATCGTGGACTTAAATCCAATAATCTAAATTGAATGATTTTAAAACTAAGGGACTAAAACTAAGTACAAATAAGGGACTAAAACTACAATTAAACATAAATATTTTAACCGAAATTTTGTTGAGTACCTTATGCAAAGCCACTATTCAAATTCTAAAACTAAATTTATAGTATATTACAACTAAATGTCACGATAATTCATTAAAAAAATGCCTTCAACAATATTTTTTTAAATTAACCAAAATATAATAATAGTATGTTCAATTATACCAATAATCTCTAAATACAATTCATTAAAAAAATGACTTCACTTATTTAGGGACATAATTAGGTAACGTAAAAGAAAATTTGTCTCCTAAAAATTGAATTTTCAATTAATATGAGAAAACTTAAATAAGATATATAAGAGACTAAAAGGGAAAAGTTGATGCATAATTTACAAGAACATAAATAAAAGATGATAAAAGACAAAACAACCAAAGATTAAATCATATGCTACGCACCTTTTCTTATATAACAATTTTTTTTAAGGTTGTACCATAATAATGCCTATAAACCTCTATTTATTTTCTTAGTGTCAATAAACCTTCAACTTTTTTTTTAAAACAAGCAGTTCTAATTATAATTCTATTAAACGAAACACTTTTTATTTTGACGGTTCCCAATTTTTAAAAAGTTTCTTGTTAAAATGGTTCAATATGTTTTTGGTCACAACTTTTTAGTGTCAAAATTACAATTTTTTAGTCAATTAAATCATTTTTTATTATTAAAAGGGTTAAATATGTTTTTGGTCCATATAAACATCTCAACTTTTTGTTTTAGTCCCTCTAAAAAATTTCTTCAACTTTTAGTGTCTAAAAGATTCTTCATCTTCACTTTTGGTCTCTCCTTTAAAGTATTTGTTGATTTCAATATGTTGTTGTAAACATTATTTTTTCTTCAATTTTAGGGGAGGGACCAAAAGTGAAAATGAAAAAATATTTAGTGACTAAAAGTTGAAGAATTTTTTTAAAGGAAGTAAAATAAAAAGTTGACATATTTATAAGAACCAAAAACATATTTAATCCTAAAAAATAATAATATTTATCCGTATTTTAATGAAACTCGTGCAACGCATGGATTGAATACCTAGTGGTAGTGTACTAACGCTTTAGAAATGATATATTTTGTTAATTTGAATTAAAATATAAATTTGTTAAAATTTTTAGCGATTTAAGTTTATTAGTATACATTATTTTTTTGCATATTTAAAATGTATTATTATAAACTAAAGTTGAAATATGATACAATATATAGTCAAATTCTTAGAAATTCACGTTGATTATCAAAAGAGATTTTAATTTAATTGATTTATTAGTTTGTTGGTCTATTTAAACTTAGATCATATTGTTTATTTAAAATGATCATATAAAATATGTTTTTAAACAGGCTAGCATGTCAGACTCAGACTTTCAAAATGTCAGACTCATGTCTAAAAAGTAAGTCTATGACATGCCGCATGCTAGACTTAAGTCTTGCAAAGCTTAGATCTAGCCTGTTTTTACGCTTAATTATGAGAAACGACCATGTTAACCATTTTCAAATCATGGACTAGGCCACAGAGGTTTGCCAAGACGGATGTAGATCAAGCAAAGGTTACAAGAAAAACCACTAATATAAATTTCCTTGGAGTCCCTAACAAGACACCTTAGTCTGAAAGCCGTCAATATTGAGCTTGAAGAAATTAGTAGGACGAGGTTGCTACTTCACACTAATTCCACGCTTTATATGCTCGACATGAGAATGGGGTAACAAAGATGAAGAATTTACTATGTTAAAATGACTTTTTTTTTTTGTTATGAATCGATTTACACTTTGTTTCAGGTTAACAAATGAATTGATTTACTTTTTGAAAGAGAATTATGTACCAATGTGAATTAATTCACATCCTCGTGAAGAATCAATTCGCTCCATTTTTTTAATTAAATGATATTTTTAATAACTGAATCAATTCATGTTGTTTTACTATGAATATGTGAATCATTGCACATGTGTTTTTTCAGCATTTTTTACAAGTTTACTCATTCTATTCTCAAAAACAATGTAAGACATAATTGTATACTCCATGCGTTCTATTTTAAATGACCGAATTTGAAAGTGAGTAGTGTTCATATAACATGTTTTGACCTTATTTTTCTATTAATATATAAAAATAAAATGTTGTTGGATTCGTCTTGAAGAATATTTTTAAAATATCAAATTTTCATTTTTTTTCTTCTAATAGATTATTAAAGATATTTGAGTTCAAAATTGTGCATTGATATACGTGGCAGAGTCAACTGTGTCATTTAAAATGGGACGGTGAGAGTATTTTTTTAAAGGAAAATGATAATAAGTGCCCTTAGGCATTTGATAAGAAATAAAATAAATATTGGAAATGGTGTATTTAACGCCTCTAAACTTTAAAGGTTGACTTTTTTACTTTAAATTTGTCATTTATTTCCAATTTTAACTTTTTAACAAGTGTTCTTGGAGCACTTGTGCTAACAAGTATTCTTAAGGCACTTGTTAGTATGACCTTTTCTAAAAATACAAAATTTCTCACTTTCTTCTCCCGAGCACTCATCTCTTCCATTTTTTAAAAACTCTTAGACATGGGTAGTAATTAGTGATTCTTGAGAGTTACTTAGATTTATAAAAAAAAAGTACATTTGTATGTCGGATTGAGATTCTTCATGGCTTTGCAATTAGGGGCAATTTAAATATAAAGGAAAGATTTTGTGATCTTTCACCTTTAATAGATAATTTGGGGTTTTCTTACTTGATTTTCATGCAAACATTGTTGGAGTAGCATGAATCGGTGAGGATAAAAGGGATTGATTGCTCAAGGTTGAAATTTCTCAAGAGCAATATTCTTGTGAAATCAAGGTAATCTTGTATGATCAAGATTGGATTTGTTGGAGGCTAAGCCAAATCAATTGAAGGCAAATTGGTTCAGCTCGAGATGTGGATTGCTTCAGCTAGAGGAATTGCAAATTGGTTCTTATATTTTATCAAATAGATGACATTTAATATTGAAGAAACTCCAATGACTTTTGCATTGGGAATGGATTAGCACACTAACGAATACAGTTTGAATAAACCACTGCAAACATTTGTGTTCTTTTAAACCCTTAACTCTTTTAATTTTCTTAATCATTTGATTCAATTTAGGTTTGTGAAAATTATTTTTCAATACCTAATTTTCTTATACACTTGATATAAACCAATTGAATGTTGAATATTCAACCTTCCTCGATGATTGTTCTAAGATTCTAAGTCACAAATCATTAAACTGAAAATACTAACAAGTGTTCCTAAAACATTTGTTAAGAAATTTAAAATAGAAACTTTATCTTAAAACTTGTACATTCAACATATTTTTTTCTAACTAAATTTCATCGATCATTTCTAATTTTGATCGAGAAAGTCTCATTTGCAAAGTGGAGTCACCCCCACTCAGCTCTCATCAGTGTATCTAATCTATCTTAGTCAACTGCATAGCTGAATAATAGCTCCACGCATGATCGAAGGACAAGGAAGAGTGAGAAGGATCCCAATTGCTCTTAAAGCCACAATGTTAACTACTACTCCACCAAACAGACCAAAAAAGAGGACACATTTCACAATCCCTTCAAACACTCATTGGATGCCACAACCACAACTCCACTAAGCCATAAAGTCGACATTGAATCGTGTGAGAACGAAAATAAAAATAAAAGTTGTTAAACCTCATCAAACTAATACCCACCCATGTTGAAATTTGAAAGTAATCAACCTTGACACGAAGGAGGAAAAAATTGTCCTAATATATTATATGATGGTAAAGTAAAGTGTATCTAATTTTGAAACAAACTTTTAAGCTAAAATTGAAACATATACTTTATTAAGCAAAGGAAAAATATAGACAATTACAGCAAATACCTACGTGAGCATCTATGTGAAGAATACGCCATGTGTGTTTCATTCATTCATAGAATTTAATCATTTTTCTATCAAAAAAAAGAATAATAGTCATTCACCAAAAAGATAAAAAAAAAAAAAACCATTCATAATAGTCAAACTCAAACCTTTTGTAGCTATACATATATCCCTCTAGCATAATCACACGTATTTTCTTAAGCCCCTTATATTATCACAATATTAAATTGGATGTCTACTTCATTATATCTTATATTAATTAATTTCTATCTTTCCCGTGCCGTGCCGTCACAACCACTGCAAATCAAATTTTTAAAATCAATATTCTTAATAATGGATGGATCCACACTAATATAAGTTAATTATTCATCTTAACTAGACTCAAGTTCATGCACCAACTATAGATTCAAAAACGAATCGACGAGTGAAGTATAATTTTTTTTTTGGTGCAATATATATGAAAAATAATAATAAATATCAATAATATTCGTACCATACATTTATGGATAATGATATAAGTTATTATGAATAATGATAGTAACAAAAATGGACCGTTTATAAATAGAAGAATCGCATATACATTCACTACACAGATTTATTACATTATCATGATTCATGATGAAGAATAAAATTTTAAAAAAGAAAAAAAAGTATATGAACCTCATTAATGGTGCAATGGATTTGGACCAGATGGGACAAGGCGTTTATCAACACCATAACGCGGATCGATCTCGGTTTCCTTCGGCTCATGATCACGAGGGTGAGTCACCGGCATGTGACTCCGGTGGTGGTGATCCCGATGATGACGATGACTATGATGGTGCCGATTAAGAAATGGAGTGAAGTCAAATCCGGTTGCTAAGATTTTCCTATTTTGATAAACCTGAAACTTGGTGTTGCCAGTAATGGTGATTTTTCCACTAGTACTACTAATATTGGATTTGATACCAAAGCACGTGTGAAAGAGTATAAAAAATAAGAATATCCAAATAATAAAAGTAAGTACATATTGGAGTTTGATAGTCATGGCCATGAATGTGAAGTATAAAGAGATTGAAATGATTGCATGGAGAAAGAGAAACTTTAAGAAGAATTTGATGAATATTAAGGTTTGAGAAGAAAGGAAAGTTTTAAAGGTTTGACAAGGTGCTAAATATGCATATGAAATTATGTTGCTGCGGTAGCTTGACATGGGGGAGTGCTTGCTTCCATGAGACTTTAGGTTATAAATTTATATATGTGTGTATGGTATAATAATAAATTAAAGGGTTGAGTTATTTTGGAAGGTCCAGTAGATGCGGAGAGGGGGCAGAATTGTCGAGCATTCTTCTTCCAATGAAGCTTCCTTTGCGTTCAAGGAACATAGGGTCATTTAAGAGCAGATTGTCAAACCTTGAATTATATATACTATACTATATATTGGTATTACCACTAGAACTAGAACAGGTCAAAAAGTTTGTGAGTATAGGGGTGCTATGTACGGGTATAAATATATGAAAGCAGAATATAAAATGCGAATGAGTGAGTAATAATACCAACATTTTGTCCAACGAAATAATTAATTGGAAGGACATCCAAGCAATTATAGATAATAAATTGTATCATGTGACAAAATTTCAACTTTGTTTCGTACCTAAAACATTGTTGTCGACTTATAGCTGAATATGAAGCTATGGGAGAAGACTAAAGGCCCTTATTTGAGATCCTTAAAGAATGGCTCAAAATTAAATATTAATTTAAATATTAGAAATTAAAAATGGTTAGTGCTTTACAACTACGGTACAAATCTGTCAACAAAAGAAAAACTACGGTACAAATATAAATTATAGGGGAAGGATATGTCACTTTATTGAGCTAAGAGATTAAATCAGTTAAGGGTTTAAAGTTCGAATGGTAGCAAGGAAGAAAATACTAACATAATAATTAATATATCAACATTTCTCATTCAATACATATAATTAGAAATTATTGGGTATAACTCATAGTTTATGAGTAACAGTGTAAAGTTCGCTCGAGCATGGTACGGTGTAAACGAATATAGTTTATTTGGTGTGACCTTTCATATCATATCATAGAAGGTTAACACAACCTCTTAAAAAATAACTATATTCGTTTCACGCCAAACAAAATAAAAGTGTTCTAAGATATTCATTTGCATTGTTGAATACATCATCATCCTTCCTCTGAAAGCATGTTGCATTGTAGTCGGCAGAAACTTAAAAGAGAGAAAAGGGTTGTGAGATTACTGACTCCTGTTTTTTTTTATTTGAGAATTGACCGACGCTAGGTTTTAAACAGAGAAAATAAACTTTTTAAAAAAATAAATTTAAACTCTCATCCTTATCAAAGAAATAAAAGTTGAGCTCTGATATATATTCTTTTTTTTTTTAGAAGAAGAGCTCCCATATATACTTTCTTTTTTTAGGGAGCTCCTATATATACTTGTTCTTCCTTTGTTCTTTCTTCTTATATGATTATTTTCTATATCATCGACACTGACACTAGTTAAGTGCAAGCATAGACGAGCTGGCACAAAATATTAAAATAAATATTTTAATTTATTTATAATGCAAACTCTATTGTGCCAATTCACACGTCTATATTCTCCATTTTATTTTATATATACGTAGGAGCACGCTAAAGTTGCATCGTGGAGCTAAAAACATTGCTTCAATTAGACTCTTTCATCTGTCCCCTTTCAAATATATTGCTTATTTTGATCGTATACTGATATAAATGAATTGATACATTTTTAACATTTTCCTTTATGAAGGGATTTTGCAGGTTGGTTAATATTTTGCTTATTTTCCCCTGATAATTGTTTAATGGAAGCATGCTGCCTCCGTATAAAAATACATTATTCATACATAATGTTTTTTTACGGAGACATTATATATTTTAACGTCCCCTTTTTCAATGGTTAAAAGTAAAATGCATGAGTATTGCGTCTTGGTTCTTTTATTTATAAAAAGAAAAAATTAGTAAATTTTAACATTCAAAAGCTTGTTAAAAGAAAACAAAATTCACATGGTAGTCCAATAAACCGCATCAAGAAAAAGGAAACGGATTAAGTCAATAATTTTTGTAGATCATATCATTTTCAAAATTTGATCTCTTTCGGAAAAAATGCGATGTTAAAAGAAAGAAAAACACAAACAAATAAATCATCAAACTCAAATCATGGGATATAAATTTAGACTTTTGACTGAAGATGGGAAGCCAGCAATGACCTAACTGTCCATCTATCTACAATTCCATTATACTATATCTTGGGGAAATGGACAGCTTGGATGGATTTACCAAAATGAAGGTGCTTGTCGGGAATAGAAAGACTAGAATAATTCAGAGCTCACCAATTTCTTCATTGATGTGTGCAACACCATAGGTAAAACGTTGGGATGGCCCACGGTTCACAAATCAAACTATCCATTCATTGATAAATAATAATGAATTCATAACAAAATGGAGTCAGGATAACACTGTTATCTGGCCAGTCATAACATACAAAGTTTCAAAGTAGGGTTGTCTGGTCAACCAATATATGATGAAAAGTTGAAAACTGGTGATTAACTTAAAAGTCAACGGTACACCTCCCCTCAAACCACGGACGTATCTCCACAGCAACATGCACGTGTAATAAGATAATGAGCAGCTAACTCCAGTCTTGTGTGATACGTAATTTGAAGTTGCATTATTTAGTAATAATTAACTTATAACACATGTCCTAGCAGATCAGAACAAGTCATTACATTCATAATGACCGTTATGATTATATTCATCAGCCTTCCTCCCAGTCGATATCGTCCTCGTCGTCTTCTTCTGGCTGAGCATCGGCTTCAACATTCAAATCCACCTTGTAAGCTCCATTTGCATTTCCTTTAAAAGTTACACCAGATCAGAATAAGGGACCCAAATAACATTATCAACCAAAGCATAAACAAAATGATGAAGTGCAACTGTTCATGTTAACTCAATTAGTAGTAATAATTTCACACAGAATATTTGTTAAACGTTGTTGACATTATTTGACAATCAATTCTGAAAAAATAAAAGATGTTCAGATCAATAGTAAACAATCAGAATAAGCAATTAATAACAAACAAGCTCCTACAAAATGACCTCATCACCAAAATCTTAACGCATGGACATGGTTCTCGTTGAACCAGTTTCCTGAGGCTGGGTAGCCAGAAGATATAAAAAAAATTCCTCTGGTTTTAGAGTGGGACATTTTAAATTATTTCACAGTACCGCCTTCCATCCCTATTAAGTGTCAAGATGGTTGTTGATTCTATTGCATCACATCATCTATTCTCCCATTTTCTGAGAGATATTAAGTTTATAATCTACCTTGTTTATTCCACGGCCAACAACACCATTCATGCCATGGCCACTCAATATTACTTTTGAAATTGGCAGTGTCATTTCTAATAGTAATCCCAAACAGGAAAAATTAATTCTTGTATCAAGATTCTTGAAAATTTAACACTCTTGGGGCACACCTTAATCTCTATCAAGAAGATTGAACTTAATCATTCATGGACAAAGGTCATAAAACTGATCCTCAATTGTATCAGTGACTCGATGTGTCACCGTGTTGAGAAAAAAAAATGTCACTTTTAGAGTGCTTTATTAATTTGTAAAACCCAAAAAAACAAGTCACGGAGTATCTGTGAAACAAAACCCAGACGGAAGTCAATGGGTCCATGAAATACACTGGAGGAGTTGATTTTATATTTACAACCCTACTCTAAAATGGATACTATAATGAAGGGAGACAAATAAACCATGCAATACTATAATGAAACCAGTAAGTTATTAGAGCGCTTAAAACCTGTCTTGTAATTTATTAGATGGGAGGCAAGTTGTAACATTAAACACATATGCAACAATTAGCAGTCATATATACGGGTATTCTAAACTTATACTTTAAGGATCCAAATTTCAGTGTAATCAGATTGGGAAGGCTGAAGTGTACCTCTAACAGGAGCCTCTTCCCACTCGGTACCATCACCATCTTCCTCACGTTTTGATTTAATGCCAACTTGGCGGTTTGAAGTACTGCTAGAAGGATCATCTGCTGCGTTCGCATCTTGGGGATTTTGTGCAGCTTCTTCCAATTCGCGTTGCTTCTTAAGCAAAGCAGCGTAATAAGCCTTGACGTACTCATCCTATAAAAATATAAACGGTAACAGAAATCTTAGTGAACAAAAACTTGTGTGTGCCTTTGAGAGGCAGGGACAAGGAACTCGAACAAAAAGAATCGAAACATAAAGAAAATAACAAACAGTTCATCTTATTTTACGAGCCTGTATATTTTTATCATCATGCCCAACTGTTGACTTTTTATCATCTGTAAATTGCGCTGCTGTGGAAGTTGAAGTCCCGTCCATTTTTGTTTCCTGCTTCACCTCTCCACGCTGTTCTTTCGTAAGATTCATACCTGATGTAATCATCCATGGAGGCAAAACCTTTAAAGATGTACTGTCAGTTTCAGATTTAACACCCTCTCCTTTGCCTTCAGTACCATTGAAGTCCACTACCACCTGTCCACATTCATTGATAGACTACTTAACATTTCATCATTTTTAAGGAAGCTATGCTGAAATTAAAAGCTATACATTGAACCAAGAGAATATGTTTGTCATAAACTAGACACACGGACTGACATGTTAACCACCTCCTCCGAGAGATAGGTACTAGAAACCCAATAAACCAGAAATGAAACTTAAATAGAACCGTAAGAATTCCATTTCCAAATGATAGTAATGGTAAAAACGATAGAGCAATTGGCTCCTTGTAGGAAACGATAAAAGGGCAGCCCGGTGCACTAAAGCTTTCGAATATGCAGGGTCTGGGAAAGGGTCCCGCCATTTGGTGTATTGTACGCACCCTTGCCTTGTTTTTTACACAATAGGCTGTTTCAGAACTTGAACCTGTGACCTTTCAGTCACATGACAACAACTTTACCATTACGCCAAGACTCCCCCTTCCTTATAGAAAACAATACCAACGTGAAAAAGAAAAATACCCCAACTATTTTATCTAAGATATCTGTCTCATTAAGTCCAAAGCAATACCGGTTACTACCACTGCCCAATTCTTGTCTAACTCCCATCGACCTCTCCAATATATATAAATGATGCCATATCTCTCCACTCATCAAATGCCACCTGTCTCGCTCTGCTATGCCCCCTCTCCCTTCCAACACTTTCCCACTATCCCACAAGCCTATAGTACTAGACTCTCTTATATTGAATTTTCACATGACAATGTCATGACAAAATTGAGTCTATCTTGTTCTTTGTAGATATTGACAAATTTTGATGTAACCCCCTTCTAACTAATGTCTGCTATAAGAGGAACAGACAGTTTTTGCATGGCAAGGCCGTATGAAGGAAAATTAGCATTACAACTTTCAGTACTAATATAAAGAAAAATCTGTATTCATTGTCAAATGTAAAGGAAAATTAGTTTGCTCAAACTAAATCGAAATTCGAGGATTTTTCGGTTTTATAGAAAAAGAAATTTTACAAAGACAAAAGAGGAAATGCACAGCTAAGAGGAAAATATATCATTCAAAACGAGGGGAAGAGATCCAAGAAAATTGATGGGAAAAAGAACATAGTATGGTTGCTCGGTCTCTCTGCCTTACAAGTACAACACCTAGAGGTTCTGAGTCTGTTAACCAGCAGCCAGTTGGCATGGTTAGTTAAGAAGGGAAAGTTAGCTCAGCTAGTAACTGTATGCATCAGAATCTTCAAAGGTTCAGTATTTCACTGGCAGAATATTTAAAGTACAATTGTATCACTCTCTCACTGTATGTTTCTTTCCCTTTCTATCATTTTCTCTCCTTTCTCTCCAGTTTTTTATTCCTAATACTCTGCAAGCCAGAAACAATAACTCCCTTAAAACAGCAGAATGTTACCTTGGTATCTCCGCTGTATGGCATTGGTGCTCCATTATATCCCAGATGAGATTTAGAATCAGCATTATCTCCGTTAGCTGCACGCCCAGCTGCACTAGCTCGAGCTTCCCAAGCTTGAAGACTACCAAATTCTGGAACAGGCAAGTCTTTTACCCGACTGACTTGGTCTACTAAAGGCTTGAGTTGTACCTGCACTTGCACAAGAAGTACATCAGTCACGACATGCAAATTAAATCGTGGGCCAGAAGCTACAAAAAAGTGAAGGCCGTCATTGTGTAAACTTTAGCAATTTATCATTAAAGATGAGGAAATGATACCTACAGTCATGTTTGTTTAAAATTGTGAGTAGAATTTGGTAGACTTGTAAACCAGCCCAAAGTTTACAGTTCTGCTAAGTACATACCCCAACAAAATCTGACTACAACACGTTTACTTTTAACAAAAAAAAACAATTATTACATATACTTGCGTGAACTAACTAACACACTTGGTCAAAACTCATAATATGGTTGATTTCCAGTAAAATTTACTGCGTGTATTAGATTGATAGGTATCATAAATTCAATAAACCAGAAATGAAACTCAGAACAGTAAGGAATTCCAGATTGTATTAATCGTGAACTCAGTAGAGAAGTAGGCTATTTATAGGAAACTGAATTAATATAAAAGAGAAAAAAATACCCAGACTTAGTCTTCCTATGAAGATATCAGTCTCGCCAAGGAAAAAACATTGCAACCACTACCCAATTCTTGCCCAACTACAATCGACCTCTCACCTGTCCAATATATAGAAACGATTTTCTATGTATTTGTCTCCACTCATCAAATGCCAACTGTCCCATTCTGTTATGTTCCCTCTCCCTTCTTATTGTTTCCCTTTATCTCACGGGCCTATCATAGGTTTAGCTAGTTATCTAGCTGTCTCAGGCCTTTCCTAAAGTGGATCATGTATAAAATGATGTTGCCGGCTACAGTTTGGGTACAAAAAATTGTAAGTTTAATTTTGAAATTTAATTCCTATGATCCCCTACCAAATGGAAGACAGGGATATAGCCTCCTGGTTCTTTCTAGTTGCTTCTATCTTTTTTTATCTTTTTTTAGTTGGTTTTCGGTAGCTACTAGCTAACCAAGAGGTGATAGAGTTAAGAATTTATTACATTGGTAAGATGGAACAGTAAAATTGTTTTTACTGTCTACATATTAGACAGTGATTAACATTTAGCAATCTCATAGCTAAAATCGTGAAGGGGAAGTAAAATCGTAAACGTGGAATTGTTTCACTAATCATAATTATACAAAATCCATGAACTCATATATGCATATACAAAGAAAACCTTAAATCACTTGAAATACTTGTGTAAATTTAAATTCATAAGCATAGCTCGCAAGTAAGATAATTAAAACCTTAAATTACACTTCAAATACTTATATAAATTTAAATTCATTCCTAAGCATAATCGCAGAAACGTTT
This sequence comes from Medicago arabica, assembly GCA_946800305.1. Taxonomy (NCBI): domain Eukaryota; kingdom Viridiplantae; phylum Streptophyta; class Magnoliopsida; order Fabales; family Fabaceae; genus Medicago; species Medicago arabica. The sequence continues at coordinate 51,767,546 of OX326968.1, forward strand.
CAATGATTGTACATTATACGATTCAACTATTACAGGGGCGGTTCTACCCGATTAGACCAAAAAGGGATTGTGTATACTCTTAATCGTTGAGGGCAAGCATGATCGCAAAATCATGAGATGCCTTTCTTTTGTTGGTGGTGGGTTTATTTCGCCATGGTTGTCAAAATTGGGATCTCACCTAAGATCGTTTGGGTATTGAAAAATCGTAAACCGTAGGATCTTAACAAAGATCGTAAGATCCCACCAAAAACAAAATTCAATTATAATTAAGAAAAATAATTAATTTTACTGAGTATATAGTATTATATTATTAAACAGTATTATGTTAAATAAATAACCAAATAGTATTAACTATTAAAATAATTTTTCAGAAAAATAACTACTAAAATATAGATGAATTAATATATTAAATATAAGATTTATTAAGGCTAAAAACAATCAAATAATTTTAAATAGAGAGTACACTTAGCAAATTAGAGTTAAAAAATAAAAAGTCCTGTAAAAAAAACATTAAAATATAAATAAAAAATTAAGAATAGCAAGCAATTAGCAGGCTGATTTATGGGTCAACGAAATCATAAATCAGCTTTTATTTGTTTTTGTAACTAATAAATGAGTTTTTATTATGAAACCGAAAAGGAAAAAATCTTTTAGGAGGCCGGATCAAAACAGGGTCGGGTCGGGCCGTCAGTCTCTGAACTGGGCCGAAAACCTTCCCAGATTCGCAGAAAAGCGTCGATTCGGCGATCCACCGCTCTTCCTCGGCGAGCCGCACGATCTGCCGTAGTTTCTGATCTTCAACCCGCTCCAGATCGGTGGTGGCTTGTTGAATAGCAAGATCGTACAATCTTGGGTGTTAGATCGCGCGTTTAACAACCTTGGATTTCTCTATTGCGTCATTTATAATTCTTGGTCTAATAGTTGGCCCACTCGTCCTAATTATTAGATTTTTCTGATAAAAATTTTGGCTTATAAAAAAAAAGGTTTGGACTCCAACTTTTGCTCTAGCATGAGATATAGCTGTGCAGGGTATGTGCTTTGAATTCTTTTAGCTTAAACTTATTGTGTGTAAAATAAAAATAACTTTCGCTCTGACATGCAAAATGAAATCAAGGAAAAGTGACTAGACATGCCTTGCAATCATAATCCTACGGGGAAAAACTGGTCTGGTAGTCTGATATATGCTTGTTGCATGCATACTTAATACTCTAATGAGACATCCATCAACACGGATCAATTAACAGTAAATATATGATTGTTGCATGCATACTTAATACTCTAATGAGAAATCAATTTTCGGTTAGAATATCAAAATAATTGGTGCTCAAGCAGTTGTGTCACCGAGCAGAGATAGAAAAACCATCTTCCTATAAATTACCACCGAGAGGTCTTCAGAATATTGAACTGACACCCGGGCACCTCAATATGTATGATAAATTCATATGATGTTGATGAAGTCCCTCGGTCCCTCAAAACTTGTTTAACCTATAAATACATAGCCTAACCCAGAAACATAATAACAGACATTGATAGCTAGAAATTGCTTTGATTAAGAAACTTCCCAATTCCAGCAAACAACTATGCTGATGATCATCAACAATAACAAATTTAAATAAAATGATCCAACATATAAAGCCGCAAATAGAAACAAACAGAACAATAAATCATATAATACCTCCATCTTCTGAAGCATGTCCTTTAACTTTTCACGTCGTCGTCTTCGTGCATTCTCATCTCCATCTCCTCCATCTCCCCCGTCTTGAGCAGCTAACTTATCACTTTCAACCTCTAGTTTTCCATTACAACGTTCACAGTGGAAGTCCTCATCTTCAAAAGATATTAACCGCAGTGCATCCAAAGCATTGTATCTGAGATAATTCAAAACACCAAATGCTGTGAAACCAAAATACATCAATACAAAAAAAAACATCTCTGACAAAATATGATGCAGGAAAGCACAATGAATTATTGAAACCTTTTGCCACAGTTTGTACATATATATTCCTGAATGGTGTTCTTGTTCTCTAATTCATCTTTCAGCTTATGCTTCATGCGATGCAGTCTGTACCTAACCACATCATATATCTGCAACAAAATCACAAGTATCCTATTTATGAAAGAGCCCAAATTTTGATGTACCAATTCAATCGAATTATCTGAAAAGTAGGCAAAATAACATTGATTTTCCCTTCTCTCTGCAATAAAACAACTGAATATCATTGGTAAAGCTACGTTGAAGAATACAATCAGTGGAGAGATTGACCTGTGCATAATCTAGACAGCAGTAAGAGTGTGTGTGTAGCTTGACCTTTTCTTCTCCCTCTTTTCCTGTCGTAGCTTCAGCTGTAGCAGCTACAGCAGCGCTGTATATTTTTGCACCTTTTGCTGTCTGTGTTAAAATTACACAGTAGGAAACATGTGAATAAAATACATACATGACTAAATATATTCGACCGCAAATCTCACACGCGCAAATCTAAGATAGATGAATATCAAAATAATAAAACAAAAAGCATGCATCAACAGACAGAAAGTGTAAATATAACCAATAAATAACTAATAAACATAGCGTTTAGTTTATTTCTTAAAAATGAATTTCACATTACACAAGGGAGGGAGTCTTCAAAATTATAATCTAGAAGAGCTTACATTACATACTCTTCATTCTTCAAGATCTAGAAAAAGTTGCCACTATAATAGGGGGAAAAGATGCTACTTCATTTTGTGGAAGTACAGCAACTACCGTGGTAAGTGGGTGTTTGGTGGTGCGTCAAGTTGAACATGAAATTGATTTTGGAGAAGCTGCTACGTAGTAGCTTTCAAGGCACAAAAAAAAAATCATAAATGACACTGCAGACGTGAGTTTTAATTGCACCAACACAGAACCAAACACGAGCTATAAAAGAAAAATCTATCATGCGCCAAACAAAAAATAAAATACAAAAGCGGTGTGTATATAGGACCAGAGGCTTTAAGTCCGTGATTTCATAGCTTCTAGTCACAAGGCGGGGGGAAAAAAGAGCATGACAGAATAGACAAACAATCAATAATAAGCATTCTAAGGACTAACATACATCATTGATAACTGTTTGGTTGACAGTGTTAACTTGTTAGACACGTTCGAAACAATCATTGCTATTGCTAAGCCATGCAAATGCGTACAATAAAACTATTGATCATACAACATATCATGATGATTTGATTAGCTAATGCTTATAAACCAAGTGCAATTCACAAAATGATAGTTACCTCTCTCCTATGATCTCTAGTGATAATCTTTTCTTCTTCAAAAAACCGCAGAGTTCGACGAAGTTGCTTTGTATGCAATTTGAGGTCCTTTGCCAAGTCTTCTTCTCTAACCCATTGTCGTCTACAATCAAAATTAACACCATATCAATACAATCAAAATTCAAAGTTCGAAACTGTGTAAATAGATAAATAAATACACGTGCAATTCTTCAAACACCTGGTGAGCGCATCAAGAACAACTACGGCAATTCCTCTGTTATCACTTCTTCCAGTTTTGGGCTGATTATCTCCTTTGCTGGTAAGATCGTCATAGAAAGCTCTTGCAGCTAGTTTAACAAGCCTATGAAAGCAAATTGAATGAATAAATTCAAATCAAAATTCAGATATTTAAATAACGGATTCAAATGCAAGCAAATTTGATAGTAGAGAGAGAAATTGGTACTTGTTGTAGGGTTCAATCATTGATACGATCTGATGATGTAGGGTTTTGGTACAGTCTTTGAGGTTCTTCTACGGAGTAACGTTGAAGATGATGATGATGATGTTAATTCGGTCGATGAATCGGAGAGAAGAGAAGAGAAGATAACCGGGAAAGGTAAGAGAAAGAAAAAAGCTGTAATTAACGTCACTAGTGCATTTTATTGATGGCAACGCACACGTTGAAATTGGAAATCATGGGCCTTTGGGCTTTTTAGCCATTTCGGTTACTAAAAATAAAATAAAAAATATCTCCACACGAGCTTAGTTGTTAATAGATATTATGGATCAAAGTTCAAACACCAACAACTTAACTTTTTTGCTTAAGAGTGAATTTTAAGCCACACTTGACCAAACAAAAAACTTCTGAATTTGTTATATCCCGTCATGTGTTTAGATGCTAAAATTTGAATGTTTACACACGCTTGTTGTAGAGATCCTCGTAATAAGTCTTGGTTGAATCGTGGCTAATTTTTCCCCATAAAAATAGAGGAAAAAACTCAATGTGTATTATAACATATGAACATCCAGCGGACGTTTTTGAGATTTTGTAGATTGTGTGTTAAGCATTAAGGGTTGGTGGGGGAAAAAAAGTTCGGGTTATGGTTATTCGTTCGTGGATTTATTTAGATAATTTCTCTATCCATCCAAAAAAACGTGGGGCTCACTAAAAACATGTTTCTAATAGTTATTTTGATAATTTCTCGTTCACTCGTGTGGTGATATGGAATTGGACCTCCTAACCTAATACTTCAGAGTTCAGAGTTTAATAGTACTACACAATGAAGTATAGAGTATAGGTCATGCATAGCATCTTAGAGTCTTCTTATTATTTTTTATCAGTGATATGAATTTAGTTATGGCATTATATTCTTGAAGCTTGACATTTTTTAATGTCATTGTATATGATCGTGTTCATTGTGATTGTTTTGGATTGGATTGTAACATTATCAAGACATTTTACAATATTATCTCGTAATAATTTGGGTTATCATCGTCCATCGTAAATATTTAGGTGGTTACATCCATTAATGAAGTCAAAAAATAAATTTTAACATCAATTTTGTACATAAATTAACCAAATTTTAAGCACGTGCGATTTTACTAATTGTGCATAATTTTTCGACAATTGTACTAAAACTTTTGAAATTCTATTAAAACATTAAACAACGTTCAAATTTAATAAATGGCAACTCCTTGAAGAATCATAGGATGTTTGGTTTATGAACGTGATTTAATTCTTTTTAAGTCATTTATCCAATTAATACATAAGGTAACCGGAAGCAGACTTAACATTAAACCGATGTGCTCGTGTGTTTTAGTTTTATGGTCAGACCGGGTTGAACTGATTTTAATTAAATATATGGTTTATTTATGGAGTTTTGATTTCTAGAAGATTCACATGCTTCGGAGAGGGTATATGACGTGTTGACAAAAGACGTCGCCCAACAATGGAGTCCATAGCATAAACTATAACAGGATATCCAACGTGTGTGATTATTTCACTTGATGAGAAAGACGTCGCCCAACAATGGAGTCTATAGCATAAACTATGACAAGATATCCAACGTGTATGATTATTCCACTTGATAAGAATATAAAGTAATATAAGGTTGTTGATTATATAACTTAACATACCACCCTTTTCAACCTAATAGTGTGTTCATATGATTCATTATGGTCGGCACACATTCAGAGGGAGATCTGGTATTAAGTTTTTGGCGTGTCTAAAATAATACTGTCAAAAAAAAAATTGTCAGATAAAATTAAAGATCGTACTATTTCACCCAGAATAACAACTTTAATAGTCTTGTTACGAGATTAAGATAGATGATATTTCTACAACAATTTTTTGATAACTTACGTGACAACTTTTTCTCCTGCACTCGTGTTATGTTTTAATCTTTTCTCTTTATTGTTTTGGTTTTTGTGTCAATACCTAATTTTATTTGTAAATCTATGGTTGTCCAACAAGTTTTCACACAAGTGGTTGTTCAAATAACACAACTCATTTATTAGTCAAAGTCTATTTACAACTCTAGCTTACTTTAATGATGAAGTTGATGTATCGATGATGTATTTCAATTAAGAAAGTGAAAAGTCTAATAAAATAGTCGACGATGTGTTAATCAAAAAAGTGTGTGGATGGAGAATTAAGTGGAATGATTGATGTATCCATATCAAATGCAATGATGAAATTGACAATGTAGACAATGTTGTAACGACGAAAGACATAAAGAAACAGTATTATTCACGTAATAATAAACATCGTGATAAATCTTAGATTGAGAAATTAGCTAGAAAGTCAAGAAGACACGCATAAGTAAAGATAAGGAGATCCCAAGTAAGTTGTTTTTATCAATATTTCAACTTTTGTTTAACTATATAACTTTTTTTTTTGACAAGATTAACCATATAACTTATTTACCATTGCTTATATTATGCAGCAGCAAACCACAGTCCAAGTGGCAGTGTCAAGCCAAGTTGAGAATAAAAGCCAATATCAAGATACATTCTAAATGGCATGGTCAACCCAAGTTGACAATAAAACTCTACATCAAACTACAATCCAAGTGACACAATAAAGCTAAGATGACACGTTGGAATTTTACTACCTCTCTTAATGTATCTGTTAGAAGAAATATTTTGCAATATGACAGTTTATTGTTTATGGTTTACATGTATGCAGAATCGTAATTTCTTTCAACATATTTGAGATGCTAAACATAATTAATAACCTACTTCCTCTGGTCACTAACTAGATTGACGACCTGTATGCCGCACGGGTCCTACTGACTAAAATAGTCACCAATATTGTAATAAAAAATTGTAGTGAAATTTATCAAATGATAAAAAATTATTAGATAAGTGATATCATTACGACATTTATATAGTTCGAGAATCGTACTTTTTACAAATTTTTGTTTTTAATTTTTGTCTAGTACCTTTGGGGATTATGAATAGTATCCGTCAGAAACGGTTGATTCAACTTCTATCACTGTTATATACCAATTTTGTCTAGACTTTTATTTGTATCCCACACAACAATTGATTCATTCATTATGTAATACTAATTTTGTATCCCACACAACAATTGATTCATTCATTATGTAATACTAATCATAGGTTAGATCAACATTAAATTAGTTTAAAAATTTAAAGTACTAATAAAAGCAATCAAACTTTTTCACGTGATATTGCAAGGAAAATGACTATTTCGCAAAAAAAAATATAGAAATTTTTTTTAAAGCAAAAAATATAACATTTCAATGACATTTTTTAAAACAACTTTTATGGAAAAATCTCATCTAAAAATTAATTTTTATTTAAATATTATTTTTTCTATAAACTTTAAAAAAAATCAATTGTTATTGTCATGCAATATATTTCTCTATTGTTATTAAATTAACCAGAGATAATTTTATACAATATAGAACATAGCGCTTAATAACTCAAAGTCCGACTCTTATATAGTCTCGTTACAATCAACAAAATAAAATGGCATCATTAGACACCCACCTTATTATACTAATACATGATCAAAGAGTCACTTATATTACACATTAATTTATCAAAAGTAACATTATACCAAATTAACATTATACTCATTTCACATTTGGACAAATTTATAATAGTAATCAATTCAGATTTCCATTCCAGGACATACATAAATAGCGTAACCTTATTACTTGATATCTTAAAAGCTTATTTAGTTTGGTATAATGTACCATTTGTCAAACCTTTAGACATGAACATTCAAATCAAACTAAATTAGATAGTATGATAAAAAAATGATCGGCAATGAACTGCAGATAGCCCTGCAAATGATTCCTCTAGGTAATATGTCATGTTGTGTTATTTTACGGTTTCACAGTGCAATGATTTTTACGTCCAGGACATCCTACCAAACCCTCAGTGTCTGATTAGTAAACATATAATATTAAGACAAATGATATAAATTGTTTGGTACTAAAATAAAGTTCTAAGAACATAAACAGAACAAAACTTAAATCTAAAGCTTAAGCTTAAAGGGAAATGAAGATACATAGAATAAAGTAAAATAACAACATCTCAAAATACAATCTGAACTGGATTACATGTCCAGAAAAAACAGTATCATAAAAAACAAAAATAGCAAGATAACATCCTCAATTAGTCCAAAATTATTGCTCGACTTGATAAATAGACCTAGTTGCACCAGTATTGGTTGGTGAACACAGTTTTTTACGAAGGATCAACATTAGAGGAGTTATAGGATATATGATCTTATTGTTACCAGCATCTGTCACACCAAGACTAATTGTTGCACCTTCAACAAACCTACCTGAATTGCAAAGTTGTAGCCACTAACCAAAAAGACTGCACAACGTATCCTTTTCGCGAGTGAATTTGAAACACATTTTCAACTATAACCCAAGTAATCCACGACAATAAATTATGTTTCATCATCAGGCAATGCAATCTAACAAAAAACCAAACCAAGACATCTTCCACAAAACCAATTAAATACATATCTTACCAAATTGCCAAAAACAAATGTCAACCCCATAACAATTGTGAGGTAAAACTTTGTGGGGGAAAACAAAGTAGAAGCACCATTTGGAATGCTGGAGCAGTAGGAAGAAATTGCATACTCGTGTTGCAAAAGCCATAAAAACGAAATAGAAATAGATTATAAACTTATAAAATGTCACTTACAATAATAATGTCAAATTCCATGTGAAATGTTCTCAATTTCATCAAGTCATTAGGAATAACCTTGCTTACAACCCCACCAACATTATTGTAACACATTAAAGATTAAGAGTTCTATATAAATATTATCAATAGATGTACAAACAGGAAAAAAAATCAGCATATATTTCAAACTTATCGGTGCATCAATAGTTTCTCAAAACCAACATAGATCTCAACTGAAAACAGCTCTAAAAACTATTGGACAACAGCTGCATGCACCAGTAGGAAACCCCAAAAAGGCAGAAATACAAACTACTTTAAATATATGATGATTGTGCTAGATGTAAGATTTAATCTGTTTGGTTCTCCACGAGATAGTGTAATTTTCATAAAGCTTTTGGATTTTACACGAACTTTGTGTTTGATCTGCATCCAAATGATATTATAAGCTTTACTTTGATAAGTTTGCAAAAGAAGATACTTTATAAATCATTAAATATGCGTGTATATTCTTTTCAATAGATGAGGTTGAGGTATACAATAAGAAAATGGCCAACCTATAAGAGAATAACAATTACAGCAGTTGTTCCCTTTAGCACGGTCAAAACCCAGCCCCAACAGTAGGAACAAAAAAAAACAGATGCAACATTCAGATCTTATTGACAGAAGGCAAGAACCAACTGCCAAACACACCAGTAGCCAGTCATAACCAACCTGCATGCAGAAGCAGAAAGAAAAAAAAACCTGAAACAACACCAAAAGCCGCCAAGGAGAGTACTATAAAAAAAAGGATTTTATAGCAATTTGGATTTTATATCAATCTTTTCCTTCTCTCTCTTAAGAGATCTACTAATCAGAATTTTATAGCAATTTCTTTCCCCCCTCCAAAAAAAAGGAAGACATATATAGAACAATCAAGAAGATGAATTGAAGAAACAAATTAGAAGGGTGAAGACTACTATTGAGAGAAGGAAAAGATTGATTTTTGTGTGTTGAGAATTGCATTCATTTATATTGAGCAGGGAGTGTGGATGGGATACGTTAATATGCCTTAGAAGACTGCATACATCATGCTGAGTGGGATATTATCCGGGCTTGCATGGGATACACCAAAGGTTGTAACTAAAACCAGAGCGAAATTTTAGTTTTCAACATTCCCCTATTAAATGCACGCTAATTGGAGGGTTTTAACAACCAGCAGGGGAAATTTGAAATCAAACTGAACCTGCATCAGGAGGGAGATTTTAGGGTTGAGCTGATTAGTAATTAATGTTGCAAAATTAGAGCCAAAATTTTAGGGTTTAGTGGTTGCAAACCTAATAACTTTTAAGAATAAGTGATATAAGCAAAAATCAACTTTTTAAATTCATTGAGTAAACGATGTATTTGGTTAATAATATAGGCAAATACATCATTTATTGATTGAATTTAAAAAGTTGATTTTTGCTAACAATAGTGACCGGAGGAAGCATATTTTAACATTTATAAGATGTTGGACAAGAAAATTTATGAATTCGTAATTTTTAAAACAGTTAGACCTATTTGCGATATATCTGCAAACTCCGCAGTTATAAAGCTCAATTGCTGGATTAATTGAATAACCAATGAATCTGGTATATAATACTGACCAAATACACCAGTCATTCAATAAACCAAAAAGATAGATTTTTGCTTATAACAACGATCATATGGTGTGCAACGTTACTCAAAGCACACATAATATTGCTAAAAAGACTCACAAAGTTCCCTTAAAACAATACACGCCTCGATCAAGTATACATTGCACCATGCATTGTTGTTGCACATATGTGAACCTCCATTTGTTGCATTTTATGGTTTTTATTGTTCTTGCACTATCATATTCCAACCATCTATCAACTACTATCTCTTAGCAATACCGTTAAAAAATTTCCATAACCCTCTTGCACACACAACAAACTATGTGCATACTAAGGTGGACATGTTCACGCGCCACATGCATCAAAAGTACTTCAATAAATGTTATAACTTGTATCAACATCCTCAGTCATGTAAAGGCGACCAATTTCTTCAGTTCCTTTGTCATGCCGTATAAATGGTTCACTCGTAACTTATCTAAAACAAAATACTAACACGTTCCCTTTTTGAATTATGTCATTTTTGTTGTAAAATATTGACATAAAATCATATCCAAATAATAATTAACATATAAAAATGAGAAATAGTTAAATATTAAAGAGAATAAACAAGAGAGATATCAAGTAAACTTATATGTGCTATATATTATTGTATGACTTGGCCATCTACACAGTTCCATCAATATCCTCCACTAACATTTCATTTGAAAATCTACACAGTAGTAAACCGGTTTATAACTTGAGGCGTGCTGACCGCATTGTCCTTAAGGATTTATCCGCCTCATAAGCGCAAATCCCCCAAGATTCAGTAGGTTCTTCTTGGTTTGAAACCAAGGATGCAGAACTATCAAGAAGAAATATTTTCAGGAGGAAGTAACCCATAGTTATGTGACAGACTCATGAAAATATATCAATATATAGCTTGAAGCATAAAAAATTAAAAGAGGGATATTTGTTTAGAATGTGCATGGGTTTTTAAGCCAAAAGAAAAAATAGTTTTCCTGATCTTTAAAGTAAAATAACGTAAACTCCATATGTAAATTGACAGTTAGCTTTGCGAGCATAAATAAATAGGAACAATCTTCTCAAATGTAATTGCAGCTATAACGTGCCTGATCAATTTTATTTATGTTACAAGATAAAAACCATGCTCCTTAATTACTCTTTAAGATGAAAATAAATATCCTTAGACTAAATCAATTTAAAATGATGTACTCAAAATTTACAACAATTTCACTATAGCAATAAAATTAACAATGTAAGATAAGAATACATAACTTAGACGAGAGAGACCAAGAGTTGATGAATTTTTATTTACACAAGTCACCTCATAAGGTATAATATTGTTCTTTCCCATTTGAATTAGGACAACACATATACAAATCACATAGTCAAAAGTGATAAAGTTTTTCATAGTGATTGAATTTTATAAAATGCGGATAAATAATTGAATTTGATTGATTTTATCTTGCATAGTTATTTAAATAACCAAATATCTATTAGATTGATTATAACTTATCAATTTTGTAAACAACAATTTGGATGACACTGCAACGACGACGGGTCTGTGCGTGGTAATGAATAGAGTAGAAGGAGCAAAGAGCGCCACCACTGGGACGAGTGGTGAGAGGCGACGACAATGGTGAAAGGAAGAGGGATAAGTAAGCATGGGGACGAAGATGGAACGAATGTTCAAGAAAGAAATAATGTCTATTTTCCTTTTTTATTAAATAAATCATCTATCTATCTATATCTATATATCTATATGTATCTTTGAATTAGAAACTTGAACTATTCTTAGGCTTCCATTGTGATGATGTGGCATGCTTTAGAGATGTTTCTCATCTCTATGTTTTTTAAAGCTTCTCATCTCTGATTAAACATGACCCACTATATTTTACAACAATGTTATTCTTTAATAGTTCCTAATTGGACATCCCTTCATAGTCCAATGAAATAAATTATGTAGCAGTTTAAGAAATTTTAACATAAACCAATTAAAACCACAAACCCCACCATCATTGGTTTGTTAAAGAGTGACTTAAAAAAATCTTTTTAATAAATAGATATGTTACTAATTCTTCCAATTCCATTTCATCTTTTGGTTCATTTTTGTTTCTACTACACTATTTCTATTCCATCAATATTTGTTAAAGTCAATAAAGATTAATATCAACCTAGATATCCCACAAACAAATCAGCTAATGCAATTATTCAAGTGAGAAAATTCTTATCTCTGTTTCATATTTATTTTCATGCCACACTGTATATTTACATGCCATTATGCTATTGCAAAAGTACCAATGATATGCATATATTTGAAAATTGGACTCTCATGCCTTTAATTGTCCATTCCAAACCAGATAGGACAATAAAATGACTATATATGAATTTTTTTGTTTGACAACATCAAGGAGTAATATATATTTTTAATTTAGGCTATTTTTAAAAAATATTTTTTAATGTATTCTTTTCAATTGACTTTATTGAATTGAAAATGTATATATATAGGTGAAAATTGGAAAAGTATGGACTCAATTGCAATGATAATACTCAAGCTGGATGCAAAGAAAAGATTAACCCCTTTAAGTCGATGAAATAAAATTCACTTTAAGTACAATGATATCATTTTCAGACTAGTGAATTTTATGAAAACAATTGAAAAGTTAGATACCTTAAAGTGAAATAAAATTCACTTTAAGTATTTCATTTTATAACAATCTGACATCTAAATAAAACTCACTCTTTTTTCATAAGGTTGAAGTTAGATTAAAATAAAAGGAAAACAACAAAGCATGAGGGGATAGAAATAAAATAGAAGAAAAAAAGGAAACAAAAAGAAAGTTTTATCATAATCCATTACTTTTTATTGAATAAAAAAAAAACATATTGTAAAAGAAACTATGGACTAAACCGTCCCCCAACTATTGAACTGCACTTTTGTTGATTTTTATATACAGGTGAATACACAATATTTAGATCAAAAACAATTTTTATCTCCTTATATTTTATATTCACTTGACGAGGACATAAATATAAAAATTCAGTACGGTTGTCAAAAATGTTATTTTTAATAAAATTATTAAAAATTTAAACAAACCCGTGCAACGCACGGGTTGTACACCTAGTTATTTTTAAGCACGACCTTTTGTATTTCTATTTGCCATATGTCACACATCTATGCATCGGTAATGAGTAAACAAAACAAACTTTAATGGAGTAAAGATGAACTTGTGCGAAAGTAAACTCTACATTGTTGAAAAAACTATAAACGACATCAACTTATAAAACTGAGTCATAAACCATTTCTTAGAGGTTATCTTTTGTTCAATATCAAGATTTTTTTAAAGTAGAAACTCAAACCATTACAAGATTCAAAGATTAGACGTCGCTCTTGAAACACATCATGAAGACTTTTCAAGAAAGATGACATGTGTAGATCAAACATGTCAACCACAAGCAAATGAGCACATTTAATGTGATTTTATGTTATGGCTAAACCTCTTCATTTAATAGTATACAGTCTAATTAATTAATTTATTTATAGTTTTTCCTCAAGGTTTCACCTCTTTCAATGTAAAAAAAATTACAAAAACATCATACATAATGTCTATGTAAAAACAAAAACAAAAACAAAAATTAGCATCTTTTTAAATTCTAGCTAAATTAAATTAATTTTGGTAAAATTTGTTGAGCATTTCATTTCATGACTATGAATGAAAAAGCTAATTTGCTGAGTTGGCAAGAAAAGTAGGGCACAAAGAAACACAAGATCGTCATCATCCAAACACGCCCTTACCGTGCAAGCTTCTCTATAAATAACGCATCACTAACAAAAAAGAATCACACACAGACAGTGAAATCAATCGATTCTTTCCTTCGATTCGCTTCAACCTCGAAGCTATATTTTTCTCACATCACCATGGCGAAACCTCGCAAGCCCAAGCCCGAAGACCCAAAGCCCGAAAACTCCGGTGCCGTTGTTCAACACCAAAAGCTCTGTCTCTCAATCGACATGGATAAACGCCTAGTTTACGGGTTCGTTTTTCATTTCTTACACTCACTTCAATTTTTGCATTTTCCTTGAATTATATTGCAAATTAGGTTTCATCGTTACGTTGATCGATTCCGTTTGAATTCAAGATAACCTAACTCAAATCACGAATTCGCATTTTCGTTTACGATTATTATCATTATTACTAGTTTAATTGATCAATTTTTGTTGAAATTTCAGGTACACTGAATTGAAAATTGCGGTACCTGAAATTGGGATTGTAGGTTTACATGCGGAGAATTTAGGGATTGAGAGTGTATGGGTTGATGGCGAACCTACTGAGTTTGAGTATTATCCTCATCAGTATTCTCAGAATGAGGATGAAAAGAGATGGAGTTCAGTTTCTTCACCTAGCTCTGCTGCTGATGCTGCTGTGTCGGTGTATTTGTCTTCTTTGGAGAAGGAGCTTGTGCCGAATCTGTTAATTAATTGCTTTAAACCGTCCAAGACTGAAACTGAACAGCAGCAGAAGGAGCAGGAGAAGGAGCAACCTGTTGCTGAAAATGGGTTTCATTCCACAGTCGCGGCTGAGCCTCCTAAGCAGGTTATAGTTGCTGTCTTGTGATGGATGATCTGGATGCTGAATTTTTTATGAGAGTTTTGTTTTAGCAGACTTGTGAACCCTAAATGCGGCACCATTTAGAAAAGAAAACACTAAACATGGCAGCTGGGTTTTATATTATGATAATATATATGTACCAAAGTAGTTAGACGGACCAAATTAATCGGTAATATATGTACATATGTTTGTAATTTTAATTAATCTTTGAAAGTAAGTAGACTCTTTGTAGCGCATAGATAATTTCGGTTTGAATTACGTATGAACCAAAGTCCCTGGTTACAGCTTGATTTATTCACATTATCTCCTGCTTTGATTTCCCACGTATCATCACATTGTTACATGAATTTTATTTATGCTAATTTATGATAGGGAAATGCTAACAAGTGCCTAAAGGGCACTTTTAAAGAAATCTAAAAAGGAAATTTTATCTTGGGAATAATGTATTCAAAACATTGAAACTTAAAAAAATAACTCTTTCTACATAAAACTCATCCAACTATTTTCATTTTTTAAGGGCACTTGTTAGTATGACCCTTTATGAGAGTCCACCCAGTTTGGCTTTTTGAAATGCATATACTTGCTAAACGCTCACTCATAGGAAAAAATTGGATATTGTTTTTAATTGGGGGGATAGTGTGAAACCAATTTAGTAGACGTGGTGGTGAAGTGTGAGGAATGAGGTGTTGTGGTGAGGTTTACTATTTGTGTTTTCTCATGTAGGTTGATGTTGGGTGCAGAATGTGAGACTGGTTCGTATTGACTATAGCATAGAAAAGGCAGAGACGGGAGTTCACTTCAGAGACAGTGTTCTTCATACTGATAATCAGATTAGGAGGGCAAGGTGCTGGTTCCCTTGTATAGATGACAATATACAGCAATGCTGGTATGGAATGTTTAACACTTCATTTGTGTGTGCATGCTCACATTTTGCAGTAATAACAATATTTATCATGTACTGCGTGAGGTTGAGTTCTTTTTCTTGTGTCGTTCATGTTCAGCTATGACTTGGAGTTCACTGTAGCACACAACCTTGTGGCTGTCAGTACTGGAAGCTTGTTGTACCAGGTAGAAATGAATGATATCAAGTGTTTTGGAATTTTAATTTGAAAGTATGTGAGACATTTTTAAAAAGCTGATGATATTCTTCCTATGGTGATTAGTGATTACTTTCTTCACCGAATTCACCGAAGCTTTTGAGATTTCTGGCAGAACAAATGTGATGCTATGATTTTGTTGTGTATACTGAATACTGGATACTGAATAATGTAGTTTGCCAACCTATTTATTTATTTATAATTCACGCACAAGACCAAAAGTAGGAATATCGTACAATTTGGAATGCTATCTCCTTTTCATTTATATGATGTTAATGGATGTTGTGGATTACCCTGTAAAATATTTGAGGTTTAAGCATAGAGGATACTTTCTTTGAACATCTCTACCTCCCTGTATTTGTCTATTTGATGCAGACTTTGCCCTCCTTTTTTTTCTTCTTTTCCTGCTTCTTATTTTTCTTTTTTGTTTGGGATGATAAGCCTCATCCCCAAGATACCCTTATATGTACTTATATAATTGTCATTTTGATTCAACTCTACTCTGACATGTTATGGCCTGAGTTTCAATTTGGGGCTGCTGCAGATTTATGGGGTTGCTCCCAGTCAGGCCATATATTGATATCAACTTAGCACAGTCAATTTGTTCATTTTTGTTAGTTGGTACACCTATGCCATGCCACGGCCGGGTTTTAGTCTCTGGCCAGTGGTGCTTAATTAGCGGTGATAGCTTAGTTGGGAGAGCGTCAGATTGAAGATCTGAAGGTCGCATGTTCGATCCATGCTCACCGCATGCATCTCTAGGGTCAAGGATTTATGTAGCCAATGTTAATGCCTGCTGGATTTGGCTTGTATTATTTAGCTCTTAATTTTGAAAAGTACATTTAGGTTTTGTGAAACTTTCAAGCAGCTTCCCACTTTGTCTTTTATTTCCATGTCATGAGGAAAAGGAAAGGATGGCTTCTGTCCATGTTGGAATTTTTTTTTTAATTTTATTTATGTTTTAGTTGATCGGCTGTTATTGTTGTCTACATGCAATGAGATGTAAACTATGTATGATGCCCTTTTCTATTATGGTGTTTTGTTTTTCTGTTTTTTACAGTCTTCATTTCATCCATTTACCTCCTTTTGTCTCTAATAAAATTTTCACTGTATATCTTATATGCATTGCTGATTTAAATTTGTATTTGCTTGAATCATCTCTCCTTTTCAGGTCTTAAGCAAGGACAATCCTCCTCGGAAAACATATGTCTATAAATTAGATGTTCCAGTTTCTGCAAGGTGGATATCATTGGCTGTTGCTCCGTTTGAAGTTCTGCCCGATCACCAATTTGGCCTCATATCACATATGTGTCTGCCACCTAATCTGGCTAAAATGCGGCACACAGTGGAGTTCTTCCATAGCGCCTTCAGGTTTGACATGTGATAATTGCAATTTTACTTGCTTGAAATAGTAATCTTATCTTAGAATTGTCTTACAATTGGACATTTGGACTTTTATTGATGAGCAGCTGCTATAAGGATTATCTTTCTGTAGATTTCCCATTTGACTCGTATACGCAAGTCTTTGTAGAGCCTGAGATGGCAGTTTCATCATTGAGTTTAGGAGCCTCTATGAGTATCTTTAGTTCTCAAGTTTTGTATGATGAGAAGGTTATTGACCAGGTCAGTTCATTGTTTAAATTCTTTTACATTTCTGCTTTTTTATCAAATTTTTCCTTAGGCTTTGTTTGCGAGTTTTGAGGAGAAAGGAGGGCTTTGGAAAAAAGGAAGGAGCAAATGGAAGAAATAGAGGACATTGGAGGGGGAGGGCTTTGGGGGGTTTATTTTTCTTCATAATGCAAAATCCTTCTCATTTGGGGGAACTCAAAAATCGTATTGGATGAGGTTTTTGAGGGGGTTTTGGAGGGTTTATATGAATTCTTCAAATTTAATCTATGTTATAATATTCTTAAAATTAAAAATATATTAATCATTAGCATTGATTTTCATTCTAAAAAAAAATATACTCTTTCAAAACATGTGAAAGATTTCTTAATTTCCCCCTATATTTTCCACCCTCCAAAGCCCTCCCTTCCCCTCCCCTCCCCTCTCCTCCCCTCCCCTCTAAACTCCCAAACAAAGCCTTATTTGACAATGGACCAGTTGTTTATTTTTTATTTTTTAATGTGATTTTTGCCTATGATTTTTCTGCTTTGCCAACTAAATGCTCAGCAAGTAACAAATTTATAGTGTTTATTGTGACAGACTATTGATACTAGGGTAAAACTTGCTTACGCCCTTGCAAGACAGTGGTTCGGTGTGTATATTACTCCGGAGTCACCAAATGATGGTAACTTGGCATGATATATTGTTCTACTGCTTAATTTGTTGCTTTAATCAATTTTTTGCAAGTTCTGCAGAAATTGTTCTTCCTCTAACATGGTTGGCGGATGCTTATTTGTATGCTGCAGAGTGGCTCTTGGAAGGGCTAGCTGGTTGCTTGGCAGATTTTTTTATCAAGAAGCATTTGGGTAATAATGAGGCACGGTACCAAAGATACAAGGTTTGATTTTTATTTTTGGGTTAATATGATAAATGTGAAGGTTTACTCATCTAGCATTAGGTTGTTACAAATTATGGTAATGTTCATTTTATGGCTGTGTGAACATCTGTCGTGCCGCCATTGCTACCGGGGTGTCACTCTTAGGAGTTGTCATGCATGACTTGTAAATATTGCACCCGGTTGGCTTTTGGTTTTATAGAAGCTGACTTGAAATCTCAATTCTAGCAGAATTGGCTTTTATCTTCTCTGCTGTTTGTTTTGATTCATTAATTCATTAATTTTCTACTACTACTTTTTTGATTAAATTCCAAATCCTCGTTACATTTTCCTACTTGTTGCATATGCTTGTTGAATTTCATTTTTTATTTGATCTATTTATGCTCTTTGTTTGTCAAGTTAAACTTGGTTGGTTAATGTCATTTTAGGTTGAAGCAGCAGAGCATTATCTTCTGAGTTTAAGTGTGCAGAAGTTATTATTCTAATTACATTTTCTTTATGCTCATAAATCAATCTGCAGGCAAATTGTGCTGTTTGCAAAGCTGATGATGGTGGAGCAACAATCTTGAGCTGTTCAGCTTCCTGTAAGGATTTATATGGAACACAGTGCATTGGTTTATACGGAAGAATAAGAGCATGGAAGTCTGTATGTTCTTTTCCTTTCCTTTTCCCCCCTTTTAATTAGATAGCAGAAATACAATATATGGATATATTTCCTTGTTTAGTATTGAATTACATCGTTCTTTATCTTCCTCTGTTTTTAAACTTTACTTTGTTCAGGTGGCAGTTGTTCAGATGTTGGAAAAGCAAATGGGTCCTGAATCTTTCCGCAGAGTAAGAGTTCTTGACATTTACGCTGTTTCTCTTTCTTCTTCCGACTATTTAGTATACTTAGATGTGTTTTGATTTGTCTTTTTGCTGTTTCGGTCATGGTTTATATTTGTTTTTTCAATTTGATGAAGTATTGATTTTCTTGTTGTTTTTCTGGTATTTGCTTTCCTGTATGTTCTCTGTCGGTCTGTTCACCCTTTCCATTTTAGGGTATGTTTGATAAGGCTTCCGACCAATTCAGTTCTGAAAATTTGATAAGCAAAAAAGTTATCGCGGAATTTATTCTGTCTGGAAAGCATTAATCCATGTGGTGAAATCATATTTGTATAATCTATTGTGTTTATATACATAAATACACATACTGTGAAAGATAATGTTCTCACTTCTCATTTTATTATGTTTTAAATGACTTTTCATATGATCTTCACTCGAGATTTGGTGCCACTCAAGTTTAAGTCTTGTGGGTAGAAATAGAATTATGCTTTCTTACCCATCTAAGTTCCTGTAAAATATTAAACCTAGCATAATTATTATTTTTCATTTTTATTTATATATATTGATCTTTTAAGATGAATTTAACATTTTTAAATAAAGAACATCACTTTGAAATCTTCAGAACAACATGGTTTTGCTTTATGGTGCTCCACCATTATTTTGAGGCCATGGTAATTGGTAAATTTTCTGTTTTAGACTAGCATAGATCATATAAAGTTACCAGTACAAATATTTATATATTTTTTTAGTAATTATATGTATTTCAATTTTTTTTCTATCATTCTTTCACACACTCAACATATGTACATTATATTTTATTATTTATTGTCAAATATTGCATATTATACTGTAGCTCTTATAATTGTAGTTGAACCATAAAAACCTTGCGACTTTCTCTTCATCGATTCAATGACATTCTTTTGAAAACATTGATCGTGCCCGTTCACTGAAATTAAAAGAAAAGGTAAATGTTTTGATGATAAGTTAGTGGGGGTTCTTGTTAGTAATTAGACCATAAAATTTTAAGCATGAACTGTCGTTGTCTGGTACATCTCACGGATATCAAAGCATAGTTGTGGAGTCTAGTGAGCTTGTTTTTGCGCATATATTCCGAAATTTGCAGATTGATCGTGCCTGTTCACACCTTTTCCTTTCCTATTATTCATGATGTTGCATAATCCTTTTACCATGTTTCTCTTAAGTTCTGATTACATGCAAGTCTCCCCCCTCCTTTTGGAAGTTATGTGCTCGAAAGAAGAGTTTGACTATTATTAATCGTGATTCTGTTTATTTTGTGTGTGTAGATTTTGCAAGCAATAGTTACTCGGGCTCAAGATAAAACACGTTCCGTAAAAACACTCAGTACTAAGGAGGTAATTGGCTTCTTGTCCTCTATAATCTGGAATAGTTACCCACTCTTGGCTTCTTTTAAATCATCTTGTGAATATAAAGCTGTAAATAATTTTTGTTGATTGGATTTGATGCCTAAAGCTTTACTTGACTCCTTGCAAAATCTCACTAAAACCGAGAAATGCAAGCATGTCTTCTTCCACGCAGTATTTGGATAAGCATGCATCCTAATGGATTTTGTTTTAATTTGCAGTTTCGACATTTTGCTAACAAGGTTGGAAATCTCGAACGTCCTTTTCTTAAAGATTTCTTCCCCCGTTGGGTCAGTTCTTGTGGATGTCCTGATTTAAGGTGTGAAATAAGGAGTTGCTTGTCATTCTTCTATTTCATTCTAAGAACGCTTTCCGTGTTCATGTTCTAATGTTTTCCTTATTGCTGCTGCTAAGGATGGGGTTTTCATATAACAAACGAAAGAATATCGTTGAATTGGCTGTGTTGAGAGGATGCACAGCATTGCAGACTTCAAGTACAGCCGTTCTTGATATTAATCCAGATAGTGAAAATCGAGATGGAGATACTGGCTGGCCTGGTATGATGAGTATCAGGGTGTATGAACTTGATGGTATGTATGACCATCCTATTCTACCAATGGCTGGAGAAGCATGGCAGCTTTTGGAAATTCAATGCCACTCAAGGCTTGCTGCTAGACGGCTTCCAAAATCAAAGAAAGGTGTAAAACATGATGGCTCTGATGACAACGGCGACGTGCCTCCAGTGGATACTCGCTCCAAGTTTGTTAATTTCCTATTTTTTGCATCATTTGGCCGTGTTGTTAATTTCCTAATTTTGTCGTCATTTGGCTGCGTTGTCATTGAGTTTCTTACACTTTTCTCTTTCATATAGCAGCACCGAGTCCCCTTTATTATGGATCAGAGCAGATCCTGACATGGAGTACCTTGCTGAAGTTCATTTTAATCAACCAGTTCAGATGTGGGTAAGGATGAGATTATGGTTTACCAACCAGTATTGGCGCAGCCAGTTGATTTTTTGGAGTATTGTGGCATTGCATTTTACTGGACTATCAATTTTGCGTCTTGTATTAAAATTTCTTTTATATCTTCACTATTTTTCTTGTCTGAATATTTGATTTGATGTTGAGGTTCATCAAATGAGGACTAAAATTTTAGTCTCCAACCTCTGTCTCACCTGTCATTTAATCATTAAAACCGAATTGAAAGAGCTATGGTGAAAATTACTGTTTGAACTCAGGAATTTTCTATGTATGGTTTTAAGTCTTCGTGATAGTCTAATTATTGCAAGCAGAATGGCCAATTTTGAATAACTATTTTGGTCTGTTTGGATAAAACCTTATTGTGTTTTTGGGCAACTGCATAAAACATGCACTGATGCAGTGTTTTAGTCTGTTTTTTTTTTGTTGGCCTTGTTAGATATCAATCATGCCCGTTCATTTTGTTGGTATCATTAATTTTTATCTTCGTAATTAAATTAAATCTTTATAATTGATGATATTTATTGATTCTAGTGAGTTGGTATGTTGTTCTAGATTAACCAATTAGAGAAGGACAAAGATGTTATTGCTCAAGCACAAGCAATTGCAGCCCTTGAGGCCTCAACCCAGCTATCATTTTCTGTTGTAAATGCCCTGAACAGTTTTCTTACCGACTCCAAGGTTTGACACATTCTGTAGTGTATATTATTTCAATACTTTTAAATCTTACACTGAAATCATGAGTGTTTTGATCCTAATTTAAAGGCTTTCTGGAGAGTAAGAATCGAAGCAGCATTTGCATTGGCGAATTCAGCATCCAAGGTATTCAAATGCTAGGATACTCTAATTGCATTATGACTTCATGAAGTGTTATTAGATGTGGTTTTAGTATAACAATTGTTGATATAATATTTGACCTTTGATAACTTGGAAAGCACCATTGTATTAATCTTAATAATATCTAATAAAAAATCATTCATTTCTTATTTCAAATTTATTCAAATATTTGTGTAGAATGTTTAACTTGAAGTTGACGTGTCCTCGTGAGCTTAGCTCAGTTGGTATGGTTAATTGAAATATGAAATCTGAATTCTTGTTAAACTTGTTATTCCTACCAAAAATATAAATTAGTCTTTTAGCTTGATAAGAAGTGCTGATGGTTTTTTTCATCAGGGCTTATTTTAACCTCATTTAATTGTCTAGCAGGAAACTGATTTTTCTGGTCTACTCCATTTGGTGAAATTTTACAAGAGTCGAAGATTTGATCCTGACATTGGACTCCCAAAGTAAGGCTGCTGTAATTATTATTCAGTTTCTCTCATTTAACTCTGAGAACATGAAGTGACTATTTTTGTTGTATATATCTGCCAGGCCAAATGATTTTCATGATTTTGCCGAGTATTTTGTTCTTGAGGTAATGCAAGGAGGTAGGATGTGTATGAAATTATGCCTTGTGTGATGTGGTTGAAAGTATGTTTGTGATTTCACTATTTGCATATCATCTTGATGTTTTGGGGTTATCATGTGGTTTTATGTTTTTTTTTTTAAATATAACATTTTATTCAAATGGTATGTGCCACATTCTTTTGACCTAAACAACAATATGTTAGAGTTGTAAGGCCTGAGAATAAGCAGACACACCATGCCATGGTGTACCCACATACTAATGTAAGTGCTTATGTTATGAGATAACAACAAATAAGCTCTTCCAATTTCCAAACAATCCCCAGGCGTAAGCTTGAACTTATAAATGTTAAATTTAAGGCCTCAGAATAAGTAAAGACGCAACATATTGGTGTATCGAAATATTAATTGACATAAGTGCTTATGTTGTGTGATCAAATACGCTCTTCCAATTTCCAAACAACCCCTAGGTGTTAGTTGCAACTTATGAATGTAGAATGTAAGTCTGCCTAGTGAAGTTGGATAAAATCTCTCCTTTTTTCATCTAGAATAACTATAACTTGTTTCTCCAATCATGTACTAATTTGTTTGTAAATATATATATAGCTTACTACTACCGGTATTCAACTGTTTAGTTATTTAAGAGAGAAATCCAATAAAGAAAAACCTGTTATAACAATTCTTCACTGAAGAAATATAAACACCTGAGTTACCAGGAGTTGCTTTTTCCAAATTCCTCATTTTTTTATTTATTTAATTTTTTTACAAAAAGACGGCACATTGTTGGTGGGGAAGAGGACGAGTGTTTCCCTATTCTTGGCCAACCTCTTAGGAAAAAAACGAACACCAAGAAGTGGGAACTTTTTTTCTTGTCACTAGGCAGCTTCAGCTTTTGGGATGGTTCACTGGCAAAAAATGGATTACCTTTTCAAGCAAGTAGCCTGATAATTTTACTTTCTCATTCTCTTTTTCACATGAGGGAAACACAAATAAAAATATCAAACGAGAAAATATCATCGTTTCTTGCACCGAATGACTTTGGTGAGATGAGATCCCTATTATTCGACTTACATTCGAAGTCCCACATCAACTAGAGATATGGCTAAGGTAGTGCTCACAAGGCTTGGGTACAAACGGGTTTTGCGAGGATGAGTTAGGTTCTAAGCTTAAACTGTTGGTTTGTTGGCACACATTTTTATCGATCATATTAAATTTATAATTTTGATTTACATACTTTAATAAGGTTATGGAATGATATGGAACTAATTGATTTTGTTTTGCTACTCCATTCATGAGAAAGCAAGTGTGGTTTATGATTTATTTTTACGAGACATGAAAGTTAAAAGCATCTCCTTGTTCTTTGAATTTATTTCAGGTGCTCAAACATATGTTATTTTTTAATCTGATAGTTCTCCCAAAGAAATCTAGATTTTAACAATCCAAGATAACAGAGACTTGGTGACTCGAAAATTTGGGAATGGGAATTTTGAATGTGCATGCATATCTGCTTCTATCTTATCACTAATCACTGTGCATTCTATGATAATTCTGAAGGGATATGTACATTCTGCCTTTGGTTAGATAATACCAGCTTCATGTTTTCTTTTACACCTTGCAACTTATTTTCTTTTATACCTTGCAACTTATTTTTTGTTTAACAAGTCACTGTTATAGGCCATTCCACATGCTGTAGCTACGATTAGAGCTGCTGACAAGAAAAGTCCAAGAGAAGCTATCGAATTTGTTTTACAGCTATTGAAGGTTTTTGCTAGTCTAACTTTTAGATGCAATTGTGTTTATGATTTTTGTAATTTTTATATAAAACTTTTGGTATAGAATGTAATATTAATCGTATATTATGCAACTATGTCCTGCCTTTCAGTTTTATTCATTATAGCCACCATGGATTCACAAAATACTCAATTAATAGCTTTATGTCTCACGTTATTTTTGTCTTCCTGTTTTTTACAGTACAATGACAACACTGGGAACCCTTACTCAGATGTGTTTTGGCTTGCTGCATTGGTCCAATCAATTGGCGAGTTTGAGTTTGGGCAACAGGTTTGTGGACATTTACTCCGTCTGATTCTCAAGATTACCTGCATGAATCATTTTAGTGCTCTGAGTCTTTCATGTCTCGCGTCTTAGATTTCCTGATCTTAGTTCCTTAAGTATCTAATAATTAATCAAAACAGCAGCTATTGAATTTAAAGTTTCACGATTTGAGAGTTGATAAACGTCTTTGGAAAATGTTTGATTTTAAGCTATGAAATATCCATTTATGCAACAACCATGCAAACATTGTTTGTTCTGGAGTACATATTTTACGAACTGTTAATTTATATTTGCCATTGAAATGGATCTCACTTCCTTTAACACAATCTTTTTTAAATCCTCATTTTGATAATTAAGCTCTTGTCTGATTAAACTAATGACAGAGTATTCTCCTATTGTCATCACTCCTCAAGCGCATTGACCGGCTTTTACAATTTGATAGGTAAAATGATAATTTCCCTACTATTTATGGTAGATCTATCAATTTAAATTGTAACTAAATTTGACATCTCTGATATTTTCTGCTAGTCTCATGCCAAGCTACAACGGAATATTGACTGTCAGTTGTATACGGACATTGGCCCAGATTGCCCTAAAGCTTTCAGGATTCATTCCTCTTGTAGGTGATTTCTTATTTAGTATCATACTGCCGTCCAAAGGTTGTAAAACATATCTAACACCAAAGCTTCACTACAGGATCGTGTATATGAACTTGTAAAGCCTTTTCGAGACCAAAAAGCGATTTGGCAAGTTCGAATTGAAGCAAGCAGAGCACTCCTTGATCTCGAATTCCACTGCAAGGGCATTGATGCCGCACTTCTTTTATTTACCAAATATGTTGAGGAGGAGCCTTCCTTAAGAGGTTGTGAATAATTTCCCTAGAAAGGATCTATGATGTTGTTTGGCAATCTAGAAAATGGTTTAGAATTGGTGAAAGGAAATCCATCTATAAAAACCTAGCTAAAATTGGACTGGTAGAGTTAGTGAAATTAAAACCATCTATCAAAACCTAGCTAAAGTTGGACTGGTTTTAAAATATTCTTAGTTTGTCTACAATTTGGTTTTGGATGGTTAATATTCAATTATTGGTTAAATCTTTTTGAATATTGGTTTTATAAATTTAAATTAATTGAGCCAGAAGATCGGTTACTACTTAATATGCACGGGGGATTTTATATCTGATCACATGATTCATAATTGTCTGGGTTTTCAATGTTGCAAATTTTAACTACATATTCTGCAAAAATCGTTTTTCTTCTCTAGTTTTTCCTTTCATTTTCATCATTGATTTCCCCTTGATTATAAGAAGGGAACATACTCTATATCTTGTGCAACAATCACTCTTTTGTTGTGTACTTTCATTATCAATTTTGGTTTATCCTTACCATAACCTGTGCAAGAATCACTCTTCTGTTTCACTATACTTCCATTTAGTTTACCCTCTGTTATATGTAAATCACATATTCACTATATCTTGTGCAAGATTCCTTCTTCTGTCTCAATATACTTTTTCTTTTCATTTTTGTTTTCCCCCTGATTAAATGCAATTTAAATTTACATTCCTTTATTGCAGGCAAGTTAAAACTGGCCACCCATGTTATGAAGCTATGCCAGATGAGAGATGGTTTGAGTTCAAATGATGAAATTACAAGCCAAACTCTTGTGTCGTTGCTAAGTTTACTGGAAGGGCGTATGGCATTTAACAATGTCTTTCTTCGTCACTACTTATTCTGCATATTACAAATACTGGCCAAAAGGTAGAATGTTTTCTTATATACTTGTTGAAATGAAAGCTACCTCACCAATTTGCTAACCTGTTGTGTGAATATTGTATGTACCTGAAGCAGTTATTTATGATTTTTTTATTCACCAGTTGTTTCATTTGTAGTCTTCTCTAGAAAAGAGTTTATTGTGAAATTTTCATAAACTATGTTTTGGGTCCTGCCTACGTTTTTATTCACCTATTTACTAATATGTACTCCGTCTATTCTATTCTTGTAGTCCATTCAACTCGATGGAATGTAAATACTGTAGAGATTTCCTTCAGCTGTTTGAGTAATTTCATAGCCTAATCTAAATGAATTTGGAAGGGGATATTTTTTGTGGTATTTTTAGGTTTGGTACTTCTTATCAGGGTCTTCGTGGGAAATACTTTCATGACCTTTTATTTTTTGGGGGAGTGTATTTGATTTTTTTTTAGCTCTGGTAGGAAATCAATATAATCTTAAATGTTTGTATCAATTTATACTTTCCTACTATAAATTTTCATGCGTGTGTTTTATAAAAAGTCCATTATGATGTTGCAGGCCCCCAACTCTACATGGAATTCCCAGAGAAAGTAGAACATTACATATGAGTCTTACGGGAGCTTCTAACTTTCAGAGGAACCTATTTGTTATTGATTCCGACAGTAAACCTTTGGAACTGCCAAGTTCCACCCAAAACCTTACACAAGATTTGATCATAACTGAGGGTTTAAGGGATGCACTTAATGAAGCTCCTAAGGACCAAACTGTTGAAGCTCCCAAAGAAGTACATGTCGAAGTTCTAAAGGAAGTACCCCTGGAGACTCCCAAAGAGGACTCAACAGGATTCCCCCCCGAAGCACCAATTGAAGCTCCCAAGGAAACAGATACTGTATCCAATAGCCATGAAAGAAAAAGGCTAATCAAAATTAAGGTTAAACAATCTTCTGCCACCAGTAGGGCTGATACTGATAATCAACCGGTTGAACGCTCTTTAGGTGGCCGTAATGAAACTGATCACGGAGCTAGTAGTTCAGTTTCAGTAGATGCACCTCAGAGGAATTTTGCCGAGACTGTTAGCATTAGCAATCACAATATCGAGGAAGTTAATTCTTGTTACGATCCTGGTTCCCGCATGACTGCCAGCATCGGCAGTGCAAAGATTTTGAGTGATGGCGATGAATTGGTCAAAGAACTCCAATGTACTGCCGATTCAAGTGTAGTTTACTCTCAAGTTCAGCCTGAAGATCCGTCACCATCTAGTATTATTCAAGATAACAATATAGATGCTGATGCACGAAGGTTTGCCAGCCTTCAAACACTTTCAGTTGCTAGATTTGATCAAGATGGAGAATCACGTGGCAAAGAAGTTCCTGCTCGTGGGAAACATAAACACAAAGATAAGGATAAGAAACGTAAGCGCGAAAGTCACAAGGGACAGCAAAATGACCCAGAATATCTGGAGCGAAAACGATTGAAGAAAGAGAAAAAACGGAAGGAAAAAGAATTGGCAAAACTGCAAAGTAATGAAGTAAAAAAATCCTCCATAGACTTGTCATGTAAGAAAGAGGAGCCTGAAGTTAACGATGCAAAACAGCTGAAATCTGTTGAACCCAGTGGTTATAATTCTGTATCAGAAATCGGAAGGGTTGATACCAAACCGGTGCCACCCGAAGGTACATCAGGTGCACCCAAAATTCGAATTAAAATAAAAAATCGAATGCTCAGCAAGTCGTAGAGAATTTATGAAGGTAATGACGCCCTGTGGCCTGTGCATTCTTTGGGTTGTATTTTTATTTTGAATATCCGGCATAGTATGATATTCTTTGAGCTTTATTTGTTGCTAGTTCTTTAATCTGGTTTTAGAGCTATGTGATTGCAATTTCAATCGTATAGTATTCAAATTGAGACTGAAGCGTTGTCTTGATTACGGTTGTAAATTTGTAACTATGCATCAGTTGTAAATTTACAATTTTGTTGTATTGTTCTTTGAAATTGTAATATCAAATCTAGTGGGTTTAATATTAGATATTTCATTCACTGCCAGCACTACATTTCAAGTAATTTTGTTCATTGCCATGACGCTTTGCGGTAAAGTACAGTTTGAAATTTGAATGAACTCTAATGGAAGCCTACATTTGAGGTGTACAAGTGAACCTTCTTTTAAAGGAAATAACATATAAAATCTAGTGACAATTTAAAAAAGCTCTATAGTAATAGTATAGTACAGAAGAAAAATGAAATTAAGTAATAAATATACCATCATCCCTAAAAAAATAATAATCATCATATACTTCATAGTTTATTTAATGTGATTTTTCACTCTATTACCATATTATGATATTGCTATAAGAAGAGAATAACATGTTTCCAAATAAATGAAAGTGATAATTCGTTTAATTAATCTTTACACATTAAACATTAATAATTCAAAAATTTAAATACCTTTTTTAAATAATTTTTTTTACCGAGTGGCTGATTGTTCACAAATCATAGTCTGATTTATGTTACTGCTTAAGATTCTGTTTACAATGTAGTACGTACTACTAATTTCCTCAATATATTTTATTTTACTTTCAGACAGTTTCTGAAAAAGGAGTTTGGCTTAGCGACTTTGATGTTAAAGCTTAGTGTAGTGTACCGTTGCTTAAACCTACCACACCACACAACAGTATGGCTAGTCTAACATAACAGCAATCTCAGCAAACTCCATAGTACAGTGTATTCGTTGGTTCGCATTTATTGTCCGAGCTAGCTCTCTACTCCACACAGTTTGGTCTATAAATTGAATTTTAAAGTAACATTTCCAAAGGTCAAAAAGAATGGCTGCAATGCAATGATGTGATGTCCTTCCTCCTGTACTTGCTTAGAGTTAGAGGCCCCAATCTGTCAAAAGCACGTCTAAAATGGCACAATCCTTTTTTGGTGAATGATCAAAATGGCAAAATCTTTAGAGTGGTTACATAGATAAATGAGTTAAGTACTGTAATATCTTAGAAAATACTCGTGCTTAGACTCTTATATGTGAGAAACATTCTTAAACCATCCCCGGAGGGGGAGATTTAACTTCATAAGCATTGATACCTCATATATACTTTCATTGTGGAAGAAAAATAGAAGAGTTTAATGAGTAGAGGTGCTACTTTAAACATCTACTCTATGTAGGTCCTACATCATTTTAATATTAAAATATAAGGATAAAATTATTGATGATCATATTTAACAATTTTTTGGAAGATTGAATTGGAGGGATTAAATGTTTACTAAGTATTACTATTAAATTATAAATAAATTTTAAATCTATTTAAGTCATTAAAATTATATTTTTTTTCATTGTAAATGCTCTTAAACCATCTTCAATAGATAGAGTTCGACTACATAAATCTTGACCTCGGATATGTATCTTCATTTTGAGAGAAAATGTGATCAATGCTTATGGAGAACAAAAGTTTCTTTAAGCACCACCTCTCTCCTTGAGTACCACACTTATTTAATATTAAAATATAATGATATAACAATTATTGATAGATGATAATGGATACCATTTAAGAAATTTGTGTAAGTTGTTGAGTTGAACGGATATAGTGTTTATTCGATACTACTATTAAAAAATTACAAATGAGTGATGTGTCAACATGAGACCTACTTAAGCAGTGGCGGATCTAGACATCTGATATATGGGGGGCTAAAATAGTTCCTCAATGCAGGGCCGACCCAACAGATTAAGAGACCTAAATCAAAAAATTTAATGTGATCTTTAAAATTATTATTTTTTTAACATAATATTTATAAAAAATCAATTTTGTGGAGACCAAAATTTGAATTAATGATTAAGAGTAATAAATGTCTTTTTGGTAACAAGTTAAGCTATATAAATATTTGTAATTTATTTGTCATATAATATACTTATAACCAAATTAAATTTTTAAAGATTTTTTTTTTTACCCAAAATTTTGAGGCCTAAAGCACTTGTTAGGCCCTTAGGCCGGCCCTGCATCAATGTATCAAAATTTTAAATTGCCTCTGATTGTATACTTCGTTAGTCAAAATAGTCCCTGACATTAAAATACTTCATTAATATTGTCATATTAACACTTCAATATACTTAATTATTGTCACTCCAGACTATTATAACTAACAAAGTACAAAATCAAATATTATTTTAAAATTTTAATACATTGAAAGACTATTATGACTATTTATTACATATTCAAGGACCAAAATAGCTATTACCTTTTTTTTAATATATAAAAAAAAAGGGAAGTGGCATGTGGGGATTTAGCCCCACGTAGCCCTTGAATAGATCCGCCCCTGTACTTAAGTATAAATAATAGAATTCTCCATTGTTGATGTTTTAATGTCCTATTTAGATATCTAAGCATCCATTCAGGTTGGCAGTGGAAGTGCCAAACTCACGTCTGTAGCTCTCCTGAACTTGAAAAATGAAAAGCTTGAATTCTTAGCGTTAGCATTAACATAAAAATATGTTGTGATTTCATTTGATGTGACGATATGCCAAACACACACTAATTATCTATACCCTTCACATTAGAACTAAAATAAACCAACAAATTACAAAATATGATATCACAACACAATTAATTTTTTTTTTAATTTCTTTAATTTTGAACATGTATGTTGTGATTTCATTTGATGGACTCTATTTCTCACGACAAACACTAACACAAAGGTACACAACACAGTACTTAAAAAGTTAGTAATATAACAGTGTAGTAGAGAGGCTACTATTTTTATAATCAAAACAAGAAGGATTGATTAATTAATTAATTAATACCTAGTCAGTCTTTCCCTATTTGCTTCCTTCAAAAAAAAAAAAAAAGTCTTTCCCTATTTGCTCTTCACTCTTCACTCTTCACTCTTCAAAACCCTACCATATATTATATTATAGATAGTCACTATTAGATTAGCAGGTATATGAGCAGCCACATGCACTAGCACTACTCGATCTGTGTTGTCTATGTATATTTATATAACTATAGGAAGTAAGTACTACTATCAGTTTTCATGGTTATGCATACATATGCAAAATCTTCCTTTTTAATCATTCTTCTCTCTCTGGTGCTGCTCTGCTCCCATAACAATATCTACTTGTTCATCTCAGGTTACTTCTTCTTTGATATGTTATGTTTAATTATTTATTCATGTTTAAATTAATTAATTATTTAAAAGCTAGCTTTGCTGAATGACAATCTCTAATGTACTTTACAGAGTGTAAAATATTGTTAATATATTACAAGCAGCTTTGTTATGTTAAGAGCCACAAAATCTAGCTACCTCACCATTCATTTTCCCAGGTAACTCTTAATTGCATTCAATTTTGTTTTTAATAATTGTAAGCACACTTTAGTTTCTTTAGTTCCGGTTTTCATTGTTTTACCTTACGTTATATAATAAGTAATTATTTGAATTTTTAGTTTCAATTTATTGTAGCATCTTTGTATGAAAGAGGGATATATAGTACTAGAACACGTTAATTTTCTCCATTAGAGGAACTTTGCTTCTCTATTGCGGGGGGTGGCTTTAGCAATCTTGATTTTTATGTTTGCTACTTTGGTGGGAGTTATACGATAAAATATAGAGTACCAATAGATATAGGAGATGATTTGGTCTATGATAAATAGGTATTGACATTTGACGTATGTCTAGTATATATACAAGATCTTGGGAATTTCTTAGAGATCATTTTTGTTTTGGTAACCTAATCTACGACGGTGATGACTAGAGACATGGAAGAATCAAATATATTAATTTCAACGTTTTTTTTTACTCATTAATTTCAATGTTAAAAAGGATAAATTTTGTAATTGTTTGTGTTTAATAAAAATTATAATTACCATAATTTTTCTTAGATTATAATTGGTATTTAATTATTAGATTATTCACTTGTGAAAGACTAAAATGTATTTTTCTTATTTTGCGAAGGAAACTAAGTTTTTCATATATTATGGGGATAAAAGAGGAAGACGATGAATCTTTTTATTTACGGATTTTTAAATAAATTGGGGCAAGAATATGAACAAAATATGCGTTATGAACCCTTCGATGGATAAAGAAGGTAGGAGAAAAAGATTAAATTTTCTGATTTACTAGATATTTAAAAAAAAAATCGAGGATCAAATATTATCCCTAAATATTTTTGTTAGGGACCTAAAAGTTCCTTACGTTGGTTTTAAATACACGAGGTTAACCACATGACAAATGAAGCTGACACACCAACCTTGTTATAGTTCAACAACGCCTAATATGATATGGTTTATTTCAAGAGTGATGATACATGTACATCCTTAGGTGGTATATCATCTCTTGACATCCACATACAAATATGACAATGTGGCATGTGGCCCCCACACACAAACAAACTCATCAATTCAGCAACTCTGTCTCTCAAGCTCTCCTCTCTCTTTAGTATATCTCCTTCACCTTTACCGGCCACCACCACCAGTCACACTCACCACCGGTCTTAGATCTAGCGTTACTGTCTTCCTCCTCACCATCGACCTTCTTGCCATCATTGGATCTGCTTCGACATATCCATCCTTACCACTCCACCTCAGCTTCTCCGACAACCACACTTCTTCTCCGGTAACACCACCACCACCTTATCTTCTCCGACCAATTTATCACCATTGCTTCTTTCTTCTCTAGTCATCCTTGCTATCTCCATCACCACCCACCGTGTCCAGATCTCACGAACCACAACACCGTCGTTGTCGTCGATGAGAATAAAACATTGACGGAAGATTGAGAGCCACGAGGGTGTGAGTGTCGCAAATGTGAGTGAGAAACGACTGCTATGGAGATAGTTACATGAGAGTAAATGACGACAACCGACAAGATATGTTAGTGAGAAGGACAATGACAAGGGAGGAGCTCAAGGTTGAAGTAGGAGGGACACGTGATAGAGAAAAGAGGGCGGAGAAAGAGAAATCTGCAGAGAGAGTAAAATTACAAAAATGTCCTGCCACATGGGGGTGTGTATTGATGGTAAGGGAAAAAGGATGTCAACCAAAAATAACCCTGATTTTAATATGAGACTAAATGTTGTTTTTCTTTTTCTTCTTGGAGATTAAGTTTAACGTTGTTTTTCTATGACTATGAGGCATCAAAATAAAACTTCACCCTATATACAAGGTTCAAAATAAAACTTACTCATAAGTGAATGTTGATGACACATCCTTTTTCAAACTAGCAAAATCAGGTTTGACAAGGAATAACAATGGATATTGTCATATTGGCTATTGGAGTTACCACTTTCTTAACCGTTAAGTGTTATGCCATTTTACATTATTTATGTGTAGCTTATGCTTCATGTTTTAAGAATAGGCTTAGTTGGAGTCCCTTAAATATTATTTAGGTTTCATATTGGTTCTTTAATTAATAAAAGTTACATATTGGTCCCTTAAACCCTTCTTTATCAACCATTTTGGTCCCTTTAGTTAGTTTGTGTGAAAAAACGTATGATTTGACAGGTGGACAAATGACAAAACAATTACAAGGCTATAATATAGAAAGGGAAGGAGGAACAAATAAAACCCAAAGATTATGGTTCCTTGTTATTCTCCATCCATTCATCCATCCATCGATTTTCTTCATCTTCTTTGACGTCTTTGTTTTTTTTTTTTGTTGGAAATCTTCATCTTTTTCTCCTATTTTGTTTTGTTTTGATATGGGGTTTGCTTTGCAACGCGGTTCAGGTGAAGGAGGAATAATGTCGAAATCAAATTCAAGAATCAGGGTTATGAAACAATCTATGAGTTCTGTAGGTTCATTTACGAGGGAAAAAATTAGTAGGGATTGCATGTGTGGAGTTGAATGTGTTATTTGTTGTTACTAACTTAACAAATCGAAACTACGACAAACATTTTTTGGGATGTAGGAATTACAAAAATTCCTTAGATAAATGATGTAGTTTCCTTAGAATTGTTGATGAGGAGATTGCATATGAAAGGGATTTGAAAATTAAGATGCAGAAGAAGAAAACTAGGCAGCTGAAGAATGAATTGGCTAACACACAAAAATGATTGAAGATTTCGTAAATTTTTGGTTTGATTTGTTTTGGGATTTTCTTGGTGTGAAGGACTATTTTGTTGTGCCATAATAGTGGAAGACGGTCTTAAATGTATTTGAAGTAGAATAAGAATGATATGCATTGAATTTGATTCCCTAACAATCCTCTTCTTGAAGTTAGACAGTACCCCATCTTCATATCTAGCAAATTTCAGGCTACTTGCTTCCAACCTTTTCCATCAAATAAATTATAATGTCTTCAAGCATGATGATAATTTGTTTTGTTTTGGAAATGACTATAACCAAGTTGAATGACTCTGTCATGTTATTAACAAGTGTGTCATACTTGCACCCAGACGAGAACCTAGACTTACTCTAATGCATGACCGTTAGCTTTTAGGCAAAATCGAATCACATCAGAATGAGAGAGATCTTGATGTCATGCATGTATGTGAATGCATGGTTGAATGAAGACATGGAGCAATTTTGGGATGAGTGAGATTCTGGGCAGTTTCTCAGAAAGCGTGTGAGTAAGGACAAAACACACTGAAATGACTCATGTTGGTTTGTGGGATCAATCAACAATACTAAAAGCAGTCTAGGATGTTACAACCCCATACTCCCCGTCAGATGCATTTGAATCCTCCACATTAGGGCTTGGGTCATTTACAGTCACCCCATTATCATCCAGGCCCAGGCTTTGACCCCTGTCATTTAAATCCACATTTTTCCATTCACTTCTTTTCTTACTAGTGGGTCCACCATCAGTACTTTCAAGAGGATCACCGATCCCTTCGGTGGCCCCCACTTTTTATTCCCTTATCTTTACTTGACCCTTTTTTTTGGATACTCTAATAAAGGGTTCAATTAAGCAATATCATGTTCGCATAAGGAGTTCACAACATAAAGATGCACATTTTTGTCAAAAAAAAAAAAAAAAACATAAAGATGCACATTACCATGATTCAATGTTATATGTTTAATCTTTTTTGTACCTAAGTCATCCCTTAAGTAAATCATCTTAGTCGCTAAAATAGGGTCATAGTACCAAAGTGTTTCCATCATTGGATAATCCATCTCTCTTAAAGTTTCTAATATCTCAAAGTAAGACCAATATTTAAGGTCAACATGATATGTAGTTTCTAACCAATTATAGTCATTATGCTAGAATTGACTAAACCCCCCCTATGGTGTATAACTACTTCAAATATGTAAATAATTCATAAGAAAACAAAAATCCAATTAACAAAATTACGCACAAACACAAAATTCGTTTTTTTATCATATATACTAACATATAACCACTTCTTAGAAAATTCGTTTTTTTATCATATATACTAACATAGACAACAAAACCTAAACCGGAAAACTAAAAAGGAACAAGCCCTAAACCAAAAACAACTAAAAAGGCATAAACCGTAAACCAGAATTCACAATTCTTATTTCCTCGCTTTGATTTGTGATCTCTCTTCTTCTCCCTTAGTTTCGTTCTTCTGATATGCTCTTCATCTCTCTCTGTATTCCATTCTCTCTTTATACTATGTGAAAAAGATTAAAAAAAATGCCACATGCGAACAACTTAATGTTTTTTTTTCCACATAAACCAAGACAAGGGACCAAAATGGCTGACATAGAATGATTTAAGAGACCAAAACATAACTTTTATTGATTATGAGACCAAAACGAAACTTGAAAAATATTTAAGGGACCAAATATCCAATTAAACGTTCAAAAATATTATTATTCTTGAATTAAACATTGTTATTGCTATTGATTTGGTCATCCACATTGAGTTGTTTTTGTAACGACTGTGTGGATTAACTTGCTAGATAATGAGCCTTTCAAAGTTTGTTGTTGGTATTGATTTAGTCATGTCTGGCACATGTTGAACCACTTTATTCCTATGCTCGTTTGATTACTTGAGTTTTCACCTCTTTCGTCGAGATTGAACCATTTCTTTTCAACACATCTTTGTACGGCTAACAAATGTGTAGATTGACTTGCTTGATAATGACCATTTTCTTACGCA
This sequence comes from Medicago arabica, assembly GCA_946800305.1. Lineage (NCBI taxonomy): Eukaryota > Viridiplantae > Streptophyta > Magnoliopsida > Fabales > Fabaceae > Medicago > Medicago arabica. Next base: position 51,804,220 of record OX326968.1, read on the forward strand.
AAATTTACTCTTGATGTTAACGAAATTGAATTAGTGGTTTTTTGAAACCCAAAAAATTAAAATCATTAATGAAAATAAAAAGAAGCCCATGGGACACACAAAAGTCTAAAATCAACAATCTATCAAATCAAAGTTTATATAAAGCCATATCAAAACCGGCCTAACTAATAGGAATGGACTCTCTCGTATGTAATTTACATTTGAGAGATTAAAATATGATCTTTAACTTTTAATCAAAGAGTGGAACACATGAAAAATTAAAATGAATTAAAATTGAATGGTAATAGATTACACTTTACTTCCTCCCTCATGGATAAATTACACACGAGGAAATCCATTCACCAAGCTAATATATTCAGGCCTCCCTTTATACGTCAGTGATAAACCAATCAAATATCTATCTATAAAAATAAAAACAAACAAATAAAATGAGTAAACCGCCTAATTGATCACAAAGTCATTCTCACACCACCTCACCATGCAATCATCACCGGCCCTTGCTGCAACTTTTTAATTGGGGGCAGCTGCCCCACTTTTTATTAGTCCCCTCTCTATTTTGTTACTCGTTAAATATTTTTATTTTTTGCCCTTACTTAATATAATGTCTCGTCCCTCATGGAAACTTACATCATAAAATGAGTTTTACATTTTGTTTAAAAATCAAATGCACATTATGAAAGTGATTTATTTTTGCTAATAAAACTTTATCTGAGTTGGAACTCAAACGACATCATGAGCTCATGACGAGTGATAAAGGATGTCGATGAAGCTTCTCGGGAGGGGCGTTGTATTTGAAGCTTAAGTCAACTTTTAATTGAGGTGAGTGAGAGGTCTAATATAATATTTTGAGGGAGAGAGGTCTAATATAATAAAATGTCTACATTTCTCATGTGCATAAGTTCTATTTATAGAAAGGGTAGCAGGAGAAATGAGCATGAAATCATATGAGGTCATGAGAGATTTACATCGTGATTGCTTAATTACCCTATGGTCTATATCACGTCGTTACTGATTACTATGTATGTTGAGGTGCAGCGTAGTAAAGTTCATTTTGCATGGGCCTCAGCCATTATTCACAACAAAATATATAAAATAACAAAATAGTACAAGAGGTAAGATAGTTGCTCTTTAAACCTCTCAAATTCGATTTTGATCGAATGATAACTTTCGATTAGTTATTTTTATGTGTAACAACTGATCAAATCACAACTCTTAACTTACTTTATTTAGGAAGGTAAACAATTTTAAGATGTGGTTAAAGAGCAACTATCAAGAGCTAATTCAATTCTTAAAAAAAAGAAGAAGAGGTTATTCAATGAATTTCACATTCCAAAGTCCAAGAGTCAACGTGATGATGATCTACTTTAATTGTGATCCAATAGAAATCACACTAAAATATAACATCGTAAAAAAATAGAAAAATAAAAACAGATGAGAACCTCCCCTAAAAAAAACATACGAGAACCCAATACAGACCAAAATGCATACAAATTGCATGATATAAAGAGAGATGTATTTTGATAAAAAGAAGTAGCATTTTTTGAACAACCATTTGATTAATAACTTATGTGACAACATAATTTATAAAGAAAAAGTAAGTATTAGCATGAAAACCAATGAAAAAGAGAGAAAAAGTAAAAAATAACGTGAGAATAAGATAGAAAGTAGTCAAAAAAGTTGTCACAAAATGGATGTTTATATATCATTTCTCTTTGATAAAACCTCTGAATATTTGGATATGAAATAATATAATTTTGTAATTTTCAAGTTTTTAACTTAAAATATTGATGTGTTGGAACAATAGTTAATAATAGTTCAAAAATAGTTTCAGACACCGAAAAGACGAGTCATTGATTATGTCGTTCTTTTTAAGACATTTTATGGTACTGTCCAATATTTTTTTCAAACAGAATATCAACCACGACGTTCCTAAGATAAAACAACTTATTTGCAACGGTTTCGGACTCTTACGTACTGCATTGTATGACCCATTCTAGAAATACACCTTCAATATAATATTAAGACCACTCGAATTCAAAACACTCGAATGTGGTATTGTGACAACTCTACTTTGGTATTGAAACCACTCAAATATAATGCTACCACCATTCTAACCTCTAACTTCTCCAAGAACAATAAATATCAAAAGAGACTAAACTTTTAAAATCGTTCTTAATTTCGAATAGATAATACATCTCAAAAGAAACTATGATCTTAAGAATACTTTTAATTTTAAAAAGGACAAAATTATCAAATGCTCTTAAAACCAATTTTGATTTCGAAGGGACGTCATATATCAAAAAGGGACTATAGTCTCAAGTAAATTTTGATAGGACAAAAAAGAAAGATGAGAAGTGGCTCGAAAATGCATCGAGCATATATAGGGAGAAGACATAAAGATTTATCAATAACTCGAAATTTTTTTTGGTGTGTTTTGAAGTGAGGTGGAAGTTTTCTTTATATAGATGAGGAGACAAGAGGGATTACAAATCCGATGGTCGAGATCATTTGACTATCTGAAAATCAACGATGCAATCTTCCCTCGTTAAAGATCATACGGATTGGGAGTTGACTATGGAAGAGTGTGCAAATGTGTGCTCAGCACGCATTGTCTTGTATCAAACACGTGCAAAATGCTTACTTATGAATGACATGTATCGAAACTAGCACAGCTAAGGAAAATTAATTAATTTAAGTTTTTAGGTCATTAAAAAATAATTTATCACATAATGAAGAACGGGCCAAAATTATGAGAGACCAAAATAACTCTTCACTTTATTATTTATGTTGATTAACATCATGACGCATTTAGAATCTCGGAGCCTAATTTCTCCTCTCAAAACCCCTTGTTTTCTCGTCATTATATTACATTTGCTTGCTAGAGAATAGAAGTGTATTTTTTTATGAAATGAATAATAGGATTATCATAAAAAAGAAAAACAAATTTCTTATAATTACTTATGGAGAAAGTATGATATGATTATATATAGGAAAATATATACGAAGCTCCACCTCACGGTAACAAACAACATGCTTTCCTAAAGTTCCAAGCACATGTTATAATGGTTGGGGTTCAAAACAATAACGGTCCATCCTTTAATTAACCTTTTAGGAATTGTCATCATAAGTGAAAAAAAATTAAAGTATATCTATCTAATCATTATATAACCTCTCAAAAAAATCAATCATTATATAACTGTGTCGACCACAAGCGTGATCAAAATACCACCCATTTTTCATGCCCAATTTGCATTTTCTTTTAATTCTGTAACTTTGTATTTATTTTTTCCTTCCACAAACACAGTGCCGCATTATCACTTCCCATCCTTTAATTTATTCTTTTAACCACTTGATTTAAAATTCCACACATGCATGATTGTTGTGTGCATAATTGGTGTTTTTTTAGAGTACAAGGGCTTACATTCAATTTCACTAGGTAATTGATTGGAGGCAAGCCAACTATATTCAATCTTAAAGTTCAAGACTTGTAAGTAATGACCACCCCTTAAAAATTGGCGTATTTCTACCTTATCATTCCTTATGCTTAAGAGAGTTTGGGGAGTTCATCAGTGTAGGCATAGCCGAATCATACTGTAATCTTAACCTAATCAAATATTTGGTTTGAGCAACATGTTTTAAGATTTTTACCCAGTCACCTGCATATCCAATCTGTCACACGTTTTTTTTTAGTATTTTATATATTATACGGGTTGAGATCCTCTCCATTTATAAAAATAAATAGACATTATCATTATGAAAAAGATAGACACACAAGATGATTAGTGAATCTTATCATTAATTATACACCTATATATATAAAGTCAAACCAAATTGAAAACATGTTAAGCTAGGTCTTTCATCTCAACAAAAATTAAATGTTAAGCTAGGTTTTTTGTCATTCTCAAAGTCACAAATAGAGATAGAGAAATGACAACACACTTATAAGTATTTTATTTTGGAAGTTCTAATATTTTGATTTTATGTTATGTTACAATAGGTGTGTGAGGCTTGGTTGCACGCTTATTTTTCTTAAGTTAGTTTTAGATATTATATTTTACAAAGTTCTCAAATGTTCTAATATTTTGATTTTGGTTTGATTTGGGTTTTGTACCAAAAACATGTAAATTCAACTAAAGTCGATAGGTATACTTTGAATCGGTTTGGGTGTCGAATTCACTGAAATCAAACCAAACCGACCCGTGAACACCGTTCCGAAAACATATTATCATAATTATATGGTTATTATTTTGCCTCTTCAAAATATTAAGACCGTATCTTACTCTTACCCTCTATGCATTCTTCCATGTAAGCATAACACCATGTTACAGAAAACATTGGCTACTACCATCACACAACATCACTCCATCTATTACAAACCAAACTTTACTAGAGAATTGAGATGTAAAAGATAAATAACCAGAGAGATTTTTGTTGATGGAATGGCTATATAGAAATTAAGTGTATAGAGAAATAAATGAATAATGAAATAGATATGAATTTTTTACTTATTGAGATATTTTTAATAAGCAAATTATTTATTAACATAGCACAAGGGGTCATCTAGCCCAATACATCATACCGGGGGCATTAACATTAACACTTAGATAAAAACCTACTATTTTTTTAAGGTTTAATTACATTTTTGGTCCTCACATTTTTACCAGCTCACGAAAATGGTCATGCTGCCTCTTTCAAATCGAACAAAACCGTCATTAAAATATCATGTTTCTTGCAGTTTTAGTCCTACCCCCTATTTTCACCTCCAAAAATACTCAGTACATCATCTGCAACAAACTCTAACAGTTCACCAGCATCCAAAATTCTCATTTCAGCGTGGACTTAAGCTTCTAAACAATGACGGTGAACTGTGCGTTTTTTGAGGTGAAAATAGGGGTATGACTAAAACTGCAAAAAAATGATAGTTTAGGGACGGTTTTGTTCGATTTGAAAGAGGCATGACCATTTTTCGTGAGTTGGTAAAAATGCGAGGACCAAAAGTGCAATCAAGTCTTTTTTTAATGGCAAATTTCATGTAACATGGAGCGAGTTCTAGAGGCGCTCACATCCGTTACAAAAGAAAGAGTACAAACAAAGAACAAAGTAGAATATCCCATAGCAAAGAGGCTCCCCTACGCAACCTAAAACAAAGTGTTAGAGACTATTTGTTAAATATTTTACTTCTGCCATTAACAAAAAGATAAATATTTATACAATAAATGTGATGCACCAATGATTATGTTCATTGATCTTATAGATGGAATATTGAAAGTGGTAAAAAAGTTAAGGATGAAATCGGTGATTAAGGACAAAATTAGGGATGGAATTTCTAATTTTATTAATATATATATTAATAAAAAGAATATGCAGAGGCATCAGCATCACTAATACTATAGAGGATATGATGTTTGCATGTGTTGGAATAAATTCAAAACGATTACTTGTTCCTAATTAACATGATTTTAATATTTAGATATCATATAATCAAAATCAACACAAATACAAATTTGTTTTCTGAACCAAAATCTATGTATAATTCTCTGTCAACTTAAGATGATTAGTGTTGACGGGTACTTAACCTATCAAACAAATGTTGGAGAGCCGGTTGGCCAGCTAAAAGGAACTTACAGAAATCACACAAATTTTTACACTCAGACAAACAACTATCTAGGGATGTAGTAGAGTACATGTTACATACCACTAGTAAAATACCCTTTGTTCTCATCCCCCGAGTTAATTAGAAACCATGTCTATGAAAGTGTTTCAATCTGATTCGCTCCGAGAAGACGCGGCCATTCTAATTCAATGTCTCAAATAAGATGTTTGCCGGGGCCGATTTAAGAATAAGACCATTAAAGTCTATAAAAAAAAGATATTTTTCATAGTAATTTTTGAACAAGAAGGTTACATATACAAACAAAAGATATCTTATATATTGATATTGAAACTTGTGATATGCCTCACTTACTATTAAATTTTATTTGGTTGACGCAATTTTTCACGTAACTCAATTGTATAGAAATTAAAGAAGTATTTGTATGCATTTTTTTTAACTACTTTTTTCTACCAAAAAATAAATGATATATTAATAGAAGATCACACTCCAACCCAAATCCAACAAGTGTTAACAAAGAAAAATATAAGAACAAACACCAAAAATTTAAATTGTAAAAAAAATGGAGATGATGAAAATCTAGATTATTTCCTTCAAGTACACTCCAAATTTATACAAAACAAACTTTATACAAAACTAATGTTTTTTTAGAATGATGTTTAGTCAAAATAATCAGACTATATGCCATTGAAAAAACCTTTTAGGATTATCACTTATTTAAGTAAATGCAAATACTATTTTTCATCACCATTATTATATTAGATATTCTATCGTGTTAAATCATAAATTTTGTTAATTTTTGCTGATGTTGCAATTTAAGCATTTTAGCCTGCATCCATTTTTGACCTATTTTTAGTTATTATAAACTATAATTTGAATAGGATGTCATGTATATAATCGATATTATCTAAAATGACATGTTTGATTTCAAAATAGAACTCAGTCTTGTTAATTTATTTAAAGATAAGTTAGTTTACTTAATTAAAGAGGTTAATATGAAATAAGACTTAAAGTAAGTTAACATGTCAAGCCACACTTTAAAAATGGTATGACATGTTTGAATTCAATGTAGTATTAGTATTTAAGTCTTAAAGTTATCCAATCTAATCGACTATAGTCTTTTGAATTGAAGTACATCACGATTCTAATCAAGTGTTAAATAGCCTTAAGCTTGCTTCCACCGACCGAACCCCAACTAAGATAACTAGAGAGTGGGTAAACCACCAAGCTAGTATCTGATTTTGTAGGGCACTTTCAATTAGCTCTATGAAATTATGAATATTCAAAAAAGTCTATCATTCTATCAAATTTTACTCACATCATTTGAGTCTTGGACCATTTGATAGTAAGTTAAATTTAGAGATGAGATTGATAGTAAATGATAAAAAAATAAGGATCTAATTGATATTTCAATGGAGCTGATAATTTTTCTGAAACATTCATAATCTCAAAGATTTATTTGAGATTTTCTTACAAAGTCAGAGACTAACTTAATTATTTATTTATTAGAGAATACTCGATAACTAAACTCTACTGGCATAGCCCACTAACACTCCCAACCACGTATATATGAAGCATATATTGTTTGTTCCAATCCGTATGATGATAATATTATTATTATTATATGAAAAATGCTAACGAGTATTAAATGCATTAGAAATTGAAGTTAGACTTTTTAGTAAAAGAATTTCCTAATTAAGAATGCTTAAAGAGTATCTAAAGTGACTGGTTAGCAAGACCTTTATTATATAAATGTTTTAGGTTTTTTCCATGTTTGGTTGAGTTGAGTCAACAGTATTGGTATCAAATGAACAAGAACAAGAAACAAAAGTGAGAGACAGAGGGAGTACTGAGGTGAAATTAAGCTGCAGAAAGAGTTAGAGGGAAAGAAAAACACATTGTCCTGGTTTGCGATTATTTACTTTACTTGCCCTAATAATAACAACTATCTTTTTACCCAAAAAGAGAGAGACGACATTTGATGTTCTATTTCAGACCAATCATCTTTTATTTCATTGGTGTTTTCCATTTGTGCTAGCTATATACGCGTCAATCACTACTGTCCAGTTTAGGGTTTCTTAGCCCTACCTAGGGCTATTCATAATCATAAACACAACCTTCTCTTCTGCTTAACCCTATCTGCATATTTTTGGATTTGCTATATTCTCTATCTGATTTCTGGATCCGGGTATATTTTATCCTGTTTTTTTGTTTTGTCATGTTTTTATTTCTTCCCTTTTCATCATTTTTCTACCAATAACAATGATTTTGGTATCCTTGGAGAAAAGCCAAAAAGGGTTTTTGGTCAAAGGGTTTGTTAGCTGAAAATGGTGATTTTGTTTGGTTGATATTAAGAGATATTCTTCTTCTCCTTTCTCATAAATTCTCTTGATGAAAGGATTTGAATTTGGTTACTAATTTTCCAGAAATGGAAGCATTTTCAGCTTTTGTAGTGTCTTTTAGGGCATTCTGCAAGATTCTATTTTGAAGTATAAAGACTTTTTATTTTTTATTTTTTTTACAATATAAATATAAAGAAGTTGGATTCATTAGTTTGTGAGTCTTTGGTTATTTGTGGATTTGTTTCCAAATTAAGGATGTTTCTAACTGTTCAGATCTGAGATCTGGTTTTCATTTTCTTTATGGGTGATTTTCTAGGTTTTGTTTTAATGACAGCTGTTAGGAATATATGTGGAGTGGAGGAGTAGAACCCACAAATATTTATCTCCCTAAAAACACCAAACCACACTATCACTCTAATGGCTTTTGGGTTTCTGGTTGTTCATGGATTGGATGAAATGAGATGATAGGCATGAAATTACAGTTCTGATTGTAAAGGCAGAGGTCCAATATTTTTCTTTTGTGCAAAACAACAGTTATTCATTATCCAGATACTCCTTTCAATTTTGTGACAGTATGAAACATACTTGATGATATTGGAGGGATTTAAAGAATTAATTTTTCTTCATTATGCCAATAATAACACTCCTTGGTGATTGCTCTACAAACCCCTCATGTTGCCTAACCTTTCGGATTGTAATTTCCGATAGACAAATTTTGTTTTAAATTTAAAAGTGTATCAGAAACTAGCTTGTGATTTGTGTTTTCGTGAAATTTTGAACAATTAGGTGGTGCTTTTTAATAACCTTCTTTTGTCTTAAGGTATGGGACATGAGTTGCACTTGGATGACTTTGGTGTCTGTCCCAAGAGCCAACAAACAACTCAAACTAAGGTTTCAAGTCTCAAAATTTTGAGCCAACTAATTAATATTTGTTCATTTGAAAACAAAATACTAAGTGGAACGCGTAAAAATGAAGAGTGAGTCTTTCATATGAAACCTTTCTAAATAATCACTACATTTTTTAACACCATAGTAAAGGTGTTTATTTATATTGAAGTTAAATCGGCGCCAGGTCTGCACTGCATAGTTAAAACCTTAGCTTGGTCATTGTGGATGCCCTTAGCATACCACTCTAACATATTCTGAGCTTCTGGATGGTGTTGTAGTCTACTATATCTTGATTTATAGGACGTCTAAAGTTCTATTATGTAAGGGTTTGAAATATTTGTTGTATTGCAGTACCCCTTACAAGTCACAAATTAAGCAAATTGATAATCTAAACTTTTCTCTTGACTCAATGCATTTTGGTCCGGACTTTGCTGAAGCTACAAATGCTAGCTTTTGAGTATTCATGCGTTCGAATAACATCTCACCGTATAATCTAAACATTTATATGTTTGAAAGGACAGATCATCTAAACTTAAAACTCAAAAGCATCACAACACAATTAATAAACAAAGGTACTTTTAGCATGAAAATAAATTCTTATTATTGAACAAGAAATTCAGAAGGAAAAAATGAAAATTCCTGTTGTGAAACAGGAGTAGTAATAATTGAAACTTTATAGATTCCTTCTCTGTTTTTCTCTTTGGTAGAAATAAGAAGACACAAATCAGCCACACCACACGAGAGGGAGTGGCAGTGCAGTTGATACTCTGAACAGATACAGTATAAAATTAAAAACCGTTCCCTTCTTTCTTGGTCTCTCTCTTTGCTGCTAAATATAAAGGACTCCTATTGACCTATTCTATATGCTATGCTATTCTATTCAAATGCAATCTTATCTTTTCCTTTGTTGACTGCTGACTTTTGACCGCGTGCAGTGCATGAAATTAAATGCAATGTAATGGAATATGCTATAACAAACAGCCATGTTCAAAATAATTCACCATGAATATCTGATTTTGGGATTATAATTTATTAAGAATTTGTTCATATAAAATTATACTGAGAATTATATAAAACCATGCTATCAAAACAAAATGGATAATGTCAACATTTGTGATTACCAAAAACCTATAAGTGGACAATTCATTTAGTCGTTATATATATTGAGAGAGAGGAACTAATTTTGGAAAATGCGGCTGTATATATTCATGAATTGACTCATTCACGGTACATTCATTGTATGTAACTAGCTATGATTACATCTGACATATGGACTTCAAGTCTCCACCCAACCAATATAGCTCTGATCTGAACGTATACAACACAACCCTGCATAAAGAATTAAGGGCGTTTTTTTTTGTTTTTACATTTGCTTTATGATAAAGTTATATTTGCATCTCTTGTTGAATTTAGGCTATAGTTCTATATGATGCACAAGTGAAGTATGTGTTAATTATATCATGCACAAGTTTGTTTTCACACTTATATCAATAAGTCCTACCAATGAATCAAGTGAAACACAATGAGATTTATTGATTGAATAATGAGGGGAAACAAACTTATACATACTGCAATACTATTTTATTTGTACACCATTGAATCAACCTTGAATTTGATATATATATTATTTTGTTTTATACTTCAAATTTATTCTCACTATATAGACTTTCAAAATATATAAATATTATTATATACTAGGCAGAACACGTTTGTGTTCATTTCTGTTTCTTTAGTTTGAATATTTTCAGTATCTTTTAATATGGTAAAGTATTTTGTTGGAGTGCAGGTTGAACATTTTTCCTCCTTATCTCTCTACTACTTAATTAACAAGTAAATATTTTAGCTCCATAAAAGATATTGATAGAGTTTAATGTTTATGTTATACATAATTTGTTTATTTTAAAATATCCAGATCTTTTGCAGCAGCTACAAAGCTTTTGGATGTAACTGTAAGTGCAAGTTGGTCCATTATTCTTACGTTCATCATTGAAAAGAACTTTATAAGAAGAAATTCTAGCTAGAACCACGTATATATGATTTAAGAAATTAAACATCAGACAACTGGAAAATAAATAGATTAAAAAGGCCATTTGTAAAATGACATATATTGAACGAAAAAGGACACAATATACGTACCAAATAGTTTGTCTTTGTTGAGTATTTCATTGCTGTCTTGGAAAAAAAAATCTCATTAGACCCTATTGTTTACTGGCTTGGAAGACACGTTTGTAACATCCCAACATATATTGGACATAATTGTCCCTTACAAGCACTGGATGTAAATTTCTTATGTTGTTGAAGGGTACATATGATATGGACCTAAAAAATTATAAAAATGGACCCTTTATTTTTAATAAATTTTAATAAAATATTATATTTTTTCTTTGTTATTATAAAAAAAATTACTATTTTATTAAAAATGACAAGGGTCAACTTTAGACCATTTTTAGGAGGTCCATATATTAGACAAATTTGTTTTGATAACATAATATGTTGTTGAAGTCAAGTAGCTATCCCTTTTCAATTAATTGATTATAGACTTTAGGAAATTCAGGGCATCAATATCACATTCGACTTAGCAACTATATAAGTGAAATTGAACACCATGTCTTAATCAAAAATAATAAAGCATCACGTATATTTGTCATCTTATTTATATGTTATTTAACTTTCAACTAATCATAAACTCATGTGTGTACAAAGATTTAATATTAATGAGGTGATTCTTTCAAAAAAAATAAAAAATATTGATGAGGTGATTAAAGCTCGTATGAAGATGTAGTTTTTTTAAATGACAAATATTAATAGCTAGATGTTAGAAATAATTTGCAAATATTGTATTTGTCTAGTTTGCATAGGCAAGTTCTGCTAGGTGATATATGCACCACTCTTCCACTTCATCACCCTAACCTTCAAGTAATTAATATGCAGGTAATCTATTCTAATTTTAAACTTATGTGCAAACAACTTATAACAAAAACTACAACTACTACTATATTTTGCCAATATAAAAACCAAATTTCATCATGCTTCCAATTATAAAATTAATTTCTATATGCGGATTACATGTGTCCGAATTAAGTAGATATATATCGGATGACCAAGTGTTAAATCGATGACCTATAAATAGTTCACGAGTTGTCGGTTAAGTGGTAAGAACTTGACTTGAACAAAGTTCAAATCTCATCTAGAATGGTTGTAAAATGATCGTTATTAATAAAAACTTTTCCTTTCTCTATAAATATTGGCTAAATGCATAATATATTATAGTCTGGGAAAAAATTTAAATACATCCTCATCTGACAAGTAACCCTAACCTTCTTCAAGGGACGGTTGGACTTTGAGAGAAGAAAAAACAACTACATCATGTGGAAATATGTCAGGTAGGATCAGGAACACTGTTATGTAAATGGATATGACATCAATAGCAGCAGCATTAAATTGAACACACCTCAACTCCATTTCAAAGCTAAAATGTAATGATATAAAACTAATTACTGCATATATCCACCAGATTGGGAGAAAAATCAATCAGTTATTTTTCTTTATCATCAATTAAAAACACCCCTTACAAGAGACACATATATAAATTATGAACTTGTACCAATTTCAAGGTCAGAACTCAGAACAGAAACAAACAAGAAAGTGGCAACACTTTATATAGAGATGACATACACACAACAATATTTGTGAAATATTGTTTCCAAAATTCTGAAGATACCTCACCACATAACATTCCAAAAGGAAAGCAAAGAAAAATAACACAGCAATGCATAATGCATTTTATTCTGAGCCTGACTGACACAAAAAGGAGGTGGTGATGATAAGGGGTGCAAGTACGGTAGCATGTTAATTAGATGCGGTTGTTGTATGCCTCCCAAGGTTTTTCCATGGATTGGTGAAATGTTTCAAATTGATGCTGCAAACAATTTCATGATTTATATATATCAGATTACAGATATATATTATACATGCTTTATATATACACATATGCATGGTTGATATACATAAATTTAAAGTTACTAGCTAATTTGAACTTACTTGTTGAAGGTTGTTGAGAGAATTGAACATCATAGGTGGACTCCATTTGCTCATAATGAACAAAGAATTATCTTCATCTGAATGTTGTTCCTTTGTTTTTTGAGAGCTTGTTTCTACTTCAGCCTCATCAATTAGCTTCACATGATCAAAGGAAGGATGATTCACACCTTGAGTACTTTGATGTGTACCTGCAGATTCTTCCACACTTTCAAAGGGGTTCCAAATGAGGTTAGTTTTTATTCCTTCTTCATTGTATTGCTTTGAATTTGATTCATCAACTAGTGATGTTCTAGCCTTCCTTTTTTCTTTTGTCCTTTCTCTTGCCCTTTCTCTTGCTTTTTCTCTACCTATAGAATTGAATGCACTCTTTCTACAAACCTTATTAGTACTATTTCTTCTCTTCATAACAAGTTTTTGTTGTTGTGGTTCTTCTTGATTTCCAACTTCATTATCCAAGCTTGAAACTCCTTCAGTACATTCAGAAGTTGAGGATGCACTCTTAGTAGGAAAATTAACGTTTTTCTCTCTTGCTAGGTGTTTGATCTCAAGTTTGGATTGGTTGAGCAACCAGTCCACTGTTTTGCTTGCTTTTTCAAAGCCTAACATATCTTGAAGACCAAAAAACCTCTTTGCAACTTCAAGTGACAATCTCATTCTCCGATCCCTTAGTCCTTTCGCCGTTTTGATCTTGCTGTGTCGGTCTCTCTTGCTAGATCTTTTTCTTTGGATCTGCTGATCCACTACAGTTTTGCCTTTACCAGCAGCTGCAGGAAGAAGATTGTTGTTAGCTTTGATTGTTGAATTGGAAGGCCGCTGATGATGATCAGTACTGTTGTTATTCATCACAACAGGTGGATGATGAAGTTGGAAATCAACATCATGTTGTTGGAGGAAGATTTGGTGGCTGTCTTGAAAGGGATCAATATCATCAGTATAATTAGGGAATTGAAAGAAAGAGAAAGGAGGAAGAGGAAAGGGGGAATGACTGTTTTCAATATCTTTTGATGAAGTTGAGTTGCTTTCAAAGGAACAAAAAGGTGATTTAGAGGAAAATGCTAGGTTATTTCCATTGAGGGAACTATTTGATGAATACATATCTGGAATATGTTGAGAATTGAGATTGAGATAGACAGTACTGCACCAAACAATATTATAAATATATCTTTATTTATATATAATAACAATAACTATAGCCCTAGCTAGTACATGTCTTGATGATGATATATAAATATAGCTATAGATTTTGGTTTGGCTTGTTAATTATTGAGACTTTCCAAAGCCTGAGAATGACATGTTAATTCCTCTTTAAGTAAGAGCAGCAGCTATTAATTCCATCCTTTTCAGTTCATTTTTGTGTATATTTTCTGCTCCCTGCAAATAAAGGAAGGCATAATTTGATGAGTAAGACAAGTACTATTAATTTTACTTCTATGACATTGCTAGTACCGTGTGTGTGTGTGTGTATATATATATATATATATATATATATATACATACACACACATGTGTGTGTTCATGTTGTGTGTATGTGAGAGAGCGATGGTATAAATAAATTGTACAGTTGGCTTCTTCAAGAATGCAAAGTACTACACAGTATGAGAATGACAGCACATAGACAAAATAGATAATAAAAATAATAATACCTTATGAGGAGAGTAGTATAATTAGCAAGGAAGGAGAGAAGAAAGGGGAGATAAATATAAATAATAAATAAATATGAAAGAAGGTAAAGAATCAAACAAGAGTGATTTAATGTTTATAGACAAGGATCATATGGTTTGCTTTTGAGCAAAAAGTTTATAACCTCTTTAGGGAAGATAAAATGAAAGAAAGTGAGTGGATAGAAAAAGTTATAGTTTGTGTGTGCCACTTCACGTGGTGGGCACAGCTTGAGAATTGACAGAAAACTAAAACCCTTACAGACCCACTTCTTTATTTTCCTACTACTATATATGTATACCAAGCTTATACCATTGACCTTGTATAGAAGTATGGGGTCTGATGCTCCTAAGCTGGGAATGTACTTGTATTAGATATGTATTAAATACCAACACTAAACTTCACACATATATGTATCCAAAATATCATAATTTTTGTTTTTAAAAAAATTGAATATAAACAAAATGAGACAAGGTTGTAGAATGTTAGTGGAGATTTACATTATCCAATTTATAATATATTCTAACAAATTTATAATCAGATACCATAAAACAAACATACGGTTAAGGTCAATAAAAAAGTGGAAAGATGAACACGTTAGTGTACGTCTTGACACTAGTACAAATAAAAAATATATATAGATAGACATGTTAGTGTATATAAAATTGAGTCAACAATCATAAATTAAAGGATATATATTTGAGAAAGTGTATGCCTCCCTATTTGTTCATGTTGAATTTGTTTCCCATCTATTTGTTCTCTTTTGATATTACTATGTGGCATGCTATATATGTTTGGCTTGAAAAAGAGATGGTGATGTGGAATGAGCATTTCTCTCCTTTAAAAAAAGCTAAAGTGCACTTTTCCACCCCTAACTTTCGAAAACTTGTTATTTTGGCCCCCTAAGTACAAAAACTACAATTTTGACCCTCTAAGATTTAGCCCATTTGCATCTTTGGTCATTTTGGCCAATTTTGACCAAGTCAAAGCCTGTGTGGCATGCCACGTGTGTAAATAATGAATTACAAAAAATTAAAAATGCCACAAAATCATGTTATAAATTAAATATTCCAAAAAATCATTTTATAAATTAAAAAAAATCAGAAAAATTTAAAATTAAAAGGAAAGGAAAAAGGAAGAGACGTGATGAATTCAAAGTGCGTCTTTATCTCTTTCTCCTTCCCCATATTCTCGTCGTATCTTTACTCCGGAAAGAGTCTCCCCCCGTGGAAGATGTCGCCGCCGTTCCCAATGACAACCCCTCTCCTGATACAAATTCACCACCGTCAAGATTTCGTAGCTTCCGTGCACCTATTACCCCTCTTCCAAAGATCTCATTACCAGAACTCAACCTCGACGATCATGATCATCAACGAACCGACGCTGACGATAAAGGAATTCCCCGACAGTGAGGGAATATAACGATGGCAAGGGAATGCAGGTTAGGAAGGATGAAACAAAACTCCTCCATCCAACCACCTCCCACAACGGCGACAACGATGTCGATGTGGGTGCGTGAATGAACTGCAGAAATATGCAGGAACTGGAATTGTTATGCTCAGCCGCTGAAATATCCTTCCCCTACCAGACAAACACTTGTCTTATGATATGAATTGCGCTACCCAAAAAGAGGTATATCCAAAGATGGAATCCACAAACACAATAAAACCAGTCCCAAATTCCAGCTTTTACGAACGAACCATGATAAAGTTTGCAGTGATGAGATAGTCCATAGGTGAAAAAACTTGGAAATGGAGAGATGACAACCACAAGGAAGAAGCTTCTTGTTGATTTGCAGTATCCCACCCAAGTTATTTCAGAGTATTGATGTTTAGGATTTTTTTAATTTTATTTTTGTCTTATCCAATGGTTAAAAATTGAAGGGGAGAGAATGAGACAATTTTGAAGGATAGTATCCGGTTCCTGGTTATGAAGACATGAAAATTGAAGGTTTTTTTTTCTTTTCTAGGTTTGGATTTTGGATTGGAAGAGATGAAGAATGATGAATATGAATTGTTTTGGGTTTTACTTTTAATTTTTTTATGATTTTTTTTATTTTTAATATCTTTTTTAATTTATAAAATAATTATGTGGCATTTTTTGTTTTTTTAATTCATTATTTACACACGTGGCATGCCACACAGACGTTGATTTGGTCAAAATTGACCAAAAGGACCAAAGATGCAAATGAGTTAAATTTTAGGGGGCCAAAATTGTAGTTTTTGTACTTAGGGTCAAAATTGCAAGTTTTTGAAAGTTAGGGGTGGAAAAGTGCACTTTAGCCTTAAAAAAAATATTTCCAGGTATATCTGATATGAGAAATTATATTTGTACAATATTTTTGTGACAACTTTTGAACAACTTTCTCTCTCATTCTTACATGATGTTCTTATCCTATATCTTTTTTTCTCTCTCTATTGTTTTTGACTAGGAAAATGATATTTTGACAACCTTAAAGTTGTCCTACAACGTATTAAGATATTATACATGTACTATTTGATTTTTTTAATAATTGTTTCACCACCTAGATTTGCGTGCAGTGCATGATTTTGGAAGGCGGCATACAATTTTGATACCGGACAACTCATTTGGGTTGTTCATATACCATAACTCTTTTGACTAATAAAAAGAGAAAAAAATAAAGTTGTCACAAAAATTGTCATCAAATAGTTGTATAAATATCATTACTCATTTGATACTGAGAAATATTGGAACATGTTAGAAATCAATTAGACTGAGGAAAAAGATGGACGGACATTTATACAACCCTTATGCATCTTTTACACACCATGAGTGATATAAATAGGGACATTTGGTGTGATATATCTATGATGTGGTAGAAAGAGAGATATAAAGAAATTGGTATTAAATAAGTATAAGAGAACAAGGGTATACAACTAATAGTATGATACTATGGCAAAATTAGTACACATAGGGTGATATCACACTAATTTCTCATTGATGTTGTTCTTTAAGCACCTAGCAACCACTCACAGACACCTAAAAAACACCCTTAAAGATATTTAACTATTAACTCTGTAAAATGGTAGTTAACTACCGTTCAATGCTTTTTAATCGATTTAACCAAAATAAAAAGCACCCGAACGATAATTAACTACCGGGGAGATGTTTAGATGCCTATGAGTAATTGTTAGGTGTCTAAAGTGCGATCTCAATTTCTCATGGTGAGCAAATTAAGGTATTTGTCCAAGATAATGACCTCCAATTCAAATAGTTTATTTTCTTATTATTCTCTATCTTCTTTAAATATGTTTTAGTCCCTACAAAATCACGAGTTTTTAAATTTAATTCCTCTAAATTTTTATTGGTAATTTTAGTCTTCTATAATATTGTAGTTTGTAAGGATATTTCTATTTTGAAAACTTTTTTTACAAAAAATAATACTTTTAGTCCTCCAAAATAGTCCCTATAAAATATAAATAAGCACTAAAATTGAATAAAAAAATTATAGCGACTAAACTTATAAATTTGTAACTTTATAAGAAATAAAAACATATTTAACCCTAATATTTATCATGCATTTTTATTCATTAATTCATTGTTTGAAGTTTTAAAAAAAAAAAAAAAACCCCACGTGTATGAGTGTGTCTAGCTTGAAACCCTAAAAGGAGATAAGTGGTGGAGAGAGTAGAGAGTACAATTATTATTTCTATCCAACCAACCATCCATATGTATTGTAGCTAGCTAGCCAATATGCTCCCTTTGACTGGGGTTGCTCAGAACATCACTTTCACCAAAAAGAGATGCACCATCACTCACTCTTTCTTTGTGGTGTATAGTATTGTAGATATATAGTAGATGTCCATGTATGATGTATCTATATCTATCCATCACATCTATTTGAGAATGTTGTAGTAGTATTTATTGGTTCCCTCTTCCATGCGTGCTTATCTTCTTACCTTGATCGATATTTATAGATAGTAACCTCTTTTATATCTCTTCTCCGTTTATATTTGTCTTAGCTAATTTTTACGTGATGGTTTTAATAATTTTATATTTAACCGAAAGATAGTAAAGTCTGATTAACAATTGTTTCAGCTAAAATTTTAAACAAAATTCATTAACCACTTATGTTTTATTACTTGATTTAACTCTTTCTTTATCAATGCCAAGAATTTTATTCTGTAAAGGATATATGTTATTTCTATTGTGCAATATATAGTGCACATGTGTGCTTGTACTTGCCACTGGCATCTATGTAGAGTATATGACATCTTCTAAACTCTAAAGCTCTATTGACCAATTGTAATCCAAAACACAGCATGATTTCCTCAACTTATTTTTCAAAATGGTAATAGTCCACATCCACACTTGAAAGCACTATACCTACATAGTACACTTAACAAAAATTTGATGGTTTTTCTCTCTGTCTGTCTTTTCCATTTATGCATGCCGTTCTCCCCACTTATCTTCAACTTTCTTTTCTTTCAATAGCTTAGCAGCATAGTTGTCTCAATCGCCACTACTTTAGAGTTTAGACTGTCATATAAGTTAAGGACCACATATATTGCAAAGAAATTAAGGGGTGGGTTATTCTGGTGGGGTTGCTTTCAACCAGAAGATAACTATGACACCATATATATTAAAGTGGCTAGTTTCCTTATGATACAAATTCAACTCGGTGTTTCAAGGTTACAAAATTTGCACAATTCTACTAACCAATCACATATTAGGATGGTCACGTTGAGTATGTATATAAAATTAAGATATATTTTTGTTAAAATTCCCCAAAAAGGATAATCTACAACCAACTGCAGACCGTTAGATTAAAAGTCCATATCTTAATGACTTAATCTAACGGTCTATAATTGGTTGTACTATAAAATTAAACATAGAATATTCGGGTCCAAAATTCCCTCCACAATATATTCTCAAGTTCTTTAATTTCATTCCATGATGATTTTTATTTCCTGTCTGTAACAGAAAAGGAAAACAAGATGTTGAAATTTCAAGGTTCGTTAACTTATTTATAGTAAAACTTTGCTATTGAGAGACACATTGTGAGTTTTAGGGGGATGAACAGACATAAAGTTGTCTTATATAACAATTTTAATAAGTGTCACTAAGAGGACTTTTCTAACATGGACCTTTACTTTTAGTTAAAAGATGAATTTTATACAAAAGATGAACATGTATGGCATCCGGTACGATACATATACCTGTATGAAAATACGATAATTTTTAAAAAATTAGGGTGTTAGTACATCAATATTAACATGAGTTTTGTTATTATATATTTTTTTTGTGGTGAGTTTTGTTATTTAATATAACAAAAAAGAGCAAAATTATTTAATTCACAACAAAAATATCACAATAAAGTGTATACAATAAAAAAATTAGGGTTAGTTACAACAACAAAGAAGCTCATGTGCATAAATAATATTACACTGTAATATATTACTATATTAATATATAAGAGAAAACCACGACTTCCATTCACAAAAGAATAATAAACAAAAATATAGTACTATGTACGTGTGTACCGGTGCCACATATGCATCATGTAAGTGTTTTAGTGCTTTACTAGTATTCATACTTTAGAGATGTCCACCTTTAAACATTTTTTTTAAAAGTCTATATTAAATTTGTTCGAGTAAGAGTGACATATTAGATGAAATAGTTGATGTTAAGCATATAAATAAGATGAGGCGTATGCATAATGTCTTAGAGCATTGATATTTTATAACATTTAAAAAAGTTAAAAGTAATCTTTAGCTTATTTCTGTACAGTAATTTTTAGCTTAATACTTGTTAAAATGTGTTAGAATTTTAACCTTAAAGGTTAATTGATTGATTGTATTTCAATTTTATATATTACGACCGATACTATTTAAAATAATAATATTGTTTTTTTACGAGAATGATATTGGTGAAAACATTACAAACTCAATTTCATTTTTTTTAAAACACAAACTCAATTTCATATTGATGTTTATTTTAAGTTTAAAGGATTGATCTAATGATATATAAAGAGATATGGTAATATGAGTGGAGACGTGTTCGTCAAATTTGATGCAAGAGCTTCTAGTAATTTGGTGATTCTCAACATAATCCTCCGATTGAGCTTTAGTTATTCATTCTTGCATATGTCATGAGTTTCATACTCCCGTGCTTAGTCTTTGTTTTTTCTTTCTTTCTTTTTTTGGCTTGTTTTTCTCATGTAAACATTGTCTTTTATATTTATAAGTTCTCTTTGAGCCATAATGAATCCCTGACTCAGAACTTGAATACATTCCTTCACCTTAAGAAAATTCCATAAGAAAGTAAAAATTATGAAACATTTTGATTAACCATTAAGATAAACATATAAATTAGTTCCCGTGGAGTATGATATGGGACATACTCACGCTGATATTTCATATGCTTAAGAAAATAAACATCAACAAAATTTAATTAAACTACTATATATTGAAGAGTTATTTCATCTTCCACCTTCGATCCAATGCGAGTAAAAAAATTGAATCCATCCTTTGAGTATATTGGAGACGAATAGAGAAATTTTCAATTAACTAATAACATACAAGAGGGTGAGCCCTATATATATCGAGTTGCTGAAGTGGATCAATTTGTTGTTGGAGTGTTCTCTTTGGCTTTTCTTTCCTCGTGATGAACAGAAGAACTTTACTAGGTTTATGTTTGAACAAATTAGCTAGATACCAAGGAAGAATCTTGTTTGATTCTTATTTTGGATTTTTTGCCTGATGTGGATGATTGAATGAATGGTAGCTTTGGACAAAAAAGCTACTATTTTTGTCCATTAGAGAGTAACTTGCATGCTATGAAGTTTAATTAATTAATTATTCAAGAGCATTGTCTTCTTGTATTATATCTTGTTTTTTTTGCGCTATGATTTGATTAGATGGCCCTAAAGTTTCCTTCACCGTTAACAGAGAAAACTTTACCAAATCAATGTTAAATACGGTAGGGCCATAATTTTTTAACTTTGTTATAAGTACAAAGTTGTTACCACGGTTTTTATGAGGGACTGATGTTCTTCGATTCTTAAAAAATTCTTTAGAAAAATTGTTGGACATCTCAAGTGAACTCTCTTTTATTAAACAATTTTTTTTTCATATACAAATCTCTTATCACTTGGCCCTAAACATTGTCTCTTATCACTTGATTTTAATATTAATTAATGATTGTGATGAACTGTTATTAATCATTATTGTAAACTAGGTTTATATACTCCTTTTTAAACAACCAGACAGCAATGAGACGATAATATTAATATAAGCGGCGTGAAAAGTGAATACATAGATTAGATACACCAACTATTCAATAAACCTACAAAGTTGTTTTTTTATTTATAATAGTAGGTTTAAACTTTTTTTTTCTTCTCTAAAAGTTCTTGTTAGAGCCGTACAAATTTAGTAAATGTGAGGTGGGTATTGAGTCCAAAATACAATATTGTTTTTCACAATAAAAAACTATCCTTTTTCTCATTTATCATCAAACATAATTCAAATATAACTACTTTCTCAACCTTTAGGAATCAAGAACAAATCACTACAGACTGGATCTTCTCCATCAAACATTTCTCATTAGTTATCTTTTTCATTAGTTTGTCTATATCGCTCTTACATCCTGTATTTCCTATTCTTTGATTTATTTGTTATTAATTTTCTATCTTCATAACTTGTTTTTAACTTCTAGTGAATGCTAATACTCTCTCAAACAGAGGATATAAAACCAATTTGATCATTGGAGTGATAGACTTAATGATTGAAGTTATAAAAGACTAACGATTCTATTCTACCTACAACGTAACACTAACATACTAACATTCGTTACTTAAAAAAAAAAAAACCCTCTAATCGACATCTTTCAACTGTGTTCATTAATCGTAACAAGATATTTTTGCGAGTATCTTATTTTTTTTGGTTGAAATACGAAAATTATATTGGTCGGGCTTTACCAAGGCCCGTGGGCTTTTTGTCAAGAAAAGCCCGGGAATATTTCCCGCCACCAATTCACCACCCACCTACAAAGACGCTTTCGTTTCATTTCCCAATCACTTCACAGAAACCACCTTCTTCTTCTTCTTCTTCTTCCTCTTCTCTGTTAAACCCTAATCTAATAGCTTCAATGGATGAAAACTTCGACGGATTCAATGATAAACTCCCCGAGCTCAAATTAGGTTTCGTATTTCCCCCCTTTTTTCATTATTTATAAATAAATAAAACTCAATTTTTAACGGGTTTTGTGTTTTTCCATTGTTATTGGTGATTGATTGATTGAGCTTTGTTAATGGGTTTTTTGTTTGCTTAACTGTTTGTAGATTCCAAGCAAGCACAAGGGTTTCTTTCGTTTTTCAAAACCCTACCTGATGTAAGTCTTCTCCTTTCTCTTGTGGGGTGGGGGTGTTATTAGCATTATGCGAATACTCTTATTTTATCTTTGATTGTTATAAATGTATCAATATTTCATAATCACCAATATGCTCATCATACAAGTTCACATTAGTCTAACGTTAATGCTTATTTTACGAGATATATTCAAATATTCTCTAAAAATGTCTTGTTTCCTTGTTTGAATTTTTAAATTTTTGGCATGCAATGGTTATATACATGATAACTAGTTATAGTTTGTTTTGGATCCATCGAAAGCATGATTTTCTCATGAAATTATTATGTTTTGTAAGTATATGAAGTTTTATGGTATTGTCAATCATCCCCAACTTATGTACCGTTGTATTGGAAATTTGAAATTACATGTTCATGTTTCCAACACTTATTATTTTGCATCCGATGCATTGTTGTTTAATTGTTTATTCTTTATGTCTCCGTTGCTTAAAAACCAATGCCATGTTTTACTTACAGTAGTGTAGTGCTTTTGTTATAGATTGTGACTTGGCATTATATTTTTTTTTGTTTTTGATTTAATATTTTTATTCACGTTTTTGTGTTACAGGATCCGAGGGCCATTAGGTTCTTTGACCGTCGGGTAAGTTCATCACTGTTAATGTTGATATTTTTTTTTTCTTCATGTTTTCTTAATGTTTCAGTTTAGTAAATGCAGAGTAGTGCATTTTTCATGTAGGCACATTTTCCTTATGTCTGAAATGTCATCCTCTCTTCATCTTCACTTATTTTCTTCTAAGGATTTTTTGAATAGATGTATATAGACTCACTCTTATGTGAGAAATATTAATCAAAATATTTTTCAAGTTTGTAATCCCGAAGTAATTTGGCCTGAACTATGTTAGGATCCTAGTAGTTTGTGAGAAAACAGAAAGGTAGAAAAAGAGGACAAAAGAGTGAAAGAAAGTCTGTATTATTGCTAGAATTCAGAAAGCTAAAGTGAACGAGCACTTTATGAAGAGAACACCCTCACCATCCATCCCCTTTCCTATTGAATACCTATTGTCCAACTGCCTCTTGACTGATCACTACTCGCCTTTCAGCTGATTATTACCTGCCTAGAGGACCCTTCTCTCTTTCTTACTAGCTTGCCTCCGCCTCTTTTGCTGTGCATGTCCTCCCAGTAGACCACAGCTTAGGTTATTTAAACAATGCTCTTCTAGTCAGGATAATTACAATATAGTACATGCCACAATGAAACGATATATTGTTTAGACACTAATTTCTCGTAGTTTAAATATAATAACCAAATATTGTAACCTTGAAAGCACTAATGTAGAAAAGCCACTACTTATGGTTTACAAACCATAAATTTTATGTTGCTACTTTTCATAATTTGAAGAGTTTCCAAATTTTTATAGTATAAAATTTTCAATATGTTGTGTCAATGGATTCCTCTATCTTCATACCCTTCTTCATTTTATGCACTATGACGAGTAGTTGGATTAAATATCCTTTTTTCAATTATTCAGGATTACTATACCGCCCACGGTGAGAATGCAACATTCATTGCCAAAACCTACTATCACACTACTACTGCTCTGCGACAGTTGGGTAGTGGATCAAACGCTCTTTCCAGTGTTAGTGTCAGTAGGAACATGTTTGAAACAATAGCCCGTGATCTACTTTTGGAGAGAACAGACCATACACTTGAGGTCTATGAGGGCAGCAGCTCTAACTGGCAACTGGCCAAAAGCGGTACACCTGGTAATATTGGCAGTTTTGAAGATGTTCTGTTTGCTAACAGTGAAATGCAAGATTCTCCAGTTGTTGTTGCGCTGTCACTTAACTTCCGTGAAAATGGGTGCACCATTGGATTAGGCTTTGTTGATCTAACTAAGAGACTACTTGGGATAGCTGAATTCCTCGATGACAGTCACTTCACGAATGTGGAGTCATCATTGGTTGGTCTTGGCTGCAAAGAATGCCTTGTGCCAATTGAGCGTGGAAAATCTATAGAATACAAAATGTTGTGTGATGTGTTGACTAAATGTGGTGTGATGCTGACTGAGAGAAAGAAATCCGAGTTTAAGACTAGAGATCTGGTACAGGATCTTGGAAGGCTTGTCAAAGGTTCTATTGAAGCAGTTCAAGATTTAGTGTCTGGATTTGAATTTGCACCTGGTGCTTTGGGGGCACTGCTCTCTTATGCAGAGTTACTTGCAGACGAAAGCAATTATGAAAATTATACTCTGCGTAGGTACAATCTTGACAGTTACATGAGGTTAGATTCTGCAGCCATGAGGGCACTTAATATCTTAGAAAGCAAAACTGATGCAAACAAAAATTTTAGTTTATTTGGTCTCATGAATAGGACCTGTACAGCTGGAATGGGAAAACGGTTATTGCATATGTGGCTAAAACAGCCATTATTAAATGTAAACGATATTAACTCCAGGTTGGATGTAGTACAAGCATTTGTAGAGGACACCGTGCTTCGCCAAGATCTGAGACAGCATCTGAAAAGAATATCAGACATTGAGCGACTGGTGCACAATCTTCAGAAGCGAAAAGCTGGTCTGCAGCATGTTGTTAAACTTTATCAGGTAGAATTTTATCTGTATTCACTGTTAGGTTTTAATGGAAAATGTAGAATTTTACCTTTGCTACAACTGTCTTACATTGTAGTTGTAGTTGCTTTGTGATCTAGCTCTGGAATCTGTGATATTGTTCCCAACCCCTTTTTTCGTCTGTTCAGATTTTGTAATTAATAGCTTTTATTTATTGACATAGAAATGATGTAAGGGATAAATAATCATTCAGGACATTTATATATTGATTCTTTTCCTTTTTGGTAAGTATATTATTGTTATTGCTATTCAACATCAGACATATTTTTCATTTCTTTGTTGAATATTTGACCTTCTTTTCAGCCCTTCTTTTCCTGATTTTATATATACAGGAGCTTATAGAAAATGTAGAATTCGACCTTTGCTATGATTGTCTTACATTGTATTTGTATTTGCTTTGTGATCCAGCTCTAAAATCTGTAATATTATTCGCAATTCCTCTTTCGGGTATTAAGATTTTGTAATTAATAGCTTTCTTTATTGACTTAGAAATGATATGTTGGGATAAAGAATCATTCAAGACATTTGAACATTGATTCTTTTCGTTTTTGGCAAGTTTATTATTGTTATTCCATTTAAGACACATTTTTGACTTCGTTGTTGAATATTTCAGCATCCTTAAAAAAAAAAGAATATTTCAGCAAAAATGTCATGAAGGGTCCTCCAACCTTCCTTTTTTCTGCTGATATATATAGGAGCTTGCTAAACATCCACTCTAATCACATTATTGATTGTATAGTACTGCACATATATGGCTAATGACATGGCCTCTTCTAAACTCCGTTTTTGTCTTTTGTGTGCAGTCAAGTATAAGACTGCCTTACATTAAAAGTGCTCTGGACAGGTATGATGGACAGTTTTCTTCAATGATGAAGAGCAAGTATTTGAAAGATTTGGAGCTATGGACTGGTGCTGATCGCCTAAACAAATTTATTGAGCTTGTAGAACATTCTGTTGACCTTGATCATCTAGAGAACGGGGAATACATGATTTCTTCAAGTTATGACACTACACTAACTGGACTGAAGGAGCAGCAAGAATTACTAGAGAGCGAAATACATAACTTGCATAAACAAACTGCCATTGATCTTGATCTTCCTGTAGATAAAGCATTAAAGTTAGACAAGGGAACACAATTTGGACATGTTTTTAGAATCACAAAGAAGGAAGAGCCGAAAATAAGGACAAAGCTCAACACCCAGTTTATCGTGCTGGAAACCCGTAAAGATGGAGTGAAGTTTACCAACACTAAGCTAAAAAAGTTAGGGGACAAATATCAACAAATTCTTGAAGAGTACAAAAGTTGTCAAAAACAGATGGTCATAAAAGTAGTAGACATTTCAGCATCTTTCTCTCAGGTGGGTAGATTTAATGCATGTTTATTAGGTTAACCCCCCTTGCCCGCTCCCCCAGAACACACTAGTTATGACCTTAGTTTTGGTTATTTATGTGTTTCATCTGCTTTAACTGGAAGAACTTTCGTTCTGCAGGTGTTTGAATCTTTAGCTGAATTGATTTCCGAATTGGACGTGTTACTAAGCTTTGCTGATTTGGCTTCTAGTTGTCCTACTCCCTATACAAGACCTGACATCACCTCATCGGTACCTCCTTAATAGTTACTTTCTATTCTTTTAATAACTGCACTGTTTTCTTGATTTTAACCCCCGTTTATATTTTTCTCCTAATATGGTCGGGTAAATCTTTGATAGTTAGCATTGAACATTATCGTCTTGGCTTTATTAGGACGAAGGAGATATTATTTTAGAAGGTAGCAGACACCCTTGTGTGGAGGCTCAAGACTGGGTGAATTTCATACCAAATGATTGTAAGCTTGTAAGTATTCAAAAGGTCATCCGAATGTATTCATTTAAATTTTACGGGCACTTGTGAATTTGTATTTTGCTTTTTGTAACTTATCAGATCAGAGGAAAAAGTTGGTTTCAAATAATAACAGGGCCTAACATGGGTGGGAAATCAACATTCATCCGGCAGGTACTTATTTTTTGTATTACTTTATTTGTAAAATTAATCACTGTTATTTGTCTTGTAATTAATTTTTGGACATTGTCTTTCTACTTTTATGCTGATGTTAAGCATGCCATGAGCATCAAATTGGAGCGTCTCACCTTTCTTTGTATAGATATTTTAGTTCACACATACAATTTAGATACTTGCATCCTTGCTATTTGGGCTTAGAGATTTGATTTGCGTAATGGTTTTTGTGTAGGTGGGAGTGAATATTTTGATGGCTCAAGTTGGTTGCTTTGTTCCATGTGACAAAGCCAGCATATCTGTTCGTGATTGCATTTTTGCTCGTGTTGGTGCAGGTGATTGCCAAGTGAGTGCTATTCCATATTTTTGGCCCCTATCGGTAGCATTTTTGCTTTGTGACTTTTACTTGGCATAAAGCAACTTGTTGAATGATTTATTGATTTTTATATCAAATTTAGATTAGCTATCTTTATTCTAAATGCATAACAAAGAGCTTTGTTCTTCTCATATCACAATATTTTAATGCTTCATAAAAATAAAGAATAATGTTAATGGGATTGGAAAGTGGGAATTACTTGAAAGTTGAAACTGGTCTAAATTGCTATGGTGACTGATATTGCCATCCATCAAATCATCAGTTTTAATGCTCGTATAGAATGGTATTTGTTAGAAATTATTTGATACTTCATTAAATAACTTCAAATGAATGTATAATGAGTTTTTTTAAAATACAAGTAAAATTTGACTTTCAGATTACATAGCTACAAATTTTAGATTTATAAATATTTTGTGTATTTGATCATTAACATGATAGAACAGTAATCAATGGTTAACCCACTTTGGTTGGCCTGGTGGTGTTGGCTTGGGACATTGGAGTGTGCTCCTCCTCAAGGTCTCAAGTTCGATTCTCCCTAGTGCCAATTTGGGTGGGCTAGTTTAGCTTCTTAAAAAAAAATCAGTAATCAATAGTTGGATTAGTGAAATTCAATGTTTATAATGTGTTGTTAAACAGAACAAGCCTAAGAAACACTTTTCCCAGAGTTTCAAGCTTCAACCTATTCTGAGCCCAAACTTGGCAACATGTCTGTATTCTTTCTCATGTGCAACCAGATAAAGTTACCATCAATCGTTGCGCGTGGTGGCATGTTTTGACGGGTCTTTGTTTGATCTTAGTTGCACTAGTCTCGCCCTTTCATCCCCCTCCTAGACCTGTTATTGGTTCCTTGCTTTGAAAGTTCGTACTTCACATTTCCATGTGTTTGCTACTGTTCAGTGCTATTTCTCTCTTTTGTGTCAAATCTTCCCATTTTCATCAGCTAAGTTTGTCCTCCACTCTCAACTAACAAGTTGGACGGGAACAACAATGATACGTTAGCTTTCAACTTGAAATTTTGGCTTAGAGACCAAGAACATGAAAACCAATTGACCAAGAAAGTTGATTTTGTGTCTGCAGCTGACATTTGTTGATGGAAAAAGATTGATGGACAACTTTGTATCATCAAATCAACAATTCATCTTTTCTTAAAGTATATCTTTTGAACTTGAACACTTGTGAGGCAGTTGGAGAGGAAGCAAAGGTCCTTTATACCAATGATACTCTACCCCTATATCCGTTTGCCAAAATTTCTAGATAGATTTCATGGTATCCTACATCACCCTGGTAAACTCTTGTCCCTTTCTGCCAACCCTGCAAAGGAACTTGAGCGATGCTAGATCTTTTTACCTGCACTCCTGGTTGTACCCACTTTGAACTCTGCATGGTCTGCCTTATTGCTTGTATTGGATAAATCATCTCTTGACGTAGACTTGTTGCCAACCGTTATTGATTCCTAAATACTAGCCTAATATAAAAATAAAAATTCTTTGACAGTAATAACATGAAAGAAGTTTATATGGAGTGCAACCTGCTTTGTTTGTTGCTTAAGGGGAATCTTCAAAACCTGTATTCCATTTTTGCAAATCCTTGTATCGTCTTAAACAATTTCCTTTAGCATGGTTTGGTAGATTCAACAGCATGCTTCAATAGTTTAGTATGACTCAGGGAGGTTGACTTGTCAGTTTACTATTGTCATTCAATTTTACATTGCATTTACTTGGTTGCATATGTCAATATTAGAGTATTGTTTATATTATTATTGTAACAAGACTAGTTCATATGATTTACATGCTCTTGTTAGAAGGGGAATGCTAGATATAGTTGAAGTAGGTAGATTATGACTTAATTCTGTGCTGTATATTATTATGCAATTACAGTGGCTAGGGTAACTGTGAATCTTTGCATATATGACCCTTGGTATATATACTATTCTGTGTGTAATTCAAACAAACACATTCACTCATATGCTCTCTTGTTTTCCCTGTTTGCAACAATATTATGGTCTTCAAGGATCACCGGTAAAAACTGCAATTATTAAAGTAAGTAATTGTTTAAGCTGCTTATGGAATATATAATTGTATTTTTTTTTATTCCCCCCCCAGCTTCGTGGAGTTTCTACCTTTATGCAAGAAATGCTTGAAACTTCATCAATATTAAAAGGAGCTACCGACAAGTCCTTGATAATCATTGACGAGTTGGGACGTGGCACATCAACTTATGACGGATTTGGTTTGTTTCACTATCAAGCATTCCCTTTAATGTGTTGTTGCAATCTCTTAAATTTGCATCAAAATTGTCAGAATCTCTCTCTCTCTCTCTCTCTCTCTATATATATATATATATATGTGTGTGTGTGTGTGTGGACAACACTAAGTTTATTACATTGTGCATCTTGAGTGACTAATAGAACGGCTTTAAGCTAAACTAAGGTCTCATGCGTTGTTTAAGTTGCTGTCTTTAAGATGAAAAAGAAAACTGAAAAAGTATTTGATCCAGATACTGAAATTTCCATGTCATAGAATTTTTTGACTTTGCATATATTGGTTAGCATCTGCACTGAATCACAGATATAAAATAGAAGCGTTCTTCCATCATTGCATGACTTACTTTGGTACAAACAGGGAAAATTACATAACTTTTTACTCAAGATCTCTTTTTCACAAAATCCACTGTTGGATCAACAGCTCCCCTATCACATAAATATCCTCAAATGTTCATATTAATGCATACTAAACCAATTTATACATTGATATATGCTTCTCAATGTCAGTGGTAAACAAACGATATGGATAAAAGTTTATTGATATTCATATTTTTTAAATTAGACACGCAATGATAATATGGTGGCTGCTTGGTATTTGATAGTCGGATTGATGAGAATTGCATTCTGCAAAATTATTATCAAACGAGTTATAGTGTGGTGTTTTACATCGGTGTCAAGATATACTTATCAATTCATGTTTTGATATAGTTGGCTTAGCATAAAAATCCCTTAATAAACATTTCAGCTCATTAAAATAAGTTTGTATGTTATATTGTGATATGAAGGTCTCGCTTGGGCCATTTGTGAGCACATTGTTGACGTGATCAAAGCACCTACTTTATTTGCAACCCACTTTCATGAGCTGACTGCATTAGCCGATGAAAATGGCAGCAATGATACACATAAGCAAATTGTTGGTGTGGCAAATTATCATGTTAGTGCACATATTGATGCATCAACTCGCAAGCTAACTATGCTATACAAGGTAAATGCTTTCCAAACTTTTATTTTTTCATCTAATAAGCTGCCTCTACTCCATTGCCTTTGTGAAGTTTGTAGTGTACTTGTGTGTACCTCAGGAATTGGGTTCTCTGCTGCCACTGTCACCTGGTTTTAAATCTTGTCTTTTGGAAGAAGATCGGGCTCTCATATTTTGAGTTGTATTTTAAAGTTAATTGGTGAATTCAAAATACAAGCTGTCTGATCTTTCATCAATTGACCGAGATTCCATGATTGCATGCTTCATGTGACAGTAGGGAGTCCAGTTATATGTTTTCGAACATGTTTTTTAGACTGAAAAATTTAAACTTATCTAAAAAAGCACCAAAAGGGTTCCTAGAGGATCTTTCGACTCTTTTCCAATTTCCCT
Organism: Medicago arabica; assembly: GCA_946800305.1. NCBI lineage: Eukaryota > Viridiplantae > Streptophyta > Magnoliopsida > Fabales > Fabaceae > Medicago > Medicago arabica. The sequence continues at coordinate 51,835,715 of OX326968.1, forward strand.
GAAAAGAAATAATTGAAGTTTGTTTGAAGTGGTGGAGCTACTATTATGGTTATAAGTCAGCAGAAGGTTAGAAGAAGAACATGACCTTTGAGGCCTTAAACAAACTTCATAGGGTTTACCTTGCATTTTATATTTGCATTGAAATGAGTTGTTTTACCTTAAGACGAACACCACTTTAAAGCTTCATGCCCTCACCATAGTACATTTTGTATGGATTTGTCCTGATTTGTTGGGCTGCAGAGGCAGCTGGATTTTAATGAGGAACTAATTTCTATAATACTTAAGGATAAGAACCGTCTATATAATGGTTAATTTTTACCAGATTTCCTACCTGAAATTTAGTTAAAGGAGTTGTTCATGCTTCAAATTTTACTTCCTAACCGCCTTTGACATACCTGCAATTCCCCCCGCCCCCAGATTTTTCACCCTAAAATAATCATTTCTAGCTATTACCATCCTTTCCGTGACACTTTTTTTAAAAATGTAGTTTGAAAACTTAACTTCTCAAGAAGTCTGGACATAAAGTTCAGAAACTTTAAAGCTGTGGTCAAATAAGATATGTATTTACATCAAGTGTTTTTCATGTGTTTCTACTTTCTAGGTTGAACCAGGAGCTTGTGATCAGAGTTTCGGTATTCATGTCGCTGAGTTTGCAAACTTTCCTGAAAGTGTTGTCGCCTTAGCTAGAGAAAAGGCAGCAGAATTGGAAGATTTTTCTCCTTCTGCCCTATCCTTAATGGAATCTACAGAAGAGGTACGGCATTTTTTTTTGCAGCGTCTTCATATGACATGAGTGTTTTATTTCTAAAAATAAACATAGGTAGGGACATAAGTCAATTTTGGTAGTAGCCTGTTAATTTTTGGACGGGGAGTTATTTTCTTTCTATCTGTTTGTCTTCATTCAGCCATTAGATATTTGTTTCAGCAATTTCTTGGCATATAAGGAACCCGCAGCCCGATTTTTCTTCTAACTCTTGTGGTTGAAGCAACCGTATCTAATTTAGAAAACTTCAATTAGTGAAATAGTGTAACGTTATTATGGAGGTAATATGTCACTTGCGCAGTTGCACCTGTAATCTCCTTATTGTTTAAATATTTCAATATTAGCGCGTTAAAAACAAAGTAACAATTGTCTCACACTCTCACTTGTCTGAATTTGAATAATAAAAGAATACTGGAAATAGTAGCTTTTATTTATGATAAATTTATGCTTGTATCTGCAAAATTTTAATAAATATGTTTTGATGAAATTTTCACCATTGGAAGGAATCATTAATGTTTTGCGCTTATAATTTTCAGGTGGGTTCTAAACGTAAGAGAGTGTTTGAAACTGATGAGATGTCTAAAGGGGCCGTAAAGGCTCGCCAAATTCTTGAAGCGTTTGTTTCGTTGCCACTAGAAACCATGGACAAAACACAAGCTTGGCAAGAAGTAAGGAAGTTGAAGGATAATCTAGAGAAGGATGCACAACACTGTCATTGGTTGCAAAAATTCTAGTTGAAAAAAGGAGTTTGTTGGTAGGGTACCCATGCATGACATGTGAATTTTGAAGAACTTCTTGATGTCTAAATACCATGTCAAATGGGTTTTGTGGTAAAAGTAGTTTTTTTTTCAGTGGTAAATTGTTAATTACTAATTTATTAAGAAAAAAAGAGATTTTTTAGTAGTAGGTTGGTGTCCAACCTATACCACTGGACACCACTTTGGTAATGTTAGGGTAGATAGTTCTGGTTTTTGTGCACTTTTGAGGAGATTAAGGTTTTTGGCATCTAATCCACCTTTTTAAATTAGGTTGCATTTTGTGACCCTTTGGGATGGACAATCTGTTTTAACAGCTACTGCCTACTGATAAGTTTGTAATATATATATATATATATATATATATATATATATATATATATATATATTATCAATCAAGTTTATAATATGTAGTATTATTTTGTTCCACAAATAGAAACAACATTTACGTAAACAGTTAAATTCGATGGTAGGAAAAGATAGACTATGTCAATAAAATGCATTTTGGAAACTATAAAGTTGAGTACAATTGCATAATCATGATCAATATCTGTCAACAACATTGGTGGAACACCAATCTTGAATTTTAAATCATGACTTGGCAATCCTGTAGGGCGTCATTATACAATCTGGCCAACAACATAAGTTAGGTGAGCATAACACAACCCATTAACACACCCAACCTATGAATGAAAGGAAATGTTAACGAGTGTCCTTAGGGTATTCTTTAAAGACTTTAAATAGTAATTTTTATGGGAAATTGTGCATTTAATGCATCGGAAATTGAAATGTTAAACTTTTTCAAAGAATGATTTCTTAATTGGGAAATCTTAAAAAGTGTCCTTATGGCACTCGTTAACAAAAACTCATAAACGAAAGTACTCAATTAACCGCTTCTATATTAATAACTACTCTTATTGATATTCTTTCTATTCTTCTCGTCTATCTCATCCTTCTTCCCACTTATTTCATCAACTCATAGGTCCATATCAGTAGCCACATCATTATCAACCAGTAAAACCTTCTTGCGCGAGATCTTGCTATGTGGACTCAATCCATGAAAATCGGCAATGCTTTCTTGTGGGGTTGGAAATTGATATTAAAGAATTGAAATATGCACAAAAGATAAATTTGTGAAACTTGTATCAAAAGCAATGATAAAGGCCACATTAACTTTTTTTTAGATTTCCAGAAGAACTTGCCTTACGAACACAACAAGGGTTGATCTTCCACCAAACATATTGCTTCCTTAATTCTGTTTAAAGTTTTAAACAAATAATAAGCGAAAAGATGAGTTTATTTTAATATTAATACAGCTGAAAGATAAAAAAGACGAGGCACAACAACAGCCAAAATATGGCAACAATACCAAGATAATCATAATTCATAACCAACTTATGTGCATAGTAACACTCAATCAAGGGATTGCATTTTAATAAAATAGAAAAGCAGAAAGAATTGTGTCTTCACATGATTTTAAAGTCAAAATCTAAATCATTACGGATGGAAGAAGTGCATGTTAACCCAAACTAATTTCACTGCAAATAAACATTAATACAACATCACGGCATTAAGTAAAACTTACTTTTTGCTTTTTGCCTCAGTAAGAGGCTTTTTCCTTTGTGCTCTCTACTTTTTGCTTCTTAGCAACTTCATTTTTGTTGTTTTTTGAGGGACACTTCTTAGCAAATCCTGTTTAATGTTTTGATCAATTAATAAACAAAAAGTGAGATTATTTTAATACGGCTGAAAGTTAAAAATAGAAAAAGACAAGGCCCAACAGCCAAAAACAAAATAGTAAATAGCGTATAAAATAATAATGAAATGGGAATAACAAGATTAACATAACCAACGTATTTGCATATTACACTTAATCAATAGGTTGCGTTTTCATAAAATAGGAAAGCAAAAAAGAATTGTATGTTCACATGGTTTTAAACTCAAAATTCTAAATCATAACATATGGAAAAAGTGCATGTTAACCCAAATTAATTTAACTACAGGGAACATATTAATACAACATTGAGTAAAACTTACTTTCTCCTTTTTTTTCTTAGCAAGAAACGGTTTGATCGCCAAAGGAGGCTTTTTAGCAACTTCATTTTCGTTGTTTTTCGAGGGACGCTCAGTAACAAATTCTGTTGAATGTTATGATCAAATAAAAAACGAATGAGTGAGATTATTTCCATAAAATATGAAAGCAAGAAAGAATTTTGTCTTCACATGGTTTTAAACTTAAAATCACAATCATAATAGATGGATGTAAAAAAGGTGATTTGAGTTGCCCATTTGCATTTGTGAGATTCGACCGCACCAAGAAATCTAATTTTGTTATAAATATTAATAGTAGGTGTCCAAATAGCAAATAGGTTAATGGGTCATACCACTAGGTTATTGGGCTTAGTTCATAAGTTACTTTATTTCTCTATAAATAGAGTTCATTGTAACATTCAGGTGTACTTCAGTTAATAAGAATATTTCTCTCTATTCTCTCTTCTCATTGTTCTCTCTATTATTGTTCTCTATTTAGTTATATTCATAACACGTTATCAGCACGCTTTAATCAACCAAAAGTAGTAAGTATGTCAAATCTCTCAAAACTCCACTTTGAGGCCCTTAACATTTTTGGAGACAACTATTTGACTTGGGCCGTTGATGCTGAAATGTATTTAGTTGCGGAAGGAAATGGAGATGCTATAAAAGAAGGAAATATGACATCTGAACAACAAAAAGCAAAAGCACTGATATTCCTTCGTCACCATATTAATGAAGCACTTAAGAATGAATATCTCAATGTGAAAGATCCACTTGTTCTTTGGAATAAACTAAAAGAAAGATACGAACACTTGAAAGTCATTATCCTCCCAAAAGCTAGGTATGATTGGATGCACTTGCGCTTACAGGATTATAAATCTGTAACAGCTTATAATTCTGAAGTATACAAAATTACTTCTCAACTAGAGTTGTGTGGTGAAAAGTTAACAGATGCAGACCTGTTAGAGAAAACATTCTCAACCTTTCATGCATCCAATATGCTCCTGCAGCAGCAATACCGTGAAAAGGGGTTTCAAAAATACTCTGAATTAATTTCTTGTCTTCTGGTTGCTGAACAAAATAACGAACTATTAATGAAAAATCATGAAGCTCGCCCTGCTGGTGTAGCTCCATTCCCTGAAGTGAATGCATCACAACACAACCATTTTGGAAAATCTTGTGGTCGTGGTCGTGGTCGTGGTCATGCCCACAATCCTAATGGAAATTTCAAAAACCCATTTTTCCACCAGAAGTGTAAAAATAATGAAAAGGAAAAGGGTGGACAAAGTAGCAAAACAAATGAGAATATATGTTATCGATGTGGGGGAAAAGGTCATTGGTCTCGTACCTGTCGTACTCCAAAACATTTGGTTGACCTTTATCAGCAATCACTGAAAAACAAAGGAAAAAAAAAAGTTGAAACTCATTATGCTTATAATGATGGTGATGATGCTGATTTTGATATTTATGGTGACATGGATACTACTCTTTTAGATATGGGTGATTTCTTAGAAGATCCAAATGGAAAAATCGACCACCTTATTGGAGATGGAAATGTCAAGAAATGGTTTTTTTTTCATGCTAGTAATAAAGTTTTAAGTTTAAGTATGTTTTGAATTTCTCCATGTTAAGTGTGTTTTGAATTTCTCAATGTTATTGACAATGTCACTTTATGATAATAATGTTATTTCCTCGTTGTTTAAATAATTACTATGGAGAAATGTGTAGCTATGGAGAAATGTGTCTCGCTGATAGTGCAACTACCCACACAATTCTCAAAGAAAAAAATATTTTTCTTTAAAATCAAACGTTAATATCATATCTGGTACTAAAAAAATAATTGAAGGCTCTGGAAGAGCTAATATATCATTATGTGGAGGGACAAAATTATTTATTGAGAATGCGTTGTACTCACCTAAGTCCCATAGAAATTTATTAAGTTTCAAAGATATTCGCCTAAATGGATACCATCTCGAAACAAGAAACAAAGAAAATGTTGAATATCTTTGTATCACAAAACATGACTTAGATAAAACATGTGTATTGGAAAAACTACCTGCTTTTTTCTCTGGATTGTACTACACTTACATTAGTACAATTGAAGCAAATGTAATTGTAAACCAGAAGTTTACAAATCATGATAAATTTGTGGTTTGGCATGAACGGTTGGGTCATCCCGGATCTATAATGATGCGAAAAATAATTGAAAATTCATGTGCTCATCAATTGAAGAGCCGGGAGATTCTTCAATCTAATAAATTCTCATGCACTTCTTGTTCACAAGGGAAGTTAATAACTCGACCATCACCAACAAAAATTGGAAATGAATCTCTAATTTTTTTAGAACGTAGACATGGTGATATTTGTGGGCCAATACACCCACCGTGCGGACCATTTAGATATTTTATGGTTTTAATTGATGCATCAACAAGATGGTCACATGTCTGTTTATTGTCAACTCGCAACCAGGCGTTTGCGAGATAGTTAGCTCAATTAATTAGAATAAGAGCTCACTTCCCTGATTATCCTGTAAAGAAAATACGTCTTGATAATGCTTCTGAGTTTTCATCTCAAGCATTCAATGATTATTGCATGTCCATTGAAATTGACACTGAACATCCTGTAGCACATGTTCATACACAAAATGGACTAGCAGAATCATTTATTAAGCGTATAAAGTTAATTGCAAGACCACTTCTCATGAGATGCAAGCTCCCAATTGTAACACCCCGTTTTCCCAAATAAAAAATTCCTTAATAAATAATCAGAGTTTCTCGTATAAACGGAATGCCACATTTCTTAAAAATCTCAAAATAGAATAAATAACGATTTATCCTTCGTAAAATAATAATCGTAATGATTCAAAACTTCGCAGCGGATTAAAATTCAATTAACAAAATAGTTTTGGCACGCAGGCCTCATCAAAACTTCTTAACATAATTTCAACTGAAACTTATTAATATCAAATCATAATCAATACGTAAGGAATAGAAAATAGCTATAAAGGTTCTCATCCCGTTACGTATCAGAGCACCTAAGGACACAGTGAGGGTAGCCACTCACAACAGCAAACAGCAGCTATAAGCTTAATCACCTGCAAGTTACTCATATGAAGAGCAACATTTCCAAGCAGAAGGGGTGAGATTCACAAAACAATGGCATTAAACATATAATTCAATAATTATATTTAACAACATAAACATCATCATAAATATCATAACAATTGTCATGTAACATCTTAATCAACATCATACTCATCATCATAATTCAACATCATAGTTCAACTTAACAGTTTGACTCGACTATGCAACCTCAACTCGACTATGCAACTTAGACATCTTATTCATGCATGTGGTACCAATCTAGGGCATAAGCCCTTGTCGCTATTGAGTATAAATATACTCCTAGGGCATAAGCCCTCGTCGCTATTTGAGCATAAAAATACTCCTAGAGCATGAGCTCTCATCTCTGTTGAGAAAAAGCTCATAGGGCATGAGCCCTCGTCTCTGAATGAATATGCATGAACTCAACATCTTATATCTTAAACATCACAAATGACTCCAAATGACACATGCATCTTTTAATCAATAACAAATAGCAGCATGACAACACATCAAATATCTCAATGCATAATAAATATCATAAACGATCACATAATTCATCTCTTATAGTCTAGAAGAAAGCATACACAATTAAATATGTCACTACTAACAAAATCAAACATTAATTAACAGCTCTCCAGGTCATCTTTAATATTGCAGTAATGCTTAATTCTAACCCAGGGGTCATCTCATTGATAAGTGCTCAAAAGTAGTATTTTCCATGTGGTAACTTGAGCATTTTATTACGTGTTTTACAAGATTGCTAAGGAAAAGCTTTGATTTGTTGCAAATTTTGTCTTTTACGCTTCACATACCTTACTCTCCTAACTTTGTGCAGGAACGAGACAAGCAAGGACCAAGAATTTGCCTGAGTCAAGTTCATCTCGCTTGAAGCGACTTCAGCTCGCTTGAAGCGAGATTTAGGCAGAAGCAACTTTGGAATTCGCTTTCTGTTCGCTTCAAATTCGCTCCTAGAGGAAGAAATCTCGCTTGAAGCGAGAAGTTTTCGCTTGAAGCGAGATTTAGGCAGAGAGCAACAATTCTCCTTGCTTCTATCTCGCTTCCAACTCGCTCATGAAGAACTACATCTCGCTTGAAGCGACTTCAGCTCGCTTAAGCGAGATTTGGACAGAATGCATCAAGCAAGCTCGCTTCGGACTCGCTCAACCACCGCTCCAAGCGAAGTACATCCTGAAACAGGATACGGGACACTTGGCAAGTCCCCATTGGCCAGATATGGATTTCTGACATCTCGCTTGAAGCGACATAATCTAGCTTCAAGCGAGATGTCACGTTTTCAGCCCCTTTAAGTAGCTTTTTCTTCTTTCTCTAGCCATTCATTAATATTGTTTTATCAAATTTTCTGGTTTTTAGAGAGAGGTTAGAGCTTTTCTAGAGAGAGAAACATACAACAAGGGAGTTAGAAGTAGATTCAAGCCAAGATTTGTTGAGACATCATGGATCTTGTCATAGAATCTTCATCTTCTTCTCATTCCTTGCATGGCTATCATAGATATATGTAGCATATATCTTCTCTTGTGGTTTTGAGGTACACAACCAAGCTATTATGTAATCTTTTGATCCTTTAATATATGATTCTAGCTATTTATTCATTGTTGTGGTTATTCTTGCTTTTAATGCTTTATTGAGGTTTAAAATGTATTGGACACATGCTTTTAAATCTAGAAATGGAATAACTATCTATCTTAAATTATCAATCTAGACATAGATGTTAATCTTTGATAATCACTTTTAATCTAGAACTTTATGCTTTTGGATGATTTGATCGATTGGGAAATCGTCGGTTAAATCATCCAATCAACTTTGTGATCGTTTAAATGTTTGGGAAATCGATATTTAAACGAACTCTTAGAAATAACGATACCATTTAGATATGAATGGTATTGTCGAATGATTGTGATAACTTTGTTTGAAAAGCTAGAATCTATTAATCGATCGAGAGATTGCAGTTGTTACGCTTGGTTGATGTTTCTAACCACAAGCGAAATAGCCATATCTCTGCTCGCTTTACTTTTATGTCAAATAGTGAAAATAGTTTTACACAAACAAACAAATTATACCCAAACACTTAAAATGATATTTGACGTTAAAATGCTTATGAGATACACTAATCCCTGCGGAAACGAATTTATTATACTCATGTGTACATAGTTATATGACATGTAAAAATCTTACATCACTCATAACAATTCGTTCGAAAGGACACAAGATCACGAAACAAGGGTACTGATGCTGTGTATTTCGCCATGCGAGACATATTTCGCCATGGTGAGCTCAAAATCTAGGCTGCTTCGCCAGGCGAGACATATTTCGCCACGGCGAGCGATAAATTTCTGGGCTGCTTCGCCAGGCGAGACATATTTCGCCACGGCGAGCGATGACAGAACAGTTACGGGGTTACGACAATTTTCACCAAAAATTCCAATTTTCATCATGTTCCTCCCCAAATTCGACTATAATAATGTATAAGGGTTACCCTATGGTCTGTAAACAGTTTTCTACAACAATGGTACTGTTTTTCATCATCTAATCATCAATTCATCACTCTTGACCTAATTCCCAAATTCTCAAATTACACGAATTAATCCTATAGTCTGTTAACTATAATCATGAATTACATGTTTTAATGAAATTGTAATGCTAGGCTCACCCTTACCTTAAGAAAATTGGAGCAGCAGCCTCTTGGTTCTTCACTTCTAGTTTTCTCCCTTTTTCTCCCAAAAACTGAATTGTACGTACTGTCTGTTTCTAAACCTAGGTTTCCTTTTTATATCACTTCTATCTATTCTATCTTATTTCACTTATTCCCTCATAATTCTATCTAATTCAAAAACAGCCCCACAACTCAATATTTGTTTTATTTTCAAAATCTTATTTTATTAAACAATAACATAAGTCACTTAAATAAAACCACAACACATCTCATAAATCATATAAATCACTTAAATCTTATAAATCATATAAATAGATTCTAAATCATATAAAATAATCAAATAATTAAATAGGGAGTTACACCAATTTCCACTTAGGGACATGCAATTCTACATGCTGCAACATTGATTCGCATCAGGCCAACCAGTTATCATGACTCTTCCCCTTTGAAATTGGTTTTTGGTCAAGAACCTAATATTTCCCATCTACGAATATTTGGATGTGCGGTGTATGTTCCAATTTCTCCACCACAACGCACTAAGATGTGTCCTCAAAGAAGGTTGGGAATATATGTTGGATATGAATCTCCATCTATTATAAAGTATCTCAAACCTACGACAGGAGATTTATTTACAACTCGATTTGCTGATTGTCACTTTGATTAATCAAATTTCCCAACATTAGGGGGAGAGAAAATGCAGCTAAAAAAGGAGATCAGTTGGAATGAACTTTCATTGTCTCATCTTGATCCTCGAACTAAACAATGTGAACTTGAAGTTTAAAAGATAATTCATTTGCAAAGTTTAGCAAATCAATTGTCAAATGCATTCACTGATCCAAAAAGTGTGACTAAATCATACATATCAGCTGCTAATGCTCCAATAAAAATGGATGTTCCTGTTGGACTATCTCATATTGCTAACGAGTCTCAACCATGCATGAAGCGTGGCAGGCCAGTTGGTTCCAAAGATAAAAATCCTCGAGCAAGAAAAGGAGCTAAAAGAAAAGATGACCCAAACGAGGATATATAAACTTTAAAAAGGCCTTCTGACATAATCAATATTTCAGTTCCAGAAGAAGCTGATCAGGTACCTGAAATACATGAAAATCAAGAGATCTCAATAAATTATGTCACTAATGGAACACAATGGAACCGACATGAAGTCAACGTTGACGATATTTTTGCATATAATATAGCGCTAAATGTGATAAATGATAACGAGGATCATGAACCAAGGTCTATTAAAGATTGTAGACAAAGCGAGAATTGGCCAAAATGGAAAGATGCAATTGAAGCAGAATTAAACTCTCTCAACAAGAGAAAAGTCTTTGGACATGTCGTCCGAACACCTAAAGGAGTGAAACCAGTTGGGTATAAATGGGCGTTTGTGCAAAAACGTAATGAGAATGGTGAAATTGCAAGATATAAAGCAAGACTTGTTGCTCAAGGATTTTCGCAAAGACCTGGGATTGACTTTAATGAGACATATTCACCTGTAGTTGATGCAACTACTTTTAGATACTTAATTAGTCTTATAGCTCATGAAGGGCTAAATTTGCACATTTGATAGTGACATCTACATGAAGATCCCTGAAGGATTTAACTTGCCTGATGCAAATAGTTCAGGATCTATGGAAGACTACTCCATAAAATTAAATAAGTCTCTCTACGGGCTAAAACAATCTGGACGCATATGGTATAACTGCCTCAGTGAATATTTGTTAAAAGAGGGATACAAAAATGACTCTGTTTGTCCATGTATTTTTATGAAAAGATTTGGAAATGAATTTGCCATAATTGATGTCTATGTTGATGACATAAACATTATTGGAACTCCCGAAGAGCTTCCAAAAGTCATAGATTGCCTAAAGAAAGAATTTGAAATGAAAGACTTGGGAAAGACAAAGTTTTGTCTCGGATTGCAAATTGAACATTTAAATAGTAGAATTTTTGTGCATCAAGAAACTTACATAACAAAAGTGTTAAAAGGTTTCTACATGGGCAAATCCCATCCATTGCCTACTCCAATGGTTGTTAGATCACTAGATGTGGAGAAAGATCTTTTCAGACCTCGAGAAGAAGGTGAAGAACTACTTGGTCCTGAAGTACCATATCTTAGTGCAATAGGAGCATTAATGTACCTTGTTAATTATACGCGTCCAGATATATCATTTTCTGTCAACCTATTATCAAGATACAGTTCTTCACCTACACAAAGACATTGGAATGGGGTCAACCATGTACTTCGGTATCTTCGAGGTACAATAGATATGAGTTTGTTTTATCCTAAAGTACCCAAACTAGAATTAATTGGTTATGCAGATGCAAGTTATTTGTCAGATCCTCATCACGGAAGATCACAAACAAGTTATTTGTTTACAAGTGGAGATACAACAATTTCATGGAGATCTGTGAAACAAACAATAACAACAACATCATGCAGAACTTTTAGTATTACATGAGGCAAGTAGAGAATGTGTTTGGTTAAGATCCATGATTCAACACATACAAAAGAATTGTGGTTTAACCTCCGGAAGAATGGATGCAACAATAATTTACGAAGATAATACGGCATGCATCACTCAGTTGAAAGAGGGATACATTAAAGGAGACCGAAAAAAACATATTTCTCCAAAATTCTTTTTCACTCATGATCTTCAGAAGAATGGTGATATCAACTTTCAACAAGTTTGTTCTTGTGATAATCTCGCAGATGTTTTCACAAAGTCACTCCCAAGTAAAGTTTTTGAGAAACTTGTACTAAGAATTGGTCTTCATCGTCAAAGAGATATTTGTCTTCATGAGGGGGAGAAATAAACATGTTCTGCACTCTTTTTCCCTGCACCAAGGTTTTATCTCATTGGGTTTTTCTGGTAAGGTTTTTAATGAGGCAGTTCACACTCAAAAGGATATTGTACTCTTTTTCCTTCACTAAAATCTTTTTCCCACTGGGTTTTATTTTAGTAAGGTTTTAATGAGGCATATCCTCAATGGACATCCAAGGAGGAGTGTTATAAATATTAATAATGAATGTCCAAATAGCAAATAGGTTAATGAGTCATACCACTAAGTTATTGAGCTTAGTTTATAAGTTACTCTATTTCTCTATAAATAAAGTTCATTGTAACATTCAGGTGTACTTCAGTGAATAATAATATTTCTCTCTTCTCATTATTCTCTCTATTACTGTTCTCTATTTAGTTATATTCATAACAAATTTAATCTAATTTAAAAACTAATCCTCCAAAATTTCATGAAAAGCAACAAAAATAAGTAAAATAATTTCTTTGAAATTCCAACAATCCGTAAAATTGAAAAGGCAAATGGAGGGTTGAGCTATAACCTATAATTGAAAAAGCAACAAATTAAAATAAGTGTGATGGAGGGAGGGTTTAAAATTACATGAAAAGACACTCAACTTCTTTCACAAAACCTGTAAAACAAAAAAGCTCCAATCCGAGAATATTGGAATAAGAAAGAAAGAAAGAGACTAACCAGAAACGTGATCGAGAGAGGTGAGTGAATATCAGCAACCCTAGAGTCAAAAATCGAAAAAGTTTTAAAAAATAAAAATAAAAACTAATCGGTCAAATGGGTTTACTCAGTTCCCATTGCATGCAACAAGGAGTTGGAACCCTAGAATAAAAATACGGACAAATATATATATACACACACACACTCCATGCTTTTTAGTTATTTTGGTTTTAACATGCACTCTTGTTTGTAATTGTTGCCGCCATACTTCGGAAATTTAATCCATTGCATTCTCTGTTATTTTCTATGCTTGTCTTTTGTTTTGTTTTTGGCTGTTGTGTCTTGTCTTTTTTCTTGTTTAACTTTCAGCAGTAATAAATTAATCTCACCCTTTCGTTTTTTATTTGATCAAAACATTAAACAGAATTTGCTATGAAGTGTCGTTCAAAAAACGACTCATCACTTGCTAAGATGAAAAAAGGAGAGAGTAAGTTTTACTCAATGCATGTGTAATAATATGTTCTTTGTCTCTGCAAGATGGACACCTTTGGCATTATGCGTGCTAGGTGTGTGGCCTGTACGACACATGTCAAATAAGTGTTCCAATATAATTCCTTTTCCCTTTTTTTTTCTCCTTGCTTTTACACTTACATATTGGGCTTAAAGATGTGTTGAAGTAGTAATGATTAATGAAGGGGTTGAAGACATCAAAATTGATAACATCATTTTTAACTTTTCGGTATAGTAGGTGGATGACTTAGGTGAAAAATTGGCGTATGTTGTTTAAGAACTTTTTTGCATTGTACCAAATTGCTCAATTTAGATGTACATCTATATTTTAGTTTTCAATTTACATCTTTAATAGATAATGTTTGTGTTTTGTTTAATTATATCTATAGTATCATAGTAGTCAGAATTGCGTTTTGAGTCGTAAAATCGAACATTTTAATATTAATCAACCATCAATGATTATGAGTACGATTCTGTATAACTGTATATCAGACATGAAAATCGTAAAATCTTAAGATCTACGTTTGTTCAATCGATCCTCTGCGATTCCAGTCGTAACATAATAACTCGTGACGATGCCCTCTATGGTTGGAGATGAGTTACAGTTCACAAGACAAAGATGACCCGTTTTAGAGGTTAGGGTTAGAAGATAACCCGTCTTACTCTAATGGGCAGAACAAGGCCCGTTTAGAAATTAGTTTTTTCTTTCTTATTTAAATAAGAAATTGGATTTTTTAAGTGGCTGCATGCAATGCACATTATGGCTTTGTTTGGGAGTTTTGATGGGAGGGCTTGTAAAAAAAATGAAGGAAGAAGTGGAAAGAATGAAGAGTGAGCTTTGGGAAGATAGGACTTTAGTTTTCTTCATGATACAAAATTCTCTTAATTGTTCGGAACTTAAAAATCTGTAGTATTAATTAAGAGCTATAATTGAAAAAAAGTAATTAATATTGCATTGAAAAGTGAAATGGGGTCAATTTTTTTGGGACAATTTTTTTTTGCTAATGACTCGGTTATCATGGGACTGTGAGAGTATGTATTAATTTATCATTATCTACAAAAACACTCAAAAAATTTAGAAGATTTCAATTTTTTCCTCTAATCTCATCCCTCCAATCTCCTCCGAGCTCCCAAACTGAGTCTGAGAGTGTGTTTGATCTGCTAAAAAATTTAAGGACAAGGCATAACGACTCTGGTTGTATAACGTTTGATTGGTAAAATTATAGGAACATGTCAAACTGAAGGCAAAAGACATGACAAACTGAAATTCTTGACCCTCACTAAACCACAACACAATTTTTTTGTCACACATAAAAGTTGTCTAAAATACTAAAATAGTCATTTGTCCACAAAAAATCGTATAAGACCAAAAATTATTCAATACGATAAAAGTTTACCATGTGTTATTTTGTCCTATTATGCATTGTGTGTCTAATAGATCAAACACACCTAATACAGAAAGTGACTCACCTTCCAAAAAATTCTCACCTCACCTATTCATTCATTCACTTGCAACCGATTCCTATAAGAATTGGAAGAGTCTAAGCTTATCTTCTCCACTACACCTCTCTTTCCTCTTCCTCTTCCCCATCTTCCATAATTGCATGCGATCCTTTCTCCTTCCATATTTTGCTACGACATTCCCACTTCCAATTTCCTTTGTTTTTCCAAATTTAAATTTACTTAAATATTTAACGTGTGATTCAAGGTTTTCTTGTTCCTACTTATATACATATTTTTGAAATTTGTGAATTTTGTATAATCTTATGATTAATGTTGAGATTTATGAATTTTGTCTAATCTTATGATTAATGATTAATGTTGAGATTATATGATTTATGATGATTTTGCTTCCCCTTACCAATTATGCGTAAAATATGGATTTTAACTATCATGTATAGCAGTGTCAGTCCTATGCTTTTAAAATTAGCAGGAACCAGGTGTCTGTGTCGAAGTCCGTGCTTCAAAGTTCTTTGCAGTTAAATTAAATTGAGTTAGCATGCACTTCTTCCATCTGTTATGATTTAGGTTTTGACTTTAAAACCATGTGAAGATATAATATGTTTTGCTTTCTGTGTTTGTGTCAGAGTTCGTGTTTTATGGTTCTTTGCTGTGTCGGAGTCCATATCGTGTCAGGTGTCCGTGTCGCCGTGTCGGAGCATGTGCTTCATAGTTATTTGCACTTAAATTAATTAGGGCTAGCATGCTCTTCTTCCATCCGTTATTTAGATTTAGATTTTAAAACCATGTGAAGACACAATTCGTTTTGTTTACCTATTTTATGAAAATGCAACCTCTTGATTGAGTGCTAATATGCACATAAGTTGGTTATGTTTATTTTGTTATGGTTGCCATACTTCAGCCCATTTCATTCTCTTTTGTTTTCTATGCTGTCCTCTATTTTGTTTTTGGCTGCTGCGCGTCATTTTTTTATTTTTTTTAAACTTCAGCCTGTGTTAATATAATCTTACCCTTTCGTTTCTTATTTAATCAAAGCATTAAACAGAATTGGTTGTGCGTCGCTCAAAAGACAACAAAAATGAAGTTGCTAAGAAGCCTCCTTTGAAGTTAGTCGAATTGTTGCTTGGTAAGCAGAAAAAAGGAGGAAGTAAGTTATACTCGATGTTGTGATGTTGTATTAATATGTTCTTTGCAGTGAAATTAGTTTGGATTGACACGCACTTCATCCATCTGTTATGATTTAGATTTTGACTTTAAAACCATGTGAATACACAATTCTTTCTGCTTTCCTATTTTATTAAAATGCAAGCTCTTGATTGAGTGTTAATATGCACATAAGTTGGTTATGAATTATGATTATCTTGGTATTGTTGCCATACTTGAGAAATTTATTCCATTTCATTCTCTATTATTTTCTACGTTGTCTTCTGTTTTGTTTTTGGCTTGTGCCTCGTCTTTTTTTGATTTCAACCGTATGAAACTTCTTATTTGTTCAAAACTTCAAACAGAATTTTCGAAGAAATACTGCGTGTCAAGGACTGCTATGTCTAGTGTTGTTCGTAAGGCAAGTTCTTCTTGAAATCTCAACAGTTAATGAGGCATTTTTTTTTATACAAGTTTCACAAATTTATTTTTTGTGCATATTTCAATTCTTTAATATCAATTTCCAAACCCACATGATTGTTCTGCTGGGAGGAATTCATATGGCATAATCGTGCGGAAGAAGGCTTCTCAGGTGAATATTAATAATGATGTGGCTACTGATATGAAAACAAACCCATGAGCTGATGAAATAAGTGGGAAGAAGAAGAGTAGTTATTACTACTGTAAGCATGAGGATTAGGCTTTTAAATGCTATTGATCTCAATACAAATGTTTGCAAAAATATTTATGCTGTATATATTTTTTTTGAAAGATTAGGCTATATTATATTAACAAGCACCCAGTAAACAATTATCATTCATTTTATGTTTGATACTTAGGTAAAACTAGTGGATAGTCGTTAAATTACATTGTAATTTAATTGATTAAACACGTGGACATACTTCAAGTGAAATTGAAATCGCTACATTGCAACCAAATTATAGCAATATTATGTAAATAAACATTTACATAAAAGATAACATATTATGGAAATACCCCCTTAATTCCTTGCATTATGCAAACAAAGGGATTTTTTTCTCTCTCTCCATGATAGATAAATATTCTAAAAGAGAACAATCCTACCGGATTTAAAAAATTTTGACCTATTAATCTTTGTAATGTAATCCTTAAAGTTATCATTAAGGTTCTTGTTAACCATGTTTTTCCTTTCCTTTTTAATTTGATTGGTCTCTTTTATAGTAGCTTCATAAACGTTAAAAGTTATTTTTCATAAATGAATTTTCGGAGCACTCCTTAACATTTCCCTTATTTTAATTTATTTGCATGTTGCGTTTATGGTAGGAGGCTACGGGAAGCCTACTTTTACAGCCAATAGCAGGTTGAATCCATTGTTATCAAATTAAATTTTTCTTCCCAAAAAAATTAAATTTACCATAAATGACCAATTATAACATAGATCCCATATCTTTATATCTTTTGAACTCAAACAAAATAAAAATTGAATAAGAATAAGACCGTAATCCCAAAACTTCTCCTTTCTACCCATTGCCACCTCCTTCTCATCTATTTCTTTTCAGGTTTAATATGACATTTTTTTATTGAAATGAGTAACATATATGTGATACCATTTTGTGACAACTTTTAAAACAACATTCTTTTCTCTATTTTTATTGGTTAAAAACAATAGAGTAAACACACAACAAGAATAAGAGTATGAGAGAAACAATATGGTTGGAGCATATTCATAATTAAACAAAAATTATCAAGGTATTTGGTTCAAAAAGGTACTCTTTCTCAAATCCAAACCATCCAATATTTTAATAATATATCAATGGTAAATTTTAGTTTTTCCCACCGTAGGAAAAGTAATCATTCTTCCCACCATAAATGTCACCTTATTTGCAACACAAAGTATGAGAGAGTATAATTTTAAAGAAGAAATTGATCTTCACTCATTTTGCAACCATAAATTACACCTCCTAGATGTTAACTAATAACCGTAGTAACTATACAGGCTCATTGAATGCTGATAGACAACGGTCAAACACATTGAAGTAGATGATGAAAGAGACCTCAATGTTGAAGAATACTTACGCCAATTAAGAAGCATATAAAGTTTCCCCTTTTGTTGCTTTACAATTCTCCTCAACTGAGACATTCTCCCTCTCATTTTAAGTGTCTGGCTAATTGCACTTGAAAATTTAGTAGCTTCACTTTGGCCATAATTTATACTGAATTGAAGATTCAAGATAAAATCCTACATGGCAAGAGGTTAGTGTTGTGACTGAACCCACGTGTATTCTTGCATGGCTTTACTTCAGGCTCCGCTTGTACTTTGAATTTCACATCAATATCACATGCCTTCTCTTTCCAAAATCAAACTCAAAAGCTTTGAATACTTTTTAGTCGAATTAAATTTTGTCGATCATTATTGATTATCGCATCCTTGAAAACAATTAGCAAGTCCAAAAACACCACACTTATCCCGTCATCAAGGAGAGGGTCCTATTTAACTTTATTGATAGTCAACTACCTCAAAAAAAAAAAAAAATCAAAGACACAATTGAGCCCAGGGATGAAATGAAACCAACAAAATAAACTAGAACCTCGAAATCAATAGGGCCCCTTTAAAAATATTATTTTGTTCTATTTCAAAATATGTGAAGCTGAAGCATGTGACTTACATTAAAGATGGTGTGAGGTCTCCCGCATGACGGTGTACTTACGAGCATTCTGAAACTCAAATCACTAAGTGGTGTGAGTTGAAGAGTGAGGTAAGAATGAATGTTTATCTTAGAATGTGATCCTCTTATATAATGGGACTATTGAGGCGAATGGGAAAGGCCAAAATTAACTCTTGGGAGAAGTTTAAGAAACACATGCAGTCAGCCTTTCTTCCATACAATTATGAACGTGAGTTGTATCAGCGTTTTCAACTCCTTCGTCAGGGCAATCGATTCGTCGATGATTACACTACTGAATTGTATGAGTTGCTTGCGCACACTGAAATCAGAATTTCCTCTTTAACTTGTTTCTAAAAAACTGAATCTTAAAAAGTATATAATTGATCTAGATGATTCGGTGAATGAATAACTGACAATGTTGAATCACAAGAAAAACTTTATTTTGCAAATGTAACAAATTGTTTACTCAAACAAACTCTTAGTGTCTTTTCTAATTTTGAGTTTCTACGTCAGGAGTCTTCTCTGACCAACCTTGTGAATCTCCTCCAAAGTGACGCATATGAAATTTTTTATTTGAGAGTAGCTCTCTTTTTTTTCTTTTCCCGTTTTCCCTTTTCCGGTGTTTTTTAGCATTGTACACCAAAAAAAAACTCTTTTCAAACCTCGATTTAGATTAGTGTAAAACTTGAACGGTGTAAACTATCGTGTGGTCCATGTCGTAGATTTGATATTTACTTCTTTATCAAAAAATAGCATACTTAATGTTGTGCAAGTACACGTTAAAAATCTTATTTATCATTAATTTGTTTTTGTACAATTGCACATGATAGAAAGGTTTGTGACTTTCACAGAATTCATAGTCAAAGTGATAGTCGATGTGGTAAAGTTGAAGTCTTGCAAAGTAAGTTCAAGAAACTTTCAATTTAGTATATCATAGGCCTTCTCGATCTAGATCTATTTTAAAGTCAACATACATTTATTGGAACGAGAGATATGCATATGATGAACCATTTCTTGACCAAATATAGCATTATCAGTTGTACTTCTCCTCAAAATGAAGCTACTTTGAAAGGGACCAATCAAATCGTCAAGAAAAGGACAAATAAATTAACAAGGATCCTAGTGATGACTTTAAGGATGACAATATAGAGATTGATGAGTAGAAAATTCTTTTAACTCGGATAAAATTGTTCTCTTTAAGAATATTTATCTATACCATCCATAAGAGTATTTCTCTATCATGAAGAAAGGAATAATAATAGCAACATGCAGAATGTACAGTTTTATGCACCCTCGAGAATTCTCTAACCAACAACATAAGTTACGCATAACATAAACCACTAACACTTAGATTCAAACTTATAATTGAAAAGTACTCAAGTAACTGCTGCCAAATATTAAAAACTAGTTTCATCAACTCATGTAGCCACATCACTATCAATATCAGCCTCCAACTCTTCCTTCTCCTGTAAAGCATTCTTGCAAAAAAAATCGCTAGGTTGATTTACCAAATCAGAATGATCTTGCTCGACAAATCCCTCCTCAAGATCCCGTGGGTTTGGAAATTGATATTAAAGAATAATAATAATATGCACAGAAACTAAAATTGTGAAACTTGTATCAAAAGCAATGCTAAAGGCCTCATTAACTTTTCAGATGAACTTGCCTTAAGATAATGTTTATCACGACGAGAGTAAAGCTTCAAATGATGCTCTTTTTAACGTTTCAAAAAAAATGAGTGAAAGAGCGAGTTTATTTTAATACGGTTGAAAGTTAAAAGAAAATAGAAGACAACATAGATAATAATAGAGAATGAAATGGGCTGAATGTGCCAAGCATGCATGGCAACGATACCAAGATAAACAGAACCAACTTATGTGCATGTTAACACTCAATCAAGAGCTTGCATTTTAATAGAAAAAACAAAAGCAGAAAAAGTTGTGTCTTCACATGATTTTAAAGCCAAAATTATAAGTGCATGTTAACCCCAAACCAATTTCACTGCAAAGAACATATTAATACAACATCACAGCAATGAGTAAAACTTACTTTCTGCTTTTGGCTTCTTAGCAAGAAGCGGTTTTAACGTCAATTGAGGCTCCCAATCATGTGTTACAAATAAATAAAACAAAGAACATCTCGAGTAATTTTATCGATATTATTATACATAACTCACTAATAACTTAAAAGTCCGTCACTGGTTGCTCGACCGCCGCCTTATCCACCGCCTTTTAATTTGGCTTTATGACTGCAACTTTTATCGAAGAAAGAACCTCGAAGCATCCTCCTAGAAACTTTGCATGTTAGTCACTCCATTACCTCCCACTTTGAGATATAATAATTGTGTTGAAGTTTTACGGGTTTTTTTCGTTTGCTTTTTTGTTTTCATAGTTATTTTTAATTTGCTTCAAGTTTGTACTACATTGTTTGATGAAATATCCGAGAGTGACTCCTTTTTCCGGTACAATATTTTGAGTAAGAAGCTAATTATGGTTATCAACAAATTCAACATTCTTTCAACCTTACAAAATACTTGTCAACATGTGTGATTGAATTGGTCGTTTCAAAGACCACTTATAGTCAAAATTAGCAAACACCAACAATATTTTTTTCAAGAATAGATGCAATTAAATATCGTGGATCTTTCATTATTCTTGATCGTCGGTCATAAGTCGAATAATTTAGTTTGGTTGTTAGGATTAAGAATTTGGTTTGTTAAATTTAATTTTATCTTCTATAATTTATATGTGATTGATAGCATGCATTTGAAAATATGGATGAGAGATGCCCCAACTGATAGCAAATTTGATTGTACTCTCATTATTCAACATTTGAATTAAACTTATTTTATTGTAAAAAACAATAAACAGTAATAACAGAAGTAATTGTGTGCGAGGAATGTGTTGAAAAGCAAAAAAAAAAAAAATAAGGATTTGAACTGTATTGTTCGTTTTAAAACATTTTTTGATAAATATAGGTTTGGTTGAACCATAGTCTCCTCACAAAATCATTTTAACACAAATGTGAGTTCTTTATCAAATCATTTAACTTCAATTTGAAGAGTTTAAATAGAAGGTGAAGTTAAATCATAAAGAACATAAACTAGATAAATAAAAAGGGTAAGTGAAATGCGAGTTCTTTATCAAATTATTTAACTTCAATTTGAAGATAGAAGATGAAGTTAAATCATAAAGAACATAAACTAGATAAATAAAAAGGGTAAGTGAAATGCGAGTTCGTTATCAAATTATTTAACTTCAATTTGAAGATAGAAGGTGAAGTTAAATCATAAAGAACATAAACTAGATAAATAAAAAGGGTAAGTGAAATGCGAGTTCTTTATCAAATTATTTAACTTCAATTTGAAGATAGAAGATGAAGTTAAATCATAAAGAACATAAACTAGATAAATAAAAAGGGTAAGTGAAATGCGAGTTCGTTATCAAATTATTTAACTTCAATTTGAAGATAGAAGGTGAAGTTAAATCATAAAGAACATAAACTAGATAAATAAAAAGGGTAAGTGAAATATGAGTTCGTTATCAAATTATTTAACTTCAATTTGAAGATAGAAGATGAAGTTAAATCATAAAGAACGTAAACAAGATAAATAAAAAGAGTAAGCAAAAGAGAAAATCACACAATATATTTAGATTTCTTTACTATCCAAATTACAACAAGTCTAAGGACTTAATCCACTAATCAAGTATTCTTTGTTATGCCTCTCCAAACATTGTGAATACCGATACCTTGTTTCTCCAGACCAAGTACCCTTCGCTAGCCTCTCTTGACCAAATGATCCTCGTTATTGAGACGTTAATTTAAATCGGCATTAATTCAACTAAGATAAAAATTGAGTTGTAAAACACATATTTATTCTTTATTTTTTATCGAACCAACACCGATTAGTTTACTGTCTCAAACTATTAGAAAGATTTTTTTTTTTTCCTCCTAAAGATAAGAATATGGATTTCATTATAGAGCAGCTATAACAAGTAGATTTTTTCTTAAAAAATAATAAACAAGTGGATTTCACCAAACCAAAACAAAAAAAGTATAACAAGTGGTCCACTTTGCCTATTAATATATGGATTGTGTTGCGTATGCGTGCAGATTAAGAGCACTCACTCGTTCGTGCATGCCTGTCATTTTCACCATGACAAAATGAAAACAATAAAAATCTGGTAGGAGGGTCCTTTCCTTCGGTTGGTTCTGTTCTATGATATCCTCAATTTTACGAAAATATTGTTAATAAGCAAAACCAAGGTCAGCTTTTTCAGTGCACATTCTGTTTTGCAAAAGCCAAAATATCAACACTTGAATTAATTTGTTTATTTATTAGTTGTTGATATTTTTCACGTTACTTTTTTAAATGAATTGTTCATGAGAGGTGTTTTTTTCTCTCCATATATGTGCAAATCGTTTCGGCGTGAGCATGTAAAAACTTTAGGAGATAATAATTCATGAATATTATTTTTTAGGATATAAAGAGAAGAAAAAAATTAAAAGAGCAACTATCGTTGTTCATTTTAGAGGCATTTTGCAGAATTTTATCATTTTCTTTTGAGAAGATGAAATGACAAATATGTTTAATCTCACACACAATTACGATGTTCCATATTCAAATCTAAGTGAAGATAACAACTTTGTCAGTTGAGTTAGACCTTATTGATTCAAATTTTATCATTTTATTAACTACTCATTTTAGAATAGGCAAATTCAACTGAGTTCCTCTAAAATGAACATTTTTTTTTAAAGTATCGTTGTGGATTCGAACTTAAATCACACAAATAAACTTATACATGTGGAGCAAGTATAAATGACAACCACCAACCAAACAATCAAATCGACAAGCAACAAATTGAAAAATAAAACCACATTCGAACAAAATAACAAAGATAAAAGAACGGAGGAACGAACACACCTTACTCAGTTCGACCAAGAGGGAGGGAGGGAGGGAGGGAGGGAAGGGGAGAGAGAGAGAGAGAGACTAAGTAATCCACTATCGACGAGTCTTTACAAGAGATATAAAGAAGTTATAAGAAATTAGCATCAACAAGCTCTCCAAGAGAAACTTTAATTTCTACCATTTTTTTACTCTCTTTCGATGAATATTCTTACATATGCCTCTCCGGACTAATCTTGAGTATTCTTACCTCTGCCTTTTCAGGCTGACCTTGAGTATTCCAACTTATGTCTCTCTCGATCTATCTTCGATATTCTTCACAGCTTCTTCAGGTTAACAAGTGTTTAACGTTTCTCCAATCTTTCCAAACTACACATCACCACTTTAACCTCGTTCTTCATGACTTCTAATCTCAACGCTTTTATCTATGAGGCATCATACGTTATAACTCTTTGCCCCCTCATTTCCTCCTTCTCTAATTGTTATGGGTTGACCGACATCATTGACTCACCCTTCAAAGCTTTTGTAAACTTCCTTTGATACCAACTTGGTTCCATATCTACGCTAGCAAATTTTGTACCCGCGATACTCACTTGAAAAACATCAATTGTTGTCCACGGTGAACGTTAATTGTTGTGAATTCAAACTCAAATCACACAAATAAACTTAGATGGATGGATGTACTATCAATGGAAACTTACAACCAAACAGTCCAAGCAACAAAGTGTAAAACAAAATCATAGTCAAACCACATAACAAAGATAAAAGACACAATTACACAAACACACCAAGAACTTGTCTACCCACGTCGGCCTAAATTGACCTATGTTTGAGAGAGAAAGTAGTTATACAGTCCACCATTAAAGAGTCTTTATAGGATATATAAAAAAGTTATAAAAAATTAATTTCAACAAACTCTATAGGAGCAACCCTAAATCCAACATCTTCCTCCGTTCTCTGAGAACATTCCATAAATTTATTCTCTAAGATTACACAACAAATGATGAAACAATGCATAAATGGTGCTTCAAAATTATGGCAGGTCCCTAACACACGCTCCTTAGTGCTTCAAGCTCAGATTCATGTTGGAGGGGCTGCCTCGCGCCTGCTTGAGTGCCTTGCGACCCCTGCTATATTGAAGAGGTGTCTAGTAATCAGGACAATGTTTCCATTCTACCAAAATCATCAAGTGAAATTGCAAGGTATGTTCAATAGATATTAACAACTTTTTCAATGTAAAAAGTTACTGTTAAAACAAGTTATAGAATCAAACGCATAAACTAAGCCAAACCTTTTACAAGGTATGAGCCAACTTTTTATAATACCAATTAAATTTGCATAAAAAAAACAACTTTTCTTTTTATCACTAATCGAGGTAATAGATAACATCTAAAATAAAATATCGTGTTCACATTGACATTCGAGTGTAACCTAACAACATCAACATTATCCATTGAATTACAAAAAAAAACACAACTAAAAACAACTAGTATAGATAAGAGTGTTTGTTTTTTTATCCATTTATGATAAATAAATGAAGTAACAAGGAAACGACAATGGTTTCTTTCATTCGGTGGCACAAGAATTTTAGGTTTATTTGTGTAATTAACGTTGACATAGATTGATTCTTTTTGACTCTCTCTCTCTCTCTCTCTCTCTCCTTCTAAATTCAATCCATTAGCTTCGAAAATAGTACCAACAACAAACAAAGGTATCGTATCGGCTAAACTAAATGTCAGTAACTCTCACTCTGACATGTACATGTTTGTTTCAGGAAACAAAGAACAAGGTTCACACCCTTTTTCTGTTTAATGTAACCGAACAAGAACCCTAGTCGTAGATTTTTTGATAATTAACGTGTGTGTCACATAATTCCTCAGGTTTCTCCTTTTGTATTTTTCTGTTGATATGTTATTAAAATATTAATATATCAAATATCTTTTTTGTTTTCTTTTGGGGTATTTTAGAATTGGGTTTTTGTTTCTGTTTCTGTGTGTGGCTTCACTTTTATCAGAAGAAGAAGAAGAAGATGAGCTGGAGCAGGGTGTTGAAATCAGCGCAAGCCTTTGCCGCCCACACGTTTCTCCTCTGTTTTACTCTTTTGCTCCTTCTCAAGCTTGATCATCGCATCTCTTCCTCTTGGTGGTTAGTTACTTTTTTTCTTTTTTCTTCTTTTTATGCTATTTGCTTTCTGGGTTTTTCTTTTTCTTTCAATTGGGTTACCAATTTCTATTCAACTTTTGTTTTTTATGTTTTTTTTTTTAAATTCTAATCGTTGCTTCTTTTTATTTATTTTGTTATTTATTATTACTATCTTTGGAGTCTGGAGACAAGGGTTTATGATGTTACCTAATTGAGTGTGTTCCTTTTTGTGTCTTGTAAAGAAAAAGGATTTTTTTACCAAAAATGGTTGACAGTGGTAGACATCACATGCAATGTCTGATATATCTATGTTTTGGTGTGAGAACACAATTTAATGATCATGCATATGTTAACTACCCCTTTTCAATGAATTGTGGTTTTGTTAACTTTGCTACTGTGATCCCCCAATTCCGTAAAGTTCAATTTTCCCGGGACCGATGTTTTTGCTGTTGTATAAATCGGGTATGGAAACCCTTGAGTTGAGTAGGGGTTAGGACCACTTGGACGAGCTTTCTCTCGAGAGTTTTAAGGTAGGTTGCTGTATTTTTAGGGTTAAAACTTGAGACTTCTTGTAAAGCTATAAGAGACCTCAGACCCGTGACATCTCATGTCATCCAAGTGCTAACCAATGTTGATCCTACTGTGAATTGATTTAGATACTGTTTTTGTTGTGGGAAAGGGGATATGTAAACAGCCAGAGATAGGGAATGAATACTTACATAGTGGGAAAGGGAAAGAATCTACAAGGTAATAAGGAAAGTATCAACATTATTAATAGTAGGAATGATCAAAACATTTGTACCAAAAAAAAAAGGAATGATCAAAACATAATGTCTTTAATTTTTTCACCACACAGAAATACTCTTTAAGTTATCAGACTACGGTTACAGATTAGTGTGTTCCCAAACAGTACTTACGTGAATCCCAAGTCGAGTACCCGAGTGTACCGAATGCGTGTATGGTTTAAGTTTTGAAGTCTTGTGCATCATGGTGTTTCACTCATAGGTTGCTCAAATATAATGTAAACGTATTCCTGAAAACATGGTGCAGTTGATTGTGTTGTCTAAACATTGTTAATATGGAAATTTGATGATAGTCAATATGTGTGGTTTGCGGTGTGTACTGGATTCTTAGAATACGGTGAGTATAAATCACTGACTTCAACTTTAATATACAGGATAATTTTTGCACCTCTTTGGATGTTCCACGGCGTTGTGGCTCGAGGAAGGTTTTCATTACCTGCGCCATCAGCTCCACGTAATCGACATGTACGCCAATGTCATTTTTAACTAAAATTTGAGACAGTTTCTATATCGAGTTTTTGTTTTGTTATTGTGGATATCAGACCATTGACTTCAGAACCATGAATTTTTATTTTTCGTATTGTTCTTTAGCTATCACGAATAAAACCTCAAACTTCGTGTTTTGAATCCTTGTTTCATCTTTCTTTTATAAAGTACTTTTTGTCCGTGCTAATGATTATGACAAGTGAATACGAACTGGTTTTCTATGTTATGACAGTGGGCGCCATGTCACGCTGTTGTTGCAATGCCATTGCTTATTGCGTTTGAATTGCTCCTTTGTATATACCTTGAGAGCTTATATGGTACTTTTCTACTCTATACTTTTGTGCTTTCATAATTAAGAATTTTCAATTATTTTAATCGTTTCATATGTACTTCAGTTGTCTTTGCATGGTTATTTCTTAAGAAATATTAAGTTGGTATGATTTGTTTATTCAGTTAGATTGATGTTTTCAAATTTCTACTACAAAATTATGAGCATTTTGCCATATTCTTGTCTGTTAATTGAAAGGCTTTTCTTACAATAGAAGACTCGACTTTCTATAATGACAATTCTGCAAGATTTCCAATTATACAATTTTTTTTTCTTGCACAGTTCGTGGCTTTGCAGCAGTAGATCTGAAGATTGTGTTCCTTCCTTTACTAACATTTGAAATCATTATTCTCATTGACAATTTCAGGTAACTTCTCTAAGATGGCTCCCATAAACCTTAATTTCTTTTGGATATTGTTCTTTTGTCTTTCTCTACTTGAAAATGTTCGGATTTCAGTCATTGGTGCAGACAAATGAGTTTGTAATGTGGAGTCCTTCAAACTCAATGTTTGTTATCTGTGCAGAATGTGTAAAGCTCTAATGCCAGGGGATGAAGAAAGCATGAGCGACGAAGCAATATGGGAAACTCTTCCTGTAAGGCTTTTATATATGTAACTCTTTCGATTTTCATGTTCTCATTTTCTTCTATATTATTTAATGGAAGACATTCCACCCGATTGCAATTGCTGCTTGAGTCAATTCAAAATTTTGTGATGCTTGGATGTTGTTGTAGTTAAGGTCTTGGCTTACAATTTTTTCTTATTGGAATGTTCAATGTTGAAACTGTTGAAGCTTGATTACACTAAGAGTTTTTTTCATTCTGTTTGTTGTAGCACTTTTGGGTTGCAATCTCTATGGTGTTCTTCGTTGCTGCTACTGTCTTCACACTCCTAAAACTGAGTGGTAAATTCCTTTTCTTCTACTGTCAATAGATGGATTTTCTTTTCACTTATTCTGTGTGTGTGTGTTTTCTGTCATATCAATTTTTAATCTCATGATAATAATGTTGTGATCTTGTGAACCCTTGTGAAATATTGTCTTACACTGCTGTTGAAAAGGGAACGCTATATTTTGTTACATCATTCTTCAATATTTTTCCTGACAGAACAAGACTTTTGGTTATGCAAAAATTAATAAATACAGAATTTCTGTTTACTTTATTCATGAAAATTTGGTTCCCTTAAAATTAAGTACCCTTGTAATGAGCTGGGGTTAAGTAGATGTGACGTGAATGCTTAACAAATGTAGCAGCATTTTTATTATTTTGCCTCATTTTAACAGATATAATTTGAGTGGCATGGACAATGTGTTGTAAAATGATTTTTTTAAGCAAAAGGCATGTAAAAACATCAGTATAGAACCAGTAATCCAACTAGCTTTTGACACCACTGCCTCTATCAATCATCTGCAATATGTTCTAAAATGATTGATTCCTCATGTTTTATCCATATTTCACAGTGAAATATATTCTACTCCCTCTGTTCCTTTAAGTTGTCGTTTTAAGATCATTTACGTTTACCAAGAAGAATAAATTTTGTTACTTTTGAGAGAAATATTTATCTTTTTCCTATAATACCCCTGGCTAATCATTATCTCATTTCACTTATTTCTCTCTGCAGTAAATTGTAAGGGTACTATTGACATCCCAATAGTCAATGTTGCGCTGAACTTTGAAAATAATAAGTGAATAGGAACCAGCACATTTGATATAAAAGTAGCATGGACAAAAATATGAAGTCCATGCCATTTAATTTGACCATTTTAAAATTTGTGATAACATCTAAGTCACAATGGACTCATTTCTTTTATATAATTGATGTATTTTATACTCATAGTCACAAGTTCATCTTTCTTTAAGTATGACTTTTTTTCTTGTCTGATACAGGTAGTGTAGCTTCTCTCGGTTGGTGGGACTTATTTATTAACTTCGCGTAGGTTTCTATCTTAACTCCTAAGCACTGAAACGTACTTTGATAATTAGCTTTTTGTTTATTAGATTTCTGACTTGAATTTTTTGTTTATGGTTTTTATATCTTACTTTTTTGCAGCATTGCCGAGTGCTTTGCATTTCTTGTATGTACGAAGTGGTCCAATCCTATCATTCATAGAAGTTCCAGAGAACCGAGTTCTTCTACTACTACAGTTAGATATCTTGACTGGAACAGTGGTTTACTGGTTTCTTCAGAAGAAGATCAACGTCAGGCGGGAATGTGTGGCCTCCAAGACATAGGGGGTCATTTCATGAAAGTACCGGTCATTGTTTTCCAGGTTCTTCTTTGCATGCATTTAGAGGTATGCAATGCTGAATTGTGTGCTTAGCTGACCTCGGAAATTCATATTGCATTTGGAAAACTGAGCTGTTTCGCATTTCAGGGAACACCTGCTTTTGCTGCACATTTACCTCTTGCAGTTCTTTTCTCTCCCCTTTTCGTACTACAAGGTGTTGGTGTGCTATTATCTGCATCCAAGTTTGGGGAGAAACTTGTGCTTCTTCTACGAAGTGGAGCTGGTAGAGGACTTTATTTTAGATTCTCTTCCAGAGCTCATGATTGTTTGGGGTTCTTGCACCATGGTTCTAGGTAATAAATCTTCTTTTATTGTTATCATTACAAGGGAAAAATTTAGGTTTTAAATATGTTGGATGGTCTGATTTAAATTTTTCATTCTGTTCCTGTAACTCTTACTCTGTTATGACTCAAATCTGAGATCCTCTGTCCATTTTATGACTAAATTTAACATGAGTCGCATATGTTGCGAGCTGTTTCTCAAATGAAATAAATCCTTGATTACTATATTCTATTCACCAGCTATTTTAAACTAGAATGAGAACTGCTAAGTTATACCATAAGAATAGGAAGCTCAAAGGTTTTGTGATTCTTTGGGATCAAATTAATAACGCTAGGTTATCTATGGTAACTATGAAAGTCTATCAAGAAAGAAGAGTAAAGAATAATAACAGAGAGAAACAATTAATATCAATTGCGATTACAAACTATGAAACCCTGCAAAAATTCTTAGGTAGATACAATGCACTGTGTGCACTGAATCAATAAAATATGACAATTTGTTTGGGTCCTTTAATGTTGAATGTGTAAAGCATGGTTCGGTTCAGAAACTGAATATATTTCTTCAGTTCAGGAGTAATCTAATTTTTTTCTTGTACTGCAATATTTTTTCACTGTTATGGTTTTAGATAACAAATCAATGTATTTTGGGGTCATATTTTTCATGAAGATGCTCTAGTCGGTTCGGTGCACCGTGCACAAACATAAAAATAGTATCTCCAAACCTTAATCTGATTTTTGTTTTCATTATTATTTTTACCACTGGTATGGTTAGAGATGAAAAATCCAGTGTTTAAAGGTCAAAAATTTTAAAAAGTGAAGCAGCGATCTTGTTGAATTACCATATGCATATAATTTTCTGCACTAAATCTGATCTGACAATTCATGGAATCAGATTACTAGGCTGGTGGTCAATTGATGAAGGTAGTCGGGAAGAACAGGCACGATTGTACCATGAGGGAGCATCTGGGTAAGCATCATTTCATTTTATTATTACAACCGAAGTGTGTACAGTCAGAATAATGTGATTTATATGTCGTCACATGTATGGTTTCTCTTTATTGTTTTGTTTAACACCGGAACTTGTATATGACTACATATACAAGTATCCAGACATCCTTCTTTCCTCCCTTTTTTATGATACAAGCAAGATTGATAAGTTATTTTAGTTTTTTTCTTCTAAATATGTTCACATAGCAGTTAATTCTAATGTTCTTTGAACATTTGACTTGTCACTGCACAGGTATAATACATTCAGTGGTTACCCTCCTGAGATTGTTAAGAAAATGCCTAAAAGGGATCTTGCTGAGGAGGTAATGACAGTTCCTACAATCAATAGATCAGTTTATGGTGGATTCTATTCATGTATATGGACGTTTATAGTATTATGATTTAAATAACTTGCATGTGTTTAGTTCATCACGAAAATTTCCATCATTGGCGTACTTAAATTTTGTGCAATGTCAGGTATGGAGACTCCAGGCAGCTCTTGGCGAGCAGACGGAAATTACAAAATACAGCCAACAGGAATATGAAAGACTTAAAAATGTAAAAATTATTAACTAACATAAGTTCTTTTAGTCGTTTGTTTGTAGTTTGTACTACATAATTTCCAAAGTCTCGTATATGATGTGTGGTGAAATCATCCACATCAGCAAGGGTCAATACTATTTAAGATCCTAACAAGATGAATGGAATCATTCGCAAATGATAAATCATCAATCACTAACAGTCATTTTACAACTGTCTCCAAGGGGATTTGAACTCTGTCCCTTGAGATCACAAGATCAAGCTCTTACTATTGAGTTAACACCTCATGGACAAAGACTCCGAGACTAAATCTTAGTGATCAGTGTCCTAAACTAAATCTTAGTGACATGCTCTTGTTTTATGTTATAATAATTTCTCTATTTAGATTCATTATCAAGTTTCATTTGGCCACAACTTATATGTTTCATTTCTTGTTCTTATCAGGAGAAAGTGTTGTGCCGAATTTGTTTCGAGGGAGAGATTAGCGTTGTATTACTCCCATGTAGACATCGTGTCCTCTGCAAGTAAGAATAACATAAAAATATTTGGTATTCAACGATGCATCTTGTTATATTTCATTCATAGCTTGTCCTTATGCTAATTTATTTGCATGGATGAACTGCTGCAGCTTCTGCTCGGAGAAGTGTAAGGCGTGCCCAATTTGCCGCAACTATATTGCAGAGCGCTTGCCTGTATATGATGTCTAAGTGTTAACTTGACCAACTTTTTTATATACAACAAGACCATAGAAGACAGTGTGACTAAAGGAAAGTGAGAAAATGTTACATATAACAAAGTGAAATGGTGAATACTTGCTACAGTTTTTGTTGTCACGTTAATATTCGCCAACTTATACATTGTCTAATACACAACAAAGGGGTAGGAAGAATAGAGCAACCAGTTGGTTACTTTGGATTTTGAATTTGATTTTGTTTTGCTTTTACTAATTTGTATATATAATAGATATTTAGAGTGTTTATAAATGATTGCAATCAATGTAATGAATAGTGATCTGCCCAACCTTTTTATTCCGGGTCAATCATGTGCAAAAGCTTGGCTTCAATTCTCAATGCACGCTCGATCAGATGAAACTATTTTTAGAAGAATTGGATGGCTATCTAAGAATGCTTTTAACTTCTTATTCTGAGATGTAAGCCTGGTTAAATTCTTTGGCAACCATGTTATTGATGCGAAGTATCTACTAACTTTGCTGATGACTAATCTCCATTTGAAAATTCAGTTGGCCATATTTAGTGGGGAATCTCCTCTATCAACTGCATTGTACCGTTTATAATCTGGAAACTAAAAAGACACGTATACGAAGAACACTTACAAAGACATGTATTTACCTCTTCCCAGATCCTATATATTTAAGATGGCAAGATCCTATGTTGTTTTAGATTTTTTACAGTTCTTGGATTCCCATTGCTGGGAGATGTATCTATATCTATTTTCTGAAAGAAATTTGAACATGATTATTTCTAATAGCTAATTAAGGTAAATCATCACGTGAAGAAGGTTTGTATAAGTTTTTTTTTTGTTGATAAAAATTTGTATAAGCCTTCATCCACTAATGTTTGAAATAAGACAGAATATATACAATATATGTTTTTTTTTTAAGAAGAGGGGAGTACATGTTAGTATTCAAAATTTGTGGGTATAAATTCAAAATTAAAATTTCCCCATTCAATTATTGAGGTACCTTTCTGAAACACTTGATTGAGTCTATGAAGAAAGAGGACAAAAATGATTTTTTTTAATTATGTTTATGACATGCGTCAACCATGGCACCCACTTGTCACTCCATCACTCGAATTACTACATTTTGTTGTTATTATATGGCGTGACCATTGCATATTAGGACTCAAGATTTTTTGATTGAAGAAAAATATTACACTAATTTTTTTTAAACCGGATATCTTCGCGCGCAACCTGCAGAGACTAATTCCTCAAGTCTTGTGGGACTTAAATGGACGGTAAACTCTCCTTAAAAGTTTTAAGGTTGCATACCTAAAGTTGGATTCAAACCATGACCTTAATTAAGTTAGAAGAGAATATTCTAGGGTTTTAATTCACGACTTACTGCTTAATCTTTTAGCTAACAATAGAGCTATTTATATGGGAACGGTTTACGTATTTGTTCATGAAAAAGAAAGGAAATATTAAAATTGAGAGTGGTGTGAATAGTAATCTCTCCGGCTCTGGAATTGAATTTAATACCCTCGGATATATATTTTTGTTAACATCTCCATATACATCACTAATTATGAGTACGAGTTCTCCCTCTCAAAACAATGTGTGGTACTAGGACTAACTTGTATCAGTGTAGTGGATTAATAATCCAAAATTTGTGCTCTATCTTGTCCCCAAAACGAGTTTGTATCGAAGTAGTAGTTATATGGTAGGCATCAATAGGTCTTAATCTCACTAGGAAATATTTGTTATTACCTGATGATAAAATTGTGCCGGTTTTGGACGTATATGTAAATGTCACTTCTAACATGTATACAGTATATATACATATGGTAATGAGAATGTAGAAACAATCTCGTGATACAAATATGTAATTTTTCCTATCTGCGTAACTTCCTTAACTTTAATTAATGTATAAATTGTGCACCAGGTATCGAAAAACATATCCCGAGATGAATTCAATGAAATAAAAATAAGAGAAAAATACATTCACTTCTCTTAAAGTATCTTTATATATCCTTTATACGTAAAAAAAATACATGCAAATATCACATACATATGCATACCACTGAGTGTTTTATTTGTATAAAAAAATGGTGCTATTTAAAATACCTCTTGAAAGTAATTGTATGAAAACAAAATAGAAAGTGGATAGAGAAGAAAGAGTATATTGTTATGGACATATGATATAACTTGATACTGTTTTTGATGTGAACATTGTATTCACTTGACATAATAAGAGTGTAGATTTGGATGGTATTCTTTTATTTTCATAGTGTGAATGAGAAGGTTCCTCCTTGGGAAAAAGGGAAATTCACAAATGTGGTTGATATCATCTTAGAGAAGACGTGGAAAATTGGCCACGTCCACTTTCCTGTTTGGCTTTCTTAACAAGACAAATACTGTATATAATTTTATTCAAAGTGGGGGCATATGTGCTTTGTATTTTGTGAATTATTTGTTCAGGCCATCATGTTATCATATATATCTTCAATTTCACTCAGGATAGACAAATTATTTAATCAAAAATTGTTGTGTTGTTTTCTTTTTTACTCCACAACTTAAAGCTAAATAACAATAATTTTGTCAATCATTGTGAATTTAACTTAAAGGGTATTTAATTAGGAGTTACCAGTGATAAAAATAAAAAAAAAGTTTAAGTAGTGTTGGCAAATCACAGGTAGCACTTAATATCAAGTGATTGAAAAAGAAGGCATACCTTAATGAAGTTGTCTTTGTCAACAGTGGTCTATTCATTAGCATGGTCGAGATTCCATTCGATATGGAAAAGAAATTCTACTGGCCCTACTATTTATGAACTTATTCAGAAATTATGTATCCAAAGTTTTTAACCATTCTTATACAATTTCTTGAGATAATAATGTAAAAAGCTTTATATAATTTCTTGGTATAATAATAAAGGCATATGCTCTATCATTATTTTCGAAAAGAGTATTTTGAATCGGACCCCTTCCCTCCCTAAACAAACTGCATACATACTTTTTTTTTTTTGGTTGAGTAAACTGTATACATACATGGAATGTCATACTAATAACAGAACATAATACACGCGGTAAAAGGTTATTAAATTTTGATTTATTATAGAATTAGAGATTACCGATGTTCGTGTGTGGATCAACATGGTATGACGCTTAAATGATAGATACTCGAGTCTTTTAACTATTTGATGTAGAGTTTAATTTCTAACCGTTTTATAGGAAAAACATATGTTTGAATAGATCAATTGCTGAGATGAATCTCGTTATTTCAAAATATTAATATTTGTAGTTGAACACATGAATACATTGATCGATTAAAAATATACATGTGGAAAATGTTGGATACAAATTTTACAGTCCCTTTAAAAAAAAAATGCACATAGTCAAGAGTACTCTCAATGTCATAGATGTTAGTTGTTGGATCATGGACTGCCATAGATGTTGGATGTTGGATCATGGTCTAATCATGATTCTAAAAGTTTTTTCTTAAATGACAAATATAGTGGCGTCGATTTTTACTGAAAGATAGGATCGAATCATCGACCTTCTTATCACAACATTTCTTAACTCTCCCTTCTCTGCTATCAAATCATGTCGTCCTTATATCACCTCTTGATTCAATAAAAAATACATATACCCCGTTTGAAAAACTTGTGTGTTTTTAGCATTTTTAGTTTATTTCAAAACAACGAGTGTTCTAGAATTTCAACGTACAACTTACATTTGTTTTATAATCAAACCTTTTATTTTATTTTTGCCTTTAAAAAATGAGATTTTTTTTTTTAAGAATTTGTAATATATTCATGATAAGTATAAGGATATATTTTGGTATAAATGTATGTTAATATCGAAATGATTTTTTTTCTATGAATGTGCAAAATTCTTACACTATCAAAGATATATATTTTCTATTGAAGACATGAAGTATCCACCATATTGTTTATTATTAACTACTAATCTTTGTAGAAAAATTATTGGACAAACAAAGTAGATTCTCCCATTCCAATTACGTTTTTCTCCATATGCAAGAGTTAGAGATTGAACATCTAACTACTTATGAGAGTAATTTCCAAAATATAAATTTGGAAAGTTGTATTGGTTAAAAGAGACATTTTAACAAAAGGGTGTAATGCTTGATCATTGAAGAAGTGAAGCCACTCATGAACAAACTCTTCTAAAGAGTTGTTTCTCTTCACGAGAGGACGTAAGTTTCTCTGAAAATACTGACACAAAATCACATTCTTGTGAGTCGGAATTCCGGCAAAAATAATATTAAGTCGTCGTTTCTTTTCTCTAGTACACGAAAGTAATTGACATAGCTTTATTTGATAAACTATCATTGATCGATACATTTGGTGTCAATTTGCAAGTCACATCAAGGATTTGAATGTATCCTGAAGATGATTCGTCAGTATACCTTTTTGCATCTGATTGACATAACTGATGTGAGTGAATCGAACTTAAAGATTAATGTGTCTCACATACGCTTTGTAATTTATGTGCACTCTTGATCATGTTTATCTTCATCATCTTCTTATCAAATTATTACAGCAGACCTTCAACAAATATTTTAAAGCTAGCCACTTGTCCGAGTCATTTACTACTCAGACCAGCCACATATTTGTAAACTAAACAAAAATACGAATAAATGGATTATTTAAATTTAAGTACATCTAATCCAAATATCCCTCAAAAGATACCTATGATTTCTCATTAATCTCGACGGTTTTTCTTTAAGACAATAATCATGGTAAGAAAGCAAAATACCGACAATTTGGTCGGTGTAACTGAGGGTGAAACAAAGATATTACATGAACCAACATGACAAATAACACTTCCCTTAAATTTCATTGTGTGGTCCTCTCAAAATTGATTCTTCCTCTTATCCTGCGCACCCTCTATACTACCATGTCATGTAGAGACAAATTCCACTCACAAAAAGACTTACATTACACACACACCCTTCTTCAATTAATTTCATCATTTTCATTCTCTAAACTTTGAACCATAATTCCAATAGCCAACATGTCATCAAGTGGAGCCATTTGGAGCTATGAAGAAGAAAAAGCATTTGAGAATGCTATAGCCATGCATTGGATTGAAAAAGAAGATTCAAAAGAACAATGGGAAAAGATTGCTTCATCTGTCCCCAACAAAAGTATGGAACAAGTGAAACAGCATTACCAAGTATTGGTAGATGATGTTAGTGCTATTGAGGAAGGTCATGTATCATTGCCAAATTATGCTAATGAGTTAGAAACTATTAATTCTTCAAACAAAGATTCTTCTAAGGCCACCACAAGTACAGATAAAAGATCAAGTTGTAATTTTGGAAGTGGGTTTTCTGGATTAGGACATGACTCAACTCACCATAGTAGTGGTAAAGGTGGATTGTCAAGGTCATCATCATCATCAGAACAAGAAAGGAGAAAAGGAATTCCATGGACAGAAGAAGAGCATAGGTACTTTCTAATTACATTTACAATTCTTGAATTGAATCCTTCGTATAATTGTTCAACGATCTCTCGTCTATCTATCTATCTGTCTATTAATCTATTTGTCTGTCTGTCTGTTTGTCCGTCTTTCCGTGTGCACAAATATATTTCATTAGCTATATGAGCTAGATGTACTAAATTTCAACAAGGATTCATTTCAATTCAAGGTGGTAATTAATTAAGTAACAAGTTTTTTAATTTGTTTCTTTTTTTCAGGTTATTTTTACTTGGTTTAGACAAATTTGGAAAAGGAGATTGGAGAAGTATATCAAGGAATTTTGTGATATCTAGGACACCAACACAAGTAGCAAGTCACGCACAAAAGTATTTCATAAGGTTGAATTCAATGAATAGAGATAGAAGAAGGTCTAGTATCCATGATATTACTAGTGTTAACAATGGAGATGTAGCTAGTAATCATCAAGCACCAATAACAGGTCAACATGGTAACACAATTCCCTCAAATACAATGGGTTTAGGACAATCAATGAAGCATAGAGTTCAGCCTCATCACCCTCCTGGTGGTTTAGGAATGTATGGAGCACCAGTTGGACATCCTGTTGTTGCTCCTCCTGCTCATATGGCATCTGCAGTTGGGACGCCTGTTATGCTTCCCCATCATCCTCATCATCATCCACCTTATGTTGTACCTCTTGCTTACCCTATGGCACCTCCAACAATGCACCAATGACAACTCCTTTTTTTTTTGTTTTGTCGGAAATAAAGTTTAGGAGAGTTGGATATAGGAGGCTCATCAGAGTCAGGGAAAACCTCAGGCTCAGAGTGTAGTGACGGAGGTAGTTAAATATTTAACACCGATGAGATTCTCACATTGGCAGTGGAATTCAAAGTTAGATTCTTGTGGGATTTAGGCTGAATTCTTACCAACTGAACCAACCAATGTTGGTTCAACTCCTCTTTCTTTTATTTGTTGTTAGTTTTAATGAGGATTTAAAGAAAAATCCTCTTTTATGTGGAAAGTTAAGTCACAACTCTGCTATGCTAAACTTGCTCTAGTTAATTTGCTCAAAAGAATTTGAGGAATTCAATAATGGTACTAAAACTAAAGTATACACAGTGTTTTAGTTGATTTAGTAGATTTCCTTATTAGGTGGTGGCCTGGTGGATCTTGGTGTGTATGTACATAGATATGATTATATTAAATTCCAAGGAATCTCTTTGTTGCCAAGATTGTGATCATGTCATATCCCTTTTATTTGAGAATTTTCACCATTTCAGGGTCCTAGTCTCCTAGAGATGCTAATTAATAGTTCTTTTTGTAGCATTGAAATACATATACTTGGTGTTTTGGACACTCCCCAAACCATTCAAGTTTTTGGGATGAGTTAGACTAATTTTGGATATATATGTTCAAGTCCTATGATATGTACCATTTAATACTTGTAGGAGATATGGATATTCTGATGACTCAAATTATGAGAACATGATACTAATTTGCAAAATCATTCAAAATTCTCATGACAAGGTATTGATGAGCAAACATAGCAAACTAACTATAGCCGAATCCAAACGGTACTTATATATAACTACCGTAATTGAACTAATCAACAATATAACTGACTATAACATTATACTCCAATATTTGTTGGTTACATTTTGGTCTCATAAGTTATTAACGTTACAATTTGATCTTTTAAGTTAGTATATTTAGCCAAATAAATCATCACCGTCGGTTTCTTGCCAAAACGTTAAACAGACAGATGTGAACGATGACGTGACAACTTGCAATGTGCATCCACCTTAAACATTGGGTTAACGGTTTTGACGGTGGGAATTTATTTGGTTGACAGAAAATGACTTAAAGGGACCAAATTGTAACGTTAATAACTTATGAGACTAAAATGTGACCAACAAATAACTTAAGGGACCACATCGGTAATTAAGCCAACTTTTTATCATTCCATTCATTTTCTCTCCTTTGTAACTTTTCGTACGACAAAAAAAGTTCGTGCTGAGAAGCACTACTATTCTAAAAAAAGTTAGATAAACAGAAATATAATTAAGCATTTTCTAAGGAGATTATACAATGTAAAAAGGGAAAATATTTTGAAAATAAATAAAGTATACGACCAACCCAAATACATGCAAATTATTCAACAAAACAAAAAACCCAAATATATGCAAAAACTTGAAAAAGATAAGAGTTGAGGGCTAGGTAGGAAATAAAGGGGTTTTATTGTAAATTAGACATACGATCCATAATTTAAATCCTTTGATATGTACTTGTCCAATTTTCTTCCAAATGCATATAAAGAAAAAATGAAATAAATTGATCAGAATTTCTTTTATGACTGTATATGATCAGTGTGTAGACACAAGTTAATAATAAATTGAGCGGTGGATTTTACATAATCAAGTTATTTGCAAGAGGGGTGGTCTAGTGGTTGTTTTTGAGTGCCTTTATGAAAGTTGTGTAAAAATAACTTGTTATTTTCCATAAACATCAACTAAATTTAAAAGTACTGTATCTAAAGTTATGATAAGTGTCCTGTTATTTATAGGAAATCAAGACTTAAACCTAATTATTGAAAAAGGCATCATTAGATACATGAAAATCTTAACATGATTAGTAGAATCCATCACCATGGGTTTATAAAGGCTGCTTTTTCCAAAATTGGCATTTATCATAATGATTTAAATGACACTTGTCCAAAAAAATCGAACAAAACTCCATAAATTCATGCAGACAGCACAAATACATTGAATTTAACAGGCATACGAAAAATTGCTTAAAATGACATTTCTTCATTAAGAGTACTCAAATTCAAGTTGAATAAAACGAAACATACGTAGATTTTTGAATTATGCAAGAGAAAAAGTGAGAGATGGACTGACTAGGGACAACAGCTACGTCCATGTATTCTTCCTACACTCTCACTTTCATCTCCATCTCCTGACAATTGCATCTCATGCAATGAATGTGGTTAGCTCTAAATTATTTCAGGCAAGATCCATATTTAGCTCAGTAAAGCTCATTTTTTTTGTCTAATGGATGGCATGCATGGTAGGTATCTACTTATTTGCTTCCATTCTGTCTTCTAAGCTGCTTCATAATAGAAGACATAGCAGATTGGATGTTGGATTACTCCCACCAGGATTCAAGACAAATCCACTTAATTTTACACAATTATTAGAAGCATTAGTGAATGCACTTTTAAAAAAGTCTAAACTTAGTTATTTTTGTTGTCAAATGTCAAAACTTAGCCAGAACCTTGAGGTCCAGCTCCCTTGTTTCTGGGTCATCGCGACTCAGGAAATTGCATGCCAATCCATTGCCTATGCATGCATGCATAATTAGGCCATGTATGGATAAACAACTTAACTGACGGCTTATAACATTAGTATTTATCACGATAAACGCTTGTAGAACTAATTTTATAGCAAAGTTAATTGTTTTCATACATGCTAATAGACTGAGCTTAAGGAAATAAGCTGAAAACAGCTTATAGTCATGTCATCGGCTATTTCACAAGTTATACCAAACAATCTCGCAAGCGCTTATCTTAATAGATAAACTCAAATATACAAACAGACCCCTATTAAAACAACTTTGCCAACAGGAGGTTCTCTCATAGGATAACAAGCACGGCATAGTCTTCAATTATTTTGTAAAAAATTCTAAAAAGAATGAGCTTACACTTGACATGTTAACACTTAAACCCAATTCAAGAACGGAAAATTTTGCATGCATTAAATTGAAAGGCAGTGTTTCTAATGTCAATTTTCTTTTCAATTAACAAGTACAAAGATGATTAATTTCTCACATTCCTATCTTAGCGGCTTCTAAAATATTCAAACAAGGAACGGGGAAGTTATTTTGTCCTTCACTTCTACCCCAGGGCCCCCTTCTTCCCTCTCTCCCAATTCCTGTGCCAACCTCCGCATTTAAAAGGTCAACCAAAAATTATATGTCAGGAATCAAGATGGAATATACAAAATGCTGATAACTCCTAGGTATTCCTGTACTTCAAATTCAGCTTAGCAAAGTCATTTTGATTTTACACGAAGATGGCCATTCAGCATATGGAATAAGAAACTTCTGCGACTCCACCTCCACCACATTGGTGCCAAAACACGGCGTCTCTTTTTTGTCTGTTTGCCTACAAAAATAACAATCGTAATTGTAATTAGGTACTTCAGAGCTTCACCAAAAATCCTAATTCTAATCTCTACTGCCAGGGTGGACAGAATTTTTGAAAAGCAAGGGATGAGATACCAAATTTCCACTACTCACAATCATAAAAAATAAATAAATAAATCCCCTACCCACAGGTAATCCCACCATTCCAACCCAGTAAGGTCAAATATATCAAAATAAAACAATTACAAAAAGAAATAAGGCTGCAAAATTTAACAAATACAAATCAAGACAGTTCCTTCACCTTTTTTCCCTAGACATTGCATTTCCCAAAGTGACATCACATTTTTAAAGATAGGTTTCAAGGAAGGCCAAAAATTATTCTGAATGTCGAGGACTTCGAAAACAGTTTGGAGGCCAGATTTGGTAGGGAAACTATTTTCCAGTTCGGGTACAGAACTCTCACCCAATAATACCTGTTCCAATAGAACCCCAGTCAGAAACCAAAAATTATCGACAAGAAAAATAGCTCTGATTTATTATTCTCACAACTCACAGTCATGCAAAAACTTGCATATATACATGAAAAATCTAAATGACTGGTCAATTACACCAGTATTCCAGAAGGGGTAAAACAAAATAAATGAAAGAGGCACACCCAAGCAGGGATATCATGCAGAAAAATTCACCTTGATTACTGCAGTTGCAGAGGATGATATAGAACGAAGATTATAGCTGCAATAAAATGTATTTAGATCAACTTGAAGCAAAATCTAGAACTTAATAAAATACAAAACAGTTGAGAAAGGTATGAGCCACAAACCCCCCCTCAAGAATAACAAGCATTTTTCCACCAGAAAGGGCATTCAACATGTGTGTCATCTGTGCATAGCCAGAGGGAGTAATCTGCATAATAGATGAAAAACTCGATGTAAGCCCAACAACATGCTGACAAATTAAGTTATTTCCATTTAAGTATAGTGAATTTTTTAATCCTCAATAAAATTAAGCAGAAGATTTTTCGTTAAAAAAAATAAACAGGAGATTAGGTTCTTTATATGGTGGATAGATGTAACTTATTGCATAGTCCTGCCGATGATTTTATTTTAATAAAATGATTACAAGAAGGCCAACAAAAAAATAAAGATCGAGTTAAAATTCTTACATCACAACCTCCAAGGGGATCACCTCTAGCAGCATCAAATCCTGCTGATATTATGGTAAAATCTGGAGCGAATTCAGAAGCTGAAAAGGAATACCATTCAATGTCAATGTTTCAATCAGAGAATATTTTCTATTTTTAAAAATACAACCAAAAGGGAGACTAGACTATTATATGAAACAAAGGCACTCTATAAGATAAAAACATGGTATAATGCAATATTCCGAGCCACCCTATACTAAACTTATTTTTCATTCATGTAATCTTGGACTATTAGACTATGATTTTCTTTTGACAAACGTTTTGCATGTTGATAAATTCCTTAGCAAATAGGTTCTGGTACATTGACAGTGATATTACTTTTATTGAGATCATAAAAGGAAGTCCAGATCAAAAAGCTACAACAATGCTGTATCCCTATTGCAAGTCTCAACTGATCTTGGAAAAAAATCAATTTTACCTT
This sequence comes from Medicago arabica, assembly GCA_946800305.1. NCBI lineage: Eukaryota > Viridiplantae > Streptophyta > Magnoliopsida > Fabales > Fabaceae > Medicago > Medicago arabica. The sequence continues at coordinate 51,878,945 of OX326968.1, forward strand.
TCTATGATCACTTTTACCTCACAAAAGTCAAACATGTTTGGTTGTGACTTGTGATTATTTCAGTCCACCAAAGTTAAGATTATTTTATTTTGAGTTTTTCTATCATGTGCACATGTTAAGAAGTTATAATCATTATGTGTTCCCAGGCAATTAAGGAAAAACAAAACGTCTGATCTTCAAGTTATAATTTATCATTTACTCTTCCTAAAAAGCATGGTTCTGAAATTATTGATCAACATATTTTAGGACTAGGAATAAAATAAAATAAACTTCAACAGGCCCCAATAAATACTAACCTATAGGAAGTACAACATGCTGAAATGCAAAAATGTAATCATTATCACCAACGCCACCTCGACTCCATGGAATATTCACACAGTAACCTTCTGCACCCATATAACCAACCTGAAAAAAACAAAAATTAACTTAGGAGTACTCTAAGTTCTCAGAATTTAAACATGATGGACAGCATTCCTTCTACACCCAAGATAGAAGTACAGCAACCAAATTACAGAATAGCAAGATAGAAGAAACAAACTAATACCCGTTTGACCAAAAGCACATGGCAATAAGTCAATAACAACTAAACCATCATCGGGACATAAGTTTGAATCTTGAATAGTTCGTCTCAGATTTAATATATTGAGCCTAACTCATCCTTACAAAACCGGCTTGTAAGGTAATGTTGCCTAAGCTTTATAAACACTACACAAGCCATATCTCTAAGCATTGTGGGACTAAATCCTCCCCTTCAAACCCAACACAATGAAGGTGTTGAAGGCTGCAATGAAGGCAACCCAAATGCCGCACGGCTAGGAACGAACCGCAATGAAGGCGAAATTTCCAACAGTAAGCATCTCATAGAAAAGGTATATACATATCTTCAAGTAGTTTACACATAATACTGAACTCTATTTGACAAATTCCTGTCCATGAAACTCTTAAAGTGTATCTATAGGACAACTAAAGCATAACCCAGCCCTTTTTGTCAGGATAACCCGAGCTAAATTCCTCGATGAAATTTTTATCTCTACCTGTTTTAGTTTCTTCAATAAAATACCCCATAAAAATATTTCCACTAATACCAGACCAAAATGCGCTTGGCTGAGTTGGCCAGCAGCAGTTTAATTTGAAAATTTGTGTGCGATCAAATACCTCATGAGCACCTCCAGTACCAGGATAAAATGTACCATCCTCGTATCTATGCAATGATATATACAAGACCTACAGAATAGATAATACTCATAAGCATCATTAAAATGGTGAGAAAGTGGCATAGTTCATAAACCACTTCAGTGAAACAAATTCCAAATAATTTAAAAACACCAATGTGGAAAACAATGAATAAAGGGGGCTGCTAATTTACAACCATCCTAAACACACTCAGGAGTAAGTTAGCAAGCTAAACCCACTTGTTTTTTTTACCAAAAAACTCATTTGCCATTATTCAAACCAATTTTAAACAGAAGGGTAGTTTTGTAAATTTAATTTAATTAATTAAAAAAATAATAGTTCAAAACATCATGCAACAGTTTTTAGCTATAACACATTGTTCTATCTACCATTACCATTATCCCAAGTATAACATGTTCTATCTACCATTACCATTACTATGTTTTCCTTGTTTATTTTTCTTTTCTTGATAAAGCCACTATTGAACCAATAAAAAATACACTAGCCTGGAAGAAAAAAAAAAGCACTTAAGCCTCTTGTTTTTCTACGCAAAACAAAAAAGCATTCACGTAGAAGAATCAAAGTTAAAAAGAAAATTACAAAGTGAATTCTTAATCGTGGGTGTGCAGAATTATAGTGTTTTTTTAGGAAGTTAAGGTTTTTAAAAAAACTAAATTGAAATTGGCAACTATCCTTTAATTTCAAGTGATTACAACAGTGAAAGTTGGTTTTTTAGTCAAAACCGAGTGGGTGTAGGTTGCTAACTTACTCCTAACTAACTTTAGGTGGGTGTAAATTAGCAGCCCCCTAGAATAAAAGTCAATATTAGTACAGTTAAAGGTAAAAGTAAGGAGAGTAAAATAATAATTAAATCCAGCTCACAGATTTGTTTTCCTCAAATATTTCCTGTGTGCCATTTCCGTGATGAACATCCTGCAATGATCAGAGAGTACAATCAACTAATACTTAAATAACAAAGTGAATGTCTTAGTCAACACTGCCTTCAGGAAAATCGTATAATTTCAGAGATAGATGAGTGAAGACATTACCCAATCTAAAATTAGCACCTTCCTAGCCCCTGCAGCCTGAGCCGCCAATGCTGCCACTGCAGCGTTATTGTGAAGGCAAAACCCCATCACATCCTTTACACCGGCATGATGACCAGGAGGTCTAACCTGATTTTATTGAGGAACAAGCATTAACTAGAGCAAACATTAAATTGTTCAAAATTTAAAGACAGTTACTAACGGCAACTCAATGATTCATACCAAAGCAAATCCATTTTTGGCACGCCCAGAAACAACTGCCGATGCTAGATCAGCACATAACCCGGCTGCCAACCTAGCAGCACATGCTGAATGCTCATTGGCGTATGTGTCGGGAGTAAAATAACTGAAATCATAAAGGTCATTGATCATGATAAAGATTCGTTGCCAATGTAAAGCAAGAGGTATTAAAATCTTAAAACCGAAGCATTTAATGAAATTCAGAAAAGAGGACCAGCCAGAATGCAGTTGTGTTAAAATCAATATTATCTATACAAAAGGAAAAAAAGGAAGAAACAAAACACGAAGTATAACATAATTAGAGACTGCCAGACCACGAGAAAGAAATAGATTAACGCACCTAGACAATAACTTGCTTGTAACTTCCACAGATTCAATATGCTCCGAAGAATGAACCTTTAATTCCAATATCTTAAATGGTTAGAATTGTGTGATGGTCCAACAGTTACCTTTGAGATCTATGATTAGAAAAAGGAAAGGGAAACAAAGGCAGAAACTGAAGACAAAAGTTATCCTACCAACAAAACCACTGAATGCCAAGATGCAGCTGACAAAAATTTATTCTATAGATATTTTTGAACTGGATGAATAACCAATACTAAAACCGTGATTGTTGGTGTTCAATAAAAAAGAGCATGATCCATTCATGTAACATAACATTTAAATTACGGAAATAGATCAGTTTTGCCACCAAAAACAGCATCCAGTAAATATCATTAGCATCTCTCGATGAAAAAGCAATTAAATAGGTGGAAATGTGTTCGCGCAGCACATATTTATACAAAGTATAGTGAGGACAATTACCATCATCAGTTCTTCTTGAGTGATTTCTCTAGCAGGAATTGAATGGCATCTTCCTGGAAATATACCTACATGACTCAAATTTGACAATTAATACACTTGATCAGTGTGACTATTTATCGAAGACAAATGGAAATTGAAAGGAAATCAGTGGTAGGGCTAAGTGATAAATATCGATAGACCAAAAAAATGAATTGTGATAGCAAATATTTGGATAGATAAATACCAGCTCTGGCAAGACTAGCAGCAATTGCTCGAAGTCGATCTGGCCTTTCGGGGTGTGGATGTGGTTTCATTTCAACCTACTCAAACCAACAATCACCAGAAAATATATTATCACATAGACAGACATGATATTCCTGGCAAAGAAAAATACAGATCATTATAGTGCATGCATGTGATAGTGATACATCAAAATTCAATGCTATAGTGATGAAACTGTTGTGGTGTGTAACATAGACCATGGACCGAGCAAATGAGCTTTTTCTGAGTTAGAAAAAGGTGGGGGAAAAACGGAGCACAGCAGCATTGCAGATGGTATCCTTACACAGGTTATGACAAGACCCGGGTCGATAGTTAGTCAAAAGCTATAATATAAGAAAATAATTTTAAAACACTCACAAAAAAATGTCAGAATGATTAAGCTCATAAAAAAAAATGTCAGAATGATTAAAATTTACAGCAGAGGTGGTATAATCTTATAACACATATAAGTTTACTACAAAACAATTAATATACAAATTTAAAAGATAATACATACAAAACGTGCTCCTTTGAGTATGTTTAAAATGGAAATTAATTGATAGTATTAAAAAATTAGGGTTAATATTGACAACTGGCTATAAATATGAATGGACTAGAACTCCGTTTTTCATATATGGAATCCCATATTCGTAAAAGAAAGGCCCTACTTTGATATATTATCAATTAAAAATCCTCGAGCTGCCCATAAATACACTAGTGTATAGCATTACTACTGTAGGGTGGGTGAGTACTGAATGTTCCTCTTTTCAAGTTCAACATTTTCAAAGCATACGAAACAAAGACATGAAAACACTAGTGTTTCATTGAAAATAAAGAAATTATTGATTGGATATTGACCAAAATGACAATGCTTGTATGTGCTAGTAGACTAGTAATAAGGCATGGCATCAAATTTTGAAATTGGGGTAAAAAGGGAATTAACAAAACAAGTAGAACCATACTTCTGCATGTAACAACATTCTTTCATCAAAGCCAATTGCCGTAGAATTGTTTGCTGCTGATTCCAGTGAGTCAACATCTACAAAGATAAGGGTGAAACTGAAATAAATTTGGAGTTTGACACCACACTGGAGCAAAATCTACATCCAACCATATGAGAATGATAATATCTTTAGTAAGAATAAACATAAGGATATAAAAAAAGTGATATTGATATCAGCCTGTAAAAATTATTTTATATAACTCCATACAACCTAAAGGGATAAAAATAAACATAGATCACCCTTGATTTGTGTCATATGATGCACAACTCTACATTCAGAACCTACAAATAAAAATCTGAATAGCATACTTTTGTGCACATTGATACATTGTAATTTTCTTGAATTAATGTTTTCTATAATACTAAGAAAAAAAGGTCATATGAATTATATACAGTTTCTGTTTTGCTCTATCGTCATTCCGTCTTTCAGCTTTTTATTAATGTTGCCATAAACAGCTAGGATCAAGCATGGGCTACAGTATGCTTTTAAATAGGGTTTCTTCAAATACAAAGGGTTTTTTAAAATATACGGAATTAGATCAGCGTTTTCGTATAAAAGAAGGGAATACGTCTTAAAGGAAACCGGTCCTCTGATACTTTGGTACCAAATCTCATTGTCTGTTCTTTTCACTCCTAATTTAACTTGAGTGCTACGGGAAAAAGAAAATGAAGTCGTGCAACCACAGAGTGATTATAAATTTTGGAAAATGCTAACCATTGCCCTAAGGGCACTTGATAAGAAACTTAAAGTAGTAACTTTATCTTGAAAATTGTGCATTCAACTTATTGAAATAGTAAAAAGCAACTTTTTCTACATGAAATTTCACAATTATTTCCTTTTTTTATTCCTTAACCATTGCCCTTAGCAAGACCCATAAATTTTAATGAATCAACATCTATCCCTGACTCGGACTGCTTAAAATTAAGAGCATAATGAAGGCAACCATGACAAACTTGGAAAGCAGTTTGACAAGATTTTTTTCTGAAAGTAATATTACTTGTACAGTATTACCGAAACATGATGCTGAACACTTGGACTCGACTATAACTATATGACAGAATTATTAGCAAGCATGCATATTCACCTTTCAGTTTTTTTATACTTGGCTGGATCTCATCCGGGTCTTCATCTTGTGCAAAGGGAGATGCAAAATGCCCACAGCTCAGGATTTTAGAATCTTTATGCTCCCCACATATCTGTACATAGAAGATATCACTGAATTATTATTCGCCAAATTAAAGATTCGTAATAATGGAAAGAGATGAATAACACCACCGAATCCAGTCCATATATCAGGATTGATAACTATCCATAAAATAATAAGATTTGCTATATACAATGGTAAAGGAAAATTACAAACATACTTGGCAACAGACATCATTGTTTAGGTTACCCAGAGTACAATTTTTACAGAACCACTTGATGACTTCGACACACTTCTGCAACTGAGATGGGTCCCAATCATCGTCCTCCTCGTCATCCTCGTCAAACAACTCTTGGCTTTGATACAGGTCCTGAAAAGTTAGTTCCTTTTGCACCTTGACCCTTTTCTGCAGTAAAGCGAACAACACTGTCAGTCTCGATCAAGGTTTTACAAAATGGTCCGCAACTATGATTGTGGCCGCAAACCCAAGGGTTTTCAATATTTAAATAAAGAAACAAAATTGTAGCCACATCAACTTCAATGAGACCAGAATATTAAACATGGCGACGCAATTACAATGCAGTTTAAACCTGGTCTCGATCACACATGGAAATGAGATATACAACTGATGAATATAATTTGAGAAGACTCTTACGGCATTAGGCAGTGGATTGGCTTCTGAAACTTCATTGATGGAATCGGAAAGCGAAGTCTGACCAACTCCATCATCAGCTTGGTTCTGAGACGGGTCCCAATCATCGTCCTCATCATCATCCTGATCAAAAAAGTCTTGATTTTGATACATATCTTGAAAAGTTAGTTCTTTTTTGACCCTGATCCTTTTCTGCAGCAAAACAAACAACATTCAGTCAATTGCAGCAGCAGCAGCAGCAGCATGAGGTGTAATGCAGTTTACCTGGAAGAATGAAATTGAATTGATGAAAATAAGGGTTTGAGAAGAAACATACGGAATTAGGCGGTGGCATGGTGTCAGCATCGAGTTCATCATCAGCTTGATTAGTAGTAGTTTTCATTAGTGGTGCTCCGGTAACCCTAGAAATTAGTCAATGGGAGTTCAAATTGAGTATACACAATTTTGGGGGGAAATACTAAAAAAAATTATCGAACTGGAGAGAAATTAAATGGAAAGGAGAGAGAAAGTGGTTAGTGAAAAAGAAGAGTTGATAATGAGATCTACGAGTATATATCGAGAGGATGCGTTGTGGCAGCTGCCTGACACAAAAGCACCGTTATTTCAAACAAAAATTATATTATATAGATAAACAAAGAGGATTGTAAAATTATATCTCTGGTAGATTACATGTACGGGTGGTTCGCGCAGAGAGTACAAGTAGTACTAAACTTGAAGCCCAAAAAGACACTTTGCAATACTACCCGTACAACTAAGGAGGATTAATAAAACACTCTTTTTTTTTTTTTTCTTCGTGTCCCGAGTTCAAACTTCGAACCTTGCATATTATGCATTTAAGAGGTAAGGAACTCTCATTTTCAAGTAAAAAATTGTTGTTAAAAATATTTTTAATTCATCAACAACCTCATCGATCTTTGAAACTTACGCACCCTCTAAACCTCTGTTTGGAACAGCGTCCAAATGGACGCAAACGCACGAATACATAGAAGTTTGCAATTGTCACTTGACAAAAATCAGATCAAGAGTGCGTTAGAAAGCGAAAAACATGATGCAAACTCCGAGCCAAACACTCTAAATAGACCATGACGTTTTGTGCCAGATTAACATTAATTGTTTCATCTTTTTCTCTTTTCTAAAGAAGAAAAAAAAAATCAAACAAGGTAAAGAGGTCCCTTGAAAGGACCAAAGACATGCTCAGCCACTTAAATGTGTTGTATCGTATCCCTATGGCAAAGTCACGTTTGACAAAAAGATGACTTACAGTCTATGAAGCTCAAATTGTCTACACATGGTACGTTTCAGATATTGATATGTCGCAGGATACTCACATATAGGCACCTTTGAAATATCAAAATTAATTTTTTAAACTTTAAAGAGAAAATTTATTATATACTTATATGATACTCACAAATACACGTGAATACTTATAACATACTTAAGTGATCCTGTAAAAGATGAAGGGTAAAAAATCGAGACAAAATGGTGAAAATTTAATGGAGATGTGTATATTCAATTTAAGATGTGAATTAGTTTAAGGGTTATGCTAACCAGTGGCCTAAAGTGCCCTTAAGACACTAGTTAATGAAACTAAAAATAGTATGTTTGTGTTAAATTCAACAATTTTTTAACTTTTAAAAAGTCAAATCTATCATTTTTCACCAATTTCTTATACAACATTTTTAAGTTTGTCCTCTTAACCAATGCCTTAAGGGCACTCTTCAGCATTTTCCTTAGTTTAATTGTCTTTCAATGACCCGAACTTAAAACTTATGTTTTTTTGTAGATGGATGTTGTAACACCCCGAAATCCCAACTTAAAAATTTCATGCATTTAATCAGAGTATATCGCAATATTCAGGATGTCACATTTCTTAAAATCTTTAAACAAAATGAATAACAATTTATTCCTCATCAATATTTAAAACGTAGCAGCGGAATCATAATCGTCTCAAAATCCTTAAAGTGATTAGTTCTTGGCACAAGGCCTCATAAGCATCTCAAAATTCAAAGGTAAATCGAAAACATAATCATTAGTTCAACATGATACATAAAAGAATAGAATTTAATAAAAACCTCATCCCGTTACATATCATAGCATTTCCTACGACACCACAAGGACCTCTCACATCGTCGAACCTAAGCTTGGTCACATGCACTTGCCCACAAGACGGCAATTCCAACAGAAGGGGTGAGATTCACAACAATTAAATTAACATATAATTCAAACATTTAAGCTTAACAACAACAACAACAACAACAGTCATCACATGTAACAGATCATCTCAAAACATCTTCACATAACAAATCATCTTAGAACATATTCACATAACAATCATCTCATAACGTCTCAGACACAAGACTCGACAAATGCAACTCTAACATCTTAAACATCATGCATGTGGTACCAATATTTAAGCTTAAATAAGCTTCACCGTCGCTTTGAGCAAATGCTCCACCGTCGCTTTGAGCAAATGCTCCACCGTCTCAAATTATGCAAATGCATGAACTCGACTCTTTATACTTAAACAAGTTAACACAACATCTTAACATCATTTACGACTCTTTATCGACACATGCAACTATAACAATACATGGCAGCAGCTCAGCACATTTAACATATATTTACAGCACAAAATCATCGTCGCAAATACCATTTAAACATCATTCATATAACTCACTTAATATGCATATAAATCATAGATTAATGCCAACGGTTAAAATCATCTTACAGCATCATTACAGGTTGTAATTTAGGTCATAAAACATCTCTAATACTATCCAAAGGTCTACCCTCAAAGCCTCACTCAAAAAAGAGTTATAAAACTCAAGTTATAGTGGTCTAAGACCACATTGCTCGCTATGGCGAGTGGTTCTGCTTGCCTCGCGAGTTGCTGAATTAGCATTCTGCCAGTACTCGCTACGGCGAGTAGTTCTGTTCGCCTCGCGCGCATTACAGGGTGCTCGCCACGGCGAGCTAAGTTGCTCGCCTCGCGAGTGACTACCTAATTGCTTGCTACGGCGAGTTAAGTTTCTCGCCTCGCGAGTGAAATTGTTCTGCTCGCCACGGCGAGTAGGTCTGCTCGCCACGGCGAGCTATCGCAGAACAGGCTGCGGGTTCGCTCAAATCCTCGCCAAAACACGTCCAATCTCTCATGTTATGGCTCTAATCCTTCAGAATTATAATCCTAGTGATTAATCTAGATTCTGTAACAGGTTTCTACATCAATTTGCATCATTCTCTCATCAATTCATCACAATTCAACAATAACCCTAACTTATGAATTCTCTCAAACTATTTCCCAATTCCTTAGTTAATCATAAATAGATGAATTACAGTAATATAATTGAAGCCAGACTCACTGTAACACCCCAAATATCCAACATAAAAATTCATACATAATTATCAGAGTATAACACAAATGGGATGTCACACATCATAAAAATCCTTAAAATAAAAAGAATAATAATTCTTTATCCTTCAAAATTCATTAACATAAATCTTTTCAAAAACTTTGCAGCGGAATCATAATTCAAAAATTCTTAAAGGAATTAGTTCTTGGCACAAAGGCCTTACATGCATCTCAAAAATTCAAAGATAGATCGTAGACATCATAATTAGTTCAACATGATACATAAGGAATATAATTCAATAAAAACCCCATCCCGTTACATATCAGAGCATTTCCTACGACACCACAAGGACCTCTCACATCGTCGTACCTAAGCTTGATCGCCCGCACTTGCCCACAAGGCGGCAATTCCAACAGAAGGGGTGAGATTTCACAAACAATAATAACAAGCATATAATTCATCAAATACATTTAACAACATGGACATCATCAATTAATCATAATAATTCTTCATATAGTACTTCTTTAACAACTTATAAGCTACATTATGTAATCATCATAACAACATCAATTAGTAATACAAATAATCACGTAGTTCATCTTTAATAATACTTCATATAAACAATATAAATAACATAAGCGACAATCAACTTCAAATCATCTTTAACGATACTTCACATAAACAACATAAACAACAACATAAAACTCTTCATTAACGATTCATTGATAATTATCAATTCGACAACTTAGACAACTCGACAACTTCGACATCGACTACGCAACTTCAACTCGACTATGCAACTTAGACATCTTATTCATGCATGTGGTACCAACCCAGAGCGTCAAGCCCTCAACGTAATAAGTATCAATATACTTCCAGGGCGTCAAGCCCTCATCGCAAATGAGTTAAAGCTCCAGGGCATCAAACCCTCAACGTGTAGAGTAAAAACTCACAGGGCATCAAGCCCCCAACTGAAATGAGTATGCATGGACTCAACAACTTACAACATAGACAACGTCAACAACTTATAAGACTCCAATACTTTGGAACAACCACTTACAACTCAGACAACTTAGACCAACACTTGCAACTTTAACGACATTGACGACAACAGTGGCAATGACAACGACAACGACTTCGCATCATAATATCATAATTCATCAGTCATAAACAATATCATATAACATCGTATTAACAACAACAATTCATTAATTATGAACAACATCATGAAACAACATATTCATCAACATATACACTCATGTAATAATTCATCAACCATGAACAACATCATGTAACATCTTATACATTCATATAATAATTCATCAATCATGAACAACATCATATAACATCATATTCATCAACATACACATTCTTATAATAATCCATTAATCATGGAAAAACATCATATATTATCATCAACATATACATTCATATAATAATTCACCAAAGCCTCCTTGGAGTATTTTCATCATAACTCAAAAACCAAAAATCATTTTCAAGTAAAACCAAAGCCAATGGAAAGCTAACACAATTATCTACAACTTTCATGTTTACACCAAAGGTCAATTCTGTACCTATCAATATCAGTTTCCATTTCAAATTCAGGAAAGGTTGTGCTGAAATTCATAAATATTCACTGTGACCTACGTGCAGTAATTTAACCATAACTTAAGTTATATAAATCATTTATAAGTCAAACCAACGGCATTAAAAAGCTAACATTCATACCTACAACTTTCGTGTTTACACCTAAGACCAATTTTGTACCTATCAATCCCAGTTTTCATTTCAAATTCGGGAAAGGTTGTGCTGAAATTCATAAATATTTAATGTGACCTACGTGCAGTAATATGACCATAACTCAAGTTCTATAAATCATTTAGAAGTCAAACCAACGGCATTAAAAATCTAACATCCATACCTACAACTTTCGTGTTTACACCGGAAGCTAATTCAAAACATAAACGGGTGAAAAGTGAGTGTTTTTCCAGTTTTGGCTTTCAGAAAATCGGTGGCCGAATTCGCTTACGGGAAAGAACAATTTTCACTCCAAAAACCCAATTTTTGATCCCTTAATCACCCAAAATGATTTACAATGATGTTTACAGGTCAAATAGGCAATATAGAAATCAAAACAACATAGGAACATGCATCAAACAACACAATTCATCTCATTTTATCAATTAACATAAACTTTCTAACCCTAACTCAAGAACACAACAATTCATCAAATTTCAGAATTATATACTATGATTATTGAAGGAAATCTCACCCTTACCTTAGATTAGACTATCGGACTCTACGAGATTGCTCCTCTTTACAAAATCCTCCTCTTTCTCTGACTTCTCACTTTTCTCCCTTTTTCTCCCAAAAACTGAATTGTACCTTCTGTACAATTCTAACCTAGTTTTCCTTTTATACCTCTTCTATTTGTTTTATCTTATTTCACTTATTCCCTCATAATTCTAACTAATTCAAAAACAGCCCAACAACTTAATAATTATTCTATTTAAAAATATATATAAATGACTTCCATAACAAATATCAAATATATTTATAACAAATATATTTCTAAACAAAATAACAAACATATTTATAACAAATATATTTCTAAACAAAATAACAAACATATTATCACTTATCAAATATAAAATCATGTAAAAGTATTCAAATATTAACTAAAAATAATTAAATAAAAAGGGGCGTTGCACTCACCCTTACCTGGTAAGTTTGCAAAATTGGGGTTCCCTCTTCTCTGGCCACTTTTCTCCCTTTTTGTAAAAGTCCTTTTTCTAAACCTAATTTCCTTTTATATCTCTTACTAATCTCACTTATCCCCACAACTCTATCTTATTATAAAAACAACCCCATCTCTCAAAATTATTGTTATTATAGCACTTCTTAATTTTAATATAAAATATATATATTAGCATCACATATCTTATTTTATTAAACAATAAAATAAGCACTACATCACAACATCATCAAAATCATATAATATATAATAATATACTATATACTCTAATAAAATAATTAAATAAATAAAGTGTGCGTTACAGATGTAATTAGAGACGAGACTTAATCGGTCTACATTAGAGAAAATTGTTTTAAGTTCTTTTAATCATGTCTTTGTCAATATCCTAACATGGGAAGGAAATTAGATTAAAACTCAACACTTTATACTTTGATCGCAATTAATTAATTTTTTTCAAATTGTGAACTTTACAGTTATATATTAATGAATAGTAATTAATTTATATATCTTTCATGAATTTTACACGCATGAAAGTTTTATTATAAACAAATTGTTAACATATATTGATCATATCATATTTTAAATTGTAAAAAAATTATGTATCAGCATGTCCACTCTCCTTCAACATGAAAAATCGATAAGTATGTAGCAATTCCATCATAGCTAGTTTATAACCAGTCTTAACATTATATCTCCCGTTACATTCCATCATCCGCATTATTCTATCATTTTGAACTTCCGCAAACAGCGGCGTGTCGAGAATAGCTTGCACCATATCATCTGGAAACAAAGATTCAATCTTATCAGTATCCCAAACTCGTTCCTCAGCAGCTATGAAATCAGATACACTCAAACTATGCACGCCTTAGTTTTGCGGCGATTGAATCCAGCTACCTTGGACACCTCGAACTCGCGGATCATTCATCACGTTGAACTGCTGCCCATTTTCAATTGTTCATCTACATCCATGTAAAAGTAACTAACGTGAATTCCAAATACTTCGTCAAGCAAAGCTAGGGTTATAACCGAGTTCAGCACCCAAAAATGAAGAATGAGGAAAGTACATCGATTTAAAAACTCTAGCAATCAGAGATTCGGGTTTAGACATAAAATTTCATCCTTGCTTAGCTACTATAATGAGATTAAAAACTTTGAAATTCCTAAACCTCATTCCACCAAATTCTTTGGGGCATGCCACACGTTCCCATGCCATCCATTTAATCCCGCAGTTATTACTCCTTCTTCCCCACCAAAACGCATTGATCATCTTCTCAATATCATCTATAACAAAATTCGGCAGAATATAAATACTCAATATGTATGAAGGAATGGATTGTAACACATATTTGATCATAACTTCCTTACTTGCATTCGATAATGCTCTTCCCCTCCACACATTTATTCGTTTTCAGATATAATCCTTGATAAAAGAAAAAACATACCTCTTATATCTACCAATCATCGAAGGTAATCCCAGATATTTTTCAATACCCATCGCATGTCAGACACCAATAATGTGTGACAAATCCTCCTGCGCCGCTCCACTCATGTTGCGACCAAAACTACCTCGGAATTTGATAAGTTAATTTCTTGTTCAGATGTTGCCTCGTAAATTTTAAGAATATTGAGTAAACGCTGTGCTTCCACCACATTGGCCCTGCAAAACAAGAAACAATCGTCTGCAAACAATAGACGTGACACCATCAGTGTGCCGTGACAAACTTGTACCCCGTGAATATTACCTTTATCAACTGCCTTATGTATTAGAGTCGAGAGGCCCTCAACCACCAATGTGAATAAATATGGTGATAAAGAGTCACCCTAGCGCAACCCTCGACCGAGTACAATGGGCCCTGTCCTGTCATAGTTCATAAGCACCGAGTCGAGAGGCCCTCAACCACCAATATGAATAAATATGGCGACAAAGAGTCACCCTAGCGCAACCCTCGACCGAGTACAATGGGCCCCATCCTGTCCTAGTTCATAAGCACCGAATAAGTAACATAGCTAACACACATCATCATCCATTGGATCCATTTCGCACTGAATCTCATTCGTATAAGCACACCACGAAGAAACCATAGTTCACTCTATCACAAGCCCTGCTAATATAAATCTTGAGAGTCAATTCCCCTCTCCATCCCTTCGTTTTCCTCTTCATTGAGTGGATTATCTCATTAGATATTAACGCATTGTCCAGTATATAACGACCCTCAACAAACGCCGACTGCTCCTCCAACACACATTTACCTAAACACTGTTTCAGTCGATTAGCGAGTAACTTCGACGCCATCTTATACAACACATTACAAAGAGATACAGGCCTAAGATCCTTCATATTATCCGGTTCTTCGCACGTAAAGATCAAACAAATATTTGTTTTTATAAGGTTTGAAGGGAAGTAATCGCAATCCAACCAAGAAGCCTCTGTCTGAAAAAATATCATCACCACACACATGCCTGAATCTTTAATAAAATGTCGGATTAAAACCATCTGAACCTGGTGACTTGTCTGATTGCATCTGAAAAAGGGTGTCACAATTCTTTAACATGCAATAGATTAATATATTTTATTAAACGACACAAGTTCAAGATAAAGAATAATGAAAACATAGAGATAAAATACAAATTCTCCAACTCATTTTTGTAAATGATTTTTTTCATATAATTTTTTAAACAAGTGTGCTAAAAAACTATTCAAAAATTTTAAATTAATAAAAAATTATACAAATTTGAATTTAACGAAAACAAATGCAAACATGTCATTTCAGTTCACACATGCAATGCATTATACAATTCAAGACAGCGATTAGATCTCTTAGACTAATCTCTGGTGCTTTATGAGATCCAAATGAACGATATACTCTCTATAACAAGTTTAAAGCTGCTATTCAAACCAAGAGATTAATTTAAATTAGAAACTAGATCATCGATCGTGTTAACGCACCGGTCATATGGAAGGTAATATTTTCATGACAATAGGTAACAAAATAGTTTAGATGAATGTTATGATTGTCATATAATATTTCATAATATTAAGAAGCATGGACGTTGGTAATGTACCATAACATAATTTTCCATGACATCGTCCTTGATACCGTAACGTAACATAATAGGTTAAGTATAGCAAAACGGGTTAAATGAAGATTATGTTAAGTATAGCGAGACGGGTTAACGGTTATTCCTTTACAAAAAAACAGCATATAATTAGGAACATAATTTTATTTTACTTTAGATAAACATTAAATGCAAAAGTGTGGAGGGAAAAATTAGGTTAAAATTAGGTTAAGTATAGCGAGACGGGTTAACATTTACAAGTAAGAGATTTTCAAAAAAATAACATATAATTACAAACATAATTTTATTTTACTTTAGATAAACATTAAATGCAAAAGTGTGAGGGAAAAGTTAGGTTAAAATTAGGTTAAATATAGCGAGATGGAATAACATTTATAAGTAACGTAACATAATATTTGACGGTAATAGGTAACAAAATAATTTAGATGAATGTCATGATTGTCATATAATATTTCATAATATTAAGAAGCATAGACGTTGGTACTGTACCATAACATAATTTTCCATGATATCGTCCTTATACCGTAACGTAACATAATAAGTTAAGTATAGCAAGACGGGTTACCATTTATAAGTAAGAGATTAGGTTAAGTATAGCGAGACGGACTACGGTTATTCCTTTCCAAAAAAACAGCATATAATTAGGAATATAATTTTATTTTACTTTAGATAAACATTAAATGCAAAAGTATGGTGAGAAAAATTAGGTTATGTATAGTGAGACGGGTTAAAATTTATAAGTAAGAGATTTCCAAAAAAATAGCATATAATTACGAACATAATTTTTTTTTTTTTAGAAAAACATTAAATGCAATAGTGTGAGGGAAAAATTAGGTTAAGTATAGTGTGACGGATTAACATTTATAAGTAACGTAACATAATAGGTTAAATATAGCGAGATGAGTTAACATTTATAAGTAAGAGATTAAGTTAAGTATAGCTAGACGGGTTAACGGTTATTCCTTTTCAAAAAAACATCTTATAATTAGGAACATAATTTTATTTTACTTTAGATAAACATTAAATGCAAAAGTATAGAGGAAAAAATTAGGTTAAAATTAGATCTAGGGTTAATATAGTAAAGTCACGCGAAAAAATAGGTTAAATCTAGGGTTAATATTTTGTCACAGGTTAACATTTAAAAATAAGAAATGACATTTTGCATAAATTAAATTTAGGGTTAATATAGTAAAGTCACGTGAAAAAATTAGGTTAAATTTAGGGTTAATATTGCATCACGAGTTAACATTTAGAAAGATAAGTGACAAGTGATAAGAAATAAGAGATTTTGTCACGAGTTAACATTTAAAAATAAGAGATGACATTTTGCATAAATTAAATTTAGGGTTAATATAGTAAAGTCACGCGAAAAAATTAGGTTAAATCTAACGTTACTGTTGCGTTGGGGAAACAAGAGATTGATTTTATTTGAAAAAAAATAAAAGTCTCTAAGAAAAGGAAAACGAATAGACAAGTCTTTGTGAGACGGTAAACCCACGTACGCTCGAAAACAGTCTCTCTGAAATCAACTGTCTTGGCTACTCCACCTTGCTCGCTCGCCGCATCTCCGCCACTTCGTTTTAGAGCCCGTCGCAGTTTGAAGGTAAGACCCTCTGAACCCTTATATCACGGGGAAGAGGTTGGGGTGCAGATAAACGAACCCTTATATTTGTATTTTTGCACTCACAAGGTGTTTGCCAAAATGACTCAACGAAGTTAATTCCTAAATACAACTGTATCCATTTTTGTTTGAGTCCAGAATGATGGTACTTATACTGATTGAATCCAAGAGTTAGTTAATTTCTTATATCCTTGTTATGGATGTGCATTGGGCCTTTTTTATGTTTGTTCCAAATCTAGTTAAATGCTCCATGATTAATGATTAAGATAGTGTTTTCTACAAAGGAACTCAGGTGCAATATATTTGTGCTAACTAGTTATGCTTTCAACTTATCCCAATCCATTGCGTATGTCTGGTTGACACCAATTGATTTTGAGTGAGTAAATTGATTCTATAAAATTGATTTTGACTAAATGTGAGTTCAATGTAAAGTGATTTTGTTTGGATACATTCATGTAAAAGTGAGTCGAACTTTAATTTGTGTTAAAAATCACTTCTAGAATCAAAAGCTGCAAATCCTAGCTTTAAGCAGAATCTGTTATGGAGGCAAAATCAATTATCCTGGAAAGCAACCAAACATGTCAGTATTAATTCTAAACCTCCATAATCAATTTTGGTCACTCTAGCAGTGGAACCAAACATACACTTAGAATTGCTTTTTTCTAATATTATATGTTCACATTAGTCACTTTTATTTTTTACTGGTGCTTAACTTGTAAGCTACGCTGTTAAGGGTGCATTGTGCTAACACCACTTATTTTTAGTTCATGATAATGCAATAGGTTTTTTTCTTTTTGTCATTTAAAACCCTACACTAATTCTCTATTATAGCTTTCTAACAACCAAGCTACAAAGGGAGAGAGAAAAATCCAATTATCTTTCTTTACATTCTTTTCTCTTTTTCTCAACTTTTTATTCTATTGGACCTCTTTCTCACCTCTTTTTTCTTCTCTATTTTTTCTCACCAACCAAACATAGTGGTGATGTTGTTGGACAAGAGCAAGTTCGATGTGCACTTGAAACTTTGGGCCCTTCGAATACCCTGCCAAATTTGCAAGGTTGCTACTCGAATCCTCAACGGGTATCTCTCTCTATCTCTCCCATTCTTTCCACGTGATTATCATAGCTGCACCTTTTTCTAATTTCCCTCTGATTGATTGTGCAGTTACTTGCTTGACAAGCCCAGAGTTAAACCCATCACCGAGGACCCAACGTGTGACAAAAACCGTTACCTTATACTATCCGAGAATGTTCAGAATCAAGGTATTAATTTTTTGCTTCTTTGGAGTTTTTTTTCATTTCATTATAATAAATTGTAGTTTCAGTGGGCATTCTTATTTGTGACTTGTTTTGGGTATGTTTCAGATTTATCCGATATTCCAAAGCAAAAGCTTGACGAGCTTAAGGACTTGTGTGAGATTGAAGTTTTGCCCCATTCATTGACTCTAGGTTATTCATACTGGAGTGCAGGTGGGTCTGTTGTTCTCCTGAAACATACCCAAGAAACTGTCTTTTAACATGATTTCTGGATGCTGACCTGACATCTATCTATTTGTTGGAATCATGTTTCAAAATTTATGAATTGTGTCATGTACATATTTTTCTGCATGCTAAATTGCTGTATTATAATAATATAATATACATACACCTATGTGGTGGCACTTAGAGCATTGATATACCAATACAAAAGGGTGTAGCGTAAGTGGACCCCCGGTTCACCAAGTTCTTCGTATCACCTACCTAGGTACATGAATAAAAGTGCATTGCTTCTTTCTGGTCTTATTTGTTATTGAACCCTGATTTCTCCATTTTGTTGAGTTAGTGTTTGATTGCTATATTGACATGTCAGTTTACGTAGAAACACTCTCTTTCTAATTATTTGTTCTCACATTATGCTTTCCTCTGTCCTACAAATATTTACAACTGTCTGGAAAATTGTGTCTGTAGATCAAGTGTTGAAGCAGATACTGCCTAATGGAGTGGAAGTGCCTTCATCTTTCGAAACAATAGTTAAGTATTCAGAAGTTATTTAATATTTTATTAGTGGTACTGGTATTTGACCTGTAAAGTTTTATTTTACTCATTCTGGATTCACTTTTGATTACTGCTATAATCTGTTTTACACAGTTTCATTGATTCAACATATATGCTCTATTATTCGTTAATAATTTTGTTAACAATTGAATCTGTTTAGCCAGCCACTGACTGTGAACTAACATATGTCCTACCTATACAGGTCACATTGCCCACTTAAACCTGCATGATGAATTACTTCCCTTTAAGGATGTTATTGCAAAGGTTATCTATGATGTAAGGATGACTACTATAAGCGTGTAAAGATTAGTTTTGTCTCCTTATTCTCAAAAAGTGCTGTTTTTGTACAGTTACTTGCTTGGTGGTACTTGGTGCACTAGCTTGTTTAATTGCTAATGCTAGATATAAAGATGCGATGAGTGATGACAGTCTTCACTAAACTCTGTCTTTTTAATTGCTTTTAGTTTGGAATCGTCAGCATTTTATCATCTTCTGTTGAGCATATAAATGTAACCATTGGCAGAATATGCAAAAAAAATCCTCTTCGGATTCGAGTTTAGGGTCTTTAATTATTGACCTGGCTTTATTAATGCAGTATAAATTTTGGAAACCAGTCATTAAAATCGTTGATGCTGTTAGACCTAATTCAACTACTACTTCGAGGGGAAGAATAGGAATTTGGACTGGAAAGTGTTGTAGGAAACTTGCCCATTGGACGAGGAATGTGGGAAATCTCCCTTCAATCCTTATTCCTTGGATTTAAGGGAGAGGGAACGATCTGGGAGAGTTAGGCAAAAATTGAGTAAGGTGGATAAGTTTCCGATGGGTTCGGATATTTGGGATCCACAAAATTTCCTCAGTCTTATTTCTTTATGCTGTATTCTCAGAGGGGCTACCTTTACCTATGAGTACTTTAGTCACCCTATTTTCTACTCTTAATTCTGAGTTTCTGTCAGCTCCATTTGATGCTGCTGCCTTATTTTAGTACTTTTGTTATGACATTCATAGTGTGTTTGAAACATCATGAATGAGGGGTGTGTATGCGAGTGTTTATTTATGTTTGAATGCTCTTTGCTACAAAATGTCCATTGCAAGATTAATTCACAAATTCTATCATTTTACTGTTTAGCATACTCTTTTATGCATGTTTTGCCTAGTAACTGTAACTTTAATGATTTTCCCTATTATGCAGAAAAATCACCCAAGAATCAAAACTATTGTTAATAAAGTTGGAAGCATTACAAATGAATTCCGAGTTCCAGAATTTGAAGTTTTAGCAGGAGAACATGATATGATTACAGAAGTGAAGCAATATGGTGCCACTTTTAGGCTTGATTACAGTCTGGTTTATTGGAATTCCAGATTGGAACATGAACACAAAAGGTTGGTTTCAATGTTCCAAGCTGGAGAAATCATTTGTGACATGTTTGCTGGTATAGGTCCTTTTGCCATTCCTGCCGCACAGAAAGGATGCTTAGTCTATGCAAATGATTTAAATCCAGATAGCATACACTATCTGAGGATTAATGCCAAAATTAATAAGGTTGATGATCAAATTTGGTCATACAACTTGGATGCTAGAAAGTTCATATCCCAGCTAATGGAAGTTCCAGATTCTGAGAATAAAAAAGAAAACAATGTTCCCATTTCTGATACTTGTTACACGTGCAAGATACAAGACAATAATGAGCCAAATTCAGAAAAGAAGTTGCTAACTGGTAACATGTCTGTGATAAATAACTGCAAGTATCAATAATTGTGATACGAGAACATGTTGCTTGACACTAATATTCCTCTTGCAGTTGATACAAAAGACCTAGGAGACTGCACTAACACCAGTTTAGAGGATATACAAGGTTCAGCAGAGAATGCTGCCAAGTCTGCAATTGCTGTCAAAAGATCTTGTGGCAGTTCTCATGAAGGTTTTCTACAAACTACAATAACATATCGGGCTGCTACCTGATCTTTTAGCTTCTAATACTCTCCTTCAATTCAGTTTTGGATTTAAAAGACAAAAAAAAAAATTCTGTCTAGCATGCAAAAATTAATACATCATTGATAATAATACTCTCGTAGTAATGAACCTATTATTTTTGTTTGACAGGAAACGGAAAGGCTCATGGTACTGAGGCCCTTGAAGATGGTGGCAAAAAAGGAAGCACAAACAAGAGAAGGAGAGGGTCCGAAATATCTGCTGCAAAATCTTGGGAACATATTGACCACGTAGTAATGAACCTACCAGCATCTGCTATTCAGTTTCTAGGTACAGTGCCATTAAATTTGGTTGTTACTAATTTCTCTGACAGGTTATTTGGTCATTTATTACCTTCGATGAGATTGTTGTTTTCTTAGGATTAATCATGTTCTTTGCTTGCTTTTTGCATTAGCCGGCGACTCTGAGGGTTTAGTAAAATTTGTGAGACGGATGGACCCATTTTCCGTTTCTATGAGATCTAACATTTTTAAAGAACTGGCCATTATAATCTAAACCAAGATTCGTTCAGGATATAATTTTTTCACAGTTAGTTTTTGTAGTGCAATGTGGTATAAATGTATGAATAGTCTTTTATTTTATTTTACTCTTTTTTGTTGCTATTTTTAAGATATATACGTAGACATCTGACACGTATATGCCCTGTCAGATGCATTCAAGGGACTGATCCAGAGGAAATATTGGAAAGGAAATCTACCATTGATCCACTGCTATTGCTTCATTAGGGCAACTGAAACTCCTGAATCTATAATAGCTGTGAGTTCATTCTGAGACTGTTTCATATTATATTTTTTTCTCTCTGTCATGGTTAGAATAAATATATTTTACAAACTTCTGGTATTCGTTTATTATAAAACTTCTGTGCTAGCACCTGGGTTTTGCCAGCTACTTGGATATGGATTGGATACTGATAAATTGTGTACTTTATTTGTTCAGACATCAGACAGTTAATTGTTCTTTATCTTGCAGGTAGCAGAATCTGCTTTAAAAGCTACTATACTGGACTCAAAATTTCATAGGGTTAGGGATGTAGCTCCAAACAAGGTATCATCAGTAATTCAATATACTTATTTAGATCTCTTTAGCAACTCTTACTATTCTTTTAGTTGATTTGTAGAACATGTATAATTATTTATTTATGGCTCTTGCTGTTTATTTACTGTGCAGGCAATGTTTTGTTTAAGCTTTAGGTTGCCAGAAGCATGCATTCGTGAAGAAGATAGTCAATGATATTGTCCTCGGTGATGCGGCTGAAGAGAAATGACCTTCTTTCTTCATTCTTCAACCTTTATTTTCAGGTGTCTTAACAGGTTTTCATTGTTCTTCTGCTGTAATTGGATATTTAGATCAACTAAAACTAGTTATGCATGTTCCTTTGGATAGGAACTTTTTCTTTGTTAAATCTATTTTCCCTATGTTATAGATAAATTTATCATATACAATTTGTAATATTATACAATAGATATTTGGCATCTAGCTTGTAGTAATATTTTTAAACAATGAGTGGAGTAATCTTTGAATGATGTCACATTCTTTCTTTCGGTAAAAAGCATCAAATATAAATCATCAATACTAAGAAAAATCAGTCACAAATATGGATTTGATGTTGAACCGTGTGTCCTCGAAATGTTGTAATTTTAATTGGTTTAGAAGTAAAGTGTTATTAAAAGAAAGGATAAAAAAGTGACAGGACATGGTGGATTACTCTATGATTTACAACTAGATTAGTAGTTTATGTGTGGTTTATCTGTTTATTTGTTTAATTAATTGTAGTACTAGGTAGTAAGCACCAATCAAAGGTTACTCTTTGCCTTTGGTTTTTTTGACATTGGATGATTTGTTAATCCTTGCAAGTTGCAACTGAAAAATGTTGCTTTGCGTTGGAAAGAAGTTTCCTAATGAAACAAAATGTTATTGCTGTCCTGAATCCCACATAAATGCATTGAAGCACAATTTCCACTTTTAGCAAAAAACTTTATTGCTGTTTGATTTTATTATATCGTAATAAAATAAATAGACTATACATATGGGTGATCATATTGTCATATCATGAAAATATTTTGAAAATTGCTATAATATTAACATCACTATAAAACAAAAGGTTTGCGTTTATTTTCGAATCACATAATATGATATTGTCTAGTATAATGTTGGTCCTGGGATTTATATTTTTACGTCTTCATCGTATCAGTCAGTTACCACTTGAAAAGTTTTTCAATAAGTTTTTTATAACGATCACTTCAGTTTTTTTTTTTTTTCCTTCCAATTTTGTCGTGAAAAAGTAGTCTTTACAGCAAAATTTTAGGAAAATTAATTTACTGTTTTTTAATTTATGTACACAGATTTTAAACTGACAGTCAATATGAAACAGAGAGAATTCAGGAAACTAGAAATACCTTATGTAGTGATTTTCTTTTTGTGATCCCCTCACGTGAGAATAAAGCTTTAGAATTCAATTTTCTATATCTGGGAAATGCTCTTTCGTAATACAAAAAAAAATCTTTAAACGTACGTGCTTTAATAAAAGCAAAAAGCTATGCTCGCAACTTGCAAAAAGAAGACAATCACAAGGAAATGAGATATGAT
This sequence comes from Medicago arabica, assembly GCA_946800305.1. Lineage (NCBI taxonomy): Eukaryota > Viridiplantae > Streptophyta > Magnoliopsida > Fabales > Fabaceae > Medicago > Medicago arabica. The sequence goes on from OX326968.1 coordinate 51,902,665, forward strand.
AAGAGGATAAAAAGCTACACGTAAATTGAAGGTGGAAAGTTACAGAATTGACGATCCATGACCCTCTTCTATTTTGGTCAATTAGAGTCAATGCATTGTCCACGATCAAAGTTTTTCGTGTTCCCATTTTGCATGCATTTGTTTACAAGCTTCCACTTTGAAAGCAATGACACTACATTTGTGTACGTTAGCAGAGAAAAGACAAAGAATGTGAATGCTAAATTGGACGGTTCAACCAAATTACTCATGTCTTAATCGCTTTAACTTGCCATATACAGAATGAAAATTGAAGCTTTGAAATCGACATTTCATATTTATTTTGTTATCAAATAAAAGCATTTGAATGTATCAACTTATCTTAACCATCTTAGTCCCTAACTTGAAAGAAAAAACTAACAAACTCTATGATATGTATCCAAGTTTTCTCATTATCGTTTAAAATATAGTCCCCTGCACCATTATAATCAACTCAACTTCGTAGTTGTTTATAGAATACTTAATAATAATATTCTAATAAATTTAAAATTTGTTATCCTGTAAAATTATTTTAAATTTAATAATGAAATATATTACTTTAACTTTGATTAGATCATTCATTCACTTTCAATCAATCAACTTGTTATAAAATACCCTGTGATAGTGTGATGTGTGGTCTAGAAAAACTCCTTTTAATTACTCTAATTAAGATTATGATTATGATAATAATACAAGAGCTTAACACTAATGCAAACACATGCTGGCAGTGCCTGGCATTATAACAGAACTAAGGAAAGAATCTCGGTCTCAATCTTCTGCTTTATGTGTATATTTTTTCTTTCTTTCATTTAAGAATACTTGTTTTGTTATTATTGTTAAAAAGTAAGAAAGAAAGAAAAAGAGTCCAATTTTATTTGAAGTCCTTGTTTTATTTTATGTGCCTTATTTGTGAAGACATGCACTGAAACATAAGCACTAAGAAAAAATAACTAACTCTCAACATCTATAAATTCTTGTTCCACGAATCACACATTCCCTTTTCTTTTCTTTTCCTTCCAATTTCTTTTTTCACTCCCATTTCTTTGGATTCTGTTCTTTCATTATTCTTGAAACTTTGAAAAAATGGCACAAGAAAATGCAACTCATCATTATCTAATGACATTACTCTTCATCATTATTTTCTTCTTAAGTATGTCTTCATGTGGTTATGGAGTTGGAGTCAACTGGGGAACCATGGCAACTCACCAACTTCCTCCAAAGAACGTCGTTAAAATGCTTCAAGAAAATGGCTTTGATAAACTTAAGCTCTTTGATGCTGATGAATGGGTTATGGCAGCTTTGTTAGGGACTGATATTGAAGTTATGTTGGCAATTCCTAATAATATGCTGGAAGAAATAAGCAAGGATCCTAAAGTTGCTGATTCTTGGGTTTATGAAAATGTCACCAGCTACTTGTACCCTGGTGGATTAAACATCAAGTTAAGCATTTTTTTTTTAATTCATATTACCATATTCAACATTCATTTATCATATTACATGCACATTATATCATCTTGCAGTTTCTTTTTGGTTTTGCATTTACTTTTTCTGTTATTCACTATGTTGCTACCTTGTCTTTCATTTTTCTTGGTCTAATTCTTGATCATATGCCATAGTTTTCATGCAAGACATTGTTGATTACCAGTTTGTAGCAATGGTTTTTTTGTACTTTTTTCTGTTCATATTTCTGAAGGCTGGAGGAGTTGATAATGTCCTTTTTCCATTGCCGTATTCTGTTTATAATGTTCTGCATCTATTTAGCTTCTTGACCTAATATGATAAAATTAGTGTTTCTGTTGGGAATTTGAATAGCACTTTTAATTTCCTTGTTTTTTCTAAGAGTTTGATTTTGATACACTATCGGTGTAAATTTTTTTACAGTACAAACAAATCACATCCAATCATTTATGTGCCTTTATAAGTAGTTACGATTAAAGCCAAATGTGTTTAAAGATCATTACACTGACAGTGTTTTGTTGATTATATCTTAACTCTACATTTATGATACAAATTTTGCAGATACATTGCAGTTGGCAATGAACCTTTCCTTAAGGAATATAATGGAACATATCTAATGTACACTCTACCAGCTCTTAAGAATATACAAACATCTCTCAACAATGCAGGACTTGGTTCAAGCATCAAAGCTACAGTTCCATTCAATGCTGATGCATATTATTCACCAGACTCAAATCTAGTACCATCAGCCGGCGATTTCAGACCAGAAGTCCGCGACTTAACCATCGAAATAATTAATTACCTATACACGAACAACGCGCCTTTCACTGTCAACATCTATCCCTTCCTAAGTCTATATGGAAATGATCATTTCCCTTTTGATTTCGCATTTTTCGACGGAAATAACAAGCCTCTTGTGGACGGTAATTTACTTTACACTAATGTTTTTGATGCAAATCTTGATACACTTTTATATGCTTTAGAGAAAGCAGGGTATCCAGATATGCATGTTATAATTGGAGAAGTTGGTTGGCCAACAGATGGTGATAAAAATGCAAATATTCAAAATGCAAAAAGGTTCAACAATGGTTTACTCAAACATTGTCTAAGTGGAAATGGTACACCAAAAAGGAAGGGTATAATTGACATCTATTTATTCAGTTTAATTGATGAAAATGCTAAAAGTATTGCTCCTGGCAACTTTGAGAGACATTGGGGAATTTTTGAGTTTGATGGAAAACCAAAATATGAATTGGATTTAAAAGGATTTCAAGGTGATCAAGGTCTTGTAGCTGTTGAAGGTGTGAAGTATATGGAAAAACAGTGGTGTATTTTGGATCCTGATATTAGTGATTTGCATTATTTGGCTGGTAGTATTGATTATGCATGTAGCTTATCAGATTGTACTGCATTAGGATATGGCTCTTCTTGTAATGGTTTGAGTCTTCAAGGGAATGCTTCTTATGCATTTAATATGTATTATCAAGTGCATAATCAGAAGGATTGGGATTGTGATTTTTCAGGTTTGGCTATCTTAACAGATGAGGATCCATCAGAAAAGGGGTGTCAGTTTCCTGTCATGATCTCTCATGCTTCATGTTTGGGGCTTTTGGCCTTTGGTGGTGTATATAGTTTTCTTGTATTTTTTTTACTATAGTTGACAGATAATTCAATCAAGCCATGAGCACTAAAAATGGACTCATGGTAAGATATGTACTATATATTTTTTGAAAAGGTAAAAGATTAGAACCATGTTAAAAAGCTTTTGCTACTTTCTTTTTGCTTTTAATTAATTCATTAGCATATTGTACTCTTGACTTAAAACTCTACTTAGCTTAGCTAGGTGAGTTAAGTTCAAGTGGCTTCTGTTTAGTTATTGATTTTACCCTTGACAAAAAAAAGAGGTGAATATAAACGTTACGGTCTCCAACGGTAACGCATTAGTAATTGAAAAAAATAATAGAGACGAGAAAAGAGCATAACGGACAAATGAAGATTTTGAATTCAAAAAGCTCTATATTATTATTATATCTCTATCACAAACACAAACACACTCTCAATTGAAACTCCTCCAAGCAATGGCTTCCCTAACACCAGGTCTAATCCTCAAACTCCTCCAAGCAATGAACACCGACACACGTGTCACCGGCGACCACCGTTCTCCTCTTCTCCAACTCATCGGAATTGTACCTGCTTTATCCAGCTCCGATCTCTTCTCCAATGAAGGCTTCTATCTCAACCTCTCTGATTCTCTCAACTCCACTTACGTCCTTCTCTCTCACCCTCACACCGATCTCATCCTCAATAATCGTCTTCAATTAGGTCAATTCCTCTACGTTGATCGCTTTCATTTTCACACTCCTCTTCCTTCTGTCACCAACATTCGCCCTCTCCCCACTCGCCACCCCTTCGTCGGAACCCCGGAACCGCTTCTTGCTCGTATTTCACCTACCACTCGTCACTTCACCGTCCAACCCTTGTCAGATTCCGATGATCCTCTTTCACTCTATCTCTCCACCAACACATCACAATCTCCGGTTCACAAGATGACCAATGTTCATTCACGCCAACCACTTGCTCCACGAGATAATTTACCGACGCCGCAGAGATTTTCATCTCCAGCAACGGCTAAAAGGTCGCAATCTGCCGGGAAGTTTGGTAAAGTTTCTGCTGAGAGAGATCCATCTCCGGCGGGGAAGATGAAGAGATCTTCTTCACCTGTACCGTCCAAATGTGTGGTTCCTAGTTTGGTTTCTGCTCGAGAGGAGAATCGGAAGGTTTCACGGGAAGCGCCGATCATTGTTCCGTCGAGGTATAGACAGCCTTCTCCAACGGCAAGAAAGCAGCCTTCTCCGAATCCTAGAAGAGCTTCAATTTCTCCGGGGAGAAGGTTGTCTGGGGGAATCAAATTTTCGCCGGCTGTTGGAGATTCCACTGCGAAGAAGAAGATGGTAGCTGGGATTTCTAAGATTTCTGATATGTTGGCTGGGTCGGCCAAGACCGCGAGGAAGAATTGGGATGAACAAAATGTTGAAGGTGAACCTAAAGAAAAGAGCATTGGTTCTAAAAGTAGGGTTGATTCTCAATCAATTATGCGTACTCAGGTATATAAATATCAAATTTAAATGATAATTTTTTTATATATTAATCAATGAATGATGAATTAAAATTATAAATTAATCAAATTATGAATTTAGATTGAGCTAAGAATGGAAAGTTTCAACATAATTAATGTGATCTGTGTTGAACTGATGTTATTTCCTTAGGCTGCAATGTCAAGGAGATTGAGTGATGTGAAAAGCCGAAAATCGGATGAGAATGATTCTTCTTCTGTGGATGAGAATACTATAGACTCTTCTCCTCAAAGTTGTTTGGAGGTAGAGAAATCCAAGTTTGCAGGTCTTGGTGGCATTACTATCCATGAGAAGAAATGGACAGATGGAAGTGTTCCTCTTGATGCTGTGTCTGGCAAACTTTCAAGGCTTGGAAAGGTATTAATTTTGGAAATTTAACATTGATTTCTAGTGGTCTTATAATATGGAAATCATGCACAAGTATGATATAAACAGATTGTGCCACCACTAAAAATTCACTGTGATTGAGTGTTTATGCATTAGAAATGATAGGTTTATAGATGATTGCCTGGCTAGGTTCTTATAACCTTGAATTGACCATTATTTTGCTGTTTTTGCTTTATTTGATTTGAAGGCTAATTTGATTAAAGGTTTTTTTTACTGTGGACTGAATCCAGGATGCAATGGAAAGGAAAGCTCTTGCTTCTGCAGCTGCTGCCGCAGCATTAGAAGAGGCTAATGCTACTGAATGTGTAATAAGAAATTTAAGGTAATGATTCCCTTTGACCAGGTTTTTAACATACCAAAGTTAAGTCCATTGGCATTGTTTTTATTTTATTTAAACCTTCAACTGAATGCTACATTTTCTATTCAAGGGTTTAAAATCCATAACTTGTTTATTTGCTTCCTCTTTAATGGCTGACATGATTATTACTTTTTTTCCAATTTTTCTTTCTGCTTGTTTCAGCATGTTTTCAGAACTTTGCTCCGTGTGTAAAGCCAAAAATCCTTTGCCAACCATAGACAAGTTTTTTACTATCTATGAAGATGTACTAAGGTCAATCGCGATGGCTGAATCTGTTGCTAATAGCCACGATGACGGTATTCCAACTTGTCAATCAAAGTCCATCTCTCTTTGGGTTGAAGCTGCTTTGGTCACCGATCTTCAGATAGTATCCCTTCTTACCGAAAATGACACATATACTCCATCGGAACTTCAGAAAAGGCTGTCAAGACCACACTCTCTTAGCACATCTAAGAGTCAAGGAAATAGAATGAAAGAAACACTGGAGCTTGGAACAAGTTTACTGTCAGAAATGCAAATGTGGTTTTTACGCTTTGTTGAAGAATCCCTTGAAGCAGGATTTAAAGTGTTTGGAGAGAGTGCTAGTGGTGGGAAGAAAGCATTGCCTCTGGATGGTGGCTCCATTGCTATTGTTTTATCACATTTGAAGCGAGTAAATGCATGGCTGGACCGCGTAGTTTCTAAAGGGAACCACTCATTGACAGATAAGATTGAGAAATTGAAGAGAAAGATCTATGGTTTTGTTATCCAGCATGTAGGATCAACTTTTGATAACAAAGCTTCCCCTGCTTCATCCTGAATTATTTTTGTTTTCTGATTTACTTTGACTTTGGATGACATATTGTGTGATGAAAGGAAGAGCTTCTTCTATCGTCTAAAAGTCTGTTTTGCTAGCATATGGAAGTTGATTAGGGAACCGCCGTAACTTCGAGTATGATTAATGACTATTGTATTGAACAAACCATGATGACCTAATGGTTAAAATTAGAGCTTTGTTTGTCATTTTATGAAGCTTGGATACACTGTGGTGGTACTTTCTATTGGGAAAATTACAATTTTTAGGTTTCTTTTCTTTGAGAAACTATTATGAATCTGTGTATTTCCATTGATTGATTTTATTTTTATAAATGAATGAAATACACATATTTATTGAAGTAAGTTTTTCTAATCAAACATAAAGATTATGTAAGTTACTTCAATCAAATCCCCAGTTGCAATCTATATGTTTCTTAAAAGTTTAGTGGCTAACGAGGACATGTCTGCAAACTTCTACTTTTCACACGTATTGAAATCGTTGTTGGAATTTTAGGCAATTTTGAAGTATCGATCCCCATCTATCTACCATAGGTTGTTTATAGATAGGTGATTTACATTACAATATGTCATGTTTCACACGCAAAGAGTATAGGTTTATGGAAAAACCTTGGACTTCCTTGTGTGTTTTTTAAATGGTTTTTAACTAAATTTCTCATGATTTTTGTAAATCCATATTATTCTCATAGTTTCTCTAAACACATAAAGAAACGCACCTAAATTTTCTCCTAGGCTTAATTGCACTCCCGATCCCACTATTTTACGAAGTTTACGAAAATAATCGTACTTGTTTAAAGTATAATTTTTTGGTCCCTCTATTTCATATTTATTGCAACTTGTCTCGATTCATATTTTTTTAACCTAAAAATTGTGACTTTGGCTCGAAAAATGGATCAATTATGGTCTCATAACTAATATTTTGTCTTTAGGTTCAACATTAGAGCAATAAATCATCTAGTTTTGACACAAAAATCACAATTTTTATAGTAAAAAAATAGATTGGGGCCAAAATTGACATATGTGAAAATAGAAAGACTATTTACATGAGCTTGATAAAATATAGGATTAAAAATGCAATTAAGTTCTTTAATAAAAAGTGCAATAAAGTCAAAGATATATCTATAATCATTAATTTGAAAATGTGAATGATGTGCATCCGTCGGATTTTTGGTACAAATGTTTGTACCTTAGAAAAAGGCAGAATATCTCTTTTGGTCCTTTAAGGAGTAACCAATAAAAATCTTTTGTGAGAATAATAATAATATTATAAAGTTACCATCTTACGGTTGGATTCAATGAATCAAGCTTATAAGTCCAAGATCCTATAAAGTCTATAAGATGTCTATCAAACATTGAATTAAAACTCCTTATTTTTAATCTAACAATATCAAAATTGTCGGTTTAATAAGCCTTGCATATGAAACTCTTAATTTCAGTTGGAAAGTTTTTCAAAGTCAAAAAACATCTTAATTTTTTAGATAATTTATCTTGATACTTGTACACCTTAAATAATGAGGTGAAGCGAAGAGACTCGTGAAACTTATTGTGTTGAGTGGGATAAGGTCTGCGTATCCATAGAAAAGAATGAGTCGAGGGTCCTTATCTTAAAGGTGTTTAATATTTCTTTGTCGTAGAAGTGGTGTTGGACAATGAGGGATGAATATGAAAGTTTATAGTTTTAAGTTGTATCAAATAAGTATGAGTGTTTTATAAGGGGGAGTAGCTTAGATTTATCTTGGTGGACGGAGAATGTTAGAGATTCTTTATTTTATTTTGATGAGTGGGTGGACAGAGAAGTACTTAAGGATAGATTTATCACGACATCCAATTTATGCACCAAGAAACAGATATCAACGGTAGATGTGTTGAATACAGATAGATGTATAAGTGACGGGAGCTAGAGGTGACATAAAAGTCTTTTCCTTTTGTAGGAGAATTTAGTTGGAATTTTTTGGCAAACATTTCTTCATAGAAAAATCGAAAGATCGTTTGATTCAAAATTATAACTTGCATGAAGGACAACATGTCAAAGAAGTTTACCTTGAATTAGAGATAGAACAAGCTTTGCATAAACCTGAAAAAAAATGGTTTTAGTTGAAATCAACGTCTAAATGAAGGATATTTTGTCAAAGAAATCCACCATATAAATCATAAACATCGTGAGCATTAACTATCTCGATAAGTTATTTTTCGCAAAACAAATCGATACTGTAACACCCAAGGCAGACGAGGGCGGGGAGTGGTCGCCGGTGCTCAAGGCACGTCAATGAATGACTCTCGACAGCTTCTAGAGGAACCGAATGACACCAGAATGAGAGGGATCCCGAGACCGTGCAAGTATGAGACTGCATGGTTGAAAGATTGCTTATTAGAATTGTTTGGTACTACATATATCAACAAGATGAATCTTCTTTTTGGTAACTCATTTCATAAGAGCTTCACAGTTAAGTGTGTTTGACTTGGAGTAGTCTTTAGATGAGTGACTTAGTGAGAAGTTTCCCAGTAAACATGCGAGCGAGGACAAAACACATTAAAAGACTCGTGTTGATCTGTAAGATCAGTCAAAAATACTTAAAGTCGTCTGATATATTACATATACCTCGTAAGACGTCACTAATACACAAAAGCTTCACAACGATAAGGTGTAATTTCAATGAATTAGAGTCTCATTCATGTATCAATAAATGTGGTTTACAGAACATTTATTTTGATTCCCCTAGTATGGCCACACTTAAAAAGTGTTACTTAAAAAGCAAACAACAGATAGCGCGAATAAGAAGATGCCACATCATCCGCAATAAGTCAATACGGTGCGTTTAACATCTCTTCTCTACCTCTCTCACCACCATTTCTCAGCTGTACTCTGCACCCAACTCGATCTCTTTGCTTCGATTCAATTCAATTTTCCACAATCACCTTCAATCTCTATTCTCTCAATTCACAACAAAAATCGATCGATACAAAAGAACATTGAATGAACAATATCACCATAGCTAGGGGTCGTTCGAGTTAATCGAACAAAATTCACAGAACTGGGGGCGAATCAGTCTCGGCTTCACGGAAGCCCCGCGGCTTCATCACCGCAGGGACTCTGGTTCTTTTTACGTTTCTACAATGCGCCACGTGTCCGCACTCTCGCTAATCTTTCCGATTCTGTTACCGTAAGCCGTTACGCTTCCGATCTTAACCCTCCCGTTTCTCTTCCTCCTCCGCCTGTCATGGAATCCGCCGTTAACAGAGCAATCTCCTCCGCCGCTACTAATCCAACTCCTCCGCCTCTCGAAGAGCCGGAGTACCTTGCTCGCTACCTCGTTGTTAAACACTCGTGGCGTGGACGCTATAAACGGATTCTATGCATTTCTAGCGTCTCTGTTATTACGCTTGATCCTTCTACTCTTGCAGTTACGAATTTCTATGATGTTGCTACTGATTTTGAAGGTGCTGCTCCTGTTCTCAGTCGCGATGAGAATTCTAATGAGTTTAGCATTAGTGTGAGAACTGATGGACGTGGAAAATTCAAAGCTATGAAGTTTTCGTCGAGGTATAGGGCGAGTATTTTGACTGAGTTGCATCGGATAAGATGGAATCGATTGACGCCAGTTGCTGAGTTTCCTGTGCTTCATCTTCGTCGAAGAGCTTCCCAGTGGGTTCCTTTTGTAAGTTAAAGCTACTCTTATAGGTTTATATTGCTATGGTTAAGAGTGTATGATACTGTTTATTAGCTGTTATATGTTTTTACATATTAGGTGTGAAAATAATAGAATTATGAAATTATTTGTATGATAGGTATACAAAGTTCTTATAATCGGGAAATTATTCGTGTTTTATTGTGTGATGAAAATCTTTATAAATAAAGAGTGGTGAGCTGGTAAACTAATGTCTGACTGGCTGCGTTGACAGAAATTGAAAGTAACTTATGCTGGTGTAGAACTTATTGATGCAAAATCTGGTGAGCTTCGCTGGTGCTTGGATTTTAGAGACATGGATTCCCCTGCAATTGTTCTTCTCTCTGATGCTTTTGGAAAGAAAAATGTTGATCATGGTAGTGGATTTGTTCTTTGTCCCTTGTATGGAAGGAAATCGAAAGCTTTCCAAGCTACTTCTGGGTGCACAACATCAGCTATTATCTCTAATTTGGTATGTATGACTTCATTCAAGCTTGAGAAGTTATTCTGCTAGACATTATTTTTGCCACGAATATAAGGCAGCATTCGTTAGATGGTTTAGGAAAATGTTACCTGTTTTGATATCAGGAATAATAACGGTGCATAAATTTTGTCGCAGACAAAAACTGCTAAATCCACTGTGGGGCTGTCCTTGTCTGTGGAAACATCTCAAACTCTTACCATTTCTGAGTATATAAAACAAAGGGGTAACTGGTTATAACCTGGTTTTCGCACATTACACTTTCAAAGTTTTTACTTTTCTGCAATGAATTTATATCTTAACCTTAAATGACCAAATGTGATGCAGCAAACGAAGGAGTTGGAGCGGAAGATACCCCTTTGGGTGGTTGGTCTGTAACACGTCTGCGTTCTGCTGCCCATGGAACTCTTAATGTTCCTGGGCTGAGCTTAGGAGTTGGCCAAAAAGGCGGACTCGGTGATCATGGTGATGCTGTATCTCGTCAGCTCATTCTTACAAAGGTTTCACTTGTGGAAAGGCGTCCTGAGAACTATGAAGTAAGTGATGAGTTTAATAAGTCAATTTGTCGACAGCCTGTGTTAAATGAATTGAATAACAATCTATAATTGCTTAACAACTGAAAACATGTTAGGAAAATTCATTCATCTTGAAAACTTTACCTTTCTATAGGAGAATGTATAAATGAATTGTGTTCATCAATAGTTGCATTCAGACTTGATGTGTAGTAGTTGACACAACCAATTTCAGATTAATGGATTCATTTTGCAATGCAAGTTCATTTTTTTCAGAAGGGTCAAATTCAATGTTGAGAATTTTTACTAGAATGTATGCAGGCTGTTACTGTTCGTCCTTTATCTTCAGTGTGTGCTCTTGTTCGGTTTGCTGAAGAGCCCCAGATGTTTGCAATTGAGTTCAGTGATGGATGCCCCATCCATGTAAGTCTTTCGCATGCTACTCTAGTTGTACATTCTCACGGTATAAAATATCTTATGCATATACCATGAATTGTAGGTTTATGCAAGCACATCTCGTGATAGCTTACTTGCAGCAGTTCATGATGCGTTGCAAACTGATGTAGGTATTCTTGGTTAAAAATTATTCTATGATTGTATGTGTCCATTGAATAACGGTGATGTGTGTCTTACGATAGTTGTTTTATCTGGTTATTTTCACTTTGGACCATTTTCCGAACTGAAGGAAATTATGTTTAATAGTACTGATATTAATAGAAAGCGTCAAGTGCGTGTTTGATTTATGGTGATGTTTTTCTCAGGGTCAATGTGCTATACCTGTCTTGCCAAGACTTACAATGCCCGGTCACCGTCTTGATCCTCCCTGTGGGAGAGTTTATTTGCAATATGGTCAACAAAAACCTATTGCTGATGCAGAAAGTGCATCCATGCATTTAAAACATTTAGCAGCTGCTGCCAAAGATGCTGTTGCTGAAGGTGGTTCCATTCCTGGATCTAGGGCTAAACTGTGGCGTAGAATAAGGGAGTTCAATGCTTGTATACCATATAGCGGAGTGCCTTCGAACATTGAAGTACCAGAGGTTACTTTGATGGCCTTGATTACTATGCTTCCTGCTGCTCCAAATCTTCCTCCAGAGTCTCCTCCATTGCCACCCCCTTCTCCTAAAGCTGCAGCTACTGTGATGGGTTTTATTGCATGTTTACGTAGACTACTTTCTTCAAGAAGTGCAGCTTCACATGTGATGTCTTTTCCAGCAGCAGTTGGAAGGATGATGGGTTTACTCAGAAATGGTTCAGAAGGTGTAGCTTCTGAGGCTGCAGGGCTTGTTGCTGTACTCATTGGCGGTGGACCTGGGGATACAAGTGTAACAGATTCTAAAGGAGAGTGGCATGCTACAATTATGCATAACAAGTCAGTATTGTTTTCTAATCATAGTTATATCATTATCCTTGTCAACAGATTAAAGCCCATATCAGTATCGCCATTACTGTCAATGGCTCTTGTTGAAGTGCTTGAGGCTATGATTTGTGATCCGCATGGAGAGACCACCCAATATACTGTTTTTGTTGAGTTGTTACGCCAAGTTGCTGGGTTGAAGCGTCGCTTGTTTGCACTGTTTGGTCACCCTGCTGAAAGTGTTAGAGAAACGGTAGCTGTGATAATGCGATCAATTGCCGAAGAAGATGCTATTGCTGCAGAGTCAATGCGGGATGCTTCTCTACGCGATGGTGCTTTGTTGAGGCACTTACTGCATGCATTTTTTCTTCCTGCTGGTGAGCGTCGTGAAGTTAGTAGACAACTTGTTGCTCTTTGGGCAGATTCCTATCAACCAGCCTTGGAGCTATTATCTCGAATTCTGCCTCCGGGCCTTGTTGCTTATTTGCACACACGTTCTGATGGAGGTCTTGCTGAAGACACTAATCAAGAAGAGTCATCATCTAGGAGAAGAAAAAGACGTTTACTTCAGCAGAGGAAAGGTCGCACCGGGAGAGGAATAACCTCCCAAGAACAATCTTTCCCTTCAGCCAATAACTTCGATGTTTCTGATTCAAGTAGGCAGACAGGGGTTGCTGTTGGTAGAGGGTCAGATAACTACCCTAACACTTCTGTTGACCCAAGTTCTGGACAGACTTCAAGTTTTCAATCTTCTATAGTTCATACTAGTGAAAATCTGACCAAAGAATCTACTGGAGAAGCCCAAAATGGGTTTTCAGCCGTTGCGGCTTCAAATACTGTGGCATCAGAAAACTTAAACGAAGCTCCTGAAATTTCAAATTCAGTTGATCCCGACTGCAGTGCAGTTGGTTCACAGAATGCAGGCATTCCAGCTCCTGCTCAAGTTGTTGTGGAGAACACCCCTGTAGGATCTGGTCGGCTTTTATGTAACTGGCCTGAATTTTGGCGTGCTTTTGATCTTGATCACAATCGGGCAGACTTGATTTGGAATGAGCGCACCAGACAAGAGTTGAGGGAATCGTTGCAAGCTGAAGTTCATAAACTAGATGTTGAGAAAGAGCGTACTGAAGATATTGTTCCAGGGGGTGCTACCCTTGAAATGATGACAGGGGTTGAGAGTGTACCACAAATATCTTGGAACTACTCTGAATATTCTGTTTGTTACCCAAGCTTGTCGAAAGAAGTTTGCGTGGGTCAGTATTATCTGCGTTTACTGCTTGAGAGTGGCAGTGGTGGCAGGGCACAAGACTTCCCACTGCGTGATCCAGTTGCTTTCTTTAGAGCCCTTTACCATCGTTTTTTGTGCGATGCGGATATAGGGCTTACCGTAGATGGTGCTGTTCCTGATGAATTAGGTGCATCTGATGATTGGTGTGACATGGGAAGGTTAGATGGTTTTGGTGGAGGTGGTGGATCATCAGTGAGAGAGCTTTGTGCAAGGGCAATGGCAATTGTATATGAGCAGCATAACAAGACCATAGGCCCTTTTGCAGGCACAGCTCACATTACTGTTCTCTTGGATAGGACCGATGACAGAGCTCTAAGGCACCGACTGCTCTTACTTCTGAAGGTTTGTGTAAATTGAATTTACTTATTCCTTGCTCTGTCCTGCTGTTTTGCCCCTCTAGTTTTTCTCTCTCCGAGTAAGGTAATGAAAAGTTATCCTGCTTTTGAAATTCATGCTAATATTTGTGCCTTTTTCTTTAGGTACTAATATTTTGGCAGGTTTTTGAAACCAAAAGAAAATGCATTTTAAAATTTTGACCTTCAATGTTGCAATATGGTCAGTTGCCATATTGTTTTAACTATTATCTTAAATGGAGTAGCATTTTAAAAATTCTCAAGTAAATTACAAATTCTGCTGTTTGATAATTTTAAATAAATATGGTTTACTCAATTTCAGGCATTGATGAAGGTTTTATCAAATGTAGAGGCTTGTGTTCTGGTTGGAGGTTGTGTTTTAGCAGTTGATCTGATTACAGTGGTACATGAAACCTCAGAGAGGACATCTATTCCCTTGCAATCAAATTTGATAGCAGCTAGTGCTTTTATGGAACCGCTTAAGGAATGGATGTATATTGACAAAGATGGTTCTCAAGTTGGGCCTATGGAAAAAGATGCTATCAGAAGGTTATGGTCCAAGAAGGCTATCGACTGGACAACAAGGTTTTGGGCTTCTGGGATGCTAGACTGGAAGAAGTTGCGTGATATTCGTGAGCTTCGTTGGGCTCTTGCAAGTAGAGTTCCCGTCCTTACGCCACCTCAGGTAGATTGTGTTGTAGCTGGAAGATATATTGTTGTTATTTGTATAAATATAATTTCTTCTGTTGTTTTATATTGACTGATTTTTTTTTCTCCCTTCCCCTATGTCTGATGACTGCTCTTAATTTTTTTCTTTCTTCTTTGTTTACCCAAAGGTTGTGCTTGTTTAGATCTCAATGCCTTGCTTTCTTTGTTGTACCTAACTTATGTTAAGATGGGTTGCCTATGTTAGTGTGCCCTTAGACTGATAACTCAAAGCCTAGACACAGTTGGGAATGTGCCAACGACGAAAGAACACAATAATGTTCTTAAAATCAATGTCTCGCTGGAAAGTGTTCTTATGCTAAGAATTTGTCTCATAGAAAACATTTTTTAACATTTTATTCTTTATTTACACTTTCCTGGCTTCCTTCTGATAGATAGAATGTGAATATTTTATTCAGGTGGGGGACACAGCTTTGTCTATATTGCATAACATGGTGTCTGCGCATTCAGATTTAGATGATGCTGGAGAGATTGTAACTCCAACTCCTAGAGTAAAAAGAATATTGTCAAGTCCGCGCTGCTTTCCACATATTGCACAGGTAATAGATAGAAACTGTTTCTTATTGATCAGCAATGTAGTAAAATAATATTTGATATGTAGTAAAATAATCGATCAGCCATGTTTCTTATTGATCAACTCAAAATTATTTCTGTTAGATTTTATGTTTATTGTTCGTCTTATTCTTGTGACCTTTATCATTATTAATCAAGTTGTTTGAAATGTGATAATATTATTTGGTTGTTTGTCGTTTTTTCTACTTATCCAAATAACTTTTTTTTGAGCGGGGGCGGTGAATGCAGGCCATTCTTTCTGGGGAACCAAGTATTGTTGAGGCAGCTGCTGCTTTGCTAAAGGCTATTGTTACCCGCAATCCTAAAGCCATGATTCGTCTATACAGCACCGGTGCATTTTATTTTGCACTAGCTTATCCTGGATCTAATCTACTTTCGATTGGGAAGCTCTTTGCTGTCACCCATGTCCATCAAGCATTTCATGGTGGTGAAGAGGCTGCACTTTCTTCTTCATTGCCTTTGGCAAAACGTAGTGTTCTTGGTGGACTTCTCCCCGAATCATTGCTGTATGTACTGGAGCGTAGTGGTCCAGCAGCGTTTGCGGCAGCTATGGTTTCCGATTCTGACACTCCAGAGATAATATGGACTCACAAAATGAGGGCAGAAAATCTCATTCGTCAGGTATTGACTTTTTTAAAGACACTCTGAAGCGTTTTTTCCCTTTCAATTTTCGTAAGAATATATTCACTCACTTTCTAATATGATATTCACATCATGGAATTGATTCCATGATTGTTTGCTCTTTATCAGGTTTTGCAGCATCTTGGTGATTTTCCACAGAAACTGTCTCAGCATTGCCATGTTTTATATGACTATGCCCCCATGCCACCAGTGACATACCCTGAGCTGAGAGATGAAATGTGGTGTCACCGTTATTACCTCAGGAACCTATGCGATGAGATTCGTTTTCCAAATTGGCCAATTGTTGAACATGTAGAATTTCTGCAGTCATTACTTGTAATGTGGCGCGAAGAGTTGACCAGAAAGCCCATGGACCTTTCTGAAGAAGAAGCTTGCAAGATCCTCGAGATATCCTTGGAGGATGTATCTAGTGATGATGTAAATAAGAAGAAATCTTTCGAGACTGCGGACGAAACATCTAGCTTATCGAAGCAGATTGAGAACATTGACGAAGAAAAGTTAAAGCGACAATACCGGAAACTTGCGATGAAATATCATCCTGACAAAAATCCTGAAGGAAGGGAGAAATTTCTTGCTATACAGAAAGCCTATGAGCGCCTTCAGGTAGACTGAAGTTTCCGTGTTATACACTGGCTTCCTTGGAATCTTGTTTCAATAAATGTTATAAAGATAGCATAATTATAACGGTTTTCATACTTACGTTATATTCCTAGTATCTCAGCTTTAAAAATAATAGAGTTTATATATTCAAATACTTGTTTTTAGAGGTAGGGGTAGACGTAGAAAAACCATAAGAGAAACTATTAGGAAGGATCTAGAGATAAATGAGTTGAAGAAAGACATGGTTTCTGATAGAACACTATAGCGTCCTTTGATTCATGTAGCCGACACCACTTAGTGTGATAAGGCTTGGTTGTTGTTGTATACACTTGTTTTTATTGACTTGGAAACTCAGATAGGGAGAATAATACATCCACTTATGCTCCTGTTTATTTATTACGTATTAGCATGTAATTTTAAATCTTTTACTGATGAATGTTTGCATACAAGCTTACTATTGAGGTGTAAAAGTCATAATGCTCATTCCATTTCATTTTGATTCTTGGTGCATGTTTATAGCCCAAAGGATTTTATTATATTGTTCATTTGCAAGAAGCAATACTCTTCTGCCTTTTATAATTTGTTTGCTTAATGTGACCAAAACTTAGGCTACCATGCAAGGTCTGCAAGGTCCTCAGCCTTGGAGGTTACTGCTTTTATTAAAGGGACAATGTATTTTATACAGAAGATATGGAGGCATATTAGAGCCATTCAAATATGCTGGCTATCCCATGTTGCTAAGTGCCGTTACTGTTGATAAGGATGATAACAATTTTCTTGCTTCAGATAGAGCACCACTCCTCATTGCTGCTTCAGAGCTTGTCTGGCTAACGTAATATTTCCATGTCCTTTCTTGTCTGGTTCACCACTATGCCAATAGTTTTTAAACACTTTATGGTAACTTCTGCTGTCTTGTTGAATTTTCATGTTATCAGGTGTGCTTCTTCTTCATTAAATGGGGAGGAGCTAGTGAGAGATGGAGGCGTACATCTTCTTGGATCTCTTCTTTCCCGTTGCATGTGTGTTGTTCAGCCAACTACTCTTGGAAATGAACCATCAGCCATTATTGTTACAAACATCATGCGAACATTTTCAGTTCTTAGTCAATTTGAGGCTGCCAGAGCTGAGATACTTGAGTTTTCTGGATTAGTTGAGGACATTGTGCATTGCACAGAATTTGAGCTTGTACCTGCAGCAGTTGATGCTGCTTTACAGACGATTGCCAGTGTCTCTGTTTCCTCTGAATTGCAGGATGCTTTATTGAAGGCTGGTGTTTTATGGTATGTCTTCTTCAATTAATATTTGGTTGTATAATGTTTGTATATATAATTGAAGTTTTCTCTATAAATTTGTTGTAGGGGGTGAATCTGTAGCTTAAATAAGATAAGTAGGTTCAATAAGTAGTTACTTGAAAATATCTCATCATATCTCATCATATCTTTGATATTATATTAGTATGTCAAGTTATTTCCTAGGACCAGGTTATAATTGTAGAGTATCTTATATTATCTCTTAGGATTATATTTATATTATTATTATTATTCTCATTATTATTATTATTATTATTATTTGGTCTCGATTTAGGACTGAGTCTATGTATATTGTATCCCTATAAATAGAGACTAGTATTTACTATGTAGTCTTTTGTATTAAGTCAACATCAAGCATATTTCACTATAATAATATTTCTTATTATTTCTCTCTTCTATTTATCTAAAATCCCACAACTTCTAGTATGGTGTCAGAGTCTATCCTTGATTCATTGGGCTACATGTCAGGACACTCGGGTCATGCATGAAAATGTGTTCGTATAGATGAGGCGAATCCCTAGCCACTGTCCCACTATTGGTTTTTGGTGTGGGCTGTTTCGGTCTGCAATCCAAGATAGCTAACTATGTTAATAAATGGACTTTTCAAAGACGCTCAGGCACCAAGTGTTAGGCCCTAGTTTACTCAGTCCAGTAAAGGCTCCATACCTCAGTCTAATATGCGTCGGAAGATTAATCTACCTAATAATTGCACTTGACCCTCTTCCACTTTGAACCCAAGATATGATTCTCCTCTTAGCATTGTTACATTTACCCCTCTCAGCATTGTTACATTTACTCCTCTATGCATCTTGGTTAATCCTTTCCATTATGAAGTAGTGACGTTTCAAGTTGTTGGTTAGCTAACGAGCTTTAGCTTCTGTATGGTTACAGTAATTATTTGTGGTGCATAAAGAAAATTTTCTATCCTATGTGGTTATGCCAAAATATTTGTTGTACTTGTCTATTTAATATGGTCTTCAATAGGTACCTTTTGCCATTGCTGCTTCAGTATGACTCAACTGCAGAAGAGTCTGATGCAACAGAATCACATGGTGTTGGTGCTAGTGTTCAAATTGCAAAAAACATGCATGCCGTAAGAGCATCCGAGGCTTTGTCAAGACTCAGTGGTTTGTATGGCGATGGGAGTTTAATTCCTTACAATCAGGCAGCTGCTGTTGCTCTTAAAGTTTTACTAACACCCAAGCTTTCCAGCATGTTAAAAGATCAAATGCCCAAAGATTTACTTTCAAAATTAAATGCAAACCTGGAGTCACCAGAGGTGAATTTTTCCCCTTTGCTAAACTGTGTGGAAGTTTTGGTTGTTGTTGTTGTTATGGGCGCTTAATTTCTTGTTAGACTATTGATACAAAATGACATGAATATTATCTTTCTCTGGCACCTTTTAATTAACATTGCAAATGTTATCTGAACTTGCTATATTGTGTGAAATCTGTTGGTAAAGAAAATATATGTTTTGTAAGTAGTAGGTTCTTAGTTTATTTCCATTTTAATTAGTCAGCAGAGGTTACTGTATAGGATGTTAAAATAATCAGGTGATATGAAAAAGAAACATGCTTTTTTTTAAAAAAAAAAAAGATCAAATCCTGACCTTAAAAAATTAAGTGATATGAAGAAACAAACATGCTGAATCAAATGACTTTTGCTTGTTTTATGCTGACATTAAAAAAAGTAGACATTTTCATAGTGAGAAGTAAGAACTTCAGATAAAATCTGGAGAACTGATTTTTTTTAGTGAAAAGAGGATAGATTCAACAGATACAGTAGAAAGATTCAAAGATAATAGGAACTGAATGAAAGAAATAAGAATACAAGGAAAATACTGGGGATGTTATTCTGTGAATCGTGTCGATGTGACCAGAGGCTACAACTGAGGACATTCAAGAGTACCTTTGCCTCCTTTCAGTTTCTGGGTTACTTCTTAACCACCTTACTATCAACCTCCTTTCTTCTATTTACAAGCTATTCAGTTACATAGCTATTTCCCTCCCTTTTTGCCATCACATAGACTCTCCTGACCTTGGGTCCTTTATTTAGCTGCCAAAATATATACGTTCAACTTTGGAGAAAATATGTAGAGCCGAAGGAATTTTGAAAAGAAATGAATGAATTAATATACAATGCAGGCAATGTGGGAGCAGCCTTTTTGTTCAAGCAACCTAGGAAATTAAAATTTAAGTTTTTATGTTAAAATTGATTGAACAAGTGTATTTTTTACTTAAATACAGTTTTTGAAATTAAAAATATATATAAATTAAAGTTGCTGAAATATTCCTATGGCATAGTTAAGTAATGTTAACAGTTCCCCCACCCAATTTTCCTGCATCTACTCTTCCCCACCACACCCCACCCCTTCAAATGAAGAAAAATGACAAGGAAAATGTAACTGACATTGTATTGTTGATATACTTGGAACAAATGATTTTTTATCGTTATTTATTATTTCTTCTATAATCTAGACATTAGTCTTCCTCTTGTTCATTGAATAGGTTTGTTTACTAGCTAATTGTGGTGTTCAATGCCATGAAGTCGTATAGATGATTAGATAATGTTACTAAGCATTCTCTCTTCCCTTTTTAATTGTAATCTCATGTTCATACTATCTTTTGAATTCTGTGCAGATTATCTGGAACTCTTCAACACGGGCAGAGCTCCTGAAATTTGTGGATCAGCAACGCGCAGCTCAAGGTCCTGATGGTTCATATGATATTAAAGACTCGCACGACTTTGTCTATGAAGCACTATCAAAAGAATTGTTCATTGGCAATGTTTACTTGAGAGTCTACAACGATCAGCCAGACTTTGAAATTAGTGAACCAGAAGCTTTTTGTGTTGCTCTAATTGATTTTATATCCTATCTTCTGCACAGTCGATGTGTTGAAGAGCCTAATAATATTGTTGAAGAGCCTAATAATATTGTTGAAGAGACCACTAGTTTCACTGCGACTCCCGAGCATCTAAACGAGGCTGTTGAGGGATCCGACAATGAACATCAAATCCTGAATAATTCCGGCACAATGTTGGATGAACAATCTGTAGGGAAGGAAGAACCTGAGCTAATTAGAAATCTCCGTTCTGCACTGATCTCTCTTCAGGTTGATCCCAACTACCTTATTTTATATTGAAATACTTATCTAGCATGTCTCTGACTATTCTTATCTATTTTCTGCAGAATCTTCTGACTAGCAATCCAAACTTAGCATCCATATTTTCACATAAAGACAAGTTGCTGCCTCTTTTTGAATGCTTTTCTATCCCCGAAGCTTCAGAAAGTAATATTCCTCAACTTTGTCTAGGAGTGCTGTCACTCTTGACAGCACATGCTCCCTGCTTGCAAGCCATGGTTGCAGATGGGTCTAGTCTTCTGCTTTTATTGCAAATGCTTCACTCGGCTCCCAGTTGTCGTGAAGGGTCCCTCCATGTTCTCTATGCTTTGGCAACCACGCCAGAACTGGCCTGGGCAGCTGCTAAGCATGGTGGTGTTGTCTACATTCTTGAATTGCTATTGCCTTTGAGAGGTAGAAAACTTGTATTTCTTAGTTGGTCTTATTTATTTGTCTCGTTTCAATAATCTATTTGCAGATTTATAAATATTGTTAATTGACATGATTTTATGCAGAAGAGATTCCACTCCAACAAAGAGCTATGGCAGCCTCCTTGTTAGGGAAACTCGTTAGTCAACCAATGCATGGGCCAAGAGTTGCGATAACACTTGCAAGGTTCCTTCCAGATGGCCTTGTATCTATAATTAGGGATGGACCTGGTGAAGCTGTTGTAGTTGCCCTTGAGCAGACTACTGAGACCCCAGAACTTGTATGGACGCCAGCAATGGCAGCTTCCCTATCTGCACAGATTTCTACTATGTCATCAGAGCTATATCGTGAGCAGATGAAAGGTCGTGTTGTTGATTGGGATGTGCTTGAGCAGGCATCTGGACAGCAGGAGATGAGAGACGAGCCACAGGTATCACCTAATATCTGTAATGTATATAATCATTTTTTGATGAAATGTTGTACATAATTCCATCTTATTTTGTGAATGGACTCATTTTGTGTGTGTGCAGGTTGGGGGCATCTATGTTCGTCTGTTTCTGAAAGATCCCAAATTCCCGCTGAGAAACCCTAAAAGGTTCTTGGAAGGTTTGCTGGATCAGTACTTATCATCTATTGCCGCCACTCATTATGAGGCACAGACTGTTGACCCAGAGCTTCCTTTGCTTCTTTCGGCTGCCCTGGTTTCGTTACTGCGTGTGCACCCTGCACTAGCTGATCATGTTGGGTATCTTGGATACGTACCTAAACTAGTTGGTGCAGTTGCATTTGAAGGAAGACGAGAAACGATGTCAACGGGTGAGATAAATAATGGGAAGCTTGCAGACAAAACAAATGGACCAGATAATGAATCAATAGAGAACTCACAAACTCCTCAAGAACGTGTGCGACTGAGCTGTTTGCGTGTCTTGCATCAACTGGCGGCTAGTACCACGTGTGCTGAAGCCATGGCAGCAACCAGTGTAGGATCACCTCAGGTATCCAACAAGACATTCTATTTCAAGTGGTTAATTTACAACCCATTTATCCTACATTGTTTTTTATTAACTATAGTAATTGCCCCTATATTTCACTTGCATTGATTCTAAACTGTCTTTGAACAAACAAGTTTTGAGTTCTATTTTTAAATTTCTTCTTCCAGGTTGTTCCACTACTAATGAAAGCTATAGGGTGGCAAGGTGGAAGCATTCTAGCTCTTGAAACCCTAAAGCGTGTTGTGGTTGCTGGTAACAGAGCCAGGGATGCTCTTGTTGCACAAGGACTTAAGTAAGGACTTCATATATTTAAATGTTAATCTACTTTTAATTAATTCAATATTTTATGCCTTTGAAACCCTAATTCATAAAAAGAATTTCACATTAGCTCCAGACAACTGCCAAAGGATGCGAGTGAAATAGATAACACATGTCTGTTTTTTATTTGTTGGCTGCCCCTACTTTTCTAGAAGTTTACAGTCCTTATGTTATTGTATGATAAAGAGTTTGAAATTCAAGTTAGCAATTAATTAAGTACAATAAACATACTACTTTGTTTGATGTTCTCACACAAGGATAAAAAATGTCATAAATACACCTTAATTTTACACAGATAGCATCTAACTAAATCATCATCTAATTCTAAAAACGCTCTCTCACTCTCTGCTTTGTGGAAATACCCAAGAGACCCATATTGATAGTTAGTTGATTGTTCCTACGACAACTCTTCCTCCTGCATATTGCTATAGTCTCTGGCATGTGATAACTATAAGATATCCACTTGGGGTGTCAACATTTAACTGCTTGAATAATTGATAAATGGCATCAAGTATTTTTTGTTGTTGTTTAATACATCTTGGAAACTAACCCACTTGGGTTGGCCTGGTGGTATTGGCTTGGGACTTGGGAGTGTGCTCCTCCACAAGGTCTCAGGTTCGATTTTCCCTGGTGCCAATTTGAGTGGGCTAATTTAGCTTTAAAAAAAAATACATCTTGGAAACTTTATCCTCTAATATCATAATCTAGAAGACCTGTTGTGATTGATGTTGAAACATTGACAATTGTCACTGCAATGAGTGATGTTCTTCTGTTGTATGAGTTTGCGTTGAGCATGAGATATGAATATTATTTTTATTGCTGATTGGAATGTTGTGATGATGAAGAGTGTCTTATGTAGAATCACGCCTCCCTCCCTCCCTCCCTCCCTCCCTCCCTCCCTCCCTCCCTCCCTCCCTCTCTCTCTCTCTCTCTCTCTCTCTCTCTCTCTCTGTCAGTACTAATATTTTGCAAACAAACAATGCAGAGTTGGTCTTGTTGACGTACTTCTTGGTCTACTTGATTGGAGGGCCGGCGGAAGGAATGGGTTTTGTTCTCAGATGAAGTGGAATGAATCTGAAGCATCTATTGGCAGGGTGCTTGCAATTGAGGTTGGAATCTCAGTTGATTTTATTCATCTACTTGCGTTTTGAGTTTCTTTCCTACATCTTTTCTTCTTTATCAACATTTGCTATGTCTTTTTTCTTTTTATAAAATTGTAGTTGTTTTTCTGGAAGTCCTTTGGTCTGCTGGTCAATTAAAAATGTATCTGGTGTTTTATCAGTGTATTTTAACCTGTTCACCTTTTGTTTGCAAGCATCTTGTTTGTTCATTAATTTGGACGCAGGATTGGAAAAGCATGTAACAGTGTCAATGTAGTTGTGGTTAATTATAAAGAAAGTGATCTAGCTTGACTACCTTGCACTAATTTTCTGTTGGATTCTGATAGGTCACTTGGGCATATTCTAGAAGGAAGTAGAGCCATGTGGGAGAGAATGAGTTAGTTAGGGACGTGAAGCTAAATTTTAGGAGAGTTTGTCACGGGGTAAACCACAATATTTTGTAGGAGAGATTTTTCTCTACGCTAGGAGCAATTGCTCTGGATTAGTAGTTTCATTGAACTCTGATTTCTTCTTACTGTTCGTATTTTTCACCGTTGTAGAGGTTTTTTTTTTATTTTAATTGCTCCATTGCCGAGCTTGAAGCCCACTTTCTCCCAATTCAATAACAAACAGTTGCTTACATAAATTGTTGGGTTCTATTCTATCAAATTCAACTATTGCTGACCAGTTACATTTACACACTGAATCAGGTTCTGCATGCGTTTGCTACTGAAGGAGCCCATTGTACTAAAGTGCGGGAAATATTGAATAATTCAGAGGTTAGTCTCTACATCTTGATTTGTAATTAGCAATATATATACGGTTGTTCAAGTTTTGGCTTTCGTCTCTTTTTATTAGTATTTCAGTTCTTGCTGCATGTATTTTGAAATTATACCATCCATGTTTTTAAGACGTGTCTTATAGTTCTTTTCCCTCCTATTTTCAAGGTTTGGAGTGCATACAAAGACCAGAAACATGATCTCTTTCTTCCTTCAAATGCTCAATCTGCAGCAGCTGGCATTGCTGGTCTCATCGAGAATTCATCATCGTCGAGACTCACATATGCCCTTACAGCTCCTCCACCACAATCTACTACTTCCAGACCTCCCCCGTCATCCACGTCTGACTTCAGTGGAAAGCAGGATCAACCTTTGTAGCAAACAAGTTATGATGTTTTAACATAAAATGGAACATACACCCAAGCTTATACCTGTAATTCACCTGTATAGCACACTGTACAGTTTTGTTGTCTTTTTGCTCCAAGGAGCAACTAGGAAGCATGTGCAATTTTCTCGAGTTATTTGTTTGTGTAAAGAGGGATTGGATTATGTATTGATTTGCTACAAAATAGTGAGGCCCTTTTGTGCATTCCGTGAACTTGTCTTTTATTTGTTTTTTTCCTACGCAATCTATTTCGCCAACCGCATTTATTTAGCTATTGAAGCAAAGTTGACCATTGGTTCTATGCTCTATAAACCTACTACAACTGTTTCAAGTTATTTTTGTTTTTGTTGATTCTCTCTTGGGAATAAAATGATAGAAATATGTACTCCTACATTTGTTACAAGTTTATTAAATTTTACTCTCAGTATAAAATATTCTAGTGAATGGTGGAAATAAAGCTCTCATGAAGACGAAAATAAATTTATGTGCTACCTTTTAACCTTACTATTATAAAGGTTCCAATACATGTTATATTAATCAAAAAGGTTCATAGAAAAAGTATATTAAACGAACATCTTTTTTAAATATATTGTAATAAAAGTCCCATCCTTGTATTTCCTTATATTCCCAAGTTATTTTTAGGAGTAAATCACCTAAACTTCAAACATTCACCTCCTAACGTTACATTTTTTAAAGCTTGTTTATAATTTTAAAAGCTTGTTTACTAATCATAAATCACAATACAAAATCAATTCTTATAAACATTGATCCAAACATACAAGAAAGGAGGGTGCGGTGCGGTGCGGTGCGGCCATAGTGTAGTAGGCGCAGTTTCTTCTTCCTCTTCTCTTCATCGGAATACGATCGATCGATCTTTCATCGCGCAAAATAAAACAACCAAACCAATGGCTTGGAGATTTTGGACCCAGGTATTATGCTATGCTAACTTCTTCTTCTTTTAATTGCTTTGCACCGTCTCTGTGTTTATTCAATTTAATTTTTAGGGTAATAGCGATAGTGACGACGATGACGAACCCACTGATATTGATGAACCCAACAACAATACAACTAATAATAGTAACAGATACTATGTTGGTGTCCATGCACCTGACAGTGACGATGATGATGATGATGATGATGGCCAAAAGCGTGTTGTTAAGTCTGCTAAAGATAAGCGTTTTGATGAGATGGCTTCCACTGTCGATCAGATCAAGAATGCTATCAAGATCAATGACTGGGTCAGCTCGAAAAAGTTATGCGTGTTATCTTTACATCAAGGCTCTTGTAATGCTTGAAGATTTCCTCGCTCAGGCTTCTTCTGCTAATGCCAAAGCCTTCAACTCAATGAAACAGAAATTGAAGAAGAACAGTAAGCAATATGAGGACTTGATTATCAAATGCAGGGAGAATCCTCCTGAGAGTGAGGGCGAAAATGACTACTCTGATGATGAGATTATTGAACCTGATCAGCTCAGGAAGCCGAAGCCCGTATCCGATTCTGAAACTTCTGAGCTTGGTAATGACAGGCCTGGTGATGATGGCAATGCTCCTTGGGATCAAAAGCTTAGCAAGAAAGATAGGCTTTTGGAGAAAATGTTCATGAAAAAGCCTAGTGAGATCACATGGGACACTGTTAACAACAAGTTCAAAGAGATTCTGGAAGCCAGGGGCAGGAAGTGAACTGGAAGGTTTGAACAGGCTGAGCAGTTTACCTTCCTAACAAAAGTTCACCTGCACGGAAGCTACAGATTCTTTTCAGTGTGGTTTCTGCTCAGTTTGATGTTAATCCAGGCCTCAGTGGGCATATGCCCATAAATGTGTGGAAAAAATGTGTGCAGAACATGTTGGTCATTCTCGACGTTCTCGTGCAGCACCCAAACATAAAGGTTGATGATTCTGTGGAGCTAGACGAGAATGAAACTAAAAAAGGGAATGACTATGCGGACCCATTCATGTCTGGGGCAACTTAGTTGCTTTCTTAGAAAAAATAGATGCTGAGTTTTTCAAGAGCTTGCAGTGCATAGATCCCCACACACGTGAATATGGTGAGAGACTCAGGGATGAGCCTCTGTTTGTTGTTCTTGCACAGAATGTCCAGGAATATCTTGAAAGAATTGGAGATTTCAAAGCTTCTTCCAAGGTGGCCTTGAAGAGGGTTGAACTCATTTACTACAAACCACATGAGGTTTATGAAGCAACGAGAAAATTGGCTGAGAGGACGGTAGATGGAGATAATGGAGTGGAGGTGAGTGAGGAGTCAAAAGGTTTTGAGGATACAAGAATCACCGTTCCATTTGCTGTTACCCCAGAGCTTGTGGCACGGAAGATGTGTTGGTATCACTGATATACAAATACGGAGATGAGCGCATTAAAGCATGCGCAATGCTTTGTGATATTTATCACCATGCTCTTCTTGATGAGTTTGCAGTAGCACATGATCTGTTGCTAATGAGTCATTTGCAAGAAAATGTTCACCACATGGACATTTCGACACAGATACTTTTTAACAGGGCTATGTGACAGTTAGGTCTATGTGCTTTTCGTGTTGGGCTGATTTCTGATGCACATGGCTGTTTGTCTGAACTTTATTCTGGTGGACGGGTGAAAGAACTGCTTGCACAAGGAGTTTCACAGAACCGATATAATGAAAAGACTCCTGAACAGGTACTCAATCCCAGCTTTTTTCAAATGGATGTTCGATAGCATGGCTTTACTACTGTACTTATTGTGGTCAAGTTCATACAGGTTTACAATGTATATGAAATATATATGATATGATGTTACGTAATATAATTTTGATGGATCCAATGTGACTGCTCTAAAGAAATCCCTGTTTGATTTTTCATAGAAATAGTTTAAAATCAACTGTGCTCTGGATTGCAGTTTAGGTGCTTTTTTCTTTACATTCATATTGACTGGGATTAATCAATTTTGAGGTATAACATTATCGGCGGCATATTGCTCTGTTCTCTTTGTTGCTGAATTTCATCTGAATCATCATATTCAATTGAATCACATATCTTTTGTTTTCTGCTTCTTAGTTTGTTATTATTTATTTTAAACTTTATCCTGTTACAGAAGTTGCAAACTTCTTAGCATCTATTCACAATTTTTTAAAATTATTATACAACGGTTGCACATATGGAAAACACTAGGGGTCTGTTTTGTTTACAAAGATTGTATTTTAGGCTCTCTATTGTATAAACCATAGTAAGCAAAGGAAAAAGGATAAAATATTAAACGAATAAAGTATGAAAGGAAGCACAAGTTTTCTTACCCCTCTCAACTCAAGATTTTTAAATTACCTTTGGTAGTTCAGTTTGGCTAACAAACATAGTGTGCCTGAATTTGATAGTAACTGAAATAGATGAGGAAACTTTTGTGTGAATTATAGATAAACCTTGCAGTGAAATCAGACTATGCCATTTTTTTTAATTGCTTAATAAAACTTCTGTTCATTCTATTAGATATTCCTTTCATCTATTCCACTTGTTTGAGCATAACTGAAAGTTTTCTGTCTCGGTAGGTTCGAACCCCAAGTTTTTGGACTAGAATTTTTTATGATGTTGCGCTGGATGAGCCGTAAGACTAGACAAGATAGGATAGGATTAGAAATGAAATCATTAGGGAGAGAGAGTGGGGGTAGCTCCATAGTAGAAAAGTTGGTAGAAAATAAGCTTAGATGGTTTGGGCATGTAGAGAGAAGACCCGTAGATGTCGTCGTAAGAAGAGTAGATCAGATGGAGGAGAGTCAGGTCAAAAGAGGTAGAGGAAGACCTAGGAAAACTATGGCGTTATTTGATCGATGTAGAGAAACCATTAGAAAGTATTTAGAGGTCAATGAGTTGGATCCAAATATGATTTATGATAGAACACTATGGCGTTATTTTATCGATTTAGCCGACCCCGCTTAGCGGGATAAGGCTTGGTTGTTGCTGTTGTGAAACTAAAACAATAAAGACTCATACTTTATATTGGAATGTATTTTTTATTTTTTTTGGAAATCCTAATTGGCAACTTTTGTCATACGTCCGTCTACTGAGTCAGTTTCTTTCAGCTGCTGCCTTGGAAATGTGAGAGATTTATGTTTAACATACAGTGAACTCTTTCTTAACTATCTTTCAGAAAAGGTTGGAATGAAGACGGTAGATGCCATATCATATGCATATAAATCTTGAGCTCCTGGAATCAGTGCATCTTACATCTGCTATGCTGCTGGAAGTTCCCAACATGGCAGCCAATGTTCATGATGCTAAGCGTAAGATCATCAGTAAGAATTTTCGCCGCTTGCTTGACGTCGGTGAGAAACAAACATTCACCGGTCCTCCTGAAACTGTCAGGGATCATGTTATGGCTGCCACAAGGGTTCTTATTAATGGAGATTTCCAGAAGGCCTTTGACATTATTGCATCTCTTGAGGTGTGGAAATTTGTGAAAAATAGTGACACCGTGCTAGAAATGCTGAAGGACAAAATCAAGGAGGAGGCGCTTAGGATATACCTATTTACCTTCTCTTCATCATATGATTATTCGAGTGTGGATCAGCTCACAAATTTTTTCGATCTCTCTCTTCCTCGTGTTCATAGTATTGTCAGTAGGATGATGATCAATGAGGAGCTTCATGCAAGCTGGGATCAGCCAACTGGGTGCATTATTTTCAGAAATGTTGAACTCTCAAGGGGTTAGGCGGCGGTGGGTTGGATCTGCCTCCAAGGCGGAGAGATGGGCAGGATTATGCCGCTGCAGCTGGTGGTAGTGGAACGTCTTCAGGTGGCAGGTGGCAAGACCTGTCCTATTCTCAAACAAGACGTGGTAGTGGACGTGCAGGATATGGTGGAAGGGCATTGTCATTCAGTCAAGCTGGTGGGAGTGGCGGCTATTCTAGAGGACGGGGAACAGGTGGAGGCGGCTATCAGAATTCAGGGAGGACTCAAGGGGGTTCATCATTGAGGGGAGTTCGTGTTTGACATTGCATTTACTTAGTACTATAACTTTCTGTTTTTCCTTTTCTTTTACCAGTTTATCATTATGCACGTAATCTAGATTCTGGATTTCAGATGAAATTTCTTTGGGATTTTTGTTTCAATTTGAACCCTCCTCGCCCAGCTCCCAATGTTTGTTCTGATTTATGGCTATGATAAATAAATCAATGAATGCTAATTTAACTTCCAGTTACTTTGTTTTCTTGAGAGGAACTTTGTGTTAGTTTGTTGTGTGGTTTTTGCATACATGTATATGTATGTACGGCTAGAGATTTTGCATATATCTGTATAAGAAAGATAGGTAATAATTAAATAACATATGAATGTACTTGCAAAATCGAAAACCTTCTCCGTTTTTAAATATGTGAGCATGTGATTTAACTGTAATAAACTTATATAAATCAGGGAGGATTGAGAAAAATGAATATTTACAACTTTTTTTTCTTTTCATTTTGCTATTGACCTAACACATACTCAAATAAACATACGACGAAGTTAAAAATGTTCTCAAATTCGAAACACTGGAATATCACTTTTTTTTTTTTGTAAATGGATGGATATAGATTCAAATAATTTAGTTCTATTTGAAAAATTATGCACAAGGCAGGGCTGCTTTACTAAACAAGTCTAAATGATTCTTAATATTCCAGAAGTTTTTCGTTTGTGAAAAAAAGAAAAAATCTTTTCCAACGTATTCCATTGGGTGCTCCACTGCTCCTGCATTTTTGGACGTACTTGTGTTTATAGATTATGAAAAAAATATAATGTTCCATAATTTAGAGCTTAAATTTAAGAGATTTTTTTAAAAAATTAAGCTATTTTGTTTCTGATTACTTTTTTTTTTCAAAGCTAATTTCTCTTTCGAAGCTCCTTTAGATTTTTTAAAAATTCTCATTTTATTTGTAAACAGTAGCAAACAAATATAAAACTTTAAAAATGTTTTCTTTTTTCACAAAAAAAGTTGTTAGAAATTGGTGGCTTAGAGTGAGATTTTAAAGACAGATTGTTCTTGGGTGTTTTAGAATAAAAAATAATATCGTCAATGCAAAAGAGAACAATTAAATAATTGGAAAACTTATGAAACACCGATTAATATTGAGAACCTTTTAGAAAGATATATCATGAATAGAGTAAAAAAATGGTTCTTAAAAGGGATGTAACATAGTAGAGATTTACATAAATGGAGGATAATGATAGTGCCTTGGCTTCGTAGTTAAAAATGCTCAAGGAGTAGATCCATTGAGGCCGAGAAAGTAGTGTGGAATGCGTATTCAAAAAAAGGTGATGGGAGGAGATCGTCTCCGGTTTTCTCTCTCATGTGTTATCTAAACCATCTATTAACCCTCCATTAAATAGGTAAGAGAATGTGTTTGTGATAATAAAAAGGAGAGAGAGTATAATTAAAGGTGGATAATTCGACACTATAGAAAACTGGAGACATTTTTACTGGAGATGGTCCACTCTCGAAAGTGACCATTACTATAGGTTTAGTGTATAAATGTTTAATTAACCTCATAAATTCTATATATGTATTTATAAAGCACTAACTAAAGCAAGAAAGTGGGTAAGGGTTATAGTTCCCGAAATCCAATTCACTTCATAACCTTAGGCAGATTGATGGGTTTACGTAGGATCAAAACAAAATCTAAGCTATGCCAAAAGAAAAGAAAAGAAACGCATAAAATAACTTGAAAATAAAGTTCAGATTTTTATTCATAGTCTTGAAGGAGGCACACTACTCCTTTAAATAGATAGGTCAAATGTCTAGACCTACTACAAGTTATGGGCCTGGGTCTCATAAACCGACCCTTACAAAGACAAGTAAAACAAAATAGAATATTGCTCTCCTCCTTACACAAAATACTCGTACCCTGCATACTTTTCAATTTTACCCCTGCGCATGTTAAGTAGCGCGGCGCAACTTAACTTACGCTGTGCAAGTTAAGTTGCGTAGAGTTACTGTTTTCGTACAAAACTCATTAGTCCATAATCCAACCACCATTTTCTTTTCCTCCACCTTCAAAAACCTAAAAAGTGCAATTTTTGGGGTCAAAATCCTCATCTCAAATCATTGCAAATCGTCAGGAAGCAAGTTTCTACGCTCATCAAGCACCAAATTTCAGGTAATGTATCATCAAAGCTCATCTCATTTTGCTGGTTTTTGTGTTTGGTTCGTCTGGTTTTCGTAGACAGTAGGGTAAGGTGCGCAAGTTAACTTACGCATGTGTTAGAGGATGCGTGACTTAAGTCACGCATGTGTTAATGTGTTGCGTGACTTAAGTCACACCACTATACAATCATGTTTTTTGAATTTTTTACGCGACTTTTGTTCTTGGTTAGCTTGTTACACAAGTATTTTATTTATTCTCACTTTGTAAATTATTTTATTCAATAGATATATAGGAAGATGGTTGACAATGTCGCGGGTGATGACTTCGAACCGAAACCGGCCAAAAATGATGCTTCTGGCGATGGTTCCGGCAAAGGTTCCGGCGATGTCAAACCGACCGTTAATGTGAAACCGCTTAAAGTCAAAATTTCATTTCAAGCTTGCATTGGTAAAATTGAAGATCCTTAACCGGTATGAGTGGTGTATATGAGACATATTTCCCTATCCGAAGTGCTCTACCACTTAATCCACATGTCAACATCATGTGTCTTTGCTTTATTCCTTGCCACTATCTTCATGTTATTTTGAAGGAAGGGTGTCCGTTATCACCAAGTTGTACGGAGTGGATGTCCAACAAGATTGGTGAGGTGAAGAAATGACATTTTGAGTTTTTGGATAGACAAGATGCCTTCAATGAGATCATGTCAAAGGAGTCGAAGCCGCCAAAGAAACCAACAAATGAGCACAATCCAATATTTTGTGATAATACTCTCACTCCGCAAAAAATGGAACAAGAGTTTGAAGCGATGAAGACATTGAAGTAGAGAAAAATCTAGGAATGTCACTAGAATTCTTAGATAGTTTATAGGTTATGACACTTTTAGGTCGGTCGGTGTTCGTCCTATTTTTTAGTGGTATTACACCCCCGACGTATTTTTGGGTGGCCGGTTATGTACTTTGTTCGTGGCCAATATGTAACTAATATTATATATTAAATGAAATGAATTATTTTTTTGGTGGCCGGTTATGTCACACCAGTTATTCAACTATTTATTTAATCTCATTTCTCTAATATTTGATATATTTTTTGAAGTGAAACATGTATGAAGATGCACAAGATTCAGTTAAACTTCATGTCCGTTATGTAGATGTGCAAATGAAGGCTAGGTTTTTTGTAAAGCCCACCGGCAAGTTGGACGAGTTGAAGACAAAACTTGACAACTTCTTTATCCATATTGGTTCAAATCATAGAACATACGATGTAATTTTAAATGCGCCAGGCGTGGACTTGGGGGAGGATAAGGAAGAGTATTTTTCGAAGACGGTGTATTTTCCACGTGTTGAAGATGATAGCGACGTCGCTAACATGTTTTACGTAATTGTTGAAGATAATGTTTTACATCTTTTTGTTCAATCCGTTCAAGTGTAATATTTATTAACGTGTAATATCGTAATTTGTTTGAATTTTTGTCCATATTATTGAATTTTAATGACTTTGTGTTTATGTAACTTAACGACGAATTTCAGTATTTTTTTAACCGTTTATGTGAGATTGTGTGATTTTCAAGATTTATGGACAAATTGGTGTAATTTGGATCGTTTACGTGTCATTAAGTGTGTTTAAGTGATTACGGGTCATTACCGGCAAATTTGTGAAATTTGTACCGTTTGAATCGTTATGTGTGATTATGTGATTGTGAGAAAAATGATGTTTTTGTGTAATTTTTATCGATTATGTCGTATTATCCGATAATCTTGTTAAACTGACGTAATTCGGATCAATTATAAGCGTGTAAAGATTACGGGTCATTAATGACATTGATTGCATTGAATGCATATTTGTACAACATTTAATGTTGTACTGATATATCAGTAGTGCGTGAGTTAACTCGCGCATGTGTTAACATTTTGCATGAGTTAACTCACGCAGTGTTTTACATTTTTAACAAGTGCGTGACTTAAGTCACGCAGCGTTAGTTAACTAACGCATAGTTTTACACTTGCGTTAGTTAACTAGCACAAGGGTAAAATAGGCATGGCTGCAGGGTGGGAGTATTTTGTGCAGAGAGAGAGCAGTATTCAACAAAATATAGGCCCAATACTACTTAAGAATGAAGTTCTTCGTCCAAGCTGGCCTAGTTGAAATCCTCTTGGGCCTAGGATGGTCCAGGATGCTATCACAGATGCTCGTCAAAACCCCCAACTATTAGAGCAGCATGCCATATTGAACAAAGAATATTGTTCTTCGCCCTGCACTTTTCGTTCGCACCCAGCATAACTGACAAAAATACTCATGCGTTAATTAACTAACGCATGTGTACGATTAATATGACTTAAAATTTCGTTTTTTTACACATGCGTGACTTAAGTCACGCTGCATAAGTTAACTCACGCAGGAATTAACACCTGCGTGAGTTAACTCACGCTGGTACAATTTCTTTTAATATGAGGTGTTATAGACCCATAACTTTATTCACACTCTTAGTATAATGTTGACAACATTTACAGGATTATTTTATGGAGGATCATATATCAATGCAACAAGACGACGACGACAACATTTACCCATTGGTTTTTAGCTTACTACTACCTCTTCTTTTCTTTCTTTGTCATTTTCTTAGTTGCATATCAATAAAAGGAATTGTACCGGCGTGAGTTAACTCACGCAGACGTTAATTTCTGCGTGAGTTAACTCACGCGGTGTGACTTAAGTCATGCATGTGTAAAAATTATGAAATTTCAATTTAAGTTAATTTTACACTTGCGTTAGTTAACTAGCGCAGAGGTATTTACGACAAAGCTGCAGGACGCGAGTGTTTTGTGTACGGAGAGAGCAGTAACCTTGAACAAAAGGTACAAATGTTAACTTTGATTATAAATTTGAAGGATTGGCCTTTCACACAGGGGATAACATAATCAAGAAACAAGCAACATTATAATATAAAAGCTTTGTTATGCTCAGATATGCAACACCATACTGTATATTGATATTTTATAGAAAATTGAAATCCACACAATAATAATACACCATATCGCCATCTAAGGCATTTCAGCTCTACAAGAAACCTCACTCGTCAAAGACTATGATCTATTGAAGGAATAGAAACTAAGGATACCAATACCCTTAAGATATATTGAAGGAATATTTACACTAAAACTACTTATGATCTATCCATAATTCTTCAAACAGGTAACTTGAAAATGAGCCATCTTCAATGAAGTTATGTCCATATATTTTAAGCATAACACTACGTCTATATTTCATAGGATCAACATGAATCATGCAACCATCAAGTACCTTTTGAGCAAGAAAGACGTTAAACCAAGGTTGATTCGGTAGATACTCCTTCTATACGAGTTCTACTATCTGCTACCAATATTTCAAAACCCAAGGAGTAATTCGCCATGGCAAGCAAAGTAGATTGGTCCAAAAATTAAAATCTTTTTCTAAACCAATTTAATTTGAATCTTTGACGCCAAATAAACGGTTCAAAGTATCTATACACAACTTATCAACTATGACACTAATCTGAATCAACGTTAGAACAATTGTTTTTCTTGCTATTGGAGTTGACTTAACTACATTTTTAATAGACGACTTTTGAGATCGAACTCCAATTTTTTTCTTGAGTTAGTGAATGTGCATATAGCTTTCGTCAACCTAATCTTTTTTGAGGGGATCATCAACATAATCTGGTTGATTGTACCATTAAACAAGGTTTTACTTACCCTTTTCTTTTAATTTTGTGCGTGTGACAGCTAACACACACAATATTAAGATAACCATCCAAGCAAACGAAAACAAACGTTAAAAATAGGAGTTAGGTTAAGTTGATTGCACCACGTTATCTATCAAGTGAGATCGTGATTAGCCAGCATATGAAGTGCAAGAGTGTGTAATTACTTCATGAAAAATAATATAGGTCAATTTGGTTTATTTTTCAAAAAGAAAATTACCGTTCGTTTATTTTATGAAAATCAACCATATATCTTTAAAAAAAATTCCTTTTGAGAAAAAAAAAACGTATAAAATTGTCGGATTTGAATCATCTCATGTCTTTTTTGTGCAACCTCCTCTCCTTTTATGATCTAAGGGTTGATTGGGTCATAAATGAACAAAAAACAGCACTAAAGAGATAAGGAAAAAAGTGAATGAGTGGCTTAGATTATGACAGAACAAACAACATGAGAGAAATGGTTGGAGAGAATCCAACCACAAAATTGTCATACGAGATCAATTATATCAAAAATATATCAATTATGTCATGCAACCTATAGTTTTTGCAAGTAAATCATTTGAGTAAAAAAAAAACTCATAAAAAAACCTAATTTGACCCATTAAGTGAATCAAATCGGTTCAAAAATGAGATATTTCATTTGTATCATAATAATTGTCATTTTAACATTTTTTACAATTTAAAAATAATTATCACAAAGTCACTAACCAAAAAATATATACACTGCCAAAAAAGATTATACACAAGGTGGTCTGACACTTAAGAGTTTCATATCATTTTCACTCGATAAATGACGTGGTGTTAGAAAGTGGTAAGACATTGTTTTTAACACTCCTCTGTTTTCATAGTTAATTAAGGACTCATTCCAACCTAGAAGAGAGAGTCACTCTAGACAAAAACTAACTACTAGATTATTCCTTTATCCAATTTAGAATGTGCCACCTAGCAAAGTACGAGGAACCCACGTTATCTATGCACTGTGGCGTCCAAAAGATCGTGTTAGGTTCTATTACAGTGTTTCATGGCCTACAAAAGAAGTTGCAAGGCGATGTCTTGATTTATCACTACTCATGTGCCTCCCATTTAGTATTCTACATCTTCAACCATGGGACTAAATCCTCGCATTTGATTTGATAAAACAAGACAACAACAATAACAACTGATTAAAGGCCACCTTATCTATCTTTAACCATAGTATTGATTATACATAGACTAAAAAAATCGTCACATCAACAACTAAAACAAGTGCTATTTAAGCAACTATTGAAAATGATCCTGGTTAAGACTTAGGTAGCTAGCAGGTAGCATGGACTGGACATAGCGTTGTTAATAATTTGTTGAATGAAACAGTCAGGTACATTTATAAACGTAGAAAGCATATGGCAAACAAAGTTCTTTTTTGACTCAATATGAACAACAAGTTGAAAATAGCTTAATTTGTGGGGGCAACTGATATATGGAAAAGCCGGAGGTTTGGGAAAGTAGGGAATTAAATATGAAGCCATGTATGTGGAGAAGTGGGGTGTCAGAGGTTCGAACCCCTGCCCCTGCATAAATTATGCAACGTCCCTACCAACTAAGCTAAGCTCACGGAGACTAAAAACTGTAAATTAGGTATTAATTGTTTTTGAATTTTTAAAGCTTTACTTTTTAATACATTATCGGTATAAATTTTAGACGTGATTGAAGAAAAAAGGTCAATATTTCACTTGATTTAACACCAAAAAAACGTTATGATTGATATATAAAATCAATTTACACTTACGATTTATACATGAATAAAACGCTTTTTAAATGTCACATTATATGGTTAGTTTGGTTTGAATTCAAGATAAGATAAATTTGTTTTTAATTATGAACAAAATTGGGAAGGAAGTCAACACAAGAATTAGCCTCCTTCTACATATGCTTTAAAAAGACGTTTCAATCTAAAAGATGGATAAAATAAAAGCAAAATGTCAATCAATGTTTACGGAACACTGGTTACGAAAACAAATATAATAGTATTGTATTAGAACTTATATAATCAATTTCTCGAAAGTGTTAAAAGTGTTGTTTTCTACTTAAAACTTACTGTTTTTCACTTCATTAACCGGCGTTTCGGAAACACTGATTATCATGACCAACTAATATCGAGTAAGAGAAACTTAAGAACTTCAATGTGAGTTGAAATGTATTGCTGAGTCTAAATATATAACAACATATAAAAATTGCATTCCACAAGAAGAGAAATAATTCCTTCTTTGATCATATGCGAGCTTGAAACTCAAGAAAAGACTCTATGGCTCAACCAAAACTTTACCCTTTACTATTCATTCCTCTATATATTTTCAGCTATCGTTAAGTACTTCCTCCCTCTCACAATATTTGTTACAAGTAAAGAACATCATTTTAAATTTTCAATGCAACTTTAATCGTTTATTTTTTAAGGGAGCTTCTACGGTGCAGTCAGGAAATTGACTCTTTTGAAAAAGTTAATTTTGATCTTAATGTTTGATTCATTTTTAAATTGTTGATTACCGAATAATGATCAATAGTAATTCATCTAGTAATGCTTGCAACATCTTGGGCTTACGGGTACTATTTTATTGCTAGTGTCTTTAACATACAAAAAGAGTTAATGATATTATGTGATAATCTTAAGTGTTACACTTTGTGGGGTGTTACACCTAAAACAAGGTAGGATAAAATTAGATTATGTGTAGTCTTGTTAATCTGATGAATTGATAATACTATGGAGATTGAACTTTTGATGCCACTGTACAAAAAGTGGGGTGTTATTCACTAAACTTTTGATGCTATATTGTTAACTTCATCAGAAAAGTCATTCTCATGACTTCACCGTATAATTTTCCATTTTTTAATTATACCTTGTAATAAATGTTATTTGTATCACTTCTCAAATTATTATTCTCCACTTAATATTTATGATAATGAAATAAGTACGTTAATGGTTAAAATGAATAACTTGGTAAAATATTCATTTTCTCTTTACAACAATAATGTGGTATAGACCAACTATAAATCTTTTTTTTTTTATTACTCTTTAGGACTTTGTTAGCTAGTTTGAAGGGAAATGGAGGAGATGACTTTCAAAAAAAGGAAAGAGTAAGTGGAAGAACTAGAAGAGCTTGTGAAGAGAGGTATTTGGAGAGTTTATTTTCTTAACAATATAAACATTTCTAAGTTGAGGGAACTCAACAATTATATTGGATGTGTTATGAATAATATTATTATGACGTGGATGTCCATATTTCTTAAAACTCTCTATGTTCCTTAACTCCTATAAATAAACTCCTATATTCTTTATTAGTGACACTTAGTCTTATGACTCTTCATGTACTTGTAACTTATCATATTTGTGTCATATAAATAGGACTTATATTTCAATGTAAAGTACACACAAGCGAAAGTGAATAATACAAAGGCTTTCATAATCTTCTTCTTCTTCTTTAATCTTGTCATAACAGGATGAGGGTTTTGGAAAGATTGTTAAGAAGCTAAAAATAAAAATAAGTGACAAATTCAAAATAAAAAAAAAGTAAACTTTTAAAATTTAGATGTGTTAAATAGACAATTTTCAAGATACATTATCTATTTTAGGTTTTTTTATCAAATATCATTTGAACATTTGTTAGAATTTCTCTTATATAAATTTTTCAAATTCAATCTTCGATAGTATAATTAAAAATATATTAATGATAAAAATTACTCACACTCTAAAGTCTACCATATTTTTTTCTTCCCTAAAAAGCCAAATGTGTGGATGGGCAATTGGCTTTGTTAGCTTACTAGTAGATTGATTGAGCATTGCTGTATAATTAATGTACTCGACAAGGAAGAGCAAAGAGAAAGCAGCACGAGTGAGTTGGATACCGACAACGTGTGATAGTTTTTTGTCCATAACATGACTTTCCAACTGACAACTGTTATCCACTTTACAGAGACATCCTTCTTAAATTCAAATTGTCATCTATAGTATACAGATAGCCGCTTATTTAAACAACTTTGGATTGGATAGGGTGGCAAAATAGAAATATTACGAATCAATTAATTTACTGTTTAGCTCTCTATTTTTATGCAATATGGTCCGGTTGCTAATGAATGGAATCATGCTTTAGGAAGAGGACATTTAACTTCTGAACCTTGTATGTGGGTAATATATAAATATGCTCCCTCAGCTCTTTATTATAAGAATTTTATTTATAAAAAAACAGTCTGCCACAACTTTAAAAAATAAATTCTACCTTCTATCCAATGTTTGTATTTTTAATATTAATAAATGTATTTAATTTTTCACAATTTTTTATAAGGATACATTTTGTAAAAAATATTCAAAAAGTTACAATAAATAATGATTGAATTGTTTTTTTTATATATATATTTTCTTCTTATAATAAGGACTGAAAGAAGTAGTAATTTATTTATAAAAAAAATAATAGTAGTAATTTTAGGTTCAATTTCGAATTTGAAGATAAAATACTTATAAATTATCACATTAGGATTAAAAAATCATTATTTTTGGAACTAATATTAATTTTTTGAAATCAAAAGACCCAACTCTTGCTTTAGGTCAAATGGAGGATTAAAAAAGTATTTAAGTTTATTGGTGATAATTGAATGATTGAAAAAGTTAAA
Organism: Medicago arabica; assembly: GCA_946800305.1. Classification (NCBI taxonomy): domain Eukaryota; kingdom Viridiplantae; phylum Streptophyta; class Magnoliopsida; order Fabales; family Fabaceae; genus Medicago; species Medicago arabica. The sequence continues at coordinate 51,942,929 of OX326968.1, forward strand.
AATGCATTTGTTCTCTCGAAAGAGTCATAATGTATCTATGGGAGGTCGACTTGTTCTCTTGAAATTTGCTTTGCTTAGTTTTTTTCTTCTTCAAAACTCCTCCATATTTAGAATTAAGTATCTTTTTAAATCTTCTTTTATGAGGTGGTAGTGAGGTGGCTCTAAAAATTCATCGGATTAAGTGGAAAACTATTTATTTGTCAAAAGAAAATAGGGATCGAAAGGTTCAAACTCTTAAAGCATATAACCATGTCTTGCTAGATAAGTGGTGTTGGAGGTGCGAGGGAGAGACTATCTTTCAAAATTTTAGAGAAAGTATTGATAAATATGGGGCGACAAATAGATGTGTGTGCGTGTAGGGGGAGTGAAAATCTTGATGTTTGGTTTTAGATCATCTCTCAAATGTGGTTGAAAATGGTCATGATACGTCTTTTTGATGTGATTCTTAGTTAAATGATGACAACTAATCAACACTAAATAGTGGAAGGAATCTTGAATATGAGTATACGGTTGATGGAAGGGGAGAACAAACATGTTTCAATGAGAAAAGAAGATAACATGGAATGTATCAAGTTGTTGTCTAGTGTTTCTTTGCTGGAAAATGCAAAAGGTACTTGGTCTTGGAATCATAAAACATGATAATTCTATTTGGTCAAAGAAGCTTATCATATGATCGGATCATATGACAATTTCGATGATTCTCAGTTAGGTAACGCGTCTTGACACAAAATTGGTACCTATGATGGTATTATTATTTGTATAGAGATTGATCAAAATAGATGACCAACAAAAGTAACCTGCTTCGAAGAGGTGTTTCATATTTTATATTCTCATTTAACCTTATCTTATAGCGGTTTTTAATGAAATTATACACCATTTTACTTTTTTTACTTATCTGGTGTTCGATAAAGCTTTGGTGGATGTAATGGTAGGCTTAGGGTTTAATTATGTAATACACAATAATAGCTTGACTCGTACTATTCAGTTTATTGAGTAAGCTCCTTGTGGTAAACATGTGAAGGAAGGTACGTTCTGTGGTTGACATATATTAAGTCTACTTGAAAATTCATAAATAACATAATTTTTTGTTAATAGGAGAACGACTCACGACCTATTATTAACATGATGACAGTTCACTAAGACTTGTAAATTTTTTGTTGATGTTCATCACCTTTATGTTTCAGTGTTGTTTTTTTTTTTTTTGAGCAATATGTTTCAGTGTTATTAATGGTTAAGGTTTGGGTCCTATTTACAATTTTGATATCATTAACTTTAATATTTTCTGTTTATTCATAATAACACTGCTTGTGTAGTAAATAGTGTTGTTAACATGTATTCATCAAACAGGTCGTGTATATAGTGTGACAAGACCAAATCTACAGCGCTTAAACATCCATACAATGAAAACTCTTATTATTTCACTTTTAAAAATTATCTCACTGGGTATCTAAACACTGTATTTAATATTGTGACCATAAGATACTTACTTGTATTCATCTTAGCTTTTCAAAAAGAAATTATTCAAATCAAATACAAACTTTTTTAACATGAACGAATGTGTCACTAATATAAATAAAAAAATTCTTTTTAAGTTTATTGAATAATTGATGTATTTAATCTGTATTATAAATCAAATACACCAATTATTCAAAGACCTAAAAAATGATTTTTTTGCTTAGGGTTAACAATGTCTCAAGACACTCTTTAAGGATTCTAAATTGAGATATTAATCTTTCAAAATGTTTTTTAAGGCATTCTTTAAAAAAATAATTAAATAGTTCGTCTTTCAATGTATTGAATACACAAATTTTTATAAAAAATTTATTTTAACTAGATAAAATGAAATATATTATATTAACAAAGCATTCAACCCAACACAAAGAGTGTCAGGACAAAACACTTACAATTTACAAATAGTTACAATGTCAAAATAGAAAGAAAAAAGAAGAGTTGCAAGCTAAAAGTAAAAAACAATAGGGGATTAAGCTACAATGTATGATTTAAAAACAAGAGAGCATTTCTTGTTTTCAAACACTAAAAAGAGATTTTCAAACACATTTCGCACTTATTTCTCGCATCCCAACACAATTCTATTGTAATTTTCTAACGCTAAAATTTTAAGCTTCTCAGTATTCGTGCATTTACGATTGTTTTGACTGAAAACAAACAAGCACTTAATTTTATCTACTAGTTGTTGCAACAATTTCACTTTATTTATAAAAGCTCATCATTTAAAGTTTTTAAAAGTACTTCGAAAGTCATTCGTTAACGTTTCCTTTTTATTTATAATAATGACCAATGAAAATACATCTTAAAAATATATTAACTTCGAAAAATATTTGTTAACATTACCTTTTTACTTATTATAATAAATAAACAAAGAAAATACATCTTAAAAAAATATCAATGAATGAACATAAACATATTGTAAAAGCTTAATTACACTTTTGATCATCGTATTTTGACCAGCTCACGAAAAGATTTAATAACAGTTTTAGATCTACCTCCTATGTTCAACCATGAAATAAACAAAGAATAAAGCATGTGGGTACAAGAAATACACTTTATTCAGCACACTACAAAAAAAAACCTAATTTCTAAGATATGTTTCAAATTAGAGTTTTTTTGGTTAGTGTGCTTAATATAGTAGATTCTTTGGACCCACATGTTTTATTCCTTGTTTATTTCATGGTTGAACATATAAGGTATGTCTAAAACTGCCATAAAACTGTCATTTGATAGTTTAGGATCAGTGTTCGATTTTAAAAGAAGCATGATCATTTTCGTGTGCTGATCAAAATGCGAGGACCAAAAGTGTAATTAAGCCTATTATAAACGACAGCATGGATGAATGATGAATCCCATTCAAAGCACATACCATACCATCTATCCCGCAATGGATAAAATGATTGATTGAATGAAAAATAAACATCGAAGAGAAATATAAAAGAAATCATATAAAAAACCGGTCAACAAGACTTTCCATGTGCTTCTCCAGCTTGGGTCCATTTTCACGCTGATTTCATTGGAAACGTATAAAGTGCAGTATGTATAATATGGTTTCTCTTTCAAGTTTTAGATTCAGAAGACTCAACAAAAGGTCAAACACTCAACCAACACAAGACAAAAATGTTGGTTTACCTGCCCAAACCTTTCAGTGCTACTTTTTTTTTTTTTTTTTTTGAATAAGCCTTTCAAATTTCAATGCTACTAAAACTTAAGAGAAATGAACACCTTTATTTTTTTGGCACAATAAACACTTTTTATTATGAAGAGGTTGAAAACAAATATATTTTCCAATAAATGACTCTTTTGGGAAGTATTTAATTTTCTCTTAGAAAAATACTAATATATGCCTCTCTTCTTTTGGGTACAAAAATACTAATGTATGCCTTTAACATGTGTCTTTAAAACATATGGAGACACATTAACATCACTCTTTTTTTTTTTTTTTTTTTTACAAATCTCAAACAACAATAAAGTTACTTTTTACTCAATTATTTTATTGTTAATATGACATGTCATTTGTGGAGGAAACAAAATGGCATTTTATTGCCTTTGCCAAAAAAAATGGCTGAGTGAATATACTTCCTCCAATCACTCTATACCACAAATATTTCGTTTACAAATTCAATCATCTATACTACTCCCTCCGTTTTTAAATATAAGCAAAATTTACTTTTTAGGTTCATTCATTTAATGATGTATGTGGTGCATATTATGGACCACATACATCATTAAATGAATGAATCTAATAAGTCATTTTTGCTTATATTTTGATACGGAGGGAGTATATATGTAATGAGAATATGAGATTTTAGAGGAATTTTGTGTTGATTTTTTTGTTATTTCAATTATACTCTTATACAAATTTTCCTATAATAATATTATACTATTTGTGTTATTAAAAATGATAAGAATTTTTATTATATTAGTTATATTTGTTATCAAAAAATTTATGTAAAATATCGTCTGTTAATTTATGTAAAATAAGTACAAATTTCTTTTGTAAACATTCTTTTTGTTTTTTCTAATGTTTTTTGAGCAGTTTTTTCTAATCTTTGTAAATCTTCTTTGAGCTTTAAAATTTTCGTTTCTGTTTTTTTTTAATAAGCTTTATAATATATAATATTTCCAAAAAATATTCCCTACTATGAATTGTTGGGCGCACTAAAAAAAAATCATTGCAAAAGAAAAATACACAATCTCAATGACGGCTCGGGAAATATAGTTCACCGAATTGCTAATTTGGTATGCTACGTAGTCCCTGCAGAAAACTAAAAATAATTTGAAGGAAAATTTGATTTTGTTTTCTATGCTTTCTAGAAAATGAAAGAAAATAAAACATGGATTTGACCACGTAGAAAATCTTCCATTACATTGTGGACACCTACTTGTTTGCTTTTGATTATAGGAACTGCAATTACCTTTCACACCTTCCACTTCTTTTGCCTTCACCTTCCAAAACTTACGAATATGTGTTAGTCTTGATGATGAATGATTGGTTCCCCATCAATTTTGAAGGAGTTAAAATTGATTTTACAGGAGCATAAATTTTGAGGAAGGATCTTAGTTGAACTAAGAAATTAAAAGAGTTAAAGAATAAAAGGTTTATTATTTTAATATCAACAATGAAAAAAAAAATTAACGCAACAATTAACGTACTATATTTGTCATTAAAAAGAATATAAATTTTGTCATGTTTGGAAGTTATTGAGTAAAATTTATTTTATTTACAAAATTTATTTTATCTTGAAGACAAAGTGTATAAAATTATGAATATGCTACATAATGTTGAATTTGTAAGTCCTTTTAATTATCTATCAATTATGCTCCGTTGTTTGAAACCAACCACCATATGCTCTCAAAGTTGGAGTATTTTTCACAGGTCTTTTCCATATCTTCCATGATAAACTTGTTAAGGCAACCAATTTCAAAACTCTCCCATACACGGAGCTCACCCTTTGATAATTGATATTGTCATTATGATATTTTTGGAAATAACTACTATGGTGCAAAATCAGAGTAACTTCCATTCTAAAGAACAACAACATAAACACTAATTAACGACAAAGACAAAAACATTAACATTCAAAATTTTCTTTAACCTTAAACCCTAGATAAACAAGATGAACAACAAAAGCTCCAAATATTACTCTATGATGATAAGGAAGATGAAAATAGATAATTTTGCATGCACAAAACAAGAAGAAGAAAAAACGTTTTATGTTTCACCAACCTTCCTCGATGTCGTTTATTTCTTAGACATAGAGTACACACTTCTCTTCAACTTTCATTAACCATCTTGAAGAAAAGGCGAGAAACAACACCATGAATGGTGGCGTACAATGGTTCTACGACATAGATGAAAAGTTGATTGAAGGGAATGAGAGTGAGAGTTCTGTCAGTTGTAGTAACAAAATGAAACAAGTAAAAAAATATTAATAATATATCTTATGAATTAACTTTTGATCAACCATCAATTTGATCTCGGATGTCAAATCATCAACCTATTTGTCCCCATAAAAAGGACACATCCACTTTTTTTAAAGAGTTAACGTTATAAACTAACGTCACAAATCAACATGACTAACAAGTTAATGAGTTAAAAATTATTTTGTATTTTCATATGAGTTAGAAATTACTATGAGAACAAATACACACTCTAAGACCAAAACGATAAATTCCACATATTAAACTATAAATAACTATGATATCAATCTTTAATTTTCTCAATTTTTTTTTTTTGGTACAATAATTTTCTCACTTTTAACCCAACCAACTTTAAAAAGTAGCCACCTATATCTATATAATAAATAAATATATATGGAAAATAGTTGAAGAGGGGTAACATGGTAATTTTTCGAAGAGAACTAGGAAAACATTTTGAAAGAGAAATAAGGAGGGCAAGGTAGGGTAGACATAGACACAAAGTATAGCAACACTATATATATTGATTGATTGAAGTCGATGTAATGTCAATTTCCTATAATCACTACTCCAAACACCATAGTCCAATTTTTTTCCAAAACAAAACTATACAACCCAATTTAAATAATCTCTCATTTATTTCCACAAATTAAGAAGAGAGAACCTATCATCTAAAATTACATAATAGCCCTTTCCTTCTTCTTCCTCTGATTTCACCTTCTCTTCCTTCTTCTCTTCTCATTCTCGTTTGTTCACCATCTTTCTCTTCCTCTTCTTCACTCTGGTACGCAATTACGTAAATCTCCTCTGATCTACACTTCACCTTAACGTGCTTTTCAATTTAATCACTTTTTTTTTTCTCTTTCGAATTTATAACTTTCATAAACCTTCAAAGATCCAAGCTCGCAATTAATAAACAAACAAAAAAACCGTTTTTTCTGCATTTTTCCTCGTCCAACTCGTTATTTTAAGTTTTTTTTTTTTTTTTAAATTTAATTTTGAAATTATCGAGAGGTGGGTGCAAATTATGCAATGATTCATCGTGTTCGTTGTGAATTTTGAAGAATTGAATGAAGTTGCGATTTTCGTTTTCGATTGCAATGTGTGTTAATTTTTTTCTTTTTGTTGCTTATAACTTTTCTTGTTTTGCGGTGTTTTCTAGATTCGGACTCAGATCTACACAGTTATTACTTGTGTACTTTTGGTTCAGTCATTGTGAAATTTTCATAATCACTTTTTTCCGTTCTAGAATTTTCGTTTGGAAACGTGAGAAAATAAACTTGCCATTTTAGATTATGTAGAATTTCTATACTCTTAACCTTTGTTTTTTTCACTATCACTGAGATTTTACCCACTCTGAGTAAAAGCTTATCATGATTATGTCAATGAAAAAAAAAAAAAAACTTGTGACGTTTTTTAGGTTCACTAGTTGAAGTTCTTAATCAGAAGTTGCAAAATATTATATGGATCTGTTCTGAAAATTGAAGTTTTTATTTTTTATTTGTATTGGAATAAGGTTTACCTTTTATTTATGCATTGTTTGGATAAGTAGCTTAATTTGCAGGGCCTTGTTTGGATAAGTAGCTTAATTTGCAGCTTATAGTATAAGCAATTATCATGATAAACGCATGCTAGTTATTAGCTGTAACAAGAGATAAAATAAAGTTAAATTGTTTTTTTTGAATAAGCATAAGCTGTTTTTATGAGCTAATCTTGGAGAGCTTATTAAATAAGCTGAAAACAACTCATGAACATGTCATAAGTTGTGTACATATATTCTCCTAAATAGTATCGTTTCAAATAAGTCAATCCAAAGGGACCCTTATTTCCCTTTGTATTTGTTATATAATATGAAATGTTGATATTGTTTGTTATTAGGGTGAAATATGATTATGTATGGTGTTGATACATTTTTTATAGGATTCTTCATTTTTAACCTGCTTCAATTTAACATGCAGCTGCTGTAAAAAATAGAATCTCATTATGGTGGCCACTGCCGCTGCTTTTTTCCCTGTTACTTCATCCTTGCCGGACTCTGGTGGCAACAAAATTGGTGGTGGGAATGCGAACCTTGGAGGGCTTAAATCTAAACATGCATCTGCTGGCTTGCAAGTAAAGGCAAATGCCCATGCCCCTCCGAAGATTAATGGAACGAAAGTTTCTACATCTGTAGAAAACTATAAGCATGAGGATGTTTTACCGTCGTCGCAATCCTCTAGGACTTTTATCAACCAGTTACCTGACTGGAGCATGCTTCTTGCTGCTATAACAACGATTTTCTTGGCAGCTGAAAAACAGTGGATGATGCTTGATTGGAAGCCAAGACGGTCTGACATGCTGATTGACCCTTTTGGTATTGGCAAAATTGTTCAGGATGGTCTTGTGTTCAGTGAAAACTTTTCTATCAGATCGTATGAAATTGGTGCGGATCGAACGGCGTCTATAGATACTATAATGAATCATTTGCAGGTATAAAAATGAATCTTTATTTATGGTCTTGGGAGATAAAAAGTTGGTTAGGCTTGTATATTAACTCGCTGTGCAGAATAGATAGTGGCAGCCTCATACAATCTTATATGTATATTACAATTATTTGTTTGATAACAGGAAACTGCACTTAATCATGTTAAAACTGCGGGGCTTCTTGGTGATGGCTTTGGTTCTACGCCTGAAATGTGCAAAAAGAACTTAATATGGGTAGTTGCGCGGATGCAAGTTGTTGTTGATCGTTATCCTACGTGGTAAGTCATCCATACTCATCACTTGTTCTATGTGTAATTTGCATATGTATCTATGTTAGAATGCCATTTCTCTGTTAGTTGTTTTGATCTTTATAAGGAACGGTAATTCTAAATGTCTCATGTTAATTATTGAACCTTCTGCATTTATTTAGCAGTTTATGTACCTTGTTTATCAGAGTTGGCTTCTTGGTGTGAATTGAAGTTAGATAACCTGTTATGTGGATTATTATGGATATTCTGAATCTGCTCTCATTTGACATCAAGTGTCTATTTTTTCAGGGGAGATGTTGTTCATGTGGAAACTTGGGTTTCTGCATCAGGCAAGAATGGTATGCGTCGTGATTGGCTTTTACGTGATTATAATACTGGGGAAATCTTGACGAGAGCCTCCAGGTAGAAATCATTTTCTGGAGTTCTTTATCCTCTTCCTTTTGCAGCCAGAAATAAACTTGTTTTGAAAGGTTTTCTGAATGTGCATGAAGGATAGTTAGACAACTTTGAATCCTACACACTTTTATGAAGTCGTGAGAACAACTATTTTTCTAAATAAACAAATTTATCAAAACTGAATTTTGAGAAATTCATTTTGCATTTAGTAAAGTTAAAGACAGTTACTCTAAGCATGTCGTTTTACTCCATATAAGAATCTGTAGAACAACTTGTATTGTTTTAGTTCATTACTAAGTATAAGCCCGGTGCATATAAATCACACTGAGTCACTGATATTGAAATTAGTGACATCTATCATTTTTTGATCTTGGTGGTGGTTTTCGTGATCGACAGTGTTTGGGTCATGATGAATAAACATACCAGAAAGCTGTCCAAAATTCCGGAAGAAGTCAGAGGAGAGATAGGTTCTTATTTTGTGGAATCTGCACCAATTCTGGAAGAAGATGACAGAAAACTGGCTAAACTTGATGACAGCTCAGCAGATTATATCCGCTCGGGTTTAAGTGTATGTCCATTCTTTGTTGTTATTGCTATCATTAATTTATTTTGTCAACTTACCCTAGATGCTGTTTCCTAATTAGATTACATATTGTGTCTGTGCTTTCAGCCTAGATGGAGTGATCTAGATGTCAATCAGCATGTTAACAATGTGAAGTACATTGGCTGGATTCTGGAGGTAGTTTTCTGTTCTTTTCATCTTTAACAACTCCAATTATTTGTCCTTTCTCTCTCTTTTCACGGACAAATATCTTGAAATGTGATAAAATTAAAAAAATTCTGGATGGATTGAAAGTGAGAATCATAATTTGACTAGCTTAAGGTCTTTTGCGGGCTGAGTAATTATACTCCAGACAAACCGTAGTCTTTAGTCTGTAGAAGTCAACCCAATTAACTTTCTGCAAAGTAAGGGTGTGCTCATGTGAGGCTGATGAAAATGATTGATACGGTAGTCGAAGATAAAGTTCTTTTTCGAAAAACAAATGTTAGTGTAGCTAGTTCTAACATTATGTTGTTTATGGTGGGGATCAAACCCTCTTTCTAGTATCATTACCAGGCTGATGAAAATTATTGATATGGCAGTTGAAACCTACTATAAAGTTCTTTTCTAAATAACAAATGTTAGTTTCATTAGTGTATTGTTCGGAGTGGAGATCAAATCCTCTCTCCTTGTCATTTCGCTCTTTCACTCCCCCACCTCAACAATGAGGCCCACCTTATATCTCAAAGTCTAAGATGAAGTATTTTATTTGCCATAGTGGTTATTGACATTTGATGCCTCACAGGTATTGACTTGTGATCAAGCGAGGGACGTGCAGTCACTTTAAAAATGAAACATGATATAACTTGGTGGTAATAAATTAATACTCCCTCCGGTCCTATTTATAAGAAACAAATGACTTTTTAGATTCATTGAATAATTGATGTATCCGGTCTAGAATAGACCGGATACATCAATTATTCAACAGACCGGATACATCAATTATTCCATGAATCTAAAAAAGTGAGTTGTTTCTTATAAATAGGACTGGAGGGAGTAATACAAATAGTACGCAGTACTTAAGAGAACGCAGAAAGTTAAACAACATGATGTGATGTTTCAACTTTTGTAAATCACTTTTACTTCCCCCTAATTAATTAGTTACATGTAGATTTCTTGGAGATAATACACCTTTCATTGTTTCGTTTGTTATGTGATGGGTTGATCACATCTGGATTCTTAACCAAAGGGTTGTGCTTTGATTTTTGCAGAGTGCTCCACAGTCAATCCTCGAGAGTCATGAGCTTTGTGCTATGACTTTGGAGTATAGGAGGGAGTGTGGCAAGGACAGTGTGCTCCAGTCCCTAACTTCTGTCTCTGATGCTGGTGTTGGTAATCTAGCTCAAAGCGGCCGGATTGAGTGCCAGCATTTGCTTCGACTTGAAGATGGGGCTGAAATTGTGAGGGGTAGAACTAAGTGGAGGCCCAAACCTGTGAACCACTTTGATATTGTGAATCAGGTTCCAGCAGGAAGCACCTAAGGTTTTGAATGGTTCATGGTTGGAATCATATCAGTCTCTTCCCTAGGGTTAAACTGGTTCTAACCTTTGAAGAGTTTTGCTTGTGTTTGTCCAATCTACATGTCTTATAATATACCTTCTAATTTGTGTTGCTTTGGTGCGTAAAAGGGGGGGAAAGTACCATAAATCTCATTGTAATTAGCTCCTGCTCTACTCTATCTCTCTCTGCTCATCCAAATTTCATTTATTTTCTGGTTGCTATAGTGCTAGGCTGGCTGTCTTCAATATTTAATTGTTTGATTAAAATGGCTAGGCATGTATATTATTATTCTTTTCTCTTGGCCCTTCTAAAGATGCAAATTCCTTTGTGAACACAGCACAATAATTATTAGCATGTAATCAGAAATGATTTGTTCGTCCAATACAACTGTGATTGTATGCTCCAGCTTGTATGTATACAGACGTCCCACATGGGAATTATTGGGTGCACAAATTCCCTTCTTCTTTAAGCATGTTATAATAATACACATTTATCTTTTAATGCAATGTCTAGGATATTGTGGGGAACTTTACATGTGCTATCGTGTCTAGTCCACATTTTGCTTGGTACCTATGATTGATTGGGTTCGTCATTCATGTCTTTTATTGGACTTAAAAATAGATTTAAGGTTGATGTTCTTTGCCGCTTGGTACATGCATAATAACGTGTTCAGGTGAAGGTCTATTTTTATTTGTCTCATCTAAAGTGAAGAGGTGTATTTTCATATTTTGGATGAGCAAAAATTGTAACTTATACTATAGGGTAAATTACACGTACCTCCCTTGAGGTATGTTAATATGTCACTTACACCCCTTCTATTTTCAGAAATGACACTAACCTCCCTTGACTGTAACAGTGTTAAACTGGCGTTAGAAAATACAGAGAAAAACTCAAACTTTTTATATACGTTTTACACCATCTTCCACCATAAAGATTTTATCAACCAAATTTGTTCTATTTTGTGTGCCTCTTATGAAACAGAGTGGTGCTGCCCACAAAATCGACATCACCAACATCATAGAATTTGGGTAAAATCTAACAGCACAATTAGAACCCACTTTTATGATAGCATGTATTGTCATCCGAATAATTTACACTCAATTTCTTTATACAATGAATTTCATGATAACACTCATTTTTTTAGAGAACTCATTTGCCAAATTTGGATTCGTAGATAGGGCTGTATCCATCAACATTAGAACTATATTTTTCCACAAAGGCACAAACTAGTAAACACCCTTTCCCTTTTGTTTCCTGTCAGAAGCATCAAGTCCATTAGATTTAGGCAGTTACATAAGGTATGACAATCTTAATCTTCTTGACGCTACCGGTCACAACTTTGAAAAAATTCCTCCAACTGAAGACTTCTCAACAGTGAACAGGGTTGGTTTGAGGTAGGTTTGTGTCTACTATAAAATTAGAGGGGAGGTTTGAGTTATTTAAAGAGAATTTAGGGGAGGTCTCTGTAATTTTCCCTATAGTATAATAATAATCACCTTCAATGTGAAAAATTGGATTATATAGGTATAGATTCTATCCGTTTTATTATATATCATTTGCTTAATTTTGAATCAAAATAATTTTATATTTACCTTTTGAAATATATTTAACTTTCAAGGTATCTAATTCCTTTCGTTTGACTTGTATATTTGAGAATAACTTATTCAAACTTAATATTACGGCTCATTATAGAGCTTTGTTGGCATAGTGGCAAGTCTCTTTTAGGTTGTCTCGAAGTATAGTCACGAATGATAAGTATAGTCTCCTTTAGGTTGTGTTCCTAGATAAGGATATTTCTTACTCATTTTTATATACTAACATTATTTTGGCGGTACATATTTTTTGCTTTGTATAGATAGATAATAGAAAATAGGAAGAGTTTATGAATTATGGTTCAAGTTGTAAAAATATTGAAATTGCTAGACTGCCAGGGTTTCAACTCATTTAATTATGAGGGTAAGTTTTTAATGTTTGTTATCATTTCGTTCATCTAAAAAAAAGTTAACATATGTTTAGATATTTGTTAAAGAACCAAATATAGTAAAGAGGGATGCTATACAATACGAACTACACAAAAATGAAATTTGACAAATTTAATTTGTAACAATTGTTTACAATTTAATGTTTTTATTTGATGAGTTTAATTCGTAGCTGATTTCTTTTAGCGGAGAAAAGTTCGATTGTTGTTATTTAGAATTATATATTTTTTTGATTAAGATAAATTAGCCCATTTATATTAACTTTAGAAAATATTAAACTTGAGAGCTCAATGAGAAACACACTTTTATGTCCTAAGCCAATACAAAAAACGATATATTTATGAATTACCCAACACATTTTTGTTACAAAAAAAATACCAAACACATGTTGCTTCAAATAAAAGTGGATGCGGTGTTTCTGTTTATTCTATTATTGGGAGCATGTGTGTGTCTCTCAATCCTATTAATCATAGTAAAATCACTATGATTAAAATCAAACCTTAGAAGAAAACAAAATTCAAATGAAATGTTTACACTCGAGTAAAATCACTATATATTAGAGGCTCTGTCTTGGGACCCTACCACTTATCTGAATGATTGTTTTTTTTATTTAATTATCTGAAATGAATGATTTATGACTGTCCTTAAAATAAATACTGTATATTTTAAAAGGGGAATACTTTTTTTTAGAATTATGAAATTATCTGAATGATTGTCCTTAAAATTATTATAAAATATTGCCATATTTTAAGGTTCCAAGACAAAAAATAGTCCAAAAGGAAAATTCTTGTAGCTGATGAACAAAAATAAAAACAGCTATTTGAGTCTATATTTTTGTTTGAGAGTAAATTAGAACACTGAATTTTAGAAGCTTACGTCCACTCCTCAGTTTCAGAGAGGAAATAAAGAAAAAGAAAAAGTGATTTTGGGGGGTGTGAGAGCGTTGGGAGCCAGTAAATTTCACTTTCAAACGTTACTACTAAGTCAGAATTATGGATCGTGATATCTGATTTCAGATATATGAAATCAATCACTGGCAGGTAGCAGACACGAGTTGCAGGTTCAAAATTGCACGTGGCTTTTCATTCACCGCATAATTTGGGATATAGTACATTTTTTTTTTTACATCATAGCATATACATGGTACTAGCATTGCACTATCATCAAGTATCAATAATATCTAAGACTTGCATAACGAGTTAGACTGTGTTTGGTAACACAAAAAAGCTAGCTTATAGCTTGTTGGACTAGCTTATAAGCTCGTTGGATGAAAACGTGATGTGTTTGGTAACAAGCTTTTCTTACGAGCTTATGGGTGTGTTTGGTAAAAAGAAGCTATAAGCTAGCTGATAGCTGAAAAGCTAGCTTATAGCTGATGGCTGATAGCTGATAGCTTATAGCTAAAAGTTAGCTGATTAAAATAAAAAGTGTTTGGTAAAATTAGCTGTTGAAGTAGCTGATAAATATAAAATGACGTAAAAGGGCATGTTTGTGTTTTTCATTATAAATCATATATACAATTTTTATTACTTAATGTATTTCTTTTTCAATGTTTAAATTTATTTCAAAATATTTTCATCTCCCAGATGATAAATGTACTTATTAATTCAATTGATAATTTTTATTTAACAAAACTTTCTTTTCATGAATTTTACTTAGACTAAACTTGCATCACTATTTATTGTAAATTTTATATAAAATTATTTATCATTGAATTAAGAGCATGTAAAAAGGAATGTGAACAAGAAAATTTGAAAAGCTCGCTTATTAAAAATAATGTGTTTGGTGAAATTAGTTGTTGAAGTGACTGATAAATATAAAATGACATAATAGCACATGCTTTTTTTTTAAGTATAAATTATATACACATTTTTTTACTTATTTATTTATTTTTAAATATTTGAATTTATTTTGAATCACTTTCATCTTCAAAATGATAAATGTTTTTTATGAATTATTGATATTTTTTATTTCACTGAAATGGTCTTACTATTTGTTGTAGATTTTATTTAAAATTATATTATATTATATGAATTAAAAGCAAGTTAAAAGAAAAGAAAGAAAGAAAATATATATATATATATATATATATATATATGGATAGTAACGTGCAAGTGGTTAGGTGCATCAAAATATAATGAGTAGTTTCTTTTTTTCTTTTCTAATATAAAAAAAATGGGTAGTTACATATGAATATGGGTAGTTTTTTCTTATTAAAAAATAATTAAATAAAACTAATAAGGTTAAAATTGGAAGAAAATATAAAAAGCTAAAAGCTATAAGCTAAAAAGCTACTTGAATTAGCTTCTCAAGAAACGCTATAAGCTCGTGAGAAAAGCTAATTACCAAACACGTCATGTTTTCATCCAACAAGCTTATAAGCTAATCCAAGAAGCTATAAGCTAGCTTTTTTGTGTTACCAAACACAGCCTATAGCTTTTTTTGAAAAGCTATTTCAAGTAGCTTTTGAGCTTATAGCTGGTAGCTTTTTATATTCTCTTCCAGTTTTAACCTTATTAATTTTATTTTATTATTTTTTAATTAGAAAAAACTACTCATATTCATATGTAACTACCCACTTTTTTTATCTTAAAAAAAAAACTACCCACCTTTAGTGCAAAACCACTTGCACGTTACCACTTACTACCATATATTTTCTTTGTTCTTTTTCCTTTTTTTTTTAACTTGCTTTCAATTCATATAATATAATATAAAGTTTTAAATAAAATCGGCATCAAATAGTAAAACCATTTTAGTGAAATAAAAAAATATTAATTGAATTCATAACAAACATTTATCATTTTGGAGATTAACGTAATTTAAAATAAATTCAAATATTTAAAATTAAATAAATAAGTAAAAAAAATGTATATAATTTATAAAAAAAATAAAAAATAAAAACATGTCCTTTTATGTCATTTTATATTTATCAGTCACGTCAACAGCTAATTTTACCAAACACATTATTTTCAATAAGCGAACTTTTCAGCTATAAGCTATCAGCTATCAGTCATCAGCTATAAGCTAGCTTTTCAGCTATCAGCTAGCTTATCAGCTATCAGCTAGCTTATAGCTTGATTTTACCAAACAGAGCCTTAGTGGATTGAGAAGACTCTGTCGTTTCAAAATATATTTAATTTTTGTAATGTGTATTATTTATTAGATTTATTTTGATCATATTTTTTAGCTAATGTATAAATATAAATATTAATATGTAAGATGTTATTTGATTTGTCTCGACAAATATTTTTAAAATATTAAATTTTTATAATTTTTTACTTTAGATAATTAAAGATATTAACGGTCAAAATTGTGCATTGGCATATGTGAAGTAGTTGATTTTGACATGTATTTTGAAACGAATGAAGTATAAACTTTGTGATTATTCTTTTGGGTCTTGTTAACAAGTGTCCTAAAGGTATCGTTTAAGAAATCCATAAAAAGAAATTATGCCTTGAAAATATAAGTCAAATACTTGTTGAAGTTATAACCGTACAATTTTTGATGTAAAAGTTAATACTTTTAGATGCTTAAACAATGTTCTTAAAACACTTGTTAACATTATTCCTATTCTTTTATGATTTTAGGGTTTTGTTTAACATGCATAAAAAAATTGATGTTGCATCATATACAAGATTATTTTTCGACATTGATGTTGAGAAATATATATAATGTTTTAACTTAACATAATCATTCTTTCAAAAAAAAACTTAACATAATCAATTTTTTTTTAGGGAACTTGACATAATCATGTTAAATGTCAAAACAGAAAGATCCATCCATTTACGTATATCGAATGTTGATGACATGAGTGATGGACGGCATTTTTCACCATTTAGCTATGCTATGCATGCTTACAGTGAAGTTAAGCAATTTCTTTTTGTGCCCCTTTCGTGTTATGTTTGCTCTGGTTAGAAAATTGTTTATGAGAGATTGAAATGATTGAATCCTGAGAAGAAATTTCAAGTTTTTTTCTTTCTTTTTTTTACTTAAAAAGATATTTCATGGATACACATAAAATTGTTTAATGGTATATTAAGGAACACCGGTGTTAAATCATTTGGGTTGGTCTAGTGATATTGACTTGATATCTGAGAGTGTGTTCATCCTCGATATCTCAGGTTATGTTTGAAGTGTCAAACCTCAATGAATTTGTGAGTTTCTTTTTTTTTAACGGATATTTTTTATCAATAATCAAACCACTATACAAGACAAATAGAGATCGACGAGAAAAAAAAACAAGCAAAGAATGTCGTATATAAACGGAACATCCAAAAGAAAACCTATACACTCCGGACATTAAAAACACCAATAAATTTGTGAGTTGTATTTTACATATTTTTGCTCGTGTAGAAGTTTTCTCTAATGGTTGACTCAACAATTGTATAAGAGTTGTTGGTTTGACTGACTCTTGCATCAAAAGTCGCCATGTTCTGTTAATGACGGGTGCTAACGGTCATCCACATGTGTGTGAATAAAAAAATCCCGTTTGAGGGGGAGCATATCCAAATAAATGGATTGGTCTTACACTTGAGGAAAAATATGAGCGAGTTAGAAGTCTAACATTAATGAAAAAGTGAATCTTGAACAACGTATAAAGAAAGAATTCATATATCTATAATCTTAAGATCTTTGGTAAAGGTGCATTCTTAACCCAATGTGATATTCCCCCTTGCTCTCATCAGGATCCAACATTGGTATTAGAGTCAAGTTCCAACCAAGGAATGAAGAGAAAAGTGTTGTCCGCTAAACAATTTATTTGAAAGAGAGGTTAGTTACAATTGTATTTGTATTTTTTTTTTTAGATAATGACATGACTACATTGACGTTGGATGTATCTTTGTATGATAAGAAGGTCGACTTCTATATTGAGGATTTACGAAGCCTAAAAGAGAAGACAAAAAGGTTGAAGAGTACCCCATCTTGAGAATGATATTTTACCTTTTGAAGATGAAATTGAAAACAAAGTAAAGAAGAAATGCGAGACCAAGATCAAATAGACGATATGTTGTGTAATGTGGATAATCATCTCATTGTATAATGAGAATAAAAATAAGTAGAGTTGTTATAAACATGAAGAGTTAGTTTGAGTTTTTATTCATCAAAACAATATATATGCGAGTTATAGTCGCCAAAATTGTATGAGGAAGGATTTACAATTTTCTCATTGTAAAAATTGTAGATTAAGCAATCTAACATTTTGTTCAAAGATTACAGATGTAGATATAAAGTGTCTAACCACAATAAACATGTGAGTTGTATTTTTAATTTGTTTGATTGCATCTTTTAAAGATGTACTCACGTTTGTGTAAAGACTTTCTCTTGTTGTTTTACCAAAAAAAAACACAGTGCAACAACAAGAATCAGAGACAATTGATGGTGTTAGAAATTTTATTGTCAGAAATAGATGACGATGAAGATGATTAATATTAGTATTGCATGAAAAAATTATAAATTATGTATCACACTAACCTTTTTATATTTGCACCCACCAATTTATGTATATTGGATGCAAACAGATATATCAGCTAATTCCATTTAGGATCCTTTAGAAACCCTTGAAGAGAATTGCACAATCTCTTCAAACATATCTTTCAATATGTATTAGAGAAACCCCTTATAGAAAACATTTTTTTTATAAAGGGAAATGTTAACTAATGTTAACTAGGCACTAGTTAAGGATATTAATATAGAAATTTTGATTTAAAAATTGTTAAAAAGTGGTATGTTTTACTTTTTAAAAGTCACAATTTGTTGTTTTTAAGTAAAAATTTCTACTTTTTACTTTCTTAACTAATGCGTCGGAGGCACTAGTTAACAAAACCCTTTTATAAAATACCGCTGAAAGATACCAACATTAGAAAGAAGCCCCTAAAAAAACTTTAAAACATTATCACAATTGATGATTAAGTTTTGATTATTATAAATATTTCATTAGTATTTTTTCCCTTTTATTTAATTATAGTACAATTTAGTTTATGCTTTTAGTTACACATCATTTTTTTTTACTAAGGGTAAAAAATGATAACTTATTCTATTCGTTTAATTTCGAGCAAGAAATGATAATTTTGTTCTGTTTCATCAGAAAAAATTTAAATAATAAAACTAATTCTTCATTCCTTTCCTTTTCATTCCATTTTGCTCCATTCTCTTTCGTTGAAAATAATCAAATACAACCTTGATGTGGTTTATCAAATGAGCATGTTGATTAAAGCTTTGTTTGAAAGTTTGTAAGGGATGACCCTTGAGAGGTGGGAAATATAGGGGGAAATGGAGAAATTTTTCACATTTTTTAAAAGAATATTTTTTAAGTGATGGGTTAATATTTATGCTTAATATATATTTAATTTTGAAAATATTATAACAACATAAGTTGAATTTGAAGAATTTATATAAGTGTTTTAAAACTCCCCTCCAACACAATTTTTTGGTTCCTCAAACTATGAGAATTTTGCATTATGAAGAAAAATAAAGTCCCTAAACCTTCTAACGTTCTCTATTTATTTTACTTACTCTTCCTTTTTTTCTCTCAAAACTCTTCCCTCCTTTCTCCTCCAAACTCGCAAACAAGCCTAAGAGGTTAATTCACAAGCATGATCAATATCAATAGGTGCAACAATCTATCATGACAACTATATAAAATATATTTCCGTTAAGTTATACCCTCAATCTTTTTTCTCAAAAAATATTTTCGCAAACTCTATAAATGTAAATTTTCTCCCTAAAATTATAATGCCCATGTTTTTTTTATATTTTAAATTCCAATTATATTGATTTAATTTCCCATAATGAAATATTCTCAAACTCAAAAATGAAAACTTCTCAAATAAAAGTGTGTTCGATCTTCTCCAATATCGAAGTTGTTCACGCTCAAAGTTGCTAGCATGCATGCAGTTGAGTCAGATTCAAGAGAGAGTGATGTGTTTGTAGCTAGCTAGTGTCATATGTTAAAACTAAGTAAGTCATTTAGAATAGCATGTAAATAAATATGTAGCCAAATTAACAAGAGATAATACAACACAAGACGGAGAAACCAAGTATCATTTACCTTAACAATTAATATCACCGAGTGGCATCTAGCAAGATAATATGAACGAAGCTTAAACAAACTCTGAACCAGTCTTCATTGTTGAAACCATGTCATTCTTAGCTTTACAGGAATTGATATTAGAAAAATAGGTAATTTCTTACTAATAAAGATGTCATGCATTGAGTAGTTTATTGTCAACCTACCTTTCTTTTTCCACAATATTTTGGCAGTGGAGATCATATATGTGTAAGGGTTGGCAAATTTAGTGCAACCCATAAGGAGATCAATACTCATAATAACATGTTTGTAGCCTGTTTGTGTAAGGACTTCCTTAGCAAATTCAAAACATCAAAATGTTATCCAGCTCCATAATCACATGAAGTTAAGAGATTGCAATAACCAATATAATGGCAAACTCTTGGCATCGATTCTTCAATTTGCTCAAGAGAAAACTTTCTTTTACGAATCATTACAGGAAAAATTGTCTCTTCAAGATTACTTATAGGCACATTTGACCCATTATTCTGAAATACCAAGCTTGTTTGATTTGTCTCTACACCTTTGTGCAGTCAAAAGATAACAAACAACATCTCAAGTTGGCCTTTATAATTTTTTTGCAGTCAAAAGATAACAAACAACATCTCAAGTTGGCCTTTATAATTTTTTTTTTCAGATCTTGCAAACTGGTCCTTATATTTTTCTAATTTTAACAATCGGTCCCTATAAACTTTCAAAAGTTGTAATTTGGCCCCTACAATTTTTCAAAATTTGAAATTGGTTCGTCGTCCTTTTGAAATTTCATAAAAATAACATTTAAGAAAGAATGAAATTTCATTGTCTTTTTGATGGATATTAGATGGATGACTTCTCCTTTGGATTCAAATAAGCTAACACATATCATTTCAAGGGTGACTTCTCCTTAAGGAAATTATTATTGTATGTAATTCAAATGCTTTATAAATTGAATTTCCTTTGTTCTAATTTTTTTTTTGTTTGAATAGAGTATCGATTTCTTCATTCTTAAATTTTGCTGGCCAATTTTATGAAATTTTAAAAAAAAATTAGGAACCAATTTCAAAATGTGAAAATAGAGAGCAATTAAAATTTCAAAATTTAGAGACTAATAATGTTAACATTGTCGTTTTGTAAAAAAAAAAAATGTTAACATTTGTTATATGTCGACAAGTGAATCCAAATCAAGGGCCTCTAAAAAAATCACTTGTCATCTTGTTCAAATATTTTTGTGCATTGACACTCAGTGGCGGAGCTAGGATTATTATAAAGTCTGAGTAAAAAAAATTGCAACACATTTATAGGGTTTACGTAAGAAATTGCAAGTAAATAATCAAAAAAATCTAAAGAAATTGTCCAATTTATAGAAGAATATAGATAAGAAATTACAAAAAAATTGGACCGAAGTCCAAACAAGTGCCCAGGCTCGCCGGACCTTAAAACCGTCCCTGTTGTCACACATATAAACTAAATTCAAACCTACATTCATCATTTAAAAAAGTCAATCATACACGAGTCAAATAAATCTTTAGTCAACATTTTCGAACTCACCATATCATTTTTTAAACTATACTTACAATATTTTACGTATTTTTTGTCAAATTTTATTTATTTATTTTTTGTCAGAAAAAACCTTTTAGTTATTTGTTATATTCTATCTTTCTTAGACATGGCATAAAAGTATGAGAAGAAATTTTGCTTCATGATATTTATTACCGCAAATACTTTTACCACTTACCATCCTCCTTCCTTTCTTTTGTTTGATTTTTCTTCCCTTTTGTGTTTGCGGTGATCTGTCTCTCACTTTTCATGATTCTCTAAAATTTGTTCTCTTCCTACGTTCACCTCCTACTTTCCTTCTTCTTTTTTCATTCCCTCTCTGTCACTCACTCCTAACTCAAATTCCAAAATTCTAGCCTCGAAATTTGGCATTAAAATTCTACCATTTCACTTTACGTAACCCATACCCACTATCCACCTTTTTGTCCGGAACAAAATAAATATAAAAAACTTTACACCTCATATAGTAAAAAATGTTGCATACTATATACTTTGTCTAACATACATGACTAAATACAAATATATATTTTTAACCGTAAAATCAATAAATCATATGATATGTTATAAGATTTAAAGGTGAGATTTATGGACCCAACAGTAAAAATTAGCTTTTACATAAAAAAAATTGGCTTTATATTATGCTGTCAATCAGTAATTTTTCACTTATATATCCTTCTTTGAAGTAAAGTAGAAAACAAAAAACTCCCATAAATTAAACCGGCTTTATAGGACAATAGAAATATTTGAGTAAAGTGTAAATAGAGAGAGAGAGAGAGGGTTAAGATGAAGATGGGTTCGGGTTCGGTGGTGATTGGAGTGTTGTTGTTGTTGAGTAAACAAAACAAACACATTGATTTAAATTTTTAACATTAATAAAAAAAAAGAAAGAAACATAATAACATGTCCCATCGTTTATTCTCTTGAATCGAGAAACCAAAGTTTGATGTTAGTGGCATTCAATTCATGTATGGATCCAAATCCATTGTGATCATCAAATGAATCATAGAAATGTTCAAATCTAACTAATCTTTTTCAAACACACCATTTTCTCTTTTACTACATCACCACACCACACCACAAACCCCACCTCTTCCTTCTATGAACCTTGTTCTATCTTTCTTCTAACACCTAAAGTTTCACACTTTCTCTCACTCTCTCAACTGGGTTTGCTTTACTTTTCTTTCACACAAATCAGGTTGCTTAATTTTCCTCTCTCTCTCTCTCTCTCTCTCTCTCTCTCTCTCTATGAACCTTATGTTTATGTTTTTAACTAAATTGTTATGAACCTAAAGTTATTCATTTTTAGCCTTATATTTTATTGCTGGGTGTGGTGAGGATCTTGTGAGTTGCATCATCTTTAATGTCTCTTCAAGTGGTTGAGGTTGCTTTTTATCTTTTTTTCCCATCTAACTATACACCCAGATCTCAGTTTTTCCCACCCATTATTGCTGTTTATGTAAAGTTTCAAAATTTAACTTCATTTTTGGCATCTTATTTTTCTAGATTTTACTTTTTTTCTTCATATTATTTTCAAAATTTCTTTAGATGAACTTGTTCTGGCTTTGTATTAGGAACTGAAACAGTGTATCTTTAATTGTTGTTTGTGGTTAAAAAATTACTACGATTCATACAAATGCACTCAATTTTGTCATGTTACTTAGAACAAATTGATACACAGTTGTTAGATCTGGCTAGTATTTTGTACTCAAAACATATCTTCAATTATACTATGTTTTGAACTCTCCTCAATTTCTTTAACACGTGTCCTTGTGCATAGAGTAGTGTTTTCTGTCTTGATCTTGTCTCACACACCTTGTATCCATCCAATTATTCTTTCTTGCACCAGATTTTGTTTGATTTCATTCTTTAGTTCTCTTATGTTTGCCTTTTTTGTTGTTTGAGCTATTACATTAATGAATTTATAGGATTTGATTTTGAGCTTCTAAATTTTGGAAGATTTATTCTATTAACTGATGTTGATGAATTGGATGCAGGTGTTGTAGGTTAGGCTTGTAGCATTGTCACAATGATAAAGCAAATTCTTAGCAAATTGCCTAAGAAGTTGCCAAAATCCGACTCATCAGATTCTGCAAAGAGTGATTCTGGCAATAGTACTACTAGTTTTGGAAATGTATTTCAGTGTACAAATGTTGGAAGTACCATTTCAAGCAAATTAAATGTTGTGAAAAGGGTGTCTTCTGTTGTTTTTCCTGCAAGCATGAATGCTGGTGTAGAAGCAGTTGACCCTTCTCTATCGTTCAAAGATGTTTCAAATACACAGAAACAAAGCCTTTTTATCAGTAAGTTGAACCTTTGCTGCAAAGTTTATGATATGAGTGATCCTGATAAGAACTGTACAGAACAAGATGTTAAACGCCAAACATTGTTAGACCTTGTTGATTTTGTTTCATCTGGTTCTGTAAAGTTTACAGAACCAGCAATTGCTGCGTTGTGTAAAATGTGTGCAACCAATTTGTTTAGGGTTTTCCCACCTAAGTTTCGTTCGAGTAGTGGTGGAGAAACAGAAGATGAAGAGCCTATGTTTGATCCTGCTTGGTCTCACCTGCAAGTTGTTTATGATCTACTGCTTCAGTTCATCAATTACAACTCTCTTGATGTGAAGCTTGCAAAATCGCATGTAGATCATGCTTTTGTTTTAAGATTACTTGACCTTTTTGATTCTGAAGACCCTAGAGAAAGAGATTGTTTGAAAACAGTTCTGCATAGAATCTATGGGAAATTCATGGTTCATAGGCCTTTTATAAGGAAATCTGTTAGCAATATTATCTACCGGTTTGTTTTTGAGACCGAGCGGCATAATGGAATTGCTGAGCTATTGGAGATTTTTGGGAGTGTTATTAGTGGATTTGCCTTGCCATTGAAAGAAGAGCACAAAATATTTTTGTGGAAGGCTTTAATTCCTTTGCACAAACCCAAATCTATTGGTATTTATCATCAGCAGTTAACATATTGCATTGTACAGTTCATAGATAAGGATCAAAGATTGGTTAGCTCAGTGATAAAGGGACTATTGAAGTATTGGCCAGTTACTAATAGCCAAAAGGAGCTAATGTTCATGAGTGAGTTGGAAGAGGTTTTGGAAATGACTAGCATGGCTGAATTCCAGAAGGTTATGGTGCCTCTGTTTCGACGATTGGCTTGCTGCCTTACCAGCTCGCATTACCAGGTTGTTTTCTCTTAGCCGATCCTCATTCTAGTTGCTCTATTAATTAACTAATCTTCTTGTGTCTGATTCTAAATTTCATCCTTGTACATCAGTATCTGTTTGGATTGACTTATTTGAGTTCATCTACTGACATAAGAACTTATGAGACTGTTTGGGAGAGTTTATGCAAACAACCTATGACATGTCCATAAGTTGTTTTCAGCTAATTTTACTAAGCTCTCCCGGATAGCTTATGAAAACAGCTTATAACTTTTAGTTTGACCCCATTTTATTTTTTGTTATTGAAATAGCTTATACATAAGCAACTTATATGGTAAGAACTGGTGCTATTAAACAACTGTTTGATCCAAACTGGACATCAATGAGGATATTGGTTTATAAATGGTTTTCTAATGTATTTAAGTTATAGCATCTATGTTCCTCAAACTTGAGCTTGTAGACTTGGATGAATCTTGCAGAGTTCTTCCAAGGTCTAAGCATTTCATATGTATACATTGATACCTTGCAATTTATAGGTACTTATATGACTATGATGCTAATGTCTCTTTTTATGAAAAACACCAGTTATAGCTTATATTTTCTTGTGATTGTTCAGGTGGCGGAACGAGCTCATTTGTTATGGAACAATGAGCACATCCTGAATCTTATAACGCAAAACCGGCAAGTGATTCTGCCTCTCGTGTTCTCAGCACTTGTACATAACTCGCAGAATCACTGGAATCAAGCAGTCCTGAACCTGACTCAGAACATAAGGAAGATGCTATCTCAAATGGACGAGGAACTTGTACTTGCATGCCAACGCAAGATCGAAGAGGAAGATTCAAAATCAAGTGATGTAGCCGAGAGGCGAAGAATAACATGGGAACGCCTTGAAGAAGCCGCTACCAGCGTCCAATCCGTAGGCGGCGGCGGTGATATTTTAGTCCAAGTAAAATCAGCTACTGCTACATGCTCTGTAGCATGCTAATTGAAATTGCTTTGAGTAATGTTGTTGAATGATTTGTAAGAGGTTGGTTCTAATTTACATAGTGGTGTTTTGTGATTTCTTAAAATTTGAAGATAGCACTTGGCAATAGGGTATGCAATGCATAACATATCATATCAATATCATCATCTGTCTAGTACAAACAACAAACACCTTCAAAATTGTGTTGTTTTTGCTTAGGTGGTGCTGAGTAGGTGATGTTTTGTTTTGTTTGGAGGATCCATTAGGAAACAGGTTACAGTGGTGGTGGGGGGGTGTTTTATGTGTCGGTGGCTCTCATTTGTGCATGCATTGCAATTATATATGCAAGTGTCAGCAACACAACCTGTTTCACCTTTTGTTCAGTTTTTGTTACCTCATGGCCCACACTTTTCCCTGCTAATATGCAAGAGTGTCATTGTTAATATGCTATTACATTCACTGGTTACTATATGCTATGTGGATGTTTATGCATATCTATCTTCTCTTCTCCCTAAATGCCAAGTGAAATTTACATGTACGTTCATTCCTTGTCTATTTTACTACCTACTCTACTCTACTCTACAAGACTCATGTAACCATGTAAGGCTTTAGATTTTCCTTCCGGATTTTCAGGTTGGTAAAAGAAATAGTAAAAGAATGAGTGAAGGAACAATTATTTGATCAAAGGGAATTGGTCTCATATTTCACTTTATGCATGTTTGAATTTGTGGTGAATTTAACAAAATCACAGTTAACCGTAGTGATTTTACAAAGTTTTTATAAAATTACAATATCGTTGGAAGTTTATGGACTTGTTTGTTTTGTTTTAAATCTTTGGAGGAGCATCATCCATCTTATCCATTAAATCATTTATTTTTTAGTGTTTGAGTTTGTGGTATTGAAAATTGATTTTGAGTCAAATTAATTTTTTATGAAATTGAGTTGAATTAGTGTATTAAGGTGAATTGAATATCAAATTTGAGATAAAACTAGATATTAATGTAAAAGGCTTTAAAATAAGGTAGAAACAATTTTGTCTCTCAAAATAAAATCCAAACATGCACATGTTGAATCCAAATGACATGGTGGTGATGAAATCAAGTGAAGGAGGAGGGAAATATTCAAAAAAGGAGAGAAGATAATTGTTAGAGGTGCATTTGCATTGCATCAACTTGACCGTCATTATCTCTATTATTATACAACCATGATAAAGCTATATTTTTTTTTAATTATATTTCCATCAACATTCCGAAGTCCAAGCAACTATCAGAGGAAAATTCTAACTTCAACACAACTCCAAATTAATTTTATTTGAACATACACTCATAAATTGAAAAAATTAAATGAGAATAAATTTAAATGATGTGGTTAAATAATTTTTTTTTAATTTTTAATTTTTTATATTTGTGTGCGTCTGAATATATTTAATTGAGTTTGTGTCTATGTAAGAATTACACCCATTCAGAATAGGAAAGGCAACTAAAAGAAAAGGAGTTGAATGGTAATAGTAGAGAAGAAATTTAGTTGGTAAGAAAAACGTAACGAACGTTGAAAAAATATTAACCTAACCACATATATAACCTGTCTAGCAAATCACATAAATTGCACGAAAAATAAAAAAACTAGCTTTAAGGTTTCATCCCTCTTTATATATTGTGCAAGTTTTTGTACCAACTTATTATTCCTCACCAATATAGTTATTCAATTTTTTGTAGCTTCTTCATATTTTAGTCCCAAGGACAAAATGGATGCACCTCCTATGTACCAAGAGATAAATTATGTGGAACATGTTCTCAAACGCCATGAAGAAAAAGGGTGCCTTTATGCTTGGTTTGTATAGTTAGCAATTAATATTGTTGCTTTTGTTGTTTATTAACAATTTTTTGTTATTATTGTTGTCGCCACTTACCAAATAGTAATACATCATTTTGGCTTCTTTCTTCTCGACATTAATAATTTCATTTCTTTCATTAATTTTATAGTTACTTGTGAATAATCAATTTCACTTTGCCTTATTTAATGGTTGGTGGGAATTAACTAATTCATTGGTTACATATTTGCAGCTTCTTTGCCTTATGTTGCTGCTTTTGTTGCTATGAGACATGTGAATGTTGCTTGGATGTGGTATGTTGCTGCTGCTCCTAGCTAAAAGGATGGATAAACATAATGGTAAAAAAAAAAAATCAGCCATATGAATATATGATACAAATTTAAGGTGATTTAATAGTGGTATTTTCTATGCAAATTTCTATGTAATAATTAAAAATAAAGATGTAACATTTTCAGTATGTTACTTTTGACTTATGGTCCTGATTTCCTTTCTTTGTAAACATACTTTATGCTGAAGGAGGCATAGGCCTAACTGGCCCCCTTTTTCACCTTGGAATTTTTACTTCGTTTGAATTTACTCTCATGATAATAATTAAACAATGGTGTGAAATGAACAATAAAAATGGACATTTGTTGAACCTTTTTTGTGTTGTGTCGGCAAAAGACAAGCTGATTCTTTTGCAGGCTGATGAACTGGAGCCCTCTCTGGGTCCAAATGCTGCAGTTTCTACAAGTTGAATTTGTACTATATCGTGAAATATATAGCCTTATTTTGTAAAAGAAATAATCATTTTAAATATAAATAATTATTTTGAAAGTTTTGATGTGTTTGTTACATTTTCTTATAAAAATAAGATCTTAACAATACTTTAGAAACTGTTTCAAATGATATTACATCCACCTACAATTCCTAATAGAATTCAAAGATGAGATAAAAATGTAGTCTATGTTTGATATTTTAGAAAATCATGATATGACCGAATGTTGAGGTGAAGCTAATAATAGTAGCTTTAAGAAAACTGCAGTGAGAGGGTCTTTAAATACAAAGATGGCGGTGGGCTATTTGGTTTCCCAAATAAATGTGCAGGAAACTGATAAACAAATATTACTTAGAATCTCTTTCAAAAAAATATTACTGAGGAGTTGGTAAATTGAATTACAATGAACCTTAATTATACATAAGCACGATAAGTATTAAGTACTATGCAATATTAGTTTTTAAATTATTTTTGTTAACAAGATAAAAAGAATTATATTAATACACAAAACGCAATCACCTAAGCACAAGGCGTGCCAAAGTTCCCTAAAAAAAAAAAAAAAAAACCTGCCAAAACAACCATGTAATATACAAAAAGTCTGTCATAAAGAACCAAAAGGTTAGCCAATGTCCAAACATGTAAGGGGCCTCAACCACCATAAGTGAGTTTCGAAAATAAAAGTGGTCTTACAAGCTTTCAACCACCATAACGAGTAGGACTTAACTTTATCTAACAACTGAATAATTAAACATTCTCAATTTTTAAATAACCTACAGTTGCGTTCATTCCATAAGACCCAAACACGCAAAAGCCAAATTATATGCAAAAAAGAGCGTCGCGACTTCAAACCACTTGTATAATTAATAAACTGCAGCAAGTGATCTGAAAAAACCTGTGAGTCCGCCCCATCAAAACCAATCCATGCCCACACCAATGCTCAAATAGCACCGAAAGTTGGGTACGACAAAAACAAGTGAGTAGTATCCTCAACGTGACCGCAACCAGCCACACACAATCGATCCTCTGTAATGATATTGTCATGGATTGCCAAATCGGATTTAGTAGGAAGTATGTCACGAAGAAGTCTCCACTCAAAAATAAATACTTTCAAAGGGGCCTGTTTGTGCCAAATGAGTTCTAAATTATGATGTAACCAAGGATGCTCCTAGAATATCAGCAAGTCATAAACACCACGAACAGAATAATCCCCACTCGGGTCCAAAAGCCAAGTTTTTAAATTATTGAAATATCAAAATCCATTTCACAATCTATAACAATCGAATCTAAATCTCTTTAAATTTTCTTTCTAAATATATTCATTTTGAATTAGTAAATACATTTATTTATTTTGAAATATCTTTTAAAAAATTATTTTGAAATATATTTTCTATTAACATTAGCAATTTGTTTTAGAAGGTGAGAAATCAGATTCAGACACGTTTGTATATAAAAATATATATACTTTAAGGAACATCTATATGCAAAATAAATACATTAAATACATGTGAGAATACCAAAAAAGCATGTAAAATGAGACAAATGTGATATTCCTCTCTTTATTGTGGAGGATCTATGAAGCTCCTTATTTATTTTTGACAAAAATAAATAAAAAATCACTAAGGCCTGCATCGCCAAATAGGTTACAATAAAAAGTTCTGGTCTTTTTTCTATTAAAACTAAATAGGTCAAGAGTTTACATCTCATTGTTCTCTCTCATATCTCAAAGTGTGCCTGGATTAGTGTTTGGGAGCTTCTGATCTTTTTGTTTGGTGCTTTCAAACTAAAAGTAGAAATAAACTTTCTAGTTAAGAATTTTACTAAATTTATTATAAATTCATTCATAAAACATACTCGAAGGTAAATTATTTCATTTCTAGACCATCTGTTATGTTGAAATTAAATTTATTCTCAATTTCTTGGCTAATTAAACTTGTTCAAAATAAAGTTTACAATATCAAGCAAAATGGTTTAGTGACCTACGGGCATCCCTTCAAAGAAAATATATACATTAACATGACACATACCCATGTGTTTGGCATGAGAGTAATGTTGCTAGAGCATATTACAACATTCGGTACAAGTGTACAACATATGGTCAACCTTCAAATTTTAGATTAGGAGAGTGGCATGAAGAATTGACATTTTAAATGGGGCAAGTACAGGCCACGGTCAAGTTTGAAACTTCATTTTTGGAACTTAGGACAATAAAATAAAGAAGGAAAGAGACTGAACTATACATTTCCCATCAATGTATCCACACCACACTTTAGTACCTTAATATAACTCTTTATTATAGATTAAAAAACGTTCGCCAACTTAAATGTGTTTTTTTCTTTTTAATTTCTCTTGGCAAATAAAAAATAAAGGTACGTATTATGTATTATACTGTAATCAATTAGACAGATTAGCCTTTTTGTATTTTACTTTACTTCAATCGTCAACAATGTTGTGCTAGCAGTACAAGCTTGAAATGCATATAAGTAGAATCCCCCAACTTTCTCACCTCACAAGAATTTTGGAAGTATACAACCAACAAAATAGAGTTTCTTCCAATCCAAATGTACTTTTTATTTCATAAATACTTGACTAGCCGAGGGTCGTTAAATCACTAGATATAAAGGAAGATATATAAAAACTATAAGATACATTACTAAGAAAGTTCTTTCAAATATAAAGATTAATGAGTTGGATACATATGATAGAATATTACAACATTGTTTGTCGTCGGTACTGAAAATGTGATTTTTAAGAAACGTGTTCCAAGCCTTCTATTCTTAAGGTTCTTTTTTCATTAGTCTTTGTGCCATAGTTATTTCTGGTGGAGCATCACGGAATCAGTTTTATGTTTTTGAAAGAACTTATTCAATATTTTTATAGACATACCTTATGATACAAGTATTCGTATGGTACTATGTTACAAACTGAGAGTAACTTTTGGCACCTCAATTTTTTCCACTACACCTGAGATTATTAGACGTTTATTTCCTGACCAAAAAATGTCTTGATTCAGAAGTAAACTTCCGAATAGGGATAAACTGAGGCATGCACAACATATAGGGATAAATGAATCTTCCACTACCCACCAAGCCTTGAAGTGCAAGATTTTTACTCTATGCCTTTTCCTACTTTATATTCAGAATTTCAGATAGAGTTGATAACTGGCAGACAGCAGAATAAATTTGGGCTAGCACATTTCTTTTTGGGATTGACTACTGGGATATCCTAACAATGCCATGCATCATCATCCTCTTCAAGTTTTTTTTTTTTTTTTTTTTATGGTAATAAAATGTTATTATCATCGCAAAAATGTCATTCTAATGTTGGTGTAATCTACTTTCGAAATCTACACGGGATGATAGAACTAGAACCAGATATGGATACAAGAATTAAATCACGAGGGCCCTATTCTGCCCTTTTATTTGGCTTCCTCCTTTCAAAGACTTGCTTGATAGGAGGTTGCCCTGTTCTATTATCCGATTACAAATTTTGAATTCTTGAACATTTTTTCAGCTACAGAACTGCTCTTCTGATGAAATTAAAATATGTACAAACAAGCAATTGACGTTAAAATTGTGGTCAATAGTATTGACACAAAGTTCACTGCATTGTTGTCAAGAATACTGAGACCTGAAATCCTTTTAACGGTTGGTCCTGGATTTCCAACAACCTACAACAGTGAGTGATGAATTTCAGGAAACAAATATCTAAAGCCATTGGATTTTGTTCATATGTAATGTTATGTAATGCCAATATGAGAAAAAGGTGTATCAAAATTTACCTTCTGGCGAATAGAGCAGAATCCACTAAATTGCAATGTTGCGCCCAATAGAGAGTCAATGATACTTCCACCTAGTCCTGCCACGGTAGTGAGGGGTATGACCAATAGTTGCTTGAGAATTCTATCAGACCCACACCTGATTGTCGAAAGTTCTAGAAGAACATACGACACTCCAATGACACTTCCACCAGCTGCAGCTGCTAGAAGTCCTGTTTTTGTCACACCACCATTTGTACCCTTCTTCACAGGCTGATAAAATATCAACAAAAAGAAAATAAAAATTAATAATATTGCCATTTGTCATAATCTCTGAAATTCAGCATAAATTTTTAATTGAACTTCTCTATTTCAAGATCCACAGATGTTATAACTTATAAGCCACTTGCGGTAGCATGACATTTTAAGGCAGTGTTTTGTTAACACTAGTCTCTAGCCAATAGGAATGTGATTTACGCGAATGCTCATAGTATCAACCACTTTATGTGAAAAACTAATACTTGTCAACTGCTAATATGACAGAATCAATTAAAAGAACAGAATGTAAGGAATCATTTGAGGGAAGTTTGGAATCTGAAATCCCCCTGAGCAGTTTAAGCTTAAAAACAAAATTGAGAATTTGTGGATCCTTTATTAAGCGTTCGTATTAGGGTTGTTACTTTGTCATGGAATGGAACGGGAATGTTTTTGACAATGTGAAAAGACATCACTGCTCACTCCTAATGACCCAGCCCTTTCAATGTCCCACCCCCACACAATCACAGATTAGGAACACAACTACGAAAAAAGAATTATATTTCGAAGACCAAAAACATGTTTAAGCCTTGAATTTTTATCAAAATTGAACAAGGGTGATTTTGTAAAAATGACTAAGATTACTCGCAGTTTAGAATATAAATCGAACACATTAGTTGAATGTTCCAGGGATGTTTTGATTAATATTCATGAGAACATTCCTAGCAAATTACTGAACATCAAACACTCTATCTGCTACAACTGAACATAAAGTTATGTTCAAGTTGACCTAATTAGTAAATGCCAAATATGAATAGAAGGATCCAGTTTCAATAATGTTGTTGCATAGACAAAGAGATTATTCACCTTGAAGGTTGTGATTAGACGAGGCCGATCATTGCTGAGAACTCCAAGCTCCGAAGACCATGTGTCTCCATTGCAGCAGCAATAATGGCCAATAACACCACCAATGAGAGCGGTAATCAGAGCCGAGTCTTTAGAGTTCATGCACTGATCCTTTCCTTCTGTTAGTACCCATAAAGCTACAATCAGAACAGAGGCAATGCCACTATTGGCCAGAACTTGTATCCTGAAAAAAACAGTAGGGAAATTTATACCAAATTCAGGTCAACCGCCTCACCATTATGTGACAAAAAAACCATCCCTCAATCAATTCAGTGATGCCAAACTGAACACCAAAAGAAAACTGTTGCAATTATCAAACAAATATCCAAGTCAAAGAATGCATCCAAATTTTAGCTTTTTTATGTATATATCCACAAGTACTACAATGTGGCTTGTACTGATTCACCCTGTAAAGAGTACCCTGATAAGAATTTTTAGTGTTCCTATGAAAAAGTGGAGATGTATAAGTGTGTGTGTGCGCGCGCTTAGTTCTACATGAAAAGTATTGATATCGAATGAACTAATCCTGTAAAATTGATTATAAGAATGTAAAGTGATTTAAGACTTGATATATTTTTTTTTGTTTGAAAATTTAGTATCCGACCCACAGAGCGACGATCATCCACCAGCGGGGTCCAATTGTTGGATACATTTCCATGTTATAATCTAACATAAGTTAAAATCCATTCTAGAGACAAAGTCAACCGTACATGCATTTGATCAATTCTACACTTGTGAATGCAATAAATACACTATAAGAAAAAGAGCAAGAGCAAAAAAGAGAACATAGAAAAGGAAAGAAACAACGATACCAGTTTCTTTGTCCACCTTGTTTGAATTCAGGATCAATCAACCGCTTCGTATCTTGTCCCTTCTTTGTGAGTGCAGACGAAGTGAAAAAGAAAGCAAAAATCATAGCCGCAAACCTTGTTGAAAATGAATGAATGAATAAACAATATTAATTAATGAAATGAAATGAATGATTAATGAGTTACCTAAATCCAACAAAAACGTGAAGAGACAAAACGAAGAAACCAGCAAGTGCACCAGAAGTGCTGAGGGATTTTTTGGTGTGAGCTCTGAATGCGATTAAGGAACCAACAGTGACAGCGACCATAGGTCGGATCCACTGAGAAAAAGATGGGTCCATTTGAATTTCTAAAGATGAGATTCAACTTGTTGTTGTGTTTGTGTTTGTGTTTGTGTTTGAGAAAGAACAACAACTACCACACCACGAGGTGGAATAACATGTGACTTTGGTTATATAATAATAATAATAATAATAATATTGGTTGCATTGCAAACCGAATAGGCAACGAGGAACACCAAAATTATTATTCTTCTGTTTGGTCTTGTTTGTACGACAATACTTTATTATTCTGCTCTAAAATCCATTTTTGAGTTATTGTTTGTAGTGTGGGTTTTGCATACTAGCTTTTTATTTCTTTGTGTGCTACGTTTTCCTTCAACCTTAATTAATGGTTGATACCATTCATTCCAGATCTGTTTATTGAAGAGATCAAGATTGATATCACTTTCCCAAATAAAATCAACATGTGAAGAAAATGCAACAGTTCCATAAAAGTCAGTGATTGATCTTTTCAACACATCAAAAATATTGATGAACTAATGTTATGTTTCGGAAATGGAGATGAGAAGGAAGAATAAAGAGAGAAGAGAGTATGGTGAAAAACAGGGCCGTTCCTATATAATCGGAGGCTTGGCTCTCAAGTAAGATTAGATCCCTAATAAAATAAAAACATAATTTTTTTAAAAGAACAATCTTCTATTTAAATTGAAAATAAAATCTTTAAAAAATTTATAATATTTTATTTGAGAGAATAATTATAATGTTTGTTCGTTTAAAAAAATAAAATTGTTTGTTGTTAGAGGATTAACTATTATATACCATAAGTATGGACTAAAACTTCCAAGAAGTGCTCTAACAAAAAATAAAAAAAATATACAATAAGTATGGACTAAAAATTATAAGAAGTGTTCTAACAAAATAAATATAGTGTTTTTATTTGTAAATATACAATCCAATATGTTAAGGAAAATTTGACTGAATTGGAGAGGGTATTGAGGAAAGATGAGACTCAAATCCACAATAAATTATGTCCAAATCAAAACCCTCTCAAACTAAAACAAATTAAAAGAGAAAAAATAAAAAGAAAATTAATCAAAGAAGAAAAAGATAAGAAAAAAGGAAGAGAAAAATTAATCAAAGAAGAAAAAAGAAGAAAAGGAAAATTTAATTAAACAAAAAACTGAACCTAAGTGGGTATTGAACAATAGATGAAAACAAGCACTTCTACCACTAGAACCACGCGCAACATTTGTATTATTGTGTTCATTGATGACTTTTTTTTTATTAGTTACACTTTTGATATGTTCACCTCTATGATTAGGGTTGGGAATAGGGCATGCCGGTTTACAGGGGCCTACGGCCTGATCTTAGTAGGTAGGTTTAGGCTTTTTAGAAAGTCTGTTTAGTTAAAAAGGTCAAGTTTAGGCTTCCAGAAAAGCTTGTTTCCTAATAGACCGACCTATTAATACTTATTTATTAAAAAAAGGTTTTTTATATTAAAATAATTAAAAATATAAACACTTTTTTCTCTATCTATTAGTCCTTTAATAGACTTTGGTGTTATAGGCTTTTAAGTAGGGTTTGATCTAATTAAAATTGATTTGTAGTGAAATAGACTTTTAGGCCTGGTTAACTTATTTATTAGGCCAAATGACTATTTGATGACCTTAATGTAAAGTAGGCCTGGAAGTAGGCTTTCAAGACAGTCCAAACTTTTAAATAGGTCAGGTCAGACCAAAAAAAACGACTTATGATAGGCCATAAGCCAGACTTATGCTTGTAAAAAATTTCGTAGGCTAGGCTCAAGCCTATCAAAGCCTGACCCTATCTATGATAAACCAATTTTTATTCCTCAAAATGTCAAGTGTTCATTTGGTCAAACTTCGATTTCCTATTTGTGAGACATGATTTCAGCAGAAGGTGTTGGTCATGACCTTGAAAACAAAGAGGAAATGCTTTCGTTTCAAGGGCTTGGTCTTGCATTGTCAAGCATCTATGGGGGTTTCTCAACCGCACTGAAATTTATCATTAATCTGTGTGCAACTTTGCTTCAATTGTAGACCACCTCACTAATTTTTTAAATGGAGATACATTTGTTTGGTTTGAGATAGTCCTAACAAATTTTGTTCTCCACTCTATTGTGTTTTGTTTTAGTATCTAATAGAGAGCGCAGCTAATTAGGTGCCTCCATCGAGAAATGGAAATAATAGGTGTCTAATAGTGAACCCATTTTTATATAGAGTTTTTCTATCATGCGTAAATTTACACATGTTAAGAAGTTTAAAATAATAACTTTGTCTTAGAACTTGTTCATTTTATATAAAATATGTTGCTTTTTGATAAATGGAGTAATTATTATTTTTCAATCAAAAATTACTACTTTTAGTTGCTTTAAAATGTGCAATATTGCACATGTTAGATAATTTTTTTTATATATGTTATGTTAAAAAAGAATAACAAAACATGTCTCTCTCTTTTCCTTTCACTCTGGTGTGAGCTGTCACTAAAACTCTTATTTCTTTTCCTTCATCTATCAAAGAGGGGTGATTTAGGATCAATTTTAACCCAAAATCACCTCCTTGACTCGTTTTCCCTCTTCCCCTTTAATTGAAATAAGTTATTTTCATATCTATTTCATTTTTTATTTTGTGATTTCGACAACTTAGTGCGACGTTGGTTTGTTCGTCGATGTTGTGCGGCTTTGTTGGTCTTTTTGTTTCGTTCAGGTATTTGTTCGGTTCAGATTGTCAGATCATTTTCGATCAAGTGCAGATCTAATCAACGACTTTGACGTCATCCATGTTGCATATCCGAAGACATGAGTATTCCAGATACTTGAATATAGTCATATGTGTAGGCTTTTGTACTTTGTTGTTTTATGCTATTAACATGGATGATCTGAGTTTGTTTTCAGATTCATCCATTTTTGTTTTTAACGAATTTGCATTGTATCAATGTACTCTATCAATTTGAATGAATGAATATCATTTATTTTTATAAAAAAATAAAATAATAAAGAATGCATTTTGAAGAAGAGCCTTGTTTATATCATCTTGAATTTTCTTTCAAGATACCGTCTCTATTTTAAATTATATGTTGTTTTAAAAAAGAAGAAAATTATTAGTCATTTTACAATACCAATGAAATATTAATGTCATTTTTTCTATTATACCCTTGACAATTAACCACCCTCTCTTCTTTTAATTATTTAATTTATCTTTCACAAACCATTAATTAAGGATAATCTATTAAAATAACTCAAAAAAAAAATTCTCATATAAAATTAATTATATTTTTTAATATGTGTGAAATGTTAAAAACAACTCATAACTGTATAATATTAAAACAAACATGAAATCGTCTTGAATCCTTTATATGATTAAATGCTCATCAGGAAGGTATAGAGAGGTGTGCATGACAACCTAAAACGGAGGGAAATTCAAATTCAAAAGAGTTCTAGAAGTTTCTAGGTCTCAAGGAAAAGAGACATAAAAGTCATGTTAAGCCCTAATTTCTAGAAGAAATTAGACCTGCCAGTTTTTTTTTAAGAGAAGATAACTGCTCTTCTCTTATCTGTTTTTGCTCATTCCCGCCCTACATGAGTTAACTCAAGTTAAAAAATACACCTACATGAGTTAACTTACGTTAAAAAGACTCATGCGTGAGTTAACTCACGCTCAATTATTTGACGGGAATGAGCAAAAACAGATGGGTGAAGAGCAATTACCATCTTAAGGGGAAAATATTAGGCCCAAGTTTCTAACTCACAACCCAAAACAATTGCTCAAGCCAAGATTAGTATATAATTTTTTTTTGTTATATAGACCTCTCAGATTGCTCAACTTAAAAAATAAGCCAATCGAAAGCTACGCTCTGATCCAAAAATAACAATTGATTTGTAACCTATGATAAATTTTGCCCGATCAGAAGTAATGATCAAATAAATCCAAGAGGTTTTTGAGCAAAGTGAGGGGCTACAAAAACAACCATAAAAAAAGAGCATGTCAGACACGAGGGTAGTAACTCGCTAAGATCAATGTCGACTCGTCCAATTACTTCAAATTTCTATTTGCACCTCCACAAATTACAAAATTCTAGACCTCTACATTAAATGTGTATGTAAATTTAAGTAAACATAAATCACAAACAATTCCTAAAAAAACCATAAACAATTAGAATGCATTGTTTTTTTTTTTGGTCAAATAGCTTAGTGGTTAGAATTCATATTTTTCAAGGTGAACAAGTGGAGTGTTCGGGATT
The DNA here is from genome assembly GCA_946800305.1 of Medicago arabica. Taxonomy (NCBI): domain Eukaryota; kingdom Viridiplantae; phylum Streptophyta; class Magnoliopsida; order Fabales; family Fabaceae; genus Medicago; species Medicago arabica. The sequence goes on from OX326968.1 coordinate 51,981,155, forward strand.
TGAAACCCGACCCTGGATATAATATTGCATGTCTCTGTCAACTGAGTTATGCTCACGGGGACTGCACTGCTTTAAATATACTAAAGTCAACATATGTTTTTTTACATTAGAGAATATACGATGTTACACCATATCTCCTCTCTGATGTGTGAGCCTCTTCTAAAAAAAGAAGTAAATATGTAATTTTTTAGTCATTGTTTAGGATAATGAAAATACATAAACAGTTTTTTTCCCATGGAAAAAACACCAATAATTAATAAATATAATTTAGTAAAATCGAAATTCTCTTTATTTCACTTGTCCCATTTTTTTAATTTGTCTGAAATGAGCAAATATAAGAGTTATTGTGGACTAATGTACTGATATAATGCAATAAGATGAATGCTACAAATACACACATCTTAACACACTATCATTTATTTGATAAAATCCATCTGTCCCACTAAATTATGTCATTTATATGAATTTTAACCGATAGAAAAAGTGTGAGAAAGTTTTGGTTATCTGACTCCATTTTTGTTCCTAAAAGAAATGCATGGATTCAATTCTTATTCATTTTCTTCTACATCTCTCTTAAAATCTTAATTTTCTCAGTTATATAATTAAAAATAATCAGTGAGCTTGAGAGATAGAGAGTAAGAAGAGAGATATTGAGCAGAGAATGTGTTCATGATCATGATATTATTCATGTAGTTAAAATGTTGTTATCCCACGGGAATAGGCATGACAATGGAGTAGGGTGGGGATGAGTTTTACCATCCCCGTCTCTATACCTTAATCTCATATACTTATCTGTTACCCTACTCATATCCAACGCAGATGAGAAATTGAATCTCATCCCCATCCTTGACGGGTTCGGATATCCCCGCAGTGGATAATTAGTTTTTAATAAAGATAAACGTATTTCTTAGCCCTGAGTGCAATTAATGTTGTAATGAATTATCCAGTAAAGAGATGATGACGATCAATAGCTATGGTGATTGAGAAGAGAGAGAGAGATTGGACGTGTGAGATATGGAAGGAGAAAATAGAGAACTGTGATAAGTGAATGTCGTCTAAAAGATTGAGACTTTGATTGTGTGAGTGTGATGATTTATAATATGAGTTTCCATTTATATAAAAGGGATAATAAATTGATTTTCTACGTTTGAGATGAGTTGTGGTATGGTTAGAGGTGGACACTTATATCCCTGTTTCCGTCCTGTACTTGTGTTTTGAAATCGAAGAAAACTTAAACTCATACCAATCCCAATCAAAGTGGAAAAACCCTGTCAAATTAAGTTTGGTTCGGACGGGTATCCACGAGTATGAGTTATGTTGTCATGCCTACACGGTAGTGCTAGTGTAATCCAGTTAATTATTATTTTATTATTATTATATTTTTTTATAAATTATTCTAGTTAATTTTCAAAACCACAATTTTCTCATAGCACGCACATGTTAAAAAGAGATAGATTTCTGTATTTTCAGGCAGGGGACCCATTTCATTTAATCAAACAATTAATAGACACTACAATAATGCACATAACATACTGGCTTTCCGGGGCTTGATCTCTTTCAATGAACTGGACTGTACACTAGTACTATCTTTGATGACACCATGTGAAAAAACCATAGCGGTGTGCAAAGGTCGTTTATTTTTATTTTTATTTTCATTTTTTTCGTTACATGCAATTTATTTTATTTCATACAACTATAATGCATTTAACCAAAAAAAAATACTACTATAATACTAGCAATTTATGAGTTGCTATTATAGACAGTATAATTAAAACCACCTGCAAAATTATGTTTAGTTTTCTTTGTTGGTTTTTGAGGAAACAATACTATATTGAGGTGTTATAGGATGGATGTCGTTATTAAAATAACTGCAGGAGGATATATAGTTTCACATCTCATCATTAAGAAAAATCATAATTTTTTTATTTTCAGTCAAGTAGTTTGGTGGCTAGAATTCACCTTTTTAATAGTAAATAAATGGAATGTCTAGGGTTCAAATTTTGACCCATACATATAATAATGCATGTCCCTGTCAACCGAGCTATGCTCACGGGGACTCATAATTATTTTATTTATTACGCCAAAAAGTGAATTTTAATGCCCAGCCCGTTGCAATTTAAAAGCAAATGGTTGAGATTTCAACTTTACTCTTATGACTAAAAATAACTTTTTTTTTTGTTTTGTTTTAAAGAGCTTAATAGCAAAGTTCTCACACACACACACACAATAATTTGATATATTTTTTTTTATAGATATATTATGCATCTGTTGTAAATTATTTATACTTTTTGTGTTAAAAAATAATGAATGATAAAAATTAGAGTTAAAATGTTTTTATTCTCTACAAATCATGAATTTTTAACCGTTGTCTCAATAAATTTTTAATGGTAATTTTAGCCCTTCATAATATTGTAGTTTGTAAGAATAAATAGTCTCTTTTTTTAAAACCTTTTACAAAAAAGGAATATTTCTAGTCCTCCAAAATAGTCTATATAAAATACAAATTGAGACTAAAAGTGAATACATTTATTTTAGCAACTAAACTTGAAAGCTTATAATTTTGTGGGGACTAAAAACATACCTTAAAAATACAAGTATTTTGATAAACCAAATATAAATTAATTGATTGTACCTAGTCAGAAGGTGACTGTCGGTGCTCTTTAATGAGGTGGTTGTAAGGTGGTGAACTTGTGAATGCGTCAGTTTGAGTACTGTAACGACAGGGGGTGTGTACCTGCAGACACTCCGACGCTCAAGTCAGTAAAGGTCAGAAATATAGGTTTATAGATGAGAGAGATTCTACCTTGGGGACTGCGAGGAGTCCCCTTTATACAGAGGTTGGTATTTGCAGAGCCGTTGTAAGGCACACGTGTACTCGACAGTTACAAATTCGTAGGAAGTGTAATCGTCGGGGAGAGAATCGCAGGAACTTGGGAAAGATTGTTTGAATTGGTCTATGTGGCTCCGAGCACCCTCGCGCGGGGAGGGTGTGTGTTGCGAGTAATATTGTCAAATGTAGCATCTGAGCTATAATTGTTACTAGGCCTAAACAATTTGGGTCTTGGGGCTTTGACCGGTCCACAAATTAATTAAGTGAATCCTGCTCTTCACCCAGCAAGATACACTCCCGCCCCACCAAATTTATCAAAATGCCCCTGCGCATGTTAAATCACGCAGCGTGACTTAACATACGCACGTTATGCGCCATGCGCAAGTTAACTCACGCACCACTGACACGTGCGCAAGTTAACTCGTGCACGTTGGCCGGTGGTCAAAACTGAAGAACACACATTTTTTGGATGGTGGTCAGTTGTTCAACATTCAATCTACATGTTTTTTTACACTATTTATACGTTTTTTTGACCACATTTATGTTTTTTATAACTTATACTACCATTCTCACCTATAAATACCCCTCTATACTTCCATATTCCCTCACACCATCTCACTTTCTCTCCCTCCTCACTCTCTCCCTCTCTTTCTCTTCTTCTTTTTTGCTTTTATAGTATCTAGGCTCTTTACACCCCTTTAGGTATATACCAGTAGTTTTTGAGGGACGTAGTGGTTCGCCGGGTTGGGGAAAAGGGCATCATCCCTTGAGGTAAAATTAGGTTTGCTTCCTTTTACTCCCAATTTTTTTTTTACCGTAGGTAAAAAGAATCATCATGGGGTATAAAAGGAACCAAATTTAAATTCACCTCAAAGGATCTTGATGTCTTTTTCCCCAACAGGACGAATCACTATTTCCCTAAGAGCTATTGGTGTATACCGAAGAGGGTGAAAATAACTTTTTACCCCAAGAGGGTAAAATATATGTATTAATTCTTGTAATGTTTGAATGATATTAATAAAATCAGAGTTATATTTATTAATTTTGTTTTTAATTTGTATTTATTTTTGCATTTATTTTATGTTTATGATTATGTATTGAATAAAAAAATATTCTATTTAATGGTATCGAATTTATTTGTATAGAATTTATTTATATCGGATTTATTTTATAATTTTGTATTTATTTGCATATTGAATAAATAAATTCAAATAAAAAGTTTAATTAAACTCAGCGTGGAATCGAATAAAGAATTCTAATAAATAAAATCGAATAAAGTTGCGTATTGAATAAATTCGAATAAAAAGTCTAATTAAACTCAGCGTGGAATCGAATGAAGAATTCTAATAAATAAAATCGAATAAAGTTGCGTATTGAATAAATTCGAATAAAAAGTCTAATTAAACTCAGCGTGGATTCGAATAAAGAATTGTAATAAATAAATTCGAATAAAGTTGTGTATTGAGTAAATTCGAATAAAAGTTACATTACATTACATAAAGTTCCTAAATATAGCCTATCATTACATGACATTACATTCGGAATTGCACCTTTCAACTACAACAATTGTGTTAACTCTGAATAATGCAAATTCAAAGTTGCTAAGCAGCACGACTCCAGCGTCCGTCCCGAAAGTGCTTATGTTCCATTCAAAATGTTAAATTCTCGTTGGTCTTGGTTTTAAATGATAGTATCCAAGTGCCAACGGAATGAGGTCCATACCTTGACACTTCAATACCATCATTTAAACGAAGCCAACAAGAAGTTAACATTTCGAATGGAACAAAAGCACTTTTCGGACGAATGTTGGAGTCCTGCTGTTTAACAAGTTTGAATTGCCCCATGTAGAGTAACACAATTGTTGTAGTTTGAAGGTACATTCCCTACCTAATCATGACCGCCACCTAATCATGATCTTTTGGCAGAATCAGACTTTTGATGATATCTTCAGTTGATCTCACCAACGTTGCTCGCATATCGATCCACTAGAACATGATGTGCTCCCAAAACATGGTCGTCACATTTTCGTCGTTCGTCAATTTCACCTAAGTGAATGATACTCTTCCATCGTCGAGCGTTGCACGTTTATACCGAATGTATTTCACCTTCCTTGTGTCTCGGGGGTTGACTCCTTTGTTGAATTCATCCAGCTGATCCTTGAGACTTCTTAACGTTATACCAAGACACCAAACCTTCAACCTCTGAGGTTCTCCGCCGTTGAATTGTGCACGAACGTCGATCCACCCGGCCATTGTTTCAAATCTACACAATAAGAAATTAAAATTAATCAATGAAAATTCTCTAAAACAAACCCTAAATCTAAAAAAAATCTCTAAAACTCAAAACCTACAACATAAACATGCAAACATCTAAACATTTAAGCAACACACATCATTTTCATGTAAACATTGTATGATTTCTTGACAAATAAACAAAAATTTAAACAAACCCTAAATCTTAAAAATTTCTAATTTAAGAGAAAAAATCTAACATAAAGGTTGATTGTGTTTGATTATGAAAACTTACTTGTTATTGAAGTGTTGTTTGATTTGAACTTGAAGGAATTTTGAATTTAGTGATTTTAGAGAGATTTTGGAGATTTAGGTGATGAATGAGGCGTTATGTCTTGTATAAGACAGATTGCTGCGTGAGTTAACTAGCGTTGCACTAGTTAACTCACGCAGCGCATGTTAACACACGCTGCGCATGTTAACGTGCGCAGCGCAGGTTAACATGCGCATGGGTAAAATGGTCCTGCCTGCAGGGCGGGAGTGTATGTTGCAGGGGAGAGAGCAGGATTCTAATTAAGCACTCTTTCTTTTTTTCCTTGTCAAACATTAGTCATCACTATTTTTTCTTTTTACGGATCTATCGAAGAAAGGTGGTTTATGGTGTTTTGACCTAAAATCATCTCTTGCATTGTTTTTTCTTTTTCTTTAAGTTAAATAGTAAGCGATTTTCACGTATTTTTAGTCTTCTTTCTTATGTTTTTATGATTTCTTCGTCTTAGCATTAGATTGTTTGTTTTGACTTCTCGTCTTTGTGCAATGTGTTTTTTATTTAACATATTAGTACGACGTTTATTTGATTCATGTTGAAAGATTAATTTTGATTTCATGGAAATTAAACTAATGACTTTGACATGAGTTTTACAGACACTTAAATCTAATCATATTTATAAGCATATGTATATTGTGAGATTGTTTGCAAATTCATCATTTTGTTTTTAGTTAAATTTGTCTTATACTTGCATCGATGTTGTATTAACTTCAATAAATATCATTTATTTTCGTAAAAAAAATAAATTACATTAGTATTGAAACTCTTATTATGAATGAAATGCTTTAAGCATGTTTCCATAAAAAAATTATTAAGTTATATAAAAAATTATTTGTTTGTGAACTAAAAAAATGTTAAACCACACTACTTTGGAACGAAAATATGAGACGCATTAAAATCTTAGACATGGGTAGACCCAACTCTACCATTATACCAGCATACTAAATTGTTACCAACCCGACAACTAGATAGTTAGGCATTGAATAAAGTTCATGTTTTTCTCTTCTTGGCATGTGTTGGTATTAAGGTTAAATTGCAAGTTTGAATGATTCCTTTTAAGTTTCCTTTTTTTATTTATATATATTGCAATAATTTGAATAATATACTCTTATGAAAGCTTCTTTGCCTAGGACATTTGTTAATTTGCATAAATTTGATAAAAAAATTCAACTAAATTGTTTTGATGTTGGTCCCCCTTTAGCAAAATTATTGGCTCTACTGACATCATGCATCCCTAAAGTTAATTTACTTGCAGTGAAATGATTCTTTTTTTCTTGCTTGAACTAGCTGACCTAATACACCTCTGAAGAGTCCGCAGAAGATGCCCAACTTAAGGAACAAGAGCAATCTTTGGACCATAATTTACCATATATAGTTTTTACAATCATATAAATTCTGCAAACATATGAAGACACAAATGTCAAGTGGGTGACCATACTCCCTAGAAATTGGAATAAAATTAAATGATATTGACCAAACTCTTGGACTTGGACGACAAAGGCCAAAGTTTTTTCGTTCGATAGCATGTGATGTCATATGAGGCTGAGGAATTTTCATGAAATCTCATATGGTAGTTCGGCTTTATTTGTTCAATTATAGATACATGGTTATAGATGGTTTCTCTTTTGGGCTCACAAATGAGCAAACAGTTCCGGATATTGCTCCAAGCGACCTTTTTTTTTAATATATTTTTAAAAGTTTTGAGAGATAACTCACGAATGCTGTTTTTTTAGGATAAGTTGTAAATAAAGAGCTAAGAGAGCACCCATCATCGTTGAATTATAAACTTACACTTGTTTAATTATTGGTATTAGTGGGTTGCTTACGCTTCACGTTGTTATTGAACTGAGTGGCTGTTTTTTTGTTAGAATGCATGGGATGGATGCATTAGGAAATACCGTTGTGGAAGTGACCAAAAATTAACTAATACAAGTTTTTACGGAAAATGATTATTGAGTCATTGCATATTAGATAGGTTAGGTATTGTCAATCCTGTCAACCTAACTTAAATTTGCGGTAAGAATTTGCTTTAAAATTGGTAATCTAATTAGAGCCTGAGAATCATATTCCAGTTGATTGCTGGCCCAGCTTCATTCCATAGGTTTCCAAGAATCTTAATATGAATCAAACTTAATTTACTCTTTTTTTTTTTAATTAATCAAATTTTAACTTGAAATTAAAATATTTTCTAAAAATAAAAATTAGTTTTACTCAAAAATACTAAAATGCATATGATCAAATTAAATTTTTTATTCCAAGTTTTTTTTTTTTGAATCAGTCCAAGCATACCCCTAAAACTAATGAATTTTAACACAAATCAGCGCACCTCAATTTGAAGAGCTTGTTGGCGGATAGTTGTTGTATTTATTTATTTTTGAATAAATTTAGTACGACGTCTATGCATTATTCTTGTTTTTCAAAAAAATATAAATATCGCATTTTATAAATGCTATACAAGGTGTGGGAAGAACAGACCAATAATACAAAAATCACCATATCTATATGAAAAGATGATTTATACATACTAAAGAATAAAAGTCCAAGCAACTAAACAAAAATCAAAACAAACAAACATAAAAAAAGAGCCAAAGACTCAAGCACCAGTAAAACCTAAATGCCCTAGGAGTTGAATGAGTATTCATGAAAATCAAAAGAGAGGTCTTTCACCCGAGATTTAAGCAACCCCATGAGAGAAGGTCGATGGTCTCAATAATATGAATCACATCCGCTTCATGATTATAAAAAATAACATTGTTTCTTGATTTTCAAATAGACCGGATAGTAGTCAACCAAATTATGATATTAACCTTATTTAAAAAAGTCACAAATTGTTAAGTATGATCCACGTCCAGATATTTCAATGCACAAGTAATTCCTAATCATAACTAAACACCATATCAAACTTGACCAGATTGAAATTCTAAACATAAATGGTAGACTAATTCCTCCACACCATAACACATCACACATGATTGTAAGAAGTTTGTTGAATAATGCAACAAAGAGCATTTGAACCAATATGATTAATATCGATATCCCTATTTCTTCACCATCCAAAATAATGTAAGAATTCCGACACATTTTATTTCAACCATCTTCCACGTTTTGTACATGTTTAGTCCCTTCCTTTTCATAAAAATAACAAATAATGTTGAAGTAGCATTTTTTACTAAAAGGGTTGTAACAAGCCACCACATGTTGGAATTCAATGCCTGTCGCTAAAAGCGTAAAACAGTGTCATCCGTGTACTGTATCACCGGTGCATTGCAACGCTGGGTCTCATGTTACATTATTGCTACGGTACAATACTTAACGGGGTTGCATTGCATAACGCCATAACGTGGATGACTGAACAGGTTTTAGTTTGTTAAGATATGTGCAAACTTTTTCGATAACCTAGGTTTTGGACCGGGACGGTCTTAAGATTTTGTGTTCTAAGTTGACCATTAACGTTGTATCTTTTTAATCATTTAAATGTATTTTTTTTATTGCATTTTTTGTTTTAAAATATATATTTATTTATAATCAAAGTTTTCTAAAAATATATTTTTGATAAAGTTAATCAAAGCGAGTTAAAAATAAATATAAGATATGTATATATTGAACTAACTACTAAATAAAGTAACAACTCTGGTATTGTTAAAAAAAAGGCGTCTTAAAAGGTTGTCTCTTCCATCTATGCTCAAGGTCACCTTTAGTTTTGCGTTAGGCTTGAATGTTTGATCCTACCGCAAACAAAATTGAGAGCAAAAATTTGTCCAAAATCTTGCTGTGCAAGAGGGAGAGATCGGATCTAGGTTGACCTTTGAGTAATCCATCCCATTAGATAAAGTGGACAGAGTTTTTACCACTATGTCACTACTACTACTTAGTGCTTACTTATAAATCTTAAATTTCTACTGTCCACATTTTTTTTATAAGACGTGTAATTCTAAGTTGCGTATTTTATAAGACCACAATAAATTCTTCTTGCTTGTTTAGCTTCTTCTAAATCTTTCACTCCTATAATTCTTAGCCAAAACATCACAACATGACTTGTCCCGTATTCATATTATAAACAAGGATGGGAATAAGTTAGATTTATAAATTTACGGTATAGCTTACGACATATAAGGTTTGACCAGACTTCTTTTATAAATAGAGAAGGCCTAAGATTTTTTAGAAGTCTATTTAATTTAAGAGGTCAGGTTATGACTTATTAAGAAGTCTTTAGGTCTATTAGGTCAACCTACTTAAGTAAATATAAATAATATATATTTTTATATTATATTTTGTATTTTAAATTAAATTATAAATTTGTTACCCTTTTCGATAATTAAACTTATTAATATACATTAATTTTTTTTTGTCCTGGTGAGTTTAACTCAGTTGGCAAGAACAATGCATAATATATGAAAGGTTTGAGGTTCAAACCTCGGCCACCACAAAAAAAAAATACATTAATTTTTTTGCATATTTAAATGTATTATTGTAAAGGAGAATTAAAATATGACATAATATATAGTCAAGTTTCCTAAAAATCCACGTTAAATATTAAAAGATGGTTTAATCTAATTGATCTAATAGTTCGTTAGTTTATTTAAACTTGAGTAGTGCTAACAACACCCTTTTTTAAACATTTTCGCTAATACTCACTCTTTTATTGGTTTAAATCATTGAGAATCTACACTTTATAAATAGAACCTACACAAAATGATGGAATTTCATCCAATATTAAAAAGTAAATGTTACTACTTAATATCATTTTTCATTTAAACTTAAATTGCATTACTTATTATTTTTTTTAAAATCATATAAAATAGGTTATTAAACAACATGTTATATCATACTTTCAAAATGAAAAACTGAGGCCTCAGCCCTAAAATATAAATCTATGGCAGATTAAAAAGAGGGAGCGAGTGGAAAAAGAGCGCGTGAAATAGTGATGGAATCCACAGTATTTCCCGCGGCTATTAAATGAGTCGGGTCGTTTTTAAGAGCAAACAACACAACTACTATACTGCGCTTTAAGGAAATCACCCACTCACTCTGTGAACTGTGAACTACTACGACTACGTACTCTCTCTCTCATTAATATACTTCAACTACCTATCCTGCATCGTTCACTCATAACAAGGAATCACTCTTCTTCTAATTATTCATTTCATTCATTCATCGAATTAATCACATTCTCTCTCTCTCTCTCTTCGCAATGTGGAACTCGGCGGAAAACGCCTTCGCCAGATCGGAGTCATTTAGGGAATCCGGAGAAGACGAAGAAGCTTTACGCTGGGCGGCTTTAGAGAGACTTCCAACTTACAAACGAGCGAGAAGAGGAATCTTCCAGAATCTCGTCGGTGATAAGAAAGAGATCGATGTAACTCAACTTCAAGCTCAGGAGCAGAGACTTATTCTAGAAAGGCTTGTTGATGTCGTTGATAATGATCCTCAGAGATTCTTCCACCGTATGAGAAGCCGATTCGACGCGTAATTCTACCTTTTCCTTCATCATTCCTTTTCATAATGTGGTTGGAAATGGCGCTACTTTAATTTGCTTCACTTTTTGTTTGTTTGCGTTTGATTTGCTACTTTAAAGTGAAAAGTTCATGTTTGGATCATTCGAATCTAGTTTTTTTTGTTTATAATTAACAAAATTCACTATATATATATTTTTGTATTTACTCATGGAAGAGGTAAAATTTTATTTCAACATTTAATTATAATTGATTTTATAACTTTTGCTATTGAAAGTGATCTCTACAATCAACTCAATTAATTTTACTATGTATACAAGCATAAATAATTTTAATTAAATGTCATATTTTAACTAAAATTTATTTTTAATCATTTTTTGACACAGAATATAAGAGAGTATGATAAATTCACTGCAAACCACCGTAATTTTGATAAATTCACACTCTTAGATCCAAGTCAATACGGCTAGACTAACCCAGATGGGTTGAGATAGTTAATTAATGTCACTGAATGTGTTTTACTTGATGCATGATCTCCACAGAGTACATTTGGCATTTCCAAAGATTGAAGTTCGATTTCAAAACTTAACAATTGAGACATTTGTACATGTGGGAAGCAGAGCTTTACCTACCATTCCAAATTTCATTTGTAATATGACTGAGGTGAACTTTATTATTACTTTCTTTATTTTTGGTTTACCGCTTCAATTATATTGAGCATAGCTTGATAATTTTATTTTCATATTGTGATTAGGCTCTGTTAAGACAATTAGGGTTATACAGAAGAAAGAGAAGCAAATTGACTATTCTTGCTGATATCAATGGGATTATCAGACCTTCAAGGTCAGTGTTGAAAGTTACTACTATTTTACTAAAGTCACAACCAAGCATGTATTGTTAACCACACTTTGACATTTCATTGCTTACATCTTTATACGTGGTGGAAACTTTTATTCCTTGTTGGTTGTTGGTTTGGTAACATAGTTCTCCTATACTAATAATCTTCTTTTTTTGGACAAATTATACCAATAATCGTATGTTTTTTCGTTAATCAATCCAAATATGTTTGTAGTTCATAAAAAATTATAACTATTTGAATTTAGTCCCCACAAAAAAATTTATTCAATTTTAGTACTTATTTTGCTTTTATTGGGTGGGGACTAAAAGTATCAAACTTTTTGTAGAAATCAATAAGATGTGTGTAGGGATTAAATCCGAAATCTTATAGGGATTAAGAATAAGGTCATACTAACCAGTGTTTTTGGGGTTTGTTAAGGGAAAAAAAAGGTAAACTTGTATTGAAAATAATATTTTTCACACGTTTTTTCAATTTTTTTTTACACTTTTAAGATATTGACTATATAAGTTTTGAGATAATCTTCTTTATATTTGGTTCCTTAACAAATATCTCGGGGCCGCTTGTTAGAATTTTCCTTAAAAATATATTTAACTCATTGAACAAACTACCTAAAAGTTAGTTACATAACATCATATTTAAAAAAAATTTAAAGGAAAAATAAACATTAAATATATAAATATTTACAAATCATAAATAAAAAATTATTACTTAACTAAAAAAATTAATTTTTTAAAACACATAATTTTAAATGTTTTTTTTTTCCAAAGTAGTATATTTATTACAAATAAAATATTATTTATATCATTAAAACAAATATTTCTTATTGTTTTTAATTTATTTTTCTTATATTTTTCTGTATTGGTACTACACACATATACTTCTCACTGGAAAATAAGGATAACTATTTTCCATTAAATAAATATTTTTTAAAACTTCTCTTCCTAATAATTATAATCCTTTCATTGCATGAATGATGTTTATGTGACAATGTGTTATTCTTGTTTCTGTATGTTTTACATGTTTCATGTTTGATAGATTGTTGTTTGTTATTCTTGCAGGCTAACGTTGTTATTGGGTCCGCCAAGCTCTGGAAAAACAACATTGCTTTTAGCTCTTGCTGGCAGACTAGGACCTGGTTTGCAGGTTTACTAAGCTTTTTAATTGCATTGAACAAATCCTAATATCGTTCCTATATGTATGGTCACTCAACTAATATGCCAACACCATAGAAATTCTTGCTAGTCACACTGTTTAATCCTCCAGCAAACTATGCAGTACAGATTGATTGTTAAAAACTTGACTGTAAATAGAAAAAATGTAAAACAATACGCAAGTGAGTTGCACATAAAGTTTATTTTGAAAATAACTACCAATCCCTCATTTTCTATTCGACCAGTAACGTTATTTTGTATATCTTTTGTACTAGAGAAAGAATGCTTACACCGAGGCCACAATAGGCTGTTTAGAAATCGGAATTAATGAGAACAACTCTCTCAATTCTTTATAGCCTGAGACACTATTTTTGGCGCTTTGCTACAGGCTGCTTGGATTTATCTCTAGTAGTATTAGATGCAGAATAGCATCATTTAGTATAAAAACATCGGTCATAGGTAATTAGTAGAATGGAAGGCTGAAGTGACTAACTAGACTGCATTCCACTCCTTTATGGAAATAGATTTTTTTTTGTGCATGGGTGCCTTCTCTATTTGATTTAGATGATGATTTCTAAATAGATTAAATAGTGACCTATACTTACTATACTAGTATACATCCTGGATTTAAGACTTGGTTTTCCTCGCATCTAATTTTTGTTCTTTCACTCCCTTTGAAGATGTCAGGGGACATTACCTACAATGGACATGGTTTGAATGAGTTCGTTCCTCAGAGAACATCAGCTTATGTCAGCCAACAAGATTGGCATGTAGCAGAGATGACTGTGAGGGAAACTCTCCAGTTTGCCGGTTGCTGTCAAGGCGCTGGATTTAAATTCGGTGTGTTTTCTGTAATCATGTTAACTTATGCTCAATTTTTTCTTTTAGAGGCTGATTACTAAATTCTGGTGTCTTACCAGATATGTTGATGGAACTTGCTAGAAGAGAAAAGAATGCTGGAATAAAACCTGATGAAGACCTTGATTTATTCATGAAGGCACATACTCATTTTTTTTCCTTCCCTTTAATGAGAAAATATCTCGCTTTTTTTTCTTTCTTTTCAAAATAAACAGTATAAACTTCATTCGTGGACACAAATTAATCTACTCAAGATGCTTCTTGCAGTCATTAGCTCTCGGTGGACAGGAAACAAATCTTGTGGTTGAGTACATCATGAAGGTATTCCCTAAATACTGTTACTCTTAGATACACAGTGAGTTGTCATGTTATTGTGACCTGAAATATTTGTTGCCTTGTTTTTTATTTTGGAATACTTTTTCTACTAATGGAATTCATGATGCAAAATAAAATTGCGGAGATACCAATGACTTACAGAGAATCCTAAAAACACAATTTTGGACATCCAATAAAGAAAAAAATAAATATCCCCAGAGCCTAATTCCAACATGTTATTAACTTCTTTGGCAAGTTATCTAAAAAAAATATTCATAAGCTCAATTATTTGTGTATGTATATGATTATTTCATTGTTTAGTTCTAAGTACTAAAATATTTCTCACAAAGATATTAGGTTTGGACATGTGTGGTGACACATTGGTTGGGGATGAAATGCTCAAGGGTATCTCGGGAGGACAAAAGAAGCGGCTTACAACAGGTTAGTGAAGCGTATTAGTGTATGACCTTGTCTTTTTTACTAGCACCTTAGATACATTTGCAATATGCTAATCAGTTGATGTCTGATTTACAGGCGAATTACTAATTGGACCAGCAAGAGTGCTGTTCATGGATGAGATATCAACTGGTCTAGATAGTTCAACTACATATCAGATCATCAGATATCTCAAGCATTCAACACACGCACTTGATGCAACCACAATCATATCTCTTCTTCAACCAGCTCCAGAGACCTATGAATTGTTTGATGATGTCATTCTTTTGTCCGAGGGTCAGATTGTATATCAGGGGCCGCGTGAGGCTGCCATTGAATTTTTCAAACTTATGGGATTCAGTTGTCCTGAGAGAAAAAATGTAGCAGACTTCTTACAAGAAGTGAGTAGCAGTGATATTTGAATGAGTATTTCTAATACATTTTAACTTAAGTGACTGTTCAGACTTAAAATTCTTATCAACAGGTCACGTCTAAGAAGGATCAAGAGCAGTACTGGTCCGTTCTCGACCGCCCTTACCGGTACATTCCTGTCGGGAAATTTGCCCAAGCATTTTCCTTGTATCGTGAGGGAAAGCTTTTGTCTGAGGAACTAAATGTTCCTTTCAATAGGCGCAATAATCATCCAGCTGCCTTGGCAACTTGTTCCTATGGAGCAAAAAGGCGTGAACTTCTCAAGATTAATTATCAGTGGCAGAAGCTTCTCATAAAACGGAATGCATTTATTTACATTTTTAAATTTGTTCAGGTAATGCTACCATTATAAAATCTACGGTACAAGTAGTTCTAGTGAAATTGCATCAAGAAAAAGCAAATATTCTTGTAATCTCAGAATCTTCTTTGTTGCGCGTTTGAACTCGTGACCCTTTCTTTTCATTATTTTAATTTGACTTCTTCGTTATGCGTTTGTTACTATGTAAGGTTTATGTAGCTGATATTGACCTTTACTTACTATTTTCAGCTGATTTTGGTTGCTTTAATTACAATGACTGTTTTTTTCCGAACAACTATGCACCATGATACAATTGATGACGGTGGCTTATATCTTGGAGCACTGTATTTTTCTATGATTACTATTCTTTTCAACGGTTTTACGGAAGTGTCAATGTTAGTTGCAAAGCTTCCAGTTCTTTACAAGCACAGAGACTTTCATTTCTATCCTAGCTGGGCATACACACTCCCTTCTTGGTTCCTTAGTATCCCAACTTCTCTCATGGAGGCTGGATGCTGGGTACTGGTATCGTACTATTCCAGTGGATACGATCCTGCATTTACAAGGTAATTAATCTTATGTTCACTTATTGTTTTCATGTATTCTAAGAGTTTCTCTTGAGTAACTATTTTTGTGTCTATCTTGATCTGCAGATTTCTTCGGCAATTCTTGCTTTTTTTCTTTCTGCATCAGATGTCTATAGGTCTGTTTCGCTTGATAGGATCCTTGGGTCGGAATATGATAGTAGCCAATACCTTCGGATCATTTGCCATGTTGGTTGTAATGGCTCTTGGCGGATATATAATTTCAAAAGGTTAATCTGGAACTGCAATCTCTGAATGTTTCAAAATTCGTTTTGGTAAACTAATTTTCTAACTGTAACTTATTTTGAGGCAGACCGTATACCAAGTTGGTGGATATGGGGCTTTTGGGTTTCTCCTTTGATGTATGCACAAAATTCTGCTTCTGTAAATGAGTTCCTTGGACATTCCTGGGATAAGGTATAATCCTTGTTGTGATTGTGATCATTTGTTTCTTTCAGATGATAATGTTGTGAAGTGATGATATGATTTTTACTCAACATGAATTCTCTTCAGCAATTTCCTTACTGCATCTATAACGACTTATGTCACTATTTAATCTCGTTTACAGAATGTTGGAAACCAGACCATTTATCCATTGGGCAAGGCAGTGTTAAAAGCAAGGAGTTTGTATTCTGAGAGCTATTGGTATTGGATTGGTCTTGGAGCATTGGTTGGATACACAGTTTTATTCAACATTCTATTTACAATCTTCTTAGCTTACCTTAATCGTAAGACTCGTCATTCTATATATAATCCCTCTAATTGTATAATGTTGTGGTGCCTTCTGGAACTTCATAGACCAAAATAACTTTGTTAGAGAGACAGATTTCATAATATCTTGCTCTTTCAATATTTGCTTCAGCTCTGGGAAAACAACAACCCGTTGTCTCAAAGGGTGAGCTGCAAGAAAGAGAAAAGAGAAGAAACGGTGAAAATGTTGTTATTGAGCTGAGAGAGTACTTGCAGCATTCGGCATCAAGTGGTTTGTCAATAAATTTCAGATTATACATTTATTTTTAACATGACTGTATGTGTATAGACCGGACATAACATTTTATCCAACTGTCTTACCTTTCCAGGAAAGCATTTTAAGCAAAAGGGAATGGTTCTCCCATTTCAACCCCTTTCTATGGCTTTCAGCAATATCAATTACTATGTGGAAGTTCCTTTGGTACGAAAACAAATGATTTTTATTTCTTTAAAATAAATCTGGTAGACTAAATGCTTTTTGGTTCAATTATTGCTTCAGGAGTTGAAACAACAAGGGATATCAGAAGACAAACTGCAGCTGCTTGTTAATGTTACTGGAGCTTTTAGGCCTGGTGTGTTGACAGCATTGGTTGGAGTAAGTGGTGCTGGGAAAACCACTCTGATGGATGTATTAGCTGGAAGAAAAACTGGTGGTATCATAGAAGGGAGTATATATATATCTGGTTACCCCAAAAGACAAGATTCTTTTGCAAGAGTATCTGGTTACTGTGAGCAATCTGATGTGCATTCCCCTGGCTTGACTGTCTGGGAATCCTTACTATTTTCTGCTTGGCTTCGATTATCTTCAGATGTTGACTTGGATACACAAAAGGTGAGGCATGGTGACAAACGACAGTATGGCCGTTCTGCATTTTATAGAGACAAGCGCGAAATATATTTTAACATTTTTGATCAAAAAATAACTTTTCGAGGGTTTTGATTGCCAGGCCTTTGTCGAGGAGATAATGGAGCTGGTGGAGCTCACACCACTAAGTGGAGCACTAGTTGGTCTCCCTGGAGTTGATGGTCTGTCAACAGAACAACGAAAAAGGTTGACTATAGCAGTGGAACTAGTTGCCAACCCTTCGATGGTCTTCATGGATGAGCCGACATCCGGATTGGATGCCAGGGCTGCAGCCATTGTGATGAGAACTGTGAGGAATATTGTAAATACTGGGCGAACAATTGTCTGCACCATCCATCAGCCTAGCATAGACATATTTGAATCCTTTGATGAGGTATTTTCCTTACAAGCATTTCATTTAAAATTGATAACTGGAAGTTGTGTCTAATAGTAGGCAACATCTCCTCTCTATCCCTTCCCCTTGCTTACTTTTATGTTGATACTGTTATGTTATTTATGTTGTTATACCACAATTTCTTTCTATTTTGTTCTTTTGGATATGTAACAATACTTGTATCTTTCGTGTGTACAAGTTTCTGTTATCCTGTCTCTAATTCGAATTGATTGATGGTTTCTGAGAGAGCATCATGTTATATTTCTATCTGAACTTCTCTATAACACTTATTATAATCTAACAAATTTGTTGAAATCTCAATTTCTTTTACAGCTTCTGTTTATGAAGCGGGGAGGAGAGCTTATATACGCTGGCCCACTTGGCCCTAAATCAAGTGAATTAATCAGTTATTTTGAGGTCAGCTGAAGCTTGCTTAGGTCTCTTGATTGTTCTATATGGTTTATGGTTCAAAGGTGAATCCTCAATTATTTATAATGTTTATATCTATGTAGGCAATCGAAGGAGTTCCAAAGATCAGATCTGGATATAACCCTGCGACATGGATGCTGGAGGTTACTTCTTCAGTAGAAGAAAACCGTCTGGGAGTTGACTTTGCAGAAATCTACCGCAATTCGAGTTTATATCAGTATGTGTAGTTCTTCGCTGCAATTTTTATACATGAATTTTTTATATATGTTAATATACCATCTTTTTCTTCAGATATAACCAAGAGTTGGTCGAAAGATTGAGCATCCCATCTAGCAACTCCAAAGAATTGCATTTTCCAACGAAGTATTGTCGGTCACCTTTTGAGCAGTTCCTAACTTGTCTTTGGAAGCAAAATCTATCTTACTGGCGTAACCCACAGTACACTGCTGTTCGCTTCTTCTACACTTTCTTCATCTCATTGATGCTTGGGACAATATGTTGGAGATTTGGTGCCACAAGGTCCTTTTCTTTCTTTTTTTCCTTTTTTTTTCGTTTAATTTCTTTTTATATATTCAATTTCAAATAACAACCTGTTTCAAATGCTTCATAAGTTGTCCATTTTTTATTATTTTGTACATCTCTGCTACGTTTTCCTGCTACAAGTCGGTAGCTATGATCTGATGGATCCAATTTTTTAGTAAACATAAAAAATCCCTGCAAGACACTAGTAATGAATTGACATAATCGGTTGGTTAGTCAGAATGCAGCAGAGACAAATTTACTAATTCAAGTTTTAGAGTAACGTGAGATTAAGAAATTATCTAAACAACCAAATGGTAGGAAAAAAGGCCGACAAAATGCTGTCCAAGATGTCTGGTGGTTCATGGAATGTTTAGAACGATATGCTAATATAGTTTATTTATGCATATTTTGTTCTTTTATCATCAACCTTATGCAACACTCATATTTGTATTTTTACAGGGATACACAGCAAGATCTATTTAATGCCATGGGATCTATGTACTCGGCGATCCTCTTCATTGGCATCACAAATGGCACAGCTGTTCAACCTGTTGTTTCAGTGGAAAGATTTGTTTCATATAGAGAAAGAGCTGCAGGGATGTACTCGGCTTTATGTTTTGCATTTGCTCAGGTATTTTTTCAGATAGCATTACTTACAAAGTGCCTGGAACCTAACCTGCAGTTTCCCATAAGTTGACTAATGCGCTATCCTCCATTGTGCAGGTTGTGATTGAGTTCCCTTATGTGTTCGCACAGGCTATCATATACTCTTCAATATTCTATTCTATGGGTTCATTTGTCTGGACTGTTGATAGGTTCATTTGGTACTTATTCTTCATGTATTTGACTATGTTATACTTTACCTTCTATGGGATGATGACTACTGCTGTCACACCAAATCATCATGTTGCTGCCATCATCGGTGCTCCATGTTATATGTTGTGGAACCTTTTCAGTGGTTTTATGATTCCTCATAAGGTATGGAAACTGTTGCTTTATTGCTTCCATCTACAGTTTCGATCGCTCTCATAACAATAACTTTTTGGACTACCTTGATGTCGAAAATTATCATCTAGTATTATACTGATGTAATGTTTTTGAGAATTATCTGTCATCGAATAACTTATTTTCTCCTCGAAATTTACAGAGAATCCCTATTTGGTGGAGATGGTATTACTGGGCAAACCCTGTAGCCTGGACTTTGTATGGTCTCCTAACTTCACAGTATGGTGACGATGATAAGTTGGTGAAACTAACCAATGGAAAATCGGTACCCATAAGACTAGTACTCAAAGAAGTTTTTGGGTACAGGCATGATTTCTTGTGCGTTGCTGCTACTATGGTAGCTGGTTTCTGTATACTTTTTGCATTTGTATTTGCCTATGCAATTAAATCCTTCAATTTCCAAAGGAGGTGACGGGATGGACTTTGCTATTAGTTTTCCAATACATCGTAAAATAAGTGTCAAAAGTGTATAGGGATATAATTATTTTATAGCAGAGATCTTGTGTGCTATGTAAACCAATAACAACACAACATCGAAATTATTTTGTTTTACATAATTCAGAGGCATATTTGTTGTAAAGTGAAGTAATGTATTATTGGTTTGTAGGCTTTCCTGTTAGATATATATAAGTACTTCAGATTATATACTCTTTGGTTTAGTGTATTCAAGTTTTTCTGCAGTTATATTGAATAATCAATCATACACAGAAGTCTTTAAACTTGGTTGGTCGCGAAATTCGTGAATATGTCATCTAGTTATTTACTAATTTAATTAATTTTGTATTTTGTCTCTTATATATGATATGTGAGAGGTAATGTGCAGCAAACATTTTTCCAGTCTCTGATGGAGAAAGAAAGACCCAGAAAAAAGTGGCAGGGACTCAACAGGAAAGGAAAAAATTAATTGGAGTTCATTCATTGATGTAAATTGTTAACACAAATTGATAGAGATCCGAATATTAGGACAAGGAAAAGAAGGGCTATTATGTACTCCCTCGTCTCACAATTATTGTTACTTTAACATTTTTTTTTTCTTAAAATAATTGTCACTTTATAACACCAATGTAGCATTAATTATTTTTTTTTCCACTATTATACCCTTATTTATTGAATTTCACCCAACTTAACTACTCAATTAACTACAATTAATAAGGTTGTTTAAGTAAATGTTACTAATTTTACCATTGAAATCAGCACAATTAATCATTTTCCTTAATAGTCGTGCTCAAATCTTAACGACTAATATTGTAAGACGGAGAGATGATTAAAAGTATAGTGAGAGGTGGGTTAATTTACATCTTTGACTCCTTACCTTTTTTTTTCTTTCTTTTAATAGTTTGTCTGTTATTGTTAACGTTTTTCAATTTTGAATAATTGAAATATATTTGAAACATGCACTTGTTTGATTTTTTTGTTTGGACGTAGATGTTAAAGGATGCTGATATTTGAGCTTCCTAATTTTTGAAGAAAGTAACCCAAAAAAAGATTTTTAAAGATGCTATTTGAGACAAAAATAAGAATTCTTGAGCTAGTTCTATCGCTATTAACGTGGCTTAACTTACTCTATGTAAAAACCACCACATCAACCGGTTGTTTGTTTGAAAGCATATGATTGTATTTCAAGATTGTCATGTGAGTGCTAACACTATAGTGACTGCCTAACTTTGAAATCAAAAGGAATACACCTAATGTAAAAATAAATAAATAAAAAAACATTTTTAGGAACTGTTTTTAGAAAATTAGTTAGAAAAACAAAACATATGGAAATTACTAAAAAAAATATGTGGTAAAAGGTGAAGGTGAAAAGTTATGGTACATATTTGAACAAAATATGTAGAGGATATCATATTTCCCAAGCATAATAACAAAACATAGCATTCCTTTCTATTTTCCTGAGGTTTACCACTTTTATTTTATACAATTTTTCTAAACCCAAATGTAAGAAAACCGCATTACTTACATCGGCAAAAATCCAAAACATGCCATTTACTGCTTGTAGCATAAGACCTATGTATGAGCAAGTATGAAAAAAAAAAGGCATATACGGAAAACCACCCCCTATTGTTTGTTGCCTGAAGGAATGTAAACCTATATTATCAACAGCAAGTGCAAGTCACTTCCAGATCTTGAAAGTCCCGTCATGACTGACTGAAGCCACCAATCCAGTAACATCTGATACTGCCAATGCAGATACAAGCTTGTCGTGTGCAGGCACAATAAGTTTTTTGCTCTCCACAAAATCCCAGAGCATAAGCGACTGAATTAGAAAGAAAGATAATGAATGTCCTATCGGTCCAGAGTCAAAATAGTATGTATTATTCTTTGATATAGTAATAATATGACAATAGATAACTTACCTCACTGCAGCAAATGATCAAAATATTGTAGCTCGGATGGAAAACACAGGTCTTGAACTTGCTCTCAGCTGCAATGAACTGCGTAATACATGTCCCACTGCCATCAGATCCAATGGCCCAGAGTTTAACCAGATCATCACTAACAGATGCCAGATAATTTCCAGAAGAGTGCCAGCACACTGAACGAACAAGGCTCGTGTGGCCCTAAAATTGATAAATCATGGATGGTCAGGAGCTACATTACGAGGAGGGAGAGAAAAAATGAGAGGTAGAGAAAGATGACATTGATGGATAACACTTTGATGTGGGAAATGTATTTACTGTTTGTGCAAATTTAAGCTAAGTAAAAGAAATTAACTGATCTTAACCAATTATTTAAGGGATTGGTAGCCAGATTATCATTACCAAGATGAAAAATATAGCATCATTTGAGGTCAAATAAAACTTGAATAAAATCACAAACAGACAAATGCAAATGCAAACACAATTCACAGCAGACCTGGAATTTAAATCTGCAACTCAGAGTTTCTGCGTCAAACATGAGTATTAGATTATGTACTGCTGCTGCAAGAACCTTTCCCAAACCAGGTTGAAATCTCACCTGAGT
Organism: Medicago arabica; assembly: GCA_946800305.1. Lineage (NCBI taxonomy): Eukaryota > Viridiplantae > Streptophyta > Magnoliopsida > Fabales > Fabaceae > Medicago > Medicago arabica. The sequence goes on from OX326968.1 coordinate 52,003,837, forward strand.
TACACCACCCTGATAAAGTATTGGAAAATTTAAATTAATTTCAATCAATCTATAATTGTACGTTGGAATCTGCTTCATAATATCGGTTTGAGATTTCTTACCTTGAAAATCCCAATACAACTACCATTTGCAATATTCCAATATCTTATCTCCTTATTATCAGAGGAACAAATAAGGCCCTCTTTACTTGGATGAAAGTCTAGTGACAGCACAGCTGTATTCCCTGTAAATGTCCGAAGAGAATGACCAGGCTGCAAAGTGTAATAAAAATTTCATTAATATGATAAAAGTAAAAAAAAAAAAAACAATTATTTAATAAAAAGAACATCTTAACTGATATAAGAAAAGTCAGTGTGATGCACCATAAGACTAAAAAACGATAAATCATAGGAATTAAATCTAAAGCGGATCCAGGAGGTCTTTTAAAGCTAGTTAATTTTCAACAGTGATACCAACGTAATCAACTTTGCCTCTTTGTTGCATAACTCATGCTAAGATTAAGTTACAACCTTGTAACATTCGAACATGTAAGGAAAAACGAAAAAATTACTGGCTAGCAAACAGCATGAATGTAAGGGAAATGCAAAAACCAACTACAGGTTGATTATTAGCAGAGGATCCTCAAGCCCCTCTATCTTTGACATATATCCTCTACTTGCAATCATTTATTATCAAACACTAGTACTCAGATTAATCCAATAAGTTTTACTTATCAATTTATTAATGACAATATTAGACTATAGACCCATGCTTAAATTTTAATATAAGACAGGAAAAGAGAGTTGTAAAAGAAACAAAAGGTAAATGACAAAGAGGGCGTAAATGTGATGATTAATACAATAAGATGTTTAAGGAGTGAGATAAGAAATGGGTTATAGTTTTCACAGCAAAGATTTATATCATAAAAGTAAAATCCTGATTATTTTCTCAATCTCTATTTAAATCCAAATTGGTCGATAATTACTAAAAAATTGAATTTGAATCATGAAAATCTAAACTTACATTATTAACATCCCAAACCTTTACAGTTTTATCGGCTGAGGACGTAGCAACATAGAACATGCTTCGACTAAATCTAACATCAGTTATCCGTTGAGTGTGCTCTTCTAGGGTAGATTTCAGGTTAAACAATTTTGTGCACCATAGAGAAGCCTGCATCTCATAGCAGGTTAAAAAATTCAAATTAATGCACAAAACTTTCTTTAAACAAACACTAAATGTAACAATATTTCTGAATAGAGATCATTTCATAATTAAAAGTTGGATCGACCAAGAATATACCTTTTTATCACGACCACCAGTAACAAATAGTTTTCCATCCGAGGAGAAGTGACAACAGTCAACTTTATCTGAACTAGCCAATCCATGCTTGATCTCCTTAAATGAGACTCCTAATGAAAAGCAGACCATTCAAATTTGAAGCCGTATGCTTTTCCATATAGCCAAATAGAATTCCATTCCATCAAGTGTCTATTGAATTGGGATTTTTTGGAAGGGGGAAGGGAGGGTGGATAATTCAAAACTATCATATTTATCATACCTGTGCCAACTCGTCCATTATGGTCTGCATCAGCAAGAGATGAGAGTGACTCAAAATTGTCCGCCAAAGATCCGTTGCTCTTGAGATGGTCCATATGAGCCTGCCAAATAACAATTGCCTTGAGGTCAAGTAGTTTTTTCAGGATGCCTAGATTATTGTATGCTAAAGAATCTTACATGTCGGCTGTATTAATGGAGTGACGATTACAAAGATAAGCATAACTCAAATGTGCTGATATATTTACTCTTAAAATTCAAGATTTCCTTGTTTTCTAGGGGGACGTGATCATTATGCATGCTAATATTAACATATAAAAAGTAGCTTTTCAGAGCCTTTTTGCAGTATAAATAAAGAAAATTTCATTCTACAGACAATAGAAACATAAGTTTTCAAAAAGGAAATGGTGCAATGTTAGGATGGCACAATCAGGCAATGTATACAGGTAGCATTTTGAGAAATTGCATGAATAATAGTCTCTGACCAATTGATTCTGTGTTGATGCAAGTGAGCCCAAACCATTCTGTTGCCAAGTTGGCAGTCGTGTCAGCATAGTTGGTGTAGAGGGTGAACCAGAAGATGATCCCATTGTGTTTGCAGTTCCAGAGCTATTGGCATGACCTGAATATGATCCTACTTTTCGTTTTTGCTTTCGTTCGACTTGACTTTTGGAAGCCTAAAATTCACACACACACACTCATTAAAAAACCTAGACATACATTACAGCTCCTAAATATTACTCATAGGAAATTTATGGAATACAATCATAGTGGTGAAAAACTTAAAAAAAACTCAGATATAGGGCTGGTTGATACCTTATGGGTCATATCTAAGTCCAGATGAGGCAATTCAGGGAAACCAATTTGTGCAGGTGTTACAATATTGGGAATGGAACCACCAACAGAATTTGATTGGACATCGTTCCAAGGAACCATATTTTGATTATTCCCAGGCACACTAGGTCTTTTGCCCTCAAAACCACTGACAAATGGATTAACTAAATCCTGCTGTGCCTGAAACATAAGTTGCTGCCGTGGTGAAAATTGACTGGAAGATTGTGAAGGCAGCATCAAATTATGCTTATGAAGAAGTTCCACATGATGCTCATCCAGTCCCTAAAATAATTGAGATCTAATCAGAAATAGGATTGCTCACCCAGTGGAAAGAACATTGATGCACTATAAATAACATAGATTGATATAAGAAAAGATGAAGATGAGAAAGATAGTCTATATTTTTGTTGTTTTGTCACTTCCTCACAGCTGAATTTAAAGCACAATTAATTAATAAACTAAAAAATCCATGATTCCATATCACAACCGATTTTTGGTAATATTCACTTGACAATGACTTCTTGTATAATAAGTTAAATCTCTATAACAGAAGGTGTAGTTGTTCTGCACAAGCCAAGTAGAGAGACTTCATTATTATTAAACTAGGACGATGATCAATCAGACAGGTAATGTCCCTTCACTGTTATGATACAGTTTACTTCATTAGTATATAAAAATTTATGTTGTTGTAAGAAAAGTACCGAATAACATTAAATGCATGCATACCAGTATTACAAATTATCTAAATGACACTCAGTGTCCCTTTATCAATATGAGAAAGTATACGTCAACCTTAAAATGCTAAGTATTCAAAGCTAATAAGAAAAGTACTAAATATTCAACCTTAAAATGCATCCAAGGACAAAGCTAATAAATATTACTGTGCAGAAAGTTAGACAAGACAATGTTATCGATCAAGTGAAGAATGAAATTTATATAATCCAATGAAGTAACCTCACTGCACCACTGAATGCCATTTTCTACTTTGAATTTAACAAATCAATGAACCATGAAAGATAGACTGGGGGAATGTCACACCAGCCAACAGGAAGAAAGAAAGAAAAAAACATCACAATGTGGTTACGAAGAATTAAGCCAAAGTCTTACTGCTAAAGGCCACCCTTTCAGAGTCAAGTCGCTACCACCTTGATTTGAACCTAAAATGAGTTGTAAAGAAAAAATCAAATGTATATCCTAAAATTATGCCATTACAATATAATGCGGATAAAAGAAACATCATTTGAGAGGTGTCATATAAAGCAAGTATGCACCAAAGCAGGGAATGTTGAATATTTTCAAGATTGGAAGCAAACAATAAAATACGAAAGCTGACATAATCCAGTTAAGGTAATAGAACAAGGCAACTCGCTATCAATCAAGTCTATGTTAGGAGAAGACAAATAAAGAGGAAAATATGAAAAATATGTATCTGTCATAGTTGTCAGGTGTTATAAGTGACAGACTGACAGTAGTTAGTTAGAAGGTAGTTAGGAGGAGGGAAAAGCTGATGCAAGGGAGTCTCAGTCTATTAATCGTAGAGTTTGATAGAGAGAAAGCATCTTTTGCCAAGTGTTGAATGGGAGGTTGCATTTTCCTCAAACTATTTGTGAGTTCATTGAATTTCAACAATAAAGATTACGTACCTTCAGAAGGAATTTTTCTTATATGATATACGTTAAGAGTTCAAATCTGGTTTCAGTTCTATCATAAGATGTTCACTCCAATAGCTTAAAATAGCTTAGAAGTATTTTGCAAGTAGCCAAGTCCAATTTATAATTTTGCAAAACAACTGCTACAATGTAACTATTTTCAACCTAAGATAATATGAATGATGACTTTCAACCGTTCAGGCAACAGCAACAAATAAATCCAGTAGCATACACTTCCCGAAAAAGGGACTCAAAATTAGTTGGGAATTAAAAATATTGAAAGACTAACAAGAAAACGTAAACTAGGTAATGTTAAATTCAACATGAAACAACAAAATCATTACCATGAACACTGTAAATGGATCCTTCTGAAACAACAGCTCGAGACCTCGTCATTGCACTCATACCACTGTGCATGGCCTGATTTAGAACAAAAGACGGTAAATACAGCAGATCGTTGTAAATTTATATGGGGGTAACACGCAAATCAAGAAAAAAGTTATGTTCGTGATTACTTGTAGAAACCCTGGAAGTTGCTGGTTCTGATTTTGATCCTGTTGAAGTTTCTCTTGTAAGATGTGAAGTGCACTGGCCAATGTTTGTCTGCAAACAGAAATTTACAACTTGCAAATTCAGCCCAAAATGAGATAAGCATCATCAAGAACAAAATGACATGAATAACTAATAATCTCATCAAAGACAAATGATTAGTAGGCACCCTGAAGGCTGTCCACCAGTTATTGGTGCTATTTCGTTCAACAACGAGGCACAATCTTCGGTTGGAAGCTGACCGCAGGTATAAGCATTCATTATCTGTATATTAAATGGTATAAAGTAGAAACAATATCATGTTGTGATAGTAATCATATAAAAAATCAGGTCTATATTATAATCTTCGAACAAACTTAATACCTTAAAGGTCCTGTCATTTAAAGCATTTCCCTGAAGGGGAGACTTCAACCTGTCCTCAATTAGGTTTGTTGCCATTGTATTAGAAGTAACCCGGTTCTGCCTCACCATAGGAACATTGTTTATGGGACAGAGAACATTGCCAATAACACCTTGAGTTTCAGCCCCATATTGCTGCAGCTGAGCAGGGCTCTGCAATATGAACTGGATTTTCTCAACCTCTTCCTCTTGCTTCCGCATTTCTTGAGCCTAAATTTATTGGAACTATCATTTTTAAATTTATACTAAACAAATAATTTATGACCTATGGTCTATACTACATACGAAACACATAGAAACATGCATAGATACATAACAGCAACTTCTGATTTTGACAGTGACAATATCTTAGGATGATAGATGCAAAGTTTATAATATTAATCATCATAGAACCACAGAAAATGGTAAATAATGTAATAAAAATAATGGCTAGTAAGTACTCCATCCAATCTTACTTATAAGCAACTTTTCACTTTTAAGATTCATTAAATAAATTATGTATATGGTTTATAATAAAGACTACATACATCATTTCTTCAATGAACCGAAAAAGTGAAAAATTGCTTACAATTGAGACCGAAGGGAGTAAGAATAGTAAACCACAGATGTTTTATACCAAAAATGGTCAAATGAATAGACAGAACCCCTTGTATTAAAAAATTCCAAAGAGGTGCAATGTACAAAAATAAAGAATACAAACGGTATATATGCTTAACCTTGGTCTCCATTGTCCAATACAAATAGAATGAAGATAACAATGAGCATGATGTATACAAAGAAGTAAGCATAAAATCGAAAAGGTAAGGACACAAAGGAATCAATCCACGAAACAAAAATAAAATCGATTACATCTATTAAAATGGGACAAACGCACCTTAAGGTAAGATAATGCTGGTTCTGAGTGTGAAAAACCTTGTTTGGCCATAAACAATTCCCAGAAAACAGACCACCACTCGAAGAGTGAACCACCAGGTGCATCCATAACTACACCATATACCAAAAATTAAAACTCAAATTCAACAAAACTAGAACATTTACTTTTGCATGTAATAAATTTAGTTCCCCTAAAAATGATCATATTATCATCTTACTATTTTGTTCAACATTGCCTTCATCATGAAATATTCTTGCAGTTTCATACAATTGATTCTTCATGAGATAATCGTAGATAAAAGCATCTAACCTGTTTCCAATCCCAAAAAATTATAAAGACAGCTAGTTAGAAATGGAGAGAATAAGTACAAGTTTGCTATGAATCATTGACACGGACACTGACACGTCGATACCAATAATAATTTTTTTTAAAATGAATGTAATCAAGTGTATCAATGTTGTGTCGGTGTCAAACAAGGACACATGTTAGACACCGAACACCAGAAGTGTCGGTGCTACAAAGTATGTTTGGTATCACGGTGGATTTGTCAAAATCACGGTGAGCCGTAATCACGTGTGTCAAGTGTGTTGTGTCTGTGTCTGACACGTGCTACAGTATGTTTGGTATCACGGTGAGCCGCTTTATAGCTTTTACAACTCACTGCGATTCTCGAAAACCTACGGTGATATCAAACATGCATTAAGTACAATAAATAATCAAAGTGATAGCAAACAACATCTAACCTAGAAATTGAATAAGAACTTAAAAAGCAAAATAACCAAACGAAAAAAACATTAAATCATTTTAGATTTTGGTTCTAACTAACTTAACCACAAAATCACTTGCATTAACTTCATAAATCTTAGTTACATTTATTTTCCAACAAGAACATTGAAACAAAACCATTAAAATCAAAAACTCAAAAAAAAAAAAACACCAATGCCAGAGACACTGTGTACGAAGAAAAAGGAACAAGACAAGGTAACAAAAATGGCGATGAGTTCAGCGATTTCATACGCTTTATCAGGTTCATCGCATTTGGATTGAGACATGGTTGAAGAGCGAAGAAGAGTAGCAATGGCTCAGTGGTTTCCCGCTACAAACTATAATGTAAGCAAAACAATGATATTGCTCAAACTGAAAATAAACTATTCATGACCCCAATTTATAGATAAATGGAAACTCCAGCTCGCAATTTTTTCACGGTCCAATTCAATGTATGTACAAAAATAAAGTAATTTTTGACATTTTTATAACTTAAGGGCTAAGTTGTCTTTGTATACAAATAATTAATTTACGCGTTATTGTTATTATAGTATTTTTGAAGGACGGATTTGGTTAATATAACTGTGTACGACCGAATTAAAGTTTTGGTCAAAAATAATTTTAAATTTCCTAAGAATTTAGATTTTTTTGAATAAATTTTTTTGTGTTGAATTAATTATTTGTTGATTAAAAAAGAAAACGTTTAAAATTAAATTTCCTTTTAAGTCCTTTCAACCAGTTATTAAAAAAATTGTTACTATGATTTATGACACATTACAGTTGAGAGTATTGTTTTTTTTTGAAGAAACAGTTGAGAGTATTTATTTTGGTAAATTTTGGTTATTTGACGGCACATACATTCTTGTTGGTCACGCAACACAATATTAGTGGACATGCTTCGCAAATGTTTGAATGTAAGGATTTTTCGTCACTTTTTGTGTGAGTATCCTCTTGGTGCATCATTCAAAATAAATCTTTAATTGGGAACTCATGATTCAGCTTTTAAAAGATCAAATTAAATATTTAATATACTCGTTATTTTACAATAGCAAAACTAATTTATCTTGATACTTATGTGTAAAACTTATACTAATAAGGTCTCTAAAGGCTTAATTTATACAACCTTTAACCACGTTCAAATCTCAATCATAAATTCACTCAAGACACCAAAACATAAGATCGGTGATATTTTTGAAAATAAGAATTGAGATTTCCGATGCAATGTATGTCTTAATGCACCTTTATCAAACTATTAATTACAATGCAGATTTTCGATGCAACGATAAGATCACTAACATATTTGAAAATAGCAATGAGGTTTCCGATACAGTGTATGTCTTCATGCACCTCTGTCAGATTATTAATTACAATGCAACGACAAGATCACATAAATTTTTGAAAATAACAATTGCGGTTTCCAATACAATGTATGTCTTCATGCGCCTCTGTCAAATTATTAAGTACGATGCAACAACAAGATCACTGGCATTTTTGAAAATAGCAATTGAAGTTTCTGATACAATGTATGTCTTCATGTACCTCTGTCAGATTATTAATTACGATGCAACGACAAGATCGCTGACACTATTTAAAATAACAATTGAGGTTTCCGATGTAATGTATATCTTAATGCACTTTTGTCAGACTATTAGTTACAATGCATATTTTCGATGCAATGCATACCTCAGTGTATTAATATGTGTGACTGAGAGACAATGAGACGTGAGTTGCATCGGACATATATATTGTATTGATACATGTGACTGAGAGACAGTGAGACACGAGTTGTATCAAAAACATGCATTGTATTAATAATACGTGTGACTTATTTTCGATGTAGATTTCCAATGCAATTCAACCACTCGATAATGTGTGAACAACATATATGTGACTAATTGGCTTACACGAAAAAACTATGCCTAATTCATTACTGTCATTTTGTTAATAAGAGGTTGAGCTTAGTAAGAATTGTCTTCGGTAGAGGGAGTACAAAATGTGCAAGAGTTGTTCGTCGCCGATTCAACTAAGGCATTAACAAGTGCAACACTGTTTTAAACGAACGTGTATATACTCGTTAAATAATGTTCTGTAGAACCTTTCAACTTTTAATCAGACAGTGTATATAAGCTCAATTCAATTTTTTGTTGTTGCGCAGATCAAGCATCTGCGTAATTAGAGAGATTAAACAATCATGCTCGAGTAGGATTGAAAGAGTTGGAAAGCTCTCAACAATAATTACCAGTTCTAGAGTTTGATTTTTGAATTTGAGATCACCTGTTACATTAAAAGAGACTAGTACTGTCTCTTTGAAGCATAGTTTTAACAAAATATTATGCTTATATTACACGAGGTTATATATATTAGAGTAATCTAACAAATCTTAACCTCGTTCTCTAAGCTTATGGAATATGGCTAAATTGTGGGGCTTCAAGAATTTTAGATAATAATATAATATAACTTCATGGTTACTAAGAAAGAATTAGTTGATAACAATTTGATAATAATTTGTTGATACATTGATAGAGTCTTCTTGACACAATTGCTGTAACTGAATATCACTAGTTGAAGTGGTGGAACCACAATGCAAGACAAGACTAATAATTATAATAGAACCGCAATGGATTCGACCGTTCATTGGATCCTACACCATGGCAAGAGCTCAGTAGCTCAAGGTTGACCCTTCTTGTTGCTACATGGGCATATTATTTGTTGCCACTCTTCACACTGGTTTAAATTGTTGCAAGCTTGTCCTAAATTCTAAAAAACTGACATATTGTAAGGCTACATGAATTCATAAAACAAAACTTTCTTATCAACTAATAATTATTTGTATACAAATAATTAATTTACGCGTTATTGTTATTATAGTATTTTTGAAGGACGGATTTGGTTAATATAACTGTGTACGACCGAATTAAAGTTTTGGTCAAAAATAATTTTAAATTTCCTAAGAATTTAGATTTTTTTGAATAAATTTTTTTGTGTTGAATTAATTATTTGTTGATTAAAAAAGAAAACGTTTAAAATTAAATTTCCTTTTAGGTCCTTTCAACCAGTTATTAAAAAAATTGTTACTATGATTTATGACACATTACAGTTGAGAGTATTGTTTTTTTTTTGAAGAAACAGTTGAGAGTATTTATTTTGGTAAATTTTGGTTATTTGACGGCACATACATTCTTGTTGGTCACGCAACACAATATTAGTGGACATGCTTCGCAAATGTTTGAATGTAAGGATTTTTCGTCACTTTTTGTGTGAGTATCCTCTTGGTGCATCATTCAAAATAAATCTTTAATTGGGAACTCATGATTCAGCTTTTAAAAGATCAAATTAAATATTTAATATACTCGTTATTTTACAATAGCAAAACTAATTTATCTTGATACTTATGTGTAAAACTTATACTAATAAGGTCTCTAAAGGCTTAATTTATACAACCTTTAACCACGTTCAAATCTCAATCATAAATTCACTCAAGACACCAAAACATAAGATCGGTGATATTTTTGAAAATAAGAATTGAGATTTCCGATGCAATGTATGTCTTAATGCACCTTTATCAAACTATTAATTACAATGCAGATTTTCGATGCAACGATAAGATCACTAACATATTTGAAAATAGCAATGAGGTTTCCGATACAGTGTATGTCTTCATGCACCTCTGTCAGATTATTAATTACAATGCAACGACAAGATCACATAAATTTTTGAAAATAACAATTGCGGTTTCCAATACAATGTATGTCTTCATGCGCCTCTGTCAAATTATTAAGTACGATGCAACAACAAGATCACTGGCATTTTTGAAAATAGCAATTGAAGTTTCTGATACAATGTATGTCTTCATGTACCTCTGTCAGATTATTAATTACGATGCAACGACAAGATCGCTGACACTTTTTAAAATAACAATTGAGGTTTCCGATGTAATGTATATCTTAATGCACTTTTGTCAGACTATTAGTTACAATGCATATTTTCGATGCAATGCATACCTCAGTATATTAATATGTGTGACTGAGAGACAATGAGACGTGAGTTGCATCGGACATATATATTGTATTGATACATGTGACTGAGAGACAGTGAGACACGAGTTGTATCAAAAACATGCATTGTATTAATAATACGTGTGACTTATTTTCGATGTAGATTTCCAATGCAATTCAACCACTCGATAATGTGTGAACAACATATATGGGACTAATTGGCTTACACGAAAAAACTATGCCTAATTCATTACTGTCATTTTGTTAATAAGAGGTTGAGCTTAGTAAGAATTGTCTTCGGTAGAGGGAGTACAAAATGTGCAAGAGTTGTTCGTCGCCGATTCAACTAAGGCATTAACAAGTGCAACACTGTTTTAAACGAACGTGTATATACTCGTTAAATAATGTTCTGTAGAACCTTTCAACTTTTAATCAGACAGTGTATATAAGCTCAATTCAATTTTTTTTTGTTGCGCAGATCAAGCATCTGCGTAATTAGAGAGATTAAACAATCATGCTCGAGTAGGATTGAAAGAGTTGGAAAGCTCTCAACAATAATTACCAGTTCTAGAGTTTGATTTTTGAATTTGAGATCACCTGTTACATTAAAAGAGACTAGTACTGTCTCTTTGAAGCATAGTTTTAACAAAATATTATGCTTATATTACACGAGGTTATATATATTAGAGTAATCTAACAAATCTTAACCTCGTTCTCTAAGCTTATGGAATATGGCTAAATTGTGGGGCTTCAAGAATTTTAGATAATAATATAATATAACTTCATGGTTACTAAGAAAGAATTAGTTGATAACAATTTGATAATAATTTGTTGATACATTGATAGAGTCTTCTTGACACAATTGCTGTAACTGAATATCACTAGTTGAAGTGGTGGAACCACAATGCAAGACAAGACTAATAATTATAATAGAACCGCAATGGATTCGACCGTTCATTGGATCCTACACCATGGCAAGAGCTCAGTAGCTCAAGGTTGACCCTTCTTGTTGCTACATGGGCATATTATTTGTTGCCACTCTTCACACTGGTTTAAATTGTTGCAAGCTTATCCTAAATTCTAAAAAACTGACATATTGTAAGGCTACATGAATTCATAAAACAAAACTTTCTTATCAACTAATGCATAAATTAATGTCTTCTAAACAATGAGCGGAAGATAATTCATAGGGCATGCAGTGGATAGAAGATGTGTCATGGTTTTCATTCCTTGAAGTCGTCTTTGTCATCAACGGGAATTGGACTATTCCTCCAATACACAGCTAGAGCACTCCCACCAAGCTGCATGACGGCAGTAATAAGTAATAATCATTGATAAAATCTAACATTCTTTTGGAAGAATATCAAATGAACAAAACCAAAAAAGGAAAAAATGTCCTATCTTACCGCCATGCAGACAACACTGACAGCAGAAGGAACAGCTACAAGGGGGTTGGTAAAGTGCTTCTGAGCAAGTAAGAATCCAAGTGCAGAGCTCTGCAAGCAAAACAAAAAATGTCAGATTAAATGATCAAGCCTAAAGCACTTGCAATTAATATGAACTTAGCATTATTTGATCAATAAACGTGTATATATAACTGTTGCTGATCACCCTTTCCCCGGCAATTTAGTTCAATAAACGTGTAGACATGCTTTGATGTCAATCTTCTGCAATTTGGTGGTAGGCAAACAACAAGAGAAGCTAGACGTGGGTTCTCTTGGTATGGGCAGAACGAACAGAATTTTTCAGGAGTCATTCATTTCACATTAGTTATAGTCATGAATGAATGTATATTTTTATGCTAGGATGCCAACTCCATAGGTATTTTTAATCAACATACATCCTAAAAGCCTAAAAACACATACATCCTAAAATAGATGATTACTAGATTTTTAAGATGTGAAAAATGTACTCAACAACCAAAATTGTAGAATTAAGAGGGGGTTTACCTGCATCCCACACTCGATAGATATTGTGCGTGATGTGGATTCACCAAATGATATTCTTGACATCCAATAACCAATAGCAAATGCAGCAGCATGTAAAGCAAGGACTGGCAATATCAATTGTGCTCCTTGAGTTTTTAACACATCCGCGACTTGCCCGATCTGAAAAGTCAATACATGTCAATTTCCATGCAAAGCAAGAATGACAAGTGGTAATCATACCGAAGTAAACTGTTGGCTACAAGGGTAGTGAACTTCATATACTATAACTTGTTCAACTTACTGGGCTTGCACAAAGGAGGGTGGTCAGAATAACTCCTATCAAAGGTGTGACCGTGATTATCTTTGAAGTGAACTTGGGAAAGAACTCATTCGCCAAAACTGCCAGATAATAAAGTAAAAACATTTTCAAAATCATCCCAATCATTAAGAACCAAACCTTACACCAAGTGGAGACACATTAGTATAAATTCAAGTGCCCGTCCAACCAACTCTAACACATATAACTTGAAAGGTACATATCTTACCTCCCACAATTGTAGGGACTAAAACAACTTGAAAGGTGCTAATTGCCAGGCCCTGAAAAAGGGAAAGAGTAACAGTTTCATTCTATGAGTGAAAAACTCAAAATATAAGATATAATGGGACTTCTGTGACTGAAAGCATCCTATCCAGATACTAACTTTTTCACATGATTAGGAGATAGTATGAATTGTATTGTCAAGTGTTAACTATGCATTTCATTAACAGCTTGCTAATAGGAGGTCAGTGTCATCATATAATTTAAATGAAACAATTTTTTAACACGTCCCTTTCATGCTTAAAAATAGACAAGCCAGAACTTACAGCAGCATCAACAGGAACAAGTTGACCAGCTAAAAGCTTCGTTAGGAGTGGAGTCATAATAATAGCTCCAATAGTTGAACACCTGTAGAATGGTTACATAACATGTTGAGAACCTGATTTCTCAAAACAACTTCTCTTAATATACATGAGATAAATTCATCGCTGCTACAAAATACAAAAATAATAAAGCTAAAATAACTTCATCCAGGGATAACACGGCACAGCTGCAACCATGACACACACAAGACTAATTGCATATAGTTCTCATTATCAGCTTTGCGTGTTTGAAGAGGATACTTAAGTAATTAAGTTGCAATCAGAGATGTACTTTTGCAGCTCTACGTGTTTCTGTGAGATATATACAGTACCACAAATTTAGGTGTGTTTGGATTGCGGTACAAGAAAGCCTTTTTAGGTGTTTGCAAATTGAATGGGGTCAGTTTTGAAGAAAAAGATAACTGAATCCAATCCTATAGGTTTTACTATTTTGCCATATAATTGGTTTCTAATTCATATCTGATCTGATCCTATTCAATCAAAATCAACTTGTATGGGATCAGGTTTCGGTTTTTGTTTTGTTTCCTCTTTTAAAGACAACAAGCATAAAAAATGCAAATAGCAACCAAAATAAGCCAGAGAAAAAATAAAATACAAAATACATAGGAAACCAAACAAGGAAATGCAAGTTAAACATACGTTGTCATTAGAACAGAGAGAGCAACGTTTCCCTTGGATATGTATGTTGCGACATTTGATGCCTGGCCTCCAGGACAACACGAGACCAAAATAAGACCAGTTGCAAGAGGAGCCGAAAGTTTTAATGTCTGAGAAACAGAAGTTGATGTTAGCAGATTTGGCATGATATAGGTTCTTGTGATCCACAGCACAGTACACCGACTAGTAGTACAAGATAAGTTACCAATCATACAAATATTTGTCTCTAATTACAATAGATAAGAAAGCAACATGAACAAGACAAATAAATAGAAGTGGCAGACATCAATATTATAGATTAAGCAACGGTCGCTTTAACCCAGTAACCCACACAAGAAAACAATGCATATCCCAAAAATGGCCTCAATAAATAACTAGCTACGTTAAGTCCTACAACCAGGTACAAAGTACTATATAATTCAATGGCATTGATATACTTTCTTTGATAACAATCTTATGTGGTAATTTAAAATATAACAGGGCATAACACATTTCAAGAACTAATTTAATTGCAGCAGCGCAATAGCAAGGCATGAAAGTGCCAGAATTTTTTTTAAAGAAATACCATTGCAATGAAAAAGCCTAGCATCGGCTTGATCAGATATTGTGCAAGAAACCCCACGCCCACCTGCAAAAACACTAAATCATAATTAGGAGGAGGAGGAACAGACAGAAAGCAATTGTTTTAATTTTAAACACAAGTGATTGTCCCTTACAGTCCACGGATTTCGCAGACATCGTCTGAAATCGTCAAATGTCAATGTTAAACCCATAGACAGCATGAGGAAACCCAAGCCAACAGTAAATAGGTCTGTCTCCAACCAAGTTACCTGGAATAAAGTCATAACATATAGAAGATTAGTAGTTAATAAAAACATTTCACTCAACCATGTAAGTAGCTGCGGAAAGACGGAGTTCTTACAGCAGCTGGCTTGTAAATACCGAGGAGAGCCCCCAAGATGACCTGCACATGCAAGTTAAAGTTAGCCAGCTTTCAACTACCAAATAATTAAGAAATTGGAAAGATGTTAGGTTGAAGAAGAAAAGTCTTGGACTCACCCAAACAGGAAAAAGAGTGGTTAAAGTTTCAATAATTTTCTCATACTGGCTCAGGCCCTCAGCACTTTCAGGAACATCTCCAGATAGGTTTGTTGAAGCTGAGCACAATATTTGAGAGTTCCTAAACATAGCAATAAACAAGTCATTAGCTCTTCAAATAAATAATGTGAAGAAAGGTATTCAAGCACCAGTAAAAAGATAAAAAAAATTACCAGAGTACATAACTTATACAGAACAATAAGTTACAGAAACAATGTCATATAGTAGTTGGAATTTTACATTCCATTTTCCTTTCTTTTTCTGATTTTCATTTTAAATCAATAATGTGAAAATGAACACAATGGTATCAAACATTTAAGTTCTTTATTCCAAGAAGAAAATAATGGATGGAAGACAGATTAACCTTGAAAAGTACATGGTTATATCCCATCAATGAAATAAATCAGAATCCTAGCAATCTATGGTAAAATTTCCGGCAAGATAGATTATATCAATCTAGTCCATAATATTTGAGACAGACGGCATAAAGAGTATACCTAAAATTCAGAAATGGAGGATAAGTTCATAGTAAGATTCTTAGAAGTTACATTACTTATGGATGAAAAGCAATCTGAGCCTGAGGTTATCGCTAATTACTTAGATTAAAATTAGCGTTAACAATCGTGGATTGCAGAAAATAGCAGTTTGTTTCGAATTCTGCTACGTAGCAATGCTATAGCCGTTACTTGACAATATTTGCACTAAATAGCTATGTAGGAAGGGCTGGTCTGTTCTTGTACATGTACATGTACTCCCTCCAGTCCTATTTATAAGAAAAGTTAACTCTTTTGATTCATTGAATAATTGATGTATTTGGTCTCTATTCTAAACCGGATACATCAATCATTCAATGAATCTAAAAAGTCAAATGTTTCTTATAAATAGGGCCGGAGAGAATAGCACATTGAAGAACAATAGCAATTTGTTCAAATTCCCATATGCTATAGTCCGGTATAGTCGCTGTTTAACAACACTCATTTAAAGTAGGAACATGGGAAGAGTGGAAAAGGCGAAACAAAGTGCTCATCCCTTGTTCCTACTTTAAAAAAAATAGAATCAGGAACTTTAATCTAAAAGGCACAATATCCAATCAATAATACATGTACAATAACAGACTAGCCCTTCGTGCAGGATCTTTAACAGTTTTCCATCTTTTGAAATGACATCCCTCTCCATAATTCTATTCCATTTTTTCGACGTGTCAGGTGTCTATGTTAGTGCTTCATAATGCATAAGAGCTTGGTTTGAAAAAGATCACCTTTTTGACGTTAGATGGACTAAGGGTAATCTAGCAGCAGCAGCAGCAACAACTGGATTAGGACCCTGCAACTCACTTCTAATTGCAAAGCTTCTTCCATTCTCTTTCACGTCTGAAAAACAGAAAGAATAATCCAAAACATGTCAAAAGAAAAAAGAAAGAACAAAGAGAATGAAACAAATAAAAAAAAACACGTACCGAAATGATTATTAAGGATGTTCCTCCGAGGTAGATAGGTATAATTTGGCTTAAGAATGGAATGGTCTCTGAAAATAACTCTGGGCATGGAAGCCATGGATGGAGAAAAGGGGTTTTAGTTTGAAAGGGGTTTATGAATGAATATTCAAGAATGTGCAATGAATGAAGTGAGTAGGGAAATTAGAGTGTGGGAATCTGAAATTGGAAAATGAGAGTGACAAGTTTGGGTGTTAGCGAAGAATTATTATTGAAGATGAATGTCGTGGAAAACAATATGAACCACAAACGACTCTGCAAATATCCTAAACCATATCTTTTCCATACACTTTCAAGCCAGCCTGGAGTCGAGTATATGCTCAAATTATATGCATCAAATCAAATTCACCTCAACCATTTTTCTAATATTTGACCTTCATCTTTACCTTACCCCCTCTCCAAAAAAATAATGTTTACCAATAGAAAAATGGTTGACCTATTTGGTGATTGGAAGACCCTATGGAACCGGAAGATCTTCATCGCATCTAAATATTTATTTAGTTGGTCGCTTATGGAATGATCTTTACCAATTATCGTTGTAGCAAGTGAGGGGTGGGTATTTCCCCTACTTGTCCTTGTTGTGCGAGAGAGGATGAAACAGTCATTCATGTCCTTCGTGATTGTGTGTACGTCATTCAGGTATGGCTCAGACTTGTTCCGTCTAATTATATAACTAATTTCTTCTCTTTTGATTGCAGGGAGTGGATTTTTAACAACCTTAATTAAAAAAAAGGATTGGAGATAATTCTGCTGCTTGGCAGACTACTTTCATGACAACATGTTGATATTTGTGGAATTGGCGAAACAAATCTATTTTTGAAATAGGGTTTTAAAAACCAAGCAATCCAACACTGGTAATTCAAAAGTTTACCAGAGAGATGCTTTTCATGCTGAAATGTGTGGCATGTACCTAGGTTTAGACATGGCGTGGAGGGAGAAGACTACTCATCTTATAGTGGAGAGTGACTTAAAGATCTTGGTCGACATGATTACTAAAAATTGGAATTTTAGTCGAACGAATCCTACTTTGGTCAGGCGTATATGACAG
Source organism: Medicago arabica (assembly GCA_946800305.1). Lineage (NCBI taxonomy): Eukaryota > Viridiplantae > Streptophyta > Magnoliopsida > Fabales > Fabaceae > Medicago > Medicago arabica. The sequence continues at coordinate 52,021,582 of OX326968.1, forward strand.
CTTTTGAGTCTGAGTTGGACGGTCAAAATTATCCATGCTTGGCGTGAAGGCAACAAAAGTGAAGATTGGCTTGCTAATTTCGGTGTAATAGCCAGTTTTTCGCTATATTTTTGCTATAAATATTTTATTTAATTATTATATGTGTTTATACGTGTTTAATTGCTTGATTGTGTGTTTGATTTGAGATTAGTTGATTTTTAGTTGAAAAGGGTATTTTGGTCATTTTATGAATAAGGGTATTTCAGTAATTTGTGGAGTGGGGGTAATTTAGTAATTTTAGAATATGAGTTATTTTAGTGTTTTAGTGTATAGGGATGGCAAAGCGGGCCAGCCCGCCCCGTTTAGACGCGGCCCGCCTAAACCCGTTAAAAACGAGACGAGCCGAGTCAAATTTATTGATAGAGTCAAGAATCTCACCCGCCCCGTTTAGTGGCGGACTAGCGAGTTGGCGGGCCGGCCCGCCAAACATAAAAATTTGATTTTTTTTTACAACTTAATTGTTACAAAAAAAAAAACTATTTTTGCTTTTATCGTAAAAAAATTTAAAAGAATAGGTAGCTAATAAATTTGTGAAAAACAAGATAATTAACAAATTATCAAATTCAACATCATAATTAATAGCAAAATAAGGCAAATGCGCAACATAAAACAAATCATAAAATAAATTCAACAACCAAATTAAATCCAAAAGAATATAATAAGTCTCAAAATAAATAAACTCAACAACCAAGATAAATCAAAAAGCATAAATTAAGTCTCGGAATAAATCTAACAACCAAAATAAATCTAAAAGCATAAAATAAGTTTCAAAATAAACTAAACAACCAAGATAAATCCAAAAGCATAAAATTAGTCTCAAAATAATACGAGTTAAGTGACCCGCCCGCCCCGCCTCATGCCCGCCCCGTTTCCAACGAGTTAAACGGGCCGCCCCGTCCCCCTTGTGCCCGCCCCGTTTTTCAACGAGACGAGACGAGCCGAACCAACTACAGAAAGCGAGTTCAAAACTTCGACTCAGCCCGCCAAAAATAGCGGGTCAAATGGGCCGGCCTGGCGGATCAGACCCGTTTTGCCACCCCTATTAGTGTGATTGATTATTTTTACTAAGTTAGTAGTAACTTACGATAACTATTTTGAAATGGTGAATAATCGATGTTTTAGTGAGTTAAGTGTGTAGTAACTTTTTAAAATCAATTGGTTTGAGTTTTGAGGCCCATTATGAATTGTAAAAACTTAGCCCACTATTGAGGTATATATAGATAACTCGTGAAAGGTAATTAAGGTTAGAAATATTTTCACACTTCACAGTAGTGAGACTATAGAGGATTGAAAGACAAGAGGATACTAAAAGAGAAAGAGAAAGACCCATTTGGAGAAGAGTGAAGAGAAAGCTAGGAAATCACAAAGGGAGTGAAGATTCTTGGAGATTGACTTAGTTTTTAAGGAAACACGGTAAGGGGGATAGATTCTTTCACTTGAATAAGTTATAATCTAGTTTTTCACTTATGGGTCATAATTGCTTTTGAATGAATCATGAATTTGATGATTTTTTATGTTAATTTTTGTGCTCATAATTATGTGGTGACTTTGGGTATATGAAAATTGTTGAAAACTTGTTGTTGATGCTTAATTTTTGTCTTTGATATACGTTGAAGTCACCACAAGAAAAACCGCAAATTGCGACACCTCATCTACGACCCCTACCTTGCAACTGCCTCAAAGTACATTTTTGCAACAATTGTTGCGGCTGTTAGGGTGAACCGTCGCAGGTTTTTTTGGTTAATTAATTAGAAGGCGCGTTGTATTTTCATTCCCCGCTTGACCCAAATTTTCGTCCCCCCCCCTTTCTCACTTTCCCAAAACCCCAAATCTCCATCTCACTCTCAAATCTCCATCTTTCTACCAAAAAGAGAAAGAAAAAAAAACTCTCAAATGTCCATCTCACTCGTTGTTCACTCAATCACTCACAAGGAACACAAAACCTAACATGACAAAAACTAGCCCCCAAAACCTAACATGAGATTCACAATCGGTGATCACTCAGAATCACAAAACCTAACCCCCAACACCCAAAACTTTCAAATCTCCATCTCACTCTCACTCTCAATCGGTTCTCACTCAACCTCAGAATCACAATCGGTGCTCACTCACTCAATCACAATCGGTGCTCTGAATCACTCAATCAGTCCAATCGGTGCTGAAACGGAACTCATTCACTCAATCAGAACTCAAACGGTGCTCAAAAGGTGCTCACTTAATCTTTGTTCTCTATATCCTTCTCACTCTCAATCGTTCACCACCCAATCTTCAAGATAATTTTTGTTTTGTTTTTTTTATTTTTTAAAGAATTCTTAGTTTTTTTTTTGTTGATTTCAGTGATTATTTTTGTGTTTTGAGTGATTTTTCATGCTATTGAAAATATAATGCTCTTAATCTAGTCGATAATAATGATAATTTCATGCTATTTAAAATGTAATGATGTTAATATGTTGATTTCAGTAGAGGGGAATATGTTATGTTGTGAATTTGAGCACATGTGAATCAGCTTTGAAAATGATCAATATAGATTCCTCTGAGAAGTGATTATGAATGATTTCTCTGAGAAGTGATTATGAATGATTTCCTTTGAGCAATTTTTAGTTATTTCATCTGTGTTGTGAACTTCAGATTCCTCTTGTGGAGCTTTTTTTTCTTTTTCTTTATTTGTGGAATTTTCAGCTTAAGAATTTTAATATTTTCATATTTGATGGATTCAACTATTGGATTTCGCTACATCATAGCTACTTTGGATTCAACTATCAAAATAGACGAACTTTGGAATTTAAAGACGAACTTTGGAAATTTTGAGGAATAAATGAAATTTGTGAAAATGATACACCACGGTTGATTTACTGGGATGTTAGATAATAGGTAGGAATGTTTTGATGATGAATAATAGCACAATATCATACCTTTGTTGTAAAAATTGGAAAATAGACAATTTTGTGAAAATATATGAACTTTGCCAAATGAGGTTTTATGATTTGATAACTTGCAGTTGGTTTGTATTTATGATAATATGATGAAGTAAGAATGAATAAATGTGTGATGGGTGTAAAGTACGTTAGTTATCATGATTGGTGAATTGTTGTTTATCTGTAAAATATGTTATGTGAAACGATTATGTTTCTTTGTGGTGATAAATGTTGGTGATGACTTTGGTGATGACTTTTTTTGTTGATTATGACTTGTTGATTGAATGGATTATAAATGCATGATAATGCAAACGGTGAAGATATTATATGATGGTGAAAATTATATAATATGAAATTGGTGATTGTTGCATTGTTGCGTATTTACTTGAAGGTCTGTGCATTCGCAATCATGTTGAGTCTTTAATGAAAATGTAGTTGTTGGTGTTTGTAGTTGTTGGTGTTTATTACATTGCTTTTGTGAAGAACGTAATTGGTGGTGTTTATTATGTTGGTGTGGAATCTCGGTAAAGTTATCTCCAAATCCAAAACTTGGTACCACATACATGTAGAAGTGTATAGAACATTGTATGTACTCGAGATTAGTGAAATGTGTCATACTTGACTATATGATTTGGTGATTATGTGCATTGGTGAAACTTGGTGAATATTATGATTATGTGGAATGCGAACTTGTTTATGTTGCATGATTGTGCTAGTATATTTAGAGAATAATGTTGATGTGAAGATTCATTATTGAATAATTTAATTAAGTGTTTATATGTTCAACATTGATAATGAATATGTTGTTATGCTTTTATTTTATTATATATTATTATGTGGAATATAATCTAACCCCAGTGGTCGTTTGGTTGACTGCATGCCTATTTGTATGAATGGATAGACGGCATGCATGATTGATTTTCTCTATGTTTATGAGTTGCTTGAGGACTGGCTTTGGAGCTACCTCCTTTTCTTATGCTTGGGTCTAATTTAAGGCTATGATTAGGATGTCAGACTTATGTTATTTATTTATGTCTTGCTGAGACTTATTGATCATTTATATTTGAGATATGAGATTTTATTTGGTGATATATTATGATACCCGAGACATTGTTGTTGAGAATTGTTCTATGTTGTTGAGAAGATTTTGCACTACGAGCTTTTGAAAGCATAATTTTGCATGTTTTGAATTGATTGAAGATGTAGCATCTAAACTTTTTGAATAATTGTATTGTTTGCATGGTTTATTGCGTTAAAGAGTTTAGGGTGTTACAATTTGGTATCAGAGCCATGTCAGTCTAATCTGGACCAAAACCAGATGATTTTTCTTGTTTGTATGTGAATGGTGTGAGATACCTTCGATAGTTGTTATGTTGTTCTTACCTGTTGGTCGTGGGTTTTGTTTAGAATTGAGATGGCGGGACGAAATTTAAGCTGCACAATGATGACGATGATGATGGTGGAACAGTGGTTGACACCCAAGTTCAAGGCACACTTAGTTCATTTTCCTTACTAATTGCAAGTTAGATGTTGTGTAAGTTATGTGATAATTGCAGGATTAAGACAAATGTCAGGCAGTGTATTAACAACATTGTTATGGATCATTACCAGCAACACCAGAATTATATGTAACATAACACTTCATTCATTCATTCATGAGAGAGAGAGAGAGATAACGATCAAGTTTCATCCTTCCGATCTTTATGTGTAGAACTACTGTACATCTAATGCATTTCAAAAGAAATTAGCAAGAACTTATGTCTTCATATTTTGTGGAAATTTTTTGGTTATAGAATTTAATCAATATTATTTATTTTCCAACTATTTTTTGGTGCATATATACATAATATGTGGATAATCTATCATTCAAAATAGTTCCAACATGATCTATGTGATTGAGTTCTTGTTATTTCTAAATAGCCTATAATTTCAGCAATATCATTTTGCACTTAATATGATGGGAAAGTAAATAGAGACAGGAGTAAAACATGAAGTGGACGAGTTGGTTACGGTTTAATAGAAAAAGAAAGATGAGTAGAGTACAAGATAATTAAAGAGGTAATATCAATTTAATAGAAGGAAGAGAGCGGCACCGTTGTATATTTTTTTGGGTTGTAAAACAAATTGTCACTAGCAAAATGATTTAACTACTAAAATTATTTAAACACCCTTTAACTACTCTAGGTACCCCGTAACAAAAATAAAATGTAGTATTGTTAAAAGGTCACGTATGAGGGATTCTCACGAGGAAACCCTTAGTAATTAATTGGTCCAAGTGACCCACCTATCTTTCCCGGGAACCCCTTTCATCTGCCATTTACTTTGCAAACTGAACTAAATGCTTAGTAAAAACATAAATAATGAATTAATAGCGCCATATTAGAACAAAGACGAAATGGACCCATGTAGAAGAATAGATTTGAGTAGAAGACCTAGCTCAAACTTAATAGAAGGAAATAAAGAGATAGAAAATAAGATAACACGCGAGTTAGTAGGAAAAAGAGAGAGAGTATAAAACAAAAGAATGAAGAGGGCGAATTAGTTCAAATTTAACCAGGGAAGAAGAAGAGTAATGAATTCCGATTTAAGAGAAATAGTAAGACGAAATAGAAGATTCAGTTCCAATCTGATAGAAAAAAGAAAATGACTAAAAACACAAGATTGTTAAGTAAGAGAGCTATTTCCAATTTAGTAGGAGAATGAAGAAGAGAAGGAAGAGAAGTAGAAAATTGGGCAAGTTAATAGGAGAAGGACACATAGTAGTTAGTTCTAAGCGATTATGATTGACTATAATTAAGACTGTATTGTTATACTTACCAATTGAGAAGTTCACGAGTATTGTTATATTTCAGATAAGTCATGTTCATGATGCAGATAAGCTCATCAAGGGGTGAGATTGAAATAAGAGCTCACCAAACAACACGCCAAAATTAAAATATGGAAGCAACGATCCCGCCATTAACAACATGAAGATGAAACACAAAGCTATCCTAACCTTTCTTGGCTTTTGAGATTTGTTTTGCAGGAAAAAGAAGACAAGAATAAAGACATAGAAAACTTTCCATACGAAAGGAAGCAGTTACGTAAGATGTCTCCGTTAGCAGGGGCATAATTACATAAGACTTCCCATATGAAGGGAAACAATTCGTAAGACTTCTCATATGAAGGGAGCAATTTCATAAGACCCCCCCCTATAAGGGAGCATCATATAACACTTCCCAGATGGAATCATCAACGAAGTTGAAATTCTTAAATATGCAAGACTTTTCAAGACAAAGGGATCAAGAAGGTTGAAATCCCTAAACATGTAAAAGCTCCCCAAAGGGGAGCATCTCAATTCAACAAGTTAGGAATACTTCCCAAAGCAAACGACTGCGTAACTTAAGAGCCATCACATAAGAAAACTCCGAAATGATAAATCACTCTCTATTTTTCGAAAAACTAAACGAGGATCTAAAAGTACCGAGGAACTTTAGCCATACGAGAGACATCAGACAAAGAAGAAAAAACAACTCGACAACTTCGCTTAAAAGCAGGAACACGCCAATCTACGATTAAAAATTATCAAAGTTAAACTTAATTGCTTCGCCCTTACATGCTTCGTGCTTGGGGCTGTAGACCGCCATATTTAACTCAAACCACCTCGTCTTGTCCTAAGACTCATTCTTGGTAGGTTTTGGACCATCAATATTCTATTAAGGGCTTGCCAGCCCTCTACAAAGGCTTATTGGCCCTTTTCTAGGATGCGCTCTTGCCCTTTAGCATCGAAACTGCCTTTTTCATATCTTGGGGCTAAATATTCGTCCAAAGCATCTAGAAAAATCTAGCACATGCGCTTCTTGACTTATTGCTTAAGTTACTTAATTTCCAAGTCAAGTAAATATGAACACAAGAGAGCTATAAATACACATCTTAAGATCATTCTCAAGGCACGAACTATACAAATTAAACTTTAATTTTTTTATAGCGTAACGTTGTATACTTCGACTAGAATTTTTGTGAAAATTAACGAACGTGTATTTGCTACTTAATTTCCCCACTTTCCTCCAATGTTTTCCACCAAAGCAAAAAGTTGAAACTTTAACCACCAATTAAAATACAACACTTGTTGTTTCAAGATATTCGGTGTACTTATCCTCCGCTGGATATAACACTACTCTTTTTTATATTGCACTAACCGCAAATATACTCATCTATATTTACACCCTAACCTTTGGTTAAAGTCTCGTCTTAAATTTCTAAAAAAAAAAAAAAGTCTCATCTTACATGTGCCTGTCTAACCTACTTACTAGTACAACATAGCAACGACAAACACCTTTGTTTTACTTTGTCCCTTTATTTTTTTTGCCGTCTCTTCACAATACCATAACCAAGTCGATCTAAACGGAACTTAAAACAAACAAAAAAGACTATAAATCACTTGAATATGGAACTTGCTTGCAAGCTGTTCATGGTAGTAACAACACCCTATTCTTTTCCTCTCAGTCCTTATAAAAAACAAAAACTCCATTATTTTTTGTAAGGCCTGCTACACGCAGTGGAAAGCGCGTGGATATAATGTAAAGTTTAAAAAGGCGTTGTGAATGAAATTAAATAGAAAAGGAAAAAACGTAAGCACTTAGGACCAGTTATCAAGAGTAGTAGCATCACCTTTATTTAGTTTTTCTCTTTTATGAACCTCGTGATACTATACCACAGTGGTACCTTTCTCTCTTCTCTTTACATTACATAACCTCTCTCTCTTTCACACAATTCCTATCACTCTTTTTCCATTTTTCTCATGGAAGAACCATTTCACCATTAATTCCATAATTCAACACACACACACACACACACAAAAAATGCCTTCTACTTCTAGTGTTGTTATTTTCATTTCCCTTCATTTTATTCTTTTGTCTAGTCTCCGAGTCAACTCGGAACCGGTTCAAGACAAGCAAGCACTCCTTGCTTTCATTTCACAAACACCACACTCCAACCGGGTTCAATGGAACGCTTCAGACTCGGTTTGTAACTGGGTCGGTGTTCAATGTGACGCTACTAATTCATCTGTTTATTCTCTCCGTCTACCCGCCGTTGATCTCGTCGGCCCCCTCCCATCCAACACAATCGGACGGCTAACAAATCTCCGTGTCCTTAGTCTTCGTTCAAACGGCCTCACCGGTCAGATCCCCACTGATTTCTCCAATTTAACCTTTCTTCGTAGCATATATCTTCAGAAGAATAAATTCTCCGGCGAGTTCCCGGCGAGTTTAACTCGCTTAACTCGTTTGACTCGGTTGGATCTTTCCTCAAACAACTTCACTGGTTCAATCCCTTTCTCCATCAACAATTTAACTCATCTCAGTGGTTTGTTCTTGGAGAATAACACATTCTCCGGTAGTCTTCCAAGCATCACTGCAAATTTAAACGGTTTCGATGTTTCCAATAACAATTTGAACGGTTCAATCCCAAAGACACTCTCCAAGTTCCCTGAAGCATCATTCGCCGGAAACTTAGATCTCTGTGGTCCACCATTGAAAACATCATGCAGTCCGTTTTTCCCGGCGCCGGCGCCATCACCAGATAACATTCCACCGGCGGATAAACCAAAGAAAAAATCGAAAAAACTTTCCACCGGAGCCATTGTCGCAATTGTAGTTGGTTCAATTCTCTTCCTAGCAATACTGCTATTACTATTATTACTCTGTCTCCGAAAACGCCGTCGTCGGACATCAGCAAAACCACCAAAGCCAGTAGTAGCAGCACGTTCAGCTCCAGCTGAAGCGGGCACATCGTCTTCAAAGGACGATATAACCGGTGGTTCAGCCGAAGCGGAGAGGGAGAGGAACAAACTGGTGTTTTTCGACGGTGGAATATACAGTTTTGATTTGGAAGATTTGCTTAGAGCTTCTGCTGAGGTTTTAGGTAAGGGAAGTGTTGGAACTTCATATAAAGCGGTATTAGAAGAAGGAACAACGGTGGTTGTTAAAAGGTTGAAAGATGTTGTTGTTACTAAAAAAGAGTTTGAGATGCAAATGGAGATTTTGGGGAAGATTAAGCATGATAATGTGGTTCCATTAAGAGCTTTTTACTTCTCTAAAGATGAAAAGTTGCTTGTTTATGATTACATGCCCGCTGGTAGCTTATCCGCTCTTCTTCACGGTATGTCATTGAATAACTGTTATGTAATTAATTGATTAATTATTTGATTGCTGTAGAACATAACAAAATTATTGAAATATGATATGATTTTTGATGGTTTCGAGGGGTTGTGTTTCCGACATTTCCTTGTGTTCATATACCTTTGTGATGGAATTAGTATTGTTTGTTTCTGGGATTTTGACTAAATTCCTGTTACAGCTGTGATAGTAGTGGAATTTAGATTATTTTAATGTGTGTGCTAAGCGTGTAGTGTAGTTGATGATGGAGCAGGAGAGGTATTACTAATGGCATGGCATCATGTTACTTACTTACTTGTATTGTATATTAATATTAATATTAATTTAGTTTAATAGGAATTAGGAAGAGTGAGTGTATCGTAAATGGGAAGTTTGTGAAGTAGCGTAGAATGCGCTCTTGTGTTTTCCCCTCCATAATAATGTTGTAGGACATGCTTCTGAACAAAACATTCTTAACTTTACATGATTGAGCTGAGCTGTGAGGTTGTCTTTTTTATTATATTTTTTTTGTTTGCCATTGCTGCATTTTCTTTTCTTCCCCATCCCATGCCCTTATGATATGTCTATCCGACATTATTTCTACCTGTTTTTGTTCTTTTTATCCTTTTCCTTTTTTTCTTTAACAAAGAAAAGTAAAGGCAGTGTCTAATTGACTAATTTTCTTCCTGATTGATAAAATAAAGTGGAACGGAAGTTCTGCTTTTGAATAACGTTATGTTCACTCAAAGTGAAAGGAAAAAATACACACAAACTAAAATACAACCTCATGATTGATTCATGCCTTTTACACTATGTTTTGCTACGGGAACACATTATTACATTGTGATATGGTATCCTATTGAGCCACCTTGTAGTTTGGACTAAGTCATGGTGCCACTTTATTTTATCTTTGCCCAACCCCACCTTGATGCCAAATATGCATGTCCAGTTGCCATATGGAACTATGGGAGGATAATGTTAACAAAAATACATTGTTTGTGTGACTTTAGCAGTTGACATGATGTTAATTTGTTAAGATTTCATTATCATTGTAAGGATATCTACATTAGACCATGATATTGATTTGTTATAAGATTTCATTATATAGATACCACATTTGTTAAATTACTATTTCTATGGTTATATAGGGAGCAGAGGATCTGGGAGAACGCCGCTAGATTGGGACAACCGGATGAGAATAGCACTAGGTGCATCAAGAGGAGTAGCATGCCTCCATGCATCAGGCAAAGTAGTCCACGGCAACATCAAATCCTCTAACATCCTCCTCAAAGGACCCGACAATGACGCCAGTGTTTCAGATTTCGGCCTCAACCCATTATTCGGAAATGGATCCCCATCAAACCGTGTTGCGGGCTACCGGGCACCCGAGGTTCTAGAAACCCGAAAAGTCACATTCAAATCTGACGTATACAGCTTTGGAGTCTTACTCTTGGAGCTGTTAACAGGCAAAGCACCCAATCAAGCTTCACTTGGAGAAGAAGGTATTGATCTCCCAAGATGGGTCCAATCCGTCGTTCGTGAAGAATGGACTGCAGAAGTTTTTGATGCTGAGTTGATGAGGTTTCATAACATTGAAGAGGAAATGGTTCAGTTGCTACAAATTGCAATGGCTTGTGTTTCTATTGTGCCTGATCAAAGACCAAGTATGCAAGATGTGGTACGTATGATTGAAGATATGAATCGTGGTGAAACTGATGAGGGGCTTCGACAGTCGTCGGATGATCCTTCTAAAGGATCTGAGGGTCATACTCCTCCTCCTGAATCAAGGACTCCACCTAGATCACGCACACCTTAGCAAAACTCTGGTTAAATTCAAGAGAAAAGAAGAAAGTATTTGTTGAATTGAAATTAAAGATCATAAAAAGGAGAAAAGGACAAGGCATGGTGGTGGGTCGCTCTTAAAATTGTGACTAACCTGCTCTACTATGTTTGGCGCGCTATTTCTCCATTGGTCTTTCCGGTGGTGGTCCAATTAATGTGTATTTTATTCCTTTCATGTGTATTTTATTTGATTTTTTTTCTTCTATTTTTCTTTTATTGTTATTAGTTTTGATTTTTTACAGGGTGGAGAGTTTGAAAATTGTTAATTAAAGTGGGGTTGGGGAGAGGAGAAGAGAGGGACTGTTAGTAGTTCCAAACGAATTAAGATTGACCATTTAATGATTTTTAATTGCCATTTTTCGTAGATTTTTATAGTTAATTGTTCATTATCACTTATATTTTTGGTACTAAATCAAGCTTATATCTTTCCATTTGTCTTGATTGCTTGTCGTATGTTAATGTGATTAGCGTGTTCAACATTTTAAACCTAACACAAGCAAGCCGGTTGTTACATACATAATCATTACATAAAGTGTCAATATACGTCATCTATTTTTGGTAATTATACTCAAGGTACCAAACTAACTAATAATCAATGAGTATGAGCAAAACTAATCAGTAGCATTTGGCATCAAATCAAATAATGAGGGTTAAGGAAAATTTGATAAACTTAGTAGTTGTAAAATGAAAGCACGCGCGCTTCTGGTGTGAGTGTGGACCGCAACATTCACATTCATATTCACATGTAAAGTAAAAGAAGTACTACTAACTCACATGGAGTAGTGGTGGGAAATTCAAGGTGATTGAATGACTGAGTTGCCCTTGGGTGTGGTCTGTGCTGTGGTGTGTCCATTTGTGTGGAGAACAGGCTGGCCAGAGTTTGTGTGTTGTGAGTAACGAAAAGCTTTTGACCTAATGATGCCAGGTGTATGTTTAGAATTGATTTTGAGTGTTACGTAAAATCATTTTTAATTAATAGTGAATAGAAGATAAAATAAGTAGTATGGTATATTTATATAAAAATAAGTTGACCAAAAAATTTGTGTATATGTCAATTCTATAATAAAAAATTACAAAATATAGTTTTAATTAGAATCAATTCTCTAAATAAAATCAATTATACTTGAAAACAACTAAACATATCAAAATTGATTCTACATTTTCAAGATCAAATGTAGGCCAACATCTAAAAGTGAAAAGAAAAATATACTTTATGTGAGTGACAACATACCATGCTAATTAATTCATGCACTCCATTTGTGTATCATTAAGGAGAAAATATCTTTGAAATTCATCGATTTAATTGTGACACATAAACCGATTCAACTATTTTCTCTCGTTCTTTCATATATTTTGATGTTAAAAAATTGTATTGTCACATGTCACATTTAAATTGACCAATATATATCGTGACATTATGTCACACAAATACAATCCTTAATCTAGCACAAAAATGTAATAATAGGAGTAAATAACCGAGAATGATTCTCTCAATTGAGTCTCCTTTCACATGGAGAGGATTGTCTCCCGTGAGTAATCTCTCCAGTTTTCTCCTGTGAGTAATCTCAACCATTCATTTTGTTTAATGACAAATCAATGGATGTTAACAACAACAATTAAATCACATATGCTTGGTCTTTGTCTCTTCCTTCATTCCTCATGAGATTCACTTTGCTCACAAACTCATCTGACTCAACCCACCTTCACAAGTGGTGGCTGCGCGGTGGAGCTGAGAGGCGGTGCACCACAACAACGGTGGTGTTCTCCCTTCCATCTCTATTTTCCATCTTTGTTTTTAACTTTCTTCAACAAATTAAAAGACAAAGCTCATTAACCTTCAAAAATGTTAATTTATGGGTTTTATTCTTTTTTTGATTGAGAGAGAGAGTGAGAGAAGGAGATTCAAATTTTGAGTTTCATAAAAAAATTGGCTTTAGAATATTGATTGCTGGGAAATTGATTTCCACTGTCCATCTATACTTCTACTTCTAATTCTTCTTTCTAATTCTCTTTTATTTTTCGTAGCAATATCATATAGAAAATCGCAGATTGGATGAAAAAGGACAGATTGTGATGAAAAACCACACAAAATTTGGAACCTGATGGGTTGAGATGAGTTTGTGAGTTGTGTGCGAGTAAGGAAAATGATATTGTTCGTGAAGAAGAAATGAAAGAAAAAAGACAACCAATGTGATTTAATTGTTTTATTAATAGCCATTGATCTATTATTAAAAGAAATTAATGGCTAAGATTTCTCACAGGAGAAAACTGGAGAAATCATCCACACGAGACAATCATTTCCCCTTCACAATAATCTTATATGCATATCACTGAATTCTCCTTTCACGGGAGAGAGATCAAGTCTCGTAAATGACAAAACCCTTGAGTCTATTACCGTTTCCTGTGCCATGTTTTTTGTGGGTGAATTGTTTCGTCTCCAAATTGCATGTTTCCTTAAAAATCACTTACACACATGATAGTCATTCGTTAACTTGCTTGCTAGTCACTACATACGTGTCACACAATTTTTTTGCCACAAGTTATTTTTCTCTGCTTTCGTTTCTCGTACAACATGTCCATGTATTAGATTTTTTTATTAGGATTGGATGTCAAAGTAAACGATGGACAGGGATATGACGTTTCACAAAGTGGAAACTGCATACTACATTTACGTATTAATTACCATGATTTATGTTAATACAACAGATTAATTTATTCATTAAGCTGTGTCGGTAATGAAAAGTAACAGAACGATACTGTTTTGAATATATTACTAGTACTACTATTTGAGTGGAGAAAGTAGGTGAACGCGCCAATGCCTCAAAACTTGTTGTTCCGTCGCATTCATTCGTTCCATAATTCAGAGCTACCAATAGCTGACATGTGGTAAGCGCTGCCGATGGTCTTAACCGTCCTTTGCTTTGTCATGTCTAAAATCTTGTCTCCACATATATTTTTAAAGGCAAATGTTAACTAGTGCCTTCAAGGGCACATGTTAAAAAACTTATTATAGAAATATATTTATCAAAAGTCGTGCGGTCAACTTCTTAAAAGTTAAATTATCATGTTTTCCAATGCAAATTTACTCATTTTGGGTTCCTTAACACGTGCCCTTAGGGCACAAGTTAACATGACCCATTTTTAAATAATTTCAAAATGTGCATAAAGTCGCCATTTAAGAAACATAATCTATTTTCTTTCGGAAAATAATCTATTTATTTAAAATAAAAAAACATATACAAGTATTTCTAGTCTTTTGAGTGTGTGACAAATGTCTAGCATTTCTTGTCAAAATTTGCTAGTGGTCTAAATTTGAATCTCAGACCTTACATATATTTTGCATTGTCTCTATCAACTAAGTTAAACTTACGGGGACATTCTAAAAAGCCTAGAGACACACACTTTATTTAAAATGATAACTTAAAATTTCAAATTTGTGTCTCAATATATCATACGTCTAAATTTGGTAGTGGTCTTGGATGTAAGTAATTTGGACAATTTGGAAAGAACATAATAACAGAATCTTCAAAGGAAAGGAGGATAATTTGCTAGCGCTTAGTGAAAGGGCAAAGCTTTAGTCTTTTTGATGGCTGAAATCGAAATACGCTAATTTTGATTTCGACTACCAAGAATGGCGGCATAGTTCTTTAACTTGCTTAAACACAATTTTCTAGCTTGTTGTTTCTTTATTTTTCTTTGCTTCTTTGTGCCTTATTAGCTTGTACATGATTGATTGTGCTCTCTTGAGCCTAGGCGTTTTGGCACTCCTTGTGTTTTAGCGCCTAGTGTTGTTTAATATATATCTCATTTTGACTTTTTAAAAAAAAATTATATCATACGTCTATACAATTTGAATTGTACTAAAAAAATAATTGGAACATTTTTTAATACGTATATTTCCTTATGCAATAATCTTTCCAAATAAATAAATAATCATTTCACATTTATTGAGAAAACATAATACATTTGGAGTAAGAATTTTTGTTTCTTCTTGGAATAAGTTTTATGACAATATGTAAAAACAATTTTCATTCCTTATTGATTATAGAGAAAATGAGAGGGAGAACAAATTGAATGAAATTTGTATTTAGTTTTATGAAAATAAGTAGAAACGGTTTTCTTGAAAAAAATGATTTTTTGAAAGAAAAAAACATGATTAAATAAGGTTCATGCAACATTTGAGTATGTTGTGATCAAGATTATACGATGTTTAACCAATTCCAAGATATTTCTTTCACCTTGTCGACCATCTTCTCAACAATAATTCCCAAATTTTGGTTGAGTTTATCGTTTGTTGCCTTATGAATAATCAAAATGCAAGCGAACCACGCCACCTTAATGTAGTAGATATGCCAAGCCAATTGTATATTTTGCATCACACAATTGTGAATGTCGGACACAATAAATGAGACACTAATCCTTTTTTCCTACAATCTCAAACACAATGCAAGAACCCTGTCCTACACAAGTTATCTTTTGTAGTTGTCCTATTTTGAAATATTTTCTTCACCAATATTGATATCTTTGAGAGAATCATTTTATTCAAAGCTCTTGACCAAGTCAGATTTGATATATTAGGTATTGTGAACATTATGAATTTATGACCTTGTAAGCTTCTTTTGCTGAGTAAATGCATATTGTTCTTCTTGTCGAAACTCATTTATCTTCCTCTAGATACTTGAATCTCACTCTTTGTAATTCTTTTCTCATATCCGCTAACTGAAGTAATATATTTATTTGTGTAGATATTTAGTCGTTTCTTTCAATTTAACGCGTGTTTGTTTTGTGAAGGTTACCACTATCACTAGTTTAGACTTTTCTTAACGTGACTTTTAAAAGTTTTAATGTGTAACTTCTAATTCATCTTTACTTTTTTTTGGAGAATATCCATCGTAATTTTCTATCTTTATTTTTGTATTTTTTAAACACACACTCAATTCTTATATTTTTTTCATTTATTCTTTAGTTCTCACTCTTCCCCTCTTTAATTTTAATTTTCAAATTTGTTTTGATAGAAAGAGAGAAAGAAAATGCAAGGTCCCTTTTATATGTCTGGACTTTGGAATGCAGGTGGTGAATCGATATAGGGCGGAGGGTTGTGGCTAAAGAAATTGATCCAAATGTGCGAGAGAGATGAGAAAAGAAGAGGAGAGAGAAAGAGTAGGGCAGAGTATTCTGTGATAAAATATACACGTGCTCTTCCATTTTTGATATATATTAAAAATTAAAATGAAAATATTATTTCTTTTTATAGAAAAAGTCAATTATTGTGAAATGAAGAGCACTAATCATTAATCATTATTATGTCCCAAATAATGACTTGCTGGGATTGGGAAGATGAGGCCCTAGACAATATGCACACTCACCGCCAAGTACTATCAAGAAATACTTGCTGGGAGTAATAAATTTTTCAAAAAAACAAGTAAGTGAAGCATCTTAAATTCTCAATGGTAAGATAATTTTCTATCATAAGGTTATTTTCTATTACGTATTCGGTTGAACTCTATGCGGTTGCTCTTCTTGTTGAGCTCAATTTTCTCTTGTCCTAATGTATTGATAGTATGAGATACCTATCTTTTGGATCAACATTTAGTCTATTTATAGTTGATTTATGACCGACCATTCACACTTAAATTAAAAAATATTTCCCTCAACTAAAATGTGAGTCTTCCACATCATATCTACGTTGTTGTTAGAACCAACAAAATATGGATATTGACTTTCAATACAATGATCCAATACATTTGGATCTTACTTCTGCTCCCCATAAGTTGAATTAGGACTTTTTTGGTAGATAGACGAAATGGCAAAGCCATTATAAATTCACACACACACATAAGTGGAGGTATCGGAGTTCGAACCCGGTCATGGTATCCGGCCTAACAATTTCGACATTTTGCCAGTTGAGTTAGGACTTGCGGATAGTTGAATTAGGGCTCTAATATCAGTGATGAGGGAGTTTGATGGTGCATCGTGACCAACAATTTGCTAATGATCCAATACCCAGAAGAGACCATACACCACAATTCACCAAAAACTTTAAAACATTGAGCATATGTATGTGTGTATGTGTCACTTCGCTTATACATTTAACTTTTAGTCCATTTACAATTAAAGTGAAACTAACCACTTACATTTAGAGAGAGAACTTTAAATTTAAGCACAAATGATTAGTCCCACATCGACTATAAATGGACTAAAAGGTTAATATATAAGCACTTTATATTTTCAATGTCTCAAGAGGTTTTAAGAGGAGACTTGTTGTTTGATTTCTTGGTGGTCTTGAACTATTAGTATATTATTGCGCTCTAAATGCTAAATGCTCCTTGGACTCTCCAATAACTTGTACTCATATAAGAATGTGAGGGTGAAGCATGAACCTTTTGAAGAGGGTGAAGCATGAACCTTAAAAGGTATCTCAAATTGTTGTTGTTTTTTTTTTTTACAAAGGTATCTCAAATTGTTGTCATGTAAACTTCTATAAAAAAGACATGTTATTATTATTTTTTAAGTAAAAAGACATGTTATTAACCATATAACACTGCTCAATTTTATTTTTGAAATTGCATATATGTGTGACTCAATCTATCTTAATTTAAAAAAAAAAAACCACACCAAATTGATAGGGTATGCGTGTGTCATGCAGGGGATGTTTAAATGCCAGGTTATGTCGAACGGATGTTTCTCACTCGTCCATAAAATTAGAGTGAACTAATTAATTAGACTAGAATCCAACCCTTAACTCGATAGCTCTGAATGAGATACCAATTCAATAAAAACAAAACATTCAAAGATAAAAACTAGATTAATCTCAAAATAAGTCACTAAATGATAATACATATACATTTTTTTTATAAAATTAATCAACAAGTAACTGATAATACGAATACTGACCAGATCACCAACATTTTGCATCAACAATTCACCCACAAATAGCCTTATCTAATGAGTAAATCAGTGATCATGAAATGTGATAGGATGTGTAGATACTACACGTGATAGTATATTAATTAATTACTATACCTCCCTCGTGTTGCAACATTTGTTTTCTTCCTCCCTCGTGCAAATAAGAGAGAATATTTTTTTGGAGAGATAATTGAGTGACTATCAGTGAAAATAAAATTATAAAGTAAAAAAACACATGTTTCATTTAAAAAAAGACACACATATGTCCTCTTAGTCTTTTTGAATGGGACGGGTAACATATATGACACACGTAGAATATTTGGTCACTATTATAAATAAAATTTATTCAATAAATGATGTACATAGTATTTTATGGTCCTGTTTGGTAAAAATAGCGGATGACTGATAAATTAGCTGATAGTTTATGACTGATGACTTATAACTAATAACTTATAGCTGATAACTGATGACTTATAGCTGATAGCTTATAGCTGATAAACTACTTGAAGTGTTTGGTAAAATTAACGATTCAACTAGCTGATAAATGTAAAATGACATAAAAGGACATTTTTAATTCATAATAAAATTTATAGCAACTAATATTTAAATACTTAAAATTTATTAATTTAATATTATTATTAAATTAATTTTTAATCCCTAAATATTAATTTATATTTATTTTCATTTGTCTAGAAAAATTACATATAAAGTGTTAAAAAATATATTAACAATAAATAACATTACATCCCTTAAAAAAAATACATATATTAAACGTAACAATAGTTTGTACCTTCTTTAAAATAAAAAAGTAGTTTGTACCAAAAAAAAAGTAAAGCGTAAAAATAATATTATGCCGTAACAATATAGTGAGAGTAAATATTGAAATAGTTACAAAAAAACCTTAATAATTGTAAAAATAAATAAATATGTTTCATTAAAAAAAACATTCATATATCCATGTTTAAACCATATGTTTTTTAATTTATAATGTAATGAATGTTAAAGGGTAAAAAATGGAATTTAGTTAAACTAATAAATGTAAAAGTGGAATAAAAGATGATAAGCTATAAGCTCAAACCCTATTTGGAATAGCGTCTGAAAAATAACTTATAAGCTCGTTGTAAAAAACTGTTACCAAACAAAGCTTTTTTTGTCAGACGAGCTTATAAGTTATCCGCTATAAGCTATAAGCTCATTTTCTGGCCTTACCAAACAGAGCCTATATAGACTACATATATAATTTATTAAATAAATTGAAATTGTTAAATTTTGTTGGGTTAAATATGTTTTTGGTCCCTACATTTCGCCCTCATTTGACAAATAGTCCTTACATTTTAATAAATGTTTTTAAAATCCCTACATTTTTCTTCCGTTAGCACAAATAGTCTCTGCTGTCAAATAATTAACGAGAAGCTGACGTGGCAGCTAGTGGACCCCATTTTTTAAGGGTTAAATATGTTTTTCGTTCTTATATTTTGCATGACTTCGAAGAATAGTCCTTACATTTCAATAAATGTTTTTAAAATCCCTACATTTTTCCACCGTTAACAAAATTGATCCCTATCGTCTATTTTCACTGACCGGACAAACAAAACATGCCACATAGATGCCACGAAGGACATTTTAGTAATTTCGAATGAAATACAAGGGCATAATTCACCTTTATCAAAAACTTTACTCACAAAAATTCCAACTTTAACTCCGATCTGGCAAATTAATGGTGAAAATGACGATAGTGGTTGAAGATGAGTGTGTGAGGCTGATGGCGGTTGGGGAGAAATAGAGAAAACGCAGAGCGAGGATGAAGACGAGAGAGAAGGTTCAGCTGAAAAATCAATTATGTCCCTGCACTTTATTGTAAATTACTAAAATATCCTTGGTGACATCTATGTGGCATGCTCTGTTTGTCCGGTCAGCGAAAATGGACGTCAGGGACCAATTTTGTTAACAGTGGAAAAATATAGGGATTTTAAAAACATTTATTGAAATGTAATGACTATTGTTCAAAGTCACGCAAAATATAAGGACCAAAAACGTATTTAACCCTTAAAAAACGGGGTCCACTAGCTACCACGTCAGCTTCTCGTTAATTATTTGACAGCAGAGACTATTTGTGCTAACGGAGGAAAAATGTAGGGATTTTAAAAACATTTATTGAAATGTAAAGACTATTTGTCAAAAGAGAGCAAAATGTAGGAATCAAAAACATATTTAACCCAATTTTATTTATATAATAGTAATTGGACGGTGTATATCTTATATAAGTTTTTAGGGGTTCGGTCATACTCGACTCAGAGTTTAAGAGACGGATTAACATGCCGGACTAGAAATTTTACACAAAGTGATGTGTTAAGAAATAGATAGATGGGGCATCATCCAATGGACAGAGATTGGAGTTAGTTAATAATTATGCACGACAATATTTACATCATTATATTTTAGGTGATGACGATTTTGGATACGACAATGTTGCATGCAACTTTTGACGAGGATGTGCTTTCAAAATTTTGTTCATGTCGCTGTGAACAAAAAAATGTTTCGTTGTTCATGTGTGATTTAATCAATCGTTTCTATTTAAGGTGTGAGATATAACTAACTAGTACTGAGAAAGTACATGCTCATGTTTCCTTTAAATTAAAATAAAATTCAACGTACGTTCTATTGTATCCAATGTATGATGTATGCCTAACTTTCATTGTCACATTATTTGTTTCTAAACTGTTTAGTCGAAAATGGAACATTTTATTTATTTTTCTTTTCTATCATCGGCAACTTAATGGTTTTTTTGTAGGCATGTACTGTAATCTTCATAAAAGAAGCTATGCAGTATGCACAATAATCACAGAGCCCAGCACTAAATAATTACTTGAGTGAGTTCCCCACCTAAAACAATATAATATTTTTTAGAGAAAGATTAATTAATTGAGGTGCAATCCCTCACGAAAGTAAAGTTGCATATGCAGATTAATCCTGAAATTTTGTTTGGAAGTTTGGAAGGAAGGAGAATGTTTTGGGAGGTGGAGAGTATAAAGAAAAATGGACAAATTTTTCACATTTTTTAAAAGAGTATGTTTTTGAGAATGATAAGTTTCTTGAGGAAAGAAAATGATAAGTTAATGTCTATAATTAATATATTTATAATTTTATAAATATTATAACAACATATATTGAATATGTAGAATCATATAAACCCTCTAAAGTCTTTCAATATATTTTTGAGTTCCTTTAAATAAGGGGGGGATTTTGTATTATGAAGTAAAATGAACTTCCAAAACCATCCCTTCTTAAAGTCTTTCTATTCTTCCACTTACTCCAAAATATTTTTTCCTTCTCGTCAAAACTCGTAAACAAAGCCTCAAATAATATTTTTTGCTGAATCCTTGGTCGATAATACTGAGGGGTGATAAAAAAAAAAAAATACTCGAGGGATGCATTATTTATCCAAGAAATGTGTCAATTGTATCTTAAAATTCTAAAATACTCGAAATTTTAGAATTGCGAAGAACTATGGGTGTAGAAAAGAAGTTTCCAAATTATATTCAGGTTTGTTTAATTGATTCACAGTAAGTCCAAATAGAAATATAGTATACGGGCCTAAAACAAATTACCCATCAGACATGTGGATTGCTCTATACACCCCTGTGGATTGCTCAACTTCTAGAACAAGTTAATCGGGAGTGACGATCCACTCCAAAAATGTCCATTTCTGATAAGTTTTCAATGATCAGGAGTTGCGATATGATAAATCTAAGAAACTTTTAAGCAATCCACACGGCGAAAGTTACATTCTCAACTAGCAAATCATTGCAAGCCCAAGTAACTTTTCTACTCTTTTTTGTGTGTGCATCTACTTGAAATAAAGACCAACTTTAAACCAAGCATAAAATAAAGACTAAAATAAAGAGATAAAGACTACTAAGTGTGTGAAAGTTCTAATTTAATATATTAAGACAAATTACTACTAAATGATTTTTCTGAACTGCTATAGGCTATAATCTATGGCACACAACTAAGGATTGATGTTGTTGCAATGCACGAAACTCATGAAAGAAAAAGATACATGAACTTTCTCACAAAAACTCAACCTAAGTGTCATGACTTTAGTAGTGCAGAATTTTAGGGACAATGATGTATGATGTAGGTAGTTTATTTCATGCTGACAAAAACAATAATGGTAAGTCAAGAATTATTTCAACTTATAATATTATGTTCAAAATTCCAGTCTTGAGCAACACACTTGAATTAGTGTGGCTTTTTTCTTTACAAGTTCATCTTTTTAATTGAGGCCGACCAACGTAAATTCTATTCCATCCTCCACTAATTTCACTATACACACCCATGCACATGTATTCTAGTTCTTCTCTTTCAAATTCATGTGCTGATTACATTCACATGACAACTACTATAGAAGATACGCTGGTCACGTGTCCATATTTGGCTTGTGATTACTGAGATACAATATTCATCCACCTTAATTACCTGATAAAAGCATTTGTAAGCTCTTTTATATTTTTTATTTTAATATTTCATGAATTTCATTCGTAATTATAAACAAAAAAATGATTTCATTTGTATGAGATTATTGAATTTTTTTTCAAATATCACGTTAGATATAGAAAACTCTTGATATGAATTTATAAAGAGAGACCTTGCTTTTATTAAATCGGATTAGATAAAACACTTGACCTTGCTTTTATGAAAATTCAAGTCTCATATAACTTAAAAGATTGTATATGATATTTGACCTTGGTTTATTAAATCGGTTTAGATGTAAATACTTTTTTTAAATAAACTAAATGACATAAGTAGACAGGTTAGAGTTTGAATCTAAAGATACAATAAAATGGAGCTACTATTTTGAAAATTTAAAGTGAGATTCATTTAATTTGAGATGATTTGTATCGTTGTGCATGTCATATTTATAACTCCGGCTAAATAAAAAATGAAAGCATGTTAGGAAAAATGAGGGTTGATCAAGTTCAACCTTGCAGAGTTATTTATCGATTTCTCCCACATGCAGTATAGCTAGTTTGCAAACAGCTAGATAGCAATGATTATTAAAATAAAATAAAAAGTTAATAATCACATAATTGTTTTTTTTTTATTTTTTTTATTTTTATGTTTCCCTTAATTTTTTGATGCCTAAAAGAACTGAGAATCAATCCTCAAATGAATCACAGAATTTTTAGAGGAATAATCCTGTAATTGGTAATATACTTTTTATTTTTATTTAGTCAAAAGGTCCAGTAGAGATTCTTTATCTCATATATTATTGTATAATATTATGATATATTATGATGCAAAATTCTTCGACCCGTAGACGAACTGTCCTTGGCTTTCCACAAAGCCCACAAGAATATTTTCCCACATATAACTGAATAATACTTCATTCATTAGCTAATACAATTCTCTTTTTTATCCAAGTTGAATTGAATTTTAAATTCGAATCCAGTGACCATTTGACGATTATATTACATGAATTAGAGCTTTTGATAAATTATTGGATTCAAAAGAATAGAATTTCTAATGCTTATGTTCATGCCCTTTTTTGGCAGATAATTTTCTTATGCTCATGCTGGTAAGGAATCAACTTTATTTAGACAGCACTAGTTTTGCATTTTAGTTTAGTTAATTACTTTATAATTATGCCCATTTCTTTAGTTCGTAATTTACCAATCAAAAGGTTTAACTATATATGTCATTGGACATCAAAATAAAGAAGATAAAAATCGGATAAATATTGAAATTAATTTTATTTTACCATATTATATATTGAAATGAATGTTTAAACCTTATTCTTTTTTGAAAGAATGATTTTACCTATCTTATGTTATATACAAAAGTTCTTTATAAGTCTCTTAACCAATTTTTCGGAGCTACAGATAAGGTTAATATTGTAATTTTATATCTATTTTGACTAATTGAACCTAAATTCACTATCATGCAAAAATTTGAAAGTCGTTCTTTAAAAGGTAATTACATTCATTGATGTATTTTTACATTTATTTATCTGTATTTTTGGATCTATTATAGTGTAATAGAGTCAACAAGAGATTTTAAATAATTTCTATCAACAATCTCTCTAATGTGACAAGCTTTAGAAGCATTGAGGGAAAGATTGAATGAGATGTCGTACACTTAGAGACATGCCTTAGAAGCGTATGACTTTCGAATGATTGGAAGCAAGACAAAGTATATATAATGTAATTTCAGGAAAAAGTAGAGTAGTTTTAACTTATACTAAAAGTTGGATATCTTTTCATACAAGTTACACTGTTCAAATTACTTGAGTCCATAGTACAACCTAAATCCTTATTCATAATGAGCACAACCTAAAAGAGAAGTTACACCGTTTAAAATTTTATTAAAACACAAAGGCACAAAGAGAGCCTCATGAAAGGAGCAAACACACTACAACAACACATAAGAGAAAAAAAAGGAAAAAACTCCAAAGGTACGATGGATAACAATAAAAAAGATGTCTATGGCAAAACACAGGGTCTCTTTCTTAGAGACAACATCAAAGTAAGTATTAATCAATATTTTTTCATTCATTATTAATTAACTATTCTATTAGAAAAATACAAGAGTTTCTATAGCTAATGTTATACATCTATCTTGTTACATGTCACAGAGGATGTTAAAAAGTTTTAGAGCGAAGTGCAAGGATAAGGTCAAGAAAAATGGAGATGATACCCCTATAGAGGTACATATTTTCATATCCTTAATTTACTTAAAATTAATTTCACAACACAGCAATTTTTTGTTGTAAGGAAGAAGCTGAAGCATATAGACAAAAGTTGGAGGCTAAAAAATGTTATTTTTCTTATGTTTTCTTTATAAATTATTTGAAACGCATAAAAGAAAACCATTTCATTTTTTTGTCACTAAAATCAACTGTTAGTTAAAATTTCGAATATATCCAAAATATTTTGGATATATTAGAAATTTCAACTAACAGTTGATTTTAGTGACAAAAAAATGAAATGGTTTTCTTTTATGCGTTTCAAATAATTTACAACGAAAACATAAGAAAAATAACATTTTTCAGTCTCCAACTTTTGTCTATATGTTTCAACTTATTCCTTACAACAAAAAACAGTTGTGCAATGAAATTAATTTTAAGTAAATTAAAGATATGAGAATATGTACCTCTACAGGGGTATCATCTCTATTTTCCTTGACCTTACCCTTGCACTTCACTCTAAAACTTTTTAACATCCTCTGTGACATGTAACAAGATAGATGTATAACATTAGCTATAGAAACTCTTGTATTTTTCTAATAGAATAATTAATTAACAATGAATGACAAAATATTGATTAATACTTACTTTGATGTTGTCTCTAAGCAAGAGACTTAGTGCTTTGCCGTAGACATCTTTTTGATTGTTATCCATCGTACCTTTGGAGTTTTTTCATGTTTTTTTCTCTCTTCTGTGTTGTTGTAGTGTGTTTGTTCCTTTCATGAGACTCTCCTTGTGCCTTTGTGTTTTAATAAAGTTTTAAACAATGTAACTTGTATGAATGGATATCTTATTAAGTTGATTAATCAAAATTAAACACAACCTAAATCCTTATTCATAATCAATAACACATGTTAAATTGAAAAATTCAGAACAACAAATTGAATTGATTAATCATAAAAGAGAAGTTAAACCAGTATATACCTTATATTGATAATAGATTGGAGAAAATACAATCTCGGTTGCAAAACTGAGAACATTGATTAGCGATTCAGAACATCTTGGAATAAGCACAATTATGAGATAGCAGATCGAGAAAAGATGAGTTCTGGGATAGCAGATCGAGAAAAGGTGAGAACAATTTTGATGTGAAATCGAGAACCAATGAGAACTAGAACTTCTCATAATGAGCACGAATATGCGAACGACGATTCTACGAACGATAACATCAATTACGGATTCGGCGTTGAATCAGGGATTTGATGATGAGACAAAATTGGTGATGGTAAATCAAAGATTCAACGATGAAGAACGAGATCAGAGACATTTATTAAGATCCATTGAATGAATCATCAATGATGCGAAGAATTGATTTGAACGTATTTGTTTGTGAAGATGAAATCGATGATAGAGAGATAGATAGACAGAGATAGATTTTTGAAAGAAAAAGTGGTTGAAACTGAACGGATTGTTTTTTAATTTAAGTATTTATTTTTGGCTAAAGTGCACTTATTCCCCCTTAAGTTTCAAAAAGTTACGATTTTGGCCCCATATGAAAAAAATGAAAAATTTGGCCCTCCAAGAATTAGCCCCTTTGCAATTTTAATCCTTTTTGCCAATTTTGATCAGTCAATGCCTACATGCACGCCACACGTGTAATTATTGAATTAATTTTTTTAAAAAAAGCATATAATCATTTTTTAAATTAAATAAATGAAAAATAAAATTAAAAAAATAAAAAAATCAGAAAAAACCCAAATCTTAATCTCCATCTTCATTTCGTCGTTTCGGTCCCAATCCAATCCATATAAGAAATTAACAACATGTGATGCAGATCGATCACATAGCGTCCATTTCTATTTCTATTTTGTTTTTCTCAAACCCTTCTTCACTTTCACTTGGTTGTTGCTGTTGATCAGAGAGGAATGGTGCAGGTTGCAACGATGGGGAAGAAGACCAAAACGATATCATTTCTTCTCATTCATTCACTCAGATGCAACAATTGACCACTGCAAATCGTTTACTGCTCGACCTTTCAACTCTTCCTTTCGATCTTTTGCCTGAGATTCTCTGTAGGCTTCTGGTGAAATTACTAGTGCAGCTTCAATGTTTCTTTAATTCTTTGATCGATCTGTAATTTCAAAACCCTTTCAACCACGTAGGCACGCACACGTTTAACACTGTAGTTTTTTAAGACATCGTCGTTGTTCTGTGCAACATCGTGAGAAGAAGAAAGGGGTTAATGCGTTTTCATGCAATCAATCAATCTCGAGAGAAAGAAAATGGAGTACGTTCTTCGAGTAAGATTAGCTTCGTTCTTCGTCGGTGCTACAATGGCGTCGTTCGCTAGTCTCTACATGCTTCATAGGGATTACAAGCTTGCTCACCAGTCCCATACTCAACAGGTGAATGGTCTCTACGAATCACTAGACAGTCAAATTTCTTCCATGGAAAAACTGATACAAACTGAAACTTCACAATAGGTGGAAGCTGCATGTTATTTCACTTATTTTATGGCATCTTAGCTTCCTCAACTTGTCACCATAAGTCTTCAAATCAGTTATGTATCCAGATGTATTTTTTTTTTAAGAAATGTATTTTGGATTATTATTTTAGCTAAGTTAATTTATAGCTTTTATCTCGATCTTGCTTGTTAAAGAAAGTTTCACATTTATCTCTGCATCACATGTTGTTTTTTGTTGGATTGGGATTGAGAGGAAGAAATGAAGATGAAGAAGAAATAAAAGATTGAGATTTGAATTTTATTTTTAATTTTTTTCCCTGATTTATTTATTTATTTTTTCATTTATTTAATTTAAAAAATAATTATATGTTTTTTTAATTTTTTTAATTCAATAATTACACGCGTGGCGTGCCACGTAGGTATTGACTGGTCAAAATTGGCAAAAAGGATCAAAATTGCAAAAGGGTTAATTTTTAGAGGGCTAAAATTTTCATTTGTTTCATAGAATGCCAAAATCGTAACTTTTTAAAACTTAGAGGGAAAAAAATGCACTTTAACCTATATTTTTTTTTATTTTCATCTATGGCAAAAAAATGATTTTTTAATACAACAAATTGTTTTTTGTTTTTTTTAAAAAATAAGTATTATTGGCTAGGGTAGTTTTGTTTGTAGTATAGGCATAACTAATGAACCGAGAGTTAACTAGAAAAGATATCTCTAGCAAGATTTTGGTAGTAAATCTAGTATTTTCTTGTAGTGATTAGAGTTTGGTCAAGAAACCTGCACATTTGTTGCCCTCTATAAGCATATGTCGGAAAAAAAGTCATGGATGCACTTCTTAAAACTAAAAAATCTTCAATAACAAAGAAACTTATATATGTATATGCGAGTGATTCAGATGTTGAAGAAGGTGGAAGATTTATAGAAAATTCATCTTATAAATAGCTCCTTAAATACAGGTGTTGATAACAATCATTTTTTTTTTTGATTTTTTTTTTTATGATAAACATCAAATAACTCAACAAGGGTTGTCACTTTCAAACTTAGTCTCCATGATTTTGATTTTCTTCTAAATTGATTCTATATTAAACGACATGCTTTGAATTTAATTGTTTTAATCCTAAGAAAAACTTCCTATATATTTTTATATTATATAATACAATTGTATCAAAGAAAAACTTACAATAGTTCAATTTGATTCGAGAGAGAGAGAGAAAAAGCTTAAGAAAAATGTTGTTCAAATAACTATCTCTTTTATTAATTATTATTATATATAGAGACCTCTCATTCTAATTTTTTTTTTTTTTGAAGGGAGACCTCTCATTCTAATTATGAATCAATGATCTGCCTACACTATCTCAATGTATAAAAAAAACTTTATCCTTGTAACGACGCTAACTTGCCTTTTGCTTGTTTATTTTTTTTTCCATTCAGGCTTTTTATGCTAAGACAAAAAGCATCATTCCCTTATTTATTTCCTCGTACGAATTATTATTTTTCCAATCAAAATTTGGTTGGGGAAAATGAGAGAAATTTTGCAAGGGCATTTAAGAAATATCTCGAATGAAATGGAATTTTTTTGTTTGGTAGTCTACTCATGGCCTAATTTTGCTGGATTTGAATATATGATTCTATATGTGTTAATGGTGATTGTTTTTTTAGACATCAATCGTTCACATACATCTATCGAACGGTAGTTAATTGTCATTTGACATTTTTAAAATTGGTAGTCAATTATGTTCGATGTTTTTTAAATCAGTAATCTTTAAACTAAATATTGATTTAAAATACGTCAAACGACAATTGACTACCGTTCAATATTTCTAGGTGCATGCTTAAAGAGCAACTTGAATAAAAACATCATTATTACCTTTGCCTCGTAGGCTGAACATGAATATTATTACCTCTGTCTCTCTACTTTGAACTTGACCTTTGGGAACACACATCACCGCTGAACTTGACCATCAAGGCTTCCTCTCTTAACACTTTGCAACCTTTGATTGTGCTAGGTTGACCGACATCACCGTCTCACCTTTCAAACCTTTCAATACTTCCAAACACTTCCATTGAACCATGCTTGTTCCATTTCCAAGATGTAACATTTAGTACTAATGGTCCTCACTTGACAAACTTCAACCGCTGCCCCACAGTGGACGCTGATTGTTGTGAATTTGGTACTCAAAATCACACCAATAAACTTAAGAGAGAAAAAAAGAGAAAAGACGAGACATGTGGTGAAATTGATGTAAGATTTTTACATGTCATAAAACTATATACACGTGAGTATAATATAGGATCGTTTTCGCAGGGAGTTGCGTATATCTTAACCATTTTAACGTCAATTATCATATTAAGTGTTTGAGTTTAAAATGTTTGTTTGCGTAAACCTATATAACTACTTGACATAAAATAAAATAGAGAAGAGATAGAGCTATTTCGCTTGGGGTCAGAGACACTCAACCAAGCGTAACAGCTGCAATCTCTCGACCAAATAACAGATTCTAGCTTTTTAAACGATATTATCACAATCACTCAACAATATCATTCGTGTCCAAATGATATCGTTATTTCTAAGGGATCGTTTAAATGTGGATTTCCCAAACTATTTAAACGATCACAAAGTCGATTGGATCATTTAATCGATGATTTCCCAATCTATTAAATGATCTAAAAACATTAAGTTTTAGATTAAAAGTGATAGATTGTTATTCTATTCCTAGATCCAAAAGTATTTTTCAATATCATTTCAAATCTCAATAAAACTTTAAATACAAGAATAACAACAATATTGAATAAATAAGCTAGAACCATATATTAAAAGATCAAGAGTTTACATGATAGCTTGTTTGAATACCTCAAAACCCACATGAGTAGATGTAGCTACACATGTCTATGATAGCTTGACAAAGGATGATGAAAAGATGAAGATTCCATGCCTAGATTCACGATGTCTCAACAAGTCTTGGGTCGAATCTACTCTTAACTACCTTGCTTTGTTTCTCTCTCTAGAAAAGCCCTAATTCTCTCTCTAAGTATGCAGAAAATGAATAAAACAGTAAGTCTCCTCAAGAGAGAGAAGGAAAAACTATTTATATGGGCCAAGTTTGGACAACTCGCTTATGGCCAAATATACTCGCCATAAGTGAGTTACACAAAATTTGTCTCTGCACCAATGGTTGTGCTCCACGTGCCCCTTATCTTGTTGAATCTTCTGAAGTCGCCATGAACACACTTATGGCGTGTAGCTTCTGGAGAAAACTCGCCATTGGCGAAATACTCGCTTATGGCGAGTTACTTGAGTTATGGCTTCTGGACTTTGACTTGAAACACGCTTTGAATACGCTTATGGCGTGTATCCTCTGGAGAAAACTCACCTTTGGCCAAAAACTCGCTTATGGCGAGTTGCACTTTTGTCCTTTGGCTACTTTTTGGTCCTTGCTTGTATTTTTCTGCATAAATTTGAGTAGAGTAAGGCATGTAAAGCATAAATGGTGAAATTACAACAAATGATTGCTTTTTCTTAGATAACTTGCAAAACAAGTCACTAAAATGCCTAAATTAACACATAAAATATGTTATTTCTGAGCACTTATCAGAAATCATGTTTCAAATGTTCACACTTACTCTTAGGCGTGAGATCTTGTATTAAGAAGTCTCATTTGAATGAGGTATGATATAAATATGTCTTTATAAGGAGTAGCCGATCATTCATGCATCGTAAGTCAATTTTGTAAGAGTTGATACAACCCAAATTTGAAGAAGATATAAAAGTTTATCCAAAATCTATTGGACCACATGCTATTATAATACCACCATTGAACCATTCAAATCACACTTCAAATCACATATTAACTGAACTTGTGTCTATAACTAAGTGCAATCTTTACCTTACAAATCGATTTTATAGATTTGAGTTAGATCTAACTCAAATTCTAAGATAAGGTAAGGGCATATCCAAAATATGTTGGAGTACTTGCTATTGGCAAAGGTGTAAGAATCGAACTAAAGTCTCTATGAAACTTAATATCCAATCCAAACCAATTGAATTAGTTTGATATTTTTTCATGTTCGAGGATCAACCAAACCAAATAAATCAAATTTGACCTCTATTAATTCCAATATTAATTTCACATAATTCAAAACTGATCGCTCTGATACACAAACCAAATCATTATATTTATAATAATTTACGATCAAACGTACTGAATATTTTTTTAAGCAAATAATAATAATCTAGTCTAGTAATACATATGAAAAGAATATCATGAGTTAAAAATGGGAAATGCATGCCATGAACACTGAGCAGGAACGATTAGGACAATGTCAGAAGGTAAGAATATTCTGACAGGCTATGTAAATGGGCCATATAAAAGGGATATTCAGAGGGGCAACGATGGGTGAGAGAGAATATTATGACACTTGTCTCGATGATAATCTCTTCTCTTTAGAGTCTTTTTTTCTTTTCTTTTCTAGAGAGAAAGAAGAAAAATAAAAAAAAATCAAAATAAAAGGAAGAATATGAAGAAAAGGTGTGGGTTGGAGTGTAGCTTGTACTTGAAGACTGAAGTTGGAAAGCAACCAACCATTTTTATTGCAACCTCAGAGAATTCGATGCTCTCTCACTTTCTCACACACACATTTTGATTAACTTTTCCTTTTTTTATTTTCTATTTCAAAATCATATACTCTTTTGTTTTTAGCATCCTATGAAATATACGATTTCAGACATTTTATTTTAATTTAAACACTGTCACATAACATTTCAAAATTGAAGGTAAGTTTTACATATTATTATTTGTGTTCAAAGTTTCGTACAATATTGTTAGGG
The DNA here is from genome assembly GCA_946800305.1 of Medicago arabica. Taxonomy (NCBI): domain Eukaryota; kingdom Viridiplantae; phylum Streptophyta; class Magnoliopsida; order Fabales; family Fabaceae; genus Medicago; species Medicago arabica. Next base: position 52,053,398 of record OX326968.1, read on the forward strand.
GCAGTCTAACTCATTCGTTCCACTATGTTCAGCCCATGTGCCAGAATGATGTTCGTATATACGGGTAACATATGCATGCGTATCGTCAACTCAACTACCCAAAGGATGAAAGGAATGAAGCTATGAAAGGAACGAAGCTAGTGATGTTAACATTTGAACCAATAATTAAGGTAGTTCAATTGAGTTTAAACAATGTTAATTTTAATTTGTATTTATAATCATGAGCTGTAGTTCAATTATAATATATATTTTGCAGTCTTATAAAATGACTTGGACAATATATAGTATTAGTAATTCAATTTGAAATTGGCTTACATTGATATCCAATGAAAATATATTATTTTGCAACATCAACCACTCTTGTAAGGATATTTTAAAAGTGATGATATGCCATGAAAAAAAAATAGTGATATCTCTCATAGGATGACAATTAAGAGTAAGGATGACAAAATTGACCAACCCGCCCATCTCGTTCATTAACCTATTTAAAAAGAGATGGAGTGTGGTGGATGAACTAGAAATGTTGGACTAGCCGCCCCTTTTTATGGCGGGTCGACTTGTTAATGTTTATTTTAAAAAAAAAAATATTAATTAAAGTTTTAAGAAAAACAATATAAAAGTGTAATAAAAAAACATAAAGACAACCTAAAGAAATTAAAATATGCAACTAAAGAGTCCACTAAAAATACACAAATTAGGATTCAAATGTCCATGTTTCGGTATCTAAAATCTATAATCAGCCAACAAGACAACCAAAATAAAAAGTTCTTCTGGTCATCCATTGACAAATTATCACAAACATGCATGAGGCTATATTCATAAAACCGAAGCGTTTAAATTAAATGACCTTTTCTACTCTATAAAAGAGAAAAATGGAAAATAAGTGTAAGAAAAAAGTTATTATTTTAATTTTAATCTGACAGGTCAACCTGCCCCGGTACCACCCCATTTTTTAGGAGTTAGGCGGTGGCTGTCCAAGTCCAACTAGTAGGGCGGGTTCAATATTTCACCTCGCCTGCGAAAAAGATGGACCTAAAGGGCACTCAATGTGGCCAAACTATTTTGCCATCCCTAATTAGGAATAGAAATAGGCTGAGCCGATATCGACTTTGTAAGACCAAAGTCCAGCCCGATGAGAAAATTCAAGGCCTAGGCAACATTTTTAGCCTGTTATATACTTATTTTTAGACTTGTGTCTGACCTTTTTAAAAGTCTAGTATGATCTGTAAGCCTACTTAAATACCTATTTCATATGAACATACTTAAATGAGGACTCTACCATATAATTAAGTAAACGAACAAGCTAATATCAACAAAATTAAACTCCATTTTGATATTTAACATGATATTTTAGAAAATTTGACTTGATATAATATCATAGTTCAATTATGGAACAAGAAAGTTCCCCTCAGAGTCTCTTTATGTGATTGGAGACTATTGAAGAACAAATTATATCGACAAAAGATGATTCAATAAGGTGAGGTGTCCTCGATAATAATTCTCAAGATTGTGCAGGAGGATGCGGAGGTGTAGAAACTTCACAATTTTTTTTATTGTAGATTTTTGGAGAATTTAGAATATTATTTCAAATTGGTTGGGATTTTCTTATGTTTTTATCAAACGAACTCCATGATCATGCTTTTCAATTTTGAGGTCTTCATTTGAAATCAAAGAAATTGAGGAAATCCTTCAAAGTTATTTGGTTAGTTTGTGTTCAGCTTTTGTGGAAGGAGAGGACTTCATACATTTTTAGCAGAAAAAATCACATGTAACGCACATTGTTGAAAAGGTGAAGATTCACTCTTGGTGGTGGCCGAGTGCAAAGTTACTCGATTTTAATTATCATTTCAATCAATGGTGGTCGCATCGGTTAGATTGTGAGTCTTGGTTTTGAAAAGGCTAGAGAGTTTTTCCTTTGGTCCTTTTCACGACTCTTAATGACCGTTGCTTTGATATTTTTCTTTATTTGCACACCTTGTGCTTGGATCGAGGCTTAAGATATTTTTTCGCTTATTAAAAAATTAAAATTTATAATCATACATTTAAATAAGCTAAATATTAATGTAGTCTAATAAGCTTAAATTACTAAAAAAAAAAGTTAGCAACCTTTATTTAATCCAAAGTATAAAATCTAATAAAATAACAAAAGTATTATTTAAGTAGACCAGTTTTGTAGGCCAAAATAGATTTTTTATGGTATGTAGTTTGATCTTTTTATGGCGTGTAGTTTGATCTTTTTATGACATTTTTTTTATCTAATAGACTCCTAAAAAATTTGTAGCCTACCCTATTTTAAAGAGTCTGACCTTACATGAAGTTGGTCTATACTATTTTCAATTCAGGATTTTAATATGTATGTTTCATCAGTTTTAAGTAATTTTTTTCACGACTAAATTTAGGGTTCATTTATGAGCCTCTAAAAAAATCCAAATGTGAATTTTACCCTTTCTAATAACAAAGATATATTTTATAATAATAAAAAATGGATAACACATATAAGAGTTCATTAAAATTTATCATTTTTAGACTGGTCTATTGTGGCTTCATTGCTAACTAGTGTGGTTTCATGGCCGGCCAGTCCTCATAGCGACCAAAAACTAGGGTAGAAGATGACGGTCTAAAATTCAAACTTATCCAATCTAAAAATTAATATGAGGTTTAAAGAGGAGACAAAGAGAAGAAGATTGGTGGGTTAATTTTCGTGTGGTTGCACAAAATGAAAGAGAAAGTCATGGTGGTTTGGTTTATGTTTTCAGAAAAATGAAATACTATGTACTAAACTTACACATAACTAATTCTGATTCATCCACACCTTGTTTGGTACCAGGACGGCTGTACCTAACAAAATCAACATATTTATTAGATATGACATAGTGGTTGTACTTATATCAGTTATAATTAACAGAATTAGTTGTTTTTTTTAGTTTGTTATAGTTCATAAACTGATCATCAGTATTTGTAACTTTTGTATAATTTATACTTGGATAATACATAATGTTATTGAGTATTTTTTTCCCTTCTATGTTATCACATAATGATAATGGTACCAAAGAATCCACCATATTTATATGCAATTCTTCTCACTTATGAATTTGTTTCCTTATAGCCAACCTTATTAGACAAACTACACAATTTAACAAAATGAATGGTCAAACAAAATAAAAAATGTTCAAATGTTGAAAGAAAAAAAAAATTAAAGCACTTATTTAATATTAACAGACAATTTACCAATATCGTGTTTGGAGAGTTGGTAACATGCCTCTTTCCAACAGGAGAACTAGAATTCGATTCCTTAAGTCAATCATTTAAAAAACATTCAAATTTTATATAATAATATAAAATAAAAATGACTCTAATATTTACAAATAACTTTACCAAAAAATGATCGTTTTACCTTGCTTGTGTAGGTAAAACCAGCAAGGAATCAAGCTAATTATACATGATCCAATCAATAAACTACATTTTTAAAATAAATAAAAATTGAAAAACCCAACTAAAATTACTAAAATTCGTTCAACATGTAAAAGAGAATCTTCTTAGCTTCTTACCCACTTCAAAAAAGAGAGTAGCAGAAGAAGATTCCCCTTTGCTAGGCTCCACTACCATTCTTTTACTTACAATGTGATTTATTTTTTCCTCCCCTTTAAGCTTCGTGTGTTCCCTTAATTTAGAGTCGCAGAATTGGAACTAAGATATTCCTTCCTTGGAGGCAAATATTTTATTCTATATGGTGAATGTCTCATTTTTTAGATTAGATATTCCTCCTCTTCTCTTCTTGAATGCACTCAAATTCATGACAATTATACAACTTTTAGACTCAAAGAAAAAAGTTGCAAGTTGGATTGATACTATAAACCTATTTGAATATGTGCTTTCCTTCTCCTCTTTCTCCCTTTCTCTTTATTCACCTTGTTGGTAAAAATTATGTTGATGGTATATGCTCCCCCACTATTCATAAAGTCTTGGCAATTAATTAATTAATCATGATAAGTTCATTAATTCCTGCTGCCACTGCAAGAGCATACTTGGTTTTGGGTTTGGACAATCACAACAATTATTGCATAACACGTAGCCAGCATCTGCATATCCGGCTGCTTTCATATTGCTCATTTCTTCAGCATGATGAGCCATAGTAAGTTCATGTTCATGCATGCATATATATGCTACCATAACACATCACGGTTTATTTTTTATTTAATTATTCACCTTTTTTAAGCACAAAATGAAAATTTATCAATTAAAAAGAGAGAAAAAACCAAAACTCATGCAAAACAAATTAAAGAGGACTACTAACTTAGGTGTTGCATTGCTAGGCTTTCACACAAATAATTATGTAGATCCTCGATTTATACTTTCTCATTTAGATGTAACCACAATAAACTCATATCCGACAGTATTATCTTGAACATTCTTATCTTCAATTGGGATGATGTCTTATCTAATTCAATATTATCGTTTCCATCCAAAAACTCGTAAAGTGTTTTCATATTATAAATAACACCAAAATTCAAATTTTATTAAAAAAAACACCAAAATTCAAATTTAAAATTAGTCAAAATCAACACAATTATACACCTTTTAATCAATTCTATATATTTTGTAAATCTAATTTCAATTATCTTGCTCAAGCCCTTAACGACATTCATATTTGTAAACAATACATTTAGAAAAGCAAATTAACTCGAAAGAAAGCCGATAAATAAATTAACAACACAAAAATTCATCAAGAAGTTCGGTCAATTGTACTTACATAATATATTATATATGGTTCAATTTACAAATATACTCCGCTTTGCTACGCTCTAGTGTCTATATGCTTATTAACAAATATGAGTCTCAAGAGAGAGCAATGTAAATTTTATCTATGAGACAGAGTAGTTAGAGCATTAGATAAAGGATATGTACGCATCCTTATATTGTACTTAATCTTAAAGACTTTTGAACCAAAAACTCATGGATATGTGGTAATAAAGCATATTAGATCTCATGAAAAGAAGAAAAATAAAAATATATAAAGGAAAGAAAAGAAAGGCAGGAAAAGATATTAACCATTAATGAGGTTTTGATTTGAAATTGTAGGAGAATATGAATCTCATTTACACACACACACCTCTTATGAAAAGAAAGCCAACATAAAATAAAAGTAGTACAACAAGGAAGATAAAAAGGAGAGTAAAGAAGAAAAAAAGAGGTAACAGTAAGGAGAATCATCTTTTGTATTGGTGATTTTTAAATTCGTACAATTAAAGAACACTGAGTAAGAGGTTCTTAAACCATGCTACAAGCACATGAGTACCCCTTAATGTCAGACTCTTTGATTCCCTCTTTCTCATGTTTTCTTACACTTTTTTGAATAAACAATAATTTGGATGCTAAATATGTGAAAATTAACACAACAATAATCCTTAAATTTATCAAAAATTTTAACACATTAGTGTTATGTAATAATTTTATATATTGACCAATAAATTGTTATTAAAATTAAACCAACCAAATGTATTGGTCAAACTTTACTTTAACTCTCACCAAACTTCAGATTATTAGGACCCATTTCCCCTAAGAATGGATGGTTTAAAAAAAAAAACTAACTAACTAACTAAAAACACACATGAGAATTCACATGACTAACAAAAAAACAAAGACAAATTTACATATGATTTTGTAATTTTAATATATGTATGTACTATTCAACATTTAAGGATGAAAAGACTATTTAACCCTTTTTTTTCCAAGGAAGTTACAATTCTCTCTGCTTTATCTCATACTTTTTCTTTTGTCTCTTTCTCTCACATAAACCAACTTTATTCCCACTAAACTCACCTCTAAAAAGAAGATGATCCTCTCTTGATCCTCCTTGAGTTCACAAACCAACATACCTTCCCTTTTATATATCTCTCTCTGTCTCTCTCTGCCTCTCCCCTACAAGAACTACAAAGCAAGAAGCCAAACACTCTCTTTTGCTCTTGTTTCTTCCTAAATACAAACCACCTTCTTTTCTATTTTGTCATATGAACATATCTATATCTTAAAAAACAGTGCTTATTATTTAGTTTTTTAACAAAGAATGGCATCACCATCTGAACTAGGCTTGGATTGCAAGCCACATAGCTACTCCATGTTACTGAAATCATTTGGAGAACAAAGTGATCAAAGCTACAAACTTGAAGAGTTTGTTTCTCGCTTAGAAGAAGAACGTCTCAAAATTGATGCTTTCAAACGTGAGCTTCCTCTCTGCATGCAACTTCTAACAAATGGTACACTTTCAAATCACCTTTTTTTTTACATGTAACAAACAATATAATTATTAGTCCAAGGTGCGTTCGCTCTCAAGAGACCGAGTTCAAATCTTATCTGACCTATTTGTAAAATTGTCATTAGTGTCACTTTAATTAATAATTTTTCGTGTGCACGATTTTCAGCGATGGAGGCATCGAAACAGCAACTTCAAGCGTTTAGGGTGAATCAAGGAGCAAAACCAATTCTAGAAGAATTCATACCAGTGAAGCAATTATCATCATCAGAAACATTGGAAAAGACAACAAATAATAATGTATGTGATAAGGCAAATTGGATGACAAGTGCACAACTATGGAGCCAAACAAGTGAATTAGGAACAAAACAGCAACAAAATTCCACAAAAGAAATTAATGATAACAATAATAACATTGGATTTAATATTAGTCCTAAGCATAGAAATGGTGGAGCCTTTTTACCATTTTCAAAAGAAAGAAATAACTCATCTTGCCAAGGTCAGGGTCTTCCTGAACTAGCACTAGCTTCTACTCAAAAAGAGGTTGAGGATAAGAAACATGTTGGAGAAGCAGAAAAAGGGAAAACAAATTCAGGGAACGAAGTTGATCATCAAGGAAAAGGGAGTCCAGTAGCATCATCTCAAACTCAAACAACAAGCAACAATTCAAACCAAACTCATAGGAAAGCAAGAAGGTGCTGGTCACCAGACTTGCACCGTAGATTTGTTAATGCTCTTCAAATGCTTGGTGGATCTCAAGGTAAACAATCACAATCATCACATGATAATTACAACTTAATCCTTATTATATGTTTCTTTTGCAATTTCTTATATAGTGTTAAAAAAAGAATGGATGGTACTATATTTAATGTGTTTTGTGTATAAATGTTTCTTACTATAAAATAGTCTTATGTATATGATTTGTTTAACTTTTATTTTTAACATCCCAATACCACTAGTATCAATTATGGCTCTATTTGAAAAAAATAAAATAAACGATTCTAGTAATTTAATATTATTATATATTTAAGGGACACAATAGTTTTTTAAATGGGCTTATTGTGACTTAGGTAGTACTAGCAAGGAAGGATCACATGATAACCAGAATCAAGCAGAGATGTGAAACTTAGCCAAATGTTATTAGGAAAAGTTTTTTTTTTAAATTTAAATAAATAGACCAAAATTGTATTTATTTTTTTAAAATACATATCATACTCATTAATTAATTCATCATTAACTTTTTTTTGATATGTAATTGTTTTATTGCAGTGGCAACACCAAAACAGATAAGGGAGTTGATGAAGGTTGATGGTTTGACCAATGATGAAGTTAAAAGCCATCTGCAGGTATTTCTCTCTCTCACTCACTCTAAGGCACCTTTGTTGTTTGTTGCTGTACTGTACTAGTAATTACTTCCTCTGACAACTTATAACGAACTTTTGTATTTTACTTTGTTTTTTGGTTATTATTACCTAAAAGAAATATAATTTTATACATGTATTTTGTTATTATTGAACAGAAATATAGGCTACACACAAGAAGACCAAGTCCAAGTGCACAAAATGGTGCACCAGCAGCACAGCTAGTAGTTTTAGGAGGAATATGGGTCCCACCAGAATATGCAACTGCAGCTCATGCAGGAGGAACCCCTACTCTCTATGGTGGCCATCCTACTTCTCATCATCTCACTCTGCCACATTACTGCACTGCTCCAGGCCAAGAGCAGTATTACACCACTGCACCGCCGCCGCAGCAGCTACTTCCGCCGCCTCATCACATGCACCATGTCTACAAGACCACGCCACACGGCCAAGGTTCACCGGAGACATGTGGAGACGGGTTGGAGAGTATCGAAAATGGGAAGACATCGGAGAGTAGTAGCTGGAAAGAAGGGAGTTCTGAGGATGAAGGGGAGAGGAAAGGGTTTGTTGAAGAGAGCAATGGGAGTGAAATCACTCTCAAATTTTAATTAGGCCTTAATAATAATTATCATTATTTAATTTTAAGAAATTAGAATGCCTATAATGATGCCTTTGCACTGCATTAGTCTTTTATCAAAAAAGAAATTAGAATATAGAGAGAGGGTTTTGTTTTCCAATCCTATGCATCTTGGTTTTTTAGACTATTCATCATTCAACAAAAAAATGATATGATAATTAATTAAATAAAATGAAAGCTATGCAGAACTAAATATCCTTAGTTAGTTTTGGATGAATTTTATGTGGCAGGTAAATAGTGCATATTTCATGCAGTTTTTAGTGGGTTAAAAAGGACAGAAAAGTGAGGATTTGTTTTGTTTTGATTTTGTACTGTTCTGTTATGTACTACTACAACGGTCCACATAGGGAAGAATCAGATTCTGACTCTTGCGGTTTTCTGGTTTTATCAGCTAGACATATATGCCCTCCCTTTAATTCTATCAATAATAACAATAGAATCTGTAAAAGTTTCAACTCTAGTATTTTTGGTCTAAAATTGGTTTAGTCTACGTGCAACATGTAGAAATTAATTTTCATTAATTCTTTTTTTTAACAAGTAAAAATGGAATATATTAATACTAAAGGAGAATCAACTTTAGCATAAAGCGTGTCAAAAGTGGTCTCAAGAGTATCAAAGCTTGCAAAATTAGATTAGTTGATATATTCAAACAAACAATCGGGTTCCACCACCAAATTTAAAAACTTACATTAAAATTTACATTCTTCATCTAACAAAAAGAATGTAAGTTAACTTTATCTAACAACTCGTGTATGGAGCTTTCCTTATGTTTAAATGATATGTTATTTCTCTCATTCCACATAACCCAACTATAAAATAGCTAAATAAGTTATATAAAAAACGACGCATTCACAACTCACATGAGCAATGAACAAACTAAACAAAGTGGTCATTACTAATATTTTAATTTAACTAATGTTTTAATTTGAGACATTTTTTGTTTGAAATTCCCCCATTACATTTCAGCTAATGACTTGTTGAAATTTCATGCACAAATAATTCCAATGTACCAAATTCTTTCCTTGTGATCGTGATGGGTGAATCTCTTTATTTGCAGATGATTCCTCATAAGCAATTGGTAAACTAACGAATCATACCATGTTTGGAATTACATTTGCAACGCTCAAACCAACATTTTGAGATTTTTTAAGACGACGAAAACCATTTATTTTATTTTCAAACCATATATTTATTTACTGAGTTTTTTTTTTGAGAGATTTATTTACTGAGTTTATGTTACGCACACTAAATATATTGTGAATAGACGAATATTTTAGCTATTATACAACTTTACTTTTTTGACAAATACTAATCCCTGCACTTTTCGTTCGCGCCCATCATAACTGATTAAAATACCCCTGCGTTAGTTAACTAACGCACGTGTAAAATTAACTTAACTTAAAATTTCTTTTTTTACACTTGCGTGATTAAGTCACGTTGAATGAGTTAACTCACGCAGAGTATATAACCCTGCGTGAGTTGACTCATGCAAGTTATTTTGACAAAAGCCAAAAACCGCCCCCAGTGATATACGAACTATATAATAACAACCCGCATTCACATAAGCAGCGAAAGTTTGCCATCCACAACCAACAACCACCCCTTCGTTCATGTAAAATCAATATATGTATATTCAATTAGTTACTAATTAACAGGGTAATTAATAATGAACAAACAAAATCAGTGATTAAGTAACAGTTTCATATTTATCTTCTTCCAACAAGTAGCTACACACTACAACAAGAATGAAAAGAGGAATGAGGGCGGTGATTCACTTGAAAGGGAAAACTATAGATTTTTTTCTAAACAAATGGAACAAAGCAAGAGGCAGTTGAAGCATATAGCATAAGGTAAGGGTGTTTTAAAACTAGCGTGAGTTAACTCACGCATGTGTTAATCTCTCTGTTTAAAGTACGTCACGTTGAGTTTAACACTTGCGTGACTTAAGTCACGCAGCGTTAGTTAACTAACACATAGTTTTACACTTGTGTTAGTTAACTAGCGCGGGGGTATTTTCGACAGGGCTGCAGGGCGGGAGTGTTTTGTGCAGGAGGAGAACAGTAACCTTATAAAACATGCATGTGAGCACCATATATGTCCAATTTAATCCACGAAACAATACAGGCCCAGCCAAGAACTAAACCATTCAAAACTCATTCCCTCTTTTTTTTTTTTATCAAAACATTTTATGGTACAGGGGAGCTTAGCTACCTTGTAAAAATGCTATATATGCACCTTCACACGTTGTAAAAAAATACACTACCTAAAGTGACAAAGTGCTTTCGATAAAAAGAGAGGGCAGGTTGAGAAACAAAATTCACTCTGACCAAGCACATGCCTTGAAGCATCTAGCTATTAGCTAGTTACTTACATTATACTATACCAAGTTACCAATCTATTCAGCATTTTAATGTCAAATTCTAAAGCAAAATTATTTTTAGACACCCATGATTAAGATCCTCATATGTGAACCAAAAATAGGAAATAATGTGTGAATGATTTAAGCTTCCGTTGAAATATAAAGAGAGCAAAGTATTGAAACTTGAAAGAAAAAAAGATGGGAGATCGTTGGTTAACAGAGAAATTGGTTCATATTGTGTAATTCTCTGCAGGAAATTGTTAACAGAGTCTAAGTTTCAATGTAATTGTATGGCTAACTTGATAGTGATGAACGTATGAAACCTCTTGCATGATTTAATTTTTATGAGACATGCTATTAAAATTATTGAAGAGATGATATCATTTATCCATTTTAAAGATTTATAAATGAATTTGTTATAAGAGTAGTGCTAGCAACACTCTTTTTTCAACACTCACTTTTTAATCGGCTTAAATCATGGTGAGTATCACACTTTGGAAATCGGTACCACTTAAAGTGGTGGGTTATACATTGGTTTTATCCAATAAGAAAGTGAGTGTTGAAGAGAGTGTCTCTAGCATTCCTCTTTGTTATAATCAATTGATTATATATAAATCTATTGAAGAGATTCTAAAATCTATTGATTATATATAAATGTTTGAAGAAATATGTTGAATGTGAAATGAGATTTTCTGCATGAAGAAACTTATATAGAAAATGTGTTAAAATAATTTGATATGGACAAATCTACTTGATTAAATACTAGATTGATTGTGGTGTCACTTGATACGAGTAAAGATCATGTCCTCAAGAAAATGATGAACAACTTGAATTGGTCATAAAGTACCATATTTTAGTTCAATTGAGGACACCAATGTATTTTCCTAATTATATTTGTTGTGGTAATTTAGGTATGTGTATATTAGAGAAACAACAATATCATTTTATCAATTGAAAATGTTAGCCCTACATCAAGAAAATGAATAATGTTCTTTAAACTACCAAAATGATGGTTAAAAAATATATAATTCATAATTAAACGACACTTAAAAAGAAATTGAGAGAAAGAATGTAGGGAGTAATAAATTAATATTAAAGATAATATATTTAAAATTACAATAATAACCCTATTTTAGATAAAAAAAATGCTCAAAAAATTAACAAATTTTATATATAAAAAAGATATTTATATGTGTTAGACATAATCCTTTTGGTATATGTCAGATAGACACATACAACTAAAGATTTCTAAAATCTTTTTTTTTTAGGAAAAATAAAATAAAAATTAGAAATCTTTAGGTTGAAATGTGTTAAAGTGACCCCTGTAAGACATTATTTGTGGACTCACATCCCCATTCGACATTTTGTCATATATATAACAATCACAGCCATATCATCGTGATAATCTGGCCTGGCATCCTGACTAAAACGCCCTCCACCAACATAACTTCCATTAGGATAATGTAATATGTCTCTATATATTTTTTTTTCCTTTTTCAGCTGCAATCTGTAGAGCATACGTTGAAAGTCTTTTTGCGATCCCCTACACCAAAAAGCACATCCTAACATATCATAAATAAACAAACAAACCAATAAGTAGCTACCAAATATTAATATAATAAAAATAAGTAATTAGCAAGAACAAGCCATATTATACATACATCTCGTGGACTAGCATTAACAATTTTAGCAGCTTGCTTATTTGTCACACATTTCCAAAATCCACCAGATCCAAATATAACGAATCTATCAGTGTCTTTTAAAATTCTTTGGTTCGGCTGATAGCAAAGGTCTATTAAAAGTCCCCCCACATGACTTTGAATGATGCCCATGTAGTGAATCGTACCTTCTTCATATACGCATTTCCTATACATCTGCTTGTCTGTCAAGTCAACAAGCAATGAGTAGCTTAGAAGTGAAACACAAATAATAGATAAAAATCAATCAGTAATGTGTATGTAAAAAATTAAATATACTATTTTTACGTGATTTCATGTTTATAAATTAATTCAACCATTAACTTTACGAAACACTATAAATTTAATCTAGCTTATCCGTTATAAGCTTATCCACAGTAAGCTAGCTTATCAATCGCTATATTTTTTTTACCAAAGATAGTAGTTGTATATGAAGCGAAGAAGAGGATTGAAGTTGACCCCAGAAAAGAGGCTTCTTGGAGAGAATCGGAATGGACAGTGAAGCCGCATCTAGCGGCAAAGAAAAAGAAGTGAAGCCTTGGGAGTAGTATTCTCGCGTAATAAGACTTCCTTGGTATGACTACAATGCTCTTTCTTCTCTTCTGATTTACTCTCATTCTGCCTTTCTCATCACTTGTACCATTAGTCAGTAATCTCTTCTCTCTTACTCCTCTTTTCCCTTTTTCATAGATCAAGTTTGCTTGCTTCCTGAAATTAACTTTTCCGAACATGATAAAAGTGCTATGCAAGAAGTTGTTAACCTCCTTCGTAACTTCCTTTATCCGTAATGACGACTCTTCCAACAACGATACTGATGATGATATTATTTCATAGAGAAGTAAGATATCCACACCGGAGGAGGAGGAGGAGTTGCTGATCTTTCTTTGGTTAAACTCATGAGCAATGGTTTGGAACTTTTTACCTTAAAGGAACATTCCATGACATTGTTTCTAATATCATTCAAGCTTTAGAATAAGGGAACTTGACTTTGCCTCCGTAAGTATGTATATCTTATGCTCTTGCTTCAATTTTTATTATTTTAATATTTGTTTTGTTTGTTGTTTAGTATGCCTATCATGCTGGCTACCCTAGTAATTAAGAAACGGCGATTATCAATATGTGATGAAGCACTAAAATAGACACGAGGCATGGACATCGAACACTATACTAACACTAACACATGCATGGACACCGAACACTATACTAACACATACACCGGCAATCATTTTAAAATATACAAGTGATTAACCACTTGCCTTGGTTGATGTCGTGCGTCGGACACTAAAGACGCCTTAAATCTTAAGCATTGGTGCTTCATATAAATAAAATGAGTAGTTATATTTGAACAACCATTTGAGACAACTTTGTTGATAACTTCATTTTTTTCTCTTTTTATTGATTAAAATCAATCTCAGAGAGAGCATAAAAACATAACGTAGATCTGATAAAGTTGTCAAAAAGTGGTTACAAGTGGTTGTACAATTACCATTATTCTAGATAAAAACTCAATCGGTAATTTGGAATGTTGGATGGTTACTTATACTAGAAGGTAGGTTGAAAGCAAATAAAAAATAAGAATATACCTCGCTTGTGTTCATAACACGCCATGCTCCGCCATTATAGTTGCAAATTCAATTATCATCATGCAATGCAGCGAGTTCATCTCGAATTTTCTGATTATTACAACTGTGATCTCTAGCCATTTGCTAAACACACAGTCTTTTAAACGGACCAATACCCATCTTAGAACCAAGTATAGCGCGCGAGTCTCCAAAGTTGGCGAGATATAGTGTCCTTCTCTCTATGATACAAATCAGACAACCTGAACTAACTATACCAATCTTTGATTGACCATGTTGCAGATAATGTCTTCTGGCAAACTCAATAAACCCTGTCTCAATTTCAGAAACAACTTTCCTCAGAATGTCTAGAGACATATTGTTATCATTCCTGCAATTTAAAACCAGTTCATCACACTTCTAGGCTTAAAAACTACACATATGGCAATATTACAACATTTGGAAGTCTATCGTTCATACCTAATTAATGCAAATATGTCATATGTGAGTTTTATTTTATTGAAACAATCACTCGATAGATTTAATAAACACACATGCATGCAGACGCAAACGCAAACAAGAAATAAAAGAATGTACAAAAAATTGAAAGCAGAAACAAACCAGACTCACTCAGTGGAGTCTGGAAAATGTGATTCCTGACATAGTTGGATGCCGCGTCACCTTTGTAGCCATCGTAAACTCCAACAAAGAGTGCACCATTGCCAACCTTAACTTCACTGTGATCTTCCATATTCACATTTGACTGAACCGCAGCCATGGAGAATTGGCTACAGTGATGCTTATCCAATGGCATCGACCACGCCAAAGGGTCTCGATCAAAGTCATTAATGTCATAATGAACCGTTTTTCTTTCCCTTTCCCTGGCCTGATCATGGCTTGCTCGGTAGAGAGCTAATGCTGGATATGGATACTGATACATCTCAAGAATATCTCTAAAAGAAAAAAACGTGATTATAGAGAAAATATTGAAGGACAAAGGAAGAGTTTGAAAGTTCTATATATCGTATGTAACAGAAAATCAGCACGTTGTTGTTTTTTTCCCGAATTATACTCTTTAAACAAACTAGGTTTATTATTATCTGGTGGAATTTTGCGGCAACGATGCCATGCTTATTGGCTGAAGTTATTGGGCACCCACTAGCCTATCCCATCTACTCTTTTTCTCAATTAAAAAAAAATCTGAAATCTAACTACAGAGTTTTTTTTGTAATTCGTAAATTTTGGTATCCAATTTCTAAAGAATATTCTTTCATAAAGAGTTCAACGAGTTATGCATAATTACTTTATGCCTCTTAAGTTTATTGACTAGGTTTTAAGAGAACAAATCAAATTAATCTTAGTCGCAATCAAAACAAATTTTTCTATAATTCAACTTCTCTCCCAATGTTCGATCCATTCTGATTATTGTTATTCAGGTTGTAGCCGCCTCACAAGACTGGCCAGAAGTGACAACTTACGCAGGATTGGTATTGTTGGAGATTGATTTTTTTCTGGTTTAACAATTACTCGTGTTGCTGTTTTTCTGTTATAATTCGATTGTTGCTTGTTTAAGTGAGGATTGGTATGTGCTCAGCCTCCTCGCGAGGAACTTATTGAAGATCGTTTCAAACGTTGGAACGATCCTCGTCGCGGTATGGTTTATGGTGGCATGATCAGGTAATTTAGTAACACATCTTCTAACATTAGAATTTGCACTTATTACCTTCAATCATTCACCAGTATGCTAATTTGGATCATAGCACTTTGTGCTACTGCAGAGAGCTCTTACTCTCATTTCAAAAAGCAACTGGAAAAAAACCATGCAGGATAATATTTTACAGGGATGGGGTAAGTGAAGGTCAGTTCTACCAGGTTTTGCTATATAAGCTTGGTGCCATCTGTATGGTACTTCGACAAAATATTTGAAAACAGTTATGTTTGTTTCTATTAGTTATGACATTCCTTAGAGCTTAAATTTCAAATATGTGTAGGCTTGTGCATCTTTGGAGTATGGTTACCAACCTCCAGTGACATTTGTCGTAGTTAAAAAACGACATCACACTAGACTCTTCTGAGACAATCACAACGACAGAAACAACATGGATAGGAGTGGGAATATCTTACCAGGTGAAAAGCCTTTAAACATTCTACTATTTGCCAGAATTATTGCATATGATGTAAATAAGTGTCTAGCTACTTTGTTTTCGTCGAAGGGTGTGATCAGATTTGCAGAATATTTGGAATCCTCTCCAATTACTTCTCTAAGCAATTAATTATTATTACTGGAGTTGAAACATGTATAATTGTTTAATGTGGGAACTGTGGTGGATTCAAAGATTTGTCATCCTACTGAGTTCGATTTCTACTTGTGCAGTCATGCTGGAGTTCAGGTATGATAATGACATCTACGTCGAACATTGTTATCATGTTATATGGGACGACAACAAATTCAGTTCCGATCGATTAGATAAAAGAGAACGATAAAATCTTATTTTGTTTTTTGTATAAAACGCTAAACTAATTTTTGGGATTGCAAATTAACTTCTTTATGTAAAAAAAACACAAAATAATTGATCATTAATACAATGTCATTTTTTTTGTTAATCTTGAAAAATTGACACTGCTACTGAAATTTGCGTATAGCTACACTCTTCTTGTAGTGTATGTTTGGCTCCACGGTAATTATAATTAATTTTAAGTGAATTGATATTGTAAAATAGATTCCGGATAAAAGTGAGTGGAATGTAAAGTGATGTTTAGATGAATTTAGACTAAAATCATTGTAGAAGCCAAAAGCAACAAATTCAAGCTTCAAGTAGAATCAATTTTACAAACAAAACCAATTCTCTTTTAAATCATCCATCCAAACATGATAAAATCAATATTAACCCTCCAAAATTGAAATCAAACATATGTTGAGCTTCTGTCCAAACGTGTTTTGGATACCTTTCCAAAAAGAACCAACCACATATTATCAAAAAACCAAACAAGCTGTTCGAGGATGAGAAGACAAATAAACAGGTCAATTCAATGAGTGAAATTTGAGCTTGTTTTCTGCCGTCAAAATCAAAAGTTACAATAACAGTTTTCCTAATAGACTTGACAAACACACAAACAATATAATCAAGAACTTATTAATACTATTTTGTAGAGACTAAAATGGAATTGAAAAGGGAAAATTAAAAGGAAATTTTTAATCAATCCAGGCTTTTTTTTCTCTACATATCAGCCCAGGTAAGATGCCATGTGCTAAATTATTTTAAGCATCATACAAACAATCTGAACATCGAAAGATTATAGCACTGCTAGTTGGTGAAAAAAATAAAAAAATCTCCGCACAATATAGTATGAATTTCAAAAGCAACCAAAGATAAATCTAACCATACATGGATAGTGAGATAGTAAAAACCGCTAGGCAATTAGAGAGAGAGAGAGAGAGAGAGAGAGAGAGAGACAACACATGGTACAAAAATGGTTTCATACTTTTGGTATTTCTGGTAATATAATAACAACTATCTACCATCAAGACTTCCATTTGTAAGTTGTCCAAGACCACCATCACCATCACCGTCACTCTCGAACAATATTGATTCAACTAGAGCCTGCAAACCAACAAAAATTAACTCAGCATATGCTACCAGCACAAGTTAATATACATATAACAATAAAAACAAGAAATAAGCTGGATTTTAGGAGAAACTAAACTCACTAAATTTAGAAGACAACACCAAACCAAGACCATATTCACAAGGTCAAATTCAATAATGATGAACAACCATCAGAGATCTTTCAAATCTCAGGGGAGAACTATATTAGCTATTTCCTTGATAACAAGGAATTCACTTCCTAATAGCTACTTTTGCATTTCCATTACAACTTCGCACATAAGTATTTAAATTTCTCCAATTTTTTGCCACCATAATCTATGGCATAAGATGGTTTTATTTTAGACCCCTTTGTGGAGCTTAATTAATGGAAACATTGCTTAAAATAATGTACTCTTGATTTTCTAATCATTCATAGGATTTCTTATCATCTATATTCATGCTTATCTAATGATTCTATATAGTCAAGATAATTCAAGGAATCACAACAATTTGTAAAGTAAAATTAATAATAAATAGAGAACTTGCCGCAAAACTGCAGAGAGATTTTTCAACAACGATCACAATAATGTGAAATTGTAAAAGAAAAAATATCCTAAGCCACATTGTGAAATTTAAACATTATACAAAGTCACAGGACTTGATTTGCAGCTTCAAATATAAATCAGAAATATATATAAGACACAAACCTGGAGTTCTTTCTCACTGGTTTTAAGTCTTTCTGTGGAATCGTGCACTTGCAGAAAACATTCATGCAGCTGATGATCATTTGCCCAAGCTCAATGTTAGCAATAGCATTTACAAATTTGATGTTAAAATTGATGTTAAAACTTAGATATTACCTTGGTCAACTGCATCTGGCGATATAAAGATTTTTTCTTTGCAGTAATCACTGCATCCTCCAGTTTCTGCGGTAAATATCTTCTAGATCAGAATATAAAACAGCTTTTGTGTTCAAAGTAAGGACGTTGGAAGTACAGTAATCAATCTCAAAATTTGATGCTTGGAAATAAATGTGAAGGTACCTTAGAGTGCTTTTGTAACTCCATAACATTAAGTCTTCTTTCTTCAAATCCCTCTTCCAGCTTAGAAACCTGACAAAATTCCACTTTTCAGCACCACCAACACATAAAAGAGGAGAAAAACAACTTATTAAAGACTAGAGCGCTTGTTGGATTCAGAGGAATATTATTTTATGTGATATCCTAACGCATTTATCAAATATTCAAATAGTGGAAAGCCTTTGAATGCAGATGTTCAGAAAGTGAAATTGTTCAGAATAGAACATCTGTCACATTATCATAAAGCAGCCTTCTAGAGCAGACATCGCCATATTGACAAATTTCCATTGTTCATTCGTTTTAGTTTTGAAGAGACTACAAACCTCCTTTTTTAGTTGATCAAGCAGTTGAATTGACCTCTCTAATTCATCTTCTACCTGAAGACCACAAAAGCAAGTAAAAACAAGATTAAAATGTGCCAGAATCAGTCTCGGTTTATTTTATGACATTGTGTTATCTGAACAAGAAAATCGTGAATGCTCGCATTAAAGAAACTCGCAAATGATCGCAATTATATCACATTACCTCATCATTGTGGTCCCCATTAGAATCTGATGGACTATTTTGATTTGTCACATTCAAACTGCAGGAAAATCAGGCAAAATAAATATGTATGAAGCATAAGTAAACCAAAGAAGAACAGTTGGAAATTAACTAATGTCAGAGAAAATTAACAGAGGAAATCTTACTCGATGTTTCTCCTCGGTTGTTCTTTTTTATGTTCGTCAAAACTTTTATCAGGATCACTAATCCTATCCATCTTTTTGTCTGGATCCACATCTAAGTTACGGTCCTTATCCACATCTCCACCCTGTACCCTGCTGTTTTCTAGTTCATTTTCAGCCCTATCACCGTCACGATTCCAATCTTCATCTAACATGCTTTCCCTAGGTTGATCATCATAATCTTGCAAATGTTCAACTCTTCTATCCCTAACCATGATGTCACGGTCTCGGGACCCATCACGGTCTAACATGCTTTCTCTAGCTTGATCATCATAACCTTGCAAATGCTCAACTCTTCTACCCCTATCTCTGTCACGGTCTCGAGACCCATCACGATCTAACATGCTTTCTGTAGCTTGATCATCATAATCTTGCAAATGCTCAACTTTTATACCCCTGCCACGGTCTCGGGACCTATCACGGTCTAACACGCTTTCTCTAACTTGATCATCATAATCTTGCATATGTTCAACTCTTCTATCCCTATCCCTATCATGGTCTCGGGATCTATCACGGCCTAACATACTTGCTCTAGCTTGACCATCATAATCTAGCATGTGTTCAACTCTTCTATCCCTATCCCTTTCATGGTCTCGGGACCTATCACGGACTAACATGCTTTCTCTACCTTGACCATCATAATTTTGCATATGCTCGACTCTTCTATCCCTATCCCTATCATGGTCTCGAGACCTATCACGGTCGCGGGACCTATCACGGTCTCGAGACCTTTGATGCTGTCGACTCCAATCACCACCTCTGGTCCAATCACTGCCTCTATTCCTGTATCCATCTTTCTCATTACCGTGATCATAATCTTGGTCTCGAATCTCTCTATCTCTGACACGATCATAATCTTGGTCTCGAATCTCTCGATCTCTGCCGCCACGATCCCAATCTCCATTCCTTTCATCATTATGATGATAATAACGTTCTCTTTCTCTCCCAAAATTCGATCTGCCACCACCACCTCCACCGCCACGAGACTTCACCCCATTAACTTTAACAACGCGGCCATTAATAGTCTGATTCATAACAACAATGTCAAGACCAAGAGCTCTCAAATCATAACCACGTCACAACAATAATTACCAAACATTAACACAAATAAACTACATCCTATGAAAGAAAAAACATAATAACATGATAAATTACATACTCTTCCGTTCATATCGTTGATAGCATCAATTGCAGACCTAGGGTTTGTGAAAGTAACAAAACAATAGCATTTTCCAATTGTACGTTGGTCATTGATAATCTGAAATTAAACAAAAAAATATATCAATAAAAATGAAAACCCAATTACTTTAATCGATTAATAGCTAAGGAATTTAACGAATTAAAAAGGGTTCAATAAATACACTAAAAATTAAAAAAAAAAAAAAAAAAAAAGTGAAACACTACCTTGATATCAAGAATGGCGCCATACAAATTGAAGACAGTACGAATTGTTTCATCAGTGGCGTCGTAGGGAAGACCACCAACGTAAATGGAGCTATCATCGTCGAGTGTCATTTGTTGATTTTGTGGAAGTGATTTTACTTCAACTTTTCTGCTATGATATGCTTCAAGCTTTCAACTTCACTTCTTGACCATAGTCCTCCCTCACTCTTCTTTTTCTCTTGCAAATTGATATTTACTTCATTCAATTTTCATTTTTTTCGGGTTTTGGGCCTCTCTTAGTTGACATGTTGTGTGGGAAAATTGGGCCCATTTTCAAATATCATAATCAAATTCATACTTTATACTTCTTCCTCCCCTCCGTTCATAATACTTGTCCATTTTGAAAAATAATTTTGTTTTAAAATATTTGTCACTTTCAAGTTTCAATACAACATTAATTATTGTTTTGTCAATAATACTCTTACATATTTATTGTAGAGAGATAAAAAGTAGAATGAAATAATAAATGATTAAAGGTACTATTATAGAAAACAAACACTTAATTTCATCAATTTATTTGGTTTCTTGGTTACTACAATTTCTCTAAAATGAACATGTATTTTGAAACAGATGGAGTACTGTATTGATAAATATTAGTTTTTATTCTTTATGATAAATACTAGTTTTTATTAAGCATTTAATAAATACCTTTGAGAATACCTCTAAAAGGCATTTCATAAATAAATACCTCTAAAAAAAGCATTTCATAAATAAATAGTATTCCTTAAAAAAAATAAAAAAAAATAGTATTAATTAAAGCCTTCCTTAAAAAATTATTAAATCACCTTCGGAAATAAATTTATTAAAGCAGTAAAAAAATATTAATGTTTATTTTGACTAATTAAAGAAGGAGATGGGGTCAAAGATCAAACCAACATCAAAGCAAGCATTAAGTTCAAAAATTTGATAGCTTAAAAATGTATGTGTAACACAAAATACATGTACAGGTTCCTTTTTAAGCATTCAATAAACAAGCTTCAATACGAATTTACTTTTTAAAACTTCTTAACATGTATAAATTTACATGTGATAGAAAAACTCTTTTAATACAAATACAAGTTATAACGCATTATTCACGCAAATTCATGAGATATAATGCATGTAAATTGGAGATTGTTCTATGACCTTTGTCCACTCAAAACAACGTCCATAGCTTAAATTTTTACTACTCTCCGATTAAGGAAATGAACTTTCAAAGTTTTTCTCTTCTTTATCCGCATTTTAATCAACCAATAAATTACTATATTTGATATACAGTCTCTGTTTTCCAATAAATTTGATTGTCGTATTTCTTTCATAGCAAACATATGCTATACATTATCTCTCTCTAATGAGTTCCTATTTCTTTTGCCAATTTACCAATCACAAAGATAAATAAAACTTATTTCAACTTCACATTAATAAAAATTTAACCCAATTCTTCACCTAAAGTAAAATTTATCTTCCCTCCAACTCCGTTAACCAAAATTTAGACTTCAACCAATACTAGATTCACGTCGTGTGACATATATATTTAAATATTGTGATTACTCCTTTATCATTTTTATCTTCTCGTGTAACATCTGTCATGAGAATCGAATGTAGTTTCTTGTAAGATTAAATTTGAACATAACAAACTGCATACATTGTCATGGAACTTTAGTTTTATTGAAAATGAGTAAGTAGGAATAATTGAGAAATGGTATAGTGGAAAAGTTATACCCATAACTATCGAGATGATAATTAAATAAAAATAAAAAGTGTACACAAATGATACTTAAGAAAGAATAGTGTGAGTAATTTCTAATATCTTTACTTCTTCAATTCTCATATTAATCTTTACATGCAATGAGCATTCATAACAAAAACTTAATATTGGTTCAAACCTAGAATCAATATTCAAACCTAATAAGGACTCGCCTTAAACAAAAGAATAAGATCTTTGAAGAAAGAGAGAATGATGATGCTTTGACCCTTTCTCTAGCCTCTTGAAACCCTAGTTTAAATCTTGATTTCTTTGTTCTTAAATCACCTCCCTTCAGGCTTCCTTGTCCTCTTATTGGACTAATCATACCAATTCCTTATTGCATGCTAGGGTTTAAGACAAGTGAATTAACAATTATGGTTTGCCAGTGATGAATTTCAAATGAGAGGAAGGAATGGCGAGGGAGATGGACAATAACTTTGATTCTCCTCTAATGAAAATTGAAGGTGTTGATGAAGCAATAATTTCACCGAGGTTTGATTGAATATTTTCAACTGTATTTTTCTTTGCTTCAAGTAACTGATGTTGAGGACAGAACTAAATCCCTCGATTGTCGGTTATCTACCTTCTCCAGTTAAGTATTAAGTACAATTGTGTTTTAATTTTTTGAGCTACACTAAAAAAATGCAGAAAGTAAAGATAAAGACTGAAAAGTAAAAATATATAAAAAAAATGTAAAATAAGCTTTTTAAAAAATTATTTTGTTGAATTTAATTGAAGACAAGTCAATATAATTGTTCATGCTTTAATGAGGATAATCATATCTTTACCTAGTAAATATCACATTGTAATGTTTTTACTCCCTAAACTATATGGTAATAGATAGAGTTGAAAGAATGATTGCCTAACCACAACCTCAAATAAGTTTAATTTGGACACATACATTAATAAATAAAATTGAAAAAAGAAATAACATGACTAAATTATTTCTTTTTAAAATTTTATTATCCATGTATCTGAGTCCAAATAAAATTTATTTTACATGTAATGTGATTATAGAAAAATTACTCCATTTTCACACTTTTCCCACATAGTTCTCTAAATTATTTTAAAATTATCAGCAATTAGGCCTTTCGTTTTTCATAATATATTGGATGGTTAAATCACGAGTTCATATATATATTTTTTTAAATCGAGACCAAAGTTGAACAATTAGAAAAGAGGAACAAAAATTACAGTTTTGCCAAAATAAGAGGACCAAAAACTGTTTTTTGCTTTTTATTCACTTAACCTTGAAACCTGTCTTCAAGTTTCGATTTATATTTCCCAAAAGATAAAAGCTCTCACCGAGTTTTCATTAGCATTTGCCTTTTAATTAAACTCATTCATCTTTTGAATCTCCTTTCTCATAATGGCAGCGAATCACTTGTCATTCACACGTGTTTTATCAAATCACAGAAAGCAAAGCACCTATACTGCTGTCCCCAAAATCTATGTCCCCTTGTGTTCTTGACAAGCCTTTACATTTTTCCTCTAAGCCTTTGCATTCCCTTTGTAATTTTCCATAAAATAGTTTATATGTCAAGGCCATCCATGATTTTCCAATTCTAATTGTTGACTAGTAAAAAATTGCTTATTGCTTATTGAGGTTGGTTGTATAGATATATAATTGAAACAATACCATGCTTGTAAAATAGTTGTACCTTAATTTGTTTCACCAAATCCACATAAGAAAACAAGTACTTGGGTTGCATCAAGTCAATTCCTTTCAGCTTGGTTTATAGAGTTCAGAGTTATAGAGCATAGGTTCATAAATAGTGAGTTAAAAGAAATATTTTATTTTATGTGAGAATTACTTTAATTAAGATGGTGAAAAAACAAGTTATAGGTTACTTTAAATGTAATGCAGTATATGACAGCAAAATATAATTAACTGCTTTTGCATGTTGAGTACTATAGAAAACATTTTTGTGGCCTAAGCATTTATTTTAGTACTAGTTAAATTAGAGGCTGTAGATATATAGCTAGGTGCAGTTTTGTTCAAGCTTGTGTCTTTCAACCCTCAATAGTAAAGCTATTTGTTATAGTATACTCTATTTAAAGTTTTATATATATCTTACTTCTTGCAGGGATAAGAGTGTAGAAGGTGGTAAAATAGGAGGTGGTTTGGTTCATATTTCAACAACTTCACATAGTTGATGCTCTCAGTTGCAGTTGCAGACATTAAAAGATAGGTAACCATATAATATAGATGGCGTAAAGCAGAAGGTATATGCTTCTACTAACTGCTACTAGTAACTCACTTTTAGTTGCATTGCATGCAGTCCTGATATTTTGCATTGAAGTTAAAATTAATGAGAACTAACATGTAGTACATCTTTTGGTCCATTGTCAAATTACTCCATACATCATTGTCTAGTCTAAGGTTATTATTTAGTCTGTTGTGCATTTAGGGAATAGGCATAGCATGTCCTTTGTGATTGCGAATTTTTTTATTAGTTATTAGGTTAAATATGTTTTTAGTCCCTATAAATATACCAACTTTTCGTTTTAGTCCCTCTAAAATTTTCCTTCAACTTTTAGTCCCTATAAAATTTTCAATCGCTACTTTTGGTCCCTATTTTAAAGTTAATTTTTGTATTTTTTTTAATAAAATTGTGCAAAAATGTGTATAATATTGTAAAAAAAATAGAATTTTTTAACAAAACATATATTAATTATGAATTTTTAACCGTAAAAAATATAAAAAATCATATTTAATTCATGTTTTGTTAAAAAATTCTATTTTTTTGGAGAGATTCTTATAAAATTATGAATTTTTCTGCAAAATTTCATTTAAAAATATGAATTCTACCTATGAGTTTACTTTAAAAGAGGGACCAAAAGTGAAGATGGAGAATTTTTTAGGGACTAAAAGTCGGAAAAAAAAATTAGAGGGACTAAAACGAAAAATTGGTATATTTATAGGGACCAAAAACATATTTAACCCTTAATTATTTTAATGGTAAATATTAATATAATTAGGATTGTGTTGGATGTGGTTATCAAACCCTCTCCCTTCATATAACTTCATTCCTTAACTAATTTCCTACTCATCCCAACAACTAACTTTAGCCTATCTCCAAAAAGAAATTGAAAAGTATATCTCCAATTGAATGTAGAGTAAAGTTTGTATACTTTTTTAATATAGATAAATGAAAAATTATTATATTATATTATATTGTAAAATGATCTTGATAAATAAAAACTTGTATTTTCTTTGGTCGAAGGGTCCAACACATGATAGTGTAGGAAGAGTAGAGTGTGTCTATGTTGATCTTGTATCAGACATGTTATTTAGTCAATAAATTACTTTAGAATATTCTCATAATATATGATAATGTATTATTAATTTTAAAAAGTATAGTTTTTTTTTTGAAACAGAAAAAAAAGTATAGTTTTAAAGAAATTATTTATTTATATTTATATTTGTTAATTGTTTACCTTTTAAAATAAACAAAAACCAGCTTATAATTACAAGTAAATGAATAGTAATTACATAGGTGAAGAATTATTAGTGTACAAACTTAACTCTAACAAGTTGGTATGACGGTGAAGGTTTGAGACTTAGGAGTTCATGCATGGTTTTGTTCTGCATTTAATTGAACACGTCGTGGCCGATTATGAATTTGGTGTCTCTAAATTATTAGTTGGTCTTAATTAGTTGAATATCAAAATTAAAATAATATTGTACAAATTTACTATATGGGAATTAAATATCCTAATAGATCTACTGTATAGTACAATATTAACACTATCATGAGGCATCAGATTACTCAATCAAGGTCTTATGACTAATGAGTCTAGCAAATGCGGTAAAAATGAGAGATCCCAAAGGTATTTGACCAATTTGATGAGGGTCCGTTTGATGGTCAGGATAGAGAGATGTGATATGATACATATATTCTGGTTAAATATCATGTTTGATGCACCAAAATGATAGGATAAAATAAACCATTTTCCTATCTTATCCTGACTTTCCTTTGTAATTTATATCATGAGTATAGGTTGGGTTGGAAATTATCCTAATGGGATTAGAAGATCATTCCTTATATATTATCTTGATATTCTGTCATTTTTAAAATATTGTCATTTTTAAAATAATGATAGCATGTATTTTTCTATTATAATTAATAACATGTCATTTTTATAATATTTAATTATTTATGAGAGCAATTTTTTATTTAATTATATTGATATCATGTTTGCTATCATGTCCGCGTCAAACCAGAGACGGATCTAGACATGAAGGTTTGGTGTGGCAAAATTATAAAAGAAACAACTTATTGTATATTTGATTTATAAAGTTTGCTTTACCTCTATGTCTCAAGTTCAAATCATGTCCAATGGAGGCACAAGTTGAACCATGGACATGACAATAGTTAAAAGACACTCTACCACTGTGCCACACCATGCCTCACGGTAGATCCGCCTCTGACATCAAACGTGCCTAAAAATGGGTCAATCTAACAAGTTAAAGAATAAAAAATATAGTAGTATTTCATTGAAAGTTGTTCATGGATTTATCAAAAGTCTAAAAAAATGTCATTTTTAATATACAATTTCTTTTTTAGTTTCCTTAAAAATACTTGTTAGTTGTGAGCTTTTTCCTAAAAGAAAAAAGAACAATGTTTGGTTGACATCATTTAAAGCTCACCAAAAAAAAATATTTTGTAACAATGTCGGGAGAAAATTCATGGCCCACCTAAGATGGGATGTTGACTCTTGTATGTTTCAGATTTCCATTTATGTTCAATTATATGCATATTACTCGCTTTCTAGATATAAACAGGAGACTCCATGTGCAATTAAAAAACTTAATACCTCATGATTACATCGCGGTGACAAATTAAAGTTCTCTCCCGTGAGTTTTATTGTTGTTAATCCAATCTCAAGATTTTATTTTGTTGGAATATTGAACATACCCAATTGAAGAGTGACATATTAGTGGACTAGTTTGTTCTAATGTGATCAAAATATTCTCATATGAGATCAGAATGATCACAATAACCACACTCAAAGAAAGAGAGCAAAGTAAAGCAGTTTTGTATTATTGAATTGGTATATATTAAAAACATATCAAACACATGCATTTATACAAGTGTTACGTCTTCTACCAAAAACAATACTAGTGTTAAGTCTTATATTGGAGAGGGAGGTGATAAGAAAAATGTAGCGAGAGAATTTAACCCAAACAAATAGCGAATCGTTTTGATTGGTTGGTCACCCGACCTGGATGCCATGCAATTGGACACGTCAGGTTTGTGAAATTTTTGGGAAGTTTATGTCGGGATATAGAACAATAACATTGATTCTTACAAAAACAGAAAGCTATCCAACAAAGTTATAACCACCTCTAATTGACACTTAAGTAACAAATTGAATTAAATTACTCTTTCAACATTGTGATCATGGTTCAAAAGTTCTAATCAATCGACACAATCTACCCACCACTTATATATATATATATATATATATATATATATAAACACATTTTCTTTGTGTCCTCCTACGTGAGACTTTCTTAAGACAATCGATAGTTAAGCTAAAACTTGAACCATGATCTTGAGCATATATTAGGTTTGTACATGAATTAATGATAATGAATATGGTATTCATATGGTATTGTAAATATCCATCTCTATAACCGCATTTAAAATAAATACTTATATCCCCTAAAAGAACTCATATAAGAACTTGTATACATGTGGATGTGGGTATAATCTTTAGTTAGAGGAGTGATATTAGAACAAGTAAAACATGATAATTTTTTAGTCAACGATAAAAAAATTTACATTTGTATATTCACAAAAAAAATTATTAAATAAAAATGGAGAAATGATATATAATTTGTACAACCATTTTGTGACAATTTTTAAGACAACTATCTCTTATACTCACATTGTATTTTTACTCTCTTTCTTCCTCTTCTTCTTCTTCCTTTCCACAGTTTTTGTTTAAAAAAATAGGGAATAAATGACCTGACTCAAAAATTGTCCAAAAAATGATTGTAGGAATTCTCTCCACTGTTTTGTTTAAAAAAATGGGGAAGAAATGACCTGACTCAAAAATTGTCCAAAAAATAATCGTAGGAATTTCATTCATCTAAAATATGGTGTTAGAAAACTTCTAGGTTGTCAAAATAACTTTTCTACTTTAGTTTTTTTTTTTACAAGACTTTTCTACTCTGGTTATCATGTCTTTATTTGTTGTAACTTAAATATTCACACTCCTATATTCACCACAAAAAAAAATAACGCTTTTAATTCATACTCATATATATTCACTATCCACACTCTAATTCACTATAAAAATAAATAAATAAATAAATATTGATAATCAAATTGAAAACATTAAAGATATTTTAGACCTGATCATAATTTGTTTTGAAGAAATCATAAAATATTATAAAGAAAACAATTTAACTAATTTTTGTTTTTAAAGAGACGGGGTTGACAATCATATATTTAACTAAATTAAAATACACTATATTAAGATTATTAAATATTATTGAGAGATGGGGTTGACAATGGACAAGTTTCTTTCTACTAAGGGTTAAAAACCGATGGGTTTGCTTCCAACTTTAGCTCTTAATTGCTAACTTTTCAACAAACAGCTATGATTTGTTGTGGGGAAGGAGGTCCCTCACTGTCAATTATTTTTCACAGTAACATCACACATTAACCAAAGAAACAGTGATCAGGGAAATTCGGCTGCACAGCACCATCAATATAAACAAATTAATGTCTCTTAACACAACTATTCATAACAACACTATTAACTCTCGTTTTACCAACATTCATTCATTTAATTTAACAACAATATTATATCATGCAAATGTGCCTCAAATAATTCACATGGGTCGTGTGAAGCAAGTGAAAAGGACATAACACATCATACATGATTGTTCTTTGTGTATTTTGTAACTATCCCATATAGTTGATAAACGTTACCATCATCAATTGTACCATTTTCATTTATTCTTAGTTCCCTAATATCCCATCCAAAAGACAAAAAACAAAGACAAGAGATCCAAAATCCAATTTTGTTTTTTTGAGGCCAACCATATATAGCATAGTTTGTAGCATGCACACTCCTTACTACTCCTTTAGACATTACCAGTGACATTTGGCATTAAGCATATGGTACACACGTTGTTTCATGCAATGTATTGTACAACAATGTCTGGATATCTAAGCAAAGAAACAAGCTTCAAATTTTGTTTGACTATGCTGGCTAGCTGTTGTTTGCCTCTTGTCTCTGCTGTTCTGTTCCTGTATGGTCATTGTATTTCAACTTGGGAAGCTGTTAAAGCTACTTTGTGCTTGCTGAAAAAGGGATTTATACATACTTGCAATCTTACAAGCTTCCCTACCATTAACTTGGAGTAGGGACAATTTCAAACATCCCCTCCACCTTTTGGGACCACGAATTTTAACTCAAAATAAGGGCCATTTGGACAACCATCCATGTTTGGATCAACGGAAACATTGTAAGAGGTACCATGATTTTGACATAAGTTACGCTTAAATGCTTCACGAAATCACGGTGTCAAGGTAATTTTATCAAATTAACCGTGAATCCGAACATACACATTAGTGCAGTCAAGGTTCCATGCAGTCAGCTCTTTTCATCACCATTGAATGGAATTTATAGTCAATCTTGATCCTTCAAATTCAAATACTTTGTATTAAAAATTAAAGAAAGGGCGATAGAGAGCACCATATGAACCTAAACCAAATCTCCTTTAGACTTGGGGTGATAGTAGTACTCACACCAACATGAACATGAAAATGAATTGCATGGTGTCACACAATTATGCTACAACTATGTGATATACTAATTCAATTAGTTTGTAACTCATCATTTTTTCTCTAAATTTTACCATGTCATATTTGAAAAAAAATATTAATTTTTTTATGTGAGTTGGTATTTATAAGCTAGTTCGATTAAAAAATTTATCCGCTACATATTACCCTATCAATTAGGCTTTTATATTTTTGGTTAGTTTCGTGGAGATAAAATACGAATCATTTCATAAGATTAAATGACGATTGAAATATCGTCGCTTCATAAATAATCGTTCGGTCTCGTTACATAGTTGATTATGGCATACACGTCGTTGCAAATTTTTTATTTATATCTTTAATTATTTATTAAAAAATTATAACAATATTTTAAAAATAATTATCGAAACAAATCCAACATTTTTTTATGTGGTTAAAACTTGTTATAAAAAAAATAATCCACATTGTCCAATAAATTCACTTAATATGTCATGAAATGAGGCCCCACACCATACCCCCACAAATAATAAACTATAGCAGCACTGCACGAGCTGAATTTCTCTCGTGCCCTACATCTTTGCCTCGCTTATTATATACTGTATATGTGTGTGAGAGAGAGGTCATGGAACTTTGAAATTATTTCTCAAGGAAAAGTGGTAGCAGTGAGGAGAAAGTTTATATTATTATGCCCATAAAAAAGAAAGAGTGGTAAGTCAAAATTAAACATTATACAGACCGACACAGAATTAATTCCAAGACGTAACAATGTCAATGTTCGTTCATTAATTAGATTTTTATAGTATATTGTTAGTTTCTTGTTATTTGCATGTAATGCATGTCACTTTATTTTTCTCCCATCTTTTCAATCTCAGACTCAGAGAATGTACAGCGCCTAGGACAAGATGAAATGAAATAAAATGCTGCCAAGATTTGATACCATATACCTTTATTTATTTTTCATCTTTTTCTTTAATTTTTATTTTTTCTTTGTTTCTTTATATCTTGCAAAAAAACCTTACAAAGGCTTCTTGTCTTTCCCACTCTTGTGTACTTTCTTTATATTTTTCCCATTGCATGAGCTTTGTAATGGTTGAGTAGAAAAAATAACTTTGAACTTGTTTTGTCATAAGTGAAAGTTTCTTCATTATTTTCTACAGAACTAGCTAGCCAGTACAAATGAAGGAAGAAACTGGACTTGAATCTCAATTGGCTTCATGTTTTTCTTCCTCTTGCAAAAGTATTGTGTTTCCTTCTAGGCCTGGCTATGGCAAACTGGGAACAAAGTGTGTTGTCAAAGCTAATCACTTCCTTGCAGATATTTCAGTATCTAACTTGAGCCATTATCATGTAAGCAATTTAAATGCAACAAAATGGTTCAATATATTTTTGTTTTTAATGTGGTAAAAACTTGAGATGAATTTCAAGTGACATATATACTTTGACTGTTGAAATTACGGTTTCTGTTACGCTCCAAACTTTGATATTGCGCCAAAATGTAGCAGCAACTGAGGTTGCAGCGACGTATAGAACATTTTTATTGCGACCACAATTGCAAATGCAGACTATAATTTAGAACTATAGGATTTTGCTAAGTTATCATGTGTGTTTTTTGAAGGTTGATATGACTCCTCAAGTTATCTCTAGTAAAAAAAGAAAAGCTATCATAGCTAAGTTAGTGAAGTTTCACCAGAACACTGAATTGGGAAAGAAGCTCCCTGTTTATGATGGTGCAGAGAATCTTTACACTGCTGGTTCGCTTCCTTTTACACACAAAAAGTTCAATATACTGTTGATTGAGGATGATGAGGGTATTGGTACTACAAGGTGATTGATTTATTCAAGAAAAAACCATGTAAATTTTCTTTTAATTTTTGGATTTTGTAACAAATATGAGTTGTAAATTTGTGTGTTCAGGGAAAGAAAATTTGAAGTTGCAATCAAGTTTTTAGCTCATGTTAGCATGCATCAGTTACATGAGCTTCTCAGTGGAAAAAAAGTGGAAACTCCACAAGAAGCTACCAATGCCATTGACATTGTATTGAAGGAGCTTGCATCTCATAGGTGAATTTGTGTTTTGTCTTTCAAGTTTTAACATATCATATTATTGTTTCTGACACCTTAATTTGCATATTTAGCTATGTATCATTTGGGAGCTTACACTATTCTCCAGATTTAAAAAAACCACATAAGCTGAGTGGTGGCTTGGAATCATGGAGCGGTTTCTACCAAAGTATAAGGCCTACTCAGATGGGATTATCACTTAATGTTGGTGAGACTTCTACCATATCTTCGTCTTTTCTTATGGGATTTTTATTGTCTCAACCCTCCTGTTCTTGGGAAAGGGCTTTCATAATCCAAAGTTCGGCCGATAAGTAAAGTCTAACCAAAAATTTATCCCGAACAATTCGTCTTTCATTGAAGTTCATTAACCACTTGAATTCAACCACTTGATTCGTCCTTAACACAAGATGCATATCTTTGTTCCTCTTCTAATTTTTTTGTTCTTCCAGACATGGCATCCACAACGTTTATAGAACCGCTCCCTGTGATTGACATTGCAGCTCAAATTTTAGGAAAAGATGTGCACTCAAAGCCATTGTCAGATGTAGATCGCGTCAAGGTAAGAAAATCATTTTTCTATGGCAACTATATATTTGTTTTTATTTAGATAATATCATCTCCAAAAGTTAAGCACTATCTGACCAAGAAATCTTTGTGGTATCATTAAAGCAGATTAAGAAAGCCTTAAGAGGTGTGAAAGTAGAAGTTACATATAGAGGAAGTTTTAGAAGGAAGTACAGGATAACAGGATTAACATCACAGCCTACAAGGGAACTCAGGTATGGCTTTGTAATTTTTGACATTACAAAAAGTTGTGAATTTAACACATTGGACATTTGAGGTAACAGTTTTTTATCTTTTCCTCCCAATAGTTTCCCTTTGGGTGAGAAAATGAACATGATATCAGTAATAGATTACTTTCAAGAAATGTATGGATACACAATCATGTATCCTCATTTACCTTGCCTTCAAGTAGGAAGTCAAAAGAAGGTAAACTATTTGCCTATGGAGGTAAGATTTTTGTATGAATTTATTAATGAAACCATTTTTTTTTGAAAATATTTTTTAAATAAACAACTTATGTGAATCTTGTACTAGGCATGCAAGATAGTTGGTGGACAAAGATATACAAAAGGGCTTAGTGAGAAGCAGATAACTTCTATGCTAAGAGTCTCATGCCAGCGACCACGCGAAAGGGAGAATGATATTCTTCAGGTTATTGTCATGTTTTGTTTGAGTTTATGAAGCACGGACACTAGACACGACACTCAAACATAGACGGTAGTAATAATTTTAGAAAACAGGAGTGACTGAATTTAATGCATGTCAGACACCGGAGACACCTACAATCTGAACTGTTGGTACTGCATAGGTTTGAGTCCGTTGTAACTGTATAGCCTATGATATGTGTGATAAATACTCTTGTTTATAACTGACAGACAATTCATCAAAATGATTATGATTGTAATCCTTATGCAAAGGAGTTTGGCATTAGCATCGGCAACGAACTTGCATCAGTCGAGGCTAGGGTTCTTCCTGCTCCATGGGTAATTTTTCAGATTGTTGAGTTGAATTGAACATTTGTTGTTGTTTCCTTTTCGCATTCTACTGACAATTGTACATTTTGGATCTTCATAGTTGAAATATCATGAAACTGGAAGAGAGAAAAAAATCTTGCCACAAGTTGGACAATGGAACATGACGAACAAGGTTAGCATAGTCACACTAAGGTTATGGAGTAGTTAGTTTTTGTTTAGTGAATTTTAATTATTGTTATTTCAATACAGAAAGTTGTAAATGGAAGCAAAGTAAGATATTGGGCATGTATCAATTTCTCAAGAAGTGTCAAAGAAAAAACAGCTAGTGCATTTTGCCAACAGTTAGTTCAGACTTGCCAAAGTTTAGGCATGGTAAAGTTTCAAGTTTTGGTTATAGCGAACAACTTTTTTTTATATATAACCATGTTATAGGAGTATACAATGCCGTTTTCCTTACTACTTGTTTGTGTCACACTACACATAATTTTTTTCTCAATTATAATTACACACTCTTGTTATTCCATATCATCGTCGTCGTCGTCATGTATCTGTAGTATACATTACTTTTAATCCTTTCATAACAGGAGTTTAATGAGGAACCAGTTATTCCTGTATACTCAGCAAGACCAGATATGGTTAAGAAGGCTTTGAAGTATGTACATTCTTTTTCTCTAAACAAACTTGAGGGGAAAGAGCTAGAGTTGCTTGTTGCCATTCTTCCAGACAACAATGGCTCTCTCTATGGTATGATTCTAAGAGATTCTAGTACAATTTTACTACTTCATTTTTCAACTTCATTTGTTTCACTGTGTATGAAAATGACTTGAGACTGTTTTTGCTTTCACATATTCTCTTTTTATTTTCTTCTCCCAACAAATCTGCTTCCACTCATGTTTACAAGAAAACATGCTGTGTTCTGAATTTTGTACTTGGACTGAAGAAACAAATTATTCTTTCAGGTGATCTCAAAAAAATCTGCGAAACAGATCTCGGGCTGATTTCCCAATGTTGTCTTACAAAATATGTATTCAAGATTAATAGACAGTATTTGTCAAATGTAGCACTAAAGATCAATGTCAAGGTTTGTATTACGAAGTTTAAATAAATCTATTAATCTTTACATTCCAAATTATCAACTTGGTTTCTTGCTACTTAAGAATAATCACTTTTATAATTCCATTTTTCACTTAATCTTTATTTTCTTAAATAAATGCAATATAATTTTAGATGGGAGGAAGGAACACAGTACTTTTGGATGCTATAAGTTGCAGGATTCCATTGGTTAGCGACATTCCAACAATAATTTTTGGAGCTGATGTATCTCATCCTGAATCTGGAGAGGACGTTTGTCCATCCATTGCTGCCGTAAGCATTTCCATACTCCTATAACTCATAGCTCTCCCTATGTTCGATCGATTCTGAATATTGTTATTCAGGTTGTAGCCTCCCAGGACTGGCCAGAAGTGACAAAATATGCAGGATTGGTATGTGCTCAGCCTCCTCGTGAGGAAATTATTAAAGATCTTTACAAATGTTGGAACGATCCTCATCGCGGTATCGTTTATGGTGGCATGGTCAGGTAATTTGGTACACATCTTCTAACATCAGAAATTGCATTTATTACCTTGAATCATTCATCAGCATGCTAACTTGGATCATAACATTCTGCTCTATTGCAGAGAGCTCTTACTCTCATTTCAGAAAGCAACTGGAAAAAAACCATGTAGGATATTATTTTACAGGGATGGGGTAAGTGAAGGACAGTTCTACCAGGTTTTGCTATATGAGCTCGATGCCATCCGTCGGGTACTTCCACATAATATTTGAAACAATTGTATTTGATTCTATTGATTATGACATTCCTTGGTGCTTAAATTTCTAATATGAGTAGGCTTGTGCATCTTTGGAGTCTGGTTACCAACCTCCGGTTACATTTGTCGTGGTTCAAAAACGGCATCACACTCGACTCTTCTCAGGCAATCACAACGACAGAAACAGCATGGATAGGAGTGGGAATATCTTACCAGGTAAAAAGCCTTTAAACTTTCTACTACTTGCCATCATTATTGCATATTTATGATATTTATATAATTCCAAGATGATGTAAATAAGTGTCTAGATATTTTCTTTTCGCCAAAGGGTGTGATCAGAATTGCAGAATATTAGGAATACTCCAATTACTTCTCTAAGCAATGTAATTATTATTGCTGGAGTTGAAACATGTCTAATTGGTTAATGTAGGAACTGTGGTGGACTCAAAGATTTGTCATCCTACTGAGTTCGACTTCTACTTGTGTAGTCATGCTGGAGTTCAGGTATGATAATGACATCTACGTCGCTACGTTAGGGAACATTGTGAGTGCTGGATTTTCATCAATTGATTTTTCAGGGGACAAGTAAGCCAGCTCATTATCATGTTATATGGGACGACAACAAATTCAGTGCCGATGAGATTCAGTCCTTAACTAATAATTTGTGCTACACGTAAATAAACTCTATCTTATCTTATCAAATATATTTGCACTATTATTATGATGAAATAATAACCTCTTATGTTTTGATCACAGATATGCAAGATGTACGCGGTCTGTTTCTTTAGGTAAGTCTTATAGAAATTGCTCAAAAAGGTCTTACTATACATCAATAGAAAATATCTACAAGGGATTTTGATTTAAATGATTTATTAAGTGCAGCAGACTTTACTAATCAAAATATAGTCACATGGATTACATTTAATTGTCTGATATATGTGTGTGCAGTGCCTCCTGCGTACTATGCTCATCTAGCAGCTTACAGAGCGCGATTCTACATGGAACCTGACGTCCATGAAAATGCAAAATCGCAAGTTACAAGATCGAAAGTCGAATCAGTTCGACCACTACCAGCTCTAAAAGAGAAGGTGAAGAAAGTAATGTTTTACTGTTGAATAAGGGGCTTTGTAGGACGACTTCCAAGTAGAGAAATTGGTTCATATTGTATAATTCTCTGCATGGAAATTTTTGACAGAGTCTAAGTTTTGTTTCTTAGGCTTTCAAGTGATTAACGAAAGATAATGCCTCTTGATGTAGAAATTACTGGTTCTTAATTTAATTATTTCAACCTTCTCCCAGCCTTCAAACTTAGAAGTATGTGCACAACATTAATGTAGAAATCCACAATTCAACATGCACTCTTAATGCATGCTAGTTGCAGGCCACTTGCTTGTTAGCCACCATGAAAGAATTACTCATAATTTGATTTTAATATGCACTGGTTTTTTTTTTTAGTACTTGTTAATTAATAAAAAAACATGTGGAAAAAATTAAATGGTAAAAGAATTGAAAAAGCCAAATCATCACACTAAATCGTCAATTTTACACAATCAGACATCAGCGCGCCACCTGATCCCTTTTGCATTGTCAGCTGCTCTGAAGGTTCAAAATCAAAAAATCTTATAATGGCACAGGAAATCTAAAAAAAAAAAATTAAAAATTACAGGGTGAACCAAAATTCAGTGTCTGATGTATGTTTATTGTTTGATTAGTAATTTTATTATCAAAGTAAGAGTGCAATGAATCAACATTTTTTGCAATGAATCAACATTTTTATATGTTAATACTTTATTGTGTTATAAAATAGGAGGAATAAATTTAGACACATTCAAGAGAATATAACAAGCTAAATAACATTAACCAATGACAGAATAAGTTAGACTTAAGTTTCAACTCAGTAATCAAATTGTTCAATAATTCATAATTGAAGCTACTTCTGCTTCAATGCTTCTTTAATGATCACTCACTCAAATAAACAACACCTTTCTCTAATAGCAATGAGGGTTGTGGTCTGCAAGATATATAATCCATTATTTGAATCAAGTAAAAAAAGAAACTAATGAGGGATATGTCAAGAGAACTAATTTAATTTAAATGAACTAGATAAAATGCAGCATGAGTCCTGTTCTCGTCTAATGCTACATATATATGGATGCTGCAAAATTGAAAAGATTTCAAAAGACAAATCATTACACGGAAGAAATAGTTCAATGTCAATAGGTTTTTTTTTTCTTTTATTTTCTATAAATCATTCCCAATCCCAATCCCAATCACAATATTAAGTAATGAGAACTTAAAGGTCTATTTAGTCCCTAAGGAATTACGAATTCAAAATATATGTACACAACATCCTGAACAAGGTCAATATAGCAAACATTTATGCAGAACTGAAATACACAGATAAATGAGTTTTGATCTACGAACTAGTAATAAACAAACATTAACAGAAGTTTTGTGTTTCCTTTTAATCTAGAAACATGCCTCAGCGCAATGGCTGTGTGCAATGCCTAGCTCATCTTTACATGCACAACCAAGCATAATCAAACATGTACCATGAGTAGCACTATTTGGATTGCCAACAGCATTTGCTTCTAACTGCTTCTAACATTTGCTGCTAAGAGCTGCAATGCCTAGCTAACATGAATTTCTGTCAGTCTAAGAAACCCTTTTTGGTGCACTGCAGCTCTTCCATGCATCTCTTTTCCTCATGTTTGAGATGCTTGCAAAGAAAGCAAAACCAAACTCAAACAAATCACAAACTACGTTGTTATCTATGATCCACTTTCATAGTTGCAATCTATAAAGCACTAACATAATTCAATGACCAAACAAGAGCAGTCTTTGGAATTTCCTTTACGCCTTAACAGCAACAATAACCTTCTCAGCACCAATAAGGTCAGTCTTGTTCACCCGTCTCAGTGGCAGCAAGTAGCAAGAGGCAGTGGCTGAAAGCAATAGGAAAACATGCAGTATGCATGAAATTTAGCAGTATGCACTATGCAGCAAGCAGTAAGCAACAAGTACGAATGTGCACAACTTACCAAATATTTCAGACTCCTTTCAAAAAAACAGCATGCATTCCAAAAAAATCCATTTGTTACAAATCCTTCCATAAAACAAGCAGGTCTCCACAGAGTCATGCCTTAGCGATGATTCCAGAAATTAAAAAACCATAACTGCAAGTATTCAAACTGACCATCAAACAAACCATAAACAAATTAAATGAGATAAGTAATTTTAAATAAGAAACAAACAGACCATCAAAATAAGCTTCTCAAACTTCTATTCTCGTCTTATTGAGTTTGACTTAAATGTTAATGAGTAAGGATTCTCAACCGGTTCTGAATTCTGATCAATGTTGTTCTCCACGATGTCATAAAGCATTTTTCTTATCGGGAGTCAATGAAAAGTTATAGTAAGAAGACGTACAAAAAATGAATAAAATTCAGTTCACAAAAACACAACCAATGTCTTCCTTTCTAAGTGTGCTCTGTTGTACTAGTTGGGTCCAAATCTGATTTTAATTCAGATAACTGACTATACAAAGACATAGTCAGAGTTCCCAAAAATTGCACATATGCTTCTCTTAGTGGTGGACTGTCATCAAACTACCAGACAGTGCCACGCTTCTATCGCTATCACCTAATATAATATGCCAATCAATTTCAATATGTGTCTCACTATTTTTCTTCACTCTTCTTTGCTATTACAACAACAACAAGCAAACCTTATTCCACTAAGTGGGGTTGGCTACATGAATCAAATTACAAAAATGTAAACATGCAGCCAACAGTGGTGAAGAATCTTGTGGACAGTATTTCCATGCCGTAGATAGATCCAAAGAAACTACACAGTTGTTTAAATGTTCACCAATAATCCCCACAAGAACACATGCCACCACCAAAATGATGAAATCTATTTGAATCTCGTAAAATTATCTGTCGACCAACAATCTTTGATATGTATTTGAAAGCAGTGTGACAGTCACCACAAACCCGAAGGTTCTTCATTATCCTAATTGGCAGTTCAGATTTACGAGTGAGAACGAA
The DNA here is from genome assembly GCA_946800305.1 of Medicago arabica. Taxonomy (NCBI): domain Eukaryota; kingdom Viridiplantae; phylum Streptophyta; class Magnoliopsida; order Fabales; family Fabaceae; genus Medicago; species Medicago arabica. The sequence goes on from OX326968.1 coordinate 52,093,064, forward strand.
AGCAATTGCTAGTTTTTCACTATGATAGCTAAGGAGTTCTTCTTTGTTCTCAAGCTCCAGATCATAGAGTGCATATTTGGTTTCAGGCACATATCCAGCATCCCTCATTTTGTTCATTAGCTCCTTGAGCTTTTCATAGATTTTTTCTTTTTCAGGGTGTGTTTGATCTCCAGCCACAAACAAATGAACTCCATCCTTCATGTTGACCCAGCTACATCCAGCATCTTTCTTCAGTGCTGCTTTCCTCATTGCCAACCTAGCTTCTACCACATCTTCCCAATTCCCACCAGCAGCATGCATGTTAGAAAGAAGTACATAATTCACAGCATTTTGCGGCTCTAACTCAATAAGCATCTTTGCAGCCCTCCGCCCTAGCTCTGTATTACGGCCGTTAGCTCGGCAGCATGCTCCTAAAACTGTTCTCCAAATAAGGATATTAGGATCCATTGGCATTGTTTTGATAAAGTCCTCTATCTTATTAACATCACCTGCCCTCCCGAGGAGGTCTACCATACAAGAAAAGTGTTCTATTCGTGGAGACAGTCTATAAACTTCACCCATTGATTTGAAATGCCTATATCCTTCATCAACTAACCCTACATGACTGCAAGCCGATAGAACCCCGATAAAGGTGACATGATCTGGTGATTGGTCATGCTGTTTCATTCGTGTAAAAATCTTTAGAGCTTTTTGTCCATGTCCATGGCGTGCATAACCTGAAATCATTGAATTCCAAGAATATATGTTCCTGACTGGCATCAATTCGAAGAACCTCGAAGCGTAATCTATCTTTCCGCACTTCGCGTACATGTCAACTAGCGCACTTCCAACAACAACATCAGACTCTAAACAAGCTCTTACAGCACATGCATGAACTTCCATACCGCGTTCTAATGTTGCAACTGAAGCACAAGCACTAAGAACAGTGGCAAATGTGAAACGATCCAATTTCTGTCCCCTTTGCATCATAAACCACACCAAACCCATGGCCTTGTGCAGGATGCCACTGTGTAGGTATCCAGAAATCATTGAATTCCAACTAACTTCATCTCTTCGCTCAGACATTCCAGAAAAGATAATCTCACAGTCCTCCATCTGCTCACACTTTCCATAGAAAGCTAAAAGTGCATTCTCAATAGCATTGTCCTCAGCAACAGAGTATTTTAAGATTAAAGCATGGATTTGACGGCCCAGTCCTAAAACTGAAAGTGAAGAAACTGCCGCTAAAATATTTATAAATGTCACTCTATTAGGTCTCCATCCAGCTTGCATCATCTCCAGGAAATATTTTAAAGCTTGTAAAACTGATGACTCATAATTTGCTACCGCACCAATAAAAGAATTCCAAGAAACCTGATCGTACTCTGGCATCTGAAAGAAAACTTTCTGACATTCATTAATAGAATCAGTTTCAGCATATAATGTTAAGAGGGCATTTGAAACTGACACATCCAAATCAAGTCCCCATTTGAACCCTTCCCCATGTATCTGTCGTCCTAACGTTAACCAACCCAGGCTTGAACACGAACTCAAGGTACTAATAACTGAGAAATTTGAGGGAACAATTCCATTTCTCTTCATTGTACGGAAACATGAAACTGCTTCCTCGAATCGCTCATTGTGGTCAAGGCCAGAGATCATAGAGTTCCATGAGACAGTATCTTTACTAGGCATGAGTTGAAAAATTGAGCAAGCATTATCAATGGCAGCACATTTAGCATACATATTGACAAGTGCATTTCCAATTGAAATCTGAGAATCAACCAAACCACTGCGAATCAGGTAACCATGAACCTCCTGACCTTTTCTCTTCCCTTCCTTTAAATTTAAAAATTCAGTAAAAGCGCTTAAAAGAACCACATAAGATTCCGAGTTTATTTCCACTAAATCTTTCATTTCCTTAAATATTTTAGCTGCTTCTTCACCCTGGTGCTGCCTTGCCAATCCAACCATTAACCCATTCATAGTCACAGCATTGCGATCATACATCTGCTCGAAAATCATTTTAGCGCAATCCATTAAACCATATCTTGCAAACCCATTAACCAAAGCACTACCAACATATAAATCATGTAAGAATCCAGATTTCTCGATTCGGGTCAGCATCTGCTCAAGCAAAACCAGTCCACAATCAGCCAGAGAACATGCAGCAGTTACTAAACTACACAAAGTATATTCATTAGGCCTTAAATTAAGCTCTACACTTTCCATTAGCATTCCAGAAAACAGCTTAAAAGCAGAAACTGCATCTCCCCTTCGACAATAAACAGAAATAATAGAATTCCACGTCGCAGAATTTCTAAACATTATCTCATCAAAAACACGACGAGCATCATCGATAGAACCAGAACAATCAGAATACATAGACATAAGCACATTCGACAAAACCATATCGGAAACACATGGCAATTTACAAACAAAGGCATGAATCTGCATCCCAAGTTTAATCCCAGTCGAACCACATTGTTGACAAGCTCGAAGAGCACTACCAACGGCATAGTGATTCGGCAACAAACCATTAGAAATCGCTCCTTTGAACAAAGAACACGCTTCATCGGGCATTCTATTTTGCGTATAGCCTGAAATTAAACAAGACCAAGAAACAAGATTCTTTTGCGGCATTTCATCGAACAGTTTCCGAGCAGAAACCAAATTACCAATTCTGACATATATGTTGATAAGAGTATTGCAAAAGAAAACATCGTCGGTGAAACCGGTTTTGTAGAGTTGTAGATGAAGGTGATTGGCATCGTATAAGGAAGAAGATGTTTTGTATCTATCGAATTCCGAATCCAACGTTTGAAATTGAGAATGAGAAAATGTATAGTGACGGAGGAAAGTGTAAGTTGAATTGTGTTTGTTTAATAAACGCCTATAGCAACAGAGTATCATAGTTTGTTTAACTGTCACTTGCAAAATTCACGAGAGTTTGAGAAGGTTACAAAGTGAGAGATGCTTTTGAAAAATAAAATTTTATTTTGCAATAAAAAAATTGAAACACATTTGTTTTTATTTCCAACACAAAATTTCCTTTAATGAATTTCTTAATCAATGCATTTAGTGCACTCATTAAAAAGTCTACAAAGTCCGTCCAACTCAAATGATAAAAATGTCGCATTCGTTAAGTTAGACATCATGACTTTGGTTTGAATCCTGACGCATCCACTTGTGTGTACTACTACGGTCTCTTTTATAAAAGAAACCCCATCTTTTAAACTCATTCAATAAATAATGTATTTGGTCTATATTATAAGCTATATACTTCATTTATTAAATGAATCTAAAAAATTAATTTTACCTTATAATATACTCCCTCCATCTCTAAATTATAGTCGTTTAAGGTTTGTGCACGATTATTAAGGAAATGATTGATTGTGTTGATTTCAATGGTAAAATTAATATCATTTACTCAAATACCCCTATTAATTGTAGTTAGTGGAGTAGTTAAGTTATATGAAATTCAATAAATAAGGGTATAATAAAGGGAAAAAATAATACATGTTGCATTAGTATTCTAAAGTGACAATTATTTTGAGAAAAAGAAAAATTGTTAAAGAGACTATTATTGTGAGACGGAGGGAGTAGACAGAAAGAAGTATGAATTTACAATGACAAGACATTTTTGTCTATATAAAAATACACTCATTTCCTTAAAAAAAAAATACACTCATTAAAAAATCTTTTTGAAAAATAGTTAGACGAACAGAAAATTAGATGTTTCGTGACCAATGATAACATGACGTGCTTCTGATAAAGCTCAAGTATTTAAAGTTAATTTTATTTATTATCTATTTAACGGTGTTGTTTGTTGCTTTTTGTTTTTGTATTTCAATTTTAGTCCCTATAAATTTTTCCATCAGCACTTTTAGTCTCTGTAAAAAGATTTCATCAACAGTTTTAGTCCCTAAAATGCTTAAGAAAAATGTCACAAGGACTAAAAAATGTGATTTTATTTTGTAGTGACTAAAAACAAAACTGTGAATATTATAGGGACTAAAAACTTAATTAACCCTAATATTAATTATTAAGTATCATACTCCAACCATCTCTATTTATTTTAATTAACGTGAAGACTAATAAAAAGAAAAAAAAGTGGTTAGCAAAACTAAAAATAATTATATAAAATAGAGATGTTAGACTACTGAATGGTGTCTGACCGTGTAGTCAGTCACTTCTTTCTAATTAATTATCTCCATTGAATATATATTTTTCTCTTTCTAAATATTATTATTTATAATAAAAAGTCTCGCAGATTAATTTTTTTGAATAAGTCATTTTCTTCTTTGTGGTTGTTCGTACAATATGGGAAAAATACAGAAGAAACGAATAAAAAAAAACTCAGATCTATGACCACCATAAACATAATGGAAACCGAAATAACCCATCCGACTAAACCGTTACTAGACCAAACCGATATCCAACCAAACCCAAGCTTTAAATGGTCGGGAATGGGTTGAGATATACCAACCGTGGTTTAATTTGGTTCGATCGGTCCGCCATCGATCGAACCCGACCGTTTGTCCATCCCTAGAAATTGCCAGTAAAAACACGTACGTGAATATATTATGGTCAATGACAAGAGAGCCACACTAGAATAATACAAAACCAAAAAATAAATTCTATGAAATCAAAGAACTAGAAAGTAGAGCCACGATTAAAAAGATATTATATTTTAATTGTTTTTTCCTTTTGACAACACTAGTTTCAAATCAAAGATTTAAAACAAATAGTTAGAATCTCACATAGTAGAATTTGGAGGAGCTCGATTTATGTTTTTAAGTTGGTTTATATGTGCCATATCAATTTTATTATAGTTTAATGGTGTATTCCCAGTCCAACGCAACTTTGTATGCTAAGACGAATCAAAATATTTTAAATTGTCATGTAAATTAAAAATATTAATTGATGTAGCAACTCTAAATGTTTTGATTGATTACGTATGCAAAATTATTTTGAATCGTCAACCCCATCACCATTAAACTCATTTTATTATATCCATGTAATTTATGAGTTTGTCTAAGATGTGCAATATGTTAAAACAACTAAAAATGAATATCTTTTTTATTGAAAGTCAACAATTATTTATTAAAAAATACATATTTAAAGTTAAATGTGCAAGTTTCAATGTAAACTTAAATTTATATATTTCGTCAAATTTGCATATGATAGAAAACCTCTAATTTTACAAAGGTCTGGCTAACAAGTGTTCTTAGGACACTTGTTAAGGGTTTAAAAAATGAAAATAATTGATAACTTTTATATATAAAAAAAATTAGTATTTTTTTATGTTTGAAGTGTTGAATACGCAAATTTCAAGACTAAGTTTTCATTTTAGATTTCTTATCAAATGTCCGGGGCACTTGTTATAGTATTTCTCATTGTATTATGATCATATTCATTAGATGTCTACACAAAATAATATTATTATTCATAACGAGGAGGATAAAATCTTCAATTATAGAGACGAAAAATTACCTAAAATAACTACACCGCAATCATATATATATATATATATATATACTTATCACATTTATAAACAAAAATAACTTTTTAGATTTATTACTTAAATAATGTATTCGGTCTATATATAAGTCAAATACATTATTTATTCAATGAATCTAAAAATTTGTTTTTTGCTTATATATATGCCTACAAATACGACTATATTTAAGTCTCCGAAAAACTCATGTCTCTGGATTTGCAACATTGATGATGTCAAAGTCATTAATCGGATCTGCACTTGTTCAAAGCGAATCTTTCAACCTGAATGAAATAAACACCACGCTAAGACGAAAAATCAAACAAACACCGCATAAAGACAATAAATTAAAACAAACAGAAACTTAGATGGGTGATTTTGGATCAAAATTGACCCTAAATCATCCCTCTCCAGTAGACAAGAAGAAGAAGGACCGACGGCTAAGGTTTGAGAAGAAGATAAAAGAAAGAAAAATATAATATTTTTTTGTTAGGAGAAACACTTTATGTATGCGCTGTTAATTAAATAAAAAAAATAAAAACATGATTAATATATCATTCATATTAAAAATATTTTAAAAAAATCACACAAAATTGAGCTTATCTGATTCTCATGAATTAAACATGACTTTAACTAGATGTATGAACCACATATTTTTTTGCAAAGAACCCATATTCTCCTCAATCCTCATTCTTCATGTTTTGCATATGACTATGGGAGTCATGCATTTTAATCACAGAACACCAACTGCATACTCAAACTACGGATATATTTTATAACTAATGTAGATATTCCACATTTTTCTTGTATTAAATGTGACTTGTTGACTCATGCATATCGAGTGAAAATAAATATTATATATGCTAAAAATATAAACTGATTCTAAATTTTAACTCATATTGCATTTATGTATTATGTATCTTTTATCTATCAAATAACTATGTTTTCTTATATAAATAATCGCATAAAATTTTGTTACGTTCTATTATTTTGTGGATATATTATAAATTACATCATTTGTCCCTTTCAAATTATAAATAATATTATTTACCAATTTTAAATTAGATGAGGAACATTCTACCCAAAAAAAATTAGATGAGGAACATCAAAACAAAAATATTTATTCATCTTTCATCATTTGCATTTTCTTCTATTCCTTTCTTTTCGCAAATACATAAAATAAAGAGTTAATAGTATTTTACCCCTATAATATAGGTCATTTTCGGTTTTACGCCTTGTAATTTTTTTTTATTTACTCCCTGTAAAAAAATTGTTTTGATTTATCCTTAATAGGTCATTCAAAAACAAATTTCTAGAAAATAAAATAAAATTTGGTTTTTGAATGACATATTAGAGGGGTAAATCAACACAGGGAGGCCTCGATAAATTATGTATGATGATAAAGACCACTAAAAAATATGTATCTATTCCCAAATTTATTAAAATTTGGGAATAGATACTCATAGAAAGGAATCGCCGGGAACCAGATTTGAACTGGCGACACGAGGATTTTCAGTCCTCTGCTCTACCGGCTGAGCTATCCCGACCATTCTTGACACACCACCCTAATTTTAGGAAATTACTGGAGTCTATTTCAACTAAATAAAAAAAAATACTTTTTGAAAATAAAAGCATAAAAAAAAACTTTTGCAAGATATAAAACCGAAAATGACCTATATTACAAAGGGTAAGATACTGTTAACCCTAGAATAAAATACACTTTTGTAAACACACGAACACCAAAAATTGTTACTCCTCTAACTATTAACATATGCTATTATTTATAAACGAAATAGTTCTCATCTAAATGAGTTAGTTGTTTTCTTTTCGTGTACCTTGAAATGGAAACAAAACAAATGTTTCTTAGTGTCCATTTCTAGTCGGTATAACTACAACAATTTCATATTTATATTGTGCAACAAAAAATCACATTTCAGACATATAGCGTACATATCTTATCGAATCGTTTTTACGACTCAGACAATTCGAGATATTCCGAACGCTTATTGTTTACCTCTACTAAGAGATCATAACTACTGTCAATGAGATGAGACTCAACAAACAAGTTGAGTAAGATATGGAGAAGTTTAGTCATTTTTCGGCATTTTGTAGTGTGGTATCCCACTTAACATCGACATTCTTTAACGACTGTAAGCAACTCTCATATGTTGACATTGGTTTGAGCGTTGTTTTATACTTATGACGTTTTCTATGGCGTTTAAAGTTGAAGCAAAAACCGTAGATGAATAATCCTGAGTGGGTGGAGCAACATTACTCTACCTTATTCCAACACAAATCACCACGATCCATAGATGGGTGGAAGTAAATTGTGCAGTGTATGGTCAATGATATACACGATTTAATTGAGTTTGATGAGGATATCTTCAGGAAAGACCTAATTAATGGTTTTGCCGATCCTCATCAGCATGGGTTTTCATATATGTTATATGTTAACCTGATTTAATGATGTTTTTATCTTTTTTATGTTGATTTAAAATATGATTTTGGATTAGACACTTTGGTTTAGTCTTTATTACATATATATTTATAGATTACATTTTTTTTCCTGTTAGGTTTTGACTAACCTATGTGTAGTCTCCTCACATTTTTACAAACTCTATTAACTTAAAATAATATAGTAAGTATATACTATAATATATTTTTCATTTTAAATACCAATTTTCCTTTGTTGAATGAAAAATTATAGAAGAACAAAGAGGAAGATTATGTGAAGAAAGAGATCTATTTTTACTGTGTGGAGATTGTAACACCCCGAAATCCCAACTTATAAATTCATTTATATAATCAGAGTATATCGCAATATTCAGGATGTCATATTTCATAAAATCTTTAAACAAAAAGAATAATAATTTATTCCTCGTCTTTATTCAAAATGTAGCAGCGGAATCATAATTCAAACTCTTTAAAAAGATTAGTTCTTCGCACCAATGTCATAATTAATTCAAAAACGATACATAAAGGAATAGAAACAAATGATAATCCCCATTCCGTTACGTATCAGAGCTCCTAAGACTCCACAAGGACCTCTCACATCGTCAATCCTACGCTTGGTCACCTACACTTGCCCACGAGGCGGCAATTCCAACAGAAGGGGTGAGATTCACAAAACAAAACATTAAACATATAATTCCACGATCATATTTAACAACATAATTTCATTATCATAATATCACAACAACAGTCAAGTAACAACTTAATCATAATCAACGTCATAAATCCACATCATAATCATAATCAACATCATGTTCAACATCTTAGTCATCAATCTTAGTACGACTCGGTAATGCGACCTCGACTCGACAATGCAACTTAGACTCAACAATGCAACTTAGACATCTTAATCATGCATGTGGTACCATATTGAGTATAAATATACTCCTAGGGCATAAGCCCTCGTCGCTATTGAGCATAAAGATACTCCTAGAGCATAAGCTCTCGTCGCTATTGAGCATAAAAATACTCCTAGGGCATAAGCCCTCGTCGCTATTGAGCAAAAGCTCCTAGGGCATGAGCCCTCGTCTCTGGGTGCATATGCATGGACTCAACTTCTTAAACTTAGACCTCTCAAATAAATTCCAATAATTGGATTACAACATCGTAAATCTTATAACAATACATGCAGCTTTTATTTAATAAAACATGGCAGCATGGCAGCAATCAACATCTCAAACCTAGCAAAATCGTAAACATTCACATACCTCATCTATTGTAATTCATGAAAGCATATACAAATGCATAGGTCACAATAACAAATCAAATATTCAGTTAACAGCTCTACATTTCTTCTTAATATCTCAGTATTTAATCCAATCCAGGGTTAATCTCATAATCAATTGTGCGACAAGAGTCGCATTATTCTAATGGTAGTCTGGTACAGAACTACTCGCTATGGCGAGTGGAATCCTCGCCTTGCGAGCCATCAGGGGTACTGCTCGCTATGGCGAGTAGGGTTGCTCGCCTGGCGAGCCATCACGGGTAGCTCGCTATGGCGAGTGGGGTTGCTCGCTTCGCGAGCCTTCTCAAAGGTTGCTCGCTATGGCGAGTGGATTGCTCGCCTCGCGAGCCTACTAGGGGTAACTCGCTATGGCGAGTGGGTTGCTCGCCTCGCGAGCTCATGAAGAGCACTCGCCGTGGCGAGTTGATTGCTCGCTGTGGCGAGCTGCGATAGAACAATTACGGGGTTACGAGGGTTTTCACCCAAAACCCCAAATTTCATCCTAAACCTTCCAAATTTCGACTATAATGATGTACAAGGGTTATTCTAAGGTCTGTAAACAGTTTTCTACGTCATCGGTACAGTTTCTCATCATCTAATCACCAATTCATCACTTTTTAACCTAATTCTTAGTTCTTAAAATTCTCGTGAACAATTCCTAAACATGTTAACTATAATCATGAATCATAAGCTTAATGAATTGCAATGCTAGGCTCACCCTTACCTTAGAGAATTGAGCAGCAGCCTCCCTTGTTCTTCTCTCCTGCTTTCTCCCTTTTTCTCCCAAAAACTGAATTGTACGTACTGTCCAATTCTAAACCTAATTTTCCTTTTTAAACCACTTCTATTTTATTTTATCTTATTCCACTTAATCCCTCATAATTCTACTTAATTCGAAAACAGCCCCACAACTTAATATTTGTTTTATTTCCAACCCTTATTCTATTAAATAACAAAATAGACCACCTAATACAATCACAACATAACACATAAATCACATAAATATATTCTAACTCGACAAATTAATTAAATAATTGAGACGGGCGTTACAGAGATCGAAAAACCGTTCAACTGACCTGTGTTAACCGACATCCGACAAAACCGACACCCGACGAAACCGTCACTTAGAACGGACGGAAATGGGCACAGACGGAAATGGGCTGGTGTTTTAAGGCTGCCGGTTAATTCGGTGGACAGCTTTCAGCCTGAAAACCGGCCGCCACCGACCGTTGTCCACCCCTAGTAGAGAGATTAAATTGCCTCTCAAATTAGCAACTAGAACAAAAATGTTGAATCGTACATTGTAGGGAGAAATAGAAGTCTTTAATCCTCTTCTCAAAAAATATGAGCCGTTTGCTTTTCATTTAAAATACGAGCCGTTTCCTCCGGTGATTTAAATAATAGCTAAAAGCTTAACATCAAAATAACTTTTCCGGCTTAACAATTTCGGCATATTTGCCAGTTGAGCTAGGATTTTTTTTTAAGAAACTAAGCGAAATATATTAAAGAAACAATCAGTCCCTCAAACACAAGGTGTGACGAAAGGATCTGAAAAGTATTAATTACAATACAGTAAGGCTATTACCAGCCAAAAAGCAAAAAACAGACATTACATAACTGTCTGTAAACAACATAAAGGGTTTTGTCTCCAAAAGGAATAGTCAAAAGTGAACGTGATGAAGTTTGATTTCAACCACCAATACGTTTGAATTTTAACCCTTTCAATAAGAGCTTCAAGATGATCAAATTGATTTTGAAAAATTCTCCTGTTGCGATCTTGAACTAGGACTTGCGGATACCTTCTTTTTTGCTAAAGAAAAAAAGAATATCCTTATTCGTTAAAGAGTTATATCCAGTGTTATAGACCGATATAAACTCTAACCGAAAACTATAGCATAATTGTTCTGAGTATAACTAGAAGACAATGCATAACCCCAGTTGGTAAGACCGAGATTCAAACTCTATATTAAAATTTTAACTACTCGAATACTTAATCAAAAAACAAAATAAAATTGGTTGGCCTAATAAAATTGGTTGACCAATACATGAAATGATTGAATTAACAATCATTTTTAAAATTCATGTTAGTATATCTTAGTTAATAGGAACATTGCGATATGTAAATGTTGAAGTTCAAACTCCATTTATTCATCTTAAAAGTGAATTTTTAACACTAAACTATTTGATAAAAAAACCATTTCTTATAAAATAAGTAACATAAAGCATCCAGGAACTTAATACTTTTAGAAATACTCAATATATGGGAAGCACACAAAAGCAATACATGCAAGGTTTCCTCGGAAGTTAAAAACCTAATAATGCAGCTTGCAAGTAAAATTTACAATAAAATGACATTGGGCAAGAGACTAAAAACATAAAACAAATCCAAAGCAAATTTAAGAGGTGACAAAATTCTTACTAGATGTAAATATTTGCAGGCAGATAGTCATATCTTAGCATAAAATTCATAGTCCAATAGAGAATATTCAATACATTAAATGATCTTGTCCATTATAAAATGTATTTAGTTCCTTAATCATATACCACATTTTAACTGATCGTTAGTGAGGTCCACGACATCATCCTCACCACCTCATGACTCTTATCTTCAATTTGATATGAAATTATCTAAAAAAAGCAAACAACTTAAATACCGTTAAATATCTGGTAATTGTAATATTTAACCTTGTTGTGCATTGATTCAAAACCTGTCTGAATCAATTCAAAAATGATTTTTTTTTAAGAAACCTACCATAACTTCGTGAATGTATGTGTTGTTAATTAAATAAAAAATAAAACACGATTAATATACCATTTATATTAAAAATATTTTTAAAAAAATCACACACAATTGAGCTTATCTGATTCTCATGAATTAAACATGACATTTAGATTTATGTATTTCAATCACAAAAAACACAACCAACCAGATGTATAAACAACATATATTTTAGGCTTAAATATGTAAATCATCCTTGTAAGTTCGTGTGTTTTTGGTTTTCGTCCATGTATCTTTTTTTGTTCTAAAACAAACTCTGTAAGTTATAAACGTTTTGGTTTTGGTCCCTGCCGTCATCATCTGTTACAAAAACGTCTATGTTACAAACAGAGGATGACACGGCGACACGTGACATGACAGACGACGTTGATGTGTCGTTCCATATCCTGAGTCACAAAGTTAGAGGGACCATAATCAAAAAACAAAATTCGCAGAGGGACGAAACTCAAAAATTCACAAAAAACTTCATTTTTATCATCTTCCTTCATTTTCTTCTTCATTCATCTTCATCAACAATACAAATTCATAAAAAACTAAGGAAAAAAAACAATACTAAAATTAACAACAACACATAATATCATCTTCTTCTTCTCATCATTGCACCACTAAAATTAACAACAACAACACATAAAATTGAATACAACATCTTTAGTAATATGGGTTGCTTGTTCTTATAGACAATGGCTTAAGGTTAAAACGAAGTTGTTCTTTTTTACATGAACCATGTTCTAACACATTCCAAAACACCATAAAGGTTTCTCCTTTCACGGTTTTTCCATCATCCTCTCAATATTTTTGTGTTCACTATTATTAAGTGAGGGTCAAAGAAATAGTTTAGATTTTTCTTTCTTATTAGGGAAAAATTGTGGTATTTCATAGAGAAATTGTTGGTGGATTTTTTAGATTTTGTTGACTAAGTTTCTGAGTTTATGGTGTAATCGAGAGAGAAAATAAAAAAAACATTCACATTCCAACACCATAAAAAACTCTTTTCTTCTTCTTTGTTCTTCATCCTCTATCAATCTTTCTCTATGCCAACATTTTTTGTTTCTTTCATGTTCCCCTTCTTTTTTTTGTCCAAAGTCCACACTCCCTATTCCTCCTTCTTCATTTTCATTTTTTCTACTCTACGAAAATTCAATTGAAGTTGTTGTAATTTTTGGGTTATGTTGTAGTTGGTTTGCTTTTTGGTTCTATAAAATGTAATGGGTTAAATCGAAAATGGTGGTAGATGCTTCTCAACAATCATCATCGGCAGATTAAATTTTGAACTCAGATGATGTTGATAAAATTTTGAACTTGGATTCAATTTTGATTTTGGATGGTATTCATGCCTTATTGGGTTAATATTAACGAATTGATGGGTTTTAAGAGAAGAAGAGATGAAAATTGAGATTTTAAAAACATAATTTGAGTTTTTAATTTTTGATTTTCTGGGTTTTTAATGTTTATGGTGAAGATGATATGAAGATGAAGAAGGGTATGAGGGAAGAAGATGAAGTTTTCTATTAATTTTTGGGTTTGGTCCCTGTGCGAATTTTGTTTTTTGATTTTGGTCCCTCTAACTTTGTGACTCAGCATATGGAACGACACATCAACGTCGTCTGCCACCTCACAAGTCGTCACGTCATCCTCCGTTTGCCACATGAACATTTTTGTAACAGATGATGACGGCAAGGACCAAAACCAAAACGTTTATAACTTACAGGGGTTGTTTTAGAACAAAAAAAGATACAGGGGCGAAAACCAAAAACACGCGAACTTACATGGACGATTTACATATTTAAGCCTATATTTTGTAAAGAACACATATTCTTCTTATTCTTCATGTTTTGCATATGACTATGATAGTCATGCATTTCAATCACAAATAAGAACACCAACTACATACTCAAACTACGAATATATTTTATATTTTATAACTATATAGATCTCCCACATTTTTCTTGTATTAAATGTGACTCATTGACTCATGCATATCGAGTGAAAATAAATATTATATATGCTAGAAATATAAACTGCTTCTAAATTTTAACCCCTATTAAATTTATTATTATGTATCTTTTATCTATCAAATAGCTATGTTTTTTTTATATAAATAATCGTATAAAATTTTGTTATGTTCTATTGTTTTGTGGATATATTATAAATTACATCATTTGTCCATTTCAAATTATAAATAACATTATTGACCATCTTTAAATCAGACGAGGAACATCAAAACAAAAATATTTACTCATCGTTCATTTGTTTTCATATACTCCTTTGCATTTTCTTCTTTTTCTTTCTTTTCACAAATGCATAAAATAAAATACACTTTTGCAAACACATGAACACAAAAAATTGTTATTCCTCTAACTACTAACATATGCTATTATAAAAAATAAAAAATATTTCACATCTAAAATGAGTCTTGGGTGGTCGCCCATCCCAACCGTAATGCCATAATTGTTTACATGTCCTTGCTTTCTTTTTGTGTACCTTGAAATGCTTCTTGGTGTCCATCTTTAGTTAGTAGAACTACAACAATTTCATATTTATAATGTGCAACAAAAAATCATATTTCATACGTACATGATCTCATCTAATCGTGACTCAGACAATTCGAGATAATTCGGACGATTATTGTTTACCTCTGCTAAGAGATAACTGACAAAGACTCAACAAATAAGCTGAGTAAGATATGAAGAAGTTTAGTCACTATATTTGTAGGGTGGGTATCCCACTTAGCATCAACATTCTTTAATGTACACAACTCTCATATGTTACGTTGGTTTCCGTAGCGTTTAGATTTGAAGAAAAAAACTTATTAATCATGGGTGGGTGGGGCAACATCACTTGGTGGAGCAAGTAATGATTTTTTCACATAATATACAATCTCAGTCTATTTTTCAGTTTATTTTTCAAGGACTAAATTCGTTATAATAGGTTATGAGGACCTCCATCCAATAAACAATGTAAAAAGTATCAACACCATATTTTATATGATGTGGAACTTAAATTTGTCTCTATACATAATTGAATATTTTACAAATTTAATTGCACAACAGTATCAGTATCAGAACAACTACAAAATTTACAAGTCAAGATTAATAGACAATTTTATCAAATATAACACTAAAATCAATCAATATCAAGGTTTCTATTATGAATTTTAAATTATTTATTAATCTTTACAATCAAAAGTATCACCTTGGTTTCTTGCTACTTAAGAACTATCATTGCTCTAAGTTGCAGGATTCCACTAGTTAGCGACATTTCCAACTTTAAAACATTTGGCGTTGACATATCTCATCCTGAATCTAGAGAGGATATTTGTACATCCATTGTTGTCGTAAACATTTCAAACTCCTATAACTCACATCTTGTAATACGTTCGTTCTATTATGACTATTGTTATTCTGGTTGTATCCTCCCAAGAGTGGCCAAAAGTGACATAATTTGCAGGATTGGTATGTGCTCAGCCTCCTCGCGAGGAACTTATTGAAGATCTTTTCAAATGTTGGAACGATCCTCATAATGATATCGTTTATGTTGGCATGATAAGATATTTTAGTAAGACCTCTTATAAGCATTATCATTTTGCATTTATCACCTTTAATCGTTAATATCAGCATGCCTATTTGGGTCGTAAAATGATGTGCTACTGTAGAGAGCTCTTGCTCTCATTTCAAAAAGCAACTGGTAAAATAAATACTTTAGGATAATATTTTGTGGGCAGGCAGGAGTGATTTGTTTTGGTCATTTAAGAAAATTTCCTACAAATGAAGTTGGAGCTAAATAATTTTAATTGAGACAATTTTAAATATATAATGATATTCAAGGAGACGGGATAAGTGAAGGAGTTCTACCAGGTTTGGCTGTAGACGAGCTTGACGCCATTCATACGGTACTTGAACATAATATCTCAAAACAGATACATTGGTGGTGTAAAGATGGTTACTCCATTTGTTCCACTAGTCGGGATTACGTGCTGTATTCCTTACCCATGTGTATGAGCTCAAAATAAAAAAAGTACTGATTGGTAAATAACACTCCATGGTGTGTTGAATAACGTGTCTATATTTTAATTACTTTTATTTTATAATAATTTAAAGTTGCTTTGATAAATTTTATTAACACTAGAACAAATGTTTTTGCTAACCAACCACGATTAGAGTCGTTGACATCCGTTAAAAATACCCCAAGATATCACCACAATTAGGTCATTTGGACCAATTATATATAGGACTAAACATCGAGTCAGCAACAACAAATCTGTTTTTTTATAAGGTTAGATTGCCTCTCAAATTGAGCTAACATTTAGGTGACATTGAGATATTAATGTCATGTGACATTGGTCAACCACAATATTAGACGCGTACACAAAATTCTTGTGAGAGGGAGAGAGAAAAAAAAACCCACTTGTAACATTGTGGTTGACCAATGTAATAATATCACCTAAGTGTTACCCCTCAAATTGAAGACTATATAAAAAAGGGTTTTGCTAACCATTGCCTCCATGACAATAGTTAAAGATTTATAAATAGAAATAATTCACAAGTTTTATGTAAAAAAATGTTATTTTGTAAACTTTCAATGTCTTGAATGCATCATTTTCAATACAAAACTTCCTTTTTAAACTTCTTAACCATTGGTCAGGCCAATGGTTAGCATTTCCGAATGAAAAATGTTGAATAACTTGAAAAGTAATTCCTACATTAAAGGCAAAATGAGCGGTCCTTAATCCTAGCCTTTTGCTATTCATTTAAAATTCACTTTTTCATATCTTCCATGATTTATTTCCATGACTTGTTCATTCTCTTCACGTTGAAAATCATGCAATTCCTCCGTTGATAAAACACTAGCAAAAGCTCAACATCAAATATGTTTTTTAAAGAGTTATATCCAAACAGTAACATGTATTGCTCTATGAGTGGAGTCCGGCGGCTCTGGCGGTGGCGGTGGCATGACTCTGATATGAATTCTCCATAAACAAACTGATATTGCTGGTCCATACCAATGGGTAGCAACTTAAAAGAGTGACTATATCAGAATTGTTCACATAAGAGTTGATACAGTCAGTCCAAACCGTTGTGTAGCTATTTAAAAGGATGACTAGTGCAACAAATAATTGATTTTGCAAAGAATTCAAAAATCAAAATTGGTTTGTTGGATAGAAGTATCCTTAACCTGTGCTTAACAATATTCCCATTCTGGACTAAGTTGGAGTTTTGATTGATGCTAGAATTAGAAAGGAAGAACTGTTTAGTGACATTGGTTATATCACTAGTGCAAATAACATTAACTGGGTATGCCTCTAGTTGCTGACAATTAATCAAGCAACATACAAGTAATCTATAGTGGTTAACTGGAAAACCCTATTGGATCATACATACGAAACCAACTTATTCAAACCAATTATAGCCCAACAACCAATAAAATTATACAATGCCACAACAACCTGTGCAGGCAACCTCTCAAACCTGTTGAATGCATATTGAATACCTCCGTGCTTAGTATATAGAACAATAAGAGTGCTTCCACTAACATCATCAAACTCACAAAATAACAATTCTTTCCCATCCAATACACTAGCTGTTATAAACCCCACATTTAGTGAATCTGAACAAACCACAGTCATCTTCCACACTCGAAAGATGTAGATAGCAACTTTGTGTGCAAAGGATTCTGAGCATTTCACATATAGAATTAATGTAGTAAATGGCACAAAATCAAGCTCCAAAATACTATCATCATACCTATTCCCATCCACCAAATCTTCTTTGAGAATGCAATGATCATAATCCGTTGATAACTCTGTTTTGATTACCATCTTGTTAGCACAAACAATTTCCACACAAGAAAGCAAAACAGTGATGTCCACATCTCCGTGAATGGCATATGGTGGCTTCGTAGGTGGTAGAGGCATCATGAGGTTACATATCACATGAAGTTCCACAATAATCTTCTGAAAACTTCGATCCGGAGGCTTTGGAGGCGGCAATGGTGGTGGATCAAAATTTGAAGACGGTGATTTGATTAATATACTGAAAAGATGAACCACAACTCCTTTGCAACTACTCAAATCAAACACCAGAATTGCTAAATTTGGCGTGTCGACAAAACGAGTGATACCTTTGGGGAAAGCATCTGTGATTTCATTGAGAAGAGGCATACGAGCAACTGGTGTCACAGATTCCACCGTTGAGGTTCTCAAACCAATCGATTCCTCAACTGATTGTTCATCACTTGGTTCTATGGACAGAAGAGTTTCTTCCGAAGTCGGAAGCGCCTTGTTCGTCGATTCAGCAACATCGATCTCCTCTTGCAACAACTCAAGGATTCTCGCACACGACTCGCGAAATTCACGTGCATATTCAGCCATCTGTGAATTGTGTTGTTTCGATTCAACCATGAAAGAAATGAGTTGAGATGGCTGTGTTAGAGTTTTTTCAATTGAGTTCTGAACACCATGGGAAGAGCTTCCGGAGAAGTATTGGCGCCGCTGATCCATTTTAGCTTCTAGTCGGTCGCTATGGTGTAACCAAGTCCTTCCAAATAAGCAAGTTGTGCCCATCGAGCGTTATGCCAAGTGTATTTTCTCATATGATATTTTGAATCATAACATACTCACACTTCCCCCCGTGACTTGCTTGAGCTAAAACAAGTTACAAACTTACCCTTGCCTATATACAAGCATAGAGCATGTTCCCTGTTTAAACACAGCACACACCGCTAGTTTCTAATACCTGCAAATTTAAGATTTAAGACACTAGACTTCTACTGAAACACAATATGCACCACTAGTTTCTAGTACATGTGAATTCAAGATTTAAAACACTAGATTTCTATTGAAACACAACACACACCACTAGTTTCTAATACCTGCAAATTCAAGATTCAAGACACTAGATTTCATATCACTGTGAAAATAATCCCTCATATTAAACAAAATTTCCTACTGTTGCTGAGATAAGACAACATTCATAGTGCATTACACTTTAAACACAAAGAAATACTAACTAGAAATAAACAATAATACAAAATACTCATCATAGAGAGCATGTTTACCCTTTCCTTCACTCTCATCTTCCAAATCACCATCACCAACAAGCCTACTTTCAACATCAGACTGTTTAGTCACCACAACTGCCTGTTGCGAACCACTTCCAGTCACCGATTGCTGATAAAGAACACCCCCAACAATCATAAAAAGCAAACAAAACAAACCAGCAGGACTAGCATGCTTATCCCAAATTGTGACATTAATTGCCACTGACGAATATTCCTGGATCAGCACAAGGTTCACCACAAGGGACCATCATAGAAGGGAAATCCTGAATCCTTCGCCATGAATGTGTGCCCAGAGTGAAGACATTAACATGAGATTTGCTAACCCAAATGCCATCAGAAAAAACATCATAGTAAAAAACAGAAATAACCTTGTAATTATTAACGAAAGGATCATAACCAAATGATAATAAAGATCGACCATGTTTATATGGAATATCCAGATAGGGTAATTCCTAGGATTTTCTTATTGAAGGGTTCCAAATAGCGGCGAGACGATCATCAATCTTGAAACAAAAGAGACCGTCACAAGAACCAATGAAAAAAAAAGAAAGAAGTGTTGAGTTGAGTAGGATTAGAGGTGAAAATATAATGTAGTGGAAGAGATTAGATTAAACTCGTCTAAGGACATGCATTCGATTATTGACATGTGAAGGTGTTTCTTGGTGAATTCGGAATCTTTTGAGATAAGAAAATTCCATGATTTGCAGACGCAACGGAATTGTTGGAGGAACTTCACTGGTAGTCTACATAGGATTTCGGCCACAAGATCCATCGGAAGTTCAGTCACCGGTGCCTGGTCGTGGAATAGAGAATTCCAAAAGTTGCGGATGAACTTCACTGGAAGTGAAAGGCTTCCGGTAGAGGTGGTCTTTGACAATGTCACTGTAATCTAGTTCCGGTGGAGGTGTGGCAATGATAATAAATTTTTCATTTTTTATCTTAAATGTTCATAAATTAAGTCCTTTGAAAAAGTTAATTTCTTTTTGAAATATTGGTCATAAATTTAAATTTTTTCTATTCTTTTTTGGATTCGTCCCTGTTCTCAACCTATTCCAACTAAAGCTAATTTATTTAGGAGAGGAGTGCTTCAACACAATGATCAAAGGTAAAGAGTCTCACCTTCATAGACCATTACCAAGAGCATCTGGATGGGATTATAGTTATTGATTACTCATGCTATCATACTAAGAACTATTGATTAATCAAATCCTTAGCCATTTTAAATCTTATGCATCAATATTTTGAATATATTTTAGTTTTGGTTATACCTAACAACTTGTTTATTTGTTGATATCATGTTATAGGACACCACGTCACTTTCCCAACTTCTTTTATTACATACTTTCACAGGAATTTAGTGAGAAATGTTCCAGTATATTCAGCAAGACCAGATATAGTTAAGAAGGCCTTGAAGTATGTACATTATGCTTCCCTAAACAAACTTGGTTGTAAAGAGCTAGAGTTGCTCATTGTCATTCTTCCGGACAATAATGGTTTTATGATTCTTAAGAGATTCTAGTACTTTACTACTTCATTTTGTTTGCATATACTCTCTTTTTAATTTTCTTCTCCCAACAAATTTGCTTCTCTTCATGTTCACAAGAAATTTTTTGCAGAACATTTCTCTTGTCATATTTTATCTCACATTTTCTCCTTGTGCTGAAGAAACCAATTCTTCCTTCAAGTGATCTAAAAAATATTTGTGAAACAAGTTTGGGGCTAAGAAGATCTAATACATATTCAAGATTAGTAGACATTATTTGTCAAATATAGCACTAAAGATCAATCAATATCAAGGTTTATATTATGAATTTTAAATGATCTATCAATCTTTACAATCCAAAGTATCACCTTGGTTTCTTGCTACTTAAGAATTATCACTTCTATATTCCCACTTTTCACTTATTCTTCATTTTTTGTTATACAAAAGCAATATAATTTTAGATGGGGGGAGGGAACACCTTACTTTTGGATGCTCTAAGTTGCAGGATTCCACTGGTTAGTGACATTCCACACTATATAACTTTTGTCCATCCGTTGTTGTTGTTGTTGTAAGCATTTCCAAACTCCTATATCTCACAACTTGTCCTGTGTTCGATCTATTATGACTAATGTTATTCGGGTTATATCCTCCCATGCCTAGCCAGAAGCGGAACATTCGGGCTATATCCTCCCACGCCTAGCCAGAAGCGGAAAAATGCAGGATTGGTATGTGCTCAGCCTTCTCACAAGGAACATATTGAAGATCTTTTCAAATGTTGGAACAATCCTCATAATGGTATCGTTTATGTTGGTATTATCAGGCATTTTATTAAGAGCTCTTATAAGCATTAGAATTTTGCATTATTACCTTCAATCATTGACATCAGCATGCCTATTTGGTTGGTAAAATTTGTGCTACTGCATAGAGCTCTTAGGATAAAATTTTGCATGCAGGGGTGATCCGTTCTGGTCATTTAAGAAAATTTCTTGCAAAAGAAGTTGGAGCTAAATAATGATATTTACAGAGATGGGTAAGTGAAGGACAATATTCTACCAAGTTTGGCAATATGGTGAGCTTGACGCCATTAATAAGGTACTTGGACATAACATCTTGAAACAGTTACATTGGTTGCATAAAAATGATTACTATTTTAACCTTGATCGGGCTTTAAATTTAGAAGTATGTGACGGCCGGATAGAAATGGTTACTCCATTTGTTCCACTAGTTAGGGAAATCCACGTACATGACACTCTTTGATGCATGATAACTCTTTATCACACACTATTCCTTAACCCATGTGTATGGGTATATCATTGGGATCCCAATGTAATATAACATTGGCAATGAAGGTGTGTCACATAGGAATGTCTAAAGAGGAAAGAGAAAATATATGCATGTGAAGTGTTATATAACACACCTTCATTGGGTCCTATTATATATAGAACTAAACATCGGGTCAGCAACAACAAATCTGTTTTTTATGGGGTTAGATCGCCTTTCAAATTGGTGACTACATAAAAAATGTTAAATAATTTGAAAAGTAATTCCTAAATTAAAGGCAAAACGAGTAGTCCTTAATCCTAGCTTTTTGCTATTCATTTAAAATTCACTTTTTCTATCTTCCATGATTAATTTCCAGGACTTGTTCTTCATTCCCTTCACATTGAAAATCATGCAATTCCTCCGTTGATACAACACTAGCAAAAGCTCAACATCAAATATGCTTCTTTAAAGAGTTATATCCAAACAGTGACAGTTCAGGAATTTATGAAACTGGAAACTAAAAAATGCAATCCAATGTTAAAAAATTCGATGTAAACTGTAACTGAAAATCATCAAATAATCGGTCTGATTGTCACTAGAACATAATCAGTTGGACTGATATATTTTAGCCATGGAGCCTGTTGCCTTGACCAACACATAAAATAGTTGAATCAACGGTCATCTTTTTATAAAATAAAATAAATAATGATAATAATAAATAAATAACAGGAAGAATCTGGGAACTTAATTCTTTTGAAAGTACTTCATATACACCAATAGATGAACCCTGAAGCATTCAATATTGTGCGATTATTTGGTTGTTATATGGTGAGAGATCCTAAAATGGTATGAAATCCCAGTTACATGTACCATCTTTTTACTACTATAGTTCATTTCACCAGTTCTCTACTAATAGTTAGTATATCCACGACTATTACTCTACGAAGAACGTAGGCTAGCAAAATCTGATAAACAATAGCAAAACTCATGGAAAAGAACAATTAATAACAATTTTCCTTTTGATGTACTAAATAGTCAAGTGACCCATCAAAAAGGTATCATCCTACACATGCCGGCCAATTTCTAATTAGCATTCAAATCTACAAGATAACAACAGCATATGCACTACCAGCTTGCAACGGATAAACACAACTTGTTTGGTAAATTAAGGCATTATTATGCTCTAACCTTCTACTGAACACGAAGACTAAATCAAGAGAACTTTCTTGACAGCAAATTGCAACAACAGAGTTTCCTTTAGACATGGAAAAACACATCAACATGAGCGATAAATTAACAGTGCTGCTGCAGCTATTTGTGCTACATAAGGACAATCTAATACCACAAAATTTGTAGTCAAAATTCATAGTCAGCTATTGAAGACTACTAATAAGATGAGAAGCACAAAAAAGCAACATAGACAGGGTCTCTTCAGAAGTTAAAAAGCGAATAATAGCTCGCCAGTAAAATTTACAATAAAATGACATCAGGCAAGAGACCGAAAATATAAAACAGATCCAAAGCAAATTTAGGAGGTGAATATAGCTTAGAAATGAAATTGTTCCAACTGTTCAAAACACTAATTGATTTTTTACTATTTCTTCTTTCTTTTAGAAATGCTATGTTATTGTTACCCTCCAAAACAAAGTGGTCGAGAATTGAACCAACCAACACAATAATGAAGTTAACTTTATATGGTTGTAGTGCTTGCAACTAAACTTAAAAAACAACATTCTGCCAACAAAAATATTCAGTAGAATGAAAACAAACTGAATATGAAATTGATTTAATTATACTAAGCAAACAACAATTTGAACAACATATTTCTAATTGAACCAATTTATTTGTCTAAATCAAGCTGATCATGTAATGAAAACATGGTCATTCTTCAAACAAAAGTACTCAATGGAATGCGAAAACTTATAATAAAGAGAAAGGAAATTGCTAAAAGTAGCTACATTACGCAAACAAAGGAGGCTCACATTCTGGGTTGTTGTAAACAAAGCAAGCTGTGCATCAAACTATAACGAAGATAAGTAAAAAAAATTAGCAAAAGGAGCAATGTCAAGCAAGCTAATAGTAACTAGAAGCTTCGAGATAAGAACAATAGCTAAAATATTGCGATAATTATATAATGAGTGTAAATAGCTTAGAAATGCAATTTTTCCAACTTGTCAAAACACTAATTGATTTTTACTATCTCTTCTTTCTTTCAGAATGTTAAGTTATTGTTGATGTTACCCTCCAAAACCAATATGTTTTCATTCCTAGATGCTATTTCAAACGCGCCTGTATCAATTGGATTTCCAATATGACTGAACAATATAATTATACAGCATCACACATCTTGGAATTGGGTCATATTCATACTCACACTTCCCTCGTGACTTGCTTGAGCTAAAACAAGTTTCCCACTCACCCTTCCCTATATACAAGCAGAGAGTATATTTCTTTCAAAATGTTATGTTATTGTTGATGTTACCCTCCAAAATCAATATGTTTTCATTCCTAGATCCGATTTCAAATGTGTCCACCGAATAGTTGTCTCAATTGGATTTCCAATATGACTGAACAATATAATTATATAGCACCACACATCTTGGAATTGGGTCATACTCATACTCACACTTCCCTGACTTGCTTGAGCTAAAACAAGTTTCACACTTGCCCTTGCCTGTATACAAGCAGAGAGTATATTCCCTACTCAAACACAACACACGACACTAATTTCTAATACCTGCAAATTCAAGATTTAAGACACTAGATTTCTAGTGAAAGACACCACACACCACTAGTTTCTAATACCTGCAAATTCAAGACGCTAGATTTCATATCACTACGAAAATAATCTCTCATATTAAATAAAATTTCCTACTGTTGTTGATATAAGACAACATTCATAGTGCATTACACTTTTAACACAGTCAAATACTAACTAGAAATAAACAATGATACAAAATACTCATCATAGAGAAGCATGTTTACCCTTTCCTTCACTCTCATCTTCAGAATCACCATCACCAACAAGATTACTTTCAACATCAGACTGCTTAGTTATCACAACCGCCTGTTGTGAACCACTCCCTGTCACCGATTGCTGATAAAGAACACCCCCAACAATCGTAAAAAGCAAACAAACCAAACCAGCAGGACTAGCATGCTTATCCCAAATGGTCACATTAATGGCCACAGTCAGAAACTTATTCACAACCCCAGTAACGGTAAACGCCGTAGCAGAAACAGCTTTTCTAGCAGCAAATCCAAAGAAACTGATCAACAAACCAAACACACAAGACAACGAAACCGCCAAAAACGCGTTCACATCAAACAAACTCCCCGTACTCGATCTCAACGCAGCAAAAACTTCAAAATTCTCACCAGTCAAAAACCAAAAAACAGGAGCAATCATCAATGACAATACATTATTATAAAGTACAAAACCCCAAGTATTCAATCCAAGACTCATGACCATATGCTTAATATAAACCATCTCAGTAGTAATGGTAACCAAATAAGCAAAAGCCCAAGAATAAGCCGTGAGTGTAAAACCAGAATCAGTAGCGACATAACCAACAGCACCAGCAAGAATAACAACCAAGGACAAAAAGGTAAAATTAGACGGAGAAGGTTGACCGCGAAACGCAGTATCAGCAAGAGCAACAAGAAGAGGGGTAAGAGATCTGAAAACAATGAACGTATCAACGTTAGCGTGACGAAGGAGATTGGTATTGGTGAAGATTGCTAAGAAGAAAACGAGTGCTGCAGGGAAGAATTTCTTGGCGATTGGAATAGTGAAAGGATCGTGATTAAGAAACCCTAATTTACCTAAAAGGTAAACACCGAGTGAAGAAGTGAGATATTGTAACGCTGTTAAGAGACCTGGGTAGTTGAATTGAGTTATAGCGTATTTGTTTATGATTGCTAATAAACTTGAACAGAGTGCATAACCGATTACTAAGCCACTTGTGGCGTAGTGTTGTTGCTTCAATGTTGTTGTTGATGACATTTTGTGGTTGATGGTGTAGAAGAATGTGGGTGATGGTGTAATGAGGTTATATATGGAAAATTAGAATTAGAATTAGAATATTGGGGATATGAATGGGGTTTGATTTTGTTTGAAAATGAAAATAAAAAGTAGATCACCGACAGTGAGTGAGTGAGTGATTGGAGATGTGAGGAGGAGATTGTGATGTCAGTGTAAATGTGAATTGGGAACAGAGGGAGTACAGGAAGAAAATGAAAGAGGAAAGAGGACAATTATTTCCTCCTCTGTCATTAGTCATTACTGCTCGGGAAAAAGATAATTAGACGTGTTTGTTTATTAAAGGAAAAAATTAAAATAAAATACACCAAGGACCATCTTTCTCAATAATCAAAAAGGTTAATCACTTCTCTTACACGAGATCGTTTGAGATTTTAAATAAGATTGTCAATTGTCAGATTTAATTTATAAATCCATTGAACTATGTATTATTATAGTCTCTTTTCTTTAATAACCGTAACGCCAAAACAAAATAAAAAATAAAAAATCTTCTTTTTCAATTATTTTGTTACAATTTCTTGGCTACAACTAGCTGTGACAAAACAGACTCGGTCCGTTGGACCAGCCCGTTTAATCTGCCATTTTAAGCGGGTTGGAGTGAGATTTTGAACTCATCTCTCTAGTTGATCTGCCCCTGTTAAGCCCGCTGAAAAAGCGGGTCGTAGCGGGGTGGAGCGGGCTTATTAAACTTTCTTTTTTTACTATTAGTGACCGAATTTTTAATTTACAAACCCCATAAACAATTGGCCCAAATGATACCAACCTAACCTCAAATTGTCCCACTCTCTGATAGTGATAAGTGTAACTGATTCACCACTAGTCCACTACCTCTAGAAAAAAAAATTAATTCACCACTTCATTATATTGAGACTTAGTTCGTGTTGTTGGGTTTATTTTGTAATTTGTTTTATGTTGGATGTTTGGTGATATTGAGACTTATTTTATGTTGTTGGATTTTTTTGTAATTTGTTTTATGGTGGATTCTTTTTTAGATTTGTTTAATGTTAGAGTCTTTATATTGAATTTATTGTTTTTATAATAGCAACGTATTTGTTAATAACAATCGATGAAAAAATATTAAAAAAATATACAGGCCAACCCGCCAACCCGCTAGTCCGCCTTTAGGCGGGGCGGGGTGAGAGTTTGAGCTCACCCCCTCAAGTTGGTCCGCCCCGCTTCACCCTGTTTTTGACGAGCTAATAGCTGACTGGACCTAAACTGGGCGGGCTAGCCCGTATTGCCATCCCTAGCTACAACATCTATGGATTTATTTGGTATTTAAATTAATAGTTTTTCTAAATAAATCTTTTATCTATTATTTAAAATTATAATAAGTAAATTATAATAATAAATCAAAAAAAA
Organism: Medicago arabica; assembly: GCA_946800305.1. Taxonomy (NCBI): domain Eukaryota; kingdom Viridiplantae; phylum Streptophyta; class Magnoliopsida; order Fabales; family Fabaceae; genus Medicago; species Medicago arabica. The sequence continues at coordinate 52,120,264 of OX326968.1, forward strand.
TTGGAGTGTATTTTTTAAATCTTCCTTACTCATAACAGTGAATATAATATATGTTTTACAATCAAATGTAAAATATCATTGTGATGCTTATCAACAAATATAAGAAAATGATACAGGTAAGGTGACATAAGGATGTATGTTAAGGTATGAAAGATGAAAATTTTGCACATAAAAAACGCCACATGTAAGTATGACCCGCTAATATATATTTAAGGTTTAAACATTTATCCCTTCAAAAAATGTAAATGTTTTTTACGGTGGATTATAGGGTGAGGGTTCAATCAAGTCCCTCACCGGTGAAGCACGAAAAATAAACCATCAAATTTAATCAATGTCTCAGATTCATCAAAAATAGAAGTAAGATCATCTACACATTTTGACATTTAATATTGTCCTTGGGACAAAATCCATTAATTAAGAAGTTTTTGATTCAAAGACCCTAATCAATTCTTCAACTCTCGTTCTATAATTCTTCATGATAGAGAGAAAGAGAAATTCACAAGAAAATTAAATAGATTATGATAGTGGCTATTCAAACTTCAGAACATGAGACGTTTAAGAATAACAATAGTGTTATGTTAATATAATGATGGTCAAGGTTTTTGCTACTATGTTATGGAAAATAAAATTTATGAGTCCAAAGGCAGCAACACTTGATGAACATACTTTACAATACTGGATCAACAAAAAAAAAACAATGTTTGACGGTTACATATATTGGATCTAAAAATTTGTGAAATTTGAAATTATGTGAAATTTAGATCTAAAATCCCTCAAACTCCTATAGATGATGATAAATGTTAGACAAATTGATGATCCTGATGTCTCATATGCATCAGTTGCACTTGTGTGTGTTTGGTGATGATGATAGGAGAAAAAAATTGGGTGTCATAACATGCAAATGTTTTTGCTTTTGTTTTTAATGAATCTCACTCATTGATTAAATTTGACGGTTTATTTTCTGTGCTCCACTGGTGATGGACTTAATTGAACCATCATCTTAGAATTCACCGTTTTTTATATATCACTCGCAATTTCTAAAATCATTGAAAATAAATTGGTGATCATTAAAAATAATCTCGTTCTTTTATGAAATACGATATGATAAAAAATATAAAATAAATCACGGAAAAGAAAACACTCAATTGTATTATTTTTTTTGGAGAAAAAAACACAATTTAATGAGAATTCTCTCTCTCTCTCCGCCGCCTATTTGATAGTTACACTCCACTGAAGCAATTGAGAATTATGAGCAGGGTGGTTACTAAAGAATGAAAACCCTGGTAATTGAGCGTTGCCGTTGAGAGAGAGTTACATAGATGAACCTTTAAATGAACGTCGAGAGAATATGTATTGCATGCACATGATCAAAATATAAAAGGTTACGATATATATCATATCCTTTCGACTTATTACCCTTTTTGGGTGCTCTTTACTTTTAATTTTATCAAGTGCTGGACACATTGGCATTGTATCTGGAAATGTTCTTTTTCATTCTCTTCATCTTCTATTAAGATCCTTCATCCTTAATTTACTCCAATGAGATTGAAATATATATCATTCATCTTATAATCTGCCAATTTACAAGCACAAGATAATCAATGGGTTGTAATTAATGCTAATTTATAACACATGATACTTTACTTACACCTACCTTGCCAACTCTCATATTCATATATTTTTTCTGGAATGTGTTGTAAACCTTGCCTGGATGCAACTTATGAAGACTTTTATAAAATGGAGTATTATGTTACTATTATGACGTAGTGAATTGGTATTGCCAATTTGTAACTTTAGTACATTGTATTCTAAGTCTCACAACATTCATACAAGTCTTATCAACTACGTTGAAACATCTTTTCAGCTTTGAATGGGAAAACTCAACCCTAATATTAAAAATAAACGATCTTCACTCACCCATTAATCTCATGACACCAGCTACTTTCAGACCACAGTGTACCATTATTCACAGCACTTGATTCTTCTGAATCACGGCTCCCTTCCACTTCTCTCGGCTACATTTCCATATTTGATCCATTTGTTTTTCGCCACTCCACCTCCTGTGTTGTTATTCTCAACCTTAAGAAAATGTCCCCATTCTCTTTCTTTCTCCACATAATCTGGTTCAAACTTTTTCATATAAATTTTTTCCATGTGTCCAATAACACCACATACATGACACATAATTCCAAGCTTCTCATACTTAAAAATTACTGAGGTAAGTAGGTAGACTACATCAGAAATTCAATTTCTTCATTCTTGAGTTTCAACGCAACACTCAATGCGATCAGTTCAGAGAGAGCAGGAACAAAAATCACGATTCTCGCACAACAGAAGCAATCATCAGTCCATAATATTTACCTATCCAAAAGTCACAAATGAAAATAATGTTACACTCTAACCATCTTCATACATCTAAAGTAAGTATTTGTTTAGCACACACAAACCAAACCAATTCATTTTTTAATTCTTTTACAAAATCAAGCGTCTCATATCTATGTTGACAAATAGCTGCGACAAGATAACAACTCAAATCAGTATGAAAGTCAATCAAACACAAATCCTTGAGTGGATAATTTTCAAGAGTATTAGAACAAACTAGTGTAATAAAAAATTGCGCGCAAATAACAATATTGGAAAGAAAAATAAGAAGAACAGAAAGAAGCTAATAACTATCTAAGACCTACACACAAATCAATTAATAAATAGGATCTACCTAGTTAGTTAGTTGAAGGCACATATATAGTGCAGAAACAAGAATACTAAGATTATGATATGGTATAAACCAGTTGAAAATTAGTTTTATGATAGGGTTAGAAAAATATTCAGAAATTTGAAACCATTTACTTTTGTGATTGAAAATATTAAAAGCCATTTACTGGTCAATTTCAAGATAATCAAAGAATGGAAACCAAAAAAAATAAAAATAACAGTTGTTTTAAGAGGATATGGTACCTTTCTATATGATATCCCTTAAGATGTTCGGAATGTGAGCAATTTTGGGCCAATTTTTACTTGATTCCGCCTCACATTCTTTAACCAACAGGGGACATCCGATGATTTGTAGGGTCTGTAATTTGGTGAGACGAGGCATTTCTTCAGGCACCGATGCTAAATGTGGGAAACACCTTATGGAGAGAAAAAAGATTATGCAACCAATTTTCTGGGATGTTATAGACAGCAAGTTTGCGTCCACCAATACACAGGGATTTGAGCATGTAAAGAGGAGGAAACGAGACACTCTGATTGTTTAGTGTTGCATTCAATGTCTCCACATGACTACCATTTACTCCAATCTCTTGTCATGTTTCGGAAAAGTAGGCATGCAAGTCTACTTCCGATCCTTCGATTGATAACTGAGATAGAAGAGGAAAAGGAGGGAAGGATGGATGGCGTGATTGTGTAGAGTTAATATCATCTCCTATCCTATACCATCCCCTCAACTCTAAGCAATACTCCAACTTGAGGGTCTCCATAGATGGGAAGAATTTTTCTGGAAAAAGAGGCTTTTCGTAATGTATGTATTCCAGCGTACCAAGGTAACTTACATGAAGTGACTTAAGGAATGGAAGATGTTTCAACGGGGGACAAACTGCAAACTTCCACAAAAAGTGAGAGAGATTTTAACAATATTTGTTAGTGAAGAAAGCCATTTTGAATGATTAATACCATTATACCGTAACACCTGAAATTCCCAAGGACTGATTTCATGCACTCGCAATTTCAATGTTTTTAGGCAAACAAGATTGCTTATATATTTGAAAAGATCCATCCAAGCCTTGCAATCATATATGTTAAGGCATCTATATCTAAATGCTTTAATTTTCCAATTGAACCAGATAGTCTCGTTAACGAAGAATCTGATAGTTTCAAGACTCACAAGCATTTGAAATTTCAAATGACTGACGATTCCTCCCCATCGAATCCTGTCTGAAAGGGAGACGAGGACAACAAAAAAGTTCTCAGCCTGCCTGCATCCAATGAGTCCAACAAACTAATTGCATTACGTTGAAACGATATATGCATGGGTCTTCCTACTGGTTCTTTTGCCTCGCCATCCAAAAAACGACAAAATTTTCCAGCTAGTTGCAGTGCGAGATCATGCATTTTGAAACTATGTATATTACCATCTCTGTCAATTCTTGCATATTGGAAAAATGACTTTGTTAAGAAATTCTTCAAGAATTGGTTACCAGCATCTTCCATGCGCTCAATATCAGGCAAACCTTCGAGATAACCTTGTGCCATGCACAGCTGAATTCACTCATCCTTCTCTATTTCCCAATCCTTAGGATATAGAGAGTAATATGCAAAGCATTGTCTGTGCTGAGGCAACAAGTTTCGATAGCTCAGTTTCAGAACCGGCATGATGCTAGTTTCAGAACCGGCATGCTATTAAGTTAATTAAAACAGTATTTTAAGTTAATTAAATTAAACAATGTACTATTAATAGATACAAATGACACACTGTGACTACTTCATCTGGGAGGATGACTTCATTGCGTCCCAAGCTACAATGGTTGAGTTGCAGGAAACCACGATTAAAAGAGATATGGAAGCCATGATAATTCAAATGAATAAGAATATGAAAGCCATGAAAATCAAATTAATAAGGATAAGGAACACAATTTTTGGACACTATTAAGAGAGAGATAAGAAAGCCCTGAACAATATAGTTTAATTCATACACAATTTTTCCCGTGCATATACACACTAGTTTTTTTTTATTAATTACATCTACATGTTCAAATCAAATAAAGTCACCAAAAATGGATCTATATGGACATTGATGACCTTCCCAGCATTCTGAAGTGGGCTTTCCTTTGGCACCACCTGCATGTACAAAACACATAACAAACACTCACAAAGACAGAGACATTGAACATGACACTGACAAGTTGACAACATAAGTAATTTGAAAAATGAAAGGAATTGAAATTAACTATATGAATCGGTTTTCGACACTGCCTTACTTGGCTCTGAAAAGGAATACTCATTCATTGGATTGGTTGATGTAAGCACTGTTTTTGTTGTCTTTGAAAGATTCACACTTGATTCCACCCCTTCAATAGAAATCCCAATACTCACTGATTTCTTGTCCAAGTTTGCAACCTGCACAAGTCATTAGTTTCTTTCATATGAGAAATTTTAGCGGAAGCACTTGCAATTACATCACAAGACGTGGAAATACTCATTTGTGTCCTTAAAATGTGTCATTTTTGTCCCTTAATGAATTGATATTATAAAAACACCATTGTTTGAGTGTATCTTCTATTAGTAATTTCATCGACCAAATTGATTAACAGTTGATGAATAAATTAACAAACAAAAGATGCATATGAGGACTGTTCTTCTAATTTGGGTGAACTCAGGGACTATAACGATAGATTCTAATATATTCAAGGACAAAAATGATTGTTGTTACATATGTAAGGTCGAAAAGTAAATAAGCTGAAGAGAACCTATTTACCTTAATCCTTAAAACTGATTTACAATCTATAGAAGATTTCCATGAAATTGCAGATGCAGCAAGTGTAGGAGAATTAGTCTGAAGAGCTGAATTTAAAAATGTGGCTCCACTTGATTCCTTGAAAAGCTTAATCAACCAATAGCTTGGAGTTCCATACACTTGGTGAGAATCAAATACAATTGCATCTGGAGTCCATCTAACCATCGAAAAATCAAATAATGATTGATTATCCTTTTTGGTTTGAAGAAAATACTTCACATAAATTAAATATATATGTGCAAGAAAAATACATATTAACAATTACATACCTTGTTATTTGCATTCACAAAGAGCGGCGCATAGTTAACCATGCCGACAACATCACTGCATTCAAAAAGAAAAATATTAAGGTAAGTTGTAAAGAAGTGAACTTGATTGAGAGCTCATATTCATTATCTACCTAATAGCTTAGTGTGTGAAATAAGAAATTACTAAGAAGTTTAGGTTTAACTAAACCTCTTTTTCTCTAAGCCAATAAGGAACCCAGCTTCTGCTACAGCTGCCAATAGGGTTCCATTTCCAGCATCTCCTCCATTTAAGGCATACTCACTCACAAAAGCTTGAACAATAGTTGAATTTAATTACGGAAAATAACTATCGAGAGGAGTAATTTACCATACAACAACAATATATGATTGGTCAAAATTAAAAGTTATTTAGTAACCACATAAGTTGAATATGCTTGATGAGGATCTTCAAACCTTAGGACCAACACGGTGCGAATAATCTAACTCTTTAGCGTTGTGAAACATATCATCGGCAGTTGGTGGGTATTGCTGACAAGAAAATATATAGCATTAGAAGGACAATTGCAAGTGAAGCAAATGAAAATGAAAGAAATTGTGCTAGTTAGGATATGTACATGGTAATCATACAAATCAGCAGGGTGGTTTAATGAGTGCTTAGAGGCATCACAGTTTGTGATGATTTGGATATCCGGATAGGCATGTTTGATTGCATCATAGAACGAAGGGTAACTTTCTGGTCAATTCAAAATACAAAGACGTATTAGGAAAAATAAATAGAAAAATAAGTGCAAAATTAACGAAATCAATAAAGGCATGCCTAGATAGAAAGGTCCGAGTTTGTCAATGTCACGGTCTTCATTTCCGATGCTACATATCTTATGTCGAAAGGTTTAGGGTGTCCCATAGAAGCTCTGATGGAACCCCACCTTGAAGTGGGACTTCCTATAGCAAACTCAATATCATCAAGGGCCTAAAAACATAATCAAGATTGGAAATGCTAGTCAATAATTATGAAAGTTTGGAAGAAAAATAATAGAAGCTGGGGAAGTTAATAAATAAATAGTTAAGTTAGAAAAAGAAGGCCATAATTGTACAAATGGTGAAATGGCAGAGACATTAACTAGTTCACTATGGCTGATACCTAAAATAAGATATATTTTTAAAAGATCAAGACACATTTGGTACCTCTATAAAAGGAAATTGAATCACCACTAATTCTTGGTCAAAAAAAGATGAAAAGAACATAGCTAGGACAAGAAGAATACCACTATTAGAAACCCATATTGGCAATTGAATGATTGGAGGGAGGTGTTTACAAAAAACTAAAGTTTAGTAAGTTCATTAGTCATCCGGCGTGATCTCTAAGTCATGGTTCAATTGGTTTGGCCAAGTATTTATCTTTTAATTCAGCCGCCATTTGGAAAAGATCCATACGGAAGCCATGTCCCTATGCCAAGAAAACAAAGTCATGAGCTTCAAAGTAACGGGAAGAAAATGGAAAGTGAATTAAAGCAAATCAATTGTAAAGACATTGAAATCGTGGTTTTAGAAAAAGGGTCTGAAACTACAATTGTGACTATGATGTCAACGTTTTTGATGTATCCATGATTGTATAGCAAGAAACTACAATTGTAGCTGCATCGACCGATATCAAGCTTATTAGAAGAAAAAAGAACCGGCAACTGCTATTGTGGGTACAATATCAAGGTTTTTATACCTCTGCAATCGTATAGAGACCGCGGTTGCAACCACATAAGTCAATGTCAAGATTTCTGAAAGAACAAGAAGGTCTGCTACTGCGATTTTGAGTATGATGCCTAAGTTTTTATGTGTACTTACTATATCACAATCATAATTGCAGATGCATTAACAGTATTTTACCACAATTTTTCTTTATAGAGCTACACAACTGTAAGCCTTTTACTCAAAACACTAAAAATCACTTAAATGCATACCTTATACGTGTCCAACGGCATAGCCGATACTTGGTCTAACCACACGATCCCTTTCCTGGTTGCTGTTATTTGAAGGCAAGAATAGTGGTTAGTTTCAGTGGCCTCCAGCACACGTTCCACCCTTCTCCATGATGATGCATTTACACCAACAAGCAACATATAGACCACACTATGTTATTATAATTTGTATTCAATCCCTCAATAAATAAATAAACGCAAAGGAAAATATAATTCATTGTGCGTAGAGAGTCTTTACAACCTGATGTCCCTTGAAGCCAATTTTCCACCATTCGTTCCAACAAATGGAACTTTAAGATCAATTCCTTCTGTTGAACGGACATAAAAAACCACTTTGTATTTCTTCCCCTTCTCAATATTCTGTATATAGAAAGAGAGCGAAAAATTATGTCAAAATTTTTTACAAAAGCCTCTTGATTAAATAAGCCAAAACAATAGAAATTATTTTGTAAGTTTGACTTAATTCATATATACAGTTGTCAATTAAAAAAGATTACACTATAAATCAATCATAATGCCAGATCATTAAAAGGTCTCAATGGTTGTTATTTATTAAAATTTCAAAATTAAACTTACATTTTTTCAAGTAGCTAATAAATTATCTCACCATGCCCCAGAATCCAGGATTGGAGATGCCAACACCGTCAGGTAGGCATGAACTGGAGCGGTCGCAGTGTAGCTCAATCCTCAACGCATTCTTGTTACGCTCGAAGACAGACGTTTGATCAATTGATACTAGAATGGTTGATTTTTCTCCAATTACTGTCCATGGATGCAAACTGGAAGGAACTTTCTTTCCCTTGGCTTCAAAACCTGAAAAACATTTAATTTGTGTCTTTAAACAAAAATAACAAATTTATAACAAGCTCTGTAAAAAGTTGTACTCAAATTGTAAATATTACTTCTGTTGCTCACAAGCTCTGCCCATAACTCACCAGCCCCAGCATGATTTATCTCCTAAAATAAAAATGAAAATTGATCAAATATACACTTAAATTCACCAGGAACTAAAAAAATAATATAAATATTGTGAATTTCACTGACGTCAAAGAACACTCCCATAAATGTCTCTGGGATTTCCTTCACTGATGAACTAAAAACATTCACAAGCAACTTGGCTGTTTGGAATGTTCTAGCCTCAGCTGGATGAAGTGCAATCAAAAAGATGAGAAATAATAGATATCCCATGGCTTTCAAATGCACTGTAAAAAAATTATGAGTGCATTTGTGAAAGAAAGAAAGAAAAAAACATTAAAATTATATTTAAAACAAAATATAATTGAGTGTGAGTGAGCCTATCAATTAAGAATGAAATATTTGATCTAAGTTTATAAGCTAGAAATACGTGAACCATTTGTTCTTGATGTACCTTATCTCTTAAGCTTTGGATTCATTAATTTTATTTCCTTAAACACATAGAAGGTCATGTTTAGAACTATTGCATTAATTCTACATGTTTTGTCGATAACATGATATAGATATTAAAGACAGTGTAATTTTTGGTTTGCTTTCTACCTTGGTTTAGATGTCACTGTTTTCTATCTCCAATATGTTGGCTATTTAGGGTACTAGTACTACTACTTTTAGAATATTCCATGGAGTTACTTTCAATATGGAAAGAAAAACTCTTAAAAGTCACTTGTAGCTGTAATCCACGGTTTTGACTTTAGAGGTGAATACTTAATATTGTATGAGCCTTGTAAATATTTTTATATGATTAGGTGAATAATGAAAAATAATAGTTTAACTAGATGGTTCACCAATGGGATGAAGATGAATACTGTATGAGCCTAATATTTTTATAATATATAGAAATGTAATTTATAGATATAATTAAAACTTTTAAAAAAAATATTATCAAATAAAAACTTCAAAATATAGTTTCAGAAGAAAACTTAAAAATATTATAGTTTTTAATTGTCAAACATTTTGTTCAAGTCTTAATTTGATTAGATTTCATGAACGCACATCATGATTTTGCTGATGCTCATAAACTACACATAATTTATTAAGATTTTTTTTATTTTTTTTTAAGAAATTAAGAAAATCGTTGTAAACATTATTTTTTTGTATTTGGAAAAACAACCCTAATTTTCCCAATTTTTGGTAGTCAATAATATTTTCATCTATTTTTAGTGGTTAATAAAGTATATTATTGTCAATAATTAGGCCTATCCACATCCATGAGAAATGGGTACATGCTTGTTTGAACAAAGGTGTTGTCGAAAGAGTTGACAGACACTAGGTGTCATCGAAAAACAGGTATGTCCAAAGGTTGGCCGCACATGCAGCTGGAGACTAGACCAGGCTTCCAACACGGCGGTTGAGTAGGATAGGCAGAGCAGAGCTGATGTAGTGAGAAGACAAATATTATTTACAATATATTTGCTGCATTGTTATGGTTTCAATCATCTTATACAACATTTATTAGCTTATAATTGCAAGACATTTTCATATACAATAACAAAGTGATTTTTGGTAATGTCAACTATCTACAAGTGCCATGATGCATGTCTATGTATCATCTCATCCAAAAAGATTAATAAGACCAGGTATCCCATGAATGTCCTCTCCCTGCAATAGATTATTGGAAACAACTTATGTTGGGAAAGAGCTAATTGGAAACAACTTATGACGTAAACACTTCTGCGTCTGTTTGAAAGAGCTTATTGGAAACAACTTATATGTCCATAAGCTGCTGTCAACTTATTTTCACAAGCTCTCTAGGATAGATTATGAAAACAACTTATAACTTATATGAAAACAGTTTGGCATTATTTTATATTTCATTATAGAAATACCTAATATATAAGCACTTATATAATAAGCGCTTATGATGTAACTGTAAGAGCTTAATTAAGTTGTTTACCTAAACAGAGCATTGATCATGTAGGCTACCTTAGGAGTAAAGTTAAAATAGAAAGAAATTTGTGCCCAAATTAGATGGAAGCTCATTGAAATCTAACATCGTATACAACACTGTCAAAAGAAAAGGTAGGACTGCATTGAGAGAGTGTGAGAACTGAGAAATAACCTGTATTACAAAATCAACAAGTGATTGATAGGGTCCTGAAAGTTTCGGCCAGTTACCCGAATATGCTGGTTCCAAAGACCCATCCTTAAGATTCATGTCGTATTTTTGTATCTCTGGATAAAACTTCTCGGCGTGATTCGCATTTACCGAATAGTCAAACCTAGGATCAATGGTTGCTCACGTCAGTGATCCAAATCAGCATGTTTTCTTAAAATGGAAAGAAGGTAAAATATAAACAAAAGATGATATCATAAAATCTTGGTTAGCCGAAGGGGTCAGGATTTCTGAAGTCTTACAAGCTAGCACTAGATGAAATATCTATAAAACTATTTCGGCCATGTCTCTAGTCAACGAAGATCGTCTCATATCAAATTTAAGATAAACTCTTACACCATCTTAGAATTGAACTAGGACTAACTCATCTCAAAAACTAGTTTGACGAGTGAGGATTGCTAAAGCCTTTTATAACGACTATTTTGTTCACATCACTAGTAAATGTGAGATCTCACACAATATTTACAAGTCTAAACTTTAAATAAGAAATGGACGTAAGCAATAATAAGGAAAAATACTTCAAGGAGACAAGAGAAGCATTAGAGTATAATAGAGCAACATCATTCTGAAACTATTAACAATGTCGGTTCTTATAAACTGTTAAAAAAGAGCACATACTCATGCTAAGAAACAATAAAATTATTTCACTCTAAATTCAATCAGATAACAGAACGAACAAAGATCTTTTAGATCACAACAGGTTGGTGAAAGCATGTACCAGAGTCATTGAAGTATGCGATAAAATGTTATTATGCAGTACCGACACATTCAAATATTTCATTTTCTTAAATTATTACTGGTATCGACATGTTCGTGTCGTGTGTGGTATCTGTGTTTGTGTCTGCGTTTGTGATAGTGTTATCAATAGAGAAAACTATCTGTTACTATTACATCAACAATTCAATTCTAAAATCTAAAGCAAGTATGGAAAACCATGCTAACTACCATATAACTTCAATCGACCCAACTATACCAATTTCCCCCCGATGTTCAATGATGCATTCACCTCAACTTCCAATGCATTATCTCCAAACACTTTGCTCCCTAATTTATAAATATCATTCCTTTTTGGGATAATTAATGAAACAACTGCTTAAAATTTGTATTGGACCTAACTCTCAACAGATACACACCCTTCAATTCATACCCAGATATCTGAAGCAAGATCCGAGTAGCTGATAGGGGAAATTTATGTTCAAGGCTGATGAGCAAGTAAGATACCATGCAAGCATTCTTTATCTTGGTATAAATATATATATGTATATCTCTGTGTGTGTGTGTGTGTGTAGAGAGAGAGAACAAAACACTCAAGAGGAAGAGCTTTAATCCCTGGTTCAACATAGGCTTTGTAAATAATGAAAAGTTACATGAAAAGATCAATACAAAATAAAACCTGAATATATTTGAGACATAGATGGAGGTAAGCACAGTAGACCACAATGCTTGTAGGAACATTCCCTCTATTGAGAAACATATATGAAACCTTGACAATAATGGCAAGTATAAGATATGCATTATACCTTGTCGGAGCTGAATGCAGAAAATGAATCCGAAGATTGTTCTGGGGATACAGAGGGATTAGAAACCCTAGATCGGACCACATTTTCTTTAGAAGTTGGCATTGCTGTCACATGAACATTTTTATCAATAGCAGAATTTTCTTTAGAAGTGGAGCTGAGTACAGAAAATGAACATTAGAAACATCAGGTACATTGTTGCACTGCAGCCATCTAAACCAATTTTCAAGTCACTCTTATTACTACTGTCTTCATCAAGTTTAAGATCCCCTAGTATTAGCGCAGCCAAAATTTTCACTCTTCTCGGATCCAGGTTTCATGTGATTCCCAGATGAAGGAAGCAACGGACTTTGAGAAGCTCCTTGCAGATCAATACAAGAATGATCAAACCCCTCAACGGTCAGCGCCATGTCACCTTTTCCTTTAGAAGTACCAGGTGCATCGACATTTTTCTTATTTACAGATAACAAGCCGGTGTTATCTAGAAAACTAAACATCTTTGCATCATTAACTCGGTTATCGTTGTCAATTTCCTCAATTGTTCCATCCATGGGTAAACGGGGACTACCTTGCCGATTTAGATCGCTAACTACATTTGTCCCAGTCAAGCTCTCTTCCATTTTCTATTCACCAATCGGAGACTCATCGTTTGTCTCTTCATCTAACTCACCGACCGAAATTTTCTAAATAGGAATTGTATTCAGTTTAGAGGAACAACATGGTTACATGACAGAATCCTCTGTAATAGAATTTTGAGCAATTTCAATGAGGGCATCATTCTTAGAGACCCTAGAAGGCATATCATCCGTGACTGGAGAATCTTTTGCTCGCAGGACATTAGGCTGACCCAGCAAATCTTCCGTTCTCCTCAAATAATTCCAATCATGAATCCCAATATGACTATTGTAGCGACACTTTTCCAAAAACACCAATGACCAATCTGGCACTCAAACTTCCTAGCTTTAATTATAACTCCATCTGAAACAGATGAATCAAGTTGATACCGCCTCGTCGTCTTCTAATGAATAGACAACAAACAGGTGCTGCAAATATGCATCCTTCTCATGAAAGGTTATGTTGTACTTGTGACATTCAAACAGGTTATGAATTTGCACGTCTGCAAGGTTCTCCATCTCTAATACGGCAATTTCCTCGAATCGTTCATTAGAGACGGACAAACCAGACACATCTGAGTTAGTGGCAACAATCTGCAGTTGTTCCTGCTCCTCGTGGACAACCCCTGCAGATGCAGCACAACCCATTAACATTCAGATTAATATAACAACAGATCAACATCACCAGCAGCAGGGTTACTTACATTTTTAGCAGTCACTCTCTGTTCCTGCAGTATATTTTCATTCATATGAGTGACTTGTAACCGTGCATCAGTGTGACCGAAGAGAGACTGCAAATAGGAAGAAACTTGTTTGCAAGACACAAACTGTTGTCCACTATGGCTGGAGAATATCAAACGAGACAAATAAGCTCCAAAATGGAAACCAAAACAAACAAACAAAAAACAGCTATATTTATGGCATGTTTGGGTTGACTTATTTGACCTGTGAGACTGTTTGGAAGAGCTTATGGAAACATCTTACATGACATGTCCATAAGTTGTTTTCAGCTTATTTCCATAAACTCTTCAGAATAACTAATGAAAACAGCTTATAGCTTATATAACAACAGATTGACTAAATTTTATCTTCGAGTGAAGACCCATTTTGGTCCTCGCAGTTTTCATGTGGCTCAATTTAGTCCCCAGCAGAAAATAATAATCAAGTTGATTCTAGAAATAGCTTATATAGTGCGCACTTAATTAAACTGTTTATCCTAACACAGGCTTACACCATAGGAAAATTCCACACCCATAACCCATTAATAAGCAAAGCACATTAATGTTAGTCCAAATTAACAACAAACAAATCACATTAATAGTACATGTAAACTTTCCAATATTATGATTCAAATAAAATAAATGTATTATCCTAAGGTTGAAGAAAATAAAATCAAAAACAAAAAATGGATTAAACCTTATATATTTGCGGCAATGAATCCAAGCACGACCACTCAACCCCTCCGTCCTTCTCGTCAACTCCGCCGCAAAATCAATCGCAACACCATTCTTGTTCACAATCTCCTCCTCCAAATTCACCTTCACTTTAGGAATTGACAGTGGCTGAAGAAGCTGAACTTTGGATCTTCTTTGATAAACTAGATGGAAGGAATGTAGCATTGAAATTTAACATCTTATACAACACTCTCAAAACAAAAGGTAGAACTGTATTGACAGTGTGAGAGAAATAACCTGTGTTACAAAATCAACAGGTGACTGATAGGGTCCTGAAAGTTTCGGCCGGATCCCCGGATATCCAAGTTCCAAAGACCTGTCCTTTGGATTCGGATAGTATTTTCTTATTTCTGGATAAAACTTCTCAGAGCGATTCGCAATTACCGAATAGTCAAACCTATGATCAATGGTTACTCATGTCAGTGATCCAAATCAACATGTTTTCTTTATATGGAAAGAAGGTAAAATATGATCAAAAGATTTTCATAATTTTTTTTACAAATAACTAAATTGTCCAAATAACATGCTAGATGAAATATCTATAGTAATCAGCTTAAATTATAAGAAGAAATCATAAAATCTTAGTTAGCCGAAGGGGTCAGGATTTCTGAAGTCTTACAAACAAGGACTATTCCAGCCATGTCTCTAGTCAATGCAGATCGTCTCATATCAAATTTAAGATAGACTCTTATACTGTCTTAGAATTTGAACTAGGACTAACTCATCTCGAAAAACTAGTTTGACAAGTGAGGATTTTTTATGCCTTTCACAAGAACTAATTTGGTTGTATCACCAGAAAATGTAAGATCTCACAAAATATTTACAAGTCTAAACTTTAAATAAGAAATGGACGTGCAATGATAAGGAAAAATACTTCAAGGAAACAAGAGGAGTATAATAGAGCAATATCATTCTGAAACTACTAACAATGCCGATTCTTATAAACTGTTAATAAAGAGCACATACTAGTACTACCCTTCTTAATGTTAAGAAACAATAAATTATTTCACTCTAGATTCAATCAGATAATAGAAAGAACAAAGATCTTTTAAATCATGACATATTGGGGAAAGCATATACCAGAGTCAATGAAGTATGCGGTAAAATGTTATCATGTATTCAAATATTTCACTTTCTCAAATTATTACTGGTATCTACATGTCCATGTCGAATGTGGTATTTGTGTTTGTGTCAGTGTCTGTGATAGTGTTAGGGTGAAAATGGCTCCAGATAATCATAGGGCATGTTTGAACATCAACTATTAAAGATAAATTACAAACAATAGAGCATGACCATTTCAGACATGAGAAAATGTTGCTATGGATGGATCGTATGACGCCGGAAGAACATGTCATATAACCAGATACTAAAGGAATTCAAAAAGCAGGAAGAACATGGCATATAACCAGATACTAAAGGAATGCAAAAGCATGCAAAAGAAAAGGTATAAGAAATCAAATTACTTATTCTGAAAGCTTGAGATATCATCAACACCATCAATCCACTGAACACATTTATTGACATGAGTATAAGTTATATAACTATATTTGCTGCAACATATGACTTCTTAAATCTAAAGCAAACATGGAGTATAAATTATATAACTATATTGCTATCATATAACCTCAATTATCCCTCACCTTAACTTCCAATGCATTTCTCCAAACACATTTCTCCCCAATTTACAATGATCATTGCTTTTTTGGTTAATTAATGAAACAAGCTCTTAAAATTTGGTTTGGGCCTACCCTACAAAACCAAAACATAAAAACAAGAATTTTCTTTAATGGGGTTACATAAAAATCAAAACTTTAACAGCAAAGAACAACACCAACCTTAAAAGAATGTTGAGGATAATAAATTCCAGCATGAACAACTTCACTGTTCCTTGAACTAGTTCCAGTACCAAAACTAGATGCTGATTCAATCACAATTACCTCTCTACCCTTCAGTGCCAGTGCTCTTGCAACTGCTATTCCAACCACACCAGCTCCTATCACTACGCAGTCCACTCTCTCTCTTGGGACAGTGTACGAGGTTGTTGTCTCTTTTGAGACAGAGTACGAGGTTGTTGTGTTTGTGTCATTTTGGGTTTTGATGCTAATGTTTCTGACCCAAATGGTAAATAAGTTGTTCCATTTCATATGAACATGATCACGTGTTCTTGTTGATGATGATGATGATTTGAATTGTTCCATTGATTGAATTGTTTTTTTCAACATTTTAACTCACCCTTAGTTGTTTGTTGATTTCAATATTGAACGAGTCGTCTTTGTTTTAGGAGTAGCTCATTAAACACCCGAGCCAAATCATTTGATTAATAGTAACTATTTTGCTCTCTTTATTAAAGGTCTCGTTTAATTTTCCTAATAAAAGTTCTTATTTACTTATTTGCTCGATTTCTAAATATAAGCCAAATTTACATTTAGGTTCATTCATTTAATGATGTATGTGGAACCACATACATCATTAAATGAATGAATCTAAAACATCAATTTTGCAGGGAATACTTATGATGAGTACAGAATAAGAAAATCATTGATATCAACAAAAAGGAAATTTAAAAATGTGTTTCCTTCGATATAAAATTTGATTTTTACCACATCACAACTTTTTGTCCCACGTACAAGTTGTATAAAATACCAAAATATCATTTCGTCCCCCAAAAATCGTATAAAACAAAAAAAAAACAGTAATATAAAAATGTGTCATGTGTTGTTCTACCTTATGTTATGTTGTTCTATTTTGTATTATTATGTCTAGTACTTGCTGTTTTGCAAACCAAACGTACCTTAAAAAATTGTTATTTTTTGTTCTTCGGACAAAGCGACAAACATCACAAGATAGTCACATCACACATAAGTATAAGATCTTAGATTCGAACCGGATGGAGGGACTAATCTAAAAATAGTTGACAAATACTTAAGTCAAGTTGTATGTTATCTCATCCAAATGATTGTAGTGAATTTTCTCTATTAATTTGACATTTTATTTTTATTTTTATTTTTGAGAAGTATATTATTTGTCCTTCATCTTTTTCTTTTTGCGTATAAATTTACTAATAAACTGTTATTCCTCCTTGCCACTCTTTATCTTATCTCTTGGACAACATTACCAGCACTAGGATCTCTGATGGGGTCTTCGAGGTAGAATTTTGTTAGCTTGATATTGTTTCACATCAAGATTAACCACTTCCCATGTTTCCAATTTTTCTTTACTCACTTTATGCTTCCCATCGTCCATTATATAAATTTTTATAGAAGATTAGTCTGGATCTCCGATCTTATTTGGATTTAACGTTGTTTATAGAGCCTTTGTTTTCCACTCAGTCATCTTGTATTCTCATCTTCTTATGAGGATGTGAGAGAGGGATGTCAAACATTACCCTCATTCACCCTCAATCTTTTTGTACTATAGATTTCATGTTAAAAGTTCAATAGTTTGTCATAATAAGCAATATGTTAGTGTAAATGTATTATGAATTATTGATCAAATAATAAAAATATGTTCAATTATTGATAAAGGTATCATGTCTTTTTAAATTTGTCCTTTTTGCATTTTTATTTATGCCATTTTAATAATGTATGTCATTGTTTTAAAAAGTTGTTTGAAAATCTAGTTAAACACAAATTAGATTATATAATCCGAACATATTAAAAATGTGTTTGGATTATATAATCTAAATGGAGATATTTTGATGAATTAGTAGAATGTGCGAGAAGAGATTATGGTGACAAAAGTAACGGCCTAGTTGTATTACGGGTCGTTTAACTAAATTTAAAATTCCAAGCACATTCTTTGTCTTTATTTTGGATAAAAAATGTCTTTTATCTTTCTAAACGACAATAACATTAAACCTTTAGTGAGATATATATCAAAACCCACGACAATGGCCATATTTTTGAATATAATTTGTCATTATATCTTGAGTGAAGACTTATTCTAACCCAACTCAATTTTTTGAACAAATTTAGTCCTTAACAAAAATAAAACTTTAAAGTAGTTCGTGACATTATCGTCATATCCGAGACAAATTAATCTCTCTATTATACTAAACTACTGATTAATTTGTCTTTGTTATAAAATATCAAAAATTACTTTAGATTTTATTATATCATAAAACTAAATTGACCCCAAAATTTTTTGTAAAAGACTCAAATAAATCTCAACTCTTGTATCTTTACTTTAAAATTTCGGTGTAATTTTGATCCAATTCAAATTTAAGCCAAAGTTTTTTATTCATCGAATACTAGCCAAATTAACAATCAAGTTTCAAAATAAGGACTAGTACAAAAATTCAAAGTAAAGATTTAATAAAAAAATTATATTTTAACGAACATTTAAATAAGATAATCTTATCATCTGGAAATATCCTCAAGTTAATATCTAAAAGTTGAACCTACAACTTTGTGATTGATTTAATATTTATCATCTGATTCACATTCATTAACATGCAATTTCTATTTATTATTTACCTATTTGAATTCACCGATGATGACTAAAAAAAGGTAATTCATTGACTTTCTTTTTGTTTGAAAGATAAGTAATATACTGGTGTAATATCAACGTGTTATCAATGTTCAATAAAAAAAATAACAAATTTATCAATGTCTTTGTAGAAAATAATTGCTTTATAATTGTTGACATCATAAATTCATAATCTTATTTTATTTGCACTATTTCTATTAAACTTCACAAAAGATAAACAATATCTTTTAAAACTGTAAAACTGATGTGAGTCTTTTATATATATATATAAGAAATTAATATAATAAATAATTTAAAAAAGTTGTTTTTTTACACAAAGTGACCAACACCACATGATCTTTTTTGTTTTTTTTTAGGAAATGATCTTTTTTGTTGAAAGACCAAATTTACTTTTCCTTATTTTTAGCCTTGCATGGTAAAATCCAAATGTAGGACATTCACTTTAAAGAATTTAACCTCCTATATGTCTAAATTGATATTCGAATCATAGGCTATAGTTAAGAAAGATCTCATCTAATCCATGCTAGTTGATTCCCTCTATTAATTTGACTTTTTTTGGCATTTTCCTTTTAATATTATCTGTCCTTCATATTTTCTTTCTGCATAATAAATTTACTAATAAACAATTATTCCTCCTTTCTCTCTCTCTCTCTCTCTCTCTCTTGGAAGACACTACAGGCACTGGGATCTCTGGTGGGTTTGGTCTTCAAGGTACGATTTTGTGAACTGGGTTTTGTTTCACATCAACATTAACCTCTTCCCATGTTTTCAATTTTTTATTTACTCACTTCATGCTTCTTCTTTGTTTCACTTGTATCTATCTACAATCTTTTTCCTGAATGAATGCATTGTGGATTTATTCACAGAGATTTGTTAAATAATGAAACTAAAAATCTTTACTTTTAGTTCATTCTTTGTGTTTGTGTTCTTTTCAGTCTATTTTCAATTCAACTTGATTTTCATGCTGAGTACTATTCAATGCATGTAAATTAAGCATTTCTGTTGATTATTATTAATTTTAATGTACATTAGTAGAAATTGTTGCTGAAAATGAAAATGGATCTTTTGGAGAGAATTTGCTATAATTCTAACAAGAATGAATTATGCATTAAAGATACACTTTTGTGATTAAATACCCTTTTGTTATCACTCATGATTTTTCCATTAAAGGAAAATATGTAATTAAATTAGATTGATTTAACTTTTGAACAGGGCAAAAATGACAGATGCTAGACTAGATACACCCTTGATGCCAAATTCATCCAGGAACTTACCCGATTTCAAGAAATCTGTTAAATTGAAGTATGTTAAACTTGGTTATCACTATCTAATCACTCATGGAATGTACCTTTTTCTTTCTCCACTTGTGGTGTTGATTGCTGCTCAGATATCCACTTTTTCCATCCAAGACTTTTATGATATTTGGGAGCATCTACAATACAATTTGGTATCTGTCATTTTTTGTTCAACTCTCCTTGTTTTTCTGTCCACGCTTTACTTTTTGACTCGTCCGAAACCAGTGTTCCTTGTTGATTTCTCATGTTACAAGCCTGAAGAATCACGCAAGTGCACGAAAAGGAAATTTATGGATCAGTCTAGGATGATCAGGACTTTTACGGAGGAAAATCTCGAATTTCAAAGAAAGATTCTTGAGAGATCGGGACTTGGGGAATCTACTTATCTTCCGGAGGCTGTTCTTAACTTTCCTCCTAACCCTTCAATGAAAGAAGCTAGAAAAGAAGCTGAGACTGTGATGTTTGGTGCCATTGATGACCTATTTAGTAAGACCTCAGTAAAGCCTAAAGATATAGGAATTCTGATTGTAAATTGTAGCCTGTTCAACCCAACTCCATCGCTATCTTCAATGATTGTCAATCACTACAAGCTTCGAGGGAATATAAAGAGCTACAACCTAGGTGGGATGGGTTGCAGTGCAGGGCTGATCTCGATTGATCTTGCTAAAGATCTTCTCCAGGCCAATCCTAATTCGTATGCATTGGTCATTAGCATGGAGAATATCACATTGAATTGGTATTTTGGAAATGATCGGTCGAAACTTGTTTCTAATTGTTTGTTTCGTATGGGAGGAGCTGCGGTTCTGCTTTCCAATAAAAGATCAGACAGAAGAAGATCGAAATACCAATTGATCACCACGGTTCGCACTAACAAGGCTTCTGATTACAAGTGTTTTAGTTGTGTAACCCAAGAAGAAGATGCAAATGGCAAGATCGGTGTTACCTTGTCAAAAGATCTTATGGCAGTTGCTGGTGATGCTTTAAAAACTAATATCACTACACTAGGGCCTCTCGTACTTCCAACATCAGAACAACTACTATTCTTCACCACATTGGTTGGGAAGAAACTTTTCAAGATGAAGATAAAACCTTATATTCCTGATTTCAAGCTAGCTTTTGAACATTTTTGCATCCATGCCGGAGGTAGAGCTGTTTTAGATGAATTGGAGAAAAACTTGCAGCTATCTCCTTGGCATATGGAGCCATCGAGGATGACACTTTATCGTTTTGGAAACACATCTAGCAGTTCACTTTGGTATGAATTGGCTTACACAGAAGCCAAAGGGAGAATTAAGAAGGGAGATAGAACATGGCAAATAGCATTTGGTTCTGGATTCAAGTGTAACAGTGCAGTGTGGAAGGCTCTCAGAACAATCAACCATGTGAAGGAGAAAAGCCCTTGGATAGATGAGATTGACCAGTTTCCTGTTGATGTTCCAAAGGTATCTACCATCTAAACGACGGGATTGTAAGTAGTTATGTATCAGCATTAGGTGGTAGTTGTTGGATTGATGAAATTTTCTTTCTGGGATTTTCTGATTCGTTACTTTTTTAGAGTTCAGGTTTTAGGAATTTTATTCTGCTTTCTGGTGTACAAGTGGTGGGTCTAGTTTAGGGGAAGTTTTTGTTGAATTCAACTTTGTCATGTGCTGGTGGTTGTTTTGCTGTGAGTGTATTTTCTCGGGAATGTATTTATTGACTGCTTTATGCATTGTGGTGCTGAAATGAACTTTTTTCTAACAAAATCGGAATTGAACATTTCAGTTCCGTTTCTTTTGTGTGTCGATGGTTAAAGCTAAATGCTGAAATCATTATGTTCTTAGTAATTTGCATTATCAATCATCATCTGTGCACAATTTTAAGCTGCATCAGGTGCTTTTTAGCTGGACAACCGTCTTCTACTAGTCATTTGAAATACATAGTTCTTACATCAAGTTATCGCATGCTCTTACATTTGGTTGTATCCTTCTTTCTCAAGCAAAGAAACATTTCATTGGTCTACCTCCTCAGTTGTAACATTGCATGATACTTAGCTTGTTATATGCATAATGTGATCCCAACTTGAGGGAACCTGTTTCTTGTGAAGCACAAATTAAAGGGAATACTCTTGTTTCTGATTAGCCTGCTGTTCTAAGCTAACATTGTAGAAACACTTAGAAACCTCCTTTTTTTTATAAATTCCTTACTTTTGGTAGGTACTATTGATCATGTTCAAAATCAAAGGGCAAGAACAAACAGCATAGAAGTATTGAGGAAAAAAATACAAAGGAAGTTAATTTTGGTTTTGATTATTTTTCAAATTATGTCTTGTTAAGAAGTGTTAAGAAATTTTGGCTCTTTACGGATGAATATCACCAATCATTAGCTTTACATAATAACCAAGCCTCTAAATCTAACTATGAAGCACGGACACCTCTAGGACTAGACATGTCGTAGTGTCCGACACGCGTCGGTGTCCGACACTCCTATGACATTCGTACGATGCATGTCGGACAACCAAGACCGGTGTCCTAAATAAAATTGTTTTTTTTCTTACTTCGACACTTTAGACCGGTGTCTAACACCTATACAACACTTATAAGAGTCGTGTCGGATAACTCAAACAAATGTCTGAAACACTTTTTCTCTCTCATCGTAGATACAAGAGTTACATGTGTTGATAAATGTTGATCAATTAGTGGTTTATAGAAATTAAAGTTGATTGCAACATTTTTTTTTTTTTTTATAGTAGATGAATAAATAAATAAAGATCAAATACTATGATATCCTGTATTAATTTTTTTTTCTCAATGAAATCAATTGCTCAATTTATATGCTTATGCATGTATTTTGATTTTCATTTGACTCTCGATAAAACAATAACTATATATGTGGTGGTGTCGGTGTCCTAAATTGTTTTACATTAGCAGTGTCGACGTGTTCATGTCCGTTTCGTGTTAAATGGCCGTGTTGGAGTATGTGGTTCATAGATAAAAAACAAACGTTTCTCATTCCAAGTTTCTGTCTTAAATTCAATTTTGTTTCTTCCAATAATTCCAGTGTTTTTTAGTACAACAAATCTGGATTCATTCTTTGTTTGGTGTAGTGTGTAGTAGTGCAGTATTTACAGTGGACTTGTCACAATCAGACAACTTATGTCCACATCAAGAACATATTCTTTGCAATGAAAATATGCGTGTATGTTTGGAGGAAAATATGCATGATCTAGTTATAAGGGTTCCCTCTACTATTCAAGGTAATGCATAATAGAAGCACGCATCATTAGTTACCAAATAACTCAAACTAATACAAGTAAAGCAAATAGTTATATTCTCCTTCAACTGTCATTCTAAATTTTGTTGCTCCTACAAGAGAATTTGGTGAAACATATCTAAAATACAAAACATTTTCTTGAGTGTGAAACATATCTAGTTCAAAAATGACACCAACATATTGCTTGATGCTATACATTCGAACCTATGTCATAGTTATAAATCGCGAATGCACCTGACCACACTACCAAGCACATATCCTACAAGTCCCATCTTCATTAACTTAAACAAAATGATAAAAGCCATTTCCACCAGATTAGCATGTAAATCTCTAAGGTGAACTGTTCTAAATGTAGTAGACCTAAACCGGTAGCTGGAAGCCACATATCTTGTCCATAAACTTTGATTCATTGCTTCCTCCACCCATTTGCTTTTCGGATCATAGTTTGTAGCAGTAAAATAAAAAAGACATCCACCAAAATGCACATAGGATAGAAGAACCTGTAAAGAATGGTTCAAATTATTAGTTGATGATGCATATATATTTATCTTCTGTTAAAATCATAATCAAAACCTTACCAAGACAAGCTTAGCACAACGAAACCCAACAAAATTATATCTTATATCATCCTCAAATCTACACTCAAAAGAACACAACATTCATAAGTAATCAAAGCATAAATCATATAGCTTTTTCATAGAAAAAGTTATAAATCTCACCTACTCAAAAAGGCATGAACTTTTCCAACATGCCATGAATATTGAAGTAGGCGGAGTATGCCATAGGTTAAATGTGGAATATATATTAGCATTCCAATAAACTTTGGGGAAATATTGCATATGACATCAAGAGTAAACCAAGTTCTTAAATAATGGAGCATAATCTTTTTTGGATTGTTCACAACCAAGAGAGTAGAGACATCTTCATAGGCCACAAAGAAATTAAGAAATATATCAAAACCAAAAAGCACTTGAACAAAATTATCTATGATATTGAAAATGCGTGCTTGTGGTTCCTCGAGGAATCCAAACACAACGGGAGATACACATGCTGTATACAAGGCCAGAATTGTCAGAAAAGTTTTCCATTTCCTGAAGAATAAAAAACAATTAGAGTAGAGAAAAAAATTGATTATGTACACTTTATTTTGAGAAAGAAAAGTAACAGTAATAGTCTACCATAAAAATAACAAAAAAATCATTTTTTACACTCTCATTTCTAAAAGCACCCTCCCCCATCGACCCTTGCTTTCTCTCCAGCTCACTCTCTAGTCCCAGACTCTAGTTTCCTAACAAAGGTAACAACATAACCAGTTTAGAAGGCTTTGAAAAACAAAATAGTTGGTAGATGCGATTTCTCGCTAGTCATGCTATACTAGAAGAAAAAAAATGAAAGGCTATAAAACAATAAAAAAAAACTGGAGGAATATGTAAGAACCTGTAACGTTCATCATATTCATTGATAGATATGATGAGCCTTTTGAGAAGAGCTTGAACAACCATTTCTTCCCTGTGCATTGGCATAGTTGGTTTTAGATGATGAAGGGATTTTGCTCTATGTTTGAGACAAAAGATTGGTAACAAACAGAAATATGAGAGTGAATTGGAAGGGTTTGTTTTTTTTTTAAAAAACTACCACCTTTTCATAACCATTCTAGAAACAAGCAAACAAACATATATCATTAGCATTCAACTAAAATGAGAAAAATGAAACTCAAGTCCCTGTCATTTTGGCTACATGGTACTTTTATAGGAAGAAAGTCCCTATATCTTGTTGCATTTCCTGTCTCTATTTGTATGCATTTTAAAGAGGGTAGTTTTCGAGACTTTTTTCAGTGAGTGTGTGTTTAATATAAAGGCTTAATTACACTTTTGGTCCTCGCGTTTTGACCAACTCACGAAAATGGTCCTGCCTCTTTTAAATTGAACAAATCCGTCCTTAAATTATCATTTTTTTTTGCAGTTTTAATCCTACCTCCTATTTTTAACTCCAGAAACGCAGAGAAATTGCAGTTTTAAGGAAGTTTTGGACATACCCCTATACCTCAACCATGAAATAAACAAGGAATAAAACATGTGGGTACAAGAAATCCATTTTATTCAGCACATTAACCAAAAAAACCCTAATTTCCAAGATATGTTTCAAATTAAAGTTTTGTTGGTTAGTGTGTTGAATAAAGTAGATTCTTTGTACCTACATGTTTTATTCTTTGTTTATTTCATGGTTGAAGTATATGGGTATGTCCAAAACTTCCCTAAAACTGCAATTTCTCTGCGTTTCTGGAGTTGAAAACAGGAGGTAGGACTAAAACTGCAACAAAAATGATAATTTAAGGACGATTTTGTTCAATTTTAAAGAGGCATGACCATTTTCGTGAGTTGGTCAAAATGCGAGGACGAAAAGTGTAATTAAGCCTAATATAAATGTGATGTGATGTGTATCCTTTTTATGCTCTCTGGTTTTATACTGTGTGCAATTGGCAGCAGACACAACAATTCTAGCTAGTTTTCAGCTACACTTTTATGTAGTTGAATACTATCATGTCTTTTTGAATGAAAAACTTGATGGCTTTTACTACCTTGTGGAGCAAAGCAAGTCTCCCCAAATCACACTCATTTGTCCTTATTTCATATTGAGTTTGTTTATGTTAGCCAAGTCCAAGTCTTATAAAGGCATCTCTTTGTTTTGTGGATGTTGTAACTTGTAGCCAGTGGCGGAGCTACAACAAACACTATGAAGGCATGTGCCTGCACTAAAAATTTCATTTGTGTTAATGCTGCTATGCCACTACTTGAGTAAAAAAATGCAAATTGTACTCATTTTAGTGTTAATGCTTTTATGCCAACTAAATACCCACACTACTCCAATTACATGATATCTTATTTATTGGTAAATTGATCAATTAAACATAATATATATTTGGTAAGATAGAGTCGATGTGAAAAATGTATATATCAATCATGTCCAATCATTTTAGGACGGAGCGAGTACTTTTCCGATTGTACGATAATAATTGCATTATTCTCAAGTAATAACTTTCGCCAACGTTAGGGGAGGTGGATAATAATTGAGAATAATGACTTGAGAATAATGTGTTAAAGAGAAAAAGCCCCAGAACAGCGTGTTTAACCTTTTCTCTCTAACGGAAGTTGGATGGTTCTGACGGTGGAGGAGGTGGATGATTTTCGGAAAAATAGAAGAGGTGTTGGTTGTATTTACATTAACCTCAGAGAGGTCAATATAATTATCCCTTAAAAAAATATTCCAAGTTTTTTAAGTTTAACATTAACGACTCATGTATGGTAGGATTATATACAAAACTACAGTTCTTTTTTTTTTTTTTTACTCAAAAACTAAACATCTTATTATGATTCTCACTTCTTAGTCCAAGAGAAAAAAATAACCTAGGCCTAACTAATGATATTTATGAAAAGCATTCTAAATTATGATATTATGCCGATAAATTAATATAAGATTGATTTTACTAGCCTTCACTTAAATTATTTAATAATAATAATAATAATAATAATAATAATAATAATTTATA
Organism: Medicago arabica; assembly: GCA_946800305.1. Taxonomy (NCBI): domain Eukaryota; kingdom Viridiplantae; phylum Streptophyta; class Magnoliopsida; order Fabales; family Fabaceae; genus Medicago; species Medicago arabica. The sequence continues at coordinate 52,147,249 of OX326968.1, forward strand.
TTATGGAAATATGTGTACTAACAAGAGACATATTCTCCTAAAAAAACAAAAGATACATTATATATTTAATAATTACTACTCCAGTCTCAAATATAAAAAAATAAAACCACACAATTAATGAATTTATTTCAAAATATATACCAAAAACATCTACTTTTTTTGCTTATAGCAAATGCAATTACAACCAACATATTATTATATCATTAAAATATGGAATAAAATAAAAAACCTTAAGCCACGAGCATGTTTGGAAGGGATGGCTTGATCATCGCAGCCTTTTAATTTTATATTGACTAAAAATTTACTTTTCCCACCCTATGATTTTCCTCGCGCGTCTTATTTTTCCAAAAATACCCCTAGTTTGGATTTAGTTTTCGAAATAAATTGTTAGAATTTTGCAGATTTATCCGGAATTTAAAATTCGAAAATGTCTTTTTCCAGAACTTTTTCAATTTTAAGCTTTGAAATTCTTAAAATAAATGCAAATAAACATATAAAACAGAAATAAAAAGACAAAAAGATAAAAACAACTCATTTTATTGATATTTGAATAATATGTTACAATAATAATGAAGTTTTTTAAGCTTTTTACATAAGAACCTAAAACTATTTCTAGAGGGGGTAAGTTATATCAGTGGCTCCGGTTGATAGGACATACAAGTAGCTTCACTATTGGAGGGGAGACAGGGGAGGGGGAAAGAGGAGGGCGGGAAGAAGAAAGCAACTCCCCTGAGCCTCATTGACCGTTCATACAATCCCTGAAAATTTCCAAAGAGGCATGATTCTATGGAAGGTCAACGATGGAAAACTATGGTTGTAGAAGGAAGAATAGGAGAGGGTGGGGCAGAATGGTGTGAGAAATGGTGTGGTTTGGAATGCTATTTATAAGGAAAGAGTGGTTACATAGAGTGTATCTACACTATGCAGTCAAAACACGTTTTCTTGACTTGATCAAAGTCCAAAACATCTAACAAACGTGTTGTGTGTGGTGCAGACCACCAACCAAAAGATTCTGATGCAATCCGGATTTTATAATTCGGATTACACATGGATTCTGGAGTATATAATCCGGAAATATACGAAACTTGGTACTTTCTGTAGGGTGAATGGTGGTTCGGATTTTGTAATCCGGACAACCTCAACATAGGATTCTTTTTTGTGGTCCACAATGCATCGACAATTTATGTGGTACACAATGCACCGACATTTTATATGGTCCACAACGCCCATATACCTCTATAAATACGGGTCCCTGTTTTCATTACAAGTAAACTACAGCAGAAAAAAAAATCATGAAATTCCCTGGCTTTGATCCGAACTCCAAGCTAGCGGCAGTCTACTACAACGGTGGAACACCACCCCATCTGTTTAGGATTCACAACGATGTCACCCTCTTTGGGCTGAAGGATGAGCTGGATCAAATCAACCATCAACTCAACCACAGAGACACTAGGAGGGTGGTCGGTGTTGAATATCAATGTCCATTGTCCGACTCAACCAGATCTCTTCGGTTCGACCGGATGAAACTCACAAACGACGACGACGTGAGAACCATGTTCTCTGTCTTTGGTCAACATAGTACTAGAGGACCGATCGAGTTGGACCCTTCGTTGGTTAGATCTGCTGAACAAATTTTGTAAAGTTTGAACCGACCTAGGACCTACGAAGAGATCAGGGCACTCCTGAAACCACCAGACGAAGAAAATAGTTTAGATGATCCGTGATAATGTGCTATGTTTTTATTAATCACATGTTTTTTGTTGTTTTAATTATGTGTTAGTGATATGTTGTTAAATTAAGTTGTTGCATTATGATTTGAATAATATATGTATTATTTAAACTTTCATTATGTTTTAATTTAAGTCAAAGATGTTCATTTAAACGCTAAACTAGTCCGAATTCAACTCAATTTTTTAGGGTGTTAATACAATCCGGATTATATAATCCGAATTATATAGTATAATTCGGATTACACAATCTGATCTACCTCAACATAGGATTCTTTGGTGAGGACCACATTTCACAGACAATTTTTGTGGTCCACAACATCCAAGGACCTCTATAAATAAGTGCTCTCTGGTTTTCAGCTTCATATAAGAACGCATAAACACACCAAAGAAACCATGAATTTTTTTGCATTGTGCTGAGGATCTTCCCCATGTTGTCGCAAATAGATATCTCTCTATTTGACGGCATTGTGAAGATCCTCAGCATGCTGTCAAAAATATAAGGATACAAACCTATTACAATTGGCCTCCGATATATATATATATATATATATATATATATATATATATTGTTGTTTATGTTTGGTGTATGCTCCTTACTTGATTTTTTATGCATTTATTACTTATTTTCCACGAAATCTCTCCAAAAAAACCCTCCAAACCAGACTTTCTGGTGCTGTTCAGATTATATAATCCGGAATGTTTTTGGCGGTTAGTGGAATTTTAATGCATTTTTGAACGGTTTTGATAGTGGGACACGTTTTATTTGACTGTACTTATGACCTAGGAATGGTTTTAGGCTATAAATAGGCTTGCATGTTCAACAAATCTCATCATTCTTTCACTTCACCTCTTTTCTTACTTTTTCTTCAATTTTTTTAAATTTTGTAGGAGTGTTTGTGGTGTCATGGTCATTGTTGACCGCTTATACGAACCCTGCAATTGCATTGCAACTTATGTGGGGGTCGTATAACGGTCAACAAAGACCCTTGACATCAAAGAAAGACACTAAAGTTCATATCGTTTTTGTCCGGAATTTATTTTCCGGAAACACTAACAATCTGGTTCGAAAAACGAAATCCGGATTAGGGGTATTGTTGAAATTTTTGCATGGTGAGAAAAGTAAATCTCAAAATTTAGTATCATACTTCCATTCAAAGGTTGTAATGAATATCTCTAATGCCAAAGCTTCACTACAGGATCGTGAATATGAACTTATAAAGCCTTTTACGAGACCTAAATGCAATTTGGCATGTTCAAATTGAACCAAGTAGAACATTCCATGATCTCAAATTCCAATGCAACACTTCTTTTATTTACACTGCATTGTATGATTTTTTCTGCATCATGTGATCTTTTATTCTAAAATTTACACTGTATTATGTTGAACCACTTAGAACATTCCATGATCTCAAATTAATGACACGACACCGACACTTGTAATTACACTGCATTATGTGATTTTTTCAAGTTAATTATTAGTTATGTTGGCGTGTCAGTTTTGTATCGTGTCTGGTGTCTGTGTCCGTTTGTGCTTCATAGTTCATAAGTATCTGGGTTTACAATGTTGGCAAATTGTATCCGTATATATTGTGCAAAAAACACTCTTCCGTTTCTCTATACTTTCATTTTCAAGGGTTAAACAAAGATGAAAATGAAAGTATACAGAATCACTCTTTTGCTTCTACATCTGAATGAATATATTTTTCTTACACTTCATTGCATAATCTTTAATTGCGTCTATTACTCGTACCTTATCTTTAAATATCATACCCAACTCAAATTTAGTGTTAACCTTAAAGCCTGAAACTCTATCACATCTTCAGTTTGAGCACTTCCAAGTGGGAGTATTGTAAAATAAATTCATATAAACTCTACATCTGCATTGTCTGTGGTCGCAAATGTAAAACCAACAATGATATTAGGAAACACTACTTTAGACAATTTCACCAACGAGAACAACAAAAAGAAGTTCAATTGTTTGAATACCCTGAAAGTTGGTTACGGTCTTTTATGAGTTCACTACTACAAAATATAGAAAAAATAGCACCACTTTAATAGCGCTTTTAAGACTAAAACGCTATATATAGAAATACGGAGGTCTTAGATAGCGCTTCTATTAAAAAGCGCTATCTTTAATATTAACTCTATATAGCGCTTTCTAAATAAAACGTCAGCAAAGGCTCATAAAAAAAAAAATTAAAAAAAAAAACCTTATTATCTCAATAGCGCTTACTACCGAAAGCGCTGTTTTTGGCTCAACCTTAAATAGCGCTTTAAAAGCGCTGGCGTAGGTTTAACAAAGATAGCATTTATATTTTATGAAAAGCGCTATCTTTGAATTGAATTCTTTCAGTCTAGTGTTAACGAATGTTTGTCATCTGCTCCAGGTCACTAGTTCGATCCTTGTATTGTTTATGTTTTTGTTTTTTTAATTTATATATTTTATATAACTCTATAAATTAACTATTAGGTCGCATGTTCGATCCCTAGCTTGAGCAATTTCTTTTATTTTCTTATTTTATATTTTAAAAAAACGCTATAATTAACTAAAAAGCTATTTTCCTTCCTTAAAAAAAAACTAAAAGAGCTATTTTGTTTGATCCTCTAAAATAATAGTAAAATTCAACTTAAATCTTTTTTTATTTTAATTACTTCGTCAAAAACTTTGTAACAACGTGATTCATTCTGATTCTATAACTGTCTCTCTGCTTCCACTCAATCATCACTCTCACAATCAATTCATTCCAGAACCACCATCAATTGTCTCTCTCCTTCGATTCATTCATCATCTCGGTTTACAAAGCTTGAGTGACCATGTTGCAAAGTTAAAATTACGATTCAAAAATAGAGAAAGAATGCGTACTGTGGAGACTGAAAACCTGATATTGATCCTAAAGTTATTGTTTTAACACAGGTTAGGTACCTCTAAGCTTAACCTTTTTCACCTCTTATCTTTCTCATGCTTGTGTTGTTTCGATTGCTGCAATTATCGCTTTTTTACGCAATATCAAGTTACTTGTGTCTTTGACCATAAGGTGTTTGGTAAAATGCCTCAATGAAGTGTAGTTCCTTAGAACATTATGATTTTGTTTAGTTTGATAGAACATATTATCTTGCTGCATCATCACCATCATTATTATTAGTATTATTATTATTTCTGATACTCTACCCATAAGTATGAACTTGTGAAAGAAAACGCTTCAGCCACTGAGAGCATCCATATTGTTGTCACCATATACACACTATATGGCTTACTCGACATGTAATTAGCTGCTTGGAAATGTAAAACAATTGTGCTTTATTTGACTATTTTCTAATTCGGAGGTACATGTGACATACACAATTGGAAACAAAGTGTTATTGTCCTTATGTATATGTAAAATTCCCTTTAGTATTAACCTTACTAAGTAGTAAGTACTACTTTGCCCAAGCCTATGAATCTACTAGTAACTTTTGAAATTATCAGAGGCCTCTTTGGCAGAAATTTTTATCTGTTTGGACTCAGAAATTGGTTAAGAAAGTCAAAGAATGACTTACGAATTAGTATATTAAAATAACCATGTTTTCTAGGTTACATAACAAACGAACAGAGTCAAGCAAAGGTACAATGTGTTGATGTTTTTGTGAAGACCGTTGAGGATAAGCCTCGGGTTGTTGATTAATCTTTGAATAAAAAGATGATGCATTCTATGAATAGATTATAGAGGGATTGGATTTGTAGGTTTTGGTTATAGATGATTCACATTTTAGTGAGATGTTGAGGAGGTATAGGGAGGCATATTTAACGACCATTGTTTTCGGTTATTGGAATAAAGCATTTGGAAGATATGATGATTTTTTTGGTTCCTTTAGTTTTTTTATTATTTATTTATTTTCAGTGAGGATATGGAGATAGATTAGGTTCCAAATGAATAAGAAACTAAATAAAGTTCGACACGGAGGACTTCTCTCAAAAATAAGTTTGACATAGAGGACTAAAATTCAAAGTTGTGCAATAGAGACTAATATTGAAGAGTTCTAAATAAATAATTTTTGGTCTCCATGTATATATAATTTTTTTGTTTTAATTGTTCTAAAACTTTCTTTCGACTTTTTGTCCCTCAAAAGTTTTCCGTACACTAGGTCTCTGCAATTAAGTTGGGTCATATGTATCATTTAAATGTTTGAATGATTTTATACATAAATGTTCATAGAATTATATAAGAATCTAGTCCAATAATAAATTATAATTTTTCAGCAAAACACGAATTAAATATAAATTTTTAAGCTCTACAAACATAAAAATTGATATTTAATTTTTTTTTGTTAAAATAATCTTTCTTTAGAGATTATTATATATAAAATTAAAGACTAAAATTCATTCAAAGTTTTTGAACGATACACATGAGTTGACAAAAAAAAAGACACAAAAAGGTGATAAAAATCTTTTGGAGGAGTAGAAGTCGAAACAAAATTTTAGTAGGACAAAAACGAAAAGTATAATATTTAAAGAGACAAAAAAAAACATATTTAACTACACACACGCACATCCCCTAAACTATATATATTATTATCGTACATGATTATAAGGTGACTGCCGATGCGGTGTTTTTATAGTGGTTGTGTTGATTGGAACGACGGGGGTGTGTACTAGTAGACACTCTAACACTTAAGTTAGTATCGAGTTTTTGAATAGGGGGTTAAGCTAGGAAAAAGAATCTAACACTAGAGACGGTTAAGAGCCCCCTTTTATAACGAGGACATGCATGAGCCGTTGTAAGATACATGTGAGGTTCGACGGTTACAGATTCGTGGGAATCGTAGCCGAGCAAGATTTGCAGGAACGTGGGAAGAGACATTACCATTCAGGTTTGAATGGGTCTCCTGACACACTATGAGCTCCCCCCAACCCCCCGGCGAAAAGGAGGAGTGTTGCGAGTAAAAGGCCAAAAGGCGGGATTTGGGTTACTTTTTGGATTGGGCCTGTGAACATGGGTCTTAAGTGTTTGTTCCGTCCAAAACATATTATATTATATTATCTTGTGTTTTCTTTTATGTTTGTTCTACCGAAAATAATTTTATTCGAGACAATATCATTCAGACACTGAATATTAAAGTCTCTCATAAAAAATCTGAACTTTCATGTCCCATGTTGCGAGAGTAGTCTCCTGCACTAAATTTAGCTATAATAACAGAAAGGAAAAAAAATACCAATTTAATAAGATTAATAATGTATTTAGGATCATGCTAACAATGTTCTAAGAAAACAAAAAAATTAAAAAAGTTGTCTTAATATGTTATGAACAAAAAGATTAGACACGATATTAGCAAAGGAAAATAAATGATTAGACGCAAAGGTTACGACCATTGTTGTTTTTTTTTAAATAAACAAGTAGACATGATAAGAACACCATGACAAAAAGAAAGTACTATAAATTTTTGATGATAATGAAAAAGTAGACAAGATTCTTTATAAGTTTTTGATGATGATGAAAAAGTATACAAGATTCTTTAGTTGAAGGGAAGGTGTAAGCAACCTACATCAACATAGACAATAAAAAAGTACTACAAGTTTTTGCTGATAATGAAAAAGTAGAAAATATTCTTTAGTTGAAAGTAGGGGTCTACATAACCATATAGGGGTTAGTCAAATGCAAATGGATTACCATTGTTGTATTTGTTAAACCCTTATAGGACATATTTTGTACGTCTCTGCGCCACCAATTCTTTTGGTTTGGAACAACAACAATGACTGTTATGTCTTCATGGTATCTCCGTTTTCCCTTAGATCCCTTGTCAATCTTCATAAGCTCTTCATACTCAATTTCTTTTGTCTTAGCAGCCTCCGTTAGAGCTTCCCTCAAAAGCTTTTTTGCAATTCCCTGCATGCATATTTTGTGAGATGTTTTATATTTTAAGGGAAAAATTATATAAAATAAAGAAACAAAAGTAGAAAAGCCATACATGTCGTGGATTTCTCTCAACAATTAAAATCGTTTGTTCATTTGACATGAGTTCCCAGAATCCATGAGATGCAATGATAATGCACCTATCAAACTCTTCTATATCTCTTGAAATGATCTCTGGTTCTGACAACACAGCCGGAGAAAATGGTGTTTGCTCTCCAAGCTGTTGGGATCCCTCTGATAAATTGAACTCTGGAAGCTTAAAAAATGCATCTCCTATGCTTCTACTAAGCTATTATTTGTCATTGTAAACCAAGAAAATGTTAATACAAGATAAGTTTAAAACTTAAAATAAATGTTAAAAATCCCAAGAAATACCTTGCTATGGCCTTTTATTCGCCAAATTTTTTTAGCATCTTGTTTCAATATATCTTAATTTGGATGTGAGTGCCTAACTTGATGCCTGATTATCTTGTTTTTACAATAATGATCAGTACTCAGTTGTTTGACTTTTATAATCTTTGTGTTTCCTAATTCTGATCCCAACAATAGTCTAGAATCCCCGATGTTTAAGATATATAGTTTCTCTCTCCATATCAAAGCCACTGAGCATGAAGAACCGATTTTGTCTAGCCCATAATTTTGACTACAATTTTTGCGTACAAAACTTAGAATATCTTCTTCCATGTCAGGTGCAACTCGGTCGCTTCAGAATGTCCAAAGACATCTCTTGGTTATTTTCCTTAATATATCCTGAAAAAATAATTTCAACATATAACTTGCATTATATGCTAAACTAATTATACACAAAACAATAAAACATTACAAAGCAAACAAATAAGAGAGTGTTGCAGGTAAAAATGTAAATGCAATTGTATATGTTAACTAAAAAACTAAATGTGAAAACCGAATACTATATATTTCAAGTTATAAATAATATACAACCCATTAATATGTTTATATATGCTACTATAAATCAGGATAGAATGAGGATAGGAGGACTATTTCTGTGAGCTTAGCTCAGTTGGTAGGAATATTGCATATTATATGCAGGGGCCGGAGTACGAAACCCAGACACTCCACTTCTCCACAATTAAATCGTGCTAGAATTCACCTTTTTCAAGGTGAATAAGTGGGGTGTCCGGAATTCGAACCCCGGCCCCTGCATATAATAATGCATGTCCTTGTCAACTGAGTTATGCTCACGGGGACCTTAGCAATCCCATTTTACTGGGGGCTTTAATGCAAGAAGACTCGTTAATGATACTATATTTATTGACAAAAAAGATTAAGTCGATATTTCTCTTATTCATAAATATAATTTGAAAAATTGTGGCAAGCAAGGATCGAACAAAGGCTGAGAAACTAAAACAGTAAGCCTTTTGACATTAAACCATTTGATGATTATTGATGCTGTAGGCGCTTTTAACATTGCAGCTAATAGTACAAGCGCTAATCATTAAAAGTGCTTATAAAAAACAATACTTATCATGATAATCGCCTGCATATAAATTTATATAAGCCTTTTTTTAGCAAAAATTAAACTAAAATAAAATTGTTTAGGTATATGCTACAAGTGTTTTGAAGAAACTAAACTAACCCACCCAAGTTGACACCATAGAGAATTGAACATGACATCTTGAGAATGAACACACTTCAAAAGTTTCAAGTTAACACTATCAGACTAATCTAAGTGGGTTTGTATATGCTATAAGTTGTTTCCATTAACAAATCTTGGAGAACTTATGAAAATAAGTTGAAAAAAGCTTTTGAAAAATATTATAAGTTGTTTTTATAGGTTCTTCCAAATAGTCTCACAAAACTTATACCGGTAGATAAACTCAAATAATTCAATCCAAACATACCTTTAATATTCTTCTATGCTTTTTTTTTTCTCTAGGAAATTGAACAACGATCTCACCAAATTTTAGATAATATTGTTATAACTAATGGTGGAGGAAGATACGCCGACAAAGTTCTTGCGGGTGATATATCGACTTCTTCTGGAGCTAATGGTAGAGCGTTTATCTTATAATTGTGGCGACGGTGGCTAAAGTGACAAACAAAATTAAAATACTAGGGTTAGCCTTGGTGGCAACCAACCCAAAAAAACATGGAGCCAAGATATTAGAATCTTGCTCTGGTACTAACTTGAATAATTTAGTATCAATGACTTATATTTCACAAGTTGTGCATGTTTATATACAAGAGAGAATCTCTCAATAAAGAGAAAATAGAAAAATAAAGAAAACTATACGAACCATCATAATAAATAGAAAAATAAAGAAAACTATATGAACCATCATAATTGAATTAGTTCACAACAATGATTTTGTAGTGACCACACCCACAAGATGGTAAGATTAATTTAAAATGTGGTATACAATCAAATATCCAATTTGTTTCAAATTAGGTTATTAATTTCATAGGAAAACATCTTCTGTCTCTGATTGTTCTTGGTTATACGATCAATATCCAATTAAGGGTTCTTGTTTCAACTCCAACCCCTTTCCAAAATTATAAATATAACATAACATGCCTTATAAAACAAGATGACTTGCGTAATAATTTTTTGGAAAAAATGGTCTACGATGTACTTGGAGACATAGTCACTCCCTCCCATGTCCATCGTATATACCCACGAACAATGTCTCTAAACCGACCTCAATCTGACGACAATGCTCCTCCATAACAGTGTTGGATTGAATTGAAGCCATTGAAAACTGACCTCTATGATATTGGATCAGTTCCCTCGACCATATATTGTTGAAATCAAAGTAATCGCGATTCTCGCCATAGAATCCCATAACTCATAAGAATGATGAGTCTGGAATGGTTACTTCACTTTCATGTTAACCTTTAAAACTTATAATCTTTTAATTTTGTGGCTAATGAACATTTTGCAAATAAATTTGTTATGGCATAAATATAGCAGAACGTTTATTATTCTATCTTATGCCATAAAATAAGGTTTATTTGTATGCCATGTCGATTCCACATTAATTCTAAATATTTTTATCATTTTTCTATTTTTTAAAACTAATATTTTATTTGGCATAATCATTTCAACAAACTTCGTACTTTAATCTCATGAACTACACATTTTATGTAAGTTTTTAACTTTTTTTTTTTTTTAATATTTATACAGCACAAATATCTCAAGTGTCAGCAAACTATTTATTATGTTTTAAAACCTAACTATAAACGACAGAAGTGGGTTGTTGGACAATTAAGACATGTAACTTATGAATGCAACTTTTCATTTACTCTCGGATATAACCATATAATATATTCATATAAGCTCATTGCTCATAAGCTTGTTACCTATAGCAAAAACACATTTATTGTCCCCAATACGTCTTTTTGATTCATTATGTGTTTGTCTGCTATTAAATGTTTGCAGTTCTTTATCTTGTTTTTGGTTCTTGCATTGAAATATTTGTGATTGTTAAGTTTTCTGAATATTACAATATTACAACAATGTGCTAGGTAATATGACACTCAACTAGGTTATTTCTCTGTGTAAACACTCAACCAGGTTATGTAAGCTCATTTGCTATAATCACAAACTATACAAACCCACATTGGGTGAGGTAATATTACATTACATTAGGGTATTTGTTGTACAAAAATGAGATAATTAGATGGATTTGAGTGTGACATTAAAGATATGGTAATTATGACCATGAAAATGAAAGTTTTGAAAATAAGATTGAAGACAAACCAACAAAGTTCATGTTGATACTGGTTGTTGGTTGTTGTAACTTGCATGTTGTTGGCAGTTATTTGTGTCATAAAAAAATAATCTTCTTTTTTTACGTTCACGATAATAATCTTAATTATGAATAGTAGAGATGAATATAAGTTACCATGCTAATATATTATATGAGCTTGTTGGACAATCGACAATGAGCTCGTGGTATGATGTGTAACAATATTTTGTGTGTAATTATTATTAAATTACCCTTTGTATAAAATTAAATAATTTGAAGAAGAAAAATAGATGAACTTAAAACAAATCAAGCTAAAAAGACAATAATCATCCAACAACTTTAACTTTATCAATAAATTTCTTAGTTTTAGCATATAGTAACGTGATAAATTTGAAAGAAAAAATGTATCCCTGAATATAAACACTTACCACCACCAGGCTTATATGAATTGTTAAATGGTTATACTAAGCTTATTTATATGTGCTTATACCTCCTCCAATCTTTATTATAAGATAAGGTTTATATTTTAGGTTCATTTAGTAAAGTATATATTTAGTTCTTAATATAGACCAGATACATCATTTATTAAATGAATCCAAAAAATTAGTTTTCTCTTATGATAGAGATCAAAGTAGTAAGCGAGAATAAAAAGAGTATAATCGTTTATCATGTTTTTTTCTAAAAAATAACTTATCATGTTTGAAATGCTAGTATCAAACACTACAACTAGAATGAGAAATGATTTTTCAACAATGTGATATTTCGGGTAATTGACTTACACACTAATTATCAAAACAATTAGAACGAAAGTTCAGTTACAATCTGGTGGTGCAGTGGAAAGATAGAAAGAAAGATTACAATTGTTCTATTGATAAATCTCAATCTAACATTGAAATATATGATTTTTTGGCAAATTTAGTTTGGCAAGAATTCACTGTTTGTTGGAGTTATGATGGTTATAAAGGTACTAAAATCGTCTCCTCCATCCAATGTACTTTCTTCAATGAACCAAGAAGTGAGTCTCCTTCCTTTTCTCTGTTATGTATTCATTGTTTAGATATGTATTTATTAACTGAGTCTTCTTATAATCAATAATATGTCCGTATTGAATCTTATTGCACAACTTAGAGATTATCAATTTAGTTTATATTTTAAAAGTAGTATCTCGTTCTATTTTTATTAATTTCATTTAATTGATATTTTTGTAATAGTGAACATATATAAACACATATTCACATGGAATGAAATTATTTCCATACTTGAGCGTTCTTTTTATTTTTCCTCATGTTATATGGTCACACGTATGTTAAGAAATAGTGTAGTTTAACCTAGGAGGCTTGTTAATGATAGCAAAAGCATATCCGAAGATATTATGAAACAAGTTGTTCAATCTATTGAAATAGACTTTATATTGTATTTTATTAAAACTATAATTGTCAGAGATTCAACCGTAGTAAGTGTTGGTCGTCCTGCCTATTTGGAATAATACGAGGATAACTCTTTTTTACAGCAAACTTTGGAGAATCCTGCATATGGTTTTGCAATGAGTATTTATACAAGAGCATAAATCGTAGATCATTTGGAGTTAAAATCTAAATTGAGATTTAATATTGTTTTAATCTTTAAATAGGTATAGACACTAATTCAATATTAAGATTTGGTATTGTTTTAATCTATCATATGTTGAGTTTTATTATCATCATATGTTGAGCTTTATTTTTGTCGATCATGTCAATGTTGCATAACTTATTTGTCAAAATATGCAATTTATATATTTTCATTTGTTCACTTATAATCAATTTCACATTAACCGTTTCACAGTTTTTATATTAAAAATAATGTATCAAAAACCAATAAAGATTCATTTAAATTCAAATATGCAATAGTGTTATAGGATACTGCCATTGTTATAAAGTTAAAAGAGATTCTTATAAAGTTAAAAGAGATTAAAGTCTCTTAGTATTGCATTAAAGGGACTTTTACATTAAATGTTTCATGTAGAAACATGTCTCAAGAGACACGTAGAGGCCTAGAGGCTTTTTAAGTATTGTACCATGAATAAAATAAATAATGTTGACTAAAATAACATAGTCTTTAAATTAATTACCATTCTACAATTGATTTTGTTTGCAAATGAACACAAGTGGAAAATTATTTGTTGCATGCATAAGTTACATGTATTCATTGTCCGACAACCTCACTTCTGTCGTTTGTTGCTAGGTTTCAAAACACAACATTATATTCATAGTTTGAAGGCTGTTATGGAAGATTTTTAGGATCCCTGACCGTAGGGTATCGATAAAACTTAACAATTACAAATATCTCATTGCAAGAACCATAAACATGATAAAGAACTAGAGACAATTAATAGTAGATAAACACATAATCAAGTAAAGAAACACATTAGGGAGAATAAATGTGTTGTGTGTGACATTAAAGATATGAAAATCATGACCATGAAAATAAAAGTTTTGAAGATGAATATAACCATATTAAATTATATTGACATAAAGATAAATTACCATATTGAAATTATTTATATATTAATGATATTTCACAAAGTATTAAACATGAATTATCCAAGAAAGCTCCTCGATTAAAATATATTAATGTTTATATAACTTTTTTTATTAATAGTCTTCTTAAAGAATTTGGCAAAAGATTTTATAAACAAATGTTATGTAACAAGATTCAATACCTTGTCTGAGCGGAGGTGGGAAAGAAGAAACGAATGATCATTTATTTTTGGAGTGTGACTTTTGTAGTAGTATGTGGTATGTAACACCCTGTTTTTCCAACTTTAAAATGACGTAGATTAATCAGAGTTTTTTCAACTTAAAAACAGAGTGTCACATTCAACTTTACAAAAATCGAACAAATATAAATATAATTAAATTGCTATTTATTAAAACTTCTGCTTTTATAAAAATTTAACAAACATGCAGCGGAAATAATTTCAACATGTTAAATAGATTCTCATAAAAATAGTTCAACATTGTTTAAAAGGAAATACGTAACAAGGAAACATGCAACAAAACAATCCTCATCCTGTTAGCATTAGAGCATCCTAGACGACATGGTGGAGATTACTCTCAATTGCACTATTCTTGGTCACCTGCAAGTTACTCATACGAAAATTAACATTTTCAAGCAGAAGGGGTGAGATTTCACATTCTATAATAATAAGCATATAATTCTTTAAAAGAATTTAACAACATAAATAACAACAAATTTAACAATGTTAAACAACAATTATACAACATAGATACTTCGCATAATTACTCATTAATCAACTCATTAAATATAGTGGCAACTTGACAACACGACAACAACATCGACTACATATGCAACGACAACTTCATCAACTTGACAACTTAATATCAACGACATATGCAACGACAACTTCATCAACTTGACAACTTATATGCATGTGGTATCAATCAGGGCATAAGCCTCGTCGCTTTTGAGCATAAATATACTCCTAGGGCATGAGCCCTCGTCGCTATTGAGCAAAAGCTCCTAGGGCATAAGCCCTCATCGTGTTAGAGTAATAACTCTCAAGGCCATCAACCCTCATCTTTTAGAGCAAAGCTCTCAGGGCCATCAGCCCTCATCTTTAATGACTATGCATGGACTCATCAACCAATACTTTGACGACCAACAACTTTAACGACATCGACAAACAACTTACAACTTAAACAACATTGACAAACTACTTAAATTTTAAAGACATTGACGACAATTGTGGTAACGACAACAACAACGACTTCACATCATAATTTCATATTCATCAATCATAAACAACGTCATATAACATCGTATTTAAACATCAACAATTCATCATATAACATCGTATTCAAACATCAACAATTCATCATATAACATCCTATTCAAACATCAACAATTCATCATTCATTTTTGTAAAATCATAATAAATTATACATAACATATTTCCATGTCAAACCAAGGATACTTGAAAGATATCACAATTATCAACAACTTTCATATTTATACCAAAGACCAATTTAAAACAGAAACGTGTGAAAAAGACGCAAATACATGAAACAGAGAATGTTGTCACCGTACAATTTCGCTAAGACCTCCTTGGAGTATTTTCATCATAATCAAAAACTAAAAGTCATTTTTACGTCAAACCAAAACTACTGGAAAGCTAACAAAATTATCTAAAATTTTCATGTTTACACCCAAGGCCAATTTTGTATCGATCATCACCAGTTTTCGTTTCAAATTTGAAAAAGTTGTGCAGAAAGTCCATAAAAATTCATTGTGACCTACGTATAGTAACTTGACCATAAGTAAAGTTCTATAAATCATTTTGATGTCAGACTAACGGCATTAGAAAACTAACATCCATACCTACAACTTTCGTGTTTACACCTAAGACCAATTCTGCACCGATCAATACCAGTTTTCATTTCAAAATTTGGGGCAGAGATAAAAAAAATCAGAAAAAAAGCAACTTATATTATTCAAACTTCACATTCATTCAAAATCATCACAATCAACAACAACAACTCAATATAATTCATACCCAATTCATAATATGACATTAACAACAACAATCATCAGCAATTCATTTATCAACAAATTAACATACCCAAACATATAACTACAACTAGAGCACGAATTTCATCAATTAAATTGCAATTCAAAACCCTAACTTCTTTTCAAACC
The DNA here is from genome assembly GCA_946800305.1 of Medicago arabica. Classification (NCBI taxonomy): domain Eukaryota; kingdom Viridiplantae; phylum Streptophyta; class Magnoliopsida; order Fabales; family Fabaceae; genus Medicago; species Medicago arabica. The sequence goes on from OX326968.1 coordinate 52,163,272, forward strand.
CTAACTTCTCTAATCATAAAAATAAAACAACAACAAACATGTTAAACCCTATTTCAGAACCATATACTTATGATTAAAGAAGGTTAGTCCCACCATTACCTTAGATTTACTCCTGAATTAGCAGCATCGTTCTTCTCTCCTAAGGTCTTCTCCATTTTTCTCCAAAACTCTTGTACGTGTTTCTGTTTTTTAACTTTTTTATTCTCTACCTAATATAATAACCCTAATTTCTCTTACACCCCAAAACTACTTTTTTCTTCATAATCTTATTTATTTCTAAATTAAATATATCTCTCCCCCACTTAATAATAATAATACACCAAATAACAAATATATCTCTACACAAAATAACAAATATATTTCTATACGAGATAACATATATATTTCCACACAAAATAACAAATATATTTCAACACCAGATAATATATATATTATACAAATAAATACCAACATATAACATAACAAAATATCACTTCATCAAAATAAATCGACTAGATTATAAAAAGACATCTAATCTCAATAAAATAATAAATAATAAAAATAGGGTGTTACATGGTAGCTAGTTCATTGTTGGTTGGATATTTCTATCGTTCTTCTAGCTGATATTGGGGGATCACGCGTGGTATATTGGCGGAGTGCATATCTGAAAGGAAAATAAACAACATACAATGATTCCAAATGAGTACAACAAATGATAACATAAAGAAACAAAGAACGAATAGGATCAGCAAACTCATGATTAAACACACAGAAAAACCCATTCAAACCCATTCTTGTCAAATAAGAAAAAATAAGTGGTGCAGCTACTATCCCCAACATGAGCGAAATGAAAGTGAAGTAACCATCCCAAATGTAGATTTGTTGGATATTTGTATGTTGGCCTCATTTTTGCTAAAAAGCAAGATATTGGATACGATGTTCCAACATGTTGGTACGGTTCAGTGTGCCCTGATTTTGTGTCTTGTATCGCTTTCTTGGATGTTATTTTTGCGTGAGATCACTGAAGATTCTATGAAGATTTATTCACGTCACTTGTGGTCCAAGAACCATGTGTTTCTAGAAGATGCAGAGGCGATTTAACTTTGCCTTATTTATTAAGTATATTGTTGCAACATTTAATGAAACAATATATATGCTTCTAGAATATTGTGGAGACTGAATATTTTATTTGGTCTGCTGATTTTTAGCCTATGACGAAAAAGTCCATGCTGCTGAATGACTATATAAGGAAGACTCAGACCCTAGTTTTATTCACCAATTCAATAATATTGAATTGAGTCTTTTAGGGTTTCAACTTGGTCTTTATTTGTGAGCCTCTCTTTGTATCATCTTGATGCACTGAACAGTTATTAGGATTTTTGAGTCCTTGTTATTTGTGAATCTCTATGAAGCTTTTAAGCAAAGAGAAGGTTCTGTTTATTGGAGTGTGTCTCTATTCTTGCGTTAAACTTTATTTAAATCACAAGGGTTGTGATTGATTGAGTGGAAGTGAGATGAGATATCAGATATAGGAGTTTATAGGTTAAAGTCAATACAAGTAGGTCCTACGTCTTAAGTTGTAAACTTGAAGTTTGTTGAGAACTTAGAATAAGGACTGCACTGATGGATTTTCTTCCTGGCTTGGTAGCCCCTAAAGTATGTGTGTTTGTCACCGAACTGGGTTAACAAACCAATCGTGCCATTTATGTTTATGTTTTTTTTTTTTAATATTTTCCTTGAGCTGTTTGTTTTATGCTAGCTCGATGTTTAAACATTAATCTCAACATTATGTTTGTGTCTGATGTTGAAACATCGTATAAAACATTAGAAAGCTAGCGTGCCGGAATTTCAAGCTTATCTTTCTTCTCAATTATGGGTAGTTGGTTAGGAAGTGGATTGAATGGCAAAGGCAAAGAGAATCACGATTACTTTAGATTGGCCAAGATAACACTGTGTATGTCATGTCAGACGATACCTTTTTAGTTTGAACCAATACATGATCACTTTTATTTATCTAGTTATTAATAAACCAAAATTTATTAAAAGTTTTAGTTTCTAATCAGAAGTGTAAAGCAACAAGGATCAAAATCATAAACCACTTAGTGATGAAGGCAAAAGGTGGTGATACAATACAACAGTGTCAAATACCACCACTACCATGAGCTTATGCTAGTTAAAGGTAAGAGAAATGCTATAGGCGTCGTGATATTATTATATAATTAAAACGTTAAGCTTGATACTTGATGAACTTACAGAATATCTGTAGGATAGTTTTGGACTTGTTTCCATCTTGAGCTTAACATTTCAGGATGAGCAAGTTTCATATTGAATTGAACTATATTCATTGAATACTTGAAAAAATGTCAACCAAGGGGAAGAACAAATTTACATTAAAGGCAGTTTATAACTGGATAAATTGTCTCGTAGTTAACAAACTAGCGTTTATAGATGATGTATAATAGCCGTAAAATCATCAAAATACATGTATGTCTAACTTTTCCATAAAAGGACTAATATTGCAAATAGGCAAAAACATAGGGGGTAAAATTTTAATTTTTTTAATAGGGGGCCAAAATCGCAACTTTGTCAAAGTTATAGGGGGTCAAAACTGCAGTTTAGCCTATTTATAAACATTTCTCGCAAATATATTATTTTAAATATTTAATTTATTTGAAAGTATTTTTCATCTTTAAAATAATAAATGTTGTATATGAAATTTAATTTAAATTTATTTGACTTTATTATAAAATATTTCTATTTTCTTAACGGCAAATCATATCCCTTTATTTAAAATGGTAAATATCTGAGAAAAAGAAAACCAATGACGATAAGTAATATGAATTCAAAAAGAGTCGATGTAAGAGAAAAAAAAATCAATTTCCACCCAGAAAAAAGAATCAATAAAGAACTCATCCTCATAAAACTCATGACTAAAAAAACAAATTTATAACCGGAAAATTGATTAAGACCCAAGTCTAATAAGCACAGATAAAATATGTGATAAAATTTGATTAAGACCATGTATGTTTGCTCATTTCACACGTATTTGAAAATACTAATGACTATAACATTTTTACTAGTTAAAATAATAACTATAACTTTAAATAAAGTAAAGAGAATATAAATTTTATTAAATTATAATTATTAACTATCTATGTGTTTTTCACTGTAATAAATATAAACTGAAATATAATATTTTAGAAGTAATTTATATGTATTTCTTTTTACTAAAAAATATATTCATTCATCCAATTTAGTAGAATACATCATTATACAAACACAAATTCAACATTTTTAAAATTGAAAATGATAGATACACCAACATATAACTAGCAATGTCCGAGTTAATAACATAAAATGAAAAAATTATAAAATTAATGTGACAATAATACAATTGAGTGGAATAACTACGCCTTTAAATTTGCAACATGGACGACCTAATGATCGGTGATTTTGATATATTGTATTATATAGTTGTTTTCCAACTGGCCTTATTGATATTTGTGGACTTTTTTTTTCTTAATGAAAGAACGTCAAACAAATTCTTAGTTGAAGAATGTGCTGATAATTTTTGCAAACTATTAAAATAATGATTTGGAGAAGGGACGTCAGTTAGGTTTTCCAATTTAAAAAGTTGTTTATCACGGGATCTTTAAAGGTTCTAAAGTTGCCATTTTGAAAGTTTCCGTCTTGAGAAAATAAAATTTGATGTAAATCTGTACTATGAATATTTTTTTTTTTGAATCGGTAAATATTATAAACGCCATCCCCGCAAGACGTAAAGAATGGACGAAACAAAATACAAATAGTGTCGCATATAGACGGTACACCATAACCACCTAAAAACACTCCTGAAGATAAACTCACCAAAACACATCACCACCTAAAACAAACTCCAAAAAACAAGCGCTGTAAACACGGTATCCACCACCGTCCATCGTCACTACTCACCCACAAAGAACACCCTCCAAATAAAACTCTCAGACCCCAACACCCAAGCTGAGCCACATTTCGAAGAGCACCTAACCGAAGGATCATGCAGCTATCACAAACCTCGCGACCTCCGAACCACCGAAAGAGCACAACACAAAGCCCAAAAACCAACTTTAGTCAAAGAACTGACTCCTGATCTCGAATTAAAAGTGATCGGCCCACAAGACTATAGCACCAAATAAGCAGGGCACCCCTCGCCTCCGGTACACTAGAGAAAAACCAAATTAAGTCAAACAAAGATTGCAATTGGAACCCGACTCCCGATCTCGAATCTAAATGAGCCTTTTTCTTTTTGATTTGTTTGTTGTAATGTGACTGTTATCTGTTTTAAGCACGAGAAATACATGGTTGGACATAACCTCGAATCAAAAGTATTTGGGCATACATAAATGATAAAATTTAGGGTTATACTAACCAGTGCCTTAAGGACACTAGTTAAGGAAACAAAAAATGGTAAGTTTGCATTGAATTCACTAATTTTTTAATTTTTAAAAAGTCAAATATATCATTTTTCACCGTTTTCCAATATAACATTTTTAAATTTGTCCTCTTAACCAATACCCTAATGACACTCTTTAACATTTCCTTAAAATTTATATGAGAAATAATTAAGTCACATCATTTAATATCATTCCACTTTTAAATTTTATCTTCCATGCATGTGCGTTAAAATGAATTTTATTTAAGTTTATGGTTGTGTAAGAGTTGCTCTCAAGTAACATGGTACAAAGTTGACACTATTGGGGAAATTTTAATGATATCGGAAAAAGTTGATTTCAATTGAATTCCTCTTTTGCATGCCTTTTGTCTAAGTGTGCCATATTCACGAACAGAGTAGAGGTACCGGTGTTCGAACCTATTTTTGTCAGTTGAACTATGACTTATGAGACATAAGTAAAAATATATTATTGCTACTGCTATATTAAAAATATTTCTTTTTGATCAAGTAGCCTAGTGGCTAGAATTCACTTTTTTTAAGGTGACTAAGTGGGGTATTTGAGGTTCGACAACCGGCTCCTGCATACAACAATGGTTGTCACTGCCAACTGAGCTGTACTCACAAAGACTATTAAAAATATATAATTCTTACTGATATATTAATTTTGGTATGTTTTAGAAAGCCTATGAGTTTTTAAAATTTTATCTTATCGATTTTCTTATATCAAGGTATCCTTATTTATTAATTTTGGTAAGTCTGCAGCAACTTAACCTAATAATTTCCCTCTAAAATGATGCATTAGGTTAGCAGCAATTTAACCTAACAAATTTCATCTAAAATGCAGCGCACCAATTTAACCTAACAAACTAGATTTTTGATCTGTGCTCCGCTCGGGTTTATTGTAAATGGATTGACATACGAATAATAAAATGCAATATATAATTGGTAACGGTGAAAAAAAAAGTTGTAAGGTCACGTTTTCCATTTGCAAAGCTCTAAATATCAAAATATATGATTTTTGTGTTGTGTGTAAAAAATTTACACGGTTTAAGGATTTTTTTTTGTTGAGAGAAACACGTTTAGGGCTTGGTATATATAACCAAGTTTACATGGAAATTAGGTAGCCGAGTTTGCATGGAAATTAGGATATTCTATTTGTAAACGTATTAAATAAGTGTAGAAAATATTGTAAAAAAAAAAAGGCAACATGATAGGAATGAAATAAAGGCATGAAATTGGTTAAAAAAAAAAAGTCTACAAAATATTGTCAAAAAAAAGGCATGAAATTAGTGCGATCCATTTTTTTATAGTATTAAATAAGTGTACAAAATATTTCCTTAAATAAGAAAGTGTACAAAAAATTGTCAAAACAAAAATAAAATAAAAAAAGTATAAAATAGAAGGCATGCTTATAGTTAGTTTCTAGAACAAACGTGCATCATCAAATAAGTGTTCAAAAAAAAAAAAGGTAAGAGGATAGGAATGAAATTGGTGCGATGCATTTTTCAAACGTGCATTTTTTATCTATATCTATTGTTCCTCTAGACTTTTTTTCCCTTATTTATTAATTTTATTAGGTCTCTAGCAACTTAACCTAATAATTTCCATCTAAAATGCTGCACTAGGTTAACATCAATTTAACCTAATAAATACTATATTCTTTTTTCTTTATAATTAAAAGAGAGTGTTTTTTTAATTATAAAGAAAAAAAGAGAATAATTGCTCCAATCCTTATATTGTGATTAAATCAATAAATAGTCTTTAATATATTATGTTTTCTCTATCAAATGATGTTAAGGACATATTGAGACGAATTTGATTGCAATATTTGATCTCTAATAATCTAATTTGTGTTTATTGATAGATGTATGTGAATCTCACGGATCAAATATCATTTATCGATTTCTATTATGGTCGATAGGACCCGTGCACGGATCAAAAGTCTAGTAAGAATATAATTTTACATATATAAACACATAAAATCCGCAATGATTATGATACAAATATTAACCGGTTTTTTTAATATAAAATAAACAAATCGCTACTACTCCTATATTAAAATCAATGTCTAACAAATTTACTAATGTTTGCTCTGTCAGTTTCTTAATAACCCTAATTGAATGAGTTACATGGTCATGTGTGATACATGATCTTTAAAAATCGATAACAAATTTTAAAAAATGAACAATTTGTTTTTATTCTTTCACAAAAGGTAGATCAATCGGATATTATTAAAAAAAACATTACCGAACTTCTTCAAAATAGTAGGAAAAAGAGCTTCTTTTTTTTATCTACTACTATATTAAAATTAATGTCCAACAAATTTACTAACATCTCGGTCAATTTCAATTTAATAGACTGTCAATTTTAATTTAATAGTCTGCCTTTATTGCTTTGATTCCAAAGGTTGACAGTCTGCAACGGGTGGCTGATTTTCGCCCAATAGCTTTGGTTAGTAGTGTCTATAAAATTCTGTCCAAAGTTTTGGCAAACAGGTTGAGAAAAGTTGTCAGTAATGTTGTTTCCGAAGCTCAATCGGCTTTTATTAAAGGTAGACAAATTTTGGACGGAATTCTAATAGCAAATGAAATTGTTGATGATGCTAAAAAATCCAATAAAGATCTTCTTCTCTTTAAAGTAGATTTTGAGAAGGCGTATGGCTCAGTGGATTAGGGGTATCTTGATGAGGTGATGTTCAAAATGAATTTTCCGGTGTTATGGCGCACTTGGATCATGGAGTGTGTCACGACAGCAACAACTTTAGTGTTGGTTAATGGGAGCTCGACAGATGAGTTTTGTTTCGAGAGAGGTCTGCGTCAAGGGGATCCTCTCTCCCCTTTCTTGTTTTTGTTGGCGGCAGAGGGTCTTAATGTTATGATGAAGGCGTTGGTGACCAATCATCTATTCACTCCTTACAGTTTAGGGACGCATACAGTTGTGCCTGTCTCTCATTTTCAATTTGCTGACGACACATTGTTGGTTGGGGTCAAGAGTTGGGCTAATGTTCGAGCATTGAAGGCGGTGCTAATTTTATTTGAATCCATCTCGGGCTTGAAAGTCAATTTTCATAAAAGTATGTTATTTGGTGTTAACGTGAATGATTCTTGGCTTCATGAGGCAGCCTTGGTTATGAGTTGTAAACATGGTCATCTTCCTTTTCTCTATCTGGGGCTGACTATTGGTGGAGACCCGCGAAAGTTACAATTTTGGTACCCGTTGGTGAATAGGATCCGTAATCGTTTATCTGGATGGAAGTGTAAAAATTTATCTTTGGGAGGTCGGTTGGTTCTGCTTAAGTCTGTTCTGTCCTCCATTCCGGTTTATTTCCTTTCCTTCTTCAAAGCTCCCTCAGGTATTATTTCTTCCCTTGATTCTATTTTTTCTAATTTTTTTTGGGGCGGTGGTGAGGATGTTAGGAAAATATCTTGGATTAAACGGGACAATATTTGTTTACAAACAGAGAATGGGGGCCTGGGGGTTAGGAGGTTGAAAGAATTTAATATTGCTCTGTTAGGAAAGTGGGTGTGGAGATTGTTGGATGAGAGGGAGAGCTTGTGGAATGTAGTTCTTCGTGCAAAGTATGGCGAGGAGGGGGGAGGGTGCGGTTTGAGGAGGGAGTAGGTTCGATTTGGTGGCGCGCTTTGAACCAAATCAGAGTGGGGGTGGGTCTTGGTGATTCTAGTTGGCTGCAAGATAACATCAAAAGGAGGGTGGGGGATGGCCGGTCTACGTTGTTTTGGGTGGACCCGTGGCTGGATGGCTGCCCCTTAACAAGGTCCTTTAATAGGCTTTATTATCTGGCGGAAAACAAACTAGCTACGGTTTCGGAGATGAGAGAGTTAGGGCGGGGGTTTGGAGGTGAGGCGTGGAAGTGGAGGAGGAAGTTACTCGCTTGGGAGGAGGGGCTGGTTATGGAGTGTGTGGAGCGGTTGGCTTCTTCTGTTTTGCAGGTTGGCATAACAGACAGGTGGGTGTGGCTGTAACGCCCCATTTTTATTATTTAGTTATTTTATCGAGTCTAGTGTTATTTTAAATATTGTATTTCAATATTTGCTAAGTGATGATTTTTTAATATTTATTAGTAGGTTGTTATAACATAAAAAGTAGATGAATCTAATTAGATCTGATTTAATGAGGCATAAGGGTAGGTTGGTAAATGGAGGAGTTTGTTAGGTTAAAAGATTTAGTGAGAAACAAACTCTTGGTGGTGGTTATATATAGAGGAGAACATTAGAGAATTAGAGTTAGAACAAGAAAACAGAGAACAGAAAACAGAGAGCACGTAGAAGCAGTTTTTGGGAGATAAAGAGGAGAAACTTGTAGAGTTCTGTAAATCAATCAATCTAAGGTAAGGGTGTGACTATCATTCAATAATCTTGAGTCTATGATTCTGAAAATTTCATTTAACATGTTGTAGGTTTAGTTTTTGAGAATTAGAGAATTAGGGTTAAGAGTGATAATTGATGATTTATGTTATGTTGTTGTCGATTTGTGGTTGGATTCATGATTATGAGTTGTGGTTGTTGATGATTATTGTTGTTAATGTCATATTATGAATTGGGTATGAATTATGTTGAGTTGTTGTTGATGATTGTGATGATTTTGAATGAATGTGAAGTTTGAATAATATAAGTTGCTTTTTCTGATTTTTTTTATCTAAGTCCCAAAATTTGAAACGAAAACTGGTATGGATCGGTACAGAATTGGTCTTAGCTGTAAACACAAAAGTTGTAGGTATGGATGTTAGTTCTCTAATGACGTTGGTCTGACGTCAAAACGATTTATAGAACTTGATTTATGGTCAAATTACTGCACGTAGGTCACGATGAATTTTTATAGACTTTCTGCACAACTCTTTCGAATTTGAAACAAAAACAGGTATTGATCGGTACAGAATTGGCCTTGGATGTAAATATGAAAGTTTTAGATAATCTTGTTAGCTTTCCAGTGGCTTTGGGTTGACGAAAAAATGGCTTTTAGTTTTTGAGTTATGATGAAAATACTCCAAGGGGGTCTTAGCGAAATTGTACGGTGACAGCATTCTCTGTTTCATGTTTTTACGTCTTTTCACACGTCTCTGTTTTAAATTGATCTTTGGTATAAACATGAAAGTTGTTGATAATTGTGATATCTTTCTAGTATCCTTGGTTTGACATGGAAATATGTTATGTATAATTTATTATGTTTTTACAAAAACGCATGATGAATTGTTGATGTTTGAATACAATGTTATATGATGAATTGTTGATGTTTGAATACGATGTTATATGATGAATTGTTGATGTTTGAATATAATACTAATGATGATCTGTGGAGTTGTTATAAGATGATTTAATGTTGTTACTGATGATATATATAATCGTATGTGCATTATGTGAATTATAAGTGATGTTTTAAGACGATGATTACATTTTGACATTGTTATATCTTGAGATTATTGATGTGCTGCCAAGTTGCTGTTTACTATTGATTAAAGTTGCATGTGTCGGTTTAAGATGTGAGATGTTGATCCAAATTATTGGATTCATATAAGACGTTCATGTTGTCTAAGTTGTAAGATGTTGAGTCCATGCATACTCATTTAAAGACGAGGGCTCATGCCCTAGGAGCTTTTGCTCAATAGCGATGAGGGCTCATGCCCTAGGAGTATATTTATGCTCAAAAGCGACGAGGGCTTATGCCCTAGAATGGTACCACATGCATGAGTAAAATGATAGAGTTGCATAGTCGAGTTAAGTTGCATTGTCGAGTCAAGTTGCTAAGTTGATTTATGAAGTTGATATTGATGATGATAATGACACTACATGACCATTGTTATGATATGTTGATGATGTTTATGTTGTTAATTATAATTGGTGAATTATATGCTTAACATTATTGTTTGTGAATCTCACCCCTTCTGCATGGAAATGTTGCTCTTCGTATGAGTAACTTGCAGGTGATCGAGAATAAGTAGTTGTTGATTGTCGTCGTGAGTGGCTATCTCTCACTGTGTCTGTTGCGAATTCGATGAAAAATCACACCAATAAATACTTGATGTGTGGAGCAAGGAATAATCAAGTAACCAATACAAGTGGGTAACAGTTATAATCACAAGCAAAAGTAAAAAAACAGCGAGAGAAAAGAAAAGAGAACACAAAAGAATTTGTTTACCTAGTTCAGTCCAAATTGACCTAATCTGGGGGAGAGAGCAGCCCTCCGTTCCACTATAATGATGAGTAGCTTTACAAAAGAGATATCAATGAGTTGCAAGAATAAGTCTCCCGCCTAATTCTACCCAAAGTCCCAATCTCTTCCCGTAACCAAGAGACTCAATCCTAATAGTATTTCCCAAGGTGAATCAACCCTCAAACCCTAGTGTTTGTTCCAAAGAGACAAACTCTATACAAACCCTAGTTTTGTTGTTGCCTCTTTAAACCCTTGTTCCAGCCCCCTCTATCTCAAGGTTTGCTCTGATACAAAGCCTATATTTATAGTAAAAGTAACTCCCATAAAATTGTAACAAATCTGGCCCAAAAATACGTTTCTGAAATATCCACTGCGCGTAAATTCGGGCCCCGGTTTTACCATTCCAACAACAGCCAAATTCGGGCCCCGGACAGATCCATTCGGGCCCCGATTTTGCCTTTTCCAGCAAACATCATCTTTGCCTCCAAACTTCAATTTTGAGTCACTTTCACAACAGTGTCTTTAGGTGCTCTGATACGTAACATGATGGGAACTTTTGTGGCTATTTTCTATTCCTTACGTATTGCTTATGATTTTACATGACTATGATTTAATTTTTGGATTATTACGAGATGTTTTGATGAGGCCTTCGTGTCAAGACTAATTATATTGTTGAATTAAAATCCGCTGCGAAGTTTTGAATATTTATGATGACCAATTTATGAAGGATAAATTGTTATTTATTCCATTTATGATTTTTAAGAAGTGTAGCATTTTGTTTATGTGGAAAAAAACTCTAATTATTTGTTATGAAATTTTTATGTTGGGAAAACGGGGTGTTACAGTGCCAACTCCATTCCTCGCAGTGTTACACAGTTAAATCAACATATTCATATTTGACAGTGACGGATATCAGCCTTAATGAAGGCTTTAATAGTTTTCTGTGGCTTAAGGCGGTTCCTCTAAAGGTGAATATTCTTGTATGGCGCCTCTTCTTGAATAGGCTACCTACTAAGGATAATCTGTTTATGAGAGACGCTATTGATGCTAATCAGCTTTCTTGTGCGGCCCTGTGTGGTGAATTAGAAGAGAGGGATCATTTGTTCTTTCGTTGTTATGTCTATGGTCGTATATGGCATTTGGTTTCTAAGTGGTTAGGTATTGACTCAACTTTTAATGGCAACACTTGTTCTTATTCTTATCAGTTTCGAGCCCTTGGAGGTTTCTCCAAAAACTCAAGAATTGCGTTTACAATAATTTGGATTGCAGTGATTTTTGTTATTTGGAAAGATTGTAACAATAGGATTTTTAACAACAAGTCGGACCAGCTTGCAACTCTTGCAGAGAAGGTTAAACTCCAAACGTATTGGTGGTTGAAATCGCACTACGTCTTGTTCAAATTTGATTATTCCTATTGGAGGTTAAATCCTTTATGTTGTTTCCAAGCGATTGTGTAACTGTAATTGCTTTTTTCCTTTGTCTGGCTAGGTGTAGCATTGACACTTATGTAATTTGTACTACTCAGTTCCTGCAAGCACATCTTGTACTAGAGGATCTGTCAGTTTTTATTTTTAATAAAGTTCTCTTAGCATCTTCAAAAAAAAAAAAAAAGGTAACATAAATTGAAATTGGTAAAACTATTAATCAATTTCAATGGTCAATATAATGCTATTGTTTTGTCTTGGGTGGGCTCTCCACGAGGTTGCTATCATTAATAAAGATATATCTAGGTGACCCATGACCATAATTCTGTTGGTAGAGATATACATTGTTATATGTAGGGGTTGAGGTTCGAACTCAGACACCTCACTTATTCACTTTGAAAATAAGGTGAATTATATTTATTAGGCTACTTGACCAAAAAAGAAAAGAAAAAAAGACATATGCACATAAAATAAGTGGTGAGTCATATCATTAAAAAAGTCCATCATCATTAATTATTTTAAAAGTTTTATTATGTTTTTTTCTCTTTAAATGAAAGAAATGGATAAAATATTAAATAAAGAGGATCTTAACTATCAAAATGGTGGTGTTAGACATGCTTATTAGGGCAAAAGTTAGGGTGCATAAGCAATTTCCTTATGCGTCTTGCATAACACTTCACAACCATTAGTAGTGTACACGTGTAATAATCCTAGGCTTCTCTCTAAGTTTAACTTAGAGAGAGAAGTTCTCCCTTCTCTTTTCAAACAAACAGTCCGATGGTGATGATGATGAACGACAATGTTGATGATGAGATTGAAGATTATGGAAACCATTTCCACATCAAAATAGGTTTGAAGTACAACTCAAAGAAACCATTTCCACAACAAAATGGTTTAGGCATTCCGGTACGGTGATGATGATGAACGACAATGTTGATGATGAGATTGAAGATTATGGAAACCATTTCCACAACAAAATGGGTTTGGAGTACAACTCATAGAAACCATTTCCACAGTAAAATGATTTTGGCATTCTGGTACGGTGATGATGATGAACGACGGTGATGATTTAGTTTGTTTCCAAATTTTGTTCGTTTTGTTTTGTTTTATTTGGTTTCCTTTGGGGTGTAGGAAACAATTATGTTAGGATTTATGCACGGTGCATAAAGATTTTCTTATGCATCATAACCGCTCCCGCTTATTAGTACAATAGTCCTAACGATCTACATCGTAAATATTTGATTAGTATATCTTTCCAATTAACCCCTTACCTATTTAGTTATTTTATTCTTATGGTGCCTCATGAAAACCTTTCAATTATATATGCAGCATTCATGAATCATGGACAATGTGCTAGTAATATGTTTGATGTAACTACTCGTTTGACATGCGTAAGTGTTCCAACATGGTACAATGATCTCACTCGGTGAGTTCAGTAATTTCATCAATTTTGGCCTGACTGCATATAGTGATGCCGATTGGGGTAGTTGCCCTGATACCCGTCGTTCCACTTCGGGCTACTGTGTATACTTGGGTGACAATCTCATATCCTGGTCCGCCAAACGACAGGCAACATTATCCCGCTCTAGCGCAGAGGCCGAGTATCGCGGTGTTGCCAATGTCGTCGTTGAGTCCTGCTGGCTTCGAAAGGCAACTGTGGTCTATTGTGACAACGTAAGTGCCATATACCTCTCGGGAAACCCCGTAAATCATCAACGTACCAAACATATCGAGATGGATATTCACTTTGTTCGAGAAAAGTTGCACTGGGTCAAGTTCATGTTCTGCACGTGCCTACACGATACCAGTATGCAGACATCTTTACTAAAGGCCTTCCAAAACCGTTGTTCGACGATTTTCGTTCCAGCCTCCGCATCCATCCTCCTCCTGCTTCGACTGAGGGGGTGTATTAGACTATATGTATATATGTCCACATTCATTGTAATAATTAGCTTGATATTATTCATAATTAGTGTGATACTATGCCAAGTCTTAGGCTAGGAAATCAGGAAACAAATTATGTTGTACAGATATATAATGACCCTGAAAGGAATGAAGAGGTCAAGGAATCATTCTCCAATAATATTAGTTTGTCTATATTGAGGAGAGTTTTCCGGCGGAGGGTGGAGTAGAATGACGGGACAAAGAAGGCGACACGAAGAGAGAGGGAAGAGAATAATCAAGAGAGAGAGATTAGGTGTGTGTAGCACATCATAAAATTCCATGGTCTGTCAAAAGCCGCCCTTCAAATGAACTCGCGCATGGTACGTGATTTGAGAAGCCTGCACGCTGGAGGGCCGAGGGGGCCTTGTTAAATTGATGGTTAAAACATAAAGTAATTTGAAGTAATATGAAACATAAAGTTAAGGAGACTAATTTAGAAATTATGTATTAAAAATTGTTAAAAAATTGTATGTTTAACTTTTTTAAAAGTTAAAATTTATTGTTTTCATGTAATCATTTTTATTTTTTACTTTCTTAACTAGTGTCTCGGAACACTAGTTAACACAGCCTTTTTTTTAATCATAAATTCATAACAGTGTAATTTTTTTCCAGTTCATATCGTAGTGTACTCTTTAATTAGTTCTTACCTTGAAAATAGCTCTCGACCAGCTAGTAGTCTACAACACATCTCACTGATGTTACAGTACAGTACCGTTGATAGATGACGTAGAGAAGATTTTTTTTAGGGATGACATAGAGAAGATAAAAGTGAGATTAATCTAATCTAAATAGAAATATTGTGTGTATCATATTAAAAGAAAGTTTGTTTGTCAACTCAACAACACTTGAAAAAGGACAAAAATTAATAAGACATATATAAGTTTGGTAGTAACAAGCAATTCCACTTATCGCCTACCTGAAGTTTGCCCTTTTTTTGCAATAAATTTCCTTTGCCATTTCTTCGCAAACTGCCTCTGGAAAACAACAGAGGATGATGCATTATGGTTTTTGACACTATTTCAATTTTCTTACTAAAATGAATCCTATTGCGAAATATATCCTTAGTGAATAGCAATAGCAATTTTTGACAACCTCCTCCCCCTAATAAAAAAAATAGGATTGGAAGTTAAGCTATATCCATTGAGTTTCCTTATGAAATACTCACAAAAAATGCACGATTGTACGATTTTGACCTCCACTTTTTATTTTTAATGATTTTAGCTATTTATGTTTTCCACTTTATTATTTAGTAGTCCCCCTCCAATTGATCTTTCAAATTTATGTTAATGTGTTAGCTGAGAACAACAAACTGTCGAATTCCCCATATAATCAAATGAAGGTTAGTAGGATTAATAACAGTCAAATATAAGACACATTAGTCTTTCTCAAATCCATACAGGTTCACGAAAATTATGGGAGTGTTAAAATCCGTCAAAGTTAAGTGGAACTTAACAGCTCGACGTTTCATTTGGATTTGAATGAGAAGAATGAACGATCGAGTTTTGCAAGATTTGATTTGTCCACGGGTGGCAATGGTACCTTTGCCACATGTGGTGTCACAACCTAGACTAAATAGATCGCCTATTTTAACCGAGGCCTTGTGAAATTACAGCACTGGTTTGGGATCAAATTTGGATTATGACATGGGAAACAACACCGATGGTCCGACAAATAATAGGTCGGATGAATATTAACGAACAAGTATGGAATACAAATCGATTTTAAAAATATAACGTGTCAATCGTACCAAACACACTTGTGAGGAAAACTATTGAAATGAACAAAGTGAAACAATGGACGAACTCGAACACTCCACCTCATGCTCATCATCAATAAGGTTTTCAAAATTTTCCAGAAAATATGTGGTGTCATCCAGCTGCATCCGAGGTTAGATCTCCAAGACAGTAGTTGTTGAATCCCAATCTCATAGTCATGATCATTAAGAGGTACTTTGGAACACAGATGAACCTCATGGGTAGACCTATATCATTAAGAGGTACTTTGCTGAATTGTCTTTGTTTGTTTGGTCACTTTGATTTTGATTGCTGTTAATGTTACTCATCACATCCAACTTTACATATAAAGCCACTTCAAAGGCAAATCAGCCCCGATGGCAGTGCAGCAATTGAGAGCATAGATACGTTAGTGGATTGTGTGATATTCCCCCACGATGGATGGACCAATTTTCCCGTGGTGTCCTAAACTGCACCTATTATTCTATTAATTTTTGTTTGTTTGCTGTTAATGTTACTCATCACATCAAAGTATTGGGCCCCGAACCCTAGAGAGGCTAATCCTTGTAGTAAATGACCCATTTCTTAATTTGTGCTACGTTTCTCTTATCCAAAAAAATTGCTCTGATTCATTCCAATTTTGTTGATTTTATTTGAAAATTTTGCATTCCTATCTTTTGTTATTTTGAAGCATGAGACAAGTGCTCTTTAATCCTAAGACTATACTTTTAATCATTTCTCTCCTCTCCCTTTAAAAAATTAAATCATTTCTTGCTGTAAAAAATAAGGCTTAATTACACTTTTGGTCCCTTAACTTATTTTTTGGTTTCGTTTTGGTCTCTTAACTATTAAAAGTTTCGTTTTGGTCCCTTAACTTACTTTTTGGTTTTGTTTTGGTCCCTTAACTATTAAAAGTTTCGTTTTGGTCCCTTAACTTATTTTTTGGTTTCGTTTTGGTCCCTTAACTTAGTTTTTGGTTTCGTTTTGGTTCCTTAACTCTAATACATTCATCCTAACATAAAGGACCAATGTGGTTGACGGAGGAAGAGTTAAGGGACTAAAATGAAACCAAAAAATAAGTTAAAGGACCAAAACGAAACTTTTAATAGTTAAGGGACCAAAACAAAACCAAAAAGTAAGTTAAGGGACCAAAACGAAACTTTTAATAGTTAAGGGACCAAAACGAAACCAAAAAATAAGTTAAGGGACCAAAAGAGTAATTAAGCCAAAAAATAATTAAACGATCATTTCTGTGTACTATAAATAAAGCAGGCAAACGGGCTTCTTTTCCCAATAAGTTCTTAAACTCTCTCCACCCAAACAATTATCGCTTCCGAAAAAACAGTCTCTAATTACTCTTACAAAAAATGTCAACAATCCATTTGCTGCTAGTTGGTGTTCAGAATGATACAATGAGGCGTTTCAGTTACAGGTTCTTCTAGCTTTCCCATATTTCTCATTTTTAATGATATAGGCCTACCCATGACATGAGCAATTTTTATTTTATGTCCTAATTTTTCAAACTAACTACATTCAAACTTGTTTTTCATGTAAAAAAAAAAAACTATATTGAATTACAGTTCCTTCCTCGCTAACATATATGTTGTATTTGAGTTTTTCTTTAAAAAAAAAAACATACATAGATTGTATGAATAAACTTTTTTTTTCCTATTATTTTAGATTTTCATATACATGTTCTTGTTTATCCTCTTCTCAACTAAATCTATGAATGAGTTATTAAAAGTTGTTTGCTTCTTGCAGGATATGGAGCACGATTCTTACTCTTTTCTCGCTGTACACTTGTCTTGCATCGCTATGGACCTTTATAGCGCCACAACAAACACTACCATTTTTTATAGTGGATAACACAATTAATTGTTTATTTACTATTGATATAATTGCAACATATTTTGTGAATGTGGACAATCAAAACAAGATGACCATAAATTATATTATGAGAATCGCCTTCCATGCCATCTTGAGCTTTCCTTACGAGCTTATTGGGATGGGATTTCCCGCTTCTAGTGGAACATTTTCAACATTCAACTCCCTTTGTTTGCTTCGCATTTTCCGTTTTGCTAGGGTTCTATATTTGTTTATTGTGTAAGTTTTTGAATTCTTTTTTAGTTGAATACTTTGTTTCGTTGTTGTGAGTTGTGACTTATCGCGTGAATATGATTTAATTTGAGTGTAGGCTTGAGAAGAATGAGAAAATAAATTACACTTGGGTTAACATTGCAAAGATGATTTCGGTAAGCTCTTGAAAATAATACATGTTTATAATTTGTTAGTACTAGTGTCTTTATTCTTTGGTGGTGTTGATAGTACTATAGTGTCTAGTGCAACGAGTTTTTTTTTTTTTGAAGAAAATGTTTAGTGCAACGAGTTGATTACTAATTTGTTTTCTATGTATAGGTGTGTTGTTTTGCCATCCATTTTAAGGGTTGTATATATGATTATATAGCCTCCTTTAATGGTGGTCCCAAATGGACATGGATAGAACTTCAAAGATCCATGTTTCTAAGTGAAAGTCTGGCAGAAAGATATGTGGATGCCATATCTTGGTCTGTAGTGTCATTTACGACTGTTGGATTTAGAGATTGGCATTTAGTGACTTTAGAAGAGAAGCTCTTTACCATTGTTTGTGTGATCCATGATGTTGCAATTGGAGTATATATCACAATTCTCTTGGCAAGGGTGATGCTACCAGGTGGCCGGGGCCAACACTCTCGATCCAACTCCACTGCAATGCCAACAAACTTGCTCGAAGTCTCCAATTGATGGAGTTCAAGAAGAATCAATAAAATATATTCTTTTTGTTATGCCAGCTTTGTGACCGTTTGCATCATTCTAGACTAGAAATCTGATTTGTTAGTAGTTTCCCTTTATTTGAGCATGTTGTTTCTGTTTTTTTAGGTATTAGGTATGAACCTATTGAGCATTTTTTTGTGGGTATGAGCTTATTGGTATTGAAATGAATGAATTCCTTTAGTTTCCTTTTCTTATTATTGAAGGGTGGTGATAACTTGATGATCCTGACGCTGAAAGTAGCTTTGTACTTAAAAGTCATGTGATTCAATGCATAAATATTAGTTGATGAGCATGATGCTGGGATGGGAATGATACTCCAATGTAAAATGGTGTTTTGTCGTTTAATGTGCGGTGAACGGTTCCCACAAATCTAAACTATTGATTAGATTTAAGGATTCTTTTTAAATATTTCATCGATAATGGACTTAATTGAGTCCTCAAACTAAAATCCACCTATTTTTGGTCCTTAGATTAATCGATTTTTGTTAAATTTAAAAATAATTAAATCTCTAAATTGATATTGTCAAAAACAAGTTAATGGTACACATAAATATTTCAAAAGCCAATGGAAAAATATTAGTGGAATCATGTTTATTTAAAAAAAAAAAAAAAACTTTTTTTGTGTCCTTAGGCATCGTCACCAACACCAAGACTCTTAATACTTGTTATGGGCCCAATTTTTTTAAAAGAAAACAACTTAATCATTAAGCTTATTGAAAACAAGTTTAATATCAAATGGAGTTTTGTTGTAGAGGTAATCATAATTTTTTTAGAACATATATATATATTAGTAGTTACTAGTTAGTAGGGTTTTTGGGTTGATTCACCAACGGATGTGAGAAAGGAGGTGGTGGAATACTTCAAAAAACAAGTGGAGGATGATAGAAGGGATAGTCTGATGTTGGATGGTGTGCTGTTTGCGTTGCTTTTCGTGGATGGGAACAAGGCGCTTATTGCTCCTTTTTCGTTTGTGGAAATAGAAGCAGTGATAAAAGCAAGTGATGGGAACAAAAGTCCGGGACCCGACGGTTTCAATTTTGCCTTCTTTAAGGAGTTTTGGTATCTTTTGAAGCATGAAGTGCGTAATATGTTCGACCAATTTTATGTGAATGAAAAGCTTCCCAAGAGTTTCCTTTCTTACTTTGTGACCTTGATCCCTAAGGTTAGTGCGCTGATGTCTTTGAAAGAATACTGTCATATCTCTCTTCTTGGTTGCCTTTATAAAATTCTTTCCAAGGTATCTCTGGATCCCAATCCACGTTTTTAAAAGGGAGACATTTGGTGGATGGTGTGTTGGTTGTTAATCATGAAGTGGTTGATTTGGCTAAGAGATCGAAACGGGAATGCTTGATTCTCAAAGTGGATTTTGAAAAGGCCTATGATTTCGTGGATTGGGGATTTTTGGAATATATGATGAGAAGGGTGGGGTTATGCGAGAAATGGGTTAGGTGGATGAAGGCTTGCGTGTTCGGAGGAAATATGTCCATACTTGTTAAGGAAGTCCAACCGAGGAGATTAATGTCAAGCGGGATTAAAGCAAGGGAACCCTCTCGCTCCTTTTTTGTTTCTTCTAGTGGCGGAAGACTTTAGTGGTTTGATGTCGAATGCGGTAAACCAAAATTTGTTTCAAGGCTTCGAAATCAAGAGAGGAGGCACACGCGTTTCTCATCTTCAATATGCCGACGATACGCTTTGTATTGAGGTGCCTACGGTGGAGAATCTTTGGACTCTAAAGGCTCTTTTACAAGGGTTTGAATTGGCATCCGGGTTAAAAGTTAACTTTCACAAAAGCTATTTTATAGGTGTGAATGTCCATAGAGACTTCATGGACGCGGCATGTAGGTTTTTGCATTGTAGAGAGGGGAATCTCCCTTTTAACTATTTGGGGCTACTGGTGGGTGCTAATCCTAAAAAGGTTTCCACATGAGAGCCTATGTTGGAAAAATTGAGGAATAGACTAAATTCTTTGGGGAGTAGATATGTTAGACTTAGAGGTAGAATTGTCCTTCTTAACTCGGTGTTGAATGTTATTCATATCTTTTTTTTAACCTTCATGAAGATTCCAACCAAAGTGTTGAAAATGGTGACTCGAATCCAAAGAGATTTTCTTTGGGGAGGTACATTGTAGGAGGAGGTAGGAAAATTTCTTGGGTGAATTGGAGGAAAATTTGTCTACCAAGGTGTAAGGGAGGCTTGGGGATGAGAGATGGAAATTTGGTGAATTTGAGTCTTATGGCTAAGTGGAAGTGGCGTATTCTCGAAGAGGATCTCCCTCTTTGGAAAGTGGTGATGAGAGAGAAGTATGGTGGCTCTATTTCCGGGTTCCCCCCCAGAGGAAGGGTTGAGTTGGCCGAGGTTCACTTCCAGTTGGTGGAAAGAGTTGATGAATTTGGAAGGAGGGGTAGGTGCTAATTGGTTTTCCAATAGGGTGGTTAGAAAGGTTTCAAATGGGAGGGATACGAGCTTTTGGAAGGATAGGTGGATTGGCGACAAACCGTTAGTGGTCATCTTTCCTAGACTTTTCTCCATTTCACTTCAAAAGGAGGCCAAGGTGATGGATTTGTGGGATATGCAAAATGGTGTGGTTTATTGGAACTTTACTTGGAGAAGATGTCTTTTTCTTTGGGAGAACAATTTAGTTCAAGAGTGTTTGTCTATCATAGATGGTTTTATCTTGGGAGAGGAAGTGGATAGATGGTTGTGGTTGCCGGAAAAGAGTGGGGGGTTCTCGGTGAAATCATCTTATAGAGTTCTTGAGAAATTGGTGTTATTGGAAGAGGTTTTGAGTGTGGGAGAGGAAGGGGCGTTTGCAAATCTTTGGAAAAGTCCGGCACCGTCAAAAGTCGTGGCTTTTTTTTGGATGGCTATGATTGATCGCATCCCCACTCGTTCTAATCTAGCTTGGCGTCGCATTTTAGCTCCCGGAGAGCCTCATGATTGTGTTTTGTGCGGCCAAAGGGAGGAGACTACTACCCACCTTTTCTTGCATTGTGGTGATGTGGTGTTGGTTTGGAGGAAGATTATGGACCGGTTAGAGATCAATTTTATTACCCCCTAATTTGTTTTTACATTTTGTTTGTTGGAGTGATGCTTGCAACTCGAGGCGGCTTGCGAAAGCCTTTTGGTTAATGTGGCACGCGGCGATTTGGTCAATTTAGAAAGAAAGGAATGCAAGGATTTTTAAAAATCAAGCTAGGACTTTTAACGAGGTTGTGGACGAGATCAAGGCGTTGTCTTGGTGTTGGGTGTTGAGTAGGTTAAGAATTCCTTCATGCCTCTTTTATGAGTGGATGTGGAATCCGAGAGAGTGCTTGTCTAGGCGCTGAAGGTGGTCAAGCTTTTTTGGTTGAGAGAGGCTTGTAGCTGGCCTGCTGTGTATTGGGTCTGCTAACTCCTTTCCTTTTTGTTTTCGGCCAGTGTTGGTTCTGCTGTAACCTGTGTCCATTTGCACTTCTTCTGCATGGTTTTCCATATATATATATGCTGTTTGAAAAAAAAGTTACTAGTTAGTAGGTTGATAAGTTGGGTGCGAAATAATGGGAGACATTAGTTTTTAAGGAAGTAGTTATTAGTTATGTTAGACACGCACAATCATATCATTTTTAAAATGTGATATGCTTGTGCATTCCTAATTTACTTAACTACTCCCATCTCAAACAAATTCTGGCTCCTTTTACTACGGCTCAACCTAACTAGTAACTACTGAAAAAATTATGGCTTCCTTTACACCAAAACTCCATCAGACATTAAACTTTTTCAGTAAGCCTAATGAGTAATGAATATGTTGTTTCCTTTTACAAAATTTTGGTTCAAATTACTCCTTATTTACACCAAAACTCCATCAGATATTAAACTTGTTTTCAGTAAGCTTAATGAATATGTTGTTTTCTTCTGCAAAATTTTGGTTCAAATTACTCCTTAAGCTTAAATACTTGTCAATACCATCAATTGACACACACACAACAAACCAAATGCAATTATTTTCTCTTCCAGTTGAGGGAGAAATTCGAGTAAAACAAAATGGCAAATGTTTTTCATTATTTCAGCTTTTCTAACAGCGTTGGTCTTCAAAAGTAATAATGCTTTGATGTCATTATACATCAAATACCCCTCTCACAATTTCAACACCAAGTCTACATTATTGTTGCAGGTCCATTATAACTTACATGGTGGTGGTGGAGTGTCTACCATGTTTTATCAACAAATTCACACCCAAATGATTCATGTTGTTCTGCATTTGGATATATTGCAGCAAACGATACAATTTGCATTTGTGATACTATGTATAGCGAGTGACAGTTTTTCAATGGATGTCAGTATGTCAAAAAAGGCAATGAAGCTATTTTTTACTGCTATCAATTCACTACTCTTGTATTGTGCCAACCACATTGATTATAAAAAAATAAATAGTAATATTTGTGAATGTATATGATATCATCAATGTAGTCTTTAAGTGTATCAAATTAGTAGTAATTTTATAGATTAGAATAACCAACAAAAATTGTATAAAAAAAAAGAAGAAGAATTACCAACAAAAACACATTAGAGTATTAAAGAATATTGCTCTCCCCCTGCACAAAATACTTCCACCCTGCAGCCATGCCTATTTTACCCATGCGCTAGTTAACTAATGCAAGTGTAAAACCGTGCGCTAGTTAACGAACGCTGCATAACTTAAGTCACGCAAGTGTAAAGCACTGCGTGAGTTAACTCACGCACAGATTTAACACATGCGTGAGTTAACTCACGCCCAGTCTGTGCAGAAAACCATAAGAGGCATAAATCTCTCTTTTCCCTATTTTTTTCATTCCTTCTTTCATACATTCATTCAATTGTATGCATTTTTCATTATTCATTCAAGCAAGCATTAACTCATAAACAAATCACGAAAAATAAAGGACCAAAATTACGGAAATTGTCATAAAAACGCTAAAAAGCACAAATGTATATGATTACATCCAAATCCGACAAAATGTCATAAAAAACACTACACAAAAGTCATAATGCCTAAACCACCCTACTGATGTGGACTCCTACTCCTCCTCCGTGGAACCAGCATCTGCTCCAGCATACTCCACTCAGACTGTATACCCTGCATCATGCGAAGAACCTATGGATTACCAAACACATCAGGATGCCCCATAACACTATCCACTCTGGCTCTGATGTTGTCGATGATCTGGTATGGGTCGGGAGGATGTCTGATCCACTGTTGGTCAACAAGAACCTCCTCGTAAGGAGGGACGGGACGAGGTGGGGCCTGAGCTGCGTAGTCAGGAATGGCCGCAGGGGGTTCACAATAGGATGTGGTACTCTAATGAACCATCTCATGTACCCCTACTATGAGCCCACGACTCGTCCTCTAGCACAGGTTCACCCCTCTGCTGCTGGCTGAGGACATGTAGAGCAAACTCCGTGAAGGCCTTGGTCACGTCATCTTCCGCAATAAGCTCAACAACTGTAGGAGACCTGGGCCGTGTCTGGACATACCTGTACTGCCTAAGAACCCGCTCTGGCAAGTGACAGACCATCTTGTCGCTACCGGCCATGATCCATCCAGAGTACCAACATATATCATGAAATGGCGTAACGTCTCGTCGGCTCTCGTACGGCGTCCAGATGACATGAGAAAGATCCAACGAATCAATGACATATCTATAGTGTCCATGATCCGTAAAGCCCCTAGGAGGTTTCCACCGACTCACAAGCGGGACAATTGTCGGGTCGTACACATCATTAAGAACCCTCAGAATGAGGTTCGTGAAGTGCGCCAAAGTTCATCCCTGCAAACACAAAGAACCAAATTTATATAAGCACAAGTATTATACAAACAAGGTAAAAAAGAAGAAAAATAAGTTAAACAAGGCACACATTTACGATCCAATAAGTAAAAAAGAAGAAAAACAAATATTACCACAAGCAAGGTCATGTAACCACCACAGGAGGCCACAGATGAGTCGGAGGTCAGAGATAGCTGCTCGTAAAGGACTGCGAGTCTCATCCCACCCCATGATCAGCTGTCCAACTCGTTCATATCTTGCAGCACAAACAGCCACAACAGATTAATGTTTTTGCTGTTCTTGCGGGAAGAAATGGTCCATCCAAGCAAGAGCAACAAAAACGTCTTAACGCAGGCCAGCCTAACTTGAGCTCGCTTGATTTCCTCCTCCTCTGTGTCAATCTCAACCAGCTGATTACACCTATCCAAGAGCTCCTCGTAGCGCCTCTTCAGTACACCAAAACTGATATAAGGACCACCCTGTCTTGCCACCTCCCTAGCGGCAGCCTCCGCTGTAAAAAGTAGGTCCACCTGCCTTAAGTTTGTCGCTCCTATCCTGAGGCGGCTCAGGCGGTCTCTGAGACGTATTCCTCCAAGACATATCTGCACAACAATTCCAACATTAACAATTCAATCCGTAAACTACCACATTGTCCTTAAACATACTATAACCAACATTAACAAACTATATTATAACTAATTTCATCATTAACAATAAAAAAAAAACAAATATAACCATTGTGACATTTTACCAAACACATAGAGTGCAATTTTTAAACAACTAAGAAATTTAACATTTTCTAAATCCTAAACTACCACATTTCACCCTAAACAACATCTAAACAACAATTCCTAAGTTAAATCATCACTAACAATCATAAAAACTAACATGCAAGACAATTTTTTTAAAACCTAAAAATGTAAATTTTCTTCAAAAAATCAAAAATTTCAACCAAAAAATGCAAAAAAGTGGGATAATAATCACTTACTTGATATTGTGGACGAAATTTGCTTTGAATGGCGCAAGAATGATGAAAATGAGAAGTTTGGAAATGAGGGGTATGTGTGTTCTGTTTTGATGATAAATGACTTAAGTAACGCTGCGTGACTTAACTAGCGCAACGCTACTTAAGTTACGCACAAACTGCAACGTGCGTAAGTTAAGTCACGCAGTGTGACTTAACTAGCGCAGGGACATTATCATCTCTTCAGCTGAGTCAGAGCGAAATGTGCAGGAGGAGAGCAATATTCGGTATTAAATCGACTAACCATTGCCTACCTTATCAAACCACCAAGTATATTTGCACAAGTATATTTGCACCTAAGTTTCCTTTCCTCTTCCCTACATTTTTCCTCGAACCTAACATCCAATTTTCTATAACCATTATCCACAGTTACTCACTCCACTTAATAGCACCGATAAATTCTATGTTGTCGTTCATATGAACTTGAGTACAACTTCAAAAGGATTGAGAACAACTTACATACAAATATACATTTTGCCCAGAAGATTGGGATGAAAGTTAGTGATAACATCACCCCATGGTATTCATATATTCATTTATAAATATCGGGTATTTAACATATAACTTCTAGAACAAAAAATATATATTACATGATTGTAAGAGGCCAATTTCATCCCTGCACACATGTTCCAATAATAATCAAAAGAAATATGATCTGTATTGCTTCATTCAAAGGTTTAATTAATGACCTAAGAAGTCAACTAATTACCATTACATATAGCATAATTGCAACCTTGCAGGAATAAAACCAATAAAAATAACTTATGCCTAAACTGACACTAGCTAAAATTAATTATTATCTTAATTCCTAATCTCTTTTTGATGAAATACCATTCATCACAACAAAAAAACTCTAGAAAGTCCTAAAGTTTACTCAAATGTATCCTCATCGTCATCAGGAAGAGGCTGAAATACTGGCATATATATCTCATCTTCAATCCTGTAAAGAATATAAATCAATACACAGAATCAAATCAGTAACAAAGTAATTAGGGAAGAACAAAATAGCCTAAATGCTGATAAAAACACATAGATAACAGAAGTCCTTACGATTCTTCTGCAGCTATATCAAAGGCGACTTCAGGAGGAGCAAGAGCAGGCATCTCTACAAAGTGAAGGTTCATATTACTGGAAATTGGAATCATAACATCAATCAGTAAATAATTTGCTACCACTTATCATTCATGAGACATTGGCATATATATCAAAGAATGAAAGGAGTATATTCAATTAGTTACGTACCCTGCAAGTTTCTTGGCAATGTATAAGAAAGGTTTCTCAAAATTATAGTTACTCTTTGCAGATATTTCATAGTATTGTAGATTCTTCTTCCTGTGAAATATAACTTGCTTTGCTTTAATCTTGTTGCGAATTCGATGAAAAATCACACCAATAAATATTTGATGTGTGGAGCAAAGAATAATCAATAATCACAAGAAAAAGTAGAAAACAACGAGAGAAAAGAAGAGAGAACAAAAAGAAACGTATCTTCAGTGTGATATTCGTTCCAAATTTATGAGTTATATTTTACTATAAATATAAACCTTGTATCAGAGTAAACCTTGAGATAGAAGGGGTTGAAACAATGGTTTAGAAAGACAACAACAAAACTACGGTTTATATAAAGTTTGTCTCTTGGGAACAAACACTAGGGTTTGAGGGTTGATTCACCTTGGGAAACACTATTAAGATTGAGTCTCTTGGTTACGGGAAGAGATTGAGACTTTGGGTAGAATTAGGCGGGAGACTTATTCTTGTAACCCATTGATATCTCTTTTGTAAAGTTACTCAGCATTATAGTAGAACGGAGGGCTGCTCTCTCTCCCATATTAGGTCAATTTGGATTGAACTGGGTAAACAAATTCTTTTGTGTTCTCTCTTCTTTTCTCTCGTTGTTTTCTACTTTTTCTTGTGATTATAATTGTTACACACTTGTATTGGTTGCTTGATTATTCTTTGCTCCACACATCAAGTATTTATTGGTGTGATTTTTCATCGATTTCGCAACAATTGGCGCCCACCGTGGGGCAAAGTTCAAAGGATAATCTAGTATTATGGGTTCAAAGTGGGATATGGAGAAGTTTAACAGAGATAACGATTTTGGGTTATGGAAGGTAAAGATGGAAGCAGTGTTAATACAACAAAAGTGTGAGAAAACTTTGAAGGGTGAAGGTGCGTTACCGGTCACCATGTCACGAGCAAAGAAGACCGAGATGGTGGACAAGGCCTGGAGTGCCATTGTCTTGTGCCTCGGGAATAAAGTTTCGAGAGAAGTAGCAAAGGAATCAACCGCGGCATCGATGTGGTCAAAGTTCGAATATTTGTATATGACAAAGTCTTTGGCTCATTGACAATTCCTAAAGCAACAACTCTACTCATTCAAGATGGTGGAGTCAAAGGCCGTCATGGAGCAACTCACGGAGTTCAACAAAATGATTGGTGATTTGGAGAACATTGAGGTGCGTCTTGAGGATGCGGGTGCTCTGATGGTGTGGTGTAGTCTGGATGATGAAGAAGGTGATGTGTCTCACCTTGGGATTGATTCATAGTGGAGCGGTGGTTGTCTGGAGAGACGTTAAACACTCAACATCAGCCTGGAGAGGCGGTGGTAAGAATACTCATGATCAGTCTGGAGAGGCGGAGGCAACAATACTCATGATCTACCTATTGAGGTGGAGTTTCAAGGTTGAAGACATAGTGGGATGTACGCATTTGCTAGTTGAGGTTGAGTCCGCTCAACTTGAGGTGGAGTTGAACACACCGGTAATGGTACGACTGTGGAGGACATTGGGTGCTATGCTCTATAGTGAGAAAGTGATTTCTTCATGAAGACGGAAGGCATTCCGGAGGTTGAAACATGTATAGCACGGCTTGCGGAATTACCCTAAAAAAAGGCCAAGGTGATCTTCAAGGAAGCGGGAGATGTCCTGTGTTGAAGATGTTATGGTGAATGCTTGTGGAACTACCTAAAATTCCTAGCGTAGTTGGACTGCAAGGACCTTCGAGAAGGCGGAAGACATTCCGATGATTGAAGGGGTTTATGGTGTGTACTTGTGGATTACCATAAAAGCCAAGGGTGATTGGGCACAAGTAGATCTTCAAGGAAGCAGGAGATGTCATGTGTTGAAGAAGTATGGTATAGTATTGTAGAACTACCTGAAATTCTTAGTGTAGTTTGATACAAGGATCTTCGAGAAGGCGGAAGACATTCCGATGGCTAAGAGGTTAAGGTGTGCACTTGTGGAACTACCTAAAATTCCTTGAGTAGTTTGGACACAAGGATCTTCAAAAGGGCGGAAGGCATTCCGATGGTTGAAGAGGTTAGGGTGTAAACTTGTAGAGTTACTTGGTGTGGTGGGAAGCAAGGGAGCAACATGGTGGTTGATGTTAAATTGACATCATAACTAATTTAGAGTCAAGGTGGAGAATGTTGTAGCATGACTCAAAATTTGATGGATGGAGAATATTGTTGCTAAAAATATAAAAGATTTGTTTCAAATATATTGTGCTGAAAATATATTTATGGGCAATAAATATATTTTTGTATCGTATGAAGGACGATTTGATGCAAATATTCTTTCAGTGAAGGAGATAAAAAAGAAACGTATCTTCAGTGTGATATTCGTTCCAAATTTATGAGTTATATTTTACTATAAATATAGACCTTGTATCAGAGTAAACCTTGAGATAGAGGGGGCTGAAACAACGGTTTAGAAAGACAACAACAAAACTAGGGTTTGTATAAAGTTTGTCTCTTGGGAACAAACACTAGGGTTTGAGGGTCGATTCACCTTGGGAAACACTATTAAGATTGAGTATCTTGGCTACGGGAAGAGATTGAGACTTTGGGTAGAATTAGGCGGGAGACTTATTCTTGTGACCCATTGATATCTCTTTTGTAAAGTTACTCATCATTATAGTGGAACGAAGAGTTGCTCTCTCCCCCTAGATTAGGTCAATTTGGACTGAACTGGGTAAACAAATTCTTTTGTGTTCTCTCTTCTTTTCTCACAAATTCTTTTGCGTTCTCTCTTCTTTTCTCTCGTTGTTTTCTGCTTTTTCTTGTGATTATAAATGTTACCCACTTGTATTGGTTGCTTGATTATTATTTGCTTCATACATCAAGTATTTATTGGTGTGATTTTTCATCGGATTCGCAATACTTCACATCAACTTTGTTTCCACACAAGACAATGGGTATATTCTCACACACACTGTGATTATTAACCAGAAATTAATAGTCCCAAATTAGTAAGCTAAATGTACTTGCAGGAAAATATTGACGGTCCACTGGAAAATAGCACATTGCAAGGAAATGCAAAATGTATAAGAAAAAATAAAATTGATGAAATTAGTGAACTGACCGAGTGATATCTTTGTGCCATGTTGAAACAATTCTATATGTCAAACGAGCAGTTACATCGAACATAATAATAGCACATTGTCCATGAGTGCTGCACATAATTCATAGGTTTTCATCAGGATATCGACCATTAAGAAATACTCTAGTTGAACAAGCGCGAGAAATATAAGTATATGATTAAGAACTAAATTGGTAAGGGAGTTTAGGAAACATAATGAAATTAAGATGTAGAAAGTATACAACTTACTAATAAGCATCTCTGAGACCACCAAATTTTTCTTGGCCAGCAGTGTCCCAGCAATTAAAGCGAATTTTTCCACAATTTGTATAAAAGTCTAGTGGATGAACCTCCACACTAATGGTGGTTGTTGTATTGCAAAATTAAATTAATTAAATGAATGAAGCATGCATAGTGTGGAATTAATAAGTAAATTGGCCAACTTAAGCAACATATCTCTTCTCAAACTCTCCGGTAAGGTGTCTTTAAATGCAGCTTCGATATGTTTATGTAAGAATATATATATATATATATATATATATATATATATATAGACATAAGGAGGGATCCATTGATTCTAAGAGTAAGTCTAATGACTTACTCCAAATCATAACCCTTCATTCTAATAACAATTAATGGCTGTAATTAATTCATAATAATTGTTAAGGTGGGGTGTTTTCCTCTCTCCACATTAGCACACATCTATCTTCTAAAACACAACAATTCACATCTATCAGTTAACTCAATTGTCCATGTGCTTTATAACCTCCAACTCCTCCATCCATTGTTAAGCACATGCCTTTCTTTTCAATATAGAGGTAATCGACTTCCTATGTAAGCTTTATTTTATGTTTTATTTGTGATGCCCATTTTTTATCTAATTAAGGTTCGATGCTTTTTTTTTTTTACAATGCCATTCCATTTAATTTTTTGATAGAAGCTTTTCTAATCATCAGGGTTCGATGCATCTTTTTTTTTTCCAATGCCTTTCCATTTAATTTTTTGATAGAAGCTTTTCTAATTTATTTATTTTTGATAAATGGATATGACTTTCTAATTTAACCTTTTTTTCTCTTTCTAATATGTGATGCCAATTTTTGATAAATTGGTGCCTTTTATAAAAAACAGGTGCATTAGTCAATAATGGATGGTAATGTTCTTGAAGAAGCCACGCAGTCAACAAATGTGAAAATATCTGAAGAAGATATTTTATGTGCTCCTAATGTTGGTGAGGAATTAAACAGTGAACCTCGTGAGGGGATGGAATTCAAATCTATGGAAAAAGTTAGAGAATTTTACAATTCTTTAGCAAAAAGGATGGGTTTTGGAGTACGTGTTCGCTCAACTAAACCAAAAAGAGCTGTCTTGGTATGTTGTAATGAAGGTCATCATATAGCGAAAAGTTCAATATATGATTTGTGTGTGTGTCCATCTCTTATCTCTTTCTATGTGTATCATGTAACTTATCCATTTCGTAGGTCCATCTCTTAATGCACAAAAATAAAGGGAGAGGGTTGTATAGGTTCATAAATAATACATTGTAACTTCATAAGACTCTCTTGCTATTATGAAAAACACAAGAAGGTGGGGTTGTAATTTCATAAGACATGTAACTTCATAATGAAGCAATCTCAAAGTCGGATGGAGTGTTGTCTACTATTATGAAACAAGGAGCTTATATTAATTACATCATGTTAATGCTTGAAACATTACATATGGAAATTAAATCACGTGTTTATTTATGAATATCTTTTATGCAAAAGATAAACGGAGAAAGAGAGAAGAGGTGAACATAAATATTTATCTCGGTTCCCTACAATCCGGAGTTACCATCAGTCCCTTCTCGCGAGAGATTTTTCTACTATAATTGCACAAGATTGCAAAGTACTTAGACACACAAGTCTAAGATTCCATGCCTCTCCTGAAGGACTTCAACAATCAGAGTTTACAAATAAATTGAGTGGCGTTTACACTTTAGACTCAAGGAATGGTAAACTAAATTAAGCTCAAATGATTTCTAAACACTTAAGAAATTCTAAGATTTGAAGTAAATGAATTTTTCAAAGTGTTTTTATGCTTGAGATTTGAACTTAGATTTGGCACAATTCGAAAGCGTGTAGTTCTCTATCTTCTTCAAATGTTTAGGGTCCTTTTATATGAGAATTGAATAAAGCCGCCGTTGAAAAGATTTTCCAGCACATCACAAGCTTTCTTCATGTTATTGAAATATTTACCTCTAAAGGATAATTTAATTGAATAGTACTTCAAAATTTATTTGCTTCTTTTAAATGATATATATATATATATATATATATATATATATATATATATATATATATATATTGCCTCCGCTTTGTTTTGTAAGAGCTTTGTCCATTTTTACTACGTGTCTTCATTTGAATCAAAGTAAAATAAATATTGAGGAAATTAGCAGTACGTAGTACATTGTAAACAAAATCTTAAACAGTAACATAAATTCGACCATTGAAAACATACTATTCTTTTCTAATATCATAAAATTGTAATTATAATTAATTGATAAATCACAAGAAATAAATTATGATGTATATCATGATATATTTATTAATTAAAAAATCTTTTGTACGACACTGTTACTATATGAACTGTTGAGTAAGTCAACATCTCACTTAGACTTGATCCAAATTAAATGTGAATAACATCAAGCATTTTAAGTCTAAGATAGATTTGTGTGTAAGAAATTTCCTGAAGTAAAATATAAGATAAGAGAAGGAACATACAAACTCTTCTGAACATATATCCAAACATTCATGAAGAATATTAATTTTAAAGAGCAGCACAACAAAATTGTAAATTCACAACTGATTCATAGTTACAAACCATTTTTAAGACAACGCTTCAGTCACACTTTGAATACTATGCGATCGAAATTGCAATCACATATCTCTAAAAACAGAATAAAGAACTCCCAACAAATAAAGCTCAAAGAATTTCATGCTTAGCCGGATATTGAAAAGGAAACTACATCCTAGAAAATACAAAGGACATTGTTACTTTCATTTATTCTCTAAGACTTTCTCAGCATTCAATTTATTTTAATTTGAATTTTCGGTGCACCTGATGTACCTTCAGTGGCACCGGTTTGGTATCAATCCCTCCAATTTCGGATACAGGATTATAACCGTTGTGTTCTATAGATTTCAGTTGTTTTGCATCGTCCACTTCAGGTTCCTCTTTCTTACATGACAAGTCTATGGAGGATCTTTTTGCTTCATCGCTTGGCAGCTTTGCCAATTCTTTTTCCTGGCGTTTTTTTTTCTTCAATCATTTTCGCTCTAAATATTCTAGGTCATTCTGCTGTCCATTTTGGCTTTCCCATTTACGTTTCTTATCCTTATTTTTGTGTTTATCTTTCCCACGAGCAGGAACTTCTTTGCCACATGATTCTCCATCATGATCAAATCTAGCAACTGAAACTGTTTGATAGCTGGCAAATCATTGTGCATCAGCATCTATATTGTTATCTCGAATAATACTAGATGGTGACGGATCTTCAGGCTGAAGTTGTGAGTAAACTACACTTGAATCGGCAGTAAATTGGAGTTCTTTGACCAATTCATAACCATCACTCAATCTTTGCACTACCGATGATGGTAGGTAGTCATGCGGGAACCAAGACCATAACAAGAATTAACTTCCTCAATATTGTGATTATCAACGCTAAAAGACTCAGCAAAATTCCTCTGAGGTGCATCTACTGAAACAGGAACTGCTAGCTCCAGATCAGTTTCATTATAGTTATGACCACCTAAAGACCGTTCAACCAGTCGATTATCAGTATCAGCCCTACTGGTGGCAGAAGATTGTTTAACGATGATTTTGATTAGCCTTTTCTTTCACGGTCGTTGGAAACAACATCTACCTCCTTGGAAATTTCACCGGGAGCTTCAATTGGTGCTTCAGGGGGAAATCATGTTAAGTCCTCTTTTGGAGTTTCGAAAGTGTGGTCCTTAGGAGCTTCATCAAGTGCATCCACCCTCAAGTTATGATCAAAGCTTATGTAAGGTTTTGTGTGGAACTTTGCAGATCCAAAGGTTTACTGTCGGAATCAAGAACAATGTTCCTCTGATAGTTTTTTTTTTTTGAGAGATCTGTTCCTCTGCTAGTTAGAAGCTCCTGCAAGACTCATATGCAACGTTCTACTTTATCGGGGAATACCATGTACAGTTGAGGGGTCTGCAGAGAAGCAAAGATTAAAATCATAATGGACTTCTTGTAACAACTTAACAAGCACAAAAACTTATAGTAGGATATATTGATTCCCTATCAAACAAAACTCAAATTTCATAAACACCCCCTTAAAAAACAAAAGGTTATGAGAATATTTCATAAAAAGACCCTGCTACCAAACATAAAAAAAAATAAAAAAAAAATCACAAAATATCCCCTTTCAAAATAATTTAGCTCAGGCTATCAAAATTACTCAAATAGCTGAAGGAAATTCTCTACAATACGCACATTCCATTGAGTTGAATGAATTACAAGAAAAGAATACACAAAGTACACATGAGTAAATAGGTGACTAAAAAAACATAGGCTGGACTGAGGCCATAACAGAGTTAAGTTTTTTCACAACAAACTCTTTTTTTCTAGAGAAAGGACACAAATGAAACAGCTGGTGAATAGAAAATCATAAATAACTGCTTCAGGTACATGCAATATTTGCACCACATATTCGCTAATTGCCAAGGTAGTTTTTCGTTTCTACAAGCATTAGCATATAATAAAGACATTTCTACCTTTTCACCAGTATTTGTAATATGCAGATCAAGTAGTGACGGAGAAAGACATTGTTAAATGCCAAAGTTGAAATGAAAGTAAACAAAAGCAAAAGAGTGATTGTTGCACAAGATATAGATAGTATTTTCCTTTCATATAGTAAGGGGGAACCAATGAAGAAAATGAAAGCAAAAAATATTGAGAAACACAAGAGTGTTTTTTGCACAATATATAGTTTGAATTTGTCAGCATTGAATGATCAAATATTAAACCTCATGTGCATGTTAAGTTTGTAACCACTTAAGAAAATTAGACTATATTTCTCACTCCA
This sequence comes from Medicago arabica, assembly GCA_946800305.1. Taxonomy (NCBI): domain Eukaryota; kingdom Viridiplantae; phylum Streptophyta; class Magnoliopsida; order Fabales; family Fabaceae; genus Medicago; species Medicago arabica. Next base: position 52,198,017 of record OX326968.1, read on the forward strand.
TTTTTCCCTTTTACCTTAATTGAAATTTATAAAACAAAAATTCAAGAATATTTAACTAATAATTAAATCTTAACCATCAAAAAGCAAATTTTGGAAAAACTATAAATAGTTTGAAACCAGGCCAACGTTGGTTAGGTTTTCATACATGGTTTTAATTTCACCAATTCTATACCGGTACAACTTTAGCTAGATTTTGAGAGTAAGATTTTAGTAAGATTTCTAGGAAATATTTGATTCCAATGAGAGTAAATTTAAGCTAGATATGAGAGTAATTGCTTCAAAGTTTTAACAACACTCATTCATTTTTTAACACTTTCTTTAGCATTCACTTATCTATTAGATGAAATCAATGTATATCTCACCATTTTATGGGGTTCAATTTTTAAAGAGAGTGTTGGTAGCATTACTCTTTCAACAATGACAATTGAAAATCGATTTTATCCTTCTTTTTTTTTTTAAAGATTTTCTGCGTTTGATTTTTACGCCTACACCATTTCATCCCATCTCTAGTATTAACATCACCCATTATACAATTGTAGAATGTCCCATTACGGATTTACGGGTTTTGTGCCTGTTAAAATCTTTGACTTTTATGCTCATTTTCAATTGATTATATTCATTTTCCTTTTATTTTTAATCAAAAAGTTATTAAAATAGTCTAAAAGCAATTGTTTTAGCACCCGTTATGCCAATGAATATGTATATTTTTCGTAGGTTTCAGCAGGGGGAAAAGATAAGTCCTTGACGCTTCACTTGAATTTGATGTTGGACTAATAATCACGATTAGTCATCCACATCTTAATATTTTGATGTTAATTTAATGAAAGTAATAATAAAAAGTCAATGTTTTGCTTACACTTCATTTTTATAATTGGAATGGCACGTGTATATGTTTTATGATTAGCACTTGATTTCACGTATGGGAAGAAGATAGGATGAAGTTTTGCATTGGATGGGTTATTTCCCTTCAAAATGAACCCGGCACATGTTTGGCTACGTACCTTCATTTGATTTCTTGAAATTTAGCCATAGCAAGTGATTTTGAAAATATGTCACGAGTATAAGCTACTTTTTCAAGGGAGACAAGAAGAAACTTGAAAATAGTCCATGATCTCAAATAGTGGTGGAGATCTTGATCTAATGTTTTTATGCTCTCCTTTTATTTGTTTGAGCTTTGTTTTAATCATTTATACTTTATTTGAAAAGTAATAATTTGATTTTATTGGCATCAATGTAAAAAGTCTTCATGCAGATGCTTTTTTCTCGCATGTTGTAATTTTGAATGGTGACATGCTTGATCATTTGATTGTAGATGATCTTAGAATTTTTGTAAAATAATTCACGTTAAATGTTCGGATGAGTTTTTAGAATGATCCATTTATGATTTTTAAGAAGTGTAGCATTTCGTTTATGTGGAAAAAACTCTAATTATTTGTTATGAAATTTTTATGTTGGGAAAACGGGGTGTTACAGTGCCAACTCCATTCCTCGCAGTGTTACACAGTTAAATCAGCATATTCTTATTTGACAGTGACGGATATCAGCCTTGATGAAGGCTTTGATAGTTTTTTGTGGCTTAAGGCGGTTCCTCTAAAGGTGAATATTCTTGTATGGCGCCTCTTCTTGAATAGGCTACCTACTAAGGATAATCTGTTTATGAGAGACGCTATTGATGCTAATCAGCTTTCTTGTGCGGCCCTGTGTGGTGAATTAGAAGAGAGGGATCATTTGTTCTTTCGTTGTGATGTTTATGGTCGTATATGGCATTTGGTTTCTAAGTGGTTAGGTATTGACTCAGCTTTTAATGACAACACTTGTTCTTATTCTTATCAGTTTCGAGCCATTGGAGGCTTCTCCAAAAACTCAAGAATTGCGTTTACAATAATTTGGATTGCAGTGATTTTTGTTATTTGGAAAGATCGTAACAATAGGATTTTTAACAACAAGTCGGACCAGCTTGCAACTCTTGCAGAGAAGGTTAAACTCCAAACGTATTGGTGGTTGAAATCGCACTACGTCTTGTTCAAATTTGATTATTCCTATTGGAGGTTAAATCCTTTATGTTGTTTCCAAGCGATTGTTTAACTGTAATTGCTTTTTTCCTTTGTCTGGCTAGGTGTAGCATTGACACTTATGTAATTTGTACTACTCAGTTCGTGCAAGCACATCTTGTACTAGAGGATCTGTCAGTTTTTATTTTTAATAAAGTTCTCTTAGCATCTTCAAAAAAAAAAAAGGTAACATAAATTGAAATTGGTAAAACTATTAATCAATTTCAATGGTCAATATAATGCTATTGTTTTGTCTTGGGTGGGCTCTCCACGAGGTTGCTATCATTAATAAAGATATATTTAGGTGACCCATGACCATAATTCTGTTGGTAGAGATATACATTGTTATATGTAGGGGTTGAGGTTCGAACTCAGACACCTCACTTATTCACTTTGAAAATAAGGTGAATTATATTTATTAGGCTACTTGACCAAAAAAGAAAAGAAAAAAAGACATATGCACATAAAATAAGTGGTGAGTCATATCATTAAAAAAAGTCCATCATCATTAATTATTTTTAAAGTTTTATTATGTTTTTTTCTCTTTAAATGAAAGAAATGGATAAAATATTAAATAAAGAGGATCTTAACTATCAAAATGGTGGTGTTAGACATGCTTATTAGGGCAAAAGTTAGGGTGCATAAGCCATTTCCTTATGCGTCGTGCATAACACTTCACAACCATTAGATCTAGTGTACACGTGTAATAATCCTAGGCTTCTCTTTAAGTTAAACTTAGAGAGAGAAGTTATCCCTTCTCTCTTCAAACAAACAGTCTGATGGTGATGATGACGGTGATGATGATGAACGGCAATGTTGATGATGAGATTGAAGATTCTGGAAACCATTTCCACATCAAAATAGGTTTGGAGTACAACTCACATAAACCATTTCCACAACAAAATGGTTTAGGCATTCCGGTACGGTGATGATGATGAACGACGATGTTGATGATGAGATTGAAGATTATGGAAACCATTTCCACAGCAAAATGGGTTTGGAGTACAACTCATAGAAACCATTTCCACAACAAAATGGTTTTGGCATTCCGGTACGGTGATAATGATGAACGACGGTGTTGATGATGATATTGAAGATTTCAATGGTGATGATGATGAACGACGGTGATGATTTAGTTTGTTTCCAAGTTTTGTTCATTTTGTTTTGTTTTATTTGGTTTCCTTTGAGGTGTAGAAAACAATTCTGTTAGGATTTATGCACAGTGCATAAGGATTTTCTTATGCATCATAACCGCTCCCGCTTATTAGTACAATAGTCCTAACGATCTACATCGTAAATATTTGATTAGTATATCTTTCCAATTAACCCCTTACCTATTTAGTTATTTTATTCTTATGGTGCCTCATGAAAACCTTTCAATTATATATGCAGCATTCATGCAATGCACTATTTTACATAACAAAGGGTTCCACCACCAACTCTGAGTGTCATGCACAAATGTGGCATTATTAGTTTTAAGCCACCAAAACGAATGAAAATTAACTTTTTTCTAAAAGTTGTTCTATGGTGGTTTGGATGTTACTAAATATTTTGTTATTACGTTCATTCCAAACCATCCAGACACAAAGAAACCAAACAAGCTGAAGGAACGATTTATGCGTCCTTGAGTGCTCTGTATAATGAGTGAACTGAAAGAAATGCTCACATATATCATAAGGTTCGACACTTGATACATCAATCCTCGACCTGATAAGCTTCCACAAAGAGCCGAAGCTATCACGATAAAGAAACAAATGAGACGCTGATTCGTCGTGACCGCAGCCAGCAACACACCCAGCTGCCTCGGCTTGAGCATACCTCGTTTGACAAGATTAGTCTTGGTTGACAACCTGTCCCGCAACAACCGTCAAGCAAGAATGGAATCCTTTATTTGAAAAGTAATAATTTGATTTTATTGGCATCAATGTAAAAAGTCTTCATGCAGATGCTTTTTTCTCGCATGTTGTAATTTTGGATGGTGACATACTTGATCATTTGATTGTAGATGATCTTACAATTTTTGTAAAATAATTCACGTTAAATGTTCGGATGAGTTTTTAGAAGGATTCAGTTGCGAGAAAGAGGTTAATAACATCTGTTGTAGCTGCAAAACATGTTTTGGTTATTTCAATGAAAATTTAGCAAAGTTAGTTGGCTTATGTATTTCATTAAAATCTACATAGTTGGTTTAATTTTTCTCCAGATTTATTGTTTAGCATATTCCAATGTCTATTGCAAGACACACTACTGTGTACAAAAAAGACTCTATTGTGATGGTGAATGGAGATGGTGGAAAAGAATATTACTGTCCCAAAAAAAAAAACAAGACCATTTATTTGTAAAGGAGGCAAACTTGAAGGTTGGGGACAAATTGTATATATTTTTTAATTAATTATTACCCTCCTGGAGGCTCAAGTGTTGAGATTAATAGGCAAATGACATGAATGTCAAAGGTAAATATTTTTTGGATTATTTTGTGTAGTGTTTTATATCTATGGTAAACTTTTAGTTTTTAATTGCGACTTATGAATATTCAACTGTATTTTTGTAATGTAGTGGTGCATCAATTTTTTGACAGTTTGGATGAGAGGCTTCAGTGTGATGTATATTTTGCAAAGTAGATGAAAATTTTAGATATCTTCGGTGCTTTGTGTGAGTTTTATTTATTTATTAGTGATGTGTGTATAGAATGTGTAGAGTGGTATCCTAGTAAATAAAACAATTGGGGAAACAAGACCTTCACAATCTTGGAACTTTGTAAATCAGTCAGCTGCTTATTGATGCAACTCCTCCATAACGATATAACCAATCCCCAATGCCTAATTTGATACTTCTATATTCCTAATGCGCTTAATATATTTCATCCAAATGGCTCTTATCAAAATTCTTTATCTTTTTGTGATTTTAACTGAAAGGGAATCACCAACCAGGATCAGATACAAATCCTTCATAACAAAAATCTTAAATGCAGTACAAAACAAAATCCTCAATGACACCACAGGTTATGAATTATACAGATAAAGTAGAGACAAACTGATAGATTAAGATTTTCAGAAAATCACAAAAAACGAAATCGAGTTGAGTCACATTTTTCAAAAACCCAAGCTAAGATAGACATTTGCTACATTGCGAGAATGGCATTTGAGAATACCAAACGTGAATGTCATGAGTAAATGACACAACCAGAAAAAGAATTCGCATTTCATTGATTGGCTGTTGACATCGTTGCAATAAGAATTCACATCTGTAAGGTAAAGCGTAAAATATCTATTATTGTTGCTACGTAAAATCGACAAAATGAAAAGGAATACCATGATATATCTTATGCACATATTATATTGTATCTCAGTCAAAAAACCCAAGCAGGTGGAACATTAATAGATAGATAGTAATCTAATTGACTTAATGGCATATATACTGCAGTGGTCCTAATCAATAACTTTGATAGCATGGCCTTTCAAGTTCAAAGTGAAGCAGTACAAATATATAGGAAGACAAAGACGTCGAGCAAGTCACGAATACCACTGTAAACACTAGATATACTACCAATTTGAACAAACAAATTAAACTGATTAAATGGATATATCTTAGCCTAATTCTGCTGGCATAAAGGAAACTATGGATGTATTAAGAATGTAGAAGGGAAAGAAAATAGAGGGCAGTCACCAGAATTATGGTGCACAAGCAATCTCAAGCAGCTGTCAAGGATAAAACATAAAATACCTTTCCAAGACAAAGGCATAATGCAACTCTTTGCAACTCTCCAACAGTCACATTGTGCAAAATAGTTCAGTTTTGAGTAATAAGTACCAAAGTTGTAAGATTGAAATTATACTTCATGCCAGCTGGAATAATCAAAAAATGTAAGCTTAACATAAAAGAGTGTATATGTGTTCCAAATAGCATATATATCATGATTAGACAAATGACAAGATACCACAAATTTTTCAATTGGCCAGAGAAATCAATATTTTGGGTAGAGTGAACAAATACTACTAAACTTACTTGGAGTAAACAGGAAGATATATTCCCAACATCATAATTGAATTTATAATGTTTCGGATATTCCCAACATAATTTCCTTCAAGTCCAGTGGGACCACAGAACAACATCAACCTCCGACCAATGAACACAGGTATCCTCAACTCTACGACAACCACGGCTATCAACATTGGATCAGCAACAGTTTGGTTCTGCACGATGAGAACGTGATCTGCTTTGGCACCATCCAACCCAAAGTTTTGACAAGGTTTAATACGAAACATTGCAACATGGTATGCAGTAGTATTGTCCCAAGAAGCAATTGAAATATGAAAATGGTAGAGTTGTGGATGCAACAAAGTATAAGCAAATGATAAGGTGTCTAATGTATAAGCAAATGGTAGAGTGACCAATTGAAGTACACTTAGATGCATCTAAGAGAGTTATTATGGAACACACAAAGATAGCAAAAGTGAATTCTTATTGATAGAAATGTTGATACAGAGGGTATATATACATGAGCTAAAGCTACAAGATAAGCTAGTATGTATTAACTCTATAAGATAACTAGCTACTACTTATTGCTTGTGATACAAGTAAAATAGAATGCTATGTAATATCATCTATATTTTCTTCATTATGTACTATCCCCCCACAAGATGGAGGTTGATAAATGTTGATCAATCCCATCTTGGACAAGAGAGTGTTGAAGGGCTTGGGAAGCAAAGCTTTAGTGAAAAAATCAGCTACTTGGTCTTGAGAAGGAACTGGTAGCAACTTGAGGAGGCCTGCTTGCAACTTCTCTCTCACTATATGGTAGTCAATTTCCAAATGCTTGGTGCGTTCATGGAAAACTAGATTGACAGTTATATGAAGGGCACTCTGATTGTCACAGTAGAGGACAGGCAACTTGGGACAAGATATGTTGAGATCATGAAGCAAATATAAAATCCATTGAAGTGCACATGTGGCAGAAGCTAAGGCCTTATACTCAGCTTCAGATGAAGACCTAGAAACAGTGAGTTGCTTCTTGGTTCTCCAAGAAATGAGTGAATTTCCTAAGAAAAAACACTGACCAGAGATAGATCTTCTGGTGTCAAGGCAACCTGCCCAGTCTGCATCAGAGAATCCTTGTAAATTGATAGAGGAGGTTCTAGGGAAGAACGAACCTCTGCATGGGCAACCTTTGAGATATCTCAGAACCCTTAAAGCAGCATTATGATGTGTTTGTGTAGGTTGTGAAAGAAACTGGCTAAGCTACTGTGTAATGAAAGTAATGTCAGGTCTAGTGGTATTGAGGTAAAGTAATCTGCCTACTAGTCTTCTATAAGATGGTACATCAGTGTATGAAAGACTAGAATCATGATGAAGTTTAATAGAAGAATCAGAGGGAGTAGAGACAGGTTTGGAACCTATAGTGCCTGAATCTTCAATTAAATCAAGGCATTACTTTCTCTGACATAAGGAGATGCCAAGCTTTGAATGTGCAACTTCAATGCCAAGGAAATATTTGAGCTGGCCCAGGTCTTTTATTTTAAAGGAATCATCCAAAATAGACTTGATGTGAGTAAATTCATGAATGGAATCACCAACTAATATAATATCATCCGCATAAACTAGAAGAATATTGAATGAAGTGGAGGTTTTCTTGACAAAGAGTGAATGGTCAGGTGAAACTTGAACATAATGATGTTGTGAAAGCACGAGGTTAATTTTTCAAACCACTTCCTACTAGCTTGTTTCAAACCATAGAGAGACTTTTTGAGCTTGCATACTTGATTGGGTTTAGCTGATTTGATGCCAGGAGGAACAAGCATATAAACATCTTCCTGTAGGTCTCCATGAAGGAAGGCATTGTTAACACCAAGTTGATGCAGATGTCAGTTATGGATTGAAGCTAGAGCAATGACAAGCCTGATGGTGGTGAGTTTAGCAACAAGAGAGTAAGTGTCAAAATAGTCAAGTCCCTCAATTTGATTGTAACTTTTGGCTACTAATCTGACTTTGTATCTTTCAATGTAACCATCAGCATGATGTTTAACTTTGTATATCCATCTACATCCAATGGGTTTGACATTGGAAGGTAAATCAACAAGTTGCCAAATACCAGTTTTCTCTAGAGCTTGCAGTTCAACTTGCATGGCTTGTTTCCAACAATCATACTTGCTTGCTTCAGCATATGATTTGGGCTCAGTGATAGTGTGAAGAGACATAACAAAAGAAGAAGAATTGTTAGATAAATTGTGATGTGATATGTACTTATGAATAGGGTAAGGGGAAGCATGAGTATGATTGCATACATAATCTTATAAGTAGGAAGGAGTGGTGGTTTGTCTGGTGGAATGTCTGGAAACAATAGGAACAACAGGTAAAGGTGGTGATGAAGGAGGGTCAGGACTTTGGGAAATGGGTAGAATATCATCAATGATGGCAGGTGAATCAGAAGTAGTGGGAACAGTGTTGAGATCAAAAGAAGGTGAAGATGAAAAATATTCCCAATTATGAGGTGTTGACTGAGAAGTATATATGATGACAGGGAAGAAAAGTTTTATGAAAAGTTACATGTCTGGATACATATATCTCTCTAGAGTGTATATGGAACACACAAAGATAGCAAAATTGAATTCTTATTGATAGAAATGTTGATACAGAGGGTATATATACATGAGCTAAAGCTACAAGATAAGCTAGTATGTATTAACTCTATAAGATAACTAGCTACTACTTATTGCTTGTGATACATGTAAAATAGAATGCTATGTAATATCATCTATATTTTCTTCATTATGTAATAAGAGTACTCAGGTATCTAAAGGGTACTTCAATTGTCAGAGATACCTTGGCATTCTGACCCAAGGGACTTCAAGAGTATAATGTATAAGCAAATGATAAGGTGTCTAATGTATAAGCAAATGATAAGGTGTCTAATGTATAAGCTTCAAGAGCTTAGTCTTGGCATTCTATACAAAAGAAGCACTATGATGGAAGTGGAATTGCACGGACGGTCATATTCTGACTCTGCAGGAGATCTTGATAATAGAAAGAGCACTTTAGGCTATGTCTTTATGTTTGGATCAAGTGCTATGTCTTGGTCTTCTAAGAAGGAACCAATTGTGACGCTCTCCACAACTCGAAGAATTTGTGGTAGCAGAATTTTGTGCTTGTCAAGGTGTATGGTTTAGGAGAATTCTCAATCGGATTGGACAATCTCAAAGGAAGTGTAGGTTTGTGCTATGTATATTTTATTTCTTTACCATGACCTATAATGATGGATATGTTTTTGAGTGTAGGTTTGAAGAGAATGAAAATCTGAATTATATTCGGGTTCGTTTGGCAAAGATGATCTTGGTAAGCTCTTGAACATGTTATGCTATGTTATAAAATTTGTATTGTTTATATATATATATATATATATATATATATATATATATATATATATATATCAAATTGTTTGAGTGCATAGTATCATTAGGTTTCATAATTTAATAGAAAGGAATCATTAGAAATGAAATGGCAATAGCATGAATCGCTAGGAAGATACTATAATAACCATTCTTATATCAACGATTTGAAAAAAAGGAAATTTCTAGAGTCCCAATTTTTGTTTGACTAGACCGCCCGGGTTACTTTTCCTAACCAATTCAAAAAGTTGCAATTTTTTAAAGATTTGATTAATTATCATTTTGGGTTACTGAAATCACTTATTTATTTATTTTTGAATTTATTATGAATATCATAACTAAATACATATAAATTATGCAGAAATTATAATTACCAGAATACTAATTGTTAAAAATATCACAAGTCCTATTTAAATGAATGTCGATTGTCACAAAAGCTGTCCAAATTTTTTACTTAAACAAAACAAAAAACTTAGACAAAAAAATGAATGGTTAGTGAAATAAAGAATACCAAAAGCCATATAACTTATGCGGTTGGATTGGACAAATATTTGAGTTTTTTTTCTCTTTTTTATAGGTTTGCATACTTGTTTGTCATAATGGAGGATGCTTGTTTTACTATATAGCTACATTTCATGGTAATCCTGATGGCACTTGGTTTAAGCTCGCCGGCGAAAATTTTCTAAAGCTGAGTTTTAACTGTGCAGGGTTGTGACATCTTTCACTACGGTTGGATATGGAGACTTGCATGCCATTATAATATTGGAGAAGATATTTTCTATATATTATTTTGCTCCAAAACATTATAGTAATATATGTGGGAGGAAATCTCACTAGCTTACTTGCCCCTGCTGTTGGTCACGTAAGTATATAAACAATAACATGTTCTTAAGTTAATTCATTATCGCATGTTGTGGAAGTTGTATAAATCTAACTATATTATTAAATTTTTTTAGAGAGCATGTCGACGTCGTGTTTTACGTTTTTATCAACATCATAATCTGCCAGGTTATATTCGAGATCATGTGTCTACTCACTTGAAATCAGAGTATGTATCCAGATTAGAACCATCAGAGTAGCATGGTATTTTTAAGTCCCTCCCAAGACCAATTCCTGGAATGATTCAGCAGTATTTGTACAATAATTATGTGAGGATAGTTTGTCATCTTTTTGAGGGGGTTCCAAATGATATTCATATACGATTGGTAATTATTGTTTTACTCAAAATACTTACTTTTATATTTCATTTGCATTGAAAGCTTATATATATTTTTATTCAAACTCTAAAAGGTACATGAGATGGAGCCTATTATTTTCCTGGCCAATACAACGGTGATTCAACAAGACGAGTCCCCAACTTTTCTTTATTTTGTTGCTCGTGGTTCTTTGGTAAGTCTCTACATTTTTATATGAATTATCAATAAATTTTGAAATTAATAAAAATTACATTGTACTAAAATATGTTGATAGTCTTATTTGAAATTAATTTCTATACATTGATGGTATAACTAACTCTTTTTACACATAATCCAATAAAATAATGACAAATAAATGTTTGTAATATTTTTAGAGTTGACCTAAAAATATGGTATTATAGAGTGACTTAATTAGATACATATGTAAACAAAAAATTACAATGTGGATGTAAATAAATTAAATCATTTTATGTTTTTTAACAAGCTAATAAAGTCCTTACAAAAAACCTAATAAAGTATGGTTTCTTTGTCTTACTTTATTGACAGGAAATAAAATATTCCAGAAATGGGGTTGAGCGGATAAGTCTATTTCTTAGTATATACTTTTTTATAAGTATTTGCTAGTATATATTAATAATAAGTATAGTTGTAATTTAAAAAATGAAACTAAATCTAGATTCTAATTTTAGGACGGTGGAACAATCAGAGCTGGAAATGTTTTTGGTCAAAATTGTGTGTTTTGTAATATGCCACAACTTTTCACCGTTAAGATTATGGAAGTATGTCAGCTCCTTAAGTTGGATCGCGATATCATACGCCCTTCGGCATTCTTAGGGACAGTGCAAATGCTAAACTCAACATACTGGATAACGAAATCGAGGTATGTACAACGTAACATCCTAACTTTAAAAAAATATATAAGTTGCTCATGGTGTATTTTTTCCATGTATCGTTTTACGCAAGCACAATTTCTTTAGTTATGTGGTTAATTATTTTTAACATAATATAAATTGAATAAAATCTTCTTTTTAAAAAAATTACATATAAGAATCAAGAGTTACAATGTGATTTATGTACCTAAATAATGCATTTACTTTTTGTGGTTGGCAGAAACTGAGAAATCAATTGGTCCGGCCTGGTGAACAGCTTGCTGATCCATGCATGAATGATGTTTTGGATGAAATTGAAAGGATGAGGATGGAAGCAAATGGAGGATAGGATGGATCTACCTTGAGCTATTATCTCATGATCCTCATTATTTCTTGGATGTATTTGTAGTTTGTTGGTGAACTTAATGTTAGCATAGTTTTGAAACTCGGTTCGGACCGGCCGGTCAGACCGGTTGGACCAGGAACCGGTGGCCAGACCGGTTTGAGCCAACATTTGGATCGGCCATGCAGTTAACTCGGCGAGAACCGGTCAAAACCGGTAAAACCCGGTGACTCGGGCGAGTTGATGGTCAGACCGGTTCTTCCCTTTTTTCTTTTTTCTTTTTGTTTTTTACTTAACTAAAATGACGTCGTTTTGGAATTGGCAATTAAAAAAAAAGGGAAAAACTAGAATTAGAAAGGTAAAACCCGGTGACTCGGCCGGTTTTCCGAGTCAATCCGGTTTAGTAATTTTTTTTCTTCAACTTCTGTCATAATTAGTTATTAAGAGCTGATTAATACTAATTAATATTCGGTTTAATACATTTAATACCGATTAATACTTCAAGTTTGGACGTTTGTAGAAAAATCTTAAATATGAAAAAGTTAGCGACAAGAGGAATCGAATCGTGAACATTAAAATGAATGCTTGGAAGCTTAACCACTACAACAACTTCTAATCTTTGTTACAAATTGAAATATATTATATATGTAAATATAATACATTTAAATTTTATAAGAGGAAAGAACACATCATTTTTTTTTTAGAAAATCTACATATTATATTAATATTAATATATTTCCTATCAACAAAATATAGTTGTACAAAGATTAAAATACATATTACATGTTAGTTTTTTTAGTTTTTAAGTGAACAAGTCATCGATTAAATCCGATTTAATCCGGTTAAATAGCTATATAAATTTAATCTCAAGACCGAGTTATCTAACTGAGTCATCCGAGTTGATCTGGTTCAGTCATGCGTTTCGACCAATGACTCAGTGGTTCGACCATTGACCCAGTGACCCAGTACCCCTGCCGAGTCGATGACCGAGTCGAGTTTTAAAACTATGAATGTTAGGGTGATGATATTAGTTTTTTATGGTGAACTATCATTTTAAGTTTGTATGGATTATTTGTCAAAAAAAAAAAGTTTGTATGGATTAGTTTAATTTTATAATGGATGAATGTATTAGTATTTTGACTATGTTTTAATTTTAGTTTGTTTGATGAATGCAATGATGAATTTGTTTGTTTGATGGATGTATGAATATATTTCATGATTAAAATGTCATTGCTTACAAATTATAATATTGAATCCACTGGTGATCTCTATCTATCATAACATTCATCAGACCTATTATTTGTCGAGTTTGGTGTTGTTTCCCATGTCATACATAATCCAAATTTGGTCCCAAACTATTGTTATAATCTCGCACGGTCTCCGTAAAAGTAAGCAATCTATTTGGTCCAGGTTGCGACACTCGATGGCAAATGCACCATTGCCATCGGTGGACAATTCAAATCGTGCAAAATTGGACCGTGCATTCTTCTCAATTTAAATCCAAATTAAATGTTAAGTTTGACTTAGTTTTGACTAATTCTAACACTCATACAATTTCCGTGAACCTATATGGACTTGAGAAAGACTAGTATGTCTCGTATTTGACCGTTATTAATCCTTCTAACTTTCATTTGATTATGGAAAATTCGACAATTTGTTGTTCACGGCTAACAGCTAAGGATATATTTCGCAATAGGTTATGTCTATGTCAAGACAATATCCTCATGTGTACTGGATTTATTTTAGTAAGAAAGTTGAAATAGTGTCAAAAACCATAATGCATCATCCTCAGTTGATTTCCAGAGGCAGTTTGCGGAGAAATGGCAAAGGAAATTTCTGACAAAAAAGGGCAAACCTTAGGTAGCGAAAAGATGAATTGCTTATTGTTTTTGATCAAGAGACTAGTATCTTTGTAATTACTACCAAACTTTTATATATATATATATATATATATATATATATATATATATATATATATCTTATTTCTTTTTGTCCTTTTTCATTGTTGTTGAAAAACAAACTTTCTTTTAATTTGTATTTATTAAAGTAAACAATGTAAATTTAATTTAATAAAATACTTACAAAGCATTTCTATTTAGATTAGATTAATGAAGATTAATCTAATAATAATCTCCCTTTTATCTTCTCTGCCATCCCTAAAAAAAATCATCTCTTTGCCGTCTTTCAAGTTTCATATATAGATATAACAAATTATTATTGAAAAATAGTAAATATGTTAGGTTAATTAGAATCTAAGTGTGATTAATCTTAGTAGTTTACCAATTGATGCAATTGAATCTTTAAGAAGAAAGAGGACAAACCAATGGATGTGTTCACCAACTTGTTGCTTAGTTTAAGGTCAAATATTGCTTGGACGTAGTCAGTTTGTTGAAGAGTAATTTCAGCATTGGAGAGAGTAGTAAGTGTTGAGCATGACCACTAATTTCGAGTCAAGGTGAAAAATGCCTTTAAATATGTGATTTTGTAGTTTTTGGAGGTTGAGATTTGAATAATGGTAATGGGGCAAAGCGACCGATTTAAATCATGGAAGATTGATTCAAATCATGCATGCCTAGTGTTTCAAAATCAGTTCAAAACTCACAAAGAAAGAGGAAACACGAAAGTGAATTAAAACTTTTGTGTTGAGAGCTTTTTTGTTAGGTTCTAGAGTTCGGGAAAAAGAATGTAAACGCCTTGGGTAATCAGAAATCATCATTAAAGAAAGGGAAACGGTACTCGTGAGCATAACTCAGTTGGTTTGAACAATGCATAATATATGCAAGGTTCAAGGTTCGAACCTGACCACCACAAAAAAAAAAAGGAAACGGTAAAAAAAATTAAGGTTTGTTCATTTTGATCTCTTGGGCTAAATTCTTGTTATCCGTTGAATTTATCTCCTATCAAGATTTATTGATAGTGAAGATTTATTGATAGTGAATTAGAGAGTTGCTCTCTCCCACAACGTAGGTCAATTTAGACTAAACTGAATAAACAATCACAATTTATTTATCTACTCTCTTTATCGTTGTCTTTGAATTGATTATTTGGATTTTCTCTACACATAAGCTCTAGATTTGATTTAGGTTTGAATCTTTATTTGCTTGGACTATTTCGTTTTGGTTTCCATTGTTATTTGTTTAACTTTTTTTAATGCATTCACAACATGTGTGTCTATATATATCTTAGAGATCACATAAAGAACATAACTCAATCATGCCATGCGTTAAAATATAGAAAGTTAATCCTAAGGATAATACCTCGATACAGAGAAAACAAGGCCATGAATCATATTACAGTACAATATCTGTTCATGCCCAGAAAGTATTGTTTTGAACACCTTTTTATAAGAAATTTCCAAAATTAACTTGATGGGAAAGCTCCAATAAAATGAAAAAAACTTGATGGAAAAGAGAAATGTAGTTAGTTTAGTGTGCGAAAGAGAAATTATTGGTCACTTTATAAAATCGTCTTTTACTAGTTTTGAACACCTTTTTATGAGAAATTTTCAAAATTAACTTATTGCTACTAGACGGGTACCAGACTAGTATCTTCCTAATTACTACCAAACTTATATATGTCTTATTTCTTTTTGTCCTTTTTCAATGTTTGTTGAAAAACAAAGAATAAATATCTCCCGTGGTATTTTAAGTTATATGTTTATAACATAATAGTTCTTTAAGTTTTTTTTTGTTATTAATTGGTCTTTAAGTTTTTTTTTTTGTTATAAATTGGTTCTTTAAGTCATGAAATATTTAAATTGTCATCACTCTTTTCAGCCAACTTTGTTGAAAAGTACTTATAGACCATTTAACATTAAGATGGTAGGTTCAAAAGTGCGTATGACATCAAACATGATTACTGATAAGTGCTAGAAAGTGTTGAATTTATAATGTTTATTAAGCACTTTTGATTACTTGTTTCACAAGTTATTTGAGGAAAAGCCATGAAAAAGTAAGAAATTGCCTCATTATGCTCTTTGTGTCTTACTTAACCCATTTGTGCAGGAAAAGAAGTGATCAAGACATGGAAAAAATGAAAGAAACAAAAAAGGAGCAAAAAAAGCAAATGTCGCCATGGCCACAACATGTCGCCATGGCGGGAAGTGGGAAACAGAGAGCATGTATTTTACTATCACATGTCGCCATGGCCACAACATGTCGCCATGGCGAGAAGTGAGAATCAGAACTATGATTTTTGAAGATCAAATGTCGGGATGGTGACAAATGGCGTGCCTGGCGAAGAAAGGCGGTTTGAGGCAAGTAGATGGTGACGTGGCAGAAACCCACTGGCAAAAAAGTTGATGTCGCCATAGCGACAAATGGCCTACCTGGAGAGATTTGCAAATTATGCAGGATTAAATCACAAACATGAATATACACACCTAAACCACAATCGAAACGATAGTAATTGAAAACGCTATCGAATTGATCGTAATCTAAAGCTCGATTGAAAACTGACCCAGAAAGAGGAAGGAATTCAAAAGCAGAGAAACTCATAAAAGAAAATTGATAACAGAGAAGAGAAAAGTAAGAGTATTAGGGTTTCAATTTGCTCTAAAAAGAGAAACTCATAAAAGAAAATCGATAACAGCGAAGAGAAAAGAAAGAGGATTAGGGTTTCAATTTGCTCTAAGAAAGAAAAGGAATATTGAAGGCTGATACCATATTAGAACAGAAAAAAGAGAAGAACTTCTGAATACATCTCATGGGTTTTCATTGATTGTTATTGAATGTTACAAGTTCTTCTTGAATATGAAGATCGGATGCTGCATTTATACAATGGGAAACCCAAGGAAAATTCTTAACGAAATAAACTAAAAGATAGGGAAAACCCCAACTAACTATCTAAAACAATGAAACTAATTAACCAAAAATACAAATATCTTAAGGACTATTATATTTATTAGAAACCTCATAAAAGATGGAGTGACTGAATTGTCTTATTGCAGCTCTGAAGAACAATTGTCAGATATAATGACTAAGCCCTTGAAGCTCGAGTCTTTTTGCAATCTGAAAGAAAGGCTTGGCATTTGTGATTTGTCAAGCTTACATTAATTTGCTTTTGATTGTGTAAACTGATCGGCTATAGGAGTGTTCAGTTTTGGGGAGGATTTTGTTATGACTTATTGTAGTTAATCTTGTAAGAAGAAGTAATGCTAACAAGACTCGTTTTAACTTTTGACATTCATTCTCTTATTGAACGAATACACATAGGTTCTACCACTTTTGATACGCATCCCACATAAAGTGGAGAGGGGCATATGTATTTCACCTAATAAGATAGTGAGTGTTAGAAAAAGTGTGTTAAAATGAGTGTTGTCAGCATTATTCTATTTATAAGAGGTCCTAATAAGGAGGTTGCTTGTAGTATAAGCAAGTGTGGAAACTATCAAAAAAAAATTTAAAGGTGGAAACTATCACTTGACTGTTTAATAAGGTTATGTAAAGGCCATGTTGTATCAATAATGAATGAGAATCACATTCTCTATCTCACAAAATGAAATAAATGAAATAACCCGCGAATTTTTAATACGGTCTTAATTCCAGTTCACATGAAAATTGTCGTTTATAACACATTTACATTCAGATAGTAAACTTAAGATTGGAACTACCGCGTGTTAGAAAAAAATTAATCACACATTTTTAACAAGATCTTCATTCCATTTCGTAACCTTTTGAACTCTAGGTTGGTGATGTAAAAAATTAGAGGTTTTTGTTCAATCTTTCACGCTCTTTTTGGTCCATCCTAGATCATAACTTGTGGCAAAATGTTGCCATGGAATTGCATGAAATTGGACGGGTTTGAAGACAATAAAACGGCATGGTTCAATGAGCTTGAGGGAGAATTGTCAGTTGCTGCTTATCAAGCTAATGCTGCAATGGAGGATTACTGTCATGTTGAGGTTGGTGACAATTTTCTATTCGCTGGGATTTTTGATGGGCATGATGGAACAAAAGCAGCAAACTACCTCTCAACTTCCATTTGGAATACTCTGAAAAGTAAGTTTTTCTGTTTTCAATTACTTATGATTTGAACCACCATACATGAAATTTTCTTTTGGGTTCAACTATTGTTGGATAGTGTTTGAGAAAATGTCTCTATGTGCATGCAATGTGTTAGAAAAAGTAGAATCCTCGAGTGACAAACTGTTTTGGGTTCAATTAAGCCCACTTATTGTTTGAAGAAATTACTCTTTGTAACTTACTTTTTTTGGTTGCTCCTCATTTGATTGAAAAAATGTCCTTTGATAGTTTGATCAACTCATTATTTTGGGTCCGCTTAATGTTTGATGAAATGACTCTTAGTAACTTACTTTTATTTGGTGCCTCCATGTGATTGATAAAATGTCCCTGACTATAGTACTCATCTATCAAGTACTTGCTTAGGAAAACATAATATGCAGCTGTAACAAAATGGATTTCAATGACATAATGCTATGGTTTAATTTTAACTAAAATAATTACAGTTACATCTATAATAACAATACATATAAATGCCCCAAATACAACTTTACATCAAACTGTTGAGCTAATTTTCAGCAAAGATACAGAGTTTGTATGTTACAAATATATCTCCACAAATACACAAATCAATTATGTCCACCAACAAGAGCTCAATTAAAACTACACCTTTCATTATACTCGATAAGAATTTGATGTCTCGAAACAATGTGGTAGCTCCTGCTAATAAATCCATGTGTCAGAACTTAAGTGGGGCTCTAAAACATGTAAAATTTTATTTGATTATATTGATAATGACATATACACCAATTTTTTTTAAGAATGTGTAGTGGTTTTTAACGTAAGAATTTGCTCAGTGAAAAAATATCAATCCATGTAATCGAATTTTCCTTTTGATTATATTAATGCTGGTAAAATGTAAAGCTATACATTTTGAGTTTTAATTGATTGCTTGAAACTTGAATGAAATCTATGTTCTATCAAAATATAACATGTCTACGTAGGCATGAAGTATTGAACAATGTTTGTTTGTCACAACAAAGTGGATTTCAATGACTGATGAAATTAATGAGATTGGTGAGGGATAAAGGTTATGTTGTCAGCTTGAATATTATCTTTGTTGCATGTCTCGTTTAGTTTCCAGTTGTGGATTGTTTTGTATTAAGTGCTAACTAGTAAAAGCTTGCTTGAAACAATTTAATTGGATAAAACTCCTATATTAAGTGGGCACTTGAGCCCTTGCTAGCACCATGCACTGTATCCAGTTTATTGTTTTCTTACATAATTGATTATTTTTAGCTGCTACATAGGTGGTTGAATTTGGTCTTGCTTTGATTTATGATGTTATTGTTATTTCATTTGACAATTGGCCATATTCTATACTCTTTCTGATAGACTCACTTTTACTAAGGCCTGTGCTACAAGAATCAACTATGCCATCTTTCTCCATTCTCTTTTGGCATTTATCATCTCTTATCTTGTCCCCTTCCAGTCCACTCTCTTTTGAGATGGTTTAATGTTGTAGCTCCTGCTAATAAATCCATGTGTCAAAACTCCGCCCATGCCCCATGAATATTTGATTTCTCAAAATCATAATGTAGTGTAGGTGACTGAAAAAAAACTAATCTTTTTTTTATAGATCTGATTGCAACAAACAGAAATCAAATGGCTTACTGGCTTCTTCGCAAAGCAGTGGAGGATACTGAAAAAGTGTTCCTTGGTGTTGTTGGGAACGATACTACTACAAACATCCTATCTACTACTGGTTCTTCTTGTTTGATCACTCTGATATGGAGAGAGACACTTTATATAATTAACCTTGGTGATTCTCGGGTTGTGATTGGTACGGAAGTTCGTGACACATCGGTGTTAAAAGTACAGCAATTAACAACCGATCACAGTTGTGAGAATTTAGGAACAAGATTGTTATTGCGACAAGAACATCCACATGATCCCTCTATTCTTGCGAAGGAAGCAAATAAATGGAAGGTTAAAGGCTTAAAGGTTTGGTTTTTGCTTTCAATCTCCTTTTTCTATTGTTGTAATTAATATGGCAAGGCAAAGAGTAACCTACGAGAGTATATGGGGTGAGTGGTTACATGGTTAAAGGCACATCCAAATCCAAAACCATATCCACACCCCCTATGAGAGTATACACAATGTTATAAAATCTTCAATATTAATGGTATTTCTTAATGTGTGCATCATTTTAACTTACAATATGTTTGCCTCTTAAATTAGGTTGCTCAGACTATTGGGTGTGCTCGCAACAAAACAAAAACAAGATCCCTATATCCTATTTTGCAGAATGAGCTTATATCTGGCCAGGATGTTCTATCAGCAGTACCGGACATAAGTTCCAGAATCATCAGAGGTGATGATAGATGCCTTATTCTTGCCTCTCGTGGATTTTGGGAACTTATGTCAAATGAAGAGTCGATTTTTATTGTTGAGGGACATCTACGACGTGTAAGACTTTTTAACTTGTTTTGTTTAAAGTTTTCTGTTTTTTGTTGAAATTATGATTAGAAT
This sequence comes from Medicago arabica, assembly GCA_946800305.1. NCBI lineage: Eukaryota > Viridiplantae > Streptophyta > Magnoliopsida > Fabales > Fabaceae > Medicago > Medicago arabica. Next base: position 52,218,350 of record OX326968.1, read on the forward strand.
TTGTTGAGAGGAGGAGAGGGAGAGAAAGAGAGAATTTATGAAGGTTACAATTATTTATATATATGTTGATGTGACAGTTGTCAACAGTTCTCTAAAAGCTTGCAATGCAAGACTAAGGATAAGAGTTGCTAAAGTTGAGTACAATTGCTTAAGGGTATATAGACTTCAACAGTCCCCCTTCGAACTAAGGGTATCAAATACCTTTAGTTTGTCTTTAAGATGAATAAACCTTGTTGTAGACAGAGGTTTAGTTAAGATGTCTGCCCACTAAGCGTAGGAACAGGTCAAGCCATCCGACAGGGACCTACGGCCTAGCCTATTTAATGCCTAGCTCGTTTATTAACAAGGTCAGGCTTAAGCTTTTTATAAAACATATTTAATTAAATAGGTCAGGCTAAGGTTTACAAAAAAGTCTATTAAGCCCGTCAGACTGGCCTATTAAGCTTTTTATATATTATATCTTCCATTACTGATATTGTTGAAGTTTTTTTTTCATAAACTCAAGCCTTCATATGATTGCTTTAGTAGCAGATACAGTGGTGTGATTAGACTTACGTAACATTTCATTATTTAGTAGCATACATATTCATGTGCTTTAGGCATTCATAAGTTTTGTACTATTTAGTAGTAGGCTTACATATGTTGTTGGGCTTTAGTGTAAAATAGGCTTTTAAATAGGCTTTCAAGCTTCAACAGGCCTTTAAAAAGGCCGGGTCAGGCCTCGAAAATAAGCCTAAGACGGGTAATGGACAAGGCTCAGGCCTAAAACTTTTGAAGTAGGTCAGGCTTAGGCCTTAGAAAGCCGGCCCGACCTAGCCCATTTCCACCCCTACTGCCCACTGATCTTGAGCAAGTATGTGAGACGCTACTAGGCCCTTATTGATAACCTTTTCCCGTACAAAGAAAATGTCCAAACCCCATATGTTTGGTTCTTGAGTGAAGTACAAAATTATGAGCTAAGGAGAATTTTGATGTTTCGGATGTGCTTATGGGGAGTATTTTAGTTGTGTGTGGCATTTGTGACTTTTGTCTGACTTTATGTTATGAATCTTAAGAACACCCTTCATAAGAACCCCCTTCAAGCTAGAGATCCAAATAACAAAACGACAAATAAAAATAAAAGGAGATCAAACAAAAAATCTTTACCTGAGTAGATCTCACACATTTCCATTGTAGCTCTTGTCTGTCTGTCACCCACATCCAAAATCATCAAGTATACTTTCCTCCCTTAACATCTGCAAAAAATAAAAAAGAGGATAATATAAGCATCGAGTATACCTTCATTTGTGTGAGTTTATTCTATCTAAGTATTTATTGCACTAAGCTTATATAAAAAGAACTATGTAGACTGTCGTGTAAACCTATGTATAACATCTACATTTATTTGTATATTGCACCATGCATGTATAAAATGCTAAACTGTTTCATCATCTCATACATCTACATTATCTCATTCAATTTTTTATTTATGAAAACAGGGAATTGCAAAAAGTCTATTAAGGAAGGCACTGGAAAAGGCAGCAAAGAAAAATAACACTGACTTCCAAGACGTTCAAAATTCCACGATCGGTGAGGCCAGAAGGGAGTTTCATGATGACATCACAGTAATAGTAGTTTTCCTAAATGGCCAGAGGGAAAATATTCTGCAACATTCATACAGAAGCCCTCCTTTGGCATGACACTCTCTATTGGTAAGTATTAGACTTGCACTATTTCTTTCACTGTCGTTTCAGTTTAGTATTCCAAAACCAATTAAGGATAATTTGCAATTTTATTGGTTAATACTTAATAGAGATCAACTAACAGTCTAAGACCATGTGATCATGTGCAACTAGACAAGGTTAACAAGACATTGCTTAATTTGCTTAATTTTCATTTGAACATGTTATGCAAATAGTCATTTGCAAGGTATCTATGTATTCAATTGTTAGTTTCTTTCTGCCGCCATTTTAAAGTTTGAAATAAACATCTTAACATAAAAAATCGTTGGAGAGGTGGAATCATGTGAATCTGCCGATTCCGTTATTTTGTATCTCATATATGTTTTTGTGGGTCACGGTTCATTAAGCATGCTTTTTGGAATTTAAAACCCTAAAAAAACATGTTTTAAACACCTCATTAGCTGTGCTGGTTTGTTTCTTAACTACTAATCCTATTAATTTGTTGACAGCCGTCCAATTTTCTATGGTTAGGAACTCCCTCTCTCACGTAGTGTTCTGCTCTGTTTCAGGTATAAGAGAACATTGCTAATATGTGTGGCTTTGTGCATACGAATTCCCTTTCTCACCCTGGTCAGTTTGCACTTCTGCTCTGTTTTGGATGCAAGCTGGTTCACTGCTCTATTGCTTGTAGAGTGAGACTTGAGTGACTAATGATTATGTAAATTTTGATGTTTCGGATGTGCTTATGGGGAGTATTTTAGTTGTTTGTGGCATTTATGACTTTTGTCTGACTTTATGATATGAATCTTAATTCTATAAATGAGTTTTATTAAGAATTATGGGTGTAATTTGAAGTTGTTTTATATGCATACATATGAACCTTGTGTACTATTAAGATAATTTACAAACACACTCTAAAACCAAGGGATAATAGAAAGAGTTAAAAATGTCCCTTTTCTCTAAGAATCTTGACTCTAACTGTTTCAATTTTCATAAGAACCCCCTTGAACAATCTAAAAATGTTAATCAAGTGAGTATTTTGATCTGTTGTATCCCCAACAGCTGCAGCATTAAAAATCAACTTAAACGAACCACGTAGAGTTTTAATAAACTTTTTCTAGATAAGTGTACTTTTAACAGATAAGAAAAAAGAACATTAGATATAAAAAATTACATATGACAAACTTGTCTAGATAATCAACTTTGTACCATGTTACATGAAAACAAATATCATTTGCATTACACGTTTACAGCAATTTTTTGCTTTCATAACGGAAATTCTTATAATGGCAACATCGGAACCTTTCTATACCCCGTGATAAACAGATTTTTAGATTGGGAAACCTAACTGGCATCCCTTCTCTAAATCATTATTTTAATAGTTTGCAAAAATTATCAGCACATTCTTATAATGGTAGGATCTTACGGTCCACCGATTCTTGATCCTGTGTAGGATCAAAGACTCTGAGTCTCTGACTACCTCGATCAAGATGTAAGGGTATACTTAATACTTAAATTCTAGCAAAACAAGATAGGAAATACGGTGTCTATCTTGTGGTTTATAGTAAAATAGGGTATTTAATATTTCCCACAAGCAGGGGGAGGACAACTCTGTCTGCCACTAACTTTGTTCATTGTTATGAAATTTGAACTGACCCATGACAAAAAAAAGGTTAAAAAAGAAACATACTGCTATATTCTTAATTTGCATACAAACTTAAAACAAAGGGATAATAGAAAGAGTTAAAAATGTCCCATTTTCTCTATGAATCTTGACTCTATTTGTTTCAATTATCATAAGAACCCCCTTCAAGCTATCAATAACAAAACAACGAATAAAAGTAAAAGGAGATCAAACAGAAAATAGTTTTTACCTTCAAGCAGTAGATCTGACACATCTTCATTGTAGCTCATGTCTGTCTGTCTCTCTGTCTGCCATCCACTTCCAAAATCATCGAGTATACCTTCCTCCTTTGACATCTCCAGCAAAGGAAAGTAGTAAATAGCAGGGAGAAGATACAGGACTAAAAGTACACAAGAAGAGAGAGAGAGAGAGAGAGAGAGAGAGAGAGAGTAGAGATGGCGAAACTTACAGTTACAGATCGAAGGAGAAAAAGGTCAAGAGGGTAGCTGTGAAGGAAGGGAATCGAAAGAGATGAATCTCTGTTAGGTTATGGGTGGAGAGAGAGAGAGAGGGTGGGGGGGGGTAGGTAATCGAAGACAAGTTCGTGTGTGTGAGAGGAACATCTTATTTATCTTAACTAGTTTTACTTTAAGCTTCTGCGGTGGTCCCACAACATAGGACAGTAATTTGGTTTGTTGTTGTACTTTGATTTTTAAGTTTAACTGAGTTCTTTAATCCATCCCACCCATATGTCACACTTTATTTATTCCGCTTTTTTTATTTGTTTAACGGTATTTATATTTTAGAAAATATTATATTCGTTTGTTTATTAGAATAATAGTAATTTTTTTACCTATTATTGTATAAAATAGTCAAAGTTCTTTATTATGAGCGACAAAAATTCAATTTTATTTCGTTGATGTTTTTGTTGTATAAGATTTAATCATTATAATTATAAATGATAAAAAAAAAATTATCAAAAAAACAACTCATTTAACTATAAATTTAAGATTTTGGTGTACCGGTACTTTCAAATATGTTGGGTGTACGATAGAACTTGTCTTTTTATTAAATTAAAAATATAAATGTTTTCTGCTTTTAAGTTATAATAAACAAAACTAGCAATGATCATATTTTTCAATGACACTAACAATATAACAAAAAAAATATAATTTAAGTTCTTTTTTTAATGACACCATCAACAATCTTTATTATTGAAAAAATTGTTTAAATATATAATTGGGATAATGAAAAAGTAAGTATGAATATACTCATTTAGTTTGTTACATTTTTTAAATGATAAAGGGAAATAAAAAACAGACGTATATATAATCATATTGTGTTTGTTATATTTATTTTAATATTTAAATTTATTCTTATTTATTTGTTACATGTTTTATTTGTATTAAAAATTGAAGGTATTTTTTGAAGAAAGCCAAAAGAGCTGAAAATGGTTGTTTCCTTTATATATATAGTATAGATAACTAGCGAAAAGACGGACGCTCACGTACCCGTCTTTTCGCTCTTTTTATTGTGTTAACATTTTAAAATTATTAACAGTTTTTTTTTATGAATAATTGATTTTGATTAAAACTAAAAATATAAATGTTAACCATAATTATCTATTTCAATGACATCAACATTGGAACAAAAAATATAATATAAATTCTTTTTTTAATGACACCAACAATTATAGAAAAAATTGTTTAAAGGTATAATTGGAATAATTAAAAAGTGAGTATAAAGGAAAAAAAACAAACAAACGTATATATATATATATTCATATCGTGTGTTTGTTACATTTGTTTTAATATTTAAATTTATGTATTTGTTACATGTGTTATTTATATTCAAAATTGATGGTATTTTTGGGAAAAAAATCCAACTTAAAAGTGTTAAAAGGGGTAGTTTTCTTTATATACCGTAGTTAACACTTAATTTTATTTTATTTCAATTTTTTTAACTAATCAAAATAATAATAAAAAATAGTTCCAAGAGTTATTTTCTAGATTTTTAATGGGTCTGAAACATTGAGGGATCTAAAAAGAAGCGATCATGATGTGATATGCTTGTGCTCACCCAACCTAACTAGTAGTAACTAATTCCCCAAATAATCATGGCTCCTTTTTACAACAAATCTCCAATAGCTACTAAACTTGTTTTCAATTTGTTTTTTTCTTCGTCTTATATATTTTTTGGAAAAGATAACAACATATTATTGTTGATTTGGAAAAAATAAAATATGTTTCCTTCTTAAACATAAATACTAGTCAATACCATCAATAAACTCGCGCTAATATAAAGGGAGAAATTTTAATCTTTCAATCAAAATAAGTAGAGATTGTAGATACATCGTAACAGATCATAATTTGTTACTAACCATAGTTTGTTACGATAACGAACATTAATTTTCTCACTTTATAATAGCAACAAACATCAATTGATTTTCTCACTTTACTAGCTTTAAATCAATCCATCAATTGACACAACAAACAGCAAACACAAACCAAATACAATTACATTCTCTTCTATAGAGAAATTCGAGAAAAGTAAGATGGCAAATGTTTTCATTCTTTCGGTTTTTCTAATTGCATCGCTCTTCAAAAGTAATAATGCTTTGATGCCATTCCCTCTCAAAATTTCAACATCAAACACACGATATTGTAGGTTAATTATAACATACATGGAAATGGAGTGTTTTCCATATTTTACTGACCATAGTTCATACCCAGACAATCGATGTTGTTTTGCGTTTGAATCTATTGCAGCAAACGACACAGGTTGTATTTGTGATGATACCTTAGAGAGTGACAATTTGTCGATGGATGTCACAAAGGTGATGGAGCTCCCTAATATTTGTGGCGTATCACTCCCTTGTCACGGTAAGTCATTAATTTCATCTTCTATTTCTATTGTTATTGGCTGAAATTAATCTGTACTTTGAAAACATAAACTATACAATCAAAGTGAAATACTTTAGGCAATCCTACTCTACTCCCTAATTCAATCCACTAACAAATTACTCCACAACTAATTAAACAATAAATGCATCCAATTTCAATTAATTATTATGAATTTATGTTTGTTATTTTATTTTTATATAAGAAGAATTTATGTTTGTTATGTTATGTGACATCGCAGTTAATACTCTCGGGCCATATGTTCCAAGTCCAGGACCCAGTCTTGCCCCAAATTCTTCAATGCCTTATCATTATCCCTCAGATAGTACAATTCCTGTTTGTATTGTAATCGTGATTTCAGTAATGGTTTTCTGTGACTCGTTGTCGCGTATGCCGCACTTAGGCGGCCTATAGATCTGTTCATTTTAGAAGAAGTGAATGGTATCAACATTGAGTTTGTTACTATAACAATCATTATTTTGTTTTGTTTTTTCATTTTATACTTTAATCACTATAGAAGATCTAAACTTTGTTTTTTCATTTTACACACTTTGAAAGATGAGATCTAATAGATTGGAATTGAGGACGAGGAAGATTAATTTCTAAGTTTTTATTTATGAATTTATGAGGATGGAGTTTTGAGTTTTTGAGATGAAAGTTTGGAGTTTTTCTTTATGAATTTTAAATTATTACATAAAACTTTTTTGCACTTGGGATGAACATATTGATCAATTTTTTGGATTTGTGTTTTTGGTTGGAAGAAGATGGTGAATTTTGTTTAATATCTTACTAATTTTCTATTTTGATTTGAATTTTTCATGTTTTTTGAATAATTGTCAAATAATAAAAATCCGAGTGTAATAAAAAAAATTCAAAAAATCCAAATGAAATTGCACAATCCGTCCTCGTGAAGGTCTAAAAATCAAAGGATGACAAGGGAGAATCTTAAGTCTTTTTTTACAATGAGGTAAACCAAAATCCGTCCAAATGGTAGGGAAAAAACAATGTTTAACCCTATGAAAAACTAGTGTGTTTCATCGATGTTGGCTGTTCAATCAAAAGATTACTCATGGGTAGCTGGTTTGATGTAAGAGTTTAGGAGTTTGAGGTTTTAATTTAAAATTGAACGAATGAGCAAATATTAATTTAACAATTAACTACATATGTTTGTCATTAAAAATAAAAGAAAGGATTTTTTTTAAGAAGATAAACTAGCCCACCAAAATTGACCGGATAAAACAACACCACTGGATAAACTCTGATTGGTTTTGAAGGAACTAATATTATCTACACAATATATAAAATAAATTATTATGTTTTTGTTTTTTTTTTTTTAAGAAACCAAAAGTAATTATATTCAAAAGACCAAATCAAGCAAATATGTGCCTATAAGGGTTTAAGAAAAGGTCAAACAATGCAAAAAACAACAATAAAGTCCAAAATTCGAAAGAACATCGTTACAATATGGTAAAACCAATACAAGTGGACGGGTTAGACCACCAAAAATTAAGATAAAAAAAATTAGGTTTATGAGCCTTCGTCAATCATCCATTACCATGAAAAAAGTTTGAGAGGATTAAGTAATTTATCATGGGACAATTGAATGTTGCAAAAAGGAAAACAATAATTGTGTTCTTTCTAAATTACGCAAATAGAGATCAACCATGTCACTTGAAAGCAATGACGAATGTTCTTTTAAAATAAATGTGAAAGTAATCAGTTTCTCTCGCTTGACTTCTCCAACAATCACATAACCTTACCGCAAAAAAGAGATTTCATTGTCTAAAGTTCAATCTCATATTTACCAATACCGGCCAAAAAAATATTTATTTTTAGATAGAAACACTTCTTTGCTTGAATGCATTTTAATTGGAGTAGTGATATTTGAACAATTATTTATGAAAACTTTTATAACAACTTCCTTTTCCTTTTTTCTATTGGTTAAAAACAATAGAGAGAAAAAGGAAGAGACAAAATAAAAATATATATAATGTGAATACAAAAGAGAACGTTGTCAAAAAATTACGATAAAATAGTTGTACAAATATCATTTTTTCTAAGAAAGAGAGTGTTGTCAAAAAATTACGATAAAATAGTAGTCGTACAAATATCTTAATAAGTGTGAGAATGTTGCTCTCCCCTGCATAAAACACTCGCACCCTGCATGCTTTTCAATTTTACCCATGTGCAAGTTAAGTAGCGCAGCGCAACTTAACTCACGCTTAAGTTGCGTAGAGTTACTGTTTTCGAACAAAGCCCGCCAATCCATAATCCAACCACCATTTTATTTTCTTCCACTTTCAAAAACCCAAAAAGTGCGATTTTTTGGGTCAAAATCCTCATCCCAAATCATTGCAAATCGTCAAGAAGCAAATTTCTACGCTCGTCAAGCACCAAATATCAGTATTGTATCATCAAAACTCATCTCATTTTGCCGGTTTATGTGCTTGGTTCGTCTGATTTTCGTAGGTAGTAGGGCAAGGTGCGCAATTGTCATACCCCAGTTTTTGACCTAAGACCCTACATTCACATGTCATTTGACCCTGATCGGTCATTGACTTTTCAATGAAAAATTCGGTACAAAAGTATTTTAAAATACCTCATTTTTTGGTTCCAATTCGGGCCCTCTTCTCACTTTTCATTGTTATTATTATTCCTCTTAATTTTATTTTTTATTAATTTCCGTCTTTTATTTTTCATATCTTTATTCTCATTTCACTTTTTTAATTTTAGTATTTATCTGTTTTTTTTATTTATTTTTATTTACATTACTCGATGATAAGTCCAAAATCCAAATCCAAATCCAAAAATATGATAGTTATCCTTTTTTATTATTTATTTTGTTTAGATGATAAGTCCTCCATCCTTGTCCCAAAATTCAGCAACAGATGTTTTATCTCCTCCCCAAGCAAAGGATTCAGTTGCATCTTAAAACCCTAATCCCGAGCACCTGCACAACAGCAGCAAAAGGGAGCAGCCAATTTTCAACAGCACAATTTTCACACACACAAAAAGATTCCAAAAAACCTCTGAAAACCAAAATCCTAACCGCCGTACAATCTTGAGCTACCGCAATTTTGAGCACCCTAATTTTTTCAGTTTTATATTAATATTATTTCTTTTGAACCTTGAGCTACAACATTACTTTATGATCTTGTACAATACTCAAAAAGAGTTCTAGTTTTTTTATTTTTTTTAATTTCTTTGCTGCGGTACATTCAATTCCCGTTTTCAATAGTTCCTGTTCCATCATTCTTCAATTATTTATATATACCCCCTCCGATCTCAAATGTAAGCAACTTTTTACTTTTTAGGTTCTTTCAATAAATATTGTATGTGGTCTATATTATGAATCTAAAAAGTGAAAAGTTTCTTACATTTGAGACCGAAGTGTGTGTGATGATTATTGCTTCTGCCATGTATTTAGTTTGTTTGAGGTGATGAATTCGTGGATCCACTTTTCATAGCCGTATTCATCAAACTGCTGCTATTTTCTTTTCATGTTCGCCGTTTTGTTTTCATGTTGATGCTTGCTGTTTCATTTAATCATAATTAACCGTTGCCGTGGCTGTTCTATTCCATTCCAATTGTAAGGTCGTGGCTAAAGTTAAAGAGATTCCATCATATAGAGAACTGTTGGCCCCTTTGCATTTTTTATTTTATTTTTATTTCTTCTTCATACATCTTTATTTTCTCTAGCATTTCATTTTTCTTTCCTCATGCATTTTTATTAGTTTAGATTTATTATTTTGTATTTGTATTATTTATTCATGCATATTTCTTTTATGTCATTTATTTTATTGCACATATTTTAGGATGTATATTAGCCTTAATGTAAATGCATCTTTAGTTTAGGTTTATTATCATGCATATTTATTTTTCCGTTATTACGCAGACTTTAGAATATATCATAGGTCAATGTAAATCATAAATAAGAAGTGTGCGTGTGTGTGTGTGTTATTTTCTTGTATGCTTTATATATAGCTTAGGTTAGAGGTTTTTGTAGTGATCCAACGTCACTACAAAATACCTACGTTTTATTCTCTTTGCTCCGTTAGTTTAATTTTTGTTTAACTATTATTCAAAACAACAAAAACATGCAAATAATCAAAATCATAAATATTTTCACAATAAACCTTGATTCAAAAATCAAGTTATCCCTTTTTTTATTTTCTTTCTTAATCAAATTTCAATCAACTTTACTTTACTTTGAGTCTCTTTTCTTTCATATAAAAAATACAAACCAATTACATCTTACCACTTTGGCTTTTTACATTTTAAAACCTTTTTCAAAACTAATAAAAAATACAAAAACAAATCAAACGACAATTTTTACCCCGAACTACGAGGTTTTGATCTCTCACGGGTACGTAGGCAAATGAAACTCGTCCTTCCATAGGTCTCTTTCTTTTCTTTATTCACCATTCATTTCTTTTTAAAGCAAGCAGGTTATAGCACAGTAAAATAAATAAAATCAAGAGGTTCCCGTAGAGTACTACGGACATAAAGGGTGCTAATAGCTTCCCTTTATGTAACTAATTCCCGAACCCTTAATCTTTAAAAATGTGGTATTTGAACCTTTTTCCACTTTCTTTTGAAAAATTTAAAAGTTTAGTCGTGAAATAAAGTTTAGTTGTGAGGGCATGGACGGATAAAGTCTTGCATCTAGGGTGTAGAACCACCAACATTGTTGAGTCGGCTCATGGAGTGTTAAAACAATATTTGAGGAGTAGCGTGGGTGATTTGGCATCATGTTGGCCGTGCAATTTGGTGAGATACAAGGAAGTTTTGGGAGGAACAAAACGGTCTTTGAACACAAATACAAAAAAATTAAGATGATGAGAGAGTTGGAGGTTTATGTATCTAGACGCGCATTGAAATTTATCTATGATGAATTGCAACGCTCTAAGACATTCGGCTTTGAGAAGGAAGTTTGTGGTTGTGTGCAAGCGACATCGTACGAGTTACCTTGTGTGTGTATTATTGCCATGAGGTGCAAGCAAAAATTGCCTCTTGTCTTTGATGATATATACCCTCATTTGAGAAGGTTAAGTGTACAAGGAGAAGAGATTGATGAATATTTTTCCGTGGAAGATTGGAATGGCATTCAAGAATGTCTCAAGACAAGCCCTTACAATATGAAACTCCACATCAAAGAAATGATGCGTATGATAACCTTTCTGGAAACCAAAAATATGTGTCCACCTTCAAAAAAGGCGGTAACCAAGGGAGCACCTAAAATGAAGAGGACTACACTCAAAGTGTCATCAACGGGTCGAATCCCCTCTAGGTGGGAGACTATTGATTTTCAAAATCCGGATAGTCAACCTTCACAACCCAAGAGGTCACTTTAAGAGAGAGAAAATGCAACGTCTTGGCACTTACTCCCGCTCACAAGCTTCATCCTCAACTTCAAAACCGCTTCGGAGCATCCCTTACATTTCACAAATTCCAAATCTCATGAGACCTTTTGTTGAAGACATTGTGAATGTTAAAGGGGATGGTCATTGTGGATTTTGGGTCATAGCTAGGCACTTGGAGATGAATGAGGAAGATCATGTATTGGTTCATCAATCACTTATTTATGAGTTGAGAAATCATAAGAGTGACTACATGCCGATATATGACACGAAAGAGCGTTATAACAAAATCTTGAATAGTTTATACCTTCCAAAATGTACAATTGGTATTGTGCTGGTATATAAGTGGTTGACCACTTAGGATATGGGTCACATTATTGCGACTTGCTACAATAGAGTCGTTCTATTGACTTTGCCCAAAATATGTGGTGTATATGAGACATGTTTCCCAATCCGAAGTACTCCACCACTTAATCCACATGCCAACATCACGTGTCTTTGCTTAATTCCCGGCCACCATCTTCATGTTATTTTAAAGGAAGGGTTTCCGTTACCATCGAGTTGTACGGAGTGGTTGTCCAACAAGATTGGTGAGGCGTATAAATGACATTTTGAGTTTTTGGATATACAAGATGCCTTCAATGAGCTCATGTCCAAGGAGCCAAAACCGCCAAAGAAATCAACAAAATAGCACAATCCAATATTTTGTGATAATACTCCTACCCCGTAAAAAAAAGGAACAAGAATTTGAAGCGATGGAAGATATTGAAGTAGAGGAAAATATAGGAATCTTACTAGAATTCTTAGATAGGTTATAGGTTATGACACTTTTAGGTCGGTCGGTGTTCGTCCTATTTTTTGGTGGTATTACACCCCGACATATTTTTGGATGGCCGGTTATGTAATTTGGATATTCGTGGCCAATATGTAACTAATATTATATTTTATATATTAAATGAAATGAATTATTTTTCTGGTGGCCGGTTATGTCACGCCAATTATTGCTCGCATTACATTGTCACTAATTATTCAACTATTTATTTAATCTCATTTCTCTCATATTTGATTTTCATTATATTTTTTGAAGTGAAACATGTATGAAGATGCACAAGATCCAGTTAAACTTCATGTCTGTTATGTAGATGTGCAAATGAAGGCTAGGTTCTTTGTAAAGCCCACTGGCAAGTTGGACGAGTTGAAGACAAAACTTGACAACTTCTTTATCTATATTGGTTCAAATCATATAACATACGTTGTACTTTTAAATGTGCCAGGCGTGGACTTGGGGGAGAATAAGGAACGAGACTTTTCAAAGACGGTGTATTTTCCACAACGTGTCGAAGATGATAACGACGTCTCTAACATGTTTAACGTAATGGTTGAAGATAACATTTTACATCTTTATGTCCGATCTGTTGAAGTGTAATATTTATTAACGTGTAATATCGTAATATGTTCGAATTTGTGTCTGTATTATTGAATTTTTAATGAATTTGTGTTTATGTAATTTAACAATGAATTTCGGTAATTTTAACCGTTTATGCGAGATTATGTGATTTTCAAGATTTATGGACAAATTGGTGTAATTTGGATCGTTTACGTGTCATTAAGTGTGTTTAAGTGATTACGGGTCATTACCGGCAAATTTGTGAAATTTGGACCGTTTGGATCGTTATGTGTGATAATGTGATTGTGAGAAAAACGATGTTTTTGTGTAATTTTTATCGATTATGTCGTATTATCCAATAATCTTGTTAAATTGGCGTTATTCGGTTCAATTTCAAGGGTGTAAAGATTACGGGTCATTAATGACATTAATTGCATTGATTGCATATCGGTAGAGCGCGAGTTAACTCGCTCATGTGTTAACACTATGCGTGAGTTAACTCACGCAGTGTTTTACATGTGCGTGACTTAAGTCATGCAGCGTTAGTTAACTAACGCATAGTTTTACACATGCGTTAATTAACTAGCGCAGGGGTATTTTAGTCATGACTGTAGGGTCCGAGTGTTTTGTGCAAGGGGAGAGCAATATTCTAAGTGTGAAATTCCCCTCCTTCATAGGCGTAGCACGGGAGCATTGGTGGAGCCACGTAGTGGCGTGGGGTTTTCAACTGTAGCTTCTCAACTTTTCAATTTTATACCTATTTTACTATATTTTTATTGTCTTGAACCCCCTCAAAATAAAACCTTGCACCATATGGTAAAGTTGGGTCCGTGTACACACTGTGACTATAATGCAATGCAGACTGTCTAAAGTCCAAGCAAAAGTTAGAATTTTATATTATAGTTGACGATTGACTGGAATCAAATCAAAATGAAAAATGTTGTTGACACATCACACAAGGTTAAAAAAACACTTTTAAAAGATTAAAATACCATGACGGTAATTAACTGCAGCCGATTTCAAATTTTTCAGCATTTAACTGCCGAAAGTACTTCGGCAGTTAACTGCAGTCGGTTTCATTATTGTATCGGCAGCTAGCTTCCGATGAAAGCATTTATGCCGACAGTGGCTTATGCATAATGCAACCAAACCATTTTTCGGCCAGTTTTTACCTGTAATTCATTCAGAGCATTTTGAGAGGCTATATAACTCATGTAACATTTATACTCAGTCATAAACAAGAAAAATGCATTATCTTTTACAGTTATCCATAATAAAATTAATCCGACATAGAGTTTAAATTAAACTAATGTTTGAAATTCACCAAAATATTAAAAAGTGTCCATAATTAAACAACACATTACATATCGTTAAATGAAATCTCTAGTGACATTCTATGCAATTGCAAATGGAACGAACATACATATATAAAATATTATCTTCCACCATATTCCGAAACATAAATCCGACGTCGCTATCGTCCCGAATAAGCCAAGGCATATAGCTTTCCATTCTCCACGCGTGTTCATCTCTATCTTCTCCTAGGTTTATGCAAGACATTTGACCAAATAAGTGACGTGTGTATTGATTTGAACCGACATGCGCAAAATAAGCGTTAAGTTGTGCCATCAAATCATCAAGTGAATCGGTCGGTGTTATCATTGTAACGCCCTAGTTGTCGATTATTTTATTTCAGTTGATTTTAATAAGTTTTTTTTTATTTTAAATAATTATGTCGATTTTTGGTGTGTTATAATTTTGATTATTTAATTAAAATAGGCAAGAATTATAATTATTAGAAGGTTGGGGATTAAAATGAATTATTTAATAATTTAATGGGAGTTAATTAGAATTAAGGAGAAGTTAATAGGTATTAATAAGGGAAGAAAGAGTCAGAACCAGTTTTACGTAGAAACAGTGAGAAAACAAGAAAAGGGGGAAAACCTAGTAGAAGAGAGAAGAAGCAAGAGGAGAGAAGAACGCTGCTTTTAATTCAGGAAGATAATCTAAGGTAAGGGTGAGACTAACTCTCAACTTTAGGTTCTATAATTCGTTGATGAATGTAGGGTTGTTAGGGTTGATGAATTGAATTAGGGTAATGATGAATTGATGTTAATAACTTGATTAATTCATGTAATTGTTGTTGTTTAATGCTGTTCTGATGTTAGAATACATAGGGATGATGAAATTCATCAAAATTGAGCCTTTGGGTGTTGAATTTGGGGTTGAAAAGTAGAAACCTGTTCGTACAGTTCGTAGTTCTGTCAATCGCCGCTCGCAACGGCGAGTAAACCCACTCGTCAGGCGAGCAGTGCCTGTGTAACTCGCAACGGTGAGTAAACCCACTCGCCAGGCGAGTAGTGCCTATGTAACTCGCCACAGCGAGCAGACCCACTCGCGAGGCGAGCAATGAAACACCCGTAGCTCGCCACAGCGAGCAGATGCACTCGCCACGGCGAGTTGCTTAATTAAAAAGTTGTTAATTGTCTTAATGAGGTTTTTGGGTGAATTTTTATATCAATTTGAGTGCCTTAATATGTTTAGGGATGAATGACACCTTTTTACAGAATTAAATTTGGGTTTTGGGAACTTAAAAATGAAGATTTTAGGTGAAAAATGTCAAAAATGCCGAGAGCAACCACTTTTGCTCGCCTTGAGCTCGCCCCCAACTCGCCACGGCGAGGAGCACAATTTTCTGAACTCGCCACGGCGAGTAAGTAGCTCGCCACGGCGAGTAACACTGTAGATTACCCAAGTTGTTGAATTTTGTTGAGATGCTTCGTTGTGACCTTTGTTGTGTCTTGTCGAATTAAGTTGGAGTCTTATGTCATAGCTGATTATGCATATAGTAGTTGTCGTTGCTGTCGTTGGGTTGTATGTAGATATACACCATTGAGTCCATTTCATACTCATATCACTGTTGAGGGCTTATGCCCTTGAGTGTTCATCACTCAATCGTTGAGGGCTTATGCCCTGGAATGTTATTTCATTCAACCGTTGGGGGCTTATGCCCCGGAATGCTTAGCATTCAACGCGCGTAAAATGGTACCACATGCATTTGCATTAGTTGCATTGTTGTAGTTGTTGTAGTTGTTGTCGTCGTTGTTGTTGTTGGTTGAGTTGTCGGTGTCGTTGTTGACCATGTTGTTGAATTGTTCAAATTATGAATGATAATTGATTATTCATTATACTGTTGCTGTTGAGTTTAATTGGTGAATTATGTTATCTATTGTTGCTTCTGAATCTCACCCCTTCTGCTGAAATTGCCGCCTTGTGGGCAAGTGCAGGTAATGAAGATTAGTAGAGATGTCGGCTCAATGTCTTAGGGCTCTGATACATAACGGGACGGGAATTTGTTGCTTGTTTTCTCTTTCCTTACGTATTAATTTTGACTTATGAAACTTTTGATGAGGCCTGCGTGCCAAAGATTATTTAGTTGCTTTAAAATAATTCCGCTGCGAAGTTTTGAAGTTAATTAATATTGACTATTTTATTGGAGAATATTTATTCATCCGTTAATTTGGAGATTTTATTTGAACGGAAATGTAGCATTCCGTTTTTGGTGAAAAACTCTTATTTAATTTGTTAATTAATACTGTTGGGAGAACGGGGTGTTACAATCATAACCTTAATCGTCTTCTTAAAAGCGGAGTACCTAACACGACCTTCAATTCTTGTAACCTCAGACATGTTTCACTTCACAAAAAGCTTTATGAAATAAATCATGCATTAGGATGAAATTAAACGAAACGTAATAATCAATAATATATATATATATATATATATATATATATATATAATGCGTAAACATTAATAACGAATAAATAATTATTGCACTAGTTTCACCACATAAAAGTCATATTAATTATATAATGTTAGTTATATATTGGCCACAAAATTGGCATCACAATTTCGACCCCAAAATATACGTCAGTGTAATTTCTACCAAAAAAGGACTAACACCGAACAAAAATCACTCATTAATGACCAAGTGATTGGGGAAGATCAAGTGAAATAAATTTTTCTTCATCTTCCGCAATTACTTCAAATTGTTGTTTTGGTTTTTCGGGAGTGTCCAATAAAAAAGGGACCGCTTTGTTAAATAGTAAACCACTTCTCAACAAGATGTGCACAACCTTTCATATTTCCGGGAGGATGTAAGCCATTTAAAATGTAGTTATAACGATCCGCACCCGCATATACTCTAACATAATCATCTCTATGATCTTTCAACTCTTTGGTAAGGGACTTTCTTGAGACGTTCTTGAATAGCACTCCACTCATCATCGACAGAAAAGCCATGTTCATTACTTTCTTCGCCCATACGTAACCTATGCTAATGATGGTGTATCTCATCCAATAAAATTGGCTTCTTTTCAAGGATTTTAGTAGCAATTTCGCATGCACAAGGTAACCCGTACGATGTCCTTTGAACACAACCATAAATTTCTTTATCCATGCACAATGTTCCCCTACACCGTGACTCTTCCTCGGCAATGTTGTCTAAAACATATCTATAATTAAACAACACAAAAATATGAATTAAACAACTAACTAATGCATAAAAATCAATGCCATAATGAATTAAAACAAAAAAGAAAGGAATTTTTTTTTGAAAAAATGGCTGCCATTCATGCGTTTTCAAGTTTTTTCCCAAGTATTTCTCGGCAGTTAACTGTCGAAATTACTTCGGTAGTTAGGTGCCAATGAAGTTCCTCATAATTCGGCAGTTAACTGCCGATAAGTCCCATGAAAGGGTTTACGTAATCTGACGTAAAAAACCACAAAAACAGCAAAAAATGTACCGATTAAAATGCTTAATACCTATTTTTTTACATCAAAAGTGTGTTGATACCTCCTATACAAGATGCTTCAATGATTTTGGAGCAAAATTTGATAAAAAAAAAATATTGGATTTGGGGGATTGGATGGAAGTGGTATGGAAGTTGATGAGAAAATAGTGTGTAGGGGGAGCTGGTGGCTGTTTCATCTGATGAAACATTTTCTCGGCAGTTAACTGTCGAAAAAACCTTGGCAGTTAACTGTAGCCGTTTTTCAAATTCCTCAGCAGCTAACTGTCGAAGGGTATTTCAATCTTTTACATGTGTATCTCAGTCTTATGTGATGTGTCGTCAACAATTTTCAATCAAAATACCTTGAATGAAAATTTAATCTGCTATAATAATGAACATGATATCTATAGTTTCAAGGCCTATATATTTGTAACATACTTCATAATTTTCATAATACTTGTCCATTTTGGAGAATAATTTTGTTTCACAATATTTGTCACTTTCAAGTTTCAATGCAACATTAATTATAGTTTTGCAAATAATACCTTTACATATTTATTGTAGAGAGAAAAAAATAGAATGAAATAATAAATGATTAAGGGTATTATAGAAAACACACACATAATTTCATCAAAAGTAACAAAATTTATTTGGTTTCTTGATTACTGCAATTTCTTCAAATTGAACAAATATTTTGAAACAGAGGGAGTATAATTGTATAGGATTTTTTTTTGAGGGGGTATAAGAATTCTTTTAAGGGGGTATATGATTTTTTTGGTTAGAGAAAATGTATAGGATACTATTGTATTTTCAAATTTTAATTGATAAATATTCTTTAATAGAAAAAAAATGCAGGATGTGGAATTTTTCTTAAATAAATATAAATACATTCTATGATTATACCCATTGACTATCTAAAAATTAATATAACAAGAACCATGAACAGTCCTCAGAAATAAAAACACGGAAATGGTAGATTCACACAGGTTATTGTCTCGTATGTTTTTGGTCAGGCAAAGCAATCTCCTACTTCTCACTACAAGTCATTCTTATGAGATCAATACCATTAGATTTTTAAATTATAGATCAATGGCGAGAACTGTATTTGGGTATGGTACACAAAAAGTTTCATTGGTATATCCTAAACGTCACCATTTATATGACTCAAGGTCTCAAACAACACTCTAATATTAAATGGATCCTACATATTTTCAATATTACGAATAAATTATGTTTATGCCAATATGCCATACTTTATTTGAAGAGCCTCCAATCGGTAACTCTCTCTTGGCACGTCTCTATCACACACCCAGTGCCCTACTTTGCTTCTTATGCGCTGACAATTGATAGCCGGGTTTTTTGAGACAAGTTACAACCGTTTGTTTGTTTTGGTCCTCCTATCGCACTCGCCCATCAGATCACAACAAGCCACAAGCCACAAGAGGATGAAACGTGTACTGACAAGAAAAAGTTGTCTGCAACAATCATAAGAAAAGAAACAAACTTCAAAGCTCAAACCATTGCAAATCAAATCCTGCAAGTTCTGACCCTCTCAACAGTCTCTTCATGAGTTTTTTCTTTCCCGCCCCTACAGTGAAAAACAATTGAATTAGGTTACATGGGTAAAAACTCAATTATCGACAAAACATTGGCATGATGATTTTGTTATTTGTATTATATTAGTATGTTCTTTTTCTTCATATTTACGTAGGAATAAACTTTCTATCATTGTCTCTCTTTTAAACACATTATGTAGGTATGAACTTTGCTTTTAAAAAAGTTAATATAAAAGGTTAAAGATCAAAACATTTTGATTATTTTTATTTTTCAAAAACAAATTATCATTTGAGTTATGTGATTTAAACAAACGAATCGAATTTGATTAGGTGGTTTGAATTGTTCATGAATTTGAAATGAACCAAATTTGAGTAAAAAATGTTTATATCAAACTAGAACAAATTTATAATTGAATCAATTCTGATCAAGCCGATTAGAACTAATGTAAATTTGATTTTTTTTTCAAGTCATTTTCAGTCCTATAGAGAGATGTAAACTCAAGCTAACAAAAAAATAATGTAAACTCAGATAAAAATAAGAAACACATTTAACTAACTTGGATACTTATGCTCTATAACAAACTACTAATTAAAATAGTTGGTAAAACTAAATAGAACGTACAATAACAAAGACCAATTATTTAATAATGACCAAGTTTAATAGTATTCACACTATTTGTATTGTTCTCTATCTTTTCCAACTTTTTCGCTATATTTTTAAATCAATATTCTCCTTTGATTTCAATTACTCTTTTGTCTTTCACATTTGTCTTTTTTTCCCATGCAAATGTACATATGTATTTTGATCCAGAAACTCATATTCACAACGATGATGACAAATTGGTGGAAGAAGTTTTTCAGACTATTGTGATGGTTGGTTGGCTTTGCATCTTCACCTCTGGAGGGAGGTGTACCTGCAAACTTTCTTACACTCAATTTAGTATATGCTTGAGGCATGGAGGCTAGGTTTTCTTATGAATCAAACCTTGAAAGGTGATGAAGTAAGACTTATGTGTAATTGGACTATGCTGGTTAGGACCTAAAATTGTACCTGAGATATCTGCCTACATGGACCACTGTAGACGAATCATGATTTATTATATATATAAGACAATCCTTATTTGATTAGATAATTTGTGCTCGATCTTCTAAAATGCGTCTGGGGCAAGTCAATGTGATATGGTGACCTATGATGATCTAGTCCGTTGATGAATTAGCTTTGACTCGATCCCGAACAATAGGCAACGACTATCTACACTTTAGATATTACAATTCTTGCTAGAACTTATAGATGAGAGAAAATATAGTAAACTAATTAGCAAATATTATTGATATTTGATCCATTAAATAATAATGAAAACAATGATCCTATTTTATATATAAGTTCATATCAAATGAGAAGAAGATAACTACTAACTATACTGAAAACTAGTTATAAACTAACAATGATAACTAACTATAAACTAACAATTATAACTAACTATAAATTAACTATTAACAAACATATTTCTAATAATCAGCGGCGAAGCTAGCAATAAATTCATGAGGGGAACAAATATATAGCAAAATAATACTTTTTAGAAATTAATATATTAAATTAACTTGGAAGATAAAAAAAGACAATAATTGTATTTATATAAAGGTAAATTAAAACAACACCAAAAGAACAAAAAGTTACAATAACTATTTAAAAATATTAAGTTCAACGATGGTTCAAAAAGTCAAATATATCTAGATGATGGTTCAACTATTTAAAAAAATTATTCATTTGCATAAAACTCATTGCTAACAAAACCATCATTATAGTTATATAAATGTCAAAATGGTGTGATTTGGCACACATATGCTGGCTGAGGAGGCCGATGATTGGTGGGTGAGTGTGCAACCAGTGCTAGGGAACGGAGGGGCTGTGATCACTTGGGCTGTGTTCAGAAGAGAGTTTCTGAATAGGTATTTTCCGGAAGATGTCCGAGGTAAGAAGGAGATTGAATTTCTGGAACTGAAGCAAGGTGATATGTCAGTAACAGAGTATGCTGCCAAGTTTGTTGAGTTGGCAAAGTTTTACCCGCATTACACTCCTGAGACTGCTGAGTTCTCTAAGTGTATCAAGTTTGAGAATGGTCTGCGTGCTGAGATTAAGCAGGCCATTGGTTATCAGAAGATCCGCATTTTTTCTGAATTGGTGAGTAGCTGCAGGATTTACGAAGAGGATACGAAAGCTCACTATAAAGTGCTTAATGAAAGGAAGAGTAAGAATCAGCAGAACCGTCCTAAGCCTTACAGTGCTCCTGCTGATAAGGGGAAACAACGGGTAAATGATGAGAGGAGGCCCAAGAAGAATGAGACTCCTGCTGAAGTTGTCTGCTACAAGTGTGGCGAGAAAGGCCACAAGAGTAATGCTTGCCACCGTGATGAGAAGAAATGCTTCCGATGTGGGAAGAAAGGACATACAATAGCTGAATGCAAACGTGGTGATATTGTCTGTTTTAATTGTGATGAAGAGGGTCATCTTAGTTCTCAGTGCAAGAAGCCTAAGAAGGCTCAGCTTGGAGGGAAAGTGTTTGCATTGTCTGGTACACAGACGGACAATGAGGATCGACTTATTCGAGGTACTTGTTATTTTGATGATACTCCTTTAATTGCTATTATAGATACTGGTGCTACGCATTGTTTTATTGTTGTTAGTTGTGCTTCTAAGTTGGGACTTACTATGTCTAATATGGATGGAGAAATGATTGTTGAAACTCCAGCTAAGGGTTCAGTGACTACTTCTCTTGTTTGTTTAAGTTGTCCACTGTCTGTATTTGGTAGAAATTTTGAAGTTGATCTCGTATGTTTACCGTTGACGGGTATGGATGTAATCCTTGGGATGAACTGGTTAGAGTATAACCATGTTCTCATCAATTGTTTTAGTAAGACAGTACGTTTCTTTTCCGCTGAAGAAGAGAGTGAAGTTGATTTCTTGAGTACTAAGCAGTTGAAGCAGATAGAGCGCGATGGAATTATGATGTTTTCCTTGTTAGCATATTTGTCAGTGGAGAATCAAGCAGTGATTGATAGCCTACCAGTCGTGAATGAATTTCCAGAAGTTTTTCCTGATGAGATTCCCGATGTACCGCCAGAGAGGGAAGTTGAATTTTCAATTGATCTTGTTCCGGGTACGAAGCCTGTGTCGATGGCTCCTTACCGTATGTCAGCAGCTGAGTTGGAAGAGTTGAAGAAGCAGTTGGAAGACCTACTTGATAAGAAGTTTGTAAGACCGAGTGTTTCACCTTGGGGAGCGCCGGTGTTGCTGGTTAAGAAGAAAGATGGTAGCATGAGGCTGTGCATAGATTACCGTCAGCTAAATAAAGTGACGATAAAGAATAGGTATCCACTTCCGAGAATTGATGACTTGATGGATCAGCTAGTGGGTGCCCTTGTGTTTAGTAAAATCGATTTGAGGTCAGGTTACCATCAGATCAAGGTGAAGGATGAAGATATGCAGAAGACGGCGTTCAGAACGCGATATGGTCACTATGAGTATAAGGTGATGCCGTTCGGTGTTACTAATGCACCTAGTGTATTTATGGAGTATATGAACAGAATTTTCCATGACTTTCTGGACAGATTTGTTGTTGTTTTTATTGATGATATTCTGATTTATTCTAAAACTGAAGAAGAACATGCAGAGCATTTGAAGATTGTTTTGCAGGTGTTGAAAGAAAAGAAGTTGTATGCCAAGTTATCCAAATGTGAGTTCTGGTTAAGGGAAGTAAGTTTTCTTGGCCACATTATTTCTGGTAGTGGTATTGCGGTTGACCCGTCGAAAGTTGAAGCGGTATCGCAATGGGAGACTCCGAGGTCAGTTACGGAGATTAGAAGTTTTCTGGGCTTAGCAGGTTATTATCGAAGATTTATCGAAGGATTTTCGAAGTTGGCACTTCCTTTGACACAGTTGACCTGTAAGGGTAAAGCTTTTGTGTGGGATACTAAGTGTGAGAATAGTTTCAATGAGTTGAAGCAACGGTTGACGACTGCTCCGATTTTGATTTTACCGAAGCCAGATGAACCTTTTGTTGTTTATTGTGATGCGTCCAAGTTGGGCTTAGGTGGTGTACTTATGCAGGATGGTAAGGTGGTAGCTTATGCTTCGAGACAATTGAGGATACATGAGAAGAACTATCCTACACACGATTTAGAGTTGGCTGCTGTAGTTTTTGTGTTAAAGATTTGGAGGCATTATTTGTACGGTTCCAGATTTGAGGTGTTCAGTGATCATAAGAGTTTGAAATATTTGTTTTATCAGAAAGAGTTGAATATGAGGCAGAGAAGATGGCTCGAGTTGTTGAAGGACTATGATTTTAGTTTGAATTACCATCCGGGTAAAGCTAATGTGGTTGCAGATGCCTTGAGCAGAAAGACGTTGCACATGTCTGCTATGATGATGAAAGAGTTCGAGTTACTTGAGCAATTTAGGGACTTGAGCTTAGTTTGTGAATTGGCACCTCAGAGCGTGCAGTTGGGTATGTTGAAGATCAATAATGAATTCTTGAATAGTATCAAGGAAGCGCAAGAAGCTGATGTTAAGTTTGTAGACTTGATGGTTGCTAGTAATGAAGCGGAAGGTAGTGATTTTCAGGTTGATGATAAAGGTGTGTTAAAATTCCGAGGCAGAATTTGTATTCCTGATAATGACGAGTTGAAAAATATGATTTTGGAA
Source organism: Medicago arabica (assembly GCA_946800305.1). Classification (NCBI taxonomy): domain Eukaryota; kingdom Viridiplantae; phylum Streptophyta; class Magnoliopsida; order Fabales; family Fabaceae; genus Medicago; species Medicago arabica. Next base: position 52,242,333 of record OX326968.1, read on the forward strand.
GAAAGTCACAGGAGTAGCTTAAGTATTCATCCGGGAGCTACGAAGATGTACCACGACTTGAAGAAGATGTTCTGGTGGTCTGGATTGAAACGAGATGTCGCGCAATTTGTTTATGCATGTTTGACTTGTTAGAAATCTAAAGTTGAACATCAGAAGCCTGCAGGATTGTTGACACCATTAGATGTGCCAGAGTGGAAGTGGGATAGCATATCCATGGATTTTGTAACGAGCTTACCGAATACTCCGAAGGGGCATGATGCCATTTGGGTGGTTGTTGACAGGTTAACAAAGTCAGCGCATTTTATTCCGATCAATATCAATTATCCAGTAGCTCAGTTGGCAGAGATTTATATTCATAGTATCGTGAAGTTGCATGGTGTTTGTCATACCCCAATTTTTGACCCAAGATCCCACCGACACGTGTCATCTGTCATACCTCTTCTCACTTTTTTTTTAGTCTTTTTAATTTTAATTTTTAATTCATTTCCATCTTTTATTTTCTATTTCACTTTTTAATTTAATTTTAGTTTAAACACATTTATCTTTTATTTATTTTTATTCATAGATGATAGGTCCAATTATTTTATCTATTCTTTTTCTATTTTTAATGTCCGATAAGTCCAAGAATTACAGCTGTTCACGGCTCATCCAAATCCAGAAAAAGGTCTTGTAACAAACTTCTTTTCATCCAAATCCAGAAAAAGGTCTTGTAACAAACTCCCTTTCATCCCAATCCAAATCATCCCAATCCAAAGCCACAATTTTCGGCAGTTTTCAACAAACCCTAGGTCTAATCCTTCACTATAAATACAACCTGCAAAACACACATTAAGGGGCCAAAAAAAAATTAATTCACAACCTGCAAAGAAACCATTCTCAGAGGCTCACTCTCGTTCATAACCCGCATCAACATCACAAACACCAATTTTCGCACAAACAGCAAACCAAACATAAGTTTCTTCACACAGACAGCAAACCAAACAGAAGTTTCTTCGCACAGACAGCATACCAAACATAAGTTTTTTCTCACAGCAGCAGACCAAACAGAAGGTTCTTCTCACGGCAACAAACCAAACAGAAGGTTCTTCTCACAGGCAGCAAACCAAACAGAAGTTTCTTCGCACAGACAGCAAACCAAACAGAAAGGTAGTACTTTTTTCTTTTCCCTTTTAAAAAAAATTAGATTTAGACTGCATATTTATCATCCACTTATTTATTGCGTATTTATTTTACAGCAAAGATTTTAGAATGTAAATAGGTGTTCATGTAATTTATTTATCTATTTTCCGCAGACCTTAGAATGTATTAATAGGTTTAATGTAATAGTTGTAGGTGCATGTGTGCGTGTATGCTTTATTTTCCCGCTTCTAGTTTAGGTTAGAGGTCCTCGTGGTGGTCCAACGCCACCACGTGGTACCTGCGCTTTTATTTTTATGCTCCGTTAGTTTAGTTTTCAGTTTTAACTATCATTCAAAAACAACAAAAACATGCAAATAACAAAACACAAAAAAAAAAAACATTTTTAAAACAAACCTTGATCTTAAATCAAGTGATTCTTCTTTTATTTTCTTAATCAAATTCCAATCAATTTAACTTTATTTTAAGATCACTTTCTTTACTATTAAAAAACACAAACAAATACTCATTTGCCACTTCGGCTTTCTTTCATTTTAAAACATTTTTCAAAAACCATCAAAAAACACTCAACCAATCAAACACAATTTCTACCCCGAACTACGAGGTTTTGATCCCTCACGGGTACGTAGGCAAAGGACCGTGTCCTTCCAAATCAATAAAAAATGTAGATAATTAGGTCTTTGTTTTCTTAAACACTTTAAATCCATTTTCAAAAGCAAGCAAGTTTATAGCACAAAAATTAAATAAAACCAAGAGGTTCCCGTAGAGTACTACGGACATAAAGGGTGCTAGTACCTTCCTTTTATGTAACTAACCCCCGAACCCTAAATCTTTCTTAAAGTGGTATTTGAACCTTTTTCCACTTCTTTTGAAAAAATTAAATGTTCAGTCGTGAAATAAAATAGTGAGTCAAACGCTAATCAAATAGCCTTGATCTCCGAAAAATGACGCGACAGAAATGGAGACTTCACTGGGGACACCCCCTAAGAGGGTTGAGCCTAACTTGTATTTATTTAAATTTTGTGCTATTATTTGCTTAAAAAACAAAAACAAAAGATGGAAATACGTGTATATATGTTCTTCCTTCTTCTTCCTCATTTCTTAACGTGTGTGGTGAGATAAGTCCTAACCCGGACTTGAGGGAAACATAAGATAGGACGGTGGTATAATCATAGTCTCAGGCCAAGAGTACTCTTCGGTTTTGACACATGTGATACAACCCCACTCAACGGAGGGATCTTGGATGCATACGTTGTCAACGTGAGTACTCATGTTTGACATGTTATTTTCAAGTGACCGTCGAAGTTGAGAACCTTTAGTCACCTTTAACCCATCTTGGCCTTTTAGGACGTAGTGCGGTGGCTAATCAAGAGTACTCTTGAATTGGCTGATACGCGATGCTACACCCAAATGAGACATTACTACGAATGTTATTGGACCGGGAGTACTCCCGCTGATCGACAATGTTCGGAAGTAGTCAGTGATTTTGGGGATCCAATAGAACCCATGATACATGTACAAATAAAACCATAGTCCCTACCAAATGGCGCGTTCGCCTTTGACTCCAACATCATGGACTTAACCTCACCATGTTTTCTCCGTTCTTTTAGCATAATCATGCATACATGCATTCATTCATAAACTTTTTTCTCATTAAATATCGAAGGACGAATATAAGCTCTTGTAAACATCAAAGGTATGGGCCTTGCAAGAAAGAACAACGTGAAACAAAATCTCAAAAATTTCAAAAAAAGCTAAACTAAGCTTTTGCTGTTGTTAAGGACTTATTCTGTTTTTGAAAAAGGGAACCGCTTGCAATATCTTTACAAATAAAATCACGGTCCTTACAATGTTTACAATTACCTTGACATGTCCTTCGATAAATAAAAAAAATGTCTATTTTCGCATAAACATATCATGCATCATTCTGCATTCATAGTTTCAAGTCCGAGTCTCACACTGTGTCTTTTCAATAAAAGGTCAATCCGTCAGTAAAGTGGTCTAATGTCTTCGTTCAACTTCAACTCGCACATGCAAACACTCACGCAAACACATAAAACATATCAGCTTGAACAAGAGGTCCACGAACTTCGTGAAGAGGTGACAACGCTTCGGGCCGAAGTAGAGAAGTTAACTATCTTGGTATCTTCGCTGACGGTTACAAAGGATTCACCACAATTCCAGCGAGGGACCCAGCCACCATGTCAGCCATTGTGCATACAACAGCCTCGACAACAGGCTCCCCAACTATCCAATCCACAGAATCAGGCTCGGAGAGCACGACAATTTGATCCAATTCCAGTGAAATACGCGGAGCTGTTTCCCACACTGCTTAAGGAGAACCTAATCCAAACTAGACCACCTCTTCTAGTGCCGAAAAGATTGCCAATGGGGTATAGAGCCGACCTTTCTTGTGCTTTCCATCAAGGGACACCAGGTCACGATATCGAGCAATGTTTCGCTTTCAGGACTGTAGTTCAGAAGTTAATCCAAGCTAACACCCTGTCCCCCAAGGGTCAACTATTATTCCCACAATATCCTCATCAATTGTATCAGCATCAACAGGCCTCAAGGACACAATTTACCCTAATCCCCGTGTAATATGTAGTCTTGCTTCCACAATTGCTCGAAGAGAATCTTGTCCAGACCAAGGCGCCTCCTCCGGTACCAACAAAATTGCCAGCATGGTATAGACCTGAACTTTTCTGTACCTTCCATCAAGGGGCACCTGGACATGATGTCGAACATTGCAACGCACTAAAGAAGGCAGTCCAGAACTTGATCCGGACCAACCGCCTGACCTTCTAAGACTCTCCGAACGCGCAAGTCAATCCGCTACCAGATCATAATACATAGTGTTTGTGACACATGGGATGGCTAACCGAAATCAGATCTTTGTTGATGTTTTCTTCCGCTACTTATCTGTTCAAATAATGTGTTTGTTTGCTGTTTACTTTTTCCAAAAAAAAATCCTTTTGTTCCACCCGAAACGAAAGTGAACTTGTGAAGGGCTTTTTGCTTCGTGTATTTTCCGTCATTAATAAAAAAAAAGAGGTCGTTTTGGATCCCGACTTTGTTTTTATTTTGTGCTTTTTCTGGAAAAATGGTAACACAAAAAAAAAAACCAAAAAATTCTTTTCCTTTTTTCTCAATCATTTCCAAATGTCTGCATACAATTATTCATTTTCAAAAATCAAACATAAATGCAGATTAAACATAAACAAGCCCGTTGAACACATTAACCCATATACTCTCTCTCAATTTTGAATTCCATGTGTCCAAAGATGAAGAAAAGAAGAATGAAGTGAGTCCCGACAAGATCTCTCATATACTGGGGCATCTTAGCCGTCAAAGCTGCAAACAAAAATCAAGAAGATTGTTCAAAGGATGACAACCATTTACAAAGACAAGCATAAGATGTCACCGTTGCCTCGTATGGGCATCGTGTTTCGGTAAACATTTCAACAGGGGCAACCCCCTTCCTTCCCTCAGTATACGACATGAAGGCCGGACTTCTCATGGAGATCAAAATCCCATCAACGGGAGTTCTGCTAAAGTCTCAAGTTTTGATTGAACTTACAATGCATGACGATCATGTACAACTACATCAAAAGAGGTTGAAACAAACTTCTAACAAGAAGGTTCGTCCCCGTAAAACTGAAGAAGAAGACTTTGTGCAAAAAAAACACTCTTTCCAACCTTACTCCAGGGGCAAGTGGACGCCTGACTATGAAGGCTCGTGTGCAATGACTGCTTACAACTACAAATGGTGACAAACTCACACGTCCTACGAATGTCGGTGCAGTCAAGAAATACTCTGTCAAAAATAAAAGCTCGATAAGTCGCAAACCTGAAAAAAAGGGACTTAGGCAAAAATGAGCGTCTCGGTGGACTGAAAACCCGAAAGGGCGGTCCAGGCAAAAATTAGAGACATTAACAAAAATGATTATCCTGATAGATTGGAAATCCGAAAGGGCGATCTATGCAAAAGTTAAGGATCATGACAAAGTAACTGCATCAAATCAAGCACAGTCCACTTGGGGCACCCAGCTATCAAAAGATCTCCGATTCGAAGCATCTGCAAATCAAAGACTCAGAACAGGGGCATTCAAAAGTTGTTAGGGAGAATAACGGTTATTGTGTTCAATGTACCCTTCCCATTACATTTACCATTTTCCAAAAAATTTCAAAGATCCGTGGAGCCATGCCATTGGCAGGCCACCACTCAATTAATCGAGTTTGAGCCTGTGCCCATTTATTTGGAACTCTCATTTATTCAATTTACAAAATTTCTTCTATTTTTATGGCAATACTTAAAGCAAAAATTTTCAAAATGCAAAACTTTTTTACATCTTTTGAAAAATGTGAACAACAAACACACTCTCTTTGAGCTCGTGAGTAGGTGAAATATACATCGGCAGCCGCCTCGAGAACAGTTACGCTCTGGAAGAGAAACATGTCTAAGCATTATGAAGAGGACCTCTGCTTTGAGCAAGATGCAGTCACAATCCAAAAATACAAAAAAAAATAAAATGAAAGCTCGCTAAGTTGAAAACCTGAAAAAGCGACTTAGGCAATAGAGAGCATCCCGGTGGACTGAAAACCCGAAAGGGCGGTCCAGACAAAAATTAGGGGCACAAAAAAGGAATATACTCCCGGTGGACTGAAAACTCGAAAGGGCGGTCCAGGAAAAAGTTAGAGATTTCAAAACAAACAAACAAGCAAAAAACAAAAGGAGCGTGACTGCTGGGGCATACCAAGGGTTTGACACTCTATGCGAAATGGCGACTTCTACCCAAAGTGTTGGTCAATAACGGGCTCCCTCCCCAAGGAACATCGGTTGCTATCTTGTGCCAGGTTTCACCATGTAAATTGTTCGATTAGTTCACAATAATGATATCATATCCAAGGAAGATTGCCGAGTGTCGGTACTGTGATGTCAGTCCACTTTCCATCTTAACTGTCTTGTCTCGCTTCATCGAGTCACCTGTCATATCTAGTTTACACAGCCGTACAAGTTACATTCATACAGTCATACATTATTACTTTCATACATTCATACATTCACGCCTACACAACATATACACACTATCATTCATACATGATTGCGTTGGGCATCCAGAGTCTTGTTTGGTCATGACCTTCAGTTTGATCCTTATCCATCATTAGTCAAATGGCAAGTTCCAGCAAATGAACAACTTGCATCTATCTTTTTACTCTTACCAAACGCCGAGTGGATTCTCGCACACATTTTATCAAATGCCGAGTGGATTCTCGCAAAAACTTTCTCAAATGCCGAGTGGATTCTCGCAAACATTTTATCAAATGCCGAGTGGATTCTCGCAAGCACTTTCTCAAATGCCGAGTGGATTCTCGCAAACATTTTATCAAATGCCGAGTGGATTCTCGCACACATTTTATCAAATGCCGAGTGGATTCTCGCATACATTTTATCAAATGCCGAGTGGATTCTCGCAAACATTTTTATCAAACGCCGAGTGGATTCTCGCATACATTTTATCAAATGCCGAGTGGATTCTCGCAAACATTTTTTTCAAACGCCGAGTGGATTCTCGCACACATTTTATCAAATGCCGAGTGGATTCTCGCAAACATTTTTATCAATGCCGAGTGGATTCTCGCAAACATTTTTATCAAACGCCGAGTGGATTCTCGCATACATTTTATCAAATGCCGAGTGGATTCTCGCAAACATTTTTATCAAACGTCGAGTGGATTCTCGCATACATTTTATCAAATGCCGAGTGGATTCTCGCACACATTTTATCAAATGCCGAGTGGATTCTCGCAAACATTTTTATCAAACGCCGAGTGGATTCTCGCAAACATTTTTATCAAACGCCGAGTGGATTCTCGCATACATTTTATCAAATGCCGAGTGGATTCTCGCAAACATTTTTATCAAACGCCGAGTGGATTCTCGCAAACCTTTTATCAAATGCCGAGTGTATTCTCGCAAACCTTTTATCAAAGCCGAGTGCATTCTCGCAAACTTCTATAAATCCCGATGGATTCCGGCAGTCCTTTCCAAGGTCCGGTGGATTTCGACAAACCTTCATAAATCGAGCGGAGGACTTGGAAACTTCTTCTCTTATTACAAGTGTCATCCCCAGTGTGTCTGGTCAAGAGGTGTCACCCATCAGTGTCAAGCCGACAGTCCTAACAACGGACCGCTTACATTTTTACTGCTTTCAAGCTGACAGTCCTAAACAACGGACCGCTTACATTTTCATCTACTTTCAAGCCGACAGTCCTAAACAACGGACCGCTTACATTTTCATCTACTTTCAAGCCGACAGTCCTAAACAACGGACCGCTTAAGCTTACCTTTTTGTCTTGTTTCAAGCTGCTAGTCCTAAACAATGGACGACTCGTACCTACCCTTCATTCTCTCGCAAGTGTCATCCCCAGTGTGTCTAGTCCAGAGATGTCATCAAAAGTTTTGTCTTCATTAAACTATGTTTCCAAACTAACACGATAATAGACAATCATTCTCCCCAGTGAAACTACATTCCCTTAACAGAGTCAGATCCCTTTTATAAAGAAATTGTGCATCCCGTCGTTATTACTCAATCAAGTCATTTACATCGTCTTGCATTCATAATGGTGTCACATGCATTCACACAGTATCTTAGGGTCAAAAATAGGTGTACTTTGTATTTAAGTCTCTTCGGCCCGTCAAATTAAAGATTCCATCTTCAAATCTCCGGACAAAGAAACTTAAATAGGGGCATCTGTCATACCCCAATTTTTGACCCAAGATCCCACCGACACGTGTCATCTGTCATACCTCTTCTCACTTTTTTTTTAGTCTTTTTAATTTTAATTTTTAATTCATTTCCATCTTTTATTTTCTATTTCACTTTTTAATTTAATTTTAGTTTAAACACATTTATCTTTTATTTATTTTTATTCATAGATGATAGGTCCAATTATTTTATTTATTCTTTTTCTATTTTTAATGTCCGATAAGTCCAAGAATTACAGCTGTTCACGGCTCATCCAAATCCAGAAAAAGGTCTTGTAACAAACTTCTTTTCATCCAAATCCAGAAAAAGGTCTTGTAACAAACTCCCTTTCATCCCAATCCAAATCATCCCAATCCAAAGCCACAATTTTCGGCAGTTTTCAACAAACCCTAGGTCTAATCCTTCACTATAAATACAACCTGCAAAACACACATTAAGGGGCCAAAAAAAAATTAATTCACAACCTGCAAAGAAACCATTCTCAGAGGCTCACTCTCGTTCATAACCCGCATCAACATCACAAACACCAATTTTCGCACAAACAGCAAACCAAACAGAAGTTTCTTCACACAGACAGCAAACCAAACAGAAGTTTCTTCGCACAGGCAGCATACCAAACATAAGTTTTTTCTCACAGCAGCAAACCAAACAGAAGGTTCTTCTCATAGCAGCAAACCAAACAGAAGGTTCTTCTCACAGGCAGCAAACCAAACAGAAGTTTCTTCGCACAGACAGCAAACCAAACAGAAAGGTAGTACTTTTTCCTTTTCCCTTTAAAAAAAAATTAGATTTAGACTGCATATTTATCATCCACTTATTTATTGCGTATTTATTTTACAGCAAAGATTTTAGAATGTAAATAGGTGTTCATGTAATTTATTTATCTATTTTCCGCAGACCTTAGAATGTATTAATAGGTTTAATGTAATAGTTGTAGGTGCATGTGTGCGTGTATGCTTTATTTTCCCGCTTCTAGTTTAGGTTAGAGGTCCTCGTGGTGGTCCAACGCCACCACGTGGTACCTGCGCTTTTATTTTTATGCTCCGTTAGTTTAGTTTTCAGTTTTAACTATCATTCAAAAACAACAAAAACATGCAAATAACAAAACACAAAAAAAAAAAAAACATTTTTAAAACAAACCTTGATCTTAAATCAAGTGATTCTTCTTTTATTTTCTTAATCAAATTCCAATCAATTTAACTTTATTTTAAGATCACTTTCTTTACTATTAAAAAACACAAACAAATACTCATTTGCCACTTCGGCTTTCTTTCATTTTAAAACATTTTTCAAAAACCATCAAAAAACACTCAACCAATCAAACACAATTTCTACCCCGAACTACGAGGTTTTGATCCCTCACGGGTACGTAGGCAAAGGACCGTGTCCTTCCAAATCAATAAAAAATGTAGATAATTAGGTCTTTGTTTTCTTAAACACTTTAAATCCATTTTCAAAAGCAAGCAAGTTTATAGCACAAAAATTAAATAAAACCAAGAGGTTCCCGTAGAGTACTACGGACATAAAGGGTGCTAGTACCTTCCTTTTATGTAACTAACCCCCGAACCCTAAATCTTTCTTAAAGTGGTATTTGAACCTTTTTCCACTTCTTTTGAAAAAAATTAAATGTTCAGTCGTGAAATAAAATAGTGAGTCAAACGCTAATCAAATAGCCTTGATCTCCGAAAAATGACGCGACAGTGTTCCATCGAGTATTGTGTTGGATAGAGATCCGAGGTTTACTTCAAGGTTTTGGAAGAGTTTGCAGGAGGCTTTGGGTTCTAAGTTGAAGTTGAGTTCGGCTTATCATCCTCAAACAGATGGTCAGTCGGAGAGGACGATTCAGTCGTTGGAAGATTTATTAAGAGTGTGTGTACTTGAGCAAGGTGGAGCTTGGGATAGTCATCTACCGTTGATTGAGTTCACGTACAACAACAGTTACCATTCGAGTATTGGTATGGCACCATTTGAAGCTTTGTATGGTCGGAGGTGTAGAACTCCGTTGTGTTGGTTTGAATCGGGAGAAAGTATAGTGTTGGGACCGGAATTAGTCCAGCAGACTACAGAGAAGGTCAAGTTGATAAGAGAGCAGATGAAAGCGTCGCAGAGTCGGCAGAAGAGTTACCATGACAAGCGTAGAAAGGAACTTGAGTTTCAAGAGGGTGATCATGTGTTCTTGAGAGTCACTCCCATGACAGGTGTAGGTCGTGCGTTGAAGTCTAAGAAGTTGACTCCGAAGTTTATTGGTCCTTATCAGATATCGGAGAGGATTGGGCCAGTGGCATATCGAATAGGTTTGCCACCACATCTTTCAAATCTGCATGATGTGTTTCATGTGTCGCAGTTGCGGAAGTACGTAGCGGATCCTTCGCATGTTATACCAAGGGATGACGTGCAGGTTAGAGACAACCTTACGGTGGAGACTTTACCGTTGAAGATTGATGATCGTAAGGTGAAGAAGTTGAGAGGCAAGGAGATACCTCTGGTGAGAGATGTCTGGGGTGGAGTAACTGGTGAAAGCTTGACTTGGGAGCGGGAGAGTAAGATGCTAGAGTCTTATCCTGAGTTGTTTGCTTGAGGTAATATTTCGAGGACGAAATTCTTTAAGTGGGGGAGAGTTGTAACGCCCTAGTTGTCGATTATTTTATTTCAGTTGATTTTAATAAGTTTTTTTTTTATTTTAAATAATTATGTCGATTTTTGGTGTGTTATATATAGTTATTTTGATTATTTAATTAAAATAGGCAAGAATTATAATTATTAGAAGGTTGGGGATTAAAATGAATTATTTAATAATTTAATGGGAGTTAATTAGAATTAAGGAGAAGTTAATAGGTATTAATAAGGGAAGAAAGAGTCAGAACCAGTTTTACGTAGAAACAGTGAGAAAACAAGAAAAGGGGGAAAACCTAGAAGAAGAGAGAAGAAGCAAGAGGAGAGAAGAACGCTGCTTTTAATTCAGGAAGATAATCTAAGGTAAGGGTGAGACTAACTCTCAACTTTAGGTTCTATAATTCGTTGATGAATGTAGGGTTGTTAGGGTTGATGAATTGAATTAGGGTAATGATGAATTGATGTTAATAACTTGATTAATTCATGTAATTGTTGTTGTTTAATGCTGTTCTGATGTTAGAATACATAGGGATGATGAAATTCATCAAAATTGAGCCTTTGGGTGTTGAATTTGGGGTTTAGGGTTGAAAAGTAGAAACCTGTTCGTACAGTTCGTAGTTCTGTCAATCGCCGCTCGCAACGGCGAGTAAACCCACTCGCCAGGCGAGCAATGCCTGTGTAACTCGCAACGGCGAGTAAACCCACTCGCCAGGCGAGTAGTGCCTATGTAACTCGCCACAGCGAGCAGATCCACTCGCGAGGCGAGCAATGAAACACCCGTAGCTCGCCACAGCGAGCAGATGCACTCGCCACGGCGAGTTGCTTAATTAAAAAGTTGTTAATTGTCTTAATGAGGTTTTTGGGTGAATTTTTATATCAATTTGAGTGCCTTAATATGTTTAGGGATGAATGGCACCTTTTTACATAATTAAATTTGGGTTTTGGGAACTTAAAAATGAAGATTTTAGGTGAAAAATGTCAAAAATGCCGAGAGCAACCACTTTTGCTCGCCTTGAGCTCGCCCCCAACTCGCCACGGCGAGGAGCTCAATTTTCTGAACTCGCCACGGCGAGTAAGTAGCTCGCCACGGCGAGTAACACTGTAGATTACCCAAGTTGTTGAATTTTGTTGAGATGCTTCGTTGTGACCTTTGTTGTGTCTTGTCGAATTAAGTTGGAGTCTTATGTCATAGCTGATTATGCATATAGTAGTTGTCGTTGCTGTCGTTGGGTTGTATGTAGATATACACCATTGAGTCCATTTCATACTCATATCACTGTTGAGGGCTTATGCCCTGGAGTATTTCCACTCAATCGTTGAGGGCTTATGCCCTGGAGTGTTCATCACTCAATCGTTGAGGGCTTATGCCCTGGAATGTTATTTCATTCAACCGTTGGGGGCTTATGCCCCGGAATGCTTAGCATTCAACGCGCGTAAAATGGTACCACATGCATTTGCATTAGTTGCATTGTTGTAGTTGTTGTAGTTGTTGTCGTCGTTGTTGTTGTTGGTTGAGTTGTCGGTGTAGTTGTTGACCATGTTGTTGAATTGTTCAAATTATGAATGATAATTGATTATTCATTATACTGTTGCTGTTGAGTTTAATTGGTGAATTATGTTATCTATTGTTGCTTGTGAATCTCACCCCTTCTGCTGGAATTGCCGCCTTGTGGGCAAGTGCAGGTAATGAAGATTAGTAGAGATGTCGGCTCAATGTCTTAGGGCTCTGATACATAACGGGACGAGAATTTGTTGCTTGTTTTCTCTTTCCTTACGTATTAATTTTGACTTATGAAACTTTTGATGAGGCCTGCGTGCCAAAGATTATTTAGTTGCTTTAAAATAATTCCGCTGCGAAGTTTTGAAGTTAATTAATATTGACTATTTTATTGGAGAATATTTATTCATCCGTTAATTTGGAGATTTTATTTGAACGGAAATGTAGCATTCCGTTTTTGGTGAAAAACTCTTATTTAATTTGTTAATTAATACTGTTGGGAGAACGGGGTGTTACAATCATAACCTTAATCGTCTTCTTAAAAGCGGAGTACCTAACACGACCTTCAATTCTTGTAACCTCAGACATGTTTCACTTCACAAAAAGCTTTATGAAATAAATCATGCATTAGGATGAAATTAAACGAAACGTAATAATCAATAATATATATATATATATATATATATATATATAATGCGTAAACATTAATAACGAATAAATAATTATTGCACTAGTTTCACCACATAAAAGTCATATTAATTATATAATGTTAGTTATATATTGGCCACAAAATTGGCGTCACAATTTCGACCCCAAAATATACGTCAGTGTAATTTCTACCAAAAAAGGACTAACACCGAACAAAAATCACTCATTAATGACCAAGTGATTGGGGAAGATCAAGTGAAATAAATTTTTCTTCATCTTCCGCAATTACTTCAAATTGTTGTTTTGGTTTTTCGGGAGTGTCCAATAAAAAAGGGACCGCTTTGTTAAATAGTAAACCACTTCTCAACAAGATGTGCACAACCTTTCATATTTCCGGGAGGATGTAAGCCATTTAAAATGTAGTTATAACGATCCGCACCCGCATATACTCTAACATAATCATCTCTATGATCTTTCAACTCTTTGGTAAGGGACTTTCTTGAGACGTTCTTGAATAGCACTCCACTCATCATCGACAGAAAAGCCATGTTCATTACTTTCTTCGCCCATACGTAACCTATGCTAATGATGGTGTATCTCATCCAATAAAATTGGCTTCTTTTCAAGGATTTTAGTAGCAATTTCGCATGCACAAGGTAACCCGTACGATGTCCTTTGAACACAACCATAAATTTCCTTATCCATGCACAATGTTCCCCTACACCGTGACTCTTCCTCGGCAATGTTGTCTAAAACATATCTATAATTAAACAACACAAAAATATGAATTAAACAACTAACTAATGCATAAAAATCAATGCCATAATGAATTAAAACAAAAAAGAAAGGAATTTTTTTTTGAAAAAATGGCTGCCATTCATGCGTTTTCAAGTTTTTTCCCAAGTATTTCTCGGCAGTTAACTGTCGAAATTACTTCGGTAGTTAGGTGCCAATGAAGTTCCTCATAATTCGGCAGTTAACTGCCGATAAGTCCCATAAAAGGGTTTACGTAATCTGACGTAAAAAACCACAAAAACAGCAAAAAATGAACCGATTAAAATGCTTAATACCTATTTTTTTACGTCAAAAGTGTGTTGATACCTCCTATACAAGATGCTTCAATGATTTTGGAGCAAGATTTGATAAAAAAAAATATTGGATTTGGGGGATTGGATGGAAGTGGTATGGAAGTTGATGAGAAAATAGTGTGTAGGGGGAGCTGGTGGCTGTTTCATCTGATGAAACATTTTCTCGGCAGTTAACTGTCGAAAAAACCTTGGCAGTTAACTGTAGCCATTTTTCAAATTCCTCAGCAGCTAACTGTCGAAGGGTATTTCGATATTTTACATGTGTATCTCAGTCTTATGTGATGTGTCGTCAACAATTTTCAATCAAAATACCTTGAATGAAAATTTAATCTGCTATAATAATGAACATGATATCTATAGTTTCGAGGCCTATATATTTGTAACATACTTCATAATTTTCATAATACTTGTCCATTTTGGAGAATAATTTTGTTTCACAATATTTGTCACTTTCAAGTTTCAATGCAACATTAATTATAGTTTTGCAAATAATACCTTTACATATTTATTGTAGAGAGAAAAAAATAGAATGAAATAATAAATGGTTAAGGGTATTATAGAAAACACACACATAATTTCATCAAAAGTAACAAAATTTATTTGGTTTCTTGATTACTGCAATTTCTTCAAATTGAACAAATATTTTGAAACAGAGGGAGTATAATTGTATAGGATTTTTTTTTGAGGGGGTATAAGAATTCTTTTAAGGGGGTATATGATTTTTTTGGTTAGAGAAAATGTATAGGATACTATTGTATTTTCAAATTTTAATTGATAAATATTCTTTAATAGAAAAAAAATGCAGGATGTGGAATTTTTCTTAAATAAATATAAATACATTCTATGATTATACCCATTGACTATCTAAAAATTAATATAACAAGAACCATGAACAGTCCTCAGAAATAAAAACACGGAAATGGTAGATTCACACAGGTTATTGTCTCGTATGTTTTTGGTCAGGCAAAGCAATCTCCTACTTCTCACTACAAGTCATTCTTATGAGATCAATACCATTAGATTTTTAAATTATAGATCAATGGCGAGAACTGTATTTGGGTATGGTACACAAAAAGTTTCATTGGTATATCCTAAACGTCACCATTTATATGACTCAAGGTCTCAAACAACACTCTAATATTAAATGGATCCTACATATTTTCAATATTACGAATAAATTATGTTTATGCCAATATGCCATACTTTATTTGAAGAGCCTCCAATCGGTAACTCTCTCTTGGCACGTCTCTATCACACACCCAGTGCCCTACTTTGCTTCTTATGCGCTGACAATTGATAGCCGGGTTTTTTGAGACAAGTTACAACCGTTTGTTTGTTTTGGTCCTCCTATCGCACTCGCCCATCAGATCACAACAAGCCACAAGCCACAAGAGGATGAAACGTGTACTGACAAGAAAAAGTTGTCTGCAACAATCATAAGAAAAGAAACAAACTTCAAAGCTCAAACCATTGCAAATCAAATCCTGCAAGTTCTGACCCTCTCAACAGTCTCTTCATGAGTTTTTTCTTTCCCGCCCCTACAGTGAAAAACAATTGAATTAGGTTACATGGGTAAAAACTCAATTATCGACAAAACATTGGCATGATGATTTTGTTATTTGTATTATATTAGTATGTTCTTTTTCTTCATATTTACGTAGGAATAAACTTTCTATCATTGTCTCTCTTTTAAACACATTATGTAGGTATGAACTTTGCTTTTAAAAAAGTTAATATAAAAGGTTAAAGATCAAAACATTTTGATTATTTTTATTTTTCAAAAACAAATTATCATTTGAGTTATGTGATTTAAACAAACGAATCGAATTTGATTAGGTGGTTTGAATTGTTCATGAATTTGAAATGAACCAAATTTGAGTAAAAAATGTTTATATCAAACTAGAACAAATTTATAATTGAATCAATTCTGATCAAGCCGATTAGAACTAATGTAAATTTGATTTTTTTTTCAAGTCATTTTCAGTCCTATAGAGAGATGTAAACTCAAGCTAACAAAAAAATAATGTAAACTCAGATAAAAATAAGAAACACATTTAACTAACTTGGATACTTATGCTCTATAACAAACTACTAATTAAAATAGTTGGTAAAACTAAATAGAACGTACAATAACAAAGACCAATTATTTAATAATGACCAAGTTTAATAGTATTCACACTATTTGTATTGTTCTCTATCTTTTCCAACTTTTTCGCTATATTTTTAAATCAATATTCTCCTTTGATTTCAATTACTCTTTTGTCTTTCACATTTGTCTTTTTTTCCCATGCAAATGTACATATGTATTTTGATCCAGAAACTCATATTCACAACGATGATGACAAATTGGTGGAAGAAGTTTTTCAGACTATTGTGATGGTTGGTTGGCTTTGCATCTTCACCTCTGGAGGGAGGTGTACCTGCAAACTTTCTTACACTCAATTTAGTATATGCTTGAGGCATGGAGGCTAGGTTTTCTTATGAATCAAACCTTGAAAGGTGATGAAGTAAGACTTATGTGTAATTGGACTATGCTGGTTAGGACCTAAAATTGTACCTGAGATATCTGCCTACATGGACCACTGTAGACGAATCATGATTTATTATATATATAAGACAATCCTTATTTGATTAGATAATTTGTGCTCGATCTTCTAAAATGCGTCTGGGGCAAGTCAATGTGATATGGTGACCTATGATGATCTAGTCCGTTGATGAATTAGCTTTGACTCGATCCCGAACAATAGGCAACGACTATCTACACTTTAGATATTACAATTCTTGCTAGAACTTATAGATGAGAGAAAATATAGTAAACTAATTAGCAAATATTATTGATATTTGATCCATTAAATAATAATGAAAACAATGATCCTATTTTATATATAAGTTCATATCAAATGAGAAGAAGATAACTACTAACTATACTGAAAACTAGTTATAAACTAACAATGATAACTAACTATAAACTAACAATTATAACTAACTATAAATTAACTATTAACAAACATATTTCTAATAATCAGCGGCGAAGCTAGCAATAAATTCATGAGGGGAACAAATATATAGCAAAATAATACTTTTTAGAAATTAATATATTAAATTAACTTGGAAGATAAAAAAAGACAATAATTTTATTTATATAAAGGTAAATTAAAACAACACCAAAAGAACAAAAAGTTACAATAACTATTTAAAAATATTAAGTTCAACGATGGTTCAAAAAGTCAAATATATCTAGATGATGGTTCAACTATTTAAAAAAATTATTCATTTGCATAAAACTCATTGCTAACAAAACCATCATTATAGTTATATAAATGTCAAAATTAGACGAAATAAATTCATTAATTATGAGATATTCTTTTAACTTTAATGTGTCTATCAATTTTTGACAAGTAAAATTATTTGGGTAGCTAAATACTATATATTATCGGGGTTGCAAAATATAAAATATACATATTTATTAAAAAAAATAAAATTATCTGAGGTAGCCAAAGCTACCCAATGCTACAACAAGCATCTGCCCCTGCAAATCATACCTGCATTACATTATTTGAAAGTTTTAGTCGATAAATGAAAGACAATTTTTCTGGATGCAATATTTTCTTTTGTTTCTTTCCCAAAAGAAATTTTGCTACTTTGATGCATAAGACAAATGGTCTTTAACCAAAAAAAAAATAAATAAATAAAATATATATATATATATATATATATATATATATATGTAATTTTAACCGTTTATGTGCTATTCTAATGAAAACAACATTACCAAGTTTTATTAAAGAAATAGGGCTCTCCATCAAACCACTGCAACATTGTTGAAGAGTCTATTTTACTCTAAACAATTGTAACTTACAAAAAAAAAAATGCCAATATTTTCTCTTGGTGGTGGTGTTCAGAACAATGATATGAGACATCGCATCATATCTCCTGAAGACAACCGTTACAGGTTGTTTAGCTTTCTAACATGCCTCTATTTGGTTTTTCCTTTGGTGTTATGTCTTGCTGGGTTTTGTAGAGGTGTTTGGGGTCACATTTGGTTTTCTCCTGTGTCTGTTGTTCCTGTCCATGTGTTAGATGTAGTTGTTGTTTCCTGGTTTTCCCTTTTCCTGCTTTGTATTGTCATGATTGTAAACACCATATCCGATTAAAGCAAGTTGACGTTGTTTAATAGCAGTAGCACTACTTATGTATCATCTTTGATTTTAATAGATATCCCAAATTAAAGTTAGAGGTGCCAAAATGTAGGAGAATATAGATGAAAATTACTTCAAATGGGCCTTTTTGAATCAAGTAGAGTATTTCATTTACTTTACTCACCTACGTTTTTGTGAACATTGTGTTCTGTTTGTACATTTTAGTGTCTAAAACATCAGAAAACATGCTCAAAATTCATATTTACTCTCAATTGGTAGAAAGCTTTACTCTTATATTCTTGCTTGTGTATGCTTTTAAACTAGTGCATATAGGTGCTTCGATTGTAATTTTAAGTTTGTATTGGACTGTGATGAACCAAGTTTTTCAAAGTTTGTATTGTTTGTTAGTTTCTTTTTAAATTTCTCCTTGACAGAGAGTATTAAATGTCTGAATTTGCGTGCTGCTGTTTATTCTTTATTTCTTCCTCGTGTATCTTTGTTCTGGGCGTGTTTCGCTTCTTGCTTTATGCCTCCTTGTAATTTTCAGTCGTGGTTCCCTGTGTTTGTATATATATATATAATTTTTTTTTTTTCTTTTCTTACATCCTCTTCTCAATTAAATCTATGAATCCATTATTAATTGTTTGCTTTTTGCAGGATATGGAGCTTTTTTCTTACTATTTTATCACTCTACACTTGCTTTGTTTCACTGGTGCAATGGACCTTCATAACTCCACAAACACGGCTTTTCCTTATATTGGATATCATAATTTGCTTTTTATATATCTTTGATATATTTGCCACATTTGGTGTTGCGTATATCGATAGCAACACATTTGTGACGGTAGATAATCCATGGAGAATTGCCAAGCATTACTTTAAAACCAAAAGAATTTTCTTTGATGTCATGATGGCTTTTCCTTTTGAGTTTATTATGATGCAATTCCATGCTCCTAGCTGGTACTATCGAGTATTCAGTTCATTTCGATTGGTTCGCATTCTCCGATTTAGTAGATTTCTAACTTTAATTTCTTGGTAAGTTTGAATTTTATTTTACTTCAAAAAATATTTAAATTTGTCGATACTTTGTTTCTCTGTTGTGATTTATGATAGTGAATATGTTTTGAGTGTAGGCTTGAGGACAGTGATAAGACTAATTTTACTTGGATGCGCTCCATTAAGATTAGCTCGGTAAATTAACTTTTCAAAATATTAAGTTTATAACTAGATTAGATTGATGCAATTGCAATGAATTGATTTTTTGCATGTTTTCCATAGGTGTGTGTGTTTTTCATCCATTATGGGGCGTGTGTCTTCTATTATATAGCCACCTTTAATGACAACCCCAAAGGAACATGGATTGGACTTCAAAGACCCATGTTTCTACGGGAAGGGTTTGCGGAAAGATATGTGGATTCCATATATTGGTCTATTGTGACATTTACGACCGTCGGATATGGAGATTGGCATGCTGTCACTTTGGCAGAGAAGATTTTTACCATTTTTTATCTATTCCATAATCTTATAGCAGGAGCATATGTTATAGGTTATTTAACCAATTGGATCTCTCCTAGCATGGGTAGAAAAGAAGAATACGTAAGTTTCATTAGTTAATTATTTGATAATTTTATGTTTTTAGTTGTATAATAACTTATACCATATTTTTATATGATTTACATTTTTAGAAAACACGCCGAGATCGTGCCTCAAGGTTTTGCGAAAGGAATGGTATTTCTGGTCCTTTGCGCAATATGATTTTTGCTCATTTGCGTTCCGAGCATTCAACAAGCTTGGAAGCATTGCAAGATGACCACTTTCTTGAATCACTGCCTAGAGGAATAAAATCAAGAACTGTCCACTATCTTCTATACGACAATGTTAAAGATAGCTATTTGTTTGTGGGGGTTTCACCTGCAATTCTATTTCAACTGGTAACTAAAACTTTACACTAAATATTACTTTATCTTTCATTTGCTATAAATTTTTTTTTATTCTTATCAAAGGTGCAAGCTGTTAAAGTTGCGGTTTATCCTGCACTTCAAGTTATTCTGCACCAAAATGAGCGACCCACGTGCTTTTACATTGTCATAAGTGGTTCGGTGGTAAGTTTCTATTTTTTTTATTTGAGTTTCAATTTCAATTTAAAAATTTCGAATAGGTTTAATTATGTATAACATTTTTTTTGGGATGATAACAATTGTCTCATCATTTTCTACTATCTCACATTTTATCTTACTTTATCAACAGGAATTAATATTTTTGAAAGATGGGGTTGAAACAGTAAGTTTTCTTTATTTATTAGTACACATATATTATGAATAACTATTGTATTATGAATGAATTGAATCTTTATTTTGATTGATTTCAGATACAAATTGTTGAAGCCGGAGGGGTTTTTGGTGAGAGTTGTGTGCTTATTAATATGCCACAACTTTTCACGGTCAAAACTATGGAAGAAAGTCAAATTGGTAAAATGGACCGTAAGGAGCTCTTTGACATCGTTCGAGCCAAAGCCGAGGAAGGATCCAAAATTATGAATAACGTCATTTGGGTATGCGTAATATAGCAACCAAATTTATTTCTTTTTATTTTTTAAATCACATGTTATTTAGCTTAAGTTGTTCATCTTGTATTCTTTATTTAAAGATTAACTTTTTCATTTCATAAAATAAATCTTTTATCGTAACCACAATACTTTTGTTATACCCTATTAAAGTATGTTAAAAGAGTTTTTGAAAAGAAAAGTACAACAATTAATTATGCATGTAAAACATGTATTTATTATGATTTACAGTCATTGGGTGAGCTCAACGATGGTGATACAAAGAAAGAAGTTTTGATAGAAATAGAAAAAAAGATGGCCACGGGTCGGATCGATTTTCCAGTAAGTTTGGGATTCGCTCTAGACAAAAGAAACAATCTATTGTTTCGCCGACTTATGAATGATAATCCAGATCCAAATGCAGTGGACATGGTGGGGCGAACAGCTCTGGTGAGTAAATAGATGTGCTTAGATCTATTTTTGTTATATATATATAATGTATGGTATTAACTGCTAACTAATTAATTGTTCCTGCAAATCCAGCATATTGTAGCGTGGCATGGAGACCATGATAAAGTTCAGCTTCTCATTGATATTGGAGCTAATCCCAATCTAAGAGGTAGTTACTTTATTATATATTTGGCTACTGTATAGCATAAAGTAATCTATAGATGAGTTTGTTCAATATGTGCAATAGACTAATCAATTTAAAAAAATGAATATACACATTAACAAAATTGAAGAAATGTCTAGTTTTGGACTTTTAATTATGACAATCACTTCTACTTTAGGATTTTGAAGTTATTATTAATCATTTGGATAATATGAAGTATGAACAATCACACATACACTTTGTCTTATTTGTCATAGAACAAGCACACATTATTCGCACACATCATTGTATCTGTTTTGTTTACTCCCATTTTTTCAAATAAACTTAGGTATAATCATTAATTTCTTTTACTTTGAATGAAAAGGAAAAGGAAACCCACATTTTGATACATTTAAATTGAATTCAGATTCGAAAGGCAATGTGTCACTATGGATTGCCATGCTTCGTGGACATCAACTTGTGATAAATCGGTTGACAACTTTTGGGGCCACTCTTCATGAAGGGAATGTTGGAAAATATGTATGTGAAGCAGTTGAAGAAAACAATATGACACTGTTTGAGGCTATCCAAGCTTGTGGAGTGGATGTTGTAAGAGTACAAGATGATCAAACTGGGAGCACAGCATTGCATGTCGTTGTGTATAAAAACCACATTCAGTTTGTTCGTTATCTCTTGGATCGTGATGCAAGCATTGACCAAGTTGACAATGATAACGTCACCCCAGTTCATATCGCAAATAGGCACAATCATACTCAAATTCAAGAGATCTTTGGGAATATGAGGTAAGAATTACTTGAATAAATCTCTCTGAATGCACATGTATTTTTCTACTCTTTTGCCTTCTATTTGATTCCAAGTTAGAAAACTGGTACTATAGCAAACTAATCCTAGCCATATAAATAGAACAAACCAAATCAAAAAACAAACAAAAAAATACTATTTTTCATCT
Source organism: Medicago arabica (assembly GCA_946800305.1). Lineage (NCBI taxonomy): Eukaryota > Viridiplantae > Streptophyta > Magnoliopsida > Fabales > Fabaceae > Medicago > Medicago arabica. The sequence continues at coordinate 52,264,330 of OX326968.1, forward strand.
CTCACTCGTTCAGACCAGGCAAATAAAAAGGTGGAAAAAAGCTCTCATCTTCAATTCTTCTTTCATTCAATATCTAATTAGGAGATTTTTTCTTAAGTTTTCAATTCAAAACTAGGAATTTGTTTTGGGAATGAGAAATAGATGTTGTAATTGGGGTTTCAGAGATTCTTATGAGTAAGGGAATAGAAATAAGTTGTGGGCTGAAAATTCATAAGTTTAAATTTTAGCAGAGTTGAAATTCGTAATTTGAACACTACCCTTGACTCTTGATTGATGATAATAATTGATTTGGGACTGAAATTAAATTGTTTGAACTGTTGGGATTGTTTTGGATGAGTTTTTGGCGTATATTATGCAGTAAAGTAGTGTAGAGTTTGCAGATTTGCAGGTGGGCATCAATGCCCAAACTCTAACTGCCCATTTTTTTTTGTTGTTTTGATATGATATAGTTCTGATGGTGTTAAAACAATGTAAGTGCTTAATAAAATCACCTTTATTCTTCTAAACGTGTAGGAATGATAAGAGTACATGCATAAGTGTCAATGTCTTTGAAAGAACTATTAGTGAATATTGGACTGTGGACTGGTTATCTGATATACCGATGAGTGGTGATATAATGTTGTTTTTCTATATCTTCTATATCTTCTATATAGAAAAAGAAATCATGATTATGTAATGTAGTAGGTCAACCCAAGTGGGTTATGAGCGTTCTAGACTAATATATATATATATATATATATATATATATATATAACATTGTTCAAATATTTGTAATTTATATGATTATATGTTGGTAAATAATTATCCATGTGACTTATGAATTGGAGATGTATGATAACTGTTTGTTTACGATTTATATGTTGGAAGAACTCACTGGGATGTTTCTAATATATTATAGTTTCATGTTTTACAGGGCAGCAAACATACAAGAGGAAGAGCATGAGCATGAGCATGAAATACAAGGGGAAGGGCAAGACGATTGATGACGATGCTTGGCTTAGGATATTACTAGATTTATGATTGGTTCATAGTTGTTTTGGAAATTAAGTGTATGTTTGATTTGTGGCAAGATGTTTGCAAAACTCTGCATCAGTGAACATTTTGCCACCACCAGAGATCATTAATTTAAGTAGACTATAGTCATGTATCTTTTAACTTTGGTTATGGTGATGTGAAGTTGAACTGGAATTAAAACTGGGTCGTTAATTATAGTTGAAGGATGTTGCAACTTAAAATTTAACTCAATGTTTTAGTCTAAGAGTAAGATAAATACTAAGAACAATTTTTTTCAAATATTCTCTCATCTTAGGACCGATCTAACATCTCTAGAGCCCTAAAATAGATTTTAATGTAAGATTTTGTTATATTTGAAAGAGTAATATAAAATTACAGATCTTATAAAATCAAATTATGACTTATAAACTTATTTTAGTGTTAGATATGTTTTTGGTCTTGATATAATTTTAAAATTTTGTTCTTAGTCTCTAAAAATTTTCTTTAACTTTCAATCACCCATGTATGGTTCTATGCAAACTGCCTCTGGAAAAATCAACCGAGGATGATGCATTATGGTTCTATGCCCCTCACACTATTTCGATTTTCTCACTAAAAACAATGCGCTGATTAATTTGTTGCACAAAAAATAAAAGATACAGAAGAAAATTACAAGACATGGGGGATATTGCCTTTGACATAGACATACCTAACCTATTGTAAAATATATCCTTGGTGAGTAGCAATAGCAATTTTTGACAACCCCCTCCCCTAAAAAATAAATCAGGATTGGCAGTTGAATCTATATATATCCATTGTGTTTTCACGATTATGTTTGTCGTATGCACTTGCATTCTGGTGGAAGTCTCGACGGCATAGATCAATCATCAACTTCACCATCGAAGAGGCCCGCATAGACCTAATGATTCATTACAAACTCTAGAAATGCCAACATTTGTAGTTCACGCCATTGATTCTAGAAATGCTTCGGTTGATGACACACCCACAATTGTACAGGAATGTAGTATTAATAACGTAACACTCCATATTATTCGCTGTAATATAACATAGAAATGCTCACTAAGGTAGAAATTCAATCTAAAACTTAAACAATCAAAGTACTTATTACATCAAGTATCCAAATGGGTACATATCACATACTTCAAATTATTAACGAATAAAAGTAAACAAAAATAAAAGAAAGGTTGTCACGTCGAACAATTCTTAAAGTCTCCTTCGCCTTATCTTTATGTGTTTGCTTATCTTTAAACATGAAACTAAGAGTTTGTTTGGTTCAATGGGGATGAGAGGGGATAAATTTTAACGGAGAGGAGAGGAGGGGAGGAAAGAGAAGATATTTTAATTAAATACATGTTTTGTTTAAATCATGAGAGGGCCGGAGAAGAGAGAGATTTTAATTAAAAATATATTTAGTTCACAATGAAAGAGGTTGAATTTTTAAATTAATTTACACTTTTACCCTTACAATAGACACTCATGTTTTAAAAACATTTATCATTTTTAATAGTTTGTGTGTTAATAGACAGAACATAAGTAAACATTTACAGGTGCTAAACTATGAAGCACAAGTAGAGACAACACCGGACACCCGACATTAATAATAACTTGATAAAATCACGTAATTTAATAATCGTATGTGTTGTATCGGTGTTGCTATCAGAACGACACAGCAAAAACGTCTAATCCAAAGAGTATCCATATTTCATAGGTGCTAAATCTACTATCACATATAAGTTAACCTTTATGTACATATATGTATACGACGGCACATACATACATATGAATCAATTCATAGCAGAGGTAAATATTCATATGCTTTCTACGATCCAAGACATAAATCTATTTACCATTGGTGTCAACCACGTATAGTACCAGACATGCATGTTTTATTATACACTATACATATATATGATGTATGTAAATATTTGATTTGGTTTGTCCACAATTGGTGTCAGCCACCGATCAATTTAATTCTAGTTATCAGGTCTGACCAAATAGAGACCACATTCCACAGACTACGTTCATATATTATATATATATATATATATATATATATATATATATATATATATATATATTCACTAGGTTACATAGTTTCAAACATATATTTCGACGAGGTTCATCATGGAGGCTTTAGTAAAAACATAATCCATCTCATAGGTCATGATGGCTAAATCGATTATATACATAGCTATTTTCAAATTCTAATCTCTAAATTAATCACCTTATTAAGAGAGTCAGGGATGAGGAGAAGAATTGGAACTGTTATTGCTGTTATTAAATTTAAGGAGGTTGGGAGTGAGGGTTTAACTCTGCTTTACGTGAGGTAGGAAGTGGAGACTGGAGAGGTTGTCAAGTTCTTAACCTAATTGCTGGCTTAGCCTTAAATAAGGAAACTTATGAGAGCAAATTAACACTTATGCCATTACTCTTAATTTCCTTCCCCATAATACCCTTATTTAGTCCTATTCCACTACCCCACTAAAATTTTATAATTTAAAAATCAGATAATTTAGCAAATAATAATTATTTTAAAATAAGATAATATAGCACATAATAACTATTAAAGCTATATATTATTTTCGGATGTTACAAATAAAAAGTGCTTTTAGATTTATTTTGAATCTCAAGGCTACATTTTCCCCCTAAATATGCAATTAAAAGGTGTTTTTAGATTTTTGTAATATGAATGATTGAAGATTTGTTGAAAATATGCAAATGATTAAAAACGTCTCGAGAGTTCATCACTATAACGAACATACATATCATATACATTTCTTTGGCCTTGGGGAAACAAGCCTAAGGGTGAGATAATCTTCAAAGTATCAATTAATCTATCTCTGGTGATAAAAGAAGTGTTTCAGCAACATTATTCTCATGGTTGCTATGTCGGATCGACCCATTAAATCCTGTTACCTATCTTATTTATAAAAATTGTTAAGTCTCTTAGACAACTTTTTGGAGTCAAAAAGTGTTGTTGCACATTTTCTTCCTAATTTTTTTGCTGTCTTTTTATATTTTTAGAAAATGGTTGCGTGTCTTATCTTATTTTTATAAGTTCTTAAGTATGTTATACGAATTTTTGGAGGCAAAAATGTTGTTGAAGTCTAAATTACTTCAGGGTTTTTATTATTTTTCTTTTGAAAGCATTATCAATGATTTTTTCATTACAAGGAATGGACCAAGGGCCAACCCTAATCTCTATTAATGTATTTTTCATAACATGGATTGGACCAAGGGTTAACCCTAATCCCTAATCTTTTTACGATAGTTTTGGATGTAATTAAAAAACACATCCAATAGCAAGAACCAAGATGTACGGGTTTTGTATATGTATTCTTAATTGGAGAATCGAGGGAAGAATTGAATCGGATGTTGGACTTAAAAACGCAAGACTTTCGTTTGAGTAAAAGCAAGACATAGTATGTGTGATGTAATTTCAGCAAAAGACGAAGTTGTTTGACCTTTGAGGTGAAAGTTGAAGATTATATCACACAGTTTAAATATCTTAAGTTCATTTTTTCAACAAAAAAAATATTGGGCTCATAGTACAAAATGATGGAGAAATAAAAGATGTAAATCATTGTATTCAAGTTGGATCGTTGAAATGGAGAAGAGCCTCAGTTGTTTTTTGTGATACAAACGTGTCGTTTGAATTGAAGTGAAAAAATACCAGACAACTTTCAGAACAACAATGTTTTATGGAACACAGTATTGGCGGTTAAGAACTAACACGAGAATCAGTAAGTGTGCGGAGATGGGAATGTTGTGTTGGATGTATGGTAAACCTAGATGGGATAAGATTAGAAATGACAACATTGTAGAGATAGTAGGGGTAGCACTTATACTATAAATGTTGTGGAAAATAGGTTTAGGTGGTTTGGACATGTAGAGAGAAAACCTGTATATTCTATAGTAAGAAGAGTGGGTCGAATAGATGATAGTCATATTACAAGAGGTATAAGAAGACTGAGAAGAACTACAACATAAACTATAAGGAAAATTTTATAGATTAATGAGTTGGATCTAAATATGGTTTATGATAGAACAATATGACATATTTCGATACATGTAGTCAAGTCCACTTAGTGGTATAATGTTTGGTTGTTGTTGTTGTCATTGTCTTTTGGAAGCATTAACTCATGCTCAACGACAACTATTATTTCATTTCATGAACTACCACATTTATTAGTTAATGAGATAATCAACTTCTCATGCATCGCACGTGTCCAAATACTAGTCTTATTTATAAAAGTTTTAAAGTCTCTTAGACAACTTTTTGGAGGCAAAAAAGTTGTTGCACATTTCCTTCCTAATTTTTTGTTATTTCTTTATATTTTAAGAAAATGAACGCGTATCTTATTTATAAAAGTTCTTATGTTTTTTAGACAACTTTTTGGAGCCAATAAAGTTGTTGTACATTTCCTTCATAATTTTTTGTTGTTTCTTTATATTTTTAGAAAATTATCGTGTATCTTATTATATCTTACTTATAAAAGTTCTTAACACTCTTAGACAACTTTTTGGAGTCAAAAAAGTTGTTGTACATTTCCTTCCTAATTTTTTTCGTTGTTTCTTTATATTTTTAGAAAATTATCGCGTATCTTGTTATATCTTATTTATAAAAGTTCTTAACACTCTTAGACAATGTTTTGGCGTCAAAAAAGTTGTTGCATGTTTCCTTCCTAATGTTTTGTTGTTTCTTTCTATTTTTAAATAATGACCGCGTATCTTATTTATAAAAGTTCTTAAGTATCTTAGACAACTTTTTGGAGGCAAAAAAGTTGTTGCAAATTTCCTTCCTAATATTTTGCTTTTATGTGATACAAACGTATTGTTTAAGTTAAAGTGCAAAAATATCAGACAGTTGTCAGACCAGCGTTGGGTGTTTAAGAACCAACACGATAATAACGTATTTGTTATGAGATGGGGATGTTGTGTTGGATGTGTGGTAAAACTATATGGGATAAGATTATAAATGACAACATTGTAGAGATAGTTGGGGAAGTATCTATAGTGGTAATTACAATCGTTAATGTATTTGTATTTTTATTTATCTTTATTGTTTATCTATCATATTGTATTGGAGTCAGCAAGAGAATTTAAATAATTCTTTTCGACCATATTTCTATGTAATAACATAAAGTCTAACTTAACTCGGGGTTTTAGTATTTGTTTTTCAAAAGTGTCAATGATTTTTTTATAACAAAGATTGGACCAAGGGTCAATCTTAATCCCTTATCTTTTTACATTAGTTTTAGTTTTTGATTTACTTAAGAAACACATCCAACAACTAGCACCGAGTTGTATGCATTTTGAAGATGATATTGTAAGAATTGGAGTGTCGAGGGAGGAATTGAATATGATGTTGGAGACTTGGTGACAAGTCTTAGAAGCGCATGCCTTTTGTATGAATAGAAGCAAGACATTATTTGTAATGTAATTTCAGCAAAAGGCGAAGTAGTTCTACCTTAGAGGTGAAAGTTGGAGATCATATCATACAAGTTATACAGTTTAAATATCTTGGGTTCATATTTCCAAATAATGTAGAAATAAAAGCAAATGTAAATCATCATATTTAAGTTGGATGGTTGAAATTGAGAAAAGCCTCAGGTGTTTTATGTGATGCAAGCGTACTGTTTTAAGCTAAAGTAAAAAAATATCAGACAGTTGTCAGACCAACGGTGTTTTATGGAACAAAATGTTGGGCGTTTAAGAACCAAAACTATAATAAAGTAATTGTGTGGATATGGGGATGTTGTGTTGGACGTATGGTAAAATTAGATGAGGTAAGATTATAAATGACAATATTGTAGAGATAGTTGGGGAAGCACCTATAGAGGTAATTACAATCGTTGATGTATTTGTATTTTTATTTATCTTTATTTTTGGATCTATTATATTGTATTGGAGTCAGCAAGAGATTTTAAATAATTCTTATCAACAATATCTCCATGTGATAACATGAAGTCTAACTTACCTCAGAGTTTTATTATTTGTTTTTTGGAAGCGTTATCAATGATTTTTTCATAACAAAGATTGTACTCAAAGGTCAATCCTAATCCCTTATCTTTTTACATTAGTTTTGGATGTACTTACGAAACACATCTAACAATTAGCATGGAGATGGATGCGTTTTGAAGATGATGAAGTCTTAATTGTACTTACGAGGGATGAATTGAATGGGATGTTGAATACTTGGAGACAAGCCTTAGAAGTGTATGACTTTCGTCTGAGTAAAAGCAAGACAATATATGCAATGTAATTTCAGCAAAAGATGAAGTAGTTCTACCTTAGATGTGAAAGTTGAAGATCATATCATATAAGTTACACAGTTTAAATATATTGAGTTCATAGAACAAAATGACATAGAACAAAATATATTGGGTTCACAGATTAAAAATTTCATAGCGGTATGTGAACAAAAGCGTTCTCTTATGGTGCCTATTACTACGATTTTTCTAACGCTGTTGTTGTATGTGAATAAAAACGTTGTTTAATGATAAGACAACGCCTCGGTTTGCCACGGACGGGAAACCGTTCTGGTAGATAACAACAACGCTTTTTTCAGATCTTGCAACGGTTTTTCGTCGTTGTGGTAGACCACAAATGTTGTTGTGATTGGGCGTTTACAGACCAACACGATAATAAAGTAATTGTGCAGAGAACTAGATGGGATAAGATTATAAATGACAACATTGTAGAGATAGTTGGAGAACTACCTATGTTATAAATATTGTTGAAATATAGGTTTGGGTAGTTTGGAAATGTAGAGAGAAAACCTGTAGATTCTACAGTAAGAAGAGTAGATCAAATATAGGATAGTCAATTACATAAGGTATAGGAAGACCTAGAAGAACTATAATATAAACTATTATGAAAGATTTATAGATTAATGAGTTGCATCAAAATATCGTTTATGATAGAACAATATGACATATTTCGATCCATGTAGTTAACCCCACTTAGTAGGATAACGTTTGGTTGTTGTTGTTGTCGTTATCTTTTGAAAGTATTAACTCATTTTTAACAACTAATATTTCATTTCATGATCAACTACCACATTTATTATTCAATGAAATAATCAACTTCTCGTGCATCACACGGGTCCAAAATACTAGTATTATTATCGTAAAAGTTTTTAGGGTAATCTCATGTTTTGAACCTTTTGTCTAGCTTTATATTTTCAACAAAAACCTTAGCTTTTTAGGTTATCGGTGGTTGCCCAACCTAATATTTCACATAAACACTTATAGGCTAAATTAGGTTTTTGAATTCCCTTAATAAAATAAAACAATAAGATTATGAAAAACTTCTCATAGGACTACTATACGTGATCCCAAGACAAGAGAGTAAGTAAAAACAAAACAAGATGTTTTATTGAAATAAAAAAAACAGGTACAAGAATTCTTTGGTGAAGAGTGTGATACAAAACCAAAGCAAACTAAGCATAGTTATAGCATGTGCACCAGCACTACTATACTCGTGCATCACTCAGCATGTACAAAGCTTATGAATGGAATTTAAGCATGATCATCCAAGTGTCAAAAGAAAAACAACCAAATTGAAGTCTATAGTTTGTCACGGTTAGCTTGAGGTTATGGCTCGTCGTAACAACCACACTTTTTATGGTTTTGATCTTGTCTTCTTTGACTCTTTGGTGACAATTTTGAATGATTTAATAAATCAAATGTTGGAAGAGGAATAATTGATGAATCTTTGATTTCTAATTGATGAAGATGAAAGAGAGAAAATGTGGATTTGAGAGGGATTCGAGTGGGAAAATGGAAGAATCTATCCCAATCTATCCCAACCTGACAAATTTATAGCATGACGAATGGTGAAACCCCCAGCTAATACAATTGAAGGGAAATGGATGGTTAACCAAATGGAGGAGGATAGGATGACCCAAGTAGTCACTCTCACTAGGACTCAAAAGTAAAGGCAATAGGGGAATCGAATATTTTCCTATAATTGCCAATGTTCAAGCTTAGAGAGACAAGGAAATATCTTCACCTAAATTGTTAGAGGCTTTCGACAAGACGTTTCCTCCAGAAGATATATACTATGGCACGAATCCTTTGTTATGGACATCTTGTTCAACGAAGATAGTGACAATATCATGGAAACTATATATACCATTAGCCATATCCCTCTTGAGTTCTTGGGAAATGATTCCAAGCCAAAGGAACTTGAAAGGGATGTGCTTGTTGAAGATAGTGAGTGGGATACCTTAGATGGTGGCAAGGAAACAAATGTAATGCTCTTTGAAAAGCCTACTCAAGATATGGTAAAATATATTATAAACCTTTGTTCATTGAGACTTTTAATCAATGATAAGTGCCAAAATAAATTGCCCCATATTTTTCACTAAATTAAAGGTAATTAACCGTGAATCCTTTTATTATTCCATCCAAACAAAATTACGTAAAAATTGAGTTAATTTAATTGAATCATATTAGTTGTCTAGACTGCTAGACTCTCTTAAAAAATCAATTACCTCATCCAAACACACTTTAAAAGATCGATTGTTTCATCTTATACTTTTGATGGTGTTGAGTGATCTTGTATGGATGGAAGTTGTTTTGTATAAACCGTTCGAAAATAGTTTTGGTTCACTTCTTTAAAACCAAACCAAACCACAAAAGTAAATTTTAATATTTATTTATTATTTTATTTTTTTTACCAAGTTTTATTTATTCTTTTATTAGTATTTTGGATATAAAAATTACATGTTGCATTTTGGATATACAAATTTCGGTCTAAATTAAAATGTATATATTTGGAATTCATCAAAAAAATTAAAAATATTCACTCAAACTAGATCGAATCGTATGTGATTATTATTTTAGATCGCAGATACCAGAGACAAATACAAATGGGGGCAAAGGGTGGCTCCATCCCGCTCCTAATATATATAGTCTTGTTTTAATAAATTTTCTATTCTGTAGCAAATTATTGCTATTCAAGATATTAACATAATAATAAGTGAACTTGTGAAGGGGTTACTATCACTCATCAATATATGGGTTGACTGCGTTTCATGCACATTGTGTTCAATTGAGACATTTACTTTATAATTAGTGCATCTTTTATGCGTTTGTATATTTAACTGGAAATTATAGCAGATGAGAAGATTATGTACTTGCGTTAAGTTTTTAACATGTATATGTATCTCTTGTAAAAAATAAAAACATGTATATGTATCTAAATTTAAATATAACGATTGTTTTTTTTTAATATTTATCTTAAAAAAATAAAAAGTAGCCCCTCATGTCATAAGTTTCTAGATCCGTCTCTGGCAGATATTTTCACAAGATTTAATGGATGGATCAGACGAATGAAGGACTGCATTGTACCACATGTATATCTGCTGGTAAAGGCACCTAAGTGCAACCCCTTTTTTATGTATCTTGTGAGTTAGTATAGTCTTTTGGTTTTTTTCACCTTTGTATTTTCTTTCCTTTGAGTTAGACATAACTTTCACTTTTGTTATACCTAGGGTTGGAAATGAGTCGAGTTGAATCGAACCCGTCTGAACTCGAGTTCGTGTTCGACTCATTTAAAGTTCAAGAACAGTTTGATTCAGCTCGTTAGGTTCACAAATAATTCAGTTCGGCTCAATAGCTCGAATCATATGAATGAAGAAAGAGAAAAAAGGAGCAACTATAGTTTAAATGAGTAAAATTTAACTCATAAACCTTTCAATTGGTCTAAAACCCAATTAAAATAATAACTAATTGATAACACTATAATCGGATTCAGGTAGTAAGTAAGGAAGGAGGCGCTGTTGTTTTATAAGATAAGTTGCTCAATACCCTTATGTAAACTTCCGATGTGGGACTTGTGAACTGCAAGCTTAATGGTTGCTGGTTCTTCAATAACTTTATTTTGCTGTCAACGTTTTCAAGTGGCCATTAAACATTATCTTTTTATTTTCCTTTGACTCAAGTGGCCATTTCATTCTCTATTGGATTTAATTCTTTTTTACTTTATAGTTGGTAATAAATAGTGTAATTGATTTAACAATGGATTATATATATATATATATATATATATATGTGTGTATCGAGCCGGCTCATGAACCAAACGAGTCGAACTATACTTAACTCAAGTTCAACTCATTTGTTTGGCGAACTTAATTTTAAACTCAAATTCGACTCGTTTGGTTCATGAACCAAGTTCAACGAATTAATTACCGAATCGAATCTCGAACTATTTTCGAGTTGGTTCGGTTCATTGCCAGCCTTTTATACCATATAATATACAGATTTTACATGTCCATGATTTTATTGTTTGATTTTAAATTTACTCATTTATTTAAAATGATTATTAGGCTTAGTTATTTATATTTTACAAATAAGATATTGCGGTGTCTAAAAAAAGTGGATTATTTTTAAGGACTAAAACATTTTTCTAGAGTGAAGACCTATTATCGTTTCAGACAAGAAATTGAGACCTGGTTAAGTCCCTCATAATAAAAGGATATAATTTACAGTTCCTTACAAAAATAAACATGGAAGGAAAAAAAAAAAAAAGAGTGGACTCGTCTCAAAATTGAGCTTTTTTAGGTAAGATGTAACATTTAATCCACCATCTTAAACGGACAATATGTCTGTCACAATACAATTCAGTGAGAAAGACATCTTAATCCATTCACCTGATTTAAAACATGATGCACGAATTTGGCTACAATGAAACCAGTGATTTCATTTTTCAACGTTAACATTCAAGGGCAGTGGGTTTTGCTGGAAAACCAAAATAGCAACATTTAAAAGAAGCAACCGCATAAGAAATAGTGAAAAAGCATTATTTGACGAGGCCACACTTTCGAACGTGGATACAAGGGTAAGTGCAAAGTTTCTGACTCGATGGAAATGAACATGGGTGATGTGAAGAAATAGACTATAAATAGGGTTAGGGTTTAGAAATATTATTTTTATAAAAAACTAGACCGCTAACCCGTGCACGCAAGGATCTTTTAGTAATTTGAAAATATTTTTATATGATAAACATAAAAATCCTCATTATTTGAGGGGATTTATAAGTCTAACTAACATATCAATACAAATATCATTATGTTGAATATATTGATTGGGTTTAATCTCAAATCTCGCAAATATGTGTAAGTTTTGGCAAATTGTACGGTACATGCAAAATAATATTTGAGTGTACTAGTACATCAAATCCTTAAATTAACAGTTAAATTAGTTGATTTTTGAAGAAAAATATTACATTTTATCATTTATAATTATAATAATTAAATCTTATTCACAAAAAGCGTCAACTAAATAAATATTTATTTTTTTATTTTTATTGCTCATAAGAGATAACTTTGATTACTTTTTAAGATAATATCAAAAAAAAATTAGTATGATTCTTAAAAACAATGAATGATGATTTTGTTCTTATGAAATGATGTTTTCTAAAATATAAATGTCAATAAATAACTCTTTATATCATAAAATTGAACATTAATTTATAGAATTAGGAAGCAAGAGTACCGGTACACCTCAATTTATGAGTGTACCGTAGAAGTTCTCATAAGTTTTAAGTGGTGTTTGCATTTTTTGTCAACATATCTAACAATATTTTTTTAAAGAAAATAAAAAAGATTAACTTGCAATAATTGTCAAAGTACAAATGTCTTCCTCCTGGTCTTGTACAATGCGCTATATTTTTAAAGTGAAAATAAGACATTAAAAGAAAATAGATAGGAATATTAAGAAATTTGAAAAAATATATTTACGTCAAAAAAAGAAAAGAAACTTGTACAATGCGCTATATTCATAAGTCATTCTAGAGACATCTTTCATGACTATTTCAAAAAACTTGTTCTTCATATACCATTTAAATTCTATATATCTAGGAAGTTGACTCTAGAAAAAAAGGGCAAACAAAGTTTTGAAGTAAATAATTAGATCATATAATTAATCCTCTCCGTTCTCATCAGCGTTGAAGAACCTAAGGTCATAGATTTCTTTATCTTTGTCCGACACAAACACTCGGAGCCAATCTCTTATGTAGCGTTTCATCAAGGACTTACTTGGCAAACTTTCAAATATTGTTTGGCAAAGTTAATGTCACAGATAACAATGATCTTGGATATGTCACAGTCACACGGGTAACAGTAACAAAATCAAGAAGAGCACCCACCTTACGATATACCTTAACCATCTCTTGAAGAAACTTATCAACAGAAATAATGTTACCATCAAAATGTATGGAGTTTGAAATATGGTTTGTGAGATCTTGTAACCATAAAAACGTGTTAGAATGTCAATGATTTCACCTTCCACGGATATGATTGATCAAACAAAGGAGCTTTTGGTTTTGGAATCGTCAATGAAACTTTACCAACCAGCGATACACAGTTTTCCTTTATTTTTCATTCACAAAGACAAAGAAAAGAAACCATAAGCCATATGTATGGAGGGAACAAATTTTTAACTCTATCAGAATACAACACCAAATAATACATAATTGTATAGTCAGATAAATTTTGTTTTTAAATTATTCTAATCAGTATACTCCAACCTATAATTGTACTCAACAACACTTGATTTCTTCTCATGATTGCCCCATCATATTACAGCCTCTATTCTTGCATGACAGCTCCATCAATATTAATTCCAATTATTTGGTTCCTTTGACTCATGCAAACGGTTCCATCAAATTATTTATTTGTCATAACTTATTCATAATCGTTGTTTCAATTTGTAGTCTCATTCTAACCATAGCAGCTCCCTCATTCTTACCTTGCAAAACTTGTACAGCTATAAAACCATGTACTCTTGATTCCAAAAGAAAAATAATACACATAAGCCTTTGTTTTCTATACCACCTAAATTATAGGCTTAATTAATGATTTATTTGGCTAACAAATACTAACTTAAGAGACCAAATTGTAACATTAATAATTTATGGGACTAAAATGTAACCAACAAATAACTTAAGGGACCACATCAAGCCTAAATTAACTAACTAACAAATTAGCTAACCAAACGCAGTAAATACAAATCTTAAAAGGAAAATGTTATTTATCTAGAAAAATAACATCAAGAATTTTTCAAGAAACAGTTGGCAAGTTTTAATTGCATGATTTATTTGGTTACTTCCTATTTTTCAGCCACACCTCCTTGAATTGTGGTAAATAGTGCATTGTGATTGACTGCTCTTTATTCTTGAAGAATTCTTGATGTTATTTTTCTAGAGATATAACATTGCTTATCTTAAAATATAATAGCTTTAAAAATAAAAAAGATTAATTAATTATATAAACATGATAATATGAAATGTTGAAGCATATTTATTGCATCAGCCTGTAATGTAGCTTTCTTAATTTAAATCATAAAAAATACAAATTCAGAATGAAGCACACCAACAATGTTACTATGTACCCATTTATGTTTTAACGTGAGATGTATGAGATGGTGAATAGAAAAGCAAGAGCAATAGAATAGCATATGGGAAAAAGGCCCGTCAAGAATCAACATATCATACTTCAACTGTGAGATTGTATACCTTAAACTTGTGTTAGAAAATTAAGAATATTAAGTATAAATTTAAACTTTATTCAATGAAGAGATCAAATGACTTAACATGACTATACCTGCACACTTGATTAATAGTTTAGAAAGAAAAAAAAAACAGAGCATTTGATTTGAACCCTTGAATTTGATGCATTTCACTTGTTTGCATTCTTTTATTTACTCAATTGTATGTAACAGGGTTGATTTGCGAATACAAAATAAAAATCATCAAATAATGAATATCAAAACTATCTTGCAAACATTAATAGCCAACAAAATGATAAGTTTGGAAAGTGAAACGTATTTTCCTAACCATATTGTTTAGAAGCCAACCAATGTCTATTGTCAAGCTTTTTTTGCTGCAGAAGATACACCAATGGGGAAGAAGAATTACCACAATAGCTGCAATGAAAAAAAAAGCAAATATATATATATATATACACACACACACAATAGCTGCAATGCAAAAATAACTCCCACAATAGAGCATTTGGAAAATGGTAGTAATAGTGAGGCGCCGCTTTTTTGCATTGGAATTATATCCAATAGGTTATACTCTATGACTCTTATTAAAATTTGAATGTTATTGGAGGGTAGTGCATATATGCATGGGAAATAGGGTGGGAATAGATAATGGCATGGGAAATAGTAGTAAATGTCGCACAACACTATACATGTATCTGCCTTTATTACTAAAGCTTGTAACCAAAACACACACACACACACACACATATATATATATATATATATATATATATATATATATATATATATATATATGAGCATGGGAAAGAGAGTAGAATAAGTATGTACATGAGAACAGTAACGGTCACGTTGGAAACATAGAAATGAGAATAGGGTATATTAATCGTACACATTCACATTCCTTGAAAGCAAATGTTGTGGGAGTGAAATTTAAAAATTGAACTTAGCATGATGAGTAGGAAAAACACTAACCAAAATTAAATGCTTGAGTGATGGAGAGAAAATATTAGATTAAAATTGAGGTGAACAATAATTTGACTAGACAAATTTTAGTAAGAAAGATAGAGTGCAGAATATCATGTGAAAAGAATGACATTTCAATTTTTTATTTTGTTTTGGAAAGAAGACTTTTCAACAACAGACTCTCCATTCATTATACCTATCATTGGCATAACTCTATAAATATATTACTATTAAAAAGAAGAAAAATACAGAAATTTGGGGAATAGACTAAAATCTAAGTTAGTACTCCATGAAGTACAAATTTAACTGACTCATCAATAAATAGTAAAAACACTCTTTTAAAAACCCTATGGGATAAAACTAAAATGAAAGGATAAAACACTGGTGTTGTGATCAACCATGCACAAATTTATTTCTTATGAAAGCATTCAAAACAAATTAAGGTGAAAAGAAAAAGAAAGTTTATTCAATCACCTGGTCCTTAACTTAATTGACTGTCTCGATTTAGTCCCTTAACTATAATTTGTATCAATTTGGTCCCCTATGTGTTGCTCTGTTACTAGTTTTAGTCATTTATGTTAGTTTCTCTCAAAAGAACGTTAACAGAAAGCACTAAAACTAGTAACGGAGCAAAACATAGAGGATCAAATTGGTACATAAGTTAACGTTTTTTTAAGAGAAACTAACAGAAAGGACTAAAACTAGTAACGGAGCAAAACATATGAGACTAAATTGGTACAAATTATAGTTAAGGGACCAAATTGAGACAATCAATTAAGTAAAGGGACTGACAGATTGAATAAAATTAAATTTTTACTATTCAATCTAAAGGTGAAATAAATGGCAAATGTTTGATGTTACGAATAGCACACAACGAATTGCATTGTTATTGAGTTCATATTACTCCCTCCGTCTCTAAATAATAGTCGTTTAAGGTTGATGCACGATTATTAAGAAAATGATTAATTGTGTTGATTTTGATGGTAAAATTAGTATCATTTACTAAAACACTCTTATTAATTGCAGTTAGTGGAGTAGTTAAGTTGGATAAAGTTCAATAAATAAGGGTATTATAATAGAAAATAATAATAAATGCTGCATTATTATTCTAAAGTGACAATTATTTTGAGAAAAAGAAAAATGTGTAAAGAGACAATTATTGTGAGACGGAGGGAGGGAGTACCTTTTTTGCCCATAGTTGATTTTCTTAATTGGGTTTGTGATATGGCTAATAAAAACGTTAGAACCAGATTAAGGCCTTACCATGAGGCCGGTGGGTTAGTAGGAAAAATCCCAAAGCGAGTAATTAGTTTGTCAGTTATTGTTTTAACTAGACTTTCCACCCGTGCTGTCGCACGGGTATATTGTAAATATAGTAGACAAAATTCAAATTTAATAGCACAGTTACAACTTATAGTTTTAATGTCATAATTTTGAGTACAAATATAATTGAAGTTTCTCATATCTATAAATTATGGAATAGTTATTAAACACTACATTCGAAGTACTATTAATGCAGAGACCATTTTCATCTATTAACAAAATTTCCAGATCTTTATTTGAAGTATCTCTTGATATCGCTACATATATAAAGTCGACTATGCGAGGAAACTGGTTGTGGAAGATATATGTCAACTTGTTTGAGTGACTGTCTTTGACTTTTCTTAATAGTCATTGCAAAATATTCAACTATAGGAAATTATCTACGTTGAAATTTAAATGGAATTCATGTATCAGATGATGTCAAAGATAATCTAGGTATATATACCTTATCTTCTATGTTGCTTCTTGTTATCACATTTTCCTTCAAGTATGTATCTCCCCATTTTTGTGACTATCAGCCTAGTTCTGTTACATGAGCCTGCAGTTGGGTTCAAGTTTCTCATCAAAATTACTGGAACTCCAACTTTCAATCTCATTTTGTGATTTGGAAGACGCAATAAATTATACAATTTTATACTATTACAGCCGATTACCAACACTAAACGATATTTAATTAGGTTGATCATAAAAAATTTAAAAGGGGAGACATATAAAAAAAATACAGCATAAATTTTGGTACTCTACTTTGCCAAAAATGTCTCCCTTTTTCTAGACTTTTGAACCGTGCTCTGATATAGAGATGGAGATCATTGCATTTTTTGAACCCCAGTGTTGAAAAATAAAGAATCAAGCAATTACAATTATAAAATACATAATGATTGTGAGAAGGATAACGCTTCGTAGCCATTTTTGCAAGACAAAAGAGTAAGATATGTAACATTAGAATCACAACGCTGATCATTGCAAGACAAAATACATAATAATATGAGAAGGATATGTAATATTGTGAGAAGGATAACGCTTGGTAAACATTAGAATCACAACCAAGTATTGGAGTTGTATTTATATATCACTGATGATTTTTTTTTGAAGGAAAATATATCGCTGATGATATCACCTCAAATATGTAGAAAATTTGTGCTCATATATACTTAATTAAAGGTATCATAAAATTAAACCTTAACCATTGCATGGGCAAAATTAACTACAACATCGCATTAAATTAAACCATGTGCTCAATACAATATTTGTGGGCTCAATGCTAGCTTGTAGTGGTCGCCATACTATAGGAAAGACACATGAGAATAAATGATTCAACCATTTGTCGTAGGTGTGGCCATTGTAATTCGCCTATATGAAGTTCCTTACTATTTCTTGAGTCCATAACACTCAGTTTGATACCTTCAGTGGTTGAGTTTCATGTACATAAGTTGAGCTATGTGCGTGTTCGATTCCCACATAAGTGGCTTTCCAGTTTTTGCTTTTTCGAAAAGAAAAATAAACTAACACCGAGTTTGATAGTTGCAACATCTCTAGATCTGAGTTGTTGGTAGAGCTTTCACCATTCACCAGAAATTGTTCATGACAATGTTCTTGTCCTGACCAAAAATTTAACTTTAACGAAATACAACCCAAGACAACATTTGTTTTCACACTATAAAAAGATATTAATACATATGTATCAATAATATATACTACAATAAAAAAATGAAATACACTACCTACCAACATGCCAGAAGTAACATAAGAGGTATTAAAGGTCTTAACATAATAATGTGCATATTATAACAGAGCCACAAAACAGAAGGATCATCTGAAATGTATCAACTTGTAATTCAAACTCTATTTATAAAGCAAGCAGACAACTTTGGATTTTTTTTGTTGTTGTTGTTATTGTTGTTTATGAGTTAAACATCAAATTCTAAAAACCATATAAAGTAGCATAGGTGTTTACAAACATTAATTGATTTTAGAAAGAAAAAAAACATAAATAAATTTTATCAATTCTCAGTCACACAATTTGCAGCAATTAAAACAAAAAATGATATAGCTTGAAATTAGTCATACTTAAACTTGCAACAAAATAAATTACATGCTACCAAAAAAGACATATGAGCAAAAAAAACATTAATAAAAAAATAGACAAATTCTAAGCAAAAGGCATTCATAAAAAACAAAACATGTTTTACATTAAAGCAATATCACTTACATTGTTGAAATTATTGAACTATATAATGAAAAGTGCGTACACATCATATATGTTCTCGTAGCCGGATCAAATGTCACATGTGTTATAATTTGATTAACAATTAATTAACGGAAAAAAGAACTATGAAGAAAATCAAGAAAGGAAAATGAAAACAATAATCAAACAACCTTTCAAGCTTAGCAAATAAGATGCAACCTCTTGCTTGTTATGTGTAGTTACAAAATTCTGAATAGAAGACATTTTCAAACTTGCATAAGCCTATCTATCAAACAGTTCGTGTAATGGTACAAAGAGATTATGAAATGAAGAGATTTGCAAGAAATGTGAGTCCAACCTTCAAAGTACAATTTTACTACCATGTGGTATATAAGATATATAAACTTGCATTCTATATGGCATTTCAATATGTACATCGGAACCCGAGATATTGTTTTTTTATTTTTATTTTATAATATTTGACTATGATGTTGTATTGGGTAGAGGATCCCTTCTTCCAATGATTATTTTGTAGATATCATTGGGCCACATCATCTTAAAACTTGGATCCCACAAATTTATCTCAAATATCAATACTTTTTTTTTTGGTAGCATCTCAAATATCAATACTTATTCATATTTAATTTTATTACAACTTAAAATTATAATTTAATTCCCCTATCAAAGTTATAATCTAATTGTTTCTAATTAATATATTTTATAAAAAAAGATAGAATTATGAGGCAAAAGTTTTCCTAATACAAGAAGTGCACAGTAAATCAAACTAGCTGTTACTTTAGAACCCTTACTTTGATTAAATTTGAGAATGGTGTCAAATTATAGAATCGTTACGTCCTCTCCAATGCTTAATTTTGGAAAGAAAAAAAAAAACAATTGCAAAGTGTTATAGGTTGGTGGACAAAGCAAAATACAACCACTAAAGTAGTTGCTCTTATACTCCATTTTAATAAATTGTTGCTTATAAAAGAAAACAAATATGTTTCTCTTATCCAGAAAATTGCTATGAATCATTCCAATTTTGATTTTATTTGAAAATTTTACGCTACACACATTACTTTCTTTTGTTATTTTGAAGCATGAGACAAGTGCTCTTTAATCCTAAGACTAGACTCTTAACCATTTCTACCGCCACACCGCACCCTATGCTTGAAGATTGGTTCCATCAGGCCATTCTTCAGCAGCTACAAATTGGTTCAATTTAGTGTAAATTGTCATTGTTACGAGGAGATCAAATTTCTTCAAATTCACATGATGGTATTGAGTTCACTACATTTAACCCCACGAATTTTAGGTCTACTACCTTTAGGATTAATAACTGTTATGAAAACAAGTTTTTTGTTTTGTTTTGTTTTGATAGGGTTATGAAAACAAGCTTCTTTAAGAAAAAAATGTTATGAAAAAAGCTAACGGTACGTTTCAGCCACACGTACAATACACCTGACTAAATTGAGTTCAGGTTGAGAGCTACAAATAACATGGTTTGTCAACCTTTTTTTAAGAGAGGTATATGGTTTGTATCTGTATTACATTAAAAAATTAATAAATATTGGATGTAACCTATGTTTTAGCAATGAGACTGGAAAAAATATGATATGATCGAGTTTTTGACCCTCTATTTCACAAAAATAAATAAAATATATCATAAATATATCAAAAATTAATATTGGATCTAGCATTTTTCATATAAGAGTGAATCATCAACTTTGTCCCTAAATTTTCACGGATCGGTCAAATTCATCCCTCAAATATGCGAAATATCTATTTAATCCATGAATTTGTTAAATATCAATCAATTTAGTCCTTCTGTTCAACATGATGGTTAACGGTGCTGACGTGACCGTTAACCTCTCACATGTCAGACACCACGTAGGCAGGGACTAATTTGACCGATAATAACAAACATTTCAAAGGACCAAATTGATTGATTTGCAGAAAATATTTTGGCTTTCTTCCCCAACTGGTTCTTTTATTCCCCAACGACTCTTTCTTCCCCAATTGTATAAAATTGGAACCCTAGTTACACAGTCTGCAATCTACACTCCAAAATTTCCTCCAATAATAAGTGGTCCAGTTCTTCCTCAATTCAAAAAAATTCAAATTCTAACTTTATCGTATTGAATCTGAAAGTCAAAATCCTCAAAATTTCTTGAAGCAAAACTATTGAAATTGAATATGAAATAATGGGGGTGGGAATATGGGAAAAAACAATTATCAAACTCGAGTTTCGTCTTCAAGATTGATGGAGAAGGTCCAGTCCATGGCTAAGGCCCTAACTATCAAATAGGCCATTTCTGTAATAATATTTCCATCAAATTAGTCCCTGAATTATTTCCCTATCAATTAAATAGATCCTTACGTTATATTAAAAACCAATCAAATATGTCCCTGAATTGTTTAAACAGATATCAAATTAATCCTTGAAGCATATGCGTACAAGATTATGTAAAAAAGCCAGAACACACAAATTGAAACTGAAATATTACATAGGCAATAATCATAGTTCATAAGTCATAATTCTGGAAAATTACATAGGCAAAAGCCACCCTACTATGGGGCATTAACAAGTCATAAGTCTTAATATTACAAGCCTAAATAAGTCATAAGTCTAAAGATAAGCAAAAGACTTCCATTGTTGGGAATACGAACACAGAAACTTGATAACGAAAAAACAAAAAAACGGACAAAAACAGGGTGAATACGAACACATGAACTTGATAAACTACATGAAAGATGTTACCTTTAACCACAGCCGAACACAGAAACTTCAAAAATGTGAGAACCGCCAGAGATGATGATGATTTTGGAGGGGTGAGAATGGAGAACGTTTTAGCGGGAAGGAGAAGGGTTAAGGACGTTTTTTATGTTTCTGAGTGAAATGTGAAGGAGGTATGAGTAAAGAGAGGGCAAAATGGGAAAGCAGAAAAAAATAAACTGAAAAGTGAAAAGTGAACTTTTTTCAATTCAATCAAATTAGTCCTTGAACACGTGGCTTCCTTCTTGCTACGTACAAGACAACACAACATGCAGGGTGACAGATTAGCATGGCTAATAGAGCACTTGGACGGAGGGACCTTTTTTATGGACGTTTGACAAATTCAAAAATTAAGTTAATATTTTACATGATTGAGAGATGAATTTAACCGATCCGTAAAAATTCAAGGATGAATTGGATGGTTCACTCTTCCATATAACAAACAAACTAAACAAAGGATAGTCATGTTCGGACCTGACTATCTTTAATCCTATCAAACAGATAGTCCAGGCCTATCAAACACAAGACATAAATTATTAAATAAAAAAGTTATTTTTTTGAAGGAACAGGTTGGGCTAGTCAATAACTCATTGAAATTATAAAGTCAAAACAAAAGAGCCACTGTGAAGCATGTTCTCGTTAGTAAAAGAGTCTACTTTTTAACTAGTACTTAACCACAAAATAACCTACTATATTGCTGCTTTTAAATACTTTCATAGGGTATATAACCTCCTATATTGGATGTTTTCTGGCACAGTGGCGTGGGCTATACAAGCTGGGGCCAATACTATTGGTTCAATTCCGCTGAAACTGGCTTAATTGTTCATTAGATGACCACTTTGGACATATTTAATCATCTACATGTGATGCGATGCATAAGAAATTATCGTTCATTCATGTTTTGATAACATTAGTTTGTCTAAGATATATATTAGGGCTTTGTGTTAGATAAACATGATTTTGAGTCAAGACATTGATTTTAGCCTATTTTACTAATTTATCGTGATCTTAGGATAACCGAGTGTAATAGTTGAGACCTTTAAATAGTGACAAAGAGTGGATTCGAAAATCTTGTTGGTTTTTAATTTCAAAGTCTATTTATTTTCAAAGTGCAAAACAAAGGTTGGTGCGGAGGGAAGGCCTCTTCACACCACCACCCACCATATCTACATCTTGGAGATAGGATTTGGAAATAGGAGGTGGGACACGTAGGTCAGGGGGCTTTTAGAGAGAAGTCACGGAAAATGTTTATGGATGTTTAAGTAACTAATGGATGTTTAAGTAATTTTCTAAAATGAATAATGGTACGAGTACCATTTTTTTAGTGAAAGAGTACGGATACCATTAAATCCACATTTTCTTTTAGTTATTAAATCTGCATTTGTTTTCATCAAATAACGGGTAGTTGTTATATAATATGAGAACTTCTACGGTACACTCACACATTTTAGTGTACCGGTACTCTTGTTTCACAAAATTTATAAAGTAACGATCATTTTTTTTAAAATAAAAAGCTATTTGTCAATATTTATATTTTAGAAAATATCATTTCATAAGAAGAAAAAAAACATCATTTCATGTTTATAGGGATCATATTAAAAAATTTACATTTTGTCATAAAAAATAATCAATATTCGTTGTTATGAGTAATAAAAATTCGTAAAAATTAAATTTTATTTCGTCGAAGCTCTTGATAAATAAAATTTAATTACTATAGTTGTCAATGATATAAAATAATTATTTTTCTTTAAAAAAATCAATTCATTTATTATTAATTTAAAAACTTGGGTGTACCATAGAAATTGTCATATAATATATGTTTATTTTACCAACATATATATCCTTCAGCTTACGTGGCAGATTTTTTATTTGCTGAGGTCAGTTGTATAAGTTTTCTTTCCATCCCTACACTTTTCTTGTAAAAAAAAACATGTATAGCCACTTTCACTTAATTTCAAGTGAACTGATTGGTTGTTGTTTTTAACTATTACGATTTTATGGTAATATATTTAAAAAATTTACCAAAATAATAATAAATTATTATCACCACTTAAAGGTTTAATAGTATGTAAATATATAAAAAAAATAAAAAAAAATATGTGCATGCATGTCTATCCATTTCTTGATATATACATTACTAGCTTTCCTAATGCCTAACTAATTCAGTTACATTCCGTTATAAGCAATAACGGAAACTATGTACACCAAGCTAACTTCCCAAACTATAAAGTCCTAAGCCAATTGCTAACACTTCCCAAACTATTATTATAATTACGTACTCTTCTGATTCCTAATTGCTAGTGCATTATATTCCAAGATTTGCAACAAAACAAGCTCGTCGTCTCATGTATGTTCTTATTGAGAGCTATTTGAAGAATTAAAGAACTGAGCAAGAATTTGATTCTCTGGGTGAAAAAACTTTGCAGATTGCATGGTGTTAAGTCTTGATTTAACATCATCTTAATAGCAGCGAGGTACGTCATCTTGGTTCAAATTGAAGTTGTCAACTTAGTCAGGTACGTGAACTTGATTGAAGTTATAGTGTGTGTGTGTGAGAATTCTTTATTATTTCTTTTATATTGGTCTATCACTTTCATTCGTTAGGGTCCACATAGAATTTTGTGATTTGTACTGTTCGTTTAAGTTTTTATCTTAATAATGGATTGAAAAATCTGAATTCAAGGTCAAGTTTATATTTGTTCATAACTAGTATAGTATATATGTTTATTAATAAAAAAAATTCTACTATGCTAGTTCGTACATTGAATTGTTATGAAAAAATCCAAAAGTTGTGTCTTTTTGCGACTATGAACTATTGTTTTCTGCCATGCAGATGCAGTGTTAAATTCTGTATATTGATATTATTTTCTTTTTCTTTTCCTTTCTTCTTTCATTTCTTTAGCAATTTTTTAGTCTTATTGAGTTAATGTACATATAGTGTACTTCACATGGTCGATTTGTTTATTTATATATTAGTAATATTATATGTTTTGGTGTTCAATTTGGGTTTGAATTGCAAGTATATAAGATTGCATAATGACATATTTCAGGTAAAATATAAATGGGGTGTGTCAACAGTAAGACACAAAAAGGTGGACGACTTCCCAGGCAACGGGATCCAGCAACTCTTGCATCACAGACTGCTTGTATGTCTATCGGTTAATCCAATGAGATTATGTTAATTAAGCTTTAATTAATTCTTGTATATTTCTAAGATAAGATTGTGAGTTATTTTTGCTAGACAGTTTTTTTTAAAGGATATTTTCGGTAGACAATTCAATTTCTTTAGTTTATATAGTTTTTTTTTAAAAGATTTAGTTTATATAGTTATAAATGGTGGACATGTAAAACGGGTCTATCTTGTACTCTCTTGAACCCTTTTTCTTTGTCAATCTAGACTGTGTCATAATTGTATTTTTTTGGTGAAGGGCATAAGCTATAGGGCCCAAAATTATATTTATTATTATTATCATTATTAATTTCATTGATAAGTAGTTTCAAACTTTTTACATGCTACATTCTTTAGCTCATAAGAATATTCTTGTATATAAAAATAAGACAATATTACAAATTGCATTTCATTTTGTGAGCAGCAGAAGTAAATGTTGTTTTCCCATTTTCTAATAAATTGCTTGCAATTTCCGGGAAAAAAAACTCATTTTTGATAAATCCGCTTAGCAAGCCGTGCTAGTTAATTTAAGAAACAAAGTTTAGACTTGTTGGTTCATATGTATTGGTGTCTCAATTTAAATGGATGGGACAATCGTATTTTGTTAGTTATTAAGAAATTTTTATGTATATGTCAAAAAAATCTGTATGTATTAAGTGATGCATTTTTGGTTTTCCAGTCTCTCACAATGATGTTGAAGCATTAGCAGACCTTTTTAAGAGCATCAACAATTCACTTGTCGCAAATGGAAAAATAAGCAAGGTACGTACTACTATACTATATATATTATATTATATTATAAATTTAATTTCTGCACAGGCTTTTTCTACAAATTATATTGTATATATAAGCTGTTGCATATATAGTCCAAGTAAAGTGATAATGTCATCTAATCTAGTTAACATTTTGGTTTGATTGTTTGTTCTTCGATCACATGGAACTTGTAGCCCTTAATTAATGCGATTATTTGTGTTTTTTATGTGTAGGAAGAATTTAAATCAGCAATGTTCAAAAATAGTGAAAAGGAACATAGATTGGCAGATCGGGTACTATACTCTTGCTTTCTTAATAATAACTATACTACTATTTTTTATGCCATTCATATTGTGAACTAACCTTTTAATTAAATTGAAACCTGCAGATGTTTGATCTATTTGATGTCAAGAAGAAAGGAGAGATTTATTTTGATGACTTCGTTAGATCACTAAGTCTCTTCCACCCAGATACATCACTAGAAGCCAAGATAGATTGTAAGTTAAAATTTGAGGTCTCCATTCATTGTGTTAGATTTCTATATTATTAATTTTTAATTTATTGGTATTATGTTAAGTGTGGAAATCAAATTATTGATCTTCTTATCAATGTGACTTTGTTATTGTGATGCAGTTACATTTAGGCTCTATGACTTGAATAATAATGGCTTTATAGAGCGAGAAGAGGTAAATATTATTGAATGTTGTTATTTGTTTGTTCATAGACCTTCAATAAAAATGAATTAAATTAAATCTATTCAAAAGTGATAATTTTGGTTGTCCTCCTTCTAATTTGATAGGTCAAGCACATGGTCATTACAACTTTTGACGAGCTTGAACTTGGTGTTAATGATGAGGCAATAGAAGCAAATCTAGACAAGGTGTTATGTTTGTGATTTTTTTATTCTTTCTTTTCTTCACAAATTTCTTGACTAGAAGCAGTTCTAACCAATTGAATAAAATAATTAATTAGTTTGGTATTGTATTTTTCTGGCCAGACATTCTTGGAAATGGACCAAAACAAAGATGGTCAAATAGACATTGATGAGTGGCGAAGCTTTGTTACTCAAAAACCAAATATGATTAAATTCATGACTATACCCGACCTACGGTATGTGCAAGATTATTTTATGAATATACTTTTTTTTTATATATATGTTGATGTTGAAACTATAGTTTAATTTACTTGGTTATTACTGTCATTAATTAATGCAGGAAGATAACAACCTATTTCCCAAGTTTTATAGTCAATACAACCATGGATGATGATCAACAAATTGGACGCTCAACTTCAACCGCGCGCAATGCTCAACCTGAATGCTCAACTTCAGTGGATCATGGTCATCCTGAATGCGCAACTTCAACCGCGCATGATGCTCAACCTGGAGGATGCTCAACTTCAGTGGATCATGGTCAACCTGAAGGCTCTACTTCATCTGCACATGATCCTGGATGCTCAACTTCAACGCGCGTAGATGATGCTCCACTTGCTTGAGAGCACAAAAACTTTAGACTTTGCAATTATTGAAAGAATTAGATGCATTGAGAGTTTTTGTCTTTTGAAAAAGGCATATTGAGTAGCTTCTTGAAAACTTTTACGAAGCTTTTTATACATGAATCCCTCTTCCAAACTCTATGTGTGCCTTTTGTGTTTTCATTTTTCTAATTCTTGTAATTGCTCGTGAGTTACATAGCTTTCTGCATTTAATTTTCTGAGTTTCTTCTTTTATATATATAACATAGTAATTTCATACTACTTGTAGCTTTTATATATTACACTTTTGGATAGTTTGTCTCATCCACAACTTTCGTTCCATTTTTACAAAACTACAATTTTTAGAAGTGAAATTTGGTCTTAAGCTTGATAATGTGACAACTGAAGTGTTTGTGTCACGTGAGTGGAATATACTTTGTCATTTAGGTATATATTTATGTGGCAAGTAAATTTTTAGTTATGTATTCTTTTTTCATAAAAAAACTGCTAGTTAAAATTAAAAGATACTGATATGGATATTATATATTATATCCACCTATAGACATCCTAGTCATGTACCTTTGATACTGCTCTATATTTCTTTGAAAAATGAAGAGTACCTTGATCCCCTTTTTTTAAACTTCCAAAAACTACAAAACTACAGTCTACAATGATTCACTCACATTTTTTTATAGGTACTCACATTTTTATTTCTTCTTGCATGCGTTCTCATATTTTTCTTTCTTTACCTACGACCGAAGAATCCACTTCACTTTGTTTAAGTGTTCATCATAAAGCCCTCTCATGTCAAGTTGAACCATAAAGCTAGGTTGGGCCTCCAACTGTTTAAATAATGGGACGAGCTCATATTTATAACCATTTTAGGTATCAAAGTCAATCTAGAAGAAAAAGAAAATGATGAATAAAACGGTTTGTTTGGGGATATAATATCCCTTGCAATTTCGGTGACTTGTGAGGATAGTAAAAAGAAAAAAAAAATTCAAATTGTAACTGATCTTATTGTATCAGGGAAAGCATGAAAAACTACCTAAGCACATTATGTGAATGAGTGAGCGACTTGATTAATAATCCGTTGTAATTTTCATTTTACAAATAACAAGCAACAGACTAAGTTAAGACCAATAAATATGATCCAAACCGCAGTGTTATCAACTCTAGCATTGTGTGAAACAATTTATAGGGTCCAATTTGTTACTTTTGGGAACTAATCAAAATCGTCTAAAGGTCTTTCATTGCGAATAAGTCTCTATTTTTTATTTGATTTTAATTTTGTAACAAGAAAATTGTGTCTCTCTTTACCGGCACATCAATGATCCGATGAATCCGAACATCCAAAGTAAATCAATTAAATTGATCCAATAAAAATATATAATATATGAGAAAAAAAGATATTTTAAAAAAAATCTTGTAAACTTTTAACAATGTCAACACAATGAACCAAACTAACGAACTCGTTCTTTATCAATTTAATTTGGTTCAAACTTCAAGAGAAGAGATTGTAAAAACTGAACCAAATAGACTTTGATTGAGTCGAAATTATCTCTCTCCTAAAATTGGAGCCAAATCAACTCATTATATTCTTAGTTTGGGAGTTTCGAGGGGAGAGGAAGGAAAGGCTTTGGAGAAAATTATCTCTCTCCTTAATGATCTACATATAATAACTATATAATAACTATGTCTCAAATATCATGTATTTAAATTCTTAAAATTACAAATATTACTCTTTTCAATATAAAATTGCTACATGTAAGTTACTTAATGTGTGTATATGTCAGAGCACAAGCTAGCAAGCACCATTAAAAAAATATCTTGCATGGTGCTCCGCTTAGATCAGTTGTGCACGTTAGAACAAGCTGAGTATATCAGGTAGAAGCCCATTTTAATCTTCCAACTTTACATGAACAAAATAAATAAAAGTACTGTTGTTTCTCTCGGGTGATTTCTCTATGTGATAGGGCGTGGATCCTATATGCTCTAGAACTTTTTTTTTTTTTTAGTAATAAACTAGTTATTTATTGATTTTCAACAAAAAAATTATATTGGACAAATAATCTCTAAATTTATTTTTCTTTCTCTTACGGAGAATACATCCGTGGCTTCAATGGTATTGGCAATTCCAATAGTCTCCATGCTGAAATTATGCCTTTGATGCACTCAAATTGGTCTAAAAAAGTATATGAGTTAAGGGATATATACTAATGGAACACGCATATATACTAATGGATCCTCCAACTGGGTTGTGTTGTTGTATTTGCTTCATATGATGGGTGTGATGAATGTTGCTTACCCATGTGATTTTTGTCTTTTTTGTGTTTTGTTTGCTTTGTTTTTTTTATCTCATCTCATGTAACCAAAAACTTTATTTTTTCCACATTAACTTTTTTGAGTGAATTTCACATGGATACACAACATGGTAATGGATAAGCTGTAAATATTTAAATCTTAATTTTAAATCTTAACATGGTTGTGCTAACAAGTGCCCTAAGGACAATGGTTAAGGAATCTATTAGTAGAATCTTTACTTTTATTTTAGTACTTTAACCGATTCCCCAAAGAAACTAGTTAGCATTATCCGTAAATAGATGCAGTTCCACGTAAAGGTATCTTAATTGAACAAACAAATCGTGTTTATCTCGTTAATTTAAAAATAAATATCTCCAACATAAAATAACTCCCGTAATTTAATAGAGATGTACTAATATACTAAAATTTTAGTCTTGACTATATTTATGCACGATTAGATATGACCACTAGAGTATGTGTGATGCAGTGGAATGCAATTGTTCATCACTGAAACTAGTGAAATAACTTCAAAGATATTCCAACATTTATGTGAGTGTTGTTTCAATGAGGTTTGAGGTTTTTCTCAAAATGAGAGTCTTTACCTTTTTTGTTGTTAGGGGTGACCTCTTTTATATGATGATGTCACACGCATGTGGAATCGTAGGACTTCGCAACTTAATTTAGTTGTCCATAGTTCATATATAGACTAGTTCTTTGTTGATCTTGTAAACCTTAAAATTGAACTTTTACCGAGATTTAAATAACTTGTAATTATACTGTATATAAAGAGAATGCAAATTTTAAGAGTGATTTTTTCACTACCAATCATACTCTTAAACAAATTAATCTAAAATTTATGGTTACATATCCTTTTTATGAAAGGAAAAGTTGATCCATGAAGGTCTAAAATGGTATTTATCCTTACTTATCTCATTCAAAACTTTCCTTTCAGATCATCATATCGTTGTACACATACCAAGATTTCATTATGTATTATGTTAAATGTAGCAATGGGCTTGTCGTTAAGAATATCGACAACATACTTTTTTAGTTTTAACACTAAAAAGTTGTGGCTTTCTACAAAGCACACAACTTTGACCAAAAATATTTTCTGTTATGGTTGTTCCGACATCTTGAAATAAGAATCAATACTCAGTTTCATTTATTAAATTAAAATACTTATTCTCAATATATACTATGAAATGCTTATAAATAATATATATACTAGTAAATATACTTACTCGTTCAACCCCAATATCTTAATATATACTATGTCAATAGAGTAAAACACATAAACAACACTTTATTAACTTGTAAACAAAGATAAAATGATTTAATTTATATACATCGATATTGTAATATTTAACTTGTAAACAAAGATAAAATGATTTAATTTATATACACCGATATTGTAATATTTTTTACATATGTATCTCATTAAATCACTTTATAACATCATAGTTTTTGGTTTGTTCTAAAAACATTGCAAACATTTTTTTTGTCGTAATTTTATTTGATTACGTGTAAAAAGAATTAGTTATATCATCAATGTATATGAATTAGTCTCAAAATAACACTATCATCATATTATAATATGATATATTTGTTATTAATTTTAAAATTTAATAATTTATATATAAAAAAAATAGACACTTACCACATAACTACGGACAACAAAGACAACAAAATAAAAATAAATTGGGACCTCATCTTATATAGAATCACCGTTGAATTGGCATGGCAAAAAACGGACTTCATCCCAAGTACCTTTAAGAGTTTGAATAAAAACTAAATATTTTATTTAAAATAGTAATTACTAATTATAATCGAATATCATGAATATCATTTAAAACCCCCTCAAGTAGATAGCTACCCGTCTAGTAATTATTGTACAAATAATTCAGAGTCATTTTACGAATTGGCATTGGTAGAGACTTAAAAATATCTGCTCCTCTGATGGTTCTAACTTAGATACATACATATTCTAATTTCAAGTGAGTGGACAACTTATTTCGAGGTGCATAGCTAGATTATGTTGTCGACAAAAACTTAACACACGAAGTCTATGTGCTCCCTGAAAATAATTAACCACATGTTTAGATGTTATAACTTCTACACCTTGAAATAATGAATTAATTAAAGAACATTGTATTCTTATATAAACTTAACATTTCCTCCCAAATCTAATTTCGACGATTACGATACTCATGGTTAACCATCGAACAATTTCATTTTCAAACTCAAATATTTCATACTCAAATTGAAACAATTTTATCAAACAAACTCAAATTAAAACATATCTTAATCCCAAAATACATTTATACATCTATCAAACAAACTTCTTCAATGCGTACTTAAATATTTCACACTCAAATCTAGATAATGTCATCAAACAAAATAAAATTAAACATTTCTCCATCTTGAAATACATTCATCAAACAGATTTCATCAATGCATCAATCAAACAAACTAAAATCAAAACATAATCAAAATATGATTACAATAATTTATACTAAAATTAAACAAATCCATGTAAACTCAAAATGATAGTTCACCATAAAATAAAATAAAAACACTGTCACACTCACTATGAACATTATGCTCTTCCAGCAGCTTCGTGCATTGCCTTCTTCCTTTCAATTTTCATTGAACACATCAATCATATCTGCAACATTATATTCTTCCAATAGCTCTTTTAATGTTTGTTAACCATAATAAGTAAATGCATAATTTAAATACATAAATTACATTGTAACTATGTAACTCTTTGTTCTTATATGTGTTTTTTTTTATTAGATTTTTATTATGTTAAAAGTAATGAACACATAACTAAAAAAATTGTGCAAATCATTTTTATGAGATGGAAAAAATGCATTAAGAACTACCAACTTATTAAATTTCTTTTAAAAAAAAGTTAAGATACTACATTGTACACATACCAATATTTCATTATGCATTATGTTTCGAGCTTAAAGAGTTGTTTTAACAGTGAAACGTTGTGACTTCTTGCAAAGCACACAACTTTGATCAAAAACATTTTCAGTTATGGTTGTTCCGACATCTTGAAATAAGAATCAATACTCACTTTCATTTGTTAAATTAGAATACTTATTCTCAATATATACTACGAATTGCTTATAAAAAATATATATACTAACAGATATACTTTTTTTTGTTGAAAAAGTATTAGAAAACATACTTACTCGCTCAACCCCATTCTTAAAAGATTTCAATTCCTGTCAAGAGAGTAAAACACATAAACAACACTTTATTAGCTTCTAAACAAAGATAAAATAATTTAATTTATATAGATCGATATTGTAATTTTTTTTACATATGTATCTAATTAAATCACTTTATAACATCATATTTTTAGGTTAGTTATAAAAACATTGCAAACATTTCTTTTGTCATAATTTTATTTGATTACGTGTAAAAAGAGTTAGTTATACCATCAATGTATATGAATTAGACTCAAAATAATATTATCATTTAATGATAATTTATATAAAAAAGGTAGATATTTACCGCATAACCACGAACAACAAAATGGAACCTCATCTTGTAGAATCACCATTGAACTGAAAAGTAAAAAACAGGCTATCCAATAATCTTTTAGAGTTTGAATAAAAACTATATTAGCTCTCAATGCAAATAAAATACAAAAGTAAATATTTTATTTAAAATAGTAATTACCAATTGTAATTGAATAACATTTAAAACCCACTCGAAAAGATAGTTTTTCGTCAAGTAATTATTGTACAACTAATTCTAAATTACTTTACGAATTGACATTGGTAGAGACTTAGAAATATTATGCTGCTCTGACGGTTCTAACTTAGATACATATTCTAATTCTAAGTGAGTGGACCCCTCATCTAAGATGTATAAATAAATTATATTGTCGACAAAAACTTAACACACGAAGTCTACTGCTCTCTGGAAATAATTAACCACATAGTTAGAAGTTATACAACTTCTACACCTTTGAAATAATAAATAAATTTTAAGAAAATTGTATTCTTGTATAAACTTAACATTTCTTCCTTTTAGCGATACTAAATTTCGACGATTACGATACTCACCGTTAACCATCGAACAATTTAATTTTCAAACTCAAATATTTCATAATCAAATTGAAACAATTTCATCATACAAACTCAAATTAAAACATATCTTAATCCCAAAATACATATATACATTCATCAAACAAACTTCATTGATGCGTACTCAAATATTTCACACTCAAATCTAGATAATTTCATCAAACAAACTAAAATTAAACATTTATCCATCTTGAAATACATTCATCATCAAACAAAGTTCATCCATGCATCAATCAAACAAATTAAAATCAAAACATAGTCAAAATACGATTACATTCATCTATCTTACAATTAAGTCAATTCATATAAACTCAAAATGATAGTTCACCATTAAAAAAAACACCATCACGCTAACATTAAGTTCACTAGATTTTTAGTATGTTAAAAGTAATGAACACATAACTAAAAATTTATGCTTGCGTGAAAAAAATCATTTCTATGAGATGAAAAAAATGTATCAAGAACTACCAACTTATTAGATTTCTATTAAAAAAAAGTAGGGTACTACATTGCACACATACAAATATTTCATTATGCATTATGTTGGATGTATCAATTGGATTGTCGTTAAAAATGTCGACAAGCGTGTCTCGATTTCCTTTATTTTAATAGTGAAAAGTTGTGATTTTTTACAAAACAAACAACTTTGACCAAAAACATTTCCAACTATGGTTGTTCCGGCATCTTGAAATAAGAATCAATACTCAATTTTATTTGTTAAATTAGAATACTTATTCTCAACATATACTATGAAATGCTTATAAAGTATATATATATACTAACAAATATACATTTTTTTTTGTTGAAGAAGTACTAGAAAACTTATTTACTCACTCAACCCCATTTTTGGAAGATTTTAATAACTGTCAATAGAGTAAAACACATAAACAACACTTTATTAGCTAGTAAACAAAGATAAATTAATTTAATTTATATACATCGATTTTCTAATCTTTTTTACATAAATCACTTTATAACATTATATTTTTAGGTTAGTTCTAAAAACAAAACATAACAATTTTTTTGTCATGATTTTATTTGATTACGGTAAAAAGAGTTAGTTATACCATCAATGTATATGAATTAATCTCAAAAGAACATTATCATCATATTAAAATATAATATAATTGTTATTAATTTTAAAATTTAATGATAATTTATATATATAAAAAACGTAGACACTTACCACATAATGACGGACAACAAAATAAAAACAAATTGTGACCTCATCTTGTGGAATCACCGTTGAATTGGCAAGGCAAAAAACATGCTCCATCTCAAGTACCTTTTAGAGTTTGAATAAAAATTATATTAACTTTCAATGCAAATAAAATATAAAAGTAAACAATTTATTTAAAATAGTAATTACCAATTGTAATCGAATAGCATTTGAAACTCACTCGAAAAGATAGTTATCCGTCACGTAATTTTTGTGCAAATAATTCAGAATCATTTTACGAATTAACATTGATAGATACTTACAAATTTCATGCTCTTCTGATGGTTTTAATTCAGATACATTTTTTAATTCCAATTGAGTGGACACCTCATTTCGAAGATGCATGTGTAGATTATGTCGTCGATTAAAACTTAACACACGAAGTCTACGTGCTCTCTGAAAATAATTAACCATATAGTCGGATGTTATACAACTTCTACACCTTGAATTAATGAATTAATTTAAGAACATTGTATTCTTATATGTAGTTATGTATCTTTCAGTTAGACCAACATCAGGAGCAAGTACATGAGTGATATTTCCTACGACATATGCTACTACTTCAATATTAAAAAAACATCTCTCATATTGTCATAAGATGAACATCCTAAATCCATCAGTGCTAAAAGATGTTATAGCCCACATAATTCATGTATTGTTTAATTGAACTCAGTTTTAAATTTTTTGGATCGGCAAGTTGGAACCAAGTGGTTTGTAGATTATGATGAATCGTAACAATAAAGTAAAACAAGCATCCACCGAATGGCAAACATATAAGCAAACCTAAAAAAAATCCTCAAATTATCAGTGCAATGCACCCACATCTATTTTAGTTAACTAATGATTAAAATTTATGTCGACTTTTGTATATTTTGCTTTATTTCTCACAATTAAAAAATAATTAAAAATATAAATATAAAAAAAATAGATACCATGGAATCTATTCAATCATACTCATTATCAATTATGATGGTTTCAAATTGTCCGTTTCTATTACTTTGTGATACAAAATATCTTTTAAACAATTTATGATAAAGTAAAAATAAAATTTATAATTTATAATATTAATAAATTATATTGGAATGAACATTAATATATTTTAATTTTGCAGTCCCAAAAATGATTAGTCTAAATACAAATTTTAAGACATAGAATAATATATTAAAGAACTTAGCCAAATCATCTTTGTCATGAGAACATAGGTAAAATTTAAATATTCAAATCATCAAACCTACATTAAAAAATATATTCATCATCAAAAGTCATGACAAAGGAAAAAATACTTAACTTTTTAATGTGAAACAATTTAACTTACTCATAAATCAAATAATGAACTCTTAATGCATGGAAAAGACGAAAAAGCAAACAACCATGAATATCCGATAGGTTGTGCTAGAAGGGTAGAATCGTCTCTCAACGAACTCAAAAGGAATGATCAAAATGGTGCGTGACACAGTTGGTATAGCAACATTCCAAAAATCTTTCTTCCTATTATCCACGATCGCAAGATTTTTTTTGTCAACATACGCGACAAAAAATGACAAGATAATATTCAACAGAAAAAATCTATTGACAATAGTCTCGATTATAGCAACATATATTGGTAGTGGTGTTTTGAATCTCTTCAGATATAGTGAAATAAAACAGGTATCAATGGAGAGAACACCTAGAAAATACTGCAGCATCCTGCAAATAAACAAAATTTGAATAATAACTTTAATAAGTTTGATAAAAAAAATGATATACATGTTAGATGATAAAAAATGAAAATAAAAATTAAGATAGTAAAACGAATATTTAAACACTCTATACTAGAGGAATGTGTCAAGTCCTTTAACACACAAACAACAACAAAAACACAACTCATCAAAA
Source organism: Medicago arabica (assembly GCA_946800305.1). Lineage (NCBI taxonomy): Eukaryota > Viridiplantae > Streptophyta > Magnoliopsida > Fabales > Fabaceae > Medicago > Medicago arabica. Next base: position 52,301,001 of record OX326968.1, read on the forward strand.
ACAACACTTAAATTTGTCTAAAGGAAGGTCTTTCAAGTAGTATATGTTACACTCACATACTATCCACTTAGTATGTATATCATGTTGATATTTTGACATACCATTATCATAATGAGATAGCGGTGATAAAAAAGTATATAGGTAGTGATTGAAATTTTCATTTGTCTCATAATATTAAGAAACAAATGTGTGTCATTAACCAATTATATTACATAATGTCAAGTGCACAAATGAATTCTTTTGGATCCCCCGACTAAGTTGTGTTGTTGTATTTGCTTCATATGATAGGTGCGATGAATGTTTCTTACCCTTATGATTTTTTGTTTGCTTTGTTTTTTTATTTCATATCATGTAACCAAAATCTTTATTTTTTCCACACTATTTTTTTGAGTGAATTTCACATGGATACACAACATGGTAATGCATAAGTTGTAAATATTTAAATCTTAACTTTTAAATAGATGACAATTATCTCAATAGATAAATGAATATATGCAGTTCCACGTAAAAGTTATCTTAATTGATCAAACAAATCGTGTTTATCTCATTAATTTGAAAATAAACATCTCCAACATAAAATAACACCCCAAAATTTAATAGGGATGTACCAATATACTAAAATTTTAGTCTTGACTATATTTCTCCACGATTAGATATGACCGTTAGAGTATGCGTGATGCAGTGGGATGCAATTGTTCTTCACTGAAGCCTAGTGAAATAACTTCAAAAATATTCCAACATTTATGTGAGTGTTGTTTCAATGAGTTTTGATGTTTTTCTCAAAATAAGAGTCTTTACCTTTTTTGTTGCTGTGGGTGACCTCTTTTATATCATGACACACGCATGTTGAATCGTAGAACTCCACATCCTAATGTAGTTGTCGATAGTTCATATATAGACTAGTGCTTTGTTGATCCCGTAAACTTTAGGATTGAACTTTGACCAATCTTAAATAACTTGTATTTATACTATATATATATATATATATATATATTACTAATTTTTTTCTTTCAAATATTTTTTTAGTATCCAAATAATTTTTTTAATACTCGTGAATTTTTATTAGAAAAATCCTATCAAAAGAGACGTAGTAACAAGAAAATGTTACATATATATAAACACAAATGAAGAAAATTAAATAGTAAATAATTAATCACATCATTCAACGAGAAAGTCTTAGATTGGTACAATCCCAAATCAAAATATTCTGGGCACACTCAAATAACATAGAAAAATTTAAATGAAAATTAAATTAAATGATATTAATTGATGTGACTGATTTGTTTTTGTTTTAATTTTTTCATTCTACGTGAGTGTGTCTAAATCTTTTTGATTTGGGGTTGTGACTATATTATATTTTCTATCAACATCATTAAACAAATTTTTCTTAAAAAAAAGATTTATATGAGTGTGTCTAAACTCTTTGTATTTAGGTGTGTCCTTAACTAAGTATTTCTCCCTAAATATTTGTTTACTAAGACTATGTTTGGATTGATGGAATTTTTTTTTTTTTGAAGAAACTAAAATGAATATATAACCACATCAATGGTCTTCCTAACACAAGATGTGTTTAGGAAGAAACACCAAAGTCAAAATGAAGAATTTACAATAATTACAAGGCCTTAGCCTACACTACCAAAGAACCAGAAGAACACCAACAAAATTAGCCTATGCCTAGAATTATAAGTGGACTGAGCCACCATCCATGATAATTAAAGGGTAGAGTTGCATACTTCCCCTTCAACCACTTAAATGTTAGCATCTTAATCCTGTCCACCGCCTGGATCGATGAAATGTGATGAAGTGGAATGGAATGGAGTGGTAACTAATGATGTTCCATTGTTTGGATTTATTAAAAATGAATGGCGTGGAATGGTATACAATGGAACTCATTCCATCCCTCCATTAAATCCTTCAATATTCTTTCCCCCCCAATTTAGGGTGTATCCAATGGAATGGAACTTTATAATTAAAATATTACTATTTTATCTCTATCCTAATCCATCTTCCTCTCCAATTTGTTCATTCTCATGTTTCTTCTTTTGCTTGGTGCATAAGAAAAAATATCCTTCTTGCACTGTTACAAACAAACATCTCTGTTTTAATAATATTGAGTACTAGTCAATACAAACTATAATCCTTCTCCACTGTTATGAAAAAATTCATGATTAATCACTCTTACATAGATAAAACGAAGACACAATTATATGATAAAAACCCTGCTCATTTGTCATGTTTACTGCATCTTAACCCAAGTTTCTGCTATGCTTGTTTTTTTTAGTTAAAACTTTGCTATGAATCCCTTTTTTTTTGTCTATTCTTCTTTTTTATTTTGCTATAAGGTGTTTCATTTTTATTTTTCTCCTGATTTGGTGGATTTTTTTAGTATTAAGAAGAAAAACAAAATTTTCTCAATTTCTTGCTTCAGTCTACTCTGTATATTTTGTTGTCTTAATTGAGTACTTTTTTATTCCATTTCTTTTGTAGAAAAACAAAATTTAGTAATATTTTTTTTACATAATAATAGTATTTTTTAAATAAGGGTAAAAATATAATTAAAAAATTATAACTTCTTCCATTCCATCTATTTTTCAAACAATGGAACAGAAATATTTTACAACATATCCAAACAATGGAATGAAATCTTTATTCCATTTTGCTCCATTCCACTCCATTTCCATTCCTCTCTGTTCTGTTCCGCTCCGTTTTGTTCCATCAATTCAAACATTCCACTCCGTTTTGTTCCATCAATTCAAACAGAGCCTGAGTGTTTCTTCCTTAAGTATTTGTTTGTAGTGACCATGGAGTATTAATTTTTTTTTTTTAGGGATTATTAAATAATCTAAAAAAACGTGAAATCATTGCATTTGCACCCGTTTAGATAAGTGAGAATGTGAGATGTCAAGGAGTAGGTAGGTTCTTACCATCATATTTCCATTCACAAATGAAATCAAATCTAAACAACATAAATCCAAAACAGTATTTTGGCACCTTACCCATTTCATACAAGACACACCTAAGAATTAAGATACCATTAATACCATCGACATTCCTCATTAATCAACACCATTATCTCCGAATTTCCCTCTAATTTATTATTAAGGTACCGCGTTATTAAACTTTAATATTAATAATTTCATTCACACTTTCCATTTTTTTCATTATTCGTCTAATATTTCTTGTGTTATTTTGTTTTAGGGTTTGTGTTAGGGTTTTCAATTTCCAACATTCAAACTCGAAATCGAACGGTGATTCATTATGTTAGGGGAAGTTCAGCTTCAACCTCCACCAATTCAGCAAGACCCTAGCGATTCCGATCCTTTACTCGCTCATCAAGATGAGGTTGAAGATGATGAATCCCATGGAAGTGGAAATTCGAATGAGATTAAGGATCAAGAAGATATTGAAGCTGGGTCACTACCTTGTTGTCGAATTTGCCTCGAATCCGATTCTGATCCAGGTGAATTTTCCTTTTCAGTTTTATGCCAATTTTTTAGAATTTTTGGGATTTTTAAATTGTGAATTGTGGGTGTGAGAATTTTTTGTGGGTTGTGTGAATTTTTCGCCTTTATGTGATTTGGATGATTAAAGTAAGGAATTTTTTCGGATGGGGTAAGATTAAAATATGAACCGTTGAATTGGTATCAAGATTGGTGGCATTTTGATCAGATACTGTGGTTTTGGCATTTTGTTCTTAAGATATGAATAGTGGCTATGGTTGTTATGTAAAACAGATAAGCTTAAGATTTTCATTTTAGTTTTATAGGCTTTTGGAAAGTTTTTACTTTTTGACAATGTTTATCACTTGCCGTATCTAATGGAAGGTGAAATTGGATAACTTGGCTATCTTTGTATGTTCATGTTGTGTTTCATTGTGTAAATGCAATTTTTCGACATACTTTAATTTTAATTCTAAGTTGATAAAAGGAACCTCTTGATGTGTATGGAATAAACTAGGCTGTAGGAAAGCAGGAAACTATTGTCATTCAATTTCAAAGGTTTTTTGTTGAGTGCCTTCCATTTCCACGTGCTAGATGTTTGGAAAGAAACACCAACATTTTCAATGCAGACACTTCTTGTTTTCAGCATAAATCAATGTCGTGGTTAGAAGAACTTGAATTATCTTCTGTGTTATGCTCAGCGACGGACCCATGTTTGCAACTATGCTGTCCATGACCATCGCATCATTTCTCATTTAACATGTTTATATATGTCTCATGCATAAATTTAGCACCACTGCTAGAAGAGAAAAGGCAACATATGCACCACCTCTGGCCTTTAGTTGTTAACAAACTACCACAAAATCATTATATATACTGTATATTATAGGGTTGAGATAGACCCAACCCAAATTCCAAGAGTTATATATAAATAAATTTTGCCTTCACTATACAAAAGTTCTGGGTCTGTCACTGGTTATGCATGAAGAATGTTAATGATAGATTGATGAATAAGTTTTTTGTGCTTTTCTCATTGATACCATTATATCCTATTACATGGCGCATAGCCTGTTGAATTAATTAGATAAATGCTACTTGATAGTAGAAAAATACAATTTGGTAGTAGTACGTGTTTCCCTAAACCTACTTTTTGTTTGGTTTCACAGAGGACGAGTTGATATCTCCATGCATGTGCAAAGGAACCCAACAGTTTGTTCATCGTTCATGTCTTGATCACTGGCGCTCAGTAAAGGTAAATGTTTTGATGCTTAATTTAACTGCTAGTTTTTACTGTTTGAGATCAAATGACAATTACATAAACTGTTTATTTTGGGCTTCATAGGAAGGATTTGCCTTTTCACACTGCACCACCTGCAAAGCCCAATTCCATCTTAGAGTTGAAACATATGAGGACAACTCTTGGCGTAAAATAAAGTTCAGACTTTTTGTGGCAAGGGATGTTTTCCTTGTTTTTCTGGCTGTACAAACTGTGAGTATTTTCAACATTATATCCATTTCATATTGAATGATCAAATTTGCATTGCTTCTATTATTTCGATTTTAAGTCAATCTCTTTTTAAACCATCCTTATGGGCGTGTTATTTATTATATCAATTCTATCCTACACTGATTATCATGGTGAAATGGTACTTGCTTTAAGAGCTCTTTTTCAGAGACAATATGATGTTTATCTTGTGCGATTGCTAAACTGAACTTTTATGTCAACATTTGAGTAACTTAGTATCTATAGTTATTGAAAACAAAATGTCTGTATTCCATGAACCTCAGAACAATTAGATATAGAAGTTGTGATTGTGCTGGTATCAGGTTGGTAAAGAGACACCCATGCCACAGTATTGGTAATTTTAGACCTCTCAGAAATTCTTTTAATGGTATTTCTAGTTTTGTTTTTTATAAAATTTGATTCCGGTTTGATCTAGTTGTTTTGACATATCTTGTCATATAGTCTAATGTTCGCGTGGGGGTTACATAGGAAGTGCCTTATTCATTATTATTTACTTATTTTCCAGGTGATTGCTGCTATTGGTGGCTTTGCGTACATCATGGACAAAGATGGGAACTTCAGGAACTCATTTGATGATGGGTGGGATAGGATACTGTCAAAGCATCCTATACCATTTTACTATTGTATTGGTAAGCTGGCATGCGTCCACCGGAGTTGTTTGCTTTAACCAATGTTCTCCTCTGCATGTGTACTTGGTATTTTGCCATGAAATTTTCTGAAATTAGGGGACCATAGTTTTCGTCGATATATTCCTTGTCCTTCATGTTTTATGCGAGTCCCATAGAATATTGAAGAGAATGTTGGCCTAACTATAGTCATGTTGGAGAAAGAGGCATTAGCAGACACCTAAATTTGATTTGAATAAAGCCAAATGATAGTAACATATTAACATGAGAGAATCCAAATCAGAAAGTTATAGCATGATAAAACACACACACACACACACACACACGTGCATATATATACATCTAAATTTTCTTGCTTTGGGGAAGGGGAAAAAATAAATGTGGTAAATGAAAAGTTATTTTTAACACGAGTTGCTCATTCTACTGACTTTTCTTATTTGCATGGTTATTAAGTAGTTCACCATGTATTATATATCAAAGATTTTAAATGTTTCATTCAGTGGACTATTTTGATGCTTAGTACTAGAGTTAATTATCCGTGTTGTGATAATTTTTTAAAAAGCTATAGTTTTTCCCTCCCTGTACGTCTCTATCTCTCACACAGTTTATATACATGTTCCAGGAGTGGTGGCCTTCTTTGTACTAATTGGATTTTTTGGCCTAATACTGCATTGCTCTTCCCTCAATAGCAACGACCCCAGAATGGCTGGTTGTCAAAACTGTTGCTACGGTTGGGGCATCTTGGATTGCTTTCCTGCATCAATGGAGGCATGCTTTGCCCTTGTAGTTGTTTTTGTTGTCATCTTTGCAATTCTTGGTGTAGCTTATGGCTTTCTTGCATCCACCATGGCAATTCAAAGAATTTGGCAGAGGCATTACCACATCCTCACCAAGAGGGAGCTTACAAAGGTAAGATTGTTATGCTAGTTGTCCTTATTTGTTATATCCTCTGCTAAATAAAATCTGTCACCTGAAATGTTCTTTCTATTTTATAAATCATTTGATACTTTATTTGAATCTAATGCACAGTGATTGTACTTTCTTCTTTTTAAATATTTATAGGAATACATAGTAGAGGATCTACAAGGCAGTTATTTCCCACCCAAGTTAGACCCTGAACATGAAAGTCGCCTGAAAATGCTTAAGCTTTTGTGATTCACAGAACAAATCTGTAAAAATGTGCTTTCAAATTATTTTCGTATCAAGTTGCTTTATGTGACGGTTACAATTTCTTGTCCTTGGCAACCTTGTTTGCTAGAGCATGGAAATGGTTTATATCATCGTTTTTATCTTTTATATATAATTCTGGGATCCTACCAGATTCTGTATACTCCAAATCTAACTGTTGGAAAAAATGAGGAAAATATAAGCAGTAATTGTCCATTCAATGGACGACTCACCTTTATTGATTTACCACCTCGCTGATGTCATTTCATATGTTCGGAAAAACGATCTCTACCAATTCAATGGTTTCTGAAAGGTGAAATAAACAATTGTGTTTTAAACAATTGGCAAAGGTGGGTTCTACTAATGTATTATTTTGGAATCTGGAATTAATCTTTTGTTTCTTCAAATGGGTTGTTTTCAGTAGGCAGCAAAAGTTGTATGGTATATTTCCAATTAAGTTGAATGGTTGCATGTTCTTTATTATAGTTTCATTGGCATCATACCTTTTTTCTGCAGCTAATCAAGGTATTTTTTTTTAAGTGTAATTTCATTTCGATTAGTGGTCAAACTTTGTCATATGTATGATAACATTTTCCTATTTGTATTTAACTCCAAGCTCACAACACGGTCTTTGGATATTAAACCTTGTTAAAAATCACCTCTTGATTCGGAAACATCTTCCTCTGTAACGTACTATGATTTATACTCCTCCACAAAGTCAAAATTTTCTTAGATATAGGGCCTAAAGTATTGGAAGTCTAGTCAAATTGAATCTGTACATATAGTGTCAACGATAAAAATACGGTAGGATTTATCATGGGAAAGGTGATTTTTAACCTCCAAATGCCAGTAAACAGGTTGCAAAAGGTTTTTTTGGTTTGATGGTTTTGACAAAAAAAAATTGAATGCAATATTAAATTAAACTTTGAATTACACCTCCCATCTAAAACAACACTACTATCTACACCTCCTATGCCTTTTGGTCAATTGCTATATTTGAAATTTAATTTTGCTTATGTTTCACTTGCTATACCCGTAACTTATTAGCGAAAGTTGAAATATCTATTTGCATGTTAGCCAGAATATAATATGAATGTTGGGATAGATAGGACTGTATTAGCTAATTTATTCCACAACAAAAAAAAAAAGGTTGTATTAGCTAATGATATTAGAATATGTATTAATTGGAAACATGAATTTTTTTCAGATACAATTGAAATCATTAACAGAAGAGGTGCAGGAAATCACAAAGGGATTATATTATTTTTTTAAGATACAATTGAAATTATTACAAATGATCTCCATTACCATTAAAAATATTACAGAGAATAATGAATTGCAATTTCTGAAATAACGCAAAACAAAACGAATTGGAGATCTTGGAGGGAGTTAGGGATCAAAACGAGTTGAAATTTATGAGGGATTTAGGAGGAAGAATTGTCTTTTCAAGACGAACTGGGGATATGGGAAATTCCATTTTATGAGGGATTTCAAGACGGCGGTGTATTGTTGGAGAAGAAGGTGGAATAGTTCTTTTTCTGGTTTCCATAGTCCATTCAAAGAAAAACAGCCCAAACAAATAAACTATATTCAATTGGTGTGTGGGGTCTTTATTTTTGTGACCGATGCAAAACCAAAAAGTTTACAAAGGGTAGTAGGTCTCAAATCTCAACCATTCACTTTTTTTATTATTAAATCTATGGTTAACAAGTCACATTTCTCATGGTGGGAAAGGATTAGCCTTTCCCATGGTAAATGCCACTCTAACATGTAACGGACTCTAATTTTGTAATGTACTCTAACATGTGGCTGTTGAGTTACTGTATTTGTTTGTCTGGTCAACATATAAGAGTTTTATTAATTAATCCTTCCTTCTCAATGCCACTTTGAATACTGTGACTAGTTCTAAACTGTGCGAGGGATCCAAAATTCAGCTACATAATCCAGTAACAAACGTGTCTTTATTAGCACATTGTCACTTTCATAATCAGTAATCATATTAACATCTTTCTCGAACTATAAACTAATGGCATAGCAATTCATTCATTCCTAGGAAACTAGCTGTACGAAACCAAAGCTTTGCCTGTTTCTAAGCAGTGTACTTCTTGCTTGTTTTCATCCCTACCTCTGTACTTAATTGTCCTTTTCAAATTATAAGATTATCTTAACTATTTATTGAGATAAACTAACACTACAATAGAAAAATGAACTATCATAGATATACATATGGGTGACAAATAGGCCAACCCACACCACCTCAATTAGCCTAAAACGAGCCAAGGCAGGCTGGATTAGAAATAGAAAAGTGAATCAAAAATCTCATTTATTTGACTGATTTTTTATTCACTAAATTTTGCAACCCCTCTTGAGTGTGTGATAAGATTTGGATTAATTCATATCTGCAACACAATATGCGTAGAGTAATAATATCAACAAATATATTAAAGTCTGACAAATAGGTATTTCATCAGAAATTAAATTCGATTTTTCCTGATGATTCATCTTAGAGAAACTTATTAGTCACTTGAGTTCAATCACTTGGTTAATATTCTTGTATTTTTTTCATTGAATGAATTTGTATATACACATGCACTGTTAGAGAAGCAGTAATTATCATAAGTACACATTATGGATTGACACCATTAGAGGGTGTTGTACAATTGGAATCTAGCACCCCACCGGTACCAACAAAAACAAGATGATCACCATCCCTAATAACCTCAATATCATCAATTTCAGCTCCATCTTTGCAAACAATCTTTGTAGCAACTATACCAAATTTCTTAGATCCAATTTCGAGTAACTCTTTAAAACTTTCAGGCAACAATACAAGCTTCCCAGCAACCTCACCCTTTTCAGGACAACTAATCGTCACTCTAGTTGGACGCGAAATACTCTTCACACCATTCCTTGCATTGTAATTCATTTTAACACTGAAAAATTGGTCGTTTTCTCCTTTGGTAGCCGCCGACATTATCCCGAAGAGCGAATTATGAAAGTTATTATTCTTACGCCTTGGTCGATTTTGAATCCACGAACCATCATTTCCATGAAATGATCCATCTTGAGGTGTAGGCATTGTTGGTTCACTTGTAAATCTACCAAGGTACCTCACTTTACTATCCTGCCTCTCAGGAATAGGCACAGAAACAAAAGATTGAATCTTACTATTAGGTTCTCCTTTGGCTTCAAAAATGGCCTTGATTTCTGTATGTCCTTGTTGATCAGCTAAATCTCTTGGACTCCAACCATATTTATCTTGTTTGTCAATGTTAGCACCATGTTCTAATAGAAATTTGACAATTTCAACATTGTCTTCGGAGACTGCCACGTGTAACGCCGTGGTTCCAACACTGTTATTTGGAAGCGCGATGTCTCCTCCGTATCGCAGAATGTCTTGCAGCAAGTTGAGATTGTTTTGTTCAACTGCAGTGCATGCATATTGACCAACATCACCAATTTGCAAGGTTGGACCATTTTCTGCCAAAAGTTTTGTTACTGATTCATGTCCTCCAAGTATAGCCTCCCACAGCGCTACATTTCCATCCGAATCTGCAAGTAAATTACCATAATCAAAATTCATCAGACATAAAAGGTGCTAATTGTAATTTAATGGCAAAACCCTCATGAAAAGAAATGTATATATTATAGTTTTTTTTCTAAGTCAACACTAGTACATGGGCTGTGCAATTTGGATGAGATTGGTGATGAATGTGAGCACTACAATATATAATATTTTTTTGTGAAATTATTAAAACCATGTACGACCCAACATCACAAAATTTACTAAAATTTTAAATTAAGAATTTTATAGGGCAAAGAGGCAAGAATAAGTCTGGATTATGTAATCACATGGCCATCTATTGTTAGTATAACATTTTATCTACAACTAGTAAGCTCTTGACTATGAGAGACTAATAATTCTATAATAAAGGGAAGGAATAGACTTTGCATAATACAAACTATGTTTTATTATTAAGAAATAAATGACATCATTTTCTAATATTATCTTACATCAATTATTTTTATTTTTTTATCGCCTCATTAAATTCAACGTGTATTGCTGAAGGTCGGTGGTTTAGATCAACAAAATAATACAAGGAAAGTCAATCCAAAGATTAATAATTTACAAGTTCAATGGTACTACATGTATGTAGTATAGGCAGTCCATTATGTGAGTTGATTAATTTGTCTTTCATTTTTTGAAGCAATCCTAGAAGAATATGGTTGCACAGAAAGGAGTCTATATTTTTTAAATTTAAACCCCTAATTTAGTACAACATTAATGCTCCTTTAATAGTAAGATACCACTGTTGACTTTCCTAATACGGAAAAGATAAGTCAACTAAGCAAATAAAGGGCGCACACACCTCAGCATAAGAATAATAAGGCCAAAGATTTATTTTTTAAATAAGCAGAAGTAGAAGTTTTTCTTTTTAGATGTTTTTTTTATAATAAAGTAAAGAAACCAAATGCTTACTAATGACTTCCAAATTATGACTTGGCAATAATTGTCATGGATGATAATTTTCATCTGTCATTGTTTTCTAAATTGAATTCTAAAATTATTTGAAAAAGTAAATGAATAAGAATATGGATAAACGCCAAGAATAATTAAATAGTTTTTACCAAAAAAAAAGGTTAGAGACAGTGAATATTTACCTCTAATATTGGGATTTGCTCCATAATCCAACAGAAGTAAAACACAGTTTTCTTTTCCTTTACATGCTGCTATATGCTGATTTGTGTAAGAACAAGGAATTAGCACAATAGATTAAGAAAATAGAAAATACACAAAAGATCAACAAATCAAATTTAAGCACTCACCAAAGCTGTCCTTCCATTATTGTCAGATTCATTTGGATCCAAACCTCGTTTTAACAATTGTTGTAACAACAAATCATCTCCTCTTTCTGCTGCAAAGCATAGACTTACCGGTAAGTCCATCCTACCGCGAGCTAACATGTTCTCTGTCTCGACCAAAACTCCCTCCATAATTGGATCGTTCAGCTCTTTCAAATGCTGTCAACGATAATAAGTCATGATCCGCATACATAATACTTGTTTATTGTCATTATGCAGGAAATCATTATGGTATTATGCAAACCTGAAGAAGATTATTCATGATTATGGTTCCGTCGCCAACATTAGCTTGAACAATATTCAAGAAGGTGGTACGGTTCAGCCTCAGCAGTTGACTTAACCGTTTGGTTCTAACTGTAAAATGTTGCGGCTTATAGCAAAGTACACCAATCTCGCCACAAAGTTCTCCTGTTTTCGCCTCACCGACAATCTGAAATCAATTACCAACGTCTAGATTTAGTTCATATCTTACAGTTCAACACATTTTCCTATCATGCATTAAGTTGTAAATAAAATTACCTGTTCAACCCCGCCTTTGAGAACTACCAAGTCCTGTCAAATAGATTTATTAGAAACCACAAAAAACTTCAGTTTATATTATAATCAGCAGTTTTGAAAATCCGCATTTAGAATTCAAATTATTAATTAGAAATATTTACCACAGCACCAGTGACTAGAATGTAAAAATCAGTTGGAGCTTCATTTTGTAAGATAACATCTTCTTTAGGTGGAAAATACTCTGGCTTCATCTCGGATACCTTTTGAGTTGAATCAAGCAAAACATAAGTCATTAATGCATGTTGAAAATTAAAATAAATATGTAAGAATTATAAGATTCTACATAAATGTGCAATTACCAATTGAAAGAGCAAGTCATTTGAAACCCCCTTGAATAAGTAAACCTTATCCATCAAAGAATAGAAAAGATAATGTGAAATGCTTGATCTGATGGCTTTAGGAAGAGACTCAAGTGTCTCCTGTTGCTGCAAGCCCTCCGAGTCTGTTCTAAACTTCAAACACAAGTGAGCAAGCATTTGATCTTGTAAACGAGGAGGTAATTGGTTCCTATGAGCAAAACTTGACGCAGCTTGTATGGTATCCCTCTGAAAATTGTCACAAGCAACGAGTTTTACAATTTCGTAAACATGAAATCACTAACTAAAAAATAAAAAATATCTTAATGCTTACAAATTTTCTAGTTCGACTTGTGCCATGGACAACTAAGTTAGTCATGTTACCAATCAGGTATGCTGTTAATCCTAGATTAAAGAGCATGTAAAATATGACAAAGATCATCTCTCTTTCATTCACCGGATGCAAATCTCCATAACCAACTGTTGTCAAAGTAGTGATGGACCAGTAAATAGTTGTCACATATCTTGTCCACAAGGACTGCTGAAGGAAATTTGACATTGATTCACCAATCCACGTCTTTGCTGGATCATGATAACGCGCGGCAAGAAGATAATAAAAGCATCCAGCACAGTGAACAGCAAATAGAGTAACCTGTGAAAATCATTCAGATTATTAGTCCATCTCATTTACATCTAATTTATCTTCATTCTTGAAATGTTACAAACACAATATATTCAAAAACTTACACAAATAAGCTTTGCACACCGAACCCAAAAATAGTTATAGTTTCTGTCCTTCTCAAGCCTAGGCTCAAAGAAACAACATTTACTGTCATAAACTACACAAAAAGGAAACAATATATACATGATTTTATGGGAGTAAGATGAGCATCAAGATTGAAAAATCTAGTGAGCCACAGTGATTTTGTGAAGCTACAAAGTGTAGCTTTTGCAGAAAATTTGCGAGTGGCTCATTGTGCTTTTATCAATCTCGTCGCTCATCCAAACATGCACCAAAGCTATCAAGTCTCAATCTTACCGAGAAAACATAGCGCTGACTCTACGAAGACGCCAAAGCCGAAGCATGTTGAATAGGCCATAGGTTTGCATAGGAGCAGGAGAGATATGTGCAACAAGCTCAGAAGGAATGATGGAAATAAGATCAAGTACAAACCAAGTTCTTGCATATTTCCAAGCAATCTGTTTAGGGTTATCTACGAACAAATAGGTAGTTTTGTCTATGTAAGCCACAAAGAAGGTGAGAACTATATCTATAGCAAAGAATCCATTGACAATATTATCCGTGACAGAAAGGGGTTTTTGTGGTTTCTTAAGGAATCCAAATTCAAATGGAGATACCCAAGCAGTATACACAACCAATGTAACAAGGAAAGTTTCCCATATCCTGCAAAAGCCAAAAAGTTCTAATTACTTAATAGTCTTATAAAACTGTAAATGCAAAATATGTTCAATAAGATGAGAAGTAGGGATTTCAATGAGACGGGGTGATGGCGGGAGTAATCCCGCCATCCAAAATGCTCATCATCTAAATTCCCTGCCTTGTAAAGTATTCTCCTCCTAAATCTCCATCTCCGCCCCGTGATCAATATTTAAAAATAATCAAATTTACATAATATTCATTTAAATTGGTAGAAAAATATTTAAATTTTTAATCATAAAAAAATTAAAAATTAAGATAACAATATTATTATTTTTTTGAACAAGCGACCACAATATATATTACATAGAAAAAGTAAATAAATATGTTGTGTAACATCTCTCCAAAAAAAATACATTGTGTAAAAAGATAAGTAAATATAACATGTAAATATATAGATTAGTTTAAAAAACTGCTAGGGAATGAAGTCTTCACGAGATGGGGTACGATACCATCGCTGTCACCAAACCACCCTGTGGGCCTTTCTCCCCATCCAATTTGTGTGGGGAAAACTTCCCGCCAGGAAGACCCTAAATGGGGCAATCCCCGCTGTTGGGATGAGGAGTTTTAATAAACTACACTGACCGATTACATTGAATCAAAAGCTAATCATACAAGTAAATTTAAAAATCATATCTTCGTTTAAAACCTCCTTAAATCATTATATATACCATTTGTCATTATTTATATGTTTCTAAAAAAAATCTTATATTCAACGCGAGTCACAGTTGACAAATCAACCCTCAGAAACCACACTTAAACAAATTGACATGAGAGAACATAATAAGAGAAACATAGATAATGACTTTGACACGAAACAGAGTAGCAGTTACATAGCCAAGAACAAAAACGGTAATTTTGAAATTTCAGTTGAGAATCCAACATCAAATTTCTTTCGTCACAAACTCATAACCATCATCAAAATTCAAAACACCACCAACTTCTTGGTTGTTTCCCATAGAAAGGAAACAAAGTCAAACTTTATAGGATGACTAGGAACACGTGTAAACTTTTTGGATGTTCCTTTGAAGAGTAAAAAATAATCAAATTAAACAGAACAGAACAAACAGAATTTTAAATGGGTTGAATAGATCTCAAGAAAAAGAACATTTCGAGAAAATTGAGTGATTAAATTGTTGATTAAAAAAAATTAGTATAAAACATGTTAGAAAACGAAAGATAACCAGATTTCTTTTCTGTTTTAGTAAATGGCGGGGATCATTAAGAAGAGATATTGTTGGTTTATGTTTCTAAAGTAACAATACAAACGAATATAATCATAAGTATTTTCAAAGAATACAAATGAGAGTAATTAAAAATAGTAAAAAATAAAGAAAATTATTGTTTATTTATTTATTTATACAACAACCTTCTATGTGAGAATTCCGTGAAGATGGAATTTCTTGAATGGTTTCAAAGAATAGAATAAAAGAGAGGACCAAGCAGAAAAAATTCAATAAAATAATAACATCAAATACAAACAGAAAATGAAAGAAGTGAAACATTAACAGCTAACAATTTTCCGTGAGAAACAAAGCAACACAAAAATCAATGTCTCTCACTCAACTCTGTCACAAGAAAGGTAAAAAAAAACATTTAAAAAATAATGTGAAATACTGGAAAATTTAAAGGCTAATCAAGACTAATAAAGATTATTTATAAACGTTAATTGCATTTATTGTGTTTCTTAAACACAAAGTGAAATCTTAAGAAAGAAAATAACAATCAAAGAGTGTTTGGTCTAACAGAATATTACAACCCTCCAACCAAGATTTGAAACCCGGTTGAAACATATGATCATATATTTACTGTCTGACACGTCACAAATAAGATTACCAAGAACGTTGAAAAAAGAATAAACGGAAAATGGAATTACCGGTAGCGGCGATCATAGGGAGATATAATGAGAGGTCTGAGTTTAACTCTCCGGTTACTTCTGGCACCAAGAGAAGGCAATATTCCGGTTGTGAGACTATAGTGGCTTCCATCTCTTGATAATTCAAGTTCTTCTTGGCCACACATAGTCATTGGAAGCACCATTTTTATGTTCTAGTAATTTGTTCCTTGTCTGAATCTTTTTCAAGTAGTTGTTAGTACACGGTTTTGATAGGCATGTTTAGGCGGTTCTTGAATTGAATCTATATTTATGTCTGCGTGTGAGAGTGATGGTATGTCATACACAAAGTTTCTAATGTCATTATATAGACACATAAATTACTCATTAATGCATTGGAAATATTTCAAATACACCTCAACAGAAAAAGAATTCGAGAACTTCTTTTTTTTTAAGGGAAAATGAAATAAAGGTAATGATATAAATATGTATTAAATTGATTATTTGAAGAAAAAAATGTTGAATGAATATTTAAAAATTTGGGACGTTCAAATATAAAAAAATTTCCCTTCAAAGAAATTTTAATCTTAAAGAATTACGGCTATGAGACGTCTAACATTTGTTTATGTCTTGCTTCTCTTTGGGGCCTTGTTCGGTCTTTGATTGACATCTTTTCAGCCGTTTCGTATTGTCTACCGAAACATTTTGTTCAGTTTGTTTGTTCCTCAGGTGGCTTGGGTGCTCATTGTTCTTTTATGCAACTTGTTTGGTTTTTGTTACGTATGTGTTTTATGGAATGAAAGGAACAATCGAACATTCAAGAAAATAATTTTATACAATGTTACTTACTAATTAAGTTAAGTTTACGGTCCGTAGAAAATAATTATTTTATTTAAGGAGAGAATGATAATAATAATAAGGCAAATGTTAACTTGTGCCTTCAAGAGCACATTTTAAGATACTAATTATAGAAATACACGTATCAAAAGACGTGCATTCAACTTCATAAAAGTTGTCATATTATGTTTACCAATGCAATTTTTTTTTTAAATTGCTTAACGTGTGCCCTAAGGGCACAAGTTAACATGACCCTAATAATAATAATAATAATAATAATAGCTCTAAAAAAATGATAATAATAATAATAATTAAGTTTATTTGACTTGTTTTCTCAAAAAAAAAGTTTATTTGACTTGTATTTAAATTAATTAATTTAATTTTAAAATTAAGTTTCGCATAAATCACAT
The DNA here is from genome assembly GCA_946800305.1 of Medicago arabica. NCBI lineage: Eukaryota > Viridiplantae > Streptophyta > Magnoliopsida > Fabales > Fabaceae > Medicago > Medicago arabica. The sequence continues at coordinate 52,317,995 of OX326968.1, forward strand.
TAATTTTATCTTTATATCTTTCATCATTCATAGACCGAGAAATTTGTTTCTTTTAAATATTAGAGAACTAATCCATTCAATTCTTTTGAATAATTTGAGAAAAAAATTATACTTTTCTTATTGAAATAGAGTTCTTATTTATTCCACTACCAAAAAAGGGTCTTTAATTATTTCCCTCAAAAAAAAAAAAAGAGTCCGTATTTATTTTATAAAATAGTGGCATGTCTTAATGACACAATATCCTTCTTCCTCTTAGTCGTATTTCGTGCAGCTTTTTATTTATTGGGATTCATGAGTCAACGGTACCATTAATTATTTAAATTTAAAATATTACAAATTGCTATACACATCAAACTCGAGACGAGGTCTTAAGGTCGAAGGCAATAATTACGATTTTTTATCATTTCATCATATACCCTGTTCGAGGGCTGCATTATTTAATTCGTTTATAAAAAATAAATCAATCATCTAATTTTGTTTATAAGAAGTAAATCAAACTCAAGACTAACATATACTTTCTTCCATCTTTTTTATAAGAAAATTTTCAAAAAATATATAAATGGAGATGTTTCTTTTAGGAAAAATGGAGACGCTAATGAGTGTAATAATATCACTATTTAAGTGTATTAAATGGATATTTCAAAAAATAAAAAGTGTATTAAATGGTACTCTCTCCGTCCTATTTTAAAGGCAAATGTTAAATGTTAATAAATTCATTATAGAAATATATGTATCAAAAGTCGTGTATTTAACTTCTTTAAATTTAAGATACTTTGACCCTATTTTTTTTAAGGGTTTTTCTAACCTGTGCAATGTTGCACAGCTTAAGCCTTAATTAGTTTTCAATTTATTGTGTTCAGAAAAAAACTTTCATTATCTTCATCTTTGCAATCAAAATCACCCATCACCGTTGAAGCAGAGGTTTACCATCACCATCCATATTCTGCAATTTAGGCACGGTAACAATCAACCGCCATCTACAAACACCGCATTAGCCTTGCAAGCTTTAGCAAGGTTGAATCCGATGAACAAAACTTCCACATATCAAGCTCCATATGATCAGGCAACAATTCAAATGATTCACCATCCATTATCACGATCTTCATCACGCTGGTTTGGATCTCCTACGAGAGTCTTCGCGTCTCTCCCACCGAACGGAAATAGTCGTGCGCCTCCTCCTCCACATTGACGCCAAAATTTCTTCCCGGAGATCCTTGCGCAAAGCCTTTGCAAACGATGAAGTATTACCGACGTCGGTTCCGAATTGGATTTTGATGTTACGCTTTTTGGTAGAACCTTCTTGAATCACCACCACCAACAAGATTTATTCTGGATCAAAATTTGATTTTTTACTGAAGAAAGAATCATACAATTCTAAATCTTCTCGTTTTCTATCAACAGCTTTCTTTCTTTCATTTTTTGGGGAAGAAAATGAAGTTTGTCGCCATCATCAATTTTCATAAAATGCTGCTCCCTTCGTTCCGCAATAGATGATCCATTTGAAAATATGCAATTTTGACATAACTTATTTTAATCATATTTTCTACTAATATACAAAAATAAATAATATCATATAAGATGTCGTAAGATTCGTCTCGATTAGTATTTTCAAAATACAAAATTTTCATAATTTTTTATAATGCATTATTCAAGATATTTAATCTCAAAATTATGCATTAATATGCATAATTAGTTCAGCTGTATCATATATTAAGGGACGGAGAGAGTAATTAATATCACAAAGAAAAACGTTAGAAAAGGCAACAAGTGAGAGAAAAATTAGGTGCATTAATTGTAGCTTAAGCAGGTTAGAAAAACATTTTTTTTAATAATATATAAAGACAATATATAGCGTATAAGATGTTGAATTTAACTGGATAAATATCTTCAAAATATCAATTTTTTTATAATAAAAAGATATTTTCAAAATTGTGTATTGAGTCACGTAATATGGGACGGACGAAGTGTGTGTTTTTTTTAGGAAAAGTATATTAAATGGTATGTTATTATAAAGATCTATCAATATTTGATTTTTTTAGGAATAATTTCTTAATTTAAAATCTTTAAAAATAATTTATGCAACATTTGTTAGCTAGACATATATATTACTAGAGTATTAGTAATTATTGTGATTCCTTTAACCTCTTACATTATTTTAACAAAAACTTATAAAGAAAAATCGTCAAGAAAACAAATTTGAAATACATTTCTTGGTGTAATGTAAAATTTTACAATAATAATTTAATTAACATTTCTAAAACGTTTTTAATATAATGGATTCAAAGTTGCAATATATCGACCTATTTAGATTCATATTGATAAGAAATATCATGTAACCAATCAAATATTATATTTTCTGAAGAGAAGTAACTCATGATTAATAGGAAGATGATTTTGATTTGTATATTTCTATGAAGAGAAGTAACTCATGATTAATAGGAAGATGATTTTGATTTGCATATTTCTATTTAGAGTAAACAATTATTTCAGATTATTACGACCAATGACCCTGTGATGGACTGCAGAGTGTGATGGATTTTTTTTTTGGGGAGAGTATGATGGAATTTGAATGTTCCAAAAAATGGTTACCCGGGGTCATGGACCAATTTATTGTTCATGTTTCAAAATTTTGACCGGTGATCAAGCAAATCAAATCATTGGGTGAGCCCAATGTATATAAAATTTAAAGATAGATGCTAACTTGTGTCCTAAGAACATCTATAATGTAAGCTCTTAATCTCGAGGTCTTAAACAAGTTCTATATGGACACATCATTTTTTTTTATAATTTTTTAATAATAGTATTTAATAGGTATTCAATCACTCCATTAGATACCCTCTTACAAAAGGTCTAAATGAGTCATACTAATAACTCTTTATCATTTACATTTCAACAAAAGCAACTCAACAATAATTATTTTATTAAAAAGTGGTATGAGGTCCACTTAAGAATGGAGGTCTTAAGTGACACTTTAGGTCTTAAGAGACCCCTAATTTTTTCCCACCCTGATGGGGTACCTATTAGGTATCGGGTCTTAAATGATGATGACTTCACCATTTAGAGATGATTTAAGGGCACAAGTTAAAGAGCTTAAAATAGAATAAAAAAATAAATTTTACATTGAAAATATAACTTTTAAAACTTTTAATACATTGAATGTGTAATTTTCAATAAAAAATTTCTATATTTGTCTTCTTAACTTATGCCCTGAGAACACAAGTTAGCATTTCCCAAATTTAAAATATATCCGTGAATTAAAACTTTTTAAAATAACAAAAGTTGTTCCTCGTTAGTCGTTATCGTTTTTATATTGATTATGACACACACATATAAGAAAAACAAAATTAATCTTTCAAATAAGAAAAAAAATAACAATGTACTATATGAATTTCTGATAGATGGTTATGAAGGTGAGAAAAACACAAGAAGGGAAGTTGAATTGTGCTAACTTTTTCGCGTCTCTTAAAAAGATTGAATCTGTTTTTCAGGATCAGAGTCTGAACAAGTTCAGGATCTGATGGAAGATCAGAGTCTGTTGCAGCGGAATAAAGTAAAGAGATAAGGGAGAGAGAGAACACAAGCAATTATACAGGTTCCTTCCACACACCGGAAGTAGTCTTGTCCCCCTTGCACTTGCAAGGAGAGTTCACTAAAATGTAATAACAAATTACAAGTTGCTCAAGCATACAGCAAGAGACTTTCAAATGCTCAAGCACACATGCAAGAGACTTCAAATGCTCAAGGATACACCCAAGAGAATTCTATTGGTCAAGCACGCAAGCAAGAGACTTCTGACACAATTTACAGAAAATTGAATAAGAGTTTGAACACTTGATATACAATCAGTGGTGTTCCAATTACAAAACAATAAGACTCTGTTTTCTGTGACACTTAGAAATTCTAGGATAAACAAGTTTGTAAGAATTTCCTAAGTTGTTGATGTGTTTGCTTGACTCAGGGAGAATAACAAAATAGCGTAATAGCTCAGTTTTTCAGTTGTAGAGTCAGTAGTCTATTCTCCAAGTCTTCACTCCTTTATATAGAGGTTGTAGAGAGACGTTGAGAAAAGCCAGCACATCACAGAGTCATCTAGAAGCTCGATCAAATTCTGTTGATATGTTGCTTGATATGGTAATCGTCCTTCAATACAGATTTTGAATTCCATTCCATTTGAAGCGATAATACAAGTAGATACAGCTGCCAGTAGTACAAGTAGTGGAGTAGTGGAAACATGGTTCGTACACAGTACTCTATCCTTTTCCTGCATTCTTTGTCGCAAAGCATCCCATGCTTAAGCTGACTTGAAAATAGCCGTTACTCCATAAGAACGTTTCTTTTGCATCGAAATGCCTTCAGAGATTTATCTAAACAAATTCTTGAATTGCAATCTTCAGACTCTATGTAGAACTTTAGACTCTGTTGGACTTCAGACTCTCTTCAGCTCCTTCAAACTCTCTTCATTCTTCAGATTCTCTGAGTCTTCAGAACCTCTTGTTTTGCACTTCTTCGTAACAGCTTCTTCAGACTCTCCGAGTCTTGTACTTCTTCGAAACAACTTCTTTAGACTCTCCAAGTCTTTAGAACCTTTCGAAACAGCTTCTAATGATTCTTCAGGCTCTTCAAGTCTTCAGAATCACTTGCAAAAAGCTTCTTTAGGATTTTGCTCTTCATTTGTTCTTACAAAATACTTTCTAAGATTAAAATCTTTGACTAAGATCCTGCACACTTAAACAAATATTAGCATATCCAATTGACAATTTTTAATACCTTGTTATCATCAAAACTAAAAATGGTATTGTTAAACACCCTTTGTTCCAACAGGTTATTGTCTGGGAGTAAATGTGTAGGTTTCGTAGTTAAGTTTGGTGCTTCTAATACTTTGAAGTTTGTGGTTTACAACTTTCCTCCGACAAACTTATCAAAACTCCTCGTTGCAGAGCCCCCCGTTTCTCTTAGCTTTGTAACAAAAAACTACAATTACGACAGAACAATAAATACTTTGTATTTGTGAAGCAAATAAAATAAAGATTAATTTTTAGACCAAAAAAATATATATATAAAATAGAGATTAATTTTGATATAAAATTTATAAAATACTTATTATGATTTGTCATTAATATACGACGTACCCCAAGTATTTTTAAAATTTCTAAGAAAAACTTTGCTATATTGGTGTTATTATTAGAGTAAGAGAATTATAATTTTTTATTGGTGTTATTATTGGAGTTAGAGAATTATAATGTGTATCAATGAAATCATAATTCTATCAACCTCACCAAGAACTTGTCATCACGTGGTTCAACAATTGGTCCTCTTAAAGACCGCCAATTGTCGAAGTTGATTTTTGTGAACACCAACACGGTATTTTTTTTCCTGGAGTTGGATGACATTAAAAACCGTATATCTTGCCATATTATCAACCTTCAATCATTAGTGAAACAAATTACTTTGATTGTTAGGCCTTAAATTTCGTTTTGATAACGTCATAATGACTCTATTTTAGTTTTTGAATAAATTAATCAACTTTAAGTCTATAAGGGTATTTTAGTCATTTTGAAGACTAAGAATATTTTGGTTATTCGGCAAGGGTAAATTAATAATTTTATTGGAATGATTATATTCAGTGCTCTAATTTAAGAGTAATTATTTTACTAAATTACTAGTGAGTTGGGGTAATTAATTAGAGACAGTAATTATTCGGTGTTTGACGATTTAATGAGTAGTAACTTTTAAAAATTAGATGTAAGAGTTTTGAGGTCCAATTATAATGAGAATTAACCTAACCCATTTTGGTGGTATAAATAGATAACTCTTATGAGAAAATTAGGTTAAGTCGTTCATTCATTCAATTCACAAATTTAGAGAGAGGTAGAGAGAGAAAAAAAATAGAAGAATAGAGAAAGAATGGAAAGAGCTTGAAGAGGAGGGAAACTACAGACTTGGGGCTAGAGGAGCATAATTGAAGCCATAGCTAGCATCTTTTGAAGCTTGAGGTAAGGATGGTTATACTTTCTCACATTAAGCTAAAACTTCATATTTTCAATTATGGGTCAAAAGTGATTATTGTGAATTATGACTTTTGTGAATTTTAATGTCAACTTTCGTGCTCTTTGTTTGATGATGAATTTAAGTATGCTAAATTGATGATAAACTTGTTGTTGTTGTTGTTGTTTCTTTTTCATTGTTAAAGTACGATGATATGAACCCTTTGTGATTTTTACTTAAATTGATGAGAAGTGATGTTTTTATAGTGAATTGTTGGTGAAATCATGTTTATATGCTATGATTGTTGTTGAGTGATGTAGTTAATGACGATTCATGTCTTAGCATTGCTAATTGTGTTGTTGTGATTCAAGTTGTAGTGTTTGATGATTTTTTTGGTGAAATGGGTCAAATGGAGAAATGTGATTTTTGGTGTTTTGAGTGAGTTGATGATGTTGTTAGGATGAAGTAGAACACTTAGAATTTCTATTTTGAACTAAAGGGTTTGGGGGGAAATGAGATTTTCGTGTAAAAGTTGTTTTAATCGTTTTTGGAAAATAAGTGATTCTGGGAGAAATTGAATTAAGTTTATTTGATATAGGAAAACATGATTTTACAATAGAATATGATAGGTTTAAGTGATTGGAACATGTAGGATAAAACGGAATCGAAACGGTTTGAAAATCAGAAATTTACGCGCAAAAACGTGAAAGTTGAAAAATATGATGTTGTCTGTGAGGCCAAAATCGTGCTACGACTTAGACTAGGTTTTGGGTGTTTTTGGTTCGAGAAATATCGTGGTACAATTGAGACTAGGTTTTTGGTGTTTTTGTTAGACTAGAAACATTAAAAATAAATTTTTCTTCGATCAAATTGCTTCCAAACTTATTCCTAAGTGAATGGGCGTTTTTACGAAAGAAATAACGTAGTATAATGGATCTAACGGCAATCTTGTGTTGATTAACATTAAATGAAGAGATATGAAACGAACTTTGAAAATTTTGAGAAATAAAGGAACCTTGTGAAACAAATATGCTGTGATTGATTAACATAGATGATAGATGATATGTAGGAACATGGAACTTTATTTTGTGAATAAAATTGAAGTTAGACGATTTTGTGAAAAATTGACAAACTTTACTGGAAATGAGATTTAAGGTTCCAAAACTTGTAAATGGATTGTATTCATGTTTATATGATGGAATGATGATGAATCAATGACGGTTAGATGTTTAATATGATGAATGCCATGATGTTGTTGCTTGTCAGTCTTTTATGCAAAATATGACTTTGAAACTTTATAGTTTCTTTGAGGTGATTATGTTTTGATGATGATTATGATGATGTTTGATGGTGATTAGGATGGTGTTTGATGATGATTATGATGATGATTTATTAATGGTAATGAATTCTTACATGCAAAGTGGTGATGATATTGGTGATGATCGCATGTAATAAAAATGATGGTGTTGATGATGATGTTTTGTTGAATGAACATATGCATTATTGAGTCATATGTTCATGCATTCATAAATGTCAAGTAGAATATATATATCCAAGAGGCGATGATTAAGATACTTTGTATCCAAGATGCGACAACTAGAATACTTTGTATTCAACAAGACGACGATTATGATACAGTTGTATCAAGAGGCGACGACCGATACCACATGCATATATAGTCGTGTCTAGAGCGTATCTCATACATTCGAGTCTAATGTGAATATGTACATTAATGAATTATGTGAATTATGTAACTATGTGAATTGGTGATTACATGCATTGGTGAATTTGGTGATTTGGTGAATCACATGAATTTGTGATTGGTGAAATATGTCACTTGGTGATTTTATTTGATGACGACTATTTTGTTGGTAGTGATGAAGTGTGAATCATATGTATTTGAATTGATGACTTTCTTTGGTGATGATGATTTCTGTGCATATACTTTTGAAATGACGAATTGTAATTGTTGAGTTAATTAGACAAGAGTTTATGTGATTTATATGATTGATGTGAATGAGATGAATTATATGCAATGTTTGAAATATGTATTTTAATGTGGTAATGAGATAAGTTTTTGTGATGACTTTGATTAGAGATTGAATATGCTTCATATGTTATGATAGGGGGAATGATAATATTCGTATGATGTTAGTATTTTAGGAGTGATGAGTATATATATGTGTTATGCATGAAATCCTTAAATGTTTATGTTTAATTATACCTTATTATGGAATGTTATCTAACCCTCAGTAGTCGTTTGGTTGACCGCCTACCTTATTCGTATGAATGGGTAGACGACTTGTAGGATTAGTTGTTTTGCTTTGCTGTGAGTACGCTTGAGTGCTACCTCGTCTCTTTGTCATTGGAGTCTTAGTTTTTATGGCTCCGATTAGGGTGTCAGTTTGATGTCGTTTATTTATTATGTATGCTGAGATTATTGCTCACGATGTTGAGGATTTGATATTTTATATTGATGATGTATCATGATATATGTGACATGACTACTTTGTAGATTTGTTTATTTGTTGATGATATATTATGTTATGATTCTGCTGCGATGTTTTGAAAAATTAATTATGCATGTTATGAACTTATAAAAGAAGTAGCATCTAAATCCTTTATATAATTGTATTATTTGTGTGATTTATCGTTTTAAAAGTTTATGTTGTTACAACACTCATTAACAAAATCTTTTTTACTTTTCAATTCTCTATTTTCTCTTTAATCTTCCTTTTTATAATGTGAAAGAGAAGATCCAACCACATAAATTAAATTCATAAAAAAAAAAAAAAAACTACTTGGATGTCATGCATTTTTAAATGAATCCCAAAGACAACAAAATCAATTAATAATTTAATCTATCAATATGAATATTTCAACATATATTTTTTCTTCTAATCTTGTTTTTTTATTTCTTCAAAACTAGTTATCGCTTTTGTTTACTAAAGGAGATCATCAACATTCTTCACTTCCTCCCTTTACGACTCAAACCCACAACTCTTTAAACGTAAGTGAAATGTCTTACCAACTAAGTTGCACTTTGTTTTCTATATAAAGTAATTATAATTTGTGTCTAACTGTAAATATAAACCACTCAAGCTAAGTAAGTACACAAACGTGCGACAAAAATTCCCCTCAAAAGTGTTTACTGATGTAATATTTTTACATGTCATATAACTATTTACACGTGAGTATAATAGATTCGTTTTCGCAGGGATTGGTGTGTCTCATAAGCATTTTAACGTCAAATATCATTTTAAGTGTTTGAGTATAAATTGTTTGTTTGTGTAAAACTATTTTCACTAATCGACATAAAAGTAAAACGAGTAGAGATAGGGCTATTTCGCTTGGGGTCAGAGATATCAACCAAGCGTAACAGCTGCAGTCTCTCGATCAAATAACGGGTTCTAGCTTTTTAAACGATATTATCACAATCACTCGACAATATCATTCGTGCCCAAATGATATCGTTAGTTTTAAGGGATTGTTTAAATGTCGATTTCCCACACGTTTAAACAATCACAAAGTCATGTGGATCGTTTAATCAATGATTTCTCGCCCGATTAAATGACCCAAAAGCATTAAGTTCTAGATTAAAAGTGATTATCAAATATTAACATCTATGTCTAGCATGATAACTTAAGATAGATTGTTATTCTAGTTCTCAAATCCAAAAGCATTTGTCAATATCATTTTGAATCTAAATAAAACAGTAAACACAAGAATAACAACAATATTGAATAAATAAGCTAGAACCATATATTAAATGATCAAAAGATTACATAATAGCTTGTTTGAATACCTCAAGACCCACAAGGGTAGATGTAGCCACATATGTTTATGATAGCTTTGCAAGAAATGAAGAAAAGATGAAGATTCTATGACAAGATCCATGATGTCTCAACAAATCTTGGCTTGAATCTACTCATAACTACCTTGCTTTGTGTTTCTCTCTCTAGAAATTGCCCTATTCTCTCTCTAAAACCAGAAAATCTAATAAAACAGTGATAGTCCCTTTGAAAAGAGGAGAAAATTCAATTTATATGGCTGAATTCGCAAAATCTCGCTTAAGCGAGATGCCAAAGAATCTCAAACTCTCCAATGAGGCCATGCCACGTGGATCTTATCCTATGGAATTGCTGGATCTCGCTTAAGCGAGCTGGAAGCGAGATGAGGAGCGAGATTGAAGCTGCGTTCGACACACATCTCGCTTAAGTGAATTGATCTCGCTTAAGCGAGTTGGCTTGTTCTTCAACTCTCGCTTGAGCGAAATGGGAAGCGAGCTGAGGCTTTCTTCTTGTCATGAATCTCGCTTAAGCGAATTGATCTCGCTTAAGCGAGATCTGTTTGGCTTGGAAAGTCATTTCTTGGTCCTTGCTTGTCATTTTCCTGCAAAAGTTGAATGGAGTAAAGCAATAACGCAAAAGTAGTAAAATTACAACAAATGGTTAATTCTCTTTAGATATCTTACAGAACAAGTCACTAAAATGCCTAAAATAACCCATAATTTACGGTACTTTTGAGCACTTATCATTTACATCATTGCATTTTCATGTTTTACTTTAAAGTAGAGAACTACCATTGTTTGTCTAATTCTCTCTTGTACTATATATACCAATTAACAAACAAAACGTAAAAATGGATAAAGAGAATAAAGAGACAGTATTAAATACCAGCGCAGTAAAAAACTAGATTGTTTTAAGTTGTGTGAAGGCAAGTGTTTGTCACAATGTCACACATGTATAGACTGTGTTAAGTTGTGTAAACCGTAAAGGCAAGTGTTCGTCATACAATGAATTCTTTATATTTAATGGTAGTTTTAGTCTCTCTATTTTTATCATTTTGTAAAATTGACGATCCTATTTTAAAATTTGATGGTTTGACGATCCTATTTTAAAATATGATGGTTCTATTTCAATTATTTTTTTGTGGTGGCCGAGGTTTGAACGCCGGAGCTTGCATATATCATGCATTGTTCTTACCAACTGAGTTAAGCTCACGAGGACATTTTAAATATTTTATTTAACATATGGTGATATGATATAGTATTTTATCTTACAATTATATCGATATTGATGTTTTCGCTCGTCAAATCACATACTACACCTTTCTAACAAAAAAAAATATCTTTGTCAGACTAAAACTCTTCCCACAAGTTTTATTACGGATGAAAATTCACGTTTGTGTAAAAAGCAACACACACGCTACGCAATTTATCCATTTTTTTAATAAGTTGTTTACCCATTGTATTTAAAATGAAAAAATAGAATAGCTGCGTACTTATCTTACATGCCGGGAAAAAATATTTATGAGATGTCAAAAAAGAGTATATTACCAAAAAAAGACATTTCTTTGACATATTCCCACCTACTAGGGTTTGTGAGATCTAAGACGACTTAAGACTTGTCTCGCCCCGGCCCCAGTTCCATGACTTGTAACATAGACGAGTAAAAAAACGATCTTGTTAACAAGTGTCTTTAAGAAGTTTAAAATAGAAATGTTTTTTTTTTCTTCAGATTTGTGTATTTAATACATTGAAACATCAAAAAACAATTTTTTATACATAAAAATTATCAATCATTTCTATTTTTAAATCTACCATTGTTAGCAAGATATTTATTTATTTTAACTATAACAATAGAATGTCGAAACAAGATTGATATTGTAATGTAAACGTGAATTTCGAATAAGCAAAGTTTGGAAAGTTGGTCTCATGCATTTGTCGTGGGTTATGTTAAAAAAAAAAACCCTATATTATCAAAGATCAGGAAGACAGAGGGCAAAACGACGATAACTGACAAAAAATTTTTTTAAAAAAAAACTCAGTTTAAATTTTTATTTTTTTCATTTTATTTTTGACTCACCTAAGTTTAAATGTTGAATATATGGAATAAAGTGGTAACATAATGTCGGGATTAAGGTGTTGGTTCGATGACAATACTAGGTGGATAGTCGGTAATGGTCAGAATACTTTCTTTTGGACTGATAATTGGTTGGATGGAGTTCCTTTAACTTTAGTTCAGCCACCTATATGAGTTATCAACGCATAAGGAGTGTTTGGTGGAGGATATGACGAGATTGGGGTGGGAGGAAGGTGGTAATGCGTGGGGATGGAGGAGACGTTTGTTGGTGTGGGAGGAGGAGAGTGTGAGGGAGTGCTCTGCTTTGTTGAATAACGTTATTTCGCAGGATACTATTCATGATTCATGGAGGTGACTTCTAGATCCTATACATGGTTACTCGATTCGTGGGACCTATCATTTTCTCACATCCGTTGACGAACCAGTGACTGGTGGCGCATATAAGAATGTTTGACATAAGCTAGTTCGTTCTAAAGTTTCTCTTTTTGCATGTCGTCTACTTCAAGACAAAATTCCAACAAGATCTAACTTGGTGAGAAGACATGTACTTCAACCTATCGATAACTTGTGTGTCGGGGGGTGCAGTAACATTGAGACGGCGGATCATCTTTTCATTGGTTGCAATTTATTGGGGAGTGTTTGGTATTTAGTTTGTCATTAGCTCGACATTTCTTTTGTTTGTCCAAGGTTGATTAATGATCACTATCTTCAGTTTAATAATTTGACGAGTATGGCGCGATCTTCACATATTTATTTTAAGGTTATTTGGCTTGCTTATGCTTGGGCAATATGGAAGGATAGAAACAACCGTGTCTTCAAAAATGCGGTAATCGATCCTCACAGTATTCTTGAAAAAGTGAAGTTGAATTCCTTTTTATGGTTATCTTCGAATCACGTTCCAATTGTATTTGGTTTTCATGTTTGGTGGAGACATCCACTCCTTTGTATGTGTGTCATGTAATTTTGTTTGGTGGCGGCAACCTCTTGATAGGTGTCATGTCTTTGTAACATATATTGTGTGATTCATCACTTTTAGCACATCTTGTGCGGGGTGAATCACTTTTCGTTTGAGCAATATATGTCATTTTGATTTGTTAAAAAAAAAAAAAAAAAAAATGTTAACCGGTGCCCTCGAGACAACGGTTAAAACCAAATATAAAATGTACTGCATTAGATTGTGTTGTCAATCCCTTAAAAGTCAATAAAGTGTATTTTTCAAATTAATTTTTTTCTTTTGATTTCCTTAACCAATGCTCGGGGCACCTGTTAACATGAATATGACATTCTAAAATTTTATATAACAAAGAAATAATAAATCTCAGATTTTGATTTTGTTTATTTATATATTGCATGGTATTTACATAATTTCTCAACGTGCTTCCTAAAAAAAAAAACATAATTTCTCAATGTGAGAGACATGTTTGATTAGAGGAAGCTTCAACTCCCAACTAACAACTCATAAGTCAATGGTTGCATGCAACACAGTTAAGAGTATTATGTCTCTTGCAATGGGTCGGTTTCCTACTTCTGTAAATGGTCCTATGCAGCAGAAGTCACAGTATTATGACTAAGTTCTTTGAATTGAGTGCTGGTTTGTTTCCTTGAATTCATGCTATTGTTATTTTAAAAATTGTTTCATTTATTTATTGTTTGCAAAGTTGCTTTGCTTAATTTTCAGTTCTCCCATGTCGGCAGTATTTATCAGTTGCAAATCAATCCGTATTCTTTATATAAAATCAAAACAAAGTGTTTTAAAGAACATATTTATTCTAACACTCTATTTAGCATCCACTTTTCTATTGAATAAAACTCGTGTAACTCTCACCACTTTATATAAAATCTATTTCTAAAATGTGATACACAATTTTTTTTATCTAATATAGAAGTTGGTATTAGAAAAAAAATGATAAAATAAGAGTGCTTTTTCTAAATAAAATTTATCTAAATAGAAGTTGGTGTTTGTACCTGTTCTAAAAAAAATTGTTCATACCACTTCTCTGACTTACTCCATTCGATCATTATTATAAATAAATTTCTACTTTTTAAACTCATTCAATAAATGATGTATGTGATTTATATTATAGACTACATACATCATTTATTGAATGAATCTAAAAGGTCAAAGTTTGCTTATAATAGTGATCGGAATCCGAAAGGAGTAGATGCATAAAAACTCCATCCGTACTGGTACTGGTGCAAGAGTAGTGTGACCACCGTTCATAATAAATGGCCAAGAAAAGGGAAACCTCATAGAATGAGCAATTATTTAATTGTCAGAAGAAGCAGCATCCCAACTTCCCAAGGGCAAGGGTGATCAAGATTAAAAAAAAAAAAAAAAGCTTAATAAAGAAAATTCAAATTTCCACATGCAAGCACAACAACAATTTTCACCGGTGGAATAAAACCAACAATTTTTACTTTAAATATAGAAAATATCTTTCACCGACTCAACTAAGGATGTCAATAAGACACAAGAGAAACGATAACTCATCTCCCACACCTCAAAGTGTACATGTTCTCCACTATTAGGAGATTTTTCTTGTCATCAAACTTGCGTAGACTCCAATTAATAGAAAAATAAATAAATTTTATGTGATTTTCAAGATAAACTTCAATCTGCATAATTTATTTATTTTGAAAATAATTGGAGCAAGAGTATGATTATTATGTTTATAAAAAATATTATGTTTTTTATATATGGTAATATTATCATGAAAATATTCTCGAGTATAGAGACCATATGCTAAGTGTGATAATGATTCTTGTCTTCGCCCTCAAATTTTCTTTGGATGTTTAGGATTTTCTCCCATATTCATGAGAAAAAAACATTTATTGATAGGATTCCAAATGATCGAATACTCTCAGTAGGAATCGCCATTCATAAAGGTAATTTAAGATTTCTTAATCCAACTCAACTAAACATTTACACGTGAGTAATAGACTTATTCCGACCCATGAACATATTTGTCATGTGTACTGAACTAAAAACTTGGATTAAACATTTTATATTTTTGAACCTGAACATTTTCATTTCATATACATCAATGATGCAAAATAAATCCTCCAAATGACAAGTCAGGGGCTGGTATTGAATTTGAGTTTTTAATTGTGATTTTGAAATGCAAAATCAATTCAAGACCACTAATGACTATGAGTAAGAGAATAGAAGAAGAGGAGGAAAATCGTGACTTAAAGAATTTTTTTGTATGAACTCTAAGATTTAGACGCATTTTTGATACACACTTAAAAAATACACATCATATAATTATTTAAAAAATACATGTTATATTTTTCTTTTTGCGTGTGCGGTGAAAAGATGTATTTGAGTGGATACATATTATTATTTCCCTAGTTTTTTAGTGAGATAAACTTCAACTTCTCTCTAAATCTTCTTTCTCTTTCATTCATCGAGGAGGGGATGGTTTTATGTCATTTTTGATTTAAAATCCCCCCTCTACATCTTTTTTCCTCTTTTCTTTCGATCTAAATAAGCGGTTTTCACATATATCAAGTTTTTCCTTTTGTGTTTTTGTGATTTCGTCGTCTAAGTGCGACGTTGTGTTGTAAGTCGTCTTGTGCGGCGTTTGATTTCACGTCTAGTCTCGGTGTTCGTTTAATTCTTATTGAAAGATCTACATCAGTCAATTATAAATTCAATCAACGATTTGAGCGTCAACATTGCAAATCCAGAAATACGTGTATTTTCGTGACTTAGATTTTATCATATTATTTTGTAGGCATTTTATCAGTGTATGCTATTAACTTCGGTGGTGTGAGTTTGTTCGCATATTCATCCTTTTTAGCGATGTTTGTATCCGGTGTACTCTATCAATTTAAATGAATATCATATTATTGCTCCCGACTTGATTTCGTGGGTCCATGAAAAAAGAAAAATATTTGAAAAGAGTTGTCTTTCTTTGAAGGTAAAGTGTCTCATTTAGAGCATATATAAAGGGGTGGGGCGTTCGTGAAGGATTTTATTTTTTGACTACTAGTTTGACGACAAAGCTCCCTAAGTTTGAGTTGCTACCAACCAATTCATGAATCTTCGTCGTAATGAGACAGATTTGATATTTATAAAAGCATGTTTTAATTGCACTTGGTTGCTTCTCGTTCCTTCATTTTACTCGAGTACTTTTCTTCTTTTCGACTTCTTTTTTTGTTTCATGGAATAAAGTATATCTTTCACAATGATATAATTAATTCTTATTTTAGCATTAAACGAAGGCCGTAGGTGAGATTTTCTTTGAGTCAATTGATGTGGGATGCGAATTTGAATATAAGAACTTCCTAAAGTATGTGTAACATGTATGTATATACAACTAAAAAGTTTGAACAATTGACCGTATTTGTGACCCCTTTACAAGAGAAATCGATGGCTGCGTTTGTTTGTCGCTAGTATAAATGCATGATATACCGTTAGCATTGCCAGGTTGCAAAGTAAAGGTCTGGCTATGGGAATAATAAACTAGTGACTAGTGTGTTTTGTATAAATAAGTAGGAAAAATTCTTTGTATTTTGGAGTTTTATCGAATACAAGTATTTTGGAGTTTTACTGAATGCATGATGATATTCACGTTTACTTGCGTAACACATTCACTTTACAACGTCTACCAATTAATAATACAAACTACTATTTTTAAAATTTAAATATTTTTAAGTGCATAATTTAGGAGTGTGATCCTCCTCGAGATCTTAGGTTCGATTCTATTCGATGCTAATTTAATTGGGTTAATTTAGTTTTTTCAATTTTTTTTAAAAATATTTTTAATGATAGACGATTATTAATGATTGATAGTGTAATAAATCTTTACCCATATAAATTATACGAATTAAAACATTTTCACAATAAACATTCTCGTGCATGTATAATTCAAAATAAAGATTAATTATATTTTCAATTCTTTTTAAGGAAATAATTTGAACTCTTTTTTAGTGTTAACCACGTGTACTCTAGAGTTTATTCGGAAGATAAGTAAAAACTTAATCAAGAATTGTGTCACCTAGTGATCGCATTGGTAAAACTCATTAATCCCTGAGCTCAATTGATTGATAATATTTCTTTTTTCGTTAACCCTTGATTCTCAGAAAAATAGTCTGACCAAAAATTGTTCTATCTAGGAATCGAACTCACGTTCTCCCAAACGATTAGTCTTTATTGAAACTCATTAATCACTTTAGTTCAATTGCTTGGCTAATATTTTAAATTCTTACAACACTATTTTTTTATAAAAAAATAAATAAAGTGCTAAAACCACTTAAGATTTGAAATTGATTAAAATATTTGATATTGTTAAATTAGTATTATTAGTAGAATCTTTAAAATAAACAAGAGAAACTTAAATTACACTTTTCTTCTCCATATTTTTATATTAAACATCTAGTGTGTCTTTCATTTGTAATTTTCATATATTGTATTATTAATATATATACTTTTGACTTCTTTTACCAACTATAGAATAATAGATGATAAACTAAAATTTTAAATATAAAATAAAGTGAAATACTGTGAAATGGAAGGAACACTAGTATTCTTTAAAGCCCTATGACTTTGGTCTCTAGCTAGTATTTGTAACTGATTAATCAATTAGGTTAAGGCTAAATATTAATTAATACAATGATACCACTCCTTTATTATACTACTAATAGGAACCATTTCACGGATGGTACAGAAACATAATAGAAGAACCCCTAATTTAAACTAGAAAACAAAACTAACTTCACGATGGCACTAAGGAAAGCTTAAACTATTAGAGATAGCATATTGGATACGCAATCTAAAGAGTTAACATAATCGAAAGAATCATTGGCACAGATAGTATCTTCCTACAAATTGAAAATGTGTAACAAGACCATGTGAATTGCATTAATGAGAGCACTTTAACATGAGAGGTCCATGTGAAGTGGACTAAGGCTAAGAAACACTTTAAGGAAATCATGGACCGTAATTTAGGTGCATAAAGAGAAAAGCCTATGGAAATTAGCAATGACAAGTGCAACCATTTGGTAAAACCCACATGCAAATGTGAATACCAATCTTAATGAACAAAATGATGTGAAAGTGTTGATATAGCTAGGCCCCTGAATCTGGTTGATATATCATACTAAAGAAAAGGCAAAATAAAACATAATATGTGTCTTGTGTTAGATAAAGACATACCTAATTGTCAAACTCCATTGCCCCAATTGATCCCCACCTACTAAGCATGGATGGAAGGAGATTCAAACATACCATGTACTTCGTGTTTTAGCATAATCATCCCGAAACTTGCACATTAATTTTTCTTTTGATCTAATCATTAGGTAGGTCGTGTACAGAAATTTTTGGACAGACACAATTGTCAAAGAGAATTGGCATATAACATAAAAAGGAAATGCTAACAAAGGCACTTGTTAAGAAGTTTAAAGAGAATATTATATTTTGGGAATGATGTATTCAACACATTGAAACTTTAAAAAGTAATTTTTTCTACCTAAAACTTGTAAATTAATTTTATATTAGATCCAACATAAAATTTATGGTTTTTTTGGGGTCACAATTGATTTTTTGAGATAATCTTATAATTATTATTTTTAATCTAATATAAGTATCATAGTTGATTCAATATTGTTTTAGCCACTTTATTAGACATTGTTACGGAAACAATTCAGATCACCCTTCAAATTTCTAGTTTTGAACGTTAGAGTGTATATGTTAAAAGTTATACATTAAATTAGATATGACTACATGTTAAAAACCTAATAATACATTTGAATGACACACATAGAAGTTATTTGCATGCATCAGGTGTGAAAAAACCCTAGGTACGTGAGCTTGAATTGCCTAAACTTTTCGTACTGAATCTATTTTAACCACCGTCTCATTTGTTTTGTACGTGCTTTTCTTACGACTGTAGAGGCACCATTTGGTACTTATTCTAAGTATGACATCTATGCATGTATTATGTCTCTTGGGAGTCCTATATAAAGATGCTTCTACGTAGTCTTAATTGAGTAACAATTTAATTAACGTGAGATATTTTTTGTGAACATGTACACCTGAGAGAGAATTTTGAAACACAATTCTTGAGCAGAAGAGAAAAAGATTAAGATATGTCTTATGAGTTATGAACATTTTTACTAAGCTCCATGCCTCCATCTCATTCTGTGTATGGACTATGATAATTATATCATGGGGAAAACCATATTAATTATAGGTAAAACTACACTATGAGTTTTTTTAATTTAATTTAAAGTTTTAAATAGAAAATTGGTGAAAGTTAATTTGGTGAAAGTAAATAGACTTACACATGTTGTCAATAGATGTTGACTCTACAAAAAAAAATGTTGTTATTATAGATTTTTTTTTATGTAGAATAGAGGTTTTCCGGTACCAACCTAATTGAGATGTCGGTACTTCCTCTTGATGTCTGTTCTCTTTCCTGATTTATCCAAAAAAAAATTATAAAAAAATTATGAGCTGAAATTTGTGGTAAAAACATCATCAATGACTCAATGCCACCATAACAACATAATTGACAAATTCTTTAAAATAAAATAAAGAACTTAACAAATCAAACATGATCAACAATCTAACACAACATAATTAACAAAAAAAATAATCAACACCAACAAGCAAGCAATGCCACCACCATAAATCCAACAACATTCAACAAATCTCAAAATAAACCCACCAACATAAAATAAATTATAAAATAAAGTCACTAGTCTGAGTTATTAGTGGACAACAATATTGAGTTCATATCTCCTATTATTACTAACCAGTCTGATAAAAAAAACATTATTTTTTAGAGCCCGCAATTCAACCTCTATTTCATGTAATTTTGACGGGTTAAAGAAAACGGATTGACTATAAAAAATGAACTCAAAACTTCAACTCAACCTACTTAAAGTAGCGCGGATTTAAACGATTCATCTAAGGGACCAACTGTATTTTGCCACCTATAGTAGGACGGAGTTGATCTGCTCCAGTTTTCTATTATGTAAGTAGTGGTAAAATAATCTTGAAAAAAACATGTGAGAAACATATTTGGCCTTTACCAAAATTGCTTATATCAAGTGGGTATGCGTGATGTTTTTTTTTTCTTTTCAATTATTGAAAAACAGACATGTTTATTTTTAAAAGCTATGGCTGGTGAGTAAACCATATGTTTTTTTAATTGAAGAAAGGTATACTATAAGTTCTTAAACTGTACTGTATATGACTTAATCTTAAAAAATAAACTTACTGAGTGAAGGTGTGACTCTTATACGTTCTTTTTAAATCTTATTTTTTATTTCAATGCTCAGCACCTATGAAGCCCGGATACTCTAAAATGGAGTTGTACCCGTATCAGATACATATCGGATACCGATACTCCACGGATACTCGCGGTTACGTACCCACGAATTATCAGAATTAATTATTTTAATTTTTAAAATATATTTTATCTGATACTTATTGGATACTTCAAAGATATACAAAGATACTTATAGGATACTTCACAAATACGTATCCTAGAAAAGATGAAAGGAAAAAAATGAGACAATGTTTTATAAATTCAGTAGAGATGTATGTCATTCAATTTAGGTATGCATCGGTAGAATTGTTTATCGATAAACCACTTAAAATTATACTTCTTATGGATGAAGCTAACGAGAGAGGTGATTCAATTAATCAACATTTGATCAAATTTGTGTTGAATGCTTCTCTCCGTATCCCAACAAATGAAAATATAATATGGTTTATAAGAAAACTTTACATGCATATAATAAGGGTAATCAATGCTTATTTTCTTCAAGTATATTTACACATATATAAATTTTAATATAAAAAATTTGTTGACGTATCTTAACCGTATCGCATCCTAAATTTTAAAAAATTCGCTTATCCGCGTATCCGTATCGTATTGTATCCGCACCCGTACTCGTATCTAGGCTTCATTGTTCAGCACTCGTATGTTTGAAGCATGTAAAATTTTATAGTTAATCTAATATAGATAAACTGTAATATGATATCATATTAATTTTTTTATTATGTGAATAGTAAATTCTATAAAATTGACTTATAAGATGAATGTGTTATTATTTAAATATTCTTTTAAAATTTTATTTATTTTTTCATTGTAGGATTCAGAATTATTAAATAAACTTTTCACTCGATGTTTTTTTTTATCAATAGGACTAATGGCCTAACAAAACAAATAAAAGCCGCAAGTAAAACAACCACCGTTGACACATCAAAAAAATATTTTCCACCGTTGAGGAGTTTGAGGAGCGTTGGGAGCGACAATGAACTAAATATTCATGACGACTAAGAGACTTAGACACCACATCTTCATTCAAAAGTTTGAAACATTAAGTATATGTATCATCTCTCTTATATATCTACTGTTTCCTCCCTTTCTTGTCGATGTAGGACTTGATTAGTGACACTTGAAACCCAACATCCACAACTTGATTTGCTTCTCTCTAGATGTGTGACCAACCTTTTCAAGTTAAAATTGTGAATCTCTGGCGACAAGCAAGTATGGAACGAAAGACGCCCTATGTTACTGAACTGAATCACAACATTAGAACTATAAGAGAGGGGTACCATCAAATAATCTTCTGAAATCTCTACTTCAAACAAATTTGGTACCCAATTTTTTTTCAAAGCTTACTTGGGTGATAGAGAAAAAAGTTTCAACGTAGATGCAAAGGAACCAAAAAGTGTTCCATGGTGATTTATAATGGCATTTTCACATGTTGCTCAATAATTCCTTGGTTTTAACAACTGAGCCATCACACAATTCAGTTTTATCGCGTTTGTCATGGGATTGGAGCTAGAATCGCTTTCTTTCTTCAGGACAACCAAACACTAAAATATTGGTCTAGATGAATTTTGTTATTCTAACTTCACTTTTACCTCTTACAAGTGAATCCAAACATGGTTTTTTTTTTTGCTAACTGAATCCAAACATGTTATTAATTTCTTTTGAGAGCAAAGACTTTTGTTGTATAATTTGTTTTCACTTTTAATAGCAAGTTTATCTACAGAAATCACCAAAAGTATAGTTTTGATCTAGGTTAACAAAATTACACCAAATTTAGAGTGAGAAATAAACCTCGACAAAAAAAAAAACAGTCTGGGTCTAATTAAAACAATATTTTATCCGATATGAAGCAATTTTTTTATAGGGTCTAGGGCTAAAAAAAACAATATTTTAATTTTTGAAAGACAAACAATATTTTAATTAAATAATAATGTTCCTTAAAAGAATTAAATAATACTCCCCCCGTTTCTTTTTAAGTGTCGTTTTAAAATTTTAACACAAAAATAGCGAAGTGTATTTTTGCACTTTTTTTCCATTATACCCTCATTTTAATCTATTAATAATTTCCTATTTTTTTTGCACACACTTTACCTTTCCAATAAATTTAATATGTAATAAACAATTATTAGTTACTACTTTCTTTCCCCAACAAATTCCTATTGTGCATATCTGTTGAAATTTTTAACAAGTACTACTCATGTTATTTATAGAATTTTAACTCTTCATGGAACTATTATCATAGCTAACAAAACTTTGGTTAAATTTGAAGATAACAAGAAACAAATTTTGTATTAAAACAAAACAAACAAACTTTGTTTTAAAAAAATAAACTTTAGTTTTCCAAATATATAGCATTAATTAGTTTTATTGAAAAATATAAGAATAATTGATAAAGAGTATAATTGACAAATCATACCCTTAAAATACCAAAACGACAGTTAAATAAGAACGAAAAATTCATCATAAAAAGACACTTAAAAAGGAAAGGAGGGAGTAATGTACAAAGGATGCACAAATCAAAGCTGGACCTAGGACCTAGTAAAGAAAAGGAAACAATGGTCCAACATAGTCTAAACTTCTTAAGAAGAAAAATTGCTTTCTAGGCTTTCATTTTTTCTCTTAGCTACTCCAAAATGACTAAGATGCCTCCAACGACAGGTAACATCTGTTGAAAAGACTTTTTAAATCGGTTACACTGATCTGCTCTCAAAATTACCGAACGACGTTTGACTATAGTTGAAAAGCCGAACAATACTTAAGTGCCACTCAGGAAAGTATAAGAGAAATTTCCCTTAAGAAGGGCTTTGCTTAGGTTGATTTAAAATGAAGTCCAACCCATAAATAGGCTAATTATAAAAAATAATGAGGTTCAAGTGATTGTTTTTTTAAAAGAAGATTCAAGTGAATATCGATATACAACTAAAATTTTCAATTGTATTACCAAAATATGATAGAATGGATCAAATTTAGATCATCGAAAAATGTTATAAAGGACTTGTCCAACTTCCGGTCTATACACAAATCAACCTTGGGGGGTTCGATGATAAGGATCTTCGATGATGGCGGTGGGTGGTTGTTCGAGAGTGAAGTACTTAGAAAAGGCACTATGATGTCAAAGTTAATTAGGATAAAAACATGTTTTTCATATAGAAAGTGAGATGACCCTTTTGTGAGCTTTAAGTTAGCCAACAAAGTCGATTTAATTTTATCGATCCATCATGACAATAATAAACCCTTAGCTTCATCGTTTTGACAAACACAAATGCAGTCGATCCATCTTGTTTATATTCACTTGACCATCCTTGCGTAGCATGACCTTAGTCTTTTGGACTAAAATACTTGGTACAAATACAACCCCTGAGCCCAACAAGTAGAGATTCTCTGAAGGGCTGCATGGCCAAACAATTGGGTATTAAAAAAGGAATACTGCTATCCCCTCTGCACATTTCGCTCTGACCCAGCTGAAGAGACGATAATGCCCCTGCGCTAGTTAAATCACGCAGTGTAACACCCCGAAATCCCAAGTATAAAAATTCATGCATGTAATCAGAGTATATCATATTCAGGATGTCACATTTCATAAAAATCTTTAAAATAAAAAGAATAATAATTCTTCATCATAAAAATATTCAAACGTAGCAGCAGAATCATAATTTCAAAATTCTTAAAATAATTAGTTCTTGGCACAAAGGCCTCACAAATATCTCAAAATTCGAAGATAAGTCGTAAACATCATAATTAGTTCAACATGATACATAAAGGAATAGAATTCAATAAAAACCCCATCCCGTTACATATCAGAGCATTTCCTACGACACCACAAGGACCTCTCACATCGTCGAACCTAAGCTTGGTCACCTGCACTTGCCCGCAAGGCGGCAATTCCAAAAGAAGGGGTGAGATTCACAACAATTATATTAAC
Organism: Medicago arabica; assembly: GCA_946800305.1. NCBI lineage: Eukaryota > Viridiplantae > Streptophyta > Magnoliopsida > Fabales > Fabaceae > Medicago > Medicago arabica. The sequence continues at coordinate 52,342,060 of OX326968.1, forward strand.
ATATAATTCAAACATTTATGCTTAACAACAACAATAATCATCACATATAACGGAAACATCTCAAACATCTACATATAATAAATCATCTTAAAACATCTTCACATAACAAATCATCTCATAACGTCTTAGACACAAGACTCGACAAATGCAACTCTAACATCTTAAACATCATGCATGTGGTACCAATATTTAAGCTTAAATAAGCTTCACCGTCGCTTTGAGCAAATGTTCCACCGTCGCTTTGAGCAAACGCTCCACCGTCTCTAATTATGCAAATGCATGAACTCGACTCTTTATACTTAAAAAAGTTAACACAACATCTTAACATCATTTACGACTCTTGATCGACACATGCAATTATAACAGTACATGGCAGCAGCTCAGCACATTAACATATATTCACAGCACCTAATCATCGTCGCAAATATCATTTAAACATCATCCAAATAACTCACTTAATATGCATATAATTATAGATTAACGCCATCAATTAAAATCATCTTAAAGCGTCATTACAGATTGTAATTTAGGTCATAAAACATCTCTAACACTATCCAAAGGTCTATCCTCGAAGCCTCTCCCAAAACAGAGATATAAAACTCAAGTTATAGTGGTCTGATACCACATTGCTCGCTACAACGAGTGGTTCTGCTCGCCTCGCGAGTTGCTGTCTAGCATACTGTTACTACTCGCTACGGCGAGTGGTTCTGCTCGCCTCGCGTGCATCAAAGGGTCGCTCGCCACGGCGAGTTAAGTTGCTTGCCTCGCGAGTGAAGTTGTTCTGCTCGCCACGGCGAGCTATCGCAGAACATGGTACGGGTTCGCTCAATCTCTCGCCAAAACTCGTCCAATCTCTCATGCTATGGCTCTAATCTTTCAGAATTATGATCCTAGTGATTAACCTAGGTTCTGTAACACGTTTCTACATCAAATTGCATCATTTTCTCATCAATTCATCAAAATCCATCAATAACCTTAACCTATGAACTCTCTCAAACTCTTTCTTAATTCCTTAGTTAATCATAAACAATTGAATTACAGTAATATAATCGAAGCTAGGCTCACCCTTACCTGGTAAGTTTGCAGAATTGGGGTTCCCTCTTCTCTGGCCACTTTTCGCCCTTTTTGCAAAAGTCTGTAATACGTACTGACTCTTTTTCTAAACCTAATTTCCTTCTTATACTTCTTTCTAATCTCACTTATCCCCAAAACTCTATCTTATTATAAAAACAACCCCATCTCTCAAAATTATTATTATTATTATAGCACATCTTTATTTTCATATAAATATATATATATATATATATTAACATCACATATCTTATTTTATTAAACAATAAAATAAGCATCACATCACAACATGGTCTCATACGTCACAAACATCATCAAAATCATATAATATATAATAATATACTATATACTCCAATAAAATAATTAAATAAACAAAGTGGGCGTTACACGCAGCGTCTTAACTTACGCACCTTGTAATTTATGCACAGACTGGGCATGAGTTAACTCACGCATGTGTTAACGCTGTGCGTGAGTTAACTCACGCAGTGTTTAACACGTGCGTGACTTAAATCACGCCGTGTTAGTTAACTGACGCATAGTTTTACGCTTGCGTGAGTTAACTAGCGCAGATACATTTTGGTCATGCCTGCAGGGATGAAGTGTTTTATGCAGGGCGAAGAACAATATTCTTAAAAAAGTCCTCTAGTGACAAGTCTAGTGGATAAAGACACTCAAAAAGGTCGAGCAACAAAATTGTTTGGTATTGAACGTCACTCTTCTCTCGAATGCAAATGGGACGTTATAGTTTACTTTTTGTGTGTGTTTTTATTTTTTTTATTTCTATCTTTCTATTTGTTGCATTCTTATTAATAAAATTAAGAATCCTGCTCTTCACCCAGCACAAAACACTCCCGCCCAGCTGAACTGACGAAAATACCCCTGCGCAAGTTAACTCAAGCAGCGTATGTTAACATGCGCACGTTATACGCACTGCGTGACTTAAGTCACGCGCTACTGGCACGTGCGCGAGTTAACTCACGCACGTTGGCCGGTGGTCAGAACTGAAGAACAAACGTTTTTTTGGTCTTTGGTCAGTTTTTCAACATTCAATCCACACGTTTTTTTACCAAGTTTTACACGTTTTTTGACCACATTAATGGTATTTACAACCTATACTATCATTCTCACTTATAAATATCCCTCCGTACTTCCCTATTTCTTCACACCATCTCACTTTCTCTCTCTCCTCACTCTCTCCCTCTCTTTCTCTTCTTCTTTTTTGCTTCTATAGTATCTAGGCTCTTTACACCTCTTTAGGTATATACCAGTAGTTTTTGGGGAAAGTAGTGGTCCGCCGGGTTGGGGAAAAGGGCATTATCCCTTGAGCTAAAATTAGGTTTGCTTCCTTTTACTCCCAAAATCATTTTACCGTGGGTAAAAAGAATCATCATGGGGGTATAAAAGGAACCAAATATAAATTTACCTCAAGGAATCTTGATGTCTTTTTCCCCAACAGGACGAATCACTATTTTCCCCAAGAGCTATTGGTATATACCGAAGAGGGTGAAAATAACTTTTTACCCCAAGAGGGTAAAATACATGTATTAATTATTGTAATGTTTGAATGATATTAATAAAATCAGAGTTATATTTATTAATTTTGTTTTTAACTTGTATTTATTTTTGCATTTATTTTATGTTTATGATTATGTATTGAATAAAAAAATATTTTATTTAATGGTATCGAATTTATTTGTATCGAATTTATTTTCTAATTTTGTATTTATTTTCATATTGAATAAATAAATTCGAATAAAAAGTCTAATTAAACTCAGCGTGGAATCGAATAAAGAATTGTAATAAATAAATTCGAATAAAGTTGCGTATTGAATAAATTCGAATAAAAAGTCTAATTAAACTCAGCGTGTAATCGAATAATAAGACGTAGCGTGAGTTAACTCACGTTGCGCTAGTTAACTCACGCTGCGCAAGTTAATTAACGCGCAATTTTACACTTGCGTTAGTCAACTTGCACAGAGGTAAAACTAGCATGGCTGCAAGGTAGGAGTATTTGTATTTTGTGCAGGGGAGAGCATGATTCTAAAATTAACATGATTGATAATATTCAACGATTGAGTTAAAATTGCGTAAAAAGAATCAATTGAGTTGAAGGCATTTTCATGAAAGGGATAAAAAAACTAAAATTGAGCTAAAAGCACATCCTGACCGCAACAAAAATTAAATTATAGAATCATTATTTCTAAAAGGACTTTAGTTAATTGATTCCATTAGATTTCACAGCTGCCAGTGAAAATTGATTTTGTACCAAATACTACGAATAATAAGTATTTTTCCAATTAAAAAATAACAAGAAAATGAGACTTGAAAAGCATGGATGAATAACGTTTGCAGGCACCAATGTGTGATTTTGATTAATAATTTTAATTGCTTGAATCAAGTACTTTTTCAACAAATTATATTTGGTCCGTCTCTTAATAGTCTATTCCATTTCTCAAAAACATACGAGTAAAGCAACAATTCATGTGCTTTGGCTCTTGTAGTCCAGGACTAGTTTGGGTGTGTTTGAACCACCAATTCAGATTCGTGAACTTAGAGAAACAGTTAAACTTTGTTTTCAACTTTACGTCTCACACACACTTAAACTCTGTTTTCAACTCGACCTTATTTTGGCGTCGAAAATACATGTACACCCCTTTCATTGGAGCATTAGTGAAATATTGAACACGCAAGGAAAAATTCATCACCAACAAAGTGATAATCATATGATTCTGTTTTTGATGAAGGTTAACATAACAAATCTATTAACTATTTATTAGTCAATCATAGTGAAATAAAAAATAATCATTGAATTAATAATTAAAAGAAGGTCTAGCTAACAAATGAAAATAATTGGTAAAATTTATGTAAACAAAGTTACTTTTTAAGCTTCAATGCATGAAATACACAATTTATAAGACAATATTTCTTCACTTCACTTTTTAACAAGTACTCTTAAGACATTTGTTAGCATTTTTTTTAAGAAAAGCAATTTTGACTATTACATTTTTTATAATAAAAAAATAAAAACAGAAATGGACTTCATTGCATAGGTTCGAACTAATTATCCTAGGAGAAAAAATAGAAATGGATTCCATCTTTTGTTATTTTTTTGGTACAAAATGGATTCCATATTTTAACAATCATGATTAATCGAAACACTACCAACAATAATGAGCTGCACTTGGTTGGGCACAACCATAGGCACACATTCATTAGTTAAAAAAGGTAAAAGAGGAAAAATCATTTACATATTCATTTTTTGGTCAAGTAAATGCAAAATAATTACAAGTATAAATATTGTTTTTCTAAAATAAAGGCAAATTATTGTTAAATATTATGTTTGTGTTTGCTATCAAGTAAGTCTTCAGACAACCATGTTGATTTTAAGCTATGCCAAATCTTTCGAAGAAGTTGACAAACATAATGAAAGAATATATGTACATGTCGTCGTTCATTGTTTGTTTTGCCGAAATCATGAGTTGGACAACCAATTAAATTCTGCCACGGTTTATTCTTGCTCTTGTCATAACGTCCAACATTTTTCTCTCTAATTTTAAAAAATCTAACGACAAAATTCACACACTAACATACCAAATGTCCTCCCAATCTTTTATCATATCAATTGTAATTACGGACTCCACGGTTTAGGTTTAAGAATGAAGGGAATAATTCTTATGGTGACCAGAATAATACTCTCCATAGGGTTGTCAACTAGCAAAATTCAAAGTCGAGAGATAAGCACGTTGCATTGAACTCAACCATCCCCATCTTCATCACTGTCACCGTTCAAATCTTCCATCCTCCCTTTGCTAAAAAAGACAAACTCAAGAATGCACACTGCAATTTCTATTGTCCATGTCCTTTGTCTTTGCATGCAATTTGTCATGAAAAGCCCAAGCCCAACGGGCCCAATGAACCGTGTTGCCACGTCAACGACACGCAACGTCATTATCGTTAAAAAACAATTAAAAAAGCGTGTAAGAAACAAACCCAACGAAAACGCCACGTGTACGTTCTTATCCTTTTCCCATTGAAAACGCTATAAAAACACAATGGTTTAGGACAATCTCAAACCCTACCAACAAATCAAACCGTTTTTAACAGAAATCAAAAATATCTCAAAAATGGCTTCAACAATGGTTCCGATTCAAGCCTGTGCCGGATCCGGTCACCGGATTCCAGATCCTGATCGCCGGAGAAATTCCTCCTCCTCCAATTGGTGGACCCCGCTGTTCGGCATCTCTTCAGAACCTGACTACATCGATTCCGACAACAAAGCACCGAAATCGGAATCAGATCCGTCGTCAAAGCCGTCACAACTGCGCTTCACCGGTGGTCTCACGGAGGAGAAAGCGAAGCAGCTTCGAAAGATGACCGTTGGCACTGAGTCGTTTCATGATACTATGTATCACTCTGCCATCGCTTCTCGACTCGCTTCAGATTTCAAGCCTCGCTCCGATCTATAATCTTCCGGCGCCGGAAACTCCATTTCACATAACGTTGCGTGCATCCTTTACGTTTTTTCTTGCTATTTTAGGTTTTTTTTTTTTTTTTTAAGATCCAGATTTTAGGGATTTGATTTAAGTGTTAACGCCAAGCAGTGTAATGGTTTAGCGTTTGATTAGTTTTTAATCTCAAACTGATTTAATCATTATGTATATAGAATAATAATAATTTTCAATGTATAAATATAATTGGTGTTGTTTTAACTTTACTCTCATATTTATGGATTATTTATAATTTGATTTGTTTTCAAAACTTTGGATAAGAATAAGATCTTTCCCAAATGTCATATATTATCGTTCAAGTTGACTGGAATAGTAAACTGGATTTGGAGGATCTGATATGGGATGGGATCTTAGAGAATTTTAAAATAATAATATTTTGTCTCTCAAGCATCAAGCGTGGGTATATTCTTTGCGTTCCTATCCGGTAACGTGTCGTTAATAATTACGTATAGTGTAGTGTGTGGAATTTAACTAAATCTTGTGATTAGTTTATGAATCTTGTGATAATTCTTGTAAAAAGAAGATGCACTAGCCAATATGTCACCAGTAAAAGGATATTTGCGGCATGCGTGTTGAATAAGAAATTAAGGGAATAAGAATTGCCAATATTCCATAGATCATTTGGATGTGTGGTTGATCTTAACTTTGCAGTACTTGGTTCGAGACTTGAGATCTTCAAAACGCAATTAAAAGCAAAAGTGAATAAGAATTTATCCTGTAGAAATTAAGAATTGATAGTCAAATTTGGTCCACTCATTCGGTTTCCTATTTTGTTGTAATTTTTCACATTGAAAAATTGGGGCTCGATGTAACTTTTATTTACAGATAGCAAGCCACCCAATCGTAGAAGAAAAACTACTCTAGTCTCTATACATACATAGAAATATACTCTAAAAATTGTATTTTGTTAAAAAAAATTGTAAGATAACTATCTCTAAGTCAAAGATAATCAACTACACTATCTTTGTTTTTACGCTATAAAATACATTGAATACAATAACGCAAATTAGGCTTCTAAAGAAAAAGAGAAAGAATTCTGGTTAGGGATATTTATGTAATATTCAGTTTAGAACTTCGCATGCAGTTGCCGAAAAATCAAAACTACGTGAATGTGTATCATAATCAAAAGAGTGCAATTCCTTCAAAAAAATATCCATTGGAAAAGCGTGTAATTTTCTTTTAACAAACGTCAAGTCAAATCTTAACTCTATTCCCACACATTGTATTATGATTTCCTAAGACAGTTACCCAAGAAAAAAAAAAATGTTCTTGCCAACAAACTTGGACACAAACGCAGTTTGAAGAAGAACAAAATGCCTACTGTAGGTTTCCCTTTACACATCTAAGCAAATTATTTCAAGTAACTAATGTTCTAACTCTTTTTACATGATGTTCTAACTCATTTTACAGTTCCCTTTACACCTATCCTACCTCTTTCTATCAATTTTATGGACCATTATCTATGACACATTTTAGTGCAGATTTCGGACATGAGATATTTAAAAGGCTTTAATGTGTTTCGTCCCTGCAATTAGGGGTATTTAAAAAATTGGTCATTGTAATCGTTAATTCTGGCAAATTACTCTTTCAAAGTTTAATCATTTAAAATTTGGTCCCTGAGCCCAGTTAATTACTGTTACGTCACTAATTAGCTGACGAGACAGTTTTGATTAGCTTATTTCTTGTGAACGGACCAAAATACTCCTGAAGCTTTCAGGGACCAATTTTTAAATGACCCCTAATTGCAAGGACGAAACACATATTAAAGCCTTATTATTTTAATTTTTTAAATTGGCTGAGACACATGACAGATGACCATTGGGGTAAAGACACATGCCTTTGGCGTCCAAAAGTCGAAAGGCACCCAAAAGTCACTGAAGTGCTCCCCTTCACATTGTGGTTTCCAGCACAAAGTCGAAAGCTGCAATCCGTGCAATAATTGGAACTACATTGAAGCCCACGTGTAAGTAGATAGATTTCCGTGTTCACTGTTGCAAATTATACGTACTAAAGAAACTTCGTGCAGGTAGTGAAGAAACGGGAAGCACTTCAGTGACTTTTGGGTGCCAAAGGCATGTGCCTTTGCCCCAATGGTCATCTGTCACGTGCCCCAGCGAATTTAAAAAATTAAAATAATAAGGCTTTAATATGTGCTTCGTCCCTGCAATTAGGGGTCATTTAAAAATTGGTCCTTGTAAATATTGGTCCCTGAAAGCTTCAGAGGTATTTTGGTCCGTTCACATGAAATAAGCTAATCAAAACTGCCACGTCAGCTAACCAATGACGTGGCAGTAATTAACTGGGCTCAAGGGCTAAATTTTAAATGATTAAACTTTGAAATGGTAATTTGTCAGGATTAACGATTACCTGAACCAATTTTTAAATGACTTCTAATTGCAGGGACGAAACACATATTAAAACCTATTTGAAATCAAGCACATTTTGTAGTGGACCCAACACTAGCACAGTAGCATGACAGGGTGATTACTATAGGTCCCTCATATCAACCTCTAAGATAATCAGATCGGAAGTTACAATTCAATTAAAAAAACAATGATCGGATCATAACCCGATAAATTTTGTGCGATCAAGAGTTATAATCTCATAAATCCAAAAGTTTCAAAAACGATGTGAAAGGTCTTTAAAACAATTAACTTGTGATAAAGGAATAGAGAAGTTTTAATGACCTACGTAGGGGCGACAGAAATTAAAGGTCCTACAACCATTTTAGGGGATCTTTTGGATGGATAAGTTAAAAAGGATAGAGATTTGACCAAAAATAATGAACAGAAAGAGTTCATGTTTTAAATTTTAAAATTATAATTAAATACTAATTAGAACTAACATGACAGTTCTTTCCAAAAAACTAATATGATAGGCAATTAAATCTTACTTTGTACTTTGCTGCAAACGAATTCTCATTTTATATCCCCATTTAAAATTAATAAAAAAGGAAAATATTCATTTAAGATGAAAATCTTCCTACTCACTTCCTTCCCTATCCTTCTAAATTCACTATACAAACATATTAACTCAGTATCGGTGTGCCTTATTCCCTTTAGGAGATAAGTGCTATTTTTGCAGGTCATTAAGGCCCTCTAATTTACGACAGCGATTTAGAAAATGAGCTCTGAACTGCTAAAGACTAAAGGTGACTTCACATAGATGAAACCCAAACGAAATGTCAAAACTAGTTTGTAACAGAGGAGTTGGGTTTCGTGCGAAACTTCCTCAAGTCACTTGACATGCGAGATAACTTAGAACCGTTAGATTTAGTGGTTCTACATGACATTACTATACATTCTCTGCAAAGTAGTTTTTCCTATTCTATATCCGAAACTTTCCAAAAGCCACTATTCTGCCATCACATTTTCCTCCCCTTCATCTGCAGTCTTCTTCACTGGCCTTCCTTCTATCCTCCCCGATTTAACCATTTCACACTTAAATCTTTATTTGTAAGAACAATGTCAATACTCGTTACGGTCTACCATATTTAATCATTACGATATCACATAATGGTTCAACAATTACAGCCTCTATATCAAAAGTCTTACTATTTCCAATTCATTGATTTCATAGTCTGTAGGAGCCTCCCCAAAAACATTATTTTCTGGGTTGCTTCCTTTTCCAGTCTGGTATTTTGAAACTAAAGATGATGAATGGACTGTATACACTATAAACTCTTCTCCTGCCGGCGCCTGAGTGAAACCGAAGAGTGGATTCATACTCAGTGCAGTGGAGACAGAGATGGAGAATTGGGAAGTTATAGAGAGAAAATCTAGTGACTTGAGTGTGTGGTAAAGTCTTGTCAGGAATAGGATTGTGGAAAATCAATAGAGAATAAAATAATAATAAAAAAACATGGTTCCTACAATACACAATAATATCAGGTAGAACCACTAGAGATCTAATGGTTCTAAGTTATCTCGCACGGTACACAACTTCAGTAAATCACGCAGTAGCCTTGGCTTGTAACTGAAGTTTAGATACCAACCAAGCTTGTTTACAGATAGCAGCATAACTACTCATCTCTTTTATCATGTAAAATGAAGAAACATGATACCTAATCCAGCATCACAGCTATATTAGCACCTTAATCGTTTATTTAAACTATAAATCAGTTCTAATGAAGAAAATTCATTTGTTTACTCTTTTCTCTCCTTCCGTTCATGAATAACATACAGATAAGAAGATGAGCAGTGTGATAAAGGATAAGCATATTGATTCTCTGAATCCACTTAGACCATATAAATAATTCACAAGTCAGCATCAAACTCAGTCATCAGAGCAAATAAGATTTATATCAGGTGAGCAAATAAGATTTAAATCAAGTATGCATATTGATGCTCTGAATCCACTTAGACCATATTTTGCTCGCATTATAACACTTGAAGGAGATCAAGAACAACTTCCAAATTCCATAATTATTTTACTAAAATCTAAAGCCGCAATAAAAGATGCAATTCTCAAATAGTATATGATATGGTACAATAATCTTCCCAAAAAATTGAGAGAAAATATATTCATACATGATAAAATTTCTCTATTTAAGGTGTTACCAGGATTTTGGGCAGCAAACGTAAGTCAAATAATTTATTGAGGACCTGAGGTTGTGATGCAAACGATGCTGATCTAACGCCCAATACATGCTCTGTATAATCATTTGCTCTCAGCATCATACAAATCTGATCTGGATATTGTCATTAAGGAGAAACGTGATAAGAAAATATAGATTGACTAAAAAAACAGTTGATGGATTGTTGAATTTGGTCAATTACAAATTTACAAGGTGAAAATTCAGATTTAGCCCCTTTAAATTTTTTTGTTACCATCCAATCAAAGTAATTTCATTCTAGTTATGCGATTCAGAAAGGAAAAATGGCATAGGAATTTGACAAGACAAGACAACATGTAAGAGGGAAATAAAATGCTTTACACCCATACTTCTCCCTATTTATTAGTGTTGCTGTATTCTACAGTTTAATAACTTTCAAAATCCAAAATTAACAAAGAACGAGCACCTTTTAGTATCACTTTGGCTTGCATATGTCTTATTTACTGTCATAACTCAATTAGGGTCAGTTTGTGGCAATGAAAATTTCAACATTCATAAACCAATCTCGAACTTCAACTACTTCTGCCTAATTAAATAAATAATATAATGACATTGACTTCAAAGGAATGGCAATGTATGAGTAATGCATAAGAGCAAGAATGCCAAACTGGCATCTTATAATGAAAATCCTCAACACCCTAACTGATCTTAAACCTTCCACTACTTTCTCTAAAGTCTAATGAAAAAATTAAAACCAAAATGAATGAAGATTAACTGATATCGGAAACAATGGTCTAGAAAATCAATAAATATCAGTCATTGTCAGTGTGATATCTAGTCAACACGTCAAAATTATTTTGTGAAGGAATCCAAGGAAAGATATGTAAGTTGTGATTCTATTCTGAGCTCCCTTACCAACCAAATTTGGACTAACGATAATGTTCATTGAATACAGTTAATCCAGTTTATCATCAGAAAAATTCCTAACCACACTGAAAGTTTAAGACCTGTTCAGTTTGCACTTTTTTTTTTATATTTCATTTTCAATTACAAAACTACTACTTTCACTGTGTTTTCTATTTCAAAGTTTAGTTTGACAAACAGACAACAGTTAAGTCATATTATTATTTTTCATTGATTGCTATAGAAAACTTTGAAAACAAGAAACGAAATGACAAAATAAATAGCAGATGAAAATATAAAAATATTTTCTCAGACCAAACAGTCATTTACGTAAAAATCATGGGAAGGGTGCTCCTACTTTTCGTGCCTAGCATTGACTAGTGTTGTCAAATAGAGGCTATAGTGCAATAACACGGCGGAATTTGAAGAAACTGCTATTGTTCCGCGAAACGCTATTTAATGCAAAGTGTTGTCAAATAGCGGCTATAGTGGCACTATGGCATTGTAGCATAGTGGAATTTGCACAAATCTCTATTTTCCGTGATCAACGATTGACAACATAGGCTTGACATTATGACAAAATAAGATGAAATCTGAACTCTGAGTATACTCCTATCATGTTATTTCCCCTTTCCTTGTCTACTCACACAGACCCACAAAGCAAAAGTTAACAAGTATTTCATGTCCAATCTCCAGTAGCCTCAGAGAAGCAATTCAAACTTTAGTCAATAAACAAAACTAGGCAACATAAAATCCCAAAATGCAAAAGATTAGGGTTAGGCCTGTTTGAATAGGCTTATTTGAACTTAACTCCTGGCATAAACACCACTTGTAAGACTGTTTAGACAGCTTATGGAAACCGTCTGTGATATGTTCATAAGCAGTTTTTAGCTTATATCCATAAACTATCCAAGATAACTTATGAAAATAGTTTTTAGCTTATATAAAAACAATCTGACTGTCTTTATCTTTTTTTTAGGCATTTAACTTTTGTTATACAAATAGCTTAAAGATAAACATTTATATGATAAGCCCTTATGCTCTAAGGGCTTAAATAAGTCGTCCGTTTGACAACATTTAGACTATCAAACAGGGTAAATATATACAATCTACAACAACAACAACAAATCAAGTCTTATCCCACTAAATGGGATCAGCTACATGGATCGAATTACGCCATAATATTCTATCATATACCATTTTTAGATTCAACTCATTAATCTCTTAAATCTTTTTTAATAGCTTTCTACGTCTTGATTTGACTCTAGTGATTTGACTACCTCCATCCTATGAAGCACGAACACTCATCGGATTAAGCATGTGTCGGTGTTGGACACGCGTCGGTGTCGGACATGGACAAATATAACTACATTGAATTATGCGATTGTCTCAAATTATTGCTGGTGTCAGTGTCCATGCTTCATAACCTCCATATTATGATCTACTCTCCTTACTACATAATCCACATGTCTTCTTTCTACAAACCCAAAACCATCTAAGCCTAGTTTCCACCATCTTTTCTACTATAGGTGCTACCCCAACTCTCTCTAACATTGTCATTTCTAAACTAAAATATTGCAACCCCCAAACTATTCTCAAATGTTCACATCCATTTTGCAATCCCACACAAAACACTAAATACGGGTTTCTTAACTCTAATTGAGAATCTCAAGCATCCAATGACCAAAATTAAGTCACACATAAAGTAAAGCACAAGTTCCACAGAAATAAGTATATTTTTATACAACCCTATAAGAATCACATATAATAATTGAAAGAAAGAAGGATACACAAGATAGCCTCCATGAAGAAAAGCACCAGCCAACACAGCTGTAAACAAACGATCTCTCAAAACAGGTTTATGCCGCAACCCCAAACGAACTGAAATTATATATAATCACGAAATTAATGAGTAAATAAATAAATAAACTATTTGAATGAAAAAGAAAAATTAAGAGAGTGCGGAAAATAACTAACTTAGAGGGAGAACAGGAGCATATATGAGAGGAAAAAGGAACTTGAGAGGAGGACCATTGTTCTTCCTTCTTGCAACGGGTTCTCTGTAGCATAGCAGTTAAAGGATTGATTAAGAAGATGAATGTGAAAATTGAATTATTGAAGTATGAATGAGAAAACGTTACATGTTAGCAGGATCGAACGACGTCGGCGCCATAGCGGAATTGATCGAGATCGAGAGTTGTTGGTACGAGGTTAGCAGGGATTTTTCTCGATACAATGAATCAGATAACCTTTTTCTTAATTGACCAGAAAAATAGTGTTAAAAATGTTTCCAATGTACTAAAGAATGTTAATTATTTGATGATTTTTAAATAAAGGATAATTCTTAAGAATTTAAATTCAATTCTTGGATGGAACAATTTATTTTGAACAAGCTAAAATCAAATATGATATTAAACGGAAGTGAGACACCGCGCACAAGGTGTGCAACAGATGAAACACCTCAAAAAGTTACGGAGTGAGTGGTACAAAATCACGGGAGCACCGCCCTATGAGCAAGAATAATAATGAAATAATTACACAAAAACACCCATGCATAACAGAGGATTTCGCCTCCGGTCATGATAATCAAAAGCAAAGGTGGATAAATGTGTCTTTAACCACGAAAAGGAAGTAAGCTTGATCCTGTCAATAATGATAAGAGCATCAACCGCTTTATTGTTGAAAACCCGATTGTTCCTCTCCTTCCGGATAACCCAGACACAAGCCATCAAAATAACTGTGAAGAGCGAATGTGATGATCGCGGCATCACCTCCATATGAGAGAATTGATAAAAATGATCCTGAAGTGATAAAGGGGACACCGACACCAGTCGTAGTCATTGCCAAACATGATGCCAGACATGTCTGAATGTAGCACAACCTGTAAAAAGATACTCAGCTCTCTCGTGAAGGTTGCATCCACCAACACACAAAATATTAGCTTTCTGATGTAATGACATACCGCCGCAGGAAATTGTCATTTGTCGAAAGTCTGTTGCGCATAAGCCGCCACCTAAATAGAGACACTGTTAGAGGAATTTGTTGTTGCCACAGATGAGATAAGTAATGTCTAGTCATGGACACGCAAGTAACTGTGAGATACTGATAAACCATATTCACATAATAGACATGAATAGAATCCAACAACCATGAATTTGTTAAAGTTTTATTTACCTTCTAATATAATTCCAAAAAGTTACACAAAAAACAAATCTATTTTTTTTTTTGTTACAACACAAAAAAGAAAACTCATCCTTCAAAAACGACATTTCTAAAGCATCTACAAGCATAATATAAGAAAGACAAGAAATATGTTCATAAACAAGGACTAAAGGTTCTATGTCTTTTGCTCATAGTTTTGCTAAAATATGCGCACATTGATTTCTTTCAAGAAGAATATGATGCAAGGTAATATTTCAAACTTCTTAGAAAAATTCACAAATGTCCACCAAAAAATTGACATAGTGATCAAATTTATTAGTACCTATAGTCACCAACTACACAATACGGAAAAAGTCTGAAAAACATAAGAACTTAAGAACTTTTGCAACCTGCATGCCAATAGAGCTTTGAACTTAGCATGAAGCACATTTGAAATACCTACACTACCATAGAAGGCAAAACGGAAGGAGCTCTCTTAGTTATTAACCAAACCTTCAAGCATGTTTTATTTGAATTTGTAAGAGCACTATCATCGATATTCAGCACCAACTGCATCACCATGCTGCCAACAAACATCACACATTGGACGAGGGTCATACGAAGGATTTGCTGAACCTAACACTTGAGGAGCAAATATTACACCAAATATGCCACATAATTAACGAAAAAACTTGCACCACTTTAACAAAATTATCAAGGCCAATATACAAGCAAAGGAGACTCTTTTGCGTTAATCAATGGTTTTTTTGTTTGAACCCGAGTTTGTGTTAAAATGTTTAGTGAGAGTTTGATGCTCATCTGTGTCTCACAACAAGATTAGATGGGATAGTCTACGCGGAAGATGCCCAATCATACACACTAAAAAAGTGGACAATTTGGTTATAACAATGATTAAATTGGAACAATTTGATTCTTTATGTACATAATTAAAAAAGACACAATTTCATCCTATATACTATAATAGAAGAAAAAAAAGCCTTAAACAATTTTTTCTTCAACAATTTATTTTCCGATGCAAATGGATCCTACTATATATCAAGGTCATCTTAAACAATTTTGAGATCGTGTTCTAATCTTAAAAATCGAGTCCGTAATAGAAAGAAGCATTCAAACTTAAAAATAGTCCTTAAAAAAACTCAAAATAGCCATTTTTATTTAAATTGCAAATAACATAAAAAAACCTGTAAATACTAACATCAAAATACAACTTTGAGTTTTTTTTTTCCCTTCAAAAAAAAACTTTGAGTTTTTTTTGGACAGTATTCTAGTTACTTAAAAAGGGCCAACCTTTTATTTTTTTTCATAACCCTTATATTTATTCCGTTTTCCTTGCTATTTTACCCTTGTGAGAGAAGAGAGCATATATGTGTGTCATTGGGTCTATAACATATTAATCGAAATTTTGAAACTATATATTGGGATAAATATTATTTTTTTATCTGTATATTTTCAATTTTACATTTAGGAACATATAATATGTAGGCCAATGATACCGTATATTAATATATGTTTTTTTAGAGATTAGTACAATATATATGACACAATATAATTATTTTTTGGGAGTATATATGATACAATAGATATTGTGAAGTGAAAACGAATAGTATGACTAATACAGCATAGAGAGAAGAGTGAAGCGTGAATGCTAAGTCCAATGATAGAGGGATAGCCGTAAGTAGTGTGTGCGTGAGTTATAATCGATCTTAAGTCGTGCATGCATGCGTTATTTTAAAGTCAAAAAGAAAGTGTGCGTGATTCTAAAGTCAAAAATATGTTTGCGTGATTTCAAAGTCCACAACACATAGCAACCTATATATATATATATATATATATATATATATATATATATATATATATATATATATATAAGCACTCTCCACAAGACCTCACTCATCAATCTCATACTATTATTATTCATTCATTCAATTTCATGGTAAGGAAATTAACTTCTCCATTCATGTTTCTTTTTCACTCTAACCTTCATGGCTTTATCGAATTTATATATTCATATAAATATAATGCTTTTGGTTTTTCCTGTTTCTATACAGGCTCTCCCTCAGCAGCAAATTGTTAACTGTCCGACTTTCAAGCTTGTCCTTGTAGGCGATGGTGGAACCGGTACTACTTTTCGATCTTTCCTTCTTCCACTTAATTCTGCTTAAAAAAAAATACACACACTTAATATTAATTATTTATGACATATTGTTATTTGTTTGTGGCTGCAGGAAAAACCACTTTTGTTAAAAGACATCTAACTGGCGAATTTGAGAAGAGATATGAACGTAATACCTTTGCTTAAGTTGGCCAATTTACTTTTTAATTCCATATTATGCATTTCTAATTATTCATTAATTAATTTAATTTTGCAATACTATAGCTACCATTGGTGTGGAAGTTCATCCACTAGACTTTTATACAAATTGTGGAAAAATTCGCTTTAATTGCTGGGACACTGCTGGCCAAGAAAAATTTGGTGGTCTCAGAGATGCTTATTAGTAAGTTCTATACTATCTACATCTTAATTTCATTATGTTTCCTAAACTCCCTTACCAATTTAGTTCTTAATCATATACTTATATTTCTCGCGCTTGTTCAACTAGAGTATTTCTTAATGGTCGATTTCCTTATGAAAACCTATGAATTATGTGCAGCACTCATGGACAATGTGCTATTATTATGTTCGATGTAACTGCTCGTTTGACATATAGAAATGTTCCAACATGGCACAGAGATATCACTCGGTCAGTTCACTAATTTCATCAATTTTAGTTTTTCTTATGCATTTGGCATTTACTTGCATTATGCTATTTTTCAGCTTATTAATTTCTTGTTAATAATCAGTGTGTGTGAGAATATACCCATTGTCCTGTGTGGAAACAAGGTTGATGTGAAGAATAGACAGATTAAAGCAAAGCAAGTTATATTTCACAGGAAGAAGAATCTACAATACTATGAAATATCTGCAAAGAGTAACTATAATTTTGAGAAACCTTTCTTATACCTTGCCAAGAAACTTGCAGGGTAAGTAACTAATTGAATATACTCTATTCATTCTTTGATATATATGCCAATGTCATGATTGATGATGGTATCAAATTATTTACTGATTGGTGTTATGGTTCCAATTTCCAGTAATATGAACCTTCACTTTGTGGAGATGCCTGCTCTTGCACCTCCTGAAGTCGCCTTTGATATAACTACGCAAGAATCGTAAGGACTTCTGTTATCTATGTGTTTTTATCTGCATTTAGGCTATTTTGTTCTTCCCTAATTGCTTTGTTACTGATTTGATTTTGTGTATTGATTTATATTCTTTACAGGATTGAACAAGAGATATGTATGCCAGCATTTCAGCCTCTTCCTGATGACGATGATGAAGCATTTGAGTAAACTTTAGGACTTTCTAGAGTTCTTTTTGTTGTGATGAATGGTATTTCATCAAAAAGAGATTAGGAATTAAGATAATAATTAATTTTAGCTAGTGTCAGTTTAGGCATAAGTTCTTTTTACTGGTTTTATTCCTGCAAGTCTGCAATTATGCTATATGTAATGGTAATTAGTTGACTTCTTCAGTCATTAATTAAACCTTTGAATGATGCAATACATATCATATTTCTTTTGATAATTATTTGAACATGTGTACATGGATGAAATTGGCCTCTTACAATCATGTCACATATCTTTTTTGTTCTAGAAGTTATATGTTAAGGGACACAGATAAATGAAAATATGAATTTTATCCCTAACTTGCAAGCCAATTTTTAGATCAATGTGTATATTTTTACAGTACTTTATGTGAGTTGTTCTCAAACCTTTTGAAGTTCTACTCATGGTCATTTGAACACTAACAGCAACAGAGAATTTATGAGTGTACTCCCAATCCTATAACCTATTAAGTGGAGTAAATCAGTAACCATGGATAATGGTTATAGAACTACAAAAAATAATATTTTCAACTAGGTTCATGTTGGAATTCAATAGGTGTGGTGGTAAAGGATATTGAGTTTACTCTATTAACTGAAACCAACTGTTTGACAAGCTAGTTATATAATATGAGGAACTGTATCATAAGTTCTGATTAGTTAAACTAGTGTATTTATCAGGACATAATAAAGACAGAACTAAAAACAAAATATTAAGGAAAAAAAGTGATTTGTTGTAGTTAGCAAATATTTTCTTGTCACATAAGAAACAAACAGCATGAGACATCTATGTGTTGGATATGTAATTTTGAATGTTCCCTTGGTAGGATCATTCACTTGGTTTGGTAGTTGAAATTTGAAAACTGAAAGAAGCTGATATTCTACCATTTTTTCTCTCTTTCTTAAGCATAGCAACACCTTATATTCTGTGTTTGAAAGTTATTGCTTCGTGGCAGAACTAATTTGTTACTTTCTTAGATTCTGATGCCTTGTATTGGTATATTGGTCCAAAGTTTCAACACTTAATTTCTGTCATGGAAGTTAATTTTAAGGTACATGTTTAGGTTATGGACAGTTGGCCTGGTCCAGGTACATTGTGATGAAAAGCCACATATCTCATACGAGTTGATTGAACTGAACCTTGAACAGTACTAGTATAAAGGGTTCTCAATATTGGGCTCTTAAATATAGGCCTTTTCTGTTTGATGTAACTCAGGGCTGAAGTGGCAAACCCATCCATCATCAATGTTGCCATATGTTATTCACAAATTTGTGACTTATCTATCATTGACATGTGAATAACTGAATACCAATAACTTACTACATGACTGATTGGACCACACAAGTCACTATAAGATTTTTATTTTGTGGTAGTAGTTTTATGCAATGAGACTCTTAAGCAGAACACAGTTTGATAATGACACATCGATATAGGTAATAATAATCACAAAAAATAGGAGAACACGGTATTGATAATGAGAATGGTAATAATAATTACAGAAAATAGAACAAGTGAAGTGAGTGTAACTACATGTGTCGGTGTTAGATACTGACACGTGATAGACACCGGACACGCTTCACTTGCAAATACTCATGTCTACAAAACTTTGTTACCTGCTGCTGTGTAGAGTAGGCGTGACTTAGTGGACCAAAGATGTTGATGGATATCCCTCCCTCCCTTCTGAAGCTCACCTTATTGAGCTCCATTTGCCAAAAGACATGTCTTGTCCTTATCTGTGTCGGTTCTAACCCACACCTACAGTCCCATTTAGCCATTACTACTCAACATGCCCACTAAGCAATGGTAGGAACCCACCAAGGTCCAAAAGTGGGCCTTGTGAAAGCTGGTATTACCCATTGCCAGAAGCATGTTTATGAATTGTGGGCTCATAATATAGAATTTTGACCAATACCAACTAGAGCAGTACATTGTCCAATTCTTCAGGAGCTGGTTAGTGGTTACCTGTATCAACTTACTAACTAGGTCCCATTTCCCATATAGAGCACAACAATGTAAAATTCACCTTTAAATGGATGAGTTTCAATGTCGGTTGAGTGGGCTAGGGCCTGTTTAATGGGCTCAATTTGATATCTGGCCCATGCTGTCTAGCATCCTTTCACTGAATTGGATATACTTTCTTTTTTCCCTCTTTCCTAAGATGTTAATAACTTAATACTTAATAGTGTCCATATACACTTGTTCTGTAGCATTTCATTTTTGAAAGCTACTATTAAACAGCATTGCCATCACATAGACAATAACAGCTACCTTTGGTATCTATTTGCTTTTATTGTTTTGAGACTTTTTTTAGTGTCTGTCTATTCCTCAAATCAATGTATGAATTAATTAGAAGTCATGAATATGGATGTAGATACATGTCATGCAATTAATGTAACCAAGACCTAGAAAATGAGAGATGCATGCAGAGCTCATGTATGTATACTAATTAATTAATAAATATCAGGTATATAGCTAGCTACAGACTTAAAATTAGAAGCCATATCATACACTAGTAGGTGAGGGTGTATGATTCATTTTAGGAGCATGGCCTAATTTTGAGTTCTGATCAATGTACCTTAATTGAAATCAATGCAACATGAATTGAACAGTTCACAGTGGCTTAAAAAAACATAGAATGTTATGGATAGACATAAGAACCTAGCTTATTAAGTTGTCATACATTTTCCTATTAATGATAGTATTTACAACACCAGTCCCACATTAACCCCAACTCCCAACATCATGAAAAAGTTACTTATAAGTGAATAGAATGGTAATGGAAGAATGTGACTTATCATGATATGGCCTATCAATAAGGTGAAGATACATATATTTACAACAAATGTATATGGGGAGCCCCTCTTGGTAGGGTAGGAAGAATGGTAAAGGGAGGAAAAAAAACTTATTATAGCTAGTTTTCATGTAAATTAGAAACAGAACATATGTTGTGGAAAAGAAGCATGTGCTTATACATAAATGGTAGGGGCATCAATAAGATGATAGATAGCAACTGTCATTGTCTATGCCATATGTGTCTATTGGTGATGAGAATTAGAAACTAGGGGAAACATGAATTTATTGGCTATAGGACTGTTAGCTTAATTCCACTATATTTTCTATTTCATTTCCCCCTTTCACTCTCAATCTCTCTTAGCTTGGTTGGGAATTTAGGATTATTAGGCATTTGCATATATCAATCACATATCACTTGAAAACTATTGTGCCTTGGGCTTTACTGCTCACCTATGAGGTATTGATTCTGACACGTGGACATCAGTAATAATTTGAAAAATGAGTTACTTAACCCACTTGGGCTGGCGTATTGGTTTGTGATTTTATAGTATGTTTCCCTGATTGTCTCAAGTTCGATTCTTCCTAATACCAATTTCAGTGAGTTAGTTTGACTTAAAAAATATCAAAAAAGTATAAGTTAGCTGTCATAAGATGTGTTGATGTTGTATCGGTGTCAAACATTGAACACGCGTTCGATCATAAATTTTGATGCTACAAAGCTGTTCACTTATCATTTCTACAACTATACATAGGCTGGCCTCCGTTGATTTGTCAGATCATCTATTTAGTTGTTAGGGCAGTTAGTTATTTGTTCTTAAAAGTATGTACATGATTAGTGTATAGTTGAATTTGTACATTTTTAAAAATTGACAAGTGTTTTACGCATTGTATGATTCCACCCTCAAAACTTAGGACCTGGAAGTTGGTTGTTGCAAGAATGCAATTGGAAAAGTCAATGAAAAACAAATGCAAATGGAAATTAATTAATGTGAAACTAAGTTATTGATTTATTTAAGAGGTTGTTTTTTAAAGAATACATAAGTCCTGTATTTGTTCATGATTGCGATGTTAACAACGAAAAAAAAATCCCATAACTCCTAACTCAATTGAGAAAAATACCGAAATTGTTAGGTCGGACGTCATGATCGGGGTTTGAATTACAGTACCTTTATGATGGCTTTGCGAAAAATTTGGTGGGTTGTTAAGGAATAGACACAACATCAAGTTGTTAAGAAATGAAGGATAATTTTGTGATTCTCTAAATACTTACTTTGTTATAGTTGGACTTTTAACAATTTCCTATAAGTGCATTAGACTATAAGTGCATTATTAGACACTTATCTTCATCCAAAATCTTAAATAATCAAAATAAACCTTCGTTATATTCGTTGTTTGACTTTTTCGTTGGTTTTATCATATTCAAATGTCAAAAAACATTTTGTTTACTTAATATCGTACGCGACAAAAAAATAGTTCAATACCTTAAAAATTTATCTTGTGCTTTTTTGTTGTGTTGTATTCTTCTGATTTTTTTTTTTTTGAGAGTGTTCTTCTGGTTTGTATTGTTCTATTCTATTTGCTAGTATTTAACTTTTAGCATCAAATACACCCTAAACATGAGTCATCTTACTTGAATGTCGACAACACATATATTTCCCTCCATAACCCCTTCAAACAAACCCTAAACACAATCCTCCCAAACCCCTTCCAAACAGATCATAAATCTCAAATACCACCGGGACCTAATGCAAATAATCATATGCCGTGTGTATGAGTTATTTATTAATCTCATAGTACCCTGTTCAATTCCCACTTATAAAGAAAAAAATACCAAACCAAGTATTATATAAATTGATTTGTATTTTGTTTCGAACGTATTCACTAAAAATAAAACCAGTTTGAAGAAAATTAGCTGATGATAAACCCTATTACTACCTAATTCAATTTGGTTACGTTCAGTTTTCACACTAAACTAAACAACGTCCATCCTCCTTAATTTTGAGACAACTGAAAAACTCACGCTATTTATTTGTTGAAAATTTAAGTGTGAATTGTTTAGTATCATAGGCACAAGAAATAAGCTAAATGTCAACTAGTTTAATGGCAATACTTTCACCGCTTAAGATAATAATTAAGTGGAGATCCTGGAGTTTAAACTTCGGGCTTTATATATTGAAATGTTAACTAAGTTATGTTTATGGGGATAAGAAATTTATTGCAAACTCAAAATTGAATATAATTGAGCTAAAATTTGTTGGAATTTTCAGCTCTCCCATCAGACCAAACTTGACTCTATTATGGTTTTAGGTTTTGTACCAAAACAACAAAAAATGAAATGAGCTAGACAAAATATATATATATATATATATATATAAAAGTTGATTTTTATAACTATTGTGTCTTTGTGGGATATGATATCCAAACCACTTGTATTGGTCTTTTTAGTCCAACGTAATGTGAAGATTTCCCGCGTATTTTAGACCCTCATGAGAAACCAAAAATTATGGAGGATTAGAGTCTAGTTTGGCCTGATGGAGTAGCTAGAAGGTCCAAGAATTTTTTACTCAAATGCATACAATGTTGAGTTCTTTAAAATTAAATGTTATGTCGGGATATTTTATTTGTTGATGTTTGTGTGAGGTAAAAAAAAATCAACATTGGATAAAAGATTTTGATGTTTGGCAACATTGATAGGAATCATATAGCTAATACTTTATCGTTTTGAATAAAGATGATATATACATAGTACAAACTTATGTAGTTGTTTTTAATTCAATGCGATAATTAATTCAATTGCTTGAGTGAAGCAGAACGGAAGTAAGGATTAACAAACGTTAAATTTAAAGGATAAATAGATAAATTGCAAGCAACAAACTTGTTAAATAAGGGTTTCAAAAATCCACCAGAATTGAGAAAAGTTCTCGATAATTTATTGAATCAAAAAGTGCCTTATAGGCTATGAAAGTTGTGTTTAAATAGTAGGGAAATAACAAACCCTTTTGAGTCGAAAAATAACAAACTGAAACAAAACAAACATAGAATGATAAATTTGTTAAAATTAAAAAAAAATATGCGGTATAAGCCTTCATATGACTTTGAATGGCTAAATTCACCCCTACATCATGGCGTAGATATGAGTTATGCTCGTGGGGTTCGGGGCTTTCCGAAAAGGTATAATTCGAATCAATCCAACATTAGACGTCAAATATGCACTATTTTAAATGAGTCTTTCTTACACGTCATTTCGTCTTCGATACGTGCCGCCAGTTTGCCTACATCATTGAGACTTATTTAGAAGTTTCAACATTAATTAATTGTCTTAGGTTTTCCTTTTTGGTTGAAAACAGAGATTGGAAGGTAAATCAAAGAATTAAACCATACTTTTGTTTTTAAAAGGGACCAAAGTTAGGTGAAAGTAAAACTTAATTTCATATGAGGGACCATTGGAAAGAGACATAATTGGACAAGGATGGTTTTAATGGGACAAAACACACAGCATAAAACGCAGCACCTTGTGTTCACCTTCTTCATTTGTCCATAAAAGCAGACATGCATATGAACAATAATCACATTAATTTAATTACTGTAACGTTGTGAACATTAATAAATCTTGGGGATGGTGGAGAAAAAGTAAACTTGGTCACCATCGATAACTGTTTTTAACTGAAAAAGTGCAAACCATGCCCCTCAAATCACGAGGGCTAAGGTGGGTAGAGAAATAGTATATTCAATTGATATCATATGATTAATATTTCACTTTTGTTAATTATAAGCATCATCAATAGTTGTAATATTTTGTCTATATTATCTGTGCATTCTGCATGATAATAGAACCAAAAAAGGTACGGATTTTTTTGCCTCATGTCTTTGATTGTCATATATCACTTCTACTGCCAGAGGTTGTTATCTTTGTGCACTCCAAAACAAATCTGACCCTGCCGTGCCGTGCTGTTCTGTTCTGCTATCTCTCCCTCGATGTAGATGCAATAGAATATAAACATTTTGGGACCATGTGACATATGAGATCTTAATTTTATTCTTTATTATTAGTGCCTTTTTCCAAACTTTAACATTTTGGTGTTTCCTTTTTGTTTCTAGGTACACATTTTATTTGCTTAATAATAATGAAACCTTTCTACCAAACACATATAGTAGCAAAGATATTTTATCTATTCATAAGGTATGACAAAACAATGCAAGGTTTTCAAAAATAAATTAACTGAATATCAATAGCGAAAATTGGTTTAGAATTATATAAAGGATTTAGCTCATATCCTTTCCTAAAAAAAAAACTCATATCCAAAAAACAGACATATAATAAGATGGAAGAGTGATGTTGAATAATATATAAGCGAGAGAATTTATGAACATCGTGTAGCTTAAGATGGATGTTCAACCTCATTTATATGGTTGCTCTTCACTCAATATGATAATCATTTGGATTTTTCCTTTATGATTCAATAATGATATAAGTGAGATGACTCATAAACTCAACACATTTATGACCATTTTAATACGTTTGATTCGACAAAACACTCAATTATGATAAGTTATTATTTCTAAAACTTATCCTACAATTCCTCTTAGGTTAAATTTTAACGTGAGTTGGATATCACTGGGATAGGACAAGAACATAAATTATAGATTTAGTTCAACAAATATACAAATTACTAATTTAATTAAACTGGTATAGGAAATTGAAATCTAATAGATCATATAAATAAACAGGAAATAGTTTTGATATTAAATTAAATATTAAACTATTAATATTTAATTGATGGACACATATAAATTTTAGTTTTATTTTTTCAAAAAACTAAATATGATTGTTTTGTAAATACAGTTTTTACTTTTGTCATATATATATATATATATATATATATATATATATATATATATATATATATATATTAACGTACAAAGAATTAAATTGTTTATTTAGTAGAGCAGCCAATTTTTTAAAACTATTTAATTACTTTATTTAATATTTTAGTGTTTCTTGTTAATTTTAAAATATTAAAAAAAATCTTGTCATTTGAATTTGATATGTATTTTATCATGTCAAAGTTAAAAATATTTTTTTACATATTTAAACCTAAAAAAATAGTGAATGGTTTTATCTTGCTTCTGATCACGTGTGTCCGAGACACACTACGAAAAAATGTTTATCACATCACTATCATATTATATTCTCATTCCACCCCTTAATTATGACTTTATTTTATCTTAGACACCAAACAAACTCTTAAGATTTGTTGTTAAGATATGTTGTCGAATCTCATTTGTGTAAATGTTGATAGTCAAATATCCAACATGTACATATTATGTTTACTATATATATTTTTGGAGAATGGTGTTTAATTTCTTGATTAATTTATTTTTGAAATACCATTATTTGATGTCATATAAATATGTAATCTTATTATATTGGTAAAACCAAACTATCTCATCTTTTTTTTGTTGGTGTAAGCCAAACTATCTAAAAAAAATTGTGGTGGTCGAATGTTGAACCTTGAACCTTACACATATTATGTATTGTTCCTACTAACTGAGCTAATCTCACAAGGACAAACCAAACATCTAATCTAATCCAACTACATTATTGTGATATTGACATCAAATAGTTTTTTTACCTCTCAAGTCCAAACTGATCTATAAATACCATACCCCAAAATATCATTTTCTACGGGGGAATGAAGGCAGGAAGAAGCCCGTTCCATTCCATCCACCCACCACGTTACCAAACTTAATGAAATACAAAAGGTCCCCACGACAAACCTGGAGACACAGAAACACAAGTTATCAACAATGAAGCTAGTAGGTCTGAGATGATGCCACAAAAGGACAAACTGGGATTCGAAATTAAATGATTGAATGAATGGATTTTCTAGCATTTTATTTACAATACTCAGGATATTGTTGTGACTTGTGAGTAACAATACAATGCATATTATGAAACCTTTTTTTTTTACTAAAAAAATAGTATGTACTTTTCATTTCCACTAAGCAAATGCAGCAAATACCTCTATTGCAATTCCAGCTTTCAAAATCGGCGGTTCAAACAAACGGTCGAAAAAAACACAATCGAATTTTGGAATTAGGAATTTAAATTGACTTCATTTATCTCTTCTCCATTATATTATTTATCCGTAAAATGCTATAAACACTCTCTTTTCAACATTTTATCTAACATTCATTCTTTTATTGAACGTAATATGAGTTTAACACTTTAAAAATGAGTCTCGTTTAAAGTGATATATTCACATGAATTTCATAACTTGGCCCAACTAATATATCACGTCAATCTTTCACTTTATAATACTCATAGCACTTTATAAGAGATATAGACGCACATTTCAATAACTTGACCTGACCCAACTAACATATCCCGTTAATCTTTCACTTGTTTATCTATTTCATAAATGAAAAATAAATAAAGGATGGATAAATGGAACAAACTCAAACTCCAAATTTTAAGCTTAAATTATAAGCCCACTTTTAAGCTAATACATACAAACTAAGATAATACGTTGTTTGTTGTTTAAAGAGTGTTGTGCATACGGACAAAAAACACACCAATGAAAAACAAAGATGTGTGGAGTAAAGGAAGTGGTAATCAATAGATAAAGTGTCTCCAAGCAACAACAACAAAAAACAGGCCTAAATCTTAGTGTAGAGCAACACCACAAGCATAATCAAAGCAATAAAAGAAAGGAACAAACACACCAAGATGGTAACCCAGTTCGGCCAATATGACCTACTATGGGGGAGAGAGCAGCCCTCCAATCCACTAAGATGAAAGTGTTACAAGAAATTAGCTTATAAGCCTACAAAAGAACAAGACCTAATTTCTACCCATTTTCATATCACCCACACTCTTCTTGAATCCTAAGAGAAAACACAAAAGGAAGCTTTTTGATCCTTCCAATGGTGAAATCTCACTACCCAAGGTGTTAATAATGATTCCCAACTTAAGATATCTTCACTACAAAGACACTCAACCATAAAGTTAGCTCCTTTGTAATCTAAGTCTCTCTCTCTCTCTCTCTCTCTCTCTCTCTCTCTCTCTCTCTCTCTCTCTCTCTCTCTCTCTCAAAACTCTACTTCAAAATCTGAACTGAAACACTTAAATAGTACACAGTGACAGACAAAATCGTGCCGCGCCTGTGAAAATCGCGCTACGATCCAAAATGTACGACCCAAGGTACGGCAACCTTATCCAGAAATCGTGTCACGCCAGCACAAAACCGCGCCACGATTTTCCTTCAGCAGAAACCATCCATTCTGCCAAGAAAATCGTGGCACGGCTCCCAACGATTTTGAGCATTCACTGAATCAAAATTTGAAGTCAATTTCAACAAGGAGGAAAAAAAAGAGTTGAGCACATACAAGCTCTTATAAATTTTGACTTAATTAAAATGTCCACCTGACAATGGTACATCATTAGTAAAACTTAAGTTGATTTAAAAACTATGAATAAAAACTTTGATGAAAAGTATTGTGAGGACTAAAAGATGAAGAAAAATTATATGGACTAAATGCATAAACTTGAAATTTTATAGGAATTAAAAATTTATTGGATCAAATATGTTTTTTATCCTTGTAAATATTTTAATTTTTCGTTGTAATCTCCATAAAGTATTCCTTCGACTTTTGGTGTCCAAAACTTTTGCTTCATCACCATCTTTGTTCTCTTATTATAAGTCAATTCATGTATATCATTTAAAATTTTACATTTTTCATGTAGTCATGTTTAGTATATTTTAAAATTCTCTTTGCAATTTTTTTAAAATATATTTAAAACTTAAAAATTTATATTTAATTCATGTTTTGTTAAGAAATTATATTTTATTATTTCTTATAATACTATAAACATTACTGTAAAAACTCATTTAAAATTTCGAATGATACACGAGTTGACGAATCAAAAGTGGTGATACAAAACATTTTGAAAACCAAAAGTCGAACAAAATGTTTAAGGAGAATGTTAAACAGTGCTTAGGGCATTGGTTAAGGAATCAAAACAAGTAACTTTTTATAAAAAGTGGTGTAATTGTCACTTAATCAAAAGTCAAAACTTATATTTTTAAAATAAATTTTTTATTTATAGTTTCCTTAACCATTGCTCTGAGACCTAAATTTTAAATGACTAAAACAAAAACAAAAAGTTTGAATATGAAAAAAAAATGCTTACAACTTTGTTTAACGATTATGCTATTTACTAGGCATAATGTTCGATAGTGAACTTGAACCCTTCTCGTAAGTGCGCATTTTCTTGATCGGTCAACTTGTTCAATCAAGAAATACCATGCCTATTATACATTATCATTGGTTAATGGTTAGCAAAGTTAGTGAAAATCTTTCATTCTAAAGACAAATCGTTTCCCTTCATGATTTGGAATCGAGTAGGAACGAAATTTCAATCCTTCGCCCTTTTATTTCACAAAGGTCAAAGTGTTCTTTCATATATAAAAGTAATTGAATGTGGAGAAAGCCAAATATATGTACAAAAACAAGTGGTCGCATTCCTAAGCGTGGCCACTAATAAATATTAAAAAATGTCATGAAGTTGATGGAAGTATATTTCAATTTTCAAACGATGACCATAATCACAAATAGGAGATTTGAAATATGATGGGTAAAGATTTGCTAATGAATTATATGTATATCAACTCTTCATTGGCTCTTAAATATAGGCTCTTTCAATTAGTCTCCTAACCAACTAAATCTTTTTCAAAGCTTTTGAAGTTTCTTTTACTTGTGAAATGAAGAATTCTACTTGTGAAATGAAGAAACATTTAAGCAAAATAAAATAAAATAAAAGTCTTGTATTGACGCCAGCTATTGTCATTATGTCCATAGTTTTATTTTTGCTATAATAAAATGCATAGCTTTCGTTTCTAGTCTAGAATAATTGAATAATTGAATTCAATATCTATATTTGTTTTGTCCAATAATTCCAAAACTTCTTTTCAGCGTACTCTCCATTTGTTTTTTTTAATCAAAAGATAGATGCATGCTTTTTAGTGGTCTATTAACAATCATTTTGATTGTATATTCCTCATTGTCCTTATATATCTTGTTAGATGCTCTTACCCAATACCATAACTAGTTATAGCAACTTTGAAATTCTTGACAATGCTACCATTGGAATTTGAAAGTAACAGAAAATATTGAAAAGAGAAAAGGAGGAGGTGGGGGTTGAAAAATATAGAGGAATATCAACATTAATTGATTTGATGGTTTAGTTATGATGACACCTTTAGTTTTCTATCATTCCCTTTACACGAAAGTAAAATATTACTCAATCAAATTCAATATTTGTTGCCCCTTGGCATCTCCCTCTCTATAATTTCTTTGATTTTACAAGTAATCTTATCATTCACTTTTTAAGTGAGGCCTGACAATTGACTGCCTATGGAATATACATGTGCATGCGCTGCCACTTGATTGTTTTAATTTAATTAATTAATCAAAGCATGGAAAATATTTTGTAGTAGTACCAAAACATTTTTACTTCTCTCTAATTTTGTAAGTGGTGAAGTGTTTGATATGACTCACATATGAGGTCGCCTCAACTTGAATATCCATTGTTAGAGATTTTCATTAATAATAATCACATAAGAATTTCTTTCAAGCTTTCTTTAAATAACAAAAATCACATAACAAAACCAAGTTGTACCAGAAGAATGATATATTTAAAATGATTTTTTAAAATAAGTTATTCGAGTCAATTTCTTAATAGAAGATTTCTTTTAAAAATTCTTTGTTAAAAATATTATAACAAAAATATGAAACACTATAAAAATTATTTTTAAAAAAAGGTTTAGCTTAAAAAACACTTAGTCTATGTAAAGGAACCCATTTACAACAAAGTGATTGAATTAGAGTGGATAATGAACTCAAATTAAGGTTAATCGTTCGAGAGATTTCGAGTCTAAATTTTGATTGAAACAATAATTTGTCTGATTTTATTTTCCTTTTTGTAGAGCTCCGGTTTTGCAGAGGCTTTTCACCTCAAAAGTGTATGGTTAGGAAAAGCAAATAGGAATCTCCTTTGGGAGGGCATCAAGATGTAGTCATTAGCTGAGCATAGGCTAAACTACTATAGAGACGTGGTCGGCTAACCACGGTGAAGAGGACATGGATTAGGGTGAATCGTCCATCTCTTTTAGGGATGTCATATGGGTGGGGCAACAAGAGGGATTACTCCCGCCATCCAAAATACTCCCCACGGTTAAAAGTCTCATTCCATAGGGCCCTATATGGGGCAGTTATCACGGAGATCCTCATCAATTGCGGATTTAAATTGTAATGAGCTTATCATTTTAGGAGTTTAAGTGAGTCTCGTATGTACGCATCACTCGTTTTATAATTTTTTAATGTTAATACCTAATAAGTATTTAATCTCTCTAGCTCAACACCACAATTTTTTGATTAAATTGATTTTATCAATAACTTAATATCATTATACTTCAACGAAACTCATTTATTTTAATACATCTAAATAAGTCGGACCACAAAAGGGTGTGTGTGTGTAAAGAAAAATGCTAAAGAGTACCATTGGGGAAATGGATTAGAGGACAAAATAGAAATATTGTATTGGAAAATGATTAAAAGTGATGAATTTAACTTTTTAAAAGTTAAAATGTTGTTCAATCCAATGCAAATATATTACTTTTGGATTCCTTAACAAATACACTTAGGGCACTAATAGATTATTTAGCATGTGTACTAAAACTATCGAAGTAATAATATAAAGTTTGTTTCCACATGGACCGTGTTAATTCAATATAACAATAGCGTTATTCTAAAGGATGTGTAGAAGTTATTTTAATTTGCCATAGGCAGTAGATTTGTAGTGTTTGCATAAGATTTAATGACAGAAAATAAAGATTTGTTAAGAAAATACATATATATAGAGAGAGATGATACTAGGTCTTTCGAATCCTCTGAGTTCCCCTAATTGGTACACTGCACTTATTTCTTATGAATATTTCTCTAGTTTCACGATGATTAACTAAAATAGCTCTAATCAATCCCTTGAGTTAGGACCCTCTTCTCATATTACAGCCCCTAATTCCTTATGTGATCTAATATTCTTTGAAGGTTTTAAGAACGTTAACCTAATATCACAAATATATGATTATCCATTTCTAGACTAACCCTGTTTATTTGAACAATTCAATTAGGTCTAAGTTGAAAGCTATAGTCAATAGTCATTCATTATCACGAATTCATGTTTATATTTTATCAGGATATAAAAAGCATCAAGAACAATTGAATTGAATAAAACTAGATTGATATTCACAATAAATAGAGTTTCACAGCAGCGTGATTCAATTAGGGTTACATCAGATTCATCTCAGGCCTAATCTTTAGGAGATTTAGCTACTCATAATTGAGTTTGCAAATATCACAATCAAATGAAGAATTAAAACATACACGAACTTGTTAAGAGATGATAAAATCGCGCCCTTTGCAGTCTTCTGGTGTCAAAATCGTAACCCTTGTTTCTGGAACTGACTTCAGCTTAAATAGGAAAATTTTACTGTGACCAAAATTGTGTCACGCCTTTTAAAATCGTGCCACAATTGCTTCATAAACCCTAAATTCCTTCAAGATCCTTCTGTAAAATCATGCCACGCCACCCGAAATTGTGTCACGATTTCCGTGGTAGAACCAAATTTCCATTCTGATCAGAAAATCGTGTCACGCCTTGTAAAATCGTGACACGTTTTTCTTGATTCCAGGGCTTCCATATTTTATGCTTTTTCACACCCCTGAATACCTCATATTGCCTCATAACTCTATCAAAATATCAAAATAAGTCCTGAAAATTACGTAATGACAGAATGTCATCAGACATTTGCTAACATAACCCATATATAAAATTCTGCATTCTATTTCTATTTTTAAACATTGTTAGGATAATTTTGTGAAATTTCAAAAGGTTTAGGGACCAATCTTAAAATATTAAATATAGAGACCAACTTTGCAAAATTTTAAAATTTAGGGACAAATTGCAACTTTTTGGGACCAATTAACAAACTTTTAAAAATATAGGGACAAATTTTCAAAATTTAAAATAATTATAAGGCTGAGATTCACGTTATGTAGAGTAATGAACGCCAAATTGAAATAATTGGTATTTGAAATTCCCATGAATGGAGTAATTGGAAATTTATAAAAATTAGAATTCTAGGCAATTTAAATACTTCAACTGAATTTCCTTTATTTATTTATTTTTGTTATAATAGTTTGCTAAAATTTTCATTCTTAATCTTTGTTTGCTACTTTTATGAAATTTTAAAACAATTGAGAGATCAATATAAAATATGAAAACATAGGGACCTCGTCAGAAAAAAATTAAGGACCGATTAATTTATCTTTTAAAATTTTATAGGGACCAAATTTAAAAGTATAAGATCAATTTGCAAAACTTTAAAGAGTTATAAATACCAATTTGAGATTCACATTGTATAGGGTAATGAATGGATTTCAAATTAATAGATGTTAGATGGTAATTGAACTTTCCTAAATTTAGCTTAAACTAAATATTTCATAAAATTCTTTCATTTTGAAAATTTATCAAATCTATCATTCAAACATTGAACGTTAAAGAATTTAAATTACCATAGTAAATCACATTGGCTAAAAAAGTTCTCTCATCCAAACACATTCTAAACTTAAATTTGACGAAATATTTCATAAAATTCATTCGTTTTAAATAATCTTTAAATTTATCACCCAAACGATAAATTTACATTAAAAAATTAAATTACATTACTTCAAAAATTCTAACGTTTTTTTTAATAGGCAAAAATGAAATTATATACCAACAAAATAGGCTCTGCCCAACACAAAAAAGTCACAAGGAGAACTCAGATAGTCAAAGTAAGTTACAATAATACGAAAAACAATAGTTTGAAACAAATCAACAACTGCAATGTTAACCCATATTCAATCAAGGATTAACATACCATTGAATACGATAAAAAACTAAACCTATATTTTTTGCTTTCATCCACCAAAACGATAGTAACTTAACTCAATCAAGCTATTTGTCAATAACCTCTTCCTTTTGCTGAAATAACAAGTGTTTCTCTCTCTCTAAATAACCCAAACGAATCCATGTCAAACAATATGCATAAATGGCCTAATTTTCTTGGAATAACCACGTAAAGAACTGAATTGCAAAACATGATCAAGAAATTGAAGGGGATTCATTGAGGATGTACCCATCCTTTGCCTAACTAGAAACCAGATGCTTTCAAAATTATTACAACCCAAAAACAAATTGTCTATAGTTTCTCCATGATCACACTAGGTAAAACAAACATTCAAATTAGATAGAATTTCTATGCGTCTTACCAGATTATCCTTTGTAGGTATACGATTCCTAAAAATCTGCCATGCAAAAACAATACTTTTAACGGAGCTGTTTTATGACAAATGATATTCTGATAGTCATAACAGTGAATATATTATGTTGCCGTTAACAACCGATAAACCCCTGAGACAATGTTACCTTTGTCAGGAGATAGTTGTCTCTTCCAATAATCTTCCACACAATCCTGCGAAACAATGTTAGACAAAAGAACACAACATTTCCCCCACATCTCCTCCTCCCATGAAAATAATTTATGCCGCCACTTCCGGTCATCTCCATCTAAACTCCAATCTAAACAAACATCTTAGCTATCAAAATATATGTATTCTTCACTAAATTAAATAACCTTCTCAAACTATAACAATCCCCCTCCCTCTAATCACATATCCGGCCAAAACATGTTTTGGCCCAACATCTACCACCCGCACCAAATTGTTATCAAACCATTGACCCATCGTCTCATTATTAACACCCTCCCTTCTTATTATGCACCAAGTTGGCTCTACCCACCCTCCTTCTCTTACCCTCCCTTCATATATTACATATCTCGCTACTAGAACTTTATACCACAAACTATTATGCTCCTTATGCAACATCGAATGTCCTCTTTCTAGCAACACCAAATTGAATTCCAAAACTTACCCACCCCAAACTGTCGTTCTCTTTCTCTAAACAGACTGTATCTCATTTAATCCAAACGATTTTTCTAATTTCCTCACACGCACACACTCTTATGATTTAATACCAATCTACATGCAAGCTCAATCAAGTTTCGTTCCAATTTAATATGGCCGAGAAATTTATATTTTTATGAGTTGAATACCATCTCTAAGTTCCATCCCAATTTTATCATCATGTAGAAATCTAGCAAAAAAGAAAGTATTATTTTATGAAACATGGATCCATGTTTTTAGAGACCATTAAAATTTATTTCGTAATGTGATTGGATGGGGTGATTGAAAATTTTAGGGAAATTATAAGGATACGCTATTCAAATATTTTAATTGATTTTCTTTTATTTTTAAATATTTTTGTTTGGCTATAGAATTAAAATTATTAATTGTTAAAATATGTTGGTATCTTTTTATATATTTTTGAAGTTTTGTGATAAAATATTTTTAAAAAAGTAAATCATCAATTTCAAAAAATTAAAACATACGGACACATTTGCAAAATGCAATTTGATCCTAAAAGTTCTTTAAGGAGCTGCTGATTCTTGGATTCATTCTGTGTTGACGGTTTGCCCATATACCGCATGTTAGACATTCACTGGTGTTATTTTTATTTCTTTGTATCATCCGACTGGGTTGACATACACTTTGTGTCGATTGACTGAGTTAGGTTTATGTCCCCTCAGTTCTATTTTGTATTTATTTTTTCCTTTTTTAATAATATATATGAGTACCTGACATAGACTGAAATCTGCAAGACATTCTGTTTTCTATTCTTTTTTAGGTCATTGGGCTCTTGCCTTATCAAATATATGTGTGTGTGTCTATATATATATATATATATATATATATATATATATATATATTTCTCAACCAATAATAAGTGTTGATTTTTCAATCTAAAGTAATATTTTCACTATTTTTTTCACTATAGAATAATCAAAATCCAAATGAGACAGTTTCCTTTGAAAAAGTTTTGTACCTAAGCAATTTCTTAATTGTTCTTTGTACTAGTGTTTATGAATACATGAATGACATGTTGCCAATTATTAGATAATGAAGCAAAATTACATAGAGGTTAGTGTTAAGAGAAGGTTTTCCTATTTTGTGCAATCTGGATTAAACATAAATTGATTGATTGTGATTAGATGAGATGGAATGATCACAAAGTATTCTCTAAGCCGTTGAGTTTCTGTTATAAATTTGTAGGACCCATGAGGAGCACATGGCCCCGATATGTTTTGTGTGTATTAGGACAAGATTAGGGAAGGGCACCTTTGCGTGGGTACCCCACTGTTGGGTCAACTAGAGCATATTTCCCCACCTAATGTACAGAAGGATACCCTAAGCTAGACAATGTTGTTCCCATGTGCACAAATTTAAGAGCAACATTCCAAAACGACAACCTCCTTTGTGCTCTTTCTCTTCCCCTCTCATATTCTCATAAGATCTCATCTTTTTGACAACAAGGAACTAGGTAAGAACAACACAAGTATCTTCCACATTCTATATGTTAAATGGACTTGATCCCAAACCCGAATGCTAGGTCAAATATGAGTGTGTCAAGCACATACTATATACAAACAACAGTCCATTAACTACGACAAATGAGCTTCTCTCAAAAGCTAACTTAAAAGTTGAAGGTATATCTAAGCAAATTAAATATATACATTTAAATTGAGGGTATCTAAGCAAATGTTAACATGTGCCTCACATACACATATTAACAAGTTCAACGTATAAATATTCATCTTAAAAGTCGGACATTCAAGTTTTTTAAACTCAAAATATTATATTTTCAATGTAAAACTTCTATTTCTAAATACTTAACATGTATTTTAAGGACATATGTTAGTAAACCCTAACTTTAATATTATCCTTGCCTTTTCATGGAACCTAAACAAATATGATATATAAAAAAATACAGCTATATCAAGATTTATCTTCTTTTCTATTTTTGGTTAATGAAGAATTTGGATTGAGAATTGAAGCATATATATATTGTTCATTTTGTTGTCGAGAACTTGTAGTAGTATATTACTTCATTAGAATGGAATCTCGGGAATAGTATATAATATCGTAGCTCAGCATGTTTTGATTATTTTTGTACTTCTAGTTAATTAAATATACTGCTATGTGAAATACCCTGCTTACTAATGCAAACAATATTGTCATTTTAATGGATTAAATTCTTATTGATCAGTTGAGTCAACAGGTTGTTTATCATATATTCACGTGCCTACATTCCCGTGATGATTTGCTGTAGAATCATACTCTATCATAAGTCATTTCAATTAGACAAAACAAATCATAGGGCCAAAAGGTGTTTAAATAATGTTATTTACTCATTTCTAGGACTTGTATGAATTATGCGTAAAAAACAAGGACCTGTATGAATTAAAAAAATAAAAATCTATCGAAAACTTTAGAGATTTTTTTTTACAAAAATAAATGTTGTTTTGTGTTGCTTTCCGTACTGAAAATCATTTTAAGAAAACAAATCAATTATAAAATATATTTTTTTGGATGAGTTATTCAAAATTTCTCATATTTCCATTTTCTTTTAAGAAACAAAATGTTAATAAATGGAATTTTAAATTGTATGTATACTAAATAGTTGAGCTAACAAACTTAATGAGTTTGAAAAATTCAAAAATTTAAATTCTAACCACTGTTACGAATTAATAGATAAAAAATGGTTAAATATTTTTTTTTCTAAATGCACCAACATTTATTTCTAATTCTTTAAAAAATTATCATCTAATAATGGTCTTCTAAACTTTTCTGTCTTTAAGTTTAGACTCCACTGTTAATTTTCATTAACGAAAGCAGACGTGACAAGTACATGTGACAAATGTAAATAATGCGACATGAACACATGGCAAAATTGTTTCCCTATCAAGTTATTTTCGTTAACAAGAGTTAAAAATGAAGATCAATTGGGCCCCATCTAAGGTGGTTGTTTTCTCTTGGCAACTTCTTCTAGATAGGATTTCAACTAGGCTTAACCTCGTTAGGCGGGGGTCCCTCTCCATGAAGGGGGTTTCAGGTGTGTTCTTTGTGATGCGTCGTCTGAGTCCTCAGTGCATCTCTTCCTCTTGTGCCCTTCTATTTTTCCGGTGTGATATCAGGTGTCTAGGTGGCTAGGTTGGGACTTTGTTACTCCCTGTGGTCTAGCCTTTCTAGGCCTTGGAGGGGTAGTTAGGTCAGGTTTGATCCTTGTTTGACATGTTGTTATTTAGACCATTTGGACGTCTCGGAATAACCTTATGTTTTCTGGTGGCGCTCACACTGAGAACCCTTTAGTGGATAGAGCGAAACTCTTAGCTTGGAAGTGGTTTCTGACTAAGTGCCCTACTAGTTACTGCACTTATCATGGGTGGTAGGTGCAGCCCGTCCGATGTTGGCATTGGTAGGTTTTTGTGGTGGTGGCTTTTCTTGGTTCTCCTGGGGGGTTGGGTGGGGGTTCCCTGCCTCTCCCCTTCCGGTCGATTTCCTCGGTCTTCCTTACTTTTTGTCTGCAGGTGTCTCTTGGTGGTTTGGTTTTTTCGCTGGTGTTTCTTTTGGTATAACCTTCTTTTTCTTTTTGCTTTTGTTTTCTTTTGGTGGTGCCTTTGGGTTTTGCCTCCTTGCTCGTTTGTTTAGGTGGGGGCTAATCCTTGGGTTTCTCTTGGAGCATCTTTTGACGGTTCATCTAGTGTATTTTGTACAGTTCTCTCTCTCTCTCTCTCTCTCTATATATATATATATATATTTTGCAATTTAAAAAAAAATCGAATACAAAATAGTAATTTACATAAACTGTTATTCAATGAAAAAATTTAAAGGTACTAAATATGAAACTTTGTATCTTTAAAGGGATAAAAACATATTAATAGATGTAAGAAAAACTATGTTACTTACAATAAATTTTGTCGTAGGACTTGTCATTTTTTCAAAACCTAATGCTTTAATGTAGACTATTACTTGCACACCTTATTACCTTCTCACATGCGTACTATTTGTTTTATTACAAAAATATCCATTTTGTTTTGGATTATATAATCTGAAATATGCTTATACATAAGAAACAATCATAATCTCTCTCATTTCAGCAGTTGCAAGTTTTGTTTTTAAAAATAACAAAAAAACAAAGTAAAAAACTATAAAAACATGTCAAATAAAATAAAATATATATAAAATTGCCATGAAAAAATTCTAAAAATCAAATAAAACTAATGCAATTTTTTTTATGAGAATATGAAAAAAAAATTAAAAATAAAAAATGGGTCTAAATGATAGAATTTTGGATTTTGAGGAATGGACTCCAATAAGAAGTTACTTGTAAGGGATTTTTTATCCATGATTTTTTTCTTCCGATTTTCTGGAAAAATTTCGGCGCAATCTAATCAAGTAGATTGAAAACCGGATTTTTTATTGATAATAGCAAACAATGACCTAAAACAGAAAAATGAGAGTTAGGAAGATTAATATGGTCCTTAAAAAGACTATTCATGTTACACACATACTTAGAATGTATGTTGATATAGTTCGAATAATATAATCGAACTATTTTTTTCATGAATAAAGGTGTTTAAGGGGTGTTCGGATTCTATAATTCGAAAAAACAAACAAGGAAAGCACCATATTTTTTGGGGTTTTCGGGTTATAAAATTCAAATTGATGAAAAGCTCATTTTTCCATCCCAAAATAAAGGGAAAACTCAATTCGAATTATAAAATACGAAAATCACATGACTGTTTTCGTTAAAAAAAAAAAAAAAAAGGTGCGTAAAAAATGGGTAAGATGAGAAATGTAATGGTCTTTAATGTATTTTTTTCTTTAATATTATATATTGTTTAGTTGATAAAAGAATATTACATTCACATATGGATTAGATTTAAATAAGTATTTTGTTCATATTAATATATAATTTTTTACTTTTAGTCTTTGTAAAACAAAATTGCTATTAATCCTTGCAAATATATCATATTTTACTTTTAGTCATTATTTTTTTTAGAGAAGGTCATTGTTGTTATATTTTAGTCCTTGAAAACTTTAATCATATCGAAATTAGTCTCGAATCTCAATAATAAGTAGAATCGAATTGCAATAGTCTCACAATAAGTAGAAGGGTTAAAGGTACTTTTCTCCCCCAACATATAAGCAGTTATGGTTTACCACCCCTTTAATATTATTTTTGTTAAATTTGAACCTTGTGATTTTAAGATTCTTCTCTTTTAGTCCCTTGTAACATCTAATTATACAAAACGCTTATTCAACACGCTGAGTCGATGTTTTTAATTAAGCTGCATTTGAAAAATTACATTGTACTTGCAGTGAGTACAATATCGATAACTGAGGTTTATTCTATTTTTATTATGCATTGAGAATGGTCGCAAAGTGGGTATTTATAGCCCTCTTGGACTTATGATTTTCTAACTTTGGCCATAATTAACTTAAATCCTATGTCATGAAGCGCACTTGTTAGATGCTTTGGCTGAATTTTTAACCCCAAGATATGAGAAAGGCGGTTTCAGTGATAAAGAGCAAGGGTGCGCCCTAGAACAGGGCCAATAAGACTTTGTAGAGGGCTAACAAGCCCTTAATGGAATATTAAGGTTTCATGCATAGTCACCAACTTTTTCAAAAATAGTTAAATAAAGTAAAATCAATATTTTTTAAAATTCTTTCTTCATATCCATCTTTATTTTTTATTTATAAAAAAAAAACGAGATTTATCTTCATCCCGTCATCTTCACCTCATAGCTTTTATTTCAACTAAGGTTCATTAAAAAAAACCAAATTAAAACAAAAAACCTAATAAATCCAAATTGAAAGAACCCTAAATTGAAACACTTTTAGTTTTCCCCTTTACTTTACCTTTCCCTTCCTCTATCTTACCTATCTTCCTCAAAATTCAATACTGCATCCATGGATAGATGCAATGACGGGTCCAAGAATTTTAAGTAGTGTAGGCGACATAAGTATAAATTTGTTAAACATATACATATATATAATATTTTATTTGTAAATGCATAAATATACATCATAATTATTTTTTAGGACTTTTCATGTTCAAATATTGAATGATTTTCTCATTTTCAATATCAATAAAATATCTCTCAAAATAAGTAAACAAATGCATAATCATTCATCTTCTATGTAATTTTGCATCCAATTCTCGTAAATACTCATAATGAAGAAAACTATTTATTTAGTTGTAGTTGCCACGTTTTTCGGTGGAAAGAGGTTTGCAATTTGGGAATTGAGATATATTTGGTTTTTAGTTTATGACAAAATTACATAATTCGTCCCTTAATTTAATTTCAGGTAACACTTTCTTCCTTCATCTTTTTTCACCTTTTTATGAAAATTTTTCAAGATGAAGATTTGAATTTGTTTATGATCTTGATGAATTATTTTGGAGTTTTTGATTTTTTTTTTATTAAAAAAGATAATTATGGTAACATTTTATAACATAAAAGATTAAATTAAAACTAAAATGTTACCTAAAATTAAGTTAAGGAATAAATTGTTTAATTT
The DNA here is from genome assembly GCA_946800305.1 of Medicago arabica. Taxonomy (NCBI): domain Eukaryota; kingdom Viridiplantae; phylum Streptophyta; class Magnoliopsida; order Fabales; family Fabaceae; genus Medicago; species Medicago arabica. The sequence goes on from OX326968.1 coordinate 52,383,064, forward strand.
TGTATTAATTTATTAAACATAGGCCTTTTGCCATTCATCTCTTTATTCATCAATGGAGTAGTATACATAGGTAAAAAAAAATATATTGAAAAAGTAGTGAGGGCCTTGGCCCTCAATGTGATGTACGTGGGGCCGTCCCTGGATGGATCCATTCAATGTTGGTGTGGGGCTAGTGCTTACACCAACATTTCAAACGGATTGTTCAAATATATACTATGTAATTTAACACTTACTTATATATATTTTTTAAGGGAACGCTAACTTATAATTGTTAAGCTCTTTGATGTTTCTTTTCAAAAAACGTAAAATAATAATAATCGTCTAGTAGAACCATCGTCACCAAGTCTATAAGTCTTAATTCAACCGATAAAAATATCTAATATGTTAGATCAGATGTCACGATCGGGGGTTCGAACCACGACACCTTCAGTTGTGCGTGTCAAGAGTGAACCGTTTGTAATTTATAAATATGTAAGGTGTTGTTATAAGCTATTAGTGTGTATGTGTGTTAAAATTTAAAAATTAACATAAATGACCCTTAAAAAAACATACATATGCCTTTTTATTTTGGTCTTTAAATGTGTATTTAGTTAGTTAATTTGGACCTCAAATATATTTTTCATGGTAAATTTGATAAAAAAATTGCTAACAATATATATATATATATATATATATATATATATATACACACACACACACTCATAGGGACACACCACATTAATTTATCACATATCACATATAAAGTTACACAATTAATTTATACAGTCACTTGATAACTCTCACTTAAATCACACAATGATGCATAGAGACACAAAAATACTCACACACAAAAAACCAACACTTCCCTTAACATGATACATTTATTACTAAACACACAACATGATAACTAACAATGCAGTGCAAATCACACACATATTAATGAAACACTTTTTTGAAGGAATACACTTTGATATCATATATTATCTCTATCCCTATATTTAACACCCTTTTATTAGATGAAAAAGGTGCCTACATATAGGGACGAATGAAGTAACTCCAAACACTTCGTAAGGAACATTGTACTATACTCCAATTATATCATTTGCACAACACATGGTAGAATCTTCTAGACAAGGCAAAATGAACCAAACATAGTTATAATACTACCGGAGGATAGTTTAGAATAAAGGAAAAAAAAAGAAGAGTAAGTCTTATGAAAATGAACATCAATGGTGAGCTAGGAACTCCAATGGTGAATTTTGACTTTCAAGAAGTCCCTTATCACTAAGGATAACCAAGAAGCAATGAAGTTTTTGGTGAGTTTCAAAGTGATCAAAATAGTTGGAATGAAAATTAAGGTTTGTGTACAAATTTGTGTAACAAGGAATGAGAGAAGGCATGGACATTTAGAATGAAACCCTCAAATAAAGCTCAAATTCTTATTTCATCGCATATGTGAGATCAACAAAAACAAACTATTTTGCAAAATTACTCGCATATGAGAAGAGATGTGGTCACATATGAGAAGTATTTCCAAAAACTAAATGTTATGTTACACCCAACTTCACATATGCAAAATTACCCACATTTTAGAAATTCCTCATGCGCTCGCTCAACATGCGAACTACTTTGCTTGCATGTGAGGGTAGCACTAAAAGACTTGAAAGTCTAAAACCGTTTAAATTTCTAATACATAATATCAGAACACATTTCACTTAATTCTTAAATCACTCTAGACGAAATCAAAGAGTTATAACTTTAATGATAATTTTATAAATATTCCATATAAGATTTGTACTTCCTACTCTGTCCCTTGAGTCTACAAAGTTACGACTAAGCTGTCATCTTGTAAACTTTTATGACATCATTAATTGTAGAGATAATTATATAAAAGTAACACATACTTTTCTACAAATTCTCCGTTACAACATTTTTTATTTTTTTTAATTTTCATAAATTTGTCAAATATTCTTATAACAAGGGACAAAAGTAACTTTAATTTTTGGTATCAAATTAATTATTTACTAATCTGAACACGAATAGAAAAAAATGGTCATAACACATGCTACAATGTTGACGTAGTGGTTGACAATTGTTATCCATTAACATAAGGTTGTGTATCTACAACGACACATTGATACTCAAGTCTTTAAGGTCTCAAGATACTTTGAGTGGGTATCTGATTTTGTTGTGGGCGGCTTTATTTATAGTAGATTCACGGAAGATAAAAGATTGTACACAGTTTGCCAATAATACCCTTGTGGCACAAAGGTCGGGTAACCGCTTGATTGTTTGGAAGGCTAAGATTTACTTTGAGCACCTTATTCGGTGCCTTGCGACTTTTATTGTTATAGGTGATCCGTAGATACTTTTAGACGCCTTCGTTGGACTTTAGCTTCATTATTAAACTTTCATATTCGAGAATTGGGCCTCTGACCAATTCAAAACATTTACCATTAAATATTTCAATTTAATTTCTTTGTTCCGAAATATGCAATCAAATGTTAGTTCACTCTTCTTAGAAGTGAAAGTGTATCTATGAAACACCGAAACAAAACATAAGTATGATACAATTCAAATACATAGATATACAAAGTATACTTATATACATTTTCATTTTTGGAGTATCACTTATACTAAAGAAAAGACAAGGGTAACATCCTAATGAAATGATGATATTTATTTAGTAAAAAAATACGAATATGTGTCCGAACATATGTTAAAAACTTAATATAATAATATTGTCTTAAAAATTATGCATTAAAATATTTTAAAAGTCGAAAAAGTTTGTTTACATTAGTAATATACCGTTATTTTTATTTTTTAAATCCTTAACACGTGTCTTTGTTCTACCAACTCATATTTATTTTGTTCATAAAAAAATAGTCCTCATTCGTTGACCCTTAAGAATTCCAGTGGCGGCCCCTACGCCGTTGGCCTTGCTTAATCTATCTTTCATCTCTCTCCATCTGTCTCCAAATAAAGCCACCTCTTCTCAACTTCTTCTCTTCTCTCTCTCTCTTCATGCCCTTGTGACTTCCCTCTCTCTAGTATTAAAACCCCACGCCACTAACAACCAACATAACCAAACTAGATAAGATCACCAAAGCCCAACCCAAAAGCCTCCACTCTCCACACTAACGAAAACAACATTAAAAAAAAACAGCACTTTGTGTTCTCTCAACACAACAAGTCAAAAACAATAACATTAGTTGAATTCATAAGCTGCTTCAAACATCATGGAACTAGAGCTCTTGTCTTGGCTCAAACTTGTTTCATTTTCTTTCATATTTCTTCTATGTGTTCTCAAAGTAACAGTGTTACTATGGTGGAGACCAAGAAAAATTGAAGGCTATTTTGCTAAACAAGGAATTAGAGGACCTCCTTATCATTTCTTCATTGGAAATGTTAAAGAACTTGTTGGTATGATGTTGAAAGCTTCTTCTCAACCCATGCCTAATTTCTCTCACAACATTCTTCCTAGAGTCCTTTCTTTCTATCATCACTGGAAGAAAATTTACGGTACTTAATTGTTTATTAACTCCTGTTCTTTTTTTTTTTTATGTGCATAATATATTTAACTCTTTATTTTGATATTTATGCATACTTGGAAATGCATTTTATTTTAAGAATATTTTTAGTCATGACCATCATCATTAAAGTTTGGGTTGAGCAGTAGCATGATGATGGTGATGATGATTATTATGTTTTCTTTTTCCAGTTTTGTGTTACTGAATTTGAGACTTTTAAAGCCTTCAAGGACTTGTTCCTGAGATAGGGTGCTTCTTTTTTGCAACTTTTTTCAGCCTTTCTTTTTCTGAGCTACCTCCTAGCTCTTTGGTGCATGATGTTGAAGTTCCATGTTAATTTTGTACTTTAGCATAATTTCTCTTTTTTATTTTTATTATTTTCTTTTTCCTCTATTACTTTTCTTTCAATTCATCATCACTAGTCACAACCCTCTCTCTCTCCTTGATCTCTCAACTTTTGTTTTTCTTTTCTAGCATCAAACAAAATCCAACGAGGCTTTGGGTTCAGTTTTGATGTGCTATGTAATCAGACATTTGTTTCTAACTGACTGCTCTGTAAGACTGTCAGTATTACAAACATTGTCCATATTCTTAATTTAATTTCCTCTAAATATTTTAAGTCAAAATAATATCATTAATAAAAACAAAATAATATCACATTTTTTAAAGTCCGGGATGAAAAAATTAAAATTATTATTAATAACGACTGATCATTTTACAATTATCTCGTAAAAATATGAAAATCTTTACTTAATGTTATAAAATCAAACTCTTACCATCGAACTGACGGCTCAGCGTAGTCTGATTCACTATAGAGTGTGATGATATATGTGAAATGATAGTGCACTTTGTTGGCATTAAGAGTTGTCATATACTTTTGATCTTATATCCATGTCTTGTAATGTTTTGTTTTTGTATGAGAGGAATTGAATTTTGAGAATGTAGTTGTATATGTTTGGTAACCGTTTTAAAATTGACTTGTCTTCTTCCCACCACCTGCTGTCTTTCTTTCTCTCTCTCAATGTCTCTGTGATGTAGGGTCACCACTACACTATCCATATGCTTCTTCTGAAACTAATGGCTGTCATGTTTCCTGCTCCCTTCCTATTTTTGTTAACTATACACTTACTACTTGAGGGATTCTGCAACTTCCAACTTTGTATAAAAAATATAATAATCTCATTGCATAATTTTTTATTAATAATATATAAACTAACTAATATTGTTATTAATTTATTTTGATTATGAATGAATTGATATGAAATGAAATGTTTTCTAACTATTTGATTTGATGATGATTTGATAAAAAGGTGGAATGTTCCTAGTTTGGTTTGGACCCACTGTTCGACTTACAGTGTCTGATCCAGACCTTATAAGGGAAATCTTCACATCCAAGTCAGAATTTTATGAAAAAAATGAAGCCCCCCCACTTGTGAAGCAGCTAGAAGGTGATGGTCTCCTTAGTCTTAAAGGAGAAAAATGGGCTCACCATCGCAAAATTATCTCTCCCACTTTTCACATGGAAAATCTCAAAGTAATTCATTAAATCCTACCCCATTATCATTACTACTACTCCATGCTACATTATTTTATTTATATATATAAAATTAATTTGAATGGTAAAATATTAAATAGGATTTCGTGTACAATGTTTTTAGTTGCTGATACCGGTGATGGCAACAAGCGTGGTTGAGATGTTGGAAAAATGGTCGGAAATGAGTGATAAAGGTGAGGTGGAAATTGAAGTTTCTGAGTGGTTTCAAACCCTAACTGAAGATGTTATTACTAAGACCGCGTTTGGAAGTAGCTACCAAGATGGCAAAGCTATTTTCCGCTTACAAGCCCAACAAATGATCTTAGCTGCTGATGCCTTTCAAAAAATATTCATTCCAGGTTACAGGTAAAAACTAATTAATTATTCTATGATATGGTACGTAAGAGAGTACTAGTATTTATTATTATATTATGAATTATTGTTTTGAGATAATATATATTAACAAATATGAAATTTGCAATTTTGTAGATTCTTTCCTACAAGGAAGAATATAAAATCTTGGAAACTGGACAAAGAAATAAAGAAATCATTGGTGAAGCTAATCAAACGAAGAGAAGAGAATTTGAATAATGGGAATGAAAGAATTGAAAAAGGTCCAAAAGATTTACTAGGACTAATGATACAAGCTAGCTCCAACAATAACAACACCAATGTGACAGTGGATGATATCGTGGAAGAGTGCAAGAGCTTTTTCTTTGCAGGCAAACAAACCACATCAAACTTGCTGACGTGGACGACCATTCTCTTAGCAATGCACCCACAATGGCAAGTACAGGCACGTGATGAGGTCCTAAAGATGTGTGGGTCACGTGACCTTCCAACTAAAGATCATGTTGTAAAGCTTAAGACGGTAAGCCAAAGGCAGCCCCTCCCCACCCATCAACACTTTTATGCTACATGAGATTAATATTTGGACCCCAAATAAAAATTATGTTTTGTCTCCTAGTCCTTATGTTTATGTTTTGTTTGTTTGTTTCCTCACAAAAACCAACTTGCCACCTTTTGCTTCCTCTTACCCCTTGTGAAGGGAACATGTAGCTAAACACTGCTCATTTACACCTCCCCAACTGGCAATTCTCTATTTCTTATCACCATCATCTAAACAACAATTTTGTCCTAAAAACAAAAATGAATAGTTCATGTAACAAAAAGTTAAACATCTTGACAAGAATATAATTTTTAATAAAGGTTTGGTTATAATCAACCTTCTTTCAAATAATGTCTTCTAAATAATTGTTCAGATGTTTTAAATTTTTTTGTATTTCAAAATAATGTACACCTAATTAATACATTGACAATGTTAAATACTAGTATATTTTTTAATAATTAACTTTCAGCTTTGATTTTGTAAAAAAAAAAGGTCTTTATTATTCACATTTGCATTTCCAATAGTAATAAAACTTAGTCTTTTTTTTTTTTTATGTAAATTTGTCTAATATATGCACCTTGAAATTTTGATAATTTTATCTAATCTTTTAATTTATAATCTGGTGCAGCTGAACATGATTGTAAACGAGTCACTAAGACTGTACCCACCAACAATCGCAACGATCCGACGGGCTAAAACAGATGTAGATTTGGGAGGGTATAAGATACCACGTGGGACAGAGCTTTTGATTCCAATCCTAGCCGTTCATCATGATATGGCAATATGGGGCAATGATGTAAATGAATTCAATCCTGGCCGTTTCTCTGAAGGTGTAGCTAGAGCTGCAAAACATCCAGTGGCATTCATACCTTTTGGCCTTGGTGTGCGCACATGTATAGGACAAAACCTCGCAGTGCTACAAACAAAATTGGCACTTGCAATCATACTGCAGCGTTTTAGTTTCAGGTTGGCCCCTAGTTATCAACATGCACCAACGGTTCTGATGCTACTTTATCCTCAGTATGGTGCACCAATCATATTCAACCAATTGTCCATAGTGGATAACCCAAATCAAGAGTCCTCATAGGATCTTGGAAATTTCATGTACGTTTTGATATCACAGTGACTTTGAAAACATGACGATGAATCAACTGAACAAAATCTTAACGGATCATCGTAATTATGACAAAGTCGTTGTAATATTAAAAATGCATTGCAAGTTTGTGTTGAGTATATATGGTTTGAGTTTAGAGAACAAATGACCCCTCCGTTATGGCTTTCCTCTATTAAGAGAAAAAATCTATAAAGTATATAGATGAGAGATGTGTGATGAGTAAAATTACGGTGGTGCCCTTTCCGTTTGTCTGCAGATATTTATCCCATGTGTTTTTTGTTTCTTCCTCATCAGAACATACTGACTCTAGCATGTGAGGTTTGGTTTGGTTCTTGGACAAAAGTGTCTTTTGCCGATTGTAATGTGGTTATTATCATAGGAGAGTAAATCAGTAGATGGCTAACAATTTGCTAGACAGGTGCTTTGACTTGTGTATGTTGTGTATATTTTTTTTCTTAATTTTTTTGAGATTTGTAATTTTTTTTCAATGCATTTTTTGGCCCCTTGATTGTGTAACCAATGGTTGTCTACAACTTTCCATTCTTTGTTCTATGTATGCATCATCGATAATCTTTCCCGCCATAGCTGTATGAGGTTGATGGTGAGGACAAATATTTTAGGTTGATAAAACTATACATAAATAACCTCCTCAAAAAAGTAAAAACTGTACATTTATTCTCTAAACGAAGAATGGAAGTACTAAACGGAAATGAAAGTTGGTATTGAAATTGTAACAATTGAGGAGTTTGAGAGAGCACCAAGAACAACAACAAAGAATTGATGTGAGACTAATTTCTTTTAACATATGAAAATTCTTAAGAGTGGTTTAATTTAAAGTGAAATGAAATATGGAGTTCACTAATTCTTTTGAACTATGATTATAAGCAAAAGCTGTACTCATTTTAATCAAGGTGAAAATTGTTGGAGTTAGTTGAAATTATAACACGAGAAAGAAAAAAGAATCTTTTTTAGAGTATTACAATTTCAACCAACTCCAATAATGATGACGTTTTACACTGCTAAGATTCTTGAACTCTTGGATATGTGTGTGTTTTGGCCACATAATCCTTTGAGCTATTTAAAAAAAAAGAGATTATAATTCATTTAATATGATATTAAAGCCGAATTAAAGATGATAATGTAAGAATTTGACTCAAGACTCGCGGTAGATATAAGAATAGACTGATGAATTTAGATACTTTATTTCACAAACTAACTTTTGAGATTGTGAACGAAACTCATTTAACTAGTCTATGTCTATGCTACAAAACCCAATAGTTATAGGATAAGGTAGCAAATCACAATTATTGATAAAAAATCAAATAAAGTTTCTCAATTGAGATGTTTTATATTATCCACCCAAATGGAGATAAGTTTTTTGCAACTTCATCCTAACAAATTTTTTTTTGGCACATGACTTCAAAATATCACGTTCTAGGGAGTTTAAAATGAAGTGTTTAATTTCCAACAAATGTTTATTTGGCACATGACTTCAAAAGACAATGTGATATAATTGGATTGTGTACCTTGTGATTGGACACCATCGATCATATCTAAATCGTTTGATTAAAATTACACAATAGGAGTACTAGTGAAATCAAGTTTTAAATATTGGTTAAGATATTTGAGTACTCTCAAATTCTAACTAAAAGCTATTAGAATCGGTGTAAAAAAATCAATTCATTCAAAATTAATTTTTGACATCGCAGAACAAACACACACTCAAGAAACATTGGACACAAAAGTTGTAAACCAATCTCTGACTGACAACAAGCTACACAAATGAGTACCATTGGCTGACCCCAAAGAAGAAGCATTGGTTAAGATTTATCTCATAATTTCACTCTCCATGATGAAGAATTATTAACTTTTTCAATGTCCTCTGTACTTTTGTGATCTCCATAGATGTGTTTGCCGACTTTCTAGAATAAAACTCATGAGTACCGCAGCGTTAGTAACAAGTTTAGAACTGAACTCTACCGTCCTTCACTTTCCAAGAAAGACATGTCATCATATCCCTTTCTTATTGCATGGTAGTAGCAATTTGAAATTTTCTTGAGTTAAGAGATTTAATGGTATACAGGTAAGAGATTCTAAAACCTCAAAGTTGTTGGGTTTCTAAGTTTCTCTTCTTGTGACATTATTTATTCAGTTTACACTTGTGATCTGTGCAAACCCCGTTTTCCAACACCCACGCATTCAACATAATTTGTGACATATTTGTGTGGTCGACAATGAACTAAATCAACTCGAATATGGTCTGAAACTCGACTAGTTGAACTTGATTCATGAACCAAATGAGTCGAACTTGAATTGAAAATTAACTTCGTTATACAAATAAGCTGAACTTGAGCTACGTATAGTTCGATTTGTTTGGTTCATAAACTTGAGTTGAACTAGAGTAGATTGGTAACAGCTATACTTATTATTTGGTAGTGCATTTAAAATATACTCGGTTTGTGAACTTTAAACGAACAAAACTCGAACTAAGAAAAAGGTTCATGTCGAACTCGAATCGAGTTTTGAGTCGAATCAATTTTTATCGAGTCGAGTTGAACTCAGACGAGTTCGACTCGACTCGACTTATTTCCAACACTGGTTTGTTCTAACTTACATACGGGAATGAGACCAATGGAAATTATACGTTTTATTAATAGAATAGATGGGTTGTTTAATAGTGTAAGAAAACACATTTGAAAAGATAAATGTTTTATCTTTCTATTTTTATATTTAATGAAAATGTAACTCGATATAAGGCGACGGTCTGATTTAAAGTGTATGGTGGAGAACGATGGCAAAACTCCATAAACGGATGATGTATCAACAAATACTCAATCATTTAACTTGGTATTTAGGTGATGTTCTACCAAATACTCTGACGTTCAACTCAATATTTAATTGAGTAGAGTGAGAGGTTTATTGTAATAGATTATGTATCTCTCTTCTTATATAAATGTCCTTTTATAAAGTGAGATTTCATGTGAATTTGAGTAAATTATGTTAAGGTCGTTCAGAGATTCTTAGCGCGGTTCATGGATCGCTTTGTGATGTTTATCACGTAGTGATTGATTGCTAAGAAGGTAAGTTTGTATATGGGTCAACAATCAAGCGTCTTAGCGTGTAACTTTCTAAACAACATTCATTATGTATTGGTCTTAGAAACAATGTTAAATATATGTAAAAAAACATTAGAAGTTTTTTTTTATAAATAAAATAGAAGAATTTGTAAATAAAAAATTGTGAAAAGAAATTCAAATTATTTGTAGAAGTTTTTTTGTTTTTGAACCAATTATTTGTAGCAGTTAGATGTAAACAGATGGGCAAGAAGAAAATATATAAATAAATAGCGTAAAACGTGGTGAATAATAAGGAAAATGACATTTTTGACAATTTGAGCTATTTAAAATCATATAGTATTGAAGAGTGGAAAATAGCTGCCTCCCTGGTAGGTTCTTTGTATTTATTTATTATATAGTCCTGTTTTGCAGGGCCATGCAGAGGAGTAAGATTTCTGTTACCTGAAGGATTTAAAGCAAGCAATAGTTATAGTGCCTTCAAGACATATAATGTTCTATTGAAGCAAAGGGGACCAGTTTGTAGCATGCAGAGCATTTTTTTATTGATTCTCTTTTATGGGATTTGCGGCATTTGAGAAGTAATTTAGTAAGAAGTAAGATAGAGAGTAATACACCTTAATTTGTGTACTGCTTTTTGGGATCTTCTCATCCCAATTCCCTAAAGTAGGGGAGAGAGCCTCTAATTTATATGGTGTATTTTGATGGTCCCCAAGATGCATGTGGTTAGGGGAGATCTTCTTGTCTTCTAATTTGAGTGTTCTTTTTAGCTTTTGTTAAAGGAGCCAAAGCATGCCATGCAGTATGTGGCCCCATTACATATTTTACCTTGTACATTGTCCTTAATTTTCAATTGTAGATTTGTACCCCTAGAATCCTACTAGTGAATTGTATTGTTGTGAGCCATTTATTCCTCTCATGTTAATCTTGAAAATTGTGTCATTAATTACAATTGTAAGTACTGCACAATTAATGATGTTATTTTGTTATTTTTATGACAATATTATCATTGTACTTGTGATAGTTGTTATTTTATGAGGAGATTGTTTGAAGTACTAAATTAGTTAATTAGACAAAAAAGTCGACATAGTTTAAGTATCACAATAAACATTTTTATCTATTTAATGTTGAACTTTTAATATTGTCAACTTCTTAAGAGTCGACGTTTGTAAAACCATTCACTCTATTGTCACTTACTCGAAAATAGTTTTATTTTTTTTCAATGACTTTACTCACTTATCAATATTCGATGGATGCTCTTTATCTAACCTAGAGATAGCCATTTTCACAATCCAACAATCGGCGAAAACACAAATTGTTGGGTGAAAGAGTGTCCAAGCTTAAATACTACATTGAATGAAACTTCTAACAAGTGTCTTGTGTATTGGTTTATGAATAAGAAATACAAATCTATATTTACATTCACAAATGTTTAACTTATATTTAAACATAAATTTTTTTATTGGTTCTTTAAGAAGTACTAGTACTTTGTTTTTTATAATATTTGGCATTTTGCGTGTTACTGCATTGCGGTTGATGATAATTCAAGTACGCTGGGAATCGCAGTTGATGCAACATTGAGCATACCAATCACATAAAACAATAACATAATGTTTCACATATAGTATAATATATTTTTCATCCAATATTTATTTTGCATCTCCTTCAATAATGGTCCTAGCAATCCGCGAAATTGATTTAATAATACTAGAGGCTTCTGTTCGTTTGTGCTTTGTATCAGCATTCATCCGCGTTAACATCTAAGCATTGTCCCCCTATGCTTTGCTAAATGACAAAATCTACATTCCAATTAGATTTTAAGTTATGTTTCTACTTTTACTTTTTCATTAGTACATAGTATAAGTACCTTTATATGGATCACACTTTGAACTAAATCAATGTATCTCCTCCCAATAATTAAGAAAAAAAATCTGTTATTCACAGGTTATGTTCTTAATCGAATGCTGTCAAACTTAGATTAAGAAAAAAACTTTGGTCTAGAATAAGTGATAAAAGTGTTGTGGCAAGTATAATTTAAAAATCTGACACAATTAGATAGAAACTTGAATGTTTTGTGGTCTTAAGATGTGTTGTTCAATTTACTTATGTGATTGTTTTTGGTTTAATGTGATGAACCCTCGAACATCCTACATGACCCAACAATAATATTAAAGCTGATGGTTACCAAAGAGACCGCTACTCCTTGTGTGTGGCCTGTTGGTGGAGCAAGCAAATGTGGTGCAAGTGTATTGGATGAAGGAAAAAAAACTCCTCTTTGAGGTGGTGCTATACCTAAATGAATGGATGGACTCCTACTTGAGAGGGAGATTAGTGTGGCAATGTGAGTTGGAAGTTTCATATTTGATGAAAAAAGTGAATGTTGAATAATATACAAGTGAAATGATAAAACAAATGCCTAAAGATTTAAGGTTAAGATATCGTGTTCAAATCATTTATGTGGTTGATTTTGTTTCAATGCGACGATCCCTCATGTTCCCCTCATGATGCAACAAAAAATTCTTAATATTTTTGGGCAGAAAGACTAGTTTTTTTTTAAGGGAAAATGTTGAAAATTGCCTTAGGGCATTATAAATAGACAAAAAAAAATAAGAATTTATAGACAGCTCATGTTTTAGTAACAAACCTAACCTGCTGTCTTACTCTTAACTATTTTGCTTCTCAACCAAATATTGGAGAATATTTTTAAAATCCCAAGTAAATGCTCAAGATCTATGGGGACCGGCAAGCACAGTATTTTTGCAATAAATTTGAAAAACTTCACTAAACTAATCACTGTTGTCTCCTAATTAGGCACTCATGCCAAAGCAATTGAGCTGTCTAATGTGTACCCCTTGTTTAATTAGACCATGTCGGTCTGTCATGTACACTAAATAGCAAGGACCTTCTCTAGCATAATTGACAAAAAATTCTCGTGACCTTGCCACATATTGTCAAATTAACTTTATGCCTTAGGATCAATATTAGTGTTTTAGTTTTACATTGTTTTTCATTTAGTTTTACATTGGTTTTTCAATCCCATATAATCAATGGCTACCAGTTATAAGCCACTAAGAAATGGGTAATGTTGAAACCAAAATTCATTTTAGTATTCATGGATTAGGTAGATCTGCCTGCCATACTTTCAAAATAGAGAGAAAACGACATATTTGGTATTTTTTTTATGGCTTAATGAGATAAAAGATGTCGTTTTAGTAAAACATTTGGTCCAAAAACACCAGAAAACGGGATACAATAAATTCCAAAGTGATCTATTAAAATTTGAAATACATATAGTTTTTAAAAGTAACTATTATAAAAAAAATGTGGGTATAAAAAATATTGTGTGGCACCAGAGAGAATTGAATCTGAGACTTTGAAGAGAGGAGCACACTCTCAGGTCTCAAACCAATATCACTAGGCTAACCTAAGTGGGTTTTGTTGGGTATTGTTAAAATGCGAGTATATAGAAGTTGTTCTTGTTTGGCATTAGCTTGGTGTTTTTTCTCTTTTTTTCTTCCTTTTTCCCCTTTCCTAACATAGCAAAAAGAGTCTAGGTTAGTCTTTGAAACAATAATCCAATTTTTTGGAGTTCAGGTATGCTCCATTTACCTAATGCTCCATTTAGTTCATTTAGACTTTGGATGCAAGACATGTGGCAAAATAAAGTTTAAGAGCTGAGATTTCTTTAATAAAAATAAAAAACAAATCAGTGCTCTTAGCTTCTGTCTTATTTTGTTACGCGTTCTACTCTCTCATCTCCTCTCATCACCGTCCACCTCCACCTACCACCACTCACAGCCAACCATCTCTGTCATCGCCTCCCCTTTTAATCACTCAATTAATCATCGAGGATTATTTTAAAACATGGAACAACTTGTCTGATTCATCATTCACACATCAATTTTTATAATTGGTGATGAATATTCCCTTAAACACATCAAAGCACGACTACTGCATAATAATTTCTTTCATCTGTGATATCCAATCTAATTATGATGTGTGTTTAGTTGTTCCTTATCAACCATAGCAGTTGGAGTGGCGATGGGTCAGCTTACGACGGCGGCAGTCAGACTACGATGGACGGAAGAGGGGGCGATAAGGGGAGATGGGGCAACAACGATGGTGGTGGCACGGTGGAGGTTGTCGATGAGGAGAAGAGAGAGGAAGAGTGGTGGATGTGGGAGAAGAAGGGAGGTGGGAAGAAGAAACTAATTTATTCTATTTTATTTTATTAAATTAAATAATACTTGTTCTTATATTTTATTTTTTTATTTTAAATCTCAACCCTTGAACTTTATTATGCCACATGTCTTGCATCCACGGCGTAAATGGACTAAATAGAGGATTAGGTAAATGGAGCATATATGAACTTAATTTTTTGACCTTTACAAAAATGAACTGGAATACAAATAATCAACGAACTAGAATGAATAGTCTCTTAAGTGATTACGTGGTCTATTAAATGCACTATGTATATTGATGGTGGGTGTGACATAACGGAGATTATTGATCATTTATTTATATTTTGCAAATTTTTTGGGAAAAATTAGTTTGGTAACTCTAATTGGTTTGGTTTTGGTGTGGTGCACACCCTTAACATGTGGCATATCATTCTTCAATTTGAAAATTTAGGCAGCTATCCAAAAAAATAAACATATGTGTAACGTTTCGACTCATTTGGCTATCATATGTGTGGGTGATTTGGGGTGAAAGAAATACCCGAATTTTTCGTAAAAAAGAAGAATCGTTATTACAACTTCTCGACAAAATTAAGCTACAATCTTATTGGTGGGTGAAAGCGAAACGTATTAATTTTGTTTTTAATTATCATATGTGGCAACTTAACCCTTTAACTTGTTTAGGAATCACCTTGTAATGGGGCTTGCTTTGACCTCTTTTTTCCCTGTTTTTTATTTGTCATTGATGTAATTTGTTATTATCGACACTTTTCATCCAGATTTCTTCGGATATCCCTTGTGCTTAAAATACAAGAATCTTACGGTTAATATAATTTATTTTAATCTCTTAAAAAAGCATTTTGGCATTGTGATGAAATTATATCGTTTTAATCCATCGCAAGTGAATAAGCTAATAACAAGTCTATGTAACATAGATACTCCCAACTCTAGATATGATCCATCTTACGTGAAAAAAAGTTACAAAAAGACCAATCATTCTAGAGCAACAAACAACTAAATCCAATTAGAATTACATATTACTAGATCATATTTGGCCCTAAACAAAATAACCAAATCACGTCTTAGTCTCTCAAAATAAATAAATAAGAGACAATTTTAGTCCTTCTGAAACAAAATTGAATATTAATTACATACTCAGGTGGTTTTGATTAATATCAATGATAGAAAGCTGTAAACCATTCGAAAAATAAAATCACATAATCAACTTAAAAATTGTTTAAAATTGAAACGTGTAATTACCCAACTTCGTCTTTGAATTTTCATAAATCAGCCAAATTCATCTTCGAATTTTTCGAAATATCTATTTAGTCCCTGAATTTTCAATATGTCAATCAAAATGGTCCCTCCGTTTAGTTTGCATGTTAACGGAGGTGACGTGTACTGTTAACCTCTTACGAGGCATACCACGTCAGATGCCACGCAAGCAGGGACTAATTTAGTCAAAAATGATGAAATTACCAAGGACCAAATTGATGGATTTTCAGAAAACTGCAAAATGTCCAACGTATCTTTTTTCCCAACGTCTCTTTCTCATGAACGGCTCTTTATTTCCCAAATATATAAATTTGGAACCCTAATGTTATAATTTGTCATTTAGAGTTCAAAATTCCTAAAATTTCTTTCATGAATTGATGACAAAGTTCTTCCCCAGTTCAAAAAACTTAAAACCCTAATTTTTTTGATTGAATTCGAAATCCAAAAATCAGTGGTTATTGTTCAAGCTTTGGTGTTCAGAAATGCAAGGTGTTGGTCATGGAAGAAAGGCAATGTTGATGGAGAAGCCTAAGGATAATGGCGGAGAAGAGCTGTAGAGGGCAAGGTTGATGAATAAAGTTGATTGTGTAGGAAGTGAGATTAGGTTGATTAAGATATTGATAGGAGTAATGTGGTTGATTGAGTTGTTTAAAATATTATTGTATTGTGTCAAGTCTGTGTAATGTTGTAATGAAAAGATGTTGTCAATGAATGAAATCATCCTTTCTGTCAAAATATTTCCATCAAATTGCTCTTTCTATTATTTGTCTATCCATTATATCGATCCCAAATTAGTAAAATACAATCAAATAAGTCCTTGAATTTTCACAACATAGATCACTATGATCCTTGGTGCATACATTTGCTGAACAATGTAAAAGGTAAAAAGATATACACTAATATAGTTGAAAATACCATCAAAAGACATACATAGGATGTTCATAAGTCATTACATGGCCAAAAAAAGAACATTACATAGTCATCAAGTCATTTGATATTTTTAAGTCATTAGTTAACCAAAAAGCATTAATTAAACAAGTCCAAAAAACATTAATTAAACTAGTGCAAAAGCATAATTTGAACATGCATCACTGCTTTGGAAATCCTGGGGTTGAGATAAACTTCATACATTGGGGTTGAGTAGAAGCGGATGACCTGTAATTTGGATATGGAACTCTAATAACTCCACGAGCAGTTGGATTTTGTGGAGCAGGACCCCTCATTGGTGTTTGTTTATGCCTGTCATTTGAAATCACATGTCCTCTCATGTCATATCTCCTTGTACTCATTCCCTGAAATAAATAAAATCAATCAAACCAGACCTTAAATTATAACACTATCAATCAAATCAATCCCTAAATTAGCACAATAAGTATCAAATCGATCCTTGTATATAGGGGTATAATTGGAAACACAGAAAAACGAAACAGAAAAGTTAAACCTGTAATTTTAACCATTTCCATCAAATTAGTCCTTGTACACGTGGCTGCCTTGTTGACACATGTACAAAACAACACAACATGCAAGAAGACACATCATCCTCACTAACGGACCTTTTGGACGGAGGGACCATTTTGATGGACGTCTGTAAAATTCAGGGACTAAATAGATATTTCGAAAAATTCAGGAACAAATTTGGCTAATTTGTGAAAATTTAAGGACGAAGTTGGGTAATTACTCAAATAGAAAACACCCCAAAAAAATATCTATCCGGATTCTTGTGCATGCTTTTAAGTTTTATCCCTGCATTTGCAATCACGGGCAAAAGCATATGAAGAACTTTCACTCATGTCATGTTTCCAAGGTGATAGAGAAATTTTCATCTAGTTTAAGTAGAAACTATGAAAAAAATAATATGATTTCGATTCATTAATGAAGAATGAATAAATCGTAAAGAAATAATGATGAAGAATATGAAATCTTCTAAGTTAGAGACAATTTAGTCTGTAATTATAATTGTTATAGGGACCTAAATGTCCTTGACATTCCTCTTAGTTCTACATGGTGAACCAAGTGAGTTGGAGGAGTGTCCCAACATGTTTCAACAATGAAAAAACATGGTTGAGAGGAAAATTTAACAAAGAGACTAACATGTCTAGGTTTACATTAGAATTAGAGTTTACTCTAATAAAACATTGATATGGGGTTGGCTAGCATGATAACATACCCAACATACCTTTAGGTCTAAAGTAAATCTTGTGGTTCTTTTTAGAGGATAAATTTTATGATATTTGTTTAAAAGATAATAATTAAATTTGTTTAAAATATACTCATGATTTTGGTAGCATCCACTATGATCGAGTTGTGAATTATGATTCAGTTAACTCGAGACAATTTTTTAGGTACCTTGAAATTTGGTTAGGTATTGATCGTCTCTAGACATAATTAATTCAAAATTTATATTTATTTTAAAACTTAATTTAAAATTTAGTAATTTCACTAAAATACTAGTAGAGACTTTAAATAGTATCATCTCGTATTAAAATCTTCTATAGAGCTTCATATGTCTCGTTGGTCTGTCCTGAGTACTCATTTCTAAATATCTATATGGCTTGTGAGGTTTAGTTGGATACATAAGTAAAAAATAAAAAACTGCGTTGAGATTTAGACATTTAGTTGGATACATAAGTAAAAAATAAAAAACTACATTGATAGTGTATATTAAATAAATTCTTTTTTTATGGTAGAAACAGATGTTGAATTTTACTATTTATATTTCTTTTTTATTAGTTTATTTCAATATCAATAAAATAGTAAAAGATATACAAACATCAAAAGTAGCTAGGGGGCTATTATATAAGATATATAAGGGCAAGATAGTACAGATATTCAAAACCTGATCAACCTCAACAGCGGCTCATGTTTGAAATGGGGATGTATATGTTAGGAAGATAGGGCCATTTTTTGAAAAGACCTGTCCCATATTATTTCTCACAATTAATTTCCATGTTCACTAATATATACATTTTCATGTGATGGTTGAGAGTGACCTTAAATTGCTTACTTAAAACTTGTAGGCTTCATTCTCTTTCTCTCATTGTGTGAAAGAGAGGCAGCATCACATGGGAATACCAATCATGAAGGAAGCAAATGAGACAATGGTAGAGGATTTGGTGGAGCCATATTAATGCTTAACTCATTTGTAGGTTTCCTATCCGTCAACTCTTCCCGTTAAATTCTTAAAAGAAATATGAAACTCATTCTTTAAAGGAGCCAAGGTCACAAATAAAATCTTATTGACGTATCCGAGTTTCTACGATACATTTGCAAAATGAAATGTATTGGTATATTTGTTTTTTTAATCAATAAATTAAGCATCATTTTTATTAAATAAAACATTATTTATCGACTTTTACATTTTAAGAAATATCACTTAATAAGGAAAAAAACATCATTTTATTATTTAAAAATGGTGATTTTGGTCTAAAAAAAGTTCTTTATTGCGGTAATGTTGAATCTAAAAATAAAGTATCACTTTTAAGACCAAAATTCACTTTTTTGGTGTTAAATGCCCCAGTTTTTAAGACAAATAATGTGGGTTGAGACTAAAATAGCAACAATTGTAAAAATAGATAAAATAAGGGACTAATTTGGTGAGTTTAATAATTTAGAGAGATTAAAAGTATAATTAAGTCTAAAATTTAACACTTTTGGCGGTATTGGTGACAAACCCACTTGTTCTATATCATGGAGTTATTTAAGGAAAAAAAAAAAATTGGTAATCAGATAAATGAATGATATACAGGCTTTGTTTTTTTTAATCGGCTAATGTTATTGAGGCTAGCCTGTGCAAGATGCACTTGACTGCACTAAATAAGAAAATATATTATGATGCCGCATATAGACGTAGCATTAATCGCCACATAAAAGAAGAACCAAACCGCTAAAAGCATCCTGCCACAAACAACACTAACTCCCCCAACAGCAGCAAGCTGCCCAAACAGAAACCTGGACTGACCACAGCAGACCCTGCAGGCCCAAACAGCAGAGGCTAACAGCATCTCCTAGCCTACACAACACACCACCTATGATCAAAACACCCTTCTTCGATTGACATCTCTTGGGTTCCAGTTCCAATCCAATCGTAGTGCAAACAAGTTGGAATGATACATAGGCTTTGTTTCGCAAACAAGAGAGAATAATGGATAAGTTAACGATTAACATATAACGGATGAACTTATAACAAATAGTATATGGGTGTACTAACTTATGACGGATAAGTTACTTGATTGAATTTGTAGTGTACAGTAAAATTAGCACTTAAACTAACATATAAATATGAAATGGAGTAAAATGCTCATATAAATATGAGCTTTAAACTATAAGTTCGTAAAAAAAAAAAAAAAAAAACAAGTCTATTTTGTCATATGAGCCTAGAAACCATAAGCTAAAAATCTAACTATGGTCAAACAAAGTGATAAAATGTCAAATAGTGTTTTGATGTGTATAGAATCTTGCTAACAATTTCATAAGAGCAGACGTTAAAGAATTAAACATAAATATATTATTATAAAATTTGAGTTGAAAAGAACAATTTTAAATTTTCAAAGGATTAAATACGCATCTTCTAAGATAATTTGTCTATCTTTTGTTCTATATCATTTTTTTTTAAGAAATCAAAATGAGATATACTACTAACAACAGACTATCTTTTCAGCACAAGATGTGTTTGAGAAAATAGTCAAAAGATACAACAAAAGTTCACAATATAAAAACATGTCAGCCAATACTCGAATAAAGAAAAAGGTTTTGACACCAACTATGAAAACGGTAAAGAAAAGCACCGGATTTAGCTTTATACCACCAGAAATAAAGAAGTTTAATTTTCTCCACAAGTTGAAAATGATAATTTTGAGTATCACGAAACAGCCTATCATTTCTTTTCTTCCATGTCACCCAAGTGCTAGCAAACCAAATCAAGTGCATAATTGAACACCTTGATTTGGCAAACCTCAAGAAGTAGCAAACTGATGGAACTGATCCAATATATTATATGGGTCCGCTGAATGAACACATAACCAAGTCCTAGGAAGTTACCAAATCTGACAAAAAACATTGCAGGTAAAAAATAAATGGTTTTTTTATTCTTGAAGACCGCAACCAGTGACACATAGCTGAGAGTCAAGATGAATAACCCCTCTTCGAAATAAGTTAGCCAAAGAAACATCTAGACCTTCAAAAGAACGTTCTTCCTCCATAAATGAGTCGCATGGATTGTTCTACACGTTAGAACACTTGTTAAGATTATTTAAATGAATGTTAGTTTTTTATAAATGAATGCTAGTTTTTGTTAAAAAAAAATATATTAATGGATGCTAGATTTTCTATTATGTGAAATCATAAATAAATTTGTCATGCTAAAAACACAATACTCCGCACATTTTACATTCTGAAAAGAATTTACTTTAGTGGTATAAAATACCAGTGTAGATGTCTAAATCCATAATAATCTATTTTTTTATTGTCTTCAATTATTATTGAAATTGCAAGAAACAAATTTACGTGGACGGTGTTTATTTGAAATTTGTTTGTCAATATATTTATCCATTTTGCCATGATACAATGATTTTTTTTTGGTTGCAAAAATTAGAGTTCAAAAGCATCATCTATTTTGACACTCTAAAACTATCACCTATTATTTACGGCACCGTGACCATGTTAAATATTATTTACTTAAAAAGGAAAATGAGCAAGAGAGTTGGAGGATTAGACAAAGACCTAAGAAAATAATCGAGGGGGTGATCAGCAACGACATTGTTAAAAACAATATAAAAGCTTCTTAAAAAAAACATTTAAAAAAATCAGAGGAACAAATCTGTTAATGGAAAAAGTCAACTATAATAAATCCTAGAAGATAGTCTACCTTACGATCCGTCTTGGCACAAACATAATGAGAAGGGTCTGATCCGATCCAAAGAAAAACATGGTTAAAATATATGAGACATCATAGGAACATAACTGAAATAGAGACCGAATTCAAGTTAACCCTCGGGTAATCTGTCCTGTCCCAATTTCATTTGAGGACAAATGTTTTTTTCTTATATTATTTTTCATACCCTCTCATACTCGATTTCTCACACATGCCTATTTCACTTACACAATACTCACTTTCTATTTTGAAACTAAATTGTTCCTCACCTCCTTTGACTCAATCTCATGTTGCCGCTTCTCAACTCAGTTTGATATTGTTGCAAATTGTTGTATTTTGAGTGACGATTATACTCTTTAATTTATGTACCATTTATTTTGGTCGTATGGAATACAGATTGTTAATTAATTTGTTAGATTATGTTACTTTTGATTTTGTTGTTGTTTCCTATGATTAAAAAATAATAATTGTTGATTGATTTTTTTAAAAAAATGTGTGTATTGGCGACTTGTTTTGAGACAAGAACGATATTGTCTTAATATTATCTTGTCCTTGTTGAACCTGAACCTCGTCGGATTTGATCAGGTTCATAAACGGGTTCGGATCTGAAAATTGTTCCGATCTAATGTGAGGACCAAGGGCGGACCCAACAGTACTTGAGAGTGTGCCCTTGCACACACTGAGTTTTTACTGCTAGCACCAATGATCTTACTCTCATTGCTATTTGCACACCCTGAGATTTTTGTTTTGCACCACATCATAAGAAGGCCAAGACTGAATCAGGCTCAAGCATCTCACATTGACTAGTGACGTTTGATTTTTAATACTATTAATTTTCTCATGAAAGGGCTTTTAATGTTTTTGTTTAATTTAGTAGACTTTTGTTGCCCATAACATGAGTATTGAGCTTATTTCCTAAGGGGATGACTTCAATTTAACATTTACTACACCAAATCAAATGCTTTCGATTTTTTTATTAAAAAAAAAAAACAAATGCATTTGTTTACTTGTAATGTAAACTATTTAAAAAAATCTTTCTACTCTTTGTGTTCATATTTTTATTCTTTTTCTTTTGTATATTAAGACTATGATTATGATTAATTGTATATAATGTAAATGATACACTTTTGAATTTATAATGATAAATACTATTTTTAGAGGTCCTAGTGTAAATACTTGAATTTACAATTTGTTAAAATTATTAAATAGAGTAGTTTAAATTATAGTAGTTTAAATTATATATTATTAAGAAAAAGTGTTTAATTTCTATGGTGTGATTGTAAAGCTATTTTACACATATATTTGATGATGTGTTTCTACATCAGTCAATAAATATGAAAGCTCGTGTATTATATATATAATAATAATAATAATAATAATAATAATAATAATAATAAGTAATGAATTTAAAAATTTCCGCATCCCCTGACTCAGGGTCCTGGATATGTCCTTGGTGAGGACTGAGCTTAGGTCACATATATTTCTGCATGGCCCTTCCTTTGTACACCCCTAGTCGCATCAAGTAAAATTGTGAGAAGAAAACCCAAAAT
The DNA here is from genome assembly GCA_946800305.1 of Medicago arabica. NCBI lineage: Eukaryota > Viridiplantae > Streptophyta > Magnoliopsida > Fabales > Fabaceae > Medicago > Medicago arabica. Next base: position 52,406,056 of record OX326968.1, read on the forward strand.
TAACCAACTTATCAACATAAGTAAGTACTTCTTTAAAAATATGAGAAACACGAAAATTCATATGTTGTGTGAGAATGGAACAATTTTCCCATTTGTTCAATAAACACATAGAAACCAAATCTTTCTTAAAAAAAAACATAGAAACCAAATCAAAATAATTAAAAGCCATGACCACTAGAAGTGAATCACATTCCAACTAAAGGCTGAACCACCAATGTTGGTCAACAATTTCAATCTAAAAAATAGCTGTTCAACCTGAAAGGACGAAGAAATATCAAGGATTACAACAAAACAAACACAAAACTTCAAACAACCTCTGAAAATGCCACCACAAGAAGTAAGATCTAGTGAACCATGGATTGCACCATCTGTATTATACTTGCTCCAAGTTGTAGGAGGGCAGAGCCAATCAACTTGAATTTTTTTTTCTACATTCATAAGATGACCATATAGTGAGAAGAATTTCATGGATTTTAAACTTCAAAACTAAAGAAGACATTCTACCTTTTGAATAGTTGTCAATGATTTATTTTTTTATTTTGTTTTGGTTGAAAGAGATGTGATTCCAATAGAGAAAGGCAGTATAACCGACAAAATGGTAAAAACCACAAATCAAGTACTAACAGAGCTCAAAAAGATTAGCCATATTTTACAAATAAACACTAACGAGCAATAGAGGCGATGAAGACTATAAAAGATATAATATTCTTTCCTACTCAATGATACCAAATGATGTGCTTATCTTATTTGGTAGGGATATTGTATATTATATGCAGTGGTCGGAGCTCGAACCTCAGACACCATATTTCTTCATATTTAAATAAAATGTGTGAGCTCTAGCCACTAATCTACTAGGAAAAAAATGATAGCAAATGATGGAAACAACCAAAGAGGTGTAAGAGATGGAAGCATTAGTAGTATATATGCCAAAGGCATTGTAGACCGTGTTTTTCTAATTTCTTTCTCCAAGTAAGCTACTGCAAGATGAATAAGTATAAAATTAAACGATCATGTTATTGATAATTTTTTTAAGCACCCTATAAGCTCATAATTCATCTTTCTAAAAGCAGACTATTTACAAAAGTTTTTTTTTAGTATAGAATGAAGATTTTACATGTAAGTGCTTGCATTTTCTCTGTCAAAAAAAAGAGAGAGAAGTGATCCACAAAACTATCCCAGTTTATAATTGGTTAGAAGGCAACGTACTTATATAGTGAAAAATATATAATTAGTGAGAAAAAGTAAAACAATAAACAAAATAATAAATGAGATGAAATATAAATACGAAAGTAAAAATATGACGATAATAAAAAATAATTTTGGGTTTAAGACTAAAAGTATGATCTTATAAAATAAAAGAGATATGTTATTTGAACAACTTGTATGACAATTTATGGAACAATCATAAATTTATAAAGAAAAGTAGATGTTTACACGAAAACAAAACAATAGATAGAGAGAAAGTAATGCGAATATAAAAGATAAAGTTATCACAAATTTATCTTATAAATATCATTTCTTAAAATAAAAAGCTAACTTAACAGACTAGTTCATTTTATTTTTGACTAAGAAAAAAAGACCAGTTCATTATATTTGTCTCTAAGCCATCATGGCCTGTGGGTTAGGTGGGACGAGACAATTAGATATATTATATATATAGTTGATTGAAGTTGATTCCATAAAAAATTTGATGGATAAAACGAACTAATCCAATAAGTCAATCTTTTACAAAAAAAATAAAAAAATGTTGGTAATATATCATTAGTATAGCTTTTGCCTTAGTTTTATTTTTCTCAACTTGTTTGGCAATAATAATATCAGCACATTTTTGTGAGGTATGTTCATAAACTTGTGCAATTAGAAAAATTGAAAAAAATCACCATCAACAATGGTGATGTGACTCAGAAAATAATAAATGTAGACTTCTTAATTTACAATGCAGATTTTTGTGTAAATAAATTATAAGGAGTAAAATTTTGGTGAGCTAACTATTATGTACATGTGTAATGCGCTAACCTTGTTAGCTAATCATTCTTCTGACAACTATTTTCTATAATAATTTTTTTAATTTTCTGTCAGATGAATGATTAGAAAAGCCAGAAGTCCAACTACCTCCCAATCCCAAGTACCAAGGCTATGCCACAAACAGATCATTGAAAACCAAGATTTTGAGTCCGAATTTGGTTTAATCACTTTAGCTTCAGTTTCAAGTCATTCTGGCATACTCATCAAAGTGTCGTTGTCCTGATCTTTAGTTGAACACTGTTGCTTCAATTATGAATTAATGATTGATAATATGATAAAGTTTAGTCATATGTTAAATCACTAGGTAGACTTTGCTGTAGGAATAGGAAATATTATTTCTGTACAACAACCAGGGATAACTAAGTACAGCCACAGGTGAAACATTTAACATTATTAAATCCAAGTTTATGAAGCTATTTAACCAGTACTTGTGTTGAGAAGAAATTTCGTTTTGGAACAGAATGTAATAAAAAATTCAAGTAATATCGGATCGAAGTCTTTGGGCCCGAATGTCCATCTGGGCCACAAAAAAGATGTCACGAGCTTCCTACACATAGTTTTGTCCAAATAAGACTTGCTGCACTTGGCATGGCCGGTTATGACCGGCTTTCTTCTCTTCAGATAGTCATTTCCCAGCAGCAAAGCAAACATGCAACGAAACATGGTTTTGGTGACAGTTACAGTGGATGTAGCCAAACAGCATATAGTGCCATCGGCATAGTGCCGTCCCTTATATGAGTATGAAACAACATATTTACATGTAAATCTTGATATTTTGTACGCAGCATGTATACATTCATGCGAGAACAGGTTATAGCATATTCCGAGTTTGTGGAAACTGGCAGCTAACCTCAATGTCAACTGCATATGGCGTTTGTCAATCACAAGTTCACTGGGAATCATATTACCAATATTGTATGCAAATTTTGCATTATGAAAAACTAGCTGCTAAAGTTGATATGCCAATAAAGAGTAGAAAATCTATTCAGTTAAATATGCATGCTGCTCAAAATTGGAGAATATAGGCTTAAAAGTTAAAACGCACATGTTCCTTCTAATCTTACTTAGGATATTCCTACATAACCATACCTTGTGTCATTCTGGCTTTAATGTGGCCGTGTCTTCCAACAGCCCTTTGGATCTTATGCTAATTGACCATTGCTGAGCAGTAATGCACTAGCAGCAAACCAATGCCAACTTTCACGTGTAAGCTCACAGCCACAAAGAGAAAGAAACATGTTTACATTACTTGTAAAGTAAAAAATGAACAAAAAATGGAAGTCTGGAACGTGTTTAAAGAAGCATGGCAGAAAGGATAATCCAATTGATCAAACAATTTCACAAATTACAAAAAATAACATTAGTTGCTAATAATTTTAAAGTGAAAATTTCCCATGGCTGGGTATTCACATCAGAAACTAAACCCTTTTCAACTTGCAGTTTCTACTATAGTTGTCACTAACTGGTCCTGAGTTTGTCTAGTTTATTTTTTAATTGAAATGGGTTGCTTCTTTACACCTAGAGACAACTGATTTATATTACCATTTGTTTGTGTGTGTTCAGCAAATACATACATAAACCCATTATGATTATGCTGATTGCGAGGTTCTTCTACCTAGTCACAATAAATTAGTATTCCAAAGTTGTCCATTAATATCATTTTAACCATTTACTTGGCTTCTACATGTAAACATGTGTGAGTGTGTTGTGTGCATAGGGAATAACAGGGATTATTTTATGAGCAACACGTTAATAGTGAGACATGCATCAACAATTGAGCACACAAATTATATAATCACATAAAAGGTCACCCCATGGTAGCCACAACAAGACTTTGAGCATGCATCCTTCCACACAACAGAAATCCGAGGCTCACAGGAGGCCTGAAATGGAAGAATGCGAGAACTCCGCAAGCCTATGGAAGTTTTGGCATATCCAGAGCCAAAATATACATGCCAAGAGAAAGTTGGCAAGCACCGATATCATATGTAGACATCTTGAAGCAACATCTATGTGCCTCAAACTCGTCCCTGGAAAATGCAGGAGAAGCATTACTAGTATCTTTAAATGACATTGTTTATACTTTCAAATTATGGAGTAACAGACAAGTATTACACAAGGTACATGTCCCATATGGTGTTGCTTGTATGTACACATTTAGAAAGGAAACAAAAGCTTCTTTCTAACTATAGAGCTCTGAAATGAATGCAAAACATCCTTTACACTAAACTTTGCATGAAATATAAAACTTATACACAAGTCCCATTAAGCATATGAATCATTGAGCCTCCATGATAAATCAACATTTAAATATAGCACTTAATTTCCAATATCAGTAATCATGTCATGTTCCCGCATGTCTATAAAATTAAGAGGATAAATGAACAAATTAAAAAAAGATCAGAGATGATCATTTATTCAAGGAGTTTAGCATCTACATTTCTAACTCACAAAACATAAATGAAGGACAGAAATATTTCATTTTTCTTCTTACAGTTGAATGAGGCTAGCAAAAATCTAGTATGGAACTCTAACCCTGAGGAAAAGGTAATAAGTTGAAGATAGAAAAATTCCTGTCATCTGAAAGGAATACTATTTTCAGAAGAAATCAAGTTTCTTAGCTCCGTTAAGTGTTCATCGTTTGATATGTTAAGCGAAAGACGGAGGTTTGTCATTAATGCTTCTTGTTCCCAACTTAAAGGTCCTGATGCAAACAATGCCTCAATTGTACAACGATAGGCATGCAACTCTAACCTATGAATTTTCATTGCCAATTCTTTTCGTGTGGGACGGGAACAAGTAGCTTCCATGTATCCCCTCTTGCAGGTAGATTCAGCATCGCTGTATGAACTGTCTACATCTTCAAATGGACCTGCAGACACAGGAAATTGTAATTTATAGGAATTCCCACTGGTGATACTACAGCTACCAACAGAGCATGTAACACTATCGGCAAAGTTTGAATCAAAGTTCTGTCCAAATGAACAACCCACAGCAGCAGTTTGTTTCCTCCTCTCTATGTCCATATCAACAATCCCAGTCTTCCTATTGTTTACAGAAGCATGTTTATATTCTTCAGCTGGCACATGTCTTGGAAAACTGACATTTTGTACATGTTTAAGTGGTGTGGGTGGGTTTCCAACTCTTGCTTTGTAACATCTTCCATCATCCTCAACTGCCCTTAACTTTGGCAGAGGTTCAGCATATGCCTCAACTTGTGAATAGCGTCCTCGTTTCAATGTTTTAAAAGAAACAGGACAGGACTCCCGATTATTAAGTTCTTTCTTTTCAGGTTGATAGTAAGTCAAATCTGACAGTTTTGTCTTTGTATCTATCTTCAGAAGTTGCGTACTGAAACGCTTTCCATTATCATAGCTAGCAGAACCCTGAAGATATTAGAAGTATAAATGAACATTAATTCATAAAATAGCATAGTATGATCCAGAAACATTTATATACAAAAACAAATAAGAACTGAAGAAAATTTGAACGTAATAATCACACAATATTGAAAGCATAACATGACCAAACAACCTAAGAAAGTTTCCTTCATTAAAATTTCAATTAGCTAGTTTAGCAAACAGACTACATTTTCTTTTATAAGCGCAAACAGAATACATTGAATCAAGGAAATTTCAAAAGCTTAATAAAAACCAACTCAACATATGATCTGCAACCACATTTGTACTGGAAAGGACAATTGGTATTTGCCACAGAAAATGAAAATAACAAAATGATTCATATGGGAAAATAAAAGTACCTTTCCAACCACAAACCACTTGTCATCTTGCCACGACTGTCTGACCCGAATATCAAATTTGCTAACTTGAAATTCCACGGAAGATCCAAGTAGCCTGACAGAAATGTACCTTTTCCCCAAAACCTTCAAAACCGTAGCCATCTTCCAAGAGAAATTCTGATACACTTCCACAATATCACCTGGAATCCAATTCTCCACAAGTTCAAGTGGTGGCGGACACGGCCTTATCAATTTCCTCGATACTAGCTCCACAATTTCCTCATCCATAGCACCTCGAAATCCTTCATACATAACAGTGTAACGGTGGCCCTTACCACCGATGATCTCTGCGCATAGCCAGGAGCCAGAAGGTACCTCAGCTTTGCTTAGCACTTCCACCTTAGTCCCTTTCTTGAATCGCATGATCGCTAATAAACTTCTGCAAAATTTCAAAACAAAATCAATATCAAAACAAGAAATGTAACAAAATATCTAAATTTCAACAATAATAGTCATCAACTACTTAGAATTTAAAAATTTTAAAAAGTAAAATGATTAAAATTTAACCTCTAATCACAATCAACATATAGAACTAATTGAATTAACAACCATAGCAATCAATAAATAGAAAAACATTATTCCAAAACTTTTATTTTGAATTGCTTTAGATCTTGACTTGTAAGACCAGAAAAAGGAAGAGAAAAAAACTACTTTTTTTTTATACAATAATAATAAAGTTGAAAATTTTGATTATGCAGAAACAAAAAAATAACAGAAAACCAAACAAAACTTATGTTCAAAATAAGCGATGAATAAAAAAACACTAAAATTCAAAATCAAACATAAAAAAAAAAAAAAAAAAAAAAACCAATCAGTGAAATGTGATTAAACAGATTTCATCAAATTTCAATGCTGAATCCGATCCACTTTGCTTTAATTCAGTTATTTTCCAAAGTTTAAAGGTTCATTCTTTATTATTATTTTTCATTGTTTAATAAGGAAAAAAAACCTCATAAATACTAAAAAATAAATAACAGAACCTGATAATAGAATTATGAACCTGTTTTAACAATTTTGATCATCAATGAAACACAGAGCAATGAATTATGATGCTGAAGTTGAAATAAAAAAGCTCATTGATTAATTATAAAATAATGATTAAAATGATGATGATAATAATAATAATAATTGAATAATAATTAAGAGAAAGTGAAAATGAGAAGCATGAAGAAAAATGAGTGACCTTATTCCGATGGAGAAGACGATGTTTTCGTTTTTGTTGATTATTATTTTCACTCTCTTCTTCTTATGCGGTTGTTGCAGAAATTTTTTGTTTTTTGTTTTTATATTTGGTTAACAATATAATCTATAATCATGATTATTGTGTGTGTTTGTTATGTTTAAATTTTTAAATTATTAGGTGTTACTATAACATATAATAAGATTTTGATTATTAATTAATATTAAGGTGAAAGAAAACTTGAATTCCAAGCTGCCAAGTGGGCAAGAATAGCTTGTTAGGGTGGAAATTAACTGTTCCATCTTATAATACAACTTTCCATTCCTTGAGTCATCCGTCTCCTTTTTATTTTTTCTTTTTCTGTTTTATAAACTTTCAATTTTTTATTTCAATTAAACAAGTTTGGATTTGCTCTCCTTCAAAAAATAAATAAATTGGATTTGCTTTATTTATCTACTTTTATTTGCTTTCGATTAATAAAAGAGATAAACATATATGATTTATTTAATTGATGTTGTTATTCTTTCGCTTATGTCCATTTATTTCAGTTAGAACGTAAAGCCTATCAATATGCTCGATTTTCTTTTTCGATATGATATGCTCTATCTTTTTGCTAAGATTACACGTCAAAATAATTGTTGAGATATTTTAGAAATTAATTGAAAAATGTGGCATTAAGTAAGTGATCAAAGATTTGGTTCTCTTGAGCAAGTGGTCACACGTTCAATATTTGATTCTTGCATATGGAAAAAAATATCGATGAAGATTAACCATCGTTAAATAGTGGTGAAATTTTTGTATTTATAATAATAACTACAAAAAATCTAAAAATGTGGCATTATTATAAGATTTCGTGGATATCCTAGAGTATTTTTTTTAGACAAAAGTAATTCAAAATTTAAATTTATATCAAAGTAATTAAATATTAGTAGAAAATAATATGACATGATATATATATATATATATATATATATATATATATATATATATATATATGGTGCCTCTAATATGGACCCTTTTTTTGATGGACCAATCATGGACCCTCTAAAATTACCTGCTGTTGAAGGTCACTTGTATTTCCTTAAGTTTATATAAAAACAATATTTCTTTTAAATAAATATATAAAAACAATATTATTAATTAAGTAATTTACAGTTTTGTCCATCAATGTGTTGTTATTTTTTGAGAGAATACGGGAACGTTTTTCCAGTTTTCTTTCCACGTCACATTGAAACTTTCTCACCATCTCACTCCTTGAATTCAAGTGAAACTTCTTCCTTCTTTTAATCAAACTACTTATTCCTTTTTCCTTTTCATATCAAGATCGTGATTGGCTTGTCTTGGTGAGGGATAATTTGAACTCAACAGATCCGTGGCAGGGAGTAAACGCAAATCCACAAAGGGGTTTTATCAAAATTGGAGTTTTATATATGTAAGTGTCTGCCTATTTCATTTGAATGTATAATATCTTCCATTTTTGTAAGTTTGTTCTGATAAGATGTTGTAAAAATTTCTGAATGCAGACTTTTAATTTGTTGTGATGACTAACAGTAACGATGAACAGATTCTGAGTAGCAGTGAAAATACCTCACAGGTATCATGCCTTTCTTTGTAATTTTATATTCTATTTTTGGCTAATTTATGGCATTTAGAATTTGTAGAGCCCTTTGTAATATAGTGTATGTATATATTTTGTTTGCATCAGTTTATGGAGTTTGGAGATATAGAAAGTGATATGAAAGTTGGATTTGGATTTGCTATTGAAGGAATGGAAGATATTGGGAAAATTGATTTTAAAAAATTAAATGCAAGTGATGTTATAAAGTTTCATTTTCCAAATATTGCAGTGGCTTATACATTTTACAATTGGTATGCTCGAATGAATGGTTTTTCTGCTCGTAGAAGCAAAGTAAGGAGAAACAAAAACAACGAGATTATACAACAAATATTTGTTTGCTACATACAAGGTTTCAGAGAAAAAAAGCTCGAGAACAATAAAATCCGTAAGCGTGAGGCAAGAGCTGACACTAGGTGCAGATGTGATGCCAAGTGTAGTGTGCACATTGATTCTGGTAGTCAACGTTGGTATGTATGGGATTTTAACAATGACCACAATCATAGCCTTGTCGATGATGATTTTATTGGATTTCTTCCGGGTCACAGGGGGATGGATGATGGTGACATTCTCCAAATGAAAAATCTTAGAAAGTCTGGTATTAGAACTTCACAAGCTTATGGCACTTTTGCTAATCACTACGGGGGATACAAAAATGTGACATTTTTGATACAAGACATGTACAATGAAGTTGATAAGGATAGACGAAGTAAAGGTAGTGATTCTAGAGCTGCTTTGGCATTTTTACGCTCTCTGAAGATTGATGATCCAACAATGTTTTTGAGGAATACAGTTGATGAAGAAGGAAGGCTTGAACATTTATTCTGGAGTGATGGTAGGAGCCAGTTGGATCATTCATTATTTGGTGATGTTTTGGCTTTTGATGCAACATATAAGAAAAACAAGTATTTGAGCCCACTTGTTGTATTTTCAGGGGTTAATCATCATAATCAAACAGTAGTATTTGCTACAGCTATTGTTGCCAATGAAGTTGAAGATACATGTGTATGGTTGCTTGATCAATTTGTGGAGGTAATGAAAGGTAAAATGCCAAAATCTGTGATAACCGATGGAGACTTAGCAATGAGGAAAGCAATTGGAAGAATTTTTCCTGATGCCCACCATAGGTTGTGTGCTTGGCACCTTACACGGAATGCAACGTCCAATGTCAAGAACACCAGGTTCAAAATTTTATTTCAAAAATGTATGTTGTGTGATTATGAAATCGATCAATTTGAAAGAAGATGGAATGAAATGGTGAAAGAGTGCGGTGTCGAAGATAATGTTTGGGTTTCAGAACTGTATGAGAAGAAGGATATGTGGGCTACGGCACACATACGAGGTAAGTTTTTCGGTGGTTTTATGACTACTTCTCGTTGTGAGGGTTTGAATTCACAAATTGGAAGGTATGTAAACTATCAAAATAATTTGTTTGAATTTTTGCAACATTACAATCAATGCATAGAACATTTACGATTTAAGGAGCTTGAGGCTGATTTTGCGTCCCTACATGGTGATAGAGTTTTACAAACCCAATTTCATTATTTGGAGAGATATGCCTCAAAGGTGTATACCAAGGCAATATTTTTATTATTCCGTACTGTTCTTCAAAAAGCTTCTGCTGTCACAGTGAAGGTCAACAAGCAAACAACTAATTGTTTCGAATATTTTGTGACTAAATATTGTAGACAAGGAAGTGAATGGAATGTTTCTTACTGGCCATCGAGTATGGAAATCAAATGTTCCTGCCTTCGAATGGAATCAATGGGTATTCCTTGTGTACATATAGTTTCTGTTATGGTACATTTGAACATGGTTGAAATACCATCGTGTTTGGTTCTTGATAGATGGTCAAAAAATGCCAAGGACTCGATAAGTGGTTCAAAAGTATCACAGTGCACTGGTTGGGATTCAATGACAGTGTGTCGATATAAAGCTTTAAATCAAAGATCAAGGGATGTGAATGGTTTGGCATGCAAGTCTGCGGAAGATTATCTGGAACTGATGAATCTGTTGAATGACCATTATGAGAGTCTTAAAAAGAAGCATGACATACAATCTGAGGATGTATCCAATGTTGCAAACAGAACTGAACAATTTATTCAAGATCCAAAACGTGCTAAAACTAAGGGGCGTGGTGGTGCAGGAACTTCTAGACGGAAAAATAAGAGGCGTCGTGGACATTGTGGTAAATGTGGAATTGTTGGACATAATAGACAAACTTGCACAGCGTTGAAAAAATTAAATGGAGAAGTTGATGATGAATATGAAACAACTAGTCATGTATCTGATGAAGATTGGTACTCTGAAGATGATGAATAAAGGTAATGATTAATATACTAGTATTTGATGTATTATTGATTTAACGCATTTTGTTACTTTCTAAAGAATTTACTTTTTTTTTTCAGTTTAGGTATTGTGGGTCGAAATGGTGATGAATGGTACTGGTGTCCGCACGACTGTTTTAAGCGTTAATGGTCTGGAAGTGTGCATTTTTCGGCGAAGTTCTGTGTGATGTTGCTCTTGTCTGCTGCAAGTAATCTGTTATGTTTTGATTTTTGTTGCGGTTGCTTGTTCGGGTTTCTGGTCTGACAGTTGTTCAAGTCTAGTGCTTCCACTCTAGTGTTTTGGCGTTGGCTATTTCGCTGCACCTGCAATCTGTTTGTAGTGCCTCTGGCTGCTGGTTTGGTGGCTTTTTATTATGTTTGTTTAGGTTGTCCTGCTAGTTCAAGATGATGCTAGGCTTTTTTTTTGTTTTGTTGTTGTTGTTTGTTTAGCCTTTCCGATGTTCCGATTAACTTGTATGTGTGGGTAACACCGATTTTTACAATTTTAGCAACCTTTGTAATTGATGACTGATTATGAGCAGAGACATATATGAAGGGTGAATGAATTTCTATGAGTGATGTTGGAATCCAAAAGATTGCATTAGTAGATAAGTCTTTTTTGTGGGTGCTGGTTGCCTAGTTCTGTTTTTAGCAAGTGTTTGTTCTGCTTATGTTATCTTGGGGCACGCTTTTGTGTATCTATGGATATTTGGATTGTTTGGGTGCTGCCTGTGTTACAGGTTCTTTTGTAAGTTGTACCATACTTTTTGTCTGGTGTGGTATTTTTCTAATAAAGTTATTGGCTGTTCAGTTATACTCGTTATTTCTAACTTCACATTTCAAAGGCATTTTTCCTGTCCATTTATTTACTATGAAAAAGCTAGTATGGTAATCGCTGATCAACATCATTAAAAATGGAAGTGTTGGAATGTAATCACTAAGCATAGCAAACAAAATGAATCAATATGCTTTTAAGATATGTAGCACCATATTTTTAAATACGATATGTAGCACCATATATTCTCACTTTTATAGCAAAAAGATTCAATTTTGGCATATGTGGTAACTTCTCATGCTTCTTTTCATTAAAAAAAAAACTAGGAAACCTGGTATACGTGGAAATTTTAGAAACCAAATAAATTGAAGAAGAAAAAAAAAACTGGGGATGTAAGTATGAAACTATGGATATATGAACGGGTAATAGTCATTTTGGTCCCTAAATGTGTAACAAATAGTTATAATAATCTTTCATTATATCAAAATTTCGATACATTGAAAGACTATTTTAGCTATTCGTTACATATTTAAAAACCAAGATGACTATTATCCGTGTATAAAACGCTTCAACAAATTAAATATCATGACTGTAATTGGCTAACTTTGTGATATATTGAGTGTAAATGTAGTTTTACAAGTAAGTGTAGCTTTCATTATACTAGGTATTTTACAACAATTAGACATATTTGACAGTAAGTAGGTTCACCTTTTAAATAAAAAGTGCACCTTTTTGAATAAAATATAGGAGGAAAAATGGTAAGTCAATGTCACATTTAATTCTAACGCTGCAAAGAAAATATAAAAAGAGACTTTGATGTACCTTTCATAGACCAACTGTGTACATGCCATCATATCTCCCTTCTTTTTTACTGTGTTAGTACGGAAATCTCAAGTTAGATTCATTCTAAGAGTTAAAAATGATAAGCCAGTGTCGCTAAATAGATTTATATTCCCTCTTTTCCTCTTTGATTGTGGCATTTTAACTGTTTACACAAATAAATTAAACAAATAATATTGACAAAAAAAAACAAATAATTTGATACAATAAGAAACTTAGTAAACATGAAAGGATACTTGTTTGTCGATTGAAAGGGACCCAACCTACTAATGGTATCAAATAAAAATTAATTCGACTGTTGTATATGACTTAATTGAACTAAGAATGAACTAGGAACTCGAATTTTGAAGTTCAGAATCTTCGGGATATCTCAATACGATAAACTATCCCTTCAGAAACTTATTCAACATGGAAGGATACTTGTTTGCCGATTGAAACGGACCCAACCTACTAACGGTATCAAATAAAAATCAATCCGACTGTTGTATATGACTTAATTGACCTAAGAAGGAACCAGGAACTCGAATTTTAAAGTTCAGAATCTTCGGAATATCTCAATCCGACAAACTATCCCTTCAGAAACTTATTCAACATGGAAGGATACTTGTTTGCCGATTGAAACGGATCCAACCTACTAACGGTATCAATCTGACTGTTGTATATGACTTAATTGACCTAAGAAGGAACCAGGAACTCGAATTTTGAAGTTCAGAATCTTCGGAATATCTCAATCCGACAAACTATCCCTTCAGAAACAAGAAGGAACCAGGAACTCGAATTTTGAAGTTCAGAATCTTCGGAATATCTCAATCCGACAAACTATCCCTTCAGAAACTTATTCAACATGGAAGGATATTTGTTTGCCGATTGAAACGGACCCAACCTACTAACGGTATCAAATAAAAATCAATCCGACTGTTGTATATGACTTAATTGAACTAAGAACGTACCAAGAACTCGAATTTTGAAGTTCAGAATCTTCGGGATATCTCAATACGATAAACTATCCCTTCAGAAACTTATTCAACATGGAAGGATACCTGTTTGCCGATTGAAACGGACCCAACCTACTAACGGTATCAATCCGACTGTTGTATATGACTTAATTGAACTAAGAATGAACCAGGAACTCAAATTTTGAAGTTCAGAATCTTCGGGATATGTCAATCCGACAAACTATCCCTTCAGAAACCTAGTCAATATGAAATGATACTTGTTTGTCGATTGAAACAGACTCAACCTACTAACGGTATCAAATAAAAATCAATCTGACTGTTGTATATGACTTAATTGAACTAAGAATGAACCAGAAACTCAAATTTTGAAGTTCAGAATCTTCGGGATATGTCAATCCGACAAACTACTCAGGGTTTCTAAATCATTTTAATGACTTAAATTACTTATTTAGTCCCATTTTTTTTAACAATTATTTAGTCCCATTTTAAATTCCTTATTTAGTATCACTAAGGGTATCTTAGTCATTTTTAATTAAACTAAATTACCTTTTCAGTCTTATTTAAGGCTCTAAATCAATTTTAACTAAACTAAATTACTTATTTACTCTATTTTGGAGTTTCTAAATCATTTTAATTTCACCCAAATCAGACCCAAATATTTTTTATTTTTTGAAGAAAGTCATCCTAGAAGTTTGTTAATGTGTTTTTAATGCATTTAAAAAAATAAATAACGTGTTTTGAATCTTAATGCAACTCCACATGAGGACTATAATGTTCAGTATAATTTATTTTATCAAATAAATTGATGGCTTATTCAACATTTAATTAATCATTTTCTCAAACCCAACGTAGTGTCTAAAACTCATATCCAATGATAATCCACAACTAGATTTTATAATTTTAAACAGAAAGTTTGGCTTGAATTGTCATGATGTGGTTATATCATCTATAATCAAACTTTGCAGGGTAAAAATATATTTTGTTCCTCCATTTTTTATCGAGACATGGGCGTTAGCATACTTTGTACTTATACTATGGACTATTCACATCACAACTACACTTTATGCTGATTTCTTGTTTCTTTTTCAAGTGTTTTAGCCAATATTTAGATAAGTGTCCTAGCCTATGTTGCTTGCTTTTGTTAACTTCTCATTTTATATTTCTCAAAAGTATATCGTACAAATTAAATTTAAAAATATAACAAATAATACGATGGAAACATGCTTGTGTCTTTGTATCATAGAACTATTGAATACTCATTCCATTATATATAATAACCACTTCAAGTCAACTATACATATTCTATCAACAAATATTTGAATATTGATACGCAAGTGAATCTACAACATGGGAGGTGAAGGAGAACATTCCAATGTCAAGGCTTCTAGTAACCTTGATTTAAGTTGGTAAGTACGAGTAAATAGTCATAAATCTGAAGAAAAAAAATCTACCAAGTGTGCCTTTATAAACTATTAATGGATTATACTTCATTATTTTATTATGCAGTGATGACATGACCACCAAAGTTATTGAAGGAAAATTTATTCTGGATAGTAACACGGATATATCCCATGAGGTAAATTTCTGAAATGAAAAAAAAAAAAAAAACGTCTACACTATTTTTTTTTTAACTTACGCTATTTTTTTACGTTATGTGTAGAAAAAACATGAACTGCTCAGTGAAGTGTTGTCAAGTATGAAAATCATGGCATCGACCATGCAACAAGCCATGGACCTCATTAGGGTACTGAAACATCATTTTTTTGTAGTTTCAAAACTAATGATATTTATGATTTAACTATTGATATTACTTTATCCATTTACATTGTCAGGCTAATGAGTCACACATGGATTCTCGCATAGATGGTTTACACACTGTTTGTAGTTTAATGTTGGTAAAACTAGACAACTTAGAAAACTTTATGTATAAGCCTACACCACCATCTTCTGCAAAAGCTTTATTACCACAAAACACCATCTCCCCAACGCTAAAATATCACCCTGCTACCAACAACAAAACTGCTAACATTCAGCTGCCAATGGGTACAAAGTATCCATCAGGAAATGACATATCAAACATTATCCTTAATATTTCTTCCGATGACGATGACAAAAAAGTATTACCTAGGCAAACTTCCCATCTGAAAGGGTCAGCAAGCAAAAAGAAAAAAACAAGTCCCCCATATAGGAAGCTCAATGTAAAATCTGTCATTTCAAAGGAGCATGCTCACAAAAAGCCAACAACACGTTTTGACTCTTCAGCCAAGGTATATAATGTAAAAATACATCTAATTTTATGTGTTACATTAATCAAATGCTACATGTTTCATTTTAATAACCAACCACTTTTTTCTTAATCGTAGATGACACATCTGCTCTCAACTGCTGACAATGCATCCATGGTGGGAAGAAGGCTGTCTTTTGTGCAATCGCCAACATTTAGGAACATGCAGATTCCTAAGAAAGAACAACTTGATGTTATCCCTGAAATGAAGAGCATTCCAGTTCAAACTATTGGACACATGCTGTCTAAGGTGAATGAATACAACTAAAAAGTTACTTTTAATAATTTTCTAAGGCCAATGTATAACTAATCACACATTGTTTATAGTTTATCAAGACCAATTTCAGTCTTACCCCAGAAATGAATCTATCAGAAGAGGAAGTTCAAATTTCTGCATATGTTTTTCACCCTTTCAATGACCCAAGGTAATTACCGGACATTAGTCATACCATTGTGTGATTTGAACTATATAATAAAGATATTAAGATAATTTACTTCGTGCATGTAGTGAGATATTATTCAAGCTTGATGATTTTGAAGGCAGTCGTAAAGATTTCATGACCTTGTGTCCTGCAAGAATAGTTGAAACAGAGGTTATATATACTATACCATGAATTTCAGCTGATATAACTAGCTATTATTTATGTTTATTGAAAGAGACTTTTATATCTTGTTGGTAGGTTGTGCACATGATGGCACTAAAGGCTGATTGGTCTCAAAAGCAAATGCTAAATCCAACAAAGTGGACACTGCCTCCTGCATTTGTGGTACATCATTTGGGTTCAAGAATTTTTTGATTATCTATTTCTTCTAACAATATTCATAGTAATAAAATATTTGCATGTTTACCAGCACTCTATAAACAAGGGAGACACAGTAGAGGAACTCATTTTAGAGTATGCTATGTATTGGATGCAGCCTTTTGAAAACCTGAGCCATGTATGATCCTTTATCATCAAAATTAACACAATTTTGTAGTCTAAATTCCCATAAATTAATCAGCTAATGAATTATTCCAACATCATACAATTGTAGATATATGTTCCGATTGAAGATAATTGTGGCTTTTGGTACCTTATGGTAGCTTCCATTGATGAGAAGATATTGTACTACGTTGATCCATTCTTTGAAGAACAGAATATCAACCCGACAGGATGTGATTAGCAATCTGGTAGTAATTTAAACAATTTACTACATCATGTGCTTACTTTCCTTAATTGACACTTAATTGTATTTTTTAATGAAAATCTACAGTGGGAAGTCATCTGTCAAATGTCAAAGTGTCCCCTCTTTCCAACTCCCTTTATAGCTGACACCCTCAATGAAAAAAACTGGACTGTATCTGATCCAATTGGCATTGGAAAAACTGAATTTTGGTATGGAGAATACAAATTCTTAAATTTATTTAATATGAGATCATGGGCCCTAATATGATAATCAATGTGTATCTAACATGTTATGTATTTCTTTCTATATTTTGCACAACAGCCAATACACATCATTGTATGTTCTTGATTGGTTGCAAAAAGAATTCCCAATCCAAACTAGTAACCTTGATGGGGTAGGAACAATTTAATTATTTATTTCAGTTTCTAGACCAATTTTCTACATCAAATTTATCAGTTTTTTATTTTTTCATATTGTTGCAGCCAAAGGAGGATGTGCTAAGAATGAGGTTGACAATGGATCTTTTGTTAGGTGACCAAAATGCATACAAAACAAGGTTGAAGAACAAGTCTGTTGAGGCTTGGCGTACAAAAAGATATGCATAGACCTTCAACAAGGAACACTACATTTTGAGCGGATAAACTTTACTTCCGCTAAACAGCTCTTCAACGTTTAAGTTCTCTATTTTGATGTAACAACTTTTTAAGTTATCGTTTGTCCAATGTTGACTTTTTTTGAGCTAATCTTTTGTGAGTACTTAGTTACTCTACAAACTGTCATTTGTCCAGTGTTGACATCTTTGTTCTAATGTTTAGTTAGTACCCTGTTATTCTAAGAAATGTAATGGACTATCCTACTGCTGGATATGTAATGCTACTATTATCATATATTAAGCTTTAGTTTATTGAAGTATCTGATTTGTGTACAATGTTTGCAAAACTACTAAAACAAAATACAACAATCACTACAAAGGAGATACCTGACACCATTTTCTACCTTACATGGGATGAATCATGATCACACACTTTAGCACGCCAACTGAGATTCTTCTTAAATGACCATTTTCCAATAACTCATTGTTGTAAAATGTCGTAATCACACACAATACAGCCATCTGTTATGTCATAACAAACAAAAAAAAAGTGATACATGCATAGTAAATATCTGATTCAAGCCAACAAAATTTAATCAAGTTATAATTGAAAAAAAAATTGTAGCATACACTAAGGCTTACCAAATAAACAGCCACCATGCTACGAATACAATAGATGCAACTACTTGCAGTTCAACAAACAACCTTATGCCATCAACAGTCACACCCGAAACAAAAATAAAACACCGACTCTGCAATTATACCAAATTCAAAGAACTAACAAGAAGTGTGATTAACCAAACATTGAACACTTGAATATTTCAAGTCTTTGACTAGACAACTTAAAACAACACGACACGCCTAATTCCACAAATAAACACCCTTTTTTTTTTGGAAAATAAAGGGACCTTACTTGAAGAATTACATAATGAGAATGTAAGAGTGATTTACCTACTTACTCAGAAGGAGAAAAAACAAGCAGCATTTTATACAAATACAAGTAACCAATTTATTCAACCATTTCTCTTTCCAGAAGCAGACACTGAGGTTGTCGGTGCCCATGATGATGTTGAACTTCTTTCTCCTCCACATGTTATCATCACGTCACCCTCCTAAACCCTATTTCCCCAATTCAATTTAGTTTAGTTCATATATTCTTCTGACACAAATAAACACCTCAGTTAACACTAATTTGAAGTATTTGAATACTAACAAATCCAAATGCTGACATCAACTAGTAAACATGAAATTAACCTAAAAAGAAGAAAGAATCATAAGAATCCAATGAATTAGAATGAATAGTTTGATAATAAAACAACTAGGGATCCACAACAGCAAAATTGGAATCGATTAACAGCTATGAAGTAAGAAAGGAAACTGCAATCGATTAACAGTTATGGATTTTGGGTTTAAGTTTTGAAGATTTAGAATTTTTGTTTGAGAAGTTTAAGATTCAGAATTGACAATTGATGAAAAATAGAGTAGAAGAATGGAGGAACAGAAATTACAGAAGAAGGAAAGGAACTTTCTGAGAAGAGAGATGAAAAATACGAACCCAGAACAAAACGAGATCACGAATATCCAAATCTGAATCGTGTCAGATTTCCGATCTCAGCAACAAACGGACCTTCGATTCGACGATTTCACCAAAGGAAAAAAAACGCTTTCTCAGGAGCTTCGTTGTCGGTGGCCCAGACAAGTCCACCAACAAAGCATCATTATTCAACTTCCGTCATGGAAATCGGAAAGAAAATTGCCAAATGATGAAAAATAAAGGAGAAGAATGGAGGAAAAGAAATTACAGAAGAGGGAAAGGAATTTTCTGAGAAGAGAGATGAAAAGTATGGGTCCCGTATAGTTTTTTTTTAAATTAAAATTAATTATTTTTTATTAAATATGATGACTGGTTGTAGCAGGTCATACAAGGAGGTTCATTGGTGGACCTTTTTTTGGGGGTCCATATTAGGGGGCACCTATATATATATATATATATATATATATATATATATAGACACCTACTACTACTACTAATAAAGGGGATACATATTTTTCTTAACCAATTTTTAATTTACATGAATTTGTTAGAACAAGAATGGTTCATACAAGTTCTTTTGGATTTTGATGATAACAAAATGTTGAAGAACAATTGGAATACTAATATATGTTCAAGTTTGCAATCTGCCTATCATAAAGAAATGACATATTGAGAGCATCAAAAAGAGACTGTGAAGCTTAGAAGACTATGGTGGAAAATCTACTAGAAGTCAACGTCCTTAGAAGAGGATGTCTCAGAGAAGCTGGAGAGTGATCTCAACAGATTTTGTGAAGGACGTCAGACTCAGAATCTGACTGGCTACTTGAATTTGAGGGACCCATAATTCATGTAAGCTTTTGTCTTATTCTGTGATCTGTCTCTATCATAGTATCTGATAGAGCATTGCTTTTGTCTTCTTATGTCTACATGTACAACCAGACAAAGCACATCAAGAACAAGGAGAGTGACAAACAATTCTTCTTTCAACAAAGGAAATTTTAAGGACTTTCTAACGGGATTATCCTAAAGGGCCAACATTCTTGATCAAAGCTTCTCAACTACTCTATTTGCGCTGACACTCTTCTCCAACATCTCTCAAATCACTTCCTATAAAAGGAGTTGAAGACCTGAAAAAGAAGCAACAAGACTCTGCTATTTTTGTGTGTCATTACTCTGTCAAATCTAATAGAAGAAAACACTTATGATTTATTTTCAAGTTATATCTTAGAAATCCTAAGGAATCTATTCATTTGTTCAGTTTACACTAACTTGTTAGAATTAATGTAAGAACAAATTAACTTGTTTGCAGTTGGAGCAAACATTTTAGAAAAGAGAAGTCTTAAGCAATTGTGTTTAAGCAAAAGGGAAGTCTCTTAGAGTTGTCCTTGAGCTGAAGTCTTTAGGTAGAGAGTCCTAGAGCATAGAAATCTCTTTCAGTTGTGCATGAGCAAATAGAAGTCTCTTGCAGTTGTGCTTGAGCATAGATAAGTCTCTTGGAAGTGCCCTTGAGCACTTTGTAATCATGTGTGATTACAATGAAATCCCTTAGTAGTACAAGGGGACTGAACTACTCCTAAATTGTAGGAGAGACCAGTATAAAATTGTTGTGTATCTGTTTTCTCTCTATGTCTCTTTATCTTTGCGTTCAAAATCTTATTTGTTGTATTCAGACTCTGCATCAGAATCTGTATACCTCATATTGTGATCAAGTTGTTATACCGAAGAAAGATAAAACGGTAAAAAGTTTGAACAATTCACCGCCTCACACCCGTTTTTCTCACCTTCAGAATTACCCTCAAATAATTCATTTATGTTTCTTTCAATTATTTTTGAATATAATTTTAAATCTATATCATAATTGACGAAACTACAAACTAACAACAAATCTCAATCGATCTATTTCTAAACCTATTTTCCTTGAGCAAAATAGAGATATTATAAAATTAAAATAAGACAAGTTAAATGAAAATTGATATAATACAAATGAAAATTACGGATAGGCAGACGCCTAAGTGTCCATAAAAAAACAAATTTCTTTAGTAAAAAAAAAACAAACAAATCTCTATTGTACAAGTATTCACCTAAATTTCCATTCACCTAAATTTAATTTTTTAAAACTAGAAAGCATTAAGATAAAGTAAATCAAAATTTATATTTGAACAGTTAGCTTTTGATTGATGGTATGAGTATAGTTTGACCAAATTCTAAATATATACTATTTTCCTTCAAAAAAAAAAAAACTATTTATTCATTTTCTATTTGTTATTTTTTTATTCATTTAATTCTTATGTATTAAAAAATATTTAAAACTACTAAAAAATATATACTATTTTCCTTAAAAAAAAACTATTTATTCATTTTCTATTTGTTATTTTTTTATTCATTTAATTCTAATGTATTAAAAGATATTTAAAACTACTAAAAAACCAAAAGATAGTTCAAACATTTGTTTTTATATATACAAAAAAAATTGTTCAAAGATTTAGTTGAGAGCAAAGTACGTTCATAAATGCTAACTTTTATTTATTATTATGACAGAAATTTTAGGAAAAATAATAGAAAATTCACATTATTTCCTTTTCCTTATC
Source organism: Medicago arabica (assembly GCA_946800305.1). Taxonomy (NCBI): domain Eukaryota; kingdom Viridiplantae; phylum Streptophyta; class Magnoliopsida; order Fabales; family Fabaceae; genus Medicago; species Medicago arabica. The sequence continues at coordinate 52,427,738 of OX326968.1, forward strand.
AAGAGATATTTCATTATTTTTTTTTGACAGAATCAACAGATATTTCATATAACTCAAAATCCATACCATCAATACCAATCGTATTGTTAAAAAAAATAATACAAATGGTTAATTAACTGTTCTTGCAGAATTATTTATAAACTATTCACGCATTTATGTAAAAATAATAATAATTGCGATTAGGAAATCAGCGGAACGGTTTGGCTACTGCGATTAGGAACTATCATATGACGGTAGGGTTGTGTTACAATACTCGAATTCTGGACGTCCAAGGGATATGGTGGAGCGTTGGGAAGCAGAATGGCCGGTTTTGCAGAGAGTACGGTCTGTATCCAGAAAACATGTTGACAGGAAACATGCTTGGTATGATGTTGAAGATGAACAACGACAGTGACAAGATAACATGAAACGTGTTTGGCGTGAGTTTGGTGATGAACAACAACCGTTTCTTGATGATAGTAGACGCGATGGGCATGATGTTGTGGGTGAACAGCAGCAGCGTTTGCACTCCCGTCCTCAAGGGGAGGAAAAACGCGATGAAAACATAAAACAAACACGCACAAGAGCTTTTCTTCACCGCTCCAAATCGAGATAGCACATGCAGGCTCAACAGACTGTTTCCGGTAATGTGGCTCAAGACTTTGTTTCTTTTTATTTTACCAATGTACCAGATGATATTTCATATAAGTCGTTAAGGCAAGGGTTTGAGGTTTGTGGGATGATGGGGGATGTTTATTTGGCTAGAAAGCGGAATGTTAACGGGGGGTGTTTGGTTTTGTGCGTTATTTTAAGGTAAAAGATGTCGACAAACTTTGCACGCTTTGAATAATGTATGGTTTGGTGAGTTGAAGGTGGTGGCTAAGGTATCTAGTTTTGATAGAAATGGTAACAATAGGAATGTTGTGTCTCACCGGGCTAAGGGAGAAAAAAACAAAGAGGGAAAAAAAAGAATGATTGAGCGAGAGCTTGTTGTCGAGAAAGACAAAAGAAAGGTTAAGGGTACTGGTCCGGATGTAGGTGAGATAGGAAATGGTGCGGTGTCGGTGGCTGGAATGGTGCCGGTGGTTGGTACAGATTTGCAAAATAATATTGTGGTGCAACCTAATCAAATGTTTGTTCCAAAGTATCGATCTGAAGATTTAGATGTGTCATGGGAATCGAAAGGTTTAGTGGTGTCTGTGGTGAATGGCGAGGCTGTTCCGGTTTTACAACGCCGTATTTTTTATGCTGATTTTGAGAAACTAGATATTATTCCTTTGGGTGCGGACAGAGTTTTGGTGCGATCAAGTGATAATGAGGATGTTAGCACTGTGTTGTCGAAGGCAACAGAATTTTTTGAGCATTTCTTTTCTTCACCAGTCAGGTGGAATAAGGATATTTTAATCCGTGAAAGAGGTGCGTGGGTGCGGATATATGGGGTACCACTTCATGCTTGGAATTCTAATTTTTTCAAACTATGTGTTTATGACTGTGGACGTTTTTTGCGAGTGGATGATGTAACTGTGGAAAAAGAACGGTTTGATTATGCACGGGTTTTGATTGCTACTTTGTCATTGGAGGTTATTAATACCGGCGCAAAGATTATGGTGGATGGTGTGATTTTTGATTTTAAAATTATTGAAGAATGGGGATTCTCTTTAGGAGAGGATGCTTGTTTATTTGATGAGGAAGACACTCAAGAGGTTGATAATTCCGGAACGTCTGAGCATGAAGAAGATGTTGCAGGAAGTGGAGAGGTAAATGAATTATTGCAACAATTGTCGGAAGGTTGGAGTCAGGAAGCAGACTTGCAGGATGAGGGGGAACAACCATATTTTGAGGTTTATTTAAGAGATAATTGTGATTGTGATGAGGTTCTTCCTGGTGGTAAAGGTTCGGTTGCTGCTTGTCCTTTGCCGAAACCCTATGTGCCACTTTGTGTAGATACTGCTTCTTGTAATCTTGAGGAAGGTGTTCCGACGGCTATGGCTTCAGAAGGTAACATTTTAAATATTTCGAATTCAACTAGCGAGCTTGGAATTGATACAGGTGGAAGTAGAAAGGCTCGAAAATTCTTGTGTGAGTCTAAGAAGGTGGTGAAACGCACTTCTTCGTGCCCGCCGGGGAGAGACTGTTCTAGGCAATCAGTAAATAGAAAAAATCAGGCAGAAGCTGGTGGTAATCCTTCCACAAATTCATGTCCTATTAATAAATCAGTTTCAGCAGGGGCTCAAAAAATTTGTCAGAAGAAAGGGGGTGGCTACCTCCATCATTATGCTCAGAGTTTAAAAAGAATAGCAAGACTTCCGGAAAAAGATCGAAAGGAAGTTCTTCGTGCTTTGCAAAGGGAGGTCAAGAAGCGTAGAGTGGTTTCTGATAATTCAAATGCTAAGGTAATGTCTACTGAAGACTCTTCTCATAGTATTTCTCAGACATCTGTTAACAATGATTGGACAAACTGGTTGGTGCTTCATGGTAACGATAAAGTGGTGGGTGAGGATGTTCGGGGGATAGGGAAAGTGGTTGGTTTAAAGTTCAATGTAGATAAAAATAATATGTTTAATGTGTGTTGTCTGAGGCGGGGAGAAAAAATCAAGAGGGAGTAGGCCGTGAGGGTGTATGGGGGAGGGGAGGTAGGTGTGGTGCAGTGTGGTAGTAATGAAGATTATTTCCTAGAATGTGCGGGGGTTAGGTGGGTTTGAAAAAGGAGGGAGGTGAGACAGTTGGTGATGGAGAAAAAACCATTTATTGTTTGTATTCAAGAAACAAAGTTAACTGTTATTGATGTTGTGATTTGTAAGTCTTTGTGGGGTGAAACAAATGTTGGCTTTTCTTTTCAACCTTCAATTGGGGCAGCAGGTGGTTTATTAACTTTGTGGGATGCCTCGGAGGTTGAGGTGTGGTCGAGTATGTCCTTTGAGCATGTTTTGGTGATTACAGGCCGTTTCTTGCATTCTGAAGAGCATTTTGTATTGTTTAATGTGTATGCTCCGAGTGATGTTACTCGTCAACAGACTCTCTGGTATAATATCTCTAACAGGTTGGTTTCTTTTGCTGATAAAAATGTTTGTGTCTGCGGTGATTTTAATGATGTCTGTTATGTGGAGGAAAGACACAGTGTTGGCAGTTCTACAAGATTAGCAGGGATTGCCGATTTTAACCATTTGATTGTTCATAATTCTTTGATTGACCTACCCCTTTGGGGCCGCAGCTTCACGTGGTTTCGAGGGGACGGTATGTCTATGAGTCGCATTGATCGGTTTTTGTTATCAGAGAGTTGGTGTACGACTTGGCCTAATTGCTTTTAGATGGCCTCGGCCCGTGGTTTGTCAGATCACTGTCTTTTAGAGCTCTCCGTTGATGAAGAAAATTGGGGTTCTAAACCTTTGCGTATGTTAAAATGTTGGGAGAATTTTCCGGGGTACGACTATTTTGTTCGTGAGAAGTGGCAATTTTTTCAGGTGGATGGTTGGGGAGGTTATGTGTTGAAAGTAAAATTCAAATTAATTAAATTGGCTTTAAAAGAGTGGCATCAACATCATACTCAGAATTTTCCTGCTAAAATATCTTCTCTGAAGGACAAAATCTCAGTTTTTGATCTTAAAGGTGAGTCTGACTTGCTTCTTGATGAGGAGGTAGAGGAATTACATGGTCTTTCGGATAATTTGTTCTCTTTGTCTAGAATAAATTCTAATATTTGTTGGCAGCAGTCAAGAATGCAATGGTTACGTGAATGAGATGCAAATTCAAAGTTTTTTCATGGAATCATGTCAAGCAGAAAGAAAAGAAATGCAATTCCGTGTTTCTTAGTTGATGGTGTTCTGGTTGAAGGGGTTGATAATGTGTGTAATGCAGTGTTTTCTCATTTTTCTTCTCATTTTAAATCTAGCCAAGTTGATCGCCCCGGGTTGGACGGGCTAAATTTTCGCACCATTAATGTCAGAGAAGGGGCAGGTTTGGTGAAACCGTTTTCTTTGGAAGAGGTGAAAGCAGCGGTGTGGGAGTTTGATAATTTCAAATGTCCAGGTCCGGATGGTGTTACTTTTGGGTTCATAAAATTTTTTTGGGACATTATTAAGGATGATGTGATGCGCTTTTTGGTGGAATTTCATAGGAATGGTAGGTTGTCGAAAGGGATCAATAGTAATTTCATTGCCCTGATTCCTAAGGTTGATAGCCCTCAATGTTTGAATGATTTCCGTCCCATCTCTTTGGTTGGAAGTATGTATAAAATTCTGGCCAAGGTTCTTGCTAATCGGCTTCGCTTGGTGATTGGCTCTACTATCTCCGATTCTCAGTCAGCGTTCATTAAAGGTCGTCAGATTCTTGATGGTATCCTGGTGGCAAATGAGGTTGTCGACGAGGCTCGAAAACACAAAAAAGAATTGGTTTTGTTCAAGGTGGATTTTGAAAAAGCCTATGATTCGATAGATGGGCGGTATTTAGAAGCCGTGATGGTAAAAATGGGGTTTCCGACTCTGTGGCGGAAATGGGTTAAAGAATGCATTGGGACGACATCTGCGTCAGTTTTGGTTATTAGATCCCTTACTACAGAGTTTTACTTGGAGCGGGGGTTGAGACAAGGCGATCCTCTTTCTCCTTTTTTATTTCTTCTGGCTGCAGAGGGTTTTCGTGTGTTGATCGAGTCTTTATCAATGAATAATTATTTTACTGGTTATAAGGTTGGTGTTAGTGACCCGATGGTGGTGTCTCATCTTCAATTTGCAAATGATACATTAATCTTAGGAGAAAAATCTTGGGCCAATATTCGAGTTATGCAGGCTGTTCTTCTGTTGTTTGAAGCATTGTCTGGGTTGAAGGTAAATTTTTCTAAAAGTCAATTGGTAGGCGTCAATGTTCATAGTTCTTGGTTAGCAAAAGCCGCTTTGGTGTTGAATTGTAAAGTTGGTTCTTTACCCTTTGTGTATCTCGGGTTGCCTATAGGAGGTAATGCGAGACATTTGGCTTTTTGGGAACCGTTGCTTAATCGTATTAAATCTAGACTGTCTGCGTGGAATTGCAAACATTTATCGTTGGGTGGCCGTTTGGTCCTTTTGAAGTCTGTCCTGTCATCTCTGCCTGTTTATGCTCTATCTTTCTTCAAGGCTCCTTTAGGTATTGTCTCCTCTATTGAATATATTTTAAATTGTTTTTTTTTCTTTTTTTTTGGGGGGGGGGGGGGGGGGGGGGGGGAGGAGTGAGGACCACATGAAAATAGCTTGGATTGATTGGAACTCTGTCTGTAGAAGTAACGAGGTTGGTGGTTTGAGGGTTAGGAGAAATAGAGAGTTTAATGTTGCGTTATTAGGGAAGTGGTGTTGGAGGTTGTTGATGGAGAGAGATAGTTTGTGGTTTCGGGTGTTGTCAGCTCGTTATGGGGAGGAGGGAGGGCATGTGTTGGATGGAGGGCGGGAGGTCTCTAGCTGGTGGCATGATATAGTTGATGTGCGTATAGAAGCTTGGTTTGGTAACAATATTAGTCGTTTGATTGGAAATGGTAACTGTACTTCCTTTTGGTCGGACGCTTGGGTTGGTGGTGTGTCTTTTAGAAATAGGTTTAGTGGATTATTTGATTTATCGGAGTTTAAGGGGGAGACTGTTTCTGAGGTGTGTCAGTTGGGTTGGGGGATTGAGGGTGATGCTTGAAGGTGGAGGAGGTTGTTTGCGTGGGAGGAGGTTCTGGTGGGGGAGCTTACACTATTACTTCATAATGTTATTTTACAGGTAGACAAAGAGGATACATGGCATTGGTATTTGGATAATTCTCGAGCCTACTCTGTCCGAAGTGCTTACCATTTCATGACGGCACAACCTCCTGTTACGACTACGGCGACATCAACTTTGCTTTGGAATAAGGATAGTCCTTTGAAGGTAGCTCTCTTTGCTTGGCGCCTGTTTCGAGATAGGTTACCTACAAAGGATAACTTGTTTCGTCGTGGTGTTATTGATAATGAGTCTCGAATGTGTGTTTCTGGTTGTGGCTCTTTGGAAAATTCATCTCATTTAATTTTACATTGTCAAAGTTTCGGATCTGTTTGGAACGCTATTTATAGGTGGATCGGTCTTACTATGGTTAATCCTTGTTCGGTCGAGGATCATTTCAATCAATTTATTTATGTTGGTGGTGGGTCTAAGGCGCATCGATCAATAATACAAGTGTTTTGGTTTGCTACCGTGTGGGAAATTTGGAAAGAAAGAAACAACAGGATTTTCATTGCAAAAGAAAGCTCCATATTACAAGTGGTGGACAAGATTAAGGGTACTTCCTATGTGTGGTTGAAGGCGAAACTTGCCTCTCTTCCATTAAATTTTCATGGATGGTGGCTTAGTCCATTAACGGTGTTGGGCATTAGCTAGTATTGTTTCTTTCTTTTGGTTTTTGTGCTATCATTTTTCAGTTTTGTACATAATGTAATGACTTTCTTGTTCTTCCTTGGTACACCTTGTGCTAGGAAGAACATTTTGTTTTGGTAATATATTTCATTTTAACATCTTCAAAGAAAAACCAAGAAAAATGGCAATTGTCGATTACCTTATTTTAGTGATTCTAAATTTCCAAACCACCCACTTTTGTCTTGAAACCTATGTTTCACCAATTCTTGATGTTAAGCTAGCTCTACCTTAAGATCCCTTACTACCTCATTCAAATTTTTATTTTGAGGGCATCCTCCTTGGGTTGTTATTTATTTAGAAGTGCTTGCAAGAGATAACACAAGGCTAAACTCTAAAAGGTTGATATACCGAACAAAATAGATGTCTTTGATACGTAGGATGTGGTTGGAGTTTTGAATGTCTTTTTGAACTAGGGTATATATGGGTTTCACTTTAGTGTTATTGATATTTGATGTCTTTCTTAATCAATCATTATCTCTCATTTAAATAATTTATTTTAATCATTCGTTTATCATTTTCTTTCAACTAGAGTACACTAAATGCATTATGCATCGATAACATCGAAAGTCAATGATATCTAAGTGAAATTCTTACAAATTTCTCATTTAGTTACTTTGTACCCTCTTCGTAATTGGTTTGCGAATGATATATCATATTGCTGCTCCTTAGATTTTATATTTATATGAGTGTTGTTTCATCAAAAAAAGGCAAAATTACATCGGGGTTTTAAGTTTGAGGTTTGTAACAAATTGATCTACTAAGTTATTTTAGTCACGCGTAAGTTCTTTAAGTTTAAGGTTTGTAACATTTTTTGCTGCACATAAGTCTTTTAAGTTTGTAAACATTTTCGATTTAGTCCTTCAGCCACATGTCACCTCAAACTTAAATGATATCCGATGCAATTAAGCCTAAAAAATATACATAAAACCAATACCCGTAATTTTTGGCTAGACAAAATTTTAATTCGCCAATAAACATTTGGTGACCGTATCGTGGTAAGATCCTTGGAGATATATAGTGATACTCATTTCCAAAATCTAATTTTGTTTTGAAGCCCATCAATGGGATTATTGCTATTGCTCTCCAGATGCAACTCGTAAAGTTATATGGTCTTCATGATTTGTTGGAAATCTGTCGCTGCATCGGCATTTATTTTGAAGCTGTCAACAGAGGAGGGGGCCAAAGGATTAGAAGACGATCATGTATGTTGTGTTTTGGTACTAGGTGACTATGAGATGTGGGGATGGTGGGTTGAAGAGGGATACAAGAACCTTAACCTTTGAAATATTTACTCGAAAAACCATTAAGAGAGAATTTAATCTTTTTCAAAATGTAATGAGAATCACATACTTGTTGATGAAAATTAACATCAATTCTTGCTTTGAAAATATACCATAAACATATTAAACAAGTAATATGAAAAATTTCTCACCGAAACTCATTCCGTGTAAACTCAACCACAAAATTGATGGACAAAGAGTATTAAAAGCCAACCAAGATAAGATATCACCTCAGAACCTTTTCGAAAACTGAACAATCAAAGAACAAATGAGAAATAGATTCTTCAAAGAAATAGAATGCATAAAGGAAAGAAAAAAATAATATGATTTTAGAAATAAGAACAAAAAGGATGAGCTTTCAAAGAGAAGGAATCAAAACAATACTTCCATATTCATTCTGGATTGATTCAAAATTTTGAGTTATGATATGAGTTTCTTCTAAACTGAGACTCGTAGTTCTTTCTTATTTTGTGTGTGAATATTTGGCATCAGTGTATCTCTCTTGTTTCTTTATTGATTTGATGAACTCTCTTTCGTTAATTTTTTTTCTCAATTCTTACTATAAAGCACTATTGACAAAAATTCAACAACAAAAAATGATATTAGAAATTATTATTAATTAAAGTGACATCAATCAACATTTTACAATGATAGTTTGAAACTACAGTACCAAACTTGTTACCGAGCTATAAGTAAAAAAATAAGAAATGAAATTCCTCTTGTCTTTTCCCCTATTGTGTGGTATACGTTCATTTCACGGATGAGGATAAAATCCAAAGAGCTAAACCGCAAAAGATAAGAACAACAGGTATGAGATGAACTGCTTTTTGTCCTGTTGATGACTTACCATGAAAAGAGATTTCTTTCTTGGAATTGGAACCATCAGAAACAGAACGAAGTATTGGCAACATTCCACTAGAAGTTGCCATTTGAAGAGAAGAGGAAGCTGCTAAAAGTGTTGATGGAATGTCAAGTGAAAACTCATCGGATGCTCTTGCAATATTAGTAGATGAATAAGATGAAGATCTATGCATTATTTGTTAGAGGAATGATTTGAGATAGATAACAAAGTATTTGACATGTCTATATATATAAACTAAGTTGAAGTGTTGCTTTAGTTCAAATATACCTTTTGAAAGTTTTTTATGAATTGGAATTTATTATGGTTAGGCGATCCAACATTTACACCGTCAATATATTTACGATGGTTCGATCAAGATCAGAAGGTTTAAAAAATGCATATTTTATTTTTTTGATTAATGATTCAAAATACCAAACTTAAATGGGCAGTCAAATTTTAATCTAACTGTCAATGATGTCCTGATTCAATTAATTTAGGATGTGCTCTACTTGCTGCTTGCTTAGCTATGGTTACAATTTGATGAAGTATAAAGTAGATAGAATTTAGAAGTCAACATATTAAGTATAGGTCGAAGCTTGGGTTAAAAGCAGCTTGTAGAGTAATTAAAGGCATTGCATGTGCATGCACTTATTGGATGGATCAAAACCCCTTCACAAGTCATAAGAAATATTGTGAAGAGGGCAAGCAATAAAAAACCATAATATAAGCCGCAAATAGAAGAATGCTAAGAGGAAAAAGGACTATGCTTTTGAATTAGATAAGTTGATCGAATTGAAATTTGATATGTGACCACACAACACAAAGCTATGGTCCTTGATTAATAAGCCCGATGCAACTAATTAACTTGGTGAATGACTTGCAATAATCAACTATCCTTTCACTAATTATGCGGGTTGAATTAAACACTTTGACATGAAAATGGAAATTTGGTACTAATCAGTTATGTTAGGCAATTGAACCAATTTTATATTTCGAAGTGCAAGTGGATGATAAGTACCTAGTCCTTCCTTTGTTTTACTTTTTTTTTTTTTTTTAAATTCGGTATCCGATCCAAGGACCGACTAATTTGAGGAGACCAATCCCACCGCCCACTTATATTTTGTTTTACTTTTGATTTTTATATACTCAACCAAACCAAGGATTGTGTATCATTAAGCAAAAGAAAACTAAATATGTATTATTCTTTTATCACTTCAATTGAATTTTTTGTCTCTTTCATTTGAGATACGTGAAATTTCAGTTCTTTAAATATTTTCAATCAAATCAATATGTCTTTTAAATGTAATTAAATAATTCTTGAGCTCATTTTTTTCTTTCAGCCTCTAGCATCTAATTTCTATCTAAAGTGTTTGTGAATTTATGACATACAATTTAAGTAATAAGTGAAATTGGTCTAAGTGTAAGGTACTCGAACACCTATGTGGTTAGAAGTTTGATCCATGTAATCATGTATAATATGCATTTTTTTTTATAATGATAATAAATCATGCATTGTCTATCATCCTCCACATTCATCTCATGATGGGGTCACGGATATTGGACATTTCAAGACCTTGAGGTATGAAAACTGAATAATATATATATATATACTGCATGTATCATAGACTTAGTCGTGATTCACCATTCCTTTTCATATCGGGTTGTTAGATTTAGGTTTGATATGGGATATATACTTGACTCAATCCTTTGGATGTACAACCAAATAATACTAGCATGAATATTTGTGAAGAAGAAGAATATTAGCATTAATGTTATTTGGTTTCATAGTTTTTTTAACAAGCTAAAATGATATATATTATCAAAAAATCAAAGGTGATTCACCTGGCATAAAGTGTGTTAAAAATAAACCCCTTAAAAATTACAATATTATAATGATGCGGGAGCCAAATAAAATTACTTATCGTGGTTCTATAGACATACAAAATTCCATTTTTATTCATTCGTAATATTTTATAAAAAAAATGTTAACAAATATCCTTCAGACATTTATTAAGAAGTCTAAGGATAAAAATTTATTTAGAAAATAATGCATTGAATGCATTAAAAATTTAAAAAGTAACTTTTTCTAGGTACAATTTACACATTATTTGTAACCTAAGCAAAACCCAATATTATGAGGATTTCAATCACTTCCTGCCTTCCTCCACATTCATGTCACAACTCTCTCACGATGGATTCGACAGTTGCACAAACTATTGAAACGTTGAAAACTAAATTATCATGCAAAGACTTGTCGTGGTTCCCTTGCATACCAGATTGTTGGCATAGTCCCCTAGTCATAGGTAATGAATTTCTTCCCAAAATTCATTATGGAGAACCTCCTCTCAACCATAAATAGCACACAAAATCAAAACTAACTTAAAAATAAATATATGATTGAATATATAAAACAATTTTTATTTTTTATCAACGTTTCTGTAAAATCACTAATAACAAGAAAAATGTTAGTAATAACTTAGTCAATAAATAAATAAATAAAATGTTAGCAATACCTATTTAATAAGAGGAGTATTGGTGGTATTAAAAAAAAAAAGAGAGGAGTATTGGTAATACACTCTTCAACACACATTCTTCTAATAGTTAAAATCAAATTGATTCTATGTAGTCTTCACACAAAATTAATGGGATCATCTGAAACACTCTTTTTAATTTACTACATATTTGCTAAAAAAGAGTGTTTGATATGAAACACTCTTCACAATGGAATATTTGTTAGTGTTAAAATTTACTGAAAATGCTAAAGCATTAGTTAAGGAGATATAAAATAAAATATTATCTTAAAAATTATGTATTTTACTATTTAAAACTTAAAAACGTATTCTTTTCAATGTTAAATTTGTTTTTACATATCTGTATTGTTAGAACGTAAATGATGAAAAGATATTAAAGTATCTCCCTTCCTTAAAAAAAATTAAACAGCAACAATGTAGTATTTTTTAGATCTAAACACTCATAATCTCACGTGCCATATATGATCCTTCCCTGCCCCTTCATCATTAGTACATAGTAGAAACTCAATTATTGACTAAAACAAAGTCAACAATTAATATCCTAATTTCCTTATTCATTGTCAAATATAGTCTAGAACTCATTTCTTGACCAAATCGTTGCCCCACGTTTCATAAAACAGAACCATTCTTTCCTCAGAAAAAATACAAACCTGTCCCACTCACTCCAACCATCTTCGGTACTAGTCAATAAATTTACATTTCCTTGTTGTTTCTAATCAATAAATAACAGCTTTCTACCTGTTTTGAACATGAAAAAATTGTCCCAAATAAATGAATATTCAAATGCAAGTTACATATTTATTTTTATTAATTAACTCACCCACTCTACAACTATCATATTACAAATCTGGAAGTAAACGCAGAGAGGTTCTTTCTTCTTTCATCATAAAACAAAACAAAACAAATAAAATAAAAAAACATTAGAAGAAGAACAAAAACAATGAAGTTTTGATGGAAGACAGAAAAGTTCACACAATCGCTGCTATATCAGTGATATCCTTAATAATAGTGATCATCATTTGTCGTGTTTCCTTAAAACTCTCAAAAGCTTTCTTCTTAATATTCGGCGCATCAATCGCCATAATTCTCGCTGTTTTTTCATGCATACTCATAAGACAACGTTACAACAAAAGAAGAAAAGTGTTAGAATCACAGTTAAAATCAGAAGGAAGAGAGCTTCGAATAGAGTACAGTTTCTTAAGAAAAATTGCAGGTGTTCCAACAAAATATCGATACAAAGAGCTTGAAGAAGCAACGGATAATTTTCAAGCTATAATCGGTAAAGGGTCATCAGCTTCAGTTTTCAAAGGCATTTTGAGTGATGGAACTTCAGTTGCTGTGAAAAGAATTCATGGTGAAGAAAGAGGTGAGAGAGAATTTAGATCAGAAGTTTCAGCTATAGCCAGTGTTCAACATGTTAATCTTGTGAGACTTTTTGGTTATTGTAATTCTCCTACACCACCTAGGTATTTGGTTTATGAGTTTATTCCAAATGGTTCATTGGATTGTTGGATTTTTCCTGTGAAAGAAACAAGGACACGTAGATGTGGTTGTTTACCTTGGAATTTAAGGTATAGAGTTGCTATTGATGTTGCTAAAGCATTGAGTTATCTTCATCATGATTGTAGATCAACGGTTTTGCATCTTGATGTGAAGCCAGAGAATATACTTTTAGATGAAAATTATAAAGCTTTAGTTTCTGATTTTGGTCTTTCAAAGCTTGTAGGAAAAGATGAGAGTCAAGTTTTGACAACAATAAGAGGAACTAGAGGCTATTTAGCACCTGAATGGTTATTAGAACGTGGAATTTCTGAGAAAACTGATATTTATAGTTTTGGGATGGTTTTGTTGGAGATAGTAGGAGGTAGGAGAAATGTTTCAAAAGTGGAAGATCCTAAAGATAACACTAAGAAAAAGTGGCAATTTTTTCCTAAAATTGTGAATGAGAAATTAAGAGAAGGGAAATTGATGGAAATTGTGGATCAAAGAGTAGTTGATTTTGGAGGTGTTGATGAGAATGAGGTGAAAAGGTTAGTGTTTATTGCTTTGTGGTGTATACAAGAGAAGCCAAGATTGAGACCTAGTATGGTTGAAGTTGTTGACATGCTTGAAGGACGTGTGAGGGTGGAGGAGCCACCAGGGACTAGAATGATTCTTGTTGATTTGTTAGCTGATGATGAAGATCCTACTGATCTTAATAATCTAGCAAGGTTATTGACTCCTGTCTCTAGTAATGTTGATTGTACATCTACATACTCTATTGGATCCACTATTTTTTCTGGTAGATAGATAACAAATTTGGATTCCTAATAGTTATGAGATTCCACATTCAGATGTTCATTCTATTTTAGAGGGTAGCTTCTTCAATTGTATAAATTGGTACTTAGTTTTATCAATTTCAATGAGGAATTTATATATGAACTTGATTTTTTTTTCTCTCTCGTTATTACTAGTTGTTTCTGGTCTTTTTTAAGTCCTGTAACTATGCAATGTCATGTTCTTAACCACTTCAGTTAGTTAAGGCATTGTTAAGTTATCATGTAAATGATTTTTGGGATCTATATTTCACACAAATAAGTCTTTTCTTGTAAAGATATATAATATAAGTGAAATTTTTTGTGTGAATTTGCTATCCTGTGCTTGCAAAAACTAATCTCTCGAGTCGGGTAGAACTATAATGAGTGGCAAAATTTTACTTGGATAGGCTCACTATGGGTAGCAAAGATTAATCCATTGAGATACCAAAATGGATAACAAAACTATCCTTTAGAGATTTAACATTCTTGTATTCTCAAGGCTGGATTCAAATATTTGATTCTTGTTGATCTATAATAAGCCGAAAGTGATAAAAAAAAAATTAGTTTGATATTAATTAATAATATAGTGTGAAATAAAAATATATATAATAGTTTGGTACAAGTCTCAAATGATAAGTTTTTGAAAGGCGTGAGACCAATACCAATACTTAAATGAGTGGTCGGAGATTGAGTTTTTGAATATGCATTTTGTCATTTTATGTTATTAATTTGGATGTTGTTATACTAATTTAAATGAATGAATGAGGATATGGTTTTTAGTAAAAAGAAATGGTAATGGTATTAATTTTTCTTTTTGACATAAGTTATTTAGGAATAAAAAGGATTTTTTTAATGAAAAGTATGGCTTTCAAAATTAATGATATATTATATATTGTGACTTTCACTAGAAAGGTTAAATCTTCTCTCATCAAGACCCTTTTAATAAACGAAGATAATATACCTTAACACCATACATGCAGGAGTAAATTTTATGTTAATCCATCAACTATAAATTATCATTGATAAAGGATGCTGAGTTTCCACGTAGTATGAATAAGGTTTGGCTTGCGAAAGACAGCTATCGAGGTTTTCTATGACAGAATAAAGAGAATTATTTCACAACCACTAGCTAGCTACATGGAAGAACAAATCATGAAAAAGATTTAATGCCTGTTCTACCAGATGTACGAAGTTGTCGATCACATGACTCAACTGGTTTAAGCAATTGCTACAACACATTGATTAGGATTACAATAATTTGCATGGTTTCACACCAAATAACGTAACCTTAAAATTTGAAAATGATAGATAAATAAGAACAAAAATTTAAAAGAACCAATACACAGAATGTAGTTATTAACAATCAGGATAAAACATAACAAATAGTAGCATGTTTTGAAATAAACATGCATCGTTTAAAAATGCAAGAAATGTTATATTTAAGGTTTAATCAAAACAATGGCCACAAATCATATTAAATTTTAGTGCAACAATGGTTTCCTAAATACAAGATATCTCAAAGTTGTTAATCATATCAACAAGCAATACATAAATGCCATAAAGAAACTTGACATACTATTTCGTGTGTTGAAACTAGGGGTGTGCATGGTTTAAAACCAAACCTAATTGAAACCACATATAGGTTATGGTTCAGTTTTTAAACCCATTACACTAAAAACCAATTTTCTAGCAAAATCAGTTTAGATCTGGGTTATAACCAATTCAAAACTGGTTCATATCCATTTTGTTCTAAACGTTGGTTTTGTGGAATTGAACCAGTTTTCACAAGTAGCCGATGAAAAAAAGTGATTATCAGATTCTTCCTGAGAAAGAAGTGATTATGAAAACTGATAAAGAAGTGATTATCAGATGCTTCCTGAGAAAGAAGTGATTATGAAATTCCTAAAGTGATTATTAGATGCTTCCATTTTTTTTACGCTATATTCTTCTTTCTTCTTCTCTTCATGGAGATAAATTAATCAATTCAATAAACACTCAATTAGATCAAAGATTTGTTCCCTTTCTGATTCAAATTTGAAACGAGATTCTGGCTGATTATTATTGAATCAGTAATTAATAAACACACAATTTTTACACATATCCAGCTGGTTCAAAATTGGGAATTGTGTTTCCGAGAAGCGCTTTTCCGATAAGCTGTAGAATCACATTTGTGAAGTGAGATTCTAGCAGTTGTCACTTTAGGAATCAATTTGAGAAATGCGAGTTGAAGACAAAAGGGACTCTGATAGTGATTTGAGAAACAGGATGAGTCTGAGAATGGGAACTAAACATGAGTTTTGCCTAAAAGAAAAAAACCGGTTTTGAACTGGTTAAAAACCGGTTTAACTTTTCTGTTATTATATGGGCTGGTTTGGTTTTTCACTAATTGGATTGGGTTTTTTAAATATGAATGAGGTTTGGTTAGTCATTTGGTTAAGGTTAACCAATTTTTTTGAACACCCCTAGTTGAAACCATCTTTAACCAGAAAATCGTCATCGACAGACAATTTCCTCCAAAGTTGGTACCAAAAGCCATTGCTAGTCACCATCCTTGGAAAGGAAATTCCGACAAAGAATATAAGTTTTCTTTTACTATTGTACAGGAACATAGCAGCAGCATCTAAACAATTTGAAAAACTCATATTCAATCGTGAAGATATTTTTCTTTTTCTCACACAAATCTCCAAAACTAACTGGATTATCATCTAAGAATGTTTCATGCTTCAGAACTTACAAATTACAGACAAGGATTCCATTTACAATTTTTCATGAAAAACCTTAATAAATCAAAAAACACAACACTATATATAGTTGTGATTCTTCAGTTACAAATACAATGAATGAACCAAATACAATGCAGAAAACCATGAAAGAATGAGATATTTTTTTTGTTGAGAAGAGAATCACTGCAAATCAAATGGAAAAATATTCAGCCAAAGACAGCCTGCAATATTTCAAGGGTTTTTTCACCTTGAACACATCACATTCACTTTACGTGGGACTCGTTAACGAAAGTAACATCCTCAGCACGAGCTGAAGGTGACAGAAGGTGTTTTTCTTGCTCAGCATCTATTTCTGGTGATCCATGGGGTGTGGCAGTTGAGAGAGAGTCGACAAATTCATCTTCTGCAAACAGTCACCAGAGAGGCAGAACAAAAGGTTACATATATGAACAAGATAGAAAAGTAGTATGCTTCTAGATACATACAGTGTCAACTCAATGGTAAGAGTTTGACCGTGTAACCTCAAGGGACGGAATTTAAATCTCCTCGGAGATGATTGTAAAATGGCCATTAGTGTCACTTTAATTTACAATAATCTCTCCCTTCACCAATTTTACTCTATTTATAAAAAAAAGTATGCATCTAGATACATGTTCAATGAGAAAAAAAACATGGAACAAGAAAATATACTATACACACCCGAGCCTTCATGGTATTCGGGTAGCTGTTTAACACTTGTTACTTGAAGACTTTCAGGAAGTAGACAGCTGCACAAAGCACCTGAAATTTGACCAAAAGGGTAAACTTGGTATTATTTTCATAATTCTTTTATAACAAGTATGCCTGTGTAGTCTGCAAGAACAGGAATAAAATGACATCAGCAGTATGAATTAGAAGAGAGAAATCACTGTATTGGATTGTATTGCATTAGTAATCACTCAAAAATGATTTTGTTCGCCCAATAACAACTAAAGTTTGATAAGTTCAGAGGAAGTAATTCTCTTGACCAGAACAAAACTAAAAGAACCTGGATGAAATGATATCATTGTCACATTCTCTTTTTGACTACTTATTCGGACCCAAAATCAAATATCATGTAATTACACACTATAGAACTTCTAATGCATGATTTATAATAGAGCCTGTAAATTTATACTTCTAGATAAACATTTTTCTTTCCTTGTCTATTTCTGGTATGTTTTCCGCGAAATTTGTCTTACAGTAACCTTAAAACTTTATAAACTGACAAACAGAAGATTGATATTTGATGTGTGCACTTGCTACCATTTAATCCATAATAAGACGGAATTAACTACCATTTAATCCACAATAAGAATTCTTAAGATAAATATGGAGAATACAGATACATGTGGTCTGAAAAATATGCTTATAAGAGAATTTTTTTTTTCAAGTCTTACCTAGCTTAGCAAGCCGATTCACCCAACCTGGGATTTGTTTTCCAATCAATCTATATGAGACATCATCCGTAAAATGATTGCAGTTCTTAGATATAAGATGATAGGTGTCGCCATGATACTCTGAAGCCATGTTTTCGATAAATGTCCGGAATTCTGAAGGGCTTATCTGTATTTGGCCCAAATTGATGGAACGTCTATATATGAATCCAGGGCAATTCTTTGGCTCCACTTCAAAAACTCCACTAGCTGGGAAGTCATGGGCCCCAAATCCATACTCCTTACCATACACTATTTCAGAATAAAAGAAACAAAGAAAGAAAAAGATTCCCAAGATTAGGAATAATAGCAAGGATTAGAAGTTTAGGACAACAGTAACAAGTAAGAACAACAAAGATGTTATCGGCATCAGCATAAATAACAAATATAAAACATTTTCTGGAGTGATAGCAACTTAAGAACAATTCTGCCAAAAAAAAAATATAGAAAAAACCACATGCATATTCAGAATTGATCAAAAGCACTCAGATTAGGATATTAAATGGATAAAATTCAGCAATTTTAAATAAGCTCATTTATTTTATCTTTCAATCGAAAACTGATTCTCAATCAGAACCAGGAAAATAAATTTGAGACACCAAAAACCTCTACTCATTGCACTACATCTACACGTAACATCTCCTTGAGGTTGGTTTTTGAATAACTCCCACGTATCAAATATGTTGCTAGGATATTTATGATAACAAGCCTATGTTTTAATTTAAGAACCATGCATGTTAGCATGTCAATGTTATAGTGATTCTGATGATAATGAGGTTCCTATGTAGCTTTTATTGTGATTCACTGCTTGTAACCAACCACCAGCCTATATTTTGTATCATATTATATGGTTGAAATCCTTTCGTGAAAAGAAAAAAATAAGGAAAAATGGATCCTAAGCTGGAAAAGGTCTTAGAAACCGTCGAATCTGTTACTTGGAGAGAGGATGCATGACTAGAAATTGTGTCGTCAACTTCTCACCTCCAACTATTCTTATTCTAATTTCTATGGTCCTACTCAACTGGTTCACTTAGTACATTTGATGCCTTCTTCATTTTGGCTTAAAAGAATCAAGCACTATGATAGAAACTATGTTTGTTTTGCTCTTCTGCGACTATTTTAGAATCTAGCTCTACTACCAGGGTTGAACTTGTTATTCCCCTCCACGGAGAAAAGTAGCAAACTACAGTATATACCATATATGAAAATTGTTTTGAATAATTATATTGATAGAAATTTGAGTACATGCAAGTGGTGCACTCATATATGCAGACAATGAACAACTAATAGATAAGGAGGATCCAATATGTTAATTTACCATTTGGTAACTTTACTTTGTCTTATATCTAATTAATTGATTTAGTCACAACTTCTTAATGTGCTCTATCAGCATGTTTTTCATAAGCTATTTTCATAACAAAAGATAAAATAAGTGCTTAATTAATGACTTATAACATAAGGGCTTATCATATAAGTTCTTATGCATAAGCTATTTTCATAATAAACGATAAAATAAATTCAATATGTTCTTATGCATAAGCTAGCTTATGTTTTGGAAATAAGCTGAAAAGAGCTTATGGGCATGTCACAAGCTTTCCTAAACAGTCTCACAAGCGCTTATATCAACAAGGAGAAGCAAAGAAAGAAAGGGAAAGTAAGTACCTTCAATGCCAGAATGAAAAATCCCAAATCCAAACCAATACATGTAATCATTAATAGGGGTAAGATCATAGACATTCAACACCACAATACTGCTATTGTGTTTGCTATTGCTACTGTTATCATCGTCATCGTTCTGTGACCATGAATTGGAGCTAGAAGACGCAGCACTCTCCACTCCCATTTTCTTCTTCCACCAATGAAATAATATTCTAGAAAACAAACAAACAGAAGAATTAGAATATAAAAATGAAGGAAATTACGAAAGAATCTATGACAGATCCATTTCCTATTCATGTAGAAAGAGACGGATAAGTAGTACCTTAGAACTTTAAAGTCAAAACAAAACACTTTGTTGCAGCTACGAGGTTTTGTTGTTACAGTATTGTTCCGGTTCTTCAGCTCAGATTTGACTCTCGTGCTTTATTTCTTTTCCTTGCTCCTTTCTTCTTTTGCCAATATACTACTACTTTTTTTATTGACTAGAAGGTTTTAAATATTCATACTAAAGAAAAGAAAATACGGTAAAAAAATAAAATATGATTATTCTTATTTTCTATACTGTGTTTTGTTTTTTATTGCTTTCACTTTCTTTACATTTTATCTAATCTATTTATTTGGGTGAAACTTTGCTTTTTTATCTTGTTTTTATATATGTTGTTGAAATCTTCTTTATTTCTTAAAATAAATAAAAAAATTATTGTTATAGATTTGAAGTAAATAAAGTATAAATGCACACAAAAAAAATTGAGAGAAAATGCACAAATTTTTAGAATTATGAAGTTTATATATCAAGTTAATTCTTAAGCATTTTATGGTTGGATTTGTACTAAATACCCAAAAAGAAAATTTGTTTCATATTTAAACTTATTTTAAAATAAATTAATATAAAAGTATATCATGAAATCGAATAATTGGATGAGGATTACATACCTTTTATTTTATGTTTCTGTTCTAAAGTGCAAGCTGCCCTTGCCGAGTGTCAAAAAGTTAGGTGCAACTAATTTCTTAAAAAACCAAAAATTATACTCCCTCCGTCTCACAATAATAGTCGTTTAAGGTTTGTACGCGGTAATTAAGAAAATGATTAATTGTGTTAATTTTAATGGTAAAATCAATATTATTTACTAATATACCCTTATTAATTGTAGTTAGTGGAGTAGTTAAGTTAGATGAAATTCAATAAATAAGGGTATGGTAGTGGAAAAAAGTAATAAATGATGCATTGGTATTCTAAAGGGACTATTATTTTGAGACAAAAAAAATTCTAAAGTGATAATTAATTATTGTGAGACGGAGGGAGTAGTTTTTTTTCTTCCAATAGATATCTAATTAGTTCTTAAAACATTAAAACCATTTACGTTTTGTTTCACAGAGGAAACAAAAACAAAACTTACCAGTTACGACATTGTTTTAGATCGTCTGCTTTTTTAATTTAAATCTCTTGTTCGTTCCCAACTAAAAAAATATATTATAAATCCACTAAAAATCTACTTTGATAAATTTAAACCGTATCATAATAATTTTGTAATCTAAAAAAGATACACTTTTATCACTATAAAAAAAAATCTAAATTCATTTTCATTGGTCTGTGACTAAATTGCTTCCCTCAAACATTCCATAACTATTTCCCTTGTAATCTACAAATAAATGCACTCTTGTTTTCTTACTTAACTGTTCATTTTTAAAAAAAAACAATCTAAATTCATTTTCATTGGTCGGACTAAATTGCTTCCCTCAAACATTCCATAACTGTTACTCGTAGTCGTGTCAAGACAATCACTGTAGTTGTACTGTTTTTTAATAATGAGACAATCTCTTTACAAGCCATCATGACAAAAATATGTTACATATAATATTTAATAATTCATTTTATTTTCATACTTGCACACAATATGACCAAAAAAAAATTATTAGCTATTTTTTCTTCAATTCAAACAAGATAATTTGTATACTTTTTCAATATTTTCTTTCTGCCAATTGCTAACAAGTGTCATGTTAATGAAACAAACGCACATGTTAATGAAACAATCCATATTAAGCTATGCTAACAAGTAACATGTTAATGAAACAAACGCACATGTTAATGAAACAATCCATTATAAGCTAGAACTTTCATTTGACTGAATCTCAGCTTTTAACTAAAGGGCCTATTTGTTCTGGTTCAAATAGGACAAAGGTCTATTTTAAATATCATGTAAAGCTAAAAAGTAGTTTGAAAATCCTTAAAATTTCTATAAAACTATTTCTAAGATCAAACCCGACAACAAGGCGTATAGATTGTAGAGAAGAAAATAAACAAACAGTAAATCTTATTTGCAAACTCAATTGTTCATAATACTGGAGAAATCGCACCAAAGATGCAAGAAGGCTAAAAATGTTAAATAAACAGATTATTGGATGCTCGACGGACAACATCCTTCTCATTCTTTGACAATCAGCTATAACTGTTCCACACTTGATAGAGCAGATTCGAATATCCGAGCCGGAAACTCCCCTCTTTCTCTTGGTGTTCCACCTGTTACCTACATAATAACATAAACAAGTAATTAATGACAAACATCTATTCTTCAGAGTCTAAGATAGCAGCAAAGTAGAGGGATTTGAGAGAAACCCACCTGGGAACATCATCAAGAATTCAAATTGACACATCTGGTTTTCCAAGTTATGGCTGTCTGTCTGGTGTTTGAACCCGTCTCCTAACACGGCGCCTTCTATTATCAGAGCCTCCATCTGAAGACTCGTTTGTTGTATCATCTCTAGCAGCAGACCCAGATTCTGCCTCGTAGGTTTCCCCCCAAAGTCTAGAGGGTCTCCTAATTCTCATTTGGAGTCTAGTTCCTGTGGTGCCTCTAGATACAGATGAAGGTTGAAGAATGAGGAAAAATACAGCTAGCAAACCACCATCATCTATGGGAGCGAGCCCAAGGCCATCATCAACCCTGTTTTCCCCGAAGGAATTCTGAAGTGTGCTGAGAAGGTCACCAAGATCCCTTTGCCGCTCCAACCTCCTCCAGTTACGCTGACGTTCTGGGTCTACGGCAGATGGGCGCTCAAGAGGATGTTCAACTCTTGCATGCTTTCTGAGATCTGTATATGTACCAGTGAAGTTGCAACTCTCGCAAGAACAGCTCCTGGATTTTTCATTCATGAAATGACGAGCCCCCTCCACTACCTTCCACTCTTTTATATGTCCTCTACACAGAGGGCATACTAGCTTTGATTTTGTCTCGTCTTCACAGGACAAGGATTGCATCGTAACAAATCCCTCGCTAGTTTCTTCTTGTACATCGACAATAGTTTCTTCTTGCACATCGATGATAGTTTCTTCTTGCACATTGATGATATTTGCTTCAGTGCTTTGATCTTGAGGTGAGTCGGAGTTTGAAATTTCACCTTCCACTTGAGGAACGGTTGATGGTGAGGGTTCTGCAAATGACTTGCAGAACTGATCCAGACAGTTTGAGTGGCGATAGCTAGTGTTGCACATGTATGGGCGGCATCCCTTCTCGTGGGATGAACATATGAGGAGAACTGCATTATGAGGGTGCTCCATGCAGACTGGACACCTAGCGTCTTCCCATTCTTTTATATTTTCATCGGACTCTAAAGGACTTTTAGATGTAGATCGTCTGACGCGACTTGAGCTGCTTGGATAAGGCGATGTTCTGCTACTTTCATGTGACAATGACCTATCTTTTCTCTCCTTAGGCATTTTAAATGTTCTAAAGTGAATTGAGCAAACTAGAAGCTGCATACAGATAGCATCAATATCAGAAATTGAGCGAAATTGAATTTGGCATCAACTATTTTTCTTTAAAACTGATGCTTCACACATCAAACATGAATGCCAAAAACAACCTGTAGTAAGACATCCAATTGCTGACCATTAAACAATGAACATGTCACGGAGATTCGACAAAGTTATACATTATCCAAAATCAATCAACATGAATAATCATTGAACAAATTTCATTCTGAAAACTCAATGTAAACCTTTTAACTAAGTCGGAATGATTATCCTTAAGATCACTCCATGAGGCCTTAGTTTATGAAAAATATATCTGGTTAAGCAAACAAGATCTTCAAGATATAGGCCCCAGATATTACAAACAAATGTATCTATCAATAAACAATACTCCCAAATGGTTTCATACAACTTATCATCAAGGTTAATTATGTGAGTTTATTAAAGGTTAACTTATTCCATTGAATAACATAATTCAGCTCAACAGATTTCTGCATTATTATACACTATATAATATACAGAGTAAACCACAGAATCAACTATACTCAACATGAATTGCAAGTTACAGCTGCATGATACATAACCGACTTAACCAAAAAGGACAATTAATAGACAACTAATGGATACGATAATGGGTTTCAAATTATCTTTAAAATTCACCCAACACAGAACAAATCACAAGATTACCTTAATTAATAGTACCCATATGATATAAGACTTGAAAATTTGATCTTTCACATGAAGCTAAACAAAATAGAATCATAAGAACAAATCCAACTCATAAAACAGTTCATAAGCACAATAAACAGCAATAACAGCTTCAATTTTAAGTTTATCAAAAGCATAGTAACAATAACAGAGAAACTCAAATTAACAAAAATTAGGCATAAATCGAAAAAGTAAAAATAAAAATCCTTTTTTGAGCAGAAAAAATAGCTACACCATCTCAAAACATGAACAAAACTCGATCCATAACCAAGTAAAAAAAAATCGAAAAAAATTAAGGATTGGGGGTGAAAATTAGGGATTTGATTTGGTTACCGAAATTGAAAGGAAAAGTCGATGGGAATAGAGAAGATCGGAGTTGGTGATGCGATTCAGCTCCTCCCGGTGTACGAGGGTTGGGGTCGCATAGCAGAGGGAGGTGCCGCCGCTGCTCCTTGAGGTAGAGAGAGAAAGAGAAGAGAGAGAAAATAAATAATGAAAAATGAGAAAATGACGGTAAAATATAACAATGCGAGAAGAAACGTATGTTGTGGTGGAGTAGTGTGGGTGTGCTATCATCATATCGTATCATTCAAATAATAATTTAATGCACTATTTTAGGAAGAAAAAAACGATTTTTTTTATTTTAAGAAAACGACTTTTTAAATAAATTAATATATACTTCATTCGTTGTCAATTATATACAAATTTAACTTTTTAGATTTATTTAATTAATGATCAATGTGGACTATAATATGAATCACGTATATTATTGATTAAATGAATTAAAAAAATAAATTTGTTTATAATTGACAACGAAAGAAGTATTATCTATAAAATGAGGTTTTTTTTTTAAGAAATTAAAATAAAATCATATAATCAAGCAACTTTACTTCCCCGTACAAGGAGTCTTATGAACAAGTAAAGAGAAAAATGTAATTACATTAGATAACAAAGTAAAACACCAAAAAAAAATGCTAAATAGTAATTACAAGCATAAAAGATGACTGAACCATCACATATAGTAACTAAAAGTAAAGTTGACGAAAAGAATGTTACAATGATCAAAAGCAATATGGTAATTTAATTTAGAATAATTACTTTGATCGAGTCTTTTGGATTTTTTTTAAATGGTCAAAATGATATTATCGTTGAAAACTCACATAGAGAAATATTGGGGATTGATTCATGATCACAAACTGATCAAGAAATTTCAACATGTTTATTAGTTATGTTAGGACTTGTGGATGAGTGCTCAAAATTTTATCGTGGTTTAATGTCATATTTGACTAAAAATAATACTAATACCAGATAAGAAAAACTAATTTCCATAAAAAAAATATTGAAAAAAAATATAAGTCAAACTAATTTGAGTACATTATCAAAAATATTGTGAGGTCAAGGTGGCTACGAATATTGACTCGATTACTAATGAGTTGACTAATTCAACTTCAATATTCAACTCCCTAACTATTGACCCTTAAAACACAACTCAATTAAAAAAATTATTATACAAAAAAAAAGCAAATGTTAAAGAACTCAAATAAAAAATATATATATCTTAAAATGTGTGCATTCAAATTTTTAAGAGTAAAAATATTATGTAATTCAATGCAAAATTATCCCTTTTAGATTCCTCAAAACCATCCACTATGACGGTACTTAACTTCATAAGTATATGTACTTATTAGGTACTATCGTTCGAGGGGGTGAATTTGAGTTCTTGATGTGATAAGGGTTTCAAATAAGCATTTTCTCTTTATGAGGGTCACGCATCTTTTTAATATAAAAAAAAAAATTAATATAAAGATATTAATAGATGATTAGTAGATCCTCTTTAAAAAAATTGTATGAGGTACTGAGTTGGAAGAATTGAAGGTTTATTAGATAAAAATTATAAATGAAAGACGTGTAGATGCGAAATCCATTTTAGTACTAAAAAAAATAAATGTTGCTATTGTTGATGGATTCTTTAACATATTATCTTAGAGCACACGTTAAAAAGACCATAAAATTTTTTGAGGGATAATTTTTTTTAAAAAAAATATATTAAGAATTTCTTGGAACTTGTTGTAACACCCTATTTCTATTAAAGCGATAAAACACGCGAATATAATAAATATTCAAGGAATAAACGCTACGCCTTCAACCAATTTCAAAACAACATGCATGTAGACATGGCAACTAAAACCGCCCCCGCGAGCCCCGCCCGCCCCCGCCCCAAATTTAACGGGGAAAAGCCGATTTAACTGGGTGCGGGTGCGGGTGTGGGGGAAATCTGAGTTTTTAGTACGGGGGCGGGGCTGGGGCCGGGGGATGCTTACCCCCGCCCCGCACCCGCTCTTTGAAATTTACTTTATTAAATTTTTTAATTTTATTTCCATAAACACCAAACTATTTTAATATATTATTACTATTTAGAAACATAATTATTATATTTATTTTAATTTTTTAAATCAAGTTTATTGGATATTTAATTATTAATATAATTATTGTATTTTATTGTTATGAAAAAATGAAAAAATATGCATTTTAAAAATATTTTATAAAAAATAGAGTTTTCGTGGGTGGGGGCGGGAGACCCGTCCCCATTGGGGGCGGGATTGGGTGTTTAATTTTTACATCCGATATGTTTGGGGACGGGAGCGGGGGCGGGTGCATGCAAGCGGGGGCGGGGGCGGGGATGCTTAAACCCGCCCCGTTGCCATGTCTACATGCATGCATATATATATATATATATATATATATATATATATATATATATATATATATATATATATATATATAAGTTCTTAATAGTCGCAGTGGATATAAATCATACATCATATAATCCAACATGTCAATATATAAATCTCCAAATCCCGACAAATGAGGAATAATCAACAACATAAGTCAAAACAATAAGCAACGACCACGTCTTAATCAGAGCCTAAATCTAGACTCGACAGAAAAGTAGAGGAAGCATCCGCTGTCCTTGAATCAACTCACAAAGCAAGCAAAACTACTTCTGCACTCCGTCTACCCGTCCATACGAAAAGGCAGGCGGTCAAAACTACCGGGGGTTAGCTTCACATCAATAATAATCTACAATTATAAAATAATATAAACAATGAATTAACTTCAATAATTCAAATCAAGTTACAAGCCATTTAAACATGTTACAAGAATATCAACAATTCATCACGTCACAATTACGCAGACATCACTTATAAGGCATCAAATATGTCAATCACCAAATACACCAATCAACAAGCATATCAATCATAAAGACTCATGCTACATCTTTTATGCACCTAGACATGATTCTAAATGCATGCGGCACCGTCACCAACAACAAAAGGTCGTCACCCCATGATGCCAATTGCACGTCATATGTAAGAGTGTACACCTCCTCTTACATTAACACCTACGTAAAGCTCCTCCCCTTACGTCACATATGAGACTATAATGCATGGACATACAAGCAAAGACTCGACAATGCAAATTACCTCAACAACAACAATGTAAAAGTTCACCTCCATTTACATTGAACAACTTCAACAACGGTTGCATTATCAAGAATTTACACCCAAACAATCAACAAGTCACAATTCAAATAGAATTCATCACCACATCACCTTTCGACATCATTGTTATCACAACTATCAACAAACATCATCACAACTTCATACATTTTATCACAATTAAAGTAAAGGAGAAAATTCACCAATCCATGATAATCATCATATTCAATACCTAGCAATCATTCATGTATCCTCAAATATTCATACAAAACCATTTACAAAGGAATTCTGAGATAATCGGTCTTAAGGAATAAATTTGACAAAATTCGTCCATGGTTAAGCAAAATGACCAATATACACTTTTTCAAGGTAACCAACATTAATGCCTCAACTATGTATACTCTTAGACCACATACGTGTGCAGTTGAGCATACATGCACGTTTCACCGGCCAATCACGACTAAATCATAAAAATCACAAAGTTCATTTCTCTTATCATTTTTCAAAAAGAATCCCATTTTCAAAGCAAAATAAGTCAAACCCCATTGAATTCATTCACAACCATTTTTCAGAAATCATGTACTTAGTATACAGCATAACCCCACCCCTTTTTCTTAAGAGAAACAAGTTTCGGAAAAATCGATGTTTTGACGTTTTCAAAAGCTTGAGGTACAATCACTAAACTAAGTCCAATTCCTTATTCACTTGATGTTTACAGAGGTTTGAAAAGTTCAATTACATTTAACTACATCAAGGAATCAGTTCAAAATGGTTCGGATCGACCCAAAACCTCAAAAATGACAAAATATGAGTGGCTGCACTGTGCAACTCGCTATGGCGACCAAATCAATCGCCATGGCGAGTTGACATAGAAGTCATTCGCCACCAGCTCGTCTCTAACTTGCCGTGGCGAGTTGTGTCAGTTTGCAGAAATTCAGCTCTTGGGAAAAACTTCATTTTCACCCAAAAATCCCAATTTTGATTCCCCAATATCCAAATTTGTTTCTAAAGTTTGTCTAAACGTTTCTAAACATAAAAAGACACTCAAATTCATATGAAACTTGAATCAAAACATCATTTCGACAAAAATCATCATTTGACCCACTTTTCATGAAAACCTTCAAGAACAACACAAACTCATAGCAAGTTCAATGATTATGGATACACATAGCTTCAATCAACAACAACAACAACATCTCATAACAACAACAACAACATTTAATCATAGATTCAACCATAAATCAACAACAACATATCAATATTCATCAATTTGACACAATTCACAAAGTAACCAACATCATCTCACTATATCATTCAATTTTCATGTTAACAACTTAATCAATCAACTAATTCATATACCCAAACATATCTATAACATATGAACGAGAAATTCAACAATTATGTTCATGAAAATCACTTATTCAAATAAGCACTTAACATAGAATTAGGGAAGAAAATAAGTTAAGAGATTACTATTGAAATCTAACCCCCTTACCTTAATTCTCCACAATCTTAAGTTATTGCTTCACTTTAGTTCCAATCCTTGAGCCTCTAACCCTTCTCTTGCTCCTAAGCCTATTCTCTTGAAACCCTCTCTAGATCCTCTTGAACTTCTCTCTCTAGCTTCTCTTTCTAAAACTTTGAAATGAATGTAATAACCCTAGTTTTCTCTCCTCATGGGCATTAAAAACAACCCTAGTTTTCCTTCCTTGCTAAATGACCAAAATACCCCTAAGTTCAAAATGAATAAAATACCATTCTAACACCAAATTATACGAAAACACACAAAAAAGCATTTAATGACATACGAGCACAAATAAACACAATTAAAATCAATTAAAATAAAACTAACGAAAATCAGACTGTTTCACTTGTGTATTCAAATATTTAAAAGGAAAATATTATCGAGTGTCTTAACACCATCTCTAATGGGAGAGTCCTAATCTTTTAAGACCAGGTACTTATTAGGTACTCCATTATGGAGAAAATTGTTTAGGGTCTTATAAGACCCGAGGTCTCACTTAAGACCTCAAATCTTAAGTGAGACCCACACTTTTTGATATTAAAAAATTGAAATATAATGATATGAAGTTATTTATTGTTGAATAGTGGATCCCATTTAAGAAATTTGTGTGAGATGTTGGGTTGTAGAGATTGAGTGTTTATTAAGTATTATTATTAAAAATTATAAACAAGTTATGTGTACACCTGAGACTCAAGTAGCCAAAATGAGTGTCTCCATTGTGGATGTTCTAAGGGCACTCTTCAAAGAGTAAGTTTTTTTTTGTGATTTTGTGTATTCAATGCATAATAAATTGAAGTATTATACCTTTTCATTGAATAATTTCTTAATTATAAATCCTTAAAGAGTATTCTTAGAACACTTTGTTAACAAGATCCTATTTAAAAATGTAGAAAATGTTGTTTTTAATGTAAAACTTACTTTTTTCCCCTTCCCCCAAACACCAGTTAGCACGACCCTCTCAATAATTAATAATTGAGAAAACATTTTTTAAGTATTATAAATGATATTCTCTTCGTTTTAAAATACATGTCGTAGTCAACCACTTCATACATGTCAATGCACAACTTTGGCCGTTAATATGTTTTTTTTTGGTACAAAAGAGGGCCAAAAGCCCTAACCGTTAATATTTTTAATTATCCGAATTAAATTTTTTTTAATATTTTGAAAATATTTGTCGAGACAAATCAAACATTTATGACCAAAGTAACTTTTTGTAAAAATGCGACATATATTTTAAAACAGAGTGAATAACCTTTAATATAAATTTGTGTATTCAACCTATTAAAAATTGATCGATTTAACTTTTAAAAAAATATTGTTTTAATTTAAAACATTTAAAGAGTATCCGAAAATATTTGTTAACAATGCTCCAATAATTTAAGCCTATATCACATAGAGTGCAGACAAGAGCGTGAGTGCTGACATGGGTATGAGAGGAATTATAGGAAATTTGTACATTGGAAATTTCATAATAACATTCACGGAAATTATACAAAGAAAAAATATTCTTGATTTTAGAGTCGGCGCCGTTTGTGGTATGTTTCGTTTCGAAGACAATTTCAGTTTCACCCTCTCTTTTTGTTTTTTTTAAGACAATTTCACCCTCTGTCCCTCTTTCTTCTTGGAACATGTGTTCAACTTCAAGCCATATTCTCAATCACATGATCTTTCTTTGTTCTTTCCCATGCTGCTTGTGCTTTGTTGTTACTCACTTTTCTATCCCTTTCTCGTTTACTGCAATTTGATTTTTCTTTTTTAATTGAATACAACACTACATGGATAAATCAAAATTATAATTATAGACCAAGAGTCTGTTTGTTTTGGCTTTTCAGCATCAAGAAATGCTTCTACAATCCAAAAAGTGAAAAGTTTAGTTGTCAATGATGTTTGGTTTGACTTTTAAGAATTGCTTCTATCCTCCAAAAACAATTATCCTTAAAGCTACAATTCCTAACTTTTGACTTTCCTAAAATTAATTCTCTAATATATTTTATATTTTGATTATTACAACCTATTTTTTCCTTTATTGCCCTTTATCAATTCTCCTTCTTTTTGTTTTGTTATTAATTTGATGAACCAAATTTAATCAGAAAACTTAATGAATCAAATTAGCCTCCAAAAAATGTTTATGGTAATTAGTTACCATGTCTTGGATTTTCCTTTACGATGTTTACGCTCATATTTACTATATTTTTTCTTTTACCTTTCTTTTACGCTATATTTTATCATTTTTGAAAACAAACTCTAGTAGTATTTAACTTAAATATATTTTATCGAAAAATATAAAATATATGAACAAATATTTTTGTAAAAAATTGGTTTAATTATCATATAAATTATTTTTTAAATTAATAAATAGAAAATTTATTTATTTAAATTAAATAATATATCTACATTTAGTATTGATCTACATATACATTCAACTATGTTCATTTACTTGCATTTAGCTATGTCCATTTTAGTAATTATACATTCAAAAATGATTTTGATCAAAACTATTCAAACAACATTCAATTTGTTTAATCTATTCTACGTTATTGTATCCAAACATAAATCAATTCTCTCAAAATCAATTCTGTCAGAATCAATTTTATCCAAAGGTAAACCAAACACACACTAAGTCTGATGAAGTATTATTTGAAAGATTTTTTTTTTATAATGTGCAAATTTGTAAAAAAAATATAGGTAACTTTTCACATGAATCACGACATTAAAATCACATTACCATGCATTTCTTTGCGACACATTACCAGAAACTTTGTGACATCCAAATTCATGCATTTCTTATGCTTATTAGGGATCTATCTGTCATTTTCCCTTTATGCAAGTCTCCAATTTATTGTCCTCAATTACAAAGTACTCAAACTAAATATCCACTCATTTTCACAGTTCATTGCATCCTTCACAATTTCCATGCCACCTTTCATATATTTTCACTCTATCCAAATTTTCCCTTAAAAAATAGAGTACTCTATATCCAAATCTCCTCTAAAAAAACTCTACATTTAAATCTCTATTTGTCACAAAATAGTTATACAAATACCATTTCTTATCAAAATATTACTAAGCTCAATTTAGTTTCTATAACATTAACAACATCATCTACTAATAACTTACGATCTAGCTCGATTGACACTCTCGAAAGTCTCAAACCACCAGGCAAGTAATGGCTTCTCACTTCTCTTAATTAGTCTCCAAACTTCAGCTTCCATAAGTGAAAAGTAGCCAATCGGACCTTATTGTCATTGCTTTTATGAAATGTCCTTGACCATCATCAATATTACACTTCGCTGCTGTTACAACAAATCTTTTGGTAGCTGCAACGAGACTCGAGTATGCTTCTCTACTCCTTCCCATAATTTTTCATTTTGATGCTTCCAAGACCAAAGGAACCATAGCATCATCCTGAAATCATGAACCATGTGCTGCAACATCTCAATAAAGATCTCAATAACTTAATAACTTATCTATATATGAAAAATGGAGTATAGTTTTTTTATTTTGGCAAATGAAGTATAGATAAATTAATAAAGATCTTAATAACTTAATAAGTATTTTTGTACTTTTAATAACCACATTAAATTGTTAAGTTATTAAGTTGATAGTATTTTAAGATCTTTAAAATCACAAGTCATGAAATAGAATTATTTGGTAGTGTTCAGGAGCTTAATTGTGTGTGATGTGCGGAGGAATCAGAAATGGAAGTTCACTTGTTTTCAAAATGTGGTTTCACAAGTGCTTTTTGGTATGAAATATTCAATTGATTTAGGGTTTGTGACTATGCTTCCATGGTACCTTTATGCTTTGTTACATAGCTTCGTTTCTTAGACCTAGAAGGGGAAAGGAATGAGAGGGTTGTTGTTAGTATGGCACACGGTATTATGGTCAACATTGAAGGTTAGAAATGATCACATTTTCTGCGCTTAGTCTTCAAAGTGGTGAAGATTGTAGATTCTATGAATGGTTTTATCACCCTTTAGATTGTATGTTAAAGTAGATTTGTTTGTGTTGTTTTAGATCTGTCTGTAATTCTTTGGGAGAGGTTGAGTGGGTCTAATAGTACTTGTACGTATCACTGTTTTTATTAATAAATCTTTTCTTCAATGTAATTTTGTTTTACATGTAACAAAAAAAGTCACTTAGAAGAACATGCAACGTTAAGTTTTGTAGAAAATGCATGAACTAAAAAGTCTAGAGGGACAAAAGCACAAAAGAAATTTTTAATAGAACTAAAAATAAAAGTAAATATTTTTAGAGATTTCAAAAATGTATTTAACCGTTAATTATATTAAAAAATTGTTTAGGTTTTATGATTTTTTTAGGGCTATGCTAACAAGTGAAATGACACTTGCTAAGAAATCACAAAAGGAAATAAATAGTTAGTTTTATGATGCCAGGGAGAAAAAAAAATAAGTTTTAAGTTTTAAGTCTCCGTAAACATAACTCAATTGACATTGACGTGCATTATATATGTAGGAATCGAACCCCAAATTCACCTTAAAAAATTATACCCTACTTGACAAAAAAATTCTACGTGTCATACGTAAGATAAAATGTCTTTTTTGGATCTCCTAACAGGTGTTCATTTCCCTTTTTATCATACAATTTATGGCTCAAGATAATATTTGCTCAATTTGCGATTTCTCTTTATCTCATTTGTTTTGTGACTGCCCTTTGGCAATAGATCTTTAGTGCCTCCTGGGATAACTTGCCTGCAAATATTGCGATGCTTAATTTGACGACATGGCTGCATTTGTATTTGAATGGTCAGATGATGCGTGAAGTACTATTGAACTGTGATATTATGTTTGTTGTGATCGTAGATAATACTTGGTGTGCCAAGAACGAGTATTTTTCCAAAATCATAGTCCTATTGAACATGAATAATGATGGATATGTTACTCGTTTTGACTGTACTGCTGCTTGCGATGGCGCTACTACTAGCAGTGACCATGACATGATGACTTTTGGTTTTTCTTCAACCTTGGATCGTGTACTATAACGGTGATTATGAGCAATTATGAGGGGATTGAAATTAGCTTTTGCTAGTGGATTTGGGCGAATTGATATTGAAAGTGATTCTCAAGTTGCTACGAATACAAATCCATCGCTATGATACCACATTCATGGTAAAGCCAACCAAATTGTGTAGTCCTTTGAAAAGTTTGGGCTGACTAAGCCTTACAAATAGTTGTAGAATGCTAATATACGTTTGATAACTGATTTTAAAATAATATTAAAAGCCTCTCATAAATGCAAAATCAGTTAACAAAGCAAAACATGCAAAATCAGCGCCACAACTATTTTAATTTTAATATACATTATGACCAAATGAACTACCCATCCTAGAGATAGATTGAAAGCACCTCCTGAGCTCTCACTGTGGTTCTTAACTTTATTAAAATCACCTAGAATAAGCTCAAGCTCTAGGATATTGTTCCTCAAATACATTAGATGATCCCACAGCTCAAGTATAATAGCAGCAGCCGCCGGTAGCAGTAGTAGTAGCATAGATAGGTGAGGCATACACTATAGAGCAGTGCCAAGTTGTCATTCCAATGGAAATAGATAAGGTAATAAATTGATGCATACTATGAATAAGAGTAAAATTTTGAAATTAGTTATGCAGGAAAAAATTCATATCCCCCAGAATGGCATCAGGTCTCTTGCAAGGGCAATGGTTGATACTCCAAAGATTTTTTTTTAAAAGTCCAATTTGGATGGATAGGATGGAAATAGAGGCAGAAGTAAGATCTTAAACTCAACTATTAATTTGAAATTTAATCCTAGAGTAGTGATGAAGTAATCAGAGTATCTGCAGTGGAGAGAAACTAGCCTATATTTACCGAGCAACCAAACAAGACGGAAAATCACACTAGTATGTGCCACAATGCGAACACTCGGAGAGTGTGTGTGCTCCCAAATGTGTACCAAAGAAATCTTTTATACCAACATAACCAATATTCATGATAGCTGCATTAGACATGAATGTTAGAATTGAAAATACAAAGGAAAAATGGTTTTATTTAACCTTTATTATCACTGTGTTATTAACTTATTATACGTGCTGTCATTGTATAATTCTATGAAAAATCTATAGGAAGAAGATGAAACTAGGAACCTTAGCTCATTTATGCTGAAGGCCATTTATGCAAATATACCCGCTGGCTGCTGGATCCAAGTCAGATATATATCATAGTCTAAGCCAGGAATTGTAAGCAAACTGATTCTTCTGGATAACCCTTTCCATGAATTGACTAAAATTGTCTATAGTTAAGCTCAGAGACACACAAGGATAAGGCATCTTTCACTTGTATGTTATTGGAGTCCATATCAAGAGCATCTTCATATAGCCGTTTAGCCTGCTGAAGTAACTTCAACTTCTCCTTACTACTTCCGGGCCTTAAGCGAGATCTCTGCTGTAAAGCCATACCCCATCTGAACAAAGCTGCAATTCAACATGTAAAAATCCAAGTTAGTACAGGAGATAATACTTTCCATGAAGAAATTCTGCAACAGCATGATGCCATTTAACATAGATAATTTGCAACTTATATTAAGGTAGTGCAGAGATTGTGTGTGCGGCTCAGCTATGATGCATGTGTATGTTACAAAGACCTAAATTCCTATTCGCAGTGCAGTTTTTCATATATAGACATCTTTTACACAATCATGTTGAACCAGTTACGTGTTATGTGAACAAGGTATCCGAGAAATGGTCAGCATAATATCCTCTAGTTGTGCTTGCATGTGATCATTATAAATGTAAAGTCTAGGAACAAAACAGAGCATGTAATACCATCTGGTGCATAAACATTTCCTTTCAACAGCATAGCATCAAACTTGTCAATTGCAGCCAAGAATACTCTTTCAGCCTCAAAAGAAGCACCCTGTATATATGAAGAGACATTTTAATATAGAAACAGAATGTACAACAAAAGTCATCATGGTTAACTGGAAGATGAATTTGAGTCAAGCAAACAACAAAGTTACAGATGCTTTTATATCAAATTACACAGATTACTAACCAATTTCTAGAGTTATTTTAGAAAGCAGTGTAACAATATGTAATCTACTGGGAAGGGAGGACAACACCCTAACAAATTGAATGAAGAACCGAAACATGTAGTCTAATAATGACAAGATAATACGTACCGGACCAATATCTGCTATCAATTGACCGCGGAAAGAAAGTGCAAGGCCCCAATTATATAGGGCTCTGACATCATTTGAATCAATTGACAACGCCAGTCTATACTTTCTTCCTGCACTCACCAGTAGCTCTTCACACTCTTCACATACATCAATAAGCAATTGCATAGCTTCTTCTTTACTGGTAATTTTATTTCGCAGTTCCTTAATTATTCTATTACGTTTTGCAGATGATCGTTCGATACTTCCCGAGAGAAGATTTCTTAGTTCACGACTAATCTTCAACTTTAATTCTCCATGAAGAAGATAAGTGTTTCCCAGCTGTCCTACAGCCAACAAACTCATAGGCTTCAAGTCCACAGCTTTGGAGAGTAAACTTGCAGTCTTGTATAACATGATTTCAGCTTGTTCGCCATCATAAGTACCCTTTACAAACTCTTTTGCTTGTTTTAGAAGATCCGTTGCTTCAGCGAGATATCTATCAAACATTATATCATCTGAAACTTTTGTAGACGAAGGTGCATTGAATCCATTGTCACTCTCAGACAAGTCATCAGCAAGTAGTTGATCGGCATCATAATTCATCCTATCTCTATCTTCTTCACACCGAGACCTATCAGACCCACTGTCCCTTTTGTCGATAGAAGACCTGAAAGTTTCCTGGCCTTGATTAAGCAACTGCTCACGCAAAAAGGAAGTCTCGCTTTCCACGCGTTTCATTCTGACTTTAATGCTTTCAGAATCAAGCCGGCTTTCATGGGATTCCCACATGTCTGTCACACTGCTGGAATCCATCTTCAAAGAGATGCTATGGTTATTTGTGAACCTCAATCCTTTGTTCCGGTAACTATACTCTTTTCTTTCAGGGAATTTGTCAGCACTTCTGTGATTATCCCCAAGGCCAACATTTTCTCTCTCAGAATTAATTCCTATTCTTCCATTTCTGTCCATATCTAAAACAGAGTCCCTGAACGAGTCTTGAGAAGAATCCAACTTCCCATTTAATTTACTACTATCATCAACCAAATTCAAAGGCTTATCTTCACCTGGAGGCAAAGAACCGTTTCCTCGAGTTTGATCCAATTGCCTCTCCACATTTTCTCTAACTTTAGTCGAATTCGAGCTACGCAAATTTTCCTGAAACAAACTTCCAATAGATTGCAGCATCTGATACCCAACTTCACCAACTTGTTTCTTTCTTCTACCACTTTTCTGATTCTCAACCAAAACCCCAGTCAACTTTTCCTCGTTATCAACCAAACTCTTAACAACATTCCTACCATTCAAATTTAACAATTTAATCTTATCACTAACCTCAACATAACCATATAAATCATCCATATTAATCTTCTTATTCTTAATAGCATTTTCTAAATCAATCTTAAAATCATTAACCACAACATCAATCTCATCAAAGAATTCACCTAAACTCTTCAATTTTTCACTCGAATTCAAATTCTCATCTTTCTCCTTCCTCTTACTACTCCCACTTCCACTCACCTTTACTTCACCAAACGAAAAATTACCGTTTCGCAAAAACCCTACGCTATAACCAATTGCGAAAACCATAGCGGAAGCTGGAAGAATAAGCACAGTTGAAACTCTAACCCTAGAAATCGCCATTGCACAAACAATCCCCATGAGGAAAACGAATGCATTTTTTCTATCATCGATTCCAACTGAAACAAGAAAATTGCGAAAGGATTCATACTCACCGGAAGCTTCTGAGCTGGCAAGTTCATCCCAACCACCATAGATGGTTGATGTAGATGAAGAAGTAGCTCGAAATGTTAGGGTTTTAGTTCCACGTGTCCATTTTGTGATTGAAATAAACGAAGGGTTACGAAAACGATCGTGAAAATAAGGTGAATGAGAATTGAAAAGATTAATAATTGGATTTTTAGCAATAACGAAGTTCATTTCATTGAAGATTCGTTCTACAGAAGAAACCTAACAATTCAGAACGAAGGTGAGGAAATTCTAAACTAACAAAACGACATGTCGTACCGCACAGTTAAACACGTGTCATTTGTAGAAACAAGATATAATAAAAGGTTGTGGTGTTTTTTATTTGTGACCAAGTGTTTGATAAATTGTCTGTGAGAGATATTATAAAAAATGAATCCAACTCCAAGGCCATTTCCAACATGGATTACCGGTGCTTTTGTAATATTGGGGGGAATTGCTTCTCTGAATGTGGCTTCTACACTTACACTCAAAGCACTTCACTTTGCGTCTGAGAATAAACGGGTAAAGATTGCAATTCACTTATTGATATTGATGTGCTTTCCTTTCTGGAAATAATTGGTGTAACGAGATGTGTTGTTTGCAGAAAAAAACAGCTTTGCCGTGTAAGAGTTGCAGAGGGAAAGGGTTTTATATATGCAAATTATGCAGCGGGAATTCAACCATAGCTTGGTCTCCAATGTATGATCCTGTTGCAATTAACCCATGTGTTTGTCCTACTTGCGATGGAAACAGGTTAGTTAAGTCTTTTACTTTCATTTGATTATTGGGGGTTCTCTTGTCTTGAAGTTGAATTCAAGGAAATTGTAGTAATTGATAATGGTTTTGTTGCAGGGTACAACGTTGTCTGAATTGTTTGGGAAAAGGGTATGACTAAATTTTGTATCTTATGTATCCTCAATTTAGACTCTTTGATGATTATTTTAGTGCTTATGAGAACTTGAACTTAGTTGTCAATTTTCTCTTCAGATTGAATTGTTATATTCCGACAATAATGGATTAAGAACTAAGTTTCCGCCATTGTAAATCCCGGCTTATCAAATTCACCGCGGAACATGTTAACCTTTTCGCCAGTCTACCGTTCAGTGAATGATAGAACTTATGAGTAGCATTAGCCAATTTCATATTATCTTTCCTGTTTGATCAGATGCAATTTGTTTGTACTGGACTAGTGGCTAACTCGCATTGCCTAGTCCCTCCACCCAAATATGAATATTCAGAAACAGGGCTGTGGTTGTGGGTAGGTAGTTGTTTCAAGATAGTTACTCTTTAGATACCTCAAATTCGCTTCTGGTCGGCTATTTTTGTGTGTAAAATCTGATTGAATCCTAACTCATGACCAACTTTTTTCATCAAGGTGAACTTTTTTGAGTTGCATAAAGAGCAACTATCTTGTTTCAATTACCTTAGACCCACACACATCTCCTACATTGCAATAAGGCACATCTTACTGGCATAATAGAGAAGAAAAAAGAATAGAATTTACCCTAACTTTTCCGAGTAACAACAGAGAGGATTGAGTTTTCCCTTCATGCATATTCAGATGAAAATCATAATTAATTTACCAAGTTGAAAGTATACATGGAACCCTGCAGTTTTAGAGTGGTGATAATCTTGCCTATGTATATACAAGTAATAAGTGATGTAATTATGAAATGGAATTTGGTCTAGTAACCAACAATAACCAAACACTGAACAAAAGTTGAACCGGCTTATTGAGATATTCCGTGAGGAAAAGACATCTTAAACCTCAAATTAAATCCAGTAGCTCAGACTAACTAGCTAACTTTTTCACGACTTTTGCCACAAGATACACACACAAAAGGGAGTTAAAAGGAATTTGAAACCTATGAAGCTTGTATATGTAGTACGGGTACGTCGATACGCGAATTTTTAAAATTTAGGATACGATAACAAAATATTTATACTAAACTTTATATGCATATAAAATACTTAAAATAATATATGTGATCAAAATAAAAAATGTAAAAGTTTCCGTATAAGTCATATTCTATTTTCATTCATATGTTAGGATATCAACAAATACATCAATAAAAAGAACTCAAAACAGTCTAGAAGTCTTAGTTCAACCGGCAAATGTTGAAATTGCAAAGTCGAACGTCGTGACCTAGGTTCGATCCCGGGACCCCACAGTTGTATGTGAGTTTAATTTCAATGGATTACAAGTTTGTTTAAAGTTTATTTCATTTGTGAAGTATCTTATAGGTACATGTATGTGTCTTACAAGTATCCGATAAAATATATCCGAGAATATCCGCAAGCTTCATAGATAGAATCACAAAGCTCAAGTAAAATTTCAGTCACTGTGTCCGACTTTGCTCTAAAAATTCATATACGGTATGAATGCTTCCTACTTAGTGATTGTTTGATTTTGCGTCAAGTTTATTATTTCCGCATTGCAATGCCAGTTTTGTTGTGATATTACAAAGCTAAATTTTGGAGCTTCACTCCAACTGCAAGTTTAATCTCATCCCAACACTAAAACAAGCATAGCAATGTAGGATTATAAACTCTTTTATAAATTGAGATCCTCTCTGAAATAAAGATATAAAAACAAAAATTTGAGTCCTCCAATTCATTCTTTATGTCCAAAGAACCAACAACCATTTTGCAGTCCTTTCCTCAGAAAATAAAAGAAGAAGAAAAACATTTTGCAGTCCTTTTTTAAGTATTGGTTTGCTCAAAAGGGGCACTTATCGGCTTGATTCAAGACATCTATAAATGAGTTGATCTACCATTTTCAAATATCTTTTTCTTGTGAATCTCTTTTCTCAACCACCACACTTCTCAAAGGTTCTTGATTTGTCCGAATTTTAGAATCTGAACATGTAGAAAAAGGCCAAGAGTCTTTGAGAAGTATGAGGGTGGAAAAAGAAAGAGCAGTCCTTTCTCATACTACACAATTGGGTCTTTGATCATTCTATTTTGGTCCATTGGGTCTTTACTTTGCTCCTTCAGACATGCATCCTAGGATGAAAATTGATCTTCTCCATTTTAAAATTGTTCAATGTGAGTTAATTCTTGCTCGATTTTTTTCAACGTGAGTTAACTCACACAAACACATTTTAATGTGAGTTAACTCTTGCTCTATCGCCTAATTAAGAAGCATATCTATCATCATTAATTCATATTTAATCATTCATTTGTATTTCCTTTGGATTAAATGAAATGAATGGATGGTATTTGGTGTCAAACTAATTTTGACACCGTAGTGTCATATACACACACATGTATACATGTGTATATAAAGTTTAATTTGAAAAAAGTATTTTTTTAGGAGAATTTAAAAAAAAAGGTTATGCTAATAAGTGTCTTTTGCCCTAAAGACACTTATTAAGGAAATAACAAATACATCATCCGTTTTAAAATACATGTCCATTTTGGAGAAATTGTAGTAA
Source organism: Medicago arabica (assembly GCA_946800305.1). Taxonomy (NCBI): domain Eukaryota; kingdom Viridiplantae; phylum Streptophyta; class Magnoliopsida; order Fabales; family Fabaceae; genus Medicago; species Medicago arabica. The sequence continues at coordinate 52,468,693 of OX326968.1, forward strand.
CCAAGAAACCAAATATATTTTGTTATTTTTGATGAAATTATGTGGGTGTTTTATATAATAACCTTAATCATTTATTATTTCATTTTATTTTTTTCTCTCTACAATGAATACGTAAGGGTATTATTGACAAAACAATAATTAATGTTGCATTGAAACTTAAAAGTGACAAGTATTGTGAAACAAAATTATTCTTCAAAATGGACAAATATTATGAAACGGAGGGAATAGTAGGTTGACATTGAAATCAACAATTTTTGACTTTTAAAAAATTAAATTCACAACTTTTCATCATTTCCCAATACATTTTTTCTATTTTAATTCTCTTAATCAATGTTTTAAGGGTGCTCTTTAGCATTTTCCTTTAAAAAAGTATTGTGTTGCCAAAGGAAAATGGGTACATAAAATGTTCTATCAAAATTGATAGACATATATCCTCTTTAATTATGATATAGGTTTAAATTTTAAAAATAAAAAACTAAAAGCATAAGTTTGTCCAAGCAAAGTGCTAGTCAAGATGATAGTTACTGCTAGTTATTTTTTGGAGTTTCCTTTATATTTTGGTATAAATATCAATCATATACCAAACAATTTATCAAATCTATTACATTATTTGTTTCTTTCACTTCTATTTTTCTTAGATTTTTGCTTAAAATTATCAGCAAAAAAAGAGTCATCCCTCAGGTATCTCTTTGAGATATTTTTCTATGTAATTTCCAGCTTAACATTGTGCAGGGAACCAACTACCAATTATGTTCAGGCTGGCATCGAATATATGTGCTTGCCTAAGTGCTTTTTAAAATTCCTCTATTTCATTAATTGAAAATGGTATTGATATGTAGGAAAGTAGGAAACCATATGATAAAAACATTTGTTATATGAAATTTAAAATCATTTTAATACAAAAAAAAAACAAGAAAACACAATACTAGTAGTGTATGGACCCCATGAACAGAAGCTGCTATGCCCATGATGTTATGTCCCAGGCAACAACATATCTAGATCGCATAAGAGTGCCACTGCTGGTTTCCCGGTATATGCATCCGTACGTGTCCTCCTACACTTCGTCCACTTTTCACTGAAATTAATGCTTCCGAATATTCTGAATTTTTTAATAAATTGTTTTTAGGTTCAAATTCATAATTCAATTCTACTTATATTCTTAAATTAGAATGCTCCGGTAGCACTTGTTAACAATACTAGCCAGATTAGCATGCTTTGTTCAGTGTATTGGTGCGAATTATGGAAGGTGGAGTGGAACTCTGTGACTCTCTGCACTGTGAAAAATGTTAAAAGTTGCTAGTTTCAGTGTCCTCTATGTTTGCTCTTATCCTCTTTCCATTTATTAGTGTTTGAAAATTAACCACATGGAGACATTCTACCTATACATTATCAATATTGCTGACATTGGTAGATTTCAATTTAAAATTCAGATCTTCAAAGTTCAAATGTTAGAGTACTATTGATGATGACTTCATCTAAAATTTCTTGAAAACGAAAGAAAACAAAATAGGTCATCTCTAGAGACCTTTTATTTTTCCTTTTACGGGTTGGTTGTTGGAATGTATTTTTTTTTTTAAACATCTGGTTTTCAGAAAAAATGGACTTTTTATCCAGAGTTTGATCGAAATGTAAATAAATTTTGATTAATAATTGTTCCTCTCAAAAATTAAACTCAAATTCTCCTAAACCATCTATCTTTGATGGAGCTCATTAACTACATACTTAAGCTCAACTGTTTGGTTAATTGTTAGAATATTTTAACCGTAAACCAAAATCGAAGATACAAAACATATCATGTCATACAACTAAACATTGATTTTTAACGTGTACTTGTTATGGTTGGATCCATTGCCTTTTTCACATTGAGAGGAAAAGTTGTGAGAAGTGTACCACCCTCTTACTGAGAGGAGACATTGATTCTTGGTTATATAATTTCATTCAATTTGAATGTCATTTATGACATAAAATTGTGTTGTCCAAACACATATTTAGTTTGCTTAGTGCACAAAACTCTAACCAGATGGGGTGTGAGGAGGATACATGTACCTAGTCTTATTTCTACAAGTAAAAAGATCAACTTAAGATTGAAATCATCGCCTCAAAATAATGAGGCATCAACATTAAGGTTTCCTTTTTAGATATTTTACTTTTTCAAAGAAAAAAAAATCCATTTTTTTAGGATTCTTTTCCTTTTAGCATGCAAACAAATAAGTCATCATATAAAGGTTGGTCATTGGATGGCACTTTTGAGTGTTTGGGGGAGAAGAATGTTATGGGGCAAGTGATGGAGCTTTGTGTCTTCCTATATATTTGCCACTCTGCATAGGTGCAATTTATGCAGGGTATGTTACCAGAAATAGTAACCAAAAATGTACACGACAAGATCTTGAGGATAAATGTCAAGAAATGAAAAACAAAAATAAGAAATTATTCATGTAAATTCTGAAACATACATAACCAATAAAATGATTAGAATTATTGCCTTGTATCAATAGTAGAAAGCAGGAATTCAAACAGTGATGTGTGGAATCACACAAAATCTATCAAATGGAAAATAAGATATGGTAATTTGGCCAAGGTCGATCTTCACATTTTTTGCATGAATGAATTTAATTTTCTGTTATGGTTGTTGTGATCCATGGTACTAATAATTTAATGGGGGAAAAGAAAAGGGCCCTGCTTATGGGTCCACAAGATCAACATCATGAAATGGGATACGTGACAGCTAGTCTATGGACAATGTGGGGAATGAGGATGTCTTTGTTGACTGATGTATAAAGTTAATTTGGAAAGTGAGGCCAATGATGTCTTCTTGCCTTTGCAATTTATACATTATTTGTTTGTTTTTTGAGAGGATGCCTTTGCAAATTTTGAGGTACGTGAAGATAATTAAAATGCAAACATTAAGCTTAAAAAATTTACAAGGATTATAATCCTAAAATAAGATAAATTTTAAGGCACCCACTTGGGTTGATTTAGTGCGTTTGAGACTTGGGAGTGTGCTTCTTCTCAATGTCTCAAATTTGATTTCCTTTAGCGTCAATTTGGGTGGACTAATTTAACTTTTTAAAATAAAAAGATAAATTTTAAGGTATACAATTGAGATAAATTTTATATCATGTATAAATTATATTTTATTATTGAATTAATAAAACTCATTATTAAATCAAATGAGATATAATGAGACTTATTTATCTAATGAATAAAAAAGTCACTTATACATGATACGAGACTATTTTACTTACGAACATCAAACAAATTGCCCTAATACTAGTATTAAAGTTTAACTTGGAGATTATTCATTATAAGAAGAAGAAAAATTAAAACAACATAAAAATCAATAAAACTAGGAGAATGCTAACTAGTGCCAAAGAGAGATGGTTGAGAATCTAAAACAAGTCATTTTTAATGAAAATATGTGTAATCATTACTTTATCAAAAATAACATCTTATATTTTCAAGACAATATTTCTATTTGTAGATTTCTTAACCATTGTCCTGAAAGCATTGGTTAGCAAAACTCATAAAATTGCTGTAACTTTTCAATTTTTTTGCCAAATATACTACACTCATAAAAAGCTTAGAAACACTAAATGCCATACAAACATTTAAACGAGGATAAAATAGTCTTTCAAGCATAAACACATCTTAAAAGTTGCGACTCTTTCTTATAAACATGACAAAAAAAAAATCTCCAAATATTTCTTATAATAAAAGAGTAGAGATAATAATAAATTAAAAAAAAATGATCTTCTCACTTATTTATTTTTTTTAAAGGAAAAAAAAAGTGAGAAAATATATATATATATATATATATATATATATATATATATATATATGATGTTTAACATCAACCTTTTTCATTTAATGTGAGATTATAACTCACATACCAACACAAGAATTTATTTAAAGAAAGCATCGAAATTTAAAAATGCCGATAGAAATACTTGCGTATTCTCCACTAACAAAATCTGTACATCATCAATAAATTCAAGCTAACATAGTTGAGAGATGTGAGCTGAAATATTGAATTCTTACCAATAAATCAACATATTGGCACTAGAGACAAATGCACCTATAAACAACGGCGTCGTATGCCCCCGGTAGCTCTTTCTTTAAAAGAATTAATACTTCACCAATTTCACTTTTAAGTTTTATGCCACTAAATGTTAAATGTTGTCTCCACAAAAATGTACTATTAAATAAGTTTATTTGTAAAGAATCAAATATAGAATTAAATAAAAGATCGATTGTTTTTTTTTTTTACCCAAAGAAAGATTAATTGTTTGAACACATGCATAGCGATCTTTTCGTATTAAAATACCAAATGGCTAATTCATGGGCTTTTCTTTCAACATGTTTAATTCAAGGCCAAGCTCTAGCTAGAATTATTTATATTTAAAAAAAAGAAAAGAATCATGAACAAATATATAAGTAATTAAGTTAATCAGCATTAGCATAAGTATATATATAAAGATATTTCCGTATTTATGAAGTGGGGGGAGGCTGTGGACCAAAGGAAGCAGTACCAAACTTAGGTCCCCTATAAGGAAAAATGGTTCATCACATGCATGTCAAGAATACCATAAATTATAAGATGACTAATATATATAAATGCTGCACTGTATTTCTAATAAGTAATAACTACTACAATCATATGCGGTGTGAATTCAATATGGGGCACGGGTTATTCGTGTATCTTCATTCATCCTTGGTATATTTTCCTTTCACGTAGTAATGGCTTTTTGGTGGCAACTTATTGCTTTGTAATTTCTTGTGCTGAAAGTTGGATAAGAAAAACATAATCAATATAATACTATCCTCAAAAAGAATAATCATCCATGGCAGAGTTTACAATGTTGTATGTTGCATGCTTCTTATGCTTTCTGCTTTGTTATTCGGGAAAAACATTCTTCATGATAGAAAAGAGCGGTTGCTTTTGACCATCTACATTTTACGGGCTCTTTTTATATTACAATCGTGTTGGGTTATGCTCTAATTATATGCCAAGTTTCCTTTTCCACCCCTACAATCATATTGGAAGTATACGTATTTATGATTAAAAAAACACAATTTATTTTTGTTCCTTGTTAGAATTCAAATGTGATAGTTCATGTGAGTTTAACTCAGTTGATAGAATTATTGCATTATATATGTAATGGTTGGAGTTTGGACCCTGAACATATGGATGATTGCTTTCATAACATTTAACGAGTATGTGTATTTTTATATTAAGCTACCTCTAATAATATATAATTGGCTACCCCAAGTTTTATTTTAGCTGGAATATTTTTTTTTTTACTTTACTTAATTACTTTCCAATCGAACTCTAAATTACCTGATCTTGTCTTGTAGGAATCGGAAAGTGAACACAAAAATTCAATAAAAATATGACAACAACAACGACAATCTATCACTTCCAATAAAAAAATTCTACACTATTTATAATTTAACGACATTTTATTAACCCTTTATTATTGTAAAAACAAACTCTTTGTTAACACTTTGTTTTTTTTATATAGCTAGAAAATAAGTAATTAGTAAATTATAACCTTTTATTAGCCCTTTATAATTCGTTCTCATTGTTTAAGTGTATTTTTTAAGTACATTTTATATATGTAGCAGTTATTGTGATTTTTTTCGGCTTATTGGTTAAATTTACTATTAGTATTAAAAAATATTATATTTTTTATTATTTAGCCACCTCATAAAAATATTGCTATCTTCGCCGCTGCCCGGACACCCCACTTATTTATTCACTTTATGAGTAAATCTCTATCTACTAGGATACTTAACAAAAAAAAATCAAATGTGAGTGAATAGTCACATATCGACTGAGAATATAGAGAATATTTTAAATATATAAGAGAAATGATTCATATTTCCACAATCTAAATAAGGTTTCGAGTTTTGAGTCTATGTGACATTATGGTTTCTTAAAGATCTTGAACGTTTAACTTATTGTTGTTCATGACGCTTCCTGGACTTCCCGACAAGTAGTATCGAGGCCTTAGTTTGGATTGGTGCAGGAACCAAAGTTAGACCCAAGTGTTAGGATAAATTGTAGTATGTGAGAGACTCACATTTGAGAAGAAAATTGTTGGGTTCAAGTGTGAGTGGTGAGTCTCACAACGACTACGAATCAGTAAAATGTGGGATGTATACGAGACTTAATTCATATACATACCTAATGATCTTTTAAGGCTTTGAATGGAGATGTGATGTCTTTCTCTCTCTTATGATCCTGAAGCATTTGACTCCTTGTTATTCTTGACGCACTCACACTCCAAAAAAAAAAATTTAGTCGCATTGGAAAATGTCAGTATCTTTTGCCGCATTGTAGTTTTAAAATTCAAATGTTTTATAAAATTTGATTAAAGATATTTAAGAAATTCCCAAAACTATATTGTTTTTTTAGTGTTGTATATTTTGAAGGTTGAATTTAAAATTTTCTAACAAGTTAATTCATAATAAACTTAAAATAGCTATATCGATCAACACGCATGCCTCTCATAAATGTTGTCTCGTAAGGCAAGCTTATACCAATACATTTTTAGAATACTGACAAATATGTTTGTTCAAAGGCTAATAACCTTATGACTAACAAAATGGTTATTGATATTAAAAAAAATGTTGTTGTAAAGGGTCTATAATTTTAGCGAACGCGAGTTCTCCCCCTCGTGTACAATTTTTTGGGTTCTTATTTTTATATTTATCATTGTTATGTTAAAATTTAATGTTTCATGACTTTTAAATCATTATTAATATTTTACAACACTATAGATATAGACACCATCAAAAGAATATGATCAATCTCACCGGTGTCCCTTTTTATCTTCTAAGAATCCATCGGTCATATTGTTGTGTCTATTCATGATCCATTCATTGATAGGTCGCCCATGCAACATATGTTTTATGACGATTTTAAAGTAACCTTGATGAAACCTCGAGTTTACAACTTACAATACTTTTAGCTTTGTTATTCCGTAAACTTTATTATCACGACTATATTTGAGGTGGATAATCATCAAATTTGTAAAATAATGCACGAGATGATAGAGATGCCTCAACAACCATCGTATGTGTAAGAATTATTACTAATTTGAATAAAATATAATAATTTTCATACCTTCATAAATCGATCAATTTAATGTTATCATAGTTGCAAGATTTGACTTGGTTGATGCTAAGCAAATATGTTCACGAATTGATGACTTAAAAAAAATTGTCTTGTTTGATATCTTTCCACTTCACATTGCCAAAAATTATGTTTTTTAAATATTATCAGGAAAATCATAACATATACTTTTATGGAGTGGACAAAACTTTTTTTTCTTATAAATTATTTATTCGGTAGTACAAAAATTATAATGGAACACTGACATACAATTTACTTATATGTGCAACTTAAAAAATATCTAAAATTTCATTGTTGTTCCTAACACGTATATTTGTATATACACTTACATAAATTCAATTAGATACAATCATTAAATTTTTTGATGTTCAAACTTAAAATTTCTGATCGTGGTAAGTACATCATGTAATATTCTCAAGATCATGGTTGACATCCCTTAAAGAACAAACTTAAGGTGAGGTATAAAATAAATAATTTTTGATCGGCTTCTCGTATTTTTTTTCTTCTTATACTATATACATAACTTCATATAATTATTTTTTTCACTTACCATGATGTTGCACACATGAGCTTATATAACTTTTTATTGAATGAAATACAATGTGTTAGTGACATTTTAAGAAGAAAAAAAAATTTGATGTGTTTTTTACGGTACTGGTTATATTGTTCCACCTGTCAACTGTTGATTTCTGAAATGTTAGTTTTGTTTCTCAGCAAAAAATCGACATGCAAGCATATTTTTTTGACTTTTCGCATCTTTCATATTTCTTTGTTAAAAATATCACAAAATTTCAAGCAGAGTTACATTACTTCACATCACATTCTGGTTCCACTACTTCAATCCAACAAATCATCTCCCCGCACATGTTTCTATGTTGAGTCATAGATTCAATGCCGTCTTCCATCCTCCACTTGTTCATTCATTAATAGGTTGCCCACGCATCCTATTTTTTTTTTTTTTTTTTTGTGTGTGTGATTTTAAGGTATGTTGATACATTGAAGTTACAACATATAATATTTTAGCATTGTTATAATATAATTTCATTATAACCACTATATTTGAGATATATAATCATCAAATTATGAAGGTGCTAAAGATTATACAACAATAAGTCCAATAACATCAACCAACATTGTATGTGCAAGAATTATTACTAATTTGAATCAAAAATAATTGTCCTACTTTCATAAATCTATCATTTTAATGTTATTGTAGTTGTAAAATTTGACCTGATTGATGCTAATAAACAATATTTTTTTTAATTATTGAGAAGCCACTTATGTATTGTTTGATAGCTTTCCATTCTATATTGTGCCGAAAATTATGTTTTCTAAATATTATTTGGAACATCACAACATATACTCTATAAATTGATTTGTTTGATAGAACAAAAATTATAATGGAACTAACATCCATTTAGCTTATATGCGCAACTTCAAAAATATCTAAAATTTCATTGTTGTTCCTAACACATATATTTGTATATACACATACACAGATTCAATTACATACAATTATTCAAAAAAATTCCAATTTTCCTACTGTGTAAATCGAGATAGTGTTGCATCTCAGATGTCAAACACAAGAACTTTTTAATAAATTTCAAAAATGATTAATAGACAGATCTTAAGGATATGTTTCAATTAATGGTAGAATTGTAGTATATGTTTAAAAAATTCTTTACATTTAGTAATCAATAAAATAAGAACTGATGGATTAAACAAACATATTTTATATACCGGTCATATTCAAAATTGCATAAATAAACCTCGAGGGTTTATAGTTCAAGATCTAGAGATCATTGTATGATTAAACTTCAGTAGCAAATAAAAGTAAATAGAACAAATTTATTGATGAAGATCATTTTTATTTTAGGCAGAAGAAAGTAGGTGGGTGGCGTCAGCCTTTGTTGTTCAAGTTTTCTTAAAAAGTAGGATTAATTTTTTGTGTGTGTGTGTGTTTGTTTCTCGTTAGATATATGAGGTACATCTAGCAATAACCGTTAACCATTAGTATTTGATATTAATCTACGGTTCCATTTTTTAATAAAACATTACATTAACCGACATCTTTCTTCCAAAATTAATTTTCCATGATGCACCATGAATGCCTGATGTAGTACTTTTCCATCAAACAAAAGTAAGTATTTTATATCGTCTCCTCAGGGACTAGTGCGATATCAAGGACCGTTCGACACCAAATATCATTTTAAGTTAAAAGAGTAGTTTGTTGTTTGTTTAAGCTAAGTTGACTATTTTGCGAAAATAAAAGTTGAGATTAACAAGGCGTGAAACTTGTTAGGATTAGAGTTCCTTGACCAAACGCCACATATAACCTAATGATCGTATACAAATTCTAGCTTTTCTTTGATATTATCAATGCCACCCTTTAATTAGATATGACAGTTTTACTTTAGACTTGCAAGTACACCCAGAGAACAAATCAAATTTGGATGTACATGCCCAAGCTCTATTTGGTCATTGTGTGTTCGTTTGGGTATCAACTCCTTAGAAATCCAAATCATTTGACAACATTCTCGGTACTTTTTTAAGAAAACATGTAGAAAACATTAAACCAATCTGTATAGGCATCCTTTACATCTTGTGTATGATGTTGCAGGTCAGTAACTTATAGAATTGTGAGATTTTGAAAAAGAAATATCTTTTGCCTAAAACATTTTTTTTTCTTTCAAAATACGAATGTTAGTAATTACTGTTTTTTTGGTGTCAACCTCATAAGATACATAAAGATGATAAAATAATGGTTCTAGTAGTTTATTTTAGAAGGTTTTTTTTAGGTATATTATGTTAGTTACTAAGTAGTTGTTGTGTAAGTAGTTATTGTATAACTGTTGTAGTTATCTTATTGTGTCTATGTATTAGTATATATAATGATCGTACTGCCTTGTTACAAGCACGGATGAAAAATAATTGATTCCGCCTTCTAAATTTTTTAGTTTCTCCCTCTAAATTTTGAGTCTGGCCCTACTTGAATTGGGTCATATCATTTGATGTTTTTAGTATCGTTCTCGCTAATTTAAGGTTAGACATTATGATTTCAATTATGAAAATGCTTATTGGTGGGTGCTTTACACCGGGCAATACTTTTGGATGAACAACATACAAGAGGTTGTACAATTGCAAGAAGCAGTGTCGGTCCTCTACGGACGTGCTCTACGTTGGTGGGTATGGTGGTTTGAACGTCATCCTAAAGCAACCTGAGAAACACATTGTATTTTTGTGGCATTTTAAACTGTAATTGAGACACCTTATACCATTAATGGATGAGAAAAGAAAGTCGGTTAATGAACCGTGTTCAAATCTACAAAAGACAACTTCTTCCATTAACGATTTTATTGCCAAACCTCCTTCCAACGACAAAGGTTTTCATGATGATGATGCCGATTTTGCCATTTCACGAAAACCACTACTAAAACCTCAAGATCCAAGTTTACGGAAAATGATTATTCGATTCAATTTCCAAATTAAATAGATTTCTAATTTCGCTGATCAACCATTCAAAAAGGAAAATGTATATAATTTATTCAATTGTTATCATTTTTATGTCTAATGGGATTTTCAACGGTGTTGATATAAGGAGGTTGCAATTATCTCTTCCAAGAGGAACCAAAATTTACTCCACAATTTTTGGAGTGGCTTATTTTGGTGCCCAATATTACAATTGTGTAAATATTTGGCCGCTGTCATTATTTCTTCAACAACAACAACGAGAATTGGAAACATGCTAGTTCAAACATTGAGATTCTAGACAAAAGTCTTTCAATGAACGCTATTTACAACCTAGAGGACAATATTGATATTCAAGGGGTGAGTTATGTGTTAGGATACTCAACCATGATAAAACAATGGTCTTGATAGTTTATTTCAGAAGAGTTTTTTAGGTATATTATTATATTAGTTTTTTGTAGGAAGGTATATTATTACATTTAGTTATTATTAAGTAACTACTGTGTATTTTTTTATAGTAGTTATTATGTATTGTTGTAGTTATCCTATTATGTGTATGTATTAGTATATATAATGCTTGTATTAACTCATTACGAACGTGAATGAAAAATAATCAACTTTTCTTTTTGAATTATCTAGTTTTCGGTTCTATTCTTTGGATTAGATCATGTCACAACCCTCCTTGTCCACGAGAAAGAATTTGATGATGGAGAGTTAAGTCGAAAGGTAAGTAAAGTATGTTCAAGAATTGTTCCATCTATAAATTGAATTTGAATTCTCCCACAATTTCTTATTTGATGGTACTATTAAGCATTTGAGTCTAATCACTTGATTTATTAGTAATTAATTACTCTCTTCATACATAATTATAAACGAAAATAATTAATTACATACTAATTAAGAGTTATAGTTAACTTTTCTTTTTCTTTATTTAAATAGTTTTCTTTTGCATATCAATTATCCAAAACCAATCACTTTTAAGGCAATTCCTTAAATGCAACCATGCAAAGTACAATTCATATACATCATATTTATTTGAGGCTCTAATAAAGCCAGCGTCATTTCCCCTTTTAATTTCCTTCTTTTTTAAATAGAACACTTTTTCCCCCTTTGTTTTCTTTATTTTTTGAATAAGAATACTAAAATGAAAAATACTACGTAACTCAAGACATAAGAGAAGTTACTTACAATAATTACTACCATAATTAACTACAAAAACAAACTACTATATTATACATATAACATAGTATTATATAGTAGAGTGTTATCATGAATTAAAAAAGAAATTAGAATAGAAGAGTTTATGGGCATTATTCCTTTTTGAAATAACTTTAGAGAGAACAAAACGTAGTGGGTTCGTCAGCATATGGCCTGAGACTGAGCTAATATATAGCATGCCTCAACTAAAAGAACATCACCAATAAAGCTTTTTAGTTACAATACCTTTTGGTCGTCACATTTTATACAATCCTACGAAACAAGAACGTGAGCTTGATCCCAAAATATGCCCCGATACCCTCTTCCCACCACTCATTCCCTAAAAATATTTAAAATCCATCCAATTTGAAATTAGGAAAAAATAATTGAATGACTCGTATAAAATCTAAAGATTCACTAATTCAATCCTAAATGTTGCCTACCATATAAAATATCAAATTTTAAAGAATCTTTAACTATTCTGCTTTTGACATTTTTTCTAGGATGAACATGTTAGGCCTTGTAGCCTCTCATTCAGTAAAAGATTCCTACTCTTAATATATTAATTTATCATATACTGATATACATTATATATTATAATATTTATTTGACTAGAATCATATATTATGTCAAATTTTCCGTGAACGTTATTAAAAGGAAACGAACAAGAATGGCCAAATCAAAGGTGTATATAAAATTGATTAAAATTCAATACGTTGCTTTTATCGCTGAAATATGGGCTTTAACTGTTTCATTACTGTATATTAATTTGATTAATCAATATAAGTAACATGGCATTGAATCAAACTAAATTTAAAATGCAATCCTTTGTAACTTTGTATAATATGATATGTAGCTCATATGAATGAGTGTTAAGAAGGAGATTAGGGTTCTCATCAAAACAATAAAAAATAAAAAAAAGGAGATTACGGTTCGACCAACACACCCTAACAAATTAAAATCAACCATATGTACTTCATCAATTATGTCAAACATAAAATTCAGAAAAAAATGTTTATCGGTTGTGCCTAGAATTTACCTTTCTAAATATTTAAATGCATATCATTTTCACCGAATAAAAATATGAATGATTGGAGAAATTCTTGTGTGGTCACAAAATTTTTGGTTGCACCGAAAAAGGTAAAAAGAAAAAAGAATAATGTATATTTTTCAAATAATTAAATGATATGTAATTTTATGTATGTATATGCCTTGCTCGTCTCCATTCATATTACACCTGTGCAACATTTTATTTTACATGTACCTCTCTTTATATCACAAATTAATGACATTTATCATTTTTATTTTCCTTCTCTCGGAAAGTATATACATCCGTAGTATACACCAAACATTTGCCTTTGAAAATATTGTTATCGTTACACGTCACACATGTGCTAGTTACCAAAGCCATCAAAACCAGCATATAAAATCACACTAACCCAATGTGAAGCCCACAAACAAGTAATAACAACAAAAAACTCTCTCACTCATACGTACATGTTACCTAGCACTTACCATGGCTACCATCACCAAACCTTACATAGATATTGAACCTGACTACGACAGCAGCTCCTCATCCATCACCGTACCTGAATCAACTCGGAGCTGGATGAGCAACCTCAGCTTCGGAAGCCGCCGTCGACGAAGCTCCGTCTCGGTTTCTTCCACCACCACATACACCTCTTCAATACTCGGTTCCAACGCTAAGCCTCATAAGGCAAACCAAGTTGCATGGGAGGCTATGAGTCGACTCCGGCTTGACCAAGGTCGAGTCGGACTCGACCACTTCCGCCTCCTTAAGCGGCTCGGAAGCGGCGATATAGGGAATGTTTATCTTTGTCAGATAAGAAACCCTGTGGTTGGTTTGCCTCAGTGTTTCTATGCTATGAAAGTTGTTGATAGAGAAGCACTTGCTATAAGGAAGAAGCTGCAAAGAGCAGAGATGGAGAAGGAGATTTTGGGGATGCTTGATCATCCATTTTTGCCTACTTTGTATACTGATTTTGATGCTTCTCATTACTCTTGTTTGGTTATGGAGTTTTGTCCTGGTGGTGATTTGTATGCTTGTCGCCAACGCCAGCCTGGGAAGCGCTTTTCATTATCATCCTCTAAGTAAGTTCATGTTTTTTTACTCAAATCTTATACATAGGTGCTTATATAAACTATTTATGTAGTAAAAGTAAAAAAAAATTCTGCATATAATTTATACTATTTTTTCATATACTATATATATATATATATATTAAAGAGCGTAGGGAAATAAAATAAAAATAGTTAGTTTATGTCTTGTCATAAGGACTCTCAAATAGTTTTACTATGTTGTTTTCAAATGGGTGTTTCTGGGACTTTTGTCTCTTGTATGGTTCACTAGGCCCTACTCGATTCTAACATGATTTCTCTTGATAGACATAATTTATGTAGTAGTGCTTAATCTTTTGAACTATTTAACACCATAATAGGTACAAAGCTTTTTTTTTTTCAATTTTTTTAATGTTCTTGCATTAATTCTTTGAACTGTAATTTGAACTCATAATTTATGAAAAAACATAATTATAGAAGGCCTTTTATAATTATGTTTTTTTATGGTTGTAAACTAGTAATAACTAATAATTAGGTTTGTAATTAACTTTGGATGAAAATGGCTTCTTATAATTATGGTTGTAAACTATAATTAGTTTGATTATTAATATAATAAAATAATAATTATAATTATGTGAAGATATTAACCAATTAAGAACAGGTTTTATGCAGCTGAAACACTATTGGCACTAGAATATCTACACATGATGGGAATAGTATACAGAGATTTAAAGCCAGAGAATGTTTTAGTAAGAGAAGATGGACACATAATGCTTTCAGATTTTGATCTTTCACTCAAATGTGACGTTGTTCCAAAGCTCTTAAGAAGCAAAACAAGATTAGAACGAAGTATCAAAACTACTACAATGAGATGTTCAACACCTTCTTGCATTTCCCCCATGCAACCAGTTCTGTCATGTTTCTTGTCTTCATCAACAAAGAAAAAGAAAACAAAACTTGAAACTGTTATTAGAGAAAATGTTCAAGAAGAGTTTGAGGTTGATCTTGATCCTGATTTTGTAGCTGAACCAATTGAAGCTAGATCAAAATCATTTGTGGGGACACATGAATATTTAGCACCAGAAGTTATATTAGGACAAGGACATGGAAGTGCAGTGGATTGGTGGACATTTGGTGTTTTTTTATATGAAATGTTATATGGAAGAACACCATTTAAAGGTGAGAACAATGAGAAAACATTGGTTAACATTCTTAAGCAACCTTTGACTTTTCCTAGGATTGGTGTTAGTAGTAATTATGAGTTTGAAGAGATGGTGAAAGTTCAAGATCTTATTAGTAAATTGTTGGTAAAGAATCCAAGTAAGAGAATTGGAAGTTGTTTGGGTTCTGTTGAGATTAAAAGACATGAGTTTTTTAAGGGTGTTAATTGGGCTTTGATTAGGTCAGTTAGACCCCCTGAGGTTCCTAGTGATAAGAATAAGATTAGGAATAGAGTTTTGGTGCCAAAATTAAGCAAGAAAGATAGAGATCAACCATTTCAGCTTAAACATCAATTTGATTACTTCTAAGTATATGTTTGGATTGTCGGAGTTTGATAAAAATTATGTCGTGCCATTGATTTTAAGTGGAGCTTCAATAACATCATGGTATCACGATAATTTTGTCGAATACACTTATGTTCTAATCGTAGAATGTAATTACAATAGTTTAGGGAAAACATTTTGTGTTTTCCATAAAAGAAAGTAAGGCTTCTTTCTCCCCTTGCTTTCTGATTTATGTCTTATTTTATTTTTTGTATCATGAGATAAAGAGTTATAAATTGATGTATGATGACCAAGGTACTATGCATTGAACTAAGTTATTTTGTTCATTATTATAATACGAATTAATCTTACTATATGATAATTATCGGTAGTTGAGGATTTGTAGGTGTAAAAAAGTAGGATACCATAATTGTTCTAATGTGATTTTCATGAAAGCTTATGAAATCATGTGAGGACAATAATTACAGTCTTCAATATTGATGAGAAAATATTGAAGGGAAAATCACCTTTTATTTTAACAATAACGTATGGTTTCTTTTATATGCGCATTCACATGTCCTTTTCACCGAATGAAGAAAAGAAAGAAAAAGGAACTGTCTTCTGTGGGCTCTTTCTTCTCATCCTTTTCCATGAATTGTAAATTACGGTGATTATGATCCATTATCCATTATATACATATGGTTTTTTTGTTGGCAGAATTTACACATGGCTTTAAAATAATTAAAACAAAAGATTGAGTTTTATTTATAAATACTCATGTCAGATCAAAGTAAAAATAATAAAGCAAAAAAAGTTGAAAACATTAATTTTCAAAAGAGTGTGGCTCATTTGAAGCAACAAAGAAACTTCATTCAGTCCTTGCAAAATATACACCTTTAAAGTGCAACATAAACATTCAAATAGAGAATAGAGAATAGTCTATAAAATCAACAAAGTATTAAATAGACGTCATTTTTCACCGTTTCTTTTTAACAGTAAGAGTTTGACCATATAACTTCAATCGACGACTGATGGTTGCACATTGACAATTAATGTCACCTAATAACAACAATAATTTCTAATATTCTTCTATTCTTTTTATATAAAAAGTAGCCATTCTTTCCCAAATCAAGGGTAATGAATGTTGGAGTTATTATAAAATGGGGGAGATTAGATTTAGTAACTGTAATGATGAGGTGAGAGTGGGAACAAAATTAAAGGAGCATAGAGTGTGTGGACCATTTTGAATATGCAGTGAACAAAATGGGTGGAATAATTGAAATCTTAACCTCTAGTAAACAAAAGGAAACCAATCAAAATTCTCAAGAGGAATCATTTTCTTACCTAAAGTATTACTATGAATCAGTGCATATGGATGACAACACAAAACTCTGGTTCTCTCTCTTCCACAGCAGCCCAAATAACAATGAACATTCATTAGGCTTCCTGCTGGGATCCTTTATCTCTTTGTGCCTGCCTTCTGGTCAAAACAAAGAGGTCATTTTCCCTATTTCCAATAATCCTTTCATTTTCACATGGTGATGACAACAGAATATTACACAATAGTACACTATCAACTTAACTATTCTACTACATGATTGATCGAATAACTGATTGTAATTTTCATTGTAATTAGGTTTTTTTGACTCGCTTCAAGATTTAGATAATTTGAGTTCACTATAAAACTAATCCTTAAGCAGTAACGAGGCATACTAGGTTGGACTGCCTTCAAAATAGACGACTCTAGAAAAAATTAAACTTAAACCTTGTATAGAAATAGAGTTGGGTTACATACTCTCTCTATAAAAGAATTTAAAATATGAGAATAAATTGGGAGTACAAAAATTCATCATCACATATGTATATATGTAAGCAAGTATGAATTTAAATATGAAAATGACGGTGGATTTCTCCCTCCACAAAGGAGAGATTCCTAATTAATTTGTTAACCACATATCCATTGCTAATTAAGGGGTAACTTTTTTGTGATATATCTCTAAAAGGAAAACAGCATAAGTCACCATTTAGATTTGTTTGTAACCTGATGGAGTACAGCATTAATTTAATGGATGGACAAAGTATATATCAGCTTTAATCATGTCATCTTGTCATACATACATTTCTTTAAACATGAATATGAGCTGTAAGATCAAGGTGTACATATATATGTGCCTAAATAGTCAAGTACTCAGATAACTTTTTTCATTTTCTTTTTTGCTTTTGTTTTCATTTAGAGATGTCTTGCGGTGATGTGTGTGAAAGTTTATGGGACTGGTTGTTTCAGTGATAACATTGTCGAGGTCGAATATACTTTATGTTTATGCTTGTACAATGTTGATGCTTGTTAACAGCATAATAATATATACAGGTCATCATGTTATATTTGTTTTTCCAATAGCATCCATTTATCCCTTATCATATAGCTATGATCGATATTCTTTTCCTTCATCTTTATTTTCTATTTTTTTTAACAAGCAAAAATGTCACACACACACCACTAAAACGGTTTCTCCTAACTCAAGATGTGTAAGAGAAACACTAGAGTTTTGCACCAAATCACAAACATAATAAATGAAAAAAACTACAAGATTATGCGCAACCATTAAAGGGTGCAACCGTCAATAATGAAAATCAAAAGTTAAATAAGGATTATTAGCTTTCAACTATCGGAAGGACAATAATTTGACTCTATCCACTAGTTGACCAATTGTCTCATCCTTATTTTTAAAGCAACAATTTTTTTCTTCTTCTCACAAGATACTAAACAACATTCATCCTATTCCGTGTTTTTTTTGAATCAACAAATATTATTAAACGCCATCCCCGCAAGATGCAAGGTATGGACAGAACAAATATACAAATGGTGCTGCATATAGACGGTACACCATAACCACCAAATGAAGTCCCTGAAGATAAACCCACCAAAACACAACACCACCTAAGATGGACACCTTAACAAAAACAAAACACTGTAAACACAGTATCCACAACCACCCAACGCCACTACTCACCCCCAAATAACACCCATCAAAATAAAACTCCCAGATTTCAACACCCAAAGTCCAAATTGAGTCACATTCGAAGAGCTCCTAACCGAATGAGCAAACAACTTCCACAACCTATCGACCACCGATCCACCGAAAGAGCACAAAACAAAAGCCCAAAAACCAACTTAAGCCAAAGAGCTGACTCCCGATCTCGAATCAAAAGTGATTGGCCCACTAGACTTTAGAACCAAATCAGCAGGGCACCCCTCGCCCCCGGTACACCAGAGAACCCCATATCAAGTCAAACATAATTACAACTAGACACCAACTCCCGATCTCGAAGCAAAAATAACCG
Organism: Medicago arabica; assembly: GCA_946800305.1. Taxonomy (NCBI): domain Eukaryota; kingdom Viridiplantae; phylum Streptophyta; class Magnoliopsida; order Fabales; family Fabaceae; genus Medicago; species Medicago arabica. The sequence goes on from OX326968.1 coordinate 52,487,401, forward strand.
GTCCATTGTCGTGCTGATATAGAAAAACCTCCCAAAACACTAAACTACAGGATATGCGAGACATGCTCAAGGGAATCACCGAATAAGTACCAATCCATTGCCTTGCCATCATCCAAATATTACCAAAAAATTCACATCCGAAAAACAAATGATTTATAGATTCTAAATTGCTGCATCCTGCATCACTAACATTTTGATGAATAGTGCCACGATGAACTAAATCATCTTTCATAAGGAGCTTATTCTGAAGAAGTCACCACACGAAAATAGAGACCTTTAAAGGAACTGTTTTGTTACATATAATTCATGCATTTCATGACGAGTAGCTGGTTCCGCCGCTGTTAACATATGATTCACACCGCTGACCATATACTCTTTTTCTTCATCTTAATTGGATATCACGAGTTTCATTAATAAATATTTATGTTTGCTTAGGAATACTAATTAGCAAATTATGCAAGAACATTTGATTAAGACCAGACTAATATTTTAACTAATTAGTTATGCTCGAGCTGTTAATAACTTCAATTAAAGATGATTCTTTCGACTGAGTTTGAATTCTAATTGTGATTTTGACTAGATTTTGCTTACAAAAGTGATTTTGGATTTTTTGTCGTTATAGTTTCTATTCAAATCGTTTCCAAAACTTGTATTTTCATTCTCATTGCATTAAGAGAGAAAAATCTTGATTATTTTAAAGAAAAATTTCAAGCATATTCTTTGACAATCATTGCCATTTTATATCTTCCCTCGTTTTTCATCACATGACCTTGACATATTTGTTATTTCTCAATTAGTATTTTTGTTATATGCAATACCGTGTGAGACAATTAAACTTTGATGGGGGATGGATTTAACTTTGAGAGAATATATGGAATGATACCCCTAATTGCACCCAGCCTTTCAACTTCAAAGAACAAAAAACCTCAACTTTCATCACGTAATAATTACTGGGATAAAAGGTAATCATAAGATGTTGCACAAATTGAGTGAAAAAGCTTAATTATGTTATGTATGTTGGAGCAATTATAGCAATCCAACCCAACTACTATTGATATGATTTGATAGTTCTTTTTCTTTGTTGGATCTCCCTCCTTGTTTAGTTGCGATCTTTCTCAAGGTGAGCAGGTATCACACTTTTCCCCCTGTTTTTCAAACAAACTCAACCCTATACAGTTAATTAAAGATTCAACGGAGATGATATTTTTTCTTAAAAAATGATGTATTATTATGTTATCAAGTGTTTAACTTTTATTTTAAAGATAAAAATAACGTATATTTATCTACCATAACGTCTCAAATAACTTTTTTGTTTTGACACGGTGTCTTAAAAAACTTGTTAGCCCGACGTTTACAATGTAATATATCATATTTTGTGGCTGTGGCTAAAGTATTGACATTCCATTCCAAAGCCAACATTTCAACATGGATAAATTTGATATTGGTTTATAGTCTTTGACATTATAAAGGTCAGATTAAATTAGTTCTTCAAATCTTTCAAAAAATGGTAATTTAATTCTTTAAATAAAAAAATAAAAAAAATCAATTTTATTATATTTTTAAAGTATCTATATTTGTCTTCATGCATTAAGAGATCATTCAATAGAATATGTAAGTCTTTTTATTTTTATTTTAACAAATGTAAGTGTTTTAATTTGGTGAATTTTATAAATATTTTCAAACGAGACATCATGGTGGATAAACTTGAGGACTTAAATTTCCTTAGCACATACAAGCACCATTCAACCTGGATCGTTTAGCTCTAAAACTTACGAGTAATCTAGACTGTTCGTTCTAGATCACCAAATTTCCTTAGCACATACAAGTACCATTCAACGTGAAATTTTGTTCTTTTCTACATCACCAAATTCAAATCACTAAATTGATTGGTGTCTTTTACTTTAGGAAATAAAATTATTAAAAAAAAGAAATTGTGTTTGGACCGGTTGTGTGATTTGATTGGGTTTGGTTTATGTCCCATGATATTTGTACCTTTTTCCTTTTTTTAATAGGGAAATGCTGAAACTTACGAATGAAAGCACGTGTGATTTCCTCGCAGTGTAATTTACCTTTATTTGGTGCATTTTATGTATGAATTTTTCCTAACGTAATTTGATGATTCTTTAAAGGTGTGTGCACTACACAGTTTTCGTTGTGCACAACACGTCGTCAGATGAACTGCAAGATTTGCAAAGATGATGGCGGTGACAAAAACGATGACGGGGTCAGCAACAAAGGTGGTGACGACATCAGCAAAGAATGCGATATCGAAGAAAATGGTGACAACAACACGATAACCGGTGAGATGTTGTTAGTACCATCTTTCCTGCAACTCGCAATGCGATTAGGAGAGAAATCCCAGTGGTGGAGTGTTGGACTTTAGAGCTGCAACCGCGTGCATTCTTGTGTGTTTAGTTCGTAAAGAATAGCGTTACTCTTTAATATGAAGTTGTTAGGTTTTAATTTATTTATTATTAAAAAAATCAGAGTTTTTTTTTTAAATAATTACATGGAAAAAATAATGAAAAAAATGATGATTGCCAAGTCATTGACACTTTAGCATTTTTAAACAAAAAATCAAAAAAAAAAAAAAGGATAAAATTGTGTACATTTTAAATGGTAAAGGATCAAAACGGAAAAAAAAAACTAAAGGATCCAATTGTTATAAATAAATAAGATCAATGACCCATCAAATAATTTTGTCCAGAAAATAAGTCTCTCCATTGAGCGGAAATAAAAAAGTTTAGTCAAAAAGAATCCTCCATAGAAAAGATCTAGGAAAAAGAAAAATTCAAAAAGAGAAGCATAGCATAAGAGAACTCTTTCATCACTGAGTCACCTGAAGAAACATCACTCAAAACATGCACAATGCTTTTAAACTTGATGAAATAGTAAAAACATTGTCCAGTTTTTAGTGAAGCGCCAAGCACATTATCAAATATGACTCTATCAACATCACAAATCACAGCATTCCAAATGCGAACTGCCAAACATATAATAAAAAAGTTAATCAAATCTCATTATATTTAGTACCAACAATGGAGACTGAATAAGCAGAATTTACATGTCCAATCTATGTTGCTATCTTATGCTACATAACTTTACTGTCACTAGTGCAGGCAAATTTAATACGCAGACAAAATTAGGCCTTTCAAATCATCTCATTTAGCATTATTTAACAATTGAAATATGGAAAGTTATCTAATATTCAAAACTAAAGCAAGTTAAGAATGGCAGTAGCATATGATTGGTTATTAGTTAAAAAATACAACAGATAACATAAGTTTTGCAATACTTTTAAAGCAAAAAATGAGGGAGGGGGAATAAAGGGAAAAAAAAAAGGTCAAATATGTTGCGTCTATCAGCTTGCTTACACGAGATTTTAACAAAAGCTTATGCACATTCTAAGCATTACTTTGGTATTTCAAGAGGGGGAAATTTGTCTAAAATTTCAACAAATGTAAACACCACGACGGTAATGCCGATCCATCAAAGTGAACACTAACTACCTCAAATAAACAAAGATTTAGAAGCAAAAATAACAAGATGACACAACATAATTCTTAATTCCTTCAATTTCAATAAGCATGCAGATGATCATTTTCATCATATAGTTTTAAGTCTAGAAAATCCCTTCCCTCCTATTGATATGCTTGAAATCCTAAAATAAACACGGTTACAAAGGTAAAACATGAATAATTTATTTTAGTGGAGAGGACCAATCCTATATTATGACTTCTGAGAAAATAACATGATCAAAGAAAATTAAGGAACTTTAGGGTAAGGACACAAAGAAGTGACGTGCATAGTCGTCGAAAAAATGAAGTGGCGCATGCATATGTAAATACAAGGGACAGCTAAATAAGGTACAAATATTTATGCAGAATAAACCCAATCTTAATCACCTTTGAAATGATTCAGTAAGACAGAAAGAACATAGTAGTTATTAGGGAGAGATACAACTCAGTCAAATATAAGTTGGCGAATTCCATCCCTTAGCACTTTATATAACTTATTGAGAATGTTTGTACTTCTTTCTTAGGTCCAATGAAATATCATCAATAATCATTGTCTTCAAAACAAGTCCTTTTTGCAAAATATACTCAACAAATAATAGCTCATCTGGAAGTCCTTGATATCCTTTAAACTGAATAAAAGTTAGGTGTGATATGATACAATTAGGAACACTTGGTTGTGTAGCCCATCCTGGTAAAGGCGACTCTTCTTGCCGACAACAAAAGATATATGGTAATAAATTGAGGCCTTGTGTAATCTATTTCATAAAAACATTGAATTGATAAATTTCACATCAATAAGTGGTGTACATGAAGCAAAATAAACCATTAAAAAAACATTAGAACTCATCAAACCTTGTCATTTTGAATTATGAGAACTTGAAGCAGATGACATGCCTGAGGCAGACTCAACAGAAAATTGGAGTTGAACCACGGAAGAATGAGTTCCAAATGAATTAAATGGCGGAATTCTGGAAAATGTAGATCAGCGGGGTCACCCAGAAGCCACTGTTTGTTGACAACAACGAGTAGTAAGACATAATATTAGCTTGTAATTAGAAAGCTAATATGTGTGTAAAATGTACATATCCTTTACTCTACTATCCTAGGATTGTTGTTAGCAATATTAGGTATATTGCGGGGTCGATTGTATTCTAAGAGTACACATTTTATCAGTGAAAAACATCAGTCATTTACAATTTGGTACCATATCTATATCCAACTATGATAATAAACTATACCTTTGTTGTTGAGCAACCCAACGATAGATGTTTTATCCTAGAGAGAGCATTGAGGAGCTTGAATAAACATTTGAAGGCCAAAGAATGATCACTCGAGGAAGGAAAAACATCAAGAGACGCTCTCATCACGTTTTGTAAGTTGCTAACATCACCAAATTTGATTTGGGTAAGGTTAAGATAGTGAGCACAAGGTGGACTGTCATACAAGAAAGCACCAACAGAAGCGATATCAACATCGATTTGCAAACTCTTCAACGTCGGTGGGAAACAAATATTGGCGTAATCCTCATAATAAAGGTAAGTATTCAGATTTTCTAGGATAGGGTAGCCAACTAGGAAGGCATTCAATTCAGACATTTCCATACCAGGGAGTTTCAACTTCTTCAGTGATGGTAAACAACGAACCACCTTAGTAAATTGTAGTTTAATATATATATCACCATCGAGGCTGAACTACATGTTAATTGTTAGTATATTTTCATTGTGTCATGTTACATTAGAGTGAAACAATATACGTAATTTTAATAATAGTTATAATAATATTTAAAAAACAAAAATGAATTGAATGTGTTTACCTGAGGGAGAGGAGATTAGTGCAAGCAGAAAGGGCGGTAGGCAGGTAGTAGGCGAAAAATTACAACAATTTCATCGAGTATGAGTTCGAATTCGTTGAGGTGAGGCCCAATGTATCTATTGAACATCTGCAGAATTTGTTATCCACTAGAGATTTAGTACATGAGAGACGCATCTTCCGAATTTGGTAGGGTTTACGGAGAGAAGAAAACATGCAGTTTACAAAAAAGGAAAAAGTTAGGAAGAGCTTAAATCGTTGTTGGTCCATGTCATCTTTGTCAAATTTGTCAAGTTCAAAGGATTCATCAGAAAAGTCGAGAGTCGAGATAGAATGCTTGTTTCAAAGGAGCTTTTGGTTGGAAGGAAAGATAGGATGTGGCTCAGTATACAGTCTGGAAGACTGCTGATATCCTATCTTCTCCTTCTGCTGCTTTCTGCCGTTTGGAGTTCGACTCTGCCATTGTTGATTAGGGCAAGGTTGGTTTCAGTTTAGAAGAATGAGAAAGATAAATCGATCTTCAATTGCTATTTAATTGGTTCGTGCTTCAAATGGAATAAACTCTCTTCATCTTCCTATACCCGCTCTCTCTAAACCCTATACTAAAAAACAAATGAAATTTGTTTTTATTTTTTTATTAAGGTAACACATCAAAAATATAAAAAAAACAATCGAATCTTTCTCACTATTTTTTTTTTTAAATCTTTCTCACATCCTTTTTCACAAAAGTATTTCTTCAAATATTTTTAAAGAATGATAAAATTAGGAGAAAAAAAAAGGTTTAAATATAGAATAAAAAATGATAAAAATAGAGATTACAAATTAAACTGAAAATTCCTTGAGTTCTTTGTTTTTAGGGAAATAATGTTTTAATATTAAAAGGGTATCTTAACAATTTTGTTATCGTTAGGAATCAAACTTGATAGCTTACAACACTCTTAGACACCCTACACGCAACACATGTATTAGAGAAAAAAACGCAGAGACGTTATTTTTTAGGGCTTAAATGTAATTTTGATCCCTCTATTTTAAATTTTTTTAACTTTTGATACCCCATTTTTTAAACCCACTTTTTTTATCCTTCTATTTAAAAAGTCAACTAAATTTTTTGGCCCCCCTTTCCTCTAAATGATATGACATGTTCATTATTGATGTGGCGCCTACATGGCATTATCTACATGTTCAACCATTTAACACCCCATTTCCATCTTTTTTTAATTAAAAATTATATATTACAATTATCATAAAATTTAATAACAAATTAACATTTAAATAAAAAAACTAAATCAAAGAGGAAGAAAATAAAGGATAATATTAAAGCAAATCAAAGAAAGGAGGGAAAAGTTTGATATTTCACTCACTGCAATTTTAGTCATATGCATCAAATTTGTCTTCGTTTTCTGGGAATTGAGATTGCAACGAATGCGAGGCAGAAGAATGAACGATTGGAGAAGAAAGAAGAAGGTAGAACACTGATGACAAAAAACGAAGAAAGGAGGAACAATGAAGATAGAAAGCTAAGAAGGAAGAAGGACATATGTTGTGGAAAAATGAAGAATGAAAATCTCAAATTTGGGGATTTCAAAATTTGAAGATTTTAGATTTTAGGGTTCTTCGTTATCAATTGGGGATTTCATGTTTTTATTCCCCCAATTTGTTTTTATTTAAATATTAATTTGTTATTAAATTTTATGATAATTATAATATATAATTTTTAATAAAAAAAAAGATGGAAATGCGGTGTTAAATGGTTGTATATGTAGATAATGGTTGCCATCTAGAGGAAAGGGGGACCAAAAATTTTAGTTAACTTTTTAAATAGGGGATAAAAAAGGGGGTTTAAAAAAATAAGGTATCAAAAGTTAATAAATTTAAAAATAAAGGAATCAAAATTGCATTTAAACTTTTTTTTTTTATTTCAAAAGAAAACAATCCTACCATGTTTAAGAACTTTCGACTCATTGGTCTTTGTAATGTAATCTGAAATGTCTTAACTAAAATCCTTAATCATAGTCTTCCTTTCTTTGATGAATTGATTGTCCCTTTCATTCACACGACCTTGTCCCACCTAGACTGAGCCTTGTCATATTTGTTATTTTCGTACATGCAACACCGTGTGAGACAATTAAACCTTGATAGTGGATGGATTTACCTTTGATAGAATTTAGGGAATGATACCCCCGGTTGCACCATTCCTTTTAAAGAGCAGATAATCTCAACTTTCATTACATAATAATTAGGAGGATGAAAGGTTTTCATAAGATATTAAGATGTTGCACAAATTGAGTGAAAAAGCTTAATTATGTTATGTATATTGGAGCAATTATTGCAATCCCACCCAACTTGATATGATCTGATGGTTCTTTTTCTTTGTTGGATCTGACTCCTCGTTTAGTTGTGATCTTTTTGAAGGTGAGAAGGTATTATGTTAACGAATGTTTAACTTGTACTTCAACCATAAAAATGAGATATCGACCCACAATGTCTTAAAACACTTGTTAGCACAATGTTTATATGATCATGTCATATTTTGTGGCGAATGTATTGGCATTCTATTCCAAAGTCAATATTTGAACATGGATGAATTTGATATTGGTAAGCCATCTTTGAAATTGTAAGGGTTAGATTAAACAAGTTCTTCAAATCTTTCAAAAAATAGTAATATAATTCTCTAAATCAAATAAAAAATCATTCAATTTATTATATTTTTAAATTTAGTACCATAATTTTAAAAAATGGATCAGTTTCAATTGAGTGGAACCTCAACATATTTTAAATCATTTGATTCAGTGATTTAAGCTAAAAATAAAAAGCTCAATTCCGCATATGCTGGGAAAAGTAAAAGTTTCTTACTTTTGGTGGATAAAAGATAAAAATGTTAGTTTTTCCTTTTGGCTATTACATGTGGTGGCAACAACCCTTTGTTTGTTTGGGTTTCAGTTTATCTTCATTTTTTTTTTCATTCGGTTGCTTTTGATGTAATATCGTTTCGCTCTACCTTGCACATCTTATGCTAGAGAGCAGATTCTCTTATTGTGGTAATATATTTCATTTTGGTTTGTTAAAAAAAATACTATAATTTTAAAGTATCTATATTTGTCTTCATGCATCAAGAGATCGATCATTCAATATAATATTCAAGTGTTTTTGTTTATTTCTAACAAATGTAAGTCTTTTGTTGATTTTATAAATATTTTCAAAAGAGACATTATGGTGGATAAACTGAATTGATTAGCGACTTTTAATTTAAGAAATTAAACTATTATTTTATAAATTTAAAATATTAAATTTCAAGACCCTTACAATGAAGGGAAGCAAATGCTGATTTATTATTCATACGAAACAACGTAGGTGGAAATAAAGAACCATAACATGATATCATGACATGTCTGGCCAGTGCTCATCAACCCAAGAGACGATAGACCCTTCTCTTGTTGAGAGAACTCAAACTCAAGTTACTAACATAACTCACTAATTTATCAACCCTCGTTCATATTTATTGGATAACTAAAAGATAACAAGTTTTGTGGGGGAAATATTTAATTTTTAATAGGAGATTATACTATTTTACTAGATAACTACTAATGAAATAATTATGTAAATGGGGGCACAACCCCAATGTTTTTTACAAATAGATCCGTCTAGGTCTTGTGTCTTTGTCTTACCTAATTGAGAGTTTAATCTTTGAAAAGGTGACAATTTTACCAATACTACATACATTGCCAAATTGCCAGGTTAAATATGCATCATTGTCCGCGATCGACGTACTATTATGAGAGAAAAAATATATTAAAAAATTTATACGGATACAATTTTAAAATAATGATTACGACCCTTAAAAAAACAGTAATTGCGATATGAAGTTAATTTATAAAAAAAAAAAGAAAAAAATATAGCACAAGTCTTTTAAAGTTTATTCAAACTAATATTATTATAGATTAAAAAAATCCAATGAAAATCGAAAATCATTTATTAAAAACCGATTTGTACTTTTTCAAATCTCTATAAAAATTTGTTTACCAGGTTTTATTTTATTTTATTGGTTACATAGTTTACCAGTTTAGTGGAATGAATTTGGATGTCACGTGTTTTCTTTTGAGATGAAAACAGTGAAGCTTGTTTTCATTGTAAAATTTTGTTACTTACTCCTGGTGTTAATTTATTTTTTTGACAGGGTCAAAAGTTTAAAATGCGGAAGAAAGATAGAGCAGTTGAGGATGGACGAGATGTGGTTGTCCAATGACAGTGACAAATTGATTACATATGTTTAGGATGAATAGCTCAATTGGTTAAGTCAAGCGATTAAAGAAGTTAAGCAATGAAATGATAGAATTCAAATCCTAACAAATGAGAAAAATACAACACAACAATTAACATACGGACGTTTCTTCTAAAACAAAAAAAGGATTTCTTATGTTTGATCAAACACCTTCAAATTATCGGAATGTATGTTCCAATGGTACAAACCTATCCAAAGATACAATCAATTTATATATATTTTTTTGTCGGAAGCTATGTTTCGATTGACCTTTGTTTTTCAGAGGTTAAGCAACCTGAGAAGTCTACTTAGCATCGTTGCAAGTAGTGAGTGCCCACCCACTCTCGGGGCCTAAAACCATGGCCTCCCTTTACCACAAAAATCCACCAAATAATTAACTTGTGTCAGTCACTGATTCTGGGAGTGCACTATTGCAAAGTGTTCAACAACTTGCGTACGTGTTGCAATCAAACCAATGTACCAGATGCAATCACAAACATCCAATGCACCTTATTATTAAGAAATGATAATAATAATTATAATAATAATAACGAAAAAGAAGCCTAACCCACCTGCCCTTAATCCCATGGTTTTATTATATTGATTCCCACACGCTTCATGTTCCCTTTCTCTTCTCTTTTCATTTGTTTAAAGATTGTTTGGTTATTGGGATGCCTACCAAAACAGAACCCATGGTTTTTAGCCATCTTTTACACTAAACCACTACCTTCTACACTGCCATATCTAATTTGCTAAAGGTGCTTTTCCTTAACTTGATAAAGTGTACCAAATTAATAAACAATGAGATATAGGATCAGGGGAAAAAGAACATGTGCATTTTATTTTTATGGACTTCTCTGTCAATTTTAAGACACTAGTTGTGGATAAGGTTAGTATTTAGTAATAGTATTTGCATGCCATGTGATATTTGCATAAAGATATAAATAAACAAAGCTAATTTTCATCTACAATAAACCCTTTAAGAATAGTTTTGTGTATTTTACTATTGATGAAACAACAAAAGAATCAACCGACAGTAACAGAAATCAAAGTGAAAACAACTGTCTGAGACAGTGGATTTCATCTGAAACCATCAAACTCCACCTGCCTTAGTGCCACTCTTCTCCCTTTCTTAGGTTCAAAATAATTTTCATAATGAACAGTCTTTCACCAACTCACCTTATAAATAGGCAACAAACATCAGCTACTCATTCATTCAAAGCTACACCAATAATTATCTATTCACCTGTTTACAAACACTTCTTTCATTCTAAGCTTTTGTTCAATTCAATTCAATTGGACCTTTGAAGATGGCCAAGAGAAATGTTGCTGCTAATTCTCCTCTTGAGAGAACCAGTTTGGCTTATCTGGACCAGAGGTTGGCCATGGCCAAACGCTGTTCTCATGGTAATGCATACTTTACTACCAGATCAATGTATACTGTAATGTAATCTTTGGTTTCATTTGTTATGGTATTTAGTTTTTTCCATTTCTTATGTAAACAGAGGGTGTGATGGCTGGAGCTAAGGCAGCTGTTGTTGCTACTATTGCCACTGCCATTCCAACTGTAACTACACCGTTCAGCTATTCAATTTTCTTTGCTTCATGCTTCCATTAATTTTGACACATAGCTAACTGGAATTATACATGCTTGATATGCAGCTGGCTAGTGTTAGGATGCTACCTTGGGCAAGAGCAAACCTGAATCCCACTGCTCAAGCACTCATAATTTCTACAGGTTAGCTGATTCATTCTTGTTGCCACAACACTGATCAACTATTTTCCTCACAATCATTGCTTGACAAAGTTATCTAACTCTCGTATTCTGTTTGTAGTGGCTGGAGCAGCATATTTTGTAGTAGCTGACAAGACTGTATTGGCAACTGCAAGAAAGAACTCCATCAACCGACCCTCAAATGCATGAATTACAAAAGCATAAATTGGGATCGTGGACTCGGATGCACTGCATTCGGCAAATCTTAAATCCTTAATTAAACATTTAGCCAGTTTCATGTACTAGTTCATCAGAGATGTACTTATAAATAATGGTTTGCATTTCAATAGTGAGAGAGCACTACATATGAACCAATCAATCATATTATATGAATGCAAATTAGTAACTTCTCTTTCTGCACAAGTGAAAATGATATATTCCATTGAACAAATAGATAATTAAGTTTCACCAGCAATCATTACATGAGCAAAACCCATCTTTAAAATGGTGAAAACGGTTTCTATCTCTTGCAATTATTTCCCTTTTGAAAATCTTAGATATAAGCTTGGTAGCTGAATGACAGTTTCCACAAACACGAAGATTCTTCACGATCCGAATTGTAGTTCCAGGCTTTGTTTTTATCAAACCGAAACTAATAGCCAACTTCTCACTGTGTTGACTCAAGGCCCCTTCCTTCCACTCCTCATCCATATCATAAAGTACCTCAGAAGTATCAGGCACAAATCCATTTTCCTCCAAAAGCTTATCTACCTCATCCAACATTCTATAAATATTGTTGCATTCCGGGTGGAATTTATCACCGACAAGGAACTCATGAACAACACCATTAATCTCTATAGAGGTGCAACCGGGAACTTTCTTCATTCCTTTGTCATTTAACCTTGTTCTTATCCTTGCTACATTGTTCCATCTACCAGCTCCTGCATATATATTTGACAGAAGCACAAATGCCCCTGCATTTTCTGGCTCTAATTGAAAGAGGCGTTCTGCTACATATTCACCTAACTCAACACGTCCATGGGCCTTACAAGCACTAAGAAGAGAACCCCAAATAGCTCCATCTGGCTCCATTTCCATACTTTTCATAAGAACCTCTGCTTCTTCGAACTTTCCAGCTCTAGCTAAGAGATCAATCATGCAACCATAGTGTTGCAATTTTGGAGAAATTCCATAATCTTGCATCATTGACCTGAAATACTGGTGTCCAAGATCTACCAAACCAGCTTGTGTGCAAGCAGATAATACACCAACAAAAGTAATGTCATCGGGCCGAAATAATCCCTGGCTGACCATTTCTGAGAACAGTGCAAGAGCCCTCTCTGCATGTCCATGCATGGCAAACCCAGATAACATGGCATTCCAAGAAGCCAAATTTCTAGAATGCATACTTCTAAATACCCGCTCCGCCGCCTCAATGCACCCACATTTTGCATACATGTCAATGAGACTTGTCCAAAGAGAAGCATTGCTACTGTTCTTCAAGTTCTTATCTATGTAAGCATGAACCCACTTACCAAGGTCAAGAGCACCAAGGCAAGCACAAGCATGAAGAATGCCCAAGAAGGTAACATCATTAGGCTTTACATACAATCTAAGCATGACCTCAAACAATGCCAATGCTTCTTCATACAAACTCAAATAAGAATAACCACCAATCATAGTATTCCACGAAATCACATCTTTTTCCTCTATCCCATCAAACAACTCACGCGCAGTATGAATTTCACCACACTTACAATACATATCAATAAGTGCATTTGTCAACTGAAGATTCAAACCAAACCCATTATCTCTAACCCAAGAACCAATCCACTTACCCAATTCACCCGACCTAGTGTGACCACAAGCAGACAGAACAACCACCATTGTACTCTTATTCGGCAAAACATTCGCCTCCTGCATCTCATAAAAACACTCAATAGCTTCTTCAAAACGACCACTTTGAACATACCCAGAAATCATAGCATTCCACGAAACCACATCTTTAACCGGAATTTCATCAAAGAGGCGTCTAGCATCATCTAAACAACCCCGCGAAACATACCCAGTAATAAGAGCCGTAAAAGAAACCGCGTCTCTGAGAGAACTTTTATCAAACACCAACCGTGCAAAGTCCATTTCACCAACAGAAGCATACATATGAATAACCGAAGTATGAACATGTGGGTTATAATGAAGTGCTAACTTCAAAGCATGAGCATGAAACTGTTTACCTTCATGGGTTGCCTTCGCTTTAGCGCAAGACTTGAACAAAAAGGGAAAAGTATGAGAATTTGGTTGAACACCATAATAAAGCATTCGAGAAAAAAGGTGCAAAGAAGATAATGGTGAAGAACTCAAACAATGGCCACGAATAAGAGAATTCCAAATGAAAACGTTGTGTTTGTGTTGTTGTTGATTCTCTTCGAAGAGGGAGAGAGCGTAGGGGAGGTCGCCGGAAGGTGAAACGGCGCAGAAATGGATGAGTTTGCTTTGAACGAAAACGGTGTTATTGAGACCGGTTTTGATGATTAGAGAGTGAATTTGTTTGAAGGTGTTGATGTTTTTGCATTTTGTGAGGAGATTAAGGTAAGGGTGTTGTTCGAGAATGTTGTAAGGTGGATCTGAACCTGGAAGAAAGTGAAGAATCGAAGGTGAAGATGTTACTAACAACATTGTAACTGAAATTTCTTTTCCTGGTAATTACGGTTAGTTAGTTAAAAATAAAAATTAGTTTTTTATGCTAGTTTCTTTCTTTTTTTTTTTGGTAGTGTTTTATGCTAGTTTCTACCCAAACAAGAAAAAAAAAAGTCAGTTTCTTTTTTCTTGACAAAAAAAAATAGTTTTTTTCTTCTTTAAGATACATTGTTTCAAAAGATATAGTTTGATTTTTGACAACGGAGAAAATTTCTTTTTTTGACAATAAGATCCATCGTAAAAAAATAATACTTAAAATGGTGATTGATTAAAGAATATATTTACTTATTATTAAAGGGGACGGTGGTTCATGTTTCGAACATCTCGCGTACCCTACCAATTTTCCATTTTACCCCAATTTGAATTATATTTTTCTAAACATTTTTATACAAATTCTGGAAATATAATCCAAAATCTCTCAAAACTTAGAAGTTTGGGTATTTTTCCATTAAATTACTCTAATTCCTATTTTGAAACCTTTCAAAATATAATATTTCAGAATATACAAAGAGATAAACCCTAGTGGGTAGCATGTTCCTTAGCATTTTCTCCTCCTCGTCCTCCAACGATAAACTCTCCCTCCCTGAGCCTCAACAATGATCAACTTCAAACCTTGCTAGACTAAACCCCAACTCCACTTGATCACTCGCCAAGATTCCAGTGCTTATTGTCTTGATGCGACCTAATTGTGAGTCCATGTCTACTAGCAACATGTGTCCAATCCTCTTCGGCAACAATCTCATAAAGCACCTCTTTCTGGGATGGCCTGATAGGATCTTCTATAGGCCTCAGAAGCAAGAACGGATGTGAAAACATGAAATACCATCTCACGATTTTGTATGCCGACTCGAAATCTCGCAACACATTATTTCCCAAGTCCTAAACATACAACATATGATCAAGAAAGCTGACAAAGGCCGCAAACACCTGTTGTCTGGTCGGCACAAGTGAAACAGACTGAGTTGGATGTCTGATAATGGTATGGACAAATCCAAATTAGACCAACACACACTCTGAAAGATAACATATCATGCAAGGCGCGCATATGATCCAATTTGAGTAGATGATGATATTTTGGAACCAATGTTTGTAACGGTGAGCAGTGTACACATATAATACAAAATTTATAGCTATTATTCGATCCATTTGCGCTCGGTAAGGGTATGTGATGGTGAGAGCCTTTACTGGCACAAACATTTTAGCACGCAAGTGTCGATCCTCTTTGTAATGCTCCACAAAATCCTTGGGCCCAACTCAATTGAAGTTTTGATATGTCCATGCTTGCATCAACACATGCTAATATGTAAACAACACATAATATAACATGTTTAACAATTAATAAATAACAATTTATTTCTTATACCTAAATCAATGTTAGGCAGCCAGCTAGCTCTTTGGTCTTTTGAAGGTAGGCAACATTAAGTTATATGTCTCAGAGTGCCAGAGCACTTGTCCCCCATCATGAACCATCTCAAGGTCATATAAGTATTTCAAATAACTCAAATTAAGATAATGTGTGCTTTTGCTAGTAAAGAGTGTGATGCCCGCCAAGTATAACATATATATTCAGACAACATATTGTCGGTTTTTCTTCATCTTCTCTATATCACTAACATGTTCAACTACATTGATCTCTACATAGAACTTGTGGTCTGACTTTCCAGATAGTAGAATTGTGCATGTGCCTTGTTCATAAGATCCACTTCAAAGTATTCCTGCTACGAATCAACACCTATTAGATCAAACATCATATGCCCCCACCTCTCTAGTCAACTTTTCGTCATGGTCCAAGAGACGACTGTCGATGGACAAATGCAACAGACATGAGACGTCGTCCAACATCACAATCAAATCTCCAATCGAAAGATAGAGGTTGGACGTCTTCATGCCATTTTTTAACAAATGCCGACAACAAACTATGGTCAACTATGATATAGTTCGTGTGTGTAAGAGCATATAGTCTGATGCAATTGATGGAGACTCTAAACCACTTTGCATTCAACTTTTTTCCATTGTTGACGCACTTCAAATTGGTGTATATATATATAAACACACACACACACACATTCAAAATTCATCACACCTGACTATATCCAACCTCTTTCAATTATGTATATATTCAACAAAATTTAGAGACAAATCAACATTAATCACATCTGTTATGTTTCTCATTATATAATTTGAATTCCTGAATAATATGTTTCATATTATATAATCTGAAACAAACCAGCGAAAAAAAAAACACTAAAGAAAAATTATTTGAAGAAATGCCAACTAACCTTGTGTTTAGTGGGTGAAAAGGAGTGAAATGCGATGAAATTGACCAACTTCACAACAAGAATGGAACAATATGTGGTGATTCAAATTATAGGTGGTTTGTGAGAAGTTTAAGTCTAAAAGTCGTAACTGTTGAAATGAGCGAAGGATCATGAGTCTTACTTATATATATGTTCGTTTTAGATTATATAATCTGAAGCGTGTTTTTAGGTTCATATTATATAATTGAACGAGGAAAAATTAGAAGTTTGAAGCGTGTTTTTTGAAAGCAGTGGTTGGGTTAGGTTGAGTTGAGCCGGTCTTTGCAAGACTTCAATTCGACCTGTCAAAAATATGAAGTGCAAAGTATGGCTCAACTTAAATTAGTAACTTTTAGGAGCTTGTCATAGGCTTAATTTTTAGTTATATATGAGTTTGACCTTTTGTTAATCTGATATGACACATTAGCCTATTTAAAAATCCATACAATATGAACATATTTAAATAAGTAATCATATCCATCTTGTGAGAATGACGGAGGGGGAAAAGAATGACGGACGCATGGTAGGAGTAGGCTAGGCCGAGCTAGGCTTTCTAAGATCTAAGCTTGGCCTGTCAAACTTTTTGGGTCCTAAGCCTGACCTATTTAGACTTATTTTTTAGCCCGAGTCTGGTCCGTTGAAAGGCTGATATGACCTGCTATTCTATTTAAAAACATATTTCATATATAAATATTTAAATAAGTAGTGTGATGTATGTTTCAATCGACTAGCGAACTAACAAATCAATTAGATTAAACTCATTTTTTATATTTAACATGAATTTTTAGAGAATTTGATTAAATATTATATATCATATTTCAATTTTAGTTTATAATAATACATTTAAATATGCAAAAAAATCAATGTATATAAACTTAAATTATTAAAGATGTTATCAAATTTATTTTATAATTCAAAGTGCAAAGTATATAATATAATAATATTAATAATAATCAATATTATTTATATATACTTTAGTAGGACGGCCTGATTGGCTTAAGATGCTTTTTTCATGGTCTATGACACGACCTTTCTAGTTGAATATGTTTTTAAAAAAGTTTACGTAGTCTCTACTTAAGAAAAGTGTTTGACCTGTCGTAAACTAGGTTGTAGGATGACCTAGCCTATTCCCATCGTTAGACGGAGAAAAGCAAGCGACACTTAACTTCTGCTAGGGGCATGTTGATATTTTTAAGAAAAAACTCAAAAATAACCTATATTATAGAGGGTAAAACACTATTAACCCTTAAATTTATTTTTAAGACCTAAACCAGTGCAAAACAACACTTTGGTTATGCTAAGTTTGTGTTGACTGGTGGACCGGTGGTTTAGAAAATGTAAAAGGAACGGCTATATTTTGGAGGCATTGTCATTAGGATGTGGATTCTCCAAGTACTATTATTGAATAGCCTTCCATTTTTTTTATATAAAGTTCACACGTTCAGAATAAAAAGAGTGACAATAATATCTGTCATACAAGGTTCTATTTCATGTCAATTCAATTAATTATATGTGGAATATTCATTTTGTCTGGTGAAAATTTAGTGATTAGGATAACGATTCCTTCCTTATCATCAATGCATGCAACTTCGGATTTAAGTTCAATTCATCCAAACCATTGCCAAAACAATCTTATGAACAGTCAGGTTGATTTTTGCAACTATAAAAAAAATAAAGTAGCAAAAAAAACAAATTGTTTTTTAAAAAGGAAAATATACACTTTAAAAAAATAGCAATAAGGTGAACAAGGACATATATTATTGAGGCATGATGCATACAATACAATACAGGACAAAGCAAGTAAAAAGCATGAACATGGGAAGTAATAAGCCAATTGTGAATAAAATCAAAACCAACTAAGCAGAGAAAGAAAGTCAAAAGTAGTCAGTAACAAGGCAAGCAACAAACCATGATGAGCAAGAAAAAACACAATGCAACACAAAACAAGGCATTGTGTGACATGGCTTTGCATAAGACAAAATTATTGTGTGACATGGCTTTGCATAAGACGTTTTTTTCATGGTTTTTTTCCAATAATATAAGACCACGATTAGAGCAAACTCCAAGAGTACAATGTGATACATAGATTTCTCTGGTAAGAGGATAGGAAAAACTACACTGAATTGGATAAAGGGGTGTCTTTAAAGTCCAGAAACTTGGTGTGCATTCACCGGTAAGATTTGCTACATTACATTAATACATACTTGAATGTGTGATTGTGACAATAGTTGATGGTAATTAAATGATGATAATGCTGTCAATTTTTAAATATTTTCTCTTTCCTTTACATTATTATTCACTCTTTTATATTTTCTGAATTTATATTACACTTCTTCTATGATGTCTTACCAAACCATTTTGGGTTTATAAAAGTTAGATTCATATGGGGTATTAAGTAAGTACTAATTTAATTAAGTGTTTTGATGACATGGTTGTTATTCATTATTTCTTTATGCGTAACAAATCCACATTATCATCTATATTAGGAATCAAACAAATATGATGTGAACATTGAGCGACAATCATCATCTTACAGTTTTATAAAGTTTAGTTAGACTCAAACCAAATTCTAATATGATATGATATTAGAGTCTATCTAAGATTCATAAGATTACTTGCTATTAAATTTGCATTATCGAACCACTCGAATCATAAGTCCCACATTTGAAGAGATATTGACCTAAACAT
Organism: Medicago arabica; assembly: GCA_946800305.1. Classification (NCBI taxonomy): domain Eukaryota; kingdom Viridiplantae; phylum Streptophyta; class Magnoliopsida; order Fabales; family Fabaceae; genus Medicago; species Medicago arabica. The sequence goes on from OX326968.1 coordinate 52,506,382, forward strand.
AGATTATAAGAGAGAGATATTCCTTTGAGTGGTCTATTTAGTCTTATACTACTGCCCTTTTTTAAGTATAATTAGACAAATTTTAATTTAACAAAGATTAAAACTATATGTTGAAAAAAAATTAGAGACCAAAATATGTTATTTTTTTATGAGAACTAAACAAAATTGATTATATTTATAGGAACCAAAAACTTATTTAACCAAAAAAAATGTGTATTTTAATGATGGATTAGAGGGCAAAAACTTGTTACATTCTGTTATGTTTTTGAAATTTTGAAGAGAAAGTTGGGGTTTTTGGAATGGACTTTTTTTTGGAACAAAAAAGAGAGCAATGCACTTCATTCTATCCTATTTTACACAATTTGTTTTATGGGAGTAGTCTATCATGTTACACGATCTAAACTATATAACCTAACCTTAACCTAATATGATGTCTATTCATTTTATCCCTTTCTAGCAATCCAAATATATTCTAAAAATGATAATTTGTGTTATGTTGTTCATAGATATGTTCGCATGCACAAATTGATAAAGTATAATGAACTAATTGACTCGTAAAAGAAATAACTTTCTTTTTTTACTACGATACCTTTAATGCAATTGTTTAGTAGATATATAAAATTTGTATTGTAGGTTAAGTTTCAATAGAAAAAAGAGTACTATTATTGACATATCAACATTTCTTAACTTTAAGAGGAGAGTAAAATAAAGCTTAAAAATTTGTTTATGAATAATTTTTGGAACCGTTTCATCAGATATTTATGAAGAATATAAAAGATGGAAAAAAATAGACCACAGAGATGGAGTAGCTAAGGTATAAGGTTAACGTTTGTGTCGCAAGATACGTTTCTACCACTTGCATATAAATTCTAGTTTGGAAGACCAAATTAAAGAACTTTTGATTCTACTGTATCACTTTTTTGAAACCTACGTTACTCGGTTTCAACTTTCCATTCTTCACAGCATCGGTCCGCCGCATACCTTTTTCGTTGTCATAATAAAATTCTTTTTTTTCCTTTTTGGCAACTGTCTTAAAAAAATCCTATCACTTCCATTTTGCAATAAAATATTATAACAGTGAAGTAAAATAAACTAACTAGACGTCCACAGGTGTTATATCAACTGCCAAAAATATCGATATTGTGAGATCGAAATTGTGAGGTTAGACACAGTGAACGGGGTTCAAATCCTGATCTTCGACTTAAGTGTATGAGTTTTCAATAACTATTGTTATTCGTCTGTCTAAAAAGAAAAAACTAAACAAATAAGGAATATCGTGCTATCAATAGTTGCTTGCTTTCTGTTTTTGGACTAAATTACTCTAAATATTCACTTGTGGCAGAGTTACAGTTCATAAAAATCCATTTAAGAGAAAGTAGCTGACTTAGTTCTTGAAGCCGTAAATATCTATTATTTATTCCCTAAATTCATTAAAAATATTTTGGGTAGAATGACAAATCATACGTTCATGTAATTGAGCATTGTTAATTTTAGATATCATTTTAAAATTCTATCAACTTTATGAACCAAAATTATAGGATGCATACAACATATAGTTTTAGAGACTAAATTGATGACTTATTAATTCAATTCAGATATTGCAGTCATGCATTTAGTATACTAGTTGGTAGAGAAGAAAAACAAAAAGTACTGATAGTGGATATGAATCTTCGAATGACATTTCAATTATTGGCATAAAGCACTTGAAACAAAGTAAAAAAAGAACCTTGAAATGGTTGTAGAATCAATTCTACTTAATTATTTTACTCACAGTACTTCCTAATCTAATGCAAAGACGCCATCAAATACTGTTCTGTTTCTGTATAAGCCTACTACAAAAGGATTGGATAACTGTTAAACTTGTGTTGTTGTTAAACCATAGGTGGGGTTGAAGGTTGATTCTATTGGAGATTTGCAGTCTACCACATAACAACTACCCCTCATATAGCCTTGCTTCCCCTGGATATGTTCCCCTCAATAATGCATAGGAATCATGTAAAGATGGGGAAAAAGAAAGACTAAATAGAACAAAACGTGTAAATATGCACTATTTACCCAACTTTCCCACCATTTCTAATAATAACAAGAGAAACAGTAGCAATAAATTTTTATCCACATCTTTTAAGCAATGTGTAGATGTAGAATCCTAAGTGAAAACCATTGGAAGATTACCAGGGAAAGGAAAGAGACATTAATGTCCCCCACAATAGGTCTTTCAACTGGTATATAAAGCCTCACAACATAAGCATCAAACTCACATCCTTATTTACAAACCATTCTTAAACTACTATAACAATATCAAACTGTTATTGTGTATTCCTCTCTTCTTCATAACTCTTCTTCAAAGGTAAAATTCTTTTATCTATCTTTGTCATTCACATCTTAAATATTTTCTTCTCTGTGAATGCTATATGTAACTTTCTTGCAGTGCCTCATGATTCCTTCATCTTGAAACTAGGATACTTGAAACTCCAATAAGTATAAAGTAAATAACATTGCTATGTTTTTTCCAAAAAAAAATAAAAAAATTGCTATGCTTTCATGATAGAGTATTCTGTCATCCAAAACTATATTTACTTGTGCAAATAACTTAATGGACCTCTTTGCATGTCTTTTATTATAAGCTGGGGTCATAACTCATAACTTATAAAAGAAGATTTGATAAGTTAAGGAACACTGAAAGAATTTTAAGTAGCACATCCAGGTTTTGAACTCTGAAAACTAACATAACCAACCATTAACATACTAACATTTGCCTATAAAAAAAATAATGAATTGAGTTCATAACTTATAAAAGAAGAATCAATAATATTCTCCATTAACGTGCCAATTCTAGGCTACATACACAGGGAATTGAATCATAGAGTTTTTTATCTAGCTGCATTGAAGCCTAAATATCTTAAAATTTACCATTTCACATGTTCCACAATGAACAGGAAAATGAGCTGGTCTGGAGGAGATTGGATGTGTGGTGCTTGCGAGCACATAAATTTCAAGAAGAGAGAAGCATGCCAAAATTGTGGATACCCAAAGTATGGAGGCCCTGACCCATCAACCTATAGATATAGCAGGACTGAAACGTTGGCAGGGGACTGGTTTTGCACCGCTATGAACTGTGGAGCTCACAACTATGCAAGCCGACCAAACTGCTATAGATGTGGTGCATTTAAAGATCATTATTCTTCTGGATATGGAGGTAACATGGCGGGTTCTGGAGGATATGGATCTGATTGCAGTTCTCCCCCAGGATGGAAAAGTGGAGACTGGATTTGCCCTAGGTTAGTTCACATTATCTTCATATAGTTTGAGTACTGATAGAAATTTGTGGTTTGTTATGCATGTACATGCATTTTATCACAATCTCTATCCTCTAAAAGTGTTTTTTCTCCGCGGCATTTGATTAATAAAGAGGTTGCATTCAGTTATAATTTGAAAAACCACAATATGTCAATTGTCATAAAAGGTGAACAGTGTAATTTAGTAACAAGTAATTCATATACTCACAAAAGCTGCATTTCCATGCATTGAAAGTGCAATCTCCTTTTCTTCCTTCGAGAGAAGGATAGGATTATAATCGGCCCTTGCAAAGTAACATATAGTGATGATAAGAACAAAGAGTGCGGTATTTTTTCCAGGACAAAGCCATAAAATGATTAAGATTAAGAATAAGGACCATATTGATAATTGCAATACAGACAGTGGTTGTTTTTTTCCAAAAATAATAATAATGATGATGATACAGACAGTGGTCAATATAAACAAGCTCAGTTGGTTTTATTACACACAAGAAGAAATATTATACAAGAACTTGTATCCCTTCCCTAATTTGAGTATCTTTGTTTTATGTGATGAAGCAGAATTGGCTGTGGAATGCATAATTATGCAAGCAGGACAGAGTGCTACAAATGCAAAATGCCAAGGGATTATGGTGAGAAAAGTTTACTCTTTGAATGCATCATCTGTCTTTTTTTTTTTTTTTATAAATATTGTCAAGTTGTTCTTCAGAGATGGTTATATATCGTTGGTTCTAATGCAGTTATTACTGTTGTTTGTTTCAGGTGGTGCAGACTGAACGTAAAAGAATTTCAGAAGACTTGCAATATCACTAATATCCCTCAACATCTTTCTCCTCCAAACGAAAATCCTATTTAGCTTTCCCTACATCAAGCTCTAGATAAATTATCGATGAATGCCCTCTGTTAGAATCATAGCAATGTTTTGTCATTAGGAAGTAAGTAATGAAGGCTATTGAGCAGCTATTGTTTCTTGCTAAATGTACTAACGAGAAGGTTAAGAAATGAAATCCATGTATATTTTCCGAATTCATTACTGAGATAATTTAGCTTTTAAATTATGTTACTGGTTACCAAACTTTCCTTTGTCAGCTTTCCCCCAATTCAAATGTAAATGCACATGAATACTTGCCTTTGTGTTTATCACACACACAGCAGGAACAGCCCAACTGTGTACTGGTAGCGAACATCTATTTTGTTCAGTTGTTTCTGTTAGGGAGGTTTAAACATTATTTTGCATATTTGACAAATTAGGAAGATAATTTAGACACGTGTCATGGGCCGCCCATACCATAATTACTAGGAATACTTGCCTTTGTGTTTATCACACACACAGCAGGAACAGCCCAATTGTGTACTGGTAGCGAACATCTATTTTGTTCAGTTGTTTCTGTTAGGGAGGTTTAAACATTATTTTGCATATTTGACAAATTAGGAAGATAATTTAGACACGTGTCATGGGCCGCCCATACCATAATTACTAGGAATACTTGCCTTTGTGTTTATCACACACACAGCAGGAACAGCCCAACTGTGTACTGGTAGCGAACATCTATTTTGTTCAGTTGTTTCTGTTAGGGAGGTTTAAACATTATTTTGCATATTTGACAAATTAGGAAGATAATTTAGACACGTGTCATGGGCCGCCCATACCATAATTACTAGGGAAATCAAAATAAGTTCACATTCAGAGTAACTAAGTGGGCAGTTTAATTCAAAATCCAGCTTAACTATTAAGCATATAATCTCTGATTCTGAGCACAAAAAATAACTATATATGTCAGAACCTAATGCAATATAACAGCAGAGATGCTACAAGTGCATATTCTATATAATTGTTTTCACTAATTAATTCGTTGTGGCGCATGAGCACTGTCATGATTCGTTATTATGCTCCAAATTGGGAAAGAATTCTATTTCAAATCAGGCAACAGAGCTTCATTATCTTTCATGATTAGCTTAATATAAACTTTGGAAAGTCAAAAAGCATATATATGTTCTTTGTGAAGGTGCCCTATTAGGATATTACTACTTAGCTTTCAAAATATTCTGGACTTTCTTTAAGCTACCTTTTTATTTATATGCTTTGAGGATGTTAATAAGAGAGGACCCATCTTTTAGTAAAATAGTTTCCTCAGCATATTGCAGGGAGGGATCCAAAGAGCTGGACCAACTATCACATGTATAGCTTTTCCTTTCTGGATATCCTCATCTAGGAAAAAGATTAACCGGATAACAACTTAATTAAGCGCTTATGCATAAGTTATTTCTACACAAAAGATAAAATAAAGTCAAATTATTTTCATACAATCTATAAGCTGTTTTTATAACCTATCATGGAGAGTTTATGAAAGTAAGCTGAAAACAACTTAGATAAGCTCTCTCAAACAGTGTCACAAGTGCTTATGCCAATAGATAAGTTCAAATAAGTCAATCCAAGACCAAACAGGGCCTAAGGAAATAAATGATACAATTTAACTATCTCCCAAGATTTACAAACAATGACATTAGGTACCGTATCATGTTTAGAGCGGGTTGGAATCCTTTAAATTTGTCGAAAGAAATGAAAGTTTATATTGTTATTGTTATTGCAGCTTATAGCATAAACACTTATCATATAAGTGCTTATGAATAAGCTATGTGGGAGAACTTAAGGAAATAAGCTGAGAATAGCTTAGGAACAGGTGATAAGTTGTATTCGTAAGTTCTTGGGAACAATCACACAAATGCTTATAGAGAGTAATTTTACCTTGAATATGCAAGAGAGTGATTCATTGGTCACATAGAACAGGCGACCACGTCCGGCAGCGTTTGTTGAGTTGACGGGCCTCTTCAGAATGATGGACAGTTAGATATGGTAGCTGCCTAGCAAGAGAGAGAAAAAGAAAAAGAAAAATAAAAATAAAAATAAAAATAAAATTTGTGTCCACTTAGTTATTCATTAAATTTAACAATCTTCCATTTTACCCACCTTGCCTCGCAAATTTTGAAATCCTTTAATGTGAAAAGTGCAACAAATTACTTCCTTCCTCCTACAAAATGTGATTAAAACTATCTTCATTTTGAAAATGACAACTTTACATGCTAAATTTTTGAAACCAAATCAAATAGTGACATTATCGACATGTGATTACTATGAAGTTACAAATTGCAACTTTTACTTGCCACATAAACAAACACATTACTGTATTTGAAAAACACCAAAATCACATTGAACCAAAATAACGCATTATATCTTCTGAAAAATAACGGTGTAAGAGTTCTAAATTCACAATGGTTGTTACAAACTTAATTAACCCATTTGTAAAATATGATAGAAAATAAAAACTCTTCCTTAATCGTACCCAAAGAAAGACAACGTGTAGTGGTCCCAACTGAAAAACCTTAAACCTCGCCACTGCCTCACTAGTCACTAGTACTACATACTCCAATGTTGTCTCTTTCTTTATAAACACCGGCGGTGACCGTGAACCCATGAAAATAATAATGTTTTTCTACCAATATTCTCATCCAGGTCTTCCAAATTTCTTGTGTTTTTAGTTTCCCCAAATGTCACAGCTTTTCCCTTTTCTGTTCACTTTGATTATTTGTTCAACATTGCAACCAATTGCATGTCACTATTTTGATCTTCATAACTTTTTTATTCAGTTCTAAAATTTCTCTGATTAAACAACAATAATCAAATCAAAAAGACTCAAAGTTTCACTCATTTTCTAACAAAATCTTTTTCCTTTGACAACAACCATGGACAATATTCCAACCTGTAAGATGTCACCACCGCAATTTGCTACATCAAACAACGATATCATTGAAGTGAGGCCTCGATTTCCAAAGAAAAATGAAAACTTTGAACAACATTCAACATTGCATCAACCCCATTCATTCAAAAGGGCAAGAATTTCTGATAACAATCGTTCCAATGCTTTAATATGCCCTCCTCCAAGGATGGTTCTGCCTCCATCAAACAGAAGAGACCACGTTTTCTACAAGACTCGTATCTGTAATAAGTTCAAGCTTGCAACTTTGCTCATGGGGTTGAAGAAATAATACAGCCACCGCGAAATTGGCAGGAGCTAGTTAGTCCTCACAGTGACGAACAGCAGCAGCTGAGAAATTGGGTGGAAGATCAAAAAATCATTCAGAAGATGAAGCTATGCAGGAAGTATTCCAATGGTGAGAAATGTTCCTTTGGTAGCAAGTGCTATTTTCTTCATGAGGATCCTTCTAAGTTTAGGAATCATTCTTGGAAGTCAAGAGAATGTTCTTCTATAAGCATTGGGACTATTGGTTCTTCAAAGTCATTTGGGGATGGCATTAGGGCAGTGGACAAGCCAGCTAGGGGCAGTTATTGGAAGACTAAGATGTGTCTCCGCTGGCAGCATCAAGGGAGCTGTCCCTTTGGAGAGGACTGTCACTTTGTTCATGGAGAAGCAGGTAATAATAACTCATCTTTGTGTTGATTTCCCTTTTCGCTATTATGATTATTGGTTTTGCTTTTATCATATAACTCTGCTGTACTGTTTTTTGTTATGTTCAACCATAGAAATATGTTTTTTTTTTCTTTCTAGATAATGTGTAGAAGATCATTTTATGTTATATTGTGTACAAATTATAGTGGTTGAATGTATGTTATTTTCATTGCCACATGTGATATTTTCATATGGTTTTGTTCATGCAACAAATGCTGCTTCAGTTTAAAACAGCGTTGTCACATATCAGCGGTCAAATGGCAGGTTTGTAGCAAACGCCATGGCCAATTTGTGAAGGATGGACGCCATGGTGTTTTGTGGTGGCTTAAAATTGCACATTTGGTTTTCCTCCATCCGATCGTTAACACTGGTCTAAAATTGATTTACCACTTGTCTGTATGATTAGTGATTACTGATTACTTTATCTTTGTGTTCAAATTTCCGTGGTAGCAGCACATTGATATAGGAGATTTTGTGACAGCCTCTATGTTTATATGGTGGATTTCAGTTGGTCATCGTAATCCACCATCTGCTACTGATAACACTCCTTTATCTAAGGTTTACATATCAGTGTTGTTAAATGGCAGTGCCAAGGCAGAATAGATGTGATTTTGAATAGTCATATATGGTTAATGCTGCTGCAGTTGCAGTGTCGGAGACATAAAAAACCTTAACGTCTCTGCAACAATCGTGGTCACTGTCCTTTATATATATATATATATATATATATATATATATATATATATATATTGCTTGTTTGTGTGTGATTACTTGTATTTACATATTGTGAACAAAGAATACAAGATGATTTTTTAACAATTTAAACTGTTTGGTTTCCACCATGTATCCTATTCTGACTCATTGAAGCTGCAGTTGCAATAGCAAATTCAACAAAAGCTATCATTCTAACTTCACGAAAAGCCTTAACAGGTTCTGCCAAAGATGCATATGCACCTACCACCTTCCCTGCAAGTCTACTTGTGGCAAAGGAAGAGGAGCAGGCTAAGAAGATGCATTTACTTTGGTTGAAATTAAACAAGATCAACCGTGTTTATGGTGATTGGATTGATGATTCACCTCTTGTTCTTCCCAACTTGCCAAGTGCGGTGGAGAACTAAATTGAGTTTTGTGCTCTGGGAAACAACACCCTTCATCTGGATAAAGATTCTACTCCACAGATAGATTTTGAAAACATGGTCATCGGTGATGGTGATCAGTTCATAGATTTATTTGTTATTGCCTCTTTTTTTCCTTTTTCTATTTTACTGTTAATTGGTACAGTTTTTTTTGTGGGAGAGGTGTGCATTTGTCGGTTAATGAGGGTTTTTTCGATGGATTCAGAAACTTTTTGTCGGATTCTGCGTTGGATTAACATTGGTCAAATTTCTGAACCAAAGTCCAGGGTTCAAATAGGTTAAATTATATATATACACTATTTAATTATATTAATATATGAAAATGTAATTATTATTTATCTTATATGTGTCAAATCATATATTGGCTTAGTTTGGATTGTTTTCTTCTTGGGATGTGTCCTAAGGGGTGATAAGGGTGTTTTCTTATTTGTTTATGCTTCCAAAGTTGGTGCTAGATGCAATGTTCTTGATTCTGAGTTGTGGGGTTTTTTTCATGGTCTGCAAATCGCTTGGAGTAAAGGCTTTAGAATATGTATTCTGATTCCCAAACTAAGGGATGGTCGTTAACCGTCTCATGCTTCTTACATCCTTGTCAAGATTCACTGCATTTATGGAGGAGAAGGTAATGATCGATGGTTTCATGTTCTTATTAAGTAAGACTAATCAAGTAGTGCATATTTTGTTGAAGTTAGTTTATATAGAGGTTTTTAGTTTCATGGGGATTAGTACCTTCTATTCACCAAAAAATAAAGAGACATGTACTAGACATGTTGCCATGGGATACATCGTGGATAACTAAATTGTGTATTAGACTCTAGACTAAAAAAAACCCTTCAAAATTTAAAAATAAATTAAGAACTTAAGTTTAAAATTTAATCTTGTTAAATAGAAAATTTTCATTTTTTATATATGAAGTTGAAGACCGAAAATCAGAAGTGTTTCTAGTTATATTATATAAAGCTTGAGACTAGACTAGTCTACAGAAACTTCAACTTGAAGCTCTAAAGTCCTCCTCTAACGAGTTTCACGATTTTTCCTGTCGGGATCAAACTACAAATAAGTCATTTACAGTTCGATGCACTCTCAAGACAGGGAGGTTTTGAACTAGAATCTTGTGTTTGATAAGGTCTGGCTTTGGAGTGGACTGAACAGAATCAAAGCCTTCTTGTGGAAGGTCTCTGGTGCCAAGTTGCTAATGATAGAAGAAATACTTATCACTCTACTTTAGATGATATTTGTACTTTGTCCTAGATGTAATGACAACCCGGATTCTATTATATGTTGCCTTCGGGATTGCGAGGATATTATAGAGTTTTGAACCAAGATTGTTAAACTCGTGGTTTTGGAGTAAGTTCTTCAATATTGGCTTACATGAATGGTTGGATTGGAACTTGTCTTATATGCAAACATATGTGTCAATATTGATGATTGGACATTTTTGTGTGTGTTGCCATTCAAGAGCTATAGAAGGATATGAAGTCTCTGATTTTTATAAGAAAAATTATTCTAGGTAGTGATCTCTATCTCAAGATCGCCAGTATCCAAGAGTATGATCTCTATTCTAGTGAGTTGTATAAGTACATTTGGAACCTGTGTGAATCAACAAAGATCACCAAACTGATTTTGTTTTTTGACCGTTGAATTTTTCGTCATTTGCAACTGTGATACATCAGGCTGGGTATTCTCATGCATGTAGATATGATATTCGCTTTTCTATGATACTGTTGTTAAATTTTAAAGTTAGCCAAAGATTTGGCTAATTACTCTCAACAATGATTTTCTTTTCCGCAAACAATAATGTGAATGAACAAATTATGTTCATCGGTCGTCGATTTCTTATCCCCTCCAAAGAGTGTTAAATACAAATTTTTTTGTTAGGTTTTTTAGAACTATTAAATTAAGAAAAACATAAGTAAATAAAAAACAGATAAACAGTCATAAAAAGATAGTATAATGAATGATACTTTGATTGTGGCTTATAGAGACTCGCCTTGATTGTCGTTATTTGGCTAAACTCACAGTCACAGGTAATGCAAACCATGTCTTGAACCACGCTTATCGGATTGAGGCATGCGAATATGTGATGAAAAGTTAAGGGAATGATCTACAACTCTTCTGTTGAGCCCTAAATCCAGGTTCAGAAATCCTAATCATAAAAAATACGAATCTCTGTAGCATTATTGTTGACTAAGGGTTTGGGTCACTTTTTATTATGTGCCAATTTGTTTGGAGCCTGAACTATTCAAATTAGGATACTACTTAGACTAAGATGATAAGCATATAAAAAATTCTACTGCAGCAGTCGCAAAACATCTTGTGCAAACCTACGATGATGCAAGGCTAAAATCCCTAATCAAATAATTGCTGATTACATATTTAGTGAGGATATTGTTGTTCAGGTTTTAAATTTTAATGTTAATTTCATTTTCTTGATTTCGTCTTTTTTCTTTCAAACCTTTGTCTTTGTCTTGTGCAAATTTGATTTTGACTGTTAGTTAACGTTTGAATTCCGATTTCGATTGTTAGTTACCGAACTTTGATGTTTTTCTCCCAAAATTCTCATCTTGGTCTTCCATATTTCCTGTCCTTTTAGTTCCCCACAATTTTTCTTTTTTTTTCCTTTGTTCCTTATTGATCATATCATCAACAATTGCATGTCACAGTTTCAAACTTGATACAACTTTTTGATTCAGTTCCAAATTTTTGATTGAATAACTCTTAATAATATTCAAATCAGATAAAAAAAGACTCAGTTTGACTGAATTTGATCAAAATCTTTTGCCTTTGGCAACAACCATGGCTTTTCCGGATGATATTGATTTCCAACCTTTAAATGTCACCGCCACAATGTGCCACATCCAGCAGCGATATCATTGAAGTGAGGCCTCAATTTCCGATAAACAATGCACACTGTGAACTACATTCAGCATTTGATCAACCCCATTCCTTCAACAGGACAAGAATTTGTGATAACAATCATTCCAATGCATTGACATGCCCTCCTCCAAGGATGATTCTGCTTCTAACAAACAGAGGATCGAACCATATTCTTCAAGACACTTATTTGTACTAAGCTCGGGTTTGGTACTTGTAGGAACGGTGAAACTTGCAACTATGCTCATGGGGTTGATGAGATAAGGAAGCCACCACTGAATTGGCAGGAGCTAGTTGGTCTTCCCAACGAAGAACGGATGCAGTTGGTGATAGGCAACCACCACCAAATTGGGAGGAAGATCAGAAGTATTACAATGGTGAGAAGTGTAGCTTCCTTCATGACGATCCTGTTAAGTTTAGCGATGATTCTTGGAAATCAAGAGAGTACGCTGCAATTAGCATTGGAACTATTGGTTCTCGAAAGTCATTTGGGGAAGGTCCTAATAATTTAGAAGGCATTAGGGCTGTGAACAAGCCAGCAAGGGGCACTTATTGGAAGACTAAGATGTGTTTCCAATGGCAGCATACAGGAAGCTGTCCCTTAGGGGAGGACTGTCACTTTGCTCATGGAGAAGCAGGTAATAAAAACTCATGCTTTATTTTTATTTTACTTCTCCTAATTATGATTATTTGTTTTGATTTTATCATATAATTATACTATTTTGTTGAATCATATAAAATTTGATTTATTTTCTACTTTCTAGATGACGCATAGAAGGTTATTTTCTCTGATATGTGTCATTTTGTTTTGGTGTTGTGTATGGTATTTCATGTTTCTAGGCAAAGCTATATTAAATGGAACACAATTTCACCCTATTTCTAAGAAAAGCTGTTGGTATTTTGTTCACTAACAATGCAGTTTCATTTTAAAAGTAATTGACCACTTGGCTGTATGATTAGCGATTATTACTTTTCGCCATGTTGTCAAATTTCTGTGATAGTGGCACCATGGCTCGAGAGACTTTGTGCTTCCGCCCTAGGTCGCAAAACCATGTTTATATGGCAGATTTTTGGCTGGCTGTCGTAATCCGCCATCTGCTATTGGTAACACTGCTTTATCTATGATTTACATATCAATGTTGTAAATTGCGGCGCCATGGCAGAATGGAGCGGTAAATTTGTTGACAGCTGCCATAGGCAACTTGTGAAGGGACATCCACCATGGTCTCCCGTTGACAACACTCATACATATAACTTGAACGAAACGTGCATTTCCCGTCAACACCAATGTTAGGAATTTTTATTTGATAACTGTCTAGATTTTCACAAGTTAAAATAATCAATCATCTCCATTTTCTAATGGATGATTACAATTAATTGGTATTAAAAGTTCTATTTTATAATCGGCTATGATGCATGGGTACTCCTGATACCCTTATGATCTCCAGAAGAAAAAAAAGTTAAAACTACTTCGCACAACCTTACATTTGTTGTCTGACTGGAATTTTTAGTAGTTTTGAGTAATTTACAAAAAGTTCCGTTTTATAATCGGCTATGACGCATGGGTACTCCTCATATCCTTATGTGCGTCGTACTCATACTAGATATTCGTTAGGTACTTGTGGTTGCACAACTAGATACCAAAATTATTTTTCAATTATAAAAAAACGGACACTCGACTTTGGTACATGTGGATGGATATGTTTGGTATGTACTCACGGTCAAAAAAATAAATATCAACATATATTTTGTCGTTTCTTTTAGTAAAAACAATTAAAGATAAAGTTTTTCTCATTCCTATTTTAGAAATGCTACTTATCCTGAGAAACATAATCACGAAAACATCTGGACAAACTATAATACCCCTTCTCCAACTCTTTTTTTTCTTTTCCCAACCACCCATTCACTGTGTATAGGCCATATCTAATGGTTCCAATCGTGATGAATAGCACTGCTCTTTCTATTTTTATGATGTTAGTATTTTTCCTATTGTACTGTCCATTCATATTGCCAGTTATATAAATATTTTGTTCTAATCCAAATGATCTCGTTTTCTTATATTTATTTTCTGATTCTATCTTGATATGTGATGTGGTAAATTAGGAAAGACATCTCCTAGTATATTTTCTTTTGTTATTTGTTAGACGATTTTTTTTGTTTTTAAGAAAACATTCCCATAGTCGTACTTGGTAGAGTACGAGTATCCATGCAACAAAGGTGATCGGTAATTCCCACACCAAAGTGACGGGACAGTAGGATCATGGACCATGAACTACTTGAGTGCTTTTATCTTTCAATTAAATCATTTATGATTGAGACAATGTCTTTCCATGCGATTCCGAATAATCAACTATTATTTTATGTTCATCTTATCTAAGTTTGTTTCTCCTATAAATTTGATGTCTGATTCATCAATAACTTGAAGGTACATTGCTCATTTGCATGGTTTTAAATTGGTAGAGGCAAAAAAAAAAAAAAAACCCTAACATCTTACCCATAATCATGAATTTACGAACTCATTTATTCTTCTTCTATATTTACTCGTTTCATGTGATAACTTGTATGTGCATATTGTGAACAAAAATTACATGATTCTAACAATTGAGACTGTTTGGTTTCCATGTATCTTTTCTTGACTACTGAAGTATTGGTTGTTTTGCAGTTTCCATAGCAAATTCAACAAAAGCTATCGTTTTCCAACTTTACCTAACGCCTTACCAATTTCTGCAAATTATGCACCTACCACCTTCACAGCAAGTCTAGCTGTGGCAAATGAAGAGGAGCAAGCTAGGAAGAAGCGTTTGCTTAGGTTGAAATTAAGCAAGATCAATCGTATTTATGGTGATTGGATTGATGATTGACCTCTTGTTCTTCCAAACTTGCCAAGTGCAATGGAGACCTGGATTGAATTTTGTGCTCTTGAAAACTCCCCTCATCTGGATATATAAGGATTCTTCTCCGCTGACGAAGAATTTTGGAAACATGGTATATTGGATCAATTCATAGATTTTATAGATTTATTTATGAATGCTTCTTTTTATTGGTGATCAATTCATAGATTTATTTATGAATGCTTCTTTTTTTCTTTTTCTTTTTTACTCTTAATTGGTACAATTTTGACAAGGTTTCTTTACAAACAAGTTAATAAATGCAATGAAAAGTATATTGGATTTTGGGTAAATTTGACACTTATCATAGACCCATTTTATGTCTCTACGTGACCTGCATGGTCAATGTTTGCATGGCGGCAAGTTATTTGATGATGCTTGTGGTCTTGTTGATCATTACTCTCCATAATTATATCTCCTGTATCTAAATGATTTGTAACATTTGATAATGGTTTTACCGATTTACCAAATTTGGTAATTAATGACCGAGACAAGTATGTATTTTTTGCCGCTTTCATTTTCCTAATTCAGAATGAGGTTTTTTGACGAGTCACTTTTTTAGGCTACCATTAATACTCCCATAACTTCTTCATATTTCACGTTCTTTCATTATGTGTGGATGAATATGCTTTTTATTAAAAACATCCCTAACATTCATAACTCAACTTTGCACACATTAACACTTCTTTCTTCACTTTGAGAATAAGAACACACTGTCACTATCACTTTTCCTAAAATTTTGGACGAACTCTCAAGGATTTTAAAATACTCACATCGCATTAACTCATAATCACTTAAAAAGTTCTTGATGGAATAATCTATTACTGAACTAAGAGTAAATCTTTTGATGCAATGAAAGAAGTATAGCAAATTTCTTACATCCTCCTGAAAAATATGATGAAAGTTGTCATAAAGCGTCTTCAGTTTGAAAATGATGAGTTTATTAATCAAAAACATTATATTAATACTACAGAGAGCGAATACTATGAAGCTACAGTGTAGCTTTACATAGATGTACGATTAGTGTGTTTGAAAAACACCAAAATCACATTGTATGTACTGCACATTGGATCTTCCAAACATTATATAGTATGTTTGTTTTAGCGGTGAATTTATCACTTTTGCGGTAGAAACCCACGTTGGAGGAGAAGCTTTGTTTTTTAGCTTCTCTTAAATCACTATGGGAGCATATACAAACGTACATTTGATGGTGCAAACTCCCAGCCAAACATAGGCATAGTATGAGAACTTACGGTGAGGATTGCCTATGGCTAACCCAACACAAGCTTAACCCATTTGAAAAGTGCATGATAAATTCAAAGCATTAACCACTTATTTTAAGCTTGAAAAATAACCTTGTGTTGCCTATGGATTTCCCACTTATAGACAGGGTTCCTGACAATTTGGAGGCCCGGTTACAGATTTGACAAATTTCATTTAAAAAGAATTGAAAAAAAAAATCCAGGACTATTTATAGTGATAGACAATTAAGTTGTACTTAAATATATAAGTAATAGTTTAAACATGACTTTTACCTACGGATAAATAGACCTTTACTTATGAACAATTCATTTTTGACAGCAAAATTGTTGTCTTCCAAACTTTTACCTACGGAAAAATAACATTTAGTGACGGATTTTGTTTGTAGGTATAAGTTTTTTTTTCCTCCTTTAAAAAATTTGAGGCCCCTCTAAATGTGAGGCCCTGTGCCGAAGGGCTGCTTGCGCTTGGCCAGGGCCGGCCCTGCTTATAGAGGAGGTTTCTTGTAACACAAAATTGAGTTTGTGTGACTAACTAATTTTACAACTTGGTTAAACATAAAAGTACAAAGCATTAACCACTTATTTTACATAAATACATGTATAACCCCTTAAAATAAAGTATTTCGGTCATTTTTTATAAATACGTAAAATAATTGGTTAACACCATCCTTTTTTTTTGTTAACGAAGTAATAAAAGTGTAAGTGAAATTTATGTTTCGAAAAGTGGTTAACCACGTTCATTTTTGTCGTTAATTTAGTTATGATGATTAATGATACAACTCAATTTTTGTGTTTCATAACTATCCTCAATAAAAAAAATGTTTTTTGTTAAAAAATATTTTGACTAAAATAACATTGTTCACTGTATTTATATAGGGAACCGTGCCTTATTGAATATTGTCTATTTGATGTGTTCATATAACATTAATCAAGTACTAATGGCCGTTTTTTATTTTTTAACAAACTAAAATGGTCGGTTCTTATTTACCTATAAAAAAAATGATGGATAATTTTACTCATGTTGGGTTAGAACCGATCGATGATAATAGCCTTGTTAATGTTGCATTTGTGTTAAAAAAATATGGTGAGTAATTAGGGTAATAGTCATTTGGGTAACAAGTAGCTATATTAATCCTTCAAATTTCAAAATAGTATTTGATTATACACTTCATTGGTCAAAATAGTCTCTGACAATAGAATATTTTGTTAATATTGGCATATTAATCATTCAATATACTTATTTATTATCATATTAGTTTTATGAGTACTTATTTATTATCACTTCAACCTCTATATAAAAAGAGTTATTGTGAGTATTAAATGATTATTTTAGCGGCGATGGCCATTTTAGTTAACAAAATGCATAATCGAATATTATTTTAAAATTTTGATACGAGATTATTGTTCACAATAAAATACTATTTTAACTCACCATTCTTGCATGAGTAACTAGTTGTCACCACTTTTCAGTTATCATTTATCTTGTTTTATTGGGTAGCTGCTGCCTGCTGGAGTTTTGTTTTGACATAGTGGTGGTCCCCAACTAAAAAACCTTAAACCTCGACACTTCCTCATATATATATATATATATATATATATATATATGCTATCACCTTTTCTTGACCAAACCTGAAAACAATAACCAAACCTTTGATCATCCCATCCATCGTGTTTTTCTCAAGTTGGTCTTTCAAATGTCATCACTGTTTTCTTTCTCTTTTCTTTTCATTGTTTGTTATTTATTATTTGATTAACATTTCAACTAATTGCATGTCACTATTTTCAACTTTTTTGATTTAGCTCTAAAATTTTACTGAGTTTTGATACAATTTTTGAGTTCAGTTCATCTGATTGATCAACAATAATTAACTCAAGAAGACTAAACATTTCAGATCTTAAATCAGTCAGAAACTTCAGATCAAATCTGCATCCAACTGCATGTCACTACTTGGAACTTGAACAATAATCAAATCAAAAAGTCTCAAAATTTCACTGAACTTTATCAGAAAGAAACATTCCTTTGACAACAACCATGGCTTTTCCAGATGATATTCCAACCTCTAAGATGTCACCGCCGCAATTCACTTCATTGAACAGCAATGACTTCAAAAGGGAAGGAACTTCTCATTCCAATGCATTGATATGCCCTCCTTCCGATGCATCCATATGCCCTCCTCCAAGGATGACCCTGCCTCAATCAAACAGATCAGACCACATTTTATACAAAACACAAATTTGTACTAAGTTCAGATTTGGTGCTTGTAGAAACGGAAATAATTGCAACTTTGCTCATGGAGCTGAAGAGATAAGGCAACCACCACCAAATTCGCAGAAGCTAGTTAGTCCGTGCAACGAAGATAAAAAAATCATACACAAGATGAATCTGTGCAAGAAGTATTGCAATGGGGAGGAATGTCCCTATGGAGATAAGTGTAAATTCCTTCATGAAGATCCTGCACAGTTTAGGGGCACTTATCGGAAGACTAAGCTGTGTCTCAAGTGGAAAGATACGGGATATTGTTCCTTTGGAAAGAACTGTCACTTTGCTCATGGTGAAGAAGGTAACAATAACTCATTTTGATTATTGGTTTTGGTTTTATCAATATAATTCTACTGTTTTATATTGTCCAATCACACAAAATATGTTTTATTATTTTCCAGATGCTGTGTAGAATGTCATTTTATGTGATATGATGTGAAAATTACAGCATTTAAATGATCTGAATGTGTGTCGTTTTGTGGTTGCATTGTGTATTAGGTTTCATGTTTGATTTGACAAAGCAAGTTCTGAATGGAAAATGATTCCATCCTTATTCTAATGGATGATTACTATTGTATGGGGTTAAAAGTTTAAAAAAAAAATCCACAGTTTTACATTTGGTAAGAATAAGATACCAGAATTTCTAGTAGTTTGGAGTAATTTGCGATTCTTGATAACCAGCTATTGATTCCATATGGGATATTGTTTCTTCTAAAAGTTTCTGCTGATGATTGCCCATAAATTTGATGTCCGGCTCATCAATAGTTTTGAGGTGCATTGCTCATTAACAAAGTTTAAATTGCAACCATTCCGCGATCCTGAACACCGCAGTCAAATAAGGTTAATGCAGCTGCATTTGTGATGATGAAGACGTTAAACATCTGTACGTCTCAGCCACAGTCATGGTCGCAGACCTTATATTTAAAAAAATATCTTGTTGGTTTGTGTGTGAATGTATGATAACTTATATTTGCATATTGTGAGCAAAAAGTACAAGATGATTATAACAATTGAAACAGTTTGGTTTCCATTTATATTGTTCTGACTCGTGAAGTATTATATGTCTTGCAAATCAGAGTTACAAGTTCCTGGTGGAGCCATTGAAGCTGAAGCTGCAATTACCATAGAAAAGGAAGAGGAGCAGGCAAAGAAGAAACGTTTACTTGGGTTGAAATTCAGCCAGATCAATCGTATTTACGGTGATTGGATTGATGAAGATGATGATTGACCTCTTGTTGTGCTCTTGGAAACACACCTCATTTGGATAAGCATTTTTCTGCTTTAAAAAGAATTTTGGAAACATGGTCATTGGTGTGTGTGATCAATTAATAGATTTATTTATTTTTGCAACTTTTTTTCCTTTTTATTTTTTACTGTTAATTGGTATAGTTGTATGGTTGAAGACATGCGCATTTGTTCTTAAATGAGAGGTGTGCTCAACATGGATAACTAGAGAACCAAACTGTATTTTATTCATGTAAGATTTATGAAAGCTTCTCAAATGAGTTGAAGACTACTAGTACGAGGACAAATGAAATCCTATGTGAGAGCCACCAACCTTTTTGGTCCTCTTTAACCCTTCCTTGCTTCTCACTTGCTAGTTGCACCTTTGTTGAAAAATCAAAACAAAGCTAGCATGCATGCACCCTGTTTGGAGCAACATCTTGAAGTATTTCCTTCTCATTTCTATATATTCCTTTTTTTCCAAAACAGACTCTCACACTAAACCTATCTTCTTCTTCTGCAAGGTTCCTCCACCACAGGGGCGGACCCAGACTTGTGGTACATGTGGGACTAAATTTTCAAAGAAAAAATAACGTAAATTATATTAAAAATAAGAAATAACATTGTTTGATACAATACATTACAATGAAAAAAATCTCGTATCTTATCCATTTGTTGAAAATGAGCTAAAATGACATCATTGCTAATTGCTACAAAAAAATCTCTTTCTATATAAGTTACAATACGGTCATTTAGCACTAATCACCCATTTTGTTACATAAGTTACTCTTCATAACTTTCATAGTTGAAAAAACACGTTCAACACTTGCAGTTGCTATCGGCAAGAGCAAAGTCAACTTCAAAAGTTTTGCACAAAGATCTGAAAGCCGTTTCAACTTAGCAAATTTTCAGTCAGATCGAACATTTGTAATATAATTCATAAGTTGACGGCGTAACGCCACTTCCAAAACATCTATAAAATCATTTGGATAAAACTCAATCATCCTCCATAATTTGTTCACATAAAAAATATCAATGATTTTGCATAATTCGAACATGAAACACAGTAAAATAGATAGTTTACACAGTAAAATAGATAGTTTACTTATTTACCGACTTATTATTTTATGTTATAACTATTATAAAAAAAAAATTTAAAAATAAGGAAAAGGCACGTGGAGCTTTAGCCCCCACATAGCCCACACATGCATCCGCCCCTGCTCCACCAATAACAACCATGTCCATAAACTTGAAGTATAATGCTTTTGTCGGAAACCCTCTACACTCTATTCACGGCGACTCCTTGTCACCCTTCCTCACAGTGGCGGTTTCACCGCCCGGCAACCCCGGGCGACCGCCCGGGCTCAATCGTTAATTTCTCCGCATTAGACCCAACCCGAAGACCCATTAACACACTTTAAAAAAATCATTGGGCAAACTCACAAATCACAATACACACTGCGTACAGGAAACAACACTTCTACTTCACCTCTCTGTCTCTCTCAATCGGTCTCAGCTATCAGGCTCTCAGTCTCAGCTCTCTCTCTCTTTGGTTGCTAAACTCCTCATTCACTCTAAGTCTAAAGGTAATCTCTTCTCCATCTTTCATTCCTTCCTTGTTTAGTTGTTTTAGGGTTTTAGAAAAATTGATCATTTGTGATTTTGTAATTGAAAAATTGATTAATGGTTGATGAATTGGTGTTAATGAATGAATTGATGAATTGATTAATTGTAAAATTGTGATTTTGTAATAATTGGTGTTAAGAAATGATGGCTCTCTGCTTATACTTTGCGCCATTTTTAATGTTATTGCAATTCAAAGTGCCTAATTTTGAAATTCTTAGTAATGTCTGACTTTTCAACGGTACATCACAATCCAATTCTGGCTTTTACGCTGTCTGTCGCATGTTTTCAGCTGCGCGTTGGAGCTTCCATTTCGGTCAGACGCTGACGTGCGGTGGAGATCCATCCTGGTGTGATGAAGATTGTTGTTAGAGATGGGAAGTCTTTGGAATTGTCGGTTGATCAGTTAGAGCTTGATATGTGGAGGTTTAGGTTGCCCGATTCACAATTAGTTTTACCTTGTTTCTAAATGCAGGGTTTCATTTCTTTTTGATTCAGTTTTGTGCTTTTTGGTCTTTGATTATGAATTAGTATATATCTGCTTTATAGGAATTGGATGGCTTTTTAGCTATTTTATCAATCCTGGCATGATGCTTTTGAATTTTCATGATACTTTATTTGAGCAATATGATACTTTAGTTGTTTAAGTCAATGATGGCCACTTACTTTTTGTTGAACTGAAATGTATACCCAAGTTTAGCAGAATGGTGTGATTTAGCATTTCATAGAAGGTATTTGTACTAACAGCTTGCTATATCAGAACAGAAATATATGGTTATATGGTTTAAATGTTTCAGTAGCTTGCTGATATCAAAATGGATTAAATGTTTGAAACTATAAGGTTTAAATGTTTCAGTAGCTTGCTCTTTGTGACAAATTTTTTGCCCAGACTCTCTAAAAATCATGGCTCCGCCACTGCTTCCTCATTCAGTTAATTCGTACGATGACATATAGTTTCGATGATGGTTTGTGTGAAAATTTGAATTTTAAGTGTGGAGATTTTTATGGTTTTTAACACTAGTTTTTTTTTTTTCCTTTTTGAAGGAAAGATTTTTTAACATTAATTATCTTGTTTTGATTAAACTTGTTTTGAATCAAATGTTCAATGAATTGAAATAATCTTATCTAAATTGCGTTGAAATCTGTTTGGTGATTATTTTCTGCGTGTTCCAATTTCCGAACAAGAATCTTTCAAAAACAAATTTTGAAGCAGAGAATCTTTCAACTTAGCAAAGTTTAAAATTGATTTTAAGCCCTCTAGTTTAGCTACGCATTTATACTGAATTTATATCCTAAGATACTTATACATGCACATTGAAACCATTGGTCATACATTTAAAGAAATGTTACATTTAATTGTTAGAGATGTTTTTAATTTAATGTTTGGTTGATATTGTTAGAAATAGAATGATACTAGAATCTGCAGAGTAAAAAAAAAAATTCCCTTTGCTTCACCGTTGTCATTCGACATAGTGACTTTCTCAAGGAGGGTCAGGGCCACTCCAATCTCATTTGGCGCCCAATATAAATCCTCCTCCTGCACTAATTTCCAACAGAAAATTGGAGAAGAAGAAATTCAAACCAAAAATATTAGTGAAGTTATAATAATTAATTGGATTTGGTACTTGATTGTGATTGTGACCATAATTATGTGGCTATACTCTAATATAACGAGTGATAGATTTGTATGGGAAATATTATGTTTATGTCTATAACTATAAATTATTTATTTTATAGCTTGCATTCTGATTTGTGATTACCAAGGAGTTTGAAAATCATTTGATTGATAACTGATTACCAATTAGTTGTCTTATTGTTGAATCTCGTATTATTCCTTGCTTGCCAAACTGAATTGAAAATGTTGACCAAGGCAGATAGGATCACTAGCTTACATTGTCTTGAACCTCCTTTCTTCCATTGAGTTAAATTGAATGGTAGTGTTCAACACTGAAGCAAGCCAACACCAGATTTTGAAAACAAAATCACACTAAAGCATCTTCAGATGTCAATGTACCTGATGCTAAGTGTTTCCAAATTACCTCATCAGATTGATGCTCATTTGGAATTAGTTACTTGATGCACAAGTTGCCTGAGATTGGGAAAAGCTTGGTCAAGATCTTCATAAATATGCCAGTTCCCATTCACCATAAAGTCACTAACTTTATCTTGAATATTGATCAGAGGACGGTCAATGTTGATGTGTTGAGAGAGATCAACCTTGCTCCAGCTACCTGTCCAGAAATAAATTTCCTGACCATCTCCAAGCAGCCATCTAGTGTTATCTTTCATATGATTGTATTCAGACTTCATGCTAGACCATAATGAAGAATAAATGTGATGCTGAATCACCTTTCCTCTTCTGTAAACTATACTTTTAAAAAGCATAACCCAAGAGTCAAATGAATTGAACAAATCCCAGCAAAGTTTCAGATTAATGGATTCATTTAGAGCAATTAAAGATTTGATTCCCAATCCTCCTTGAGAGTAAGGTTTGCAACATTTTTATTCATGAGACTATGTGATAGACTTTTAGCAAGTGTATTAAAATTATCAAAGTAATAAATAAAGTTCGTTTCCTCAGGGACCGTATTAACTTCAATAAAACAACCGCGTTATTCTAAAGGATGTGTAAATGTTATTTTAACTTGCCCTAGGCAGTAGATTGGATTTGATTGCAAATGATTTAATGACAGAATATAAAAGTTTGTTAAAAAAAAATAAAATAAATATATATATATATATATATATATATATAGAGAGAGAGAGAGAGAGAGAGAGAGAGAGAGAGAGAGAGAGAGAGAGAGAGAGAGAGAGAGAGAGAGAGAGAGAGAGAGAGAGAGAGAGAGAGAGAGAGAGAGAGAGAGAGAGAGAGAGAGAGAGAGAGAGAGATGAGACTAGGTCTTTCGAATCCTCTGAGTTCCCCTAATTGGTAAACTGCACCTATTTCTTATGAATACTTCTCTAGTTTCATTATAGTTAACAAAATAGCTCTAATCAATCCCTTAACTTAGGATCCTCTTCTCAGATTACAGTCCATAATTCCTTAGGTGGTCTAATATTCTTTGAAGGTTTTAAGAACGTTAACTTATTATCACTAATAAACGATTATCTATTCCTAGACTAACCCTGTTTATCAGAACATTCAATTAGGTCTAAGTTGAAAGCTATGGTCAGTAGTCATTCATTCTCACAAATTCATGTTTATATTTGATTAGGATATAAAAAGCAGTAAGAACAATTGAATTGAATAAAATTAGATTGATATTCACAATAAATATCATTTCACGGCAACATGATTCAATTAGGGTTACAAGGATTCATCTCAAACCTAATCTCTAAGAGATTTAGCTACTCATAATTGAGTTTACAAATAGCATAATCGATGGAAGAATTAAAACATACATGAATTGAATTAGAGATGATGAAATCGCCCCTACTGCAGTCCTATGGTGTCAAAATCGCACTTTTTCTCTCTCAAAATCGTAACCCTTTAATTCTAGAATTGACCTCAGCTTAAATAGGAAAAATTTACTGAAGCCAAAATCGCGCTGCGCCTGTAAAAATCATGTCACGATTTGACACTTAACCCTAGATTCTTTCCGGATCATTCTTAAAATTGTGCCACGCCACAAGAAATCGTATCACTATTTCAGTGACTTCAAAAACGATGCTCTCTGCCAAGAAAATCGTGTCACGGTTGAGAAAATCGTGCCACGATTTGTTGCTTTCAACACCTTCATATTTCTTGCTTTTAACACCCATGGATACTTCATATTGCCTTAGAACTCTATTAAAATGCCAAAATAAATCTTAAAAATTACGTAATGACAACATGTCATCACTGTGACCAACTTTCTTTTTCCACATCTCCACTCCAAATGATATTCGGGATCCAAACTTAAACACTTTTAAGAAGAGAGACAAGTCAAACATACACTAAAATATTATAAATCAACATACTATGAATAACTGCAATTGAGAGTAAAGAAGTTTTCGAAGCTGACAGTTTAGCTTTAATTTTGTCTACAATTGGTTGTAGATATCTAGCCTTTGGTCTTCCTTTAAAAATTGGGACCCCTAAGTAGTTGAAAATAAAGTTTCCAAGTTTAAATTCGCATATATACAAGTTGATTTCCCTTTGCAGAAAATGATGATGTCATTATCATATAAAGTGTGAGATGGGACATTCATGTTCCTTGTTCCTTTAATCAGCTCCAACATTCCTTCTTTTACAAGCTTTGAAATGTTTCTGCTTAAGACATTCTCAGCAAGGCAAAAAAGAAGAGGTGACAAGGAACCCCTCTGATGCAAGAGAAGTAGCCTACTTAAGAGCCATTAATTGAGATTGATAAAGTGGCTGAATGAAGAATTGCTTTAATCCAATTGCAAAAACTTTTTTTAAAGCCAAAAGCTGAGAGCACTTTAAGAATGAAAGACCATTCTAAAGTGTCAAATGCTTTAGTAATATCTACTTTTGAGAGCTAAATTACCTCAAAATGATTTGTTATGGAGGACTAGTTAACATTACCCTAGGAACACTAGTTAACATTTCTTTAAAATAAATGGCTTATAATATTTATTAGAACAAAGAAAAAATTAAACACATAACTTAGATTATTTATTAGAACAAAATAATAAAAACCAAAACTTGTTGATAACTATATGATCAAAACAAAATGTCTAAAATGAAAAATGAATTTAAAATAAAAGTATAGAGTCCAAACAAAAACCGTCTAAATTATGACTAAATCTATCAAAGTTAAAATTCAAAATCCACAGTAATGAAGAAGATATATGAGTTCATTTTGATAGAGATATTTTACATTTGAAACCACTAAAACGAAAATTAAAAATAGAAAAAGATATATGTAACATATTAGCAAACAAAGGAAATGAAATCTAAAATAGAGCATAAAAAGTACCTTCGTTATGAGATTTTTATGTAGATTGAAGCTGTAATGGGGAATGAAATGAGTTCATTGGATAAACCTGAAATGGAAGAAAACAATTGAAAAGGAGTAAAAAGTGATAGTAATTTTAATGAACATGTAAGAGAGAGAATGGTTATAACATACTAGCGAAAAACGGGTACGACGGTAATGTTTGAAAATTATTAACGGTATCTTTTTTATGAAATTTTAATTTTGATTAAAAGTAAAAATATAAATGTTTGTTGCTTTTTTTAATGACATAAACAATAATCTTTATTATAGAAAAAATTGTATAAAGGTATAATTGGGATAATGAAAAAGTAAGTATAAATATACTCATCTAGTTTGTTATATTTTTTAAATGATAAAGGAAAAAACAGATATACATGTATTCATATTGTGTTTGTTACATTTGTTATAATATTTAAATATATTTTTATCTATTTGTTACATGTGTTACTTGTATTTAAAATTAAGGGTATTTTTGGAAAGAAAATTTCAACCCAAAAATGTGTTGAAAGTGGTAGTTTCCTTTATATATAGTATAGATAAACGAAAGATTTCAGTATTTGTTTGGAGAGAGAGAGAGACGAAAGATTTCAGTATTTGTTTGGAGAGAAGGAGAGAGAGATGTGTTGGTTTGGTTGTAATAGGAGAGTGTGATATATGAAAAGAAGTGTAATGAAATATGATTTATATTAATATTATAAATTTAATTGTTTCATATAAGAATTGTTTTTGCTTTATCTTAAATTGTTTAAAAGGAATAAAATATCATAATGTAATAAAAATAAACAGTTTGAAACGGTTGAAATTGACAATGAGTATGTATGGTTATATATTATAATACCTTGTATATATATAATTATAATTTGAGTATTTGACTCTCATCATGACAAATGATTCTTTTACTTTATAGTTACACTTCATCATAATCTACACGACACTTAGTTTGCGTTTACCAACCCAAAATTTATAAAGTTGAGTTTAATTATTCAATATTTGAATTCCATTTATTGGGTTTGACATCTTTTAACATTGTTGGATTTGGATACCAAACCCAAATTTTCTAAAGTTGATCTTAATTAACAAATACTTGAATTCTATTTATTAGGTTGTGACATCTTTTAATATCATTGGTTTTGGTGCTTGCATCATGTTGCAATATGGAAGAAGATATTTTAATACTTGTATCATCTCTATTTTTAGGTATAGTGTAGTCTATTTAAATTGATTAGTGCATGTGATCTATTCACAATAGAATCATTGTAACATTTTCCATAGTTTCATATTTTTGTATAACATTTATGTTTTATGACATTCTTAAAGGGACGACCTTGAAGTTGCCTCATGTGTTTGCAAACGCAACAATTTGACCGGTTTTTTGCTCAGTTGACTTTGAAGCATAGAGTTAATGTCGAGGCATTGGAGCAACAACGACTTGATAAGTATCTACACATACCTTTAAGATCAGATATTTCATTGCATCAATATATGAATATGGTGAAAAAACCCTACTTATTCAAGGGAGTTTCGATTGAATTTCTTACCAAACTGGTATGATTTTAATCCTAGCTTGTAATAGTCGTATGTTTAATAATAATTTTTTGTTCATTGAAAACACATTTAATTCAAACCATAATAGGTCCCCAAGATGAAACATTTAAATTTTCCATGGAATGAAGATATTGTCTTGCAGCGTGAAGTGCTACAGTTTTTCATCTTGTAATTTATGAAAGAATGGTAATTGTTCAATCTAGAGTTGCATATGGAGTTATTATAATGAATACCTAAAACATTGAGAGATATGAAAAAATTTGTGCTTAATTGAGAGATTGGCATGCCAATAAACTCTGTTTTTAAATATGAACAATACACAATTGATATATCACTTCAATAATATATATTTTTTTCTCCTAACACTTCATTTTATACCTCGAAAACAACACTGCATATTCTTTTATTATGAATCCTAACTTTTGAAACTATATTCTCACTTTTCTTTATATAAATTTAAAAAAAAAAAGATATATTAGAAGCACACATTCCTAACTGCCAAATAAGTTGTATTTGAGATGTTTTTTAATATAAGAAATACATAAATATTGTTCACATATTTTCTTTGGTATTATTTTTATCATTTTCTCAATCAAAACTATTAGATAATCATGTCAATTTCATGACTTAAGTTGTTGCAATATTTTCAGTTGTTTTTACCATTTATACCCTTTTTGTTTCACTATTTCTAAAGCCATTAGGGCACCATTGCCACAATATGATATTATAACCACAGTTTCAAATCATTTTTATCGTTTCTCAATCAAAATTATTAAATAATCATGCAAATTTATTGACTTTGTACGATGTTGCAGTATTTTTTTGTTGTTGTTTCCATTTATACCTTTTTATTTCACTATTTCTAAAGACATTCATAACATCATTTTCACTATATTGAACAGTTCATAAAGTTGCGCCTCGTTCACCTTCCCTTTAAGATCACCAACATACAGAGAAACATTCTCGAACCGTCTAGTTCCATTCAACATGACCGCCGGAACCACCATCTTAGGTGATGAAACAGTCGCCATTTTCTTCAATGAAAAAATAAACTCTAAAAATGATGAAGCAGTAGTCATATATTGATTTTTTACGTGAATAAAAAGAAAGAAAAAATCAATGACAAAAAGAGAAAAAAGAGAGGAAAAACACTTACAATAACAAAGTACTAGTTTTTGGTGTGATTGTGATTAGGGTTTATCCCTTCAATGATGAAAAAATTGGCAAATATTTTAATTTTTTTCGCTTCTCCACTCTGACAGAGAAAACCCTGTGGAGAGTGAGAAAGCTGCGTGTGTCGTACGAGGTTTTTATATGTGGGGTTTCCAACCGCTGGGTTTTAGGTTTTTCTGTTTGTTTATTACTCAACAAACTGACACATCTATTTTGGTCTTATAATTTTCTGCGATCCAATTCAGTCTCGGACAAACAAACAAAATATCATGTAACTGATAACTTATAGTGAGACCCGTTTTCAGGGAGTGCAAACAGCTTAATCCAGTTGGACGCCAAAAAGTTTAGTTTTTTTATTTTTTTAAAAGAAGATCAATTTTGCTATATGTTGTTGATTAGTTCTTCAAATTTTGGTGGCTAATAATTGTTATATTGTTCTAATCAATAATTAGTTCTTAAAAATTTTAGTATATAATTGCTAATTTTGCTAAATGTTGAAAAGTATGATGCATATTACTTTTTCAATATTTGGTGTATAGTTGCATTTTTATTTTATTAACGGCATATTTTACTGTGAGAGTTTAACATTCAATTTTTCATGGACGGCTCTGCTTATAGCTAATTGTTGATGCCTAATGACTTATAACTTATAAGTAATTAAAGTGTTTGACAAAATTACCCTTAACTCAAGTAGCTGATAATTGTTGAATGACATAAAATAGTATTTTTAATCTATACTATTAGGTTGACTTTTTCTCTTCCTAAAATTACCCTTAACTTTCAATACAAATTGTTTAGATAACAAACAGATAAGAGTAAATTCAAATATTAAAATAAAAGTGTAATAAACACGATATAAGTATGTATTTTCTTTTATTCTTTAAAAAGTGTAACAAACTAGATGAGTATATTTATACTTACTTTCTAATTATACCAATTATACCAGTAAACAACTTTTTCAATAATAAGGAATGTTGCTGGTGTCATTAAAAAAACAAGAATTTAGATTATATTTTTTTGTTATATTGAAATAGATAATCATGGTTAGTTTGATTTGTTATAATTTGAAAGCAACAAATATTAATATTTTAGTTTTAATCAAAATCAAAATTTCATAAAAAAAACACCGTTTCATAATTTTCAAACATTAGCGTAATAAAAAGAGCAGAAAAACAGGCATGTGATGTGTCCATCTTTCTGCTATATCTTCCTACTGCGCTAACACATGTGATTATTTTATTATGTTTGTTTGTATAATTTTGATTAAATTTTAAAATATTAATGAAAATTATTGATATATTGATTTATAAACAAAATATTGTCAAGGCATATAACAAAATTATTTATGAACTCAACATATTTTAGTTTGCTTGCATATAAAATAAAGATAAATGTATAAATGACATGTTATGTAAAAGAAACATTGCTTTAAACAAAATAATGATTTATTTAATAATTAAAAAAAATCACGGTTCTCTTTATATAAAAAAAACCATGTTATCAAAGTTTGTATAAGCATCTAGAAACCAGCAAAGTCAAATAGTCCTTGAAATTAATCGTAAACAATTTGAATCATAATCACTTATAAACCAGCAAAGTCAAATAATCCATAAAATTAATCGATTTTGATTAGTTTTAACATGAAAAAAATGGAAAAAAAAAACTTTGATTAGTTGTGAGAACCCGACTTATTAATATTTAATGTTTAATATAGTGCTAAGAAATTTTTTTCTAAAATATTTTGAGTCCTAATATTTTTTTTAGATGATTTGAAATTAAATTTTTAATAATATTTTTTGCTCACGTTTGTTACTAATATTTTTTTAGAGGATTTAAAGTTCAATCTTTAACGTAATGTTTTTGCTCATGTTTGTTACTAATCTTTTTTTAGAGGATTTAAAGTCCAATCTTTAACAATATTTTTTGCTCACGTTTGTTACTATTATTTTTTTAGAGGATTTAAAGTCCAATCTTTAACATTATTTTTTGTTCATGTTTGTTACTAATCTTTTTTAGAGGATTTAAAGTCCAATCTTTACCATTATTTTTGCTCACGTTTGTTACAATTGATCAAAGACTGAGGAAGAGTAACTTATATTAATAAAATAAAATAATATTAATAAAATAAAATAATAAAATAATATGGAAAATACTGTTTTTTGTGTAAGGGATATGAAAATACTTGGCAATCTATGTCGGTTGTATTGAGGGAACAACACAGATGTACAACATTTTTTTTGAGGGAAACACATATGTACAACATAAAAGCAGCTGATAAAAAAGTAACATGGGTTTTTGTTTTGTGCTAGTTTTTTGTGAGTTTGATATGTGGTTACGGGGGTAGAATAGGGTTAATGGGAACGATTAGTGACATGGATTAGTAATCCACGTGTTATTTTATAATTGGCTAATAGTAAGTACAATTCATAAGGAGTTGTGTGTAAGTTTTCTCTTTAAATTAAATTTATTGTTATATATTTGTTACATGTGTTATTTGTATTTAAAATTAAAATTTAAAATTGAGGGTATTTTTGAAAAGAAAAGTCCAAGCCAAAAGTGTGCTGAAAAGGGTAATTTTCTTTATATATAGTATAGATTATAACACAGTTACATATCAATTTTATCTTTTTCTCAATCAAAACTATTAAGTAATGATGCAAATTTATTGACTTTGTAGGATGTTGTAGTATTTTCTTGTTGTTCTTTCCATTTATACCTTTTTTATTTCATTATTTTCTTGTTGTTATTTCATTGTAGGATGTTGTGCAATATATCTTAACTAGATTTCATATTATGTATGACATTAAATTTGTAATAAGCTATTTAGTCCGACTTAAAAAAATATTTACTAATCTCTAACGTGCCATCTTCTTTTTCATTAAAAACAAAAGGAAGAATAAAAGTTGTTTTCTTTATAAAATAATAATAATGTATTGAGGTAGTGTGAAACATGATTGAGTACTATTAACAATAATATAGGACACACCTAAACAAACATGGTAAAATAACGCAAAAACACCAAAAGAACACTCACCTATTTAAATAGATGTTTTCTTGTGTACGAAGAAGCTTCCAACCTTCATTGTCGTTGTATAATTCCAAAATGTGTGAGTTAGAGACGACCTTAACCCCGTGAAATTCCTCTATTTTCTCGTTGACATTAACCTATGCCGTTAAGATTTCATCACAACCAAATTTTTATTTTCCTTCGACTTCACATGAAGATAATTTTCATCAATTTTGTTATACCACGCTGAAGGATCTTTATCAACATAATATAAATATGTATGTAAAGGGTATTTTAACATAATATAAATAAAAAATAGTTAAATTTCTTCAAAATAAAATTAGTTAAATAAATGTTAAAGTGTTTGTTACTAAAACAATTATAAAAAATTAGTAAGTGTCTTCTACCGGTTTCTTTAGGCATTTGTTAGAATACAAGTATTATATTTTAGGAGTGTGTTAATAAATTATAACTGAAAATTTGTTAAATACACCCTTGAAACATATTGTTAAAATATTATTTCATAAAAATTAATGGGTGCTTTCTAAAACTTTAAAGATATGATTAAATAAGTTTTTTTGTTCATATATGTAGCAAAATTTATTTTTGTTTATCCTAATGTATAGCAAAAAAATAAAACTAGATCGCAAAATTTAATTTTGTTTGTTGTTTGCACTAGTATAAGAAATTTCAAGTCGCAGTTTTAGTTTATATTAAACTCAAATTTGTTTGTCTTGTAAGTGTAACTCAAATCATAGCTAACAATGATATTATTTGCGGGGGTCGAGGTTCGACTCTTGAATTCTTGACTTCTGTGTAAATCTAACAACTAGGATACTTAATAAAAATAATCACATTTGTTTAATTATCTTTTGTTAAAGATTTAGAAATTTAAATACTTATTTTATGATATTATTGAACTAATAAGATGATATAATGTACTACTTTAATTCATAATACTTCAAATTATATATAGCACTAGGATTTATTAAACTAAGGAAATCAATAGAGAAAGAATTATGATGATATGTT
This sequence comes from Medicago arabica, assembly GCA_946800305.1. Lineage (NCBI taxonomy): Eukaryota > Viridiplantae > Streptophyta > Magnoliopsida > Fabales > Fabaceae > Medicago > Medicago arabica. The sequence continues at coordinate 52,539,111 of OX326968.1, forward strand.
TTGATTTCTCAAAATGGTGTATTTTTACGTGAATCAAATTGTGATATTTATACTACTAAATTTACCACTATTACATGTGTGAAATTATTTGTTTTGCTATTCTAATTTGATATTTACATAGGTAATAGGTAATTGAAACTTACTATTGTAAGTTGACATTATGGATAGATATTTCAACCTAAATAGTAAGACCTATAATTGTAGGATAATTTATGCTTTTATAATTTCTTATAACATCTTTAAACATTTAAATGACTTTTTGAACATGTGTATATGTATGTATGTGTATACATTTGTCAATTTTGTTATTTTATTATATTTAATGTTGTTTTTTTATAAATGAAATGCTGAAATTATAAAAATTAAAACGATGGATCCAGTAAATTACTAGTTCAAATCTATAATGTTTACATGATTTTATTTTGAAATCAATAATGTTTGATTGAAGCAGCGTGTTATATAATTGTAATTAATGTATCATTTGAGATTCAAATTGAATTTATCCTTTTTGTGTATTTCAGTTGAAGGTGGTGTTGATGCCAATAACAAGCTTGTATGGTGGAGATTGGAGAGAGAATATAAAGATTGATATAATGATGGTTGTCGGAGAAGAGAGGAACATGGATGATGATTACATGCGGCATATGTATTGTGCACCCTCACAAATGAATGGTTAAAATTCATTGTTTAGGTTGTGTATCGTGAGTGATATGAAAAGCTCACCCACCGTAGAAGCCGCCATAAAGAAAACTTCTTTCCTACTTCAATTTACCATAAGTTTCCTTTACGGGAAGAAACAAAAGAAAGTAACTCCGCACAATGTTGTTTTCATTTATGAAGTAAAAATTTCAAATAAAATTGGAATGAGTCAAAGCAAATTTATCGAATCACATAAACATAATATAAAATTAGAAATTAGGGGTCAAGGAGTATAGCATCATGTGTAGTGTAGGTAGTTTGGTTACATCTGGGCCTGGGAAAAAAGAGAGAAAACGAGTAGACAAATGAGTAGCTTAAATCAAATGAGAAGATTGGTTGAAAAATAGAGAGAAAAAATTGGAAAAGAGTGATAATATTCCGAACATCAACTAGAGAATGTTTGTTGACATTTGCAACAATGCAATGTTTCGTTGGAGAGAGCTTTATGCATGGTTTGGGAGGAGAAACTCATTTATAGAACTTTAAATTATTCAAACAAAGTGTGTGTGTCTATATATATATATATATATATATATATATATATATTAATCACATAAATGATTTTTTTAACGGGAGAGCACAAAAATGACTATCAATTTTTCATCTTTTCAATTTTTTTTGTCCATTTTAAGTTCAACCATTGTTCATATAGCTTGAGTGATTTCTTTTATTGTTGTAGATTTTTTTGGGTCTAGTAATATAGTGGGTGGAGCTCACACATTGTTTAAATGTGAAGAAGTTGGGTGTTCGGAGTTCGAACCCCAACCCTGCATAAATAATGCGATGTCACTATCAATTGAGTTAAGCTAACAGAAATGTTGTAGATTTTTTTTTTGTTCCAAAACTAATTAACAAACAAAAGAAGGGAAAAAAGAGAAAGGAAGATAAGCAAAAGGACTATTCTCTAGGAAAGAAGGTCCCTAAAACATCAATCTCGAGAAAAGGTCTCAAATCATATGGAGGAGAGTCATAAGTTGATAGATTAGAATTTAGAGGTTGTTGACGCTCCTAACTTGGTAAAAAAATTAGCACACTGGTTTCCTTTTCTAAAAGTGCGGTAAATAGTTACACTACTTTGAACCAAAAGATCTTTAATATCTTGAATAAGCACAACATGGACATGGTACTTCATAATGAGACCATTGATGAGGTTGATACAAAAAAAAAAAAAATCAAAATAGCAAACAAGCTCATTGATGCCCAAGTTCTTGGCCAAGATCAGACCTTGATAAATCGCAAACAAGCTCATTGATGTAGATTGTTTCTATTTTAATGAGATTTAAATAATTTTACTATTTCATTTAAACTATATATTATTATATTTATAAAGCTCTCAAAAATTATTATAATTAAAATATATTTAAAATGACTTTTTCTAATCTCACCCCATATAATTTTAGTTACACCCAAATTTACTTAAAATTTTACAATAATACCGAAATTGTCCTCTCCATGTAAAATTCTAAAAACCCATTTTCATGATCATTCTGAACCTTCACCTCCTTTCACCCACAAACCACCATAGATGTGCAACTAAGATCAAAGATTGAATCAACATCTTTTTCTTTGATCGGTATTCTAAATAAATGTCAGTTAATCTCATGAATTTCATTTGAAATTACTATCTTTCTCTCGATTTCACATTTTTCTATCCTACGTTTCAATCAATTTTACAAATTTATCAATTTTTCTATCTTACGTGATTGGATGTTATTGAAGAGTACGTGAGTGAAAAGAGATGAGAAGATAAAGGCGTTCAGAAATCATGTGTAAGTCCTTTTTTATGGCTTTGTCAGGGTTTGAGAGATGAATATGTAAAAATAGTGATGACTTTCAAAAACGGTGTGAGTGTTTGGGGACGATGAATACGCAACTAAGTTTCTGAGGTTTGAATGATTAAGCGAGACATGTGATGAAGGGTTTCAAATCCTCATCCTATTGGTTAATGATGCACGTAAGTATGATGATAATGAGCTATGCAACTATTTTGTGTGGATCATTATTATCAATAGCTATTTTAGTCATTACGTTTCAAGAAGCCAACCAAATTCTTGCTTTTACCAAGAATTTGATTTTTTTAAATAAATCAATTGATTTTGTCGAAATAAAATACATGAATATGAATGAAAGAAACAGTGTTTTACGAAAAACATCTTTTTCTTCTCGAAATTATTATAGGTCTCAATTTATTCAACAATTGGATCGTTGGGGTTATCGTATTATTAGTCTGAGTTTTTTGTTTTTAACGATAGGTATTCTTTCAGGGGCAGTATGGGCTAACGAGGCATTGGGGTCCTATTGGAATTGGGATCCAAAGGAAACTTGGGTCTTTATTACTTGGACCATATTTGCGATTTATTTACATGCTAGAAAAAATAAAAAATTTGAAGGTGTAAATTATTCAATAGTGGCCTCTATCGGATTTCTTATAATTTGGATATGTTATTTGGGGATCAATCTATTAGGAATAGGACTACATAGTTATGGTTCATTTACATCTAATTAAATTTCAATGAGTAAAGAACTTGAGAAATAAAAATATGGAAAGCATATAAATATATACTTTCCATAAATCGTGGAGAACCCTTTCAATCAAGTAATGTAATAATTCAAGGGGTTCTCACAAACAACAAACATATTGGATTATAATTTCAATTTTTTTTAAGCGAATCTAACAGAAAAGTATTCTTTTTCATATCTCTGATAGGAATGAGGATTCAAAAGATCATACGCGGATGAATAATCATTTGTTTCCAAAAGAAATCAAAGAATTTCTTGGGAATTCTACAAGAGCTGACCGGTCTTTTCTATATGACAGATGGTCATAACTTCAGCTGGATTTGAATCCTACTGAGAGGTTATTTAAGAAAGAAGATGTTTCTTTTGTTCTTTTGAGGCAATCGGAAAATAAAGAAATAGCCAATATAGTTTAAATAAGTATGTATTTACAAAATACCGTCTCAATTCATCCTATTTCATCCGATCTAGGATGTGATGGGGTTGCAAAAGATGACCTTTATAGTTTTGATTCATTCTTGAACAAAAATCGACTTTTTGGGTTATTTCATCTATTCCATGACCGAAATAGGGCATGATACTTGTTACACCATGATTTTGAATCAGAAGAGAGATTTCAAGAAATGGCAAATCTATTCAATCTATCAATAACTAAGCCGGATATAGTGTATCATAAGAGATTTTCTTTTTCTATTGATTCTTCCGGATTGGATCAAAAACAAAAATTCGTAAATGAGGTCAACTCTAGGGATGAATCAAAAAAGAAATCTTTATTGGTTCTACCTCTTCTTTTTTACGAAGAGAATGAATCTTTTTATCCAAACAATACCTATGGATACATAAAAAAACCTATGGAATTGATTCCATCGCAACTCGGAATATGTAATTCAAAGGTATCAAATAGGAAAAAAGATTCTTAATCATAGACCTACAAGGAAATACACGATCAACCAACATTTATCAAATTGGAAGAAAAAACACCTAGAAGAAATGGCCTCTTATTTTGATTTGTCAAACCGAGAGATTTATGAATAAGGATGCAAATGCATATAAATACAATTGGACTATTTCATTTCTGAGCAGAATAGCCGTTTTCAAGTAGTGTTTGATCGATTACATATGATTGCATATTCGATTGATTGGTATGAGGTTATTGACAAAAAAAGATTTGCACAAGTCACTTTATTTCTTTTTGTCCAAATCACTTTATTTCTTTTTGTCCAAGTTTCTTCCATTTTAGTCCAAGTTTCTTCCATTTTTGTCTAACTCACTTCCTTTTTTCTGTGTGTTTCGGTAATATCCCCGTTCATAGGTCCGAGATCCACATGTATGAATTGAAACAATTGAAACGTTCGAATGATCCACTTAGAAATCCGTTGTTAGAATCAATAGATATTCAAATCGATCATTTGAACAAAAGGAAACCCTTCACAATTATTTTTTGGGTGTAAGCCGCATCTTTCATTTAAAATAGTTTAAATGAAATAGTAAAATTGAAAAGGAAAAATTACGCTCGCGAAACCCTCCTTCCTAGCTTCAGTTTCCCGCTTAAACTTCTTCTTCTTCACAGCGTCAAAACCCTAATGTGAGAATTCCCTCTTACAACGGCGGCCGAACTTCCACCGGAAATACTCGCCGAAATCTTCTCCCGTTTACCAGTACAATCACTTCTCCGATTCCGATCAACCTCAAAATCACTTCAATCCCTAATAGATTCCACCAACTTCATCAAACTTCACCTCAAAAACAATTCCCTCAATCAATCCTTAATCTTTCACTTCAGATACAATCCCCTCAAACAATTACTCTGATATCTACAAAATCGATGGTGATTTCTCTAATCTAACCAAACCAATGATTCTACTCAACCACCCTTTCCCGCGTAACAGCACAACCCCCGATCCTTCCACGCTTAACAACATCATGTTTCTCATCGGTTCATCTAACGGCCTCCTCGCAATTTCCAATGGTCGATTCGTTTTCAATCATCCTAATGATGCCAACAAAATCACAATTTGGAACCCTAACACCCATAAGCATCGGATGATCCCTTTTCTCCCTCTTCCTATCCCTAACATGATTGAATCTGTAGACTTCTTCAATCGCTACGGTCTTTGCGTTCACAGCTTCGGTTTTGATCCTTTAAACGGCGATTACAAACTCCTCAAAATCTCTTGGTTAACGTCTCCACAAAACCCTTGTTATCATTCAGGTGAGGCTCTTCAGCTTGAAAACAAACTCGTGGAAAATAATTCCTACTATGCCATATGATCTTCACTATTATCACCAAATGGGGGTTTTGGTTGGGAATTCTCTTCACTGGAATATGACTCGGAAACTTGATGGGTTGCATCCTTGTTTAACTGTCGCGTTTAACCTAACACTTGAGATTTTCAATGAGGTTCCTCTTCCTGCTGAAATAGTTGGTCACCAAGGTTTTAGTAAAGTGGGTTTTGAAATTTCTCTTGCTGTTTTGGGAGGGTGTCTTTGTACAATTGCGAATTATCATACTAAAATTGATGTTTGGGTGATGGAAGAATATGGATGTAGAGACAGTTGGCGTAAACTTTTTACTTTGGTTAAATCATGTTTCAATTTACCTTTGAATTTTGTGAGGCCTTTGTGGTTTTCAAGTGATGGCGGTAAGGTCCTGTTGCAAACATGTCAAAGCTTGGATAAAACTCTTATAGTGCTGTTTTGGTATGATTTAAAGAGTGAACAAATTAGTTGTGTTGAAGGAATTCCTAATTTGAGTGAAGCTATGATTTATGTCGGAAGCCTTGTACCACCTTCTTTACGTGTTGATCATTTTAGGAAGAAGGAGAGTCGTAAAAGCAAGAGAAGGTACTTATTGATTATCTGAGTTTTTTGAGTTTTTGCAATTTATAAGTTAATATCAGCTCAATGGACCCATCTTATGATATATGTAGTTAAACTCTATGTTATAGGTCAAATCGAATTCTCATTATCGTACAATGATTCCCTAATTACTATGAAGTCTCGACCTTTGTTTATGTATTTGACAATGTGTGAATGCTGGATTTCAAAGAACAAAAAAGACAACAATATGTGTTGGTGAATAGTGTGTTGTCCAACCATAGTAAATGCACCGAAAGATTTTCTCAACCAACTTAATTTACTAGCATGTTATATGAATAGTAGCATATGGTGGTAATTTCAAATTGTGTCAGAACTAAGTTTGAAAGCATGGCAAGTGTTAAAGACATAGTAAAAAATCGGTGCATCAATTGTTGAACATAGAAGAACAAGTTCATATTGTATGAACATGGAAAACAAGCCACTTCCTGCATCTATAAATAGAGGCTCGGCATCAGAAGCAAAAAACCACAACACAACACAAGTAGTGTATTACATCAGTAGAGAGTTAGAAAAATTCAGAGAGAGAATTTTAGAGAAAATTCTTGGGTGTAATTGGGTTGTGGGTAGTGAGAGTTTGTGAGTGTTTGTAAACACATATATTTCCCTTTTTTTTATTAAAGAGATCTGCAGCAGTCCGGAGAGTATGCATTATTGGCCGAACTTCATTAACAATTTTGTGTGTTATAATTCCGCATTTATTTCACTTCCACTTCATCGGACTATGAGGAAATTGTGCGTAGTTTCCTAACAACTGGTATCAGAGCGTCTGACTCGGTATCTCTGTTATTTATTTATTTTTGGGAAAAGTACTATTCACGTGAATAGTAATTTTGTGAATAGTGCAAAAATTGGTCAGTGTTTCCAATTTGTTCACGGAGGTGTTCTGAAGCACAGTGGTACACAAAAATTGTCAAAGAATATACAGAGGAAGTTAGATTCAAGTGGGAGTCATGGCTGCAGATGAAGGAAATGTGAAAATTGAAAAGTTCAATGGTGCAAACTTTGGCTTTTGGAAGATGCAGATCGAAGATTATCTATATCAGAAAAAACTACATCAACCTCTCACAGAAAAGAAACCAGATTCGATGAAGGATGATGAGTGGAACATTCTCGAAAGACAAGCACTTGGTGTTGTGCGATTGTCGTTATCTCGAAATGTTGCTTTCAACATAGCAAAAGAGAAAACCACTACTGCTCTTATGAAGGCTCTTTCTAGCATGTACGAAAAAGCCTTCAGCATCAAATAAAGTTCATTTGATGAGGCGGTTGTTTACGCTTCGGATGACAGAAGGCACGTTAGTAGAGCAACATATCAATGAACTTAATATTGTCACAGCACAATTAAGTTCAGCATGGTATCGAATTTGACGATGAGGTAAGAGCATTGATACTTTTGTCTTCCCTACCAGATAGTTGGAGCGCTACTGTCACGGCTGTGAGTAGCTCATCGGGAAGTAAAAAGATGAAATTTGATGATGTTTGTTATCTAGTTCTCAGTGAAGAGATCCGACGGAGAGAGTTGGGTGAATCGTCATCCTCTTCAGTATTGCATACAGAGTCAAGAGGAAGAAATTCAACCAGAGGAAATGGACGTGGTAAATCAAAGGCCCGACATTCCAAATCCAGAAATCATCGTAGTTCTCACAACTCGAAAACTATCGAGTGTTGGAATTGTAGAAAGACGGGACACTTCAAAAATCAGTGTAGGCTCCCAACAAAGAATCAAGAGGCGAAAGATGAGGAAAATGTTGCTTCCACCTCAGAAGGAGGTGACACGTTGATATGTTCTTTGGAGAGCAAGGAAGAGTCTTGGGTGTTAGACGCTGGAGCGTCTTTTCATGCTACTTCTCAAAAAGAATTCTTCAGGAATTATGTCCCTGGTAACCTCGGTAAAGTTTACCTTGGAAATGAACAATCTTGTAAGATTGTGGGCAAAGGTGAAGTTAAGATTAAGTTAAATGTGTCTGTATGGGAATTGAAAAAATGTCAGACATATTCCCGACATCACGAAAAACTTAATCTTCGTAGGCCAGTTGGCTAGTGAAGGCTACACAACAGTCTTCCACGGTGATGATTGGAAGATTTCAAAAGGTGCAATGACAATAGCTCGAGGTAGAAAGAGTGGTACTATTTACAAGACAGCTGGAGCATGCCATTTGATTGCAGTTGCAACAAATGAAAATCCCAATCTATGGCACAATTGATTAGGCCATATGAGTGAAAAAGGGATGAAGGTTATGCACTCAAAAGGAAAACTACCAAGTCTTCGGTCAATAGAAATTGACATATGTGAAGACTGTATACTTGGAAAGCAGAAGAGAGTCAACTTTCAGACAAGTGGAAGAATCCCAAAGAAGGAGAAACTCGTGCCTGTTCACTATGATGTTTGGGGTCCAACAACTGTCCCATCCATTGGTGGGAAGCATTACTTCGTGACTTTTATCGATGATCACTCTAGAAAGGTATGGGTATACTTTCTAAAACACAAGTCTAAAGTATTTGAAGCTTTCAAGAGACAGGTTTGAAGATCAAAAAGCTCAGAACCAACAATGGTGGTGAATATGAAGACACCAAATTCAAGAAGTTTTGCTATAAGCACGGGATCAGAATGGAAAGAATTGTGTCAGGTACTAATGAGTAAAACCGCAAGTGCACGATTATATTGAAGTACTAAAAAGAGAGTATCGCTCCAACAGGGAGTTGTTCAATTTAATTAACTTTTTAGAGGATGATTAGAAGAAATTTCAGTTGTAAACGTTTGATTTTTAACGGAGAAAAATAATAATAAAAGGCGCATTGGGATTATTGGTCCATCTTAATAACAAGTCCTTCACAAACAAACCCTAAACCGTTAATTTTATATTGGACCCACTTTCTAAAGAAAAGTTTCACTTAAGCGTATCAAAGCTTCTCTCGAAGTCATTGAGTGTGTTCCTCTAGAAACCACGCCTATTCTCATGGTTGATTGCTATTAGAATCCTTGAAGAACGAAACTTTATGTGTCTCAAGGTTTGCTAGACTATTCTCATGTTTCGCAATCCTTGTCTAATTTCACTTGTTCCAATATCAAAGCTACGTTTTCGCTTTATGAATTGATATTTGAGATGATGAATTGACAAATACCAACCCTTCACTTTCTCTTTATGAGTTTGGTATTTGTTAATTCATTATAAAAACGGTGAAATTAGATTAGAAAGTAGATTTATATAAAATTAGGGTTTATGGTTTGGTTCGATTAGGATTATGTCATTAATACTTATCCAACAATCCCAAGACAAGAAGAGTCTACTCACACATGTTTATCGTAGACATAGAGGAGAAGGAGAAGAACATAAAATAACAAGAAAATAAAAGAAAGAACTTTTATTAAGAAAGACAATTGTCACTATTGAATTCCAAGAACAAAAGATGAATTGTTGTGATAGCTAGCTACTCTATTTATAGTTTACAATGACTTAAGCCCTAAGAAAATACATCACTAGAATGTTCCACAAGAAACCACAGGCTTTTAGGTCAGAAATAAACTAATAGGTAGCTTGTCCATAAAGCAAAAGCAGCAAAAGATGGTTATGGGGGTTGGCACGACCGTGTGGCTGGTGGCACGAGCCGTGCCAAGCTTCTGACTTGGGGGAAACATATTTTTGCTTCGAATCTTCGTATTTTCAGCCCGAATCAGCTCCAAATCCTCTTTCTTTTGCTCCAAGACTGAATCTTTAGAATATTTGCTCCTGAAATTAAATATCTTGCAATTGAAGTAAAATAGATCTAAAAAGGAAATAATATTAAATAAAACGAAATCAAATATAAATAAAACATACTCAAATATTATATTAAAAACACTAAATATTGACTCATCAGGTACTCCCCAACACAATGATGTAGCTGAACGTATGAACAGAACATTGACTGAGAGAGCCAGAAGCTTGCGTGTGCAGTCAGGCTTACCAAAGAACTTTTGGGCAGAAGCAGTCAACACATCAGCTTACTTAATCAACCAAGGTCCATCGGTGCCATTGGAGCATAATATACCAGAAGAGGTATGGAGTGGAAAAGAGGTAAAACTCTCACATTGTGCTCGTGATTTTCGGGTATCAAAATCATTGATTGGATTTGAACCTTGAATCATTGAACTCTCAACTTTTATTCGCGGGAAGGGAAAAAGTGAGTAAAAACCCTTATGAGACCTTGGATTCGGAGGTTGGTTTCGATTGGGGAAGGTGTTAAGCACCCGAACCGACTATGGTATCCCATAGGAACCTTCTACCTATTCTCTAATTTTGCGCTAAATTGATTTTACTTATTGAAAAAAAGTTAAGAGTTAAAGTGAAAGAAAGGAGAAAGATGGAGTATGTTTTTGGTTATTTTTATTGACTTGGAAGGGTCGAAACCCTTTGCCTACTTACCCAAATAAATCGGGATCAAAATCAAGTAGTTCGGCTAAAGAACTTATTTGATGAGTTGAATTGATTTTAACATTTTTGAAAAAAAGATTTTAAGAAGAGATGAGAGGCCTCAAGGCATGAGAAGAAAATACGATGAAGTTGGTTAATTTTAATTGCACGAAATCCATGTCTAATGTGGATATTAAATTAAATAACATTTGATTAAGGAAAATAAAAAGAAAATCACTTGGATTACATACCAAGGTTTACTTAAAAGAAATTTGAATTTGACTTGATTGATTTTTTGAAGAAAATATTTTTCTAAACTAACGACGAAATCGCGTAACGACGGAAAAATAAATAAGCGTAAAGCGATAAATAAAGTGAAGTGTCGGTGCGCGTGTCAGTGCGTGTGCCGGTTACATATTACATACCCTAAATACATTCTATGGTCTCAAAAGAAAAAAAAATGCGCAAAAATAAATTACATCAATTCCCTAATTACATACTAGGTATGATAAATAAATACATAACAAAAAATTAAAAGATGCATGAGATTATACTAGAGATGATGCGAAATGAGATATAACGAAACATTAAGCATAAAAAGAACATCACATATGAGAATAACTACCAACTAAAATGCATGACATCAAGCGTATTTTAAAAAAGTATGAAACGCAAGTTTTCGAAAAAAGAAAATATTAGTTAGAAAGATGCATGAGTTTGAAATTAAATTAATGGGTAAACTATACAATGCATGATACTTGAGATGCTAATTAAACACAATGCATAAAATAGGAATTAAACTATTAAAAGGTAATACATGCATATTAATTAAAACATTAGACAAAAATAGAAAAAATATGAAATGTTACTTCAAAACTTAAAATAAACTAAAATATAAGAGATAAAATTTAAATAAACCAATAAAATAAAAATAAAAAAAATGCATGACATGAAGACTAAGACACTAATAAAAATGCATGAAAATATAATCTAACACTTATGTGAATTAATTAAAAAGATAAACGCATGAAATTAAAAAAAACAAAAATTACTACACAAGGCAGGGGGGTGCAGACAGCCAAAATGGGGGTGAAAACAGTAACATAGAAGCAAACATGGGCTGGGTATGGATAATGGAGCTGGGCATGGGTACTGGGTCAACCCATGGGTGACCCGCCCAGCTCCAATTAATGAGTATAAAAGCAAATTTCTCTTGTTTTTTCCTCATTTTCACAGACCAACCTCTCTCTAAAACACAAAGAAAAGAAAAAAGCTCTCCCTTCTCTCTAGAAGGGAGCTCACCGGCGACGGGGGGGTGGCCGGAGAAGAAGACCGGAAAAGACTCCGGCGCGGTGGTTGGCCGGAGGTAAGAAACCCTTTTTTTTTAAATTTTTTATGCCAATCTCTTCTTCTCCTCCTCCTCTACACAAAACTAACCTTAGATTCTTCAAAAACATACACAAAAAGCCTAGATCTACACATTCAAGTTCATAAAAAAAATGAAAAAAAAAAAAAAGTCATGAAACTACCTCTTATTTCTTCTTCTCTTCTTTCGGTTTCGTGTTCCTTCTTCCTTCCTTTGTTTCGTTTTTTTTGTTCCTTCTTGCCTTGCTTGGATTTCGGCCTTGCCTTGTTCTTCCTTCACGTTTTGGTTTTGCCTTGTGGTTTTCGGATTTGGTGTGTGAATTCGGTTTTAGAGTGTTCGAATTCGGTTTTGTGATGTTGTGGTTCGGATTTGTGATGTTGTGGTTCGGATTTGTGATGTTGTTTTCGGTTTTTGGTATGGTGTTTGTGTGGATTTCGGTTTTGATGTTGTTATTGTTGAAGAATTTCGAAATTTTTGGTGTGGTGTTCTTGGAATTTTGTTTGAATGTGAGTTATGGCCGATTTGGTTCATGTGAGTTTGGATTTGAGGTTATGAGTTATGGATTTGAGGTTATGAGTTATGAATTTGGTTGTGTGTGTTCATGTTCATGATGAACATTCATGAACATTCATGAGTTTTTTAGTTTTTTGGTGATTTTGATTCTGAAAAATGAGAGAGAGAAAAAGATTGGTGTTTTTTTTGATGATTTTTGACTGATTTGAGTTGATTGTGACCTTTCTGACTTGGGGGACCAATCTGACGCGTGAACAGTACTTTTATAGTACTGTTCACTGATGCAATAACAATGACCAAATTACCCCTGCAGTTTCTTGGAGGAAAAGTTGGACTGGACCAATGATGAATTGACAAGTGGACAATGACTTAAAAAAAATAATAAAACTGAAAAATGAATAAAAACAGATTAAATAAATGGAAAAAAAAAATTAAATAAAAAACGAAAATTAACATAATAAAATAAAAAAATGTCCCGTCGGAACCAAAAAAATGAGGTATTTTAAAATACCTCTCTGCCGAAATTTCGTCTGATACGACTGAGATACTCGGCTAAATTACGCTAAATGAACCATAAATCAACGACGTGAATAAAATGAACTTTACGAACGCAAACGTTACGCTACGCTAAAAAACGCACAAAACGCGAGTAAAAAAAATACGAAAATGATACGCGCGCGATATTAAAATATAAACGACGAACGAAAAAATAACTGCGACCACAAATACGAACAAAAGCAGACATTACGGGAATTCGCGCGCGAACGGACGACTGGAAAACAAACAACGTACGAATAAAATAAAATAAATCGGTCAAAAATTAGGGTACGACACACATCTTAGAGTTTTTGGTTGTGTAGCAGTCAACACATCAGCTTACTTAATCAACCAAGGTCCATCGGTGCCATTGGAGCATAATATACCAGAAGAGGTATGGAGTGGAAAAGAGGTAAAACTCTCACATCTTAGAGTTTTTGGTTGTGTAGCATATGTGCATATTAGTGATCAAGGTAGAAATAAACTTGATCCAAAATCTAAGAAATGCACTTTCATCGGTTATGGTGAGGATAAGTTTGGCTACCGCCTCTGGGATGATGAAAACAAAAGGATGATCCGTAGTAGAGATGTGATCTTCAATGAAAGAGTGATGTACAAAGACAGACATAACACAACCACCAACGACTCAGGATTGAGCGAGCCTGTTTATGTAGAGATGGACGATGTCTCAGGAAGTTCCACGAATGATAATCCGCAGTCGAAGGAATTGGAAAAATCAAGCATCAGACAACCTTCTGACCCACAAGAGCATCCTAGTACAGTTCCTGTATTGACAAGGTCTTCTCGACCTCGTGCCCTAAACAAGAGATACATAGACTATATGTTGTTAACTGATGGAGGAGAGCCTTAAGATTATGATGAAGCATGTCAGACCACAGATGCTAGTAAGTGGGAGCTTGCCAAGAAAGACGAAATGAAGTCTTTAATGTCCAATCAGACATGGGAACTAGCTAAGTTACCGGTAGGAAAGAAGGCACTTCACAACAAATGGGTGTATCAAGTAAAGGAGGACCATGATGGCTCTAAGAGATACAAAGCCCGATTAGTGGTCAAAGGATTCCATCAAAAGGAAGGATATGACTACACCGAGATTTTTGCTCCAGTGGTGAAGCTCAATAACATCAGGTATGTCTTAAGTATTGTTGCCAGCGAAAAATCTCTATCTTGAGCAGTTAGGTGTGAAGACTGCATTTCTTCATGGAGACTTAAATGAGGAAATATACATGCACCAACCAGAAGGATTCTCAGAAGAAGGGAAATAAAATATGGTGTGTAGGTTAAAGAAGAGCTTGTATGGCCTCAAACAAGCTCCAAGACAGTGGTATATGAAGTTTGAAAGCTTCATGCATAAGGAAGGTTTCCAGAAGTGCAACACCGACCATTGTTGCTTCTTCAAGAGATATAAGTCAAGTTATATCATTTTGCTACTTTATGTTGATGATATGTTAGTAGCAGGCTCAGACATTGATGAGATCAAGAACTTGAAGACGCAATTGTCAAAAGAATTTGACATGAAAGATTTAGGTCCGACAAAGAAAAACCTTGGTATGCAAATCACAAGAGATAAGCAAAAATGAGTTTTTGTAGTTATCTTAAGCAGAGTACATCAACCGTGTTTTGCAAAGATTCAACATGGGCGATGCCAAACCAGTTAGCACACCTTTGGCAAGTCATTTTCGCCTATCCAAGGAACAATCATCACAGACGGAGGAAGAAAAAGAACTAATGGCCAAGATTCTGTATGCTTCAGCAATTGGAAGTTTGATGTACGCAATGGTCTATACGAGGCCAGACATTGGCCATGCAGTGGGAGTTGTTAGCAGGTTTATGTCAAATCCAGGTAAAGCTCATTGGGAAACAATTAAATGGATTTTGAGGTATCTAAGGGGCACCACAGAGAAATGTTTGTACTTTGGCAAAGGAGAAATAAAAGTAGAAGGCTATGTAGATGCTGACTTTGCCGGTGAGGTTGATCACCGAAGAAGTACAACTGGTTACATATTTATTGTTGGTACTGGAGTAGTTAGTTGGATGCCGCGAATACAAAAGATTGTTGCTTTATCCCCTACAGAGGCTGAGTATGTAGCAATAACAGAAGCCAACAAAGAATTGATATGGCTTCAAGAATTGTTAACAGAGTTAAGATTCATGCAGGAGAAATGTGCTTTGAACAGTGATAGTCAGAGTGCGATACATCTGGCAAAGAATTCAGCATTCCATTCGAGAACAAAGCACATATGTCTTCGTTATCACTTCATTAGATCTCTTCTTGAGGATGAGGTGCTAACATTGATTAAAATTCAAGGAAGTAAGAATCCCGCAGATATGTTAACAAAGGTGGTGACTATAGACAAACTGAAGTTGTGCTCAACTTCAGTTGGCCTTTTAGAGTAAGAGACCGGAGAAGGCTGCTGCATGATCAGGTGTGAAGACCGATTGAAATCAGTCTTCAAGTGGGAGATTGGTTGTGAATAGTGTGTGTTGTCCAACCATAGTAAATGCACCGAAAGATTTTCTCAACCAACTTGATTTACTAGCATGCTTTATGAATAGTATCATATGGTGGTAATTTCAAATTGTGTCAGAACTAAGTTTGAAAGCATGGCAAGTGTTAAAGACATAGTAAAAAATCGGTGCATCAATTGTTGAACATAGAAGAACAAGTTCACATTGTATGAACATGGAAAACAAGCCACTTCCTGCATCTATAAATAGAGGCTCGGCATCAGAAGCAAAAAACCACAACACAACACAAGTAGTGTATTACATCAGTAGAGAGTTAGAAAAATTCAGAGAGAGAATTTTAGAGAAAATTCTTGGGTGTAATTGGGTTGTGGGTAGTGAGAGTTTGTGAGTGTTTGTAAACACATATATTTCCCTTTTTTTATTAAAGAGATCTGCAGCAGTCCGGAGAGTATGCATTATTGGCCGAACTTCGTTAACAATTTTGTGTGTTATAATGATCCGCATTTATTTCACTTCCACTTCATCGGACTATGAGGAAATTGTGCGTAGTTTCCTAATAGTTCCTAATAGTGTGCTATATCATGTGTTAGTTTAAGAGTTGACCTTGTGACTAGTTAAAGAATTTTGGTATGAATTTGTTTTCTTCATTCCTTGTTTGAGATCTTCACTCCAAAATAATAATTTTTAAAAGCTTATTTCTGAATGTTTGGACTATTCTACCCTGCCGTAGTATGTAAAGAGAAGAAAGTTGTTGTTTAGAAATTGGCCTACCATGAAATTACTCCAAATTTATGCATAGTTCCTTTCAAAAGAATTGTTTTTTTATCAACTATTCTTTTGTGGTATTATTGAACTCATTTTGATGAGATTCATTTTTTTCCACAGGGACGACTTCTTGTCCCGAGTATTTAAATTGTTATTTTAAGGGATGGAAGGAAGGACCTGTAATGTACAGCTGAAACAGGATGCTCAAGTTGTTTCTTGTGATGGAATTAGTCACCTTGGTTTGTTGTGGGAAAGGTTGAATTGATAATGAATGGAGCTGCACCCATTTTTAACTCCCTTTTTGAATTGTATGAAAAACATCTTTTATTTCCATTATCTCTAAACTCCGAAGTCCAAACTATTACAACATGCTTATGAAAGCACAATGAGGTTGGTTATTGTATGAAAAGTATTGCTCCTTTCGTGCGTGTTTGTTTGTGTGTGACGCTGTGTCCCCTCTTCACTGTGTGCAAGTCTTTGTTCTTCCCATCTTTAATGCATGTGTCTTATACCACACCGTCGCTGTCTCTGTTTGTCATTAAAGGATCAATAAGTATAATCATTCCTTAATCGTTTATCTGTGCAAATTGGGTTCTGTATTGTTGCGAGTTGAATTGATTTTCTATGAAAATCGAATTCATTTGTTGCCGTTCGCTACTTTGATGCTACTTTTTGAAAAGAAGAGTATTTTCTGGTTCTGCTATATGAAATTTAATTGTTATGCTACAAATACAATCTTTAGTGTGATGCTGCTTTGTGAAATTGAATTCTTCTGTTGTATGTATGGATTGGATTTTGGCCTGCTAGGTGGATATTTTGATGTATAGCACTTCATTAGGTTCTGATGCAGTATTTAGTAATATGATGATTTAGTTGGTACGCATATGATACTATGTGATAGTGTGTACTGTTGTTATAGTCGATGGAATGAAACTGTCAATTTCCCTTTGAAAGATGAAGATAGGATAGACTGTTGTGATTGCCAATTGGATGTTTTACTTTGTTATAATGATGGTGGTAGGCTGCATTATATTCATCTTCAGAAGAGATATAAGGGAAGCTAAGCACCAAATATTGTGCATGAAGTTCCCAGAAATTACTATAGGCAAGATCACATAGTTAAGCAATATTTTTGGTGGTGTGTTGAATTGATAGCAACGTGGAAGTTTGCTACCAATTTTTTTTCTCCTGCTATTTGTATGCTGCTGTGGTGTCAAGATGTTCAAGTTTAATATGGTAGAAAACTTTTGATGATAACCTAGTGGTAGCCCAGAAATTGTGATTCCTTTGTATCTGAAGCTATAGTTAAAATTTGGCCAAAAATGATTACTTTAAAAGTTCAGGTGGTAGGGGATGGAAAAATAGTTAACTTTTCGGTAAGATAAATGGTTGTAGGGGATGGAACAATAGCTCAACGTTTTGATAAGATAAATGGTTCATGGTTGGATTCTCAAACCAGATTGCAAGATAGGGTGGATATTGTTCACTCTGATTTGTTTGATTTAAATGGTTTAACAATTATGCTAGTGGAAGATAAAATTTCTTTACACCTTACTGCCAAAGGTTTTGTTTTAAATGGTTTGATCCTTCACCCCCTCTTAAATGTTTATCTTGGAAATTCTTACATGGTGATCCGTAACCATTCATAGAAGACTTCTATTCATGCAATGAGATTTTTCTTTAGTTACAAGCGCTTGACTCTAACTTAAGTTCAAATAGAAGAAGTGATTTCCTTATGCGCTCCTATATGAGCCATTACCTGCTCCCATTTTTCAAGATGGAGAAATCTCTAGGTTCACAATGCTTCCTTTTGCAAAATATCATAGATTACTTTCAAGTAACTAGTGTTGATGCTTATGTTTCATTTGCTATAAAGCTAATAAGGCCAACTTGCTTGCTCAATAAGCTTGCAAAGTGTTTCAGAGAGAAAAGGAGGAGGCGGAACAAGCCAACTTGATAGATGTTGATGTTTCACTTTTTATATACGTGAAAAATTGTGTAGCCTCAATGTAATTTATATATGACAAGTGACAATTTTTTAAATGCATAGTTTAGATTGGTATGTTTGAGATTGGGATTTATATGTTGACTATGATCTAAATATTTTTGTGTTATGTAACTCCTCTCTCAAATTTATTTATATGTTTGAGATTGGGTATGGAAATGTGCTTTTAAGTTTCAGCTACAGATTTGCTGTGAAATGGCTGTGAATAAGCTGCACAATAGCTAGGAAATATAAAGAATTAGGTGCAATTTTGCTAGGAATATTTTATTTTTATTTTTAAGAAGAGCTAGGAATATTTTGTCAAACAAATTTGTTTCCCAATCCATGCTATGATGTCATAGCGAATCCTAGATTTTCTTAGTGACACCTCAATGTGGAGAAGTGGAGAATCCATAATTCAAACTCAGAACCCCGCATATCAACGCTCTTGCAGCTAACTATTGTGTTGTACTTATGAGATGCTTATGTCCATATTGGAGAATTCATTTTATTTAATTTTGCCCTTTTATTCTTTTGATTGAATCGTGATTTATTAGAGAAAAGAAAACAATCTAGAATTTTTTAAGAATAATTATGAATCGGTGGTGGGTGCTGGGTGCACTTTATGTTTATTTCAACACATTCAATCAATTTCTACTTGTTCCCTTGGTATTTTTGTTCAGAATGTTGATGCAATAAGGCTTATCGGCAGCTATGTACTGGAATTGATTCAGATTTTGCAGTAAGTTCAATGTATTTTATGACATTTAAATATAACTTATAAGTGTGACCATGACTCTATTCATAACTTTTTGTGAACAAGTATGAGCAACTGCGAGTTGGCTTACTATGATTTTTCATGTCAATTTTTTTAATCAAGATATTTTTCATGAAGAGAATGTATATGCCTATAAGTTGGCCAATTTATTTTCTTTATTTCGTAAAATATTCTCAAAATACAAAAAGATATACATTGTTATTTGACTCAAAGATCAAAAGAACTGCAAGTGCTCTCCGGAAAGCCATCTAGTTAGTTAAAGAAAAAGAAGAAGCAAAGCTAGAAGCTACTATCACACTGCTCAATTTTTCATGCGACGAAGAAGAAATTGGTGATATTTCACGTATTACTCTTACTGAAGACTTTAAAACTTGGAGGAGAACTCTAATGAGCTCCAACCAGTGAATCCAATGACATTCAACATCAAGGCTAATGAGGGACAATCAATTCTTCAGGAAAAAAATAGAAGACTACAATAATCATCCAACTCGTTTCTTGGAGGCCTGAGGTGCTACAAATCCTGGTGTTACAACATTAGACAAAAGGCTAAGGTTGTTCAGGTATTCTCTAACTAGAAGAGCAAAAGGTTGACTAAACGCACTTCCCCACAATACCATTGATACTTGGAACGAGCTGAATAGAAGATTTATTGATCTCTTTTTTCCAATCACCAAATAGAAGCCAAGAGATTGCAAGCTTTGATCAGAAAGATGGTGATCTCTCTGTGATGCTTGGGAGAAGTTCAAACTACTTTTGAAGAGATGCCTCAATCATAAGCTCGATGAAAGACAACGTGTGCAGATATTTATCACTCGTCGGAAAGCTCATATACAAATGCTTTTTGATGCTTTAGCTGGAGGCACGTCACACCAGCAACATGGAATTCAAAAGGATTTGAAGATCCAAAAGCAGCTAAAGCACACAGTCACTATGACAACAAAATGTGCTTCAAATAGAAGAATGCGAGTCCAATTTTGAATGCTTGGTGAAGAAAATGAATGGAGTTTCAAGAATCCTAGAACATACGCAGAACAATCGCAAAGGGAATTAAGGAAAAACTTAGGTTATTTGAGGGTAGCTTAGTAAGTCATATTGGTTGACAAGGAAATCAAGTGGTCATAACTTAGCCCATAATTCCTTGTTTAAGCCTAACAAGGTTTGGATGGAGGAAATACCTCAAATCCTTGTTTGACATCAGAAATCTTTAAAACTCTAATTCAGTATCAAATGAATCCTCAAAAACAAAACAAAATATATTTTAGGAAATAATATATTTCTTTTGTTGGCTTTTTAAAAGAAATATTACAATTTTGTTTAGGGGAATAGAGCAGATATTTATAGACTAATCTTTTTGCTACAATTTTTTTGAAGGATTGTTACAAAACCTTTATAAAGTCTAAATTAACATCAAATGAATTTATTTTTGGAGTACATTTATCTTTTTATTTAAACTTTACCAAAATTTCATATTCAAATTCGAGTTTGGGCTTACATCAGTGTTAAACTCTTGGAAAGAATATGTCATCTATTTTTTATTTCACAAGACTCAGATGTTAATCTAAGTAGCATGCACGTGAATGAAACTTAATTAACAAGTAAAAATCAGGCTTAATAGGTCATTTGGTTCCCCTAATTAATTTCAAGTTTTCATTTTGATCCTTCAAGTTCACGTATGTTTGTCAATAAAACCCACGTTTTGGTCCACCATAGACCTTATTATTTTTTCCAATTTCAACTCTTTGATCTTTTTCTAAGGAAGGGGATCATTGGATCGTGAAGGTCCATTTTTATCCTCTAATGAATCAACAACACCTAGTTTTTCATCTTCTTCCTTCATCTTCTTCCTTTATCTTCTTCATCATCCTCGACAAATCTTCATCAATTATACCCAAAAAAAAAAATTATCCTCTTTAAGTTTAAAAAGTATAACAACAGGCAACTTGTTGAAATAGAAAGAGAAACCCACTTGTAGAATTTTAATTTGAAAAATAAACAACAAAAGAAATGTTTGATACGTTTTCTCTACTTGGCCCATATTCCATTTCCATTATCAACCTCACAACACAACAAACATAACAACTCAACACCTTTCTTCGTATCTTCTTCTATTCCTCTCTCACTTTCATTTTCTCTTCATAAATAAAAAAACCTTAAAATCATATAAATTTCTATAACATAATTATTATTATGTCCCAAACAATAGAATAAGGGCATACGCAAAATCTTAATTTCATCACCTCCAGACATGGTATTTAAAATTCTAATTTCAATCGTAACATGCCCTTGGCAATTATAAGGGTATAAGCAAAATCTTATTTTGGTGGAATCCCGTGGAATTGCCCTTGTTAATTGTGGGATCGTGTATAATCTACTATCTTTGAAACAATTATACAATTATGGCCGCCGTGGTTAGAGTTGAGCAAAAAAACCAAAAATACCAAACTGAACTGCTACAAAAGAAAACGAAAACTTCGAAACAGCTCAGTTCCGTAATTAAAATTTGATTTCGTTTGTTTTTATTTTTTATTTTTTCAACCGTACCAATAATAACAATTCGGAGCAGTTCAGTTCGCACCAACCGAGTTGCTCATGGGAAGGAGCATGTGAGGAAGAGGCATCTGAGGAAGAAGCAACGGTTCAGTTCAGTTCAATTATTTTAAATTTAGAAAATTCAGTTTGGTTCAGTTCAGTTTTCATCCCAAACCGAACCATGTCCACCCCTAACGGTGGTAGAACTGCAACAAGAAGCTTTAGTTGTCTTGTTTGAGACTTACGAGTAACTTGATTTAATGTTTTAATTACATAAGTATTTCAAATGTTATGATGTTGTTATGCAAGCTATTATGTTGTGGGTGTGTTTTAGTTATATAAGTATTTCAAATTTTAATTACGTAAGTGTTATGCAAGTTAAGTTTGTAAATTTAAATTTACATAAGTATTTCAAGTGTGATTTAAGGGTTTATTTTTGTCTTACATGTGCTATTTTAAATGCTATTTAAGGCTTTGTTGAGTGGTTTTGAGATGACGTCGTTTTAAAGTGTACTTCATTAATAGTTGCTTGATAGGAGTAAATGTGTCACCGAGGATTATGGAGAGCACATGTCATGTTTTGAATTGCAAGTCAAGTAAAATTTCGTTTATTTATTTGGGGCTTCCAATAGGTGCTAATCTAAGGAATTTGTCCACGTGGTACTCGTTGTTGGAGCAATTACAAAAGAGGTTGGTTGTTTTCTTGGGGGAACAAATATATGAGTTTAGGTGGAAGGATTGTTCTTCTTAACGAGTCTATTGGTCTTTCTTAGAGAATTATCTTGCCCCTTTTCTCTTCCATTTTCTCTGTGTTGATTCACTCATCCATTTGTTGGCGCATTTAGCGAACATCCCAAAGCGCAGGTTCAATGTTCTTTTATCCTCTTTAAATTCTTTGATCTTTCAACCTACAAAGCAAATGAAAATAGGTCAAAGTAACTTTGATTGTGACTAAACCCTAACTATCTAATATTTACAATAAATAAATTGGAGAAATTTGATAAGTTTTCTTTCTAAATAAGTTAATAAATACAATGAAAATATATTGGATTTTGGGTAAATTTGACATTTATCATAGACCCATTTTATGTCTCTACGTGACCTGCTTGATCAATGTTTGCATGGTGGCAAGTTATTTGATGTCTCTACTAAATGATTTGTAACATTTGATAGATATGAATGGTCAATCACCATCTACAACATAACAATAGTGATTTTAATGTTACCTTTATTGAGAGATACAAGAATCATATGACCTTCCTTATCAACATCTGATAATGGTTTTACCGGATTATGATTGACTGCAGTCATTAAAACCATGCAGTCACTGCAGTCAACGAACATCAACTGTTGGATCCATCCAACCGCCAAAAACTTTCAATTGACAAAAAACATCAGCAAGCTGTATTCCATTGAAAAAGTCACATTCTTCAACCTTGGGCCATTGCCACATTTTTTTTTTATTTTTTTTGTACAAATCCAGAAATCCTAAACATCATAATGGTACGAAACGCTGATTAAAAAAATTTATGTTATAGAAAATAAAACAAAATACAAAAAATGTATTCCCCATCTACCCGTAGGAAAAAAATAAACATGAATTGTTTGAAGTTGAGGGTTTCATATTGGCCTCTCAGCTTGTTGTAGTGTCGCAGAAAAGAAGAAGAAAAAAAGACTCAACTTGTTAATATAGAATCCAACGTTAGTGATTCAATGTTGTTGAAATTTCCTTAAGAGCTTACAAAGCCTTAATTTCCACAAAATGCTAAGTTTTCAGTTGAAATTTCCCCTATTATGAGCACCTCGTGGAAGTATTAAAGGGACCTACAAACAAACAATGGCGGTGATAATTGTCATAATCAAGGAGATACGAAACTGCTAAGAGGAGGTTGAAAGGGTCGGCGCTTCACATAGAAGAAGAAATGACGAATTGGGTGTAATTGAAAGATTTTGGTGGTTGGATGGATCCGATATTCGTTGCCTGCAGTGACTGCACGGTTTTAATGACTACAGTCAATCATGGTCCGGTTTTACCGATTTACCAAATTGGCAATTAATGACTGAGACAGTTATGTATTTTTAGTCGCTTTCATTTTTATTCCATGTGATTTTTCTAATTCAAAATGAGTTTTTTTTTTTTTGACAAATAAAAAATAAGGATTTTTAACCAGTCACTTTTTTAGGCTACCATTAGTACTCCCATAGCTTCTTTATGGTTATTGGTAACTGCCATACTCACCTGCTTATCTTTCTCTCGTAACCATCGTTCATTAGTTGGGACTCTCAAGGATTCCAAATTCATATTTTATGTTCTTTCATTACGTGTTTATAGATATGTTTTCTATTAGAAACATCACTAACATTCATAATCGGTCCTTCTAAAATTTTGGACATACTCCTAACGTTTTTAAAAAATTCACATGGCATTAGGTCATAATCACTTAAAAAATTCGTCATCCAATAATTTATTATTAAACGATCTAAGATTAAATATTTTAATGCAAGAAGCATAGTAAATTATTTATATCTTCCCGAATAATACGTTGAAAGCTTATCATAAAACATCTTCATTTTGAAAATGATGAGCATACTAACGAACTTTTGAAACAACATTAGTAACTTTTACACAGATGCACGATGAAGGCATTTTTGCCACAAAAACAAACACGCCATTATTTTGCAATAGCTTATCCAAAGTTTGAAAAACACCAAAATCAGTGAGGATTGCTTGCGAGAGAATAAAAAAGCATAACCATTTAAAAAAGCATGTGAGAGAATAAAAATGCATCCTCACTCATATTTTTGACAAGATTTGCGGTTAATATTGAGTTACACGTAGTTTTTTTTATCTCAACCGTCAATCTAAGATCAGACAGTTTAAATAAAAATCTAAGATTTTTTAGTTAAAATGATCTCATATGTTGATTTAAAGATCGAACCGTTGAGATTCGTTACAACGCAGAAAATCCAATTCTAACAAGATGAAGGCATTATATTGTTTTATGAGTAATAGTAACTTGATATCGTCTCATAAGTCCTAGTTCAACAGGCAAAAGTACCGAAATTATTAGACCGGACGTTATGATCGGGGTTCGATCCCGGTACTTCTACATTGTGTGTGTGAGATTATGATGACTTTGCCATCTTTTCTATCTACAAAAAATAAATAAAAAATAGTAACTTAACATCAAAGTACAAGCACAAATGGGATCCTGAATACTTTTATGATATATATGGTTATTGAAGTAGTAAAATTGGTTAATGATAAAACTCAAATTTTGTGTCACTAACATGTTTCTCTATATTAAACAAAAATAATAATTTACCATAAATAATATAGTAATGATGTTGGGTCTTGGCCCTCTTTTGTAACAAAAAAACAAATATATAGTAATGATGTATGAACACACTTTCTTCTTGACAATAATACATGACATTTACACTGTTCGCGGTATTTATTACGATGAATGGTGTTTTTTTAATGAAAAAGAAAAAACTTTTTTTTTTTTTTAAATATAGAGGAGGTTTCTTGTAACACAAAATCTGAGTTGTGTAATTAATCAATTTTATAAATTTGTTAACCACAAAAGTGTATGTTAACCATTTGATTTCATTAACGGCTTTGACTACCTCATTAACCACGCAAATGCAAAGCATTAACCATTTTCGGTCATTTTTTTGAAATACGTAAAAGAATTGGTTAATACCATCCTTTTTATTGTTAACAAAGTGGTTGATGAAATTTATGTTTCCAAAAGTGGTTAACTTCGTGCATTTTTATGACTAATACTTCCTCCGTTCCAAATTATATGAAGTTTTAGACTCTTTAAGCATTTTAAAATAAACAATTATTTTTTTAAAAAGATAAATAATTTGATTTTCAATGCATTGATTAAATAAATTTTCATAAATACTTACTACTTATGATGCTTAAAATGCTCCAGGCATTCGTTAACTTTTTCCATGTATGGGTATTTAAAACGACGTACGATTTGGAACAAATTTGTTTTCCAGAGCGACGTATAAGTTGGTACGAAGAGAGTGCTGGTTTACAATAACAGTCTGTTTTTGTGTACCAAAAATTATATCCTCTATAAAAAAAAAGGTTTTTGTTAAAAAAAAATGTTCACCGTGTTTATTTAATGCGTTCATATTGTCTATTTAATGTGTTCATATTGCATTAAGCAAGTAATAATATCAATTTCTTTAAAAAAAAAGTGTGTTAACATTTGTCTTGTTTTATTTGGGTAGCAGCTGGAGTTTTGTTTTGACACAGTGTGCTATATATGCCATCACCTTTTCTTGATCAAACCCTGAAAACAATAACCAAACCTTTGATCATCCCATCCATCGTGTTTTTCTCATGTTGGTCTTTCAAATTATGTCATCACTGGATTCTTTCTCATTTCTTTTCATTGTTTGTTATTGATGACTTGATTAACATTTCAACTAATTGCATGTCACTCTTTTCAACTTTGATACAACTTTTTGATTCTGCTCTAAAATTTTACTGAGTTTTGATACAATTATTTTAGTTTAGTTCATCTGATTGATTAACAATAATTAACTCAAGAAGACTAAAAATTTCAGATCTTAAATCAGTCAGAAATTTTAGAGCTGAATCAAATTTCTACAAATTGCATGTCACTATTTGGAACTTGAACAATAATCAAATCAAAAAGTCACAAAATTTCACTGAACTTTATCAACAAAAAAAACCCTTTGACAATAACCATGGCTTTTCCAGATGATATTTCAACCTCTAAGATGTCACCGCCGCAATTCGCTTCATTGAACAGCAATGACTTCAAAAGGGAAGGAACTTCTCATTCCAATGCATCGATATGCCCTCCTTCCGATGCATCGATATGCCCTCCTCCAAGGATGACCCTGCCTCAATCAAACAGATCAGACCACATTTTCTACAAAACACGAATTTGTGCTAAGTTCAGATTTGGTGCTTGTAGAAACGGAAATAATTGCAACTTTGCTCATGGAGCTGAAGAGATAAGGCAACCACCACCAAATTGGCAGAAGCTAGTTGGTCCGTGTAACGAAGATCGGCTGCAGCTGGGAAATCGGGCTGAAGATAAAAAAATCATACAAAGGATGAACCTGTGCAAGCATTATTGCAATGGGGAGGAATGTCCATATGGAGATAAGTGTATATTCCTTCATGAAGATCCTGCACAGTTTAGGAATGATTCCTTGAAATCAAGAGAGTGCTCCGCAATAACCATTGAAACTAATAATTTGGAAGGCAGCAGCTGGGCTGTGAACAATCAAGCAAGGGGCCCTTATCGGAAGACTAATCTGTGTCGCAATTGGAAGGATACAGGATATTGTTCCTATGGAAAGAACTGTCTTTTTGCTCATGGTGAAGAAGGTAACAATAACTCATTTTGATTATTGGTTTTGGTTTTATCACGTAATTTTACTGTTTTATATTGTTCAATCATATAATTTTGCTTATACTTGCATATTGTGAGCAAA
This sequence comes from Medicago arabica, assembly GCA_946800305.1. Classification (NCBI taxonomy): domain Eukaryota; kingdom Viridiplantae; phylum Streptophyta; class Magnoliopsida; order Fabales; family Fabaceae; genus Medicago; species Medicago arabica. Next base: position 52,566,050 of record OX326968.1, read on the forward strand.
AAGTACAAGATGATTATAACAACTGAAACTGTTTGGTTTCCATTTATATTGTTCTGACTCGTGAAGTATTGGTTGTCTTGCAAATCAGAGTTACAAGTTCCTGGTGGAGCCATTGAAGCTGAAGTTGCAGTTGCCATTGAAGCTGAAGCTGCAATTACCATAGCAAAGGAAGAGGAGCAGCCAAAGAAGAAGCGTATACTTGGGCTGAAATTCAGCCAGATCAATCGTATTTACGGTGATTGGATTGATGATTGAATTTTTGTTGTGCACTTGGAAACATGCCTCATTGGGATAAGCATTCTTCTGCGTTAACAAAGAATTTTGGAAACATGGTCATTGGTGATAGTGATCAATTCGTAGATTTATCTATTATTGCTTCTTATTTTCTTTTTAATTGTTAAATAATTGATACAGTTTTATGGTTGGACACATCCGCAGTTGTCTGCAGATGAGATGTGTGCTCAACATGGTTGCGGCATTTTTCCGTGTATGAAATACATGTACTAGACATGTGGATAACTAGAGAACCAAACTGTTTTATTCATAGTAAGATTTATGAAATCTTCTCAAATTAGTTCAAGACTTGTAAATTTATTAGTTTCTCCTTGAGCATATCTGTTTTGCCACAAATTCAGAACACAGCTTGTGGCCTGGGAAATTCATTGTGTTCACAGTCGCTGTGACATATAAGCTGTTATGTGGCAAACTATGATGATGGCAGGTTTGCTTAATACTGTTCCTGTCAAGATGAGACAGGTTTGTTGGATAGTATTCTTGCTGTTACTCCTCTTCCGTTCTTTACAGAATTACATACAGAGGATAACAACCGGTCGTTTAATCGGCTTACTTCCGCTAAGAGCTGTTTTCAGTGTTCGTTCCAACCAGCCGTTTAATCAGCTTACTTCCGCTAAGAGCTATGTTCAATATTCGTTCTCTTGCTTTAATTCTTTTATATGATGCTAAAGGTATTTATCTTGCTTGTTTGATTAATTCAATTATTCCATTTTTCAGTTCTAAAAAACCTTCACTGGTTATGCTTTGAAAATTAATAACTATTGACCACTAAGAGCCACCAACTTTTTTTTCTTCTCTTTAATTTAACCCTTCCTTTCTTCTCAATTGCTAGTTGCACCTTGTTGAAAAATCAAAACAAAGCTATCATGCATGCATGCACCCTGTTTGGAGCAACATCTTGAAGTCTTTCCTACTCATTTCTACCTCTATATTCCTTTTCCCAAAACAGACTCTCACACTAAACCTTTCTTCTTCTTCTTCTTCTGCAAGGTTCCTCCACCAGTAAAAACCATGTGCATAAACTTGAAGTCCAATGCTTTCGCCGGAAACCCTCTTCACTCTACTCACGGCGACCCCTTGTCACCCCTCCGGACAAGCAACACAAAATCTATTGTACCTTTTCACTTCCAATTCCCCACTAAGTTAATTTGTACGATGACATTTAGTTCGAAGGTGGTTTGTGTTTTATATATCACAATCGTTCTTTATTTATTTTTAACAAATCACAATCTTTATTTATTCAACGGTTCATTGTTGTTATAAGGTTGCAAATGGTCAAGTTAATGTATAATTTTATTGAAAGAACTATATTATATTTTTTTGTTGAATAAAAGGGACCAAGCCCCACACAAAACACAAAACCTCTAGGAAATGTCATTTACACGGCATCAACCAAAAAAGCATTAGAAATAAAACTTGGAGAAAACTCAAAGATCCAAACTCAAATCGTTTTTCGCAAAGACATATTCAAAACTAGCACTTACTCTCTTTATCTCTTAATCTTAAGATACAAGGTCATATTATCCGCCATGCAATTTCATAAAACAAGTTGATTATGTACCAAATATTTTCTAGCACCATTCCAAGCATAACACACCAAAATGTATCATGACATAAAAAAATATCCAGAAGATTCATCATCAACAGAGAAATCCCGAAAAACATGTGTATATATATGATCTTCAATATTTCTTTATTATTATATTTATACACATTCATAGAAAGTTTTAGGATTGATTCTAATATAGTTGCCAATCAAGAAAATATAGCAGGTATATGAATATTCATATTTACTATGTGTGTGTGTGTATTTATTATAATATAGGTTTATATTAACAATCATGAAAATATGTACACCAATGACTTGATGAGTATTCCTTTCATTATTTTTAGTTATATTTAGATCCACGAAGTAGATGTTTAAGCTATTATTGACAATGATTTTTTGCTAAGTTTCTTTTTCAAATGTGTAATATTTTTGTTTGTTGATATTAGGAAATGTCGTACAATATTTGTGATTCGTTATCATGTCGTTATATATTATGTTACCACACATTAAATTCGATACTAAATTTCTACAAGTTTTTTTATTTTTGATATGCCTAATGTATAAGAAATAGTAATTAAAAATATGTTATCCGTTCCTTCCTTCCTTCAAAAAAATAAAATGTTATCCGTCGTATGGGTAATCCAATTAGTTTTTTACGTATTGGTTCATTTCAACTTGTTGTGTGAAAATATGAATTTTAAGTTTCAAAATTTTTCTGGCTTTTAACATTATTTTTTACCTCAGAAAAAAAAAAAAAGCTTTTTCAAAAGGTTTTTAACATTAGTTTATCATAGGAGATCCTTTGTCACCTTTCTTGTTTTTGCTTGCCGCGGAAGGTTTCAACGTGCTTATGAATGCGGTGGTGACGGCTCAGCGCTTTACTGGGTATGGAGTTGGACTTGATAATGAGGTAGGCTCAGACATCTTCAGTTTGCATATGACACTATTATCATAGGTGACAAAATTTGGCTGAATGTGCGCTCCATGAGGGTTGTTCTGTTGTTGTTTGAGGAAGTGTCGGGTTTGAAGGTTAATTTCAATAAAAGCATGTTGACAGGTGTTAATATTTCTGAATATTGGCTGTCAGAGGCTGCACTGGTTATGAATTGTCAAGGGGTACTGTTCCTTTTACTTACTTAGGTTTGCCTATCGGTGGTGATTCAAGGAAACTTAGTTTCTGGAAACCTGTTATTGATCGCATTGCTTCTCGCCTGTCGTCGCGGAATAATAAATTCCTTTATTTCGGTGGACATCTGGTTCTCTTGAAATTGATCCTATCTTCTCTTCCGATTTACTTTCTTTCCTTCTTCAAAGCCCCTGCATGTATAATCTCTTATATTGAATCTTTATTTATTAAATTTTTTTTTTGGGGGGGGGGGGGGGGGGGGAGTGAGGAAAATAGGAAAATTGCATGGTGGGTTGGGGGTTAGGCGTATAGGTGCTTTTAATTTAGCTTTGATAGGGAAGTGGTGTTGGAGGTTATTGACAGATAAGGAGGGGTTGTGGTACAGAGTTCTAAAAGCTCGGTATGGAGAAGTAGGGGGGGGGGGGGGTTGGTAAGGGGAGCAACCATAGTTCGCCTTGGTGGCGGATGTTGAGTAGGGTGCGAGAGGGGGTCGGAGAAGGTATTGGGAGATGGTTTAAAAACAACATTCAGCGGGTTGTAGGTGACGGACGAGACACTTTATTTTGGTATGATACGTGGGTGGGAGACACTCCGTTGTGTGTCAAATTCTCTCGTTTGTTTGAATTGGCGGTGGATAAAGAGTGCAAGGTGGAGGAGAAGAGTAGTTTAGGGTGGGAGGAGGGGGTGGAGCGTGGTTATGGAGGCGGCATTTGTTGGCATGAGAGGAGGAAAGCGTGGGGGAGTGTTCATCCTTATTTCATAACATTGATTTGCAGGATCATGTAGCAGATAAATGGCAATGTGATTTAGATCCTACTAAAGGTTATTCAGTGGGAACTGCATACCGCTTTCTTATTGACTCAGGTGATCCGGTGGATAGCAATCATGATGTTAATGTTTGGCATAATCATATCCCGTCCAAGGTCTCTCTGTTTGCTTGGAGGCTTCTGCGTAATAGGTTGCCAACTAAAGATAACTTGTTACGTCGGAGGGTTCTTACTTTAGCTAATGCGGCGTGTGCATCAGGGTGCGGTCATCTAGAAACAGCCAAACATTTATTTCTTGATTGCAAGCTTTTTAGTTCTTTATGATATCAGGTTTGGCATTGGTTAGGCATCTCTTCTGTTAGCCCTGGAGATATCAGAAATCATATATTTACATCAATTTATTAATATGGCAGGGCTACCAAGAGGTACTCGTTTGTTTTTAAAAATTATATGGTTTGCTTCTGTGTGGGTAATATGGAAGGAAAGGAACAACCAGGTCTTTCAACATGTGACCTCTACTCTTTTGTTTTACTGAAAAAGATGAAATTAAATTCTTTTATGTGGATCAAAGCAAGACATATTACATTCATCTATAGAATGATTGGTGTCAAAATCCGCTTCCTTGCATGAGAGTTTTAGTGTAATTTTTATTGTTCTGTTTTTTGTCTGTTTTAGCGGTGCTTGAATATATTGTTGGGTGGTTTTCCCTTTGCACACCTTGTACGGGGTGAATCATTGTTGTTTATATATCATTTTAGCTTATAAAAAAAAAAACATTAGTTTATCTTTTATTTTTTGAAATAACATTAGTTTATCACGTTGTTATTGATTCTCTATTGATTTAATTAATTTACTGAGAGTTTGATTAAACTTGTTTTGAATAATCAAATATTATTCAATGAATTGAAGTAATCTTGTCTAGATTGCGTTAAAATCTTTTGGTGATTATTTTCTGCGTGTTCCACTTTCCGAACCGAGAGTCTTTCAACTTAGCTACGCAATTTATGGAAAAGCCTACCGTGGCAACCTTATCAAGAGAGACTTTCTGCCCTAGATACTAATAAATGCATTGGTCATACATTTAAAGAAATAACTCAGAAATGATCACAGTTATTACGTTAGATTTTAACCTAATCTTGTGCAGTCGTAGTGGAATCTGCTGAGTCAAAACTAAAAAATTTCCCTTTACTTCACCATTATTGTCATTCGACATGGTAGCTTTCTCAAAGAGGGTCAGGGCCACTCCGATTGAATCCAACTCCTCCTCCCATACTATTGTTCACGATCAAATAGGAGAAGACGAAATTCAAACCCAAAATATGGGTGAGTTTATAATAATTAATTGGATATCGTGTTTCAATGTGATTGTTTGTGACTATAGTATAATACAACTGTGTGACAGATATATTCAGTGAAGGTTTTTGATTGATTTGTACAAATGATGATGTTTTTTTCCCTATGAATATAAATTAATTTGTCTATAGCTTGTATTCTGATTTGTGATTTTCCTTCTGCTTCCAATGGGTGACAAACAAGATTTTGCATTGTTTTCTTTTCAGCACTCATTCCCCAGCAATGGGTCGGATTTAAGCTGCAAGAGACTGTTAGGGTCACTCACAATACCCATTTATTCTGGTATATCATATAGTCAAATGAACTCAATAGTTGAATTGAAAAATATTATAATATAAATCATGGTTATAAAATTTGACAAAATTTATAAGACGTAGGGTTTGGATTTTGTAATACTGTCGTATGGTAAAAAATTATTAAAGGTGTCGTATGTTATGTTTGCCAATGTATATCTCTATCTCTAACTCTGTAACTGTACATTTGTAACCCAGGTTTTCAATTGATCCCACTAAGACGTTAGGTTTTGATGTTGCTTCATGCATTCTTACTAGGTATGATATATTATTGTTTTGTTCATATGGTTGTGCTAATGGGGTTTATATGTATGTATTTCACTACAACTATAATGTAGACTAAAAGTTCCGCTGTAAATGCAGAGCCCCATTGGGACAAGATGCTGAAGGAAAACCAGAATATGTAAAACGTTTGTAAGTTTTCCTGCCAAGACGACAATGAGTATTCTTATTATTCTTTGTCACTCACAGCCTTGGTAATAATATGACTAATATATTTGTTAAGCTTTTCAGAATGCTCATTGCCACTTATTTTATGTGTCGCTTTTGTAGAAAATATATGTTCCTACTTTTAAAGTTCATTGAAACATTATTGTTTTATCAATATCACTCTCAAGTATTTATTGTATATAGACAAATAGGTGAAAAGAGAATACTCTCTGTCTCAAAATACCAATCGTTTATACTTTTTGCACGATTTTTATGAAAATAATTAATTGTGTTGATTTCAATTAATTAGTTAGTGAGACGAGTGACACATTTCCTCCGCACTACCTCTAAACAGATCTGCTAGTGGAGCCTATGGTTCTGTGTGTTGTTTTGGCTGCCGTCGTCGGGATAACAATCCTTCTATTCATTTCCTCAATCCATCACATCGCCTCTTCATCAATCATCCGTTTTTCTCTGCGATGGCTTGTTGGATCTGGGTTCTTTCTCACGGGTTTGAGTTCTATTATGGGTTTGTTTTCATGCTTCAGACGCGGAGGAGCTATTTTGGGTCAGTTTAGGTTGCTGATGTAAGGGTATGGTAGTAGCAGGAAGTACGGGAACTCAAATCTAAAGAGTATTCGGATAAGTTTGCGAAGTGTGTGGTGTTGGAAGAGAAGTGTGGGTATTTGGTTTTGGATTTCGGCGTCGGCGCAATAGATTTGTCTTTTTTAGGGAGAATTAGGGGTATTAAGTTAGGCAACAACATGTTTTATTGAGTTAATGGTGATTTTAGTGGTTGTTAGTGATGGGTATCTCAAAATGGTGGTTGTTGGTGTTGAGTTGGGAGTTGCAATATAACTGTGTCTTTCTTGAGTGGTGTTGAGTTTTAGGGGTGAGGCGATGACGATAAGGAGCTTGTGGGGTGTGTTGTTTTTGGGGGTTTTGTGTGTTTCCTCTGTTGTATGCTCATGGTGATTTTCTGATCTGGGTTCATCTCTGCGGCCGCTAGCTCTTGCCAATATTGGGTTGTTGTCAATTTTGGATGGTGTCCGACCTGATTTGTTTTGCATTACTATTTCACATGGTGATTGTCTTAAGATTTTGTCGCTTGGATTCTTGTGGGTTGATCACTTTTGCTTCGAGATCGAAAGTTAGTGTCCAGCTTCGAGTTTTTGGGATGGTTATGGTGTCCTCTCCGGTGTTTCGGGAGTTGAGGGGTGTCTGAAGGTTAGGTTTCTGGGTATGGTGGGCCGATCACTTTTGCTTCGAGATCGGAAGTCAATTTCTAGAAGTTTATTATATGGACTTGTTATGGTGTTCTCTTTGGCGGACCGGGGGTCAATCGGTAGTGAAGATGTTCGATGGTATTAGCCACAAATTTCATTATGGTGGTTTATTTGGGCTCAACGGTGGAAATAGAAGGTGCTTGATAATTTTTTGGAGGTTTTCGTGCGACTAGCTGGCGTCAGGTGTTTGGAACTAGTTGAGGTGGACATTCATGTTGGAGTTCAAAGTTTTGACTCAACTTTAGTTACACAGTTGTATGAGGTTTGGCATTGATTTTTGGTGGGATGGTGTGTTTTTTGGTTCTTTGATGTATGAGGTGGTAAACCTTCTTTTAGGTTTTCCACCTATATACGGCGTCATTTGCTTGTTTCTGTCTTACCGATCTCTGTTCTTCTTGAACAATGATCTGGGTTTAATAAATATTGCTGTTCAAAAAAAATAATTAGTTATAGTTAGTGAGGTAGCTAGATTGGATGAAATTTCTTTCTATAATTTCTAAAATTAATATCATTTACGAAAATTGACTTTGGAGGGTGTTTGTGTATGAATCTTCAGGTATACTCCAGATCCAGAAATCAAAGGATATTTTGATTTGTTAATCAAGGTAGGTCACCATTTGTGTGGCATTACTTTTCTTATCTAATAGACACTTTTAAAGAGGCACTTCGGTGATTTACTTTTCAAATTGTTGCAGGTGTATCCTAAAGGAAGAATGACCCAGCCTTTTGCTAGCTTAAAACCAGGCGATGTGGTTCAAATGACAGGGTAAGTCTGTCTTCTGCATTAATAATTTAAGATCATAACAATACTTCTTTTCATGCTTACATTTTTTATAATAAATACATTCTTTCAGTCCCATTGTAAAATTCAGATATAATCCTAATATAAAGAAGAACATTGGCATGGTAAGCATATTTGAAAAAATTATATATTATTTAAACATATTTTTTGTCATTTCATATTTATAAGTTAGTTCAGCCGTTAATTTTATCAAATACTACAAATTAATCAACTACCTTGTTCGTTATAAACTCATCCATTGTGATCTATCGTATCAATTGTACACTACTTTTTTTTACCAAAGTAAGCCTTAAGTATTCTAATTATCCAGTATTATATATCCTAACTGTATTCCATTCAATGTAACGATAAAAATACATCAACTTCAAAAAAGTTATCTTATTTTCTTTATGCGCCACAATATAAATACATTAACTTCATCATGCAGATTTCCATTGGCACAGGAATTAATCCCATGCTTCTGGTAATCCAAGCTATATTGAAGAATCCCGATGACAAAACTCAGGTAGGTTGAAATGTCTCTATTATTCCATCCCCTAAACTTGTCTTTCTTTATCATTATATGAATGCATTGAATTAATTCCGTATATTGCCGCTGGAAATGCATTAGGTCATTTTGTTTATGCATATGAAGCATGATTGATTGTTTCGATATACATGATATTATCACACCTTATGGTGGTGTTGTAATATACAGATACCACTGATTTTTGCTAATGTCTCCCCGGATGATATACTGCTTAAACAACAGCTCGACGTTCTAGCAACAAGCCACCCAAACTTAAAGGTAAATATTTTGTTTTGAGAAATTACTACCGCTTGTTAATCTATCATTATTTTTAGTAAATTAATTTTTTTTAAAACAAATGTGCAGATATTCTACACCGTAGATAATCTACATTTACTAAATGGTTAAAATCACCGATATATATGATTAACATAGCACTTAATATTTTGATTACTCTTACATATATAATGTGTTGCATTCATTATATCCTGCATTTCAGGTAAGTGGTCCCATTGGGATGATGCAACGTGTATCTGGTAGAAGGACCAAGAACTTCAGACAAGGAGAGGTATGAAATTAAATTGTGTGGTTTTATTTCTTGGTCATTTGTAATCATGCACTTCCTTGTTGATCTTTTGCAGCTATCTGGCATACTCAAAAAGGTGTCGGGTACACGAAACAGATGGTTTACAAATTTTAAGAAGCACTAGCTAATTGATCAGAGCCAGCCTAAACATAAGGCAGCACAGATGTTTTAGGCCTCTGAAAAACAAATTTTTTATGAATGCTGCTTATCTTAAAAAAATATAAGTTTAATATTAATAGTTCTCAAGTTAACAAAATAATCAAGTTTTTAGATAGCTCAATTTGCTTAGTTTTGTTTATTAAGCTTGGAGGTTGCAGGTTCAAAACAGGCAGCAAAACCACAATTTTTATCTTATTTTATTTTATATTTCTACTTATTTAAATTTTGTGGAGACTTGTGACACATTTCTTTACAAGATAATTTATGTTTTCTACAAAACCTTTTAGGCACGTTTATTTATCTATACTTATACTTATCTTATACAAAATATATATGGTTTTAGCTTAGTTCTTTTATTTGAATTTAATTTTTCATTTAAACTATTATATATATAATTTTTTTCATTTTTATTACAACAACTAAGCATGGAAATGAGACCGGATGGAGATAGGTTTTACCTTCCACGTCTCTATCCCCGACTCGAATATACTTACATGTTATCTCACTCATATATGCAATAGGGATGAGAAATTGAATCTATTAGAAATAAAATATTAGTATATTATATATTACTTAAACATAATTGAAACTCAAGTTACAGATATATATGGTGCCCAAATATATTGTATATTATTTAGAGATAATTTAGGCTCAAGTTAGACATATTTTGTGTCCTTAATCATCATAGGCCCTTGTGCCTCGTACTAGCGCTTCATTAAATTTGTATCTACATTGGGCTTCTCACATTGTGCATATGATCATTCCTTGTTCATCTTCACAATGGTAATGACACGACATACATTCTCTTATATGTTGAGGACATCATTCTTACTGCATCATCTAATACTCTTCGTCAGAGGATTATGTCTCAACTCAGTAGTGAATTTGCTATGGAAGATTTAGGCCCCATCAGTTATTTTTTGAGTGACTCAATTACTAGACATTCAGGTGGTATCTTTCTCTCCCAACAAAAATATACTGAAGAGATTATTGAGAAAGTTGTCATGACATCTTTCAATCCAGTCTCTACCTCGTGGACACTAAAGCAAACCTCAATCGCCTCTCAATTAAACCTTATCATAATTCATCTGAATATTGAAGTCTTACAAGTGCATTGCAATATATAACTTTCACCCGACCTGATATCGCATATGTCGTCAAACAAATGTGTATATTAATTCTCAGAGTGGTGTTGTTAATGTTGTTGTTGAATTTTGTTGGCTTTGAAACTTGATGTTAGAACTCCAATGTCACCAGAACATCAAAGTCGTTCTTGCCAGATAATCCTATCCAACATCAAAGCACAAAACATATTGAAATGAATATCCATTTTGTGTGTGAAAAGGTTGCTAAAGATCAAGCATATGTTCTACACGTCTCATCTCGCAATCAAATAACTAACATTTTCACCAAGGGTCTTCCACTGCAATCATTTGAAGATTTCATTGTATAAATTATTAGTATATTGTATATTAGTTAGAGATGATTGAGGCTCAAGTTAGACACATTTGATACCTAAGACATATTGAATTTCCAGTAAATTTGGCACTTATATAGACCCATTTTATGTCTCTACGTGACGTGCATGGTCAATGTTTGCATGGCGACAAAGACTTAAGTTATTTGATGACCCATGCAAATAACTCTCCATAATTATATCTCATGTAATTAAACAATTTGCAACTTTTAATAGATGTGAATGACCGCTCACCATATCTACGACACAGCAATAATGATTTTAACGTTACCTTTTATGGGAGGATTGTTTGTGGCTAACCCAACACAAGCATAACCAATTTAAAAAGCACGTGAGAAAATAAAAATGTATCCTCACCCATATCTATGACAAGATTTGCTACAGTAATATACTGATTTACATGTAATTTTCGATCTCAACCGCCACTCTAATTAAAAGCTGTGATTTTTTAGTTAAAATGATCTCATACGTTGATTTAAAATTGGATGGTTGAGATCCAGTACAATGCAGAAAATCCAATTCTAAAAAGATAAAGGCATTTTTTTCAACAGTAAATATATTCAGCTCCAGCCATACAAGAAGTGCCGGCAGGACGCAATCAAGAAGCATACAACAATAGCAAAATAGTAGGGTTCAACGAACAAGATGAAGGCATTATATTGATTTATGAGTAATGGCAACTTATATCAAACTACAAACACAAATGGGACCCCAAATACTTTTCGTCATATATGGTTAGTGAAGTAGTAAAATTGGTTGATGATAAAACTCAAATTGTGTGTTACTAACATGTTTCTCTATATTAAATAAAAAAATTGACCATAAATAATATAGTAATGATTTATGACCACACTTTCATCTTGACAATAATACATGACACTTACATTGTTCATGAAATTTATACGGTTAATCGTGTTTCTTTTTTATTTGAAAAAGGAAAAAACATTTTTTTAAAAGGGAAATGTTAACTAGTGTCTCCGGGGCACTGGTTAAGTATTTTAAATGGTAACTTTTTATAAAAGTCTGTGTAATAAAGTGGATTGGAAATTGAACACTTTGATATTTTTAAAAAATATTACTTAATTTAGAAAACTTAAAGAGTGTCACGGGACACTCAAGACTCTTTTTTAAATATAGAGGACGTTTCTGGTTACACAAAAATTGAGTTGTGCAATTACTAATTTTACAACTTCTATAACAACAAAAGTGTATGTTGTAAACTTTTTTAACACAAATTTCAACAACCGATTTGACTACCACATTAATCATACAAATACTACAAAGCATTAACCACTTATTTTGCATAAATATATGTATTTTGGTCCTTTTTTTAAAATATGTAAAAGAATTGATTAACCCTATCTTTTTATTGTTAACGAAACCAAGTGGTAAAAGTGGTTAGTGAAATTTATGTTTCCAAAAGCGGTTAACTACGTGCATTTTTGTGGTTAATTTAGTTCTAAAACTGGCTAATGATACAATCAGTTTTTGTGTTCCAAATATTATATCCTTTGTAACAAAAAAAAGTCTTTGTTCGGGAAAAATATATTTTGCCTAAAAAAAATATTCACCGTGTTTATTTAATGTGTTCATATTGTCTATTTAATGTGTTCATATTGCATTAAGCAAATAATAATATCAATTTCTTTATTTAGTCATCAAAAAATGGTAGATAACTCTCCTCATGTTGAGGGGTGAAGATCCTCTCCATTTTTACTTCTCTCAGCATGTTCTATTACCAAAGTTTTGGTGTATAAACGTGCAATTAATAATTAATGTTTTCAATTCTAAAAATGTGTGAATTTATATTATATATTTACTTTAAAACTATAGTAATTGATATTTCCATTTTATTTAAGAAATAGAGAGGATCTTCATCGAATGTTGAGTTGGCACCAATCAATAATATTATCATTTTTAAACCTTAAACCTTGACACTTCCTCGCTATATATATATGCTATCACCTTTTCTTGACCAAACCTGAAAACAATAACCAAACCTTTGATCATCCCATCCATCGTTTTTTTCTCAAGTTGGTCTTTCAAATGTCATCACTGTTTTCTTTCTCTTTTCTTTTCATTGTTTGTTATTTATTATTTGATTAACATTTCAACTAATTGCATGTCACTATTTTCAACTTTTTTGATTTAGCTCTAAAATTTTACTGAGTTTTGATACAATTTTTGAGTTCAGTTCATCTGATTGATCAACAATTATTAACTCAAGAAGACTAAACATTTCAGATCTTAAATCAGTCAGAAACTTCAGATCAAATCTGCATCCAACTGCATGTCACTACTTGGAACTTGAACAATAATCAAATCAAAAAGTCTCAAAATTTCACTGAACTTTATCAGAAAGAAACATTCCTTTGACAACAACCATGGCTTTTCCAGATGATATTCCAACCTCTAAGATGTCACCGCCGCAATTCACTTCATTGAACAGCAATGACTTCAAAAGGGAAGGAACTTCTCATTCCAATGCATTGATATGCCCTCCTTCCGATGCATCCATATGCCCTCCTCCAAGGATGACCCTGCCTCAATCAAACAGTGAAGGCAACATTTTCTACAAAACACGGATTTGTAGTAAGTTCAGATTTGGTGCTTGTAGAAACGGAAAAAATTGCAACTTTGCTCATAGAGCTGAAGAGATAAGGAAACCACCACCAAATTGGCAGAAGCTAGTTGGTCCGCATAACGAAGATCGGCTGCAGTTGGGAAATCGGGCTGAAGATCGAAAAATCATACAAAGGATGAAACTGTGCAAGAATTATTGCAATGGGGAGGAATGTCCATATGGAGATAAGTGTATATTCCTTCATGAAGATCCTGCACAGTTTTGGGATGATTCCTTGAAATCAAGAGAGTGCTCCGCAATAACCATTGTAACTAATAGTAATTTGGAAGGCAGCAGGGATGTGAACAAGCAAGCAAGGGGCACTTATCGGAAGACTAAGTTGTGTCTCTATTGGAAGCAAACAGGATATTGTTCCTTTGGAAAGAACTGTCTCTTTGCTCATGGTGAAGAAGGTAACTATAACTCATTTTGATTATTGGTTTTGGTTTTATCATATAATTCTATTGCTTTATTTTGTTTAATTATATAAAATATGTTTTTATTTTTATTTTCTAGATGTTGTGTAGAATGTCATTTTCTGCGATATGATGTGCAAATTACAGTGTTTGAATGTGTGTCACTTTGTTGTTGTATTGTGTATGATGTTTCATGTTTGGTTTGACATAAACTTGCTCCTCCTACTTGTTGTCCCTTTGCCTTGTCTTGCAAAAATGTACCTTCCTAAGGTTCTGAATGGAAAATGATTCCATCCTTGTTTATAGGCAGAGCAGGTTCTGAATGTACTTTCCTGGATGATTAATGATCATATTATTTCCTTGTTATCAAATTTCTGCCACAAATGGGTTCTGGCATGGCGGACTTTGTGCTAGTCGGCATTGTACCATGACTATTATACCCGGTTTGTTTCCACCATATGCCGCATCTCCATGTTTATAAGCCAGATTTTTCGCCAGATGCCATAATCCACCTTTTGCCTATGATAACTTTGCTGCTCGCTGAGATTTACATTGTGTTGTTAATAGCGGTTCGCGGAAAAATGTGGTTAGTTCTAATTCCGCTCTGCAATAGTGCTATAGCCACTATTTCACGATATTTTGTACTAAATAAAGTTCTGTTGGGCAATAGGGATTTGTTCAAATCCCGCTATTTAACAACACTTATATAAAACTTGAATGAAATTCTGAATTTCCCCGTCAATCGGATTGTCAGGAATTTTTATATTACGTTGTTGAAAGTTACAAAAAAAAAATATATCCAGTTTTACATTTGTTAAGATACTAGAATTTCTTGTAGTTTGGAGTAATTTGTGATTCTTAATAACTAGCTATTGTATCATGTTCATCTTTTCCAAGCTTGTTTCTTCTTAAAGTTTCTGCTGATAATTGCCTATAAATTTGATGTCTGACTCAACAATAATTTTGAGGTACATTGCTCATTTGCAAAGTTTTAAATTGCGACCTTGCTGCGATCCTTAATATTGCGGTCAAATATGGTTAATTAAGCTGCATTTGTGATGATGAAGACGTTAAACATCTATATGTCTCAGCCACAGTCATGGTCGCAGACCTTATATTTAAAAAAATCTTGCTCGTTTGTGTGTGAATGTTTGATAACTTATATTTGCATATTGTGAGCAAAAAGTACAAGATGATTATAACAATTGAAACTGTTTGGTTTCCATGTATCTTGTTCTGACTCCTGAAGTATTGGATGTCTTGCAAATCAGAGTTACAAGTTCCTGGTGGAGCCATTGAAGCTGAAGTTGCAGTTGCCATTGAAGCTGAAGCTGCAATTACCATAGCAAAGGAAGAGGAGCAGCCAAAGAAGAAGCGTATACTTGGGCTGAAATTCAGCCAGATCAATCGTATTTACGGTGATTGGATTGATGATTGAACTCTTGTTGTGCTCTTGGCAACACATCTCATAGTGATCAATTCATAGATTTATCTATTATTGCTTGTTTTTTTTTTCTTTCTTTTTTACTGTTAATTAATTGGTACAGTTTTAAGGTTGGAGTTGGACACATCCGTGCGGCATTTTTCCCTATATGATGATAACCAGTATTTTTATTCATAGTAAGATTTATGAAAGCTTCTCAATTGAGTTCTAGGCTCATAAATTATCTTATTAATAATATGAGTTATGTGTGGTGGAAGATTTGGAATTTAGAAGTTCCATAGAAAAGTGCTTCATCTTGCAAATGTATGATGGTAGGTTGCTAACCAACTATAAAAAATAAGACCACTAAAACTATGATGAGAAAATGACTATTGACTAGTACAAGGAGAAATGAAATCCTACGTGAATCAACAAAGAGATCTTTTCTAACATACCGTTTCACTAAGACATTGCATAAATCATAGATATAACGAAAACAAGATTATGTATAACCACTCTAATCAAGAGTTTACAATAGAATCATAATTAACTACACCTAATCCCAACACAGAAAAAATCATACTCATTGCATATTAACAATAGAGATGAGAAGGAGATGAATTTGCACCCGAAAGTTGGTAGATCAAGCCTTGATGCTCCTCCATCTTGTGTGCTCGTGCTCCTTAGCTCTTCTTATGTAAATCTATCTTTTAAATTGTAAAGAATGCCCATTTTTGTGATATGAATTGTCTTTTATAGTTGGCAGGAGAGTGAAGATCCCCTAAACAAATTGAGGCCCGCTTAGCGAATTAATATTGATTCAGAGTGAATTAAGTGTCAGCTTGAGGTCACATGACCAAGATTCGCGAAGTGGTGTGCTTGCTTTGCGAATTTGCTCTTCCAAAACTTCTCCAATCTCTAACTTTGATTCACTAAGCAGTTCAGTGGGTCGCTAACGAATTGGTTTGCCATGTTTTTCTTTCCATTTTCACCGTGTTGAGTCACTGAGCTATTTGTTACCTTGTTTAGCGAATTACCCAAACCTCGTGTTTTTGTTTTTTATCCTCTTTGAATTCTTTGATTTTTCAAACAACAAATCAAATGGAAATAGATCAAAGTTACAATGATTGTGTCTAAAACCTTACTATCAAATATTTACAATGATTTGAAGAAATTTGATAAGTTTTCTTGCCAAACAAGTTAATAAGTGCAATAAAAATATATTTGATTTTAGGTGAATTATTTGACACTTATCATAGACCTATTTTATGTCTCCACATGACGTGCATGGCCAATGTTTGCATGGCGATGAACACTTCAGTTATTTTATGAACACTTATCATAGACCTATTTTATGTCTCCGTAATTATATCTCAGGTAAGTAAATGATATGCAAGATTTAATAGATATAAAATCACCACCTGCGATACAACAACAATTTTAATGTTACAACAATATTATAGTATGAGATACAACAATATTATAGCATGAGAGCACAAAAGTTATGGTGAGAATTGGAATTGTTTATGGCTAGCTTAACCCATTTGAAAACCACGTGAGAAAATAAAAATGCATCCTCACTCGTGTCTATGAAGAGATGATAAGGACCAAGATTATATGTAGGATTGGGTTAAACTCAAAACTCGAACCGCATATGATACTCCGATTTTAAGAGAGGTAAATGTTTAAGGGAGGTAAATAACTACATGTTACATTATTGGACTGGTCGATTTGGACAAATCCACTCATTTCTACATTCGGACGTTGGGTTGGGTGTTGAATTGCTCGAATTGTTTTTCTGTTTTTTTTTGTCAATGTTTTTCGTATTTAATTTTTCACAAAAATTACTTAACAACTTTTGCGAAATGATAAGTGCTAGAAATTAGTTAAATAACATATATATTTTAGGCACTTTAATTACTTGTTTTACAAGTTATCTCATGAAAAGCTCCAAAATAATAGATAAATGCTACTTTATGTTTTTTATGTCTAATACCAACCAAATATGTAGGAATTTGCTTGTCGAGGGACTTAAAGACCAAAGAAGGTGAAGAAAATCAGATGTTGTCATTGTGGCTAAGCCACCAATCTGTGGTTAAGCGAGACAGTCAGATGATGTCACCAAGGCCACAGCGAGCCCTGCAGCGAGGTCACAGCGAAGATAGGCAGAGAGCATGGAAATCCTGCAAAACACGGTGTGGTTGAACGAGACATGAGCTCGCCATGGCCAGCTAAGGCGGTTTTGACAGCTCTAGTGCTGATGTGGTAGAAAACCACTGGTAAAGAAAGGAAATCAAGGATCTAACAAGGAAACACATTGAGAGACTCGTAGAACAAGGATCTAACAAGGATTGAAGATGGGTTTACAAGATTCATCAAGAAATCAAGGCTTGATGTCATCCCACCTCTTTTCTTCTCATCTTTGTATGGTTGCCATGACAATGTGTAGCTAAACTCTTTTTGTTGGGATTAAATGTAATCAACTCTACTAGCATGTATTCCTTTTGAGTATGATATTGAATGATTCTATTACCTCATGATATTGATGTTATTCTTGCTTTCTATGCTTTTAATCTTATGGATTTGAATTGTTATTGAAAAATACCTTTTGAATCTAGGTTAGAATAATATATATTGAACTCTAAATTCTAGAAATAGATTTAGGTTTAATATTCACTCAAAGTATCGAATACTCGCAATCTTATTTAGACATAAATAATGTTTGTCGAGTAATACGTGAGAATATCGAGTGATAACTAGGATCTGCAATACTAATCATAAGAATACATATGAAATAGGTTGATGAAATTTAATCCTAGCATAACCCTCGTACCATTTACAATTTTATAGTTTCTAAGCTTATGAAATCAAAGACCTTAAAATTGCATCACTTAGAACAATATTAATTGTTGAACGCCTTAATTATCGCACTAGTCCAAGTGGAGACGATGATAAAGATACTTACTTTTGATACTAACTCTTGACATGAGAAAATAGACACATGTATTCTACTCTCCCTAATTTGATTGATCCTTCATTTAACTATCTGTGCATCGACTAAACCTTAACTTGGTTTTAGGTTTTTTTGACTAACAACTTAGATTATTTTTATGAGTAAACAATGATCCACTACATCACGTTAATCATTTACCTTATCTGAGATATAAAAGGAGTTCCACATTGAAGGAGTGTTACATAGAGGAGGAATTCCTCATTCTAAATGTTCTTAGATATTTTGTTATAACATGAGTTTTATATAAGTGGTGCATGTAATGCTCACAAATTGGAGAGAGTGATTATAAAAACATAATTCTCTATAGGCACCCGTTTAAATGATAGCATGATAAGATTATCAATTTAACAAAGTATTAAATATGAGAAGAATTCTCCATTATAGTCTATAGATGCTCTTAACCATGGCCGTTTTAAACATTTTGGAGGTCATGTTCACGTCTTAAAAATTGAGTTCCAAATAAAAACAAGTGTTGTTAGACCCTAGAAATTATTTTAAAATGTTAGAGTTTTAATAAACGAAACACAAAAATTTAAGACCCTGTGTTGTTGGTCTCTTTGCACGGCCTGATAGACGGCCCTGCTCACAACCATGTCATTAGAACAAAATGATAAGTGATCTTTTGCACCATCTCCCTTTTTGCTTTTTCTTCTGAGAAACAACCTTCGGGAGCTCATCTTCCAAGGTTTTTAAAAACACATAAACAAAATGTTGTTGGGATGGTTATCTCGCAAACGGTTTGCGCATATGTGTCTGTGTTTGGTATGTGAGTGTGCATGCGGGGGATCATCAAACGCAAACTTCCTAAACCCAAAGGCGATGGATCTCGGTTAATGCATATTTTAACCCGTTTACATTATCCAATTTTTCTATCATATTTTCGCAACTCGTCTAACATAGATAAAGGTAGTTAACTATCACATGTAGCTCTGACAGTTAATTGTTGTTATCACCCCAACCGCACTTAACTTTTGCTTGAACTAATTATTAATAATATTTTTTGTTATTATTATTTTTTATTGATAGTTATGGTTGAAAATACGGTTGATAATTATGTTGATTCAAATCCAAGTAAATTTGATTCTTCCGTCAAGTTGAAATCGTTTAAGGTTGAAGTGTCCAGTTGATGCAAATCCAAATGTTGATGAAGGTTTTGTTCTTGTGAAACTTTTGCTTGTTGATTCTGGTGTGTCCCAACTTGGTGATAGTGAAGTAGATATGGCGCCTTTTTTCCACCAAATATACTTGGAAATCATCAAACGCAAACTTCCCAAACCCAAAGGTGATGGATCTCGGGTGAAAGAGCATAAACATTTAGAGAAAGATGTTTTTTAAGCCGCTTAAATTGCTCTCTCGCATCCCAAATTGATCATTCTATCTTCAACGGCAGTTAATTATCATTCACTGCTCAGTGGCAATTAATTGTTGTTCTCACTTTTCCAACGGCAGATAACTTTCGTTCATGGGAAATGACATATACCAAGTAAGCCTACTTCCACCTCACTATTCCTCTACCAACTTTTTTTGCATAATCTTTGTCTCAAATCATTCAAGAAGGATTGCTAGAAGATTTCCACAATCCTTTGACGTCGACAAACAGGTAATGCATCTTTTAATCCGTTTTCATTATCCAATTTTTTCCATACTTTTACAACTCATCTGACATAGTCGTAAAGGTAGTTAATTATCGCATGTGCCAGCGACAGTTAATTGTTGTTATCACCCCAACAACACTTAACTTTTGTTTGATCCCATGATTTTTTTGTTTATTTTGAAATTTTGTACCATTTAATGCTTGAACTAATTATTAATAATATTTTTTGTTATTATTGTTTTTTATTGATAGTTATGGTTGATAATTATGTTGATTCAAATCCAAGTAAAGTCGATTATTTCGTCAAGTTGAAATCATTTAAGGTTGAAGCCCTCGGTTGATGCAAAACCAAATATTGATGAAGGTTTTGTTCATGTGAAACCTTCACTTGTTGATTCTAATGTGTCTCAACTTGGTGATAGTGATAATGGCGCCTTTTTCCACCAAATATACTTGGAAAGTCAGCGATGACATTATTAATTGGGTTCAACGACAAGAAAATAGGGAGGGATCTACTATTGTTACAGGAAAATCCAATTGAAATAAACCAATGTTATAGTTATCTTGTGAAAGTAGTGGTGAATACAGAGCACCCAAGAAGAAGAAAGTGAAGCATGAAGGCACGAGCTCAAGAAAATATGAGTGTTTGTTCAGGTTGCGTAGATATGTAAAGGAATGGTGGTTGGTTGTTTTTAATGGAGTTCACAACTATAAGATAGTGTGAAAGATAGAAAGGGCACCTTCTTGCGTGTAGATTAAGAAGAAAAGACAAGAAGCTTGTTACTGACTTGACCAAGAGTTTGGTGTAGTCAAAGAATATTCTGATGAATTTGAAGGGAAAAAGAAAAATCTTCTTATGAATATAAAGTAAGTGTACAATGCATGTCAAAGAATTAGAAAGTCAAGCAAAAATGACAAGTTAGAGATGCAAATTTTGGTCACAAAGTTGAAGGAGCACAAATATTTTCATTTCACCTAATCAAAATGTGAGACTACTAACGTTTAGGACATAATTAGGGTTCATCATGAATATATTAAGTTGTTTAACATTTTTCCGATAGTTTTGATCATGGACTCCACCTATAAAACCAACTTGTACGAATTGTCTTTGTTTAAGATAGTTGGGCCACCTCAATTAAGACATATTATGTTGGTTTTACATTCCTGACATTTGAAGTAAAAAAAATTAGAACTTCACTTGAGTTCTATACATATGTTGCTTGATCTTCTAAACTCAAAAAAAGACAATATGTCAAAAGCGATTGTGACTTACGGTGGTGATACTATTTTGATGAATGTTGTAGCAACCATTTCACCTAAAACTATTGCATTAGTTTATCATTTTCATGTTGGAAAAAATGCTAGAGCTAAATGCATCACAAATTTCATGTTTGGATTGAGTTATTTATTTTTTAGCTTATGCAAAACAACTTATACAAATAAATAAGTTTTTATATATTATTCCTAAAGTTGTCAAGGTAGTTTATAAAAAAATAGTTTATGAAAATACGATTTTCGTTAACAATAACTTATAAATTAACATAAAAACTTATTAATTTGTATAATCTATTTTTTATAAGCTAAAAATTAAGTAAATCCATATGGAATAATACAATTTCCCTAACAATTAGGTTAGGCTATGGTTTGCTAAAAAAAAAAAAATTAGGCTATCGTACAAAAACAAAGATACACGCTCAAAAAATAACCTTAAACCTAAAACAACTGTGGGGTATTGCGGACAAAAAAAAACACTTTGACACGGTCACTTTTGTTTGATTTGATAGCGACTGCCTAGGGTTTTGACTTGGTGGTCCAACTTAAACAACCTCAAACCTTTCAACTGATAGAGGTCTCATTGTATTCCTCTCTTTTCTCTCTATTCACAAATCGATCAATATTGCATATCCAATTGCATGTCACTATTTTGAACTTATTGAACCAGTTCTAAAATTTCTCTGATTGTTGATCTGATTGATCAACATTAATCAGACCAAAAAAGGCTCGAAATTTTATCAAAATCGTTTTCCTTTACAACCATGAATTTTCCAGACGATATTCCAACCTGTAGGATGTCACCGCCGCAGTTTGCTTCATCCAGCAACGATATCATTGAAGTGAGGCCTCAAATCCCAATGCAAAACGATCACTTTGAGCCACATTCATTTAAGAGGGCAAGAATTGCTGATAACAATCCCCCTAGTGGATTGATGTGCCCTCCTTCAAGGATGATTCAGCCTCCACCAAACCGGGGAACAAGCAGCATTTTTTTCAAGACCCGAATCTGCACTAAGTTCAGGTTTGGTACTTGTAGAAACGGTGAAAATTGCAACTACGCTCACGGGGCTGATGAGATAAGGCAGCCACCGCGGAATTGGCAGGAGCTAGTTGATCCTCGCAACGAGGAACGGCTTCAGGTGGAGATAAGGCAGCCACCACCAAATTGGGATGAAGATCAAAGAATCATTCACAAGATGAAGCTGTGTAAGAAGTATTACAATGGTGAGGAATGTCCTTATGGTGATAAGTGTAGCTTTCTTCACGAGGATCCTGCTAGGTTTAGGGATGATTCTTGGAAAACAAGAGAGTGCTCTGCAATAAGCATTGGAAATCTCGGTTCTCCAAAATCTTTTGGGGATGGTTCTAACAATTTGGAAGGCATTAGGGCTGTGAACAAGCCAGCAAGGAGCGCTTATTGGAAGACTAAGCTGTGTACCCAATGGCAGCATACAGGGATCTGTCCCTTTGGGGAGAACTGTCACTTTGCTCATGGAGAAGCAGGTAATGTTAACTCATCTGATTGTTAATTTCCATTCTCTCTATTTTGATTATTGGTTTTGATTTTAACTTTGTCATATAATTCTATTGTTTTTCTTTTTGTGTTGTTCTATGATGATTATGTAGAATGTTATTTTCTCTGACATATGAGGTACAAGTTACTG
This sequence comes from Medicago arabica, assembly GCA_946800305.1. Lineage (NCBI taxonomy): Eukaryota > Viridiplantae > Streptophyta > Magnoliopsida > Fabales > Fabaceae > Medicago > Medicago arabica. The sequence continues at coordinate 52,588,687 of OX326968.1, forward strand.
TGTATGAATGTGCGCCACTTTCGTTGTTGGGTATGATATTGTCATCGCGGGTTTGACATAAACTTGTCCCTCCTATTTGCTGTCTCTTTGCCTTGTATTCGCAAAATGTGCCTTCCTATAGTAGTTAATCACATTAAATGAAAAATGATTTCACTCTTGTCTATAGGTAAAGCAGGTTCTGGATGGGCATTTGGTATTTTGATCATAATCAAGATACTCTTTCAGTTTAGAAGTAATGGAACACTTGTTTGTACGATCGGTGGTTACTTTATCTTAGTGTTGTCAAATTGCCGCCATAGTGGCAACATGGCCGATTTCGTCCCAGCCACCATAGGCTGCAATGGCTATTATACCTGGCGTGTTTCCACCATAGGCTGCAACGCCATGTTTATATGCCAGATTTTTGGCTAGCTGCTATAATCCACCTTCCACTTATGATAATGCTGCCCTATTGGAGGGTTTACACAGTGTTGTCAATTGTGGATCACGGAAAATCGTGGTTTGTTCAAATTTCCCTGTGCAACAGTGTTATAGCTGCTATTTTATATTATGTTGTCCTAAAAAGCATATCACTGGACAAAAGCAATTATTTCAAATTTCTATATGCAATAGCCCCGTTATAGTCGCTATTTAACAACACTTACATAATACTTGAATGAAATTCTGCTTTTTCCCATCAACCCCATTGTCAGGAATTTTTATTTGATAGATATGACTAGATTTTCATTAATTTAAATATTCAATCACCTCCATATTCTAATGGATGATTACTATTGTATGGTGTCAAAAGTTAAAACTATTTTCCACTGCTTTACATTTGTTGATTGACTGAAACTTTTAAATGTTTGGAAAAATTTGAGAATGATTTCCTTCTTGTGATCGACTATGCAGCATGGTACTACAAATTGAAATCATACTCTTACTGTGCTTTTGGTAACGTACCGAGTATGTACCGAAATTACTTTTGAATTAGAAACGCTGGATACTCCACTTGGATACACTAGGATAGTTTTACGGTATGTACCCGTGGTACAATAAATAAATAAATAAAAATACGTTTGTCGTTTAGTAAATAAAAAAACTATTTTCTTATCCAGTTTTGATATGTGATCTAGTGAACGTAGAAAGATGTTTCTTTGTATATGTCATGCTTATTTTTGGTTTCTATTTCTATACAAGCTTGTCATGTTTCTATCTTCTATAAATCTTTGTCATGTTCTATCTTCTCGTATCCGATACTCGTACTTGGTACCCTATTACCTTGTCCATGCAACATAGGCGTCCAGTAATTCCCATACCGAAGTGACTGATTTTATCTTTCAATCATATCATACGATTGAAATTCGAGTAATTGCTTTTGCTTGCGATTCGGAATAATCAACTATTATTTTTTTATTCATCTTTCCAATCCCGTTTCGTCTTTTGGTTTCTGCTAATGGTTGCCTGTAAATTTAATGTCCGACTCATAAAAAAATTGTAGGTACATTCCTCATTTGCGAGGTTTTATATTGCAGCAATGTCACAATCCTTAATTTTACAGTCAACATTTTTAATGCAGCTGGAGTTGCGACTTGCAATGACCAAGATGTCAAAAACTTTAACGTCTTAGCCACAGTTGTGGTCGCATACCTTTTTTAAAAGATATAAAATCTTGCTTATTTGTGTGTGATATTTATTTATTTTTTTGCATATTTGGAACAACAATTACAATAGATAAGAAAGGTGATTATAACAATTGAAGCTGTTTGGTTTCCATTTATATTGTTCTGACTCCTGAAATATTGGTTGTCTTGCAAATCAGAGTTACAAGCTCCTGGTGCAGGCATTGAAGCTGAAGCTGCAGTTGCCATAGTAAACTCAACAAAAGCTATCATTCCAACTTCACCAAAAGCCTCAACAGGTATTGCCAATGATTCTACTACTACCTTCACCGCAAGTCTACTCATGACAAAGGATGAGGAGAAGGATAAGAAGAAGCACTTACTTAGGTTGAAATTAGGCAAGAAGATCAATGGTATTTATGGTGATTGGATTGATGATTGACCACTTGTTTTTCCCAACTTGCCTAGTGTAATGGACCTGAAGTGAATTTTGTGCTCTTGGAAACACCCTCTCATCTGTATAAGGAATTTGTAAACATGGTCATTGGTGATGGTGATGGATTCATAGAGTTTATAATTTTGCTTTTTTTTTACTGTGAATCGTTACAGATTTATGTTAAGAGACAGGTGCATTTGTCAGTTTATGAACCTTCAGAAACTCACTTTGAGATTTCGGTTGGGTTAACATTGGTCAAATTTCTGAACCTTAAACCAGACCTTAAATATGTTTAAGTTCTTTTATATTCATCTATGAAAATGTGATTATCTTATATGTGTCATATATTACATCATATGTTGATTGCCCATTAAATTGCTCAATTGATCGGGTTGTAACTCTCGATCTTCTTTTTTCAGAAATGTGAGCAATTTTGAGGGGCCTATTGAGCAACCATCACAACTTATTATTAGTTTCTCCTGAAGTAGATCGTTTCTACTACCAATTAAGAGTGCAATTCTGGCCTAATATGGTGAATTGAGTTCAGTTCATGCATGTTAGCTAAGCAAATTGTGTTTGTTGATCATTAACAACGTATCAAACAAGACAGGATTATTTGGTATCCTGAGATTACTGGCTCTTGTTCAGTGAAACCATGAACTAGTTTAATTAATGTTATTGCCAATTTTACTCTACCAAGAGTACATAATTTTGATGTATAAGATGCACTTTCAGAACCTTCAAAATGCACTTTTCAGGAATTTTCACACATAGTTGCAATGCTATCACAATTTAGTCCTTAAAAGAAAAAGTGGAGCTGTAGAATTTTCTCATCAGCATATATAATAATCTTCAGAGCCATAATGTTTACTGAAACACCCTTCATGTAGCAAGATAGAAAAATTGAAAAACTCTACAAAAGGATCAGGAGGCTAAAGTATTGGAAAATTTGTTCCACTTGTTTGGATTGTAAAATCCGGATAATGTAAAACAATCTTGAAAAGTGCATTTTACAGATCGGATTGTACAATTTGGATGTGTAGAAAATCTTTAAAAAAAAAAAATTAAGTATAAAAGAGGTCAAATCGAAATTATGGGAATTTTGAGGATGTAAGGAGGCAGGAGGAGAAGTTTTCAATGTTTTTTTCGAAGTTTTTTTTTTTTAGGGAATATTATTTTCGAAGTTGATTCTCAAATTGTGACTCATAGTGTTAATCATTTTAAACTTGACATCTCAGATTTTGGGATGATTGTTGGTGATTATCTCTATATTCTTTTCTCTTTTCTTAACTTTTGTGTAAGTTGTGTTAAGTGTCAAAGAAAAAGTGTGCCTCATTCCCATGCATAGAAAGCAATGTCCATAGTTTGTATTGAGTCTTTTTATTTTTAACAAAGTGCATTTAATTTCTTTTGTCAAAAAGATCTCATTGGCAATTGTTTTCATCTAAAAATATTATATGGTGTTAGTCAAGAATGGTGTACATTCCAAATAAAAGTGAGTTCAAGTCTAGATAGTTAAATGTGAGGTCATTTGAAGTAAGAACAATCGAAGTTGGTTTAGTCAAATCTCTCTCAATTTGAGAATGTCCCTAGGGGGTCGTAGGACCACTAAAACTTGATAAAGCAGATAAATACAGATTATTCGACCACAAGAGTCAAGAGTCTGCTTCCTATGTTCAAGCTAAGAAATAACAAACACAACTATAATAAAGGAAGCATGATGAGAGAGAGAGAGGGTGTGCAGATATGAAGAACTAAAGTGAGTCATATAACCTAGAGGAGTGATGCAGAACATGGAGCTCCGCATATATATATATATATATATATATATATATATATATATATAAAACACAACAATCATACTTCACACACGGTTCACGCATGTTGAGTTGAGTAACGACATAGGGTACGAACTTTTTAAGCCACATTCATAGTAAATGAGATTTTATGTTCTTGGCATTTGTATGTAAATACAACAAGTAAAATTCATTTTTGACACACTCGATAATTTTTAATGTTTAAAACTTAATCTAGATAGATATTTGATCCCTTAATTAATTTGTGTTTTATTTTGTTCGCATGATCAATGATTAGTTCATTTTGTTCGCATAACTTCTAGATCATTTGACAACAAAAAAACTTTTAAATCGTTCATTTTGGTCTTTAAATATGCTTTTGTCACTCAATTTAGTCCCATTCTTGTAATTTTAACCTCAAATATTTAAAATGTTTACGTCAGTTAATTTGGTCCACTTCCAAAATTGAAAAGGGACCAAATTAAAAGACGGAAGCATACGTAAGGGATCAAAATGAACGATTTAGAAGTTATGAGATCAAAATGAATGATTTGGAAGTTATAGGACCAAAATGAAACACAAAAATTATATATTTTTAGGAAGCCAGCCTACCATCGAAATTGACACTGGGAAAAAAATCGAATTTGAGACCTTGATAGAAGCATATTCCAATGTCTCAAACCAACACCATCAAATTAACCCAAATTTGAGGAACCAAATGGGACCAAATATCTAATTTTGCCTTTAATAAATTGGTTGAGTTAGGTTTATGTTTTCTAATTTTTCTATCTTTTTGTTTTTACTTTTTTTTAATAATTTTTTTATCAAGTATTCTATTGACTAGAATTGTAATACCAATCCCTACATGTTTTAATAATTTTGTTCTTTAGAATTTTATTTTTCACATATTCCTACAGTGGGACCAAAATTAAAATAGGACACGTGTCACTACCAGAGAGGCAGTGACCAACCAACATTTTGGCCTGTTCTTTCTCCCTTCCCACCTTGCTGGAAAATCAAAACAAAGCAGCTCACCTGCACCTTTCTTCCTCTATAATCAATCCTTTTTCCAAAAACCTTTCTTCTTCTGCAAGCTTCCTCAACCAGTAACCACCATGTCCATTAACTTCAACTTTAATGCCTTCGCCGGCAACCCTCTACGCTCAATTCTACTCTCCTCAGCTCTCCAATCCCTCAACACCACAATTCTACAAAACAATCACTCTTCCTCATCCCCCAATAAGGTACTGCCTTTCAGATATGGAAGGCCCTTAGCTTCTTCCACTGCCGGTTCTGGTGACTCGCCGCCGATTTGGCATCTGGGTTGGATCAATTTGGATGATCTCAGAGGTATTTTTGAAAATTCTGGTGCCCAGTTGAATGGAGACTCGTTTGTCTACTTGGGTTCGAGTGTTGAGGACGATAGTGTTTACTGGGCTATCGATGTTTCTGATAAGGTACCTGAATTGGGTACTAACAAGGAGATGGAGTTGTGTTTTGTGGAGCTCCGGACTCTCATGGTGGCCACTGATTGGGAGGATTTGAAAGCAATGGAAAACTTGGCTATTGCTGGTAATGTAAGTTAGTTTTCCTACGAACATGATAAATCCAACTTTGAAATAATGTTTTTTAGTTATCTTAGTAATAAATAATATTGGTTTTGTTGGTTTTTTATGAAATGAGTAAATACACAAATTAGTCCTTGAAATTGTAAGCATTAGTCTGAATAGTCCATGATTTTTGTGAATTAGAAAACACCTCAGTAAAACTGTGAAGTGTTGGGGAAAATAGTATTTCTGTTAACTTTTACCGCTAGACAGTAGACACTTTGATGTGATATGTTAACTAAATATGCTATCCCTCCAGGTCGATCTCACTTTGCCTATAGAATATAGATCTCTTAGACTAATTTGTCATCAAATTATTCCTACATAATTGCAATTATTGACAAAGGTGTTCCTATGATGGCCTGAATTTGACAGGCAAATTAGTCATAGTGAGTTGACATTGATGTGAGATCAATGTGCAATGTGACGTTTTAGTTACCGTATCGTATCATAGTCTCTAATGATAGAAGTTAATGGAGAGACTGTTTTTAATGATAATTAACAATTTTGGGGATGCATTTGTCAATTCACAAAAATTATACTATTTTGATTGATGCTTAGAATTTTGAAGACCAAATTGTCTATTTACTCTATCAAGTCTATGTGCTTTAGTTTAGTCTATGAATGTCAATGCAACTTCCTAATTATTACTTGTATTACCTGGACAGGCCAAGGCACTGCTAGAATGGCATAAGACTTCACAGTTTTGTGGACATTGTGGTGCGAAAACTGTTTCAGTGGAAGCTGGGAGACGGAAGCAATGCTCGAATGATTCTTGCAAGAAAAGGATATATCCACGTCTTGATCCAGTTTGTTGTCTTCTGTTCTACGTGTTGATTTGTTGAATGGATGATCATTCATCAGTGTGTTTTTGTGATAAAGTGTTTTGCTTTCTTTCTTTATGTACTAGGTGGTAATTATGCTTGTAATTGATAGAGAGAATAACTCTGTCCTCTTGGGTACACGGCCGAAGCTTATCTCTCGATTGTGGAGCTGCTTATCTGGTTTCACAGAGGTGCATGTCTTGACCAATTTTAAGACATTCTCATTTTTTAGGGACTCAAGAATTTTGTCTCTGTATTGTATATACTTGTTTTTCTTTTTCATTTTTTTGTCTTTCCCTTTTCTACATGTATATAAAAAAATTATTAGTGTGTATTCTCTTGTTGCATCTAGCAAGGAGAAAGCTTGGAGGAAGCTGTAAGAAGAGAAACTTGGGAAGAGAGTGGTATTGAAGTGGGAGAAGTTTTATATCACAGTTCTCAGCCATGGCCTGGTATAATTTAACTCTATGCTTTTATAATTTTATTAATTCCCTGTTGTTTGTTTTTGAGAGACACGTGAATTGTGAATGTGGAGTTGAGTTAGTATTTGTCTGATAGAAAATATGAAGCTTGAACTCAGCTTGTATACCTTGTTTATGGGTTGATTTTTTTCTTTTCCTTCATATAATTAGATGAACTAACACAGTATAGGTTAACATAGTTTAATGTCATGATGAATTAACACAATTAGATGTGTATTATACTATTTTTCTTGTTTAATTTTATGAATACATTTTCTCTTCTTGTTTGTTAATGTTATCGTTTCTATCTTGGCTTTTGTTGCTAGTTGGGCGAAACGGTGTTCCATACCAGCTGATGGTTGGGTTCTTTGCATATGCGAAGTCCCGCGAAATAACTGTCGACAAGACAGAGTTAGAAGGTAGGTTGAACTCCTTCATTTAATCACATTCACCTATCAACCAGCTCATGCTTTCTTTTTTTCCTTTATTTACATAAATGACTTCAAGTGGTGAGTTAACTATATTTTGTGGAATGGGCAATGGCTGGATTCTAAGCCAATACACTTACATGGTGTTAGCAAGTAATTTCTTTTTAGTTATGAACCTATGCAGATTATTTAGTTATTTCCCTTTATTTTCGAACGGTGTTAGCTTCAAAATTATGCTTATATGCTGCAAGTTGTTGGTCATATATCATGAGAAATTGTGGCATCTAATAAACTTTTCTTTGTTTCTGGAGACACTGAGAAAAATAGTGGGAAGAACAGAAGATAATAGTTGAACTCTTGAGAAAATAAAGACAGTTCAACATCTGTGGTCTGCATAGTACTGACACTTCAGATTGGATGTGTCCGGCACATTTAATTATATTCTATTACTTCTAATTATTAACAGTGTCAGGGTGAGTGTCTTACATGGTGTCCGTGTCTGAGTCAGTGCTTCATTCAAAGTCTATTTTCCCTCACTTACGTTTGCAGTCCTCGCTATTTGTTGGCATATTTTTATAATAAAAAATAGTGTGTAGTGAGTTAACATCTCAGAGCTTTGCTTCCTCCACACACTGCATTTTTCCATTTCCTTTGCTTTTGTATATAAGCTTATTGTACAACTTTCTTATCTAGATGCTCAGTGGTTCAGTAGAGAAGATATAAGAAAAGCATTGACAATGGCTGAATACAAGAAAGCCCAAAGAACAGCAGCGACAAAGGTAGAACAAATGTGTAAGGGAGTAGAAAAGAATAGGAGCTTGGCTGCAGATTTCAATGTTGAAAGTGGTGAACTTGCTCCAATATTTGTTCCTGGACCTTTTGCGATAGCTCATCACCTTATTTCCTCTTGGGCCTTCTCAGATCAAAATATACTGTAAATGGTGTTGTTGATACAATTCAAAACGACCTATTGAGTTCATATTTTGACCAGATAAAACCTATTGATTTCTATGACAAATTCTTAAGGTGGGCGGAAATTCTTTTTCCAAGGCCACTTTGGGAAAAAGTTACCTTATTAGTGTTATCTATCATTTTTCTGTTGATGTAAAGTTCTCATCAAAACATTATTTTGAAGATTACACTCCTCATTTACGAGAGCTTGGCTTTTTGATTTCACACTATTTTCTCATGTGCATCTCATGTTCTATACTGTAAATGAACTTAATAATATTATACAAACACTGATATCTGTTATGGTTACATTTTGCTGCTATGTCAACCATGTAACTGATTGATCTCATTCTCATCTTACCAGCATATTTTTAGTTTAGTGCTTCACTCTTCTTATACTACCTATCTTATTGGGAAAATTGTAGGCCATGCAACTTCCTTGCTTGTTCTGTGGGATGCATGATTATGTAAAGACGGTTTTTAGCTCTAAAATTCAGTGCCTCTTCTGTTGTGGAAGAAGGTTGATAATTGCACATTACATTCTCAACATTTTCCAGCTTTATCATTATTTGCAAATGATGTAGTATTTCAGAGTTTGTGTCTTCCTGCTATATCTAAGAAACATTGAATAACATATCCCTCCATATCAGAGAATAATTCAGTGCAAAACCTAATACGAAAATAACTCGAGCCATTTGATATCTTTCCACAGCCTTGTATTCGTTGAAAATTTCCTCTCCCATCTTGATTGTTACTGCTGTTGTTATTGGTCATCAAAACATAAGGAGAATCCCAATGCATTTCCCCCAAGCTGGCCTTGTTGCAAAACGAGGGAGTAGGCTTTTCTTATGGGGGGGCAAAGGTTCGTGCACTAGAACCCAAGGTGGGTTCTGGTAAGGTGAGTTGATCATTTAATCCCTTTAGGAAACAACTCTCTTTCTCATTGTTGCTTCATATCCTCAAGATTCTCACATGACCCGAGTATCCTAATAGCAGGTGCCCCAACGAATGGATCTTGGATAGGCTATCATACCATTTTAGAATTTGGGTTGAGCCTAACTCAACCTTACAAAACCAGCTTGTAAGACGGGAACTGCCCACTGGTAAACACATGCCCTTATCTCAACCAGGACACGCTCCAGATGTCCAATGAAGAAGTAAGCTTGTGAAATGCGATGCCATAATATGAAAATGACTTTATTATTAAATAATTCTTATTACTTCATTCAAAGAATGGAAAAGTGAATATACATATACAAGAGTGAAGAGGTGGATAACCACCCTAACTACCTAACAGAAAAACACAGAAGTAAAATAATACTGACAGATAGGCTAAACAGTTAACTCAACTCTCATTAGAGGAGCAACAAGAGATAAGTAAAAACTAAACATGACTAAGTAACAAATAAAACCAATCCTTAATTCTGAAACACTTTCATATAGAATAACCATAGACAGGCTACACCGTTAAAATAATTTTTCATTCTCTCAATCTTACAGCAGTGGGATGCACCGTAAAGCGAACTGCAGAAGATCCGAGTTTGAGAATGGATAGATGATGGAGAGAGAGAGAGAGGAATTGAGAGATAGCTGTATTGGAAAGTATTTGAGTCCATTCGTATGGAGAGAAATAGAAAAAATGAAAACTAAAATCTCCCAGGTACCTTTGTTGTTGTTTCTGCCCAATTTATAATTGATCTAGCCAAAGCATCCATAGGATCTATACATTTCTTAAGAAGAGGATCATTGTGAGGAAGAATCCCTAACAAATAATCGGATGCCAGAATCACCACATTCACTCCCCTCACCAAAAGAACATGGATTGCAATTCTCAGCAAATTCCTTGCACCTTCTATGTCTTTTCTCTGCAAAGCATCCACAGCAGGAACTAGTATATGTTCCTCGGTCGCTTTGTCTAGCAAAACTACTTCAAAACCCTGACGTTGAAGCTTTTCCTTGTAATAACAAACTACAAAGGATGAATCTGTAGTGAGCAGTCCAATTCGCACGGCACTTGTGGCATGAATCGGCTTCATTTTAGCATTCTTGAGTTCCATGGCAACACAGTCACCAACATGAAGAAAAGGTAGAGAACTATCCTTTGAAATTTCTCTGTGCCAAGCATGTGACAGATGACAAGGCAAGGCCAGACCGCGAGCTCCGGATTGCTGAAGAACGTTTATCTTGTGCCGCAAATTCTGAATCATCAGCTCCTGATTCAATTCGATGTGATCTATTCTGGTTCTTGTAGAAGGAAAAGAACCGCGTAATGAAAGCGCCTTGCTTAACACAGGATCGCTGCAGACAACAAAAGGTGGACATTCTTTACCGTTTCTTGAACTCCAACAAGCTAGCTTTTCCAAGAAAACAAGAGTTGATAGAACTGATACTCCTCCTATAACACCAATAGTATTTTGTTGGCTTAGCTTGATGCATGATGCAGAAGATATGTGACCTCTCATCACGGAAGTACCATTGCCCGGTTCCTCATAGTTTCCACTCTCATCAGTAAGAAAAACTGAAGATACACTTGAATTTGATGATCTTGTTCTGTATTGAGTCTGAGTTCTGTTTCTAAAGGCAACACCAATCAGAAATTGAGGATGATTCAGCTTCTGTATGGACATCAACATGCCTCTTTCTAGCATCTCTAGTAATCAGGTGTTATAAGATTCTTTTTCATGAATGATTCTTGAATATCTATCTATATATGTTCTTTGTTTCCAGCAATCTAGTAATCTCCACCAGTGGAAAGTTAACAGATGCACATGAAAGTTTTGTTACCGATTCACTAAAGTCCAGGACTGTTGATGGGGATTTGATGGGTTTGAGTGATATGCTTCCACTGAACCGTGAAGAAAGAAGTATACTAGCTGACATAAGTCTCTGTGCCAGATTCCCCACAACAGGATCTCTGACTAAAGAGTAATAAAAGTTCAAATAATCCCAAAGGATGCTAGATTGCAACAAACAAAACTGTGATACTGACCTATGAAACACTTACAAAGACATCTACACCGGACACAATATTGATAATGACACGTAAATACAGATAATCATTTTTGAAAAAATAAGAGAAATTGTATCGTGTTGATGTTGAATACGGACAGATGTTTTGTGTCATATGTTGGACATGTCTTCAATCTAACGTGTCGTGCTTCATAATAAAAAAAATATAATATTTCACTTTTACTATAATGTGGCACCTAAGATGCAGAAAGGTATGTAAGTAGCAAAGTGGTCCACCAATACTGTCAAGACCTTAACATAATTGTCATCTATGTTCTTTGGAGGGTTCCTGTCTAGCCTCATCAATTTTACTGTATTAGTTATTGATTATTTGCAAAATGTTAATTATTAATTATCTCTAAGGGTCAAGGAATTACCATTGTGTATCTTTCAGAAGATGATGAATGATATAATGGTCCATTGGTCCGTCCATAAAATTATTGTTAACTTATTATTACCTTGGGCTACTTGTGATATGTGATGTCACTGTGGTTTGTTTGTTTGTCTCACTGAATTATTAGATACCATTTTGTTTCTTTCCTTAGTTTTCTGTTTCGTGTGCACTAGCCTATGAATAACCTTTGTTTGTAAAAAATTAAAGAATGGAAGGATTGTTTGTCTTGTGCTCACTCAGTGGTTGTCCCCACTTGGCATTACTATATATTTGTTAACAATCACATTAATAAATATCTGTGTTTCTCTCCAAAAAAAAAACTGCGTGATTGAATAATAAACTAAATTGGTTCATTTAAGATTAATAAATTTTAAATTATAGTTATATTATTGATTTGTGAATCTTATTATTTTGTTAGTGCTTCCAACAAATTTTACGATTGCAAATTGTTTTATGTTAGAAATTAAATCAAGAAATATCTAGAAGAGTGTATAAGCTTGGAGTTACTCTTTATCATTAAGAATAGAAAAATCTAAGTTGCACCGTCTGGAATAATCTTGAACAGCCTACGTATTTGCTTAGTCATTAAGAAGTAAAAATATCTAAGTACTATCATCTCCTAGAATAATCTAGCAGTATCTATGTACTTACTTCCTTAAAAAAAATGTACTTACTTAGCTAGAAAAATCTAGTAACTTATTTACTTAGTTTATCTATTAAGTTTAGAGGCCTATAAAAGGCATGAAGCATCCATTGTGTAACATCAAGTTTTCATAAATAAGAAATAGTGTGTTTAATAGAAAGTCTCTCCTTTAATAATTACTTTGTGAGTCTGTATGTTTATAAGTTCCACTGGTATCATCTTATTTAGAATGAGTGATGTTAGGAAGTTACACTTAAAGTCTTTAAATTTATTGTGTCTCGGTTAAGCTTAAGGTCATACGAGGTTAAGTCCAACCCATATGACCTTAAGCTTGGGCACTTGCTTATTGTTTTGAATTATTCAATTCAATAAATGTCTACATGAAGCTTCTAGGGTGAAGGAACTACTCTTTATCATGAGAAGGATGTGTACTAGGATTGTGAGTGAATGGACATCCAAACAAGGCATCGTGTCTATAATACACTGGGCACTGGCAGTGAACCATTGGATACACTCGGACAAATATAATTAGACACCATATGGAACAATAATACAACCCCACCCATCAATCTTGGATGATAGCTCAATTTGATAAAAAAAATTTATAAAAAGTTAAACTAGTCTACTTATATTGATATTGAGGATAATTGAATCTGAGATTTTGAGAAGAAACGTACTTTAAGGTCTCAAAATAACATCACTTAACCAATCTAAGTGAGTTTCAATTTGATAATATTAGCACACATAAAAGCTCAATTTGATTGTGCTCAATTAACAACTCCATGAACATTAATATGTAGGGATGGGTTGGAATCCCGAATTATTTGAGTCTCTACATTTATGGTGAGTTTAACCACTAGATTATTGATAAAAATAAAAATAATTAGCCGAAAAAATGACTACACAAACTAAAAATTAGCTTATTACAACTTTGATTTATTGTAAAAATAAAAAATACTTTGATTTTTATCTGAAGTTAACCTGTGATTTCTATACACTTCCTCGAAACCCTCTAGCCTGTTTACGTGAGGGGACGGACGGGAGATGGTGAAACTTTTTGGAAGATAAACTAGGTATTTTGCATTTTAATCATAAAAAGCAAAACACGCCTCTCTGAATTTAATGGTGAGGATGTCAATTTGGGTATTGAATTGAAAGTATGCCTTTTTTTAATTAAACAGGGTATTTGTCCTTTCATCAAGCTGGGGTATTCTTGCCACGGTTGAACAAAATGGTAGATTTCAATTAACATATAGGAAGCTATTTTAGCTTTTTGTTTTTAAAAACATATATGAAACTGCATATATACATCAACCTCTAAGAATCGACGAATCAGAAGAATCATGTAAATCGGTGGCACGTTTATGATTCATTCAATTAAAATTTTATTAGGGAGTAGAAAATTCTTCAATCCGATTTAATAAAAAAAAGCTCTTCGTGTGAGACAACATTGATGAAGGCAAACGATATTGTGGTGGCCATTTATTTTAGATCCTCTCGTTTTATTGGTTTAGTCTCCTGGACTTTATTGGAAAAAGGGGTAAAAAGGGTTTTTGATAGCGATTGGTAGTAATTAATTACAATCATTAGTTTAATCAGATTACTAGTTTATATACGTTCTTAGAAAATAAACTTTAAACCGGCTAAAATGTTATATTGATTCTTGAAAAGTCATATTCATATTTAAAAAATCAAATAGGCAGTAGGTCCCACCTATTTTCACCTCTAGATATAGTACATAAACATTTTTTTTAGAAACGGTAAACAAACTTGGAGAGCCAAAAGAGAAGACTTTTGAAAAAGCGTTGGTGTCTTTGGTGGTGTGGGTGGGGGGTCGAAAAACACATGAGAAGGTGAGAGATTTGTAAGCAATTTGTTCAATCTTGAGAGGTCAAAGGAGGGGATTTTTTATAAATCAAAGACTAAGGGTTGGTTCCTTTTGACAATAGATTATAATGTTGGGAAACAGTTGTAAACACCTTTGGTAGAGAAATCATTGAGTCTTTTGGTCACGAGAAAATATTCAAGATGTTAAAAATTATATTTGCTCTTTGAAAGCTTGTTGAACCTAACTTTTTGAAATTCTTGTATATCTTTGTAAAGAACTCGTTGATAGTGAATTAGAGAGATGATATATCCCTCATACATATTTTAAATTTGGATCAAACTAAGTAAGCAAATATTGTTTTGTTGTATTCTATACACTCTCACTTTTTTTCCTTGTTGTTCTTTAGTTCGATTTTGTTTTACATGTGTTTTTCTTGTTGTTCCTTCATATATTTGGTTATTGATCATCACTTATATTTTTGTTCCACTCATATAAGTATATTGATGTGCATTTTGATTTGAATTCACAATAAGGACTAAAATGGGTTTCAACTCTAGATATTATTGTAATATTTTTCACCAAAAAAGATGAATAATTTATCTTAATTCAAACTAGACATTATCCGCGCGTACAATACAAATTAAATACACATTAATTTGTCGACTATTATTTCTAACTCAGATGATAAAAATGTTAAAATTGCTAAGCTAGACATTGCAATTGAGATTTAAACCTCGATTCCTCCGGTTAAGTGTGAGTTTTTAAAGACACAGTCATTTTGCCTAACCACCAACAAAAAAAATCCACTCTAATTTAATGATTGTGCGTTCAATTAAGTGTCATTAATAGAATGAAAGAGATTAAAACTTAAGTAAGTCTTTTATTTTAGTAATGATACAACCAAAAGACTTATGCATTGTGCTATTCCCCATCTACATTTTGAGATTAGTACTAGTGATAAAGATAGCTAAATTCTCTTTACATATACATATAAACCTTTTAAAAGACAATAGAACATTAACAAACCAAGATGTAATTTGCAGCAACCAGACTAAAATCTTTCACATATGATCAAAGGTCAGTAATAATATGAAATTCATAGTCTTTTATTTCATCAAACTTAAAAATAAAAATACAAAGGTTCGCTCATATCAACACACATAAATAAGAAAAAATTAAAATAAAAATTAAAAGTCACTAAGATCAACACAATTAGACAGGAAAAATTTAAATTAAAAGATAAAAATAATGTGACTACATTGTATGAATTATGTTCTCCTTCTCCAACAAGTCGGCCTTAGTTTTTCTCTCTAGGTTTTCTCTTCCAGTTTCTTCATTGAGGGGTGGTTTGGGGTCAATTTTTTAAATCTAAAATCACCCCTCTTCATCTTTTTCTCTATTTCAATCTAAATAAGCGATTTTCACATAAATGTAGGTTTTTTCTTCGTGATTTCGTCATCTGATTGTGAGTGTGTGGTTCGTCGTCTTGTGCGAGTGCGACATTGTTTTATTTCTCGTTTTATTGCAATGTTCATTTGATTCATATTGAAACATCAATTAATCGATCAAATACTTGAGCGTCAATGTTGCAGATCTGGATGCATGAGTATTCCGATCACTTTAATTTGATCATATATTTTGTAGGCATTAATACATTATATCTTTATATGCTATTAACTTAGATGTTGTGTGTTAGTTCGTAGATTTATCATTTACATATTTAACGATGTTGAATGATGTACTCTGCCGATTTGAATGAACGTAAATTAATCAACCTTTAAAAAAAAACTCTTACCAACAAAATAAAAAAAGAGACAAGGGAAACGACTTGTCGTCTCGTTCTAGAATCTGTTGCTTACTTGTTTCAGCATTTGAGATTCGACATGGCGGCTTTCTTAAGAAGAGTTGCAAGTTCCACTCCGATCTCATTCGTCGCCCAATCCAAATCCTCCCGTTCCAATTTCCACTTACCCTTCACCGCTATCGCCGCCATTTCCGGCGGATTCTCTTACCTTTACTACTCTTCCTCTCCCAATCTGGTAAATGCTCACTTTTTTTGTCATTTACATGAATGTCATGAACTTGTTAATCAAATTTGTGCTGATTTATTTTTATTTTTTGTAGGTTCACTCAGATCAAATTGGAGATGAGGAAATTAAAACTAAAAATATCGGTGAGTTTCAGTGAACTTTTGCAAAGACATTTCTGTCCCTATATATGTAAATTGTTGATTTTATAGCTTGCATTTATATATGTGACCAAGAAATTTTGCTTTTTTTTGTTTTCAGCACTGATTCCTGATAAATGGGTTGAATTTAAGCTGCAAGACACTGCTAGGGTCAGTCATGATACCCACTTATACAGGTATATGTCCTATCCTTTAGGATAAATCATGAATTTGGATGCATCTTAAATACTTTTTCATGTCTTGTAAATGTAATAATTTGTGTCTCTGTTTCTATTAAATTTCTTATCTCGTTTTTCAACTAATTGTTAATGTGATATTACTCAAATGGAATGAATAGGGGGTTTGTATTAACTGTTAATTCTAACCCTGCTTAAAATCCAAGCTACATGCTTTGGAGGATTCTTAAATCTTAACAATATTAATCAGTAAAAAGGATAACCTGGGCTACTGGCATTACTAAGCCCTTATCATGGCAGTATCTAGGGAAGGATTGACCCCATTGTGGATTCATAATATAAGTAGTCTTGCCTTGCATTTGTACTATGAGTCCCTCTCGATAATCAATACCCAGTTCTTAAATAAATAATATCGTTTGGTGCCTTTTAGACCTATAGTGATGCTTTAGTAAGCATAATCTTAGTTAAACTATGTTTTAGCCACTCGTAACATTGCAATGCAATATTTCACACTATCAACCAAATGATACTCCACATAGGAATTATAATCATCACATAGCATGCCACATATGCACTTCACTGTCTTAGAAATGGAGAACCGACGTAGAGTCCTTTTGGAAAAGATCTTTTTTATGAAATGCTAGTTTGTAAAACTTAAAAATGGGGGACTGAATGATAATATTTCTATATTTTGAAGGACCAAAAATATGTTCAATCTCCCAAAATACTTATAGCTCCTAACATAAGCCGTGGTATATCATTTAAACAATGTTAGACATGAGCTTGCATGAGAGAAGGAGGTAAGCTAAACATATAATCTTAATTTCACGAAGACTCCTTAATTTGCTTATAAATATCTTCTTTGAATTAATTAATGCTAAATAATAATGAGGAGATTGAGTGAGATGTGAACTGTGTGATCCAAGTAGGGTGGAGGAAATGGAGAAATGTTAAGACGTGATTTGTGATAAAAATATACAATTCAAGTCTAAAAGAAAATTTTACCGCATAAACTAAAGTGATTGTAAGCTCAATGTGGCAGATATGAGACTGTCATGATATATGTGTGGTTACACAAGACAAGGTAGGATTAGGAATGGAATCGTTGAAAAGAAAGTTGGGGTAGCTCCTACTGTAGCAAAAATTATTGTCTTAGGTGGTTTGGGCATCTGTGGAGAAGACCCGCAGAAACATTGATAAGATTTGTAGACAATATGGACACAGTTAGAGATAGAGGGAGAACAAAACAGATCCTCTGCAGATGTTTTATGGTGCAGCCTGATGCAAAGTTGTTTAATTAAGAGAGAAAAATTATCTATTACCCTGATGCAGTGGCCTCTGTAAAAAGATCGCTTGTCCGGGGAATTGAAATGCTTATCATAGTATGTGCTACACATATTCATTGTTATATAGCTAACTGAACTACACATATTCATTATTATATATCTAACTGACCACTATTTTTAATTTCATGTGCGAAAATGCCTTGACAGGATTCATTTTGTATTTATATAATTGCATTTCCAACTTTGTAACTGTACGTCTATACCCCAGGTTTTCGTTTGATCCCACTAAGAAGTTGGGCCTGAATGTTGCTTCTTGCATTCTTACAAGGTGTGTGATAGATTGTTCATAGTTCATATTGTTTTGCTATTGGTGTGTGTGTGTGTGTTTCACTACTACTTAGACTAAAAGTTTCTGTACAATTGCAGGGCTCCATTCGGACAAGATGCTGAAGAAAAACCAAAATATGTCATACGTCCGTAAGTTTCCTGTCGAGACAATGAGTGTTTTTTATCTTCAGATCTTCTTTTATTCTGGCACCTGATCCTGTTACTTTAGGGCTGTATTCAGCCTATAAATCTTCATTTTTTTAAGTTTTGAATTTTTCGGCATTGTTGGTGCTGAATGTTTTTCGGAACAAGGGAAAATCAAATGAAAAAATAGAGAGAAAGAATCAAAAGAATAGATATTTATTATTGAAAACTAAACAGAAAATGGATTTAATTCACCCAAGGGATTTCCCACAAAGAATTTATCCTTTTACGACCATCAAAATCAAATGTACACAATGATTCCCTCCATCCTTTATTTATCTAGCTAATTTTCTCTTTACCAACTGCCTCTAAGAAATGTCTATGGAAATCATTCTTTCTAGGTGCTACTTTGCCCACTTATGTTGTTCTTAGAAATTTGTTTTGCGGTAAATTAAATCAAAGCTCAAGGGGCATGCATTGTCAGTGTAAATTTATTTTACACCGACAGCCAATAAAAACAAACCATTTTTCCACTTCATTGAAACAATTTTAAAATATACTTAAAGAAGTATGATGGTGTGGTAGAATAGTGAACTATGGTTAGTGTACAGTTAATTTACACTGGCAGTGCATGTCTTTGAAACTCATTAATAAGCGCAGATTAAGGGGCATCATATACTTTATTTTCTTCCTTAAAAGACAGTCTTGGCATTTCCGTTTCTTTTGTACATCTGAATTTGCTTTATTTCTTTGTCATGCTACTTACTCCTTCCTTCCTGTATTTCTTTCCTGGTTCCCTTCGAAATAAGTGACATTTCTGACCTCACAAGAACTCCAGTAGAACTTTTAGCTTGGAACATTGCTGTGTTATGTGAAACTTTTGTCCTACTCGTACCTTTCCATTAATCTTTAGGAGCATGCCACCAATTTTTCCCCTTACTAGCGGGTACAATGTAGACAATTGTACAGTGACATATTATATATATATATATATATATATATATATATATTATGCATTATATATCATAGTACGCTTATGCCTTTGCGGACAACATTAGTGGTCTATCATAATACCGATGAAAGGTTTAGCTTATGCCTCTGCGGACAAGATTTAACGGTCCAATATAATTACCTTCCATACAAAGAAGTATTGGATTAGTTGGGAACTTGCCCTTAAACCTACAGTTTTAAAATTTTATGATGACATCATGGTGTTATTTTGGATGTAGTATTGTGTAGTAAAAGTATTATTTTAACAATTATGAGTATACCTAGCATTGTAAAATCACTTGAAAAAGTGATACTCCCAAAATTACATTCTAGTTCTATCAAATGTAACAAAATATGTTGGTCTAGATACGTCTGAAGTAGAAGATTGGTAAATCCTGGGAATTGCTTTAATACAAACTTCCCCTTGATGCATCAGAAAAGCTATGTAATCTACCATGTGTATTACTATTTGGCTAAGTCTATGCATACAACTGAAGGATTTGATATTAATATTATTAATTATTATAACTTTTGTTGGTGGCAGAGGGTGTGATCCTGGGAAGGTCAATTTAGAAACCTTGAGAAGTTGTAATGAAAAAAGATAGAAAGAATCAACAGAATATAATTGTATTATTAAAAACTGAATAGGAATGGAGAATATACTTTTCTCCTATGGTTTTTGCTCCACAAAGGATTATCATTTCATAACAACTATCAGATGTACAAAAAGAATCCATCTATCCATCGCTTTCCCATTTTGTATTTTATATCCCCCATAACCAGACCAACTCCCATAACTAATCTGAAATACTTCAACTCCCCTTTATTCTTTATCTTAATGGTCAAAATATGATGGAAAAAATTCCCACTCAATGTCAAGTTCATGCTTTAGATTGTTGTAATTTCATGCTTATTGCTGATGTTTGATGGAAATTGACTTAGGAGGGTTATTGTGTCTGAATCCTCAGGTATACTCCTATATCAGATACAGAATCCAAGGGATATTTTGATTTGTTAATCAAGGTATGTCACCATTTGTAGGGGCATTACTTCTCTTATCTTTACTATCATCTAGCAGACTCATTTTAAAGTGACATTTTTGGTGATTTACTTTTCAAATTGTTGCAGGTGTATCCCGAAGGAAAAATGAGCCAGCATTTTGCAAGCTTAAAACCAGGTGACGTGGTCGAAGTGAAAGGGTATGTCATTCACAAAAACAACTCAAGATCAAAACAATACTGTTCATGCTTACATTTTCTATAATGAAGCCATTGTTTCTTTCAGGCCAATAGAAAAGTTCAAATATACTCCTAATATGAAGAAGAATATTGGCATGGTAAGCATATTTGCATTGGTTGTTGTTCAATACCATCAGTTCAATTATCCATCAACAAGTAAATGAAGTTTGTTTGGTATCCTATAGAGTTACAAGCATGCCTTTAAAATCAAAAAGGAAAATGAAGAATTTGTTACTTCCCCAAAAGTATGTTTGAAATGTGTGCACTGATCCCTGCTATGCATATGCACTTATGCCCCTCACTTCGTTGGTGTATATGTATTCCATTCATTAATAATATGAATGCTTTAACATCGTAAACACAATCTCATTACACTTTTTTAAGATTTAGGATCTATAATATAATGATATGAATATATTAACTTCATCATGCAGATTGCCGGTGGCTCAGGAATTACTCCTATGCTTCAAGTTATTGAGGCTATATTGAAGAATTCCGATGATAAAACTCAAGTAGGTTGCAAACCTCTATATTACATCCCCAATATGTACATTATATTAGCTTGTCTTTCTTTTTTCCTAATTATGTAATGAGACAAATAAGTTGTGATTTTTTTTTTAATTGATTGAAACACTTTGTGAAGCTTGATTCGTTTTTCTGGAAATGCACTAGGACATGTTGTTTATGTATATGAAGTGTGATTAATTGTTTTGTGATATGCATAAGAATATCAAATTTGATAGCAATCTTGAACATATACAGATATCATTGATCTATGCTAACGTCTCCCCAGACGACATACTGCTTCAACAGAAACTCGACATTCTTGCAAAAAGCCACCCAAACTTAAAGGTAAAATCTTGTTTAGAAAAGGTATTATGGTTAATCAATATGTTGGTATTGAGTAACTTAATTATTTTTTAAACAAAAAATTGCAGGTATTCTACACTGTAGACAATCCAACAAAAACTTGGAAAGGAGGTGCAGGTTACATATCAAAGGATATGGTTGTGAAAGGATTACCTGCTCCTAGTGATGATACTCTTGTTCTTGTAAGTTTTTCTTTTCATGTAAAAGCTATAGCATAAACATAACTCTTCTAATAAATTCAAACAATTCGAACCTCCAAGGAAATTAAAATGTTTTCTTTTTCCTTGGAGAATATTAAGTATGTATATTTGTCTAATGGCTAAAATCACCGACATGATGTTTAATATAGTACTTCCAGAACCTGTTGTTTTGGTAACTCCTACATATTGTTAAGTATGATAGTTGCATTTAATCAAAAGCAAATGTGCAAGTATATATGATTTTTTTTTTGACAAAGTGCATGTGAATTACATAGAGTTTTTTTTCCTAGAGAAAATAATGTGTTACATTCAGATTTTTTATTTTATTGTGTGCCGGGAGGTGAGCGTAAATTGAATTAGTAGTAATGTGACCTCGGTAGAACCCAGGATCAAGTAGTGACCCCAATGGGATTCATTGCTACTTGAATCAAGGCTCTTAGGCTATTAGGTTCAGAGTTGAGACTCGGCTTTGTACTTGAAATTTCTTTAAATATTGAGAGCTCCTTCCATGATAAATTATGGTGCATCATACCTGACCATATTCAAAACCAAAACTTCTGAAGGTTGATGCAAATAACTTTGATTTGTATCGAGAGGCTTATGCTTTTTGTGCTATTTTATGTCAATGTTTATCATCTTGTGCTGTTGAGTTCAGAATTGAGATTGGGCTTTGGACTTGAAACTTCTTGAAATATTGAGAGCTCCTTGCCTCCTTCCATGATAAATTATGGTCCATCACACCCGACCATTATTATTCAAAACCAAAACTTCTGAAGGTTGATGCAAATAACTTTGATTTTTATCGAGAGGCTTATGATTTTCATGTTATTTTATGTCAATGTTTATCATCTTGTGCTGGTGAGGTTTATAAGGGAATGGATTGTGATGGTTGTTGTTTCAAAATTTCAACATTATGCTAAAAACTTCTATTGCATAAGCTCAACCTTATTTCACCTGTATCTCAGGTGTGTGGTCCCCCTGGGATGATGCAACATATATCTGGTGAAAAGGCCAAGGATTGGACACAAGGAGAGGTATGAAATTAATTTGTGTGTCTGATTTTATTTCTTTGATCTTTGTAATGATGCACATCTGGTCGATTTTCTGCAGGTATCTGGCATACTCAAAGAAGCAGGATACACTGAACAAATGGTTTACAAATTTTGAGAATTTTTTGTTTCTAACATTTGAAGCGTGCATGTCAAGGCACAAACGAATTGCTAAAGTGGTTTTCGCCTTTTTTGGAAGAAAAAAACAGTTAGATACAGCTGAAAATTCCAACATGAAATAAATCTAGAATGACAGTGAATAGATAGATACTTAATTCATTTTGTATGTCCTGATCTATAAATTTTGTAGCGTGGGTGCCAATAAAGGGCATTTCGTGGGGGTAAACTTCTCCCCCTTATTTGTCTTTCAAAAGTTTAGGGTCTTGATTATATGTGCTTTTTTAAAATGATATAAATGTTTTGATTAAACAAATTTTCAGAAAATTTACAACAATTGCGCAAAGTTCTTTCTTAAACAACTTTTTCTTTTGACGGAAGTAAAAACTTTAGAAAGCTGTTTTTATTTCAAAAATAAAATAGAAGTTTTACAAAATATCGTATTATTTATAAATTTGAGCAGTTATTTTTGAATTAATTAATTTAAATGGTCGTCTCTTCAAGAGAGGTCTATCTGATACAGAACACAGTAACACTTTGGATGGTGTAATGTTTCCATTCAAGGCTTAACAATACTTTAGCCTTCAACTAAGGTGATTTTACGGTTTTAATCTCACTTTTTATTTTGGCAATTTTGGTCGTATAGTTTACATCCTTTGTAATTTGGTAATTTTTGGCAATTCATATTCTGGTCAGTTAGTTTACATCCCTAAAAAATACCGTTTGTGTAATTTGGTAAATATGAAAGTGATATTATACAAAACAAAACCTTACTCTCAGTCTAATATTTTGCTAAGTTTTTTTTCTTTCCATTTGTTGTGTTAAAAAACTACACGTGGCTCAAAAACGTGAAAAGACTCTCTTTTATTTAGAGGGGTACCGGTCAAATTCAAACCCAAATAGGTCTCTGTCCACGTTGGATAAGTTGAGTTGTACATTGCTCCCTCACCTGTAGCCATAACCAACCACCATTGGTTAAAAATGAGTATAGTTTTTTTTTTTGAAGGAAAAAATGAGTATAGTTATTATTAAAGTTAAATGCAAAAATATTGAACTTTTTTTTACAAGCTGCAAAAGTATTGAACTAGGACAATAAGATTTATATTTTTTTCTTGGTGACCAACAAGATTTATAATTGAATAATCAAGAATTATAATTATTATCTAAAATATATAAAAATAATAAGCAGTTCCCTAAAAAAATAGCTGTATAAGACATTAAATTGATTACTTTAGTCACTTTTGTTTAGATATATCTGGGAATGACGTGGTGAATTTCGATAAACTTTATAGAACTAAAAATAAAATGAAATTTTTATATACTACTGCAAAAACCACTTACTATTCGGGAATTGGAGGAAGTTTTCACAACTCCAAATTTTGTTTATAGAAACGTGAATTCTTAGTCCCTATTCTCATTTATTTTTTTTTTACCTATTTTTATAAATGTAAAGTTTATTTTTATGCATCAGGTATCCATCTAGTACTACTACATTTCAGAATTAGATTTGAGTTCATGATATTTGATTAAACAACAGAAAAATAGTATTTATCATCTCATCTAAATGTTTTTTGGTTTTTATTTGTATAAAGTTTTAAAAAAACAATTGAATTCTTTCTATAAAAAAAATAAATTGAAGAAAGAATAATATTTTATAGACTATGTCTATATGGATCTTATTAATCAAGGGCTAATCCTTAAGTCCAATTGAAAGCCCAATAAACTCCATTACTTGCTAATTCAAAAATTAACAGAAATGGTTCATTCTCTCATTTTCGCTTTCAACAATGCCATAATCGTAATGTTAGTGTAAGATCGTTGAAATCTCAATCTTGATCGCTTCTTCGAATCTTTTCTCAGTATACGAAAATGGACGAAGATTTTCAGAAGCGTAACACCGATTGCGTTTATTTCTTGGCTTCACCCCTCACTTGCAAGAAGGTTCGTTCTTCTTTTCCTTCGCAATCGCGAATTCAATTCATATATTTTCTTTTCTCTTTCGTAATGCATTTTCTCTAACCCTATTCTCGTAGACGTAGCTTTTCTTTCCGTTCAGTTAGGTCACATTTTCATATAATTAAACAATGCACACTGTTCTGAAACTTATAAAAAAATTGTTATTGTTTTTAATGGTTATAATAACTCGTGATTTGATGCATTAACGCTCCGTAATTATTTTTTGTTTGCAGGGTGTAGAATGTGAGTATCGGCACCATGAAATTGCGAGGCTTAACCCGAGGGATTGTTGGTATTGGTTATCTGGGAATTGTCTTAATCCAACTTGTGCTTTTAGACACCCTGTGAGTTTTTCATTACTTTTGTGCCCTGCATTTCCACTTCTCCTTTGGTACTTTTTTCACACTTTTTCCGCTTATGTTGGTTTGAATGCTTGAAAATGTTGTAATCTTTTCGACTTAATTTGTGCGGTTAGGTTAGCTTAGGTTTTTGTGGTTGGATGTGTTAGATTAAAGGCACATTGATGTATTGTATAACAGTAAAAATATTTGGTCCTTAGTTCTCACATTCGTAATGTTTCTTATAGTATCGAATTGAATGCCTTTGTGTTTAAATGGTCGAGCTGCATTTTACCTATAGTGGAGCTGTGTGATGGAAAAAGTGTCTTTGCTTAATCTGTCTCTTGTAAATTTTGTTCTGTAAGTAGGTGGTGATGGGGCGAGATTTCAGATAAAAGATACATTATGTGTGCATGTACTTTCTTGGCAATGGAATAGTTATAATTTTTTGGTTCTTTGAACACACACCGTAGATTGTTGTGTTTCTTAAAATATCATGTTGGAATGCACAAAATCTTACATCATTTTCATGTTTAGTATAATGAGTTGTATTTTCTAAATGTCTTGAGACCTATTGTCCACCTGACCTGACAATTGGACAAAAGGGCATATATTATTTGCATTTTCTCTTACCTTGTAGTTGTCTTGATGATTTTGGTACCTTAATTGAATTACTTGAATGTATAGATTTGATGATTACAAATATCAAATTAATGAACAGGCACATCAAATTCACTGCTTTATTAATATACTGTAAACTTCTTCTGTTATTACTGTTATCTTTCCCCACTCCCCCTCCAAATTTCATAGTATTTTTTTATTTGCTCCTGTTTAGTATTAATCTATCTGCTCAGCTGTTACCTCGTCACTTTCATCTAATTTTTGTAATTTTGTCAGCCTGTGGATGGACACACTGGAGGGCCATCTGAACCTACACAGTCTTCATTACCTGCAACTGCAAACAAGACAATGGTTCCCTGTTACTTTTTCTTCAATGGGTTTTGCAACAAAGGTAGCAAATGCTCATTTTTGCATGGACCTGATGATAGCTCGCTCACTGTAAAGCCTTTGAAGAATGACACTGTAAAGCCTTTGAAGAATGACTCTGCAAAGCCTTTAAAGAATGACTCTGCAAAGCCTTTAGAGAATGACTCTGCAAAACCTTTGAAGATTGACACTGTGAAGCCTTTGAAGAATGAGTCTGCAAAACCTTTGAAGATTGACATCATGAAGCCTTTGAAGAATGACAATGGAAGCATTAATGAACCCAACTTAGAAAATGGAACTGCATCAGGAAATAAAACAAGTGTAGCATCATCCACTCCAAGGGATACACATTTTAACCAATCTTTATCTGCTCCCAAAGCTTTGTCCGATATTAAACCTCAGCCTAAGGAAGATCTTCAGCTACCATTACCCAAAAATGTTAAACAGCAAGGTGATTGCTTCAAAATTTCTTCTTTGGACTATAAAGAAGCTGCTGTGACTTGGTCAGACTCTCCATTACCAGACAACGGCTTTGCTCATAACACGTCTCCTTCATGCACTAAGCAGAGTTCAGAGGAGCAAGAAAATAGTCAAGTAGAGCCTGAGGAACGGTGGGAATCCTCCCCTGGATTTGATGTTCTTGTTCATGATGAATCTGGGAACAACCTGGGTTATGAGGGCAGTTCTGAATATTTGCCAGTGCTTGATATGGATGACCATGAACTGAATGAGCAATACTTGGGGTATGAATTTAAAAACACAAATGATTACGACACCATGTGCTCAGACGCTGATATTCTTTATGAACAGAAAACATATGATGATTACAGATGTTTTGATAGAGATTTTACTAGTCCTAGTGAAAGGAAAGTTTGTGGTTATCCCAGAGAGATGGTATTAGATACTATATTTTCCAGGAAAAGGATTCGAATGTCCACTTCTGAGATGGCTGCTTGCGACTACTCTGACTTAGATCTACGTCACCATCTGAGAAGACGCAGGGAGGTCAATAGTCCTCCTGACACAGGTCTCTTAAGAAGACATGAGTCGTCTTCTTTGATGGTTCGAAACCGGGAAAGGCATCAAAGGCAAGACATTGGTCAGTGGCAAAATAGAAGATTAACATCACAAGTAGGATTTAGTTCAATCAGAGAGGTTGAAGATCTTTCAATTGCCAACAAGCAAAGGTTATTCAGGCCTTCCCATCAAAGTAGGCCAAGAAAGCACTATAGAGAAAAACCAGCTAAACGGCCATTTCCTTCTAAAGAATCCAGGAAACCAGTTGTGAAGCAACAGAGATCTATTCAGAAATCCAATGCATTTTCAGGGCCCAAGACTCTTGCAGAAATAAAAGAAGAGAAGAAAAAGTCCAGTGAAAGTTCACATTGTGAAAGCTCGTCAGCTGGTTTCCACGATCCCAAACCTCTGCATGAAATTCTCAAAGACAGGACCATGGATTGAGTGAGAGATGGAAATACCTGCAACAATTGAATCATGAGATTAAAATGACTGATGATTCAGAAGACCAATATTTTTGCTGAAGATAATGGAAAAAATTGGCTTCAGCCGTTTTCTTTTTTTTCTTTTTGGTTGAAAATTGAGTTGCTTTCTAGCATCCTTTAGTGTGCTTGATGACCCTATCACTGCTATTGTTAGATGGTTAATATGTTTTTGTTCAAGCAAGGTTAAGAGAGGTGAAGAAGAACTCTTAGATAAGCAGTAATTGACTGAAAGAGGTATCTTCTGTAGTTAGTTGAATATGTTGATTTGGACAACGACACTTAATCCAGAGAGTTTTTGTTTTTTTGAGGGGACACTTAATCTAGAGAGTTGAGCACTGATTTGCATGATATCTTGTGTGTATGTGTGTGATTTTGGCCTACTTGTTTTTTGTCTATAAAGCTGCTTATAATAGGCACTACTTTTTGTATGGTAAATCGGTCATCTTCCCGGCTTTTATACAGTTGTTGCTGGGATACACAAATTTAAACTCAGTACATTGATTGTTTGTGAATTTTAAAAGAAAATATTTTTTAAGAATTTGAGTATCGGCGGTAAATGATGGAAATAATTTAAGAATTTATGCATACAATGTGTGCGTTATTTGTTACATCAACATTCCATTTTTTATGAGAAAAACGTGGTTGTTAGAGGAGGCACCTGATGGTGCTATTGGTATTGGGTAAGGCACAACACATAGATTATAGGTATATGAATATGTCTTTTACCATGCACATCACCTTGGTCGTTGGGATTCTCCTCTTCCTTTCACTTCCTCCTCTATTCTTCTATCTCGTTCCTTTTTCTGTTAAACTTGTAACCATAAGTATTATTAGGATTAGGATACCAAATCCAAAACTATAAATTTTAATTAGCATACCAATTAAAATTGATATCAAAACTAATTAACACTTCACAACCGCACAAAACTAACTAACACTTAATAATTAAGAAAATTTCAAAGCCGTTGAAAGAACAATGTGAAAACATGGTTTGAGTTGAATCTATAGACCGATTCCTCAAGAAACAGTCAATGAACACCGAATAGTTTGGGTACATAGTTGTTGTAGAACCTTTTGAAAGTTAAGTGCTTTTTTTGTGCAAACAAAATTGGAATGTAAAAGCTACATTTTAAAACTTTGGCAAATATAAAATTTGTTCAAAATCACGCAAGTCCAAACATATTTCAAAAGTAAAAACAAGTTCATTTTCAATTCAATTCAAAGCTTGGTTAGTAAAGGTTAGGTATTTGGCTAAACAAGGAATCATCATAAAGTCCTAATTCTTGTTAGTTAATTCCATCAATGATGAGATTCGTATCTTGATTTCCTTTGACGGTTAATAAGATTTGTATCATTACTACAAAAGATAAGAATCGAAAAAAAAAGTGAAAAAATAAAAAACATACCAGTAAACACAAAACTTGTCCCTACTTACAAACATCGTATGTGGACTTTAGTCACAGTTCAATATCTCCATTTTAAGTCAAAAAAGTAAAACTAACCAAAACCGGCATTTAGATTCCCCTAGTGATTTTCTTCTTTACATATTTTAATTTGTCATTTTCTCCAACCACATCATCTCTCTAATAATCAAAGGTCTATAACATCATCATCATATATATATATAATAATTAGTTGGAATTTAGAATTTTCCTTCAAATATTCAACCATATCATATAGAGAGAGAGAGAGAGAGAGAGAAAAAGAGAGAGAGAGAGATGGCTGAGCTGCAGAAATCATTAGCATCATTCAGGAGACAAGGTTCATCAGGATTGGTTTGGGATGATAAATTCTTGTCTGGTTTGAATCAGAATCAACTAGAACAAGAGAGTGCATCAACTGGCACGTTGGAGAGAAGCAGATCAGCTGGAGCAAGACCATATCGAACGGTCAACGTTGCACCAACATCAGTTGACCCACCTTCTCCTAAGGTTGCAACCTGTGGTTTTTGTGGTTTGTTTGGTAAACCAGTTTCTGCTTCTTCAACACATAAATCAAATAATCCCAAATCAAGAAAAAGAAGATCATGATCATCCTTAATCTCTTGGTGGTAATTCTCCAACTTGTATGTAAATTAGTACTTGAATCTTGATCATGTTTTTTGTTTTGAGGGATTGATATATGTTGTTTATCCTTTAT
The DNA here is from genome assembly GCA_946800305.1 of Medicago arabica. NCBI lineage: Eukaryota > Viridiplantae > Streptophyta > Magnoliopsida > Fabales > Fabaceae > Medicago > Medicago arabica. The sequence goes on from OX326968.1 coordinate 52,618,172, forward strand.
TACTTGTTTGTCTCGGTTTCAATTTTGTGTTTTTTTCTCTTTTGTTTGGGATTGTTATTTGTAAATTCCTAGAACATATGGATGTACTAGTATCTGTGTGTGGAATAAGCTTTGCTCAAATTTTGTCTCAAAGATTTTGGTTCTGAATTCCAATAATCCAAATGATTTTTCGGTGTGTATGAGTTGCAACTTTTTAGTGTATATTCTTCTAGTTTTCTGACAGTAAGATAAGTACGATTTGACCTAGATTTTTTCTTAGTATTCCGTGTTGATAATTTTTCAATTCATCACAATTACATGTAGGCCTTTTTCCTTCACATTTTAACTCAATTGATTATCCAAAGAGCCTAGTTTAGTTTCTAAAATGTTGTCAACTACGTTCGTATGTATTCAACTTAAAGATAATCTTGTAAAAAAAAACTTAAAATAATCTTGAATTCGAAAATCCTAATGCTGTTGTTTAGGTAGAATTTTGTCATTGATGCTTATCTGGCTAGAAAATAGTGATACATATATTTAATAAAAACAAATGTTAAGTAAACATATATTTAATAAAAACAAATGTTAAGTAAGTAAATTTTTTTTTTTTTAAGAAGGCTAAAGGTATACCAGGTCGTTCCCATACACGACAAAGGTCTACAAGAGTTCAAATAACAAAGCAACCAAACAAAGAGAAAGAAAACAACGAAACATCTACAAGGTCGTACCCATACATGACAAAGGTCTAAGTCACCAGCCGTGATAATTAAGAGCAAATGTAGGGTTACCTGCTTTTAACCACACGAAAGACAGTAACTTAATTTTGTCTAATAAAGATTGCATAGGTTCAGCCTTGTTGTTAAAGATCCGATTGTTCTTTTTCTTCCAAATAACGCATGCCGTCGCAAACCAAATAAGATAAAAATAAGACCGCAAATTCTTCAACAAACCACATAGATGACCAAACAGAGTGAAGTGAGCTACGAGGCATAAGGGATGAACCGAACTAACCCCAATCCACTGCCTGATTAGAGACCAAGCACCTCTAAACTGAGAACAACGTAGGAAAAAATGCGATGCAGTTTCCTCCAAATTACAACCACCTACACACTGATGATCAGTTGGAACCAGAATTCCATGAGAGATTAAATTATCCTTTGTTGGAAGACAATCATGAAAGAGGCGCCGTACTGATAATGAGACTTTCAGAAGGATCTGTTTATGCCAAATATCCACAAAGAGCTCCTCATCATCAGTCCCTTCAGAATAAATTAAATATTTGTAAACCTTGTTAACTGTGTATCCTTTAACAAGATCAAGAAGCCATCGCCATCTATCCTCAACAGTAACCAACAAAACAATATTGTGAAGAATAGCATAGCACAACAACAACAACCCCCCCCCCCCCCCACACCACAAGTCTTCCTCCCATACATGCAACATACGCTTCCACTTCCAAGCTTCTCCACCCTCCCTCCAACCTAGCTGACACATCTCCGCCACAATCAAATCCTTACTATTTATCACCTCAAAAAGATGTCTAAGTCTAACAGAAAAGGAAACATCACCCGTCCATGAATTCGTCCAAAAAAACGTCATAGTTCCGTTCCCCACCACCCTTCTCAAATTATCGTCAAACCAACTCCCAACCCCCATCACACATCCTCATCGTACCTTCCCACCATGGAGAGACACGCCTCCCACCCTCACCTATGCATCCTCAAACCTCCCCATACCTGGCTGCCAAGAATTTATACCACAACCTACCCCGATCTACATGCATCCTCCAACAACATTTACCCAACAAAGTTAGGTTAAACTCCCTCATCCTCCGCACCTCTAAACCTCCACTCTCCATTCCCTAGCAAATATAGTCCCAACTGACCCAAGATATTTTCCTATTATCCACACCTCCCCTAAAAAAACATTTTAAAATAGATTCTATAGAGGAAATGATACATGTGAGAGTCTTGAAGAAAGAAAGGAAGTATATCGAAAACGAAGACATAACAAATTTCAGAAGAATTAAACGGCCTTCCATAGACAAATTCTTATTTTTCTAACTCAACGGTCTGACTTAATGCACTCTAATTCATTTTGACTTGTCGAATAATGTTTGAGTATTCATGTTGGAAAAATGAAATCAAATGAATCTAAACCAACTTGAATGTCGAGTATTTTTTTTATTTTTCATTAGAAACTTAGTTGAAACGGTACTCCATTTCATGAAATTGTTAGAGCTAAAGTTCTATGTTTAGTTTGCTCAAAAAAAGAGTTCTATGGTTAGTTTCCTAAACTACAATAAAAAAATCACAGTGTATATATTTGTATTTTTTTTAATAAGCCAAGAGCAAAATGACATAGAAAAGAATAGAGTCCAACTAAGTTGGTATCCTACTCTAATCTAATGTCAATTGCTCATATATATTATTAAAAAAAAGGAAAAATTACAAAATAAAACTGGGAGGACATAAAACCTGACTCAGTCAACAACCCTAACGGGCAAAACAAAACAAAAAAAAAATCCACAAAGTGGATTCAACCCTAAACAGTTATAACAATTAAGCACGGGTCTAAAGTTTGGCGAGTGAATCGATCGTCAACACAAAATTGAATCACTTACCATCAACTTTCTGCAACAGCGACAACAAGCATTGACGACTCTTTCGAGTCCAAACTGTCCCATGTGAAAAATGCTTGAAAGTGGGGGTGAGTTCGCCCGTCAACATGGTAATTAGCGAATCCACACGCACCAACTAAATAGCATATTAAAAGCAAACAAACTATCGCGCACCATTGCACATGTTTGTGATGTTTGCAAGCACGAAACTTCGATTTTGAGGGTGGTGAGGTAACCTGACCGCCAACACGGATTACAAGTTTACTCACCAGCAACCCACTGCAACAAAAAAAACAGCGAGCATTCGTGGCTATTTCGAGCATAACAGTCCAATGTCAAATTAACAGTTACTCGGATAAGACGACGACAGTGGTGTGAATCTGTTGAAAAACAGAACCACCAACCAAACACAGTCCAAGACTACACCTTCGATGTTGAAATATCTCGCTTGAACAAACACAACCAGCCACATCAACGACGAACAGACTCCACCGATGTGATGGAGGTGTTTTGAACAATAACCATCATGACCCAAAAAAGGTTGCGACGGATTGCGAAACCCAGCAACGAATCGAGATCACGTCTATTACATCGTGGAGGCGGAGATCTGATGGATCCTACCCGAAAGGGTCTGAGAGAACGGTGGTGAACAAAAAGAACACTATTGCAGCCATCGACGACGACGACATTTAAAGAACAGCATAACGACGAGATCTGCTAAGGAATAGCAAGCATGTCGTGACAGAGGACGTCGACGTCTGCTTGTGACGATGGTGTCGTTGCGGCGAAAGAGGAGCCGATCGCACCACCGTGAGAGTTAGGCTACATCTTGACATAAAGTTTGGGTATTGAAGGAGAAGTGGAAAGAAACGGCGGTGGTTTGTGTGAAGGTCGGCGAGGATGAGTGTATATATTTGTGTATTTGTGGAACAAGACATTAATTCTACTATTTGTAATTAATTTTTTTTATTATGTATTAAAAATAAAAATAGAGATATTCGTTCGAATTGATATAATAGATCAGAAACAGCCATAAATTAAACATTGCTGAAAATGAAAATGAAGAATTTGTGAACAAATTCGCAACATCCAAAATTAATAACTATTTAAAATAAATTATTACTTCATGAGATTATAGGTTTTTTCATCATTTTATTATATGTTTTCTCTAATTTTTTATCTTTCATTAATTTTTTTTATACCTTTACTTATTTTCATTTTAAATCCGATCACTAATCCAAACATGATCATTCATTTTTTTTAAAAGTTTAAATCTTTTATTTCTCCAGCAAGTTTATCATTGTATTTTATCTTTGCAAATAAATAATTTTTAGCTCCTAACCAAAAAATAAAATATAGCTTTTAATCCTTTTTTTTCTTAGTCCTTGAAAAAATTATTCTTATTGAATTTGGGCTAGTAATATATAGAATATTTGATTTTTTTTTTCTCATGAAAATAATATTTAATTTTAACTTCTCAAAATAAGAACTAAAATTATAGACTATTTTGCATGATTAAAATACAATACTAAAGACAAAAAAACAAAATAGTGATATATTTAATTTCTAAGGAGTAAAATCAAGCAACTGTATAGACTATTTACTGTATAGACTTCAAGCACTTGGTGTTTTAATTTCTGTTAGTGGCTAAGGGAGCCTAATTCTTATAGCAGGCTTTGGTTTATTTTTCTGGTGTACTGCTACTTGTTCTGTTAGCGCTCTTTGGTTTGGGAACTAGTGCTTGAAGCAACTATATGCTCGGCTGGGTTTAATGTTCTGCCAATGTTATTTTGGTTTCTGCTATATTATTTCCATAGCATATATTAAGCTTATATTTTAGCTTCAGGATTAGTTTGGAGGTGGGTATTTTGTTTTGGAATTTTGCGGTTCTCGGGTATTTTAGTTTGTTTCTGGTGTACAGTCTATATACGGCATCGATTATTTCTTGTCTCTTTTTCGTTTTATCCGTAAGTGGTACGGTTTTAGTATAACTCGACGTGAATAAATTTTGCTGATTCAAAATAAAAAAAAAGGAGTAAAATCAAACAATTATTTTAACAAGGTTTAAAAAGTATATTTACGAGTGCTAAAAGCATAATTAAACATTTTAAAAAAATCTAAATCTACTTTGCAAATCAGTGAAGGTTTATTGAGTTAGTAAGAAGTTGGTTCATCCGTAAGATTGTTAGTTCGACTCTCACTGTAGATGTGAGAACTTCTTTGACGAGTGATTTGTAAGTACATATGTATACGTTCTTTAAAAAATTCAACTCACTTAAACTTTTTATTTGAAGAAAAATGAAAAATAATCACATTGAGTTAGTAAGAAGTTGGTTCATCTGTAAGATAGTTGGTTCGACTATCGCTGTTGATGTGAGAACTTCTTTGATGAGTGATTTGTAAGTATCTATGTATACATTCTTTCAAAAATCCAACTCACTTAAACTTTTTATTTGAAGAGAAATAAAAAATAAACCCAATTAAGTATTTTGAATCCAATTTTTCTCAAACTTGAAGTCTTGAACTATCTCAACTTAATTAGAGGAGTGTTATGTACATTCTCTTTCGAACACATTCTCTAACATTAATTCGTTTATTGGATAAAACTCATCTGACTCTCACACTTTAAAAATAGATCACACGTAAAATGATAGGACATACCTCAGTTTTACCGAATAAAAATAAGTGTTAAAAAGATTGTTAGTATTAATGGATTATGATACAAGAGCATGAAATATATCGGTCTAGTGGCGGTGGAAAAATCAAAGAAACTTTTGAATATATACTTGAAGTCTGCATCTTGTAATTTTGCTCTAATTGGCAGTATCCAACTAGCGTTGTAGTGTTAGCCAGCGTAAGCTTGGAGAGCACTTGTCTTAAACTAATCGCCTAACACAAACAAAAAACGATAAACCCTTCCTTCCCTATATATAATTTCTGGTGTTAACTATTTGATTTTTGGTGGAAGAGAATCACGGTGATATGAAGTTTGATCGTGAGGTTAACATAGTCAGATCAACAATTATTTTATTTATGAATCGAATCTACTTCTATCGAAAGATAATTTTGAGTGTTGATCTTAGTCCATCGTAAACTCATGAAATGGAGATGATGAATAAATAAAAAGAGTACATTATATGTTTCTTAAGTATAATTCAATTGGTAACGGTGAATATTTAATGTGTTGGAGCGCTAATTTGAACCTACAATTTTCGGTTTCTCCCTATTTAAAGTGTGTGATTCTTCTCATTAAACTATTTGAAAGATAAAAAAAATACACTATGTATTAGACATCAATATGAAGAAATTCAGAGACAGACATCTAGGATCATTCAAAACTTCACTGCATAACTTCCACAAAATTGTCATATTAAAGTGTGTGTCAAAGAAGTTTTCTCACAAAGACTAATAGTTCTTCAACATTTAAAATTTAAAGTATAACTAAGGAAGCAAGAAGACACATGACATTCATGCATATTTAGTTTGTTTTCTTTTCTATAAATAGTAGAATCAAACTTCATGCATAGAAGTTCATTTCTGTTCTATAAAAACTTGCTACGCATCCGCCCTCACATGATAAATATCTTACTCATTGTTGAAACGAACTATGCATATAGCTCAATTCTATTTATAATAATATCACTTTTTAATCCTATGTCATGCTTTCTTTTGCGTTTTCGTTTACATTTTCTTTTACTCACGTGTTTCTTGTGTCACAAATTTAATGTTTGTAGCCTTAAATCAATCAACTAAAATCTCCTTAAGGATCTAACTTGAATCCTAGGTTGATCTTTCAAATTCAATTTTGGAAGGAACAAAATTTCAAGCCATTGAACATAAAGTGACATGGTTTAAAAATAAAATATTTTATTTTATTTTTATAGTTCAACAAAATAATATTTTGTTTAAACACAACAATAATAAAATAAAATAAGAATAAGAATAAAACTTATGCTTATATAAGTAAAAATATTTAAGTGATTTCAAATATCAAGTCTATCCGAGCATGGATAAAGTCAATTCTTGTTCTCTTTCCTATAATATGTTTGATAAAGAAGAAAAATTTCGAATGGAGAAAAAATTATATTTATTTTACATATGCTTTATACAAGTGACATTGATAAGAGGATAAATGTGGCTTCGAACCTTTCTATAATAGCATGATGGCCTTTTGTAACGCAGTTTAGGCGGAGTTTTGGACCCTTGTTTGAGATTAAATTAGCCTTGAATCTTTTGTTTTAGTGCATTATTTTTGAGATTAATTTTGATTTTACTGTGGATTTGGTTAGAAGAAGGTCTTTCTTCCATGCTTCCACTCAACCTCTTCAGAAGTCATCTATCTTCTCAAGCTTCTTCATTGACCGGTTTCAATTGCTCACATCTGAAAGAAAATAAAATTGATGTGCTGATTTATTTACCAATTTATATTATTCTTCATCTTTTGAAGTCATCATTTTAATTTTCACGAACAGACAAGTCCTTTGGACACAAACTTTGCAAGCAACATAATGAATAGTTGCTTTATATTGTATGTATAAATATATAAATAAATATAACAACAATATGCACCTTAATTAATCCACTGCCTTCTTAACTTTGGTCTTGAACAATAGAATATATAAATTTTCCATTGAAAAGTAAAGAAAACACCCCGTTGAATGTGTCACAAAAGAACCAAAACTTGGACCTACAATGCAATGCCAGGCAGGACCATAGGATTTGTCAAACTCCTGCACATGAACACACCAGAAATATATTGTAAATAAATAAATTTATCAAAACAATGTTGTTATTTTTTTGTTAAATAAAAAATTATAACAGACAATACTATATTATAAATTTTGCTGACCAGTAAGCAAATACGTACATAAATAAATAAACGTTGTTTCTGATGTTGTGCACATGGGTTGAGACGGTAAGATTATTAATTGAATACACTTTTTTTTATATAATTAGTGAATGATTAAGTATAATGTATTATTAGGAGCATGGAAGAATAACACATGGGGTGTTGAAGAATTTTGTGATTGAGATTTGATCTAGACAAACCAGACAAATGAGAAACTAAACTTAATCTACCTTATGAATGGTCAAGATCCAAAGATCTGGTCATAGGGGTATTTGCTAGATCATTGATATATATAATTCATTGAATTGGACCAGTTTTAATTATTTTATCCAATGAAATAGAGACACATAATGTCAAACACATGGTTTCGTTAAGTCGGCTTTCACCTATTAAATCACTTGTGGGGTTCATTGCATAAAGCTCAATCATCCAACAAGCAAAAATCCAAAAAAAAAACTCCAAGATAATAAAATCACATTCCCTTTAATGGCCTTTGCTTCTCAATATTCAACCAATTGTACTACCCCCTCCAAGACAATAACCAAAGCCTTAAAAAAGTCCACAAATATGGCAATGTGACTCGGTGTTTTACAAATTAGATCGGAGATCAAACCGGTGATACCTTCAAGTTATGGTTTAAGATTAAACCATATTGATTTTGATACTAATAAATAAATTAGTGTTAAAAAGCAGTAAATTTTTTGGTTTGGTTGGAGACTGATATCAAGTAAGTAAAATTCATTCAAAATTTGATTTGATTTTTAAATTAAATAAATTAACAAAAGAAATATGATATGTCATTAAATAATTAGATGGATGGGTATGCACTTAACCAAACTTCATGGTACCATTGTGCACACTTAAAAAATAATAATTCTTTTTGAAGAAAAGTTAAACAAACGTCTCAATTCGAAGTCCTTTGATCTAGTTCTTGCAGAGTAAGAACCGACCATGGTTGAACCAGCTGACGGGTTCCTTGGTTCAATCACCCGGTCCGGTCCAATTCTATAAATACAATAAAACTATGATTGGTTTTGCATCATCATCTAAAATCTTGTTGACATTAAATACCAAGTTAGTTTTGATGAAGTGAAATGAACAAACTAACATCTTAATTAATTTAATGGTAAAAATATATCAATAGAGAGGTGAAAATTAAAGCATAATTAACATACCTTCTTAATGTTATGAGCAATGTGTTTGGAGCTAAACTCCTCAAGACTATCATATGTCCTTCTTGCACAACGAAAAGCATGCACTTGCATGAAACTTGGCATGTCTGAGACCAAAACCTTCACTTGAAGTTTTTCAATAACAGAAGACAATGTTTCAATATGGGACACTGATTTTCTTGCCTCAACAAATTTACCTACCTTTTCTTCTGCTGCTAACTTTGTTTCAACATAGGACACTGATTTTCTTCCTTCTTCAACTATAATTCCTCTTGTTATTGCTGGTGATGATGATGCTTCTATGCAAGACACTGAATTTCTTCCTTCTACATACCCTCCTTTAATTGATTCTAACTCAAAGCATGATGTTGAATTCCTTGCCTCAACAAATCCTCCATTGTTCAACTCTTTGTGATTGTAACTTCTAGTTGGATTTCTTAACCTTTGCAACCAACTTCTTGAACTTGATATTTTCTTTTCTTTCTCAACACCTTGCTCTAAATCTTTCTTTCTTTGGTTTCCTGTGCCAATTTTGTAAATATACATGAAACCTTTCTTGTGTTGTTTTTCTTGGTTAGCCATTTCAGAAGAAACTCATCTAACAAAGGTACTTGTTGAATAATTAGTACTAGATCCACTTTGGACTAATAATAAGACATTAGAGAAGTGTATAATAAACATATATACACAAAAATGTTTGGAATCACAAGAACGAGGAAGACCAATTATTAGAATAATGGTTATTGAGAAGAAGCTGACATATTAATAAAGGCAAACCCATGTGTTTTGTTAGAGTAATGAATGAAAAATATATAACAAAACAAATGGTAGTGTTAATATAGTTATATGAGATTTGATATATATATTGGTTTAGTGAATAAAGGTGATTGTAATGTGAAGTGGGACTAATCATTAATATGAGGGGTATATTTGTCCCCAGTGAGTTTGCTTCTAGACAGCCAACATCTACGGACCCCTACCCTTACCACCTTCTAATGTTGGGGTACCCCCCTAAAGTGGTCACAATCTATTATCTACTACTTTCTAGCTAGCTATAATTTTTCCACATATTTTTGCAACCAAGCATGAATTAAAACTTGTAATTTACTCGATGGAAATCATTTGAGAAACTAAACATTTATAAGAAACAAGTTGATTAGTTGTTAAGTTTTTTTGTATGCTAGCACAGCATATGCAAATGTTGTGGTTGAGGTAGATTCGCCCACTCCTGTCAATTATTACAATACATTTTAGTGTATTATTCTCCGCATGCAACAATAGAGACTAATTTTTCCGAGAATCTTAACTCTTTAAAGTTATATTTTGTTTTTAATCATTGGTTCTTAAAGGAAAGAGACTCTAATAATTTAGAGTTTAACCCGAAAAATAAGTACAACTTGATGAATGATTATTTCAAATAAGGTTCGAATTTGGGTTATTATAAACGATTCATCCTTAACTGAACTCATTAAAACAACTTAAGAAAGTGTATTGAGGTCTCATTCTCCCAAGTAGAGAATTTTCATAGCTGAATTAAGATCGAACTTCTGACCATGTATTAAAAGAACTTGAGCTGCTTAACCGCACACTAAAATAAGTTTAATAATTAAATTATATTAATTTATAACAAAGGCATAGATGCTCAAAAAATAATTGTGAACAACAGTATTCCAACAGACATGATTTACATTTTTAACAGGTAGTTTTAAATTTCTATGCAACAACCTATATATAGATAACATAAAAACAAAAATTGAAAATAATTAAGTTATAAGTTAGAATATGTGTGGACCACGAAATTGTAGGTGTACTAGAGTATGCTACTACTATTTAAAATAGGATTATCATCAATGTAATGACAACACAGCATTTCTATTCCCCTCTGTATATTTTGTCCTTGTTATTAATATGATACTATGGTTTATACATCAATTCCAATATCTTAAAAAGATTAGTGTTAAAATGTGAGTGGTACACCACCAGACTAGAATACTTTTTATGGTATTGAGATTTGAATATCCAGAAGAGAGCACTGCAATTAATATGTACGTTTTGATTTTGTTCTGTGTTCAGAATATGTCTATGGTAGACATGGTTACATTACCCCACAACTGACTCTATTTTTGTTGCTCTGCTGCTCTATCATTTTGCTACTATTTTTGTTGCTCTGCTGCTCTATCATTTTGCTATGTTCATCAACTATTAGTCCATAAGTAGTAGGTAAAAGCAACCAGGATTTTGTTTTTATTTCTTTTTTACATAAAAAAAGTGAAATTTTAAAAATATATATATTTATATTTTTAAAATCTATACTACTTTGGTTTTCTGTGTATGAGATTTTATTAACGACTCATACTGAGAGTCATTGACCATTATGTAGTTTTATTTTGAGTCAATCTAAAACTGTATTTATATTTTTATAAACATAAATAATATGATTTTCTAATTTGTAGATGAGGTGCTACAAGTTAAATTAGATAGAGTGAAAATGGTGGTAGATGTTTACTCTCGAAACCTTTCCTAATCAAACTACTATTTTAACATAATAAAGTACTTATTACTCCAATAATATTACTTTAAAAAGAAAAGTTTTTGGCATAGTTTGAAAAACTAATTAATTGTTTTATTATTAAGTTTAAGCTTTAGCATTATTAAATCTATATCAAAAATACAGAAATTTTCTACATCTACATCAAGAAATAGCTACTATAATATTTAGTCATTTTTACTTTCAACATCTCCACCATAAACACAGATGAAGAAGGCCAAACACAAAAACAGTGAATCCACATAAAGCAAATAAAGAGTCTTCATAGTGGGAAATAACTGCAGCTAATATATACATGAAGTTAAGGTCAGGGATGTTTATAAGGTTTCATAAATTGAGGGAACCACTACTGAGCAATGTCATTACTAAGCAAAACCCCACATCCTCAATGACAATTAATTAGCATGTGAGGATTCAAGTTCTTCACATTTTCCATTGAACATAAACCACAAAAAAGGGCTACTTAAAATTATCTAACCATAGTTCCTGCAACTTTGATGTCTTCATTTGTTATGATAGAGATATGTACAAAAAACTATGACCTAATTATTTCATAACCATTTTATGAACTTTACTCGGTTTGAATGCATTGCTTTAAAAATGCAAGAAGAATAGGAATATTTAGTAATAAAATTGCCGCATTGGTTTGGAAATGAATGTCATATCGATTGTGGGGAAGGCATGTTTGTTGAAGACAGTGATAGTTAGTATTGGATTTTAGTTCCTTGACATGGGAATGATTCCATAATATTTTGTATGGCTAACATTGTTTTATGTGGTCCGTCAAAAAAATTAACATTGTCTTATGTGGAAAAATGATCTGGCCCAGAAAATAGAAAGCATACAGAAATGGCTTTGGATCATGTGCATGAACATCTTTCATTCAACATCAATATAAATTATTAAGATGTAAAGCTTAGAAGATTTGATTTCATAGAATGAGAGAGAAAAATGAAAAAGGAAAAAAAAATGAATCACTAAATAAACTCCAAACTTAATGACAAATACAAAAGGAGAGAAGATGTAATAAGAGAAAGAACACCTGATTAGCAATTAGAATCCTTATGACATTGGTCAAAGTTTTAAATAATCAATAGTAGTATATTAGAGTGTCTTTCAATAAACAATTTTTTTTATATTTTATACCTTAAACATAAAATGAAACTTGCAAGGATACTTCCTTATAACAAATGAAGTACCTATGATGTGGTTAATAGAGGATTCATGGTAAATTTTCAATTTCATCTTTAATCATAGACTGGATACCAATCATATTTATTTAATACTTTGAATATATTAACTCAACCCCGAACCTTGCATATATTATGCATTGTCTCTACCAACTAAGATAAACTCACGAGGAATTATGCATGCTTGAATTAAAGAGACACGAATATATCAAAGTATAATATATGAATATCGGTTTCATGTTAATCGTAGAGATATCATTATTCATGTAATAAATATGAATATGAGAGCCATGTTTTAAATCACAAACAACAACACAAATTACATCCCCTGAAAAAAATACACCAACAACACAAATTTCATTCATTCTTTGTGTTCCTAAAAAAACCACAAATTTTATTCATTCTTTGTGTATTAAAAATGACAACTTGTCATGCATTTCATATGAGAATAAATATTATATATGTCATAAATATTCTTTGTGTATTAAAAATGACTACTTGTCATGCATTTCACACGAGAATAAATATTATATATGTCATAAATATAAAGTGAATGTAAATTTTAAGGTTTTTGTATCTATTATCTATCAAATAACAAATTGTTTTATTTTTCATAAAAATATCTCATAAAATTTTGTAACTTTCTATTATTTTATAGAAAAGTTATAAATTATACTCCTCCTTTTATTTGTCGTTTTTGAATAGTAACACCAAAATAAAGAATTGGATTTTCAGAGCTTTTTTCTATTATACCCTCATTTTAATACATTGATAAATTCCAATTTTTTTGTCAAGTAACCTAATGGTGAATAAGTGGGTTGTCTCGGGTTCGAACCTCGAACACAATATATTACAATGCATTGTCTCTGCCAACTGAACTATGATCACAAAGACATAAATTCTATTTTTTTCACATATTTTCTCTTTCCAATAAATTTTATGTGTTATTTAGTAAAAAAAATAGATTATGTGTTATCTTTCTCTCATAACAAACAATTGTTTTTTTTTTATCATAACAAACAATTATCCGGTCTAAATATTTTACAAATCTTTTTTAATAAGTGTAAAGCAAAATAAAATTTGTTCAAGCTTCACTTTAATCAAAATTTATTCTAATTAAACCGAAAGTTAAATGAAAACACTAAATTCGTACTTGACAGTTAAAAATGCAATTCGGTTCGCAATCTTGTGAAGTACATCATCAAATTCATATGAATCCTTCTTATCATTATCATCTGATCCAACAAAAATATTTAATTACGAAATAAGAAAATAGCAAGTGTCCGTGTTCGCAGAACTATACATAAACTTACCATAATAGAAAACTTGTAAATGAGATACTAATCCTTCATTCCCCAATTGAATGAGTGAACGCAATTCGGCTAGCAAATGAGAACGAGTAATGCATAAAGTCTTGTTGCATGGGTCCAAATCCGACTTAAAAAACAAATACTTCTTATGACGGGAGCTATTAGGTCGGATGCGCGCCGACTTAAAAAGCTCTTTTTAACCGACTTAAAAAGGGTTTTTTGTACTAGTGTAAAAAATTTCTCTACAACAATGTGTAAGGATCAATCTTATACATATTAAAAAGTTGAATGAAAATATTGTAACAAACAAAGTTCATATTAAAGCTTTACGAGTGATATAAAAAAAACGAGTGTAAATTTGTTTCATCAAATTTCAATGAGTTTTTACATTTGCATTTTCACAATCATTTCCAATAATTCCAATCATATTCACAATCATTTTAATTTTTTATCACTACATAGTCTACATACAATTCACAAATCTGAAGAGGGATGATTTCAAAATACTTGTTATTGTGTTCTACAAATACAATGAAGAAACTAGGGACGATGTAACTGAATGGATTTTAAGAGGGGTTTTTCAAAAAATCTAATGAACAAATCTCATTGAACGGATCTTGATGAAATCATTAATAACAAATCATAAACACATATTTAAACACTTTAAAAATTCATGTGTTTACCTCTTGAAGTGCATAACCTGTGTACCAGAGTTGTTTCTGATCAATAGCAAAGCAACGAAGCGATGCCTCTACTCAGTCCACACAAATAGAATTTCTCCGATGACCGGTGCTAGCCAATTCGAACGGAACTTCAGGGAGATGGGGTTTAGAAAGCGGCGGCTAAGGTTTTACAACTTTTGTGAATTAGGTTAAGACACAAGGGTTCTATTTATTGAACCACTTATGTGGTCAACAAGCTAAGACTTATGTACACCGTGGTGCACCATAATTCATTTAAACACACAGTTACTTACGGTGTACTACATTTCTCTATTTTTCGTAAATTAAATAATAAGTTATACTTAATTATTTAATTACCAAAAGTCCTACTTATTATTTTATAAATAAGTCTTACTTATTTATTTCTCTCATCTATCTATCATTTGTGTGTGATAGTTTGTGTAACGTTGGCAATAATATTAAATCACATATTTAATACTATAAACAGTGAGCAGTATCTAGCAACGCATCATTGCTACCCAAGTGACGAGAATGTTATGTGATTTGATGAAACTTTTTCGTGATAATGATTGCATGTATAATTACCTTTTTGCCTTCATGTCTATATTGAACACAAGACATAGCATGTCACCCTTGTCTAGTTCAATATTGGGTCCGTAGACATTTCTCTTGTTATGTAGGAGGGGTAAATTCCATCTACGTCACTCATGTCCCTTAACATGATTTGTGGAGTACCCATCAACCAACTTTATAGTCGTCATGTTACAGACAACGTTTGAATGATGATAAAGCACTCGACTACAACATCTAGGATACATAGTGGTTTCAGGTAAAGGGTGGAATACACCACTATCACTATGAGAATATCTTGTGACACTTTTCATAACTTTTACTATGTAATATTCTCATTGTTGGTCAATCCAATATAAATATTACTCCTAATATTTATATCTATGTGAAGACTTGATAACTCTTTATCCATGATCTGTGAGATGTGATCATCAGTCTATCCATATAATAGTCTCCATACTTTAATGATATTCCACTTCACAATAAAATTTGACTACGGATTTAAGAATAGTATCATTATGTTTAATAGGATCTCACAATTAAGTTATAATTAATGTTCCATTAAACGGACTAACTACTATAAAAACTTTATTATTTTGGAACAAAAACAAGCTCAATAAAAAAATGTCTTATGACTATATATTTACAATATATATTTATATCAATATAATAATACAAAGTCAAATTCAATTAACATAAATTGATTATTAAGGTTTACTCCAACAATAGCTATTATTCTATTAGTGAATAAATAGAATGTATTGAAAAATAAAACGTTACATTGATATACTCAGGAAAATGTTTGTGGATTTGATGACTTTTTCTTGATCGAAGACTTGTTAATGAGATAAGTGTCCTCTAAATATTTGAGATAATTGTCCTCTAAATATTTGTGCATTATATGTATGTACTACTAAAAAAATTGAAAATGGTGTCTTTTATTTATGTATGGAGTTTTAGGCGGCCGCTCATCCTAACCATGTCCAGGACCCCACTAATTTCAACGAGTAGCTGATAACAACATAAATAAACATTCCTTCAAAAAAAAAACATAAATAAACATTGTTTTTCTTTTACATTTTTTCCCTTCTATTTTGGCATCATTGTTGGACATCATCCCAACTAGTCTAGTTCTTGAAAGAGGAAGAGGAGAAGGGGAGCAAAATGGATGATATGGAGGAGCTAAACAGAGAGGATGGAGAGTCGTAATCATTGGGAGTAAAAGGGCAATTGATGGTGCAAAATGGCGATCCAAACCAACTTCGTTGTCATTGTCATCGACTGAATCATCGAGTGTGGGAGGAAGAGGAGGGAGAAATGGGGGATGGGGATGAGGAGGGCGTATTGGAAGACCAGGATGAGACTAGCGAGAAGGACGTCGAGACGAAGGAAATGGGAGAAAAAAATAAGGTTCAAACGGTGGTTGTAGCCTAGTGGGACCAGGAGGTGCAGCGACGTTCGAAATGAAAATCGTAGATAATTGTCGTTCAAAATGAAATTGAAGTTTTTAAAATGAACATCCGATAGTTATCTGCCGGATGTTTAAAATGGAAATTTTAAAATGAACATCCAGTAGATATATACAGAACATGTTATTAAGGGTAATTTTGTAATTTTATGGAACCTAAAGAGATATGAGGGGGGCCTGAAAAGAAATCGTCTAAGAAAATAAATTTGATTCTTATTAGTTGGGCTTGAAGATGCAGAGATTGTCAAAGACATCAAGTTAACATGTTTGTTGAGAAGGTTTTATCAGACTCCTTCTTTTTTTCGTAAACAAGGTATCATTCGCACACAACTGCACCGTCTAATCTCTCAAACTTTGTGGAACTTATATGGACGGCAAAAAATTTCCAAAAGTTTTAACGTTGCTGCATGTCAAAGCTGAACTTAAACCAAAACCTAAGTTAAACTAGAAAAAACACACATCTCATCTAAACGTTCTTAAAGAGCACACTCCCCTTATACCACATATTTTACTAATTTTCTTTTTCCTCTCTTAACTCTTATATTTTTTTGGTTATAGTCGGTTACCTAATACGCCCCCAAAAGTTTGTTACCGGAAGAAGAAGAAAATGAACCGAAAACGAACATTAACTAATGCGTAACTATGTTTTCTAGATATTTTCTTAGATAAATTCACTCTTATCAACTCAACTGTTTTTCAAATTTATACCATAATTATAAAAAATATTGATAACGAACCTTGCATATATATACATTATTTTTACCAACGGAACTAAGCTCACGTGAAAGAAGACAAAAGACGCGCTAGTACATGTCTTTTCGCTAATCCTGCTAAGAGAAACTACGCATGCAAGACATTGCAAAGGGCCATAAACCATAACCAAAGAATCTAAACCATTGGTGTTCAACTTAGCTAAGATATTTGCACATTAGTTTCCCTTCTCAAATAATGATATGCACAAACACTCCAATTTTTAGTCAAATACTCGTGAATGGTCACTAACTGAACAGCTAAAGAGAATGTGGGAAACACACCAACATTTTGAATCCTGCCACCGGGGCTCAATGCAACTAAAAGAGTCGATTTCAGCATGAAATATATTTGAGATCAAAGAAGCCAAATGTAAACATACCAAAACCATCTTTCCTTGGATTCTTTTGAGCGCTTTAGACTTTCAAGTTTTGTTTGTCTCAATTTTGAGACGGACATATACATTCCGTCCACAGGGGTGAATCTAGTAAATGAGCGAGTATTCTTTCAAGTTTTATTTCTATTTGTACACCCTGAGTTTCTAAGTTTGCATCTGACCAAGAGACTTTCTCGCTTCATTTGGTTTCTGTCTTACTAATTTTACGTGATTTCGGGCTTGTTGGTCTTACTTTTACTCTTTCAAATGTTAAATAGCAGAATTTATAATTTCTCAAATTAATAACAATAGTAATAGTTTAATTCCCATGCAATACCAATTTTGTAAAATACACCGTCATCCAATTACAACAGAGAAAAATGGTATAGTTCTTATCATATGGGTAAGTCTGCAATCTCATCCTTAAGGACTTTTGACCAAGTACAATTGTGCATAATCACTATTGCCGAAAATGTTGTTAATTCTTAATTGATGATAGAATACACATGAAGTAATGGTTGTGGCCTTAAATCAAATTTTTATATTCTACCTTGGTAGTTAGAAGGCTAGAACAAAGTCATGGTCATGAACAATTTCCTTGCCACGCCTATCTTGGGATAATTGCTCTTTACAAACATTGCTTGAGGGACAAGCAAAAGCATGTCAAAAAGCAGGCACGCTGTATATCTTAGAATGACAACAAACTTAGACTAATTGAACTAAAAACATAGATCCTCCAGTTTTGCTTGTGCATTATTTGCATAAAATTTGAAAAACAATGAAATAAAAGTTTCACAAATTATACTTCCATAAAAAAATTCATCGCTACAACTAACATACAATAGTAAAGTTTTTTTTGCTACAATATCATATACAAGAATCATGGTGAATGAGGATATACATGTCAATGTCACTATCACTTGTTATTAATTAATTACTACATTGAGATCATTTGTTGAATCTGCTGCTGCTGATTTTGCATATTGCAGTTGAAGCGCGAGCATGACCAAATTGTATTCTCTGATAAAGGTACAATTGGAATATTGTCACAATTGCAGATTTCAATCATGGTGCCATCTGGATCATGGAAGAATAACTGATCAACGTAGATTCCATTTTCCTCTACTCTGTTCTTCACATACTCTATCATCAATTGCTGCAGCTTATTCTCCACTGCTACCATACTTTCACACTAGCAACAATGCACAATCACATAATAAGTATATGCTTTAAATTTAAAGTTGAAATAATTTGCACAAATAGAGGGAGAGAGAGAGATATGTACTTGGAATGAAATGTGGTTGTCCTTTGGATTAATGTGCACATTCTTGGTCATAGTCATACTTTCTGGGTCATCTGATTGGAGAAGGTGTATACCAATGCCATAATTAAACAACCTAATCAAACCCAAAATGCAGTTAGTATCCAAATTCAATGAAAAGGAAAATAGCATATACATACACACAAAAGTGTATATAAGTTGTTTTAACCATGGAAACAAAAGTGAATCAAAATGATTAAATATACATACCATGCACCATTGAAGGCGAAGGAGGTAGGCCTCTTAACAGGAAAGAAGCCAAGAACATTGACGTAAAAATCAACTGACTTGTCTAATGATCTACACACCAATGAGATATGATTCAATGATTTGAGTTGCAGGGGGTTGCCCATTCCTTCTTGATTTTTTTTCTTTTATCCTTATGTCACAAATAACTGAAGAAATGAAATACTATAATGTTGGTTCTAGGAGTTTAGGCGTATTGATAGAATGTTTGATTATAATTGGATATATAGAATATGATAGAGTATTTATAGAGTTATTTGGTAAGAAGAGTTTGATACTTTCTTTGGTACGTTTTGGATTTGGATTTGGATGGGGACAAGACAACTATGTTGTTACACGTAGATGTCGTATTCGTGAAACAGGACTCGACAATCAATTCTTATCTGGCTTCATGACACGTAAGACCGTGTTTGTCTTTGTTTATTTATACAAGTTTTGTTTAGCAGCTGAGAAGATCAAAATGAATGTGTCACTGCCCAGGGATCAAAAACACTAAAAGATAAGGATTAATCCTCCCCACTGAGGAAACTTGCAATTGAGTCGAAAAACTACCAAATAGGAATTTTCTATGAACTACTAATTCTCATCCTGTGAAGTTTATAAAAAATAAATAAAAACCAGTGGATATATTTTTAGACATTGCTATTATTAAAAATAAAGGTAAGAGGTTAATTAAGATAAGTATTGACAATAGAAGAATCTCAATGATAACCATATGTTCGACTTTTTTTTCTTTTTGACTAAACCTTATGTTCAACTTGTGCGTTAAAAAATTGGTAGAATGTGTCTTCTCTCAACCAAAAGAAGAAGAAGATAGAATGTGTAAAATGTGGAAGTACGGTCAAAGGAAAAAAAAATAAGTTTTTCTTTTTAAAAACTTTATTTTGAGTTTCTTTTTAATTAGTTGGTTTGAACTTGAAGTAAGAGAGTGTTTAGGTTACTATTTGAACATATCATTTAATATCAGTAATATAAAACTTTGTACACATTTAATTAAATCACGTCATATAGATATTTATAGAGATAATTTATGGAGTAATTTATAAAAATGGTACTATAATATGATATGATTAGATGTATGTGTAAAAAATTACACCATCAACGCATATAAATTATGGTTAAATATATTTTAGGTCTCTATAAATATGTCAATCTTTCGTTTTAGTACCTCTGAAAAATTTCTTCAACTTTTAGTCCTTCAAAAATTTTCCATCTTCACTTTTGGTCTATTTTTTTAAAGTAAACTCATATGCAGAATTCATATTTTTGAATAAAATTTTGCAGAAAAATTCATAATATTATAAGAATCTCTCTCATATATATTTTTTTTAACAAAACATGAATTTTTATATTTTTTACGGTTAAAAATTCATATTTAATTTGTCCTTTCTTAAAAAAAATCTAATTTTTATTGGAAAAGTATTTTACAATATTATACACATTTCTGCACAATTTCATTAAAAAATACAAAAATTAACTTAAAAATAGGGACCAAAAGTAATGATTGAAAATTTTATAGGGATTAAAAGTTGAAGGAAATTTTTAGAGAGACTAAAATGAAAAGTTGATATATTTATAGGGACCAGAAACATATTTAACCCAAAATTACTCTCATATTTAAAATATTTTTTGAATTCTAAAAGTTATTGGATGATCAAAGAGAAAGATCACAAATTAGAGAAAGAACATGAGAAATAAATGATCAATTAAATAGATTTAATGTATTATTCGATATATGATCAAGATGGAGTCTTCAAACCCAATTTATGTACTAGTGAGTGGATTGGTGGGTGTGTGTTGGTTGGATCAAAGGATATGCTCAAAAAAATCGATCATTGTTGCGCTCTTAATGTCAAGATGTAGGTAGATTTTGGATTATTTTTGTTTCTTCAATTTGAAGAGATAAAGACACACAAATTTAAAAAAAATATATAAAATAATTATTGATGGTAGGCACCACTTAATTGTAGGACTCACTATGAACCTTTTGTGCTTATCTCTCTAAATTGTATCTTCCATGTGTTTTAACAAATGGAGAAGATCTTTCTCCCATCCAGACAATGTGGCATGCAATTGAGATAGTTTGGGGGTGATAAAGTCATAAACCTCGTGGTGTAGAGGGACTTCAAAGTCATAATTACACATGAAATTACTGATGATCACAAAGTCATAATTGACATATTTACACATGAGATTACAGACGAACAGACATTACCAACTTTAGTGCAAATGGATTGACACGATAAATTCAACTATATTTAATGTGTGAAAAAGGTTTGACAGGTCAAATTCAACCATATTTGTCGTGAGGGAATTATTACGCAGATTGAATTGCAAACTTCGATTTCAGCTTAAACAATATGAATTTACTCATCTTAAGATGAGTTGAAGTCTTGAAGATTTTCTTAGTTGATGTTTTTTCGGCCTTTGTGGTCTTCCTTTACACCCAAAAAATAAGATGTTTTTTCAACTATAAATATATCAATTTTTTATTTTAATTCCTCTAAAATTTATCTTCAACTTTTAATTTCCAAAAGTTTTTCATCATTACTTTTAGTCACTCCTTTTAAGTCAACTTATGTGTAGATTTCATATTTTTTAGGTTAAAACATGTTAGGTCGGTAGTATGCATTGTCAAGTAAGTCATCTACTATGAAACGGAAGAAACATATTTTCATATAATTTCATTCAAAAATAGAGGTGAATTTTTTTTGAAATGATAAAAGTCGAAGGAAATTTTAGACAAATTAAAACGAAAAGTCAATATAAAATATATTTATAGTTGAAAAAAGAAGAAAATATATTTAACCTAAAAAAATAAAAAATAAGACATCCTAACATGATTAAGAAGTGATGGCCGGCGCCGCCATAGTTAAGATCGGCACCACAATCTTTATTCGTTAAGCTTCTTCTCCATGACCATCACATAACATTTACGATTTTTGTTTATTTGTTAGAGATTTGATTTTTTTAATTTGTTTTGGGGAAATAACATGATTTCTTGCCTCAATTATCAAGTTCTCCGTTCCTTTCTTCCCTCAGTGACATGATTGATTTCAATTATCCCTAACCTCCATTGTTACGAAACGCACACATCTCGTCTCACTCACTACTCTTCCAAGGTATGCGTGCCTTTCTTCTATGGTTCCCACAGTTGATGCGTTTTCTTGTTCACCATTACGTGCTTTCTGGGTTTCTAGTTTGTTACCACAAATTGTTATCATTGCTCATCAATTCAACTACCTTTATTCTTTATTTTTGACACAACCTATATTCTTCTCATTTGTGTTCATGATTCCATGACACTGCATCTACTTTATTCAACTTGAGGACATATATGGCGTTTATAATCTATGTTTACATGGCAAGATGATGGATGTTTATTGGATGACTGTGTAAAATTATTTTACACAGTTGATGCACCTTCATTAATCTCATCATTTTTGTCTTTCTTATTTATTCTGATTTTTCACAAATAGACTTATTTGGAGGAGCCAAATATGCTTTTGTATGGCGGCATCACATTTTGCGGCACAGCCCACTTTGCAGTGGTAAAGTAAAACGGACGTGTTAACCGCCACAAAAAAATGATCAGCGGCAATTGTGCAAGAATCGCTGCAATCCTTTTGTTGTAAATAAACAATTTTATCGTAGGGGTGTCAATATCGAGCAACTGAGGAAAAACTATAATTTTAAAAGGGGGGTAATAAACCATCAATTTTGTCTCTGAACTATCACCTTATTTAGGATGGGGATCGAAGTCTCGACCTCCTTTTCATTACACTCCTTAACTCCCACACTCCAGTCAACCTTATAGACCAAACTTAATGTTTTTTCACTCGCTAATTCCCCCACCTCTACTACCAAACCAACTTTATACCTCCCAATCACTCACCTTTGTGATATTTTCCATTTGTATAAACTGCTTGAAATATGTGAATACTTGTCTTATTCTGATTTTAGGAGTACCTGCTGTTTTAGTACCCTTAAGTATTTGACAAAAGTGCTGAATTTCATTTTGAATTGCTTAACCATAACTACAAGAAATTTAGCATTTTGCGACACTTCACTTGCGACCCTTGCCTTAAAACTGCCTCAAAGTAAACCACTGCGACAGTTGTTGCGACTGTTTATGCCAACAGTAGCAAGTTTTGCAGTGATTTTCCTTTTATGCCTACCAATTAGATTAATTGCGCTATTCACACAATATAATATTTTCATCTCTCCCGCTTTCTCAATTTCATTCCCACGGTTCTCACTTTTCAAAACCCTAAAACCTCCATTTCAATTTCACTCTCTATCTGAAGCCTAACCCTCCCAATCTCACCCCCAATTTCAATCTCACCCTCAATTTCAACCGTCAACATGAATCTCACCCTAAAACCCCCAATTTCAATCTCACCCTCAACATGAATCTGAGACAGCTTGCTTCGTTCTTCGACTCTGTTTGGTTAATCTGAGACAACTTTGGTTTGTTCTACTCTCACGAAACTTTCTTCTCTGTCAGCCACAACACCGTTTACTTCGTTACTTCGCGACGGTGTGTTTGGAAGAAACAACCCAACCTGCTTTTGCATGCGGTTCCTTCGTTTCTTCGCGATTCTTCTTCAAGCTCATGTGAATCTGTTGTCCTTTTTTCTTACTCATTCTTGCGGTATACATTGAATCTCTCCATTGTGTTGAACCTGCTCTGTGAATCTTTAAAGTTCTAATTTTTATTTTTTTATATTAATCATTGTTTTGTTAATTGAATCTGTGATTTTTTTTTTCTGTTTTGCGTTCTCAGTTTTGGGCAATTTGTTTTCGTCATTGCGTTTCGCCGTGGTTCACACTTCAGCTCTACTACTTCACTTTCTCAAGGTAAAATTTATTCATTTGAATCTATGTTATTGGTATAGAAAGGATCAAGAAATTACTTGAAATAAAAAGGGGATTTTTGTTGAATGTTGTTTGGATTATTTGCTCATAAGATTCTTGTATTGTGTTCCTAAAAAAAAATGATTCTTGTATTGTGTGGATTGTTATTGGAATAGAAAAAATCGGGAAAATGATTATTTAGTACAAAGATTATTTCATATTATTGAAAAACAAAGATTAAGTGACATGGGAAACCAAAGCTAATAACCAAGACTTCAAAAGTTAGTGGGAAGCTTGAGATAATGAATGAAGAAAGGGTTAAATTATCCATTGAGTTCCTCTTTTGGCTTAGCAAAATTTTGACCTCCATATCATATAGTATCGAGGACCAAATTCTTTTTTCTGGGAATCAAATGAGTCCAGTTTGCAGGCAATGAAAACTGCCAAGGAATCATTGATGGTGAGGTGGTCGTGGTCCTGTAGACTTAAGAAGGCGTGAATTAATATTGGTCATGGTCCTGAGGCCGATTTTTGGTAATGCTTGGTATGGAGACTGATCTATGTGTTCGAAATTTATTTATACTTTGATGTCAGTGGTATAGGAGTCCAATCCTTTGTGGATGGTTGGACTGCTGTGTTTGTCCTCTGATTCTAGTTTTCTATGATGACGAATATGTTAATTGCCTGATTTTACTTCCAACCACCATGTATTCCGTTTATAGGACTATTATATATTATTATGTTTTAATAAAAATTAATTCAACTCATCCATATCCAGTGTATTCCACACATGGGTGTATTGTATTGCTATTCTCTTTTCACAAGAACATGCAAGTCTAGTGCCACAATGACAAATTCGTCTATTTTTGTTGGAAACTTTTCGCACCATATAGCAGTGCTGTTTAATCAATTGCTAGTGTTGTTCTCTTCTTGCATGACTGGTCGCCATTGTTAAGTGTTAATAGGCATAAAAAATGATTCACTGGATTTAAACTTGTACGTGCATTTGCATGCTGATTGATTTTAACATATTCACCGGTTAATTGTTAACAGGTTGTCAAATATTTTATTGCCTGTAAGAAAATATTCAAATTATATACTCAACGGATAATTTGGTGGTTAATTTACCCTAAAATAGAATTTTATTTTAAATGGTTGTAAGTGTAATTTTCTATTGATTGCATAAACATGTTAAAAAGTAAATAAAATTCTTGTTTTCAGCATACAATTCGCTGTAAAGATTTATTTTTCTAATTATTTCTATTGTTTGATTATAAGTTTTTAAACTATTTTTTTTTTTTAATAAGTTTTTTAACTATTTTATTATTCAATTAGGCTTAGACTTAAAGTTACTGTCTGGTCTCGCCCGCATTTTCTTGCGGGAACAGACAGTGATAAGGTTTTGTGGAATATTTTCGGGCAAACAAACTTTTCCAGAAGATGGAGGAGGGCATGGAGTTGCAACTCTCCCTTGACAAGCTCCCGATCAAGCGCTTGGATTCCATTGAAGAAAATGGAAATGAACGGTTCCCTTTGTAAGCTTCTTCCTCTCCTCCTGTTTTTTATTTCTCAAATAGCTAGTATAGAGAACATGCGCAATGCTCAGGAAAAATCCTAGAGTTATGCTATCTCTTGTAAGAATGTTGAACCCTAATTTCTATTTGCGCTTGCTTTTTGTAACTCCCTCTGTATTGTTGCAGAGATGTGGATTACGATGAAAAACGAGTTTCTCTAATCAGAAGAATTGACTTCGCTTGGGCCATTGAGAAGGACGAGGAAAAGAAGAAGCAGAAGAAGAGCTCAAAGGAGACAACACCATGGCAATGGCAGGGCATGGTGGAGAATTTGCAGTTGGCTCATCAGGAGCTCTCTGTTATCATAGATTTCATCAACACTGTGAGTAGTGCATGTTTCTTTCTACAATGAATCACCGCTTTTTATGATTTCATCTACATTCAGAAATCTTCATGTCAAGTTCAAATTTCCCTCCGTATATCTGTTTGTAACAATGAAAGATAATTGCTTCAAGTTATTTGGTTTCTGAAAAAGGTCTGTAAAAAAGCTCCTTTTTGATTTTATTTTTTATAAAAGCTCCATTTGGAACTAGCTCTAAAAGAAAGAAACAGTGTGTGGCTTAAGAAAATTATGTTTGTGTCATTCATCCGGGGATGAAATTAAGTGTTGAGAAAATGTCTATGAATGTCAACTTACAATGCTTTGAGAAGTAGCAGTTCCGGGTTCATCAAGAAATGTATCACTTCATATAGTCTTAATGAATCTATTTGCAAATGACCAAGTTTTTGGCATTATGAGTAGAAACCATGCTTTAGATATTGTTCAAGATTTTTTTTTTCCTATGGCACAGTTTACTATATTGCATGATATGTGCAGACTGACAATAAAGGTATGTTGTTTTGTTGAAATTATTCTGCTTAGGTGGAAACAAACGATGCAGTAACTGTGGCTAGCATGACAAGGCCAAAATCATTACCAAATGAAGCTTTGTCCGACCTTGCTGTATCTGCAGCCACCAAGCTTCAATGCTACCGTGTAAGTACTCTTCTATCTTCTTTTGTAGTTACTTTTAAAAAAAAAAACTGTAGTTTGTTTCCATATTTATGTCATAACATTAAGTAATTTCCCTTTTCATGGAATTTATAGCTTGTTTGCTCAAACTAAAAACAAAACTGAAAACATGGAGCATCTTGAGTCTCTAATAACTTGTCCTTGAGTGACAAGCACAATTTGTATGACTTTTACGGGGGGCCTGTAATATGCAATAACGTTTTTGTACAAACGTTCTTCTCTGTGCAGCAAGTTGGCAAATATTTCAAGCAATCTGCCAAGGCTTTTGAACAGCAGGTTGCTCGGGAAGCTAGGTTTTATGGTGCCCTTATCAGGTGATTTTCCATTCTCGTCTTTAAACTTTAATATACCTTTTGGGCTAATGCTGCTGGCAAGAAATTTGAAAACATGGTTAGATCTTTTACATATTTCAATGTCCTGTCAAAAAAATAAAAAACTACATTGCATTGCGTTTGGCTATGAAATAATTTAGCACATGCCTCTAATTGTTACATAACCAGCTTACTTTTGGAGAATGTCTTGTTTCTACCTTACATAACTACTTATCACATTTCCTGATAAGGGCAGGTTGCAGCAAAACTGGAAAGTAAAACGGCAACGA
This sequence comes from Medicago arabica, assembly GCA_946800305.1. NCBI lineage: Eukaryota > Viridiplantae > Streptophyta > Magnoliopsida > Fabales > Fabaceae > Medicago > Medicago arabica. The sequence continues at coordinate 52,645,298 of OX326968.1, forward strand.
CAGACATCTTTAGTTCCAGGGAATGAAGGCTTCACTTTTGATCTCTTTGATAACTCATATGACCAAGGGGCTATTGTTCGGTCTTCGCCTATGTCCACAGTTCGTGTCAATCACGATGCAGCTGGGATGCTGGCAATAAATGTGTCTCCTGAGTTATGTCATTCTCTCCAATTTGGTTTTGTCAGTGCACAACCAGATGATATGCAGAAGAAATCAAATGAAAACCAATCCCACTTACCTGGTGAAGATTGCTTGGGAGAAACTGGCATAGAATCTTCAAGTGATGAGGAGTGTGTGAAGAAAACACATTCTCTCCTTCGTGATGTACATCAAGCAATTTTCAATGAGCAGGTAGATTGATGTGTCTAGTTTGTCCAGTTTTCTTGCATAGTGCACAGGGGCGAAGGGTTTCATGAAAATAGGGTCCCAAGAGGAAAAAAAAATCTTGAACAACTAGCTTAGTTTTTATATGTAGCTACCCCATTAATATATATTTGGCTACTCCAAACAATTTTATTGGTTCAGAGATATAATATTAAAAAAAAAATTGATAATTTATTTAGAAGAGTCAATTATGGATAAATTTGACTTATTAAAACTCCATCGACCTCAACTTTTATAAATAATTATTTTTCGTTTTTATTTGCTGTCATTTCATTTTATATAAGTAAAAAATATACGAATTTATTTTGCTTATTGATTATGTTTAATATAATAGTTTTAAAATTTTATTTTATTTTTTCTTAATATTTAGCCCCTTCGTAAAAAATTTGCTAGCTTTGCCACTGATAATGCATCTCCCTGTTTTAATATTTGCTGCTTTTTACTTGTTCTTCCAGGTGTTTGATCTGGTGAATCGTGAAGCATTTAACACATCTACTGGTTTCACTCTGACAGGAATAAGGGAAAATTATTTACAATTAAGTTTAGGTCAAGGAACCTCTGTGTACTTATCACTAGTGTCCTCTGGTCAAGATAATCCTACAGTTGAAGGTGAACTTACCAATAATGCAGATGATGCATTTTCACCTTTGGAATCATCTGACATATTGATGCATGATGCCCAACAAAACACCCTTAAGAAGAAAGGGCAGCATTCTAATTCTACCTGTTACGAGATATATATTCAACAGATTTATCATGAGCATATATTTGGACGAGGCAGCGAAAAACCAATCTCCTCTGGTAATCGTTTATCTGGTGCACAGGCAAAAGATGGATCGAATCTTCTTGGTCATTTTTTTATGTCTTTGGCTCATAGGATCTTTTCAACTAAAATTCTTGCAGAGCTGGAAAATGTGGTATTGCTCTTTTGAATTGGACTACAGCTGCTTGTAAAGTAGACATTTTGTTTAATATTTTTGACATCTGCAGGTCTTCAAGGTCCCATATCTCCAACTGATTTCCAATCCCACATGGCATTCTCGGGGGTCATCATGGACCCTATTCATGGAGGTTCCTCCATCTATTCTTCGTGGTTGCCAAGCCAAAACATCAGATCATTTTGAGAATAATGCTATCAAGCGTCAGTTTTGGACTAAGGTTGTGGTAATCGATGATTGCATCAGTGTTAAAGCAGAAGGTTCTCCTAATGTGTCTGGTCTGTTCAAGGGAAAGTCTGAGGATACCCACTCAATAAACAAATATGAATGCAACTTAGCTGATCTTCCTGTGATTATTTTGCAGCAGGTAAAAGTGATTCATGAGAGAAGGATTGCATTTATGTCGCTGATTTACATAAACTTGCAAATCTTACACTTTCATGCATGCTTACTACCTTAATGGAAATCTTACAGGTGGCTAGCCAAATTATTAATTGGCTATATCATGAAGCTCTTATGGTTGGGATAAAGGCAAATCGAGACTTTTTATGCTTGTCATTTGAGCTGGAGCAGGGCGAAACATTGGGCCTGGTTGCAAATGTGGATCCAAAAGATAGTGATGGCTGTATATCTTGGTCGTTGGTCATGGAGGATAGTTTTGCGGAGGTGCAAAAGCTTCATACCAACATCACCGATGGTGCATCTGAATATAGGAAATTCCTAGGTCCCTTGTCTCTTGAGCTGTTATACGCTACCCTGATAGATTTGATTGCCTTTGTTAGCGGCGGTGGCAATGGCCAATGAAGTTGTTTGTACTCTCTTCGGTCTCAAATACATAGACTTTTTTGCCTATACATTTGAGTTGGAGAGGCGGTATGAATGTATGTATGTATGTTTTTTCTTGCATTGTCAAGTTGAAGATCTTTGAAGTCTTTGGGCAACAATCGACCATAACTATAATTGTACTCTTTTATATATATTAAATTTTCTCATTCTTCGCATCAACTATATATTGTTCATTGTAACATATTGATCAGATATTAATTTGTTCGAAGTAGAGAGCCTTTGATCTCACTTCAAAAGAAAAAAAGAACCTTTGATCTCAGTTAAAACATAAAGGTCCACGTGTATCTGTGCAAAGATTTTTTTTAATCCAAAAACTGAACACCAAATAGTTTTAACTTTTAAGTGACGCAATCAAAAAGTTATGTCCTCAATATTATATAAGTTGAGACAATTTATTCCTTTGAATTTATGAAATAAAAGCTATTCTCTTAAATTAAACAATATATATCACTCAATTCAGTAATTTATAAACAAAATCATATGAACTTTGACAGTTTCATGTAGGTTATTTTGTTGTTAAACAAACAAGAGGGTCAAAGTCCGCAATGAAGATTACAAAGTAACTATCTTCATAATAACAACATCGAAAGAATCAATATAAAATGAAGAATTAATTTGAGCACGAAGTTGCTCATAGAAAATCAAATCTGAATCATGATCACATCTCGAATTAACAAAATGCTTATTATTATTTTTTTAAGGAAGCAAAATGTTTATGACTTGTTTGTTTTAGCAAAATAAATTTTTACTTAAGGATACAAAATAATTTGTTTAAGGAAACAAAATCATAATCTTGTCAAAAAAAGTCATAAAATCAAATTTCAGACAAAAAAAAAATTACTACATGAAGATTCGAAGGCTATCTAAATAGGAAAAGAATCTTCATTGCATGAAATATTAATTTTATTTTTCAACCTTAGAAAAGTAGTACCGTAACTCAACAACTCTCTCTCTCTGATATACCTTGGATGTGATTGTCCTCTTAGTTTGGTACTCTTTTCTGAACAAAACACACAACGCTTACGCATGTCACATGCGTAATCCTCTTCTCTGTTTTTTCCTTTCTTTCTAATTCAAATCGAAGGTTCACTCTTTCAACAAACTCCTTTCTTTTTTTAAGATTCATCATCCTTTGCCCCTTCCTCCAACTGGGTTCCCTCCAATTTCGAGTAATGCTTCCTCAGTTTCGCTAGATTCTTATTCAAATCACAATTGGTATTCTTTTCTTTTTTTTTTTTTTAATTTTTTTAATTATTATTTGAAGAGTTTTGGAGGTTATGATGATTCCTAGGTTGAGTTTTTGATGTTTAGCGATGATTTCTATGCCTTGAATTGAATTTTATCCATGAAGTATTAGCTGGATTCTGGATAATTGGGAAGTGTTCTACTATAGATCACTGCATAATTCTTTGAGAGATTCAATTTTGTTTCTGGGTTTTGGAGATCAAGGTTTTTTATTTGTTAATTTGCAGAAAAAATATTGCTTTTGTTACATAATTGTTTGGTTAGTTTTCGGGGTTTCGGGTTTTGGTGATTTTTGTTGTTGGAACTTGGTGGGTTGTTTGTGTAATAATAATCAGTTGCATTGCAATGTCTGGAGGAACACCGGTTGGGGCAGGTGGTTTAATGAGGCAGAGACATAGCCAGGGTTATGCTAGTAGTGGTGATGACTTGGAAGACGATGCATGTTCGAGGCAGCGTGCTTTTCTGCCTCCGAGTCCTCCTAAAAGGACATGGATCGAGATGCTCGAGAATTTTCTTTGGCTTGCTTCAGCTGCTTTTATTCTATACTTTGGTGATCAGCATTCCAATTTCATATATCTCCTGTGCCATGACGATCGTATTAGAAGGTAACAATATTCCAAGTTCACTTTAATGTGCTACGGTGTTTTAGTTGTATTTATAAATGGCCACTGGTAGTTAATTTGTCTCAATGTTCATTTATTTATGGTTTTTCTTTTATTGTATCAAAGATGGTAGCAGGAATTTGTTTGTTGAGGTGTTTAGGAACATGTTGAATATTTTAGTTATATAGAGCTGCTTAACTGTACAGTCTTGCGTTACTTATAAGTTGAATGTCTTGCCAACTGTGAAGCTCCCAGCATTGCGAGTTATCAACATTGGTGGATGTGTAAGAATGATTGTCGACATTCATTTATAACACGACAAAAAAAATTAAAGGAAAATCAAAACATTATAAGTAGCACATGCTTCTCATATAACTCGACAAAAAACATCAGGCCAGCCTTTAATGAAGGAGAGGGTGAGATTTATTTCCACCATTTGCAGTGTTTTGGTTCTTTTCAAATATGATGTCGTAACTATTTATTTGTCTGCTTACCCTGTTATTTCTCCTCTAAATTTGGATTTTAAGCAGCTTATTGATTGATGCCCTTGTTGATTGGAAGTGGAAATTATGGGTCATAAGACCAGACCATGAGGCAGGGCACGTGTGCAACCCTAAACATAAAATCAGTTCATAACTCAAAACATGATGTCAGTTCCTGGTTTAATCAGATATGAGTTATCGGCTTGTACATATCTACTATGTATACATTAAGATAAACAGTATCTGATGGATGTTTTGAAGTGAATCGGTGTATATATGTACCTTCCCTCTTTCCTATTATATAAGTACCTGGTTGATGAAGTATAAGATGAGTGTTTCTGTACCTGTTTGACGATATCGAAATTTGAAATAATGAATGAATCTTCTAATTTATTTTTGTTGTGATGCTTAGAGATCTAATACTTGACGTCATATCAATATCGGAATTTTCATAATCTTCTCCTTAGTTCTATTGCAGACTGCCTCTATATCTTGGGATGATAGGTATTGGTTTGAACGCATTGATTTTCGTTTATACAAGTATCTTGGCTTGGAGCGTTCGAAGGTTTGATGAAAAATGGGGATTAAAGAAATGGGAAATAACAAGTATCACAGTGTTGCCATTCGCCACTGGATTTGGAATCACCTCTTTTTGCTTGTAAGAAACAAACTCTCATCTCATCTATTTTTATTTCAATTGCATTTAATGTATAAGTGTGTCCCTGTTTTGCTTACTCCCTATCTTTGGCATCTCTAGGTTCACCTTTGCTTTGTGGCCAATTTGGAGTTTCTTGACGATTCCTCTTCTGGTATGTATCAACAGTAAAAACAAATCCGCGTACTATGTTTTATTACTTGTTTTGTTTACTGCCAAAAGTTGAAATTGTGATAACTAACAATATCCTCTTATGTTGTGCAGTTTACACTATTCATGGCATGCATGGTAGTAATCCCTTATCTCGTTTTTGGGATTCTTGGCCGACCTCAGAATGATGAATTCCGTACAGATTAAACTTTTTCACAGTTTGGTTGAGGAATAGTACTGACTTAGATAAAGAGTTTCTAACACACACCAATGGTTGATTGGTAGCTTTGTTATGTGGTTTGAAGTTTTGTCTCAAATTAGCATGATGTGCTTTTCTAAACTGGTACTAACAGTAAGAACTAAAATTCTTTTCATCCTTACAATTACATCGGTGTTGAGTGATAGTAACTTAGTTGCTACAGGTAGAGAGATATAGGACTTGTTTGTTCGTAGATAAAAGTGTTTAGCTTTATCAATTGGATGCCTTCAGTTTGATGATATCATAACAGCATTTTACATTTTCTGATTATGCATGTTTATTTATCGCTGCCTTCAACCTTTTTTGTTTAATGTCTGCGTGATTCGTCTCAAAGCATAATTGTTTCAAACGAATTGATAGAGAAATTATTGTGTTCTAATTTATGCACCAAAACTCGCCATACTTGTCTGATACCTCAGTCAAGTCTTTTACTTGTGAGGAACTTAAACAACAGAACGTGAATTGTAAAGTTTTAGCTACCTTTAGTGCAGAATGGTTCATGTTTTAAATCTTGAAGAGGCAATTATTTAGCCAGTTTTTATGACTCGGATTAGCTTATTATCAATAAGCACTTATGAAAAAATACATTAAAAGAATGTCATAATGACAGAGCTTTTTAAAGCAAGTTTTTCTACGGTTTATGCCTTTCTGAATTTGGCATGGCACTAAATTAGTCTCTTTAGTGGCATTTTTTAGGATGCTTGTAAGTTGTAAGTTGAGAATGAACCTTTTTTTTGCTACTAGTTGATGAATGCACTGACATGATTCGAACCAAACTAATAGTAAATAATAAGTGTATGTTTGATTACATCTGAAGTAACGCTTGTTAGAAACCTGTCGATGAATCAATTGTTACAGACCAACTCTCTTTTGTTTTGAGAGGAATTGGTTGTTTGGATCAAATTATGATAGAGAAATATTATTTTTGGAGCGAGTAATTGATTTTTAAGTGAAGTGAAAATCTATACCAGTAGTTTTTATATCATGAGGTATGTTATGTAGTTCACAAAAGACTAACGCGGCACGATTAATGCTTTGTTTGGTTTGACGGTGGAAACCCAATTATCGCTTCTCAATGCATGATTTGCTGTGATTTTCCTCAAGCTGAGAATTGTAGCATTAGGCTTGCTGTGCGTTTGGCCATTCACAACTTTTATCCAAACAGGCTCTAAATAAGATAAAGAACCCCTTGTGTAATTTTGCCTTAGTTTTTTTATATCATATAAACAAACTCAATTCTTCTGGGTTGTTTGTACTTTGTATGGTACCAAATACACATTAATTATTTTGTTCACATTTTTATTAAAATAAATATTTTCAAAATCAATTCTATCAAACAAAAATAAAATGGATTATCTCAAACCACTTTAGGGCAGAGCCTAAATAGAGAATGTACCAACGAGTTGAATTTGTTTTTTTGCGACATTTCATGTTACCTTGAAATGATGGGGGGAGTTGCAAGAGGAATGAAATATCGAATGGTGAAGCCTGAGCCACAAAGAAGTGGCCATTGATAGTACACAACCATCTCTTGTCCCCAGCCAGAGGGATATGAGAATGACATATTTCCACTTCAATACATCAATATCAACTTCAACAAAAGGGAAAGTGGTTTGCTTGATTGACCCTTCTCATCTTTAGTGCTCACCAAATTTGTGTATACCATTATTAGTATACATTGAATTTTTAAAAAAAATAATAAAGCTAACTATTTGTGATAGGGAGGGTTTAACCAATACGTGGCACTAAAATGGACATTGCTTTGTTGAAATGGATAGCAAAATATGATTGTGACTAATTAAGTTCATCTACATAGTCTGCACCCTACTTCATTTATTGACAAATCTCTAGTTTTTTTTTAAGGGTGGGTGACATAGACAGATATTAACCATAAGTTGAATAATGCATCTTTTTGAAAGAGAGCACATGCCTTACATTTGATGTGCTGTTATATTTCTAACTCTAACAATAAGTTCAAATAACCCGGGTTATGGACGGTCACAGTTTTGACATGCACTCTAATCGTTCAATTAAAATTGAACAGTTCAAATTTTAAATTTGGTATTCTGAAAAAATAAAATAAAATTGAATTGTTTAATCAAGATTGAACGGCTGAAATGCATATGATATCTGCAGTCACACCATACCCGATCCAAATCTATTTCTAATCAAACATACATGAAATGTTTTAAAATTTCTTGATTTGGCCCACCATTGCTAAATGCTAGAATTTTTCAATTATCTAATGATCTAAGCAAAAGCAATATAATTTTCTTTCTTTCATTTAGCTGTATTGGTCAATGAGTTCAGGTAGAGATCAATTGTATTTACTAATTAATCTACTGTATTACTTATGTATCAAAGAAAATCCATGATGAGCAAATTGTTACTGAAAAGTGGGGTTAAATCAATATCATATTCCAGTAGCTGATTTGTCTCAAACTTTTGAGTTTTTGTAGGCCCGTTTTAATGACGTCATGTACCTGGAATTATTGCTTCGAATGATAATATAGAAAAGAGATTGTCTGCTTAATGGCCATGGAGTTTGAAAGATTAGATTGCGAGCAAATAGGCGATTATCTCTTTGAAATGGTAAGTTTCGTCAATTACCTTCTTGAAATTAACAAAACTTCAATTATCCGTTGAAATTGCACAACGTTAATCAATTTACCTCCTCTGTCAAATTCTTCTGTTAGTCAACATGATATTTTGTAAATACCCCCGAAGTTTTGCACTTATGTGCAAGATGATAATTGTGATGTTGGTGGGTGAGTGTGGATTCTAAAGGTGTTCTCGTTGCAATGAAAATAGCATAATAAGATGTTTCATGTGTTGTTTCTAGTTTCATATTTCATTTTGATATTTAACAATGAAAATGACATAAGTTAATTGTTAATTGTTTGCCTTTAATATTTTTGAATCAATGATAAGAAAAAAATATATATAAATTTTCAAGTTCGGGGGTATTTGCAAAACATCATGTTGACTAACTGAAGAATTTGACGGATGGGGTAATTCGATTAACATTGTGCAATTTTAGAGGGTAATTGAAGTTTTTTTAATTTCAGAAGAATAATTGACGAAACTTACAATTTCAATAGGGTAATTGCATAATTACAGATTAGATTTCACTTTGTTATAAAGTCTTAAAGAGCTCTAACATATGACAAGGAGCATCCAGCTGGAAAGGTAGTATTTCATGTCAAGCATACATGAGGGATGAAATCCCATTGATATGGAAAAGTATAGCACACTCTATAGATACGTATCTTTTAAAATAAGATATTTTGATGCATCCATATGCCATTAGTTGAGATTTAGGTCACTATTGGAGTAGTTGCAGTTTTTGGAAAAATTAGCAAGCTAAATACTTCAGCTTCCAAGTGCAAATAGGATTTTAAAGTGCACCTTTCGATAAACAATTAATAGGATTTGTATCAAGTGTAGGACTCAATTGATTAATTAGTTTGGGTTAAAGATGAATCGTTTGAAGAACTTGAGTTTAAATTCAGATTGAAACAAAAGTATTGCTATATGTAGCGAAGTGCTAGTTCAAGAAAACATCCCGACATGTATTGTTAAGTGTTAATGCCAAACTTTTGAATATTTGACCAGCTGAATACATGAGAATTTGTTGTGAATTAACCAATCATCTTCCTTCGTAATAATATCGGGACGTTTTGCTTCACGGAACTTAGTATTTCCGTTGAAACAATTATTATGTATCTTTATCTCTCCTTTACCTTGTAATCTTTTATGATTTATATGCATTTTAAAAATACATATCAAAATAAAATGACACCGTATTTAACATGAAATTTTTGATGTCATACTACCATTTCTCTAAGAGAAAAAAAAAGTAAATGTGACTCCCCATCGTTGTCGCCAATGGTAGGACCTCTAGCAAATTTGCAATGAGAGCAAACACACTTTGTGCATGATCATAGGAGACCACGCCCATGAAATTCTTAAATTCCATTCACAGGCATCAGTTAAAATCTCCTAGTCTCAGATTCTAACTCATCATGAAAAGATAAAAAAAAAACAGTTTAACTCTAATTGAATAGTATATGCTTCCTTAAACCCTATAAAGCACAAACATTCTTTAGATTAAACGTGTTTCAATGTTAGATACGTATTGATGTATGACACCAACACCAACACGATATTTATAATTACACTGAATTATATCATTTTCTTATATTATCATTTGTATTAACGTGTTGGTGTTCGTGTTTGATGTTCGTGCTTCATATGTTAAACCTTCGTCTTAATTGAGGTATCCAGTTCTACTTGCAACATTACTTTATATTTTTGAAGCTAATGTGATTAAGCTCACTTATCAACTTGCTACTATCTATAAATATTCTTTATACGTATGTTACTTCTCATAATCTCATCAATTAAATAGGGTTAAGTTGGGATTAAATATTACTTTGTTAATGGGATGCAATCTTATTATTAGAAGAGATTAATCGACAATATGTTAATCTCATTTAATAATTTTATTACAACAATATGTTAATATTTAATGGGTCATGTTAACTTGTGTCTTTAGGGCAAAAGATAAGAAACACAAAAATAGATGTATTTACTCTAATTTGGTGCATTCTATTTATTATAAAGTCAAAAATTAAATTGAATGCACACATTCCAATAAAAAATTATTATGTTTGGTTCCTTATCTTGTACCTTAAGGGCACAAGTTAACATTTTCCATATTTAATTAATTGACAATAAGCTTGATGCTTTCCATAGTGATAGATGAGTTACACAAAAAAGCATTGCAATTGAAACTATAATACACAACAAATGGACCCCTCTCCCCCCACCTCATCAAATTCTGAGCAAATTATTCATTTAGAAAAGGAAATCAAATGGCAAAATCATATATGTATGAATGAGTATGTACTATATTAATGTTGATATCCCAGTTATGAATTATGATGGTCCAATCAGAGAAAGAATAATTATGAGTACAGCAGGGAGGAAAGGAGAGGCAAGCAAGTATATGTTATTAGTAACTTAGCAGTAAATTGTAAACCCTTCAACATGGGCCATTTCTAATCATATATGCATAGAATGATAGGACACCAACCAAAGCACCACCAGCCAATCCATCAGAACAACCAAGTTGCCCTTGGATCAAGCAAAAACACCTGCAAAATCTTGTATTCTATTAAGGGTTAAATTAGAAAATGGTCCTTTAAATATATCAACATTTGATTTTGGTCCCTTCAAAAATTTCTATAGGTTTTTGGTCCCTTCAAAATTTTCCATCTATGAAATTAGTAACTACTTTTTAGTCAACTCATGTCTAACCTTCATATTTTTTAATGAAATTTTCCAAAAATAGGTAGAATATTATGACAATCTCTAAAAAAATTAGAATTTTTTAACAAAACATGAATTAAATATGAATTTTTATGTTTTTGGTGCTAGAAAAAATCATATCAAATTCATGCTTTGTTAAAAAAATCTTTTTTTTTTTGGAAAATATTGTCATAATTTTCTACTCATTTCTAGAAAATTTTATTAAAAAAATATGAAGGTTAGACATGAATTGACTAAAAAGCAGGGACTAATTTCATGGATGAAAATTACAGAGGGACCAAAAACCTAAGGAATATTTTAGGAGGACTAAAATCAAATGTTGGTATATTTAGGAGGAGCATTTACTTATTTAACCCTTCTATTCATTATTTATAAAAACATGTGAACAACTTTTCACACCCAACAATTATTTGTGTTAACCCTCAAATTTTCAGAAGAAAGAAGTCATGGTAAGTTGAAGTTCGACTCAACGGTAAGTAAAGTATAATCAATAATTATTTCTCCCAACATTTTATTCATAGAAAAAAATGAATTTGGTATAATTAAAAAAGTACACTTTTAAAAGAGTAAATAGACATATTAGTCTTTAAATTATAATAATCGGTCAACTTAGACTCAATATTTGCAAAATAACAATTTAATTCCTTAAATTGAAAAAATATAAACCACTTTAGTTTTCTTGACCAAAAAGAAAAATCACATTAGTTTTTTTCTCAAATCTTGCACCACTATTTCTATGTTTGCTTTGATGGACTAAGAGAATGTTTAAGTTATTGTGTATATAATTTTTTGGTGCTTAAAATATGAGAAACGAAATTTTGACCACATAATGATGTAGATTTTTAACCATATACATTAACTTTTCTACTATCTTTTTTTTTTTTATAATTTTCATAATAAAATATAAACAAAAGTAATAGTTAAAAAATTGATGAATTTTTAACTACATACATCAAATTCTCAACTATAATTTTTGTTTATATTTTATTTCAAAAAAGTAATATTTTTATGTTCTTAAAAGGTGGGTCCATATTAATTTGTTATGAATATTGGTGGTAAGTCATATTGTCTATTCTTTCATTGGTTTTAGTTAGTCTTTTGCATTTGTCCTAATGTTCAAACACAAAGCACTCAATGTAGTAGTTGTAGTATTTTGTTTTTAGAGTTTTGACTTCCCATCCCAAAGCCCCTCACCCTCCGAACAAAAAAACCCAACTTTGTCAAATGTTCTTCTTTTTCACAATCTTCAAGCTCTCATAATTTTCTTCTCTCATCCTTTAATCCTTTTACTTTTCAATTTTCTATTTTTACAATTTCTCTTGTTCAACACACACTCTTATTATGCCTTTCAGTAGTTGATGGGCCCTAAATTCCACTGAATTTTCATTCTTAGAATCAAAACACTATCTTTACCTCTTTCAGTGCTTACCCTTTCTTCCCAATTTCCTGCTGTATCGCATTTACGTATTTTTTTTTTTTTACCTTTTTTTTTTTAACTCAGAAGATAAGATTTAGGGCATTTGATTTTACTTCATTTTTTGGCAATTTTCAATTTGGAGTTTTTGTTTGATTCCCCACATGGGTTTTCTATATGAGAATTGATTCTCTAAAATTTCATGTTGGGTATGGTGTTTCAAGGATAAAGACTTGATTTTTAAGTTTTTTATTTTTTTTATTTACTGAATCATCGTAGCACAGGAAGATGGATAGAGTTCTTCAACCTCCTTTGGTAATTTGCTTTTACTCTTTTTTTGTTATACCATTTCATGTTTAGCTTTTAGGTCAATCAATGGTGCCAAGGTTTTATTTGACTTACTTTTATGTATGGTGATTTATTTGGAAAAGATTGGAATTCCTAATGTTTAGATCATCTGAGTTGGATGTTCATATATCTGTGTTACTGATCTAATTGTTGAGTTTCTCCTTGCTTAATGTGCTTAATATCTGTGTCAATTACTTTGAATCATTAGGATGCATGTTCCTTTAGGTTTCTGGGCTGTAATAGATGAGAAATACATACAATTAAATTTATTTTGTAATCAGAGTGTACGGATAGGGAATAGGGATAATATTTTGCTTAATCCTACTGCCGAATGCTCGGAAATTTGAGATGGTTTATGTTTAAGTGCAATGTTCATTCTGAGTTTTTGAGACTGTTAGACTTAAAACTAATGGATGAGTTGTCTTCTTACTGGTCATTTGTAAGGCTTAAGGTCTGTGTGCTATGCTATCATGTTGAGTATTTGCATGGACGTAATGCAGGTCTTGTGTAAATGCCTTTTCATATTGTGTTTCATATTGTGCACGTAGACACGCAGATCAATTTTCATCAAAATGTCACAAATCTGATTATAGTTTTCATTTCTCATGGTTTATCTATCAATGATGAGCTGATATGTGTGTATCTGAAGTTGAACTGGAATGACTGTCCTCATCAACTGATGTCCAATTTATTAGTGAACAAGATTCTCTATCTGCTGATTCTTTTAGTTTGTTTGTATGAGATACAGAGATAAAGATATCTCGTGTTTGAGTTGAGTTCATAAATCATAACTTCATTTGTTTGTGCAGGTTGATACTACTGCATGTTTATGTAGAGTAGATACAGGCCTGCGAACTGTTGCTGGAGCAAAGAAATATGTTCCTGGGACAAAGCTCTGTCTTCGGCCTGACATTAAACATTCCATCCACCCGACTAGAAACAAGCCAGCACGTGGTGACAGAAGCCGCAATCAATCGCCGTTACTTCCAGGTCTCCCTGATGATCTTGCTATTGCTTGTCTAATCCGAGTCCCACGGGTTGAACACCGTAAACTTCGGCTAGTCTGCAAAAGATGGTATAGGCTTTTGATTGGTAACTTTTTTTACTCTCTGCGCAAGAGTCTTAGACTTGCAGAAGAGTGGATATATGTCATTAAGAGAGACCGAGACGGGAAAATCTCATGGCATGCTTTTGATCCTGTATACCAACAATGGCAGCCCCTGCCTCCTGTTCCTAAGGAATATTCTGGAGCTCTTGGTTTTGGATGTGCTGTTTTAAATGGCTGTCATCTATACTTGTTTGGTGGGAAGGACCCACTAAAGGGGTCCATGAGACGTGTCATTTTTTATAGTACTAGAACAAATAAATGGCACCGTGCCCCAGACATGCTTCGTAGGCGGCACTTCTTTGGCTCCTGTGTTATAAACAATTGTCTGTATGTGGCTGGTGGGGAGAATGAAGGTGTGCATCGTTCCTTGAGATCAGCTGAAGTTTATGATCCCAACAAAAATCGATGGTCATTTATTTCAGATATGAGCACTGCAATGGTTCCTTTCATTGGAGTTGTCTATGATGGGAAGTGGTTCCTGAAGGGACTTGGGTCTCATCGACAAGTTCTGAGCGAGGTCTATCAGCCAGCAAATGATAGTTGGTGCCCTGTTCAAAATGGAATGATTTCTGGCTGGAGGAACCCTAGCACAACCCTTAATGGAAAGCTTTATGCTTTAGAGTGCAAGGATGGCTGCAAACTTAGGGTTTACGATGACGCTACTGATTCATGGAGCAAGCATATTGACAGCAAAATGCATTTGGGGAGCTCACGGGCCTTGGAGGCTGCTGCCCTCGTCCCCCTCAATGGGAAACTCTGTATTATCCGAAATAATATGAGCATTTCTCTGGTTGATGTTTCTAAACTTGAAGATTTGAAAGGATCTTCCGCTGAACAGTTATGGGAAACTATTGCAGGGAAAGGACAGCTCAAGACGTTGTTCACAAATCTGTTGTCTAGCCTTGCTGGTAGAAACCGACTCAAAACTCACATAGTTCACTGTCAGGTTCTTCAAGCTTAAAGGTTGTGTATAGTGCTGAAAGATTGATGAGGAATTTCGTCACGTGTTAAAAACATATCTCTGTATTATACATGTTTATGAAAAGGTGGGCCAAATCTTACCAGAACACGATAGTGCAGCTCAACGTCACGTTCCATCTCAAACCCTTACAGAAGAGGTGATATATAGATGACATGTTTATTAATCTTATAGCGCTACAGATATTGATACACAACTGTTGCATTTTGAAGATTTAGTAGGCTGGTTACCATGTCTCATGGTTTTTTAATTGCCTTTTGTTTTATGTTGCTGCAAACGATGTATAAAACAAGAAGACTTGGAGTCAGCTTGGTATTCTCATAAAATTGAGGGTGAAAAATTCAAGAACAGGTTTTGAATATAAATTTTCATGTGAAACTCATCTCTGAATTTTTCACCCTCATTTTCTGCAGTGACTACCGACTGTTTCATCAACTCTAAATATTTATAAGTCTTGCATTGCAGATTCTTATACGTGTACAAGTTGTTTAGCTTTATGTTTTGTCCTGTATGATCAAACACTAGTCTGTTTGAAAGTGATCAAGTCTAAAACTGAACTGTGTTGGGCAAAAACCAGTGAATCAAGATATATATTTTCTTGCCAAAAGTGAAAGCTGTTTTCAACTTGAGGCTGAACAAAGTATAGGTTGATTGGTATTTAATTTCAATTTCAACACATTTAGATGTTTGTTGATCTCTTCTTTGTGAGTGAATGACTTTTTTTTAGTGATGTTTAAGTGGGTGTCTTCAGCCGTTAGATGTGCAAAACAATGTATTAGGTTAGGTTAGGTGCTTAATGCCTCAGCTGAATTTGTCTCAATTTGGAATTATTAGGAGCGACGCGACTCTGAAATGATTTTGAGATAAAAAATATGGCACTCAATTTGGTTCCTGAAATAAAATAATGCAGTCTCACTGCAATTTTTAGTTTTATTTTAGATAACTCAATATTTGTCTAAAAACTGGTTTTTTGTGCTGACTTTTTTTGTACCTCAATATTTGATTTTTTTTTTTTTGTGTTGACTTGTAGGCTTGTTTTCAACATGGCTGTCTAGCGTGTATTCATATTGAATATGTGTTATTGCAATTATTTTTAGGAACAATTTGGTATCTGACAATAATTTTAAAAGGATAATATGGTCCTTGACAGAAAGTAATTCATTTCTTTACCAACCGTTTTCACTTTTGTCTTTTTCCATTGAAGACCTAACATAGTTTCTCATATTGTAGCTGCCTCAGAATGCCTCAAAGTTTGATGACTTTTCTCCCATTTTGTTTTCAATATTGTCTTAATTTTTTATATCTATCTTATCTTATTGTCTCAAATTTGTTGTCTTAGTCTTATGACCTCCCTCCATTTATTTGTGATGACTTTTTTCTCTGTTTCCTTTTGTTGTTTTTCCTTTTTTTTAAATTGCTTAAGTTTCATATTTGGTTATTGTCCAACATTCTATTAAGCAGTGCATGTTTGGTTTCACTTTCAGAGATGCCAAAATTAATTCTAGAGGTGTATAATGATTTTGATATGTTTTGATTTTTTTCAGCAGAATTGGTTGTCTCCATAATTAATAAATTGAAGCTAGGATTTGTACCTTTTGAATCCAAATGCGATTTAGTTATTGTTTAACTCACTTTTATATTATATATTCAAACATCTATTTTACTTTTACATTTAAACTCATTTTTTGCTAAAAATAATTTTATAATTTTTTATCATGTCAGAAACATATACATGTTATCGTTATTGTCATGCACTTCATAATGCTTTTGATGGAAGAATGAACAAAAATTGACCAATGGTTAAAAAAAAGTAAACATTGTAATATGCAATCAGCCATACTAGGCGAATCAATTCACAAGCTACCACGAAAAACTACTTTGTTAGGAGGTTGTGGTATAGATTTTTTTTAGAAACAGCTAAATTTATTCACGTCCAGC
Organism: Medicago arabica; assembly: GCA_946800305.1. Lineage (NCBI taxonomy): Eukaryota > Viridiplantae > Streptophyta > Magnoliopsida > Fabales > Fabaceae > Medicago > Medicago arabica. Next base: position 52,661,980 of record OX326968.1, read on the forward strand.
CGAGCGAATGCAAGAAGCACAAACAAAACTCGCGGACAACAACAAAAAGGAATACAAGGGAACTGATATAGCAGAATCCCATACCCACCAGAAAACAACAAAAACCAGTAAAAAAACAGCAAAACCGAAACCCTACAAGTCCAGAAACGCTGGCAACAGCAACAGCAAACTACATGGCAGTAAAAACAGAAAAACAGTGAGGCTGCCATATGCACACCTGCTGCAAAAACGCAGCAAAACCACAGCATACCCCAGCCTCACAACCGTCCTAACAGCCCTGCTACACACCACACCATTTCGTTACCGCACAAGGCACGCCTTTGGATTCCAACACCACTCATAATACAAACACGCTGGCGTCTTCAACTGACTTAAGGACCATCTCCACGACAGCACCTTCACCGCCTCCACCACCTTATCCGCACCACAGTTTGCATTGTTAAATATTCGATCATTACGCACCCTCCAATACTCCACACAACAGCATGCCAAATCAACCGCAAACCTTTGCGTATTTTATTATTAACCACCGCCTCATTCCAACTTTCCCACAACAAGAAAACATTATGAGGGATCTCCAAAACAAACTCCAGCCACCTGCACACACCTCTCCAAACATCCCTCGCAAAGACACGATGAATGAACAGATGATTCGACGTTTCTGGATTTCCTTCGCATAAAACACAACTCACTGACATCTCTGGTGGTGAAACATGCCGATGCCATAAATTCACTCTCGTCAGAATTCTATTATGAAGCAATTTTCATGAAAAAGCTATCACTTTGGATGGAGCCGGACTTCTCCAAATATGTGTAAATACCCCTCCAAACATGGTTGTGGTATAGATTACTAAGATGTGTTTGGTTGGAGGGGAATGAGTAGCGAGAGATCAATTTACATTTGAGTTGTTTAGATCAATTATATGTCTTAGTACACACTTGAATTATAGGACTACTATTTACACATGTGCTTTTGCATGGGAGATAATTATTTTTAGAGAGTAATCATACCCATGACTTCGTTTCGATCAAATACACACTCTAACACTTGATGTACAACGTCTAGTAGTGGCACCAACCTTTAGTTGAAAGGGGAAGTCAGATACAAACTCAAACACTTTATGTACAACGTTCAATAGTGGCACCAACCTTTGGTCAAAAGAAGATAGTTGCAAAGACTTTAAACATTGGACATCATGTACTTAAGAAGATAATGAAAACTTTATCTAAGATCCTTCCTTGGAACACATCATGTTTTGCGAATTAGATATGGTGGGTGGTGCTGGACTTGGAAAATATTGATAACCTGTAGATATCAGAGTATAGTTAGGGTGAGATGAGATACTCTGGTTATAGTGGATTAAGTCCTTTTTAAAGTGAAGGCAAAGTCACTCTGAATAAGATAAAGTGGACTGGCTAATTAGGTTGATGTTGAACTAGGATAAACATACAATTCCTCTCTCCCTTTCCCTCCCTCTCTCCCTCTCTCTCTATTTTTTATTTCATTTATATTTCAAGTTAATTTATGGTTTAATTTAGCTTTGTTATTCTTGTCTCAAATGAAGTTAAATTTTTTGATAGAACATATGTTTATTTAATCAACGTTTTTTTTAATCATAAACATAATTCAACCCTAATTGTGTTTCCTTCATCATCAAAATGTCCTCCCATTTATGAGCGAGAGGAGCACCATCAGTACCCAATGTGCATAAAACCTTTCATCCTTAAGCAAAAATTTTCCCTAAAAATATAATAAAAAAGGTATTTTCTTACTGCCAATGAAAATTAGAAAATATAAAAATATAAATATAAACGGGATGAAAGGTTTTAGGTACGTTGGGCACTGAAGGTTCTAATCTCACTCATAAACAGGAGGAAATTTTGAAAGTGGAAACACAATAGGGGTTGAATTGTGTTTATAATTCAAAAAAATCGTTGATTATCCATTGCAATTTAAAATCTTTTCATCAAGAACTTTTCTTTAAAGATTCAAATAAGTGCATGTCCTATGGAAAGATTAAACTTCATTTGAGACAAGGATAACAAATCTAAATTAAACCATAAACAACTTGAAATATAAATGAAATAAAATAAAATAATATATATATATATATATATATATATAGAGAGAGAGAGAGGGGGGACATGACAATCTATACTAGTTCCTCTCACAAACCGAGAGTTTCCAGTAGATTTTCATTATAGTCACTAAGATTACAGATGCTCAAGCACAAAAGCAAAAGACTTGTATTGCTCAACCACACAAGAAACAAACTTCCTCTGATGAATCACAACTGAAAGAGATTCTTACAATCTAACTTAGTTAAATAAAAGATTGTTTAGTTTTACACTTGATATACAATCAGAGATGTAATACAATTAAGTTTAGGTTTGACTCTAAAACTTAATAGTTTCTAAGATATGAAAATTTATAAGAAATTCTCTAAGTGTTTGTGCGCTTTTGATTTTGACAATGTAAGGGCACTTGTAAAAATTCAGAGAGTTGTGTTTATTCTTCATGTCTTCGGCTCCTTGTATAGAGGAAAATATGAGAGACGTTGGAGATGTTGACACATAAATTTGAGTCCTCAAGAAGCTTAATCATAGACGTTAGAATGTTTTTTGGTTTCGTTAATGTCGTTGAAAGGTCATTTAAAATTACTTTGCAACAATTGGAATTGTCTGTTTCATTCTCTTTGTCTTTGAAGTTCGTTGTTTGTTTCCTGCATGTGGTCAAAAGAAGACAAACGGTACCACCAGAGTCTGATAACGATCTTCCATCTGAAGACGACAAAACCAATCAGAAGATTCTGAAGCTGACACGACCTTTAGAGTCTGATAGTCTTTAGAAGCTTCACTTCGTCAAAGTTTTTTGACCTTAGGAGTTTGGACATCTTCAGAGTTACTTCTTGGTCTTCAGCTTCTCATTGTATCTAATGCTTTTAAATGTGCTCATAAACTTGTTCTTCTATAACAAAAACTTGATTTATCAGTACAAATTTTAATATTATGGTCATGCACACTTGAACACGCATCAAATTATTCTTTTATAGTACATTGTTATCATAGGTATTGTACAAAACTCATTTTAGTTCAACATTTTATTAATATTTTTGAAAGGTCTAACGCAACCGACAATATCAAGATTATTATTCTCCCTTCAAATCAAACTAGTAAAAAATTAACTTTCTCTTGAAAATTAAGACATAGCAGTATGTGAGCTTTCCTATGGTTGCAACTCCATTTACAAACCAAAAGAATTTGAAATATGCTAGAGTACATGGATGAGCGTTCCTAAAGAAGAAAAAGAAAGTAGAGATGGTTGGAATAGAATGAATGTGGAAGAATTGTTTGCCTTGGTTGGGTTTTCCGAAACAAGAGAAAAAGAAAGAAACATTATAAAACTAGTGTGTATACCCGGCACGGGAAAAATTGTTTTTTAATTAAATTAAAAATTAAAAATGAAACATTCTATGTTTATATCTTAAATTATGTTAAATTTGACGCAGAGATTTTAAAGAATAATATAAATAGGAAGAAAACAACACATAAAAATAAGAAATTTTAAACATGAAGATGTGGAAATATATCGTCTAATGTCATCCTTTCAAAGCAAATGGTTTTACATAGATTTGAACTTAAATTCGTACTATATGAAAATTAATATATTTAATATATTTAATGACACCTTTACATGTTAAAAACAAACACAACTGACACAATCAACTTTCAATTGGTTTATTTATTAAAAATAAAAAAATCAATTGGTCTCTTGTTTGTCCATTTCAAAATTAGCTACAAAATAAAAAGTTCAATTGTACTTTTTATACAAAACAGTGAAACAGATAATGGCGGCAACAAAATCCTAAAATCTTTATTGTTGAAAAATGCAGAAAAAATATATATTCTAGAGGCATGCATCGTCCGGTATCTCAAGCCTTAGATACAACATCCCAATGCTTATGAACTAAGCCGAATTAACATTAAAAATGAACACAATAAGCTTTATTCAGCGAACACATCATAAGGGAAAAGGACATCAATCCCTTTCAATCTTTATAATTTTCTTGACAGGGTAAATCCTTCATGAACGCCAACTTCTCCATAAAAAACTCATTTAAAAGCAACTGTTATAGTTCCTTTACCAAAACATCCTAAAATATAACTAAACAATCTGAAAAGAAATACATTTTTATTTAGCAAGAGAACAGTTTTCTAATACAAAACTAAAAAATAAATTAGAAAATACAAATGTGAGTTTTTCTATTGGTAATCATCGTTAAGAGGCAAATAATTTATGTTATAAAAAGATGTTCATTCAATACAAAAATAATAATAGAATTAAAGCAGTAATGATGCATTATACTGTGAAATACACTAACATATACAATACACAATAAATCATACTAACAAATGCATTATAAAACTATTATACTATGAAAAAAAATAGTTAAAAATATGTACCTAGAGGCCATCATCAAAGAGCATACTCAGCTGCATATAAATCTCATAAAAGTTGTGACCTTCCTATAAATTAAATGAGGGCCACCAAGAATCTCCATATATATATATAATATATATATATATATATATATATATATATATAAATCAGTCCTACCTTATTTTCAGTTTGTACTGCCTCAAGCATAACAATTGTTTCATCATTGGAGATGTGATGAATGGTAGTCTAGTTTATAGCCAATCTCCTAGTATATTTAAAAATAAGTTATGAGTTGGCGATACTACGAGGCTTTGGTGGAACCAAACATTTAACATTTCTTCGTAAATGTCGAGAAACATGTCAAATGGCATAAGTAACAATTTTAAATTAATAGACTAAACCTTTTTAGCAGCTATGGTTGAGTGGTTTGAAAATAGATATGAGTATTCTAGCTTCGGAAAAAAGATATATAGTTGGGTAAAATTCACATAGAGCATGGTGAAAAATAGAAAAAAGATATAAACTTGATTGAGTTTGGAAGCAACCCAAATGAATTACTATGAATTTGAAAAGCAAGAATTGAGTTTGAAATTGGAGTTGATTTAAGAAAGAAATATGGGTTTCAAATTCGTATCGGTACGAACAAAAAATGAAGAGGTGCCTCAATATTAGCGTGTTATGTTTTGTTTTCCTAGTAAAGTGACACGTTTTCAATTTTTTTTATTATTAAGTGAAACTTTCAACACACGTGTTTCAAAATATGACTTTTCCATTTTTTCAAAAACACAATTAAAATTTTAAAATTAAAAAATAAACTAAATAAAAGCCAATTATGAAAACCTTGTCAGGAATAGAAAATTTAAAAGAAGAAAGCTACTATATTGTTTAATGAGAAATGGCAAACTTGGCAATGAACTAACCTTTCTTTATTATATTATATTTATTTAATGATGGAGACGAAAATAGAATGGCCGCATATAGTAGCGAATATTAAAGCAAGTGTGATCCACGCGTTTGTTATGAATCCACTTTTCACACACACACACCTTCCTATGCAAATGCAAATGCAACATTAAATTTCTATTCCTTCTCAATCCCTGCAAATACCCTACCACCACTCTACTCATCAGCTTTTCACCGAACCTATACTCGCCACGTGTCTTATTTGGTCCCACACTTGAAAATGATATTTCACGTGACCAACATCAACACAGCACGATCAATACCTTTCCCCTTTCCCATTGAACCGGAGAGAGAGAGAGGAGGAAGCTTGTAAGTTTGTATTAATAACTACTCTAATTAATTAATCTATGCACTTTCTTGATCTCACGCGTCATTTTCATTTCCAACATCACTCACTCACTGATTTACATTTTACACACTCTTCATCTTCCACTCTTCTACTTCATCACATTTACATGTCATTCTCTTCTTCTTAACATTTTCTAACCTAAAACCAAAACTGTTTATTCACTATGGCAGCAACATGGCCTGATTCAATTACTCAAAAACAAAATCGTCCATCTCAACAGCTTTATGTTCCACAATTCCGTTCAAACCCAAACAACAACAACATTCATCCTTCACCTTATTACAACAACAACAACAACAACAATCGAACCCATTTTCCATCCAACGATTCACCTCACTACAACACTTTCAATCGCTCCACTCCTAGACCACCACGTGGCAGAGGCGGTTACGGTTTTGGTAATGGTTATGCTCCGCCACGTCATTCCTCTCGTCCTGAAAAATATCAACCACACTACTACGATCCTTCTCAAAATCGGTCGCCGTTTGAAACAAACGGTGAAAATGTTAAAAACGGCGTCGTTGCGAATTTTGAAGCGTATGAATCGATACCGGTGGAAGCGACGGGGGAGAATGTTCCACCGCCGGTGAATCTATTTGCGGAAACGGAGCTTCATGAAGATTTGAAGAATAATATTGAGAGATGTAAGTATCTGAAACCTACTCCGGTTCAACGTTACGCGATCCCCATTGCTGTTGCTGGTAGAGACCTTATGGCTTGTGCTCAGACTGGCTCTGGTAAAACGGCGGCGTTTTGTTTTCCGATCATATCTGAGATCATGAAAAAACGTTTAGCTTCTGGTTTGTTGCCACGTGGCGCTGCTACTGGTGGTTCCGATGTTGGTTTCCCCACAGCACTCATCTTGTCTCCAACTAGGGAGTTGTCTTGCCAGGTTTATTGTCTTTTTAAATTTAGTTGGTGTTTTATTATTATGTCATTTTCTTACACTAGCAGTGTTAGTGTTGGTGTCCTTGTCCGTGTCTCGGTTGGTGTTTCGTAGGTGTTTAGTTCAAAATTGCTTAAATCTAATTTGTCTTATATTTTTTTAATTATGTTTTTAAAATGAAATTGCTAGATACATGCTGAGGCGTGTAAGTTTGCACACCAAACAGGAGTGAAAATTGCGGTTGTTTATGGGGGGGCTCCTATTGGACAACAGGTTTGTGTTCTGTTTTTTGTTTGTTTGCTGGTTTGTGTTTTGATAGTGTTGTTGATTGTGATTTATTGTTTCTATGTCTAACCAGTTGAGGATTTTGGAGAGGGGTGTTGATATTTTGGTTGCAACTCCGGGGCGTTTGGTGGATTTGATTGAAAGGGAAAAGGTTTCTTTGAAGAAGATTAAGCATCTTGCGTTGGATGAGGCTGATCGGATGCTGGACATGGGTTTTGAGCATCAGATACGTAATATTGTTCAGCAGATGCATATGCCTCCTCCTGGTGATAGACAGACATTGCTTTTTAGTGCTACATTTCCTGATAATATACAGGTAGGTTGCCCTTGTGTTTTTGTGTTTGCTAGTTGCTACTATTTCATTTGTAATAATGTTTTAAATGCTTCAAAAATTGTTTATGTATATAGTACAATGCCTAGTTGATGTCTTGTGGTGTAGTATTCAATTTGTTAGCTAGTTGTATAATGGTAATGATTTCATTGTACGTTGCTTACTGCAGAAGCTTGCATATGATTTTTTATCAAACTATGTGTTCCTGGCTGTTGGAAGGGTTGGTTCAAGCACTGAACTGATTGTACAGAAGATTGAATCTGTACAGGATATGGAGAAAAGAAATCGTCTTGTGGATCTTCTCCGGCATAATGTAATCAATGGGAAGGTAAAAGCTCAATTTTTAGAATGTTGATGCGTATAACTAAAATTATTGTAGCTAGTATACCAGCTGTTTTTGAAGTACCATGTGTTTGATAATTTGTTTTTTAATGCAATGCAGCTTGCCTTAACTCTTGTATTTGTTGAAACAAAGAAAGGAGCAGATGCTTTAGAAAACTGGTTGTGCAGATGTAACTTTCCAGCTATTGCTATACATGGTGACAAGGTTCAAATGGTTAGTACTTTGTATCTTTTGCTTTAATTCTTCCATATTCTTTAAGTGTATTCATTGTGATCCATCTGTCTGTTTGTTGTATTAGCTACTGTTGCAGCGGCTTAGGCTATATTTGTTATGCTGTTTGTGGTCCCTTATTCATGTTATGCTGTATTAGCTACTGTTGCAGTAAATTAGGCATTATTTATTATGGTATTTGTGGTCCCTCGTCCATTCATATGCAATATTTTGATGATACAATCTAAAATTTAGTGTTTTGGTGTCGATATTTACTTCTTATTATTGCACCACTAAGATGGATTTAAACTTTTCTGAAATATTAATGACATCTTTTTTATGATTGCACCACTGAGATTAATTTCAACTTTACTGAATATAAAGTTGTTTGTGATATTTCATGAACATACATTGTTTTATTTATTGGTGCATTGTATTTTTAGGAGCGGGAACGAGCCTTGAGATCTTTTAAATGTGGTCTTACTCCTATAATGGTTGCAACTGATGTTGCTTCTCGAGGATTGGATATCCCTCACGTGGCTCATGTTATTAACTTTGACTTGCCAAGAGATATAGATGACTATGTGCATAGAATTGGTAGGACAGGCCGTGCTGGTCAATCTGGTTTAGCAACAGCTTTCTTTAGCACCAAGAACATGCCTATGGCAAAGTCTCTTGTTGGTCTTTTACAGGAAGCAAAACAAGAAGTACCTGCATGGCTTGTCCAATATTCCGAGTGTTCAGCACCAGGTGGACGCAGCAGCGTTGGATCTCAACGGTCACCCTGGAGAGGCAATTATGGAGGCCGCGATTTTCGGAATGCTACGGAACCTGGAATGGTGGAGAATTATAACAACTACAACAGCAATTATGGTGATAATGGATTCCACAATGTTCCTGAACTGGTGCAGAATTACAACTACAATGACACCTACAACAATGGAGACCAGGCTGCCAATTCATATATTGATGCCTCTTTAGATGTTACAAACTCTAACAACGATTGCTCTTTTGATAACACTAATACAGTGGTTGCCGGTGGTTACAATTACACTGATGCTGGCTTATTAGAAGGTAGTGATGGTACAAATGGGCCATGCGGTTATGCATCTATTGTGCCCACTGGATGGGATTAACTAGGCTAATATCTCGCTCATTGCATCCTTTTTGCTTATTGATTTTGATGGATATGGAAACCTTATATACAGTGATGCTGAAGAGAAAACAGCTTGCCCCCTAACTATAAGATAGTTTGGAATTTGCAGCCCATTGCGGTATTGAATATTTTTTGGCCTGAGTCTCTTGATTTTTTGGTACTATAATGCAATGGGTGAGCTCATATTGTGGATAGATCATTTGCTTTTTTGAATTACAAGTAATATGAAATATGATCTATATTTGTGGATTGGACCATTTATGGTTTGGAGTGTTTTGCTTTAGTGGCACTACCATTGATATCTTGATCTTTTATGGTCCTAGCTGTTATATGAACTCTTCTATATGCCATTCCTATCAGTAGCTGATATAAATTGGCAAGTTTTTTTTGTGCTTTTTGTTAAGTTATTTTTATTTGCAGGTTTGATGTTTTGCCAAAATGAAATTTTTTATATATATTAAATACAAAATGCGTACTGTATATTTGAAAAATATGCTAAGTCACGTGGCAAAGTCGTCCGTACAATAGATAGGTAGGAAAGATTTGAACGGAAAGTTGCAGAAGAAATATATATTTTATATGAAATGCAACTTTTTTCTGTACCACAATATGGGACACATTTGTTTTCATCTATAGAGGTCTCACGTCACATAATCTTGTAACAGATCTAGCACTATTGCAAGTTTGTATAATGGAACTCAGTGTACTAGTAGCACCCTGGTCGAAACTGGAAAATATTCAAGGTAAAGCAATATGCGCAGAGCCTAAAATTAGAATGCCGTATCTGTATTCTCTTCCTCAGCAAAAAAAATAAATTGTATCCTTTGGAAAGAATGTACAGAACTCCACTAGGAGCTACTAATTTTCTTCATTTTCAACAAGTAACCTCTTGCAAGCTTCGTAATACATGAAAGAAATCCCAGCAGCAGGAACTAATTTTAAGCAGTTTGGTCCTAAGCCTCTATACAACCCTGCAAGCCCTTCCTTTTCAAGTATACTCATGAGGGCTTGAAGCATGTTGTTGTGTTGTCTTCCATTTAGAGCCCCAACTTGCATATGCTTACGAGCCACCTCAAGTGGGAATGTTGCACTGCAGAAAATGCTCCAGCAGCTTATCCTAATAGTAGAGTCATCACATTCCCAACTTCCTCTTTATTAAAAGCTTTCTTGTAAGCTTTTCTAAGTGTATCATAAGCTAGATAATTTGTTGCAGCATAAGGGATTACGCCGATTAAACTCGATGTCAGTCCTCTGTACAACTCTGCCGGACCTTCTTCACTAACAATTCTAAAAAATGCATCTACAAAGTTCTTGTACACACCTATCTACAATTAAGCATAAACTCACATCAGTAGAGGGAGTATCAATGCATACAGTTGCATATGAGATCTTTATCTATGAGTGAATACCTGAACAGTGAGACGAGTCTTGAGTAGCTCTAGAGGGTATGTGTATAGCGTAGAACTAACTCCAGCTACAGCCCCTGCAATCGATGAGGCGGGAATTGGAATTGTTGGCTGCTCTCCAGGTTTAGGTGACAATTGTTTTTCGACAGTATCATACGCAAATAACTACATGTCAATAACATGTGATCACAGTGTCAATATCTTTAACTCATGCCAAAAGTTACATATTTGTTAGTTATAATGATACGACGATACATGTGATTTTAGAAATAGTTACGATTAAAGTCAAACATTTTTAATGATTTGACGATTACAATTGATTGTGTATAATAATTTTACACTCACAATGGGCATGAATTAAACTAACCTGATATAAACTTGCAAAAACTCAAATGATATCTTCTAATCTAAGATTACAATACATACATAAATTATTGTACTCACCTCAATAGCCTTGCTTGGCGCAACTCAGATGATATTCACCAAATTTCCCCTGAACAATCCCTTCCATCCATCAACCTCCATAATAGATTGAAACACTTCATGAGTTGTATTATGTCCACAACTACCCACCATCAAATGTGTCTTTATGGTCTCCAACGGTGCCACAACTGTTCTTGACACTGCACCAGCAATTGCCCCACTTATCAATCTTCTCAGTGATGGATTCCTAATCTTGAATTTCATGCTAAACCCCTTCAAATTTCTTCCTTTCATCATACCAAGGCTTTCCTGAACAACTTTCAATGCCGGACCATTAAGTAATCCTTGAAAACATGGAGTTTGAAAAGTGGGTTCAGGTATTAAAGCATATTTCATTGAAGAGATAAGTATTGGATGTTTTGTGGTACTATCTCTTGCAGTAATAAGAGTTGGAGGAATTGGTGAAGCCGCAAATCCAAATCCAGCTTGACCAATGCTTGCAAACAAGGTAGTTGGATGAAGATTAGTCCCATAATCAAACTTTATTCCAGAATTGCATATTACTATGTCTCTATAACTAGATTCAGTAGCCATTGATCCTAAGCTCCAACACAAGTTATTTTCATTTCAAGTTTTTAGTAATGCATGTATGGAATAGTTCAACCTTAAAAGGGTAAAGATATTTTGGGACAAATGTAGAATAAGAAAGAATATGCTCTGTCCAACATAGGAGAAGCTGGAAAAAAAACGAATGGTTCAAAGAGAGACATGAAAATCAAACCAAAATGGATATCGAAACGTGGAATATATAAAAGAGAAGTTGAAAATATTCATTGGATAGGGGGGAGGTATATCCTCATGTGGAGAGAAATAGAGGGTGTGTGTAGTTTTCAATGCTATCTTAACTTGTCTGAGTCAGAGGGGGGAGCCAAAGCAATTTAGTTATTTTAAATTTTACATGTGGATTATTATTTATCAAGTTTATTGTTGGCTACAAAATTTGGATCAATTTGAGGTTAAAGCAGACACTTATGAGTCACATAAAAAGTTTTTATTATGTTCACAACAAAAGTTTATTTTAGGACAACGGAACAAATCATAAATCTCATTATTTTACCTTCTTTTTCACATTTAGAGCATTTAATTATGTTAAATTATATTTAAGGTCTTGACATTTTTCCTTGATAACCATCATGAAATGTTAAGATTTAATCATGCATGATCAAGTTGTTTGCCTAAGCCACTTTTAAAGACAAGGAGGTTAATTTGTTTGATTATGTAAATAGAGTTGGGATCTCCATTTAATAAAATCCTAACTCATGTAAATATGTCCGTATTACGAGAGTTGAGATTCTCTCCTAGTTTTCAAAGGTTGTACACATACCTTGATTGTTTTTTTTTTTAAGGAACACATGCCTTGATTGTTGTAGATAACTTCAAAAAATGTATACCGATTATAAAATTCAATGGATGCTTTCTATATGGTTATTACCGGGGAAGAGTATGCAACAATGAGCAAATACTCCATTGACCATATGCTTAAAAATACTCTAACGACCGATTATATACATTCCTCGCCTAAAAATTGGACCTTCAGTCAACAAAAAGAAAAGACCATTAGTACACGATAATTTGCAATTTTTCCAACTCGAAGAATATTCTTAGATGGAAAATTTACACACTATTAAGGGTCTCTTTGGTGATGAGTAAAATCGCAAGTGCACGGTTTTACCGAAGTAGTAAAAATAGAGTATCGTTCGAACAAAAAGTTGTTCAATTTAATTAACTTTTAGAAGAAAGTTCAGTTGAAAAATGTTGGATTTTTAACGGAAGAAAATAATAATAAAAAGTGTCTTGGGATTATTGGTTCATCTGATTATTGGTTCATCTTAATGACAAGTCCTTCACAAACAAACCCTAAACCGGTAATTTTATATTGGACCCATTGAGTGTGTTCCTCTAGCAATCACGTCTATTCTCATGGTTGATTGCTATTAGAATCCTTGAAGAACGAAACTTTATGTGTCTCAAGGTATCCTTGAAGAACAAACTTTATCTGTCTCAAGGTTTGCTAGACTATTCTCATGTTTCGCAACCCTTGTCTAATTTCACTTGTTCTAATATCAAAGCTCCGTCTTCGCTTTACGAATTGATATTTGTGATGATGAATTAACAAATACTAACCCTCCGCGTTCGCTTTATGAGTTTGATATTTGTTAATTCATTATAAAAACGGTGAAATTAGATTAGAAAGTAGATTTATATAAAATTAGGGTTCAAGGCTTGGTTTGATTAGAATTATGTCATTAAGACTTGTCCAACAATCCCAAGACAAGAAGAATATACTCACTCGCGTTCATTGTAGACATAGAAGAGAAGAAGAAAAAGAGGAAGAACATAAAAGTAAATAACAATAAAATAAAGGTGAACTTTTATTCCAAGAACAAAAGATGGTTTTACAAACTATATGGCTGCTTTATTTATAGTCTAACATTGACTTGAGCCCCAAGAATAAATCACTAAAGTGTTGCACAAGAAACCATGGGCTCTAGGTCATAAATACTAAAATAGGCAGCTTGTCGGAGAAACAAAAGCAGCAAAAGGACCATAGGGGACGCGCCTCTTGTCATATTATTGCACAAGATTTTCAAATTCTTTGCACATGATATTTTTGTACGAGGTATTCATATTTTTGACATGAATCCTTGTTTTTGTATGAGATCTTCATATTTTTGGCACGAATCAGCTCCAATTATCCTTTCTTTTGCTCCAAGACTCCATCTTTCAAATATTTGTTCCTAAAATAAAATAACTTGCAATTAAAGTAAAATAGTTCTAAAAAAGAAATAATATTAAATAAAACAAAATCAAATATAAATAAAACAGACTCAAATATTACATTAAAAACACTAATTATTGACTCATCAGTTGGTTCGAGAGTTTTGGAAGGGGAGGGGAGGAAAGATTTTTAATTTGACGTGTTTGGTTCAATTTTTAGAAAGGGATGAGATGGAAGAGGATAAGAGCAAATTTTATTACACTGCCAAAATTGTCCTTAGATTAATTTAAAATCTTAATATTATCCTCGCAACAACATTTACTATTATTAGGATATATTATCCTTGAAACAACTTTTTTCATCATCGTCATTTAAAATCTTAATATTATCCTTGTAACAACATTTATTATTATTATTATTAGGATATATTATCCTTGAAACAACTTTTCTCATCATCATCATCATCGTTAGGTTATAGGTTGTATTATCTTGTAACAAATTTTATTCTTATCAGGTCATATATATGTTTTTAACAAGCTATTATTAGGCTATGTTATCCTTTAACAACTTTTATTCTATATTATTTATTATTACTTGTAACAACCCTATTACTAATTCATTATTCCATCGTTTACATCGTGTTGTTATCGATTGCATCGTTAGTGTTTCATTACTTTATTATTCTTATTTAATTAAGTTTAAGGGTAAAATGATAAAATAATTTTAAAATCCCTCTCCTCCCCTTGTGAACCAAACACATTTTTAATTAAAACATCTTCCCTCCTCTACGTTGAAATTCCTCCCCTTCCCTTCTAATTCTTGAACCAAACGGACCCTAAAGAGTTATAAGTAGGGTCAACTATTGTCCCCTTACATTATTTTATAAACTAATTTTTATCACTCAACAACCATTTAAAAAAATAAAAGAAACACAATTTATGAAATTGATACACATATGAAAATGATCAAAATTAGAGACCATGTCATTGTAAGAATATCAAAATCATAGAATTATAAAAATTGTTGATCTGCATAAAAATATAAAGTAAGATAGAATAAGAGAACCTTAAAATCACATATTGTTTCTAAAGACAATTTTCAAAATATCGAGTATGAATTTTCATACTGGATATTTTGTTTTCAAACGTCATAAGTTTTCAATTTTTTAAACTGTTTAATATCAATTTTCAGTCCAAATGTTTAGAAAAACAAAACTTTTGGAACAACTTACTATTTCTTTTCATATCTTTGGTCATGTGGTTTTTAGTTGAAACAATTTGATTTAATTTGTACCGAAGAGCGTTTAGATAGATTGGTCTCTTCTAGTTTAACCAAGGTCTTGAGTTCGAATCCAGCTTTTGGCATGCAAGAGTGTTAAAACTCTTAGGGAGAACTTACCGTTCGTTTGAGTTCCACAATACTTGACGGATTAGTCTTTACAGTTGCGCGCGGAGGATACCATGTTTATACCCACACAAAAAAAATTGTTAACATACCGGGAAGTAGGAGTATAAATGAGGGGGTGTACTATATACTAGGTTTATTTGAATGAGATGAGATTGGGCTTCCGGTTTATATCCATGAATATTAATATAATGAACCAAATTATATATATAAAGTCTTCGTTTCTTATAATAACGGCTTCGAAGACTCTGTAACCATAAACCCTAGCCGCTTCTCTTCTTTTCGTTCAATCTTCAATTCTCAATTAACAATGGTACCATTTAATTTCTTGTTTTTATTTTCCTATGTTTAACTCTTAATATGATTCAAGGTTAATTGATTACTGATTAATACTTGTTTTTTTGTATACGATGAAAAATTTGCAGACAGGAGAAGCAGTTAACCCTAAGGCATACCCTTTGGCTGATGCTCAGCTAACAATCACTATAATGGATCTTGTTCAACAAGCTGCTAACTATAAGCAACTCAAAAAGGGTGCTAATGAAGGTAACCCTAATTTTTTATTCATTTTTGTTTAATGTCTTTTTTGTCCTTTGATTATTGATTGAGTTTTTGTTTTTGTTTTTGTTGCAGCTACTAAGACATTGAACAGGGGTATTTCTGAGTTTGTTGTTATGGCTGCTGATGCTGAACCTCTTGAAATTCTTCTCCATCTTCCGTTACTTGCTGAGGACAAGGTATATCAGGGATTTCATTTCTATAATGTATAATCTTCATACAATGAAATGGCTAGCTTTGTAGACTAAGGGTGCTTCTAAAAAAAAGATTTTTGGTTTGATTAATATGATAAAAATAATATTTGCTCTTGGCAGTGAGTTTTGATGTGCTTCATTTGTGAATATATATGTTTTATATGTTATGCTACACTATTTTGTAATTCACATATACTGAAAGTGAACGCTCAGCACCATATGCTCGATCATTTGTATCCATACAAACATTTTTTATATGCTAGTTTGTTTGATATGTCGAGGCTCTGATATTTAGTACTTATTCACTACCTATCTTTCCCCTGAATGTTGTTAACTCTCAATGTGTCTGTTTTAACTCATTCATAAATGAAATCTAAGTGTGATAAACCATGTCTAAAAGTAATATTACTCTGAACTGTCTCGTTATCAGTAAAATTTATGTCTACTAATCTTTCTCGCGTATGTTGCAATTTGTAAAACATCATGTATTTTGTCTTAGCCATTTAAGCTGAATCATTTTATTTCAATTTTGTTCTCGTTTTTGTCTATCAGCAATGTATAGATTATTAATCATATGCACTATCTGTTTGAAAATTTTAGAATGTTCCCTATGTGTTTGTCACATCAAAACAAGCACTTGGGCGTGCTTGTGGTGTCACCCGACCAGTGATTGCTTGTTCTGTGACAACTAATGAAGGGAGTCAATTGAAGTCTCAGATTCAGCAACTCAAGGTATGCATTATGCTTCATTTTCATTATTTACTGTAATTGTTGTATGTTACATCAATTGAAAATGAATTCTGAATATTTGGTTGGTATGCAGGATGCTATTGAGAAGCTGCTAATCTGAAAACTTCATTATCCGTATGATGGTATGATGGGCTTCTTGAGTTGTGCTGAAAGCGTCTTCGGAGGCCTTGACTGGACGACTTGTTGTGCTATTCTATACGCTATGTTAACTTACTTTTACCGCCGAAGGTTGTTATTGTGTGGTTTTTTTTGTTTTAGTCAGTTATGTTTTGAACCCTTTTTATGAAGAAAAAAAAAACATTCAGTGATCCTTTGACTAGTAGAATTCAGTTTTATGTCAAGAAGTTGTTTACACTTTACTGCACTTGTGTTTTATTTATAAGTAATTTATATTGGTTGTTATTAGGGAATTAGACCTGTATGATGCTTGAGTGTCTTAACTTTCTTGATGAAAAGTTATAAGTTAGGGAATTAGACCTGTATGATGAAAAGTTATAAGTTAGTGTTTGATTTTTTATTTGAAATGGCCAAATATTAGTAATTAGTTGTTAGGTTAATATTTTTGCCCTCATGGGGTTTGTACCCAGGTCATACAACTTGTTTAACCCGTAGCTCAAACTTGTTGAGCCACTCAATTAGTTTAAAGCTTATCGTTCTTTGTTTCCACTATTTCTTAACTAAATAGAGCTCTGAATCATTTTTAGCCTATTACTATCATAACATTGAACTGCTCTGAATCATTTTCCAACTCTTGCATAGTCAAGAACATGTCAAATTTATGTACATTAAGGACCAAAAATGGAGAGAAAGGGTGAAAACATGGCGTTTTTCTATTTAGGGACTATAATCATTCTATAATAAAAAGTTAAGGTATATTAATCAGGTTTTGCCTTTTTCATTTGATATCATAGTTCATGGCTCTATGAATAGTGAATAGCCAACCCTTGGTTCTTACAAATTCTAGACAAATTAAAGCTTTTTAATAACATTTTAACAAAAACTTGTTAGCTCATTTGTCTAAGAATTTGTTTGTTCTGGCTCGCTTGCTTATATTTGCCTTGGATAACCTCTTACGTTGTTCATTTGATATGACAATTGTCTCCTTATTCTCAAATTCTTTCTTACATCTTGCTTAAGTTTTTCTGTGATACAAACCTGACTTGTATTCGTCTATCACTTTTTATTGTCTCAATTAAAAGAATTAAGCATGAGAACAAAATCAATCAATAATTCTAAATCTAAAAATGTAACCTTCCAAAATCAATAGTTTTATTGGTCTATATGTGAACCTTTTGGCCAATAGTTCACACCAGCCTTGCCCAACAACGACTGTACAGATAGTAAAAAAAAAAAAATTCCCCATAACTTCATGATCAAAATTCTAAAAAATTACCCTATCCACTTTGAAAACTTTTGTCAAATGGGATTTGGATTTCACCAAGTGTAACATACTTCTTGATTTTAGCTCAATACAATATTAACTAAAGATGATTCGTTTTTTTCTTTTAATTAGAAAATATTATTATCGACAAACTTGTGCAAGACGCACAAAAAATAAGCGAAACACTTAAACCAACAAGCTAATGGTAATCCTCCAATTAAAGGTGATTCAGTAAAATGTAACGTGAGTTGATAATCAAGATTAAATAGTGCGTATAAGTGTGATTTTTCAAATGTACTAAATCTATATCTATGACAACTGTGAGGTGTCAAGTGCTACAATGCATATCAAACGTGAACTCTATATGAGTTTTAGGATGAGCAGATTTTAACATTACAATTAATAATATATTGATTAAATACGTTATACGTATAAAGCATGTACTTTTGTTCATTTATATAAATTTACATTTCAGAAAATTATTCATACATATGGAATTGCTGTGAAGAAGTTTAAACTGCTGATGTTTTGAGGATTTATGTTTCCATAACAATATTATTTTTTTGTCAAATAATATAGTGACGAGAATTTTATATTTAATGTGGAGAAGTTAACTTACGGATTTAAATCTGGGCTCTAATATATCAAATTTTCTTACGTCAATCATTTAAGATATACTAATAGTGCATATGACAATATTATTACTCCAAACAAAAACAAATATGAGGAATATATTTATCAGAATCAAAACTTATGGTAAATATATTAGCCAATTAATTGTCACATAAGGTGGACGTGCCGGAGTGGTTATCGGGCATGACTAGAAATCATGTGGGCTTTGCCCGCGCAGGTTCGAATCCTGCCGTCCACGTTTTCTTTGTTCTTTTTCGATTTGATGAATACAACAATCCAAATTTAGATATGGTCCATTATTTTCCATTTTTAGAAGGCATGACCACAATCTTTTTTTCTGTGATGAACATTAAATGTCTTATCAACCTACCACATAACAAACGTGTTATTGTTCTCTGGATTTCATCTCCTATTGTTGTGCACTAAAAATTCAAGATATCATTCTTTATTATGTACACAAGCTACTTTGGTCCTTTGGAGATCAATGATTGCATTCAAATCTTTATTTTTATCTATAAAAACTAGAAATGTGTGATTTGATTTAGGCAACAAAATACATGCTTGAAACATAAATTTAGATTAAAAAAGTCGACCGTAAAGGAGATTGGATTTCCTTTTGCCACAAATTATATGTATCCAACATTTCGATTCACACCTGTATGAGATGAACACCATTCCATTAGCAGCAATAAGGGATTCAATTAAATTATTCACGAAAAAATATTGCATGTACTTTCAAAAAAATTTGAAGTTAAATTTTTGAAGATGACTTTTAAAAGTTACTTCAGATGACTTTTCTCATCAAGAAAGCTCACCTTGCTTGAATCTCAACTAATTGATAGATTTATGCACTCATATATCTGTATATAATACGTCTAATTCTTCCTTGCGAAACCGGATCAAGATTCTCTGATATCATATTATGGTTTTATATCGTGTTTAACTCATTATTCCAAAACCAACTTGTAAAGTAGATGTTTTTGATTTATTAGAGATGTAAAAGTTAGTTACAAATTAATTAGATTAGTTAGTTGGTCTAATTGACTATATAATCATTAATGTATTATTATTTTTTGGTTACAAGGCTAAAGAACAAAACAAAAGACAAACAATAGAGAAAAAAGAAACTAAAGCATAAAACTACTCTCTTAGAAAGAAAGTTCTAACTGCGTCATTTCTAAGAAGATTAAGGAGATCCTTCGAAGGAGAAGCATAAATAAGAAGATATGTATCAGCGGAAGCTTCCATATTAGCCATAAAATCTACACAATTGTTTATCTCATGAAGAGTATGACAAACCGAAATATTACTACTAGAAAACAAATTCTTAATATCTTCTTGTATCAAAACTGCATGTGTGTGAAACTCCAGGTTGAGACTGTTGATAAGGATTACACAATGCAAAGTATCAGAGTAGCAAACAAGGTTGTCAATATCCATATATTTGGCCAAAAGGAGACCTTTATGAATAGCAAGTACCTCAACAAGCGAAATGTTATTTATCGACTAAAGCACCAGTAAAATGAGCAGGGAAGCATGTCACCGAAGGTATCTGCCATGTTATGGATGTTGAGAGAAAGAAAATGTAAGAACCGAGTTTCATTCTCCAAACACATCAAATTGCGGTGTCTTCAAGCCCACCACACCCGTCAAGATGATATCAGCTTGACAGCTCATGAAACCGAGTTTAAGCCAATCTTAAGTGACCAAAATAGACAAAATATAGGTCTCTAAACCCAATATGACGCAAGAGGTTACAAGAAAAAATATACTATTTGATGTAACACTTATCTCATTATCACCCTTATTTCCATTTTACTTTTCTATACCTTTCTCTTATTTACGAGTTCTATCAAGAATTGTAACATCACTTTTTTTAAACAAATTGATAATGCAATACAAATACCATGAGAGGTACAAATATGTTAGCATTTTGTCATTTCATAAATCACTTTGGATTATTAATAAAGAGATTAGGTTGATACAACATTACAATCTTAGAGATCAAATTTAACATTTTTATATTGAATACACACTCCTTTGCGGTGGCAATAAAATAATGTTATGCATATGATAAACCTAGAGAGTGCATTCTTCACTAATTCACCTCTTTATGATAGTTATGACCTGCGACAAAACCAAGTCATAGTCATCAACTTAATCAAAGAAATCAATCTTATCTTTTATAATTGCAGTTTTTGTTATACCATCCACATTTGTTCATATTCTGCATGATCGACACTCAACACGGGGGAGTCTTATCACATTAAAAGATATTTGCATGACACTAATGAGAAGAAGTAAATCAACACAGCTAAGTGGATTATATAATATTGTTTATGGCAACCACTTTACGCGTGTATATATTAATATATCAAAGAGATATTTTATTTTTTAAACTTGGTATCGGTATAAATTGTACCAAAAGTTTTTAAAAAATGACTGTACAAAAATTGTTTCTTTTTTATTAAGAGATTTGGAAGGATATACTCTTGTAAAGACGGAATTGAAATATCAAATATCTAACACATTGACTAATGGAAGGTCTCCAATTGTGATTAGGCATATCGTGTATATATAATTTAGAAAGAAAGAAAACAATCGTCTATATATAGTTGTTTATTTTACGGAATTAAAGAAGAATATTCAGACAACTATACCAAGTAGGTATGTTTGTTATTCGAGTGGCAACATGTTCAATTTTATTTCGGTAAGATACTGGATTTTAATTTTTAGCCATGTTGTGATAATTTATCCTCCATTGAAAACAAAAATGGCTTCCAAATTGCAAAGGGACTAGCATGGCGAAAAGGGAATTAAAAGAAATGCAACTGATTTTTGAATCTAAAGTATTTACGATTATACTCTTCCTTTTTTATATTTAAGTGGATCTCACGTATACATATCTTCTATTTATAGTTTTTAATAATTCTAATAAATATTTAATCATTTCAATCAATTGCGTATGAAAACAACCAAATGGATTCTATGAATAATTCTATGTTACCCATTTTAACATTGGATTCTTAATTTAAATTTAAAACATGTTGGGTCCACATAGAGTACTTAATGTAACATGTCTACTCTATAGGCACCTTTTTTTTTCTTCTCACTAACATATTGATCTTTTAAGTGCTCAGACATGTATATTCAATAGTTAGAGATCGAATATCTAATCACTAATGATACGTTTGAGGGAAATTTTTTGGAGGAGTTTTTGAGAGATAAATCTATATTTGAGATTTTAAAAAATTGAAAGAATATCATAATATATATAAGAAAAAATTACACTAATCACCCTTTTTTTTATTTTTGAAAGATACACTAATTACCCTTAAAATGTCTTTGTAGGACATAGACATTCTCTCTAACCTTACGGTGAACAATAACCTCTCTTATAAAGGTCTTTTAAGTAGACACATCCCTTTCAAACTTAACACCGTTAATGTTATGTTAAGTTAAAACTAAAATAACCACTTTTTTTTTATTGATGAAGACAATCATTCTCCGCTGAAAAATCTAATATTTCTGCCATTGTTGCAAGCTTTTCAAATCTTTGTTTGTTTATTATTTGTGATAGATGTCACATTCCACCCCTCATCTAAACATAAGTTTGTTAACATAATTAAAGCTATCTCTTTTAATCTGCCATTGTGGCAACAAAGAAACATTATTTTGTATACCAATAGCAGCAAACTCACAAATCAAATTCAAAAGCAATATTCAATTTTCTGTCCTTTATTTTTATTCTAATGATTGATTAACATAGTTAGTGTTAGGAGAGGTTGGTGTCTATTTACAAAATTAGAGAGTGTGCGTGTGGCATTTCACAAAAAACTCAGGAGAGATCAATTTAATTTTTCCATGCAATTCAATCACACGTCATTTTACAAAAAAAAAATGTATAACTTGTTTATTGTAGAAAAGAAAAACAAATCCTCCATTCAAACAAACTCAAGATATTGTTAAACCACATGTCGGTAAAAAAAGACAACTATGCCAACTTGTTAAAACTTGGTGATGACGGGTTGCTTTCTTTTGCATAAATCTAATTCACAATTGGTTTCTCTTATTCAAACCATTATCTTTAGAACTCACTGCTTTAAATAACACAGATATTTCTAATCAATATACTTTAGTTTAATAGACAAGACATCAAAACAAATTAAACAATTATATTTTACAAGGAAGTGAAGGAAAAAATCATTCTTCGCCCCCAAGAATAAAATTTTCCAAGAAATTGGAGTAAAACTTACCAACCATGATATCAAAATTACTCTTCATGTTTAAATTATGTGGGAACAAAATATCAATAGTGAACCCATACCACACGCTCACGTATGGGCCTAGTAGTGGATTAGAAAACTGGGACAAAGTCAACGGTTTAACAAAAAAAAAGTTTGTGCTAACAAATGTCGCATAACTTTTTAAACATTTTAAATTAAAAAAATATCCTTAAAAACGTTAAATACTACGATTTTTAATATATTAACATAAACAATTTTCTATTTATTTTTTATAAAACCCCTTATTTTTTTAGAGTAAATGACAAACAAATAAAAATTCAATAATAAAGTCATCGATTGAAAAATATACACATGAGGGTTGGCCATAAATCATGATATATTATATACTATCCCATCATGCCATGATAATAATGTAGATAGATCTTCTAAGGAAATTGGGTTACAGTGTGATAGAGTTATAAAACTAATAAGCAAACTATATCGGTGGATGCAACTATATGCTTCGTTTTTTTTTTTAATATGAGTTTGTTGCAACATATGAGTTCTCATGTTGTCCTAATTTCATTTGTGCTTACTTTCAATTTTCAATTAAATTAAGCTGTTTCTTGATAAATTTTCTTTTGAAATTTACATTTTAGTAAAAGAAGTTAACGTGCTTTAAAAAAAAAGTGCTAAAATATGTTAGAAGAAAAGATTAGAACGAGGTTCTGTCTAGGATGGAAGAGTTTGACAGGTCTTTCACTGTAAGGGAATATTGAAAGTACTTCCGTTTTAAAATAAGGCAAATTCTATGGTACATTCAATAATTTGAGTGTATTGGTACACTAAATTCTTAAATTAATAGTTAAATGAGTTTTTTTTTTAGGAAAAAATTATTTTCTATCACATATTATAGGTGGATTCTAAGGTGAGGGATCAATCAAGTCCCTCACCGGTGGACCACCAACAAAATGCCATTGGATATAATCAATGGTCTAAATTTATTAAAATTAAAAAGAAAAAATCTATACTTTTCCACACACAATCTTGCTTCTATCTTTTCTATCTGGGACTTCTCTAACTTTTCAAGAATCTTCAGAAATTGGTTGTCGAAAATAAAAAATTGTGACAATAATTTTGCAAGCACTCAATTTAAGAGTACCCACTAATGTATTTGGACAAGAAGTTTCCCATCTTTGTCCTCTAATTATTATTTGTTATTTTGATTCGTGTGGTGTTCATGAGTGAAAATTAAAATAGAAGTTGTTGTTATTGCCGCAAAAGAATTTATAAAATTCAAATTGAAGAAGGACCATTCTCACCTTGATGAGCGATTGTAGAACCAAATTACCACAAAAATCTAAAACCGTAGTTATTAGATATCAGAGATGAAGAAATTAATTTAATGGATAAATTATCTACTATGTTATTGTTTTGATTTTGCTTATGTTTTCTATATTTCATTGCCAACTTGTGATTAAGGCTTGAAAGTCTATGCTGGAATATTTCTTGTTTAAAATAATCTACCAAAATTTATAGTATGATGCTTCAAACACTCTTTCGTCAGTTTCCTGTCATATCTAGCAACTCTCTCGTGCAGATTTTTATTGAGAAGAAGAGGTCCAAGATGGAAGAGAGATAGAGGTTTGGTTGTATGTGGTAAAATATAGATGTTCTCCCATTTAATTTTAATTAATCTTAGCCGTTCATTAAATTTAATGGTATTTTGTTCGTGGTTCATCGGTGAGGGACTTAATTGATCCCTCACCCTAGACGTCACCATAATTATAATAGTTAAATCTATTTACCAAAAATGTCAACGCAATAAAATTTAATTTTTCTAAATTTTTATTACTCATAATAGAGAATTTTGATTATTTTTTACAATAAAATGTAAAAAAATTAGTATGATTTTTATAAAAAATGAAATGATGTTGTTTTTTTTATTATAAAATAAATGATATTTTCTAAAATATAAATGTTAACAAACACCTATTTTCTTCATAAAAAATGATAGTTAATTTATAAAAAATTTAAGCGAGAGTACCGGTGCACCTTAATTTGCGGGTGTACCGTAGAAGCTCCCTTAAAATAAATGATTTGGTTGATTATTGCACACATGTCAGTACACATATTTGATTATAAAAATTTAATATTTAAAAAAATATATATGTTGACAAATCCAACATCTTATGTTTATGTGTTCAACCGTAGACAATATAACTTATTTTAGAACAGAGTAAGTAATTAATATGTTGAGTATTTATCTGCTTGACTCGAGTAGAAGTTTACTTTGATATTAAAATGACTAATTAAATAGCCTCAGTTGCTAAAATTCGACTATACTGAACTCAACTATCTTTGATTTAACTCATTTTTAATTCGGCAGTAGCCTGTTTTTAAATAAATTAATCATTTTTTGGTATAAAGAGGTACACTATCATTAGAGGATACATTCTAGTAAGCACTAGTATATACTTTATCTTTGCGATTTTGTGAATAATATGCAAGGATAGGTTGAAAGTGCGGGATTAAAGTATTGTACTACTTAATCATGAGATGGAGCTACAAGTATGTAAATTACAGGGCAGAGAAATGGCTATCGACAAAGTGGTTATGTGCTAGCATGTTTGAACAACTACTCTCAATCTTCAATCTGAGGCAGTGGAGAAATATTTTTGCATGTTGCATGTTGGTCTAATGGCTGGACGGCACAATTATATTTTGGTGCTGTCTGTTGGCTAATTGCACGTGCAGTACAATGCACATGGATCTGGTGTGGGTATTTGGGTATAACAATAATTTTTTTATTAAATTTATAATGCTAGGACATTATTAATTTAAGTTGAGATCTTCCATATACTATATATATGGGCGCTAATTAAAGATGATTCTGTGTCAACTTTGTGGACCTACTCGATATCAATTATTTTAGTCAACACATAGTATTTGGTGAGGAGAGTTTTCTAATTATGTGTTTGATGAATATCGCCACGTACTAAAACCTTGCAATATGATTGAGTGAAGGAAAATCAGATGCTATTAAGGAAGGAATAGTGATTAACCTTTGTATGTTTTTTGCAGTTAGTAAAGAACTAAAGGGAAGTTACGACAATCGACCACGTAGGATGAGTGAACTAATATAAGAAAAGAACAAACAACCATTTTCATACTTCGTTTTAACCCTTAAAATGTGGCATGTTTGATTTGAACTTGGGATGCCGATGATTTTAACTTGTGATGATGGCAAAAGTGTGACATGTTGTTACATTGATTTTTAACTTCAAAACACAAATAAATTCAAGACTATTTAATGTGTTGATCACTTTAGTAGTTTTTTTTTTTGAAGGGAGCCACTTTAGTAGTTTAGTTACCATTTGTTAACGAGGATTTAATAAATGTCAAAACACAAACATTTTATCTGTTAGTAAACTGCTTATTCATTAAAGTTTTCAGCTACTTCTCCATTGTTTGCAACTTCTTTCTCATTTATATATCCTCTTGAATAGGAACGACTTCTACATGATTTAGTAATCTTCATTTTAATCGAGAACGTTGGAAAGAAAATGTTAGATATTGGGAAGGTTAGGGTGGAAGCTACAACGAGCTAAATGTTCAAGAATTAATAAGAGGTTTTAACAACGCATCTTCATTAAAAAATAATGGGTAATATTATTCATCGCGAGAGATTATTTCAATAAGTGGTCACGAAATGTATTTATCCAATAAAATTTGCCGCTGGTTTGAAAACGCGGGTATATATAAGGTGTAGTTTATGAGAGATGTTATTGAGTAACCGACTTGTGAGTTGTTGCCCCGAAAACATGGAGAGAGATGTTATTCACTATTCGGTAACTGATTCGTGGAATTGTTGTGAGGATGTCTCTGCCAACAAGTAGCAATTTCCTTTGTATATTCAACATAGTTAAACTCATTTAAAGTCGACGTGAGATTAACCACTCACATTGAATCCAACAATCTATAATTCATGTGTGAGTATCCATATATCTTACTCCGCGAGGAAGACTTTCGATAGAAGAATTCAATATCAATATGTTTCATTCCTCTGTCAAGCCAAACTAGGGATTTAATATCGCTTGTTGATGAGCCTAGGGAAGCACCGGGAGCAATAACGGGCTAAAGGTTCCATGACCCATAAAAGACCTTGATTCCACAACTCCACCCTAAATATGAAAGCACCGAGAATATAAATTACATCTCTTATATATTCAACATGTAACTTATTTATAGTCAATGTGGTAGTATCAACTCACACTTTAACCCAACAAGATAATGTATTATTAGTCATTCTCTTTGAATAAACATAACTTTTATGGTTAGTCCAATTTTTTAAAAGTTAACATTCTCAATTTTCTTTAAAGTGGTTAATTATAAAAATATCAATTTATGATAAGGGATGTAAATGGATATCCATGGATGCGGATAGTGTGATATCCATGTCCGCTCCGTTGAATAAATATGAAATCCGTACCCTATCCATATCCACGCGGATATCCGTTTAGCGGGTAATCCACGAATTTTGAGGTATCCGCGGATTTATACAAATATTCATGGATAACATTTATTAAAAAATTTGTTAATTTTATTTTACCAGAAAACTAAAAACAAAAGTTCATCACATGCATTTTCTTTTCTTTTTAGCAAAACATAATATTCATATACATTACAATAACAACAAACATCATTGACTCGACAAAAACATAAATAAAATTTCTTAAATTTAATAAAAATAAAGTTCTTTGATTTAACAAAAGTATAAATAAAATTCATCATATTCAACAAAAACAAAGTTTTTTGCTTCAAAAATCCCGACCACTTTCACTTTCTTTTAAAGGAATGTGATACATATTTGAATAGTCGTGAAATAACCAATAACACTCACGGTACTGAAATTTTTTGCTTGGAAAGTTGAAAGGTATTAAAGTTATTTATGTAATTTACTCAATTTAATAGCGTGTATGGATATCCGCAGGTGTGGATACCATTAAATCCGCATCCGTATCTATTAATTAACGGGTGGTTAAAATATCCGTTTATTTTATCCATGGATATCTATTAAGGTATCCGCTCCGTGTCTGTGGCAGATTTTATCCACGGATATTCACGGGTGCGGATTTTTTTCCATCCCTACTTATGATATATGCTTTTGTGGATTGTATAGTAATGGAATATCAAGAAATGAGCCAACTTTAACATTTTAAACCAAACTAAAAGGAGATGAGAGGTACGCCAAAAACAAAACAAAAAAGACTTGCTCCAAAAGTGAAAATGTACATGCATCAATGTAATCTAAAGTAACTATGTGAGTTGTTGGCCCTGAAAACATGGAGTAGATGGGTGTGACATATGAGAGAGATGTTATTCACCGTTCAGTAACTGGTTCGTGGAATTGTCGTGAGGATGTCTCTAAGTTGCAATTTCTTTTGTATATTTAACATATTTAAACTCATTTAAAGTTTATGTGAGATTAACCACTCACATTGAATTCAACAATCTATAATTCAAGTGTGAGTCTCCTTATATAATCTTACTCCGTAAGAAAAACTTTTGATAGAAGGATTCAATACTAGTATAAAGTTTCACTCCCTGTCAAGCCGAACTAGGGATTTGATATTGCTTGTTGAGGAACCTAGGAAAGCACCAGGAGCAATAAAGGGCTAAAGGTTCCATAACCCATAAGAGATCTTGATTCCTCAACTTCACCCAAAATATGAAAGTATCGAGTATATAGATCACATCTCTTATATATTCAACATGTAACTTATTCATAGTCAACGTGAGAATATCAAGTTACACTTTAACCCAACAAGATAATGTATTATTCTCTTTGAATAAACATACCTTTTATTGTTAGTCCATTTTTTAAAAAGTTAACATTCTTAATTTTCTTTAAAGTGGTTAATTATAAAAAATACCACCTGATGATATATGCTTTTATGGTTTGTATAGTAATGGAATATCAAGAAATGAGCCAACCTTAACATTTTAAACCAAACTAAAAGGAGATGAGATGTACGCCAAAAACAAAACAAAAAAGACTTGTTCCAAAAGTGAAAATGTACATGCATCAATATAATCTAAAGTAACTATGTGAACAATCAATTATTGTAGTTTATTCCTCACATTAGCAATGTGAGTGCAGGTAACCCCATTTATGACATGAAAAAATTGACATTTGGGTAAGATGTGGCCCTTTATAGCTAAAGCCACATAATAATGTTAATCACACACGCAGTTATAACTTTATAAGGTTTTGAATTGAAAGCATTAACCATTGGCAAAGGCACAATTGAGTCCTTACATTTCTAACTACAATGACAATTGACAACAAAAAAATAAAGGTAAAGATTAAGGATCCTTTTCAAATGTGGGGTATCAAAAGCACTTTGAAGGAGTCCTCCAATGATGTAGTGGCTTACAATCACAGACTTCATAACACAAAAGAAGAGATCACAGATTGATATTGCAATGTTGTTGTTATTATTGTTGCATGTCCCATATTCCACTAATTTCTCTTGATCACTCTTCATCAATCAATCCACATTACCTTTTTTTTTATTTTTTATTTTTACTCATTAATAATATTTTTTCATCTCAGAAAATAAATGGCTTGAAATCTATCCTAGAACCTTCCACTGTATATTTTGTGTCAAACCTAATCCCTAACTTTATTTGAAAGAGTGATCTGTCTCAAATGAATATAGTGGACATGTCACTTTCATATTCTTATTGGTATTTGTTGAGTCCACTTTTTGCCTATAAATAGGAAAGCTCTCACAACAAACCTAAGCAGTGAGTTGAAGTGTATATACAAGAATCTCAAGAGTATACCTTCTTTCTACATTACCACCTAGAGTTCTTTTCTTTCTGAAACTTCATAACATGGTTAGTTTTTGGTCAATGATAGAAGCTTTAACAAACTTAAGAGATTTTCTATTTTATATAAATATTTATTTCCTCAATATTTCAGGAGAAGAAAATGAGTTGGACAGTAGGAGATGCTGTGGACTATAAAGGCTTCCCTGCTGATAGGTCCAAAACTGGTGGTTGGGTTCCAGCTGCTCTCATTTTAGGTTTGTTACACTTCTAGCATAACCATTCAAACTCTTTATACCTCATGAGGTGATGTAGAATTAGAAACACATAGTGTGTATTTGGTGATGGTGTTACATATATGATCCATTTTTGAAGAACTTTCCCTTCTCTAAAAATCCTCCTTCATTGCAACAGTAGCCTGAGACATAGACAAGGCTTGACTTTAATACACATGATTATCATGAATTTTTCTAAAAAGTTTGAGGAGGTGGTTGGATCTCATAAATGATTTTAATTGCTAAGTAACTGTAACAAGGTTTTAGTACATGTGTTACATTTATATAATTTTGATTTCTCTTAAACTGTTTATAACTTTACAACATCGACAGAAAATTACAATTATTTTTTGATCCAATAATAATGTTTTTGTTTATGGACAGTAATTTTGTTATCATATGTAAATTATTTTACTAATGATAGATGACATGAGTGCAATGATTTTGGGGGTTATGATTGCATATGAGGAAGGAGACAAACCAAACGAATATTGAAGGACAAACCATGTGAAATATCAACTACAGTCTTGTAGCACATGAAACAATTTCTGTCACTTTCTGTTTGGATTAGGGGGAAAGAGCATAATATTATATTTAAGCTTTTTGATGTGAATTAAGATACCAATATTCCTTAATCATCACTATTTTTTTTATCTTATTTTATTGTTCCACTTTCTAAAAATTTAGTTTTACTTTAGGTGGCTTTTAGGATTGACTACTTTGTTCCTACATTTTGTCCTTTTTCATTAGATTAATATTTACTTTTCACTTACAATATCTGCTTACCAACACAAATATCTTACTATTATATTTTATATTGCACTGAGTTAATCACCCTGATTCTCAACAAAGAGCATTAAAACTGAAAAGCTTAAGAAAATATCCCATGTTAATAATATAATGGCATATTTGCACTTTTGGTTGCTAAAAAGAATAGTCCTTTTTTAAAATTGAACTTGTTGGTCCCTCTATTTTCACCTGTTAGTCCTTTTTTCTTTCTTTCTAAAAATGTGTTTTTTTGCTCCAAAGAAGGTGATTTGTTTCCCAATTATTGATCTAAAGATAAAATATCACTTATGAGACCGAAACTCACATTTTTTGGTGTCTAAAGTCATATTTATAGGGCAAGAAACATGGGTTGCAACTAAAATAGCAGTAAAAAGTTCGATTGAGGACTATTTTCGTGAATTTAATAAAATAGGAGAACCAATTAAGCCTAATAGAAGAAATCAATTTTATCTTCTTAAGAAGAGGATGCGACTAAATAAATACTAATATTTATTGTTGTTAGAATAAATAAAAAGTTACTGTGAATGATGAAATCTTGGAGTATAATGGACTTGTCAAAATTGTTACAGGGATTGAAATTGTTGAGAGGCTCTCCACCATGGGAATTGCAGTCAACTTGGTGACATATCTGATGGGAGTCATGCATCTGCCAAGCTCAACTGCAGCTAATACTGTGACTGACTTCATGGGCACATCATTTCTCCTTTGTTTGCTTGGAGGTTTTCTAGCAGATTCCTTCCTTGGAAGATATAAAACAATTGGAATCTTTTCTGCAATACAAACACTGGTTAGTTACATTACTACAAGTTCTAAGTTTCATTTATATTCCGCCGAAATAAACTTACACCATCTCTTCTACTTTGGGGACCAAAATTGCAAAATTAAAAAATATGAGACAGAAATACTATATGACAAAAATAAGTCAGGGGGCCAAAACTGCAATTCAGTCAAAATAATAGGACACGTGTTATATGATTAGTTCCTTATACTTTGTCAATATGTAACATCAAAGACTGATAGGACACATGTGACAAAACATACGAGACAATTTATTATTTTAAGTTCAGATATTAAATCGATGGTTTACTCTAACCAAACATTAGTATCTGTTTATGTGTTCTTAGTCTCTAACTAGTTTAAATTTAATTTGGACGGTATGGTGATTTCAGGGTACTGCAGCATTAGCAATCTCAACAAAACTGCCACAACTAAGGCCACCACCTTGCCATGCCGGTGAAAGTTGCAAGCCAGCGAATGGAATCCAAATGGGAGTCTTATACTTGGCTCTATACCTTATTGCACTAGGAACTGGTGGCCTTAAATCTAGTATTTCAGGATTTGGTTCTGATCAATTTGATGAGAAAGATGAGAAGGAGAAATCACAAATGACTTTTTTCTTCAATAGATTCTTCTTCTTCATCAGTTTGGGAACTCTTGCAGCTGTCACAATACTTGTTTACATACAAGATGAGATTAGTAGAAGTTGGGCTTATGGAATATGTTCTATTTCTATGGTCATAGCCATTTTGATATTCCTATCAGGAACTAAAAGATACAGATACAAGAAGAGTTTGGGAAGCCCTATTGTCCACATTTTCCAAGTTATTGTTGCATCGATAAAGAAAAGGAAGATGGAACTTCCATACAATGTTGGATCTTTGTATGAGGACACTCCTGACGATTTAAGAATAGAACACACCGAACAGTTCCGGTAAGCTCATAACTGTTTTACACTATCACTGCATATCGATTACTCTCTTCGGTTAGATATAGTTGGAATTTGTTCTAGGTAGTTTTGCAAGTCGGTTAGGTTTAGTTCAATTTAGTTAACTTAGTTAGGATCACTATTCTTAACTATTTCTAATATTTTCAATTTTGTATAGTTTTTTGGAGAAAGCAGCAATTGTGGTAGAAGGTGATTTTGACAAGGATTTATATGGTTCTGGTCCAAACCCTTGGAAGCTATGCTCCCTAACAAGGATAGAAGAGGTGAAAATGATGGTGAGACTTCTACCAATATGGGCCACAACCATTATATTTTGGACCACATATGCACAAATGATCACCTTTTCAGTTGAACAAGCCGCCACCATGGAAAGGAATGTTGGGAATTTTCAAATCCCTGCAGGAGCTCTTACAGTCTTCTTTGTCATCGCAATCCTACTCACCCTTGCTGTCAATGACCGAATCATCATGCCCCTTTGGAAGAAATTGAATGGAAAACCAGGTTTAAAACAACTCAATCTGTTATGCATATAACATCAACTATTAATTTAATTATCAATGGCCGATGTTACTCACTTTTTTCTCAATATTTATAGTTATCGTAACTGATAATGCCAAATTTGAATACAAATAATTTACCAAATTGTAGACCAATGAGATCAAATCATTCAATCCTTGATATAAAAATAACTAACATATTGCATTTTGATTTTTTCAAAAAATAAAAACTAACATATTACATATATATAAGACAAATCTTGGAGGTGCTAGTTAGTACTCCTTTGATGTTCCTCAGTTTATACCAACTGACCTGCCTGTTTTCTATATATCACAGGTTTCTCCAACCTACAAAGGATCGCCATTGGACTTTTGTTGTCGACATTAGGAATGGCGGCTGCTTCTCTGATTGAAGTGAAACGGCTGTCAGTGGCAAAAGGTGTAAAAGGCAACCAAACAACACTACCAATTAGTGTTTTCCTTCTAGTCCCACAATTCTTTTTGGTTGGTTCTGGTGAAGCATTCATATACACAGGACAACTTGATTTCTTCATAACACAATCACCAAAAGGAATGAAAACAATGAGCACTGGTCTCTTCCTAACAACTTTATCCCTCGGTTTCTTCGTCAGCAGTTTCCTTGTGTCAGTTGTGAAGAAAGTAACTGGGACTAGAGATGGACAAGGATGGCTAGCTGACCATATAAACAAGGGCAGGCTTGACTTGTTCTATGCACTTCTTACCATACTTAGTTTCGTCAATTTTGCAGCATTTTTGGTATGTGCCTTTTGGTATAAGCCAAAGAAAGCTAAGCCAACTATGCAAATGGGGGCAATCAATGGATCCTCAGTTGAAGAGAAGTGCTAAAAGTGTCTTAGTATTGGGAATTAGTCCCATCATCATTATTGTTATGGCCACTTTTCTTGATTTCTAGGTAGGAAGCTATGTTTATGCATCCAAAGAATGGGTTGAGTTTGATTTAGCACTCTTGGTGATGATACTAAAGAAATAAGGTTTAGGTTGGCTTCAATGTGTAAAATTGTAACATATTATATGGTCTTTTCAAAGCCCTTTGTTACTCTTT
The DNA here is from genome assembly GCA_946800305.1 of Medicago arabica. NCBI lineage: Eukaryota > Viridiplantae > Streptophyta > Magnoliopsida > Fabales > Fabaceae > Medicago > Medicago arabica. The sequence continues at coordinate 52,695,906 of OX326968.1, forward strand.
TTTTCTCAATCAGGCTTGCTTTGCAATATTTCCCTTATGTACGTTATTAAGGGATATAGTTTCCATTTATAAAGAGAACACCCTTCTCACAACAAATTTTGCAGCTAATCCTATTTTCATGCACAACAAATCTATTTAGGTAGGGAAGAAGCATGTGTTCTACTTCTATGACCGAAGTCAACACATACAAGGTTCAAATTTAATAAAAGTGATAGTCAAGTACTTCCTTCTTTTCATGTTAAGTATTGAAGTGTATTTTAAGATTATACATATTTCGTAAAAAGAATCATTGAATAATGTAAAATGAATTTCATTAACTAAAATACTCTTGTTATTTGAAATATAATAGAGGCATATTAGTGGTAAACGTAATTAATAAATAATAGGAGTCAAACAAATATGTCAAATCTAACACTTAATATCTCTGAAGCCCCGATACTCCAAAAATGATGAAGTATCGTGTCCGATACGTATTTGATACCGACACGCCCCGATACGTCCCGATACGCGTATCGGAGAAATATCAGGCAATTAATATTTATTTTTTTGAAAAAAAATAACCGATACGTGTCGGATACGGCTAACTTGTACTCGACACAACTAACTTATACTCCGATACACGTATCAGAGAAGTATCGGGCAATTAATATTTATTTTTTTGAAAAAAAATAACCGATACGTGTCGGATACGGCTAACTTGTACTCTGACACGACTAACTTATACTCTGACACCGATACTTCTGTTTTACATATTTCCTTTAAAAAAAAAATTAGAAATAAAACTACAAGTCTAGCAGTGCTATCAAAAACATATTGTCTCTTCCGATCCAAAAAAATAGGGTTTCTCGTCACCACATAGTGATAGCTATTCCCTCTTCTAACCATTACTACTGATTGAATTCTACTATGTTTCTCTTCTCTCTAATGCTATGTTTCTTCTGTTCTTCTCTCTAATTGGGAAAAAAAACTGTTTGTTTTAGATATAAATTAATGTTAACTATTAAGTAGTCAACATTAGACAAAGATGTTTTTTTATAGTATTTATGATGTTCTCTTTGGATGGTACTAATGATGTTTAGCTATATTTTATCTAATTTGTGCTGAAAAATATGTAACTGTAATTTGTTTTGATCATTTTCATTAATGTGAATGTTTGTTTACTGTTATTTTTAGTTATGTTTATACATTGTTCACTTATAATATTAATTTTAAATTTAATTTTTTAATAAGATATCGAGGCCGTATCGTATCGAAAATTTTGAAAAATTTCCTATATCGGTATCGTATCGTGTCAGGTATCGGGTCTTCATAGCTTAATATGGAACTAGAGAGAAGCTTGTATTTTCACAAAACAAAAGGATTGAAATTTGATAACTTTACAAATTTACATGCAAGGATTATGGGGGATATGTTGTAAAATGGAAATATTTATGATAGCAAAACAGTTAGAACTTGTGTTAGGGAATGTTAACACACTTGAACAAGAAGAGCAAGATAAGGTTGCACAAATAATTTCAACGCATTAACCTTGATTTGTCCCACCGGTATATACAAATAGAGATAACAATAAAGAAGATTTTGAAATTCTTAAAGTGAATTGCACATTCACTTCAACCGTATCAATCAATGATATTTTAAGTTTCATCGATTACTATCGTACTTTAAAAAGAAAGAAAAAGTTAAAATAATAGTTTGGCGGAATTTAAAATTATAATGTGTCAAATCATATATATTTGTACCCGAACATTGTTTTTATTTATAGAGAAACTTATGTGATATGATGTAAGAAAATAATTCCTGCAAGTTTGTAACACCGGTTAATACGGGCCGTTATATTCTACTAACGTTCATATTATGACACATGGTTGGTTAGGTTAGTGATCAGTCCATATACAAAGTACATGGTTTAAATTATGAGCTAACACAGTTTTTTGTTTTGTTACAAAGTATCACTGTATTGCATGTACTGTGTCTGTAGTCCATATGCATTTGAGTTATTATCAAATCAAGCTAGAAAGTCAAATTTTGAGTATCTATCTTTCTACATATAACATATGCACCGGTATATTTAATTATTTTGGAAGATGAAACAGATCTGGAAGGGTTTAGGGAGGGGGGGACATAATAGAGGTTTGGATGAATTATAATAATGATGACAAACTGTCCATAGTCCTAAGGTGCTGGAATACTCATCAATCAAATATCAAACTACAGTTGCAGGTGATTCCACTTTGGTTCCATGGTTCAAGTTCAATTACTATTGAGTCAAAAGATAGTTACAGTGGCATGGTATGGTATATTCTTTATGTTTTGGTGTCTTTTCTTTCATCACATCAAAGGAATATAACTTTTTTTTTTTTTACCAAATCAAAGGAATACAACTATTCATAATAATTCTTCCAGAAAAAGAAACTATCCAAAACAGTTATATGCCGTTGGAAGACACTGAAGCTTATATTGATTTGTTTGTAAAATTAATTTTGATATGTTTCAATGTTTTAGAGTAGAATTATTTTATCTTTAAATTTAATTCTAGCTTGAAGTTATGATCGATAGTTTTTTGAGTCTAGAAACTTGAGTTTTACATTAAAAATTGTTTCATTCATATTTATACGTGTGTATTTAAATATAAATCATTTTATATTAAACTTATTTTCAATTTAAAATAATTTTTGTCATTATAGCAATATTTCTTTTCATATGAAAATACTTGAATGGACACTAGTTTTTGGACATACAAATCATTTAATTATTTCAAAAATACGTATTTTATAAAAAAAAAATCTTTCTACCTTTGTTAGAGTGTCCAAATCTTATGTTCAATGTTGTGCCATACAAGAGTTTTTCGCCAACTATATATTTAGAACATAGATCGTATGTATCAAATATTAGATGCATAAACATTTTCTGCACATTTATATCTTTAGATTGAGTTAAAATCACTAATAAAATTTGGATCGTTTGATCTTGATGCACGGACGTAACAATTGTATGAATGCACAATTTTATTGGCTAGCAATCTGATTTCATATTCTCATAAAGTGAAATGTTTGAAGGAACCAAGCAAATCCACAAAAAAGAACAGTACATAAAAAAATGATTGAATGAGGAAAGAAACTACGAATCAAACAGTCCTATCCTCTTGCTTTTAGGGTGCGGTCGTGGACATAAACGGTAATTGGTTGCAATTAAATCAAAGGAAATGAGGGGACACTACTAGAATCAGGGTCAACATATTCTTTTCCGTTTTTAACTAACTAAAATCATAGCTATTAGCGACTAGACAAATATATGACCAGCATAACTAATTATGGGCAACCATATTGGCATGATTCTTAACAAACCTAGCAAAAAAAAAAAACGGTTTGAATTGGAGAATGTCTCTACAATCATTAATAAGCACACCAAATTCATGCAGATGTCTATTTGAAATATAGGGATTCAGCTCCATGCATCCATGCATTCATCCATTTCAGATGTTGGTGATCATTCGATCAAGATCTTACAGTCCTAGTTTAAGCTCAGTATATCTAGCGAAAATAACCTCACGAATATATCACGAGCCTACTTTACCAAAAATTAACGAGTTCAACGGTGGTGGGTTGTGGATCAAAACTATATAGAACCAATCAAAATATTTAGAATTGTCACATCAACTAATGTTTTAATTTATGTGGCAACTTTGACATTATAATTACAATTAATATTTCTACCAAATTAAATAAATAATTTTGGAATGTGCAATAAACGGAATGCTAGAAACAAAATCGAAATAGAGATTGGAATCCAACTCTAATTATGTAAAACAAACTGGTCCACCGACCTTTTGTTGGTATACTCTTACTACCACCAGTTCTTTCTTCCACGCTACTTTACTGACTTATCTTTTAAGTGTCCAGCTATATATATCCATAGATTCAAAGTGACATGCATGATATGATATGATCAGAATCAGAAAGGAGCATAATATATTATTCATATAATATAAGGTCCAAATTTTCTACTCTTCGGTATAGGTATCATTTCAGTTATCAGACTTTGTAGAAATATATGAAATGATATGTGGGGGCATGTATCGAAGTACTGGTGGTAAATAACAGCCACATTTGACATTTCATAATTGGCCGCAAGTTTATTCTCAACCAATGCTTTGATATCTGGAAACTGTGGTCGAGGGAAAATTTTCCATTTAGGGAAAGAGAAAGAAAGTCAAATATAGGTAGCACTTAGGTAGGGAAAAAAGAAAATTAAGTTGATTAGAGCTCAATCAGATCAACTTGATTCGATAAAAACTGATTCAGCTTAAAACTCCACTCAAAATTAATATAAATATATTTTTTTTAAACTCAAACTCATCTAGTTTTAATTTCACCAACAATTCGATTCAATTTGTTTGTTCAAATAACATAATTCAAAAGTCTTTTTTTTTTTTTCTTCATAAAAATGTCAAATTTTTTAGATATTTGACCTTTAAAATTAATTCTTTTTAAAAAGATAAATAACATTGAATTAAAATAAAAGTTGTCTCAAGCATAACATGTATAAATGATAGAATAAATTGTCCTCGTGAATTTAGCTCAATTGATAAGGACAATGCATAATATATGCAAGGTTCGGGGTTCGAACCCCGACCACCACCAAAAAAATGATAGAATAAATTCAAAGTTTAGAGATAAATAAATATGTAAAACCCTTAATTTTGGTGAGTTCTCGAACGAATCATTCAGTAGAACTCAAATTTTATTTCTGGTCGAAATAATTATTGGTTAGATTTTACATACAATCAAACTTTAGGTTAGTAGCACATCTTTCCCCTCATAACTAGATGGTTAACACCCAAAAAAAATATCAAATAGTTTTGGATTTGTGTAACGTTCTATTCAAAGTTTATATATATATATATATATATATATATATATGTATGTATGTATGTAAAACCCTTAATTTTGGTGAGTTTAAATAACATTTTTGATTATTTTAACCAGATTAGGTCCAAATGTTTAATGAACTCCTTCTCAAACGAATCGTTCAGCAGAACTCAAGTTTTATTTCTGATCGAACTCTAGATTATTAGCGCTTCTTTCCCCTTATAACCAGATGGTTAACACCCAAAAAAAATATCAAATTCTTTTGGATTTGTGTAAAGTTTTATCTAGTTAATCTATATGATATAACTTATAATCTAAGGATCAAATTTAAAAAGCATGTATGGAGTAAATTGATATTACGTGTTGTAACAGTAATGTAATATCATTGATATCTTAAAGTAATAATTAATTTGAGACGTATAGATATTGCAAATGAGATAGTTATAATGGAAAAGAGGGAGTATTGTTTATCATATTATCAGTTTCATTTTTTTTTAATTAGTTTTATTTGGTTATGCTCATATTTGCATGTTAAAAACTTAACAAATAAAATTTAGCTTTTAACCCGAAATTCAAGTTACTTATTCATGGTTGTTGAAGAGTTTGAGACAGCATGAGAAGAGGCAACAACATGTTGATGATTGAAGACCATTAATATATCAATATACCACATCAACTCCCATAATTTTAAAGTATTGGATATATGAGCCATATATCTTATGTCCAACATTTAATGCATTCATAACCGATGTAGACTAACAATCTCTCTCAAATGTGAGTCTTTCACTTCTTATAATTGCATTGCAGTTACAACTAGTCGTATATGCCTCCTGACTACAATGCTAAGAATACTTTTGACAAGTATTCAATATAACATGATGGAATCTCGCTCCCTCGTCAAGCCTAACAAAATCTATGATACTATTTGTTGGGAGTCTTGAAAAGTGGTAAGAGTAACAATAGACTAATGATGTCGGACACTGGATCATTAAGAGATTGTGACACTTTATCTCCATGCAAAACTCTGAGACATTGAAAATATGAATTGTTTGTCTATATATCGAACTTTTTGTTCATTTATAACTGAAGTAAGACTGACCACTCACACTTAACTCCACAGTACTGATATTAGGATCCGATAATCAAATGTATATGTGTTTAGCTTTTAAATTACCAAATAGATTCTCTACATGAAAATGATTTACTTGGCATAATTTACAATTTTTCCTATGGATTTATTAAATGCTTGAAGGCAACTTTATGTTGATTCAAGTTAAACTATAATCAAATTATTTAAACATGATACCTTGTGGATTAAATAGAACGCACTTGGAAGGAAAGACCACACTAACCCTAGTCAATTAATTTTTTGGTAAAGATTAAACATCGTAGAACTGATAATTTGGAACAAAAACAGGATCAGCAAGAAAAAAAGTTTTAAGGCAGATTATAGAGGCTTACAAGTTACAACTCAAACTCCAGAAGAAAGAGCACTAGAGTTACTACAAATTTAAAAGCTAAATATGTTGGCGAAGAAGAAAAATATCCGAAAGATATCATAGAAGCTAAGCTAGCAACACGAAAATCGGTTCCGGTATCAAAACAGAGGTGGTGAGGATGTGTCATGTGTCTCAAGAATTTGTACAACAATTTTCGTCAAAAAAAAAAAAGAAAAAAGAATATGTACAACAAAAAACGAGAAGATTGTGTTCATATATCAAGTATGAATAAAAGTCTCAAGATAGATTTTGTCAATTTCGTTAATTGATCTTCCGTCTCTATAAAACTTTGAAAAGGGCATCATATGCAACGCATACTCAGAAAAACAACATATCAAAAGATAAGCACAATGAAGCGTGAAAAGGTTGCAGTCACTACCAACCAATAGAGGTAACAAGATATACGTGAGGGAATGAGTTGAGAGGTGAATGCTCGTCACATATATTGCTACTACTTGCTGGTGATCGCTACAAAGATAGCTAAAATCATGCATGTGTCAAGTTCACACAAGTCCATTAAATTTGAACGAGTAAAGCAAAACCATATAAAACAGTGACAGGAGTCCGAACTTGAAACTCGATTTATTCATTTTTTGAATGATAAAGATTAGTAGTTAGTTGTTAGATAATTTTGTCTTCTTCGTCTGGGTTTGAAAATCGATTGGTAAGAGTGTAAATGAAACAAAAATAGAAACATTAAATGAAAATGTAGAATTTCTCCACTACTCCCACAATAAAATGTACACCATTTCATAAGAGTGTAAGTGAAACGATAATTAATCAACATAAGAAACATAAACTAGCATTGATGCATATCCTTTGTCAAGAAATAATAAAACACAAAGACTATGCTTACTCTCTGACTTTCACAGAGCACCGGTAATATATTGCAACAATATTCTTGCTGTTAATTTCTCTCCAAACAAGTAGAACTGTTTTTGCTAAAAGCATTTTGATATTAACTGTGTTTGTTAGAGGAATCAAGCATCTAGCTAAATGATCATTAAATATGTTTGTTAGACAGAAAATTCTGGAGTTTCAAACTCGTATCGTGCATCTAGCTAAATGATCAGATCCAATAACTACAGGCTCCTCTTGAAACTTTTCATAATCGACAAGTCATGCAGGTTTAGTTAACTCTTTCAATGATTTAGATCAAAGCAAGAATAAAAGTGTATATCTGCTTATTGTTATTGTCATTCATATGAAATATGGTATGAGAACATGCCACTTTTATTGATCCAGGTTTATAGAATTTTAGATAATTCCATCAATACCATCTAATCTAATGAAAGGTTCAGTTGAAAGTCAGATAGAACAATCCATGCACCGGCAGAAAACAAATGCAGCAATGAAAAGAAGTATAAAAACAGATTTAGCATGTTTAATAACAAAGGAAAAATGCAGTTGTTGTAGTTTTTCAAAGTTAAACCAGTAAAGCCATCAGCTTTGATAGCATCAAGGAAGCTAAATTCATTGCCTAATCATAAAATACAAGGCACTGAATCAGCATATATGAGACCAACGTCAATCTCAGACCAATAGACAACTATAATCTATATTCTGTATTCAAATTATTTAAACATGACATCAAGTTCAAACCTTGTGGATTAAAAAAAAAGTAGTTAGGAGGAAAAACCACACTAAACCTAGTTAACTCAGTTTTTCGGTAAAGATTGATGAGTAATTCGGACCAATAATATGATTAACAAGAAAAACTTATAAGGCAAAAAAGTGAGGCTTGCAAAAAAAAAAAACTCCAGAAAAAAGAACAACACAGATACCACAAATTCAAAAGCCAAATATGTTGGGGAAGAACATGCATCGAAAATGCCATAAGGAAAATTGTCCTAGAGATATCATAAATGCTTTCCTTGTCTTGTGAGGGAATTTACCTTCCATATCTCTCCTCTACAAGATCAAAACCATCAGGCTCTAACGAAATACTGCTCCTCTCCAAGTTAAAAGCTAAGCTAGAAACACGATTATCGCATCCACAGCCAAAACAGAGGTGGTGAGGGTGTGCTGGGAATTCGAACCACCAAAAACAAGGTTTTGTTGGTATATTAAGTAAGTGTCACGACGTAGATAGAAAAGTGTGTTGAAGAGATTTGTAAATCTTATGAAAGTATATAAAAAAAAATTGGAACGGTTGCCATTAAAAAAAAATATTATTGATCGTATTCAAAACCAGAGGAAATATTAAATGTCAAGAGGAAAAAGAAGAAAAATAACTCCAACAACAGTTAGATTTTCATTAATTGTTTGACGTCTCTACCCACCACTTTAATTAAAGCCATGTCGTTTTCCGAACAATCTTATATCGTACGTCCATCATATCTCAAATAATCAATGTACGGAATTGACCCCTTTTAAGTTTTAACCAATAGATTAGCCTTGCTTAATTACGAGGGTTTCTATTTATATTTTGTAAATCCCCTGGTTTTAATTGAAAAGGTTTGAATATTTTCCACCGTGCATAACAAAAGATAAGATAAAAACACTTGAGTAATCGTAATGAAACATATAGGTCTAATTTAAATTACTTGCAAGCTTGTGATAAGATCACTAATTGCCTAGATGAGATGATAATAAAACTTTAAATTTCTCTAATTAGAACAATGATAATGAAATTCACTTAGTTCAACTAAAGAAAGATGTGTCTTCAGATAAATTGCAGAGTACTGCATAATCAGAAAAGCAACATATCAAGATAAAAACAATAAAGCGTGAAATGGCTGCAATCAATACCAGCCAAAAGAGGTAACAACTAACAAGATATACGTGAGGAAATGAGCAGAGGTGATTGCTCGTCAGTCGTCACATGTATTGCTTCTAATACTTACTGGCAATCGGTAAAAAGATGGCTAAAATCATGCATGTATCAAGTTCACACAAGTCCACTAAATTTGAATGAGCATATCATTATGCACATAAAACAGTTGAAGAAACAAGAAAACCATTATCAAACAAGGAGATTCTTCATCTTCTTGGAGCGGCCAGAAATCTGAACTTGTGAAAATTTATTTGATATTGGAAACAATGTAAATTGTGGTTCTAAAGGAAATGAGTAGTTGATCATGCAGAGTGTAGAACTATACCAAAACCAAAACAAACAAAAAATGCATTTCAGGGAATCTACATACTAAAATTTCTCCACCACCACATGCATTTCATTAGTGTAAATGAGACAGTGATCCATTGATCGATATCATAAACATACACTGGCATAAATACATATCCTTTCTTAAACAATAACAAATAAAAAAACCCAAAGACTATACTGCTTAATCTCTGACTTCCACTTAGCACATCAAGACCACTTGTAATATATTGTGACAATATCGTTGCAGTTAATTTCTCTCCAAACAATCAAAAATTTCCTTGCTCAAAGCATTTTTGTTTGAGAAGAAATGTTTTTCAATTTTGAATTGAGCATCTTGTGTTACATTAAACATATTAGCTGATCCAATAACTAAAGGTCCCTCTTGAAAATTTTCTTAATCACGCAACTCATGTGATCTAGTTAATCACACAAGAACATTAAACATCCTGCTTATTGCATTATGATGCCATTTTTATTATTTATATCTCTAATTAACTAGAGAATTGCCATATGTTGGAACCATTCTTCAATGACAAATTTATCTTGAGCATGTGAGCAAAGCATTTTGGCAGGGTTTTACAGTGTGCCTGAGGAATCTATAGACACGTTTTGGACCTATCTCTTGAATGCAAAGGTGTTTAATATACTATAATCTTGTATTATCATGATTGATCAAGGTTTATAGAAATTTAGATAATTCCATCAAATGAAATCTATAAGACAGATAGAACGGTCCATGCACCAGCAGATAACAAATGCAGCAGTAGCGACGAGTATGAGCACAAATTTAGTATGTTCAGTAAGACAATAAGAATGAAAAACTGCAACCCTTGTAGTTTTTCAATGTTAAACCAGTAAAATCATCAACAACTGCAATTCAATAACAAATTTTCATAGCATCAAGGAAGCTAAATTCATTATCTAATCATAAATGTGATACACTGAATCAGCATATATGAGACAAAAGTCAATCTCAGACACAATACACAACTACTATGAACCAAAAAACTGAAATGAAACAGGCAGAAGTAAAGTAACATAATAATAAAGATAATAATACTAGTAACAATAATAATTAATTAATTACCTAAAAGTAGTACATCACACCACCACATATACCCAAAAACAAATCGTGCATCATCCAAAAGTAACAAATTTCGTATCCAAAAATGAGACCGACTAGTTGAATCAGTTCTGGCTGTCGCTCTTCCTTCCAGTCCCTTCTCCATCTCTCTGTTCCAACAACCTTCCAGCTTCTTCATCACTCTGCTGTGCCTTCTTCTGCGTCTCGGAAGCCTTAAGAGCCTGCAACTTCGAATGATTATAATACGCAACCCCCAAAAACGCCAACCCATAACCAATCAAATTAATCGGTGTAACAGTATCCTTAATCACCGACCACGAGAATGCAATCAACAACCAATCCTTAACAACCCCAGCAACATTCATTGTCAAAGCCGACGTCTTCCCAACCAACAAAAACACAGCAAGATTCAAAGCAAAAGCACATATCGAATTTGTCCCAAAAACCGCAAAATCCAAATGGAAACTCGAGTTATCCCTCAATGAAGGATACTCAACAATAAGCCAAGGGATAGACAAAAACACCAAACAACAAGGCGCAATGTAATACAAAGAAGTAATTGGATTCAACGAAATCCCCTTAGAAGTAAGCAGAATCTGAATCAAAACCAAACGTGTAGCTTCAAAAGCAACAGCCATAAGCTGAAGTGTAACACCCCAAGTATCAAATTTAGCTTCACCATAAGCAGCAACAGCAACACCAAGCGAAATCGAAATCATATTCGCCATAGTTTCATTCTTAAAACCTTCTTTCTTAAACAAAACACCAATCGAATAAACAGCAACAGGCATAAGAGCTTTGAGCATCTGAATAAACGAAACAGAAAGATAAATATAGGCAGAATTCGAAAACCATAACGAAAGCGAATAAAGTGCACCGATTGGAACAACGGATTTGAGATACAGATCGCGTGACATTGAAACAGGTTCAACAAGCTTGAAAACACGAACGAGAACGTAAGCGAGTGAAGAACAAAAAGCCATGTGAATCATGGTTAGCGAGATCGGGTAAGGCCAATTGTACATCTTCCGATCTAAGATGTATTTGTTGTAAACGATAACGGTGAAGCTGAGGAAGATCCAGATTGCGACGTAGGTGTATGAGAGGATAACCTTCTTCACAACGCCATCGGAAACCGCCATTTTTGAAGGTCAACCCTAACCCTAACCCTACGAAAGGTTGAAGTGGAAGGGATGAAGTTGAATCGAAGAATTTGAGGAATAATTGAGATTAGAATTAGAGATGCGTTTTTGTATTGTTTTTGGATTTTAGATCTAGACTCTCTCACTTTGAGTTCAGATTGAGATTTGAGAGTGAGGGATACTATTAAATTGTGACACTTGGTAACTTGTTATTATTTTGGGTTGTTTAATTTATTATGCCTTTCTTGTTGATAGCCAATAATTTTTTTTAGACAGATGAAATTGCAAAGTTATTATAAACTCAAACTTACACATGCAAGTGATGGAGGTATGGGGTTCGAATCCTGGTCATGGTATCCGGCCTAACAATTTTGATATTTTTACCGGTTGAGTTAGAACTTCTGGATCCCACTAACTTGGATCTAGTAGACATATTTTATTTTTTGAAACAAAGTAGAGATATTTTTAAAAAAAAAAACTAAGTATTCTCCACGCGTGTAGATTAATCTATCAAGATTTATAAATCTAAATTGGTGGGTTTTAATGTTATAGCGTACCGAAGATTTTATTCAAATTTAAAACTTTAGTTAAACGAGAAATGTGTCATCTTATATAACGATTTTGGGTGATCTAATGGAGATATGACGTTGTTCTTGTATTATTTTTTTTTAAATACTAACAAAGTTCATGTATTGAATAGTCAAAAAGGAAAAAAATTGTAAAGAAGGATAGTCAAATTTGTACACTTAATAGTCCTAATAATACGTTAAAATAAGGGATAAATAAGGTTTGGATCCATGTGGATATCTCAAATTTCAATTATAGTTCCTCTAAAAAAAATTCAACAAGTTTTGATACCCTAAATAATAAGCCATGAATATCATTTTTATTGCCTCTCACAAATTCATTTGACCAACATGATGGCCACTCCACCACACTCACCCACTCTTTTATTGAAAAAGAAAAATATATGAATTTCTCTTAAAATATAAACTTGCTTGTGTGTTTTTATTTCTTTTTTATCGAGAAGATTTTATATCATATATTTTATGACATGATTTTTCGTGCTTTAAATATAAATCAATTTATATAAGAAACTTAACCCTTGCATTAATATTGATGTTGTAGGTACAAAAGATAAGACGTGAAGTTTGATCAGCAATGAACTACGAACAAGAGCAACTTGGGTTTTTCAAATAAAAAGAGAAAATGAGTTTGTATTGAAATGTAATTGAAATTTAAAATATTTTTGAAGTGTATTATTTTTTTTAGCGTTAACTCATTAGAAAATCCATATGTGGATTTCTTTCATTTGAAAATAATCAACTTTAAAGAATAATTTTCAATTAACAGTTTTCTTCTAGACAGTTTTCTAACTGTTTCCACCAATAATTTATCTAAAAATTAAATAAATAGCCTCATTTTTCAAAAGAATAATTATTTTTTAAGTAATAATTTGGATCAAAATCTGAGGTGTTACACTTTAACTATATATAAAAAAAAATACATGAATTTAAGACTTCATTTTCCCTTTAAAATTTTACCTTTCATTTAAAGTAATTTATTTACTATTTTAACCTTTTTGTATACTATTTAAATTATTAATTAAAACTAGTTAAATGCCATTAAAATATGAACTCCCCGCTGCAGTATAAACAATATTATCTATAGCAAAATATGAAGGGAGTATGATATTTTGGGCTGAATTTTAAATATTTAAATTATATCCTTAAGCAATCGTTTTGAGAGAACCTTTAAAAAATCATCTATACATTTAATTTTAACTGATATATAAATTATATATATATATATATATATTTTGTTCATAATTTACACGTGCTAGCGCAATCAAAAAAAACATACAGACGAATCCGACAAACACAGAATGTGTGTCAGTAAAATAGTGATATATAAAGAGGATACATCAATTTGGACTAACATTTTTTTTCCATTTTCAAAGTATTTTACCAATCGAGTCTTCAATTGCCAAAGTGGCAGGTAATTACCTACTTGGTCATAACTCCAAGCTTTCAATTTCTTCATTTTCCATTACTTTTTATTCTTATTTCTTTAATTTATGTCAATTCGACCAAACTTTCATCTCAAGAACAATTTTGTGAAGATTTTATGAATTTATAATTGCTACACATCCCTTTAATTTATGGATATTGCTAACCATTGCCATGAGGGCAATGATTAAGGAAATTAACGGTAGTAATTTTACATTGAAAATTACATTTTTTTACTTTTAGAAAGTTGAATTCAACACTTTTCACCATTTTTCAATAAATTATTTTTATTTAGATTCTCTTAAACAATGCTCTAAGAATACTCTTTAACATTTCCCTTAATTTATTGCTATCAGAATCGACAAATTCTCGTTAGTGATGATAGATCGTTATTGTTGGATGAATTTATGGCATGTTCCTCGTTATTTATACTTGATGTATGTGTGCTAATTGTGAAAATCAATTCATTGCTCTTCCAAGGTCCAAAGGTGAGCATCAATTCACTGCTCTTCCAAGGTTCAAAGGCGAGCAAATTTCATATATGTTTTTCTTTGTTTTGATTACTTGTTGTGATATTTTTAAATTTTATCTATCTTTGCTCTAATTGTCACATGTTTTACCTTGTCTTTTTCACTCTACATCAATTCATTGTATAAGTTTAATAAAAAGTCTTATACTCCCTCCATTTTTAAATATAAGTAAAATTAACTTTTTAGATTCATTCATTTAATGATGTATGTGGTCCATATTATGAACCATATACACCATTAAATTAATCAATATAAAAAGTCAATTTTACTTATATTTTAAAAACGGAAGGAGTAAGTCACAAGGAGAAAACAAATTTCTTGTATTGCTCTATTTATGTTGTTGAACCATTTTGGTCGGTAAACATAATCTTATGTTACAAACCTTAAATATTAAAAAAGTGTGTGTTGAACTTCTCAGTTTCTTACTTGATCATTTCAACTTGTCTTATAGCACTATGAAGCATTAATAGCTATTGGTTAGCAATTATGACATTGTATCACTTATTCTTAAAGTTTATTAGGTCTTGCAATCACTTAACCTAATTGTTTCCCTCTAATCCCTCAAATTTTTTCCCTCTCAATTGCTTTTTAGTTTGAATTTCAAAATAATTTACTGGAGTAAACTTAAAAAATTCGGTGGCATTTACTACAGTACATAGGTGCACACTGCTCAAGACAAGGATGGAACAAAGCAAATTTGTATGTTCATGGTACTGGTTCCTTCATCATATATACTATATGATGTTGATGTTCTGTGGGAGTAACTAAGCTATGTTGTAAACTGTGATATAATAAATCAAGGATTCATTCCCAGCTGGTTAGTGCTCACTCTCTACCATAACTAGACGAAATGCCGAGACTTTGTTGTCATACCAGTATCACTGCCTCACCGGTTAATTATTTCACTCTCTGTTTTGTTGTGTTACGACTTTGCCATCTATACCGAGATTTTTCATTTCTAATATTGCTTTGATGTCTTCATAATGCAAGTCCTTTGGTTAATAATCTTGTTTCTGATCTGGACAAAGTTGTCAACAAGGTGCGGATGAAAATGATGTTGGGTTCAGACTTTGCAAGTTTTTTGGTTTGACGTTGGTTTCAGAGATTGCAAGTTTTTTCACTTTTATTTTTAAATATTTTTTTCAGTCTCGGAACTTTCGACTCTTTGTGTTGAAACAATGTTATTCTGACTTTAATCAAATTTCCCTATATTTTTATGCATATAATAGGCAAATTTTATCGTCGGAGAGCTCGGTAAATTGTGTTTTGTGCGAAGGGATTATGGAGACGGCAAATCATTTGTTTATTCATTGTGTGTTTACCATGGGGGTGTGGAATGGTCTGTTGAGATGGCTTGGCTTTAATTTTCTGCCTCAACCGAACGTGTTCAAACATTAGGTTTGTTGGAGTGTTGCCGCGAGTAATAATAGGATGCGTAAAGGTTACATGATGATTTGGCATGTTGCTGCCTAGAGGATTTGGCGGGCGAGAAATGATCACATTTTCAATAATACAATCGCCGAGGTCGAAGAGATTGTGGAGGCCATAAAGGTGATGTCATGGAGATGGACTTTGTCTCGGCTTAAGGTGTCGGCATTGCCTTTTTTACGAATGGGGTTGGAACTCAAAAGAGTGCCTTTTGCGGTAACGGTGTTTGGAGTGTTTTGTGGAGTTTGAGGCTGGGGTATGCTAATTGTTATAGTTTCCAAAAGTCTGAATATGGCAGCCTCATTTTTTATGTTTTTGAGGCTGTCCAGTTCAGCGCTCCTTCTGTTTCTGTTTTTGGGTTTCGTTCCTGCTATGTTATGTTGCTGTTTTTTTCTTTCTGCTTTGGGTGGCCAGTTGTGGGGCTTAGATGTGTGGGGGTTTCTAGTTTATCAGTGCCTTTGTAATTGTTTTCTACTGCCCACGAGTTGTGTTGCGCGCCTTGCACACGTTCGTTGTGTATAATATTTGATGATTCTAAAAAAAAAAAAAACACCATAAGGTAATAATGGTAGTGGATGGTTCAAATTTAAGAGATGGTTTTGCTGTTATCAAACACTACACGTCAATCTTTTCCCATGAATTTTAAACTAACATATTTCAACTAATATTAATTTTTTTGAATGAGGACCACCATGGAGTAATAATAGTATGATAGCTGGGAATTTCCTTGTTCACAGATGCTCCTAAAAAACAAGTGTATTGTTGATAACTTGGTGTCCTTTATATGCTTTAAAAATAGTCATTCATTTGGTGAATTTTAACAAAATATGCCTAAATTCAGATTATATTTTGTGTTAGTTATTATTTTATTTAGATACCGTAGACTATACTTAAGAGTAATATGATTTATGTGGACAAGTGATGGTATGCTCATCTATGTAGAAATAATATTCTTAATAATTGATTAATGTAGCATGAACTATTGTTTTGTTTTGTTTTTCATCATCTCATAAAAGTAAAATAACACGTTTCACTTTGTTAACCATGTGTCTATACAAATTCTAGCCCCTAATTGAATTGGATATGGCCCAAAGTTAAAGAAAATCAGCTACATGTACCCAAATATACAATCATGACTTTACCACTGCCTTAATTTTGCATTATAAACATAAGCATTTTAAATGTTGTTTGTATGTTATTCACATTCTCGTGGAGTGTTAATTGTCTAACTCCATCTGCTTTAAATGTTGTTTGTTAGATGGTGTGTATGTGTATAGAAACAATCACATTAGCAATCTCAAACTTTCAAGTTTTAAAGAAGACAATTTTCATTGGTTGTATCATATGCAATGACTATTAACAAGAGTCAAGACAGTCACTCAAACATGTTGGGGTATATTTACCAACGTATGTATTTTCGTACGGTCAATTGTATGTTGATGTTTCGAGAATTACCTCTAGAAAAGGGTTGAAGATAACGGTGAAGACACTGAAATGACATCTAACGTCGTATATGAGAAAGTATTTCATGATGTGTAGGTTAAATAACCCACACTTAGGAGATTATTATCAAACTTCATTCTATGTTAGTGTTGCATTTTAATTAATGATACATTACTTCAAATCGTTATACGTTGATGTTAATTTTTTTTTGTATTTTGCTTCGAGTATTCATTTCATTATTACTGTTACCAAATATATTCCAGCTAAAAAGACTCGTGCGACGCACGGGTCACCAATCTAGTTAGATATACTAGTCTTGTCATCTTGTGCCTTTAAGGCACAAGTTAAAGAATCCAAAACTAGAAATTTTCCATGGAAATGAACAAAACTTTGACTTTAAGGGTCCGTTTGATGGTCAGGATAGGAATGCAAGATATGATACATTAATTATATCCTGCTTAAATCTCATGTTTGATGCACCAAATGGATATGATAAAATAAATCATTTTTCTATCCTATCATGACTTTCATTTGTAATTTTTATCCTGAGTATATGTTGGGTTAGAAGTTATCCTGATGGGATTAGAAAATCATTCATTAATTATTATCTTGATATTCTGTCATTTTTAAAGAATTGTCATTTTTAAAATAATGATAACGTATATTTTCTATTGTAATTAATAACATGCCATTTTTATAGTATTTAATTAATTATGAGAGCAATTTTTTCATTTAATTATAATAATATCATGTTTGTTATCATGTGCGCATCAAACACATGATAGGATAATGTTTATCATGTCTTTATCATATCCTATCTCTATCGAGTTTTATATCATATCCTGCCTATATCCTATCATGACCATCAAACAGGCCCTAAAAAGTTGAATAAAGTTGAATGCACAACTTTTAAGACAATTATTTCTATTTTAAATTTCTTAACATATGCCCTTTGAATAAACTATTTTTTAAAAAGATGTCGTAATAAGTTGTTTTGCATAAGATAAGTTGTTTTGAATAAGTTGTTTTTTAAAAAGAGATCGTAATAAGTTGTTTTGCATAAATTAAGTTGTTTTGAATAAGTTTTTTTTTTAAATAGATTGTAATAGGTCGTTTTTCATAAGATAAGCTGTTTTGAATAAGTTTTTTAAAAAAAAATATATATCCTAATAAGTAATTTTTCATAAGATAAACTATTTTGAATAAGTTGTTTTTTAAAAAGTGATCGTAATAAGCTGTATTGCATAAGATAAGTTGTTTTGAATAAGTTATTTTTAAAAAAGAGATCGTAATAAGTCGTTTTTCATAAGATAAGATGTTTTTAAAAAAGTGATCGTAATAAGCTGTTTTGCATAAGATTAACTAATTTGAATAAGTTGTTTTTTAAAAAAGAGATCGTAATAAGTTGTTTTTGCATAAATCAAGTTGTTTCGAATAAGTTGTTTTTTTTAAATAGATCGTAATAAGTCATTTTTCATAAGATAAACTGTTTTGAATAAGCTGTTTTTAAAAAGTGATAATGATAAGTTTTTTTTGCATAAGATAGATTGTTTTGAATAAGTTGTTTTTTAAAAAAGAGAACGTAATAAGTTGTTTTGCTTAAATTAAGCTGTTTTAAATAAGCTATTTTTTTAAAAGAGGTCGTAATAAGTTGCTTTGCAGAAATAAATTATTCAACTTTTAATTTTTTTATTGTTTTTTTAATAAAAGTGATTTTGTTTATTGGATAAAAAAATAACCAATAAAAAATGATCCATTGGATCTTTAAAATAAGTTGGATGGATTTGATCCATCTAATTTTTTTAATGGATGGGTTGAACCCAATCCACTAAAAATAAATTGTTTGATGGATGGATCAGATGGATATTGTTGGAACAAATGGTGTTTAACAATACCACTTTTAGTTTTGATGATAACAAGGTATTAAAAATTGTCAATTGAATATGCTAATATTAGTTTAAGTGTTCAGGATCTTAGTCAAAAATTTCAATCTTAGAAAGTATTCTGTAAGAACAAATGAAGAGCAAAATCATAAAGAAGCTTGTTGCAAGTGATTATGAAGACTTAGAGAGCTTGAAGAATCATCAGAAGCTGTTTCGAGAGGTTCTGAAGACTTGGAGAGTCTGAAGAAGCCGTTTCGAAGAAGTACAAGACTCGGAGAGTCTGAAGAAGCTGTTACGAAGAAGTGCAAAACAAGAGGTTCTGAAGACTCAGAGAATCTGAAGAACAAAGAGAGTCTGAAGGAGCTGAAGAGAGTCTGAAGCCCAACAGAGTCTAGGGTTCTACAGAGAGTCTGAAGATTGCAATTCAAGAATTTATTTAGATGAATCTCTGAAGGCATTTCGATGCAAAAGAAACGTTCATATGGAGTAACGGTTATTTTCAAGTCAACTTAAGCATGGGATGTTTTGCGACAAAGAATTCAGGAAAAGGACAGAGTACATTGTACGAACCCTGTTTCCACTACTCCACTACTTGTACTACTGACAGCTGTGTCTACTGATATTATCGCTTCAAATAGAATGGAATTCAAAATCTGTATTGAAGGACGATTATCATATCAAGCAACATATCAACAATATTTTATCAAGCTTATAGATGACTCTGTGATGTGTTGGCTTTTCTCAACGTCTCTCTACAACCTCTATATAAAGGAGTGAAGACTTGGAGAATAGATTACTGACTCTACAATTTAAAAACTGAGCTATTACGCTATTTTGTTATTCTCCCCAAGTTAAGCAAACACATCAACAACTTAGGAAATTCTTACAAACTTGTTTATCCTAGAATATCTAAGTGTTACAGAAAACATAGTCTGTCTTTTGTTTTGTAATTGGAACACCACTGATTGTATATCAAGTGTTCAAACTCTTATTCAATTTTCTGTAAATTGTGTCAGAAGTCTCTTGCTTGTGTGCTTGAGCAATAGAAGTCTCTTGGGTGTGTCCTTGAGCAATTGGAAGTTTCTTGCCTGCGTGCTTGAGCATTTGGAAGTCTCTTGCTGTGTGCTTGAGCAACTTGTAATTTGTTATTACATTTTAGTGAACTCTCTTTGGAAGTGCAAGGGGACATGACTACTTCTGGTTTGTGGAAGGAACCTGTATAATTGCTTGTGTTCTCTCTTTCCCTTATCTTTTTACTTTATTCCGCTGCAACAGACTATGATCTTCCATCAGATCCTGAACTTGTTCAGACTCTGATCCTGGAAAACAGATTCAATCTTTTTAAGAGAGGCGAAAAACGTTGTGGAATGGATCAGATGGATATGAATTTGATGGATCCAATTGTCACCCCTAATATATACTTGTCGTTTTATCCATACATTGTGGAATATGGAAAAACGTTTCTCATTCTCGTGTGACCAAATGGAAAGTTAGTAAAAAAATGAAAAATAGAATTGAAGTAAGTTGTCCCTCGTAATAATTTATGTTGATTAAAGGCGTTTTACATGTTAGAAAACACATAGAGAGAACCTAATTTCATTGGCGTGATTTGATTTATTGGGTTTAATTTCTTAATATAAGTGTAGTAACCTAATTTCATTGGTTTGATTTGATTTGGGAGACGGGAATTTGGGCGTTATGGAAAGCGAGGAATGATCGCATTTTTAATAATGTCATTGTTACTTGGGAAGAGATTGTGGAGGAGGTGAAGGTAATGACTTGGAGGTGGATGCTTAGCCGAACCACAACTCCGGCGTGTATGTTTTATGAGTGGAGTTGAAGTCCACATGATTGCTTAACACGTTAAGGAGCTGCTGCCTCCTCTGGTTGTTTTATGGTCCAGCGGTGCTGGCAGTTCACTGGCAGCGCTGCTGTCATGACAGTCCAACACCAGTTTGCTGTGTCGTGCAGGCTGGTTTTTTAGGAAGGTCTGGGCTCTTTTGTGGCAACGTTGCTGGGCTGTTGGAGGCGGTGCTATGGGGTTGAATTTTGGTGGTTCGTAATTAGATTTCAGAGCCATAGCTCAAGCCTTTGTGGTGTTGTGCTTGTTTGTTTTTGAGGTTTTAAAGATCAATTATTTTCTATAGGTTGTGTCTTGGGGTGATGTAACGTCTATATGCGGCATCTTTGTATTTTATTGCCATTCGCAACTACCAAGAAAAGGTATTTTGTTTTGGTTCGACCTGTCATTTTATATGAAATACCGGACAGTATCGATTTTGTAAAACTTTTTCCCCAAGATCTATTCCAGGAAAGGGATAATCTGGAACTCAAAGTTGTCAATTATATTCTTTATGGAAATGGAAAATCCATTCGGGGAATTTCCGACACAAGGATTCAATTAGTTCAGACTTGTTTAGTCTTGAATTGGGATCAAGGCAAAGAAAGTCCTTCTATTGAGGAGACCCCCTCTTCCTTTGTTGAAGTAAGTACAAACGGTTTGATTGAGTATTTTCTAAGAATTGACTTAGTAAAAGCGAATACTTCATATATCATAAAAAGAAATGACCCATCTGGTTTAGGATTGATCGCGGATAATGAATCGGATCGGATCAATATCAATCCATTTTTTTCTATTCATTCCAAGGCAAAAATTCAAAAATCACTTCGCCAAAATCACGGAACTATTCGTCTCTTTGCATCTTGTGAGAGTTTCGGATTAATAATATTTGCCGATTAAAAAAAAAAAGGTGTAGTAACCTAATTTAGACATTTAAGGTGAGTTTAGATAAACAATTTAATTAAGTTCTTATTTGATAATTGTTGTCATATAAGAACTTATACATAAATTTAAGCTATTTTTATATTCAAAGATAAAATAAGTCAATAAGGTTAACGCCTTCCTATACGTTGTATATTATTTTGGGTTGAATATGTTTTTAGTTCTTATAAATATATCAATTTTTTATTTTAATCTCTCTAATTTTTTTTTGGATATTTGACGCCAGAATATGCATGCATCTTTTATACCAAAATTAACTGATACATTGATTTTATCTTTTTTTTTTTTCTTTTTAAAATGATCTTTGCATCTAGTATACTAGTTTCTGAAGAAAGTTGTTGTATTAATCATAATTCTAAGTCAACATTAAGTCGTTTTCCTTTTTAAAATGATCAATGAGTAAACAAAAATGGAAAGGAATACATGGAAAGATGTATTCAACCAGAAATGGTTTTCTGACTTTGAAGTATAACACATACTTCATAAAACTTATTAATTTTGTGATTAAAGCTACACGGACAAAAATCTACAACCCAATTTCCTCTGTTATTTACCCTAAATGTTCCACTTATGTAGAATGAATAATAAAAAACAAAAGAACTTTATAACCATGAAAAAGATCGTGTTGAATACATCTTTCATGAAAAAGTGGGTTGCATACATTAAGTCGTGTTGTACACGTCATATAAAAAACCTGAAGGTCGTGTTGCAACTAGTTTTGACGTGATGTGTAAATAAAGCCCCAAAATACAAAGCCTCACTTAAAAACCCTCCGTTAAGTTTTGCCACCCCTAAGTGGTGGTTTTGGTTTTGGTATTGTAGTTGGGACAATGTTGTTTTCTTCCTTGCGGGGGTTGAGTTTGCAGCTGATATAAATACACAAGTTGTTTGATGTTTTTATGTGTGGTGGATGTTTCCTTCCAATAAAGGTGGTTGTTTGATGTTTTAAGCGTTACAAGTAAATAAGGTAAAGGACCGATGTGGGAAAATAAAAAGATAAAAGACTCAAGTGTTACAAATAAATAAGATAAATGACTCTTAAAGTAATTTTGCCTAAAATTAATTTGTTTGGCCCCAACCCACTAAAATGACATTTTTGGAAATTTTACAGGGTGCGCGAGACTGCCATAGGGTGAGAAAAGTAATACTCTTTATTTTTTTAGGGTTTTTTTAGCCCCCTTACCATGTGGGATGGGGCCTAAACTTAGGGGACGTCAAGGCTCCATGATATTGACACCTCTAAAGTTAACTCATGGTCGATAGACATATCGTGACTTAACTTCCGTAGAAAACCAGCGTGAGTTAACTCCCGCTCAATACCAGCATGGGTTAACTCACCATGTGTTATGTTTTACATCAAAGTAGCAACCCAATATACCCATTGTGTTTCAAAACTGAACAAAATTCAACTCCTCCCTCCAAACTCAATAAGCATGATATGTAGAACGGGAGCAGAATAAGAATGATAATGAGGAGTAGGGAAAGGATGTGTACTAGATAGCTTTTTTTTTTCTTTTTCTGTTTGCACGATCTAGCTTATCATAAATAGCAGGTATATCATTCCTTCATTAAAAAAAAACAAGTATATTATGTTTCTTCATTTTTAGTTAAAATTGAAAGTATGTAGAACGACTACAAATTTTGGTCTGTACATACGAATTGATTCCCACATGTCTCTCCTGACTCAAGAAAATTACTATTCTCTCAAATCATTTTGCTCATTCTCACCCTAGAGTTTCAAAAATAACTCTAACGCAAGTTAACTCATGCTCAATAAACCTATTATGACTTAACATACGTAAAAATCCAGCGCGAGTTAACTCCCGCTCAATACCAGCGTGAGCTAACTCCCACTATGTTTTGTTTTACATCAAAATAGCAAGCCAAGATACCTTGTATTTCAAAACTAAGCAAAATTCAACTCCCTCCAAACTCAATAAGAATGATATCTAGAACGGGAGCATAATAAGAATGATAATGGGGAGCAGGAAAAGGACGGGTACTAGATGTTTTTTTTTTCTTTCTGTTTGCACGATCCATCTTATCATAAATAGCAGGTCTAGTATTCCTTCGTTAAAAAAAAAAACAAGTCTATTATGTTTCATCTTTTTTAGTTAAAATTGAAAGTATGCAGAACGGCTACAAATTTTGGTTTGTACTTACGAATTGATTCCCACATGTCCCTCTTAACTCAGGAAAATTACTAAAATCATTTTGCTCATTCTCGGCTACAGAGGGGTGCCAAGATCACTACAAAAAATATGCTTGATTCCGGCAGTTTTTTAAAGGTGGTTTTAGAAAAATCCCGCAGTTTAGTTAAAAAGTGATGACTACAGATAAATGTTCATTATACTGTAGCATTTCAAAAACCTTTGCAAAATTGAAGCCAACTTTCCCTTTTTTTTTTCTCACTCTCCCACTTGTTTTCCCTCTTACCTATCTCTCTTGAAACCCTTATCTCTCAACGTGAACCCATCACTACGAAAACTCCATCGAAGAAACCCTCCATGTCTCTTGAAACCACATCGCCTCTGCTTGCTAAGTTGTGATTTTTAATTTTAGGGTTTATGATTTGGGGTTTTTAATTTATTTGCTCCTTCTAAATAGACATGTTTTTGATTGGGAGACCGGAGGACTCCAACCATCTAATCTAAGTGGGATAAGAGGTTGTTCATTGCCTTGGATGTGCCAAGAGGTGTCGAGTACCTTCACAATAAGGGTACACAAAGGTACACACTTAGATGCTTTAAGCCTTCCAACCAGAGCTGGAAATGAGTCGAGTGAAACTCACTTGAGCTTGACTCGATAAACGTTTGTTCAACTCAAAACTTGACTTGAGTTCAAGCAAACCATTTTTTATTTAGATTGATCGACTCGTTTAAAGTTCACATGTAGCTCAGTTAGGCTCATTAGGTTCAACTCGTATGTTCGAATCACATAACTCAAAAATCTTCTTTTTGACCTTTTAATTTTTCTTTTAAAAAGAAAAAAATTGAATTAAAAATAAAATTTAGCACAAAAATATTATTGTTTAAAGTACAAACACAAATACAAAGTTCATACATACATAAATATGTAAAAAAAAAAATACAAAATTAGTACATGTGATTTCACACATGTGCGTGCGCATAGAATATTAAATTTCAACCCATTTTGTTAACGAACTTAATTTTTCAGGTAAAATTAAGTTTATTTGGTTCATGAACCAAGTTTAATGAATTAATTATCGTCTCGAACTAGGAACTTTGTTCAAATTGACTCAGTTTATTGTGAGCCATACTCTTCTATAAAGCTAATTTACAAAATCATCAAGAACGGGTTGCGAGAAAGAACGAATAAGAAAGAGATAGATTGAAATTTAGGGAATTATTACTTCAACTTCCCATCATCATGAATGAATTTATGTCTTTTAATTATGTTAGTTTTCTTGATTAAAAATATTATGTGAAAACTATGACTTACACTACTTATGATTTTGTTATTTTTGACCAATAAGGACTACTTATTAGTCTTTCCGATCTAAAATATAAGGATAGGCACGAGAGAGGGTTTTCAAGTATTTTGGAGGGTTAAATTTATATTTTAAAATATATTTGTTATTGAAAAAAATTAAAAAGCAGTACAATAAATGATCATATAATATTTCGAACACACTTAAAATTTTCCAATTTTTTGTTTAAAAGAGTAAGTCCTTTGCTCAAAGTTCAAGTCAAATACATCAACTTTCTTTTACCGACTTTTATTTATATTTGAGACCAAAGAAAATATATTTAGTTCTTTTTATAAGTAATGTATTACGAGTCAACAAAAATTGATGGACCAATCTTTAAAAAAAAAAAGGACCAAATACATCTATTTTGACTAATCCACTTGTCTATAATAAAAACGATTGGAGAGAGTACTAATTTAGGACTAAAATGATGAAATAAGGATAATTTTAAAACTAAATTGTTGATCTATTTTATATTACGAGACAATAAAACCTCTAAAGCATGTCTTATAACACGAACGTGTATTTTCTTTATAAAAAAACAAGGATGTGTAGTTAGAGTAGGGTCAATGGAACACATCGAGAGGAATGCAACAAATTAAAAAATGATGCATTTTTTCTTAATCAAGTAGTTTAGTAGTTAGAAATTTATCTTTTTAAAATAAATAAATGAGATGTTAAATGAAGCATTTTTAAAGTCCCTAACACTATTTTTAAATCGATGGTAAAATCATTTGATTTAAAATAGACAATATTAATTTTAAATAAAGTTTTCTATATTTTAATTTTGAAAATAGTATAATAGAATACCTTTTTATTTGAAGAAAGAGTGTTTTTATCAAATAGGAGTAGTAAAATTTTGAAAAAATATCTTAACTAGTATACATTCACTAAATACTCTATTAATGCCTAATAATGTTCATTAAATTCCACCAACACTTTCCCTTTCCACTTCTGTCTGTCCGTCGTTAGAGACAGAAGACCCACTTAACGACTAATCAAGACCAATTACCTCTCTCTCTCTCTCTCTAGGTGCCTTCTTCACTCACTCTTTCTCTTCAACCCCAAAACCTCCCTCCCTCCCTCCCTCTCTCTCTCTCTCCAATGGAAACCAACAAACAACAACACAAGAAGAAAAAATGGTTTCTACCACTCATCTTCTCTCTACTCCTCACCACCTTTCTCATCCTTCTTTCCATCTTCATCTCCTCAGATTCCTCATCCTTACTCTACCTCACCCACTCAAGAACAAGCAAAAACACACCCCATTTCGTTGAATCAAAGCTAAGAGTATCATCAACATCACCCACAAACTCAGTTCCAAGGATCGCTTACTTGATCTCAGGTTCAGTTGGTGATGGAGAAAGTTTAAAGAGAACCCTTAAAGCCCTTTATCATCCAAGGAATCAATATGCTGTTCATTTGGATTTAGAAGCTTCTCCTAAAGAAAGATTGGACCTTGCTAACTTTGTTAGGAATGAACCACTTTTTGCTGAATTGGGTAATGTTAGGATGGTTGTTAAGGCTAATTTGGTTACTTATAGAGGTCCTACTATGGTTACTAATACTCTTCATGCTGCTGCACTTTTGTTTAAAGAAGCTGGGGATTGGGATTGGTTTATTAATCTTAGTGCTTCTGATTATCCCTTGCTTACACAAGATGGTTTGTACCCTCTTTCTTCTTTTCTTGTTATCTACTTTTTTAGCCCTTAAAGTTTGTGTTTTGGTGAAAGAAACAATGCAATGTTTTTGTTTTGGTTGTAGTTTAGTAGTGATGTTTTTGTTTTGCAATGCAATTTTTATTTTTTAATAATTGATATTTCTCTATGATGATTTTGCCAGCTGTATTTTGTTGTTGCTAATTTTGTTCCTAGATAAATATAGAAACTTTCTGAAAAGTTAAATGTGTGATCTAGTTCTAAATCTGTGTTCAGTTGGATAAAACTTAATGTAACTCACTAGTTTATGCACATGTATATTGGATGCATACTAATATTATTAGAAGGTTATCACTTGTATGAAAATTTTGATGGTTTGTTTCCAAAATTGATATTGGATTATATGCGGCTTTAGGGGCGGCAAATTATCAGCTTATGTATCAGTCTGCATTAGATGGATTGTTTTGATAATCATGTGCTAACTCTTTCATTTTACTACATCTCTTTTGTGCAACAGATCTATTACATACACTGTCATCTATTCCAAGACACCTAAACTTCATTGAGCACACTAGTGATATTGGCTGGAAGGAGTATGTTGTTAATCTTTTCTTCTCTTTATTTTAATGTGGTTTACTTGATTTTCTTCATAAACTGAATGCAGCATGCAATTTTGTGAAATGTTGAATTTATCTTTGCTTTACTGTTTGTTTTTCGATAGAGATCAGAGAGCCAAGCCTGTTATAATTGATCCGGCACTTTATAGCGTCAATAAATCTGATGTGTTTTGGGTGACAGAGAAAAGAAGTGTTCCCACAGCATATAAGCTGTTTACAGGTGAGAAACCTGGTTTCTGATGCTTCTCATATTTTGTTAGTTTCTTCACGCCCGCTTAATTAATCCGTTGTCTTAAATTTGTAGAATGTTTTGGTAGTGAGGCATCACTCTTGCATAATTAAGTTGAAGATATTAGAAATATGAGAAAAGAACAATAGTGTTGTGAATCCAGTTTACAAAAAACTCAAGTAGTTGTTGCTTTGAGTATGATTACTCAGGAGTGCTGGATCATCTTTTCACTTTTTCATTAGCTCTTTACCTTAATCTGCGATATACAACACCTAGTCATCAACTTGGTTTTTTCATTAGCTGGTCATAACCGGTAGACATAGAATCTAGAGAAATTACTAACATGAATTTGTTTCCTTGGTTCTATATTACATCTGTGCTATATGATTTATGATTGCTATTTGATTTTGCTTAGGTTCTGCATGGATGATGCTCTCTCGCCAATTTGTCGAATATATGTTATGGGGATGGGATAACTTGCCTAGAATAGTGTTAATGTATTATGCCAACTTTCTATCTTCCCCTGAAGGATATTTCCACACAGTCATCTGCAATGCCGAAGAATTTCGTAACACTACCGTGAACCATGACCTCCACTTCATATCATGGGACAACCCTCCGAAACAACACCCACACTTCCTTACAGCCGAACACTACCGGAGTATGGTGGAGAGCAACGCTCCTTTTGGTCGGAAATTTGGCAGGAACGAGCCTCTCTTGGATAAAATTGATACCGAGCTATTGGGACGAAATGCCGATGGTTATGTCCCTGGTATGTGGTTCAGTCATGCAAATCCAAACATCACCAAACCATATTCCTTTGTAAAAAATATCACTGAACTTAGACCTGGCCCTGGTGCAAAAAGGCTTAAACACCTCATCAATGGTTTATTATCAGCGGAAGATTTTCGTAAAAATCAGTGTTCTTGAGATATCATTGCTGTTTTCTCCATCACTTATTAGAGTAACATGCAAACGATGGATATTGCTATGTCCACTTGATACAAGAGGCTGCTTTGAGACCAGTCAGGAAAGATGAGAAAAGAGAACTGAGAACACAGAGGTTAGCAGCTTCTTAAGAATCACAGCTTATATATTTTTATTTACACTAATTTTTACACGATCAAGAATTTGTTGTTCATGTGTATTATCAATCTTCTTCACATCATTCTTTATATTTTACTGGATTACTATGACAAGCCACCGATGCAATGGGGTTGTACTCTGTAGATTAATGTCTTTGTAGCAAATAAATTAGTATTCGGGATTTCAGAGTGTAACACATGCTTGTGTCTATTTCATTGTAAACTAGGAAGTACGGATACAATCATTTAAATATTATCTAGAGATTTCCTTTTACAGCTGAGAATCTAGCGTTTCCCAATTGTATTACTCATCTCTTTATTCTCCATTAAGTGTGTGTTTGGTTTAGATTCTGAAAGAATTGATTTTGATATAATTGATTCTGATAGAATTGATTTTGAGAGAGAATTGATTTATGTTTGGGTACAATAATGTAGAATTGATTAAACAAACTGAATGTTGTTTGGATAGTTTTGATCAAAATCACTTTTAAATGTATAATTACTAAAATGGACATAGCTAAATGCAAGTAAATGAACATAGTTGAATGTATATGTAGATCAATACTAAACGTAGATATACTATTTAATTTAAATAAATAAATTTTCTATTTATTAATTTAAAAAATAATCTATACGATAATTAAACCAATTTTTTACAAAAATATTTGTTCATATATTTTATATTTTTCGATAAAATATATTTAAGTTAAATACTAATAGAGTTTGTTGTAAAAAATGATAAAATATAGCGTAAAAGAAAGGTAAAAGAAAAAATACAGTAAATATGAGCGTAAACATCGTAAAGGAAAATCCAAAACATGGTAACTAATTACCGTAAACATTTTTCGTGGGCTAATTTGGTTCACTAAGTTTTCTGATTAAATTTGGTTCATCAAATTAATTACAAAGCAAAAAAAAGGAGAATTGATAAAGGGCAAGAAAGGAAAATAATAGGTTGTAATAATCAAAATATAAAATATATTGCAGAATTGATTCTAGGAAAGCCAAAAGCTAGGAATTGTAGCTTTAAGAATAATTGCTTCCGGTGGATAGAAACAATTCTTAAAAATCAAATCAAACATCATTGAAAACTGAATTTTTCACTTTTAAGAATTGTAGAAACACTTCTTAATGCTGAAAAACCAAAACATGCTCTAAATAAAGTTCATTCATTCAGTTCATACTTGTTAAGGAAAAAAAAAAGTTATAGTCCATATTGAATTGGATACTCTTAGTATGAATTTTATGTTGTGAAAGCATCCTAAGAATTTATACATATTTAGTTAATATTTTATTTTGTTATATTTTTTTTCTCTAAAATTTTAGACTCACTTTGGTCTAAAGTAGCTAATAAGCTAGCGGATTTAATATCAAATAAAATTTGCGGTTTAACTAGCGTATTAAATTATGATTTTTCTATCATGTGCAAATTTGCATATGTTAAGAAGTTTAAAATAGAAACTTTGAATTGGAACTTGCACGTTTTATATTAAATATATAACTTTTGAATAAATAGTTGTTGTTTTTCAATAAAAACTTGCTAATTTTTATTGTTTTAACATGTGCAATATTTCACATATTAGATAAACTCATTTAATTAATATGCAATGATATACTTCACTTTTGAAGTTGGATTACCAAGAGTCTTTTTTCCCTAAGATTCAAAGGGTTAAAACAAAATAAGTAACACGTAGTCATAAACAAATAAGTTTTTATTTAATATTTAAAGTGATATACCAATAAGTTTTTAATTAATATTTACATTTTTTCTTAAAAAAATAATTAATATTTAAATTTTGTCAAATAAAATAATAAGGATAAAATTGAGAAAAAAAAGAAGCTATAAGATGAAACACTATTTGAAATAGTTTATCAAAAGACACTACTATTAGTGTTAAAAAAAGACTATAAGGTTGTGATAAAAAGTTATTACTAAATATACATAATTTGATCATATAATCTCCAGCTATGTTTTTTCTTTAAAAAGACCAGCTAGCTGTGTTATTTTAGAAAAACCTCTAATAAATAATGTTATTTTAGAAGAATCATCTTTGATATATTTATCACCCAAATAGTTTAAAATTAAATAAATTCACAACCAATTTCTTAAAAAAATAAATTCTAAATCCCTAAAAAAAAATCTAAAATAAAAAAGTAAATCAATCTGTCAAAAAATTCATTAAATTGACCAAATAGAAACAGAATTTATAATGTTGAGAATTAATAAAAAAAGAAAAGAGAAAAAGACCTAGTTTGGATAAACAACTTATATAGATGTTTATAACATTAGAGCTTAAATCATAAGCTCTTGTACTTGATAAGCTCTTTATGTTTGGATTTGTACACTAAATAGTACTTATATAAATTGAAGTGTTTGAATGTGACATTACATGAGCAATTCTAGAATTTTTAATTTAACATCAAAAAATCAAAACTCAAACCACCATTATCAAGATTTTATTTACATTGATGTAAAAAATAATATTCATAATATATATATATATATATATATATATATATATATATATATAGACATATTAGTGTACAATTTGTTAAAAAAAAGACAAGTCAAATTTGGTTTTTTATTCAGTTTCATTTTGTTACGTAACAAAAAAATAATAAAAATATTCCTTAAAAAAAAAACTTAGTTAGGTGTGGATCCTGAGAGAATCAAAGGAGGTTACATAAATTCATAAGCTCCTTGTTAAGCCGGAGGTAAACTGAAAATTTAGACTTATTAAAATATGGTATAAGCAGCTTATAAAACTATAATAAGCTATTTTAATTTATTTATCCAAGCACTTTTAAAAAAGTTTATGGAAATAGATAAGCCCACATAACTCAAAATAAGCCAATTCAAACGGGCCAAAATTAGTTACAATAGAACTTTACTCTTTATGCCAGTCACATGCTCTTCTTCTTCTTCCCAGAACCATTTCACAGATCCAAATCTCAATTCTCACCTAAATTAAACCCTAAACATTTAAATTCAATCATTTCCACCGTCCATTTTCCATGGCAAATGCATGGAAAAGAGACAAACCCTCTCGTTTACTCTCCCCAAAGCTTCTTTTTTTACTCTTCTCTTTCACTCTCCTCTTACTCTTCTTATACTTCATCTTCCTCACTCCTCCTTCAAACCCTAACCCTAATTTCCTCACCTTAAACACCAACTTCTTCTCTAACTCAATCTCCCCTTTCGATTGCATCAAATCTCCACAATCTCACCCTATTGTCGCCTCCGTCGTTGAAGGTGTTCGTTACCCGTTTCTCTTCTCGCTTTCCGATTTCGGAAACTTACCTGATAAACCGCATAAGAATATTGTGAGATTGCTAAAAGGGAAACCTTTTAGGAAACCGGATATTTCGGTTACTGTTCAGGAGGTGCTTGAGAAGGCGAAGAGTGAGGGGATGGATGGGTTGGTTGTTGATGTGGGTGCTAATGTGGGAATGGCGAGTTTTTCCGCGGCGGTTATGGGGTTTCGTGTTTTGGCGTTTGAGCCTGTGTTTGAGAATTTGCAGAAGTTATGTGAAGGGGTGTATTTTAATAGAGTTACGGATTTGGTTACTCTTTTTGAAGCTGCTGCTTCTGATCGTCTTGGTAACATTACCGTTCATAAGGTTAGATTTCTTGTGATTAAGTTTGTGCATTTGCTTTGATTGAATTGAATTTTGGTGCCTACAGTTTAATGTGATTTTGTGAATTGAACTGTAGTGAGGGATTGTAGTAGAAACTTAGGGTTGTGAGTACTTGCATTCTTCTATAGTAATGAGCTCGAAAACAAATAGAACCGTTTTGATGTTTAGAAAGTATAGGTGTGGTTAGTGGTGAATGAAATTGTGAAAATGGGAACTTATTTCCTTGTTTTTTTAAAACTTGAAGGTGAATCAGCCCAAATTTCCGGTTGGACATTCCATATCGTAATCCTACTTTGCAAGATTCACCATAGAATGCTATCTATCTATTTTAATTTTTAAGAAAAAGTTTTATGCTAATAATACTTGGCACCTGTGGTGTTTTCCCGCCATTTTTTTCCACATCCGTGCAATCTTGCACGAGATCTTTACTTGTATGTGAATAATATAATTGGTTAGGTTGTTTGCAGAGTTCCATCTAGTTGAGTATAGTAAGCAATTAGAGGTGTTTAAAGTCTAGTTTCTTTAGTTTAATTTTAAGAAGGTTCAGTGTTACATGATAATAATACTAATTAGTGGAAGTTATTAACATGCTAAATAGGATAGACCCGGTGTGCCATTTGTATGGAGCTAATATTCAGGATATTTGCATACTCTTGTGGAAAGTTTGATCAACTTGAGGCTAATTAGTGTAATGTGCAGATTTATTTGCAAAACATCTTAATGAAGATGGATTGGGTCTTTAGCTAATGGTTGCCGTGTCTTTATGAGTTTTTACTTTCCTAGTCAGGTGACGATTCTGCTGTTATAAGAGCCAGTTGAGAACAATCACGGCTGTTGGATTTTACAGACCTGATTATCTCAGACAGGGCTATGGATTCCCTGCTTAACAAATATACGGATTTATACACATTAATTGGTCTCGGCCTTTCATCTGGAATGACATATCTTAAACAATGATACCATGACTCATTACAGAGCCAGCTCTCGTTTGCTTTCATTGTAAAAACTGGGATGAAAGTCATAAGTAAGGTAGTCAGAATCAGGATTATACGTATAATCTGCAAGGGGGAGTAAAATCGTAGAATCGTGGGATTATACTAAATTCATAGAACTCAAATATATGCATATACATGCATTTAAAATAGAATAGGTAAGATAAAAAAAAAAAATTACACTTGAAGTACTTGTGTAAATTTAAATTCATAAGCATCACTCACATAATAGCATAGTTGCATAACACTTACACAATTGAAACTTAAAATACTTACGTAATTAACACACTAACACTCAAATATCAACAACATAACACTTGAAATACTTATGTAATTTATACATTATATCAAAGTCATTTATCTCAAACAAAACAACAACTTAAATTGCATTTTGTAGTTCCACCACCGTGACCATAATCGTGGAATTGTTTCAGACAAGTGGATTACACAAGATTCCACCAAATTGGGATTTTGTGTATACTCGTAATCAGTGATGGCAAGTATAATTGCAGAATTTTTGGATTTTAGGATTGAAATCGGGATTTTGACTACCATGGTCATAAAATGTCAATATTATCCTCTTAGGCAAGTGTTTTTTATTTTTTTAAGTATCCTCTTAGGCAAGCAGAAAATGTGATCTTTATATTTTAATGTGCTACCAACGATAATCACTTCCCATAGAAACTTATAATGCACAACATGGAGTGTGCGTAACAGTTTGAAAATTGAACCAAAATTGTTCTATTTTTGGTTTTGATAATAGTTGTTGTCTAGTCTGATACCCCGATTCCATGAAAGTGTATGTTTATTTAAATGAAATGGTTATGAGGTGGAAATTTATAAATGAGGCTACCACTACCTATCAAACCATTTATGATGCAATGCTACTACTACCTGTCATTCATGTGCTGATTTTGTTTTCCTTTTCTTTTTGGGTCTTAATTTACCAGTTGGTTGGTAGGCTGGACAACAGTGCGGTTTCTGCCACAGGAGCAAAGTTGGCATTTAAGTCCAATGAAGAAATAGCTTTTCAAGTACGCACTGTTCCACTGGATGAAGTGATTCCAGCATCAGAGCGTGTGCTTCTGCTCAAAATAGACGTTCAGGGCTGGGAATATCATGTTCTCAAAGGAGCTTCAAAGTTACTCTCAAGGAAGGGAAGCCAAGCTCCTTATCTCATATACGAGGAAGATGAGCGTTTGTTGCAGGCCAGTAATAGCAGTGCTAAAGAAATTCGAGACTTTCTCCGTAGTGTGGGTTATCATGATTGCACCCAACATGGCACCGATGCACACTGCACCAAGAAGGATTGATCGTAATTTTGGTTCAGTTATGCAGACTCTAGATGGAAAATCAAGTCATTCCTAGTTTGAATCAACACTTTCCAGTTGACCAACACCGAGTGTCAGCAAATTGTTGAGCAGTGAACAATTCGATGAATTGATTGTGGATAAATGATGGAAACAGTTGAGATAGCTAGCAACTGCACTGCTAACCTCAAGCTGCTTAACAACATCATCATGCAAAAGCATCCATTCAAGATGCATTACGTTTCATATGATTCTTGTGTAGATCCTGACCTTCAGGTTTTAGTGAGGTTTTGTATACAAGCTTTTAATTGTAGGCATTTATTAAATGCGCGCCTTAAGTTTCCAATTAAATTGAAACCTGTGTATCAGATATTCAGAATACAAAAGCTTCTCATGTTTGATCTGTCATAATCAATATGGAGTCCAAACATATTTTATCTACAGAAGACAACATGATCTGAATAAATTATAAATGGGTACTGTGAAATCGCATTTGCTCCGGTATAAAGTAAATAACTGGACAGCTCAAAGAAATAAGATGTACTATGCATATACTTATATGCAAGCAAGACTAAATAATAAATGAATTGTTTATTAAGCTTCAACATGTTTGCTATTTAAAACATCCGAGAGCACTGCGTGGAAGGGAAATGGGAAATCTTTGTCATCTTCCACTAGCTACAAAGAACAACAACCCAAACTTCAGAAACGTCATTGCAGGATTTCTATGGTTTCAAAACTGCAATTCTGTAAAAAAAATTAGCATTTAAGAAACTTTAGAACCATTGTATTATTTATTATACATATACTGCTAAACTGATACAATAGCAATGATATAGGCACCGATGTCATGTTAATAAAAACGTTTCATACATCTATGCATGAGCTATTTGACATGTGGCACAGCAGTAAAATTCCAACAGGACATAGCCAGTTATTCTAAAAAATCTTAAGACCCTGTTGTGGTACAAAATAAAGGGAAGGCATAGGTCACAGAACTACTAACCTAAGCAAGGATCTCAGAAACAGCCTAAAGTGGTTGATGCTAAAACTATGTCCAAATAGAAGATAGTGTCAATTACCAAAACAATTACTGCCTAGAGACATTGATTCCTGAGGCTCAAGCCACACATCTAAGTCTTTAGGATTCTTTCGGGGCACTAGTTTTTGAAGGGCCAGCTCTTTCCACCATAATGTCATAAAGCTGCTTTCCATTCTGATTGGCAAAAAATAAACCAGCAAGAAACAATGAAGAAAATGTTAAAAGATTATAATGTCTGCAACTCTTGCAAGAATGATGTTCAATTTCTGAGCTATTTCCTATTTTGTATATTTACTTTACTTGCTTCTAAATTGCTTACAAAGATTATAGGGAAGAAATGAATTTGCCCTTCAGGCTTTGTTTGTGTTTCCTTGAAGTAAACCAAGATAGGGAAGTTTGGCCACCAGAATTCCCAATTAACAAAGGTTGAGTAGCTACAACACATAAGCATGTTTTTTAGTCCTATTGGTGTAGTCTAATCAATGCTGAAACAAAAATAGGATACTTACTTCCAACGATTTTTTCCACCAACAAAAGCATTCTCACCCGATTCATCGAGCTGATCGCCTATCTTTACCTCCTAAATCACATTTTGCATGTAACTTTAATATGAATAGCTAAAGGTAACATAACACAACACATTATAATGGTAAATACTAAATAACATCAAGACATACAGATGAAGTTATAGATTAGAATGGTAACTGAAAAATTGGATGATGATTGGATATCAATATAAGCCATACGTGAAGTAGCAATTGGTCAAAGTGCAGAACTATAAAATATAACATGTTAAGTACTGAAGTTTAGTCTTTTTGAATCAATGGATGCAATTTAATAATGAACTTGTGCAATATTAGACGGAGAAAGACACAAAAAAAGCTCACTAGAGGGTTTTTTAGAAATCACGGAGGTAAATTTTCACTTCATGTTTATTATGACTAGAGGGTTTTTTAGAAAAATAAATAACGGAAACCAAGTGGTTGGAAAGAAAATACTACTATGGACAAACAAGAAAATTCTTGGAGAGGTAAGAAGGGAACAAACCAAAGACTCATCATCAAAGACGAATCTCACTCTGGTGGCCTGCGAAAATAAAAAGCAAATAATTAGAAAAAAAAAGCACTTGAATCATCATGATAGTTTGCACCTTTCTTAATTACAGTTTCTTCTATTGATAATTACCTGGACCAACAGAAGCAATCCAAGGAGACCAACAGGTACTGCAGGCACTAGATTATCTGTGTAAACTAACCCACCAGCTATACCTGATAGTACAATTTTAAGCCATCAGTATTTTAGGATGTTTATTAATCTGCTTATACAAGGAAATGCAAAAATGACTTAAGTACACTTTGATCTACTATATCACCCTTAAGATTCTGATTCATCTAGTACCAAATGATCCAACAAAATTAAGGCAATGAATATTTAACAAAGGGAACTTGTTTTTCAGATGATTCAAACACAGTCCTTCATATGATTGTAACTGGCCAAATTGTATTATAATAAGACTAAAATTACGCGAAAAGAGAATGAGTAACTACCAAGTAGTACAACTGGAATTCTGTAGTCTGGTTCAGGAATCACAGTCTCTCTAACAACACTCTTCTTCGCCTTCCTTCCAATTCCAAACTGTCAACACAGAAATTCACAGTTAGAAGTCATAGTAGTAACCTATGAAGCATTGACGCATACACGGACACCGTTCACGTCACTAACATTAACACGTCTACGCCTATAGGTATTAGTAATACATGAAACATACTTATACTTATACAATACAAGCTAAGCACATTTTGTAAGCAACCATAAAAAAATAACATAGAGCCACTTGAGATTGCAACAACTTACAAGTGAGTTAACAACAAAACGGTTTCCATGGCTTCCTGCTAATTGTCTCCCAGAGAAATTTGGATTGAACACAACTCTTCCACTCAATGAATTCTTGAAACCGCTCAAGTATCCAACATTTTCCTTCCCTGAAACAAAAAATCACATCAAAAGCCCACAATTAATATCAAGCTAAAGTGTATGAAATCTTTGTAAAAATATCAACTTTTTTGACTCAAATCTAAACAGAACACGTATGAATGGAAGTTACATGCAAATTTGCTTACTTTGGGAGGGAAGAAAACGGTGTACGGACAACAAAGTGGTTGCCATTTGTTTCTGATACACAAAATCTATCACCTTGTTTTGTGTGGTGGAACAATAAGAATGATATTACAGCTATGCCCATCATTTTGTGACATCATTATAACATGTCTAAGGGCATTAAAGTAATAAAAGTGTGAATATTAAATAACCACGGATTCATTATGGGTCTTATCTTTTTCACAACTTCATCACATTGAAACCGATAACAGTTCACTCCTTCACTTCAGACCAAGCTATAATGGCGCAATCTTTGTCTTTTGCTCCTGTTTGTTCCTTGAAATCTTCAAACACACCTGGTACTCTTAACTTTTAATTGTGTTCGTGTTTACTTATTTTATTTTATTTATTTTGTTTTTTTTTTACAAAGCATGTATTCATGAGAATTTGTTTCAATTTTAATAGGAGCTGTTATCGGTAATTCGGTTGTCCGAAAGGCTTTTCCAATGAATTCTAAAGCTGGAAACTTTCAGTCTTTGGTAGTGAAGGTGAGATTGATTTTAGTATCTCAATTTACAAATAAGATACTGTTTGTTCAGTCTCTTATGTAAACAAAATACTGAACAACCAACCTTTGATTGAAGACGTGTCCGGTGTTGATATGTGTCGGTGTCTGATATGACACTGACACATGTGATTACATTCGGTTAATTCATTTTCTCAAATTATCATTGGCGTCGACGTGTCTCAGTCATTGTCAAGCAGTGCTTCATAAATTAGTCGAGTTCTATGAAAGGATATGTCTGGGCTATGTTTGAATGTCTGTTGTCTAATGGTTAGTGGCATCAGATAGAATAGAGTGAATTTGCATACAATCATTCCTTTTTGCAGATATTTTTATAATGAAATGAAAAAGAGAAATTTGGTTTAGTCCTATGCCTCCTTGATTCCATTTCATTCTTTCATATTTGAAACAGTTAATTATGGATCATAGTATATTCCAGAGTCTTTGATAGATCAGTACAGTAGCCACTTTAATTTTTCTTCAAAAATAGAAAGTAGGACATGTAACATCAAAATATCTTAAATGTAAGGGAAATGCTAACGAGTGCCACCGGGGACCTTAAATAGTAAGTTTTTATGAAAGTTTGTGTATTCATTGCATTGGAAATTTTAATAGTTGACTTTTTGAAGGAATAATTTATAAATTTAGGATCCTTAAAGAGTGCACCGGGGAAACTCTTTCGCAAGACCGATGTAATTAGTTTTTTTTTCTGTTCTGTCGTGATTTACAATGGAAGAGAAGTGTTGAAATAACGGTTAGAGTTGGTGTCGTGTCTGTACAATAGATCTGTAATAGGTTTGACCTTTTCCTGATAGTTGTCATAGCTGCATATATCCTGAATCAGTCTTTGATTTTGATTTAATACAGGCTACAGAAGATAGCAGTAAAGGCACAACAAAAGTAAAGAGCATTGTTTGTGCTGATTGTACTGGAAATGGTAAGTGAAAATGAAGATTTCGACTTTTTTTTTATGGTTATATGTCATAGTTTTTATTCATTACTCAAAGATACCTTTAAATTCATGAGCGCCATATAAGCAGTCTGTTTCGTATTTGAGTTAAGCACATATTTTACGAAACACTTATGTCACCTTAAACAATATAGTCGAACATCATGCTGATTCCGGCGAGAACATAGTGTCTCTGTTAGTCTGTCAATCTTTAGTTTCGTTCTCCGTGAGATAACCCAATAGTTTGGAGATTTTTCTCACGATTATCAGTTAGTTATTGTTGTTGATGATTCTCTAGGATTTTTTAAGCATATTTTAGTGCTACCGCTTTTGTTACCAATTATTTGGAGTTGGGGAGCTAACTGATAGTTCTACTAGATCAGCATCAGCATTCAAGAAAACCTTCCATTATAAACATCAGCTCACCAATAGATGTCAATACATCAACCGTCTTATGGATTCAAATCCTCGTCCTTCTCTATTTCCCCGTACTTATCCTTTTTCTTCAACTTTTCTTCATGTTTGGCTAGGTTCATGAGCTCTTGCTCATGTTCCTCCAACACTTTATACTCATTTTTCATGCGAGTAGCAGAGCTTGTGTTGTTAGCATTATCAAAAAGTCGTAATTAAGAACAAGGTTAGTTTCAATACATCTATGCAAAACTCTATCCAAACCTTTTCTGTGAAAGATTTAGGCGAAGCTACCTACATATTATGAATCATGATCTATAGAGATAGATCATAAAGATTGCTTCGACTGGGCTGATAACTTTTTGCTCAATTCCAGGTGCAATAGAATGTACACAATGCCAAGGTTCGGGAGTTAATTTGATAGATCACTTCAATGGCCGATTTAAAGCTGGTGGACTATGCTGGCTATGCAGGTAACTGTATTGAATAACACACTCCTTTGTTATCTTGTATGAGCATGTGTAACTGTGCTATGTTCTTGGTTGAAAGATGTATTAATATGTGCTATATTATAACTCCTTTGCAACATGTATGTATATTTGTTTCAGGGGTAAAAAGGATATTTTGTGTGGAAGCTGTAATGGAGCTGGTTTTATTGGTGGATTCATGAGCACATTTGATGATTAGAAGAAGATTGGCTAGATTGAATCTTGAAGATTGCTTTTAGCTGT
The DNA here is from genome assembly GCA_946800305.1 of Medicago arabica. Classification (NCBI taxonomy): domain Eukaryota; kingdom Viridiplantae; phylum Streptophyta; class Magnoliopsida; order Fabales; family Fabaceae; genus Medicago; species Medicago arabica. Next base: position 52,736,495 of record OX326968.1, read on the forward strand.
GAACAAAGAGAAAAGGAAGTGGAAATCCACTTGTTCCTATGTTGTTAGTCTTTTTTGTAATGCCTATTCATTTATGTATTGTATTGTTGTATTAATAAGATTTTGACTGAGTTTATAATTGTTCCATGGATGAGTGTAATTGTTCCTTGTTTTGGATGATCAAATGAAATGATTTGGTAAAGAAAATGAAATAATGTCTATTAGCCAAAAAATAAAACGAAATAAAGTTTAAGTTCAAGTACTGCGTGCATAGAATAACAGAAGTCGCTTTGGCCGAGTGGTTAAGGCGTGTGCCTGCTAAGTACATGGGGTTTCCCCGCGAGAGTTCGAATCTCTCAGGCGACGATATTTTTTTCTCATATTTTTTTGTTTGTTTCCGACGAAAAGAACACACGGTGCATATATTAAAGCTATTCAAATATAATAGTTTATACTAATAATTCACATTGACATAGCATATATTACTAATCATAGTTTACACAAACGATTAATTAAACTTTTCAACACGCTTTTTTAATCTATCCATCAAAAGTTTTTCAAAAACCAGTATTCACCTGTACATTTACTCAACTTAATCATAACTTGGGAAATTCAAAATCAAATCTAAACCCCAATAAACTTCTAATGTTCCCAACATAATATTTCACCACCATTAACGTAGCAGAATCTTCCCACAGCCTTTAATATGACTCTAGAATCCCATTATAATCAGGTCCATTTTTATGCAATTTTCACATGATCATGTTTGGCTGAACTATTTTTGTCCAAAGTCTTCTCAAATAATCTCTATTTTTTGAGCATGGTACTTAAAGTTGGGCAAACAAAGATCGGTTTATGGTAGGACCAGCATTGCCAATGATTTCATGTAAAATAACATTGCAAACGGTGGTAAAATTGTATAGACGATAACTAAAACTAATGCAGTTTGTCTCCCTAATCATTGATCTCCTTCGTCAGTTGAATCATTATACCTTGAATCATGTTTTTTGTGAAGTTAGTTAATCAAGTTATAGTTTACACAGATAAATTTCTGATAGTAAATTTTTGGCGTCATTCCTGATTTTGTCTCATTTGCCATGCTGATTGATATAATTTCTTTGTTAACTTTTTTAGGGGATTCTAGTATATTTTCATTTCTTTTGTGTTTGTTAGAGCTCATGTTCCCTTCCTTTATCTTCTTCTATACTCTAGATGAAGAAGATACATGATTTTAGGTTATCTTTTTTATCTTCCAATTATAGGATTCATTTAAACTATTTTAATTATAATTTGTCCTCAATCTTCATGGAAAATATGCAATATGAATGGACCGTCATAATATTCCTAGGAGTCTTAAAGACCCCCAAAAGGGCCTGTAGACCCTCCAAGAGGCCTTAACGCCCTCCAGAAGAGTTCTAAGGCCCAGGGCGCGTCCTTTCCAGGACGCCGCCTCAAGTGGTTTCTAGAAACGTCTAGAACCCGCCAAATATACTAAAATACCCCTGTGGCTTGGAGACCAACCCACCGAAACCCAAACCCACAACAGACTATAAATACAACCCTTGAGAGCATTCTCAAGGCATCCAATAATCAGTCTAAACCCTAATAGACAGAGAAAAACTCTAGTATTCACTACTCGTACTTTTTGCAAGTACAAGAGTAAAACAAATATGAGCTATGTCTATTGAAAAATCGAAATAGGGATAAAAAGTAAAAAAAAAAAATGAAATTCATCAATGATAAATCAATAAATTTATTTTTATATAACATATATCAACACTTTCTAATATTATCTTAATAATATAAAAGCCTCCTCCATTTTTATTTAGGTCTCCTAATCCAATGTGTCACCCTCTCAACCCCTAATGCCAAATCAACTACCTTCGTTCATTTTTAAGTGTCGTTTGACTATAAATTTAGCATTTTTATTTAACTGCCGTTTTGATATTTTAAAGGTACTATTTCTCACTTATATCCTTTCTCAATTATTCTTATTATTTTTTTCAATAAAACTAATGCTATCTATTTGAAAAACTAAAGTTTGTTAAATTTAAACATAGTTTGTTTTCTTTAAACATTTTTTTTTATAAAACAAAGTTTTTTTTGTTATCTTCAACATTGGAATCTATATATATATATATATATATATATATATATATATATATATATCACAAAGTGTATATCTAGTATTTGGTTGAAACCAATTTTGATTAAAGGAGTTGGAGGAAAGTTAAATTTTTCTTTACAATTATTAAATAATATTTGTACAATATTTAGATCATTGATAATTTTTTGTTATGGAAGAGAGATAAAGTGTGTTAAAAAAATTATAATTTGTTGAAGAAAAAACAAACAATTGTTTGTTATGAGAGAAAGATAACACGTAAAATTTATTAGAAAGAAAAAATAAGTGAAAAAAATAAAAATTTATTGATGGATTAAAATGAGGGTATAATAGAAAGAAAATGTGCAAAAATACACTTCTTTAATTTTGTGTTACCATTTCAAAACGACACTTAAAAGGGAACAAATGGATTATCAACTCCGTCTTTATGCTCTTTTTAATCTATTACTTATAATTTTGTGTTCGTCTTTATGCTAACACGTGTAGATTATCAACTATATTTTATATAAATTTTGTGTGTAAAGTACAAACAATATTTTATATAATTTTTTTGATATAGATTCAAATTATAAGTATAGATAAATGTAACAAACTAGACAATCCATATTTATTCAAAAATAAAATAAAATCATATTTATCTTTTTCAATGACAACAATAAAATGACAAATATAACAAAAATTCTTATCTTTTTAATAATACCAACAATATAACACTGTTATATCCTTAAAAAAACATTATTATAGAAATTTGTTTAAGGATATAATTGAAATAACAAAAAACCTGCCCAAAATCTTCCCAAAATCATCATATTCTCTCTATATATACTAGCGGAAAGACGGGCACTATCGTGTCCGTCTATCCGCTCTTTCTTTTGCGCTTACGCATGCGATTATTTTATTATGTTTGTTTGTATTAATCGTAAACAATTTGAAACATAATCACTTATAAAGCAGCAAAGTCAAATGATTCATAAAATTAATCAACTTTGATTAGTTGTAACTTACTGGCTAATTCTGAATTTTGATGCAGATGACTGAGAGAGGTTGAAAAAAATTAAACAATGCGGGAACGAACTATGAACTGTGAGAACCCTACTTGTTAATATTTAATATTTATATATACTATATATATAAAGAAAACTACCATTTTTAATACTTTTGGGTTGAATTTTAATATTGGTTTTAATATGTCTTTCGTCCCTGCAATTAGGGCTCATTTAAAAATTGGTCCTTGTAATCACTAATCCTAACAAACTACCCTTTCAAAGTTTAATCATTTAAAAATTGGTCGCCACTGATTAGCTGACGTAGATACACATGGATTTGTATCTTAAAAACATTCAAGAAGTGGTGCATCATCCGCTCACTCTATTTTTTCTTCCATAAAACAAAAAGAAGAAAAGATAAAAGTGTTAAAAAAGTGAGACAATACAAGGAGGAGAATGTGATTTTAATTACACGATTCCAAGGCTTATTGCCTGTTTAGAGGGGAGGAGAGGATAGAAAATCCCCTTGAGGGCCTAAACCAAAATGGCCATTTTGCCCCTCCTCCTCCTCCTCCTCCTCCTTCTTCTTCTTCTTGAGTAATTGAGAATTCGGGGAATTAGAACGAAAAAGAGACATAAGGCTTTGATTGAGAAAAGATTAACAGAGAAACATTTTTGATAAAAAAGATAGAAAAATGAGTACATACTAGTCCATATTTATAGGACTTATTGGACTAACCAATTGTGTAACTAACTTGAAACTCCACTAACTAACTTGTAACTAACTATTAACTAATCCTAATTAACACACTAAATCCTATGAATCTTAACATTTCTCTTTAATCTATTGGATTCATGTTAATTTTCAAGTCCAATACAACTTATACTCAATTTCCCCCTTTACAATATGCCATAATTTAATATAGGGTTAATAACAGTTTTAGCCCCTTAACTTTCACAGAGTTGCGATTTTGACCCCCTAAGAAAAAAAACTACAAAATTTCCCCCTAAGTTTTGTAACTGTAACAGTTTTGGCCTCCATGACCAATTTTGACTCGGTATACGCTGACGTGGCACCCTAAGTGAGGTGCCATGATTATTTTTTTTTATTTCTTTTTTGCCTTGGGAGGCCAAAACTGCTACAGTTGCAAAACTTAGGGGGCGGTTTTGTAGTTTTTTTTCTTAAGGGGCCAAAATCGCAACTTCGTGAAAGTTAGGAGGCCAAAACTGCTATTAAGCCTTTAATATATTGTTTCTGGATTATCCTCAGTTTCATGATTTTTCCACTTTTTATGCACTTAACTTTAGGTGTAGACATACCTATAGGCTATATTGAATATTTTATCTTAAAAAAAACTTATTCTATCGAATAAATATGAGATACTTTGTAGATACACAAAGATTTGTATCTTAAAAACATTCAAGAAGTGGTGCATCATCCGCTCACTCTATTTTTCTTCCATAAAACAAAAAGAAAGAAAAGATAAAAGTGTTAAAAAAGTGAGACAATACAAGGAGGAGAATGTGATTTTAATTACACGATTCCAAGGCTTATTGCCTGTTTAGAGGGGAGGAGAGGATAGAATTTTGAAAATAAATAAATAAAGGAACAAGTGGAAGAAATAGAAGACTTTGAGAAGGGAGTGCTTTGGAAAGTTTATTTTGCTTCATAATACCAAAGTCATCTTAGTTTGGGGGAAGTCAAAATTTGTATTAGAGGAGGGTTTTGAAGTTTTTTTTAGGTGAAGCGAGAATTCATTTTTTTTTTGAAGAAAAGTGAAGCGAGAATTCTCAGATTCAACGTATGTTATTATAATATTCTTAAAATTAAAAATATATTAATCATAAACATTAATTTATCAATCTTTAAAAGAATATTCTTTAAAAAAATGTGAAAAATAAAAGTGAAGGCTCAAGATGAATTTCAAAATAAGGTCTGTTGGAATATATATATATGAATATATATATATATATATATATATTATAAAAAGATGTATTTTTTGATACAAAATTATTTATTAAGATTTAGATTTTTTATAAACAAAATACAATTTATACATAATAATATAAAAACTAAATTTTTTGTTGACATAATATAAGATAGTTGCATAATAAAGATGAAAAAGAAAGTATTTATCATCCTAAAAAAAGTATAATTGCTGGTCAATCTATCGGAGAACTGGATACTCAACTAACATTAAGAATTTTTCATACTAAACGGTATTGCGGAATATGTGTGATCCCCCTCAAATGGAAAATCAAATTTTATTTGTCATATTCATTTGCACTATTCAAGATTGAGTGGATGAAAAAAAAAATGTTGACTTGTTTTCATTATTTATAGCTCAGTTGATATAAATGCACATGCTTGGTAAAAAAAATGAGGTGGCCTGTCTTTTGGACCGGACCTAAAGGGAAAAAAAGATTCTAATTAAAATTTGTATCTCTAGTTAGTTGAATGACAATTATATGATGGCTACTTTACTAATAGTATGTTTGGATCTGCGTTGAATTTGACAAAATCACGGCATCTTGATTTGTAAAAGCTACATTTTAAAGCTTAGCTTCAATAAAATCAAATTGCACTTTGGTTTTGTCAAGCCCACAGTAATTTTAATCTGCACCGAAACACTTTGAGAGTACTAATTCAAAAAACAAGGACCAATTGGTTATGAAACATTCAATATATTTGTCTTAGTTGGAACTAACGTTCTCGTTTCAAGAACGTAAATTATTTGATTATGATATTTTTTAGGCACTTATTTACTGTTATATGCATGAAGTAGCATATTTTTTAGCGTTTTCTTGATTTTCCCTGTAAAATCAGACACTAATCACAACAGACACAAACGATCAATTAAATCTTGAGCACACTTTTCTAATCTCTCCATCAGGACCAGTCTTCACATCTACACTACTCAACTTAATCATAGCCTTTGGAAATTCAAAATCAAATCTTAACCCCAATAACCCTCTAAAATTCCCACCATAATTTTCCACCACCCTTCTTGTAGCAGAATCTTCCCACAGCCTCTGGTCTGACTCCAGAATCCCGTTACCATCGCGTACATTTTTGAAGAAACTCACATCAAATTTGGCTGGACTATCTTTGTCCAAAGCCACCCTTCTCAAACCATCTCCATTTTTTGGACATATTACTTTAAGCTGGGCTAAGAAAGCTTGGTTTATAGTAGGATCAGCATTGCCAGTGGTTGTGAAATTGTATAGACGATAACTAAAGAACCTGCAATCTGTTTGGCCTATGGTATGTGCACCTTTACACAAATCAAGAGTTTAGGTCAATGCATAAATATATGTATAGCAAATTCTAGGAACATATAAGAAAATTAATTAGAGACTTATTTTATTTTTTCGTTGTCGTTGATCCAATTTCGTTTATGGATTAAAAGTTGTGAAAGAAAGCATACCAACTAAGGTAACAAGGTCATGATCATTTAGACCTTTGGCAGCAAATTTTTGTCGATGGACAGAAACAGGTTCAAGTGGAGAAGGCAAGTTTGAGGCTTGAGATGATAAAGAAATCCTTCCATCTTTTCTTCCTGTGGGTACTGGCCAACTTGGGCCATCACTCTGTCATATTCACGAATCACACATGTTAATTTTGTCATGGTTACTTTACTTCAAAAACAAAATGTATTGTGTGTGTGCACGCGCGTGGAGAAGAGTGAGTTTGATCAAGTTTTAAGATTGTTTTAATACCAAATCAACAGCATCACGAGCTGCCAATGCTAGGATGTCAGCACATGATACAACTCCGGGGCATATGGCCTCTATTTGTGATTTTGCATTTTCTATCACTTCAAAACCTCTTAGACCAAGGTTTGGTAATGCATTCCTTTCTGCAGAAGAACCTGTAATCAATATGGATCCATCGCAGCCCTGTGGGAGTGGCAGAGATAATTTGCATATCAAAATAAATGATACAATAATACAATCACTAACTAGTGTTAAAGTAAAAAAGTATACTAATTATGATATACTCGTATAGTTAATTGAAAATTAAACAAAATAGATTTCAGCAATTTCATAATTTACCTATGTTATTATCAATTTTTTTTTTTTTTTTTTATAGTTTTAACTAATACATTTTTCAACCAACAGGTATAGCCCTCAGGAGATTCAAATTTTAAAAACCATATAACCTTTGTAAAATAAAAAACTATACATAGCCACAAAAAGAAAAATACATAACATGGTTTTATAGTGCATGTTTGGATTCACGGTGAGATTAGTAGAACTTTGCAAGCTACCGCAATTTTGACAAAAACTATACTTTTAGTTTCAACAAAATCACGGTGTCATCATAATTTTGTCGATCTCACCTCCAATCCAGACATACACTTAGCTTACTTGGACAAAACAATCATGGAAATGAAGCCTGAGCAGGCCAGGAGCAATGGTTGGATCTTTGTTAAAGTAAGATACAACTGTGGACCGTACGATGGACTCAGCTGATGGACATGAATTTGAATAAAACCCAGTTTTCAGTTGGGCATTAACTGCCAAAGTCATCACCAAAATCAATAGGGAGCCCAATTGCATAATCATTTTGTACTAACTAACAAGTATTAAGATTTAAGACACAAGTTCACACTTGGTTTTAGATAGTTCTCTCACTCCCTTCCTTGCAGAGCATTTGTGTCACTACTGATTGTCAGTTATATATAATGGTTTCTCTGTAGCAAAAAGCAGATATCACTATATATTCTCAATTATTTTATTCCGAAAGTGGATTAAGACATTGGCCAATTAGCCAAATACATTTTCATAAAGTCTTTCATTTTTTATGTGTATTTTTGAAATGTGTGCAAGTCATGGAGATAAAACATAGGGTGTTATGTGTCCATATTTTGACATTCAAATAACACAACCATAGATTAAAAGATGCTTTCATATATTTTTTTGTTTTTCTTAAGTTCATATTAGAGATTCGAACCTAGGAAGATCTTTCCATCACTCTTTTTTCTCTTCTTATCTGTGATGCATTTGCTTTATTCCTCAACGCGTTTATGCTTTCTCTATTTCTTATACTATACCTGCCCTTAATGCTCAACCTTTTGCTTTTCAGTACTTTATTTGTTGTGGTTTCGTTCATACTAGTTGGTTTATGTAATTAATTGAAAATTATTAGGTATCGATCACTTTCTTACCACAATCGTAAATGGATCATCAAATTAAAGTTTTCATTAATTGTTAAGCACTAGTACTAGTAGAATAAAAATTAATGGTTGAAAAACAATTAGAGGCGGTCATAGATCACTATCATGTAACAAGTTAAAAATAATGCTAAATATCTTAATTTTTTTTGCTATTGTTTAGTAAAATAATTGTTAGTTTTATTTACTGTTTTATGCTTATGAAGTAACATATATTTTGCAAGACAAAAAAGAGAGAGTCAATGCCAATGACAATGGGTCTATGCTATAGTTAAACCCATAGCACCGGAGTCCTGCCCCACACAGTTTATGAGGAAATTCAGATTCAAGGAGGTAGTCAACTCTTCATAAAACGCATATATGGAGTAGCACATTAAAATTGATTAACTGTCAATAGTTTGGTTTGTTGCCTTTGCAGTTGCACACTTTAAAGAAGTTTATCTTGGTTATTCTGTTAAGTAGTTTGGTTTGCTACCTTATTTTATCTCAACGCACCTTGGAGACAAAACAACTTTAACAAAAAATCATTCCTCATAAGAAAATAAGATTTAAAAAATTATATTTACCCCTATTTTTTCTGTTGAAATAACAAAACCAATTAATTTTTTTGCGTGTATCAGTCAAATTAGAATTATATGAAAATATTAAATATCTTCTGCTAAACTGTAACAAGAATTAACGTAGAGAACATGAATAGGAATAACTACATTAGTTTTTGGCTTGCTACGTACCTTATTTTAGCTCTACACAACACACAGACAAACTTAACAACTGAAACAAAAACAACAATATATAACATGATTACACAAATAAACAAACTTAAAGCCACAGGAGGAACAGCTGCAAGCCTGCAACAGTTTCTTCTATGCATAATTGAAATTTGGACAAGGAGGAATTGCAATATCAGTAACTCCTTCTAACATCAACACCACACCCTTCATGTTTGGCCTAAGAATAGGATCATCTTGGATACACCAAAGTGCCACTTTAACCATACTTTCCATGACATTGTTATCAATGACTTCCAAAGGAACAAGCTTATTTACCTCTCCTGCAACAAAGCACTTACTGTATATGCCCAACCAGAGAGAAGAATCTCCTCAGGTTCCGACACATTGACATCTAGGTTTCTTCTGCAACATAAAATTTCCAACAACATTATTCCATAGCTATAAACATCTGCCTTCAGTGATATTGGCACGTTCTTGTTCCATTCCGGAGCCATATAGCCTCTCGTCCCTCTAACCACCTTGAAAGTTCTGGTTTGATCAGGCATTAGAAGTTTTGCAAGACCAAAATCAGATATCTTGGCAGTCCAAAATTCATCCATCAAAATGTTTTGAGGCTTTAAGTCGCAATGAATGATTGGAGCGTCACACTCTTCATGGAGATACAAGATGCCTCTAGTCTAGCAATATCCAGTGCTATTCTTACTCTCATTCCAATCAGGACGTCTTTGATCACCAAAGAGAAGCTTTCCAAGTGAACCATTGCTCATGTATTCATAAACCAGAAGCCTTTTCGAACCCTCAACACAAAAACCAAACAATCTAACTAGGTTCCTGTGGTGGGTTTTCCCAATGGATCTCACTTCTGCTTGAAACTCCCTTTCCCCTTCTTCCACCACCTTCTCTAGTCTCTTCACTGCAATCAATCTCTTTCCTTTGTTTAAGACTCCTTTGTAAACTGATCCAAAAGAGCCCTTCCCCAACTCTTCCTTGAAATGATTTGTTGCTCTTCTCAGCTCATTGTATGTAAACCTTCTCAAAGACACCTCTTCATTCATCCCTCCCGCACTCCAAGTCTCTGTTAGTCTTTTGTACTTTAATACCCGAATCTTGTACACGTAATGAATGGATAGAACAATCACTGAACACAAAACGATACTAAATACGGACATAACAACAATAATATGCACTACTGCTTTGTTACTTGTAGTCTTGATTGGCAAAGCAAAAGGTTTTTCATACCCCTTTGAGCTTTTGATGCTGTTCTTTCCAACCTTTAAGAAAGCCGTGCTAGAAGAATCGTCAGCTTCATGTGTTCGTTTGACATATCTCAAAGGCAGTCCTTGTTTCTTGCAGCTTCCACTGTGATAAAGTGCAGCCCAACAGTTGCAATCAACTAAACAAGCAGATGAGCATTCTTCTTCTGACGCAATATATTCATACTTGAAATAAGAACGGTCGCTCCAATCAATATTGTTCATCCGGACCATTTTATAAAAGGCCACGCCATCTTTGACACCTCTACAGTCTGGTTTTGAATAGTTCCTTTCACAGCCAAGAGTATCTTCATTTGCATCTATATATTTATAACCCGTGAGACAGTAGTACACTGGCTTGTCATCATTGAATGTGCAGAAACTGTTGTAGCCACAAAACCCCCTTACATCGCATGGATTCGTCTTCGGCCAAATTTCCTTAATATTGTTGCTTCTATTGTTAACATGATAAGCATACAGCCGAAAAACCCCATCAGGATCAAGGGTTGCACGATGAATAGTCTGGTTTTCAGTGTTCTGCTGGTCCTCTCCATACAAAGTTTTAATAATGCCAGAATTACTGCGATTCTAGATCTGCAGTAAACCTGTACTGTTGAGGTAAAGATGGTATTTTACATTGACACTATTAGTATCAGAGGCCCAATAAGAATCCCAATGTGTTTTTGTTGTGTATGCCGGATATAGAACAAGATTTCCATCAACCTGCATGTTGAGTTGAAACCTTCCAGTTGAGTGATTGGTCTCTGATAAACTAGAGGACAGTTGGCCTCCACATGGCAGAGATTGGCTCCCCAACAAAGTATCAGCTGGGTGATCGAAACTCTGCCATATGATGCTTGAATTATTGTCATCGTGTAGTACAAAGTTCCCAGAATCAAGCATGGAGGCAGACGAAGCTCTTGCATTAACATTAACAATAAGCTTCTCTTGACCACGTTGATCTCTTAGTATTAGCATACCATTCGTGGTAAATTGTAGCTTGCCAGTTGAGGTTACTAGAGGATCATCACGGTTTGCAGTCCATACTATTGTGCTGTTCATCTTCTTCTTGCCAACCAACCAAATTCCAACGGCAAAGTTATTGTTGCCTTGTGAATAAAAGCCAAAAGCGAATAGGCCAGAAGGAGAAAGCTACATAGAGCTGTACTCACTGCTACGGGGAGAAAGCGAGGAACCCGGTGCTATCCGCTTTAGTAGTTGCAGTTGTGTTTGAGCTCCAGTATTTGGTGATGAAAAGGACATGAACAGCAGGAAGGTGATAGTTGCATAATAGACATCCATAACTATTGGGTTTTGATTATCTCAATATCGAGTTTGTTGTGATGAATAGAGAGGTAAATTATTTTATTTTAATCGATAATGTCACTACCAATATCTCAAGTCAAAGGAATAAAATAAATAAGACACAAATCATGCAACGACATCCACCTAGTTATTGTATTCATCAATTTATTTTATTTCCTCGTTCATTGTAATTATTACCATTCACTGTAATTACTAGTGTTGTCTGTCATTTTAGAATGTTGGTCAAATGGATCAGCTCTAGTACAGCCTTGATCCATGCTTATTGTTTGTATAAATGTAAACCTTGTTATATCAAATAAATTAAGCATTCTACACAGCTCTCTCTATATCGTATCAGCATTAGCCTTAGCCTAACAGCATCTCACGATCCATATCTCCTTACCATGGCAGCCACCACAAACCCATCAAAAACAAGCCTTCTTATCCATGCTTCCATCACTCTTAAGCTTTCTCGAGCCAGTCATCGTGCCTGGAAACGTCAGGCTACCTTTCTTCTCTCCGGCATCCAAGTCATTGGCCATATTGATGGAACCACACCTTCTCAATCTCCCACCATTGTCATTGCTGGTGTCTCAACCCCAAATCCAGAATACATAAATTGGTTCACTATTGACCAGCTCATCATCAATCTTCTTCTCCCCTCTATGACAGAAGCATATAGTGTATCATTTGCTTCTTATGACACTGCTAAAACCTTATGGGATGCCATTGAAGCCCAATATGCAAACACTTCTCGATCTCATGTCATGTCCATCAAAAATCAAATTCAGCATTGTACCAAAGGCGAAAAATCCATCACTGATTATCTCTTTTCTGTCAAAAGTCTCGCTGATGAGCTAACTGTCATTGACAGAAAAATTTCTGATGATGATCTCACTCTCTATGTTCTCAATGGCCTTGGCTCTGAATATCGTGATATTGTTGCATCCATTCGTACCCGTGAGAAACCCTTCACCTTTGAAGAACTTCATAGCCACTTGCTTGCTCATGATGAATATATTCGTCGTGAAACTCAAGTACCAACTGCAAACCTAGCCCACAAAAATTTCAAAAATGATGGTCTCTTACCAACACCATCATCTGGTCATGGCTATTCATCCTCTAATTCACGTGGCTCATATTCTGGTCGAGGCTACGGTCGCAGAAAATCCAAAGGCTTCAACAATCGTGGTAATAGACCTCCTCCACGTTGCCAATTTTGCTCAACTGTTGGGCATATTGCTCGCTACTGTCCACATATTCCAAAACCAACCAACTCGCCGATGGCTCATTATGCTTCTGCCAACCCTACCAACTCTAATTGGGTCTTTGATACCGGGGCCAGTCACCATGTTGCAAATAGTCTCAACAATATGCATATTTACTCTGAATATGATGGTCCCGAAGAAGTTCAGATCGGTGATGGTACAAGTTTGAAAATCTCTCACATTGGCTCAGTCACCCTCCCCACACAAAACACAACTTTTCATCTTAAAAACATTCTCTGTGTTCCAAATGCAAAACATAATCTTATATCTGTTTCTAAATTTTGCAAGTCTAACAATGCTTATGTTGAATTTCATTCATCTTTTTTCTGTGTGAAGGATCAGGTGACAGGGGCGGTTTTGACGTGCGGTCCAAGTAATGGTAATATGTATACCTATAACCCAACTTCCTCTTCTCCCACAACATTATCCACAACCATATCCACCTTAGATCTTTGGCATGCAAGATTTGGTCACCCATCTTAAAAAATTCTTACCCAAATGTTGTCTACTTGTGGTTTCTCTAGAATTTTAATAAAACATTGCATTGTAATTCATGCTCTATTAATAAAAGTCACAAACTTCCGTTTTCAGTATCCTCTATTCAAACTAGTTCTCCTCTTGAACTTATTTTTTCTGATGTTTGGGGTCCATCTCCTATATTGTCCGTAAATGGTTACAAATATTATCTTATATTCGTGGATAATTTCACACGCTACACATGGATTTATCCTTTAAAAAGTAAAACAGATGTAGCAGTCATATTTCCTTTCATTCTAAAATTGAAAACTTTTTTACCCGTAAAGTCAAGTCCATATATACCGACGGGGGTACTGAATACTTCAAACTAAAATCTTACTTCGGTCAGCATGAAATTTCTCATTTTGTCAGTCCACCTTATACCCCTGAACACATTGGCATTGCTGAACGCAAGCATCGCCATATTGTAGAGACTGCTCTTACTCTCCTCTCCCACTCATCTGTCCCACAAAAATTCTGGTGTTATACTTTTCAAATGGCAGTGTATCTCATAAATCGCATGCCCTCCCTTAAATGCAATAATAAATGTCCTCATGAACTTCTCTTTGGATCCAAACCCAACTATCACAACCTTCGTGTCTTTGGGAGTCTATGTTATCCTTGGCTACGTCCTTACTCTCAAAATAAACTCTCAAATAGAAGTTTGCCGTGTGTTTTTCTAGGACCCTCCTCTTAACACCATGCTATCATATACCAACTCAAAAAATATATCTCTCTAGACATGTCATCTTTCAAGAGTCAACTTTCCCATTCACTATAACTCACTTAGAATCTACCCCCCAAAACTCCAGCCCCACCACTCCTCTACAAGTGTCTCGCCACCCACTCATCCTTCATCAACTATATCAAAACTTGCCTCCACCAACCACACCACCAATCACCCCTCAAAATTCAATTTCCTCTTTACCTACCCCACCTATATCAACAAATCAATCACACACACCTACCTCACCCACACCATCATCCGATAAAAATTCATCAAACAACCATACAGATTCATCATTACAACTGGATTCTCCTGCATCATCGCCGCCTCCGCCATCAGTTTCTCTTCGACCAGTCACAAGAGCAATGAACGACATTCATCAACCAAATCCAAAATACCTTCTCACTACCAAACATCCATTCCCTCAGTTGGCCGAGCCCACGTGCCTAAGCCAAGCTATGAAAACAACTGAATGGCGTGATGCTATGAGCCATGAATTTAATGCCTTAATTCAACAACAAACATGGGATCTAGTTCCTCGACCACAAAACAAAAATCTAGTCGGATGCAAGTGGGTTTTTCGCATAAAAAGGAAAGCAGATGGTGACATTGAGAAATACAAAGCAAGATTAGTTGCAAAGGGCTTCCACCAACGCTCTGGTCTTGACTATACACAAACCTTCAGCCCTGTAGTTAAGCCAATCACAGTGCGGTTAGTCCTTTCCTTAGCCCTTCAACATGACTGGCCACTACGTCAACTTGACGTTAACAATGCCTTCTTGCATGGAACTCTCACCAAAGAAGTTTTTATGCAACAACCTCCATGCTTTACACATCCTGCCAAACCACATCATGTTTGTCATCTAAGAAAATCCATCTATGGTCTTAAACAAGCACCACGTGCTGGGTATCAAACCTTGCGTAAGTTTCTTTGTAGTTATGACTTTGTTGATTCAAAATCTGACTCCTCTCTCTTTATTCTCCAAAGCCATGGTACAAATTATACATACTTGTGTATGTAGATGATATAATTGTTACAGGAAACTCTAATGCCAAGGTTAATGACTGCATCAACAAGCTTGCCATCACTTTTTCCATCAAAGATATGGGAAAACTACATTACTTTCTTGGTGTTGAGGTCATCCCCACATCCACAGGTCTATTTCTCTCCCAACACAAGTATATTGCAGACCTTCTTGAGAGAACAAAAATGATTGATTCGAAACATGTCATCACTCCTCTATCAACATCAGTCATCTTAACAAAGGACGACGATTCTCCCACCACTGATGTTACCTTCTACCGTAGTACCATTGGTAGTCTCCAATATCTATCCATGACACGGCCTGACATTGCATTTAGTGTCAAAAAACTTGCTCAGTTTATGCAGAAACCTACCACAACACATCTTACAGCTCTCAAGCATGTTCTACGGTATCTCAAAGGAACAATCTTTTATGGCATTCTTCTTCAAAAACCAATAACTTCCACTCTCACAACATATAGTGATGCCGACTGGGCAGGAAATAAAGATGACTACACCTCTACCTCAGCTCACCTTGTTTATTTCGGGTCTAATCTCATCTCATGGAAATCATCCAAACAACGAGTTGTGGCACAGTCCTCTACAGAAGCTGAATATAGAGCTTTAGCCAACACCGCAGCTGAACTATGTTGGCTTAAATCTCCACTCCTTGAGTTAGGTATATCATCTTCCTTAACACCTTCCATCCTATGTGACAATCTCAGTGCTACATATCTCACTCAAAATCCGGTATATCATACTCGCATGAAGCATATCTCCATTGACATTCATTTTGTCCGCGACTTGGTGCAACAAGGCCAAATAAAAGTTCAACATGTTATTACTACAGATCAACTCGCAGATTGTCTGACCAAACCTCTCTCAAAAACTCGTCATGATTATCTAAGAAACAAGATTGGTGTTTCTGATGGCACCCCAATCTTGCGGGGGCGTGTTAGACCAATATCTCAAGTAAAAGGAATAAAATAAATAAGACACAAATCATGCAACGACATCCACCTAGTTATTGTATTCATCAATTTATTTTATTTCCTCATTCATTGTAATTATTACCATTCACTGTAATTACTAGTGTTGTCTGTCATTTTAGAATGTTGGTCAAATGAATCAGCTCTAGTATAGCCTTGATCCATGCTTATTGTTTGTATAAATGTAAACCTTGTTATATCAAATAAATTAAGCATTCTACACAGCTCTCTCTATAGTCACTTCCTTGCAGAATGTGATGAATGATGATTGATGAATAAAGTCTTTCTTGCATAGTACTCTTAAACAAAACTAGGTCTCGATTCCAAAGCTTACTTTTATTGGTCAATGCCTCAAGTAAAGTCTTCCTTTACCCATTATAAGTCCTACTATACATAATAAAAGTTATTACTAAGGGTAAAAATGGATTTTAGTTAAAATAATAATGGTAAAAATAGAATTAAAAGTGATAAACTATAAGCTATAAGTTCAAACGCTATTTGAAAAATAGCGTTTGGAAAAAAAGTTATAAACTTGTGATAAAATGATCGAGGCTAATGACAAGTCACGTTCCTGACAATTATTTTTGTAAACTTTGAATATTAGTGCCTAAAAAGCTAAAGACCAACAAACAAAATGTGAGTGCTATTTTCGTCGCCCCATTAACTTCGTCTGTCCTGTCTAATGGTCGAATTATCTTGTCTGCGCTACATCCAGTGTCAACTAATTCATTATATTGTGTAAGCATCAATATAATGATGTGACAACTATGAAATATATTCTTTGAACATCGATTAATCATCAAACTTCGTGTTCGAAATTTTCGTGATATCATATACTGATGCTGGTTTTG
This sequence comes from Medicago arabica, assembly GCA_946800305.1. Classification (NCBI taxonomy): domain Eukaryota; kingdom Viridiplantae; phylum Streptophyta; class Magnoliopsida; order Fabales; family Fabaceae; genus Medicago; species Medicago arabica. Next base: position 52,753,426 of record OX326968.1, read on the forward strand.
TAACATGGTATTAGAGCTTGTCGAATTCAAGGGCCACCTACCTATTCACGCACCAAGCTGAAAGAGTGTTGGGCGTGAGGGGGGGTGTATGTGTATCGGGAAAACCTAAGTCCTACATCAGATAGATGAGAGTTTATAAAGAGGAGACACTCCTCAACTCACAAGTCGGTTTTGTGATGGTGAGTTAGGTCCCAAATTATATTTATGGTTCCTAAGTTATGATTCTTTCTTGTTTATAAATAAGGTGGAGGAAGCATGTCATTTTGTTATATTTATGGTTGCTAAGTTATGATTCTTTCTTGTTAATATTACATTACATGACTTCCATGAGTGGCAAGCACAAAATATAGCTTTTGATATAGTACACAACCTCAACAACAAATTCAAGATAAAAATGAAACTGGAGAAGCACAAATAATAAATCAAAAAAGCAACACGGTTGGTTTTAGAAGGGATATGAGAGAAAAGTATTATGGAAATGATATATTGAAAGACAAAAATATGTTTATAACATCAACCACACCATTACAAAATACTTTAGTGCCCTATAAATAGAGTTGAACTATAAATTAAAACAAAAAGAAACTCCCTAAAATTATTGTCTTTAAAACAAAACATAACTGAAAACAACTCACTAATGTCTCATAAAAAACTTCATAATATCGTAACTGAAAATACTAAGGAATACTAAGGCAATTCCTACAAATCTCCTCCTTGCCTTAGTTGCTTCAAAGTCCAGGCTTGTCTTTTAATATTCCAAATCTTGTTTTTGGTAAAGCCTTTGTAAACACATCAACCCCTTGATCATCAACTTTGAACTCTTTCACCAAGATCTCATTGCTTCTTCTAATTGGAACATCCTCTGTGTCATCATCAGAATACTCATAAGTTTCCGGCAACGACTTCTTTATTGGCTGATTTAGAGCATAACTTTTAGCTCTCATTTTAATCTTAAATACATCTTCGCCTTTAACATCTTTGATCAAGCACACATTGTCTTCAAATATGACTTTGAAGCCCTTTTCAACAAATTGTGGGACACTAAGCAAATTTTGATCAATGTCAGGCACAAATAAAACATCAAAAATATATTTAATACTAGATAAACTTTCAATAGCAACCGTCCCTTTTCCCTTGACTGAGATGAAATCACAATTTCGAATATTTACTTTGGGAACGACGGTTTTGTCAAGCTCTTTAAAGAGCTTATGATTCTTGGTCATATGATTTGTGCAGCCGCTGTCAATTAACCACGAGTCACATGAACTATTGCTTGTAGTAAAACATTTTGCAACAAAAAGTAGATCTTCTTCTTGTTGCTCCATGGATATCTTTGCCTCATCTGATGTTGACCTGCATACTCTCTCTACATGTCCCATGTTGCCACATTTTCTGCACTTAACATCAGGCCTCCACCAACATCTTATTTGAGGATGGTTTGTCTTTTTACAGTGTGCACATGGTTGAAACATATCATCATTTTGCATGTTGTTGTTGCCTCTTCATGGATTTTTTGCTTTCACATACAAAACACCTTCTATGGACGCTTCTCCTCTCATCGTTCGCCTTTGTTCTAGTTCCTGCAATGCATTCACCAATTCTACCAAGGAAATGCTCGACAAATCTTTTGTTTCTTCTAATGAAGAAATTTTTGATTCATATCTCTCAGGCACAGAAACCAAAAAAAATTTGCACAATTCTTTCATCAGAAAAATCATTACCAAGTAATCTCACCTTGTTAACAACGCCCATCAACTTATCTGCGTACTCTTTTATGGTTTCTGCCTCCTTTATTTTTAGCATTCGAACTCCCGAATCAGGTTGAGTATCTGCATGTTTTTGGTTCTTTCATTTCCCTCATATTCTTTTTTGATGTAATCCCAAATGTCTTTTGCCGATTTCAAGTTCATAATTCTTGTAAATATTGTGCTTGACACCGCATGGAATAGACATGTTTTAGCTTTGGTATTTCTTGTCTTCTTTCCTTTGTGAATCTTTATTTGAGCCACTGTTGGATTTTCCGGCAATGGCTCCACTTCATATTCTTCTTCTACAACTTTCCAAAGGTCTAAGACTTCAAGATATGTTGATATCTTAATAGGCCAAGCATGATAGTTTTCACCATCAAAAATGGGTGGAGCAAGGAAGAAGTTTCTTTCCATTTCCATTTTTTAGGATGGTTTTTTTATGTACTCAATTCACAGATCCCTTAAGAAAATAAGCTCTGATGCCAATTTGCTGGTTTTAGAAGGGATATGAGAGAAAAAGTATTTTGGAAATGATATATCAGAAGACAAAAATATGTTTATAACATCAACCACACCATTACAAAATACTTTAGTGCCTTATAGATAGAGTTGAACCATAATTTAAAACAAAAAGAAACTCCCTAAAATTATTGTCTTTAAAACAAAACATAACTGAAAACAATTGATTATTGTTTCATAAAAAACTTCATAATATCGTAAGTGAGGAACCGGAATATCTTTCAAACCTACCTTCCAACATCAAGATTACATTCTTCATTGTTGGACGGAGAGATTGTTGGTCTTGGACACACCACAATCCAACCTTCACCATTCTTTCCAATATCTTCCAATCCACATCTTTTTCATCACGTGTGATAAGGTTTTTTAATTGTCCTTCTGCAAAACATTGATATACCCAATTGGACAGAAGGATTTCGTCAGGTGAGGAAATATTATTCATCTCTATACTTCTTCTGCGGCATATAATCTCCAATAATACCACACCGAAACTGTAAATGTCAGCTTTTACTGATACTGATGCATCCTCCTTTTGCCATTCCGGTGCCAAGTACCTGCTTGTGCCATCATCCCTTATTTTAGTTCTTGAATGGCCTCTCTTTAATAGCCTTGCAAATCCAAAATCAGATATTTTTGCAGTCCATGCTTCATCAATAAGTATATTTTGAGGATTTATATTGCAATGGATGATTCGGGCTTCACATTCTTCGTGTAGATACAGTAGTCCTCTACCCAAGTCCAATGCAAGTTTCATTCTCTCTTTCCAAGATAGTCTTGTTTCCTCTTCAAAGAGGAGATTTGCAAGAGACCCTCTGCTGACAAATTCATAAACAAGAAGCTTCTTGGATCCTTCTATGCAGAATCCTATAAGTTTAACTAAATTCTTGTGATGAGTTCGAGCAATGGATGCAATTTCAGCTTGGAATTCACTCTCCCCTTCATTGGTTATTCTCTTCTCCAGTCTCTTCACAACAATACTTCTGTTACTGTCATCTATTTTACCTTTATAAACAGCTCCAAATGATCCTCTCCCTATCTCTTATGAAAATCCCCTAGTTGATTTTGCAAGTTCGTCAAAAGAAAACGAACGCAAGGAACATTCTGAGGTAAATTCAAGTTTTTCACTTTCAGACAACATTGCATACCTATTAACTTGATGCCTGTAAGTGAAGAAAACATATACTACAAAGACGAAACCAATCAATGAAATGAAACCCGAAGTAAGAGAAAGAATCATTATCAGATTTCTTTTGTTGTCAACAACAAACTTGGGCTTAGGCTCATTGGGGTTGTTTGAGATTGGAGGTGAGACAATGGAAGTTGTTGAAGAAGGAATCTTTAGCAGTGTCTCGGACACAGTAGAAGAATCATTTTGAACCCTGCCATAAATAAGTGGAAGCCTGTATTTATTGCAGTTGCCGTTTGTATATACTGCTCCTCCGCAGACACAATCTTGTTGGCAAGCCTTATCACAACTTTGCATCTTCATCATGGGTATAACAGAATATGCAATATCACCCCAATACATATTCTTAACGTGAGTAAAATTATATAACAACAACGGGCCTTCACCGCTTTCACAAACATCAGTGTTATGCATCTGTACGCAGTCCATAGGCCTGTTAGGACTACTTTTAGTTTCTGAAGGAATGAAACCAGGATAACACTTGCAGACAGAATCACCGCTCATGTTGAAGGAGCAATAACTGTTCAACCCACAAAACCCTTTCACTTGACATGTATCATTCAATGCTTGCCATAAAATTTTCACATGAGAGCTATTGTTGCCCTGCTCAAAATGAAATTGGTGCTCGTACAATCTCAAATTTCCATCTACATCAAATGTTGCACGGTAGATTGAAGTTGTGTTGTTGTGTGACTTCTTTCTAGACACATTGTTGAAACATACACCATTTAGGCAAAGAAATCCTGTAAGGTTAAGACTAAGTTGTTGGAATATGCTCGGAGTGGTTGTAGCCCAGTACGCATCCTCGATAGTTCTGAAGCTGTAAAAAGGGTAAGCAACAAGGTTTCCATCACTTTGTGTGTCAAGATAGAAACGTCCACTTGAATGGTCTGATTTGGACACACTAGAGACCAAATCAACAAGACCAGTCAAAATCTGACCTCCTAATATGGCGTCAGTTGGGTAATCAAAGCTTTTCCATATAACATTAGAGTGGTTATCATATAGCATCAAGTTACCAGAGTCGTGCATAGATGCCATAGATACCGGCGTCGAATCTAGCCTGAAGTATATAATGTGAAGTAAGTCTCCCTTTCCATTTTGAAGAAACAAGCCTTTCTCTGTGAAATTCAATATAGAATCAATAGAGAACAGACCATCACGATTATCAGTCCAAACAACAGTGGTTGTGTTTTCAGATGGACTAATAAACCATATCCCAACAGCAAAGCCACTACCTTGTGGATAAAATCCAAAAGCAAAATGGCCAGAACGTGATGGCCATGAAGTATTTTCGCCTTTAGGAAAGAGTGAAGACCCCAACCCAATGACACTGAAGTCGAGTTTTTCAGTTGAAGTGTTTGTGGCCTCTATTGTAAATAGCATGAAGAACAGTAAAAACAGAACAAGGGTGGAAGCCATAGTAGGATTGCAAAATGATTTTCAGGTGTATCTCTCAAACAAAATTATGATTAACTCACTCGCTAAACCGGAACCGTTAAGTTGGAAGGACCAAATTTATTGAATGATTAATTATCCTTTTTGAAGACTTGACCGGTTCTCATGTATTGTTTCAAGTCATCCTAGATTCGTAATTTCCATGCATGAGTCAATGACTAGTGGTTTACATCACATGCATTGTTCACGTCACCGGTTCATAAACAACACGGGGACAAAAAATCAAGAATAGGTGCAGTTTCCTCTTGTTTGTTTCAGCATCAAGAGATGTTGACAACCAATAACAACAAAAACTTTTTTTCCTCAATGTGAGGTAATTGTTTGTATTGGTTTAAAAAGACTATGAAAATGATAAAATTTGCAAAGAAAAAAAAAACTTAAAAAAGAGAGGGAAAGTTTGAAGTGCGCCAGAATGAATTGTGTTGCTTAATTAGCTTCAGAATTATAAGACCAAAAGGGCAAAGAAAAATTGCTACATCATAAGCATATAACACTAAGGCTATGTTTGGGAGGGAGATTTTTGAGGGAGGGTTTGTTTTTCTTTTCAAAATTAAACACGCCGTAAAAAGTACCTATACTACGCATTGTCCTTGCCAACTGAGTTAAGCTCACAAGGACGTCGTAAAAAGTACCTAAAAATGAGAGAAGCGCGAGCGAATTGTTATATGATCACTAGCGTCAAGACAAACATTCATGTGTTTGTTTTTCCGCTTTTACCGGCAAGGAATGGTAAAATAGTACAATAAAAAATTGGAAGAAAAAATGCTATACCAAAACTCAATATTTTTTTTTTATATAAGGTCAAAATAATGATTTTTATAGTGTCAAATATTGTTTCTATTGTTGTTGATTGTTTCTCTTATTGTTGTGGATTGTTCATATTTTAAGGGATTTACATAATTTTTTAACTAATTAGTTAAATAAAAATGATAAAATAGTTTAAATAAAAGGGTAAAATTGAAAAGAAAAAATTTAACCCAAAATTTTGGCGTACTCCCTTTATATATTGGTATTTTTTTTGAGAGAATATATTGGTAATTTTTGGGTGGTGTCTGGATATATATTATGGATTGTCCTTATCAACTGAGTTAAGCTCACATGAACTATATATTTGTATAATATATCATGGTATTCAATTTTTTTTTAAACCTCTGATATATATTTAAAATATGGACCAAGCCTTCCCAAATAAGTCTTAACTAAAATTGATTGTCTCCCTCCCTCCAAAACACCCCTCCCATGTAAACCCTAAAAAAAATATAAGGACTAAAAAACTATTAAATTAAATAAGGACTAAATTTAGAATGTTCTCATTTTGTGAGAACAAAAAACATATTTAACCCTTAATTTTTTCATCTTATCTATACTATATATAAAGAAAACTATCTCTTTCAGTTCTTTTGAATTGGTTTTTTCTTTCCAAAAATGCCATTGATTTTTAATAAAAATAACACATGTAACAAATAAATAAGAATAAATTTAAATATTAAAATAAAAGTGTAACAAACACAAATGTTCAGTTTTTTCCTTTATCATTTAAAAAGTGTAACAAACTAAATGATTGTATCTATACTTACTTTTCATTATCCCAATTATACTCTTATACACCTTTCTTTTTATAATAAAGATCGTTGTTGGTGTCATTAGAAAAAATAAGAATTTAGATTATTTTTTTTTTGTTATATTGTTGGTTTCATTAAAATAGACAATCATGGCAAGTTTGATCGGTTATAATTTGAAAATAAAAAACATTTATATTTTTAATCAAAATTAAAATTTCATAAACGTGCCCGTCTTTTTGCTAGTATCTCATAAAATGAAAATATCATATCTACTATTTGTTGGGTATTTGTATTGGTTGCATTGTTGCTAAAACAAATATCCTTGTTCTGTAAGTTGGAACCAAAGTTCCAACATGTGTTTAGGCATCTCAGTAAGATGTTGGTCACAATGTTCCAACATCCTGGCACGGTTCAGTGTGCCTGGATTCATGCCTACTTATACGCGCGCTCTTTATTGTTTAAGGAAACAATATTTCCTTACCTTATGGACCAAGTAACGCGCATACGATCCTAAAGATGTTCCGACATTTTAGGACTTTCCAGATTTGTTACTGATTTTGTTTAGCAGATTAGCTGAACCGATCTGCTTTGTTCTGAAGCCCATCTAAGTATTTAGCCCAAGTTGCTTCAGTATATAAACAAGACTCCAAGACCTAATTGTTCATTCAAGCCGTCATACTAAAAAGTTTAGATTTTTAGGGTTTGAGTCCTTTTGTGTTCTACTCTTGTATCTGTCGATGCAAGTTTAGTCCTGTATATTTGTGAGCATTTCTTGTATCGTTTGTGATACATGTTAAGGACCTAGATCGAGTTGTATACTCATTGTGTACTACACCGAAGTTGTGAAATAAGGTGCTAGTTGTTTGTGTTTGAAGGTAACTTCAATCTTGAGTTTATTTAGGTCAGATAGGTCATAGGGGTTGTGACCGACCATAGGATAGTGAGATGAGATCTCAGATCTAGGAGTTCCTAGGTTGAAGTCTATACGGGTAGGTCCTAGGTCTTTAGTGTAAACGAGGAGTTTGCTGAGAGCTATAGAATAAGGACTACACTAGTGGATTTCCTTCCTGACTTGGTAGCCTCTAGAGTAGGTGTGTTTGTCACCGAACTGGGTCAACAAACTCACTGTGTTCTTTACTTTCTTGTCGTTTATTTTTCTTGATTTTATTTCTGATTATCGTACGATATTGAAACATTAAACGGAACATCACAAACGTTCAAAACATCGCACATAACATATTAAAACAAGTACGCTAGAATTTTCACTATTTTATTCGAATTGGCCTAGTATATGAGGAGGGATATCAATGCTTTGTTTGACATTATGTTTTCAATAATCCCTCCAAAATTAGTTCAAACTCTTGTATGTGTTGAAGGGTTCGGGGAAGTCGGGAACAACATCGAATCAATGCTCCAAGGCCACAAGAGTGAGAGACACCACATCTACATCTAAAAGTTTAAAGCATTAGGTGTATGAGTCCTCTCATTTAAATATTACTGAACATCCATTTTTCCATCTGATATGGACACTTGAAATATCAACAATCTCCTTCTCAAGTGTGAGATTGTCCATTCATTTGGGTATGCTCCTCATCAAACAGAAGTGGAGTTCATCTACTCATCTAAGGATGATCCTCCTCAAACAAAAACTTTTTCATCCACACACACTTGCACCGCCGTCACTTGCTCCATCAACGGGGCACACAACCTAATCATCATTGTTAGAAAGATTTTTGATACAACAAATCGGTTTAACCGGACTCTAATTGTTGAGTCATAAGGGGAGTCCAGAGGATCATCATGTTGAACTAAAAGAAACCAAGTAAGTTTGGACATTACATATTCATTCAAAACCTTAAGATATTGAAAAAAATAAGCCATGTCTCTTATATATCCTACAATAATTCCATTTATAGTTGATACGGAACTACCACTTACACTTGAACTCAAAGGTATGTCCTATAAATCTATGTGAGATCCAAATTCAAATAGGGAGATTCACACGGTCTTCAACCAAATTAGAGAAAGTTTTGACGGTGGTTCTATTTTTCACCATATAGCTATCACGACCTAGGAATAAAAATATTGTTAGCCATCTGATCTACTTGCTAAACAAGGAGAGAGACACCAGTCTATTGTTTGATGGAACTAACTCTGGATAGAAAACAACGAAGTGATGTGTGATGTTAGTGACATGTATGTCATATACTATATTTTTTTTCCAATTTTGTCTTCACTAGAAGATATATTTCTAGGAAGTAATGTGATGTTAGAGACATACTCCTATATGTCACATATTAGGAATATTTATTCCATTGTTGTTTTCGTTAGGAAGATTTATTTCTATGAAGGCGTGTGTTTTACTTGTTAGAGACATAAGTTTCCAATTTTTTGTCTTCACTAGAAGATATATTTCTAGGAAGTAATTTGATGGTAGAGACATACAAGTTAAAACTCTATAAATTAATAATGTCAGGATCGGAGAAATTTATTGATTTAAAGAGTTATTAATTTATCGATAAATTAATAATTATTAATTTAAAGAGTTTTTAAGTAATTATACTGTACATACCAAACAAAAAGGCAAATTAGTCTATGCCTCTTAGAATTATGTTGCGGCGAACCTTAAGACTCAACGTAAATTAGTAACTACTGTGTTCATATGCATTAGAAAACAGACAACTATTGAATCATATTTCAATAGAGTGTGATATTTTTTTTTTCAGTTTCTATGAATTATTAATTTATGATTTTCTTGGGACCGAAAATTATAAAGAGATCTCCCGAAAAATTATTATCTTATTATTTTATCGAGTTTTTCAATTTTTTACATTGGCCCAAGTCGGGACTGGACAAATTTATTATTTTAGAGAACTTATTAATATACCGAGTATTAATCTAAAGAGTTTCTATGTCACGTATTAGGAAGATTTATTCCATTTTTGTTTTCGTTAGGAAGATTTATTTCTATGAAGGCGTGTGTTTTACTTGTTAGAGACATTTATGTCTTATACTATTTTCTCCTTTTCTTCTTTTGTCTTCATTAAAAATATTTCTTTCCTGTTGTATAAATTAATGGCTCAAGGGAAGACTTGTCATATACTCCTTGGTAAATGGCTCAAAAGTATATCTTCGGTTAATGATTCAAAAGTAGTTAGTACGCCTTCATATAAATAAATCTTCCTAATGAAAACAAAAATGAAAAAAATGGAAAAAATCGTTCTAATATGGGACATATATGTCTCTAACAAGTAAAACACACGCCTTCGTAGAAATAAATTCCAAATATATTGACCCAGTCTTCTTGGTCAATGACTCAAAAGTATATCTTCGTTAAACTAAGGAAGATTTATCTTCGGTTGATGATTTATGTAACTTTGTTAGTGCTCTTTAAATCTAGAGGCTTGTCCGAACTAGAGATGGCAATTAGATCCAAATCTAATGGGTACCTTTAAAAAATATCTATAATGGGTAGGATAAAATCCCGCTTTCATGGGTATGAGCACGGGTCCGGGTAATACCCATAAATTTTAATGGATATGGACACGGGTAAGAGTACTATACTACCCAGCCCCGGAACTCCGAATATACATATTTATATAATATTATAAATAATTATTTATTTTGTGTATAATTAATTAATTAATTTAGCTATTTAAGCCTAAACCCAAACCTGAATCAAAAAACTAGTTAATACAATAACAATTCCATCTTATCGGTGTACAATTTTTTAGTGATATTTTTGATGTTTTTTATTTGACTAATTAATACTACGATTCAAACTATTTTATGAGTAAATTTTAAAGAAATTGGACCATAGTTTTATTTCAATTGATGTTTTTATTGCCTTTTCATAGTTAAAGTGCGGGTAATGGGTGTGGGTATGGTCACTTAGATACCCATATGGTATGAGGAAATGCACTAAAGTTGTTGCCCACGAGGGTATGGGTATGGGTACGGGTATTTTTTACAAATGCGGGTATGGGGATGGGCACTGTAGTACCCTACCCATTATGTACCCATTGTCATCCCTAGTCCGGACTCTATTGAGCTCCTAAATTCCAGCTTACCTAAACTTATTGTTGTGAATTCGTTGAAAAAATCACACCAATAAAATATTTGATGTGTGAGCAAAATAATCAAGCAACCAAAACAACGTCGAGGTCATATAAACACAAGTAAAAGTAGAAAACAACGAGAGAAAGAGAGAGAACACACGAAAAATTGTTTACCCAGCTGACCCAATACTGACCTAGTCTGGGGGAGAGAGCAACCCTTCGTTCCATTATAATGATGAGTAACTTTACAAAGAGATAACAAAGGTTACAAAAATTAGTCTTCAAACCTAATTCTACCCAAAGTCATAATCTCTTCTCGTGACCAAGAGACTCAATCCTAATAGTGTCTCCTAAGGTGAATCAATCTCAACCCTATTGTTTGTTGCCATGAGCAAACTCTACAAACCCTAATTTTAGTGTTGACTTCCAAACCATTGTTTTCAGACTCTCTACCTCTCTTTTTCATACGTTGAAGATACATTTTCTTTTTCTTTTCTTTTTTTCCTTCAGCACAAAATATATTTGCATCAAGTATTCCTTTTAAAAATAAATTTTCATCTAATCTTTCTTCTTACGGTACAAAAATATATTTATTGTCCATAAATATATTTTCAGCACAAAATATATTTGAAACAAACCTTTTATATTTTTAGCAACGATATTCTTCATCCATCAAATTTTGAGCCTATGGTATGTGCACCTTCACACATACCACCTGAAATTATACGGACTATAACTAAAATTAATAGTTGAATGACAATCAAATGATCACTATTTATATCAGATGATCACTATTTATAGTTGAATCAGGTCATATATTTCTTCTTATGCTTCTAAATTTCCACTCATGATGGTTAAAGAAAACACATGTCACCTGTTAAAAATATGGCTAAATATCTAAATAAATCACTCTTTTATGCCTTTGAAGTAGTATACTTATTTAGCCTTTTTGACCGTATAAATGTTTAGCTAATCGAGCAACACCAAAAACAATACTTTTTTTTAAAACTCAGTATCGGGTAATTCAAAAGACAAGTTGGGGATTCAAACATGAGACATGCTCTAAAGACATGACACTGAAGTTTTAAGTGCCAAAGAAATTTTTGTTTTTCCCTACCCCACACGGTTTTACTCGGAAAAAACTTTACCTTTTCTTGATTTTCCCTTGATTGATGTTGTGCATTAATCAGTGAGGACAGCATGTGAACCACTTGTTATTATTGAATCACGCGTCAAAAATTCTGAATCAAGTTGGAAGATTTGAAGCAATGCATGAGGTAGTCAACTGTTCAAAAAAACGTATATGGAGTAGCACATTAAAGTTGATTAACCGTTTAGAACTAAGCAGAAAATAAATAAAAAATGTTGAATAACAATCAATTTGACTACTCTATTAAAACATCAGCTGCTAGACAAGAGTTATTTTTGGTAAAAAAAAAAAAGAGTTATTTAAGTGTTACTAGTATATCATTTTTTCTGTTTTTCTCCAATATAACTTTTACACAGTTAATGGTTAGTTAGATTAGTTGTTTAGTTTATTTTGGTTATTCGGTTAGGTAGTTTGGTTTGCTACCTTCTTTTATCTGGACTTAGCTTGGAGACAAAACAACCTCAACAATCAGAATATATTTTTTATTTTTTTGTTGTGCAAAAATAAGATTTAAAAATGATATTTTCCCCCTATTTTTTGCTTTTGAAACAACAAAACCAATGCATTTTGTTCATGTTTCCGGCAAATTAAAATTATGAGAAAATACTATATACCTGCTGCTAAATTGTAACAAGAATTGACATTGACATCAGGAAGAGGAAGAACTACATTATATTTTGGCTTCGTACCTTATAACACAGAGACAACCTTAGCAACTGAAACAAAAACAACAATACATAACATGACACAAAAGACAAACTGAAAGCCGCATGAGGAACAGCTGCACCAGTTTCTTCTATGCAGAATTAGATGTAATATACAAATCATACAAGAAAAACTAAACAGTAAATTCATCACAACACAACCTGAACAGTAAATTCAACATGAAATTGAAACTGCAATAGCACAAATAATAAATCACACAAGCAATAAATCCCTACAATACAACTCAACCAAGCGAGCTGGAGAGGGAGGAACTGGAATATCTTTCAGACCTTCCAACATCAAGATTACATTCTTCATTGCAGGACGGAGAGATTGGTGGTCTTGCACACACCACAACCCCACCTTCACCATTCTTTCCAATATCTTCCAATCCACATCTTTCTCATCCTGTCTGATAAGCTTGTTTAACTGTCCTGCTGCAAAACATTGATATACCCAACTGGAAAGAAGGATTTCGTCAGCTGAAGAAATATTATTCATCTCTATACTTCTCCTGCGGCAGATTATCTCCAATAATACCACCCCAAAACTGTAAATGTCAGCTTTTACTGATACCGATGCATCCTCCTTCTGCCACTCAGGTGCCAAGTACATGCTTGTGCCATCATCCTGTATTTTAGTTCTTGAATGGCCTCTCTTTAATAGCCTTGCGAATCCAAAATCAGATATTTTTGCGGTGCATGCTTCATCCATAAGTATATTCCGAGGATTTATATTGCAATGGATGATTCGGATATCACACTCTTCGTGCAGATACAGCAGTCCTCTAGCCACATCCAATGCAAGTTTCATTCTATCTTTCCAAGATAGTCCTGTGTCCCCTTCAAAGAGGAGATTTGCAAGAGACCCTTTGCTGAAAAATTCATAAACAAGAAGCTTCTTGGATCCTTCTATGCAAAAACCAATAAGCTTAACCAGATTTCGGTGATGAGTTCGAGCAATGACAGTAATTTCAGCTCGGAATTCCCGCTCCCCTTCCTCAGAAATTCTCTCCTCCAGTCTCTTCACGGCAACACTTCTGTTATTGTCGCCTATTGTACCTCTATAAACAGCACCAAATGATCCTCTCCCTATCTCCTCTGAAAATCCCCCAGTTGATTTCGCAAGTTCTTCAAAAGAAAACGAACGCAAGGAACATTCTTGAGAAAATTCAAGTTTTTCACTTTCAGACAGCATTGCATACAAATTAACTTGACGCCTGTAAGTCAAGAAAATGAAGACTGCAAAGACCAAACAGATCAATGAAACAAAACCCAGAGTAAAAGCTAGGATCATTATCAAATTTCTCTTGTTGTCAACTACAAGCTTAGGCACATTTGTGTTGCTTGAGTTTGGAGGCGAAATAATGGCGGTTGTTGAAGGAATCTTTAAAAGAGCTACAGACAGAGTGGAAGAATCATTTTGAACTCTGCCATAAATAAGTGGAAGCCTGTATTTATAACAGTTGCCATTGACATATATTGCTCCCCCACAATCACAATCTTGTTGGCAAGCCTTCTCACAAGTTTCCATCTTCATCGTGGACATAAAATACGGGATATCACCCCAAGACATATTCTTAAGGTGAGCGAAATTATACAATGATATTCGATCTTCACTGCTTTCACAATCATCTTTGCTATGCGTCTGTACGCAGTCCATAGGCACGCTTTTAGTCTTGGAAGGGATGAAACCAGGATAACATTTGCAGACAGCATCACTGCTCATGTTGGAGGAGCAATAACTGTTCAACCCACAAAACCCCTTCACTTGACATGTATCATTAAGGGCTTGCCACAACATTACCACACGCGAGCTATTCTTGCTCTCAAAGTCAAGTTGGTGCTCATACAATCTAAAGTTTCCATCTATATCAAGTGTTGCACGGTAGATTGAAGTTACGTTTTCTTGTGACTTCTTTCTATGCTTATTGATATCGTTGAAACATATCCCATCACCACGATTCTCTTCACCATGACTTAGGCAAAGATGTCCTTGAATGTTAAGGCTGAGCTGGTGGTGTGTCATCAGATTTGGAGAGTTTGAATACCAGTAATTATCAATGTAGCTTAATCCATTGTAGTAAGCGACGAGGTTTCCACTATCTTGCATGCTGAGATAGAAACGTCCACTCGAATGGTCTGACTGGGACATACTAGAGACTAATGTCTGACTATCCAGCAGACCACCTAGTATGGTGTCAGTTGGATGATCAAAGCTTTGCCAGATAACAAAAGAATCCTCATCATATAGCACAAAGTTACCAGAATCCTGCAGACATGCCATAGAGACCGACTTTGAAAGTACAAAGTCTATTATATTAATAGGTGAATCTCCCGTTCCATTTTGAAGAAGCAGGCCCTGCTCTGTCAAATTCAACATAGATTTAGAGGAGAGTGTTGGAGTGTCACGGTCAGCGGTCCACACAACAGTGGTTGTGTTTTCAGATGGACTAACCAACCATATTCCAACAGCAAAGCCACTACCTTGTGTGTAAAACCCGAAAGCAAAATGGCCAGAACTTGATGGCCATGACATACTTTTGCCTTTAGGAGAGAGTGAAGACCCCAGCCCAATAATACCGGAGTTATTTTTCTCAGTTGTGTTTGTGGCCTCTATTGTAAAAAACATGAAGAACAGTAATAATAACAGAACAAGGGTGGAAGCCATAGGATTGGAAACTACTTTTCAGGCGTTTCAAAGAAAGTTATGATTCTTATTGATCAACTCACTTGCCAAACCAGAACAGAATGTTAAGGAAGGACCAAACTTTATTAAATAATTAATTCTCTTTTTTGAAGACTTGACTGGCCCTCGTACAATATTTAAAATCATCCATGGATTCTTTATTTCCACGCATGATTCAATAGCTAGTGGTTGGCTGTTGACATGCATTGGTGCATGTTCAACAACCACCAACTCTTATCTCACTACGTGGGGTCGGCTACATGGATCAAATGACTGCATGATGTATTATTCCGTACTTGATTCATGTCATAGAGTTTCGATTAAGTTTTACGTTGATAGTCGACTGTCTAACACATCAAAGAAAAATAAAGAATAGGTGCAATAATCTCCTTGTCTGTTTCAGCATTTAAAAGAGGTTGGTTGATTGTATTGGTTTTAGAAGACTATGGAAATGATGAAATATGTGGAAAAAAAATAAAAAAAGAAAAGAAAATAGAGGAAAAATTTGAAGTGTGCCAGAAGAACTCTCGTTGCTTAATTATCTTCATGAACCATTATACTTGAACACCACATATTCCCCTACACCCATTTAACATCTCTTGATATCTATATCTCTCTTCCTATCACATCATCAACATATCATCACTCTCTCTTACCTCTTTCTCTATAAAGGTGTATACACTCACATGAGCGTACACCAAAGATTTTCCTTCTGTTCATATTTTTATGAGCTAAAAAATATTGCCTAAAAATAATATTTTGGACACGAGTCCCGTCACCGTGTATCTGTCATGTTCAACATTCGTATCGGAGTCTATACTTCATAGTTACTAACTAACATCACCCCTAAAAATAATATGTCTACAGTCTACAATTTTATTTGAACCAGCTTGAAATATGAGAAGTGTTATTAATACTTTGACATTTTCTTTTCAATACTCTTTCTAATATTAGATGAAACTGGCATATGTCCTATAAATTTATGTGAGATCCATATCTAAAATAGCAAGGTTCACATAAATCTCAACCAAAATAAAGAAAATATAATCAAAAAAGAAATTGTCAAAGAAAGCATTATGGTCATCTTTCCTATTGTATAATGGCTCATGGGAAGACTTGTTGGTCAAGGTCTTGCACTCTTGCTTTGCTAATTTTCCACTAGCATTTATTTATTGTGAGGCATTGTTGTCCAAAAAAAGCAAGTATTTGTAATTGAGGCCATTTCAATTAACTTTGCTACTTTTCTCTCTAAAGTAATCAAAACCCAATAGTTATGGATGCCTATACTGCAACTATCACCTTCTTTCTGTTCATATCCTTATCATTAGCAAGTACTGGAGCTCAAACAAAAACACCAGTATCAGAGCGGATAACTCCTGGCTCCTCTCTTTCCCCTGGAAGTTCTCACTCCTCTTCATGGCTTTCCCATTCTGGCCTATTTGCTTTTGGCTTTTATCCACAAGAAAATGGCTTTGCCATTGGAATTTGGTTGGTTGGCAAGAAGAACAGGACAATAGTATGGAGTGCAAACCGGGATGATCCTCCGGTAACCTCAACTGTAAAGCTACAATTTACCATGAATGGTACACTGATACTAACTAATCAGCAAGGACAAGAGAAGCTTATTGTTAATGCTAATGCAAGAGCTTCTTCTGCCTCCATGCTTGACTCTGGGAACTTTGTACTACACGATGACAATAATTCAAGCATCATATGGCAGAGTTTTGATCACCCAACTGATACTTTGTTGGGGAGCCAATCTCTGCCATGTGGAGGCCAACTGTCCTCTAGTTTATCAGAGACCAATCATTCAACTGGAAGGTTTCAACTCAACATGCAGGATGATGGAAATCTTGTTCTGTATGCAGCATACACAGCTAATACACCATGGGATGCTTATTGGGCCTCTAATACTGACAGCGGCAATGTGAAATATCATCTTTACATCAACAAAACAGGTTTACTGCAAATCTGGAATAGCAGCAGTGATTCTAGAGTGATTATCACTTTGTTCGATAATAAAGAAGACCAAAACACTGGAGAGCCGACAATCTATCGTGCAACCCTTGATTTTGATGGGGTTTTCCGGTTATATGCTCATCAAACTAACAATGGCAGTTCCAGAAGTATCACAAATTTTCCAGATAGCACCACATGTGATGTAAGAGGGTTTTGTGGCTACAACAGTTACTGCACATTCTATGACAACAAACCAGTATGCAATTGTCTCGTGGGTTATAAATATATAGATGCAAATGAAGATACTCTTGGCTGCGAAAGGAACTATTCAAAAGCAGAGTGTAGAGGTGATGAAGATGGTGTAGTCTTTTATAACATGGTCTCGATGGACGGCATAGTTTGGAACGATCGTCCTTATTACGTATATGAAACTATGTCATCAAAGGAAGAATGCGCGTTTACTTGTTTGGTTGATTGCAACTGCTGGGCTGCACTTTATGAAAAAACAAGCTGCAAGAAACAAGGACTGCCATTGAGATATGCCAAACGAACAAATGAAGCTGACATTTCTACCACGGCTTTCTTAAAGGTTGGAAACAACAGCATCCAAAGCTCAAAGGGGTATGGAAAACCTTTTGATTTTCCGCTTCCAATCAAGAGCACCAGTAACAAAGCAGTAGTGCATATAATTGTTGTTACGTCTGTCTTTAGTATCGTTTTGTGTTCAGCGATTTTTGTGTCCAGCCATTACATGTATAAGATTCGGGTATTAAAGTACAAAAGGCTAACAGACACTTGGAACTTTGGAGGGCTGAATGAAGAGGTGTCTTTGATAAGATTTACATACAATGAGCTGAGAAGAGCAACAAATCATTTCAAGGAAGAGTTGGGTAAAGGCTCTTTTGGAGCAGTTTACAAAGGGGCCTTAAACAAAGGTAAGAGATTGATTGCAGTGAAGAGACTAGAGAAGCTGGTGGAAGAAGGAGAAAGAGAGTTTCAAGCAGAAGTGAGAGCCATTGGGAAAACCCACCACAGGAACCTAGTTAGACTGATTGGTTTTTGTTCTGAGGGTTCTAAAAGGCTTCTGGTTTATGAATACATGAGCAATGGTTCACTTGGAAAGCTTCTGTTTGGTGATCAAAGACGGCCAGATTGGGATGAGAGAGTAAGAATAGCACTGGACATCGCTAGAGGGATCTTGTATCTCCATGAAGAGTGTGAGGCTCCCATCATTCATTGCGACATAAAGCCTCAAAACATTTTGATGGATGAGTTTTGGACTGCCAAGATATCTGATTTTGGTCTTGCAAAACTTCTAATGCCAGACCAAACCAGAACTTTCACAGTGATTAGAGGGACACGAGGCTACATGGCTCCGGAATGGAACAAGAACACCCCGATATCATTGAAGGCGGATGTCTATAGCTATGGAATAATGCTTTTGGAAATTTTATGTTGCAGAAGAAACCTGCATGTTCATGTCTTAGAACCTGAGGAGATTCTTCTCTCTGGTTGGGCCTATAAGTGCTTTGTTGCAGGAGAGGTAAATAAGCTTGTTCCTTCGGAAGCCATTGATAAAAATGTCATGGAAAATATGGTTAAGGTTGCACTTTGGTGTATACAAGATGAACCTTCTCTCCGACCAACAATGAAGGGTGTGGTGTTGATGTTAGAAGGGATTACTGACATAGCAATTCCTCCTTGTCCAAATTCTAACTCTGCATGAAGAAAATGTTGTGCGCAGTTCCTCATGTGATTTTCAGTTCATTTGTTTCTGCGGTGTTACTTATTATTATTGTTTTTCAATCAATTGTGAAGGTTCTCTCTGTGTTGTGTATGGCTAAAATAAGGTAGCAGGTCAAAAACTAATGCAGTTATTCCTCGTGTCAATTCATGTTACAATTTAGCAGCAAAACTTTATAGGTTTGTTATTTCAACAGTAAAGAATAGTGGGAAATATCATTGGTAAATCTTACTTTCATTTGACGAAAGGTTTACAAAGTAATGAAATATCCTTCCATTGTTTTGGTTGTCTTATCTCTAAGTTGTGTTGAGATAAAATAAGGTAGCAAAATAATGAAATTTCCTTCCACTGTTAATCTGTGTTTTGTCTAGCAGTAGCAGCTGATGTTGTAATTCGGTAGTCAGTTAGTCAGCTTTGTTTTAAATTGTGTGCAGTGCTTGACGGTTATTCTTCTTCAATTAAGTTTTTTGTACTTAGCATCTTGTAATGCTGGTATTTTTTTGATGAAATGTAGTGTTGATATTATTGTTAATGAGTTTGCTTCTGTCAATAATAATTATAATAGTAATTCTATGGTTTCTCAGAGAAAAGGATGATTTTTACTGATCAACTCATTGGGCAAACCAAAAATGTGAAGGAAGCTAAGAAGCACAAACAACGGAACCAACACGTCGACATTGGTAATAATTTAAGAAATTTAATTGTATTAATGCAATTACATGTACCTAACACTTGATACACCTTCAATCAAAAGCTATGAAGCACGGACTTTGACACTGATACTTGACACGACATAACAATAACACCAGCATCATACATAGTTATTTATTATTATAAATAAATAAAATATCAGTATTGTATACGAAAGATCTAAATTTATAATTAAAATATGTATGTGCATCTAAATTGGGCAATTTGTTTCGTTACAAAAAAGATAAAACAAGATATTTTAGCCTTCACTTGCATTCGTCCATCTACTACGAAAATGTAAAAATTATGTAATCATATTTAATGTTTTAAACACCATCATCATTGTTTCTACACTTATAACCTCAATGGATATGTCTTAGAAGTGTCCGAAGAGTATAAAAGGTGTGTCAAATCAAAAGGAAAAAAAAAAAAATTTAGACACATGGATGTCAAACTCCGACGAGTGTCAAACACCTGAACACACCTACCCTTGTTTTAGAGTTCAAAAGTGTCGGTGTTGTACCACGTAAGGATCAAAGTTGATTCCGGTAATAAAGGGACTAAGTTAATAATTCTCCTTTTGAGAGTTGACTACCTCATGCATTGTTTCAAGTCATCCACCTTGAATCTGATTTTCCACGCATGACCAAATTGATTAATGTACAATTCAACTAGGAGGGACAATCAAGAAAAGGTAAAGTTTCCTCTGCACAAACCGTGTGGGGCAAGGAAAATTAGAAATTTCTTTGGCCTTGCAACTTCAGTGCTCTCCCATGGTCATTGACTCAATGCCTTGTTGAAGACTCTAATTTTTATGATTTAAATTCTCTCATATGTTAAATTATATTAGAAGGTCCTAGCCCCTCTAGTTGGAACAAACATTCTCATTTCAAGGCCAAAAATCATTTATTCATTATGCTATTGTTTGAAAAAATAATAGTCTATTTGACTGACCGGGTAGTTTTTTATTGTACAAGACAAGGGAGAGAGACTCAATGGTCATGGGTCTATTCTAGCTAAAGGCAGAGCACTAAGTTGCAATTGCAAACAAAATTTCTATCTTTTCCCTACCCCACACGATTTATGCACAGGAAACTTTACCTTTTCTTGATGTTTTTCAGACTTGAAGCAATGCTGAGGTAGTCAACTCTTCAAAAGGAGAATTATTAACGTGTAGTCTTGAGACAGTCTTTAGTTTGACTTATGCTGAGGTGGTCTGGCGACTGAGTTGATCAGTTAAAAATCCTTTTCTTTGAGACAGCAGAGAATTATTATTCTATGTTACTTTTTGACTGAGGCAAAGTCATTAGCAATAATATCAGCAATACAGGATGCTAAGTGCAATAAACATAAATGGAGTAGCAGATTAAAGTTGATTAACTTGCAAGCACTAAGCCAAAAATAAAAAGTGTTTTTTGGATTATAAATTTTTTATGTGAGTAAGGTCTCATAACTCACTTGAGTCCTAGCAGCCCTCAAGAGCGTTGACAGATGTATTTACAGATTGTCCACCAATGAGATCCTCATGCTGACAGCAGAAGTTGAACACACACTCTGGATCAACCTTCCGGCAAAAGAAAAAACAAAATTGAGTTACAATCAATGGTGACTACATGATTAAAAAATCAACTGCTACATAACATGGATTAACATGAGGAATAAGCAAATTAAATTTTGGTTGGCTACCTTCTTTTATCTCAAGTTCTTAACACAACTTGGAGACATGACAACCTTATCAATCGGAAGGATATTCTGTAAACCTCTTGTCAAATGAAAATCATAAAACCAATCAATTTTGATCATGTTCCAAGTCAAATTAAACATTTAAGAAAATACTAAATATCTGCTGCTAAATTATACTAACATGAATTGATATAAAGAATAATTATATTAGTTTTTGGCTTATTTTAGTGCTACACAACATAGAGACGCTTTAACAACTGAAAAGAAAACAAAAATACATAACAGGACACAAATAAATAAACTCAAACTTGAAAGCCACATGAGAAACTGCTGCAGCATTTTCTTCACGGATAACTGGAATCAGGACAAAGGAGGAATTGCTGCTATATCAGCAGCAATCCTTAGAAACATCAACGTCACACCCTTCATTGTTGGCCTGAGAAAAGGTTCTTGGACACATCAATGTGTCACCTTAACCATGTTTTCCATGACATTGTTATCAATGACTTCCCAAGGAACAAGATTATTTAGCTCGCCTGCAACAATGTACTTATAAACCCAACCAGAGAGAAGAATCTCCTCAGGTTCCAACACGTTAAAATCTAGGTTTCTTCTTCAGCATTACCCTACTTTTTCTACATGGTTTAATGAGCTCTAGATTTTAGGGACCATCCATGTATACTTCTTCTAGACCACCGTTGAGGAAACTTTTTTAACAATTAACATCCAACTGATGTAGGGGCCAATCTAGGTAAGCAGCAAGAGATAAGAGAATTCGTGTTCAGTTTTGCAACAGAGGCAAATGTCTCTGAGTAGTCTATGTCATAGGTCTGAGTGAAACCCTTAGCCATCTAGCGAGCCTAATACCTTTCAACTGATCCGTATGAATTATACTTCACAGTAGACACCCACTTACATTGCACGGACTTCTTGTCATTCACAGATGCTCCAACAAAATCATGGATTCTCCAACAATACCTGTTATAGATCAACAGTGTAAAAAGTTGTACAATTGATCTATTTGCACTCTAAAATCTATTTATTTTAAATTTTTATTGACAAGCTGCAGTTCGGTCATTGGTTGACTAATTAACTAATTCCATAATGATTGGTTACTTACATATCAACCAATCCAATATAACTATTTTCAAACTCTTAAATGAAAAAGTAAAACATAAGAGATTTATGTACTCAAAATAGAAATAGAAAGAATTTGAAATCTCAATACAAGTTTCATGTATATAAAAGAAAAAGAAGACAGAATAATAATTACTGAATAAGGAAATTGTGGTCTTGTATCTCATCCCCAGTGTTTTCAATTTCAACTGATGTCGTTATCTTCTCAATCCTCACTATGATTAGAGTTGGCTAAAATGACAAACTTAAATTGAATGTGAGTTTACATCGCATCAGCAACATTTTAAAGCCAGTGGAAAACTGCATCACAAACATGAATGTATTTTGATTTACCATTCAAGGATGTTGTATCAAGATTGCGTTATGACCAAAGCTATGGCTGCATGGTTGAAAAATTTAGTGGCATTACATGAAGACTAGACTTGATGCCCTCCTACGTTGTTGAGGTTGAAGCAAAAGAAAATTTCTCGTTGGATTCATTTTGAGAAAGAAAATCAAGTTAGTTTCTAAGAACTACCTTGCATAATTCAACAAGTATTCAATGCACACGATTGACTGCTAGATCTAAGAGAATCGTCTAGACAAGCAAAAGTTTCTCAGCATAAATCACGTTGTGCATGGAGCGACAGAGATTAACCTCACACTTAAGGGAAGCATTAGTTATGTGCTAAAATCACATTCACTACACAACTGCTGAGCTATGTTGTGTATGTAGGTGGGTAGGCACATCTGTGTCAGAGAGAGAGAATCCTAACCAGACAAACTCCAAAGCTCCGATGACAGAAAAGTAACAAAGGTTTGGATTGAGAAAAAAAAATGTAGCACATTTGTTTTCAAAACAATAAAACAAACATGCTATAAGTTATTTTCTAGTATTCCACATTACAGGCAGCTAGCTGTCTAAGACAAAGAACGAGTGTAAACTATTGCATTAGCTGGCCAGATTCGAGGATGACCGAAGGAAACTACTAAAACCAAATGTTGTGTTTAACATCACAAGCAGAAGCTACTTGAGTTCAAACTACAAAATTACATTACCAAGATACATTAGTATGTCATGATATGAAATATAGATCATGTATTGCATTTCAAATTTCTTCACATCTCCAATAGCTGAACCTCTGAATAAAGACACTAAAGACATGTATGTTATGTTGTATAGTCAAATAAACAATTAAACACAACACATACCGGACTATATTGACATTGGTAGTTTTCCCTTCCCTATAGATGTTATGTTGATTGTTGATGACTGGTCAGGAGATTATATTAGTCCTTGCTTCCTTGATCTGTCATGAATAAAACTAATTTTACCCCTGAATCTCATATGGTTTGCTAAAACCAGTGAGTAGTGACAATTTTCAATTTATACACTATAGATACTCACTGACATTTCATCAATAACGAGGCAGCTGAAGATCAAGGGTCGCACGGTCTAATTTGTTGTTAAAGCATACACTACTAGGTATAATTTGTTATTAAGCATACACTGCCACCTGAGAATTCACTACCAAACCTACCATTACTAACATTGGACTTTTATAGTACACACTACTCACCTTCTGAGCGCAGCTTAGCATGTTTTCTATTATTGTCCGGTAGAAAAACTGGAAAACTGGAAGAGAGTAACTATTTATAAAAATGATTTCCAAATGAATCCTAATGAAGCAGATATAGAACGTATAAATTATATTACATATGAGTATTGAGAGCCAGCAAAATGTCAAAACATAACTTCTTTGAATTCCAGAGGTGTTTTATTACATGGAACCTATATAATTCTATAAAATTAATTCCATCTTTACATTTAGCGTCTTACATCACTGTTAGTATCTATAACAGAGGAGTCCAATTTAGAAGACAAAACAAAGGGAAAAATAGCCATCCAACAACATGCCTTGCCCTTAATGTAACCAAGCAAGTTACTTGGCCTCTTGTTCCAAAACTGGAATTTTCTTCCATGTTTCTTCCAATCCACTTAATTGCAACGGTGGCAATGAAAACATGCTAACTGTCGAGCTTCCACTTCTAATTTCCTTCAAAACATGCAAAGCTGATACGGTGCTCTGCATATAAAGGCTCTCCATGTACTCAATCTCCTCTAATTCCTTAGGAATCAACAGACCATCACTCTCAGTGGTGGTTGAAGTTGAAGGATCACATCCTTCAGCTTCAGGGATTATCTCACCAACAGCTGGAGGAACATTTACAGGAAAAAGGTAGTCCAGCATTGTTTCACACTCCTTTACAAGCTTGTAGAGCATGTCGGTTGTAAAGAAAGGTTGTTGCAAGACCTTCTGAATGAAGGGCAAGCGAATGAGGGCACCAGTTCTCTTGTCATACTTTTTCAGTATTTTCACTAACCCTGTGGAAGGAAAAGTGAGGCAATAGTTAGATACACGTGATGTAGTTGATTAAAAAAAAATGAAAACAACATAAGGTATTCTTCATTTGATGTTCAACATTGATCAATTTTAGGCAAATCACAGCAGCGTCTCTAAACAAAGCCAATTGATCTAAAACTACAGTTTTCAATTGGCAGTGGTTGGTTTATAGGAGAATCACAACAAATCCTCTTGAAAACCACATGTTATTTATAGTAGAATGCTAAAATGTGCTAGCTAAGGAAACACGAGTAAAAAACAATTATGTAAAGGAAAAGCTTAATCATCATATTGCAAATTCTTTTTTTAGATAATACTACTTTATTGAAAGTATTTAACAGTGTATTAGAAGCATTTTGAAAGTCCGCCTAGAATACACAAAGATTTTCACTTGTATTCCACTCCACGTGCTTTTGTAACATTTTCAAACTAGAATGACTTTAGAGCAAACAAATAAAAAGAGTGAAGCTCCCCTGTTTAATTGTATAAGCTTTTCAAATAATGTGGCGTTTTCTACAATATAAAGAGTGAATAAGAATATTTAAAAAGATTGGCATCTTAACATTGAGATTGAGGACATGCTATTCTTAGGGCTTTACCAAGTAGATAAAAGAGCAAGAAGCAATAATAGAGGAATCAAAAAAAGGCAGAATATTAAATTTCACAAAATGAATATGTCCAAAGTAGATTCTTTTTCCAAAAATAGCATATGCTTTGTTTGGTCCTACTAACTTATCCAGAAGAATTCTCAGGATCAGGACCAACCAATGGGGAATTTTGATTGGAAATGAATCCTATTCCATCTAATTACTTTTGACTTTTATATAATTCTGAAAGGGACATGTTCTACCATGTAACAAGTTGCAAATCTGATTATTGCATTTCAATATCAACATAGAAAAACTTGTATTGTAAGGTTGAGAAAGCACCTGTGTAATTCAGGGCACTGTAATTCTCCAACAAGACCATCTCGCCGTGAAAATCCACAATTTCTTTGCGAATTTTCATCATCTCTTCACTATAATCCTTCACCTTAGCAACCCTGTCTTGCAACTCCTGCATATTTATAAATATTCAAATGGCTTAAAAATTAATTTCATCATTTATTTATATACATAAACTTGTGAATTTTGGTTTACCTTGAGTCTAATAATGTACTCTTCTTCTTTCTCAACGAAGAAGTTATTGAATTTCTCGAGTTCATTCTCCAACAAGTTTCTGAAGTCACTTTCCTCCTTAGACATTTCACCGGCGTCGGCGTTGCCGGAATCAACCTTAAGACGTTTGACGGGACGGTCATCTCCGGCGGAGGCAGCGGGTTCTAAGCTCTTAAGCTTCTTCTTGAGTTCTTTGTAGGAGAGAAACTTGTCGCGCCATTCTGGTAGAGTTTTTTCGATCTGGCTGCTTAAACTCTTACCGAATTTCATGGCTCAGAGAAAATAATAATAAAATTGAAATTGAAAACGGAGAAGAGAATGAGCGTGTTTGGGAGAATGGGAAGAAGAGTAAGAGTAGGAGGAGAGAGTAATATAACGGTTAAGAGGGAAACGAATATTCGAGGGTATTGTTGGAATATCCTTAAATTAAATACAGTACTAGAGTATATTTTCGGTTTTATACCTCCAAGGAAATAAGAAGTGGTTGCTAAAATAAATATTTACTAATTTATTTTTAATTCAATATCTGATTTAAATGTTCAAGTCAAATCTCGTTTATCTCATTACAATCCTATAAAATTGACATCGAAGAAGAAAACCTAACGTAAGAAACAAATTTAATTTAGTTTTCCTTTTATCTTTTTTATTATTTTTGTATTTGTGTTCAAATCTTCTATCTTAAATCTTATATCTTATGATGATCATACAAGAGTTTTTGGTTGCGCAACATTATTTTAAAGATTTTTAATTACTAGTTTTGATCTTTTGTGGAATAATAGTTATTATCTTCGTTTTAGTAAAAAGAAAATAATATTTGGTACCAATTTTACATTAATGATAATTTATGATAATTATGAATATAAAAAAAAATTAAAAAGAATCATTCTGTTTTTTTTATTTACAGTTTTTCTTTACTTAGCTGATTGGATGGCAAGTGTGCGTCTACATAATTTTTTTTATTTTTCTACTAAAGAAAAAAACCAGATTTTCTACTTCTTTGCCTTTAAGTCTTAAGACTAAATTGTATTTTTTTTTAGAGGAAAGACCAAATTGATTAAAATCGTGATTTTTTTATGATTAATATATTGGACAGTATCTGTTATTTTTTGAATGGTGGACTGGTGTATCTAGTTAATTCAAATAAGTCAAAGTTGAGATAAATAAATGATCATCCTGTTACTTGCTATAAATATACTAAGAATATCAATACTTCAATAGTAGTAGATTTTTTAAAATACTATGAGCATTTCTTATATTGTTTTAACTTATCATTTAAACTTATTTGATCAAGAAATAAGTGATCATCATGTTACTTGCTACAAATGAGCATTTCAGCTGTAATATATTTTTAGAGGAATTCAGCTATAATCTAAAAATATAAAGTAAAAAGATAAATATGAGAAAGTGACTATTGCTAGATTATTAAATCATTTTTAAATAAATATGTTTTACTAAAATAAATAATCACTTAAAATTAATTTAATTTTATTAAAAAAAATGTCGGCATTATATAATTTAGATGGGTAATATAATTAATTCACCACCAAAAAAAAGATGGGTATAATTAATTACTGAATAATTTTATTTTATTTTCAGGGAACTGAATGCTAATAACTAGTGACATGTGGTTTGAAAGGCTTGTTTTTTAAGTGATTAATTAGTGGCAACCGTGGTATAATTCCAGGGCATGTCGAATATCCATAGTTGTGACCACGACATGTGTGTCAGGATATAATAAAATAAAGAAAAAGAAAGCAAGAATATCTGCGGAATGCTACTTGGCTTGCGGTGATAAATCAAATTGAATAAATGTTGTCTACCTGTCCCCTTGCTACTGGCTCTGTATTAACTAATATCAGCATCTTTGAAAGGGATATTCTTGGAATGTGCTTGGATTTTTTCATAAATATGGTTTGCAATATTTAATATGATCTGTATATACACATTACGTTCATTTCCCTAAAAAAAGTATAAAATAATAATAATATGGTCATGCTAACTAGAGTTGTAAAAAATGAGTCGGGCTAATGGACAAGCCTAATAGTCTATATTTTGAGAATTACGCTCTTCTCTCAACACGTTTTACTCATTCACAACCAAATTTTCAAAATTACCTCTACGTGAGTTAACTCACGCTTATGTTAATTGTGCGTGAGATAACTCACGATGCGTGTTGTTTTGGGAGGAGCATAATTGTTGTGGAACACAAATACAAAAAACATAACTTATTCTCTGAGTTGGAAGGGTATGTCTCTAGAGTTGTTGTGGGTTTCATCGGTGAAGAATTACAACGTTCTAGAACATTCGGCTCTGCTAAAGAAGAGTGTGGTTGTGTGCAAATGACAACGTACAGGTTGCCTTATGCTTGTATTATTATCGATAAGAGAAAAAAAATTGTCTATTCTTTTGGATGAAATACACCCTCATTGGCAAAGGTTAAGTGTAATTGGAGAAGAGGTTAATGCTTATTTTTCGGTTGCGGAGGAATGGAATGCGATTCAAGAACTTCTCACGAGGGCCCGTTACAAGATGAAACTCCACATCAAAGAAAAGTTGCGTGAACTAGGATTTCAGGATGACACGATGTTGAAGCCACCTCCGAAAAAAGTGGTAACCAAGGGAGCACATAATAGGGTGAAGTCTACACCGCAAACGAGGTCCACGGGTCGAGTCCCCTCTAGGTGGAAGATTATTGATTCTCAAAATCCCAATAGTCAATGCTCACAAGCCAATAGTAATGCTCCAAAGAGTAAAGGTGCACGTCTTGGCACTTGCTCCTGCTCATAAGCTTCGACGCCTACTTCAAAACCGAAACCTTATTTGAATATACCATACATTTCACAAATTCCAATGATCATGAGACCTTACATTGAAGACATTGTGAATGTTAAGGGGGAGGATAATTATGGATTCCAGGTCATATCTAGGCACTTGGGAATGAATGAGGATAGTCATGTTTTGGTTCGTCATGCACTTATTAATGAGTTAAAAAATCATAAGAGCGACTACTTGCCGATATATGGTACCGAGAAGCGTTTTCAACTTATCTTGGATGGTTTACACCCTCCAACAAGTAGAAGTGGTATTTGTGTCGGTAGATAAGTGGTTGACCACTACGGATATATGTCACATTATTGTTACTTGCTACAATAGAGTCGTTGTTCTGTTTATTTTGCCCGAAAAAAGTGTATGTGAGACATATTTCCCAATCCGAAGTGCTCCACCACTTAAGCTACATTCCAACATCATGTGTATTTGCTTAATTCCCGACCACTTTCTTCATGCTTTGTTGAAAGAAAATTATTTGTTACCACCACCTTGTATGGAGTGGATGAACAACAAGATTGATGAGGCGAAGAAATGGTATTTTGCTTTTGCGAATAGACAAGCCGCCTTCAATGACCTCATGTCTAAGGAGCCAAAGCCGCGGAAAAGACCGACAAATGAGCACAATCCTATTATGTGTGACTCTCCGGAAAAACCTAAACAAGATTTTGAAGTCATGGATTATAGAGACGTTGATTGTGCACTATCACTAGTCTAAATATATAGGTTATGACACTTTTTGGTCCGTCGGTGTTTGATGACATCTCGTCATTACGTAATTTTCTCAAGAATATTGGAGTTCACAGCTATTTTGAGCATGATAAAGTGCGAGAAACAGGAAAAATTGAAGACCTGATGCTAGAGCAAACACGTGTCACGATTTTCCTAAAACGTGACACGATTTCATGAGCCAAACACATGCTCTCGACATTAGCTAAAACGTGTCACGATGGCAAAAACACGACACGATTTGTGGAAACCCTAATTTAGTTATTTGTTACACAAGGTAAAAATGTGTCACGATTTACTAAAAACGTGACACGATTTGGACGATTTTCTGAGTCTATATAAGTTGAAGACTATTATGAAAACAAGGGTTACGAATTCTGGAGAGAGAAAGTGCGATTTGCAGACTTGGAGTCTGAAGCACGGAGCTATTCCTTCATCTTTTACCAAGTATATGTATGTTTTAATTCTTTCATTGATTATGCTATTTGTAAACTCAATTATGAGTAGCTAAATCTCTTAGAGATTAGGTCTGAGATGATTCTTTGTAACCCTGATTGAAACATGTTGCTGTGAAACTCTATTCATTGTTAATGACAATCTAGTTTTTATTCAATTCAATTGTTCTTAATGTTTTTATATTCTTATCAAATATAAACATGATTTCGTGAGAATGAATGACTACTGACCATAGCTTTCTACTTAGACCTAATTGAATTGTTCAAATAAACATGGTTAGTCTATGAATGGATAATCGTTTATTTGTGATATTAAGTTAACGTTTGTAAAACCTTCAAAGATTATTGCACCACCTAAGGAATTAGGGGCTGTAATCTGAGAAGAGGGTCCTAACTCAAGGGATTGATTAGGGCTATTTTGTTAACCATCGTGGAACTAGAAAATCATTAATAAGAATAGGGTGCAGTATACCAATTAGAGGAACTTAGATGATTCGAATGACCTGGTCTCATCTCTCTCTTGTATTTTCTTAATCAATTCTTTATTTTCTGCTATTTTATGCAATCAACTCAAACCAACTGCCTAGGGCAATCAAAATAACGTTTACACATCCTATTTAATAACGCTTTTGAATTATTGAAATTAACACAGTCCTTGTGGGAACAAATTTATTTTATGACTTCGATAGTTTTAAGTACACTTGCTAAAGAAAAGTCTATCAGTGTTCGTCCTATTTTTTTGTGGTATTACACCGACGTATGTTTGGTGGTCAGTTATGTAATTTGGATATTTGTGGCTAATACGTAGCCAATATTATATATTATATAAATATGTGAAATGAAATATTTTTTTGGTGGCTGGTTATGTGACACCAATTATTGCTCGCATTATTTTGTCTCTAATTATTCAACTATTTATTTTATCTTTTTTCTCTCATATTTGTTTTTCATTATATTTTGTGAAGTGAAGCATGTCTGAAGATGCACAAGATCCAGTTGAACTTTATGTTCGTTATGTAGCCGTGAAAAAGAGGGCCAAGTTCTTTGTAAACCTCACCTACAAGTTGGACGAGTTGAAGGTAAAACTTGACGACTTCTTTATCCTTATTAGTTCAAATCAAAGAACATGTGATGTAATAGTAAATGTGTCAAGCGTGGACTTGAGGGAGGATAAGAAAGAGGGCTTTTGGAAGACCGTATATTTTCCACAACTTGTCGAAGATGATAGCGACGTTGATTACATGTTTAGGGTGATGACTAAAAATAACATTTTACATCTTTATGTCCGATCTATTGAAGCGTAATATTTATTAACGTGTAATAGTGTAATTTGGTCGAATTTGTGTCAATATTGTTGAATTTTAACGAATCTGTGTTTATGTAATTTAACGATGAATTTGAGTAATTTTGACCGTTTATGTGATATTATGTAATTTTTGAAATTTATGGATAAATTGGTGTAATTTGGATCGTTTACGTGTCATTGAGTGTGATTAAATGATTACGAGTCGTTATACACGAATTTCTGTAATTTGGATCGTTGATGCGTTATTATGTGATTGTGTGATAAACGATGAATTTGTGTAATTTAGATCGATTATATCGTATTATCCGATAATGTTGTTAAACTGATGTAATTTGGTTCAATTATGAGTGTGTCAAGGTTACGGGTCATTTATGACTTGGTTGCATTGCATTAAATGCAGGAAACTTATGCCTGCTATGAACGTGAGTTAACTCACGTTGAATTTTTTTTAAGTTTACACTAGCGTGAGTTAACATGCGTAGAGATATTTTCGTCTTTTCAGTTAAGAGCGAATAAATTATGTTGAATAAAGAACATGATTCTAAAACAAATGATGGTTTGAATAAAAAGTTGTGGTTTTTGTTGCATCAAAGAAGAAGAAGATAGCAGAAGAAGGGGTGCACTTTGAGTAAAACTCTCAAACAATTGTTTTCTTATCATTTTAAAAGCCTAATAACTATACATATTAATTTCTAACAATTCTATAAATAAAATGATTATTCCAAAATTTACTAAATATTTTTAAAATTATAAAATATAAATAATAAAATGGCTATACCACATTTATTCCAAAACAATACACGTATGCACATTTATAACATGTTGAAGATGATTATTTATATATATATAATTAAAATAAGATGATAGTTATGATAAGTTAAAATATAGGAAATTTTACCTATATTTGTACCTTCACCCCTACATTATCAATCTAATAGTACACATATGAAAACATCAAAATAATAATTAAAGAGCATGCACACGTGCACACACAAAAATTAGAGGTGTTACGTTTTTCTTATTTTTATGACCTTTAATTTTCTTTATTTATGTATCATTCAGATGATTTAAAGTTCATCAACAAATAAAGATTTACACTGTGTAACTTTTCAACCGAACAAACAATATAATCAAACTTTTTTGTCATCAATTGATGTATCTTCTCAATGATAACTAGTTGGTCAATTTTCTCACCATGCATTTTCATCTTGTTGATAATAGTGAGAGTTATTGCAAAATACTCTTCTACAGTTTCACTTTATTTCATATCATAAATGCTTGCAATTAAAGCCGCTTAACTTTGTTTGATCCTTGATTTCCAGGTTCAAAGAACCTCAAATTCCTTTTTTTCGTATCTCTTTGAAAATCGTCTCCAAGAATTTTCAATCAATTGATTGGAAGAAGTAAACTTTAACCTTAAAATATTTTAATATGATTTCTTCAAAGATCTTGAGGGTAGAGCCCTTCGGGGGCTACAACAACAATTTTTTATTAAGCCCCAATATTTTTATGAGCGAAAGATTCTTATCAACATCTCTTAATAATCATCTTTAAAAAAAATGTGAATTTTAACCACTAAATTACCTGACCAATTAAAAAAATCATTTCCTAACTGTCTTGAGCGACCGTTAAATTTTGGAATTCACATGTTGCGTGAATTTCCTTTCTTCTGCGATTGAAGCAATTCAATCAAACTTTTCTTGTGTTACTCTAGTACCGTCACCACCTTAACGAACTAGGATACTAGACGCAGGAGAAATAATTAGCAAAGAGTGGTCTCTAGTTTAATGTATATACAAAAGTTCCTTCTATTTTAACATAATAACAACGTAGAATACTAACTACTTTAAAAAAAATAAAAAATACTAACTAAATCTGTATTGAGCTTCAGTATAATACTCATAAGTCATAAGTGCGTGCATAATTCCCCTAAAAAAAGTGTGTGCATAATTATATTTTAATTACTTTTAAATATCACTCTAATTTAAATAAATATTAGGAAATGTTTATAAATAATAATCTCTATATGTTATTAATATTTTTTGTCAAAAAAAAATGTTATTAATATTTAAACTTTTCGTTTTAATTCTTCTAAAAATTTCTTCGACTTTTAGTCCCTGAAGCTTCCCGTCCACACTTTGTTCATGCTTTTAAGTCATGTCATATGCATCTTTCAAATATTTGAATGAGTGCTTATAGGTATATTTAGAATACTATAAGAATCTCTAAAAAAAGGTATAACTTTTAACAAAACATGAATAAAATATGAATTTTCAGGCCTAAAAAACATAAAAATTAATATTGAATTCATGTTTTATTAAAAAATTCTAATTTTTTTTGAATGAATTCTTATAATATTGTAAACATTCTTGAAAAAACTCATTCAGAGTTTTAAATTATACACATAAATTGACTGAAAGGTATGAACCAACGGTGGTGATGAAAAACATTAGGGGACTAAAAGCCGAAGAAAAATTTAAGAGGACTAAAACAAAAAGTTTCAGTATTTATAAGACCAAAACATATTTAATCTTATTAATTATTCTCTTAAAAATCTAGTATTTTATTCATAGGTAAAATAAAATAAGTTAGTGTGTGTATTTAATAGAGTCGGGTATTGGTATATAATTAAACTAAAATAAAATTGAGCAGGTACGTATAAAATATGGGGTGTGTATAGGATAGAAGTGATGGGCTAAGCCTATGTTTTACGTGCACTGGCGTCCATTCAGAATTGACATCTTCACTAGGTGTTAATAACACTTTCTAACATGGTGATTTACAAGCAAATGTGTATATGTCAGTTACTGAAGTTGTTAAAGTCAAAGAGCTTATATACGTGTGATATGAGAAGTTGACACCCTTTTGTTAAAAAACGGATATCTACCCAATAAAGTTTTGATTATTCATTGTTTTCTCTCCAACATGGGAATGACTACAACTCTTTTGGTCCATGTTGATGACAAATATTATGTTGAATGGAACTTCTTTAGTATAATTTGATCGCATTAAGGCACAACTTCAAGATCATGGATTTGGGAACTCTCAATATTTTCTTGGTTTAGAGGTTGCACGTTCCAAGCAAAGCATTTTCATCTCATGGATTTGTGAATTCTCAAAGTATTTTCTTGGTTATTATGCAATTAAAGAGATGGTAGTCCAACTGATTTTAGCTAATTAGAGTTAAGGGGTTTGAGGTCTTGAGTTTAAACTCGAACAACGAGTAAATATTTAATCTAATAACTAAATACTAATATTTGTCATTAAAAAAATGTATGCTATTAAGAAAGAAGAAATATAAATTAACCAAACAATTGGGTTCACGTGGTTTATGAGCTTGATAAAATGACGAATTGTTCATGAGAACTAAGTTCAATTTGTAGATGGAATAATTTTTGTTCAGACGAACCTGAGGGTTAAGAAAATAAAATATACACTTAGAGCATAGGTATTAGTTGAAAATAATCGTGTCTTTACTGAACTCTAACACAAACTTGGTATTTGGCTTTGAAAAGCAACTTTAATTTTGTCACTGTTCCCTAATAGAACGACTGTGGTTTATGTTTGTGTTAAAATAAAAACATATATTACACAAATAATACATACTTGTCGGACTGTGATTGATTATTGTGGATCTAGTGAGATCCATTGCAGACTTTTGGATGAGTAATATTTGGAAAATATAATTGAGTTGTTTAAATAATTAAAAAGTATGAAATAATATAATATAGGGTCTTGCTAGTAAGTGTCATTAGGATATTGTTTAATGAACTCATAAAAATTAGAAATTTTGTTTTGAAAATACAAGTCAAAACATATGTAAAATTCATAACTACACAATTTTTAATATAAAATTTGCTATTTTTAAATGCTTAAATAATACCTCGATAACACTTATTAACATTTTTCCTATAAAAAAAACACTTGTTAGCATTTCCCTATAATATATTAAGTGGAGTCCATTTATACCAGCCAATTTGGTGGTTCGGGTATGGGTTAGGGATGACAATTTGATCCAGGCCCGATGGGCACCCACAATGGATAGGGTAAAACCTTGCTTTTATGGGTATGAGTTTGGATCCGGGTAATTACCCGCAAATTTAGATGGGTATGGGTGCGGGTAAGGGCACTATACTACCCAGCCTCGCAACCCGCATATACATATTTATATAATATAATTAATATTTTATTTATTTTTAGTGTAAAATTATTTAATTTAAGCTAAAATGCTCTTTGGTCCCTTAACAACATTTATAGTATCGCTTTGGTCCCAGAAGTAATAAGAACTCCGTTTAGGTCCTTTAACTTGATTTAAAGTATCAGTTTGGTCCTTTCTGTTATTTTAATTCAAAAAAACGTTAAATTTTGGTCCCTTAACTTATTTAATTAGTATTAGTTTGGTCTTTTAGCTTATTTAATTAGTATTAGTTTGTTCCCCAAATTTAACGTTTTTTTGAATTAAAATAACAGAAAGGACCAAACTAATACTTTAAATCAAGTTAAAGAACATAAACGGAGTTTTTATTACTTATGGGACCAAAGCGATACTATAAATGTTGTTAAGGGACCAAAAGAGCATTTTAGCCTTTAATTTATTTAGTTATTTAAACATAAACCTAAACCTAAAAACTAATACGGTAATCGTTTTATCCTTATATTTAATTTAATTTATGATTTAAATCAATTTGAAGTTTATCTTAGCATACACTTTTTTTATATGTATTTTGAATTTTTTATTTTAATTTTTTAGGAATATTTTGGATGTTTTTTTATTTGGCTAAATACTACGATTTCTACTATTTTATGAGTTACTTTAAAAAAAAATTGGATCATAGTTTTATTTCAATTATGATGTTACCCACGAAGGTACGGCTCAAATACTGATATTTTTTATAAACGCAAGTATGGGGAAGGGTACTATAATACCTTACTTATTGGGTACCCATTGCCATCCTAGTATAGGTGCTATTAGATGATGGACCTATCAAATGCATTGTATTAGAGGGTACAACATGTGTTATATATTTGAGCAAAGAATGATAGCAACACTTTCTTTGTGCACTCCATATGAGGAATGTATGATTCTTCCTAGACTTCAAGACTTGACACTTCTTTTCAGATGTTTGGCTTGGCTTGCTTGTACCAATGCTGCATGGTTTTCAATTCGTCATTGTGCCAGAGGTAAAGATGTATCAGAGGATCATTTGCATGATTCTGATTCCTTGGACTTTGTTGTAACATTGACCTCATTTATTCTTTGATCGGAATCATGCACTAGCTTTTACATTGAAAAATGCATTGGAAAATATGTTTAAACGTGATTCTGGAGTGCAAATGTATACCAAACACGTACAACTTAGTTTAGCAACGAAACTAGCCTACCTAGATTGACACCAGAGGGAATCGAACTTGAGACCTCGAGGAGGAGTACACTCTCAGATCTCAAACCAATACCCAATCAAGTAATTATTACACAACTTTTCCATAAAAACTTACTTGTTTTAGATGCTTAACTATTGCCCTTGAGGCACCAGTTAGCATTCTCCTTACAAAAGTGAACAAGCTAAGCTACTATATTCTTAGTTTATTTTGGCATGTATGTAAACTAGTAGCTTGTAGTTTTTTTTTTATTTAAGTAAGTCTAGTAGTAGCTTGTGGTCAGGGACGGGTCTATGTACAAAGTTACGTAAGCTTGTGCCTGCATTAACTTTGTAAAATATTTTTTTAGGTGGTAGTCATATAGTAATAGTTGAAATGTTGATCAAATGGCCCACACAAACCACACAACATTTTTCTCTTGGCCCATGCATATACACACACCTTGACACAACAACACAATTTTGTCAATAATTGAATGCGAAATCGTATGGGAGATGAATGGTTGAACATTTGTTTAGTTACTTATATTGGAAGAGATACTTTTGTTGGTATTGAAAATGAAAAAATCATTTAATATTTTTAGAGTATGGAGAATCGTAGGGGACAAATATAATGTATATTTATGCTTTCAAAAATGAATATTATATATATATATATATTTATTTATTTAATGTTACAAATTTATTATATATAAGTGGTGCCCCCACTTTCCAAAATTTCTGGATCCGTCACTACAAAATTCTAATGTATAAAAAGGCTCGACTGGATTGTCAGAAGAAAAATAAAAAAACTATACATGCAATTATACTAACAGTGTATACATATACAATTTTGTCAATAATTGAATGCGAAATCGTATGGGAGATGAATGGTTGAACATTTGTTTAGTTACTTATATTGGAAGAGATACTTTTGTTGGTATCAGTTTGGTCCTTTCTGTTATTTTAATTCAAAAAAACGTTAAATTTTGGTCCCTTAACTTATTTAATTAGTATTAGTTTGGTCTTTTAGCTTATTTAATTAGTATTAGTTTGTTCCCCAAATTTAACGTTTTTTTGAATTAAAATAACAGAAAGGACCAAACTAATACTTTAAATCAAGTTAAAGAACATAAACGGAGTTTTTATTACTTATGGGACCAAAGCGATACTATAAATGTTGTTAAGGGACCAAAAGAGCATTTTAGCCTTTAATTTATTTAGTTATTTAAACATAAACCTAAACCTAAAAACTAATACGGTAATCGTTTTATCCTTATATTTAATTTAATTTATGATTTAAATCAATTTGAAGTTTATCTTAGCATACACTTTTTTTATATGTATTTTGAATTTTTTATTTTAATTTTTTAGGAATATTTTGGATGTTTTTTTATTTGGCTAAATACTACGATTTCTACTATTTTATGAGTTACTTTAAAAAAAAATTGAATCATAGTTTTATTTCAATTATGATGTTACCCACGAAGGTACGGCTCAAATACTGATATTTTTTATAAACGCAAGTATGGGGAAGGGTACTATAATACCTTACTTATTGGGTACCCATTGCCATCCTAGTATAGGTGCTATTAGAAGAATGCCAAGTCAGCTGCCGGTTAAATAGTTTACCTCTCCATCTCTAACTGATCCGATAATTAGATTCACTGAATCATCAGGATCCAGCTATTTTACTATGCATATAATATTATCTTCCCTTTATATACATTGTACTTGTTAAAACTGTCATGAATTATACTCTTTTATCTCAATAAAAAGACATGCAGTGTACTTTTAATTCTATGAACTTTGACAATATTTGTTCCCATTCTTTTAAAGTTAAAGGTGTTCATATTTTCTAAGTTAGTTGATCGGGCAGACATGAATCTACAATTACAATTACAACTTTATAGAGATGTCTAAAAAATTATACTTATACAATATGGTAGAAATGATGGAAACCCACTCATTACATGTAAACTTATAGTCTACAAACTTATTTTTTTCTCCCAAATAATGACCTTGATAAAAGAGAGATTAAATTAATTAACACGTGAATACTATATAATATATATAGAGATCAACAAGTAACGACTATTTTAAAGAAAAAAGCTGTTATCAATATCATCCCCTTGCTTAATATTGTTAATTGATGGGCTAGGACAGTTCTTGTCATTAAGAAGTTCCTCTATCATTTGAAGTGCAATTCTATCTTCTTCATCAATCTCTCCACGCACAATTTCCTCTTCCGTTGCGACCGCCGATGAAGGTGCCACACTACTACTGCTACTACCACTATCTTGGGTTACACTCATCTTTTTCCCAAGCTGAACAGTCATAACCCAATTTGATTCAGAACACTTCCCAGCACGCTTTTGCCACACACCAATGTGAGAGTTCTCTGTGTCAAGCCTTAAACAAGTCATGGAAGGAGATGGTACCTTGCTACATTTTCGAAGTTTTGCATGTAAAATTTCTTCTAGATCCTTTGAAGTTGAAGGTTTGTTCTCATTACTTGTAATGCTTTTTGGATCACCTTCAGGAGTTTGTGTTATTGGGAAATTTGTTTTGGCATTTCTACCACTCATTAAAATCGCTGCTTGATCATACGCCCTTGCTGCTTCTTCTGCTGTTTCAAATGTTCCTAGCCACACCCTTCTCTTCCTATTTCAAATCAAATAATTACAAACTTAATAAACTTAGTAAAAAAATGACCAACAAAATTACCAATAAAAACTATATATTTGTCTATAATTCTATCCCTAAGTTCTAGAGATTTTTTTTTGTCTTAATTCAGTTTTTTTTCTGGTGGTGTTAAAAGACTGTAAACTTGGATCCTCTAGGGTTAGGTTTTTTACCTTGCAGCAAGCCGTTAGATTAATGGATCTCTCTTAATCTAATGACATTAGATACATATAGCTATCATGCCGCCACACCATGAAGGACACCATAGAGGGTCCATTGAAGGACTATATTATATATGTGCACATCAATATTGTGAATTTGACAAAATCAACCATAATCTTCTTGATTTGGACAAACTCATAGTTAAACAAACAAAACATGCACTGTATAGATGAATGGGTACGTTGATGTGACTAATGACAAATATATGTAACTAGATAGATACATACATCATGGAGAGTACTGGAATGGAAATTAGAAACTTACAAAAGTGGGTGACGAATCTCTGAAACCCAAGAACCCCAATGTCGTTGCCTGACACCTCTGAACTTCTTTGATTGAACCATGATTGCAAAGTGGTTGTTGTGCACTGCAAAGAGATATGGAAGGACAAAGTTCAGAGGGAACAGAATACTTAGATATAAAGGGATGGAGGCAAGTGACTGTGTAAAGTGTACGTACACTGTCGGCGATCGAACTAAAAGATTAACTCAAACTTAGGCCAGTACAACAAACTATTAAACGTTTTCACCTAAACAAGTACCCTATCAAATAAATGTTGTGCTTAACTTTGTTGCGCAGTCGTTGGAACTAGCTAGTTTTTCTTCCTTTTATTATATATATATAACTGTTTGTATTTTTACTTTCTTTCAGAATCATATATATTGTTGTGCATGTCAAATAGTGAAAGTGATGTGACTTCACTAGAATTCTATTACTTGCCATTATTAGGTGGAGTCACTCGAAAATTGTCACTCGGTTGTTGGGGCCTTTGGGGCTAGCTTTGTTAATGAGGATTGCATAATTCAAAATGGTTGATGAAGCTATTTAAGTGCATGTGGTGCATAATTCGTAATAAAATTAACCTATGAACTATGAAGTCAGTCACAACTTTCTATTATACTAACTTTTCTATAAAGTGAATTTTAAATGTGAGCGCCTTTTTAATTTATTTCTAACGTTGGTATCATAAAAGATTTGTAGATCTGGAAGTGCCTAAGTTGGTCAAGCTATATACATTGAGTTTGTAGAGGTTAACCAATGTTTGATCCCCACATAACACATTTTTATAGAAGGGGAAAGAACTTCAAAGCTAAGCATGCGAGTAGAGATTAGTACTTTTATAATCTGTCAAAAAAGACCTAAGTTTATCCGTAAGAATACTATGTAAAGTTCCAATTACCAGGGCCTGCTACAAAAAGAAAAAAGATTTATAGATTATACTACGTACCTATAGAAGCGACGAATTCAGAAATTTTGATATGTGAAGATAATATCATATGCTATAAAATGTTTATATAATAAATATATCAACGCATTCATGATCAAATAATTTTATAGTTATCCCTACGGAAAAAAAATTAGACATAACAAAAATAACACTATATTACATCAAGATACATAATCATCTATGGATTATATTTCTTCACCACTATTCATATTTTAAAATTATTGTATGATCTTTTTCATTTTTAGCACTACCAAATATGTCTTTCTTTAAGTATATGACCAAGCAATTATTTAATAATTTACCTCTCGTACAATTATGTATTAAATTATTCACAAATAAAATGATTGAATATTTTTTGTGGGTTCAAATTTAATTTTTAGTGAGAACAAAAACAAAATTAATATAGAATTTCCAACAAAATAAACATGACGCAGAAAAAATAGTTTCTACGAACTGCAACATAAAACCTAATCCAATATAAGCGGAAGAATTAAGGATTTGTTTGATGGACACAAATGACATGATATGATAAATCTATCATATTCTACTTAAATCTTATATCTTTTATTCCTATCTTAACTATATGTACTTTGTACTTTTTTTATCGTTAATATAGGTTGAGTTAGAATTAACCTATGTGAACTAGAAACTCTTTTTCTTATTTTGCCCAGTTCGCATAACCTTTTCTCTATGCTCGTCCCTCTGTGTCTGTGTGTCTTCTACACATGCGCCTCCAACATATTCACATATATGATATTTACCTAGTTCTCTTCATCACTTTTCTCCTTTTTTTCCCTAGTTCTCGTTTCAGAAAGAAATATTTACCTGACGAGAAATTGTTTTTGTTATATGATTTCTTTTTATACAAATATTTTTGGTTTGTTGATGGTATTTTCTTAATGGTTTCCTCTGAGTCTCTGATTTTTTTCCTTCATATTCTTCCTCTGAACATTATGATATGTTATGTTGAGGTTGTTCTACTTTTTTTTTTTTTTTTTTATTCTTGTTCTTTTCTTTTAAATTCACTATTTTACTGAAAAGGTAAAAGTTCATCTTTGGACCATTTTTTAGAGGTCAGTATTAGACACATGTGCCTTTTTTTATGTAATGGATGTGTTAATTTTATTTTTTTTACCGAAAGTTAGGTTGATGTTCTTCTATGTCTTTTTGAAAATTTACTAGAAAAATGTCTTAGAAAATAAGACAATTTAATTTGAAAAGAAAATATATAATTGGATTACAATGGTAAGTTTGTTAATAAATCACATCATACCACGACTTCATATATCAAACATCCGACTAGATACAATAATATTATCATGTTTAATATTGTAGGCGCATCAAACACAAGATATGATAAATATTTATGATGTATATATTCTTTTTGTTTTTTTTAATAGTCTAGTGGATATATCACACACTTTTAAAGTGTGAAGAAGTGGAAAATCTGAGATTCGAACCCGACCCCTGCAAACATTATCACTGGTAGCTACCAACTGAGTTACACTTACGTAATATGATATCTATATTCTATCATGTTTATATCTAACTTTATATCATATCTTATTTCAATGGCTCATGTTAACTTGTGCCCTATGAACACATGTTAAGGAATCCAAAAAAAACAATTTTGCATTGAAAAACATAACATTTTAATTTTTAAGAAGTTGAATACACGACTTTTAATATGTATATTTCTACAATGAGTTGCATTTGATTATATAAGTTAGCATTTGCCTATTTCAATATATCATATCCCATATAATTTATCCACTACTCTCAAATTGTGGTGTGGTGTGTGCCACATGCCAGCAACATGCGGAAACCAATCCAATAATATCGTGTTAGCCCCCCGAGTGTTCCGCAGATCAATGACATCATGTTCATGATTTGAATTGACATATGTGGAAAATTTGTGGCTGTGTTGAAAAGTATATGCATGCATTATGAGACTGTACGTTATTTGTAGTTAAATTAGTTATGAATCATTACTCCAAATCATATTACACAAAAACGTGGACCAGATCTTCTATTTTTATCTCTTCCGTAATATAGATTTTATGAAAAATCAATTTTGACAATAAACTCATAGCTATTTATTTTATTTTTTAAGAAAAACTCATAGATATTATATGTCATATATTTTGTCCTAATATTATATGTTATATTCTACATCAAAGTTATGAGTTTATTGTGCCTTTATACTATTAATATTGTGAATCAACAAAAACTAAACCAATCCACGTGTGATTTTACCTTTCTATCATTTTTTTTTAATTATAATTTACCCTGACTACACCACAAACATCTCTAATCTTTACTGCATGTTTCACATTTCATATGGTAATGTATCGGAGGTCCAGAGATGGTGGAAGTTGAAT
Organism: Medicago arabica; assembly: GCA_946800305.1. Lineage (NCBI taxonomy): Eukaryota > Viridiplantae > Streptophyta > Magnoliopsida > Fabales > Fabaceae > Medicago > Medicago arabica. The sequence continues at coordinate 52,796,443 of OX326968.1, forward strand.
AATCTTTCGGATAGGAGCTTTTCGGATGTGGCTTAGTTTTGGTGTTGAGGACTGGGAGTTTAATTTTGAGGAGTGTTCTTTGAGGGTGATTAGTGGCGACGGATGGTGTTGAATATCGCTTTTACAGTGGTTGTTTTTGTGAAGGCGTCTGTTTGAGCTGGTGACGTATTTGTTGATGGGTGTTGTTCTCAGGGATGTCTTTTATGGTGTTTATTTTCGGGTGTTCCGCCTATATACGGCACCTTTAGTTTGTATTCTCTGTTTCACCGATCTTCGTTCGTCTTGAGCAGGGATCTGGTTGTTAAATAAAATTTGTTGATTTAAAAAAAATGTTTATTGCTCTAAACCTGATGATGGACCTATCAAATGCATTGTATTAGAGGGTACAACATGTGTTATATATTTGAGCAAAGAATGATAGCAACACTTTCTTTGTGCACTCCATATGAGGAATGTATGATTCTTCCTAGACTTCAAGACTTGACACTTCTTTTCAGATGTTTGGCTTGGCTTGCTTGTACCAATGCTGCATGGTTTTCAATTCGTCATTGTGCCAGAGGTAAAGATGTATCAGAGGATCATTTGCATGATTCTGATTCCTTGGACTTTGTTGTAACATTGACCTCATTTATTCTTTGATCGGAATCATGCACTAGCTTTTACATTGAAAAATGCATTGGAAAATATGTTTAAACGTGATTCTGGAGTGCAAATGTATACCAAACACGTACAACTTAGTTTAGCAACGAAACTAGCCTACCTAGATTGACACCAGAGGGAATCGAACTTGAGACCTCGAGGAGGAGTACACTCTCAGATCTCAAACCAATACCCAATCAAGTAATTATTACACAACTTTTCCATAAAAACTTACTTGTTTTAGATGCTTAACTATTGCCCTTGAGGCACCAGTTAGCATTCTCCTTACAAAAGTGAACAAGCTAAGCTACTATATTCTTAGTTTATTTTGGCATGTATGTAAACTAGTAGCTTGTAGTTTTTTTTTATTTAAGTAAGTCTAGTAGTAGCTTGTGGTCAGGGACGGGTCTATGTACAAAGTTACGTAAGCTTGTGCCTGCATTAACTTTGTAAAATATTTTTTTAGGTGGTAGTCATATAGTAATAGTTGAAATGTTGATCAAATGGCCCACACAAACCACACAACATTTTTCTCTTGGCCCATGCATATACACACACCTTGACACAGCAACACAATTTTGTCAATAATTGAATGCGAAATCGTATGGGAGATGAATGGTTGAACATTTGTTTAGTTACTTATATTGGAAGAGATACTTTTGTTGGTATTGAAAATGAAAAAATCATTTAATATTTTTAGAGTATGGAGAATCGTAGGGGACAAATATAATGTATATTTATGCTTTCAAAAATGAATATTATATATATATATTTATTTATTTATTTATTTAATGTTACAAATTTATTATATATAAGTGGTGCCCCCACTTTCCAAAATTTCTGGATCCGTCACTGCAAAATTCTAATGTATAAAAAGGCTCGACTGGATTGTCAGAAGAAAAATAAAAAAACTATACATGCAATTATACTAACAGTGTATACATATACAATTTTGTCAATAATTGAATGCGAAATCGTATGGGAGATGAATGGTTGAACATTTGTTTAGTTACTTATATTGGAAGAGATACTTTTGTTGGTATTGAAAATGAAAAAATCATTTAATATTTTTAGAGTATGGAGAATCGTAGGGGACAAATATAATGTATATTTATGCTTTCAAAAATGAATATTATATATATATATATATATATTTATTTATTTATTTAATGTTACAAATTTATTATATATAAGTGGTGCCCCCACTTTCCAAAATTTCTGGATCCGTCACTGCAAAATTCTAATGTATAAAAAGGCTCGACTGGATTGTCAGAAGAAAAATAAAAAACTGTACATGCAATTATACTAACAGTGTATACATATACAAATACAAGACGTAACCTGTCCGATCTAAGATAAGACGGTTAAATCTCTAATTTTAGACTTACAACTAAAAAACAATTTTCATGAGATTTCATCAACAAATAAGTTTCATAAATAAATAAGTTAAAACTAAAAATAAGTTTCATATATAAACTAAAAAAGTATTGATCTCATAATTTTTTTTTTCATATATTAAAACTTGTTTTGTATCTCATTTGTTTTTAGAACTTGTTTTATATCTCATTTGTTTTAAAGTGTTGTTTTATATCTCATTTATTTTTTAGAGTTTTTCTATCATATGCAAACTTGTATAGTATAAGAAGTAAAAACATGGTAGATTTATCTTAAAAATTATGCACTTTATATTGCATTAAATACATAATTTTGAAAAAACTAATTATTTATTATTTTAAATAAAACTATTTGTAGCTATCTTAACTAATACTACAAGGTGATATTGCATAGAATAAACATAGGGAAAGAACCTTGTTAGGTCAGGTGTTGTTTTCAACTGAAAAATAATCAAAATCGCTCATTTTTATCAAGTGAGGTAAACGGTTAATTTGGATTGATTGTTCTTTTTTTTTTTGTTGATAATGTTGTTCTTGTTTCTTCTAATATCGTAGTGTTCATACTTCACATGTAGTTTTTTTGGTTAAATTAGTGTCCACATGTATGTGTGTAAATATGTATATCACGAGAGATAATTTAAATTAATGTAATATTACATCGTTCAGTATCGTTTATATTTATATTTGGCTTAAATGCATTTTTCACCCCCTATGTTTCAAAAAGTTGCAATTTTGGCCCCTTTAAAAAAAATGGATATTTTGACCTCCTAACTTTTGACCCTCTTTTGATTAGCTGATTTTGATGGAGATTATGACAATTTGACAGTCTCTGATGGTGTAAAATGACATGGGGATAAAAGGATGCTGATAAATGGAGTCCAAACTGACATGGTGTAACTTTTGGCCCCCCTAAAGAAGGATCCATTTATTAGTTTGGACTCCACTTATCATGACAGTTTGGACACCATGTAAGTTTGGACTCCACTTATCAGCATCTTTCTATCCATATGTTAGTTTACACCATCAAAGACTGAGAAATTCACATAAAATCAGCTAATCAAAAGAGGTCCAAAAGTTAGGGGGTCAAAATATCCATTTTTTTAAAGGGGACCAAAATCGCAACTTTTTGAAACATAGGGGGTGAAAAATGCATTTAAGCCTTTCAAATTTGATCGTTAGTTTGTAGTTTATATCATATAGACCATATATGTAAAATTTTACACATATTTAAAATTATTTGATATACTTTTTAGACCCAAAAAAATTAACGATGTTTCAGTAAAATACATAAACTATTAATTTTGATGGAACTCAATAATTTTGATGGAACTCAATATATAACATATCATATGGTTTTAGATATGTGTAAAAATTTGCATGGACGATTTATATGATATAAACATACAATTCAAGTTCAAATTTAAAAAATATGCATCGAATAAAAGATGTAATATTACATTGGTGTAATTTGACATCTTTTATATATATATATATATATATATATATATATATATATATATATATATGTTTAATATTTTATCTATGTGCGTTAAGATTAACGGTTTACTTTTTTTTTTAAATTTAGTGTGGGCAGATAATATTCCAATGCAAGGCAGCAAAGACTTTCAAATTCAAATATCACTCACAAACAACTTTATTATAAGATATTAATCATTATGTATTTTAATAATCTAAAAAGATGTTATTTTATGATTTTAGATTTATGTGAAAAAATTACAAGACTCAAAAATCTACATGTGAACGCTAATTATTGTTCTTGTTTCTTTTGGTGAATTAAAGTTTAACCGAGTAAGTTATGAGCATTACGTTCATGCATAACTTCTATACCAAGGTTAGCACGGTTAATAATATCAGCCCAGGTGTTAATTACACGACCTTGACTATCAACTACTGATTGGTTAAAATTGAAACCATTTAAGTTGAAAGCCATAGTACTGATACCTAACGCGGTAAACCAGATACCTACTACAGGCCAAGCAGCTAGGAAGAAATGTAAAGAACGAGAATTGTTGAAACTAGCATATTGGAAGATTAATCGGCCAAAATAACCATGAGCAGCTACAATATTATAGGTTTCTTCCTCTTGACCGAATCTGTAACCTTCATTAGCAGATTCATTTTCTGTGGTTTCCCTGATCAAACTAGAAGTTACCAAGGAACCGTGCATAGCACTAAATAGGGAACCGCCGAATACACCAGCTACACCTAACATGTGAAATGGATGCATAAGAATATTATGCTCAGCCTGAAATACAATTATAAAGTTGAAAGTACCAGAGTTTCCTAGAGGCATACCATCTGAAAAGCTTCCTTGACCAATTGGGTAGATCAAGAAAACTGCAGTAGCAGCTGCAACAGGAGCTGAATATGCAACAACAATCCAAGGGCGCATACCCAAACGAAAACTAAGTTCCCACTCACGACCCATGTAACAAGCTACACCAAGTAAGAAGTGTATAACAATTAGTTCATAAGGACCGCCGTTGTATAACCATTCATCTACTGATGCAGCTTCCCATATCGGGTAAAAGTGCAAACCGATAGCCGCAGAAGTAGGAATAATGGCACCAGAAATAATATTGTTTCCGTAAAGTAGAGATCCAGAAACAGGCTCACGAATACCATCAATATCTACTGGAGAGGCTGCGATGAAAGCGATAATAAACACAGAAGTTGCGGTCAATAAGGTAGGGATCACCAAAACACCAAACCATCCAATGTAAAGACGGTTTTCAGTGCTGGTTATCCAGTTACAGAAGCGACCCCATAGGTTTTCGCTATCGCGTCTCTCTAAAATTGCAGTCATGGTAAAATCTTGGGTTTATTTAATTATCAGGGACTCCCAAGCACACGAATTCTCTATAAGTATAGAATTACGGGCTTGTTATTCAACAGTATAACATGACTTATATACCGGTGTCAACCAATATCAATATCCATTGTATCTTGTTATTCATCTAGATTAACACAAATTTTCTTTTTTTTTACCTCATTTCACCATTAATTCAAAAAAAAAAATGAATGGTTACTATAATTCTATAGATATGTAATAGCTATATATATTTCGTAATATTTACTTTCATTTAATCATTTTAAATGGGTTGCCCGGAACTCGAATCCGGAACTAGTCAGATGGAGTAGAAATTTCATTCTTGAATCAAATAAAAGAATAAAAAATCCCTCCCCAAGCCGTGCATGCATTTTTCATTGCACACGGCTTTCCCTATCTATCATCTAAACCTGAGTTACTTCTCCAGAAGAGGAATCTTGAAACTCAACTCTTAACTACATGAACATTTCATAATCTTTTATATATATAAAATACAAATTCGATATCTAGAATATTTAAGTATCATAACATAACCAATCATTCATCATTGACCAGATCGTTGCTGAAAAGAATATCCAAATACCAAATCCGATTTCTATTTAACCTGTGCAAAGTAGAAGAATCTCTTGGAAAAATCAAAGAAAGAATATGTTCTTCCTCTATAAAGAATTCTTCCAATAATTCTTCTGAACCTGATCTTTTCAAAAAAGCGCGTACAGTACTTTTGTGTTTACAAGCCAAAGTTTTAATACAAGAAAGCCGAAGTATATATTTTATTCGATACAAACTTTTTTTTTTGAGGATCCATTGTAATAATGAGAAAGATTTCTGCATATTCGCAAAAATCGGTCGATAATATCAAAATCGGATGAATCGGCCCAGACCGGCTTACTAATAGGATGCCCTAATACATTGCAAAATTTCGCTTTAGCCAATGATCTAATCAGAGGAATAATTGGAACTATTATATCAAGTTTTTTGCTAAAAATTTTGATTAAAAATGTATTTTGCAGCATTTGACTCCGTACCACTGAACGATTTACCCGCACATTTAAAAAATAGCCTAAAAGTTGAAATGAATGTTCGGATAATTGGTTTATATTGATCGTTCTTGGTTGAGACCAAACGTAAAAAAAAAACCTTGCCATAAATGAATAAAATAATGTTTCCATTTATTCATCAAAAAAGGCGAATTCTTTGAAGTCAGCATGCATTTTCCTTGATATCTAACATAATGAATGAGAGGATCCTTGAAGAATGTTAAAGTATACGAAAAATCCTTAGCAAAAACTTCTACAAGATGTTCTCTTTTTGCATAAAAAAAATTCGTTAAAAAAAACGCTAAAAGATTTGAATCGTAAATGAGAGGATTTATTACGTATAAAAAGGAAGATAGATTCATATTCACATACATAAAAATTATAGAGGAACAAGAATAATCTCGGATTACTTTTTGAAAAAGTAGAAATCGAGTTTTTGGTAGTAATAAAACTATTCCAATTACTAAAATTATAAAGAAACAATCGTAATAAATGAAAAAAAAGGGGCATCTTTCACCCAGTATCGAAGGATTTGAACTAAGATTTCCAGATGAATAGGATATGGTATTCGTATATCTGACACATAATTTAAATATGTAAATTGATCCTCCAAAAAGGGAAAAATGGAATGAATGGATCTCAAATTTTTATAAGATTTTATGATTTCTGCCTCCTCTAAGGAAGAGCTTAATTCTAGCAAAAATGGAATTTCCACGACGATGGCAAAACCCTCTGATATTATTTGAGAATAAAAATTCTTATTATAGCTCCAAAATGGATTTTTGTTAGAATCATTAGCCGAAATGATTAAATGATTCTGTTGATACATTTGAGTAATTAAACGTTTTACAATTAGTAAACTATATTTACTGTCAGAACCTACATTTTCCGCAAAAATGGATCTATTCAAATTATGACTATAAGCAAGTCCATAAATATACTCCCTAAAAATAAGTGGGTATAGGAAGTCCTGTTGGCGAGATCTAGCTCGTTCTAAATATACTTGATATTCCTTCATTTTAGAAATTCTATTTGGTCAAAGGATCAGAGATTCATTAGATTATCAAATGATACATAGTGCGTTACAGTCAAAACAAGGTATTCTAGATATAGATTCGAATTGAAAAAAAAAACAAATATGAATAGATACCTAGAAAACAAGTTAAAACCCATTAATGGACTATCTCCGCTCGCTTGTTCCATCTAATTGTTCTAGGACAACAAGCTAGTTAGAAATCCTTTATTTTTTGGACCAATCGCTCTTTTGATTTTGGAAAAAAATATCTTTATCAATATACTCTTTCTTCTACACATTTATTGCTACCCCATAACATAATGGAGAATAGCTAATAATTAGGACTCATAACAAAAATCCTTAATTCATTCGTTGGAAAAAGTTTTTCCACAGCAAGCACTAATCCTTTTTTAACGTATAATTAGATGTGGTAATCATTCAAATAAAAAATGAAAGCTCGTTGCTTTTTGTTTCCCTATAATTGGAGCATCTAAGCTCTATCCTTTTATTAATTAAACCCAACTGAATTCATTTGTTCCGAGCCAACAATTCAAACGAAAATGTGGGCCGGGTCCAATAAAAATTTTAAGAATTCACCATTGATACGACATGCTGCTTTTTCCATTCATTCCTTTCTGGATCAGTCGTGGTCTTACAAACCCTACCGATGGTATGGATGAACCAATTAGTTCATAGAAATGTGTAAAAAATGGAGTCGCGCTTAAAAGCCGAGTACTCTACCATTGAGTTAGCAACCCTAATACAAAAAAATAGACGGATGTGTATATCCAATCGCAATAAAAAAAAGATAGAATTCTTTAATATTAAAAAAAAGTTGCATATTACATTAAATTACAATGAAAAAACTTCTTGTTTGATACAAACTAAATACAACGAATCCAGTATTTGACGAAGTAAAAATAAATATATATAACATGAGTCAATCCATCCTTTTATTCACGATCATATTATATTTGTTTGATACACTGTTGTCAATGTTGAAAAAAAAATACAATCGAGAAAACAAATATAAAAATATTTATATTCTAATTTTTTATTTTTAAATATCAATTATTTCTATTTCATTCATTCTATTCTAGTATGATATTGAATTAGAATGCTATAATTCTTAATTATACTATATCTATTCCAAATCAAAAAATAGAAATTAAATAGAAAAAATATACCAATCGGAAAGATCCAAAGGATTTATTATAGATACAAGAAATATTTTTGTATTGTTATTTTATTCGGCTCAATCCTTTTAGTAAAAGATTGGGCCGAGTTTAATTGAAATTCATAGAAGGAATGATAATTACTGGATTAGAAAGTATTCGTTGTTGGGAATTCAAATAGTATCCATTGCTGGGAATTCAAATTTGATCTCCTTCCAGACTTCACAAGCAGCAGCTAATTCAGGACTCCATTTGGTAGCTTCACAAATAATTTCATGACCCTCACGAGCAAGATTACGAGCTTGTACACATGCTTCCAGAGCTACTCGATTCGCTACGGCACCAGGTGCATTTCCCCAAGGGTGTCCTAAAGTTCCGCCACCGAATTGAAGTATATAATCATCTCCAAATATCTCGGTCAGAGCAGGCATATGCCAAACATGAATACTACCTGAAGCAACAGGCAGAACATCAGGTAACGAAACCCAATCCTGAGTGAAAAAAATACCGCGATTTCTATCTTTTTCAACAAAATCATCACGTAGTAAATCAACAAAACCTAAAGTAATATCCCTTTCTCCTTCCAGTTTACCTACTACAGTACCAGCGTGAATATGATCTCCACCTGACATACGTAACGCTTTAGCTAATACACGAAAGTGCATACGATGATTTTTCTGTCTATCAATAACCGCATGCATTGCACGGTGGATATGAAGAAGTAGACCATAATCGCGGAAATAGTGAGCCAAGGTAGTATTTGCAGTGAATCCATCGGTTAAGTAGTCATGCATTACGATAGGCACGCCCAATTCTCTAGCAAAGACAGCTCTTTTTATCATTTCTTCACAGGTACCCGCAGTAACATTCAAATAATGTCCTTTGATTTCATCAGTTTCGGCCTGTGCTTTATAAATAGCTTCGGCACTAAATAAGAAACGGTCTCTCCAACGCTTAAATGGTTGGGAGTTCACATTTTCATCATCTTTGGTAAAATCAAGTCCACCACGTAGACATTCATAAACTGCTCTACCGTAATTTTTAGCGAATAAACCCAATTTAGGTTTAATAGTACATCCCAATAGGGGACGTCCATATTTGTTCAATTTATCTCTCTCAACTTGGATTCCGTGAGGAGGACCTTGGAAAGTTTTAACATAAGCAACTGGGATTCGCAAATCTTCCAGACGTAGAGCACGCAAGGTCTAAGGGATAAGCTACATAAGCAATAAATTGACTCTCTTCTCCAGCAACAGGTTCGATGTGGTAGCAGCGTTCTTTATAACAATCAAGACTGCTAAGTCCATCGGTCCACACAGTTGTCCATGTCCCAGTGGAAGATTCGGCAGCTACCGCTGCACCTGCTTCTTCAGGCGGAACTCCAGGTTGAGGACTTACTCAGAATGCTGCCAAGATATCAGTATCTTTGGTTTCATAGTCAGGAGTATAACAAGTCAATCGATAATCTTTAACACCAGCTTTGAACCCAACCGTTGCTTTAGTTTCTGTTTGTGGTGACATAAATCCCCCTTACAACTCATGAATTAAGAATTCTAGCAACAACAAGGTCTACTCGACATAACTTAGGAGTTAATAAAACCTTTCACAAATGATCGATCAACTAATATTATCAATTAATCTGAATGGTTCATTATTTAATTTAACCATGATATTTGATTTGGCAAATACATCATTATTCTATACTCTTTCATATGTATGGCGCAACCCAATCTCTTTTTTTTTTTTTTCAAATTTCGAGTTTTTGATTTTTGATTTTTGAATCGAATTTTTTATTCTCAATAATAAAAAATTTACTCTTGACCTTGACAGTGATATATGTTGTATATGTAAATCCTAGATGGAACAAAGAAACTTTTTGTCTTTCTTGGATATCTTACAGAGAAAATATTCTTAGGTACGAGTTTCAGGAGTTCATTAAAGTCCTGAAAATTTCAAAACTCAATAAACATTTACAAAAGTGTTTAAAGATCGTTCACTAAAGAGATCATCACAAGAAAGGTGAACAAACTCAAAATATTATAACTGAATATATTCTTTGGCAACTCACTAAGGTCTTCATTGGTTTAATTTTAAATTATATATGAAGTGAATTCCTAGTATGTTACACCAGTGTTACTACTAGAAGTACGGTCCGCGCCTCACATTTCTTTTAAGCCACTTTAATTTTTTCTCCTTCTTTATTGTAGGGACTTAAACTTAAATAGTTAATTACTGTTGGTAACCATACTCACATATATTGGTCCTAAGTCTTCTGAAACTTCAATCTTCATCAAAGTCTGAACCGAAGGCCCATAATTTGAAGATATTTGTCCAACTCAAATTAATGTCTTATTTTGGCCAAGTAGTAGTATACTACAGTTATACACATTATACTTTATAGGGAGGCCGAGTATCGTACTAAATACTTTATTGTTTTAAATTGTTTTCGTATTTAATATACAAAAATGAAGGATGGGATTTTTTTTATATACATTGTTGCTTCTTGAATAGTAAGATTTCTTTGCTTTTTCCCCCTCTTTTTTATCAATATTTCAAGCCTCAAGGTGTCCAATAACGAAGGAAACAGACTTACCCACTAAAATATTTTGGTCAGTGATGGTGACTTGACAACCAAAAAGAAGAAGAAATATAGGGAAGAGTGATGAGCAAGTTAAGGAAACATGTGTGGATATAAATTAGGTTTACGTAAGAACACCATCATTCATAAATAAGGATAGTGAAAAAATAGAACGTACGTGATGAACAATAATTTATCCCAATGCAATTCTCTACAATTGCATTTGGAAAGAGAAGGAAAAATTTCATGGTAGCTTATTCAGATGATTTTTTAAATTAAAAATAGTCCATATCGATCACTAATTTTAATCAATGAGAATGAACATTATAAAGATAGGCAAGAAGGCATTTACTCAAAACTAAAAAGGGCTCAAGCTCGAAAAAAATATTTTTGTGACAGACGTTAATATTATCCTAATTGCCTCAAGATCTTTCTGTGACGTCAATTGAAGAATTGGACCATCAGTTCATAAACATCATATGCTTGTGAGCTTCATTTTCAAATAGCGCATGATGTATTGTTGTAACTTGTGATTGGTATGTGACAGATAGAGAATGGTCACATTGGACATATAGTTGTAAATTGTGACGGTGACTGGAGAATGGGTTTCCACCTCATTTGGAGCTGGTCCTCCTCCTAAAAAGAGCATAGGGGTTACAAGAATAATTTTTTTTTAGGTTTAATTACACTTTTGGTCCTTGCGTTTTGACCAACTCACGAAAATGGTCCTGCCTCTTTTAAATTAAACAAAACCGTCCTTAAATTATCATTTTTTTTGCAGTATTAGTCCTACCTCCTATTTTCAACTCCAGAAACGCAGAGAAATTGCAGTTTTAGGGAAGTTTTGGACATACCCCTATACTTCAACCATGAAATAAACAAGGAATAAAACATATGGGTACAAGAAATCCGTTTTATTCAGCACATTAACCAAGAAAAACCATAATTTCTAAGATATGTTTTAAATTAGAGTTTTTTTTATTAGTGTGTTGAATAAAGTAGATTATTTGTACCCAGATGTTTTATTCCTTATTTATTTCATGGTTGAGGTATAGTGGTATGTCCAAAACTTCCCTAAAACTGCAATTTCTATGCGTTTCTGGAGTTGAAAATAGGAGGTAGGACTAAAACTGCAAAAAAAATGATAATTTAAGGACGGTTTTGTTCAACTTAAAAAAGGCAGGACCATTTTCGTCAGTTGGTCAAAACGCGAAGACCAAAAGTGTAATTAAGCCTTTTTTTATACTTATTTATTAGATATAATCAATATGATCGTTTCGCCATTTTATATGGTACATATTTACAAAGTATAAGACGTACATTGATTATACTCAATAAAATAGTGAAGGGTTAAAAAAGAGTGTTATAAACAGAGTATTACTAACACCAGAACCAGATCTTGGGATGTGCAAAGAGCTCAATAAAGTTGGGCCTCTCCAATGTATGGGACTCAAAAAAACATTTATAGCTCAGTAGTATTACTAAGTACTACCCCACTAAAAAACAAATTTCCATATTCTCTTTCTCTCTGATACCACGCGTTCCATCACCATCACTCCATCATACTTTCCTTTTCTTCTTCCCCGATTTGATTTCCTTGTCCTCTTCTGTCGCTTGTTTTAGGCCTGTTAGAATTGGGTCCTCTTGCTTTTGGTATTAGGTAGGTGTTTTTTTGGAGGGTGGTTTGATGTTTCTCATGTATACGGTAGTGATTTTCACCTTTGGGTGTATCGCATATACAAAACTTTGTATTTATCTTTTAAAAAATTTAAATAGAACCGTGTTCTTTTAAAAAAAAAATACATTTTTATTTTATTATGGGCCTTTTTTCACTTACAGAGCCGAGCATCCGAATTCGTAGGAACAATCCTGCCTAACACTCTTGAAAAGTTATGACCTTAATTTGGCACGCGGGTGGTGTGATATGAAGAATTGGAAGGAAGAAAAAAATGAACATTAGAGTAGAACCTTTATTTAGATAAGGAATAGAAATTCGAGATTTGCATACATCTAAATCACCACCCAAAACTAAGCGCACGTATGCAAAATAAGTAGATTTGCATGAATTAGACGGAAAAGATTAGACTATCAAAAGGAAATTAAAAGACTAAAATTGAACAAAAAGTATTTATGGGAAACTACAAAATAAGTTAAGACCAAATTATAGTTTAGCATAAAATTTATGTTGGACCCCTTAAAAAAATTGAACCATTATGTTAAATAGAGATATACTATCTACCAAAAAAATAAAATAAAGATATGCTAACGCGTTTTTGAAGAGGTGCAAACAGTTCTATGGAGCCGGACTTCTAAAATATTGGAGCCTTGAAAAAGTTATTATATGTGTAGGTCCAATGTCCCTCGCTCAATTATTTGTAAGATTCCCTTTTAGACCCCTTCATTATCTCTTTTAGCTGAAAAATACCAAATAGTATTTATCGGAGGTGTTATTATAAAAAAATGTCTTCAAGAAGTTATCTTCCGAATATTTTAGGGTCCTTTAGATATCGAAGAGGTAAGAAATGCTTAATTAATTGTTATGTTAAAGAAATATAGTAATTGGATATGTCAAGTCCAAAGAGTGTGAGAATGACAATAAATATATTAGCTCGAAGTTGTATTTTATGTTACTGATTAGAATATGGTTTTTTTTATTAGTTACAATGATGACTATTTTTTATGTTTATGGATGTTATTCACAATTAAATAAAAGATTGCTCTTTTAAGAAAAAAAATATGTTTATATTTTATTAGAGGCCTATTTTTACTATGTGAGTCGAACTTCCACCTTGATTGAAACGACGTGTACAACTTGATACATCATTAATTGACAATAGTCATCATAGCTCGCCAAATATATTAAAGGAAAGACATATCAAGTTATGCTTATATTTGATTCTCAGCTCTAAAGTCCAATTGATGTAACTTGTAAGAAATGCGAGTTCCAAATGCAACATTGTAATAAAAAAAATTACTAAATGAGTTTAAATGGTCAATAAGTTTCATCAAATGACGATTTGTTCGGCCAAACTTAAATTAGATTAGTCATATTTTACTTACCTTTTGATCGAACTCTAGATTGTCAAAGTCTTTTATCTAGAAATCGAATGGTTAAAAAATAAAAACAAACACTCTACACCAATATGGTAATATCCTACTCAAACTAAATAGAGCATAGTGTCATCGTGAGCTTAACTCAGTTGATAGGGACAACTCATAATATATGAAAGGTTCGGGGTTCAAACATCGGCCACCACAAAAAAATATAGCATAATAACAAATTTTAAATCAACCGCGAGCTAAAATTAACACAAAATTTAATTAAATCAAGTCTTCAAGTCTGCATTTGATTGCAGTTCCAAGCTCCTATCTGTTCTTGCCAGCAATAAAACCTTAGGCCATAAGAGTTGACAAGCTTTCTCCAAAAGTGTCAGATCGGTCTAAGAGTAAGGCTACTAAAATTATAGTTTTAGGTCTAATGATAAAAAATTATTTGTCATTAGTTTGTATAAATAAAAAGAATAAATAAAAAAATAAATAAAAGACTTTATATGTAGACAAATGAGGAGACTCATATATTAAAATTTGTTTTAAACTACATTGACTATTGAAAATTCTTGTTAGTCACGCGGAAGATAAATTGATGGTCCCTTGTATCAACATTGAATTGAATCAACTTTTTATCAATTGCATCAATTCTAACCACCTAAACTTTTTCCGCAACCGTGACACATAATTGAAGTCTTGCAGTTACAAGTCTATTGTCTTACAAGTCTATCGTCTATTCCTAAAAAAAAGTTTGTTGTCTATTGATGCAAGTTGTTAAAATGGTGAGTTAATTTGTGCAATCGTACAATTTTACAAGATTAGGGATCAATTTCAAGTTTTTTTAAAACAAATCATTAGTGTAAAAGTATTACATGCCAAATCAAGACATCATGCAATTTAGAAGTAAAAAAAAAAATGCGTTTTTAACTGTAGTAAATATAAAGTGAAATATAGTATGTTAGAAGTAACTTGAATGTGTTTCTTGTTAATAAAAAATGATATCCATTCATGCAATTTAGTAAAATACATCATATACAAACACAAATTCAACTTTTTTAAAATTGAAAATGATAAATACGCGAACATACTCACAACGTTCAAATTAATAGTCTAAAATGAGAAAATATCTACAAATAATATGACAAAATACAATTCCATGGAATAACTATGTCTCCGAATTTGCAACATTGACGATCTAATGATTGGTTGAATCATTAATTGATCGAATTTGATATGACCATTAGTAATTTATGTCAACTACGAAATTGAAATTGCAATTGTCTTATTAGATATAATAAAAAACAGTTAACATAAACTAATACTTATAAAAATGGATGCGTTTGATTTGTCAAAAAAAATATATTGTATAAGAGGCCAGAAATATATTATATGTTTAATTTGTAAAGTGTGTATGATTTAGATGGAAAAAGAATAGGAAATCAAATCAAATTAAATTAGTATCAACATGATCAACATAATGAAATAAATGTCAAAAGAATAGAAAAATAAAGACTTTTTAAGTAGACATTAAAAGTACATATACATTCAAAAGCCTCTAAGAGATTAATTCAAATAACCATATGTACCTCTAATTCTTAAACAACTTTTGAATTTCGATAATCGTGCATAGTTTGCAACATCTCTTATGTTTAAACTATTATTGTTAAGTGTGTCAATCTTTTTACCATAATGCAACAAATAATGAACAATATCAATGCAGTCTTCATACACATCAACAATTAATGTCATGAACCTTTCATAATCTTTGGTTGTTACATCTTTTCCGCAAGTGGTAATATCTCGTAGCAGTAGAACGTTATTTCATTCAACCGTCTTAAATGCATATTTTCCTTAGCTTTGACGATGAAAAGTGGTGGTAAATTAATAAACACAACTTCCACAAAACACATACAACCTTAATTAATTAGATAACTTAAAATTATAATAAATATTCAATTTTATTTATATTACAATACTTATGCTTAATGTATGTGTACGAATAAATAAAGAAACTTTTATTTTATTTTTTGCTAAATAAAAAAAATTATTCACCAAAAATATAAAAAATAAAGAAACTTATAGAGTAAGATGAAATATAAAATGTTAGAAAACTAGGAGGCAAAATTTCTATCGAAAAAAAACATAATGTTATATATAATATTAAATATAATTAAATCTATACACAATTTTCAAAATGAATTTAAATTCAAATAAAAAACTCTATATTCACCGCTCAACAAATTAACACAGTATAAAAACATGTGGGGACTTCACATTGCTTCATAGTAGATTCATTTGGAGGACAAAACAAAATATCAATCGCTTGTATCTTACAGGGTTTGAATAAAAAAAATATAAGTTTTAGTATAAATGAAAGATAATGTATATTTAATGTGAAATAATAATTATCAATTGAAATAAAATCTTAGTTGAAACAAACACAAAAAAGTAGTTTTCTCTAATTCGTTCTATCGAAAGTTGATATATAATGTATATTTAACGTAAAATAATAATTATCAATTGAAATAAAATCTTAGTTGAAACCCTCCCAAACAAATAGTTTTCTCTAACTTTGTTGTATAGAAAGTTTTCTTTTTTATCGAAAAAGAGAGTAATAATATAATATACAAACAAACTTAAACAAAATTTTTAAATTTAATTAAAATTGAAATATAAAATTAGATATTTGTAAGGTGGATTGATTATTGACATTTATACTTTTGTAAATAATGTACAATTGTAATTATTTGTAATAGTTGTATTCGACTTCTTTATTGCCGCATCAAATTAGGATATAAATAACTGTATAAGCTTCATAATTCAATCATATTTGTGATTCACAATATGAATGCATTTGCTTCAAGCCAATTTATGTGTATATTGGCTTTTGTCCTCAAATATTGTGTGTCTGGACACATAAACTATGATTTTATGTAATTTAACATTTTAAGAAAATCCACATATGATGATTTTATCACCACATAAGTTTTTTGGTATTTCCTAGGTTTGCAACCAAATGTTACAACAACTCTCAGTCTTTTCTACAGATTAAATTTTGATTCTCACTTTATTTTGTTTTGCCATTTCATCATACATTTTATTCTTTCGTTATCTGATGACAGTCAGTCATTCGTTATTTTTAGCATTATTTTCATGATATTTTAAGTTCACAAGCAAGCTTAAGCAGCAAGAAAAGCAAGAAAAACTAAAGAAACTGAAAAAAGGTAATCGTGTCACGATTACTACAAAACGTGTCACGATTTGGAGCTTTCAGGAAACATGCATTCTGCCAAGGAAAATCGTGCCACGATGACCAAATCGTGCCACGATGACCAAATCGTGCCACGATGACCAAATCGTGCCACGATTTGAAGAAACCCTAATTCAGTTATTTATTTTACAAGACAAAATCGTGCCACGATTACACCAAATCGTGCCACGATTCTAGGCGAGATTCTGTGCCTATTTAAGCTGAAGGCTATTCTGAAAACAAGGGTTACGAATTGGAGATAGCAAAGTGCGATTTTGAGACCTAAAGACGGCTAGGAGGGCGAATTCTTCAACCTTCTATCAGTTCATGTATGTTTTGATTCCATTATTGATTATGCTATTTGTAAACTCGATTATGAGTAGCTAAATCTCTTAGAGATTAGGTCTGAGATGATTCTTTGTAACCCTAATTGAACCATGTTGCTGTGAAACTCTATTTATTGTGAATGACAATCTAGTTTTTATTCAATTCAATTGTTCTTAATGCTTTTTATATCCTGATCAAATATAAACATGATTTAGTGAGAATGAATGACTACTGACCCTAGCTTTCAACTTAGACAGAATTGAGTTGTTCTAATAATTATAATTAGTCTAGGAATGGATAATTCTTTATTAGTGATATTAGGTTAACGTGCTTCAAACCTTCAAAGATTATTAGACCACCTAAGGGATTAGGGGCTGTAATCTTAGAAGAGGGTCCTAACTCAAGGGATTGATTAGGACTATTTTGTTAGCTATCGTGAAACTAGAAAATCATTCATAAGAATAGGTGCAGTATACCAATTAGGGGAACTTAGATGATTCGAAAGACCTGATCTCACCTCTCTTCATATTTTCTAACCAAATCTATATTTTCTAATAGAATCTTTATTTTATTTTATGTTATTTAATTTTATGCAATCAAATCAAATCTACTGCCTAGGGCAAACAAAATAATTTATACATCCTAAATATTTACTTTATTTCTAAATTGAGATTAACACAGTCCTCGTGGATACGAACTTATTTTATTACTTCGATAGTATTTGGTACACTTGCCAAAATTCTATCAAGTTTTTGGCGCCGCTGCCGGGGACTGTTAAATCATTTCAACTTGGAAATTTTGTTTTTATTTAGGATTTCTGTCATTTATATTTTTGTTTATATATTAAAAAAAAAAATTCCCTTCGTGTTCATCTTCTTGTACTTTGCTACTAAAAAGTTTGTCCAAGTTTTGCAGCTATGATAGACAGGTTAGTAGACAGGTTACGCCTCTATGACATAGAAGAGATTGTTACGTTGCAGTATGAAAAATATATTTTATCTTTGAAGATCAAATATTTGGACAATGCAATCTCGGGATTAAATAAGAAAAATGATCGTTATGAGGCAAATCAACCAAGTAGTGATTGTGAAGGGAAGAAAGAGATGATCAACATCGATTACAATACTCAACTTCAAAATATTTTAGATAATTTCTTGGTGTCAAATCAAGTTTCATTTGAGAAGTTTGATGTTCAGCGTGGTGATCTTGTTGAGAAAGCACATGAGTCTCTGAGGAAGTTGGTTCAGATGGAAACTGAGTGTCACAAGGTTGTGGTGGAAGAAAATCCCAAAATAAGGAGTATTGATATTTACCCGAAGTCTAAACCAGTGGGGGTTAAGGAAATCACTCGTGTGCAAAATGATTCATGTCCTTCTCTAAGGTGGGAGAGTTCAAATTCTAAAGGTTTAACAATGGGTGCATGGGAGTATCTAATTCTTTGTGCCAAATTTATGGAATTCCTACCAAACAAGAGGAAGAAGAAGGATGATGTGTTCTTTCTGACATATTTGCCACCCTAATAGTGGTTAAAGCGTCAAGCTCAATGACGTAAAAGAAAGCGCTTAGTGGGAGGCAACCCATCCTTTTCTTATGTTTTTATTTTCAGTATTTAATTTCTATTGTTGAGTCAAACAATTTTTCTTTAATTTTCTCAGTTGTATCCCCCTGTTATGTAATTGAATCTGAACTTGTTTATTATTGATGAATTTGCTTGTTTGTTGACTTTTTCCAGTTTAGTAACAATTGTTTGTTCAAGTGGTATTCCAAAAGTTCAAAAGGAGGAGTGACTTGTGTTCAAAGGCGAAGTGTACGGCAGTTAAAGATAGGTAGTCACAACTCCCAGAAATCTAAACACTGTAAGGTTCATGGCCAAATTTTCTTTTTCCAATTTACTTATATAAGAGTGTTCCATGCTTTTACATTTCTAGAACTTGCATTGTTTCTCTACTGTTGATTGGTTTTTGTTATTGCATACTGAGGCAAAAGTGTTTGGTCCTGTGAGCCTTTTTGAAGCCTACCCTGATTTCTTATTGAATTTATATCCTCTTTTTAGCCAAATTGAGCCGGTAGGTTTAGAACTTTTTGTTCGGTGACAAACTACATTACAAGCTTAGAGACTTTTAGGATTTATCCCATTTTGTTTTATCTGAGTTAGACATTGTAGAATGTTGCTAAATACTAAGTTTGGGGTTGCTATTGGAATTTGCAACCAATTAAGTTTGGGGTGGAGGTACTAGAGAATAAAGAAAGAACAACTTATAAAAAATGTGATGAATGAAAAATACACACAAAAATGGTGCAGTCAAAAAAAAAAAGAATGAAAAAGGGACATATCATTGAAAATCCGAGTAACTTTAAACTCGATCGTCCCAAAAAGTTACAAATGTTCTCTAGTACCTTTACAAATTGTTGTTTCAAAGGTGAATTAAGGGATTGAATCCATGCTTTAATTTCTGTAGGAGTGCCTAACTCATGATTTTGTGTAGCCTACTTATCCAAATATTATCCCACCTTCACCTAAGCCCCGTTATAACCCTTAAAGACCTCAAAGTGTGCATTGACATTAATTTTGATTGACGTTTAGAAACTTTTCAAGCTTATGGTAATATGTAGATTGCATGTCGACTATGTGTGAACCCTATTCAAATTGTTGCGTGGAGTTGTGAGTTGGTGGATGCTAACAAGTCAAACTAGCTCATCTTTAGCTAGTAAGGAGTTGAACTTTTTGGTACTATCACTTGATCAGGTAATTGTTATTTTACTGTCGATTGTTAATGTTGCAAATAAATTCCTTGAGGACAAGGAATGATTCAAGTTTGGGGTTGTGATGACAGTCAGTCATTCGTTATTTTTAGCATTATTTTCATGATATTTTAAGTTCACAAGCAAGCTTAAGCAGCAAGAAAAGCGAGAAAAACTAAAGAAACTGAAAAAAGGTAATCGTGTCACGATTACTACAAAACGTGTCACGATTTGGAGCTTTCAGGAAACATGCATTCTGCCAAGGAAAATCGTGCCACGATGACCAAATCGTGCCACGATTTGAAGAAACCCTAATTCAGTTATTTATTTTACAAGACAAAATCGTGCCACGATTCTAGGCGAGATTCTGTGCCTATTTAAGCTGAAGGCTATTCTGAAAACAAGGGTTACGAATTGGAGAGAGCAAAGTGCGATTTTGAGACCTAAAGACGGCTAGGAGGGCGAATTCTTCAACCTTCTATCAGTTCATGTATGTTTTGATTCCATTATTGATTATGCTATTTGTAAACTCGATTATGAGTAGCTAAATCTCTTAGAGATTAGGTCTGAGATGATTCTTTGTAACCCTAATTGAACCATGTTGCTGTGAAACTCTATTTATTGTGAATGACAATCTAGTTTTTATTCAATTCAATTGTTCTTAATGCTTTTTATATCCTGATCAAATATAAACATGATTTAGTGAGAATGAATGACTACTGACCCTAGCTTTCAACTTAGACAGAATTGAGTTGTTCTAATAATTATAATTAGTCTAGGAATGGATAATTCTTTATTAGTGATATTAGGTTAACGTGCTTCAAACCTTCAAAGATTATTAGACCACCTAAGGGATTAGGGGCTGTAATCTTAGAAGAGGGTCCTAACTCAAGGGATTGATTAGGACTATTTTGTTAGCTATCGTGAAACTAGAAAATCATTCATAAGAATAGGTGCAGTATACCAATTAGGGGAACTTAGATGATTCGAAAGACCTGATCTCACCTCTCTTCATATTTTCTAACCAAATCTATATTTTCTAATAGAATCTTTATTTTATTTTATGTTATTTAATTTTATGCAATCAAATCAAATCTACTGCCTAGGGCAAACAAAATAATTTATACATCCTAAATATTTACTTTATTTCTAAATTGAGATTAACACAGTCCTCGTGGATACGAACTTATTTTATTACTTCGATAGTATTTGGTACACTTGCCAAAATTCTATCATTATCTTCAAGGTTGTTTTCTACTGCAGTTGAGTGGTAATTAAAGTCTTTTATAGAATGATCGATAATTCTTGTCAGTTGTTTATAGTTTCTATATACCATGATTTCATGTAAATCCTCGTCCACATGCAATATACCACAAGTCTGTAGTGAACGTCTAATGAAATTTTTGAAGTCTCAAATTATGAGCCTTTAGATATGGATTGATTCATTATATCCCAATATTTATTACAGAAGGCTCATGTGCAGAGACAGTTTTGTGACAAATATTAATATTGAATATTTAAAACAAACATTGTATATATTCCTTAGTAATTATTTACCTTTTTATACTAATTACAATAATAGAAAAAATGTCAAAAAAACAAAAAATCAAAACTTGTATAAGCCTTTAACTTTCCATTTGTTTTCATCCTTCGTAAGAATACTAGCATCTATTTTGATGATGTTGTTGCTGCAATGACAATCTCAATGTTAGTTATTGAAATTTTAACACTGATGTTTCATAGACTTCGATGTCAATTACAACTCGAGAATAGCCAAAAATAGCTATATAAAGCGTCCAATTTCATATCATATTGAATATACAAGAAGAACATATAGATAAGATGTTTGCGGTCTTTAAATATTATTTCTAACAACATAAAGAAATTATTATTTAGTCGCATATACTACTTTCAAAAGAAGCACATACGACATTTTATTGTCGTTTTTTCGAATCAACCTTAAAAAAATATTAGTTTGTCAATTCTTGAAATTTGTATCAAATAATTTTGTTAGCTTATCTTTTGCTATCACATACCAATATTCTCTTTGTAAGTTGACCGAAGTCATGACCTTTGATGTTTGATTCCAGATGATATCAATTAACATTTCGTATTTGTGTTTTTGCAACTGTTCATAGTTATTCGGCATTTGGTTTGCGCTTGCCGATCGGATTTTTTTAAAATTGAGTTTATTTCTACAATATATTAGTTCTATTGATTGGTTGTGACATCTTTCACCACCGTTGGATTAAGAGACTTGCATGTCGTTACAACGTTGGAGAAGATAAATGTCACTAACTTAGTCGCCCTTGATGTTGGTCACAGAGTATATATTGAGAATAATATGTTATTAATCTAATTCATTATTGCATATCGTGGAAGTTGTATAAAACTTAACTATAAGATTAATTATTTTCAAAGAGCATGTCGACTTCATGTGTTAAGTTTTTGTCAACAACATGATTTACATACTCATATTCTGAATGACATATCTACTCACTTAGAGTTAAAATATGATCCAAATTAAAACCCGCAATACGCATGAATTTTAAAGTTCTTTTTAGATCGATCCGTGGAATGATTTTGAATTATCTGTACAAAAATTATGTGATGAATAACCATGTTTTTGTGCGGATTTTAGATTATATTCAATTACAATTGAAAATTATTGTTTTACACAACAATTACTCTTACATTTCAGTTGCAACGAGTCTTTTTTTTTCTAGCCAATTCAATTGTTATTTTATTGTCCATGGTTATATGCTAATTGTCTATCTTTTTATATGAATTATCTTTAAATTTTAAAAAATTTGGTAACAATTCTATTTTGCATTAAAATATGATGATATTGTTATTTTGAGATTAATTTTTATACATGTTGGTATACCATTTTTTGTTTTGAGATTAATTTCTATATATTGATGGTATAACATTTTTTGCTTATAATCCAATAAAATCATGGCAAGTAAATAGTTGTAATATGTTAGGAACTAACCCAAAAATATGACATTATAAATGTTTTTTTTATTAAATGCATTTGTAAAAAAGTTTTCCATATATAATTTAAATGTTTTTGTTTTTTTAACAATTTAACAACGTGTGGTTTCTTTGTTTTACTTTATTGACATGAAATAATATCTTTTCAACACAAAGGTTAAGTGTGTAAGTCTTCTTCCTAGATCATTCAATGTTATTATTACCCAAAATTATAGAGAGGTGACATATATAACAACAAAAAATTCCAAGAAGAGATGAAAAAAAAATCCATTTTATTATTACCCAAAAAAATAATTATAGTTTCCGAAGGGTGATATATATAGTGTGATATCGTGTCGCTTATGTAAGAAATCCTGATAGCAAATGTGAAGAAAAATATATCGCTAAATGATGGTATAAGTTTTCGAGTGATAGTAGTTTGAGTGTTGGTGACGTGTTGGTTTTTGATGTATCCCGAATTTTCTTTCTGTTCGGGTTGTTCCCTCTGACTGATATGATGAATTGTTATTATGGTTTCTAATTTTTAGTGTTGTTCTTCTTAAAAAAAGAATATGTTGGTTTCAATTTCAATTTGATCCTTTGTTTTCATGTTTTTTGTAGTAAGGGGGACTACTTTGTTTATTTTACTATTTTCATCGTTATGCTTGAATCATGTAGTGTTACCATTTTGGAAGCATTATGGGTTTAATGAAGCGGTGTTTGCCTAAAATGAACGTTTAACATTATGTTAAAAATTACAATTTTATTGTTCCATTTATGTTTATGTAATGTTATGTTTTGGTATATCATTTTATTTAAAAATTTGTGATATCAATGTTGTCGTCAACCGCTATAGTTATGTTTGTAAATTGTATTCACCGATTCGAACATTAGACATGATGTTAACATTGGTGTTTCGACAAATTCTTTTAATTTAATGGAATAATGTTGTTCAGTTTAATCGTTGATACAAGTATTCTGTCGATGTCAAATATGGATAGACGAATGCTTGGTATCGAGACACATTTATACAAGCGACAATGGTTTTAACATCATACACGACATGGACTTTGATGTGTGATAATGTGTATCACTATCGTGTTAGTGATGGACATTGAGGTGTGATTGTCCGTTGACGAGACATGCGTTATACGAACATTGAGGTTCCATTGTCCTTTGTTGATACACGCGTTGTCAAGCATTAAGGTACAATTGTCTGTTGTTGTGACGTGCGTTGTCCGAAGATAAATTTCTCCGTGCGTCTGTGCACAGGTCGCACATTAGTTACATGCCAAATCAAGACATCATAACAAAAAGAAACTATAAAAAATAATAAATAAATGATTTGATATTTTTCACTATAGGAACAAAATGCAAATCTCAAATCCCTTGTAATTATAGCAAAGTGAAAATCTAGAGAAGTTAGGTGCTAAAAGTAAAAAATTTGGGGGTAAAATTGGAATTTACACTCCTCTAAAGGTTATGTTTTTGGCGCTTACCTGCCATTCAACCGTTTACTTCCTTAACTACCATTCTTCTGACTAAACTGAATTTTGATATCCGAGTCATGGAGAAGAAGAAGAAGCAGAATTTGCAAAACAGGAACCCACTCTTTCTCTCTCACCCTTCCAAATTCCACTTCCTACCATGCACAAAGGCAAGCTCAAGCTTTCACCTCCAGACAAGCCTGCAAGGTTCATCTTTCCAGGTAGCCTTGGAAGCTTGGTGATGATCACTGGATTGGATGAAAAGGGAAATGAAGTCGAGAGAACGGAGTTTAAAGTTGAGTCCGGTGAAGAGCTGGAACCGATTAAACCTGACGCGTTAGGGTTTCACAAAGAAAGTGAGGATGGTGATGAAGCTATGGATAAGGGAAATGATGAGAGTGATCAAAGAATTAAGAAGAAGATGAATAAAGAGGGTGTTGCAACTTCGGTTTCGCTGTTGAAATCTATTTCGTTGGATGAGAAAAGATCGGATTTAGAATATGAGGTTGGAGGTGTGGTTATGCTTTGTTTCAGGGATTGTTTGAATGTACTTATTTGAGTTTATCTACCAGCGTCCAGCATAAGTTATGTGAGACTGCTTGGGAGAACTTATGAAAACAACTCATGACATTGTTATTAGTTGTTTTCATCATATCTTCATAAGTTCTTCAAGATAGCATATGAATACAACTTATAGCTTATATGAAAACAATTTAACTTGATTTTATCTTTTGTTATAGAAATAAATGATAAGTGCTTGTGCTATAAGTTGCAAATAAGTTGTTTATCCAAACACAGCCTGCATTAATTAGGTCATGAAAAATTGAAATGAAGTGTGGACTATTTATTTGTCTTGTTAGGGTTTCTTATAAATTATGCTATTTCTTGTTCATTCTTTCCTCTTTATTTATTAATCTAGCTTTCTCAAAAGGAGATTAATTTGGAAAAGTTGCGAAGAATTGCTAGCACTGGGATTCCTGATGGAGGAGGTTTGCGTGCAATGGCTTGGAAGGTGATAACTCCATCATGTTCATTTAGCTGATTTGAATTCTAACCTTTGGTGCTTACTTCGCATATTAATGTGATCATGTGATGCCTTAGGACTTTGACAACTTACGATATTGAGGAATATAATATGTATTGTATGTTTACGACTTCCATTCCATCATCCGAATTAGACTATTGGAGTGGAGAAAGAAAAGAATGTAACATTAGAAATGGAGATATATTAGTACTGGTGGGGCATCGGTTGAAGTTAGAGGGGATGTTCAATATTTGTGTTCTCAATGTGATTAGCAGTTGAATGTGTTGGCAGTGGCATAATTGAGCTGTTGAGTGTTTAGTTTTTGCAATTTTAATATATGCAGCTTTCTACTATTCGTATAAAGAACTGTAGTCTGTATTTGAATTTGCTGAGTTGTTGTAGTGTCAAATTGATTTAGTTAGTGGAAGGAGGGACAAGCACGAATAAGGCGAGGAAAAGGAAAAATCGTGCTATGTGTTGGTGGTGGAACAAAGAAATTGTGTGTTAATAGAGGATCGGGCCATGATGAATAAAACATATATGAATTGTTTGATATACATAAGAAGGATATGAGAGCTTTGTCATGTTTAATTCACATTATAAGAGGGGATTAGATAAATAAATTGAAGGAGCAGAAACCTAATGAGATATGGTGCAGTGCAGGTGGAGGAAGTCTTGATGTTGATAAGTACTTTAGAAGTAGGAGCACACAAAGTAACTAAAACTGTGCTTCTGATGTAAACAAATGGCGTTGGTGTCCAATTGATATGGACAATGTTGTAATAAATTTTGTGCTAATCTTACCTAGCTTTTATTATTCTTTGGTTAGCTTGTTCAAAAAGAAAAGAAAAAAGACTAGCAAATATCTAGTTTTATGTAGAAAAAGAAAAGAAATAAGACTAACTTTGCAAAAGTATAAAACTCTTTGATTGTGGCTATGTCTGCACACAAGTAGCTGATTGTCCTGTTATGATTTCCATATCCAGCTACTCTTGGGCTACCTACCTTCATCTCATGAACTATGGGAGACTCAATTAAAAGAGAATAGGCTAAAGTATGTTAATATGAAAAAGGAGCTTCTCTTGAATCCGGTAATATACTACTGCTTTGCACAATTTTCACATGAGCTGTCATATTTATATTGAACATATGTGTGGACGTGTGGTAGCTCCAGATTTTCAGTTTTCACTGAACATGTTGTTGAATCTAAGACAGTCAGAGCACATTTGGAAGGAATCTAAGCATTTAAGTTCGACTAAGCAGCATGACAACAATGTTGTTGATGGCCCCCTCAGGCGACATGAAATTCCTGTGGAAGATCACCCTTTGAGCCTCGATAAGGAAAGTCTTTGGAGACAATATTTTCAGGTTAATTTCTTCTCTATTTTATAGTTACTTTGGATGCCTTCAAGATAATGACGTCGATACATATCACCGGATGCCCATTTTCTAGCATACAGAAATAGCGGAACAGATAGATCGAGATTTGCAACGCACACATCCAGACATGCCATTCTTTGCAGCGGAGACATCATTTAGTCGAAAAAATAGGGTTAGTGCCCTCCTTCTCCTTGTGTTAAGTAATAGATTTTAGGGGGCTCGCCTCTGACTGAAGTTTTTACCCATACTTTTGTCAATAGGAAGCAATGAAGAATATTCTTCTCCTTTTTGCAAAGTTAAATCCTGCAATTTGTTATGTGCAAGGCATGAACGAGGTCTTGGCACCTATATACTATGTATTTAGTGCCGATACTGACAAGCAGAATGCTGTAAGCACTTTCTTGGTAGAAACTGTTTATCATGTCATATGCACTTGTCCCTTATTTTACTTTTCCGATTGGATAGGGTGAATTCATAGTTTGTTTCAAGATGAATACATATTACTCAGCAGGTTACCAAAATTAAAGGTTAAAAAGGCTCTAACTTGTATTTGAAAATTTAAATTTATGTGTAATATTTCTTACCATATTGCTTATGAATCCATTAACGCTTCCTCGCTTTACCCAATCGTGTAGAAGCCTGAATGCTATACTGCTAGTCAATTTTGACTTTTAACTTTGTCAGTTTTTAGAGATGAATCAAAACTAACCAAGCATCCTTTCATATCACCCATAACAATTATTTCTTGAGGATTGCCTGCATAAAAAATTGGCATAAAGGAATATAATGTTATCCTTTTTATGGTAATGGCATTTATTGTTTATTATTTCCTTATGCTTCTCTCATAGGCTAATGCAGAAGCAGATAGTTTTTCTTGTTTTGTTCGAATCTTAGGCGACTCTGTGGATCATTTCTGTCAACAACTGGACAACAGTTCAAGTGGTATCCTTGCTACTCTTTCTCGTTTGTCGGATCTACTTAAAGTAAATGACGAGCAATTATGGCATCATCTTGAATTTACAACAAAGGTAGAAGTAGAACCTTTCGGCATTTCTAATGCAACACCTCGTACAGTTCCATTTTATTTAAAACTCATGTTGTAGAACCTCATGAACAGGTTAAACCACAATTCTATGCATTCCGGTGGATTACGCTGCTACTCACCCAAGAGTTCAAATTTGAATCTATTTTGAGAATATGGGATACTCTTCTGAGTAATACTTTTGGTGTTCAGGTTTCTCTCTCAGCTTAATTCCGCGACAATTTCTTAAAATGAAATCAATTTCATATCTACAATATTCTTACTGTAAACTTTATTGTGTATGGCTGTTTATACCTGTTTTTGCAGGATATGCTTCTTCGGATCTGTTGTGCGATGCTACTTTGCGTGAAAAACAGAATACTAAGCGGTGATTTTATAGCTAATATAAAGCTTTTACAACACTATCCTGATGATATTAACTTAGAATACCTCCTACAGGTAGCTCAAGACATTAGTCCTGACACGTCTTCTTATATTTTGTCGCTTTGATTTATGACAGTAGACATTTTTCAAATGATTTAATTAAAGTTTATTTGAAAAAAGGGAACATTCTATACCAAACATAGCACTAGGCACGTCCATTGTAGATATTTAGAATGGAGTTCATGAGCATGAAGCAGCGATAAATTCTGTATTGGCATGCCATCAGAAAGAATAAGTCCTTTCATTTATACTTTGGAGTGCTTGCTCTGAACATAATGCTAATTCGACCATAGAAAGAAATAATAGGTGGTTAGTATTTCAACAAAGCTGTGTCAAGATTTTAGAATTTTAAGAGTCTGAACTACTAACCAATATTCACAAAGTATTGTGATGATGATTGTAGTTTTGGAGGGAAAACATGAGTTTACTTTAACTTTAAACATTTTATCTTACTAATTATGGTCGTGAAAATTAAATTATTCATCAATGATGTTAAATTCTGATTTATATTTTTTTGGTAACCATCTGGATTTAGCTTGAACCATAGGTTCCAAAGGTGAATTTGAATTTGACGAAATTCATGAGTCTGTTTACATCGAACCATAATGAGTACAAGGGGTACTCCGGTCTGCTGGTTGGTTAAGTCAGATTTGGTGTAGTGAACATCATCTACTACTTGTTTACAATCCATCTCTATAATGACCCAAATCAAATCCAAAGAAATCAACCAATCTATAGCTTGGTTAAGTCCCCAAGTCTCTCCCTCTGCTGCAGACATAACACATGTGCACCAAATATTGTATGTCTTTTTGAAATGTAATTCTACATCTCTAATACAAATAGTCATACCCACTTTCTTTATGGTTGAGAAGATGGTTACATCAAGTTTACACATTACATAGTCATAAAGGAAGCATCCAACCCGTGTTTTCAATTCAACTTGTCTGTTCTGTTGTGCGTCTCCTTGTGTGCAAACTGCCATAAGCTAAATACCTCTTTTGCTCTAGCCATCACATGCAAACATTGCTCCAATATACTTTCCCAAAGCTTTGTGTTTCTTCTACTCCAAAGACTCCACAATATCATGCAAAAAGATACCAATTTTGTACTGTCAAGAATCAGGATGTTGGCATGCCATGAAGGAAAAAAAACTACTCATAAAATTTCCCAATACTTGCCATAAAAGATTGTAGCACATTCAATATACCCAATTTTCACCAACATTCCACACTAAATGGCCAAACCAAGAAGACATGTCAATTAATCTTGGCAGAATTATCCCAACTAACATACCATGGTTGGCGTTGCACTCCTCGACGTTGTAAGCAAATACGATTGGGGAAACAATTTCTTACCAAACCCGAAAAAAGTATGAACCTTTAGAGGTACCCATAAGGACCAAATGCAAGACCAATTGCTCAGGACTTTACGCTCATCTCAATTAATTAAACTCTCCGTACAAACAATGTATGCGATCGCAGTGTATGTACCATGTTTATTAAACCTCCGCATGAGTGCAAATTCAAAAGACATATTCCTAGAATTTCATTCCCACCATTCAAGAAGACCATATATATTATGGCAGACATAACTAGTGTTGTGCCTTAACGTCACCCCAAGAAAACCATCCCTTGAGAAATATTTAGCTTTGAAAACTTTAGTAACAATAGCAACTAGTTGGTTATAGAATATTTTTTTTACCTTGTTTGTCGAAAAAATTACAAATCTGACCCCTATCAGAATCATTTTCCAAAATGACCCACTTTCACTTTTTCTTTTTCTTTTTTGTCGTTTTCCTCATTCTCGCCATTTGAAACGGCGAGAATGAGTCACCTCCCGATACATGTCACATCATGACAGGCCACCAGCAGATTTGATTTTTTTTTTTTTGAATTTTTTTTTTCCATTACCGCCATTTGAAATGGTGGGATTCAATTTTTTTTTTCGTTTTTTGTTTTTTTTGGGACAACATATGTTTATTTAAAACACAAATAATAATAATAAATAAATACATATTAATGATGATAATTATTAATTTAAAAACACTAATTATTTTACTCATAAGAAATAGATGCAAAAACTACTTTCTCCGCGGCAGCCATTTACGTCAATGTAAACTATGACCTCCCGTAGCACATAATTTATCTTTTTTATTTCGTACGGGTCGTTGATCTTGGTCTTCCTCTCCCTCGTGCTGTTCCTGTTCCACATCGTCATCAGGAATTTCAGCATCAACATTAGTTTCCATAGTGACTTCATTTTGCACTTGTGAAGCTGAGTTGGTCCAGATTTCATTAACGAAGTCATCGTCATTAAACCCTGCAACCAGACTTTCTATGGTATTAGTTTGTGAATTTGGCCATTGAGGTGTGTAGTTTGTTTGAGGATAGTTTACAATGTGTGGAGGGGTTGGTAGGTTGAATGAAGAGTATTGTGATTGGTCTGGGTAACTGGTTTGTGTGGTGTACTGAGTTGGATTGAAGTCATCAAATGAATAGTTTGATGTTCGGGAGCTTTCTCCTTGATGACTTTGTTGAGAATAAGTTGGATATGGGATTGGGGTGTTATGTAAGTTTTGGTTTGCGGGTTGTGGCGGTGATTAGTAAGTTTGGTTGTAGTTGGTGTATGGGTCAAAGTTTTGGTCAAAATAAGTGGGTGGAGGTGTCATGAATTGGTTGTACGATGGAGGTGTATTTGACCACATATTTTCATCTGGAACCGTATAGGTTTTTGGCGCTGCAGGATAGTCACGCGACAATCCTGGTAAAAGTCTTGCACATTCTTGCTTTGGGTTTGCCAATAATACTTCTCTAGAAAGCCACAAATGATCTCCAAAAAATTCCCAATACCATGCAAACTATTGACGATTTGGATAAACCTTATGGTTATACCGTGAAGTGCTAATTGTTGACGTTGGTTCCAGTTTTGGACTTGACGATGATGCTTATCTTTCCACGAGCCTTTAATTTTCTTTGACCAATGAAATTTTGTGGAAATCTTTCAAATTATCTGGTAAGGCAGAAGGATGTTGTGGTAAGCCAAATTGAAGCTTTACTCTATCCGTTTGATGCCTCTCGACTATCTGAAAACAGATGAGATATGTGTTTGCAGACCAAATTTTACTTTCTTCTTCGTTAGTGTAATGGAAGTGGAGATAAGGCCTCCAGGAGAACTGTTTAAAAGAATGAATATTAGTCTTTAATTGTTGACTAAAAAGCAATCACAAAAGAAAAATATAATACCTAATCATATGTCATTGTGTCGATTTTTAAACGTGTAGATACGAGATTATGCCGAGGATTTTCCACGAATTTATTACCATGTTCTAGCCATCTATTTAATTTATAAAATGTTATAATTAATATAGGCTGGATAAATGTATTTAAAAATTAATAAAAAAATAACATATTTATTTTACTTACATATTTGCCAAAGGAAGTTGTGTATCAGCTTGTGGTGGTTGCCTGGGCACGGGAGCTAAGCATGACATTCTTGACCACGCCCATGCTTGTAAGAGAATTGTACACCCAGGCATGTCGCTAGTGCCATATATTGCGCTGTCACACAAGGATCTATATAGCGTGGCCAAACAAGCTGAACCCCAACTGTACTGTCCAACCTCCTCAGGTGATTTATCCAACAATTGCAAAAACGATAAATGTACAAGGTTACCACTATAATTAGGCATTAATCGAGAGCTATCAAGTATAAAACATAGACTCTAAACATATGTAGAGTCGTGGGGGGACCTGCCATACCAACACCATTGATATAATCTTGAAGCCATGATAATCTTATACTTTTCCCGTCATGTCGAATGTTTGATGGCTTACTTCCTAAAATAGGTTCAACAATCTCCCACCCAACTTCTGTTTTACCAGTAACCGGTGTGATTGTGGAAAATATTAAGCTTTACATTTACCTTGTTCCCATGTCATAGTTGCGTGTTCTTCATTTCACCATGACTACACAACCATTATTCCATATGTGTTCAAAAACGAGAGTGTTTACTCGATCTACAACACATCATTCAAAGTAGTCCACGACAAGAGTTATTGGCCCCCATACGACGGTCTTGTGCTTTGCCATAATCCAAACATGTAAAGACTAAAGAAAGGTCGACCCAATTGTACTCGCATAAGGACTGAAATGGACGAGGAGGTGGTAGAGAGGACTCCGACACCGAGACAGTGTGAGTTGTGTCGGAATATCGATCATATTAGGAGAAATTGTCCGAGTATAAATAACTGGTAGTTAATAACGTTATGTATTACGTGTTCAAATAAATTAATATTTATTATCATTATCATTAATATTTATTTAGTTATTTTTATTTTGACAACATTTATTTATTTATTCTTATTTGTGTTTTAAATAAACATATGTTGTCCCAAAAAAATCAAAAAAAGGAAGAAAAAAATTGAATCCTGCCATTTCAAATGGCGATAATGAAAAAAAAAAAAGAGTCAAACCTACTGGTGGCCTGTCACGATGTGACATGTGTCAGGGAGGTGGCTCATTCCCACCGTTTCAAATGGCGGGAATGAGGAAAACGACAAGAAAAAAAAGAGAAAGTGAGTCATTTTCGAAAATAATTCTGATAGGGGATCAAATTTGAAATTTTTTTGGCAAACAAGTTCAAAAAATAAAAATTCTTGGTTATACACTTCCAACCTTGTTTCCCCCACATTGCAAGATTAAATCCTTATAAGTCAAGAAGGAACACACTAATGCAATATGATAGGATAGCTTTAGCCATTAAATTTATAAAACTTCACGAGCTACCATAGATAAAATCCTATTAGGATAATATTATATAGGGGTCGTGGTTGAAACCCCGAACTCCTCACTTTTCCACAATTAAAAATGTGTGAGCCCAACTACTAAGCTATTTGACCCAAAAAAATTATATTAATTCAGCTAGATCATTTTCTTTAACCAATCATAGATGGAAGATCGAGGTGTTTACTAGTTCCAATGTATATTCTTTGTTGCTTTAAGAATCTGCGTGATGGCTAGCTTCATAGATCCCCCATATTTCTGTTTAAAATTAATACATTGACTTAATCCATTTGTGTAAACATCAAGGAAATCATGAAGAGATTGAGCTTCTCTCTCCTCAGTTCGAAAAGAATAGGAAGTTGTAATTTGAAAACAAGAGATGACAAAAGTAGGAGCTTCATGAGTCATGACACACATAGACTCCATGGATAATGCTCTGCAGTTAAGCCTAGTGTAATAAAACAGATAAAATTTCAGTACAAAGAATAAAAAGATAAAGGCTTAATACATGTATTGGTCCCTTAATTTATTTTTGGTTTTTATTTTGGTCCTCTAATTATAAAGCGTCTCAATTTGGTCCCATAACTCTTCTGCCGTTTACAGTTTTGGTCCTTTCCGTCAGTTTTTAATCTTAAATGTCTAAGGTGAACAAACTCTACATGTGGTTTACCATAGACTTTATTAAATTTTTCTATATTAACCGTTTGATTTTTTTTTTAAATGAAGATTGTTGGATCATGGATGGATCTATTGTAGCTTATAATGAACCAAAACCACCTAATTTTTTTCTTCATCTTCTTCCCCTATCAATCTTCTTCATCAGCATCTTTATTAATCTTCATCTTCATCTTAAATAAAAATCCAGAAAATTACAAAATTTCATAGCCCCAACACATCAAATTCCATAAAATATTGCAAAAATAAAATTTAAACATTCAATCTGCAGAAGAAAAAAAGCGTATTTGTTGAATTTAAAAAAAAATGAAGAGGCGTGTGATTATGATTTCCAGCAACATGAATTTCTTCTCCTTCTCATCCTTCTTATTCATCTTCCTTAAACCCAAAAGAAATAATTTTCAGAAATCTTTCATAACAAAATAGATCATCCACAGTCCACACAACAACACTTTCATCACACATACAAATCAAAGACTCTCATTGAATCATCAACAAAAACAAACGAATTGAAGAGGTGGATTTTTTTCTAACAACGGAAAGCGATCTCCTTCGTCTCCGAACTTGGATCGAATTGATGATTTGGGTTTTTTTTTTTCTTATGAAATTGCAGATCTAAATTTTTTATTTTTTATTTTCTAATGAAACGTGAAAAACAATCCTGGAAGGAAAGGAGAAGAAGAAACATTGCACATCTGGATTTTTTTTCCTTTCTTTATTGTTTATGAATTTTTGGCTTGGCATTGTTTTTGGATCTAAGCGTTTGAAATTTGAAAACTCTGAAATTGTCCCTCTCAAAACCATTTCTCTATAGAACAATCTCTCATTTTCCATTACAATAATGAGTGTCAAGAATTTGAGGATGAATTAAAATGGGTATGTGTTGGATTTTGAGTTGTAGGGACTATGGATGAAGAACACACAAATATGTTGCTTTTCTGAAAGAAAAAAGAATGAAGAGGACGAAGGAAACACGTAGAAGAGAAGACAATTTTTTTATATTTTTTTATTTCTATTTTAATTTTTATTTTTAGAAAATTCAATAGAAATAATCATATGTTTTGAGTTCTTTGTATCTCTGTGCGCTTCTAAATCCAACCCTTGATCAGACATCTTAAATGACACGTGGATAAGGGGTTAACAGTTTTTGAAAAAAGTTAACGGAGAGGACCAAAACTGTAAACGGCAGAAGAGTTATCGAACCAAATTGAGACGCTCTATAATTAGGGGACCAAAACGAAAACCAAAAATAAGTTAAGGGACCAAAGCATGTATTAAGTCAAAGATAAACCTTCGTCGTAGTAACACAAATCCGCATCGAACCTATCCATTTTTGTTTAAAACCCTTTTTTTTTCCAAGATAGTGAAGAGATATCTTCAATCTACGTAAGCTTTGCTATTATTAATATCAATTTTAGAGCAACTTCCTAAAAATTTCCTCTAGTTTTGAATTTCAAGAAATGGACAACCTCTAGAGCTATCAAGACATTGTTTAGAATCGACCGAACTGCAATAAAACCATACTACTCTTAAAAAATACACTTCGGGAGAACATGTAGTTTGTTGACTCCCTCATAATAATCATATACTATATCCGTAACAAAATATAAGCAAAAGTGACGTATTTGATCCAAATTTTATACCAATTATATCAAACTCACTTTTGTTTAAATTTTGTTATATATAGGGCAATAGAGCATAACTCACACATAGTGGATGGACTACCACAATTAGGAACTAGCACTATGTTTGTCCCCCAATGCCAATAGAGCTATGCAACTCACCTTCATCCAACTAATGAATACAAGCCTACATAATTAGTATCTCCCCCAAACAAGTTTCAGAATCAATGATAGAAAGCTAGATTGAGAGTTGAGACCATCTAGACCAAAGGCTTTATAATGATGCATTTGAAAAATTGCAGTCCAAAACTCATCCACCGAAAATGGTGCAGTAAGCATACAATTATTCTCATCACCAATCTTACGACCAACCACATCAAGAAACATAGAATAATTACTAGAATTAGCTTGAAACAAATTTTGTAAAAGTGAGTTGCACCAAAAATTCAAGACTAACAAATAATTGTACCAATAAAAGTTTCAAATTTTAGCTTCGTGTTTGTTGTGCATGAGCATTCTAGCATCAAGTTAGAGTATATGTTTGTTTTCACGTTAGAATAATGTTAAATTTCATGGTGGAAAGACTTGTAATCGTAGTAGGATTGTCTGATTGGTCGCAACTCAAACATATAAAAATTGATTTGTGGGAAGAGAACATCCAAATATGTTAAAATATTTTAATTTTATATGAGAAATGTTGGTTTTTACAAAGTGATTTTTCTTGCATAAGGACGACCATGTATTCCATCAAAATCACCTATATATTTTTTTTTTCTTTTAATTATTATTTGTTAGAAAAAAGGAAAAGATGTGCCACGTTTACTTTTTTGCGTTTCTTGTATGGAATTCTTCATATAAAATAACACATACACAGCTCATTTTATATTTCTAAAATCAATTTTGTTTCCAGGAGAATCCGAGGGCATCCTTTGGTAATTTGAAAAGTCATTAAATCATTGCTTGTAAATTTGGGAATAGAAGAAGATTAATAGATTTATAAGTGCAACGTGCAGGTCTCTCTGCTATGATTTTCAATTAAATTGTACACTATGGTACTATTGAGGAAAATTTATAAACAGGCCCACCAACATGTCATGGATGACCAAATTAAAGCTATACGTATTCTAAGATCATCAAACCAATAATTTGAGGAGAAGCAAGCATGCCACTTTATAGTATTCTTTTTTTGGATGATAAGCCACTTTATAGTATTCTTTGTGCTCATTTTCCTCCTTCTTCTTCCATTGTTTATTATATCCATTTGTCTCTTGCTTTCTTATGTTTACACTTTTTGGATTTGAAAGAAGAAGAAAAAAATCAAAGAAAATAATGTAAAAGGAGAGAAAAAAAATACAAATAATAGAAAATAATACAATTTTATATTTATTTAATAGAAGAGCAAATAAATTAAAAACTCATTGCCTGCTATTGCATAAAAAGTGTAGAAAAATATTTATCAACTGGTACAACCATCTTCAAATAAAACTGAAATATGATAAACTGAATAACATTGAAGAGAACAGCGAGGGATCCGAAAATTCCTCCAAAAAAAAATTGATGGATCCAAAAAATTTAAATTCTCCCGACAATAATCGTATAAAAAGTTGTGGGGGAAATGTTCGTTATTTTCTTTGCACCTTAATTTTTCAATATATTGTATTAAAGAGCAAACATCATTTGCGTCCATGAATGTAACGAGAAATAACAATAATTCAATGTATCAAAATTTTGAAATAGTAATTGATTGTGCATTATATTAGTCCAAATAATTTTTAACGTTAAAATATTTAGTTAAGATTGGTATGCATGTCCCTCAAGGGATATTAAGGGAGTATGAAGTCAAGATGTTCCATATACGTGGAGATAGTGCATTCCTGAATTTATGATCCATGGATTTAAAATTAAACCACATATATCGTTTTAGTTTGACTCATAATTCTAAATGTTGATGCTTAATTGAAAAAATATCAACGTTCAACCTTAGGTCCTTAATGTTAGCTAGACAATGATGAATATTAAAATAAAAGTGAAACCCATGAACAATTGTCCTTGATCCAGTCCCATTTTAAGTCTGTGTTTGGTTGCACAGCGAAAACACTCAAACTCGCGTTCTATTGATGAAACGTGATTTCAAGGTGTTTGGTTTTCCACCAACACCTTACCGCTGCCGTACGTTTTCATCTTCAAAATCGATTCTCAGAGAAGCTACTCTCTCTAGCTTCCTGAAATCGAGTCTGTCAAATGGGGAAGTACACAACACCCATTTGTCTCCTTTACCCTTGAATCTTGTCCCTTCCTTTCACATACCTTTTAATATTTGACAGATCCATTAACCTACTTAAGAATTCTGTTACTCTACCTCATGGATGATTGTTGTCTGCGTTTTTTTTTTCTTCTGTTGCTGTGAAGATTTTTATTTTTTGGTGTTGCAGAAAACTCAAGGAAGACGACACTGTTGTAATTTGTAAATGGTGTTTTTTGTTGTGAAATAATATGAATCTCTAGTTGCTGATAGTTTTTTTGATCATTTATTTTTGGAAGAATTTTGTTTATTTAAAATTGTATTAAAATTAATAAAGTAACATAAAATTAAATAACTAACTAAAATTGGAAATGAAATTTGTAGAAAAGTTAAATGAAATATATTTTAAATGCACACATATAACAAAAAACCCATTTTGGTCATTTACACAACCAAAATCAATTTTGACACAATATAGCCAAACAACATTTTTCATGTAAATCACTTCTATCGTAAAAGTGTCCAAACATAAACCACTTATCGCTCAACTCACTTTTAATCAAAATCAATTCACATAATCAATTATATCAAAATCAATTTTGTCCACCGCACAACCAAACACACACTAAATGCACGTGCAAATTCGTAGGAATTTGTATGGTCATAAAAATAAAAACATATTCCAACATGTTTGTTTTTCATTACTACTCATGAATAATATCTTTACAAACATGATAATTTGGTGATCCAATCAAGCATGGAAGGTTACCTAACTTTATATTTTCCATGCTATATAAATAGATGTTGATGTGATTTGATCTACACCAGGTTGCCATACTAAATTTCCACTTAACAGTCTTTTCAAAAAAAATTATCACTCAACAATAGAAGGATCCTGCAACTCGATCTTAGAGATTAGCACCGTTAGTGAATTTTGGGTCCTTTGTGTCCGAGTTGCTCGGATATGGTTCTACCGAACATGGTTGATGAGACAATTCCCAACTCCATGAAAATTGTTTTGGTTGATGAAATGATATGTTTTATTTTTGTTCGTATGAATTATATTAATAGACAATATGTAGTATCATTACTAATAAAATTTCATAAATTTTACGTCTACTATTTATAAATTATTGATAGTTTGGTTTATTCTTGCAGGGCGACAGAATTGACGCCACAGTCCCAAAGTTTAGGATCGATAGGTTTTGTGGTTCGTTAAAGGAGGGTGCAGTCTACTTTGTATCAACCTTTCATGTGTCCGAAAATTGATACAAAGTAGACTGCACCCTCCTTTAACGAACCACAATACCTATCAATCCCAAACCTTGGGATTGTGGCGCCAATTCTGTCGCCCTGCAAGAATAAAAGAAACTATCAATAATTTAGAAATAGTAGTCGTAAAATATATGAAATTTTATTAGTAATGATACTACATATTGTCTATTGATATAATTCATACGACCAAAAATAAAACGTATTGTTTCATCAACCAAAACAATTTCCATGGAGTTGGGAATTGTCTCATCAACCATGTTCGGTAGGAACTATATCCGAGCAACTCGAACACAGAGGATCCAAAATTCACTAAAGATGATAATCTTTGAGATCAAGTTATAGGAACCTTCAACCGTTGAGTGTTAATTTTTTTGAAAAGATTGTTAAGTGTAAATTTAGTATAACAACCTGGTGTAGATGATACCGTAGCAACATATATTTATATAGCATGAAAAGTATAACGTTAGGTAACCTTCCATGCTTGATTGGAGCACCAAATTATTATGTTTGTAAATATATTATTCATGAGTAGTAATGAAAAACAAACATGTTGGAATATGTTTTTATTTTTATGATCATACAAATTAAACAAATCCCTATGAATTTGCACGTGCATCTAAAATGGGATTGGATCAAGGACAATTGTTCATGGGTTTTACTTTTATTATAATATTCATCATTGTCTAGCTAACATTAAGGACCTAAGGTTGAACGTTAATATATTTTCAATTAAGCATCAACATTTGGAATTATGAGTCAAACTAAAACGATATTTCGTGGTTTAATTTTAAATTCATGGATAATAAATTCAGGAATGCACTATCCCCATGTATATGGAACATCTCGACTTCATACTCCCTTAATATCTCTTGACCTAAAATAATTTATACTCCCTTTTCTTTAAGAGATCGTTGAATTACAATACCCTTTATTACGAGAGGACGGGTTGGGTCACGTTGTATTTGACTCAAGCCCGGCCCTCACATTACATCGGGTTAATTTTTAGACCCAAACTCGTCCATGAACTTGATCAAATACGACAAGGTTCAGGTCCAACAAGGACGAGACAATATAAATACAAGACCGGATTTGTTGATAAGTTGTAGTTTATGGTGTTTTTCGTATTTAAATTAAATAACATTTAGTTTGTTTTAATCTTATTTTAGATTTAATTTACTACAAAGCGTTAGTTTGTGTTTTCAAAATCAATAATATCAAAAACAATGTACTTGGATCAAGGTCAATGATAAAGAACTAAGAAAGAGAAGAAAAATCAAGGAAAAATCCAAAAAAGCATTAGTACGGTCGTGCTCATTTTTGTTCAGGTTGTGCGCCTTCTTTCTTCTGGTCATATGCAAGATTGTCGAGCCAACACGCACAACTATGCACCTATGAAGTACGATCGCATGGCTTTCTAAGATTTGCAGAATTTCAAAAGTTTTCAGGCAAACATGATAATGCGCCCTCGAACGACCGTGCGCCTATTGTAGAGTAAAATAACTGTAAAACAAACTCTTAGAGTTCTCTAATTATTGGCTTGTAATTTGAGTTTAATACATTGTCTAAGGTTTTAGACTATAAATAGGCCTCATATCAGACTTGAAAGACATCTCTCACACTTGCAATCTTGCTACAAAGTGGAAATCAAAGTTAGTTTTTGTTCTTTATTTTTCTGCATTTTACATTATTGTCTTTTATTTCCTGTTCATTACATTTTCAGTCATTTACTTTCATGCTTTTTACTTTCATTTCCTTTTATTTTAATCCCTTGTCTGTTATGATCATGAGGGAATAGACTCTTATAGTTTTGAAATTGTGAGAATAATATAATGATTTGATCCATATACAAACCCAAGTCTAGACTCTATTTTATAAGAAATTTTTTTCTAATCTATTCTCATCATCATTGAATTTGATATTTAATATCAAACGAAGAACCAAAAGGTGAAGTTTAATATTGATATCGAATCAAACTTCGAATATCAAGAAGAATCGAGATGTGAGTTTGATATTAGAACAAATGAGATTAGATTCTTTAAAAAAAAATCTGCAATGATAGGTTTGATTGATTTTGGGATAAGAAGGATGCGCTCAAAGGGTCTGAATGATAATCAACTATGAGAATAGACTTGGTAATTGTTAAGATGCGTTCATGTGTTATAGGAGGAAATATGATATATCAATTGAATGTCTTGTCCTTAGAAACATTTCATTATAGATTAGGGAAATAGGTAAGAATGTAATTGATTAAACATTGAGATGAAAACCTCAATCACATGACGCCTTTTAATATTTGAACTTTAAATCAAACAAACATTGCTCTTAACAAACTTTTCCATTTCAGCTAATCAAATTGAGGGTTAGATTGTTAATCACATAAAACTACTTGTAGATCGATAACCTTTTTACTACTTGATAGAACTGTACACTTCTGGGACTATCACTTGTCCCAAGAAAAATCGCCGGTACATTCATATATATATATTTTTTAAAATAATCAATCAACAATTTCTTTTAATAGTAGAAAACAACAACATAATCAAAAGTATCATAATCTTTTAAAATAATCAAAAATCAAAAGTAGAACATAAACATCGTGTTACAAATTAATTAACAGTTTGTATTCTATATGACCAAAATAAATGGTGATTAAACTAAATAGTACAATCGCCACTCAAAAAACAACAATTTGCATCAGTGTGAGGTTGAGTTCGAGAAGCAACGACATGAGACTGAGTTAGAGGAAGTGAAGAACAACAATATGTGAACTGAACTATAGGTTGATGTTTGAAATAGAAAGTGAGTATTGTGGATGTGAAAGAGTCATGTATGAGAAGTTTAGTCTAAGAGAACCATTTGCCCTCAAATTAATTGGGTGGGTAAATTGACGAGATGAAACCAGTCTTCCAATATTTTACCTTTGTTTTCTTTTGACTGGATCAAACCCGGCCCATGACATTCGGACGAAGCAGGTTGCAAGACAGGGTCAAGATTAATGATTTGTGCCTAAGATTTTCGTCGCTAGACTATTAAAATTTAAAAATAAATTAAAGGAGAAGATTATATTTTAAATTTAATATAAAATAGGACAGGAATGTAATTTAATCTTCTCTGGAGAAATGAAAGTATAATTTTTTTTTCTAATATATCTAGAGTGGAGGAGTGTAAGTTTTTGTTAAAAATTGTTTGTTAAAGAAGGGCGTAATATTTGGATCGGTCTACGCTATTAAAGTTATACCTTATAAAAATATAGTAAAATAAAAGAATGTCACACATTTGATTTGGACTATAATATATATATTTTCACTCTTGTTGGCTGCTGCTAATATGAGACTATACCATTTTCTCACTTTTCTTAATTTTCGTCAAAACCAAACCTCTCTTCTTTTCTTCAAACCATGTCTTCAATGATTACCTCACAAGGTGCTGTCTTTGCAACCGCCATGGCTGTCTCCGGCACAGTCATCATCCTTGCTCTCCGTCTTCAGAAATCCCAATTCTCTCTTCACCATGTTTCTTCTTCTTCTTCTTCAACTCCTATTCTACGTTCTTGTTTATCTTCTGGTAAGTTAGTTTTTTACTACACACATTCAACAAGGTTTTTCTCTTTTTAGGGTTTCTTTTTGTTAACATAAATCTTGGTTTTTGACCAGATGAAAAGAAAACAAAGAAAATGAAGAAAAGAGTTAGTTTTGCCAAGGATGTTGTTGATTCATGTAAAGATGGACAAGAGTACAGAAAACAACAACAACAACAACAACAACATGGTAGTAATACTAAACATTCTTTGAAGTTGAATTCAAGATCAAAGGTTCAAAAGAACTGTAATGGTGGAAATGAGAACAGAGGAATGCCTGCAAACAGAGCAGCTTTGTATAATGGAATTCTTAGAGATCGTGTGAATCAACGATTGGCTTATTGTTGAATTTGTGTTGTGTGAATATTCTGTGATTATGCTTCTTTTTATTTTTATTTTTATTTTTTTGCTTTTTCTTTTCACCTTTTTCTTCTTTCTAGAAGTACAGTAACAAAAGTAGGAAATAGAAGTTGATGAAGGACCCACCACAAACAAAGGCTGAAACATAGTTGCAGTTATTACCTCTTTTCTGTTAGGTGGATTAGGATTTTTCTTTTGAATTTTCAAGGTAGGTTCATAATTTTAAGGTAATATTGTTCATATTTTTAAGGGTAATTTTGTTATGTTGGTTTTTTTTGTCTCTTCATAACTCTAAAGACAATTATGTACTAATTTAGACCCTTTTCATGTTTAGTAGTACTGAAAAAACAATATGCGGTCAATCCAATGTTCAAATTCTAGTTCGGTTGTGATTGTAATTTGTGACATGTAAATGCCAAATTAATATAGTAGATCTTGAATGAAAATACCAAGTTGTTGTTTTTTTTTATTGTTTTATTTTAATTTATATGATGAGGTCAATTTTCATGACGTATTGTCACAGAAAACTGTTTGCTTGCTGTTAACTTTAATGAAGTGAATTGTTAAGATAGATGTCAATTGGGTTAGAAGTAGGGGTTAAATTGTCAATTTACAACATGATATGAGCTTTTTCTTCCTTGAGACATTAATACCTTCTGAATTTTGAAGCTGTAATGTGAACATGACATGGCCATGTGCAAAGGGGAGTTACCTTACTCAATGGGTAAGCCGTGCATGAACCCAACTAGATAGTTAAATGAAGAATAGACATTGACCTAACCTCACAAACGTTACTCAACCCAACTCATACTTTAGGTTATGTTCATATATTTAGGATCAACCGAAATTATCCATTTCCCCCCTAATTTGTTAGGGGATTGTCAACCAAACACACAAATTGTGTCACAATTCAGCCCCCCCACCAAAACCATCAATGAGACACCAATTATGCCAACTATGAACCTCAATTAAACTCCAATTTATTTTTTTTAAAGTGAATAGGCAAATTGGTTT
Organism: Medicago arabica; assembly: GCA_946800305.1. Taxonomy (NCBI): domain Eukaryota; kingdom Viridiplantae; phylum Streptophyta; class Magnoliopsida; order Fabales; family Fabaceae; genus Medicago; species Medicago arabica. The sequence continues at coordinate 52,840,381 of OX326968.1, forward strand.
GCAAAATTATGAGTCGGTCAACATAGTATCTGAATTTTAAAAATTGACACTTGCATTCATAAAGGTCAGCACAATATTTGATTAATAGCAATGTTTGTTGAAGCGGTGGATTTTTCACTTCAGCGGTGGAAAGCTACGTTTTAGGAGAAGTTTGCTTTTGCAACTTCTTTAAATCACCGTGGAAAATGCCCCGGGACGCGCAAATGAGGCTCCAGCCGTGAATCCAAACACAACTTAAATGATCTCTCGATTAACTTATGTTGTTAGAGGCTATGACATTCTACATTGAATGAACATGTGATTTTCTACAAGAAAATAACATTAATGTTTCATCTCAAAAAAAAAATTGCATATGAAATTTAGTTCCACATAATTTTAATATGCAAAATGACATGTAAATGCCAAAATTACCACACAACGTTGAAGCAGCTAATTGATGTCCATTTTGACTAATGACCTGATTGATTTCACATTGAAACTGGGATTCTCACGTCCCAATGTCCATTTCATCGTGATTTGTTGAAGCTGGATATTCAAGCTTTTCACTAAACGTAAGATATCGTCTAGCTAGCTGTTAGGCCAAACACATGCTAAGATATTACAGTTCAAAAACGTGCTCGATCAATTCTAAATTTGAAAACTATTTTTCCGATTCACAAAATTTCGATGATTAATTTGTTCATTCACTCTTTTTTTTTCTTCATAAGCTCACTTCACATGTTTCCCTTGTTGTGGGAGTTTACTCTAGAGTTGACCCAATATTAGTTTGCTATTCTCTCCTTCTTTTGTTTAAAAAATAAATAAAAGAAAGGAAAATAATGATAAAATAGAAAATATTGTATAATATCCTCTTTGTTTTGGTCTTGAAAATCATCTAGAGTAGGGCACTTAACCAATGGACGTTGTCTTCAAAAAGACTACAAACATAGGCAACTGAAAAATTTGCTGGGTAATCTGGGTCGTGTTATAGTGGAACAGAATCTTTATATCAGCTTATTTGTCCCATTAGGCCAATTTGTTCTAACCCTTGCCTCTATGTGAAAGCAAAATTGGGAGTAGCAGCGTGTGGGGCTCTTACCCTATGTGTGCCTCCCATATTTTCTCTTTCATTTTTTTTATTTTTTTTGGTATCTTATTCAATTCAAGTTTATTATAGGATTATGTTATTCAGTGTTGGTGGCGTGAAAGCAGTTGCATGTTCCAAAATACTACAAAAAAAGTCGGTTACCCAACCAACACATCTTGAGTGTTTGACTAATTATCTCAACCAATGAGAAACCAAAGAGACTTGAAATGGTACCACCATGTTTACATCCCCTTCGTCACTCAACATGCTTGGCCAATTATTGGACTATACATACCCATGTGAAGTCTTAGGCTCCAAGTTAGACTTTGAACCAATCAAATTCACTCAGTCAAGTTCATTTTTTCTAAATCATTCTTACGTACTTGTTATTTTTAAAATTCAATACAACATGTATATGTAATAATCTTAGTTATTCATTGAAGAGAAGAAAATAAGTTGATTGAGATAATAAATTTGATTTTAAATGAAATAAATAAACAATTCTATCAAAAGTAACATAATCTTTTGAATTTTCTTAGTGTATGCAAAAACAACTAGTAAAAAGAAATGAAGGGATTTCTCTGATGATTTATATGATAATATTTTTTTAAAAAAAAATCTGAATATTTAATAAACATTTAAAATTGGTAAACAACATGAAGGGTGCTACAATCCTCGAATCTGAATTTTAGCTATTGTGTATGGTGCAATATTCGTAGGGGCATGGAAATTTTATCCATGTAAATCGAAGAATCCTTGTGAAGTTTGGTTTTGCTTTATTTATTGTATATTTACAAGAGAGATAAACACAAAAAATAGATCTTTTAGTTGATTTCACTAAGCTATCATTTGAATCTATCATTTTTCTAACAATAAATCGAGCAAAGTTGAACTCGTCCCTTAAGCGGTTGCGCTGTAGTAGATGTAGATGATAAATTTTTCCTTTTCAATCATTCATTCACACTGAATAGAAAATGTAGCAAAACCATGTGATTTGTGAGTATAAACTTATTTTCGAATTGCAATTTGGCTATTCAAATTAGCGAAAAGATTCCAATGTTGCATTATTATACTACTATTGGTTAATTCTTGCATTGTCAGGGATCTTTTGATTAGATAACGGTCGGGAAAATCACTGCAATTATGGAAGTCTCTCAATTTAATTTGTAGTTTTATTTAATTTTCTTAAAACAGATAAGATTAAAAAAAGAAGCCCGTACGTTATCCATGTTACGTATACTTAAGGAATAAAAGTTGATAATGAATGGCCAATATTGAAATCATATGCTTGAAAAGAACCAAAATCTTCAAGTTAATGGATATAAGTATTGATTGGCAAGGATATGATCTGCTGCCACATTTTCCTCTCAAACTTTATTCTTGTCGTGTATTTGTAACAAAAACAAAGTTACTGTCAATCAACACATAGCTATATACACGAATTGACATTCAACCTGTCTGTGATTCCTTATCTGATCACTATATATTGAAGCAAGCATATTTTTAGACTTTAGTCCACAAAATGCAATGGATAGATGGATGGGAGTTTTCCAAGCAAATCAATCAATATGTAAATACATACAACTTAAAAATAATAATAACACTTTGTTGTTATGGGGTCCGTGGACCGCGTGGATATAGTTTTTTAAAATCCTAGGAGTTATGAACCATATATTGGTCATTATTAGACCGCTATAATTTGACAACTAGACTTGGAAGAAATACCTTCACCATGAAGTTTTTATTTTTATTTTTATAGTTCTATAACTATAAAAAATAGTATTTTCATGAACATTTGAGATTTTAAATAAATATGTTCTCTTTTATTAAACCAACTTGAATCTCATCCCGAAAATTAACTAAAACAATGAAGGTACTTAGACATATAAACAACTTCAAACACCTTTCTTCAAGACAAATAGTGTTTGTTGTGTTCTTAATCAAAGCTAACTCCATGACCTTAAATTTCATGTTTAGACCAGTGATCAAAGCTCTATTAGCAAAGGCTAATCAGGGTGGAAAATGTCGACACACACGTCCCATTTCCAACGGCAACTACAAAGCAAGATGACATATTCAAATCTCACCTATGCATATTGGGTTCACTTTCCCTATGACTTCATCAACATTATGTATTTGTTTTTGCGTAATATTATTGAACGAATAGGAAGTTTCTAGGAAATTAACTTGGTTCTTTTCATGTGGACCACACACTGCATACGTGCTTCTCCACCTTGTAAAAAAGATCCCATGCTTTTTGGCCTAAAGAGTAAACGTAGGCTATTAACCAGCCATTTTATAATAATAAATAAAGACTCACCAATGATGCTTTCTCCTTTTACGTCATTCTTATCTATGATTAACTAAGGGTATATTTATTGTTGGATCTTGTTAACCGGTGCCATTGGACAAAGAATCTATAAATATAATTTTTGTCTTGAAAATATAAACACGGTATCTTTTTATTAAATAATAATTACATTATTTTTTAATAAAATCTTACCTCATTTAATGCTTAACCACTATTTAACATTATCCTTTATTGTATTATTATCTGCTAAGTTGTTTTCATTTGATTAAGAATTATTAATAATTAATTATTCCCATTGTTTGTTTATTAAAAAGCAACAAAAGATGACGTTCCAAGTTGTGAAATGGGTGACAGACAGCGCTAGACCTTACTTCACAAAGCAAGCAGAATTGTTATTTACCATGTACTACTTAAGTAGTAGGTACCATGAGTAGATGGTAAACAAGGATGGCTTGAGGTGAGATAAGGTTTAAAATGATTGATTGCTTCTATATTTTATTTGGATAAAGAGGTTTAAAATTAATTTGGAATATGCTTGCACTTTAACGTAATTCATTTTTTTACTCAATTAGATGTCATTCTTATTAATTAATTAGTTGGTTTGATGTGCTTTTATTATACATATAGTTGCTAACCATGACCTGTCATTTTAAATTTGCAATATACAATTACAAATAGTTCAGAATTTATACCATTAGTGGTCATTATTGTTGAGACACTCGCACACAATAGAATGATATTATAGTAATTTTTTAGGACAAATATTTTTTACAAATGAGTCACTTATAGGATGGAGAAAGTAACACTAATTAATTTGTTAAATACTTACTTTGGTTAGAAGCTAAAAGAAAAATAATTGAATAATGTAACTAAATTCTTTTTAATTTATTTTTCTTTATTTTATGTGAATGTGTTTAAACATTCACATTCACATTTTATATGAATCTATATTTGTCCATAACAGCAAGACTTGCTCGTGAGAACAAGTCCTCACCCACCTTGAACTAGTAGATGAGTGAGGTGGGTGTTCCACAACAGTATTGGCAAATGGAAGCTGTTGATTTACCAAGTAATAATAAAGTTCAACTTGTTTGGCTTTGATTGCAAAATGGTCAAGATGATATAGTTTCTCAATTTATTGTTAACATGAATGTTCCAATAATTCTGCCACAAAACTAATTAAAAATAGACTCACTTTCTCCGAAATGAAATATAAGTAAACATGATAGTTAAAAGGTTAATGGATGCAGTTAAATATTAAGTCCATATACATCAATTTTTTAACTATTATTTTTGCTTAGATTTCATCTCAAATGAAAGTTTAAGTAAAGTTCGTTTATGCAGCTTGTAGATGTTGTAGCATCTTTCCTATGGGCACTTTCAAATGTCTATATGCTACTTTTACACTTTGTTGAATTCAAGTTGAATTCCGTAAAGATTCATTATTTTTTAGATCGTGTTAACAAATGTCTTAAAAACATTGATTAAGAAATTCATACAATTAAATTTCAATTTCGAAATACAAAACGAACATTTGTTTCTATAAAAAAAATTGTTAAACTAATAAATAGACATTTTTATATACAATTTTTTTATTGCATGAACAATACCATATAAATATTTGTTAGCATTTTTCTTATTTTAATTTTAAAATTGTATACGCACAACCCTTTCCATTTGTTTGTCAAGTCTTTATTTCTTCGTGACTTTAGGAGTGAACAATTATTTTGAAAATTTTTGTATGTATTTTTATCACGGACAATTTTTTTCATTTTATATAATCTAAAAAATAATAATAAAAGTATTGAAATAAAAGTATTTAAAATTAAAACATAAGTTTTCTAACAAATTAAGTTAATTTTATCACAATTGTAGTTTTTTCAATTACATAGTATGTATCATATTATTATTTACTCTTTTTGTGTGAGTAAGTAAGTGTAGAGACCAAATAGCATGGCTAATAACCATTGATGATTATGAATTTTGATCTGAGACCAATAATTTTAATTTTTTGTTACCTATAAATCAGATTGGATCTAGTGTATGCCTTAATAATTTTCCTATATTATTTGATTGGATAAGAACTTTCTATTTATCATTCATATTTTATTATAACAACAACAAAAAAGTTACTAATATTTTTATGAAAAAAATAAACAAGAAGACAATTTTTTACCCAACATTACTAGTTCACCCTAAATCAATTTGGATTATATAATTTAACACGTTAAAAACATTCTCCAACATCCTACTATAACATTTCTAGATTATATAATGTGAATCAGTGTGGAGGGTGGTAAAAGAAACAGTAAAAAAACAAAAGGCCCAATCCAATTCTTTTTTTTTGAAGAGGCCCGTTTTACCCTTCTTTCCGCTGTATCATCACAAACCAGCTGAATTCGCAGTCACAACTCCACTTCCCGGAAAACGCCGCCGGATTTCGTCGTCGTCGTCGGAACCAACACCGCCAGAAACAGCATCCACAGGTTTTCATTTCTTCAGAATTCTCCTTTTCATTCAATTTAATTATTTTCTATTCATATGAAATGTGATTTGCGATGTAGTAGCATGATTAATAAGGATATATGTATTTGATTGTTGATTTTACTTGTTCAGAAATCATGAAGGTGCGTTCATCTGTGAAGAAAATGTGTGAGTATTGTAGGACTATTAAACGTAAAGGACGAGTTTATATCATGTGCACTGCTAACCCTAAGCATAAACAAAGACAAGGAATGTCAACTTTTGCATATGAAGCTCCGTCGCATCATTCGTATGTTTTCCTTCTTTCATTGTTTTATGCTGCTTGTGGTTTCGATTAATTGTAGATTCTTTCTTAGAATGTATGTTTAGATTCAAGCCGATAGGTTCTAAATATGCAGCACCTATACAGACACGCCACAATAATAATTTGAGTAAGTTGAAGTTATTGAATGTAATCGCATGTGTCGGTGTCATGTCGGACACCAGACATGACTTCATTATGAAGTGTTGGTGGTACATACTTCTATTGTTTGTTTGAGTCCACCAAATTCCATTTGCCATGTGTACACACATGTGCAAATGCTATAGGCTTTATTTTGCAAAAGTAGAAGATTGGTTAATGATAGTAGATAAACATGCCTGTAGTGGTAATTGAATAACCTTTTAGTTGATAGCTTATAGTTGGTTAGCCAGTTGATTCAATATGAAGTGTTTGGTGGATTAGTAGTTGAACTAGTTGATAAATATAAAATAAGATAAGAATATGTTTATATAAATTTTATCACGGGGCAGAGTACTGGTGTATAAGTCATGGGAAGCATGGTGTACACTGTACATCATTCAAGGTTGTTTATGGTAGCGCTTCACCGTCCCTATCTAAGCACATACCCAGGGAAGTTTTGGTGGAGGCTGTTGTGTAAGACCTAATCGAAATGCATGGAGCGTTGCAGTAACTTACTCATCATTTGGAAAATGCATAAGAGCATATGAATCATTAGACTACGAACAGGTAAGGGTCAATGCAAGACCAGGTTGACCCCAAAATTGCCGCATGATATTATGGGCCTTAATAAGTTATCGAACAAATAGATTATGTTTCTTTCAATTTACTGATTCTAGAGCAGTCTCGTATTCACCCTGTATTCCAAGTCTCTCATCTAAAGAAGGATGTGGTGTACCAGGGGGTGGCCGCCATGGTTGTCAAGATCGGGAGTTGGATCTCGAGATCGTACAATCTCGTGCTTCAACATGCCTCCACCGAGTTGGAGCGGTTCAAAGATCGGAGAAGATGTCGGATCGGGCGGCGCGCAGAGGAAGAGCGGAAAAGCGTGGAATCGGTGCTCTGTTCCGCATCTGAAAAGGCTTTCGACCCGTTTCTTGAGTGCTTGACCTGCACCGTTCCGTTACGACCCGATGGCCCGCGCACCGATTTTGACCCGTTGTGGCCGAAATTGCTCCGTTTTCACTCTAAAAGGTCAAATTATATCATTAATTTCATTTTTGGGACTTGATTGATGGTGTTTAATTCAATCATTAGGCTAAGAAATTGGGTATTTTTCTCATCTTCTATGAAAACGTAATTCTTTAATGAATCAATTGCCTCTCATCTTTTATTTCTTCTAGGAATCATTAGTCACGTTTTTTTTCCCAAATATGTCTTTCATCCATCCCTGTTGAAGGGTATTTCTCTAAAAAAAATCAGTTAAGAAAATGATATTTTAAGATGATGTTTTTTTTATAAAAGGTTTTTTTTAGTTTCTTTTATAAGTTTGTCTATTAGGTGGGATCCTATGATCTAAGCTTTTTCTACACCCCAACGATATTTAGTGGGATCCCGATTTTGACAACTATGGTGGCCGCACACTTACCTACTGACTTGCACCCGTTAGTTGGACTAACCTACTGACTTGCACCCGTTAGTTAGACTAACCTACTGACTTGCACCCGTTAGTTAGACTGTTGACTGGCAGATCTGTTGGCAGACATGGTTTTCTGGTTGACCAGATTCTGGTTCAGTTGAGGTGCTAGCTAGACTATTGTATGATAATTGATAAGCAGTTTATGCAGGAGCAGTTTCCCCATTTCAACCTTGAGAACAAGGTGGATCTTGCAGACTGAAGTAATGTTACCTATGGGCAGTGGCGGATCCAGAAAAATTTGTTAGTGGGGGCAAAAATATAATCTATAATCTATTCATAAAAGTTTATACTTTAAATTATATAAAATATACAATTTTATAAACAAAATCCCCCAAAATAATCTATAATATGTAGGACGATATTTTCTTTTGAAAACATGATATATTTCTTATTTTGGTGTGTGTCTAATGTTACAAAAGTTATAAAAATTAGAAGAATAAGTGATAAAAATTAGTACTAATTTATTTTATTTTAACTGTTACATAACTGTCTACATTTGTTTTTTTAAAAACTCTTTTCATATGAGCAACAACTATTTTTTATGGGGACAAATAATAAAATATAAGACATTTTTAAGAAAATGTAATTTTAATAATTAGGAGGTTTATTAGAAGGTCAATTTTATCGTACCCAAGAAATAAATTGGGTGCATGTAGTCATATACCCAAATTACTTGGCCTAAGTTAAACGGTATAGCTGATAAAACTCTCCACGTAACAATTAAGCAACCGTTTAAAGTAGAACCTAAAGTTATGAGTAGTTATTACGGGGTCCAAAGAACAATTTCACAAAATTTGTAAAGACGTTTCCTATTCTCCTCAAGTTTAAGCTTCATAGTCTCTTGAAGTTCATGTTTGAGCAAAATTCGAAAGTGACGAAACTATTGTTTCTTTGAAGTGTTTTCAAGCATGGTTTACCTGTTTTGTTTCAGTGTTTGAGGCAAAGGAAGATTTTTATTGAGTTCATTGATATTGCTTATAGTTTAAAGCTTCGAGTTAAATGAATTTGTAATTTTAGATTGTTGTAACATTGATATCTAAGATACCTACAACTTTAGATTGTTCTAATCTTGATATTTTAAGATCTTTATCTACAACCCAAAAAAATCTGTTGATTTTCACCTTGTATTGAGATTTTTATAGGGAGTTTAAAGCTTTAGGCATGGTTGCAGACTTGCAGCTGTGTGTCTTATTGTTTCTTTTATTCAATTGTAAATAGGAGTTTTGACCTGTGGGATTCTGTCTGTGTTCGATAGAATGTATGATGTCGGAATGGGTATGAATATTTTTGTACCAATTGCGTTTTATCACGGTTTCCATTCATTTCCACTTTCCAGTCCTACCTTCTCTTTAATCAAGTCTCAAGTCACGGTCTTCAAATCTCCCCGGTCCATTTTTCTTCCTTTTTAAAAACTGTAATTTTCTCCCCTTCCTTATCTGCCTCGTTTTCTTGCAACCTATTGTAAAAAACATGAGAACTGAAATGAAATTTTGAGAAGAAAAAATACACTGAGAAGAGGTATTTGTTACCTTTGAAATTCATTAACATACACATAGGAGAAACTTTGAGAAGAAAAGAAACAGTAAAAGGAAATGAAGTAGAAGAAGAGATAATAGAAGAAGGAATACAAAGAGTCACTTTGGGAATTTTATAACTTTAATGTAATAAGGAGACATCTGCAAATTTAGAGCCATATGTATACTCTACAAAATATAAGTTTTTAATGAGGAGACATCGGCAAATTTAAAGCCAAATGTATATACTCTACAAAATATAAGTTCTTCTGATGACATCGTGAGACAGCACATGTGGTTGTTTTTATTCATCCAACTAATTTGGGTACTCATGTCCAACGTATACTGGGCACTCTGGAGCTCATCTTATTAGAATTAATTAGGGTGCCGTCATAGCAGCAAGGTAGTAAAATTAGGATATAAAAAGGAACAAGGGAGAAAACCAAGAGACTTCAGGACAGAAATAAAGAAAAACTGTTCTTCAGTGAGATAAGGAGATCCCCCCTTTGGAAGACCGTGGACCTTTTCTCATGAATGGATAATATCTTTTTTTTTTTTTTTTTTTTTTTTGAAGAATCTAAACTAACCCACCTAAATTGGCACCGGAGGGAATCAAACATGAGACCTCGAAGAGGAGCACACTCCCAGATCCTAAGCCAATACCACCAGGCCAACCCAAGTGGGTTTATGGATAATATCCTTCTTTATAACATTTTCTTGGGTTCATAACATATTCAAATATCTTTTGAAAAAAATGCTATAAGCTAATGAAAATGAGATAAATTCGTTTATTAAAAGCTTCTACTTTGGTCAAACAAGCTTATAAACTATTCAAATACTCTAGAAGCTAGTGGATGAGACTTGCCAACGTCATAGTTGATTGGCGTCAATTTTCTTCTACTTGGCTCATTTACGCTAGACTTTTTTTTACATGCTACGTTAATGACTTGTGAATATCCAATTGATGCTCTACTCGTTTCTATTTCATGCACTCTTAATGCGTATTGTATTCTAGTTATGTGATTGCTAAATTTTTAAAATCAATTCAGGTCTGTGGAGATAAGTTCAAGTTGCGCTGCGCAGGAGATTAAGCCAATCTATACTTCACGAACAGGTCTGGCTTCTATAATTCCTCAAAGGCACAGCTTGTCTATGTTGTATGGATGGAGAGTTGGCCTGGCCTCTATTCTGTCTAAGAAGTAGGGAAGTAATTATCAAAGAATAAATATGAAGATATTGTTAGTCAATCATACTGGATTGAGGCCTCTAGCTCTCTCTCTTCTTTGTATTCGTTGATGAAGTTATCTCCTTGTACTTGTTTTGTTCTGCGCCGTATTTGATACGCCTCACTCTTGGATTTTGTTTCTTTGTCAATATGGTCAACAGAAGGTACCATCGTTGCATTATGTTTCAATGTTCACTGGATCAGTGGAGCACAATTAATAGGTGCCCACCTCCATTAAACCTTATAACTCGAGCTAATGATCAGAATTATTTGCAATATATGTTATCTGTATGTATATCTCGCTTTTCTGTGCTCTTGGATGCATCACTCAATCATATGTGGCACTATTTGCTTTAGTCTTAGTGATCTGATTTGACTGATATGGATAGATATGGGTTGGGAAGCTGTAAAATGCAGAAACAGAGACTTGTTGGTAGGACTGTTCCTAACATGAATTGTGTGACCTGGAGAATGGAAGAAAATCTTTGTTATTCCTGTAATACTTACTCCTTTAAAATCATGACCCTTAACATGAATTGTGTCTTTGGATTTTTTAAATAAAATAAGTTTCATTTAATTTTTTATTAGCTATATCAATTTAATGATAATCATATTTTTGGAAATTGGGTACTGCACGATGATAAAAGATAGAATTACACAACTTTAACAACAATAACGACCAAATTTTAGTTGAGAACGACCACGTAGATCAAAACTTAAGGTGGAATTTGGAGTTCAATTCCCAACATTTTTATCAATTGAGTTATGTTCACGGATGATAAAATAAAATATCATTAGTACTCAACTAAAGTTCCAAAGACAATGATCAATATTTAACTTATATATTTCTTCCGTCCTAAATTATAAGTAAAAAAACTCATTTTTTTGTCCCAAATTATTAAAAAAAAAGACCAATTTTTATCATATTTAATTATGTTTTTTCAAAAACTTATCTTTTTTAATGGAAAATTAAATGCAAAGTGCATTCAATTTGCTCTATTTTTCATTTTCTCTATAATCAACTACTAATGAAAATTGTTTTTACATCTTCCTATAAAATTTATTTCAAAGATAACACAAAAAATTATATTATAAACTACTATGTATTAGTTTTTTTAATAAGTGTGATTTTTTTTGTGCTTATAATATAGGACAGTATGTAATAATTCGTGAATTATTATGAAAGTCCACTTACTAAATATGTTGATTCAGGAGCCAGTTGGCAATATTATGATCTTAGGTATTTGACAGACTAAGAACCAATAAAGAGAATACTAATTATTGGCATTAGCATTGCAATGTTTTTTTTTGTTTTATGAAAATCGATTGGGCAGCAAAACCTCCCAAACTTTCTTTATTATTTTATTTTTGGTAGATAAGCCTAACTTTATTCTCTCAAAAATAAAAAGCCTAACTTTATGTAACAAAAGCAGTAAAAAAAAACTTCTATGTAAAAAAAAAAAGCCTTTACTAGCTTATTGCGTATTGACATAAATGACATCAGACGTGCTTGTAATATCCAATCCTATCATAGTAGTTGTTCCATAAATCTCACGTTCGTGAGACTTTATGTTAAAAAAGTAAATATTTTTTTAGGGAAGTTAAAAAAGTAAAGATTATCCCCTCAAAAAGAAAAAAGTAAAGATTATAATAGTTTTGTTTGAATATTAAATGTATGTTTGGTTTTGCTTTTAAATGAGTCAATATTGATTATAGATATGTAGAACTAACTTGACATGTTTAATTTATGTACAGTAAAATTGATTTTTGGTATGTTTGGAATGACGTTAATTTGGTCAAAATTACGTTGAGAATTACGGCAACACAAAAGCTTGGTGTGACTTCACGACGAAAGCGCAATGGGACTCGGTATTGGATTTCCAAACGTATTTTCAAACACACGCTTTTAAAAATAAAAATTTAGCTTCTGATTATAGAATCGATTTTTACACAAAAATTTATGATTCAAACATAAATCAATATATCTTCAACTTAATAATATCCAATTTTACTTTTTAATTAATACTACTATTTTCATCATTCACAACAATATTTTCTATTAATCTTATATATTTAATCAATACTTTCTATTAATCTTATATATTTTCTATTTAATCAATATTTTCTATTAGTATAATTTAAATATATTTAATTATACCAAAACTTATAAATAGAGATTACAATAACAGATATAAATATTATTCCCTTCGTCCCAAATTATATGACATTTTGGACATTTCACCCACTAAATAATGTAACTAATTTGTTTGCGAAAGAGATATTATGAGTTGTTTTACAAAATTGTTCTTATTAAATGATATGAAATAGATAAATGAAATAATTGAAAGAAGATAAAGTAATTAATAGTTGATAATATTAGAGAAAAAATAATATTAATGTTTCATTGCTATTGTAAAACGACATATAATTTGTGACAATTTTTTTCCCAAAAAAGAGTATCATTTTTTTTTTGAAAACACCTGAATAGACTGATTCTTCGAATCGGATAAAAGCAAGCAAGAGATAATACACATCTCGTCACCTGCTTAATGTTTATGCTCCATGTAATGGTATTGATCGTCAGCGGTTATGGGAGTCTTTGTCGGGTCGTCTACGAGCGCTGCGGGGTAAGAAGGTTTGTATTTGTGGTGACTTCAATGCGGTGAGAAGCAGGGATGAGAGACGCCCGGTGAGTGATGTTGGAGGATTGAGGGACTCTGGTCCTTTTAACCAGTTTATTATAGAGAATGTGTTGTGTGACTTGCCGGTTCACGGCCGTAATTTCACCTGGTTTAAAGGGGATGGCAAGTCTATGAGTCGTCTAGATCGCTTCCTTCTTTCCGAAGAATGGTGTTTAACGTGGCCGAATTGTGTTCAAGTCGCTCTTCTGAGAGAGCTCTCAGACCATTGCCCCTTATCTCTGTCGGTGGATGAGGAAAATTGGGGGCCTCGGCCGTCAAGGTTTCTTAAGTGTTGGTCTGATGTACCGGGTTATAAGCAATTTGTGAAGAATTCTTGGCAGTCCTTCCAGGTGGAGGGCTGGGGTGGGTATGTGCTTAAGGAAAAATTCAAATTGATTAAATCGGCTTTGAGAACTTGGCATGGGTCTCACTCGACTAATTTATCTGCGCAAATTGTGGAGCTGAAGGAGAAGATGGCTTTTCTGGATGGTAGGGGCGAAGCTAATGAGTTGTCGGTGGATGAGTGTAATGAGTTGCATGAGGCTTCGGTTAACTTACACTCCCTTTCCAGGCTCCAGTCGAGCATTTGCTGGCAACTATCGAGGAACCGGTGGCTCAGTGAAGGTGACGCTAATACCAAATATTTTCACTCAACCTTGTCCTCCCGCCGTCGCCGTAACGCGATTTGTTCGGTGTTGGTTGATGGGGTTCGGATCGAAGGTGTTCATTCGGTTAGAGAGGCGGTTTTCAAGCATTTTGAACATCATTTTAAGGCGCAGGATGGGGCTAGACCCAGTCTTTCTAATCTTCAATTCCGGACTCTGTCAGTAGAAGAAGAAGGGAGCCTAATCAAACCTTTCTCTGAGGTTGAAGTTAAAGATGCTATTTGGGACTGCGATAGCTTTAAAAGTCCTGGCCCGGATGGGGTCAATTTTAGTTTTATTAAAGAGTTCTGGAGTGAGGTGAAAGACGATGTGATGAGATTTGTTTCCGAGTTTCACAGAAATGGTAAGCTGGCAAAAGGTATCAATGCTACCTTCATTGTGTTAATTCCGAAGGTGGATAATCCGCAGAGGTTAAACGATTTTAGGCCAATCTCCTTGGTGGGTAGTATGTACAAAATTCTAGCAAAATTATTAGCCAACAGATTGAGGCTGGTGTTGGGTAGTGTGGTGGCCGAGACGCAGTCTGCTTTTGTTCAAAAGCGTCAAATTCTGAATGGCATTCTTATAGCTAACGAAGTTGTCGACGAGGCTCGTAAATGTAAGAAGGAGCTTATGTTATTTAAGGTTGATTTTGAAAAAGCCTATGATTCCGTAGATTGTGGCTATTTGGATTCGGTTATGAAAGGGATGTCTTTTCCGGTTTTGTGGCGGAAGTGGATGCGTGAATGTGTGAGTACTGCTACGGCCGCTGTTCTAGTTAATGGTAGCCCTACGGAAGAGATCCACTTGCAGCGGGGTTTACGTCAGGAGGACCCACTATCTCCTTTTTTGTTTTTGCTTGCAGCCGAAGATCTCAATATCTTGATGAAAGCTTTGGTGGAGAGTGGTCGTTTCACAGGGTACGCTGTGGGGACGGGGAACCAGGTTGTGGTGTCTCACCTTCAATTTGCTGATGATACTCTGTTACTAGGTAATAAAAGTTGGGCGAACGTTCGGGCCCTGCGAGCAGCCCTCATGATTTTTGAATCTATGTCTGGTTTGAAAGTGAATTTTCACAAAAGTCTTTTGGTGGGTGTTAACATTTCAGACACTTGGTTAAATGAGGCTGCGCTGGTGTTGGGTTGTAAAGTGGGAAAAGTTCCTTTTCTGTATCTGGGTTTGCCTATAGGTGGTAACCCGCGGAGGCTTTCGTTCTGGGAACCTATCGTGAATCGTGTTAAAGCTAGATTGTCGGGTTGGAATAGTAGATTTCTCTCTTTCGGCGGCCGCTTGATTCTCCTCAAATCTGTTCTGACTTCTCTGCCTGTCTATGCTCTTTCTTTCTTCAAAGCTCCAGCAGGTATAATCTCTTCTATTGATTCTTTATTGGATAATTTTTTTTTGGGGGGGGAGTGAGGATTGCAGGAAAATTACTTGGATAGGTTGGAAGACCTTATGTTCTAAAAAGGAGCATGGAGGATTGGGGGTGAGGAAGTTGAAGGAGTTTAATGTTGCTTTATTAGGTAAGTGGTGTTGGAGGATGTTAGTGGATAGAGAGAGACTGTGGTTCCATGTTTTAGCCGCCCGTTATGGCGAAGTAGGTGGGAGGTTGGAGGTAGGGGGCCAGAGTGGTTCTTCGTGGTGGCGGGAGGTTTGTAGGATTCGGGATGGGGAATGTGATATAGGAGGGGGTGGTTCGGTGGTAGCGTTAGGCGGAGGGTTGGTGATGGGGCTGTGACGTTCTTCTGGTCGCATATGTGGTTAGGAGGGATCCCGCTCTGCGAGCGTTTCCCTCGTTTATTTGACTTGGCTGAGGATAAATCCATTTCGGTAGCTGAGACAGTCTCTAGGGGTTTGGATCTGGTTGGAGAGGGGTGGAGGTGGCGCCGTCGTCTATGGGCGTGGGAGGAGGCTTTGGTAGAGGAGTGTAGGGCTTTACTTGTTGATTTCTCTTTGGCTCCTAATATTTCAGATACATGGGAGTGGCTTCCTGACAGTGCAGAGGGTTACTCCGTGCGGGGTGCTTATGATCTATTGACGGTTGGTGATGATTCTCAGTCGGGTTTGCCGGTGGAGATGGTTTGGCATCATCAGGTTCCTGTGAAGGTCTCGGCTTTTGCGTGGCGACTGGTTCGGGATCGACTTCCAACGAAAGCTAACCTGGCTTTCCGCGGAGTTATTCCTGCTGATGACACTCTCTGTGTTTCTGGTTGTGGTAACGTGGAGACGGCTGATCATTTGTTCTTATCGTGTTCTTCTTTTGCACCTTTATGGTAGCAGGTGCGCGGCTGGATAGGTTATGATGGGGCGAACACTAATGTTATTGTCGATCATCTGGTGCAGTTTTCTCATTTGGCGGGTGTTGGTAAAGCTAGAAGGTCATTCATGCAGCTCACTTGGCTCTTGTGTACTTGGGTGTTGTGGAATGAGCGTAATAATCGTTTGTTCAATGATACTGTTACTGCTGTGCCTCGTCTATTAGATAAGGTTAAATTGTTAGCATTAGGATGGCTGAAAGCTAAAAATGTTATGTTTGTTTATGGTATGCAGAGTTGGTGGTCTAGCCCCCTCAAGTGTCTGAGCATTGGCTAATTTGTATTTTGTTTCTTTTATTTGCTGTAACTGAACTCTTGTATCTTTTAGTGGTCTCCTAGGCATGCTTTGTGCGTGGGAGCTGCTAAGTGCTGTGGTATATAATCTCATTTTGATTTCTTAAAAAAAAAGTGTTATTTATTTGGTACATAGATACTATGCTATAAAATTATTTTTGTTTGATAATGTGAAAAAATATTAATAATAATATTGTTTTATGAAGATATAATTAATAGAAAAGAAAGTGTTTGAGGAAAGAATGAGGGAGCGTTAGTTAAACGACAGATAGTGACAGTAGTGCAGCAGCAGACACGTTAATATCCAAGCAAGCAAGTACCCTCCGCACCCACAACACAACACAACCGTGTGTGTCTTTCATTCGCTCGCTCGCTCCGAAGAAACTTGTTATTTGCACCTTCCTTCTACTTCTATATGTATGTGGTCGTGTTGATAACAAATAGTAAGAATAGATGATGATTACTGCTTGGATCACTGACCTCTTCGCTTGCATGGGGTGAGTCACTCACTCCCCTCCCTATTCCTTTATTTGATTATCTTCATCTATTATTATTATTATTATTATTACTATTGCTGTATAGCCATAGGATTAGATTAGATTCAATTCAATTCACTTTCCACTTCCGCCTAAATGCTTGTTTATGCCAATTCAATAACCTAACATTTTAGGCCCTCATCTTTCAATTCTTTGTATCACAAAAGGGCTTTCAGGAGCAAAATTAGGTTTTTACTGTTTACTATTCAAACCTAACCAAACAACTCTCTTGCAGGGAGTTGTTTTTTAATGATATGCTTTCTTTTCTATTTTCGTTTTGCCAGTCTCACTCTCAAAACGACTTATGAGGAAACCAGCATTTATTATTTATAACTCTGCTATGAAGGTCCTGTTTGGACAAACGACTTAATTTGTTCCTTATAGCATAATTGTTTATCGCTTGTGTATAAGCTTTTTTTTTTAAGAGTGTAAGCTATTTCTATAAGAAAATATATAATAAAGTTAAATTGTTTTTCGTATGAAAAAATAAGGTGAAAACAACTTATAAACATGTCATAAGTTGTTTTTGATAGGTTCTCTCAAGCAGTCTCATAAATGCTTATGCCAGTAGATAAGTTCAAATAAGTCAATCCAAACAGGCCCTATATTAGGGTGTGAAGATAAGAATATGCTTTTGTTTATTGGGAGGTATTGAACATTGGATGCATTTATATAGTTGATATAAGTGCTTCAAGAATTAGTGGATAAGATGCTTTTTTTTAGTAATTAGTGGATAAGATACGACTATTGATTAGCGTGTTGTTGACAACTTTTAATATAGAAGAGTAAACTTCTACTTATAGCAATTCTTAGTTGTATATCTTATTCTAGCCTTGTAGTATTTGCTATTCCAGTCTACTAGAGAAATCAATTATATTGATTGTAAAACAATCTCTCCTGGATTTAGAGATTGTTTGGCTGTACTGTGAATCCTTAGAAACTGCCCGAGTTGGGAAATCAATTAAGGTGTCGGGCCATAAGTCAACTAAGCTTTTAAATAGCAACGAAAGCAGAAACTCTGCTATTAAACTGAAGCAAGAAACTGGTGCTTATTTTTTAACGATGTTGAAGAGCCTAGCGGCAAATTTCATGCACTAAGTGCAGAGAAGAGGGTTATTGTGGACTGGACTCTAACCCATGCCCCAACATATCAAATGTTCCCACAGCTTTTTACCATCTGAGTTGCATTTAGGGGTCAAAAACTGGTGCATCTCCTAGGAAATAAATGAAAAATTAAAAGAAAGTTTATTATTGCCAATGAATAATGATGTTTTATATAATAGCCTTTTTAAGGAAACAATTCTGGAAAAGTAAATCACAGAACAGGCACATGGGCTTGAAGACTTTTTACACTGGTCTATGTTTTGTTGTTATTTAACTTGTTTTATAACAGTGCAGTGGTTGTTTTGGATGCTGTGTGAAACCTACACCAATTATTGCTGTTGATGAGCCGGCTAAAGGACTAAGAATTCAGGGGCAGACGATGAGAAAACCAACCACATCAGATGGATTCTGGAGTTCAAGCCCTTGTGATCTGGATAACAGCACCGTTCAATCTCAACGAAGTATATCATCTGTCAGTACATTAAATCAAATTCTATATCAAAGCAATGGAGCTTCTACGCCAGGCACCGATCCTGAATTTGTAAACCAAGGCAAGTCGTATTTCGGTTTTTGTTTTCTTCCTACTAATCAATTTTGGAATGCTGATCTAATTTTAGCAGAACACACGAGGCTTTTATTTTTGTGCATAACAAAGCCCTTAGAACTAAGATGGGGAGGGGGAAACTTAACAAGTGGGGGATCAGACCCCATCCCATCAGGTCGAGCCATGTCAACAAAGTTTTCTCCACAAAGCTGTTGCCACTTGCCACATGGCATATGCTATTTTTTGCTTGTTTTGTTTTTGTTCACTATTTAGATACATGACTCTAAACGTTTTATTATAGTTTACCTATAGATTACTCCCTCTGGTCTTGAATATAAGCAACAAAACAAAAAATTTATGGTCTTGAATATAAGCAAATGTCAACTACTTCTATCTTATTCAATGCTACTATTCCTAAATTACCCTTCAATTAATGTGATTTTTTTTCCTCATGGAACAAGTTCCCATGATGGGTAGTTAAGTAATTACAATTGTATTTTTCATAACTCTGAGGGAAATAAATGACTCCAACTAATTTTCTTAAAGGGTGTGATTTTTGTTGTTGGTTATATATAAGATTAAAGGGAGTATGTAGTAAGGAGAATAAATCAGATTGAGAGTAGTCAGATCACTTGAGGTAGAGTAAGACCTAGAAAAACTATAGAAAAAACTATCAAGAAAGATCTAGAGATTAATGAGTTGGATGGAGATATAATATATGATAGAACATTATGGCATTGTTTGGTCTATGTAACTGTCCCCATTTAGTGGGATAAGGTCCGGTTGTTATTGTTGTTGTTGTTAACTTGTTGTACTTGTATACTGTTGTACACTTTTTGTGAAATTCACTGTCTTTGCTTTTAAGGAAAAATAAAGGTTAAGGTTAATTTCTATCACATACATGCTGTTCTTCATTGCAGGTCTTCTTCTTTGGAATGAAAGCAGGCTTCAGTGGGTTGGACGTGGCTTATCCGAGAAACAAAACCAACAAAAACAAGAATCCCGACTAAAGTATGTTAACTGCATTACATTTGGCTCAATTTATTAAATAGTACTCTTTATCCAACTGTAAATATAAATAGGGGCTTTTTACAAATCTCATTCTACAATCATATCCAAGATATATCCTGATTCACCACTCAACTGCACATGGAAACTGCACTTTTAGCTCATATTTTGATGTTCTATATTTTGTTTTGTTTTTCTTTTTTTCCTTTTGTGCCTTAGCAATTTTGCCATGACTGAAAGCGCAAGACATATGTTTAAGCTCTCAAAGCTCTTAGTTTTTCAAATCAAAGTATTTTATTGATATATGTTCTGTTTATTTGGCTTGATGCTAGCTCATCTCGACCGTTTGTGCTTTCCTGTCTTTCTGAGTTTCTCCCTTGTGAATGGCTTATCAATCATTGTGTTTGTTGTAGTCGGAATGCCACTTATGAAAGTTTGCTTGGGACTAGACAACCTTTCCCGAAGTCCGTACCTTTATCTGTAAGTGTCTCGTGTATATTTATTATATATACTTAGATCCTTGCTGGGATTATTGAGGTGATAATGCAAAATTAGTAAATTACTAATTGGCAATTTGATTTTCAATAAATAGGAAATGGTTGAATTCCTAGTGGATGTTTGGGAGCGTGAAGGAATGTATGGTTGAGACTTGAGAGGTTAAAATGCTGAAGCTGTCTTTAAGTTAGTTAATACTTCATATGCTGTATTTAACTCATGAAAGGCTTTAATTTATAGTCTTGCTGAGAAGATTAAAAGATCAAACACAAGTTTGTTCTTCCATTGTAATTTGAATCGCTATGGCAATCCTTTTGTTTTTGCCCTCCTGTAAATGACTGTATACCGTTTTCCAACTAAAACCAGCATTGTTGAATGCAGAAGTTGTTACCTGTAATTATGCATTTACATGAGTCAGACTCTTGTTTGCTGCCAGACACCTTGTGTTATTTCCCCAGCCCTTTACATGGTGCTTGAGGTAATATTGTAATAAGATGTGTCTATTCTTTAATCCTTATGAATATGATTTTACTAGTATTACACAGTGCTCAGACTTGAGAGTTACATGTATTTTTTTTTTCTCTTTCAGTTTATATATACTAGGACTAGGATTTAAACAATAGCACATGATTTTCCCGATCTAAATAAGGACGATTTTCTATGAACAACATTTGGCTTAATATCCTATTCAATACGCGTAAGAAAAGAACCCGACTCAATATTCTTAAAAAGTTAGATAAATTAGAACTAAGGCAAGATGAGATGGATGAACTCTTCTTTCTTGTGCCAACGATCTTACCATTTCCGAAGTAACTGGAGTTATTTTTCTATTCCCATTCAAAGAGTTCTTATGTGTTTCTACTTTCTACCTCCCTTTTCTAGTTGGGAAAATTGGCTTTGTACCATATTGCTTGCATGCATAATTCTTTATTAGTTAGCACCGGTTAGTATGCGCATGCAGTAATTAACATTTTTGAAGACATGTCCTGTATGAGGGATTATGGTTAGCGAGAACATAAACAAAAAACTATATTTGTATGGCTTACGAATTTGCTAGCTTTGTTTTGGTCATTGATTGAACACGCCGGTATGTTGGCAGCAATTACATAAACTTTCTTGAATTTTCAAAGAAAACTTTTTTCGCGTAGGCAAAGCTAGTTCATTTCATTCAAAAATAATTGGTATAAATATGAAGGTACATACATTCTAGGATGGGATAAGGAAACTCTAACTATACTATAAGCAATAATGGGTAAAAATTGTACCATGACAAGATGCTTACGACATAAAACAATATAGGTATTAGAATTCAAATAAACATGCTATATAAGGATTACAGCATAAAACAATATACGAGTTCATTACGAGGGTGTTAGGATTCAAATAAACATGCTATATAAGGCACAATAATCAACCTTTAAAAAAAAAGGCATCATGATCAATTAGAGTGGACGGTCCACTGAAAAAACTGATACAACTGAATTCGATGATTTTTCCTTTAAAACTGGTCAATAAGCGATCACCCTTGAAAATTTCTACCATGCCAATTACTTCCTCAGTCCCAAAATTATGTAATTTGTTTTGGGAGTGGTATTTTCTTTCGTAGAAAACTATAGTCAATTTGAGTCAACGGTACACATTGAATTGATGAATGTACCATAGAAATCTTCAATTTATACAAAGACTCAGATATGATATACTCTTCTAAAGTTAATTTGATGATGACTCAGATTTAATTATATATTCTGCATATTTTGATTAAACATTTTCATAATTATCACATAGGAAATAAGACTTTGCATGTCATGGGGTCCAATAATTTATTTGCATGTCCGTGGAGAACAAGTTGCAGACCATTTACATCCCCTCAAAAAAGACCATTTACATTTCCCGGGTAGGATGTATCTTTAGACCATTCCTCAAGGTTTGTGGAAGAGATACCATATTGCGTGTGAAAATTATGCTCAAGCAGAGTCTAGAACTAGAAGTTTCCCCAAAAAGATAAATCTTTTCCAATCACAATTTTCTAAGATTGACCTGGTTTCGTGACTCAACCATACACTATTGGTTTTGCGTTTATGAAATTACTTAATTCGTCTCTAAATAATAGTCGTTTAAGGTTTGTGCACGATTATTAAGAAAATGATTAATTGTGTTGATTTCAATGGTAAAATTAATATCAATTACTAAAACACCCTTATTAATTGTAGTTAGTGGAGTAATTGAGTTGGATGAAATTTAATAAATAAGGGTATAATAATGGAAAAAAATAATAAATGTTGTATTGGTATTCTAAAGTGACAATTATTTTGAGAAAAAGAAAAAATGTTAAAGAGACAAATATTGTGAGACGGAGGGAGTAATTTTTAGTAAATTTATTTTATAAAATTTATTTATATTTGGCTATACTATTTACCACGTAAAGAGTGAGTTAAACGATAAATTTAATGTTAAACCCTTCATAAAGATCGATGTTAAAATTATGAAAAATGGTAATGAATGTCTTTATGGCTTTGTTTAGGGGACTTAAATAGTAAGTTTTGGTTAAAGTTTATTATCTATGCATTGAAAATTTGAGTTTTTGACTTTTTTAAGAAATAATTTTTTTTTATAAATCTTTAAAGAGTGTCCTTATGACACTCGTTATACTCAAGAGGCAAGAGCAACCAAACATATCATAACCAATTCGACAAATCAATTCTAACTTCTCTAAAAATAAAATCAAACATATGCTTTATTCGAAGATTCACAACACAATCCAAAAAATCAAGCTTACCAAATCTTGATAAAACCCAAAATTATTTTGTAATGGTCACACAGTTGGATCAAGCATTTCTCTTATCAACTTTAAACAATTGTGAGCGATAAGAACAATGGATCTTGCCTAGAAGCTAATCCCGTGCAAGAAAAGTTAAACTGATATTTACCCATTTCAACTAAACAAACCCAAAACAAATTCCTTTTAGAAAAAAACCAAAACAAATTAATTTGCAAATGATCGTGTAACTCAACCTCGGTTATGTTTTGGACAGAGCTTAGGCGCAGCTTTCAATGACCTTCACTATAAAGGGCACATATACTCTTCTCACTTAACAAATTTTTCTTTTTTTCAATTCTCGTTGTTCCAACGGCATTTAACTATTGTTCAGTTCTTAAATGAAAGTTAAATGTCGTTGGAGACTTTTAACATCGGTTAAATCAATTTAAAAGTGATTGAACTGATCTAAAAGGTGTCGAACAATGCTTAATGTGTATTGGAGAACTTAACGACAGTTAACTGCCGCTAGAGTAAGTTTAAGAGAAATTTGAGAAGTAGAAAGAGAAATTTCTTGAAACCACACATCCAAGCATTATCGTTAGCAACCACTCACCATATAACTAAGATCGAAAGGAGATTGTTGATCATTGTGCATATCACTCAAACACTTCAACGAGTTTTCACCCCAATTCTCCCAAAACTCTGCCTATAAAAGAGTGCATGCACTATAAAAAAAGTAAACATTCTACTATATTAAATCTTTCGTCCGCCTCGTTTAAGACATAACTTAAACGTTAAAGTGTTTACAAGTACAATGCATCTATTGAAACGCACTATCACTCTCCTCTACCACACATCACCAACTTCATTTGTGGTCGTTGGTCACCTTATACTAGGTTCAATTTTGTTCAAAGAGAAAATTTGGGTTCAATTTGAGATGCTCATAATATGTCTGATTTTTCACATTATTTTCCTTTAACTATAAGTCACATATTTGCAACAGTCAAGGTTGGAATTTAATTATTATAGAATTTTTTCATCATCCAAATTTTAACACGACTCATTTAATTTCGTTAACCTCTTACCAGGTAAACAAATATAATATGAGAGAAGCTTACAGTGTGCGACAAAATGGAAGAAGAGAAGCTTTATCACATGCAAGAAAAAATCGCGTTGGAGAACGATATAACACCTAATGAGAGACCAATGCCAATAACCAAACTTTAATTTTTGACATATATTATACTACAAAATTGGCATACCATCACTTCATTATATGGTTTTTTTTGTTGAAATTCATTATACATGGTTAAAAATATAGATATCATCTAAGTTAAACACAAGAGTTATCAATCCCAAAAAAATAGAGTTCACATTTGATTTTTTTTAAGAGGCTAAAATGAATTATATTACCACATTAAAAAGTCATTCCTAATACAAGGTGTACTAAGGAAGAAACAAAAGAGTCTGAACAATACTTACAAGATAAAAACAAGAAATAACAGCGAGAAGCAAAGAAAAACTATCAGTCTATGCTCAATACGGTAAACGGACTAAGCCACCAACCATGATTACTGAGGAAAAGAGTAGCAAATTTTACCTTCAACCGCATGAAAGTGAGGGACTTAATCTTTTCTACCATTTGCACAATTGAGCATTATGTTCCATTAAGCAACATATTATTCCTTTCTTTCCATATTTCCCACACTGTTGCAAACCAAATAACCTGAAGAATTGACCGACACCCCTTAGAAACACCCCCAACATCTCTGAATTGGTTAAAATGGTCTGATACATGAAAAGGCACCGCAGAGGATATACCGATCCAACAATAAATATGATACCAAATAGAACTAAAATGATTACAATGTAAGAATAAGTGAGCTGAAGTTTCCGTAGAACCGCACTCCCCAACACATAATCTCTCCCCCACCCACCTTTGTGCTCCCTCTCTTTTTCTCTCTTTTTTTGTTGTTGCTGTAAATAAAGTTTCTCTGTACGCAACTATGAAGACTAAACTCTCAAGTAATGTGAAACTCAAATAGACGACAAGCTCTCTTTACACCTTTTAAACAAAGTTTAATTCTAAATGAATATTAGTATCTCAAAGAACGAATAAATTAGTGTCTCTTCAAATAAAGGGACAAATTGGATTCACATAACAAAGTCAATGATAAGGTTGAGGGTCTAACATTGTTTGCTTGTTGGAAAAAAGGATTTTCTCATGCGGCATTAGAGTCATGTGTAATCTAAATCATTGATTTGGTAGGAGGGAAAAAAGAAATGAGAGAATTTAAAATTAAAAAAGAGATAAAATCATTAAATGGTTTAAAGGTAGAGAAATATGAGTGAACAAAACATAGAATCTCTTTCCAAAGAAATCCCAATAAGGAATTATATCTTAGTGAAAAAATAAGAAACTATATCCAAAAAGATATTTTTTTATTTTGAAGAATCCAAAAAGAATATATATCCAATTAGGAAAAGATTTGGTAAACTGATATTATATCATTGTAGATAGACCAAACGTGATCCTTGGACAAACATTCTAAAAAGGGTTACACACGCCCCAAATTTACAATTATGGCATCTCCAAAATTTAATTGTAAAATATTTATATAAATATCACTATTTATATACTCCTACCTATAATTTCGTATTATAAAGTTTTTTATTTTTTTATTTTATGTCGTGGTCTAGTTGCTGGTTACAGCTTAATTACATGCAAGAACTCTTGAGTGGCTTTATCTTTGATTGTCTTTTTTCTTCTTCAATATCTTGGATTGTTTTACTAAGCCTAATATAATATAATTAATTAAATTAAAATGCAGAGAGAATAGAGCTTGTGGCAAGTGGGAACGTGGCAAGTTGGTTCAATCAATGTGGGAGGTCCAATGTTTCTAGTCTTCACATTGCTTGCCTTTTAACCACTACTGCAATCAGAGAGCCATTTGGGAGTTATGCCATATCTATATTGATATGGCTTCCATGGTTCATGTTCTCCATCCTAACTAATTATCCATATAGATATATATCTCATTTCTTCAGAAAGATATTTGTCTATTGATTTAAGAAAAACCAATCATGCACAATATATATTGGGGGAAAAGAAACTGACTATAGATATGACATATTATTCATTAAAAACGTAAAAGAAATGTTTAGAAGTTCTAACTCAACTGACAAATGTCAAAATTATAAGGGCGGACGTCGTGTCTAGGGTTCGAATCCGAGACCTTACAGTTGTGTGTGAATTTAATTTCAGTGGTTTACCACTTCATCTAAGACAAAAAAAAACACGTATGGGAAATAGAGTGAAAATAACGTGAAGGGTTTCCAAATAAAAGTAAAAATATAATTTTTCTTTTAATCATCCTATTACTAAGTAAAAATTATACTCTTACGTCTCAAATGCACTTTTATAAAAATTAAATTAATTTAACTCTAATAATGCGTTAAAGCCTTATTAACGTCCAAGTTATATTTAAAAATTAAAATTGAGAAACGAATTTTTTTTACTAATAATAATGTTGACGCTAAGGATCCTTTTATAGTTGTTTTATATGATATTTGAACTTTGTTCGTCGAAATTATAATGTCAAACTCCTATTAAACCAACACTTCATGGATGGTCCAAGTTGTATATCTTATGGGTGCATAACTCTATACCTCCTCAAAGTGTTACTAGAGTACAAAAACAAAATATGTACACATTATTTTAATTCCAATTTCCTTGCACTCACTAGTTTCTCTTATAATATTAAAAAGTTTATAATTTTTTTTTTACTTATTTCTTATTTCAAATGTTTTTTGAGTAAAAAATGATTTATATACTCCAAAGAATTGGTCTTGTGGTAAACAAATATGTCCTCAACGTTTGAAGGATTCAAATTCATGACCCACTAGTACATTTGAAAGAAATAGTGAATGTAAAAAAATATATTTTGTTAAGTGTTTTTTTTTTCAATCTTAGATGAAGTGGTAAACCATATAAATTAAACTCACACATAACTGTGAGGTCCCTGATTCGAACCTGGGTCATGACGTCCGACCTTGCAATTTTGATATTTGTCAGTTGAGTTAAGACTTTTAGACTTGTTAAGTGTTCCTTAGACTATAACTTCTTGAGAAGAAAAAAAAGTGTTCTTTACAAAGTTGTTTTCAATTTGCTTTTTTATATGCCTTCCATCGTGTTGAGTGTGGGTAAGAAATATTTGCAGCTTCAAATTAAAGAGTCTCACGAATAAATCATTTTCCCAAAAATAGAAGGAGTTCATCTCATCCTCCTAGTTGCGTAATGATTCTGGTACCAATTAAAAATGTAAAAGCTCTATCTTATGCAATGTATCATATCATCCCCTTGGTGGAACGTGTCATCCATTCGTTATTGATTTATGCAAGTTTAACCTACTATCTTGATTTTCCATAAAATAAAAAATCAATCTACTATCTTGATTATACATTTGATCTAACCAACAGAGTAGATATAGATAGGTCGGCTGGACCTACCATTTTTTGTAACTTAGTACAAATTCATACATTTTTGTCAATAGATTATATATGGATTTTTATTATAAATACCATGAATATATGTATTAATTCAGCAATTAAAAAGATTATATTTTCAATATGATATGATCCAAATAAGATATAAAAAAAAATATGAAAAACGAGCAGAGCTCGCAAAACAAACGAAAAGTCGACCCTAATTTTTTAGTAAGAGAAACTTCACCTTATCTCTAAGTTCGTTTTATCTTTCACTCATCGAGGATAGGTGGTTTTAGATCATTTTTTTTATCACCCATTTGCATCTTTTTTCCACTTTCTTTCAATCTAAATAAGTGATTTCGTCATCTGAGTGCGATGTTGTGTTGTTCGTCATCTTGTGCGGCGTTGTTTGATTTCACATCTTTTTATGCGGTGTTCGTTTGGTTCTTATTGAAAGATTAACTTCAAACAATCACATATTCAATCAATGATTTGGACGTGAACGTTGTAGATCCGGAAGCATGAATATTTTGCTGAATTAGATTTTATCATATTATTTGTAGACATTTTGTCATTGTATGCTATTAACTTGAGGGATGTGAGTTTGTTCGTAAATTCATCCTTTACGTTTTTAGCGATATTGATCATGTTAATGTCTGTGATATATTATAACAATTTGAATGAATGAATGTCGTTTTACTTTTGTTAATAAAAATAAATAAATAAAATATGATCTTCCCTTTATAAATCATCAAAATTTAAATTAATATCCAATTGCCAAAGTTGGCAGCACCTAGTAGTAGTACAAAACTACAAGTGTGCAACCAAATTATTAATTAAAAACCTACAATTGTTCCAACCATCAACCAGCTAATAGTAAAGTTGCATAGCTAGGATAGGAAATGCCAAAATGTGAACGTTACAGGCAAACATGAAAAGCTTAAAACAAAATAGATCCATTGATTTTAACCCAAAGTTTTGATATTCTTTTCGTCTTAAAATGTTACACACTGTTTTGAATCCTCTTAAACAAGTCACTATTGGTCCCTTTCATTGGGCCATTTAATTTTGCATGGACCCTACATAATTTTGCATGTTACGGCTGATAAACAAATTCATTGAACAAACTTGTCCAAAAGAGGCGAGTGCTGAGTACCATCAAACTTCATTTCGTACATGCATTTACCAATTTGAATATGTGTCACTATGCATATTTTTCTTTTTTTCTAAGTCAACACAGACACTAAGCAAATTGTCTCACCATTTCCCAGCAGACTCACGTAAGGAATAAGTTTCATTCTGACCTTAATTCCCTACTTGACTTTGTTTGCATCACAAATTTGAAAATTTTATTGAAGACACAAGTTGATTATCACAAGCACCTAAAATCAAAAGAAATAATTACCTATGAATTCACCATTCCTATTTAAAATATCCTTGCACTTTTAACAAGCTTTTTACCTTATAAAAAGGTCATTTGTTACGAATTAAAAAAAAAGATTTTAATATATAATAATTAATTTAGATATAAACAGGAAATAAATTGGAGCTATACTCCCTTAAAAAAAATTGGCTATATTTTTATTTGTTTACAAAATAAAAAATATCACTTTTAAGAAACAAACATTTATTGAAAATGATGTTTAAAAGAAGTTACAACAATTTTTTTTTATAAAATTTATAACAAACAGCTGAATTTTTTTAAAAGATACAAAAAAGAAAAGAAGAACAAACAGACCCAAATATCATAAATAAAATGAATATCAAATTTTTTAATTTCACAAATCAAGTTTTTTCTTTCATTTAACAATTTCTTATAAGATATGATCAAAATTTCTCCTATCATGGCTTATTTTTTGATTGGACCATTCCGTTTTTTCTTTAAAAACTAGTTAATTTAAAAAGAATGAAGAAAATTGAAGAATAGATTAAAACAACAATAAATTACTTTTTTTTTTTTGTAAATAAAGATAAATTTCATTAATCAAAACAATTATTACAAACTACATGACGACGAGAAACCAAAAAATAAAGAGACTTGAACACCGCTTTAAACACACAAACAACTAATGATCTTGCGAACTTAAAATTAGGTACTTCAGCTTCTTAGATTGCAACCTTGTGATGTAAACAACTGTTTGATGCAAACTCTAAAATCATCTACCATTTCTCTCCTTCAAAATCAAATATTGAGTCACATTCCCAACCATTATGCTCGATTGATGCATGCCATTGTTCATGTTGTACTATCTCGAAACACATAGCATTATTACCGGTTGCTAGTGTTGATACTTTTGTCACTCGGTTGCAAAATACATGTCTAAACATCAACATACTCACAATTGAAAAAGAGGTGATAATGAGTTTCATTCTCCTTATTACACAAACTACACAATTGGTCACGATGTATACCAACTTTGTTTAATCTAGCATGCATAGATAACCAATTAACAAACAATGATACTATATTTCAAGTACTTTTGAAAAACTGAACATTGTATCCATCAATACCTAGAGCATTTGCAGAATTCATATCAAACAAAGCATTTATGACTTCAATAGATGTGATCTCTAAACAAAATAAATCATGTTTAGTCTGAGTTAGAATTGATCCTCTTAGGACCACATTCCTATCCACATAGGTAATGAATTGGTTGCACTTCCCATAAACTTCATGTTAAAGCATTTAATCTCATCTTTAACGTGGTCATGGCTCTGTATTATGTTTAGTTATTGTAAGATAAGATATTTGATGTAGTTAAAGCTTCTTCTCTCTTTTGTATAGGCATGAAAAAACTTGTTACTAGAGTCCCCAAGTTTTATCCAATTTGCTATGGATTAATGAAGCTACGTCTTTTGTTCAATTATACTCAACATCTCAAGTGAGGATAAGAAGCACTTCTCTTCTTCAATGAGATTAGAGTTCAACGGATATGAACTAAGATGATCTTGTGCAACAATCAGTGCATTTCTAGCATCTTCAACTTTTTTATGGTATCTTCGAAGTACGTTGCATTTGGCTCATTCAAATTCTTTTTTAAAGCTTTCAACTTGAGACAAATATTAATTAATTGGTTGAAATGTAGGTTTTATCCCATTTATCTTGTATCAAAGGTGTAAAATTGTTGATGCTCAGTCAAAATATTAAGAAACCGAAAAGGAGTATTCCAGTAGGGGTGCTAGGATAAGTCAACTCCATACTTATATGACAATGACTTGAAACTCCCTTGGGGTACACTTCCCACTGAAGTATTGAAGTTGTGCTGCCAATTAGTGTTAGTAATAAATCTATCTATCATTGAATAGATTCGATTACAACTTGCTTGGTTTTGCACAATCCCCTATTATCCTAACCTCTAAAAGGGTTATTTAGGAGAATGCATCATGCAAATTCTTAAATATCTTGTTGTGTAACTGGATTCACATTTTATCTATCATCAACCAACATAACACTGTTGAAATCTCCTCCAATGAGAAAACTCCAAGAAACTTTGTTACAAGTTCCACGACTCCTTTCTTTGTTACGGGACCAAACCCTTTAGAGTTATTCCTAAGGATAATCTTGTCCATAAAAATATTTGACCAAAAAGTAGATAATGATACTTAACTTTGAAATTGTCTTTATATAACTGTAGAGAGGATTACCCATTTGGTTTGACCATGTTGTGTTAGGTTGAGACGTGAGGGGACGCTCATCCTTATTCTCTCTGGTATCAATTTAGATGAGTTAGTTTAATTTTTAAAAAAAAAAAGGTAGAGAGGATTAGACCGTCTCGATTTTTCCTTTAAAATCAATGAAATTTAAAATAAAATAAAATTGTATTGACAGTTGAAGAATATATTAAAACAACATTAACTTATTGTTTGTGGTTCTTAAAATAACTTTTTTTTTTCTTAAGATAGGGTAGTGTGACTAAATACATGAAAATTATAACTATAACTGGTTAAAAATTTTGTATATTTTTTTTTTGTAAAAAAGTGTCTTAAGCAGTATTGAAAATTTTAAACAAATACGTCATTTTAAAAAAAAAAAATTATTTAAATTTAAACTATAAAAATTGAACAAAAATTACAAACCCACGGAAGCTCCGCATATGACCTGTCTTTTAAGGTACTAGTAAAAAAGATAGACACTAACATGCATCTCTATTTACATTCTAATAGCAGGACCGGACCCTAGGGAGTGTAAACAGCTCTACTGAATCATAATTTGAGGCTCAAATATTATTTTTGCAATCTCTGTTGACACTCCCATGGTCTTTGGGTTCAACTTCTACCCAGGACAAAACAAACGTTATAAGCATTAACCCTTTTAAAAAAATTAAGTTATGTTTTTTCAAAAAATTATATTTTTCAAAGAAAAATTAAATGCAAAATGCATTCAATTTGCTCTCTCTTTCATTTTCTCAATAACCAACAACCAATGAAAATAGTTTTTACATCTTCCTATAAAACTTATTTCAAAGATAACACAAAAAACTATGTTACAAACTACTATGTTTTGATTTTCTTAGTAAGTGTGATTTTTTTTTGTTGCTTATAATATGGGATGGAGGGAGTAGTTAGTTAGCTTTCTGATTTACTATCATTTTGGAGTAGATTTAGTTTTACATTTAAATTTAAAAAGAATTAAGTTGCGAAAAAATCTACCAAAAGAATTGTTAACTTTAAAGTCGTTTTTTTTTTAAAACGAGTATCCTTCGCGCGTAACTGCAGAGACTAATCTCTCAAGCATTGTGGGACGTAAATAGACATCAAGTTCTCCCTAAGTGTTTTAACGTTGTTGCATGCCTAAGTCGATTTTATTTTATGATAAAGATGTTTTATTTATATTTAAATGAACCTAATTTTTTGGATAGTTTTATTGTATACAACGTTCCATTTAATGACAATTAATAACAACTTTTACCAGGGCAAAAATAAATGGATTAAAAATCATAAGCACTAGTCGAACATGACCTATGCAAATAATGTCACTCATTGGTAACTACTACCAATTGAATAAGTTTATAGGACAATTATAGAGCAAACATTTCATATTTTTATAATTGGCGGTTAATAGTTAAAACATGTTTAATGAAAATTCATAGTTCTCTAAAAAAAATCTTAGTAAGTGCTTACAAATTTGATAGTAAGGGCCAAATTAAATGGACAAAACCAAACTAGAACTACAATTAAAACTCGACAGCTAATGACAGTTAATAGTGAAAAAAATAATGAAATTGATAATAAATTACATTAAGGCATAAATGGAAAACTTCTTAAATAAAAGGCATAAATGGAAGAAAAAAAACCAAACAAGAATTACAATTAAAATCTGACAAACAATATTTTTTTATGACCACTAAAGTTTTTTTATAACATTGTATATTTTTATTAGTGATAACTTTTTTTTGATAATATTATTATTAATGACAACTAATGACAGTTTTTTGACATTTAAAAAAAAATGAGGGTTAATATTAATAATATGTTTTATTAGGGAAAAAAATAAATGGTTGAAAAATCAAAATTAATAAATTAAAGTCCATAAAAAGCTAAACAAAAATATTGAATACCCCCAACCAAATACCAATGCTGTTGAATAGAGGAATCGGTGTCATTCTTCTCTACGTTCATGAACCGGTCCATATCATGTACAAATATGGTGAACCTCCTTATAAGGCAAGGTAATTCAACAACCTCCTCAACGGCCCAATTTCATAAAAAAGGTAAAAAATAAAAATATTGAAGACATAAAAAGAAATACAAGAGTGGTTTTGGTTTTTGTGAAAGTGGTATTTGCTGAGGTGGTTGGACTAAGAAAGTGAGTGTGTTGCATTAAAAAATCCGGTTTTAAGGAAGTATACATTGCATTCTAAAATCTTGCAGTGTAACATTGTACTTATTCTGTAGACGACACCTAAGATTTTTTTCTATTTTCAACATATAAAAACCACTTTGTTAGTTTCACGACAATATTTTCAATTTACATGACATATTCATACATTTTCTCGATACAGAAACTAAATTAAGTGTTCTTCCTTTTTTGCTCCTTAAGGAGTTTTTTTTGGCATCAATGCTCTTGACCCTTTTCTCTGTTATATATCTCTCCTTTTTGTTCATTATTCTTGTATCTTCTCTTTGTGATATTCACCTTATACTTGGAGCAGTAGAATTCTGTTTCTTGTGCTCATGCCTGGCCGTGTCAATCAGAGTGGTAACTTTACTTCATCTCTTTTCTTTCTATATCAATTGTCTTTAATGGTTCACTTTTGCTATGTGTTTCTTGTGATTAGATTAATTAATCGCTCTCTTTTTTTCTGCATGTATTGTTGTTTGATTCTTCAATTCTTGAGCTTTCAAGTTTGTAGTTTTAATTCATCATAGAATTATAACTAAACATGATAATACAGAGTGTTTTTTTTTCCTTTCTTTCGATGGATGTTATATATCATGTGGCATGTTTTGAAAATACACCCTTATCTTATAGCTTGTTGTTGCAATAAGGATCCTTAGTAAGAATAGCAAAGAAAATATTGGATCTAGTACTAGTTGTGATTTCTTTAAGAACAAAGAAGTTAATTTTTTTTTTGTTTGGTGGAATGGAATGAAATAAACATGCATGTGCTAGATTTCAAGTGATAGATATTATGTTGTGTGTGATCTACAAGATAGATAGTGAGTTTTGTTTCTAGGGTATCTTATTGTAATAATAAGTTGTAATCGGAACAATCATGTGTGTGGAATGTAACTGATTTAGATTGTCTGAATGACTTTTTCAGGTAATGACGAACTGCATCCTGGGGGTAGGGTGTACACTATCAGTTCCAATGTTGATGTCCACTGCTCTCCTACGAAGCGAACTCGAATCAGTGCCCCATTTACCTTTGGAGCTCTTCAGCGAGCTCTTGAGCACGGGCAAGATCTTAAGCCTACTATTGAGATCCTTCCGGACGAATGTCTCTTTGAGATATTCAGACGGCTTCCAAGTGGCAAAGAGAGAAGCTCAGGTGCCTGTGTATCAAGAAGGTGGCTTATGCTTATGAGCAGTATTTGCAAAGATGACATTGAATCTGGTGTAGAGACAAAATCTTCAGATGAGAGTGATGAAGATGCAGAAGGTGATGGCTACCTTACAAGGCGTTTGGAAGGGAGGAAAGCCACTGATGTAAGGCTTGCTGCTATTGCTGTTGGGACCGGTTGCCGTGGTGGACTTGGAAAGCTATCTATCAGAGGAAACAACTCGACTCGAGGTGTTACAGACCGCGGTCTCTCAGCAGTTGCTCATGGCTGCCCTTCTCTCAGATCACTTTCGCTGTGGAACGTGTCTTCCATTGGTGATAAGGGTCTGTGTGAGATTGCAAAAGGATGTCATATGTTGGAGACGCTCGACTTAAGCCATTCTTCGTCGATCACCAACAAGGGTTTGATTGCAATAGCTGAAGGTTGCCCTAACTTGACAACCTTAAACATTGAATCATGCTCTATGATTGGAAATGAGGGTCTGCAAGCTGTTGCAAAGTTATGTCCCAAGTTACATTCAATCTGTATTAAGGATTGTCCTCTTGTTGGAGATCATGGTGTGTCTAGTTTGCTATCATTGGCTTCCAACTTGTCAAGGGTAAAGCTTCAGATTTTGAATATTACTGACTTTTCTCTGGCTGTTATTGGCCATTATGGAAAAGCGATAACGAATCTGGCTCTAAGTGGTCTTCAAAATGTAAGCGAAAGAGGGTTTTGCGTCATGGGAGTTGCTCAAGGTCTACAGAAACTGATGTCACTTACTATTACTTCCTGCCAAGGGGTAACCGATGCAAGCATCGAAGCCATGGGTAAAGGTCTCCCAAACCTGAAGCAGATGTGCCTTCGCAGGT
Source organism: Medicago arabica (assembly GCA_946800305.1). Classification (NCBI taxonomy): domain Eukaryota; kingdom Viridiplantae; phylum Streptophyta; class Magnoliopsida; order Fabales; family Fabaceae; genus Medicago; species Medicago arabica. The sequence continues at coordinate 52,875,623 of OX326968.1, forward strand.
GTAGCTTTGTATCCGACTTTGGATTGGTAGAATTTTCCAAATCCACAAGATCTCTCCAGAGCTTGCAGTTGGAAGAGTGTAACAGATTCACCCAAAGTGGGATTTTCGATGCCCTTTCAAACATCAAAACTAAGTTGAAATCATTTACACTTGTGAAGTGTATGGGAATTAAAGACATTGATGTGGAAGTGTCTTTGCTTTCACCTTGCAAGTCTCTCCGATCTTTAACCATTCAAAACTGCCCTGGTTTTGGCAGTGCTAGCTTGGCTGTGGTTGGGAAATTGTGTCCCCAACTTCAGCATGTTGATCTGACTGGACTTTGCGGCATAACTGACGCTGGCCTTCTCCCTCTTTTAGAGAATTGTGAGGCTGGACTTGTCAAGGTGAACCTTGCAGGTTGCTGGAACTTGACAAATTTCATAGTTTCCGAGTTGGCCAGGCTACACGGTGGAACTCTTGAAATACTAAATCTTGATGGATGCCAGAATATTACTGATGCAAGTTTGGTAGCAGTTGCAGACGACTGCCTCCTGCTGAATGATCTAGACATCTCAAAGTGTGCAATCACCGATGCAGGCATAGCCGCTCTCTCTCGTGCTGATCATCTTAGTTTGCGAGTGCTCTCGATGTCTGACTGTTCAGGTATATCAAACATGTGTGTGCCTTTCCTGGTGAAATTAGGCCAGGCATTGTCGGGATTGAATATTAAAAATTGCAATACAATTGACAGTAACGCAATTGAGTTTCTCATGGAGAATTTATGGAGATGTGATATTCTGGCCTAATCGTGATGGAACTGCTGAATAAGGAAATGATAATGGATTACTTTTATCAAGTTATTAATAATGAAGCAGCAGATGGTTAACATTCAGCATACTTTTTTTTGGCTGATATGACTATCAAGTGTGGATTTGCGGCGTGGTTTGTTTACTCGGTTGTTTTCCAAAGAGTTTTGGTCTGTTCTCTTACTAGCCCTTTTTTGCAAGCATTTTTAATACATAAATGCTTGTTTATTACAACCCCTTTTGGCTATAGTTCCATGAGAATACAGTTACTGAGTCTTGGTTGATGGTATCCACTCTAGATCGCACATTGCCTGGGTTTTACTTTGTATCACTGGAATGTTATATTCTGTTTGTTGTAGGTTTATTTTCATGTATTTTTTCATTTTTTTTTTCAATTGTAACAACAATCAAGCGTGTTAAAACGCTTAAGTTCTGAATAAAGAGTTGGCTTATTTTCATTATGTTTCTCTGTTATTTTGTAATTCAATTTTAACAAGGCTTGGTAATGTCATGCTCGAGGGCTTTTGTTTGGCCTGCCACAACAACCTATCTTTTGGGTTGTTTTCTTTTCAATCCAAGTCTTTGTTCTTGTAGGTTTCTCTTGCTTATGAACTGTACTATTTTGTTCTGTAATCATGTTATTGGTGCGAAGTATCCACCGACTTTGGTCAATGGTTAATCTCCCCTCTCAACCATGGCTAACTACCTTAAGTAGAATATCCCCTCTCAACCATATTTTTTCGATCTTATGATTGGTACTCTGCAGACTACTTCGGCTATTCTATGATGATGGACCTTGAATGGTTTTCAATTAGCCATATTTCGCAGTAGTTCCTTTCGTAAAATTATATTTCTTTCAAGGTAAAAAATAAAAAAATTTGTTGAATGAATCACCATTTTAGCTCTTGAAATTTTTGGGGTATATAATTTGGTCTTCTACTCCTTGAAATGAAAAGCTGTCAATCAATTCAATCTATGTGTTATCTAATAGGTGTATCTAGCTGATTGTTTTGATAAATCAGTAGTATTTTGAGGATGTCATGGTTTCATATATTGAATGCATCTACATCACATGTTGAACAGTTTTTGTTTTTAATCAATATATACAAGTTAACTTCGCTTGCTTAATTTGTTTTGTAGGCTATAAAGCCCCAATTTTATGGTATGATGATGATTACCAATTCTCACGTTTTCAATATGAAATGTTGATACTAAACGCTCCCTCTGGTCTTAAATATGAACATAAGTCAAAAATGTATTTGGCCAAATTTAAACCGAATATAGGTTGACTTTTGCTTATATTTAAAACAAGACGGAGTAATTATTTACCGTACTTAGAGAAGTGGAAGTGTAACATATGTTGTGATATAACAATTTGAATTTTTGGTATGCCTGCCTTTTTCCGTTTACAGAAGAATTGGCTGTTTTATTCCCTTGGTTTACATTTTGTTGATCTGTTTGTGAAGGATGTTTGCAGACAAGGTTGCGGCAACTGGGTATTATGTGGTGGTTCCTGACTTCTTCAACGGCGATCCCTATGATCCTGAGAATGTTGACAGACCTATACTTGTTTGGAGTAAAGACCACCAACCAGTTAGTACTTTTATAATGATAGTTCTTGCTTCAATTTTTTATATGGAACTTCGATAACTCTGATCTTAGATTATGATTAAGAGTTATTGTGCCTTCCGCTCGGTTTGGATTTGTTGATTGAATATCATGGATTGTTTCAATTCCAATGTACAAAAATTGTGTCTTGTCCGTAAATATTAATACATAATTTTCTGGTACTTGCGTGTATTATATTTATAGGAGAAAGGTTTTGAAATTTCACAACCTATAATTGAAGCCTTAAAAAGTAAAGGTGTTCTACTATTGGAGCTGCTGGATTTTGTTGGGGTGGTGAGTGCCTTTCACTTGTTTGGTTTTCTTACCCTCCTATGTTTAAATACAACTAACTTATATTATAAACTCAAAGAAAGTATTATGTTTTAATCTTTCTATCAGCTAAGACTGTGTGTGAACTTGGAAAATCAAAACTCATTCAAGCTGCTGTGTTAGCACATCCATCATCTATCACAGTAGTCTGGTTCTAAACATTTAGTTGAACTTCTATTGTTCTCTATTTGCGAGATACATACATTAGAAATGCCTGTACTTTTGTATTTTGATGACTAATGTCATTGATTGATTCTCTAATAGAAAACTAAATTGATTGACTGACTCAACATTAATTGACGGTCTTCAATGTCTAATGCTACTAGATTGATTTAGAAGACCAAATTGTTTGTTCTAATCTTTCAAGTATTTTGATGAATGACTCTAAATTTGTTTCCAAAAGTTATGTAATACTAGGAATTAAAGTTGTATCATATAATGCATGCTCAGTTGGTGCAAACTATTTGTCATGTCTATTTCTTCAACATCTCCTGGTGTTGAATTAAATTGTCCTTGTTACAATCCAGTGCTGGACCATGAGTAAGTTTTATGTAGATGTTTGAGTTTGATCTCATGTTTTCCACCTTTCTATCTCTTGGAGTGTGTGTGGCCACTAGACCACTTAATTGCACTTTTAACCCCTTAGTTTCTCAATTGTGTGTTTTTGAACCTCCTAGCCCCCACACGGATTTTGACTAAATTACTAACTTGACATTTTTATTAACGAAAATTGATAATGCTAATAAAAAAGAAGGTAGGTTAGAGGGTTAAAATCGCTCAATTGAAACTAAGTGGTTCAAAATTGCACAGTTGAGAAATCAAAAGGCCAAAACGACACAATTAAAACCAAGCGGGTTCAAAATCGCATAATTGAAAAACTAGGGTCAAAAGTGTCAGTAGGCCTAAAAATATCATGGTGTTAAAGTGAGGTGAATGAACTCACCTTCACTCATGAATGATAATGGTACTGTGAGAACATGAGCATTGACTTTCCCTACTCCACGTCATAGCCACTCTTCAATGATGAGAAATGCATCATCATTCATCACAGCCCCATTTATGTTCTTGGTGACCATGGTCATAGATGCTCATGTTAGTGTTGGAACTTGGGGTAGTTGCCCATACTCCACAAAGGAAAATTTGTTTCATTGTTTACAAAAATAAAAGGACAAAGGTACACAAGTACTAATGTAAACCGTAAAGTATATAGAAATACTCAACCATATATTGCACAACAGTTTTTGCTTTGATTCTTTGTGAGAAAATCTGTCTGTTGAAAAAAAGGATATTTATTGTACTGTATAATGTTCATAATATATTTTCCTTCAGTGACCATTTTGTCCTGCTTAAGCAAGCAAAATGTGGGACCTGATGTTCTCACATCAGACTTTTCAGATCACAACAACCGTAATGGACTCTCTCTCTCTCTGCATTGTATTGAACTACCATTGCTTGTACCATATTCAGGGCTACCCTATTCAATTAGCTTTGCAGAGATGTGACTCTAAAGCATATTCCTTATTCCTTGTTCGATTTCTATGTGTTTTCTATTCAATCATGTTAAAATGTTTGTAGTGATAACATTTAGATTATGTAGTTCGAACATTTCAAAATCTCAATTCGGATTATAAAATTTGAACTGTCTTCACAAGAAAATAAATTTTATGAAATTGTTTGCAATGTCTCATATATTGGTACTCCTATTTTTCTTCACTGATTATACATATGAGATTACACCTTCAATTGTGGATTGTATTGATGTAACCTAAGATGTTGCACCTTCAATTGTTTATATTTCCGAAAATGTTAAAGTTGAGGTTCCACTACTAACCGAGAATCCTTCTAGCAATGTCAAAGTTGAGGTTGCACCTCAAGCTGCGCCTTGTATTGATTGTGCATACAGCTCACAAAAAGAAAATTTACTTCACGGGATGAATTGTTGACATGAGTTCCACGTTAAATAGAAAAGCTTGGATTCACTTGTTATTTTAAAAATTAGATAATGGAAAAAGTGACAAAAAAAAATAAAAAATAAAAGATAAATACAAAAAAAAAAAAAGATGATTGTTAATCTATTTAAATTAATATGATTCTGGAATCGTATTATTACGATTCATGAATCAGAAATAATATACTCTTTTTTGTTTTTTTGACACATAATAATCTACTTAAATACATAATTATTTTAATCATTTTTGTATAAGATAAACAAACCTTTATATTATATACATATTCATGTTTCATGAATCATAAATAATATACTCTTTTTTGTTTTTTTGACACATAATAATCTACTTAAATACATAATTATTTTAATCATTTTTGTATAAGATAAACAAACCTTTATATTATATACATATTCATGTTTTATGATTAGTCTCAAGTGAATTTATTTTTAACCATTTATCTATCTCTCTCATCTAAAATATACCAAAGACACAAAAACTCGAAGTCAACCAAATATTTTCCATAAAACATAGCAATATTCTTTGGTCACCGTTTATCGTTAGGCAGAATGGCAACCATTGTGTATTCTTTATCATGGTTGTGCGTCTTATATGAATTAAATATCATGAAGTTTTTTTCACAGAGGAAATATCATCAAAGTGATCAAACTTGTATGTTTATTTAATTTCAAATTTAATAAATTTTTTCAATTACCCATAATATAGACTCTAAAATTTACGATTATTTAATTATGAGAAAATATTTTTTTGAAAGATTAATTATGAGTTCATTGAAAATTTATTGCTATGAGACATTTTTGGATCATCCAAAAGTTGATCAATTGTTATAACAAGTGAGGTTAAATATGTTTTTATTCTCTTTAAATTTTTCCATCAACTTTTTGATTTCAAAAAAAAATTCATCATCACTTTTAGTCCCTACTTTTATGTCAACTCATCCATAACCTTCATATTATTGAAAGAAATTTTTCAGGAATGTTTAGGATATTATAAGAATCTCTAAAGTGTGAATCTTATTAAGTATGAATCTTTATATGTTTTTGGCGCTTAAAAATTCATATTTAGTTTATATTTTCTTAAAAACTTCTAATTTTTTTTTTTGAAAAAATTCTTATAATATTCCAATAATTTCTAAAAAATTTCATTTAAAAATATGAAGGCTACACATGAATTGATTTAAAATTAAGGATAAAAAGTGATAATTGAAAATTTTAGAAAAATTAAAAATAAATAAACTAGGGGGACTACAACGAAAAATTGAAATATTTTAGAAAAAAATATGTAAGCATACCCTAATAAATGAACACGAATGTCGGTAATGTCTATGCATTATTAGTTTCATTTATATATTTAAAGATAATGAATATTTCTAATTGATGCATATGTCATGCCAAATAAATGTTAAATTAAAAACATCATTATGGTTATGGTTGTGTCCAAGCGAATCTCTCAAAGGAGAGCAATAATATATATAGAATGATTATTCTTTTCATCTGAATCTAAATCGTATGTTTTTATAACACATCATCTTATGTTAGAGTCGTTATGTTGTGTTATAAAATTAGGGTCCTAACTTTTGATATATAGGGATCAATTTTGAACCTTATAATTTCTGATCCACTAGAAAAAGTGTCAAAATGATGACTCGAAAGATACAATCTAATCCTATTGAAACCTAACTTCTGATCATTCTACACATGAACAATTTGAGAGGCTCTCAGGGCGATTTAAGAATTTTTTTTACAAATAACTCAAAAATTAAGGGCTTTAGTTGGGGCTCAAAAGTCAAAAGATTGGGCTTTTGAGAGAAAAAAATACGTTAATTGCGCAGAGTTACTGTTTTTGTACAAAACTCATCAGTCCATAATTCAACCATCATTTTCTTTCCTTCCACCTTCAAAAACCCAAAAAATGCGATTTTTTGGGTCAAAATCCTCATCCTAAATCATTGCAAATTGTCAGGAAGCAAGTTTCTACGCTCATTAAGCACCAAATATCAGGTATTGATCATCAAAACTCATCTCATTTTGCTGGTTTTTGTGCTTGGTTCGTCTGTTTTCGTAGGCAGTAGGGCAAGGTGCGCAAGTTGACTTGCGCAGGTATAAAAGCCTGCGTGACTTAAGTCACGCAGGTGTTAATGTGTTGCGTGATTTAAGTCACGCCGGTGTACAGTCCTGTTTTTTGAATTTTTTGCGCCACTTTTGTTCTTGGTTAGCTTGTTTCACAAGTAATTTATTTATTCTCACTTTGTAATTTTTTTTATTCAATAGATATATAGGGAGATGGTTGACAATGTCGTGGGTGATGACGTCGAACCGAAATCGCCCAAAAATGAAGCTTCCGGTGATGTCAAACCAACCGTTAATGTGAAACCGTTTAAAGTCAAAATTCCATTTCAAGCTTGTATTGGTAAAATTGATGAACCTAATCTGGTACCTATCGGTGTTCTTTGCGAAGGTCACTACACCACCTCATTTTTTACAACAAATGCAAGATGAAGAGAGCGAGAAGAATTACTTGCTTAGGTTCGTCGACAAGGGGTAAGGGTCAGATTTAGTGTTTGTATAGATAAATCCGTTTTAAAAAGGTCGTACTTGACGATGCAATGTGAAAGGAGTGGGATATACAAGCCACCTAAGACGAGGAAGAAACTGAACCTTGAAGGCATCGGTTCAAGGAAATGTAATTGTCCGTTTAGGTTGAAAGGTTTCTTTGATAAAGATACAAATGATTGGTGGCTTGCAATGCTTTGTGGAATGCACAACCATGACTTGGATGAAAAGTTAAAGGGGCACCTTATCGTGGGTAGACTTAGTGCGGAAGAAAAGAAAAAAGTTATCAACATGACAAAGAGCTTGACGATGCCTCGGAATATTCTCTCTAATTTGAAGCAAAATAACAAAGAAAGTGAGATAACTATCTAGCAAGTGTACAATGTGCGAACAAGATGGCGAAAAGGGGAAAGAGGTAACATGACGGAGTTGCAATTCTTGATTTCGAAGTTGGTGGAGCATAAATATGTCTATTACACAAGATGCAATAGTGAGGAAACTACTCTTGAAGACATATTTTTTGCTCATTCAGAGTCAATTATTTATGATAATACTCCCACTCCAATTATTTGTGATAATACTCCCACTCCGTAAAAAAAGGAACAAGAATTTGAAGCGATGGAAGACATGGAAGTAGAGGAAAATTTAGGAATGTCACTAGACTTCTTAGATAGGTTAGAAGTTATGACACTATTAGGTCGATCAGTGTTCGTCCTATTTTTTTGTGGTATTACACCCCGACGTATTTTTGGGTGGCCTGTTATGTAATTTGGATATTCGTGGCCAATATGTAACTAATATTATATATTATATATTAAATGAAATGAATTATTTTTTTGGTGGCCGGTTATGTCACACCAATTATTGCTTGCATTACTTTGTCACTAATTATTCAACTATTTATTTTATCTCATTTCTCTCATATTTCATTTTCGTTATATTTTTTGAAGTGAAACATGTCTAAAGATGCACAAGATCCAGTTAAACTTCATGTCCATTATGTAGATGTGAAAATGAAGGTTAGGTTTTTTGTAAAGCCCACCGGCAAGTTGGAGGTCTTAAAGACAAAACTTAACAACTTCTTTATCCATATTGGTTCAAATCATAGAACATACGATGTAATTTTAAATGCGTCAGGCGTTGACTTGGGGAGGATAAGGAAGATGACTTTTCGAAAACAGTGTATTTTCCACAATGCGTCGAAGATGATAGCGACGTCGCTAACATGTTTAACGTAATGGTTGAAGATAACGCTTTACATCTTTATGCCCGATCCGTTAAAATGTTATATTTATTAACGTGTAATATTGTAATTTGTTCGAATTTGTGTTCGTATTATTGAATTTTAATGAATTTGTGTTTATGTAATTTAACGATGAATCTAGGTAATTTTAACCGTTTATGTGAGATTATGTGATTTTTAAAATTTATGGACAAATTGGTGTAATTTGGATCGTTTACGTGTCATTAAGTGTGTTTAAGTGATTACGGGTCATTACCCGCGAATTTGTGAAATTTGGACCGTTTGGATCGTTACGTGTGATAATGCGATTGTGAGAAAAACAATGTTTTTGTGTAATTTTTATCGATTATGTTGTAGTATCCGATAATCTTGTTAAATTGACGTCATTCGATTCAATTATAAACGTGTAAAAATTGCGGGTCATTAATGACACACTATGCATTGAATGCATATCAGTACAACATTTAATGTTGTATTGATATATCAGTAGAGCGTGAGTTAACTCGCGCGCATATGTTAACACTATGCGTGAGTTAACTCACGTAGTGTTTTACATGTTTTACACTTGCGTGACTTAAGTCACGCAACGTTAGTTAACTAACGCATAGTCTTACACTTGCGTTAGTTATCTAGCGAATATGTATTTTGGTTGCAGAAACCTAATTGCTGTTCCTACTCCTATTGAAATTGTTAAAAAACTTACTGATGGCATTTAACGGTAAATGTGTGATTTTCTGGTGATTTATAACAAAGGCTGAAGTGGAAATAGCAAGCTTCAAAAGATTTTATTTCAGACAGAAAAACTCGAAGAAGCAACAATGGAGTAACGGTTTTCACCATTCTTGTTATTATAGCGCTTCTTTTCTATTTCACCGATGTAATTGATCATAATGAGTCGTCAAAGTAGTTTTGCGAAGCTTCAAAGCTTGTTCATCTCTGTTTCACGACCTTTAATTAAAATTCTCTCAATTTTCGTTTTCATTTTCATGATGTGAAACATATTGTTTTAAATATAAGCCATTATTTTCACTTGATTAGAATGTTAACGTGTTTGTGAAATTTTTGATATATAGGTTTCTAAATGTAGAACAGAAGTTGAAGATTCAGAGCTTGAAGAATTCATCAATTGCGGAATGGTTAGTGTTGTTTATTTTTTCGGTTTTTGGATCTGATAGCTGAAATCAGAACGTACACGTGGTGCATAAAGCTGTAAACAACCATTGGATTAGAATTTAGAATTATCTGAGTGAGATACTAGCTGAGAATGGAAGGATCAACATTTATTCTAGAGTAGTATAATTTATTCTGTTCATAATATCTTTTCCTTGAGTGACCATATTAGCAAAATGCAGGACTTGATGTTGTCACAGTGGATTTTTCAGATCACAACAACACCAATGGACTCTCTGCAATCTGCATTGTATTGAACTATTGCTATTTCTTGAACTCCTATTCAATTAGCTTTGCCTTTTGACATTTGGCTCAACACTAACATCTCACTAGTTCTTTTTACATTACAAAATAATAATAGAAATCTAATACAAGATTGTGTTACTCGTGATTAAGACTATATTTTGGAAAGAATGTTAATTAGTATTTGTTCAATGAAAATATTTCACATTCTTCATATCTTATATTGTGCAATAAAAGATTTTGTATTGCCATTATAATGGTAGATTTGATAGTGGTGGTTATATTGAATACCAATGTACAAATAGATGAATCGATGGTTCCATGTTCATGTACCGGTCAATATAAAGTACAAATATGGTTAACCACCTTGTAAGGCAAGGTTCTTCAACCTCCTCAACGGGCTAATTTCATAAAAAGGAAAAAAAATAAAAAGATTTTAAGAATAAAAATTAATTAAATATTAAAGACCAAAAACTATTGAAGACAGAAAAAGAAAATATAGAGTGGTTTTGGTTTTTATGAAAGTGGTATTGCTGAGTTGGTTGGTATGGTTGGACTAAGAAAAGATTCATTGCATTCTAAAATCCTGCAGTGTAGCATTGCACCTATTCTGCATTTTTTTCCTTTCCATGAACGACACCTAATATTTTTTTTTCCAATTTCCAACATATAAAACCACTTTTTTTGTTTCACGACAACATTTTCAATTTACATTTACATTACGTAAACATACATTCCGCGAATACAGAAACTAATTTAAAGATTCTTCCTTTTTTGCAGCTTTTGCTCCGTAAGAGAGTTTTTGAATACTAACGCTCTTGACCCTTTTCTCTGTTATATACCTCTTTGTATTGTGCATTTCTTCCTGTGCTTTTCCCTTTGTGATTTTCAGCTTTTACTTGGAGTAGAATACTGTTTCTTGTGCTCATGCTTGGTCGTGCCAATCAGAGTAGTAAGATTACTTCATCCCTTTTTCATTTGCCTTTAATGTTTCACTCTTGCTTTGTGTTTCTTGTGATTAACTGCTCTTTTTTTTCCTGCATGTATTATTGTTTGATTCTTCAAGTCTTGAGTTTTCAAGTTTGTGGTTTTGATTGATCATAGGATTATAACTAAACATAACACAAAGAGTGTTTTTTTTCTCTCTTTCTATGGATCTTATATATCCTGTTGCATGCTTAGAAGAAAACAGTTTATATTATAGCTTGTTGCAATAAGAATCCACAATAAGAATAACAAAGAAATGACTGGATCTAGTACTAATTGTGATTTCTTTATGAACAGAGAAGTTACTTTTTTTTTTTTTTTTTGTAAAAAAGAACACTTTTCATTTTCTTTGGTGGAATGAAATGAACATGCATGATACTTGTGCTAGATTGCAAGTGATAGGTGTCGTGTTGTGTGTGGTATATGAGATATATATTTTTCTTTAAAACTCGGTATCCAGCCCAAGGATCGACTGATCAGGGGAGCGATCCCACCATTCACTAGCAAGAGCCCAATTAAAGTATGGACATGAAATGAACATGTATGATGCATGTGCTAGACTGCAAGTAATAGGTGTTTTGTGTGATATATGATAGAGTGAATTTTGTTTAAGAAGTATCTTATTATAATGATAATAATAATTTGGAAAAATCATGTGTGGATGTAGCTGATTTAGATTTTGTGACTGGATTTTCAGGTGGTGGTGAACTGTATCCTGGGGATTCTATGGATACTGGGGGTAGGGTGTACACTATTAGTGATGTGCGCCGCTCTCGTACGAAACGACCTCGAATCAGTGTCCCATTTAGCTTTGGACCTCTTGAGCATGAGCAAGATTGTAAGCCTAGCATCGAGATCCTTCCGGATGAATGTCTCTTTGAGATATTCAGACGGCTTCCAAGTGGCAAAGAGAGAAGCTCAGGTGCTTGTGTATCAAAAAGGTGGCTTATGCTTATCAGCAGTATTTGCAAAGATGGCACTGAATCTGGTGTAAAAACAATCTCTTCAGATGAGAGTGATAAAGATGCTGAAGGTTATGGCTACCTTACTAGGCGTTTGCAAGGGAGAAAAGCCACTGATGTAAGGCTTGCTGCTATTGCTGTTGGGACTGGTTGCCGTGGTGGACTTGGAAAGCTGTCTATCAGAGGAAACAACCAGGTTCGAGGTGTCACAGACCGTGGTCTCTCAGCAGTTGCTCATGGTTGCCCTTCTCTCAGATCACTTTCATTGTGGAATGTGTCTTCCATTGGTGATAAGGGTCTGTGTGAGATTGCAAAAGGATGTCATATGTTGGAGATGCTCGACTTAAGCCATTCTTCGTCGATCACCAACAAGGGTTTGATTGCAATAGCTGAAGGTTGCCCTAACTTGACAACCTTAAACATTGAATCATGTTCTATGATTGGAAATGAGGGTTTACAAGCTGTTGCAAAGTTATGTCCTAAGTTACATTCAATATCTATCATGGATTGTCCTCTTGTTGGAGATCCTGGCGTGTGTAGTTTGTTATCATCGGCTTCTGACTTGTCAAGGGTAAAGCTTCAGATTTTGAATATTACCGATATTTCTCTGGCTGTTATTGGCTATTGTGGAAAGGCGATAACGAATCTGGCTCTAAGTGGTCTTCGAAATGTAAACGAAAGAGGGTTTTGGGTCATGGGGGTTGCTGAAGGTCTACAGAAACTGGTGTCACTTACTATTACTTCCTGCCATGGGGTAACCGATACGAGCATCAAAGCCATGGGTAGAGGTTTCCCAAACTTGAAGCAGATGTACCTTCGTAAGTGTTGCTTTTTATCCGACAAAGGATTGGTAGCATTTGCCAGATCTGCAATATCTCTCGAGAACGTGCAGTTGGAAGAATGTAACAGATTCACCCAGTGTGGGATTTTGTATGCCCTTTCAATCATCAAAACGAAGTTGAAATCACTTACACTTGTGAAGTGTATGGGAATTCAAGACATTGCAGTGGAAGTATCTATGGTTTCACCTTGCAGATATCTTCGATCTGTAACCATTCGAAACTGCCCTGGTTTCAGCAGTGCTAGCGTGGCTGTGATCGGGAAATTGTGTCCCCAACTTCAGCATGTTGATCTGACTGGATTTTTCGGCATAACAGACGCTGGCCTTCTCCCTCTTTTGCAGAATTGTAAGGCTGGACTTGTCAAGGTGAACCTTACAGGTTGCCTGAACTTGACAGATTATATAGTTTCCGAGTTGGCCAGGCTGCATGGAGGAACTCTCAAAATACTAAATCTCCATGGATGCCAAAATATTACAGATGCAACTTTGGTTGCAGTTGCAAACTACTGCCTCCCGCTGAATGATCTAGATGTCTCAAAGTGTGCAATCACCGATGCAGGCATAGCCGTTCTCTCTCGTGCTGATCATCTTCGTTTGCGAGTGCTCTCTATGTCTGACTGTTCTGGTATATCGAACAAGTGTGTGCCTTTCCTGATGAAATTAGGCAAGGCGTTGTTGGGATTGAATATTAAAAACTGTAATGCAATTGGCAGCAACGCAATTGAATTTCTAGTGGAGAATTTATGGAGATGCCATATTCTGGCTTAATCGCGATAGAACTGCTGAATAAGGAAATGATAATGGAATACTTTTATCAAGTTATTAATAATGAAGCAGCAGGCAGTAACATTCAGCATACTTTGGCTGATACGACTATCAAGTGTGAATTTGCGGCGCGGTTTGTGGACTCTGTTGTTTTCCAAAGAGCTTTGGTTTGTTCCTTCACTAGCCCTTTTTTCGCAAGCATTTTTAATACACAAATGCTTGTTTATTACAACTCCTTTTGGCTATAGTTTGATGAGAATACAGTGAGTCTTGGTTCATGGCATCCACTCTAGCTCGCACATTGCTTGGGTTTTACTTTGTATCACTGGAATGTTATATTCTGTTTGTTTTAGGTTTATTTTCATGTATTTTTCATTTTATTTATTAATTGTAATAACAATCAAGTGTTTTTTTTTGGTAGTACAAGTGTTTTAAAACGCCTATATTCTGAATAAAGGGTTATCTTATTTTGCTTGTATTTTCTGTGTTGTTTTGTTGTTAAATTTTAATAAGGCTTGGTAACCTCATGTTTAAGGGCTTTGGTGGCGGCAAGTACTTTCTTTTGGCATGCCAGAACAACCTATGTTCTGGGTTGTTTTCTTTTATATCAAGTCATTGTAGTTTTAGGTTTCTCTTGCTTATGTTCTTGCTTATGAATTGTACTACTTTTTTGGTAATCATGTTATTGGTGCAAAATGTAAACTGATTTTTGTCGATGATTAATTTCCATCGGAGAATGTCATTGAGTGGTTATTATATGATGATGATGATGATGATAATGATGATGATGATGATGATGATAATGATAATAACGATGATGATGATGATAATAATAATAATAATAATAATAATAATAATAATAATAATAATAATAATAATAATAATAATAATAATACTCGCTCTGTTTTCTCTTGTCATATTTCGAAGTAGTTCTTTCAAATACCATTTATATTTTTTTAAAGTAAAAAATACTCGCTCTGCTCCTAAATATAATATCATTTACAAAAAATGTTTGTTCTTAAATATAAGACCGTCTATAAATTTCTAGACGCAATCATTTTTATTTTTCCAACTATACCCTTTATTAATACTACTAATTGTATTGGAATAAAAAAAATCAACATTGAATGTTTATACATACATGACGCAATTTAGTAATAGTTACACACTTTTCAGACAAATTTATTATTCCAATAACTTTTAAATACCGTCGTTTTTGTAAAATGCTACTTCCTTCGGTCATATTTATAAGAAAAAGTTGACTTTTTAGATTTATTGTGTAATTAATGTATCTTGTCTAAAATATATACCCAATACATCATTATGCAATGAATCAAAAAAATCAAATGTTTCTTATAAAGTTATAAATGTGACCGGAGGAAGTACTGTATTAAGAGACGGATAAAGTACAAAAGTACTGAGTGAATCACTATTTTAGTCTTTGAAATTATTGGGTCGGTGGATGAATTAGTCCTTGGCATTAAAATTGTCAATCAATTCAATCTATCTCTTATCTAATAGGGTGGTAAATGTTCAATTGACATAATATTTAGTGAATGCTCAATTTATGAGTTTCTAGAAAATTTATTTGGTTTTTATTGATCTTTGAATTGTGTAATGAAATTGATTGACAACCCAAAATTTACTGATTGTTTCAATGTCAAATATTACTAATTGATTCAGTAGAATAAATTATCTGATACTATAACCTTTAAAGTATTTTGATGAATAACTCAATATTGTTTCCATAAGCTATGGGACGCAATGGATACCTCTCCCACTTTCATTGTCATTCTAGCAAAGGACACTCAATGAGTCGAGTTGCATGCAAAGAACAAAATCTCTGATACACAACTCAAGTAATATTCATACTTGTATCAAACCTCTAACAGACATGATAAAATGTAATGTGGACGCATCCTCTTTCATCAATAATTCTATCTTGAAGAATAGTATGTATTTTAGATACTTTCAACGAGGTTTTTTTTACTTGACAAATCAGATTATTTCCACTTCTTTGCCTCCATTCTAGAAGCCGTAACCATGAACTTACTAGAAGATTTCAAAGTGTCTATATCACACGGAATTTATGTTGTCTTGTCTGAAACAAATTGTAAATATTCATCTAATGCTCTTGCCAGCACAAATACTCTTCTAAATAAGTTTGGCGATCTAGTATCTCAATGTAGATGTATCTTACCTAGTAGAGCCAACTTTGTAATGTCATATTTTTGGAGACAGTTTAATAAGGTTGCTCATAGTATTGCTAGGGTCTTATCATCTCATCATAGCTTCATATTTCTTGAACTCCTATTCAGTTAGCTATGCCTTTTGCCATCTCGCAAGTTCTTTTTTCATTACAAATCAATGAAAATATTTCACATTCTTCATATCTTATAATGTGCATTAAAAGTTTTTAAATTGCCATTGTAATTGTAGATTTGATAGTAGTGGTTATAATGAATTGAATATGGTTAACCACCTTGTAAGGCAATGTTCTTCAACCTCAACGGCCAAATTTCATAAAAAGGAAAAAAATAAAAATTAATTAAATATTAAAGACCAAAAACTATTGAAGACAAGAGAGTGGTTTTGTGTTCCTGGTATTGGTTTTTGTGAAAGTGGTATTGCTGAGGTGGTTGGTTGGGTTGGACTAAGAAAGGATTCATTGCATTCTGAAATCCTGCAGTAGTGTAGCATTGCACCTATTCTGTGTTTTTTTTCTTTCCATGAATGACACATAAGATATTTGTTCCAATTTCCAACCACTTTCTTCTGTATCACGACAACATTTTCAATTTACCTTGTATAAAAATATATTCCCCCAATACAGAAACTGATTTAAAGCTTCTTCCTTTTTTGCGTTTTTTCCTCCTTAGGGAGTTTTTTACTACAAATGCTCTTCACCTTTTACTCTGTTATATACCTCTATGTGTTGTGTATTCTTCTTGTGCCTCCCCTTTGTGATTTTCAGCTTTTATTTGGAGTAGAATACTGTTTCTTGTCATCATGCCTGGTCATGTCAATCAGAGTAGTAAGTTTTCTTCATCCTTTTTTCATTCTATTTCATTTGCCTTTAATGTTTCCCTCTTGCTTTGTGTTTCTTGTGATTAATTGCTCTTTTTTTCCTGCATGTATTGTTGTTTGATTCTTCAATTCTTAAGTTTTCAAGTTTGTGGTTTTAATTGATCATAGGATTATAACTTTAACATAACACAGAGTGTTTTTTTCCTATCTTTCTATGGATGTTGTATATCTTGTGGCATGCTTAGAAAATACACTTTATCTTATAACTTGTTGCAATAAGGATCCTTAGTAAGAATAACAAAGAAAATATTGGATCTAGTACTAATTGTGATTTCTTTATGAACAAAGAAGTTACTTTGCAAAAAAGAACTTTTTTCATTTTCTTTGGTGGAATGAAATGAACATGCACGATGCTTGTGCTAGATTGCAAGTGATGGGTGTTGTGTTTTGTGTGATATGTGAGATTTTTTGTTTTTAAAAACTCGGTATCCAGCCCAAGAACCAACTAATCGGGGGAACAATCCCACCGTCCAGTAGCAGGGCCGCAATTAAAGTTGGAGCAAATCTCCGTATGGACATGAAATGAACATGTATGATGCATGTGCTAGACTGCAAGTAATAGGTTTTAAGTGTGATATGAGTTAGATAGTGAATTTTGTTTAAGGGGTATCTTATTATGATATGATAATAATAACTTGGAACAATCATGTGTGCATGTGGCTGATTTAGATATTGTGAATGGATTTTCCAGGTGATGTTGAACAGTATCCTGGCGGTTCTATGGATAGGGTGTACACTATTAGTGATGTGCACTTCTCTCCTACAAAGCAACCTCAAATCAGTGTCCCGTGTAGCTTTGGAGCTCTTGAGCATGAGAAAGATCTTAAGGCTAGTATCGAGGTCCTTCCGGATGAATGTCTCTTTGAGATATTCAGACGGCTTCCAAGTGGCAAAGAGAGAAGCTCAGGTGCCTGTGTATCAAAACGGTGGCTTATGCTTATGAGCAGTATTTGCAAAGATGACATCGAATCTGATGTAGAAACAATCTCTTCAGATGAGAGTGATGAGGATGCTGAAGGTGATGGCTACCTTACAAGGCGTTTGGAAGGGAGGAAAGCCACTGATGTAAGGCTTGCTGCTATTGCTGTTGGGACTGGTTGCCGTGGTGGACTTGGAAAGCTATCTATCAGAGGAAACAACTCGACTCGAGGTGTTACAGACCGCGGTCTCTCAGCAATTGCTCATGGTTGCCCTTCTCTCAGATCACTTTCACTGTGGAATGTGTCTTCCATTGGTGATAAGGGTCTTTGTGAGATTGCAAAAGGATGTCATATGTTGGAGACGCTGGACATAAGCCATTCTTCGTCGATCACCAACAAGGGTCTGATTGCAATAGCTGAAAGTTGCCCAAACATGACAACCTTAAACATTGAATCATGCTCTATGGTTGGAAATGAGGGTCTGCAAGCTGTTGCAAAGTTATGTCCCAAATTACATTCAATCTGTATCAAGGATTGTCCTCTTGTTGGAGATCACGGTGTGTCTCGCTTTCTATCATCGGCTTCCAACTTGTCAAGGGTAAAGCTTCATAATTTGAATATTACCGATATTTCTCTGGCTGTTATCGGCCATTATGGAAAAGTGATAACGAATCTGGCTCTAAGTGGTCTTCGAAATGTAAACGAAAGAGGATTTTGGGTCATGGGGTTTGGTGGGGGTCTACAGAACCTGGTGGCACTTACTATTACTTCCTGCGAAGGGGTAACCGATAAGAGCATCGAAGCCATGGGTAGAGGTTTCCCAAATCTGAAACAGATGTGCCTTCGTAGGTGTTGCATTGTATCCGACTCTGGATTAGTAGCATTTGCCAGATCTGCAATATCTCTCGAGACCTTGCAGTTGGAAGAGTGTAACAGATTCACCCAATGTGGGATTTTGGATGCCCTTTCTATCATCAAAATGAAGTTGAAATCACTTACACTTGTGAAGTGTTTGGGAATTCAAGACATTGATGTGGAAGTATCTACGCTTTCACCTTGCAGGTATCTTCGATCTGTAACCATTCGAAACTGCCCTGGTTTCGGCAGTGCTAGCTTGACTGTAATCGGGAAATTGTGTCCCCAACTTCAGCATGTTGATCTGACTGGACTTTGTGGCATAACAGACGCTGGCCTTCTCCCTCTCTTGGAGAATTGTGAAGCTGGACTTGTCAAGGTGAACCTTAAAGGTTGCTGCAACTTGACAGACAACATAGTTTCCGATTTGGCCAGGCTACATGGTGGAACTCTCGAAATACTAAATCTCGATGGATGCCAGAATATTACTGATGCAAGTTTGGTTGCAGTTGCAGATGACTGCCGCCTGCTGAATGATATAGACATCTCAAAGTGTGCAATTACCGATGCAGGCATAGCCATTCTCTCTGGTGCTGATCATCTTAGCTTGCGAATGCTCTCTATGTCTGACTGTTCTGGTATATCTAACAAGTGCGTGCCTTTCCTGATAAAATTAGGCCAGGCGTTGGCGGGATTGAATATTAAAAACTGCAATACAATTGGCAGCAACGCAATTGAGTTTCTCATGGAGAATTTATGGAGATGCGATATTCTGGTCTAATCGCGATAGAACTGCTGAATAAGGAAATGATAATTTATTACTTTTATCAAGTTATTAATAATGAAGTAGGAGGTGGTAAAATTCAGCATACTTATTTTGGCTGATATGACAATCAAGTGTGGATTTGCGGCGTGGTTTATGGACTCGGTTGTTTTCCAAAGAGCTTTGGTTTGTTCCTTCACTAGCCCTTTTTTCGCAAGCATTTTTATTACACAAATGCTTGTTTGTTACAACCCCTTTTGGCTATAGTTTCATGAGAATACAGTTGCCGAGTCTTGGTTGATTGTATCCACTCTAGATCGCACATTGATTGGGTTTTACTTTGTATCACTGGAATGTTATTCTTTGTGTTTTAGGTTTATTTCATGTATTTTTTCATTTTATTTTTTAATTGTACAAGAATCAAGCGTGTTAAAACACCTGAATTCTGAATAAAGGGTTAGCTTATTTTTCTTTATGTTTTCGCAGTGTTGTTTCGTTCTTACAGGTTTCTATTGTTTATGAGGTGTATTATGTTAGTCTATAACTATGTTATTAGTGCGAGGTATCTTATCAATGACCAATCTTTGTCGGGTAACCTGGCTAACCACCATCAGCAGAGTCTCCCCTCCCAACCACATTTTTTCTATCTTATGAAATGTACTCTGCAGACTACTTTGGTTATTCTATGATATGATTTGGGTATGCAGGGAAGGTAGTTGCTAGTACTATCTACCTACCTTATGACTTGGTAAAATAAAAATGGAAGCCATCTAATAGATATATATGATCAAGAGGTGGGAAAAACTCGTTTAGATTGTACATTGCAAATAGATATATTTCTGTGACTTAGTTGTACTCCTCTGGAAAGCATTATATAGTAGACTGCTGATGTGCCTGTGATGGTTGTCAATTTGTCATATTTCACAATAGTTCCTGTAACACCCCGAAAATCTCATCTTTAAAATTTCATTTAAATAATCAGAGTATAACACATAATCAGGATGTCACATTTCAAAACAACTTTAAACAAAATGAATAATAATTTATTCCTCATCTTTATTCGTAAAGTAGCAGCGGAAACATAATTCAAACTCTTAAAAAGATTAGTTCTTCGCACCAATGCCATAATTAATTCAAAAACGATACATAAAGGAATAGAAACAAAAGATAATCCCCATCCCGTTACGTATCAGAGCTCCTAAGACTCCACAAAGACCTCTCACATCGTCAATCCTACGCTTGGTCACCTGCACTTGCCCACGAGGCGGCAATTCCAACAGAAGGGGTGAGATTCACATCAATTATATTAACATATAACTCAAATATCTATGCTTAACAATAACAACAATATTCATCACATAGAACAGAAGCGTCTCAAACATCCACATATACAAATCATCTTAAAACATTCTTCACATAACAAATCATCTATTAACGTCTTAGACATAAGACTCGACAAATGCAACTCGACTATGCAACTCTAACACCTTAAATATCATGCATGTGGTACCAATATTTAAGCTTAAATAAGCTTCACCGTCGCTTTGAGCAAAATGCTCCACCGTCGCTTTGAGCATAAGCTCCACCGTCGCTTTGAGCATAAGCTCCACCGTCTCAAATTATGCAAATGCATGAACTCGACTATTTATACTTAAACAAGTTACATACAACATCTTAACATCATTTACGACTCTTGACTGACACATGCAATTATAACACATTTACATGGCAGCAGTTCAGCACATTTAACACATTCACAGCACATAATCATCGTCACAAATATCATTTAAACATCAATCATATAACTCACTTAATAAGCATATAATCATATATTAAGGTCAACAGTTAAGAATCATCTTACAGCATCATTACAGGTTATAATTTAGGTCTTAAACATCTCTAATACTATCTATAAGTCTACCCTCAAAGCCTCGCTCAAAACATAGTTCTAAAACTCAAGTTATAGTGGTCTGAGACCACATTACTCGCTATGGCGAGTGGTTCTGCTCGCCACGGCGAGCTGTCAAATTTGCATTCTGCCAGTTGCTCGCTACGGCGAGTGATGTTGCTCGCCTCGCGCGCACCAAAAGGTCGCTCGCCACGGCGAGTAAGGTTGCTCGCCTCGCGAGTGAAATCGTTCTGTTGCTCGCTATGGCGAGTAAGTCTGCTCGCCTCGCGAGTTAAGCTGTTCTGCTCGCCACGGCGAGTAGGTCTACTCGCCACGGCGAGCTGTTGCAGAACAGGCAGCGGGTTCGCTCAAAACCTCTCCAAAACTCGTCCAATCTCTCATACTAAGGCTCTAATCATTCAGAATTATGATCCTAGCGATTAACCTAGGTTCTGTAACATGTTTCTACATCAATTCACATCATTCTCTCATCAATTCATCACAAAATCTACCAAAACCCTAACTTAGAACTCTCTCAAAACTCTCTCTAATCCTTGGTTAAACATAAACAGATGAATTACAGTATAACATAACTGAAGCTAGGCTCACCCTTACCTGATAATATTGCAGAATTGCGGGTCTCTCCTCTCTGGCCACTTTTCTCCCCTTTTCTCCAAAAGTCTGTAACGTACTGACTGTTCCTCTCTAAACCTAGTTTCCTTTTATACCTCTTTCTAATCTCATTAATCCCCACAACTCTATCTAATTCGAAAACAGCCCCACAACTTTAGTATTTATTTTTATTTCCAACCTTATTCCATTAAATAATAAAATAACCTGCCTAATAAAACCACAACATAACACATAAATCACGTAAATCATGTAAATATATTCTCAACTCGAAAAATTAATTAAATAATCGAAACGGGCGTTACAACTCTCCCCAACTTAAAGAATTTTCGTCCTCGAAAATATTACCTCATTCATGTCTGAGTACCAGTCAAAGCGAAAACTTTCCCGGTAGTCTGAGCCTTCTTAGGCTTCTTGCATTGCGAACCAATGTGACCTTCCTCATTACAGTTAAAGCACACAACATCATCAAACTTGCAGTCTGGGGTAATATGCCCCTTCTGTCCGCATCGGTAACACCTCTTCACATCTCTCGTACAAGCATTACTCTTGTGGCCCTTTTCACCACAGCTATAGCAGATCATCCCTGCAGGAGCATCTTCCTTCTGAGGTCTCCTCTCATCATTCACCTTCTGCTTGCCCTTATCAGCCGGGGCGCTGTAAAGCTTATCACGATCTTGTTGGCGCTTACCCTTCCGCTCCTTCAGAACCTTATAATGAGCTTTGGTGTCCTCCTCATAAATTCTGCAGCTACTTACCAATTCGGAGAACTGACGAATCTTCTGATACCCAATTGCTCGCTTCACCTCAGCACGCAAGCCATTCTCGAACTTGATACACTTGGAGAATTCAGCAGTCTCAGCAGTGTAGTGCGGATAAAACTTAGCTAGCTCAACGAACTTAGCAGCATACTCCGTGACTGACATGTCGCCCTGCTTCAGCTCCAGAAACTCAATTTCCTTCTTTCCGCGGACATCCTCTGGAAAGTATCTATTCAGGAATTCCCTCCTGAACACAGCCCAAGTAACTTCACCCTCGTTCTCCAGATTCGGACGAACACTACCCCACCAGTCATCAGCTTCTTCGGCTAAACAATGCGTACCAAAACGAACCATTTGAGGTGCAGTGCACTCCATTACTCGGAAGATCCTTTCA
Source organism: Medicago arabica (assembly GCA_946800305.1). Classification (NCBI taxonomy): domain Eukaryota; kingdom Viridiplantae; phylum Streptophyta; class Magnoliopsida; order Fabales; family Fabaceae; genus Medicago; species Medicago arabica. The sequence continues at coordinate 52,898,374 of OX326968.1, forward strand.
ACCTCCTTGAGCCAAGTCTGAGCTCCATCAGGATCATACCTGCCCTTGAAAGTAGGTGGATGGTTCCTCAGAAACGTCCCCAACATTCGAACTCCATTGTTACCACCAGCGTTAAGTTGTTGTCCAACCGCTTGAGCCATTGCTTGCAAAGCAGCAGCAAGAGCAGCATCATTTCTCCCAGCCATCTTATTCCTCTACAAAGCAACCATAAGTTAGAATAATATAACTATACTACTCTAACTCTAAGACAACGTCACTCGACTCTCTAATTGGCCGGACGGACCGACCTGCTCTGATACCAATTGTAACACCCCGAAAATCCCAGCTTTAAAATTTCATTTAAATAATCAGAGTATAACACATAATCAGGATGTCACATTTCAAAACAACTTTAAACAAAATGAATAATAATTTATTCCTCATCTTTATTCGTAAAGTAGCAGCGGAAACATAATTCAAACTCTTAAAAAGATTAGTTCTTCGCACCAATGCCATAATTAATTCAAAAACGATACATAAAGGAATAGAAACAAAAGATAATCCCCATCCCGTTACGTATCAGAGCTCCTAAGACTCCACAAGGACCTCTCACATCGTCAATCCTACGCTTGGTCACCTGCACTTGCCCACGAGGCGGCAATTCCAACAGAAGGGGTGAGATTCACATCAATTATATTAACATATAACTCAAATATCTATGCTTAACAATAACAACAATATTCATCACATAGAACAGAAGCGTCTCAAACATCCACATATACAAATCATCTTAAAACATTCTTCACATAACAAATCATCTCTTAACGTCTTAGACATAAGACTCGACAAATGCAACTCGACTATGCAACTCTAACACCTTAAACATCATGCATGTGGTACCAATATTTAAGCTTAAATAAGCTTCACCGTCGCTTTGAGCAAAATGCTCCACCGTCGCTTTGAGCATAAGCTCCACCGTCGCTTTGAGCATAAGCTCCACCGTCTCAAATTATGCAAATGCATGAACTCGACTATTTATACTTAAACAAGTTACATACAACATCTTAACATCATTTACGACTCTTGACTGACACATGCAATTATAACACATTTACATGGCAGCAGTTCAGCACATTTAACACATTCACAGCACATAATCATCGTCACAAATATCATTTAAACATCAATCATATAACTCACTTAATAAGCATATAATCATAGATTAAGGTCAACAGTTAAGAATCATCTTACAGCATCATTACAGGTTATAATTTAGGTCTTAAACATCTCTAATACTATCCATAAGTCTACCCTCAAAGTCTCGCTCAAAACAGAGTTCTAAAACTCAAGTTATAGTGGTCTGAGACCACATTACTCGCTATGGCGAGTGGTTCTGCTCGCCACGGCGAGCTGTCAAATTTGCATTCTGCCAGTTGCTCGCTACGGCAAGTGATGTTGCTCGCCTCGCGCGCACCAAAGGGTCGCTCGCCACGGCGAGTAAGGTTGCTCGCCTCGCGAGTGAAATCGTTATGTTGCTCGCTATGGCGAGTAAGTCTGCTCGCTATGGCGAGTAAGTCTGCTCGACACGGCGAGCTGTCGCAGAACAGGCAGCGGGTTCGCTCAAAACCTCTCCAAAACTCGTCCAATCTCTCATACTAAGGCTCTAATCATTCAGAATTATGATCCTAGCGATTAACCTAGGTTCTGTAACATGTTTCTACATCAATTCACATCATTCTCTCATCAATTCATCACAAAATCTACCAAAACCCTAACTTAGAACTCTCTCAAAACTCTCTCTAATCCTTGGTTAAACATAAACAGATGAATTACAGTATAACATAACTGAAGCTAGGCTCACCCTTACCTGATAATATTGCAGAATCGCGGGTCTCTCCTCTCTGGCCACTTTTCTCCCTTTTTCTCCAAAAGTCTGTAACGTACTGACTGTTCCTCTCTAAACCTAGTTTCCTTTTATACCTCTTTCTAATCTCATTAATCCCCACAACTCTATCTAATTCGAAAACAGCCCCACAACTTTAGTATTTATTTTTATTTCCAACCTTATTCTATTAAATAATAAAATAACTCGTCTAATAAAACCACAACATAACACATAAATCACGTAAATCATGTAAATATATTCTCAACTCAAAAAATTAATTAAATAATCGAAACGGGCGTTATAGTTCCTTCCAATAATTTTTTTTTGACCAAAGTAAAAAATGCAAATTTTATTGAGTGAGTCACCATTTTGGCTGTTGAAATTTTTAGGGTGGACAATTTGGTCTTCTAAATTTAGTCGACGAATTAGTCGTTGAAATTAAAAATTGTCAATCAATTCAATCTGTGTTATCTAATATGGTGAGAAATGCTTAATTGACACAATGTTCAGTGAATGCTCATTGAAATCTGTGTCTAAAAATTTATTTGGACTTATGTTAATCTCTGCGGTATAGATACATTAGAATGTTTGAATGAACTGATAGATCATATATGTCATAGATTACTTTATCAGTTATGTATTTTGGTGATAGACTAAAAATTATTTGACGGTCTTCAATGTCAAATATTAAATTGATTTGGAACACTAAATTGCCTGATCTAAATATTCAAGTATTTTGATGATTAACTCTAAATTTGTTACCTAATGTTATATCTAATTGATTTAGAAAGCTATGTCATATAATGCATGGTGAGTAGGTGATGGCATAGAAGTATGGAAACAATTTGTCATGTCTATTTTCTTCAACATATCATGGTGTTGAAGTGTCTCATAGTTATAGTCTAATGCTTGGTTGTGAGGACGTTTGATGCCGATGTCTGAATTCGATATTAGGTTTTCACATTTCCTCCTTCCGGAGTGGGTGTGAGTGTGGCCACCAGACCACTCATCTATAAAACTTAAACTTTTATGCATATTAGACTTCCATCATCGGAATCCTAAAACCATTTGGCATTGATGAGGAGTCTAATATGCATACAAATTTAAGTTTTTAAGCGACGTGAAACTTACGTTTAAGGTTCCGTGTGACTTGACATCAACGGACAAAACACAGTAATTTAACATCAACACCTAACAGAATTACTTGACAAAGGAAGCATTGTGACTAATCTTAGACAACTTCGTGAAACAATTTGATATTTCGTAAATTTGAAGTCTCAAATTGTCGAGCACTTACAATTTTAGGACAAAATAGTAGTTTACTAAAAAAAAAATTGGTGTTGAAGTGAGGTGAATAATGAACTCACCTTCATTCATGAATAATAACAGTACTGAGTAAATGAGCATTGACTTTCCCTACCCCACGTCACAGCCACTCTTTCAATGATGAGAAAGGCATCATCATTCATGTTCTTGGTGGCTAAGGTCATGGATGCTCATGTCAGTGTTGGAACTTGGGGTATTTGCCCATACTCCACATAGGAAAATTTGTTTCAGAGTTAACAAAAATAAAAAGGACAACGGTACACAAGCAATAATGTAAGTATAGGGAAATGCTTAAGCAGAGGAGAACAAAACACCATAAGAAAATCATTGTACCAACACTTTTTACTTTTTTGCTGTAAGATCTATTATAGCAAGATATGCAAGTGATTCTTCTCTGAGAAAATCTGTCTGTTGAAAAAAAGGATATTTATTGTATTGTATAAGAGAGCTGTTATATGATATACTAGTACTGTTCATAATATCTTTTCCTTGAGTGACCATTTTGTCCTGCTTAAGCAAGCAAAATGTGGGACCTAATGCTCTCACATTAGACTCTCCAGATCACAACTACCACTATGGACTCTCTCTCTCTATATATATATATGCATTGTATTGAACTGCTGCTGCTGCTGCTTGTACCATACCTGGGGTACCCTCTTCAATTATCTTTGCCTTTTGACATGTGTCTCAACACTGACTTCTGACAAGTTTTTTTTTCATTACAAATAATAGTAATAATAGAAATCTAATAAAAGATTGTGCCATTCATGATTGTGAGTATATTCTTTGGAAAGAATGTTAATTAGTATTTGATCAATGAAAAGATTTAGCATTCTTCATATCTTTTAACATGCATTAAAGTTTTTAAATTGTGATTGCAGATTTGATAGTGGTGGTTATTGTGATTTCAGACATTGCGACTGTTGCTACTTGCTATGCATATTGCACATTAAAACATTGCACTTTGTGGCATAATTATTTTTTATTTGTGTAAGTATTTTAATTTATTATTTATCATAAAATAATGCAGTTCTCATTCTCCCTCTAAAATCTTTCTTTGCACATTGCACTCTGTGTTTCAACTCGTTTGCTATGTCCCAAAGGGAAACTGCCGTGATTTTTACAAAATTACAAATTAGTAGCATTGGCCGGCCGCGCATTGATGGGCTTAGCAGTCGCAGAAACACGCATTGGCTTGAAAACATTGTATTTAAGCGATTAATCAGGTAGTGCATTGTTTACTAGGTAGCGTTTAGAGTGGAGAGTGTCTCATATATATGGTTTATAGTTGACCGATGCTTGAACATTGTTTGAAACTCTAACAATGATTGTGTTGTTCCTTATAAGTAAAAGTTCATCGTATTACTCGTCATCACAATTGAAATGGTGATCAAATCGATGTTAATTCGATAGAAAATGAAAGAAAAAAAAAACATTAGTACTTCAAAATTCAACCTATATATGTTTTCTTTTAATCAACACTAATCATGTTACTATTTCAGTCGTAAGAAGGTAAAGGACACTGAAGTTCTACTTAAAAGTGGCGACTAAGTCTTCTTCAAAGTATTTGTACAATTTTTAAGTATTGGTCAAATGTATCTCTGCCAGACATTCACACATTACTAACCAAAAAAAAAAGACATTCCCACATTAGTGATTGTCTTCTTTACTATTATAAAGATGTATTCCCTTGAATGAGAGGTTTGAATCTATGCTCTAACTTGTATGAAGGTCTTTAAGAAAATAATTGAATGAGTATATTGATGTCTCTTATGTAAAAGATAGTAGAATCTTATCCATTTGATTTGAATATGTGTATAAATCAGCTAATAAAAGCATAAGTGAATATGATAACTTACAGGTATGTATTCTAATAATCACATAAAAACATCAAAAAATTGAAATCAAAGCATTATAAAATTGTCAAATTTAAATACTTTAAATTAAACTTGGTTTTGATGCATCAGTTGACTCCATTAGGAAGAAAATGCTTATATTTTTTATTTTTTTTTACCACTGCTTTTAATTTTATTTTTTAAAAAGGAAATTGTTTTTAATATATTTAAGGAGTATGTATCTTCAATGAGATGGATAAAATAAAATAAAAACATGGTGAACATGTTTGAGTTACAGAAACAGTGTGAAGATAACATAAGTTATGAATGCTTTCGATAACTAACAAAATTGATCAGCATTTCAGCAGATTCTGTGGAGTGGTGTCTTCTCTAGTTTGCAGTAATCTTGACATGATTATGATTATGTATAGTACACATAAAACATTGAAACGACACCACTTGTCCAATCCCTGCCTCATTCATTCATTATATTATATTTCTCTGCCAAAGCTATGCATGTTTTCACCTAACTTCAGAAAATTATAATATCATCCACAAAAATTAAATTTGATCTCTATGGACCGTTTTGGCTTTTTATGTACCATCGAATATTGATAAAGATACAAGAAATTAAACTTAGTATAGTTAGTATTGAAAAATGAATATCAATTATCAATAATTCAACATCTATAACATTTGAGGGACTAAAGTACCTTTCATTACAATTTCAAACACCAAAATGTTTATCTACTCATCTCTGTCCTTTCAAGAGCTGAACATGTTACTAAAATGGTTTTGTTGGAAATAGATACTACCAACAAGGTCAAAATCTATGTTTGGTTCTTCAGTAACATTAATGTTTGATTACATATTCGTAAAAGGAGTTGAACAATAAATTTAAAGTATAAAAATTATGTTCGAGTCAAAAACTATACATTCTTACTTCAAGTTAAAATCAATTACAGAGAAAAAACAATTTTACTAAAACATCAAACATGTTAAAATCAATTTTAACGTCTTGAATTGAAACCAATCATACACAAACTAATGGCTAATAATGGAAATCTTTGTCCACTAGTAAAATGAACTCCCAAAATCATGCGAACAGTAACAAGTATGCTGTATATGATGCCAAATAAGTATATTTATTCAATACAGTGGCTCTTTTGGATAGTAAATACTGATTGAAATGACTTGATTTATATACTTGAATTTGTTTGTTTGTACTTTGTAATAGTGTAGAGGCAAATGAACACTGTATACATGTAGTATTTAATAGTACTTCTAGAATTAAATTATTATTGAGTACTGGTGCTGAGAGCCATAGGGAAAATGACCAAAAACTCACAGCCACTCCTTGAATGATGACAAAAGAAAGAGGGTGCAAGTACTTTCAATAATTTCAAAAGTTAGCATAGGGTAGTCAATTCAGCCAGCAAAAGATGAAAAGAAACTGTGATGACTTCAGTCATTCACCCTGAAAACCTCAACTCTGTGAGCTTACCTAGCTTCTATTTCTCCTAAAAAATATTCAAAAAACGCCAAATTAATTCTTCTAGGTTCTAGCTATTTGGTTCCCTTAAAACTTGATGAGATGCATTGAGCATTTTATTGTATTTGTATAAATGATCAAAAGCAAACCACTCGTCATCCCTACTACTATTGCATATAGCCATTCCTTCCTTTCTCTTTCTCCCAAAACTTCTTCTCATTTCTTTCTATTTCTTTCTCTTTTTTACACTCATGGATTCACCAAAAATACACCACAGCAGACTAAAAACTTCAGTTACTCTGATTCTCATAATTTTTCTTACCTTTTTTGCTTCTAATTTAGGTACACATATCAATGTCCATATACTTTTTTTTCTCTCTGTCAAATAGAACATTCTATTGAGTACTCTAATTATGCTTATACCATTTTATATCTCTTGGTCTAACTCATGTTCTTGTTTATTGCTTTTCATTGAACAGAAGGGTCACAAAATTTGAAGAAATATCATAGAAGTAAGGGTCTTATAAATCAAAAGAAATCAATATTGGGATCAAGACCTCCTAGGTGTGTTAACAAATGCTTGAATTGCAGACCTTGCATGGCTACTTTAGTTATCTCTCCTCATCACAAAGTTGGTCAAATTCACAAAGCAAAAATAACAGCTGAAAAAGATGAAGGATACTATCTTATGTCATGGAAATGCAAGTGTGGTAACAAGTTCTTTCAACCTTGAAAGTTGTTATATAGCTATAGCTTTTGGGTAGATATTGTGCCCAAGATATAGTGGCAATGGCATTCCTATGTATATAGTTTAAAAGATTGAGCAATTCTTAGTGTACCTTGTTTGTAGTAATAGTATGAAATGGAACCAAATTTAACAAACATTTCTTTTCCAAATAGCAATTAATTCCTAGAAATTTATTTGCTGGCTTTTAGTTCAAATTTGGTTGAGTGGCAAACATTGGTGGGAGGACCCTATTGGGTTAATTAAAGTTAAATAGTTTGTTGTTGTGGTTATTATTATTATTATTGTTATTTAATAGTTAGAACAGATATATTACTTTGACCGCAAGGGAACAAGGAAAACCAGGCATGCTCAAGAATGCAATCAGCAGAGGCAGCAAGGAGAACAAACTACCTTTCCTTACTCTGCTCTGTGGTTTATTGCTTAGCAAGAACAAAACAAGGTTGGCCATCACACTTATAAAAACAAGATCTAGATACCTATAATTATATCTAATTTTATTTTTTGTCCCTATTGTTATCTTGAATTTTATTGTCTTTACCTCAACCTTTTAGTCCCTGCAAATTACTAAACTACATGTTATCAAGTCCTTTTTAGAGACTAAAAATATGTAATTTTGTAATTTGTACGAGTTATATTGAATTTTATTGTCTTTAGTCCCTAAAAATTATTAAATTACATAAGTCTTTATTAGAGACTAAAAATATGTAGTTTTGTAATTTATAGGAATTAAAAAGTAGTTAAAGAGACTAGAAACACAACTTCCGATGGTTATGTACAGGGGCATTTTCAGAACTTTGGTGGGCTTGCAAGCAATGTGTGGAGGGTGGGGATGGGGGATCTAAAGAGCATTTTCCATTGTCGATAGCATCTCGGTTCTACACGGAGGGAGAACTCGATTTCAAATTCTAACATAGATGCTCGTGTTGGAAGGACACTTAGTGGTAGGACCCATCGCATACTTTTTTGTATCTATCTCTCACTAAATGACATTGTCCATTTATTTTTAGCAAATGGAAAGAATTTTAATTCCAAAATGTATCATACTTAAATCTTACAAAATATAATCCAGTCTAAACAATTTTGACCCCTAAATAACACACTTGGGTTGGCCTCGTGGTGTTGGCTTAGGACCTTGGAGTGTGATCCTCCTAAGGTCTCATATTCGATTATCGCCCGTACCAATTTTGGTGGGCAAATTTGGCTTTTCCAAAACAAAATTTTGACCTCTAATTAAAAAACCATTGCATTAGAGCTTGACCCCACTAAGCATCCCACGATATCCACACAGCTTAAACATTTTGAACTCGATATGAGACTACTTTTCAAGTTTGAAGAAGCAGTAAGTTCGATTTATCTCACCACAAGTTATTTTCTTAACTCTATTAACACCGAATTGGTACAATTTTATTGTTTCTAATTATACTTTGTACAATATCTGCCCAAACCAAAATTTCAATTTATTTTGTAAACAATTGGTTCGCTATAGGATACATTACAATCACACGTATTTTCTTTCCTTACCTAAGTAATCAAGCCATGCTATAATCTGACAGCGACACCCATTCCAGTATACATTGTTTCATAAAGTGCACGTTGCATTATGATGATACCTAGAAAGCATGCCAGTTCCAATTAACCTGGGGAGCAGCTGCAACTTTCAATGGTCTTTTTATTTAGATTTAGATTTGCGCCATACGCTCAGGAATTGAATCAGAATGTCATTTGTCGAAACAAACCAGAATCTGGGCTAGTCTCTGCCGGTCTCCAAATAATGCTCTCTAGTTTCGCACATAGGTTCTTGTAAAACTGCAAGGGTACAAATGGATGTGGTTACTGTCAACTCATACGCATGCACTTACAAATACGTAAGTACTTATAAGTACACAACATTTCAGAATCCGGTAACTGGAAACTAACATGTTAGACAGGAATCACAGGACAATCAAACTTGTATATAATATAGCTAAGTTCTTGGTATCAAATATCCACACAAAAATCAGTAGCTTTGAGGTAATATAATAGATATTATTTTGTTAAGATTTTTTTATGGACCTGTAATGAGACTATCAAATGGAGAATAATATCGTATCACTCTAGGACACACTAATTGAAAATAAACTTCGACGTCACATGATATTCCCAAGTTCCTCAAATCTCAAAGTAGCGAAGCCAGGTTCAATTCAATCATATAAAATTTGTAAAAAGAAAGCACAACAAAGAATACAGGATAGAAATAAAATAAAATATTAGAAAACCAGAAAATAAAGAATTATTAGAGTATATAAATATTCCCCATCTAAATTCCAGCCCTGTTGATCACAACCATCAAACTGACGTGAACGTTGAAACACATTCAATCTACAGAAGTTGTGAATCTTGTGATTAACCCACAACCAAAATTCTATCAATATGCAGTCTGACTAAAATAGCTAAATAAACTCTGTTCCTATAATAATTGGTTTTTAGTGTGGAGAGCAAATTAGCAGTCTTAAATGAGTTTTCCCCTCTTTTAACAAAGTCCTAAACAATTAAAATAGAAATATTGATAAGAAAAACACTGCATGTTTGTGTGCACAATTACAAATGCTCCTTCTTCCTATGAGCATATGTTATATTTCAATTTACATAGCTTGAGAGTATTTTGGTTTTGAGATGTCAAGATGCGGATATATGTAAAATCAGCTAACCTTGTGATACTCCAGAGTATCCCCAGCTGCCTTTCGAACATCCACCATGAAAAGGGATGGTGCGACTTCAAACACCTTTTGTCAAGATACAATGATGATTTTAATTGGGGCCTCAAACAGAAGGAAAAACAAATTCATATCACAAATAATATATACAACAAAAGCAAAAACGAAAACAAATTACCTCCAAGACCACTGAAAATTGTCCAACCTTATTTGAAGAAACTCTTTCAATCCTCATCTTCCAGGACATTATTTTTAAAGAACCAATGAAAAAAAATGAAAGTCAGTATTATTACCATACATTTCCATTGGGATCAATATGAAAAATCTCTACCAAGTCTAAAAGATCAAACCAGCCAACAATCATGCATAGGAACTGCCTCCTTAAAAGCCAAAGTGTAATTATGATACTATTTCTCATTTCAGATGTAATTTGACTAATATGGCAGGATAGACAAGGGAGAGTAATTTAACACTACAGGTAAAATGGAACTTTGCATTGACAACTGATGACAAAAGGATTCATCACAAAATTAGTTTCTTTGAATTATGTGGATAGTAGAGAGTTCCTCTTCAGTCTCAATACCAGTTACTATCAGCTTAAGCATCTTCGGCCTAAGCATAACCCCACCTTTATTGTGTAAAGTATGCATTGCAGATTGATACCTTGTAACTGCGAGAATGGACTTTAAGACCCATTGATTCTGCAACAGCTTCAATAGATGAAATTATAACTTTTGCTGGTTTACGTGAAACAAAACGAGTCTGTCGTTTTACATAATCCTGTTCAAACAGCAAAAGAATATCATTAGGGGGAATGCAATGCAACAGACGGACTTGAAAAAGCAGAACATGAACCAAGTTCCAAGAAAGCTTCTTTTTTTTTTTTTGAGCAAAGTTCCAAGAAAGCTAAATAGTATAATATATAATGAATTATATTCATGTTACATTGATAAGGCTCAATCCTAACTTGAAATTATGTCCTCTAATGCCCCCCTAGGCAGGTGGAAGTGCCAGAAGTTATATATCAGCCAAAGACAAAAAGGGGACCATGATATTGTTGTGCAAGAAAATGGAATGGATACAAAACCTGATGCCTGTCAAATAGTGGTGAAAGATTCAACCCTTGTGATAAGGTTATCATCTCAAATGCATTCATTATCAAAGGACCTCCCTCGGTAATTTCTGACTGTTCAGAAACATATTGGTCCTGTAAGACAGTAAAAATTGTGAGTCTATCTCATATCAGAAAATGAGACACATGCTAACTGTGTCTAACAAGTGCAACATTTAAATTGCTAAAAATGACAATCAATGCAGCACAACTGGGTGAATACCAACCGAAATCTTATAGGTGCTGTCTTTAATACATACTAAGTACTACCCTCTTGACATGCACTCATGTATGCCAACTGGCACGGTACATTTTATAAGATTAAATGATGTTCTTACAATTTTTTATTCAAACTTCTTATCTACATAATGAAAAAAATATCCAAGAAGTAATTGATTTTCCTTCAAACTCTTGAATGATTGTATAAATGGCGTATGAAGTTGCTGAAGTGTTTTGATAACTAATGAAGTGAAAAAAATAGTTTTGAAAAATTCGACATATTTTATCTGAATGTCGATTGGACCTCCAATCAAAGTATATAACAGAAAGAAAAAAGGGATAAGGGCATGATGGAGAGGGGCAATTCTGTTACAGATGGAGTGAGGGAGCTAAAAGAATGGACAGATGTCAAGAAGGGATTGGGCTGAAGATACATAGAAAAGAGAACATTAATATAAAGAGGGAGAGTAGTGAAGAAGGTTGACAATCACGGAGGTGTTCCGTAGGCTGAACAAGGAGCACTACTCCGTTTTATTCTCTTTTTTAGTTCTCAAACACTGTATCACTTTGTTACCGAGGATTCATCCTGTGGTCGGAAGGAATTATTTCCATTTTTCACAAGTTAAAGTCCATTTCTGGTTCGTATCGATGTAACTGACCATGGGGGCTATTCCCCTATAGTATGGATGTTCTTTGAATAATCAGAAGCAATTTTGCAGCATATGTTCAAGCATAACCAGAGGCAGATATTTTCATTTTACTGTATATTTCTGTAAATAATCCGATCACTAATCACAATCATATAATATTAATTTGAGCATGTCTTATTATTCTTTGGCAGAAATTTAAAACCTATTTCAACAATGTAATATATTGTTTTTCTCCAGTCATCCAGTATCAAATCAATATCAAGGCTTTCATGAGATTTTTCTTCGCATATGTCTACATTGTTTACATGTAATTCCCATATATTTTGTATACATGCATTGTATTTGCAGCAAACTGTTAGACTATTCATTATTATTAAATAAATATTATATTTTATAATAGCAGTTATGGCAGTTATTGTATAAGTTATTATGTAACAAGTAGTTATTAAGTTAGTTATGTGTTGTGTGTGAATAAAAGGTAACCACAGACTTGTTGTGGATTATTCTGAAAGGTAGGAAGTGGTTATTTGGGAGGGAGAGACCAAGCTCTCGAATTCTTGGAGGGGAGAGAACCAAGACTCTCGAATTTCTTAGGATTCTATTATAATATTACTATTAATTTATATATTTTGATATCAGTTTCTATCACAAACCTTCTCATCTGTGAATGGTTATGTAAGAAAAAGACAAACACATACATTTGCAAAAACAAGTTTTGTCTGTATAAATAAACAAAAGAACTAAAAAAAACAGCAGACCTCAATATCATCAAAAACAGCCTTAACGTCATCCAAATTCACTTGCTCATCTTCCCTGAGATTGACAGGAGAATAGTTTTTCCGGAACCATGGATCTTTCCTTATTTCTTCAATTTTTAACCGCTGCGTTTATATAATTATATCATGATTAATTATTTACCTGCTGCGTTTATATAATTATATCATAATTAATTATGATGAATAGTATATTGAATTTGCAAGTTTTGCAGCAATCAGTAGAATATGTATGATTAGTATATATAATAAATGGTGACAAATGAATCAATCTACTTACTGTTTTAGGGTCAGGGTCCAAAATCTTATGTATAAATGTCTTTGCGCCAGCAGAAAACCAGACTGGGCAAACAAATTCTGCAGCACTGATCTACAAGTACAAATGACAAAAAGAGAAGTCAACAGCAAAATCAAGAGCGAAAATTAACAGATGACTATTAACCAGCAGCATGCTCCTCAAATGAACATTCAGGACACTAGGAAAAGGTACCTTCTAATGGTATCTAATAAGAAATATAGGAGGATCAATTAAGTTTTCACTATTATAAAGTTCAATTAAATAATGAGCATGAACATAAGAACAGAATATCTTATCCATTCATAGTATACAATTCAGCACCTAAGGAACTACTATGGATGATACAAAAGATTAAAGTCACTAGACCTTTTCTTCATTTTGGAAGTTTACAGTCACTAATGGAACTCTGTTGGCTTAGCAACTCAATCGTATTTGTTGTATAATTATTTATAAAGGAAGTCGCCATAAATATTTTAATTACTAGATGAGTGTTAACATCCTTGTTTCTTACAAACAAAAAAATTAGAGATTAGTTTTTTGTTATGATAAGGATTGGTTCAGGATTTAAAATGCAAATAAAGAAGAGAAGTAAAAATGGTTATGATGCCATGTGTTGTAGATTAATTAAGAATTACAACACAGTTTTGTTCCACTAGTTTTCTTTCATTTATAGTACATAAATTATTTGCATTTTCCTTCTTTCTAGCTCTTTTAGGTCTCTACTTCAAGATTATTAGGAAAAGGCAAAAATTACCCTTCTGAACAACGTCGGAAGGTCTGCCTCCTCAAAGGGAAGATATCCAGCCATTAGAACATATAGAATGATTCCACATGACCATACATCAGCTGCTGCACCATCATAACCTTGATTGCTGAGCACCTGCGATATATTATTTTAAGAAACTGGAGCACATACAAATCATATGTTTGCATCATTCAATTAACAGAAAAATTAATTGTATATTAACTCAAAAGTACGTTTCTTAGAAGAAACATGCAACTTGTCACACAGACAAAATTGCTACCTGAAGTGACTATCTTGCCTTGTGCTTACAAATTGAATATATCAATGTCTTGAGATGAGAAAATTACAATAATCATAATCTCAAATGATAAATGTATAAATAACGAACTAAGCTGAAGATGACTCTCACCGGAAGTGATCAATGTCTTATTTTACACTGCTTCAAAGATTGACAAGTGTCATTCGTTTATCTCTTTTAACATTTCAAATTTATTTCAATAATGTACATCCTCCTTTTCATAATATCTCACTCATAGTCTATTCCATTTCAGGTTCTAGCTAAGCTCAGAAAAAACTGTACAACGCACAGGACATCAATAGTATTGATCTATTTCATCCCCGATTATTTGTCCACGACTAAAATTGACGCGGAGAATTGTATAAGCTCAGAATTATGTGCATCCAGAGGAATATGAGCAAAAGATTAACGCATTAATTAAGAATGGCATTAGAATTGTGTATGTGTAATCAATTTTACCTCAGGGGCAACATAATTTGGGGTCCCACATGTGGTGTGAAGAAGCTCGTCGCCCTATAAGAGAGAGGTGGATAGAAAAAGGAAGACATTAGTTCTGCAGCTTCTGCTATCTCAAACAATCAATATTCAAAGACAAATGAACAACTACATGCCAATGGGATAAAACCAATATATTATTTTCTGTCACCTTTTATAAGTAGAGTAGATTCTTACCTGCTTAGTCAATGCACTCAATCCAAAGTCAGAAACCTTCAAATTCCCATAAGCATCAAGAAGAAGGTTTTCAGGCTATTAAAGGAAGAAAAAAATTATCAAGATAAAAACTTAACTAGGTTAAAATAATTACAGCAAAAACATTATAAACACCACCAGATATAGTATTTTGTCTTTCACCTTCAAGTCTCTATGGTACACGCCCTTTTTATGACAATGAGCAACAGCGTCTATAAGTTGTTGAAAGTAGCGCCTAGATTCATTTTCAGAAAGCTTGGCCTGCTGAACCTACAGATCCAAAATAGGTGTAATAGTAAACATAAATATCTGCCTCGTCAATGCTGACTAGTTCAAAAAGTCAGTTGGAAACTATCGAAGTGTAGAAGAATTGACCTCTATAAATCTCGTAACATATAAGCATGAAAATTCTTACAATTTTATCATATAATTCCCCTCCCATTACAAACTCCAGAATTATGTAGATCTTGGTCTGGCTGGCCAAAACCTAAAATTTGTAAGCAGTGTGAGAAATACAATTTGAAAAGAAAGAAAGACAATGAAACTCCTGATGTATTCAGATATCTATGCGTACCTCATGCAATCTGACTATATTCGGGTGCCTGACGATCATCATAATGGATATCTCTCTTTTAATCTGTAACATGTTTCAACTTTCAAGTTAGAAAAGCTAATATCAAAATGGTGGAAAGAATTACGATAAGCATTGAGTATAACAAACTACATTATTATTCTGCATAAATACAGAGCCAGGCACATAGAGATATAAGCAGGACTTTGACTTCAGATGCAACATAAGATCCACTAACAGGCATCATCATGGCGAAATGCTTTTTTTAATTTCACTGGATGAAAAGAATCATAAGTTTTGTAGAACAATTACAAACTATCATAACAATGACACACTAGAATCGTTTTGCGTTGATTTATAATAACTTCGCATAAGCATTAATAGTCCAGTGTATACTCAAGAGAGATAACCAGAATCAGTGAAATAGAATCCCATCTTAAATTATATTTTGAACCTGTAAGGAGTATGCAATGTAAATAGAGAAAAGAAAAGAACAATTTTATTGATTGATTGACTAAAGTCTAAAAATCAAAAGGGACAAAGAGAAAGATCTTTCCCCCAAATATTTTCCCTTCACAAGGGTATTTCCCTTACTCCTGGGGTAAGGATCGCCCCCCACTTAAAAAAACAACTATATTGACCAAGACTAGACATCAAGAGGCCCAATAACATATCTAGTACAGGCCAATACCACAGTGTTGTCAATGGCGGACCGCGGCGAAGAGCGAAAACTCCGACGTACCAGCCAACATATGGCGCCACCATATCCGACCATGGCACTACGGAGCCGATGTCCTTCACAAAATTGGCAATGGTGGAAAGCCAAAAACCTGCCACCGATATCCGCCATGGCCAATATTTGACGACACTATTACCATCTAAGAATTTGGGTTGACTTAGACTCAACCCCAAAAACTAGCTCACGGGGTGACAGTTTACCCCCATTTTTTTTTAAACCAGTTTACCCCCATTTATAACCACTATGTTGGTCATGTCACTAGTAAATGTGGGATCTCTAACACCTATTTCTCTTGAAAAACTCCTTGAAAGATCTCCATACCCTTTCTCCCCCTTGTTATTAATCTAACTAATCTTCTCAAAATTAACCTACTTCATCTTTCCTTCGTTTTTCTAAGAAAATACCTTTCTGTCCTACTCCTTACAGAACCTAACTAGCCTTGTCATGTTCTCGTAGCTTTATAACCTTAACTGAAATGACATGTAATTTCAGTATCTAGCTTCTTTGTTTTGCCTTATCATGATTCTAAAACAAACAATTATGTTAAATGGAATGAGCATTCCTGCAATCGAAGGGATAGTATTTCCTAGCAAAAGTGATTGAATGCACAGTGAAAAGTTGAGTAGCTATCCAACTGTTGAATCAGCTATGGAGGGTGGTTTCAACATGCAGATGAACCATTGATGACTAGTCAAAACATAGGCCGGTCACTGCTCATCCTTCGAGCATTGCCATAGCTCTACGCCTACAGCATAAATGAGCTAGGAACTAGGTTGAACACCAGGAAATTTCCTTGTTAATAGAGTAATGGCAAAGGCAAATCTTACCATTCCTAGAAGCGGCTAAAAGCATGGTAGAAAAGGAAAAGAGCCTTTGTTTTCCTCTGATCCCTTTTTAAATCGAGATCATACCTTGTGTAACCAGACATTGCCCTTTACCATCCCACCACTAGGAGACTGGGACTCAAGGCGGGGTTTAGTATTCCTTTCCACTCTTGAAGTCAATAAATTGTCTATCGGTCAGTGAACAATATCTTCACTTTCTTTGAATTTATGTTATAGGAAGAACTCCTCGACTACATCCTAATAACCACCTGCCTGTCTTGACAGAAAAAACAGTGCAGTAAGCGTCTCCGGACATAGAAACTAAGCAATCATTTCAACTTCATCAGAAGTGTAGGTTTCAGTCGTCGTAGTTTCTAGTATCGACACAGACAGTAGGAAATCTCCACACAATCAAAGTCCGCGTGCAAGACAAAGTCTAGTTTTTATCTTAATTTAGTTTACAATCATATATTTTGATTAAAAAGTTAATTTAGTAAAACATAATAAGAAAGGCATAACCTCATACTAAGTACTAACAAATATGAACCAAAACATAAAATAACTAACAAATACACTTAAAATTGAATGAAATATTTCCTTATAGATTTAGAAAGGAAAAAAAAATGAACCTGTTCAACCATTCTGTGTTTGAGAATGGTAGTTTTAGCCATGACTTTAATAGCGACACTTTCTCCTGTCTCAGAGTGTTTTGCAAATTTGACCTTAGCGAATGTACCTTCACCAATTGTTCTACCAACTTCATACTTTCCAATCTTTCTCCTCACTTTCTTCATTATTTTTTCAACGCTCATATGTGACCAAATCGCAATGCGAAGAGAGTTGAAATGACCTAGAAACACGAATTGATTAGCGAATTTTCAACGGAAATTGTTAAGGTGAGTTTCTGCTAGCTCCGAACTATGAGAAGAAGAATATTCTGGAACGCGATCCTTGAAAAGAAAAGTAGAGGTTGTGGTGTTTGACGAAGAAGAGAGCAAAGAAAAAAAGAAGAGGATCGGAGAAAGAGTTGAGGTGAGAACGGAAATGAAAGATTCTAGAAAAAATGAAGTGAAGCTTCAGAGGTTGAATTGAAGTGAAGCTTCAAAAACAAACAACAAGAGTACAGAAAGAACAACCGTAAAAATAGATTCACGGTATTTCTACAGCGTAAAAGTGTCAATTTTGTTTCCAGCTTAACCATTTCGGACACTTTTTTAATCAATTGAGCTGGGGGCAGACACTTTTTTAATCAATTGAGCTGGGGGCAGACAAGTAAATACAAGCTTGTTTTTTTGAGAAGTATTTTTTAACCGAGCAAAACGATATTTATTCATTCAAATTAATATAATACATTATATACAATAATATGATAAACATTGCTACTAAAAATGTAGAGAATGAATGAATTTACGAACAAACATACAACATTGAAGTTAACAGAATGCAACCGCAAAATACTTACAAATAATATGATAAGATTTAAATCACCAGAATATACATGTTTTCGAATCTGCAGTTTTGACACTTAAATCATTGATTAAATTTGTGATTGACTGAACCGAAGCTGATCTTTTAATAGGAACCAAATGAACACCACGATAAGACGTGAAATCAAACAACGCCGCACAAAACGACGAACAACACAACGTCGCACTTAGACAATGAAATCACGAAAAAAAGAAAAAAAAACTTGATACATGTGCAAATCACTTATTTAAATTGAAAAAAGATGCAAAGAAGTATTCTATCAGAAAATTTAGAGAAAATATGAAGTTTCTCTATTAAAAAACTAGAGTCGGCTTTCAAATTAAAAATGAAAAAAAAGTTTCGGTGTATTTTGTTTAATATCATATGTATATTGTCCGCTAAAAAAACATGTGTATACTTTTGTTAAAAATTAAAAATCTCTAAACAAAATTATCTTTTAGTAGAAAAGAATAATATTTTTTACATATATTAATATCTTTTTATGTACAAATTATATTGTTTATTGGCTAGTATTTTTAACGAGCCCTCGTATAAGTACAGTATTTGGGTGGGGTGGGGGGGCCGGCCGGTGTCTCTATCCAGCGGTTCAGCCTAGTTGACATTATAACATTTTGGAATCCTATGGATAACGATGAATACGAAAGCAATAGTATCGTATTTGTACTTACTTTTATTTATTTAGCTAACTAAAGAAAGGATTACATTGTTGGGTGTTAGGAGCTTATACACAGTACTCAATGCGTGATTTTTAGAAGCTGCTGATAGGAGCTTCTACGTTAATGCCTGCTTTTGCCATGACTTTGGAGAAAAATGTGGATTACAACCGTGTATCCAGCAGCTCGCAAGATTGTTGTGAAGTTCCTAAATTTGTTTCTATAAATGCAATGTTGACTTCTTTGAACTGTCGTTGTATTTTCCTTAGTTTAAAAGTGACATTAAAATTGTATGATCAAGGTGAGCATTAGGAAAAAGAACTTTCGCAGTCTATATATCTATCTATCTATCTATCTATATATTATCTTTGTAAAGGAAACTTAAGTTGTTCTCATGTAAACTTTATGGTGATGTGACACTTTAGAAAAACATTATATCATTTCTCAAATCTCTAAATTTCATCTCTAATTAAACACAACCACTATATTTTATGTTTTAGTAGTGCTTTATTGAACACCCACTATTTTAGTAGTGCTTTATTTAGTAGCGACCATTTGATTCCAAGAATTGAAAGAGGAAATCAAAGTGTAACCTATCTCATTAGTGATATTTGGATGAGACCCTCCCTCCTCTCATTCATCCCTACTTTGCATTCTTTGAAACTTTGAAGAAAATAGCGAGAGAGAAAAAAAATCTTGCATTGTTCATCAAGAACCAAGTAAGTAATTGATACTTTCTTTCGTTTTGATTATCATTTTGTTCACCTAATCATATGATTATGTCATAAAAAATCACACTTACTAACTGTATGATCATTAGTATGTCTTAAACCATAGAACCAATTTTAAGATACTTTCTTTTGTGAGGATAAAGTTATAGTTGCCTTGGGTCATATAAATGATTATATGATCCTTATATTCATAGAAAACTTGATTTTAATATTTGATCAATTAGAACAATTTCCGTAGTATTTATGAAAATTATACTCTTAGGACTTCTTATTTTGATTATGATTATTTGAAATTTTTAATAAATATGGTTTTGGATCAACATCGTTATCTTCAAACTACCCTTGGTTGGTGCTCTTCAATTATATATGGTAGTCAGTGGCGGAGCCACCACCCGACGACAAATGATAGATACAGTGACAAATTTTATCAAGAAAATTTCAAGATAGTGTATTTGTTAACACGTTTCTTTAATTACACACCATTACCTCCCTTGATTTCCGGCAAATAACAAATTTAATTGGCTGAGACTTTTTCTTGATCAATTCTTGATAAAAACTCTCTAGATAAATAGCAATGCTCTTTCAATTTATTTAACATTTCTTAGTCTTATTTTCTAGATTTTTTCTTATTTTCTTTTATTGATTAATGTGGATATGACAATTTTTCATGTGAATGAGGTGCAAACGATTAAAATAGGCCTCTATTTTTGCATATGTTAACACAGAAGAAAAATAAAGACATTTTGCAATTGTTGAATCTACAAACAAACAAATGTTTGAGAATAGCAAGGTAAGACATATAATGTTTTTCACAAGTGAAAAAAGATAGGGTTTTTCACATATAGAGTTTGACATTGTAAATTACAGTATACACAATATATATATATATATATATATATATATGCTATTTTTTAAAATTTCGTAAATTATAGCATAAACAATAAATGGAAAACTATAGAGTAAACAAACTCACTCTTATAAGTATTATATGATAAAAGACTACTAAAATATAAAATGAGTTGTTAATAAAAGTTCTAGCAAAAAAGTTATTATATAAAATGTACATAGTTACACCGATGGTAATATGTGAAATATGCAAAAATTATTATATTAATACTCCTTAGGATATTTATAAAATTTGCAATCTAAATTTATAAGAATTCACATGCTTCTAAATTAAATATAGTTATATCACCATATTTTAAAACATTTCCATTCATCCTCAATCATTAAAATATATTTACTAAAATTATTATTTTATCATTTATAAAAAAATTAATGTATATATTCTAATAACACTATATCAAATTTAATAGTTTCTTCCACTATCGAAAAAACAGAACTTCCCACTCAAAAAACAAAGAGTTGTCTGACAGTTACTGTAATACCTTAAAAAAAAAATACGCTACAATTAAATAATTGAATCCATATGTCCACATAAAAAAACATATTCACTAATCAAATAAAAATTAATGAAAAGTTAGTCCTGACATTATAAGAATATTAAAATGATTATGCTATCCAAATAAATTTCATTCATTACATTGGAAACTTAAAAAATGAACGTTTTAATTTTCCAATAAAATTTTCCCCCATCTTATCTTATATACGCATGTTGCCCAACTCTATTACCATGATCATTTATGGTTTTCTGTTTTGTTAAGGTGATGTGGTTCTCCTTTTACTTTTCTTTCCTTTATTTTTTGTGTTTGAGTTTACATTTTCGGTCCATAAATTGGTTGATATGTTTTCTCAAAAAGAAGTTCATATATGCCACACATATAACATAGAAGATTATATATAAAGAGCGCATTATTTTCTTATATTAATGAAGTTTTATTTTCAGGTTTTATCCATAACAAAGAGAGACGTGCGATTACTAAGATGTACTTTTAGCTATATGTCTTATGAATTTTTAAGATATAATTTTATATCTATTCATTTATTTTTCTTTCATAAAATATCTATTAATTTATTTTAATAGTTTTCTTCCTTCTCACAACAATTTGTTGATGGCCTTTAAAAATAGTTGACTTCTTTTTTGGAAGTGTGGTATATTTTAGGAATTAGTTTGTTCATAGTTTTTACATCAACGTTGTTCTCTCAAATTTAGTTTTGTTTTTAGTTTCTTTTGAAATACCTTTATACATTCATTTGGATATTTGGTAATCTTACATTTTTATAGAACATTTTTTAGTTAGGTTTGTTTGTTATCTAACCCGTGATGACAATTTTATAGGAATTATGATTAACATTTATAAATAAAATCTTTTTTGTTTGATTACATGATATTGAAGAAGATTGTATATTGCATGAAGTTTCATCTCAAGCTCAAATAAATTAAGTTTTCTCGAATATCATAAGTTACATTGATTTATGTCTTGGGGAACTTGATTTGATTAAGCTTACCATTTTTAAGGCAGTCATATGTCTCGCTAAACTTGACATATTCTAGAACTAGGATTATGCCTATGTGGCACATCTAAAAAAGCTTCTCACACTATTAATAACTTGACTTTCCTATTATCTTTGAAGAATTAATTAAATCTATTTGAATAATAAAAAGCTATATAAAAATAAAAATGTCATGGATTTTTGTCGGTGTCTATTTTTTTTAATGGCAGAAAATATGATTTATTTGTTTATGTTATATATCATTTGGATTGAAGGAAACATGAATGAGACTGGAGTTGAAGTCAATGGTCCTAAATTAGGGAATGTTCAAAATATCGATGCTCATTATTGGAAGTATAATGTTACTGCTTCTACTTTGAATGGAAACAATGTTTTGGTTAGTGCCATATACGAAGCATTTTTTTGTTTTGTTTTTATGTTGTTAAGTTGTTGTTGATAAATTATAATCTGTATGATTTCTTGACAAATCTATTGTAGTATTTTTCTCGAGGTGTTGTTGAGAATGATTTATATATCAATCAATCTAAAATTCTCCTTTTTGGCGAAGAAACTGGTAAATCTTATGACTGTGATATTCACACTGCGGCAAGAAGCATGCTTCAGAAGTACATAGGGAGAGGATGGTGCGACTTTGTTCTTCAATAGTGCCTAAAAATTGGTGACGTTATTTTATTCACGGTCAATGATCCTCCTAATATGATGTATGCTACTGTCGTTAACTAGGACTGACTCTATGATCGAATGTGACGTTGTTGGTATGATTGTCCATTTTTAATATAATATTAAGTCGTCGAAGGTTTGTATGAGAGTGTTTGAAAACACAAAACACTTGGTCTTTAGATTTCAAAACATAAACCCACACTTTTCTAAAGTGACCGTCAATAAAAGTAACAAATATGATGCACCAACAAGAGATGTAGTATCCATCATGCAAATGTCAATGTGAATTCAATCTAGAATATTTGACATTTTGTGAGGACCAAAACTATGAAAGAAAACCGTACATTGTTTACCAGAAAAATGAGTAATTTTTTTTTAGAGGTGTACCTTTTATAGGAAGAAAGTTTTTCTTTGCAAGAACGTTAGTCTTTTCTCACTCAAGTTATGAAAATGGATACGCCATAAATCAGTGAATGCGTTTTCAAGTGCATTCACTTCCTCCTTGTATATCTTCACAATCATCCAATAGAGAGAAGTGGGACTTGCTCTTTCCTACCAATAGTGACCCATTGGTTACTTTACATTTGCCACCACCACCAAAGTAAATGAGTTAACTCTTAATATCCAAGGTTTTGACGAAAATCAAATTGAGACGAATATCTTGAACATGTCTAGCATTTTTCAATTTGAGTTTACATTCAATACTGGTTTCAACCCAAACATACATCATACCAATAACTTCACAAACTCCTTCATTTCCATTTTTACTGTGACAAAATCACCGATATTATAAGAGGGGATTAAATTACGTCTAGGAGTAACATGACATGAGTTTCTCCAATCAATAATCCAAGTTAAAACATGTTCTATTTAAGGAATTATCATCAAACAATGTAAACATTTTTTTTTTACAAAGAAGGCAAACATTACTATGATGTACATATACAATTCTTTTGAGTAAATCACAAGAATTAAAAAAGTTAGTAGTTGTATTAATTGGTGATGTTGTTTTGCAATTTTGTCATAAATTAGAGATGCTTATTAATATTTTCATTAGAGTATTTATCACAAGTTAAAGAATAAGTTGTAACATAATTAATTAAAGGTATATTGCATTTGAAAATTTGAAAGAGACCTTACATAAATGGACAAGAAATAAAAATAGAAGTTGTAATTGTTTGTTTTTTCTGAGTATTACTTTTTTCCTTCCCCTTTAATTAAAAAAAAATCAACCTTGATTGGTTATAAACATCCATATGCTAAATGACCTAATGCTACACTAACACCATCCATTTAATGGCACATCAACAACCTTCGCTAACGATTGGATGACACCTTTATAGATGAACCAATAATGCATAATTTGTAAAGATATAACTAAATTTTCAAAAAATAAAAAGCAGAAGGACAAAAGTAGCTAATTAAAAATTATTGAGTTATTGTTGCCAAAAGAAATTAATTAAGATCAAGTACTATTTAACATATTGTTAGATTAACCTTAATGCAAATAATACTATTTTAAGAATTATTTATCCGATCGACTAATCAGAAATCATCATTCATGTAATTTTTTGATAAAAAAAAATCATCATTCTTATCATTTTACGGTTTGTTCAATTGGAAGTTGATGCAAACAAATAATATTTTATCTTAAAAAAAAAAAGACAAGAAAGTGTAATTAATATCTTATTCTTTCTAATTTTAATGAATCTAAAATGTGAATTGTTTTTTTTAAATAGAATAAGAGGTTAATTCTTTTGGAAGAAAACCAACGGCCTCCCCTGCCAGTGTCAGGCGCACAGAAACAGAGCAATACTGTTGCTTGCTGATATCATATCGTGAATTCATAATTGTCAACGAAATGACGTAAATACCCTCAAAGGGACCCAAAAGAATCTCCACGGGCGGTCCTAAGCAAAACCCCATAAACTTTTGTCCAAACCTATTTGAATGCGACCTCAACGATTTACAGCCTCAGCTGTCACCCTTAAAAAAATCTATCTACACTCTCTCTCCTCTTCAACAACCAGCTCTTGATTTTTTATGATTTTTTTCTATCACGCGGGAAACGAAAGCGAATCCGTTCATCTCCACCGTCCATATCCATCTAACGGCCTCAAATCTCACAATTGGGTCCCGTTTCACGTGACACGCTCATGATTGGAACCAAAAAAATCAACGGCCAAGATCAATTCATATCTTCTTCTATAAAACTCTATTGCCATTTTAGTTCTTCTCCAACCTAAACCTCTGTGAGTGAGTCCGAAAAATCTCAGATCAAAACCAGATTCATCACCATAACCAAATTTACAACAATGCTTCTAAGAAGTTCTTCAACACCGATGATGAATCCATGGATTCCACATACGAATTCAAAAGATTCATCTCCTGAACCTGAATTCCTTCATCGAATTCCGAAATCCAGATCTGTTACTCTCTCTGCTTCATCGTCGACGTCGAGTTCACGGTCACCGATTTCCGGTTCAGTGAGCAAAATGACTCGAGCACTTTCAGAAACCGATCTCTCATCGAAGTTGAATCGGAAGCCTCTCCACCGTCGTCAATTCGATGAAGATGAAGAAGAGAGCAGAACCGGAACTTTCGGTGCTCGTTCAAGAACGGCGTCGTTTAGTTCCGCGCTTTGTTCTTTAACCGAGTTGGAAGAAAGCCAGAGTGAAGTCGATGCCAGAGACAGTGGTTCGATGCTTGTTTTGGTTGAAGAAGGAGGTGGTGGTGGATTTGACAAAAACGACGGTGGAGTTTCGAGATTCGGTGATTCAAATCACGGAAATGATAGCACCGATTTGTATTACCGTACAATGATTGAAGCAAATCCTGGAAATCCACTTTTTCTTGGCAATTACGCAAAGTATTTGAAAGAGGTACTTAGAACTTCAAAGTTTGTTTATCTCTTAATTACTATTTGAGGATATTGATTAGTAGTTGTTAATTGGAATGATTACAGGTTCGTAAGGACTATGTGAAAGCTGAAG
Organism: Medicago arabica; assembly: GCA_946800305.1. Lineage (NCBI taxonomy): Eukaryota > Viridiplantae > Streptophyta > Magnoliopsida > Fabales > Fabaceae > Medicago > Medicago arabica. The sequence continues at coordinate 52,924,190 of OX326968.1, forward strand.
AGTATTGTGGAAGAGCGATTTTGGCGAATCCAAACGATGGTAACGTTCTATCACTTTACGCAGATTTGATATGGGAGTGTCATAAGGATGCTCCTCGTGCTGAGACATATTTTGATCAGGCAGTTAAAGCAGCTCCCGATGACTGGTAATAATTCATTTCAATCAAAGTTTGATTAGATTGGTTATGTTTATAATAATGAATTAATGAAATGATTCTTTTTTTGTTGTTGTTACAGCTATGTTCTAGCATCATATGCACATTTTCTCTGGGATGCTGATGAAGAAGAAGATGAAGCTGAAAAATCTTTTGGTTTCTTTAATGGAGCTGCTCCATCACATCTACCGCAGTTAGCTGCTGCTTCTTAAGGGCATGTTTGATATTACAATGAATTTGCCGAATTCACATTGAGCCACTAAACAGATAGCTTTTGCGTAACTTAGCTTGATTTCGACAAATCACCGTGATACCAAGCCCTAAATTGCTAACCTTGTTAATATTAATTATTATTATTATCTTAATTAACCTTTTGTATTAAATTTTTGGCCAAGCTGTAATAATGGTCTTTGTTCGTCTTATCATCAATCAACGTTGAATCGTATATACAGGAATAAAAGATGGGGGATTTTACTTTTGGTTGAATTGAATTGTCAAACTCAAACCACCTCTATCTTCTAGTAGCATGCTTGTGTATAGCTGTATTATGCTTGGAATAAAGATACTTGGTGTGTTTGGATTGAAAACCGAGTTCAAAGAAAAATGAGTTGAAAGTGGAATATTTTTTTAGGAGTTTTGTAAGGGTGAAAATTGAAGGAAAGCAAGGGAGAATTTTCTTGCATATGTTTGGTTGAAAAGAACGCTAGGGGAATAAAGGATGTATTTTTTATTGACATAGACACCAAAATGAAGGTGTAAAAATGCTGAAAGTTGCGATAAATATAGCGAAGTTAACAAAGATAACAAAAAGGCGGTGGATGAAGCAAGTACTAAGGAGAAAAATTTGACATGTTATATCAATCCTTAGATATCAACGAAGGAGAAAAATTTATATAGGCTTATTAAGGGGAGGGGAAGAATGACAAGATGCTTGAATGAAGTGAAATATATATTAAAGATGAAGATAAAATTTCGGTTCATGAAAAAGATACAAGAGATAGATGGAACAGTTATTTGTATATTATTTAGTGGATGATATAAGTTCTTATTAGATTCTGATAGGTTGGACATTAGAGAGAAGAGCTTATATTATGAAGCTAACTTGAATAAGGCCGAAGGAAAAAGACAAACAATTTAAGCAAATCTAGCTCTCCGAGTAGAGGTTATCAATATGATCTCGTACCAAATTGGCTTAGCAAAATAATTAAAATTTAAAAAAAATATATAGAATAGAAAAGGATAGAAAATTACAATAAAATAAGAAAGGGTGGGTAGAAACTTATTAGGTACCGGAATCAATGGTATCTAATAAGTGAAGTGTTGATTGACTCAAAGCTTTTTAACGATATTACGGGATCAAATAAAATGTTGATTGACTCAAAGTTTTTTAACAATATTACGGGATCAAACAATATTGAACGAGTGGAAAAACAGTTCAAATAATAAGAATAAAGTTGATCTATAAAATTATGTAAATGATAGATAAATTAATCTTATGGGTTATACAATGAAGTTATAAGAAAGAGTGGTCGAGCTTAGACTAAGAAAATAAACTATTGTTATTGATAATCAATTAATTTTATCTTTGGAAGGTCAATCATGAAAGCAAATCTACTTACTACATGTGATGAAATGAAACAACATCAAATGATAAAAAAGACTTGCCCTTATTTTTTTTATTGATAATATGATAAGGTATTTAGAGAGATTTTATTTTCCTGAAGGAAAAAGATTTTTTAAAAGCCCCAAAATAAAAAATGTTCGGATTTGCTTAAATTTCAATCAGTGTGAAGACGTGGAGTGGAGCCACAAAATATTTTTTCAAACACTAAGGTTAAATCCTTATTCTTTTACATTATTTTAGATGTTGTTTCGAAACACATGCAAGAGTCAACAACAAAATTCATGTAAATTACAAATGATATAATTTTAGAGGAGTATTATTTGAACAACCATTTAATTAACAACTTATGAAACAACCATAGTTTACAAAGAAAAAATAGGTATTTATACGAAAATCAAAACAATAGAGAGATAAAGTAAAAATAATGTGAATACGAGAGAGAAAGTTGTCAGAAAATAAATGTTCAAATATCATTTCTTATAATTCTATTTGAAAAGTCGAGTGATGCATTGAATGAGACAAGGATTTAAAACTAATACTTCCACCTTAATAACAACAAGACAAAGTATATAAAATGGTGAAATTTAGAGATCATATCATACCACTTATGCAAGTCACACGATATCTTATCTTCTGTCTTTAAGTTTCTAACCCTTTTTATTACTAACCTTGGTATTCATTTTTTGACAGATGAAAACAACTGTACTAATGGTTTTTGTTGCCCTTATGGTCAAATGCTGTAACGTGTATACAGGAATAAAACTTTCTCTTTTTTTCTTGACCCAAAAAAAAAAACTTTCTCCTTTTCTTTTTGATTGAATTGTCAAATCTGTATCTTCTAGGATTCCACTTGTGTACGGATTCCACTTGTGTACGGATTCCATTTATGTGCTATTAAAGACCCGTTTGATGGTTAGGATAGGATAGAGACATGATATAAAATAAAGCTGAATAGTGATAGGATATGATAAAGACATGATAAACATTAATCCTATCATGTGTTTGATGCACACATGATAACAAACATGATATCATTATAATTAAATTAAAAATTGCTCTCATAATTAATTAAATATTATAAAAATGACATGTTATTAATTATTATGGAAAATACATGTTATCATTATTTTAAAAATGGTAGAATATCAAGATGATAAATAATGAATGATCTTCTAATTCTGTCAGGATAATTCCTAACCTAGCCTAGGAAAGTCAGGATAGGATAGAAAAATAGTTTATTTTATCCTGTCCTTTTGGTGCATCAAACATAAGATTTAAGCAGGATATGATTAATGTATCATATCCTGTCTCCTTATCCTGACCATCAAACGGACCCTAAGGTACCAATGGTATATATCATTGGTCAATTAAAGTATGTCACCTATTAATATTACTTTATAAATGCTTTATTTGATATATTTTTTTAAAGAGTGTGCCACATGGCACATTTTAATTGCACAATGGTATTTACCATTATGGTACACTAAGTGCTATAGGTTTCTTCTAGTAGCATATGCTTGTTTATTTTTATTTTTTTGACGGGCAGTAGCATGCTTGTTGTGTAGAGCTGTATTATGCTTGGATAGGAGTAGTGATACATTTACTTGTAGTCTTGCAAAAAAATTTCAGTTATTGTATTCACGCGTGTACATATTAGATGATGGATTTTTTTTTTTTTTTTTTTGCATATAAAATTTTATAAAATGTCTTGTATTAGAGAACAAAGAAAAAGTTAAAAGGAATTTTATAAAAATGATGCACATCATTATTATAAATAAAACAATAACTTTTTAGATTAAATAACGTATATAGTTGATAATGTATATGGTTATTAAATGAATTTAGAGAGTGAATTTAACTAATGCAAAATTCTCTTTCACGCAGGAAAAATGTTAGACACAATGTCTACGACAACATCAAAGAATTGGTAATCTAGTTCGATGCAACATCACTTACTCTCGGAAGCTTCCACCTAATAGAGAAAATCCATTATCAATAGTATTAATTCCAAGTCTTATATGAACAAACCTTGTTCAATGTATCTTCACCTAATACTACCTATGTATTTCTATCTAGAATTTCCCCTAAATATGAGAAACCCCTCTCACTAACCCCAGTGATTGACTCGATCACAATTTAAAAAGGGCGGATTACAACTCCACTAAAACAAACAAACTCTATGCTTTTGATAATTAGTAGCATCACTAGAGTGGTGTACAAACAAATGAATTACAACTCAGCTAAAACAAATAAACTCCAATCCTTTTGATTGATCAATGGCGGCCCTAGAGTGGTATACAAAACAAACACAAAGACTCAAATACAAAACCCTAATACTCAGTTCTTCTAATCTTGACTTCGTTGGTTGTAGCTAGGATTGAGTCTCCTTATAAAGCTATTCATCTGCATGGGATTTTTCTTCAACGGCTAAACACATCAGTTGTCCATAAATATATTTTCGGCACCAATATTCTAAAAGCACACGATATATTTGAAACAAATCTATCTTGGAAATAATTTGAAGTGCACAACAACTTAAACCGACAACGGATAATCTTCTAGAAACACAACGTAACTTGAGCACAAGAGAACAAACAACGTTTCTAAAAATATGCGAGACATATGATTCACCATCTTGAACCTAAAAGATGCACTACATTGTAGAACATCTTATCTCACATCTCATCGGAACATATTGTTTTAACTAAATAAAACCAATCAATAGTAAAAAAAACACCACATAATGTATTTGTCCCCGTAAAAAAAAACTAATGTATTTTTCAACATTGCCTCTATCACCTTATATTTATTCTATGCACTCATCATGTTCTTTAATCCAACCATTGCGGATTCATCCTTTAAAACAGAAGCTTTAAGGTTAACTTTTATTTTATTTTTGTTACTGACTAGTGGTTAGAAATTCCCCTTTTAAGGAGAATACGTGGGAGTGTCCGGGATAAGACTAACTTTGTTTTTTTGAGGTAAGACTAGCTTTGTTGAAAAACATTTTTAGTTTATATAGAAGTTGGTGATTACCTTTAAGTCTTCAAATCTTTTAATTTTATTTTATATCTCAAATCTTTCGTCGATACCGGTTTTTTTTATTATTAAAAATGAGATTTTGAAAGATTTATGTGGAAAAATTGATGATATGGTCATATTTGATTAAAAGAGATGGATTTAAATCAAAAGACTAAAGTGTAATTATGTCACCCACGAAAGTTGAATGTATTGGAAGAGGTAAGATTTTCATAAACAATGTTTGAATCATGGTAGGGAGAAATACTTATATTTAGATAAAATAAAATGTTTTTAAAAGATAATAAACATTCAGACCCATTCATTTAGAAAAAAAATGGAAAGAGAGAAAGTATTATTAATTAAGATTAGATTAATATCTATTTTACAAAATTTTTAAATGAGATTTGAAGACCTGTTAAGTACCAAAAATAAACTCTTGCAAAAAAGGTGAAATTCCAAACGTTTTGGTGGTTGAAATCGTACTACGTCTGTTTCAACTTTGATTACTCTGATTGGAGAATGAAACTTTACATTTGCAAAAAAAGGTAAAATTCCAAACGTTTTGGTGGTTGAAATCGTATTACGTCTGTTTCAATTTTGATTAATTTGATTGGAGAATGAAACTTTACATTATCTTCAAGCTGTCGTGTAATTGTCAGTTTTTTTTTTCCTTCCTTTTTCTGGTTGTTTGTGGCTTGACATTTGTGTACCTATAACTTTACGGCTCTCCTAAGCATTCATGTGCTTGAAATGTCTGTTGCTTTAATATAATTTTTCCTTAGTTTCTTAAAAAAAAAATTTACCAAAAATAAACACTATCCATTAACATTACAAGTCAAGCTAAAATCGAGTTCCCACGTCATGAATAAAATAAGATAGTATTCAAACTTTTTTTTTTAATAAAGTATTCAAACCTTTTTAAAAAGCTTAATTTTCAATAAATAAAAATTTGATATGATAAAAAAAAGGCAACTTTTTTAAAAACGTTATAATGATTTACTAAAAAAAACGTTATAATGATAAAAAATTTAAAAATAATTTCTATGACAAATATTTTTCTATTTTAAAAAGATAATTTTCCACAAACACAAATTTTTCAAAGTCAATAATTCAAATAAAATAAATATAAATTTAAAACATACCTTAAATAATTGTTAGTATATTTTGAAAATACTTTTTTTTTCACAAACTTTTCTAAACAACAATTTTGTATTAAAAAAACTTAAATCAAAGATATTTCTTTTGTGTGAATTGAATATCCTTTACGTATATATGTCGAGGTTAATCCGTCAAACTGAATTTGTTCTCTTGGTATCTAATTAAAAAGAATTATTATCATCTCATTCAAATGTTCTTGAGTAAAAATAAGAAAGATAACGTTTTAAAGCAAATTGGAAAACATGATAAATACAAAATGTTGACAAAAGTAAAAATAGTAAACTTTTTTAAAAGACAAAAAAATCGATTTAGTTAAAAATGAAAAAAGATTTTCTTTGACTAAGCTAACAAGGATAGTTTTAACAAAAAGAAAGATGTTTAGTAAAATTGTTTATGAAAAACAACCTAAAAAGTAAAAGTTTAAATTTCTACTGTAATGAGTTTTACAAAGTAGTATAAGAATAGCACGATGGATGTTAGCCCTTTTGTATCACCTAAAGTTCAGCACATTGTGATTGCTCTATTGTAACTTTTCACTCTCCTGAAACAATGATGAACCATCGCAGAGGAAAAATGCGTATGGAGGAGGACACGACATCCTATCTTCCTCATGAATTGACCATCTTAATCCTATTTATTTTAACTAATAATACCATAAAAAAATGCAAAAAGCAAGTGCTGAACTGGAGTAGCTAAAGTAAAATCCATTTATATGTACCAATAATCTATACAATTGTTTTACTATTAATATTGTGAAAATAATATATAAGACAATCTGTAAAAAAAATTGTGCCATTTCGCTAATTCACATTTTGAACTTACCTCCAAAACACACACTCATAGACGACTTATTTTCATGTCAAATATTGTTAATTCTATACTATCAATAGATTTTGAAGAACCTCTTGACCATGTTGCTGCTTATGTAACATCAATACCGACCCCCAGTTTTATGACCTCACAATCTGATTATTTTAATGAAATTATAAATTCATGTAGAGGCTTTATATTTTTGCATCGTTGTTCAAGCTACTACCTATGGAATCCATCCACCGGAGTTGAGAGACAAATACCTCTCTCTCCTAATGAATCACACGGCTTTGCAGATGATAATTCATATTTATATGGATTTGGGTACGATGAATTAAGAGGGATACCTAGAATACCCACACATGCCTTAACCACCAAGCCAGGGATACCTAGAATACCCACACATGCCTTAACCACCAAGCCATCTCAACAATTCTGATATATTTCCGCGCGTTTAGTATATATTATAGTTTTTCATGCATTGTACAAATAAATAAAAAATATTTTGGGCCGCCAAATTTGGGAGGCCCAGCTCGATAGAGCTGTTTGCACCCCCTTAAGGCCGGCCCTGACAGTCGAGGGTACCCATTTTCCCGATATCAAGTACCGAACTAATTGCGAGCCTCTAGTAGGGTTCCTCTTTAATGGGTCTATTCATTGGTCATCGATGTATAATATTCTTGCATTTGATATAATTGAAAGAAAACTTTTAGTGATGCCTTTTCCAAATGATTTTCGCCATTACCATGAAAAATATGATTTGTGGGTATTTAGAGAATACTTTAGTCTATGGGCTATGGGGTATGCTACACTTGAAATATGGGTGATGAAAGAATACAAAGTACAATCATCTTGGACTAAGATTCTTATTCTTTCTCTTGATGTCATCCCCTCTCGGTACTTTATCCCAATATGTTCTACAAAAAGTGGTGACATTGTTGGAAGAGATGACAAAACTGGAATGCTGAAGTATAATTACAAAGGAGAGCTTCTAGAGAATGACTCATTATGAGATGATCCATTACTTTCATTTGGATCCCAATTCGCAGTGCATACAGAATCTCTGCTTTCACTCCCGGCCGGTGACAATATGCAAACCTAAGAAGATTGAGATGCTGAAATATTCTCCTGCACCATTTTATTGATATTTATCTTGTATTATAAACAATTGAGCTGTAACAATAAGTAAAGTCTTGTATTTTCGTACACCATTTTATTGATATTTATCTTGTGTTATAATCAATTGAGCTGCAGCAATAAATAAAGTCTTGTTTTATGTTTATTGGTCAATGATTTTTAGTATGTTTGATGGAAATGTTGACAACTTTGTTTGTTTGATTCACCGTTATTTATGCATGTGTAACTGGATTGAGTGCTGATGTAAATTAATGCAGCAAAGAATGATAAGTTCTCTTTTTTCTCATGTTAATATGTGCAGATATTCATGCACTGAATCATGTATCTTTTCACCCAAGTACAATACGTAGATGATTGATAATATATATTTTCCAGCTCAAATTCAGTAATGTGTATTCATGCATCTTAGTAGTGAGTAAAAGAAACATTTTGCAGAGTTTCTATGCGAGCTTTGGCCTAATATCTTAAACCAAGAGCTTGGTAATAGCAAATCAGTTTTTTCAGACTATTTTGTTATTATTTATTATTTCTAATGAGAGTGTCCATTGCTTCGATCTGTGATACCATAGCTAAACTGTTAAACTGTTTTTAGTTGTTTCTTTGGTGGATGTTTGAAAATAGCCAAAATTATATCCCCATAATCTCCACTAGAGATTTTAACAATATTAATTATGAATCATATACGAGTCATGTCTATTCGAATATTCGAGTCTAACTTAAAAATGATTCTATGCAAGATTCCACTAGTTTCTCTCTCTTAAGCTGGTAAATTCTTACAAGTCTACTCGTGATTTTAACAACCATGATCATGACAAAACCCTTTAGCTTTTTGGGAGGTTGTCTTCTTTTTTATTCTTCAAACCGGAGATTTGGGAGTTTTGAAAGCCAACGGAGGGGAAGATGTGTGGTGTTGGAACTTGGAATGCGGAGGAAAAACCAATCTTTTCAGTGGAATCGACTTATAATTTGGTGTTTGGTTCATTGGTTCCGAATGTGCTTTTGTGAGGGTGGTGAGGAAACTTCCGCTCATATTTTCTTGCATTGTGAGGTGGCGATGAAGGAGTGAGAAAAGGTGTTCATGTGGCTCAATTTTAACTTCTTGATTCCACATAATTTGTTTGTGCATTTTGAATGTTGGAATGCGGAGATGCGGAATAAGAAGTTACATAAGGCTATTGGTCAATTTGATATGTGGCTATATAGGTGATATGAAAGATTAGAAATGAAAATGATAGAATCTTCAATGATAGTAACAAAGGGGTGGATGACATAGTGAACAAGATCAAGATTTTGTCTTGGCAATGGAGCTTGCATTTATTCCCAACAGTTAGACTGAAGATTCTTTCTTGTCTCTTCTATGAGTAGTGTTGGAATCCAAGAGATTGCCTTTTGCGATAGCTTTCATTTGGTTAGGCTTTGGTGTTCTATGAGTAGTATGGTTATTTCAGTGTTTTTGTTTTTTTGTTGGGTGTTTTTTCTAAGGGTTGGGTTGCCGCATACTTATGATATCCGTTGTAGTTTTTCTTCTTTAGCTTTGTCGTCCTGTAGCTTCTAATATTGTGAAGTAAGCTTGGTAAGATTAGTGTTGATTTTTACTTTAACTCTAATACTGCAATTAGAGAGCAAACATTATTTACATTGCTTAAATATGTGAAGAGTTCCAAAGTGGAAAGCGACAGAATTTTTGTTTGCGTTAATGTGTGATGAGTTTCTGAATGTAATAATTTATTTGGACACGGATTTGGTGCTGTAATTTTCCCCACAGTTTTATTCTAAGCTGTTGGATGGGTTTATGTTACAAGAATCAAAATTGGTCTCCGCTAAATTTTATAAAATAAGTGGTGTGACTCGCTTGAACACCGAAAGGAGGGAGCTCCATTGCGGATGGTCTTACTTCTTCGGTGTATTACTCCCTCCGTTTCTTATAACTGTTGTTTTTGGATTTGTACCAATGACCGCTCTCAAGCTTCTTTGGTGTCTCTTAACAGTACTCCATTATATAGTTAGAGGTTTTAAATGTCTATAGATTTAAGTTAGCTCACATGATTTTATAAGGCATTATTGTCCACAGTTAGATAGAAAACATGCATGCATTTATCCCAACAGTATATTATTTCTATTGACACAGATCATAAATTTCATTCCCAGTTTATAGATTCATTACATTATATATATTTTACAAGCCTAGAAGTTTCCTAACAATGTCCACACTTCTAATGATTTGGCACTCAAAACATTAGACAACTAATATAGAAACAATCTACTTGAGGAAATTTAAGCTACAATGAATGCTACTTTCTTCTGCTCATTTTATTGCACCTGAACTAAACAAGCCTTCACAGTATCCAGAACCAACCTAGAACAGAACCACCAACCAAGCCGAATCCGAGGAACGCGGTCATCACAATAGCAGATAACTCTGATTCTGAGAAATGCACTGACTTGGGAGTTAGAATCATAAGAACACTAGTAAGATATCCATTGGTAAATCCAAGTAGAAATGTAAGAACCATCATTGGCACTTCTGTTTTCAACCAATTTGGTCCATGAAGACAAACTATAAAAAGTGGATAGAATAATAGTCTTGCTGTTGCAGCACCTATGGCCCTTTTGATATATTGTGGAACATAGAAAGCAGTTAAAGATTTCCCCATAAGATCAGCTAAATTATAAACTGTAATCAATATAATAGGATACCAATCCTTAAGGGCCTTGGATTCAAGATCTTCAGCAATAAATCCTGGGAAAATAGATAGAGTTACTATATAGATTATGAAAATTCCAAAAGCTGGTCCCTTAATTTTCCCTGCCACTGCACAAAATTTTGTCCCTGAACATAAGGGACTCTCCTGAAGTAGACTCTGATGATACTGCTGCATCACAGGTAACTTGTGCTGCAAGTTGCTAAAGACAATGCAACATAGGAGGAAAACTATGGCCACCATGAAGTACAAGTGAGCACTTATTTTGAGACCCTTTGGTGTTTGAGGTAGTGATGCTTTGGTTATTATCCTCAAGATTGAAATTATAATACCTGTCAACCAAAAAGGGTTTTATTAATGTGAGAACAAAGCTTGACAGAGCAATGGAGTTTCAAAGTTGCAGTTCAATTATCTCTCTTTCCATACTAGGGGAAAGAGGAGCACTAACATGTCTTTCTCTCAATTTTTTCTATTATTATTCGTATACTTTATTATTTTTTATTGCATAATAATCCTTTTAATTTAATTGACTTGATTCAGCTTCATAATATTCATGTAATTTGACTTTATCTAAATTCTAATTTTAATATTTATGTTGTATGCCTTTAAAATTAAATTTGTCAAAGACAATTTTATCAAAAAAGATCTGACCAAAATAAGTAGAGAGGTCATCAAATTTTAGTCCCTCCTACAAACTATAACCTAGCAAAGCAAGAAAAGCAGTATTCAAGATCTACCACAGCTTCAAAATTTTGTAAGTTGTGTGTAGCATAGTTTTACTAGATGTATAGGATTATTTACAGATTATACATGAGAGAATATGCTAAATTCACAAACTATATATTGTCATGTAATGTTTTTGTTACAATGATGGATTTAGAATACTCATGTATAAATTCAAGTGGGAGTATAGAATCAAACATATGATATATATAATAGTATAATATATTGTATATACTAAGACAAATGCCCCCATCCTTTATTAAAAAGACAAATGCCCCCATAATGGTAGCTGTGGATCTGTCCATGATCTAGAATCTACTTTCCTTTTTCTCCCTTAACCTTCAAATGCTTGTATATACTTAAAAGAATAAAATACTCATTGTGGTATGGTTTAAAATTGATTTATTTCATGTATGCTTCATCTAAGGCAAAGTTTTTTATATTCCTTAGAATTTCTTCGAATAAGGAAAACAAGATCTGCCTCTTGTATCAGTGATGTCAATTGCGAATCACAGAAAATAGAAGTATGTTCAAATTCTGTTATGCCACAGTGCTATAGCCGCTATTTAACAACATTTCTAACTAGGCGCTATATCGCCGCTATAGCTCCTACCTAACGACATTGTGGTAGATAGTAATGTAAAAGGGAGAGTAAAATTGATCAACTAAGTGGGAACATATATAATAATTGTCATGTAATTTTACCTGAGGAAGCAGTTCCAGCAAACACAGCTTGCATATACTGTTTTGGAAGCTTTCCTGCTGATCCTATCAAACTTCCACCAACCAAGCCATCTGCTAAACCACATATTACAACAGCTGCAACCGTCATGCCATAAGCACCACTTGGCCTCTCTTTCATCTCGTCCCTACTCGAGGCCCAATCAATGACAGGAGCTACCATGATAGACATAACAAACATTGAAAATCCTAAGTTCATTCTCAACCTCAGTGTTGTTTTACTCCAACCTCCCCAACTCATCATCACAAGAAGTACAAGCACAGATGAAACCATATAAGCCACCGCGAAAACCTTTTCAATGTGGTTAGTTGGATATAAGTACGCGAAGTAATCAACTGCTGTGATAAATGCATTCCAAGGTAGCAAGTTTCCAGCTCCAAGCAAGAAATATATTATGTAAGCAACTTTGTAAGTGTCTCTTGTCTCGCTCGGATCACTTGATGCTAGCTTAACAGCTTCCATATTTTTTCACTTTCTTATAGCATTCGTGTTTATACCGAAGTTCTGAATGAAGTAAATGATTTTTGAAAAATAGAGTGAAAGGAATTCTAGTGAATTCTACTTATGGTGATAAAGTGGCTAATATATGTAGCAGTCATACATATATATATATACACAAACATAGATGTGATTTGATAGGGTTGTGGAGATGGAAATAGATATGCTTAATGTATGAAGAAGAAAAATTATGCTTTGTGGGGACAAAAAATGGATGGGTGAAATTAGATATACCATTTAGTGACACAGTCACACACGTGTAAGCTGTCTTGAAATCTTCTGTACTTTTACACTCGGTTAACATAAATTGGATGCTTCATATAATTCATGAAAAATAGTCCTTTAGTATAACTGTTGCTTACACAAGTTGAAAAACTTTAGAACAAATTTTAAAGTAATAATGTGGATTATAGGATAATGTGCTACCAATGAATCCACACACACTTAGTGAGTGTAGTCAATGGAGCACAAACAAAGGAGGTTTTGTCAAGCATGACTATTTTGAAAAGAAAAAGGGGCCCTTAAAGCTTGATTATCAGTTTAACTCAGCAGAATTTAATACTGTTTTAGGGAATTTATACAGTAGAGGTTAATCATCCACCCCCACTCATGTCTTGTTGATTATCAGTTGCTTTTATCCTAAGTTTTTTCCACCCTCACATTACGGTATGTTGTTAAGGTGCATGAATATTTATCAATAAACCTTAATTAGATTCCTATAACAGTGTTTACTTAAAAATAATAACTTTTTTTAGCTTGAACTTCTCTCAGAAACAATGGCTCGACACTTCTGATACGCTCCTAACATTTGTTTGTGAGACTCCTTAACATAGGACTTAACTCTTATTTTAAGAAACATGATTCATCTTCCTAGCACAATATTATTTTTGTATGAATTGCATTGTGAAATAATTCCTCCGGTTGTTAGTATTCATTTTGTTAGAGTCATTGTTATATGAAAAATGTACTGTCACAGCGATTTTCCCATCTTAAAGGTAGTGGATCCGAATCCCATTTATGTGTCTGATATCCTATATCTTGGACGTTAATCATGTCACGATGTCCATAGGTATAGTGTCGGTGTTGGACTCGATGATTCAATCATATCCTAAAAGAACTTTCTGAATACAACATTGTAAAATAAAGTTTAAAACAAAAGTTACAAGTTTCAACTTATTTTATTTTTTGGGTCAACTCTATGAGTGAGGAGTATGTGGAGCTTTTCTTTATGTCATTTAGTGAGTGGAGAAGGCAAAATAAGTACCCAATAATGATAGTGATTGCTACAAGACTTGAACCTAACAGTATGTAGTACAAATTGGATGGACATAAATTATCAACTTTAAAAGTATAGCTGCAACGTATTGCAATTATTTGACACAAGTCAAGTTTAACATAATTTTTTTACCTTTTCTGTTTATGCATTTGTCATAGTTTTTTTCCCTATAATAGTTAGCAATCATCCTTTTTCTTGAAAATAATGTGGCTCAGACAATTATGTGAACATGAGTCATTGATACAGAATAATGAATCAATGATAAAGTTATAGTAGCTGCAGAGGAATTATGTGAAACTAATGGTAAGAAATATATCTTGGATATTTTCAAGTGTGAGCTGTCAAGTTTTCCTTAAATTCTATTATTGGTTTGGAAACTATCAATAGTTTTGGGGGTGAGAAAATGACAAAAGAAACTATTCATTTGATGGTAGTTTTGTCAAAATCTACAACTAAATCTAGGTGAAAAAAGGACAATGATACATAAGAAAATAAAGTGATTTTCTCGAAGGAGCTTATCTCTTGGGGGTAAAGCTTGTGCAAGATGTCTCATTCAATTTTATCAACCGTTCAAAATGGTAAAGTTAAGATGAGCTTTACTATAAAGATTTTAGTGTGTCTGGTATGAGATTGTGATTCTGACTGATTGATATTGTTAATGTTCTTTGTTAAGATCCAATAATATTAGTTTGCTTCTAATTCTTTCCAACACTAACATCTGTCAACAATTTAGTAGGATTTAAGTACATGGATGTGTAGGGGTGGCGTTTATGGTACACAACGTAAGCTTAGTTCGGACAATGATCTAGCACTCCTTTATCTTAGTTCGGATAACCTTACATTGTTTTATGAAATTCATCTCGATTGTCATGTTTTGATCAACCAACAATCCAACCAGAAAACAGTCAAGTGTCTCACTTTAAAGTTGAACGATTGGAGTGTTTTATCCATTCGTTCTGCCACCATAACTTTAATTTTTGACTATTTGTATATCTGTACACAAAACTTAAGTTGTTTACCCTAGACCCCACTGTGTATTGGTTAATCTTTGAAGTTAGATATATATGCATAACTTCAGTGTTTAATGATTATAATTAGAACCATTAGGACCAAGGAATGATGATTAGAAAGGAAAGTAGTTGTGAACTATGTTGTCAAAAGGGTCCTTTTAAAGCTTTAGGATTCTTATCTAATAGTATCACATATATCTGCCAAGACTTAATTGGCCATTGGAATAGAATATTCTTTAGTACAAACACAACATTGGCTGGGCCAAACATAGAATGATGTCCATGTTAGGAGTAAAAGCACACCGCCACCAAAAGAAGAAAAAAAAGAAAAAAGAAATCTTTGTGCTAATGAAAGAATTTATGTAACCATCCACTTCTTAAAGAATCACTTGGATTTGTGGACACTCCATTAGACTATGTGAAAAAGTTTATGTCATTTTGTCTGGCTGCCAAAATATTAATTTCTTCTTCATATTTTTGTGTAGTATCAAATTCTTGATTTTGATCATTACATATTGCCAGTGCTTGACACATATTGCAAAATTGGAATTTTGATTTTATGTATAGAGAAGAGAAACCTTCTTCCTTGGTCATATAAGGAAAAGCTCCATTCCACTCAACTAATGAAAGTATTGCCAAAAAAAAACTCAACTAATGAAAGTGGTCAATGTCAACGCTCACTGTAACAGCTACACATAGAATCTTTGTTTGGTTCTTTGTTGACTTTTCATTGTATAACTTTGTAATGAGCTGGTATGGTCCCAATATGCATTGCATTTGACTGGATGAAAGTTGACAATAAGAGCATTGTGTCCCGCGTGGTCATACACAAGATTTTCTTTTGACTTTTTTTTATAAGCAAAAGATTTGCTATAGACTTAATGGTCATACAACACGAAGTTCATAAAAACCATGATACCAATATTGCTTTGGTTTAGAGCATTAATAAGATTCTAAGTTTTATTTTTATTTTTTTTATAAGGAACGAAACATACTACTCACGATTTTTTCATAAGTTTTAAAATCATTTTTTGAAATAACAAAAATGAGAAAGGAAAGCAATTCAACTACTAAGATGGTTTTTATCGTGAGAACAACGCCCGATGAGCTATACTTTGTTGATTTGTGAGTTGAGAATAACTGCAAACACTCTAACATTCAAGTTAATATGAGAGCAAGAGCGAGAGGTAAGAGTTAGAGTGAATCATACATTGTGAGGACGCAAAGGGTCCTTTTTATATGCTAGGATGCAGAGTTCCATGAAGTCATGGCTAGAGAGCCATTGGTGTGGGGTGGCACTTGGGTAACATATTTTTGGTGACATTGTTTCTATCTCTCTCTTAATCAATCATTCTCTCTCATCTAAATAATTTATTTTAATCATTCATCTATCATTATCTCTCATCTAAAATACACCATTATCACAAATGTCACCGAAAAACTACTCTCTCTTTTCTTTTTCCCTTTTGAAGCCAATTTTCTAATCTCAAGCTCTTGTTATCATTATTATTCTGAACACTACAGTACTCCAATTTAGATTCACTCATGTGAGAAATAGACAATTACCCACTAATATTTCATATTCATCTATTTCTCACAACTAGAGCCCACCATTTTTATGAAAAATAAGGAGAATCTTAAACTGTTTTTTGTTGGTATTATTCATTTGAGACTAGTGCATTGCATTCTTAGTTAGAAAAGGTCTCAATAGGTCTACAAGTTTCAACTCAATTGACAAAACATAAAAATTGTTAAGTTGAACATTGTAATCGGGACTCAAACCTTGATTCATTCACTTGTGTGTGTGCATTTCTAATGACTATTAACATTTCATATATCTACCAAGAAAAACCCAAGTAGATTGAGAAGAATAAATATTTATACCTCTTAAGAAAATAAACGAAGCTAAACAACCATTTTAGTTCTTGAATGTACATTTTGCTGTCATAATAGTCATTGGCTCGGAAAACAAATATAAAACTGAGTTCCTGTATGTGCACCTATGTTAGCCACTTTAGTCCTTACTGTTAAAATTGAGCGTTAAAAGTTGAGTTGACAATTGTTTTTGGCCCACAAGGATGTGTGATGTGGCTCTAGGAACTAAAGTGATAGAAACCAAACCGAAAATATCACTTTAAATCCCTAAATCATATCTAATTTTCTGTTCATTTTAGTTCGGTTCAACAATTTGGTCATATATTTTAGTTTTTTTCCACCCCTATAAGTTATAGTTAATTACTCTGAATTCACAATTAAATTAGACAACGGCAACGTTGATGCAAGAAAACAATTATAGAAATTAAAACATGAAAAATTTGCTAAAATAGTAGTATTTATTTATTTATTATTATGTAGTAGTAGTACTCTACCTTGGGTTACACTACCTTGTTGTGGTTGACACAAAAATGAAGATAATCACAGTAAAATTTGGATTAAAAATACCAAAATAGGGAACATAAAAATGTCAATTATAGTGTGTGATTAGACTAATTAACATGTTTTGAATCATTTAATTACTTTTACTTCTTCGAAGTTTGACACATTTCCCCTCTTGCTTTTCTCAGTTTTTATTTTGCCATAGATCAAACGAGAGAAAGTGGAGATTAGCTGCTTGCACTGACATAGCATATAAATATGCCATATTAGATGGTGCGGATGTGCTTGATTGTCCAGTGCAGATATCAAAGGATGGAATTCCATTTTGCATGAGCTCAATAGATCTTGTAGAAAGCACTTCAATATCTCAAACACACTTTTACAATTTGGCTACCATCATCCCTGAGTTAAAAGACTTTCAACATGACGTGGTATGATATTCCCAACTCGTTTAAACGCACGCACGCGCGCACGCACATCAACCAATGTTTTCAATAATAATAATAATATAAATTGTACCGACTTTAATTTTGCATTTTGCAAAATAAAAGTTGTGGATATGGAATTATCTTATTATACAAATGTCAACATAGCCAAATTAATGGGAAATACCAAATACACTATATAGAGGGAGGGATAAATAACTGTAAAAGGGGAAAGAAGGATTAGGAATCAGTTTGAATGGTTTGGGCTGAGCAGATAAGTGGGATTATCTTTCTTTCTTATGCATTTCATTTATGTTATTCCATCCATAGTAATATCTATCTCTTCCCTACACTTCAGTGACACCTACCGTGACTAGCCTAATCATTAAGCTTCATCTTGGGTTGTAAGGACTTGGGTGATTAATAGCCACTAAAACCAAAATTTGTCTATATACCTTTGGTTAATTGTTGCGACCAGGAAGTGGAATGAAGATTGTTAACCATGGAATCATAAAATCCTACAAAATTCATAAATCCGTTTATAAAGAGTTGTCGATAGTGCACAATCAATGGCAAGGCAGCAACATCACAATGAAAGAGTTGTCGATAAGAATAATCTAGAAAATCTGTCAAGTTAAAATCACTGGTAAAATAATTTTGTTTAGAGAAGTTCCTGGAGTGGCATGAAAAGTGAGTTGACTTAAGTAAAGGACAACATACAGTATTCGTGGATCGGGAAGACCAACTCTCATTCAAGGAAGCGGATCGTTGACAGCAGCAGGCCGGGAAGGAATTGAAAGCGACTAGCTGAATATAGAGTCATATGCTAGCATCCAGATCATCATTCTGCTCAACATACCTAGACTTCCGGCTCAGTGCAGTCTGCTATAATGTGCCTGATACTCAGAGATGCCATGCTCCGGCTCCGTAACAATGGCTTCAGCCTGATGATTAGGAGGTGTTACATAGTATCAAAAAGGAAACCAGCGTTCTTCTATCATAGTTGCAGTACTTATTCACTTGGATAATTATTTGTATACAATGTCATTCGCGGATACATTCTCCAGACTGGGGAAAGCTATGATGCAATGACATGATTTAGTGTTAGTTAATTTAAGTAGTTATTTTAGTAATTCTTTCACTTGATAATAGAGAAGAGGAAGACTAAATGTTTCACTTGATTGACATGTAGAAAATGGTACAAATATACAAGATCCTAATTACAAAATCAATTGAAAGACATGCTGGAACATCATACGTAACAAATGATAAAGCAAGTCTGTCTATTTTATTATTGTTTCTCCATGCTGTGATACTGATAGTAGGATTTTCTTTCCTGTGACAGTTGACCTCCTTACCCCTGCTCTCCGGCTTTGATTTGGAGTTAGAGGGAAAAATAAGGGAGGACTTTGAAGGGAAAGGCAAAGGGAAAGAAATCATTCACTTTGTTTGTGAGTGTGTTTTTGGAGAGGATGGGGGATGAAAATACTTATGAGCAATATTTTCATTGTTTTAATAGTATTATTATGTGACTAGAAAATGATTAGGAACTTTTTATTCTAATCCTCCAATACCCTCAATTTTGTTTTTTGAGTTCCACCATTTTGGAGTGTTTCAGTCGAATAAAAAGTAAAGAAATTGCCAAGCAAAGTGGGGGGAAACTCTTTCATTTCCTTATGTTTATTCTCTAAGTTTCATTCTCCTTTAAACTCTCAAAAAAAAAAAATCTTAAGTGGGTTATGTAATTGTATAGGATGCTACTGCTTTGTTATTCTTCAGAATTAAGGTGAAGGTGAGTGATAAGAAGAAAAAAACACATTTTGAATGAGAACATGTTGCTGGTCCAATTTTTCCATTTTCTCTCGTTTTTTTCAATAAGCTATCCAAAGGACATTCACGCCTAATTCACATGTAATTTGTACCAGCCACCTTGGACTTTAATTAGGATGCCAGATTAGGCCATCAACCTTGTGATGTTGTGTGCATGATGGTGTCATAAATAGGTTGTATGGTTGTGGACTGATTAGTGATCGTTTTAAGTCATAAAAAATGGATTTCCCATTTCATTTGTATGTCATAATGCAACATGGACATCAATCCCGCCAAGTAAGTTAGAATCCTTTCCATTTCTAAAAAGAAATAGCGCCCATTGCAATACCTTTGAAGTAAATTAATGATACAAGTGCAATTTTTTTTTTTTGAATTTGTGACATTAGTTAGACTTCATTACATCAAAACTATAGTTCCTTTAAAATTTTATCATTTGAAGTGTGCTTTTTGTATTCATTTTGTCGTTTGTTAAATAAACATTTGGACAACTTTTGCTATTCGGGAAATAAACTTTCAAAGAACTAGGTGTAGTATCGAACACGAGAGTGTACCCATTAAGCCGATTAGAAGTAGAGTTAAAATATACTTTTCATTATTTACCAATAAATATAGGCAAATTATATGATTCATAAGTGAGACATCATCTTAAAAAAGTGAGATATGTCTTGCATTGTCTACAATTTAACTTCTACTTCGGAGTAATAAGTCACATCATTAAGTCAAATGGTATATACTACTACCTCCGTCCTGATTAAAAGACTCTTATGAGAGTTTTTGTTGTCTCTTTTTATAAGACTACTTTGTTATTTCTAACTATATTAATTATTTCTTTACCTACATACTTCTATTTATTATATTTCATTTTCTTCAATCAACAATAATGCAAAATGTTGAAAACATAAACTAACTCTCTCTCAAAGGATCAAATTGTAAAAACAATAGTGATTACAAACAACTTTAATACAAATATCAACTTTCTTATTTCTATGATTTTGACAAAAAGTTTTTATATTTAGGGACGGTGGTAGTATACAATTTAACTATGCACATTAGGCAAAGCCATTATTATAAAGTAAATGGTTTATTTTTTGAGAATTACTTTTCCCACCCTATGGATTTCTACCGCGTCCTATTTTGTTTCTTCAAAAATACCCTTTTCCGGATTATGTTTTCCAAACTACATTGTTAGTATTTTCCAGATGTTTTCGGATTTTAAAATTCGGACTAACATTTTCCAGATTTTTATTTATATTAAGCTTTCAAATTCGTAAAATAATTGCAAATAGAAATATAAAACAGAAATAAAAAGACAAAAAGATTAAAATAACTCATTTTATTGATATATGAATAATACATTACAATAATGTTGAAGCTTTTTAAGCTTATTGCATAAGAACCTAAAACTATTTCTAATCTTATTACATAAGAAAGAGGAGGGAGGGGAAGAAGAAACCAATGCTGCCTGATAGGACATACAAGTAGCTTTGGTGTTGAAAGGAAAACTGAGGGGGCACAGGGGTCTCTAGGGAGTAAGAGACCATGATGGTCAAACTTACACCCAGACAGACCAACCTCACACCAAGACCGACTCCTTCCCTGTTGACCGATCGTATAACCCCTGATAGATTTCCAAAGAGGCCTCTTTCTATGAAAGACCAACGATGGAAACACATCGTTGTAGAAGAAAGAGGAAAATAGGGTGTGAGAAATTGTGAACTTTTGAAGCCTATTTTTGGGGAGGGTGGGACCAAAAATGTGTTTGAAGGCCATAATTACAGTCAAAAAACGTGTAAAAACACGTTTTTCAACTTGACCACTGCCCAAAACGTTTGAAAAACGTTTTCTTTGTGGTGCAGACCATCGGCCAAAAGCTTCTGGTGCAGTCCGGAATATGTAATCCAGATTACACATGGATTCTAGATTATATATTCCGGAAAAATACGATACTAGGTGAAACTTGGTTCTTTATGTAGGGTGATGAATGATTTGGATTTTGAAATCCGGAAAGCTTCAACATTGGATTCTTTTGTGTGATCCACATTGCGCCAAGAGTTTATGTGGTCCACAACATCCAAGGACCTCTATAAATAAGTGATCTTTGGTTTTCAGCTTCAATACCAAAGAAAACCATGCAAATTTTTGTCATTAAGCTGAGGATCTTTCTCAGGCTGTCGCAAATAGGACTAAGCTCTCTATTTGAAGGCCTGGTGAAGATCTTTAGCATGCTGTCAAAAATATATAGGTACAAAGTGGCTGCTCTATATTTTGAATACCAAGAGGTTTGCTATGAGCTAGATCTTGATGCCTTGGCGATAGAAATATCTCAGTTGGCAAGGCAACAAGATCTAACTCAAAACAATCCTCTTGAAACAACTTATCTTTTATTATTATGTTGAAGATCTGAATCCGAAAAGGTTTTTATGAGCTCGATCTAGTTGGACTTCCGATAGAGATATATATGTCAGTTGGCAGCCCAGCTGGATCGAGTTCAAAAGCACCTCTTCGAACACCATCCTAGAATATATTGTTGTTTATGTTTGGTTTATGCTCCTTACTTGATTTTTTATGCATTTATTACTTATTTTTCATGAAACCTCTCCAAAATATCCTCCAAAATAGGCTTTCTGGTTCTGTTCCGATTATATATTCCAGAATGTATTTGTCATTTCTGGATTATAAAATTCAAAAGCCCTCAGTTTCATTTGGATGGTGCGTTTCACCTAAGATTTGGCCTGTTAGTGGAGTTTTAATGCGTTTTTGGACGGTTTTGAATGACAAACACATTTTCCTTGACTTCCAAATGACTTAGGACTTGTTTTAGGCTATAAATAGGCTTGCATGTACGGTAGAGCATCAGTCGGTTATAGTCGGTTACAGGTCGCAAAAACCAAATCCAAGGAAAACTGAACAACACATAAGGTCACCCATTTCCGACAATTATACCATGTGGTTCAGACGGGTGTCGGGCAAGTCAGACGGATTTGGACGGGTATAACCAGAGGTCATCTTTATTCTATGTTTGATGAAAATGAAAAATCCAGAAGAATAAAATTAAAGAAGTTATAGAGAGAGAAAAGAGTTCTCTAGTAAGAAGAAAATAGATCTTTCACAAGGGTCAGTACGCCACACCAACCACCATTCCTTCAAGCCACATGTGATGTGGCGTGTTATGTTCTTCAAGGTACCACGACGCGACAGAGAATACCATTTTTGGGGTGGTACTAAACTTCCGGTGCTTATGGTGGATAGTAATTGCTCATGAGATCTTTCTATAAAGACTAAATAAATATGAAGTCACAATAATAAATAATATAAAAGTAAATTAATGATAAAAAATTATTCACACTCTAGTATATTGTTCAGACCAACAAGCTATAGGTGTACTTTTTTCACATCAAATGTAAGTTGTTCAGTCAATGGCCCACCATTGACCATGTAAACAATTTTTTTATTGACTAATATACCCATGAGCCATGTGTTTCGATCGGTCTCAGTTTCCGATGGTTTGAAAAATTAAGAACCGATTTCGACCACACTAATCTGTGTTTATCCTAATTTTTCACCCGAATAAATCCGAAAACGTATCAATCCGACTGTGGCCTCATATTTGATCACAGTTTATTCAGTTTTCGGTCGGTTCATTAATACTGCTCAGCCCTACTTGCATGTTCAACAAATTCCTTCATTCTTCACTTCATCTCCTTTTTTTCATTTTCTTCAATTTTTTTAAGTTTTGTAGGAGTGTTTGTGGTGTCATGGTCATTGTTGACCGTTCATACGACCCCTGCAATTGCATTGCAGCTTATGCGGGGGGTTATATAACGGTCAACAGAGACCCTTGACATCAAAGAAAGACACAAAATATTCATATCGACTTCGTCCAGATTTTAAAATCCGGAAAACACTAACACTCTGGTTCAGAAAATAAAATCTGGACCAGGAGTATTTTCGGCATTTTTGCAGGGTGCGTGAGAAGGCAGCAGGGTGAGAAAAGTAATACTCTTATTTTTTCCATATTTTTTGTTTGTTTTGTACTGGGCCTTGGACTTGGCCCAAGCCAAGAAGGATCCATGACAAAACTAAGTAAGCAACGCTGTGTTGTTCGACAATGGACTAGACAAATCCATGTGATCAAATCACAACCCTTTAGACTAATCTGACGATGATTTGTAAAACACATCGAAAATGTTGCAAAAAACTAACCATCACGAAACCAAAAGTTTATGACATGTCATCTATAAAAACCTTCGACCCATGCTAAAATGTTCATTCACAATTTACGTTAAACAGTTGGCTTCTAAAAACTCTCACTAACTTGAGTGTTAGAGTCATTGCAAATGCACCGCCCACACAGTGGAACAACATTGTCTTCCACCGCACGTATCAACTCCGGCCGTCGTCTTTAGCTCCAGTCCAAAGTACTTTCCATCTCATATTTCCTAATCAAGTCTAATTATAACTTCTGAGAAAAGAAATACAACGTATTTTTGATGTTGATGTGTTGATATTTATCATCGATGAACACTAATCGGCTCTCTTTAGCAAAACAATGAAATCACATTCCGGCTTCCATGTTGAGGTGATGGTGATGCCAAGTGACAGACAATTTCATGGAGAGGACGGAATGATACGGTGAATTTATGTGGTCCTTACAGACAACACAGGTTGGAATAAAGATTGAGACACCACGTGTTACTTTGTGTATCACAAAGTTAAGCATTTTGTATTAAAGTAAGCAGAAACATTGCGATGGGAACGGGATGCCATACCCCATAGGAATCACGTGTTACTACCACTCAATCATCTCCCATAACCCCTTTAGCTAACTTGCAATTCCTTTGTACCCCACTAAAGATCATCAATTTGCATGAAATGGGTCCAACCTTTCCTTGCTTTGCTCATCATGTTTTTTGCTATTGGGATATGCTTTCAAAGAGCATTATCTTGTCTCTTAGAGTTTTTTTTGTTTTTTTTTTAAATGGTTGTAAAGCATAGTGGAAATTATAGGTTTAATTGTACAAGGTGGTAAGGGTATATTTTTATGTCTTGATTTTGTTAGAAGTAATAATTCACAGATAATTAGAGAATAAAAGATGTGAAAGGGAGAACAATGAGGAAGGATTCTCTTAGGGTTCAATAAGATTACAATTGACTAGAATAATAATGAGTACACAATAATAGAGTAAATGTATACTACTTTGGAATCAAATATAAACAAAAAATAGCAATATTTGGTGGACCAAAGTATAAGCAAAATGTAACTAACTTCACCTTATTCAAGTAAGTGCAATTAGTTTCAAACTATCGTTCAATAAAATAAGTTGTCGTACAAGATTAAATGAGAAAAAATGTTAGTTTAAAAAACATATTTTAAACAAATTTCTTAATATGTTTCAAAACAATATCAGTTTAGAAATATGTTTCTAAATTTAGAAAATATATTTCTAAACTAACAATATATTTTTTTTTTGTAAAATATGTTTTCTAATCTAAAACATAGTTAAAAAAAATTCAAAACTAAGAATTCACACATTCATTCAATTAAACTGTTTTAGACAATATTTGACTTAAAGGTCACTAATTAAAATATCAAGTTAAACTTCAAATGAAACAATCCCAACTTTCTTTTGGTAACCATGCTATTTATTGGTATTGAAACTTTTTTCTTTGGTCGAACATTGGTATTGAAAGTTGCATTCTATTCTTTGCTTCACTTTGACCAATTGGACCTTTTAAATCTCGAAAATTGCTCTTCTCTCATCACGTTTTTCTCACTATCAACTGCACTTTTGAAAATGTTCCCAGTGTGATTAAAATCACGCATGTGTTAAACACAACGTGATTTAAGTCACGCTGGGTTATACATTTGCGTGAGGTAAGTCACACTGAAGGTCAACATTAGTTAAGTCACGCTGCATGTCCTTTTAAAGATCATATATCAACTCAGTTTTTCATTTCCTCTTTCACATCTTAAATCTACGTACTAAATATCTCTCAAATCAACCAAATCCAAAATTCCTTCACGTTCAAATCAAACAACACTCCAATAACAAATAAGTTTTCATAATCAAACACCATTAACCTTTTATGTTTATATGTTATATTTTTCCTCTTAAATTAGAATTTTTTTTTAGTTTTAGGGTTTGTTTAAATTTTGATTTTTTTGGCAAGAAATGATACAATGTTTACATTTAAATGACTTATACTCCTTAATTGTTTAGATGTTTAGATGTTTATATTATAGTTATGAGTTTTAGGGTTTATGTATAATTTGCACTCCAAATGTTTGAATGTTATGAAATCAACCAAGGACTCAACTCCGGAGACACAAGGAGGGTAGAATACGTTTGGTATAAACGTCCAACGTTGGACAAGGGGAGAATATCGTTCAGTCGACTAAAATTAACGAACGACGACAATGTGAGGAACATGTTCTCGATTTTTGGGCAGCACATCATGTTCCCGTGGATGAATATGTATGTTACATTGTTGAGATCGCTTGAAGATATTCTCAAGAGTTTGATTCTTCTAGAACCAGAAGATTATGTTTAGGTAGCATCATAATTATGTAATGTCTTTATTTTGTTGGAATATAAGTTTAATTCTTGTTAGTTTGCTAAATATGTTAGCATTGAAGTGTCTTATACATAGTGTAGAGATTTGGAAGATTCATTGAAAAGTCAAAGAATGAAGAGAACGCAACATGTATTCTACATAAACAACTATATAGGTTTTCACATCGAAATCCTTCGTATAGGTGGAATGTCATAATTCGCAGTGCAGTAAGATTAAGTTCAAAAGAATATATTGGGATGCATTCCTTTTTATGACTACTCATCCTATATGAAGGGATTCGATGTGAAAATTTATCTAGTTGATTATGTAGAATACATGTGTTGTTCTATTCATTCTTTTAAATTTTCAAAGGATGATTCAAATCTCTACCTGAGGTATAAGACACTTCAATGCCGACATTTTCGACAAACTTTCAAGAATATAATTTAAACCCAACATCATGATGATACCACATATTTAGGAAGAATGTACTTCGTAACTTAGATGAAATTAAAACTAAATAAAATTGTATATTTTTTGAATTGATTTCGTGTACTTGTGCAACTTTATTTGAATTTATTCAATACGCAACATTATTCAAATTTATTCAATACCAAAATGTACTAAAATGCGCAGGATATCAAAAAACATAAAATGTACCAGAACCCAACGTGAGTTAACTCATGATGTTTGGAGCGTGACTTAAGTCACGCTGCATGTAGCACCTGCGTGAGTTAACTCACACTGACTTAAGTCAGGTAGCGAGTGTGACTTAATCCATGCTGCATGTAACACCTGCATTAGTTAACTCACGCATGACATTTTGGGTAGTTCAGTTGGGAATAAGCGAAACTTGATGGGAGAAGAGAAATTTTCTTAAATTTCTACCATAACTTGGGCCTATTGGACCTTCTAGATATCAATTACTGTTACATTTGTGAGCTTAAAAATTTCCCCTTATACCCACTAAATTACACCTCATACCCCCACAAAACATATGAAATATCACTTTTATCCTTACCAACTATAAATATTTATACTTATGAATTGAAAGCTCAAATTTTAAGCTTTCCAAAACATATTTTCTTGTTGAAGGAACTAAAATTTATGTGCACGAATCTGCTTCTTCTTGAGACTCATAAAAAATAAAAGACTTACTTTTGGATTTCAGCCACCACCATGATAATAATCTGATCTCTTCAATCATTTTACAATCATTACTTTCCTTTTTGTTGAAATAAGATGTTGTATTACATTCTTTCCACATAGTTCAAATACAAGCGAGCCACATAACATTCAGCCTTATCATGACAAACCTGATTATTGGATAGTGTAGATAAAAAAATGTTGGAAGTTAGTTTCTTTTTCCCCCATGGAATGTTGAATGTTGGTTAAGGGGGAATTTAATACAAGTCTCCGTTTTTCACCCTATTGTTGAAATGCAATTTAATATGAAGTTTTGATCCTTAAAAGTCGGTTTCCTAGGAGGCCTATTTTACTCTTTTTTTTCAAAATTTTAATTTCTCATTTCATTTATGAGTCACTTTTGATGACGTGGCATATTCATTTTTTACATGTTAAGCCATATTCATTTCATTTATGTCTAATGAACAACACTATCACATTATAAATAAATAGGTTAGGTCATAAAAAAGAAGATTAAAAAATGATATGAAGAGCCAAAATTTTGAAGAAGAAAAAAAATATAAGAAGAGTATAAACTGTTTTTTAAATTAAGAGGATCAAAACTTCATTTATTTTATTACATAAAGTGAGTGAGTAAACTTATTAAAGGATCGTGCCAACAAATGTCTTAAAGACACGTTTTAAAATTCCATAAAAAGCAACTATTTATTGAGATAAATTATTAAAATAAATAATAAATACCCTTGTAAAGTTGTAGGATTTAGGTAAGATTTGATATTCCTTCAACAAAAATAGGTAGGAGTAATAAATAACAATTGAAAGTAAGATGTATTGAGATGAATTTATCGCTAAGTTGATAGAGATACGCAGCAATATGTTGAAGAAAACGATGGATGTTGTTTAAAACTTGAAGGCGTGGGAGAGTGAGTGCGAAATAGAAGGGGGCTGTGCTTCTCTGCTGCTGCTGTACAGTTTCCGTGGTTGGCTGCTTGGAAAGTCAGAGATTGATGAAATGACATTCAAAAAGAAAATTGAAATCAATGCATAACAGACTTGATTTTGACGTTTCAGATTCTCTTAGTCAGAAGAAACAATTCACCAACATAATATAAGGAATTTAAATAATCAGCATAGAAGCATGCAACAGTATAAAATATTCCCTTTTCTTAATGCCTTCAAAGTGTAGCTTATTTTTCATCCTCTCCTTTCCTTTGATAAAAATAAAAACAAAATGATTTTGTAGTTAGAGGTGAAAAATGATACTTTATGATGCTAAGTGAAAAAATAAAACCAAAATGATTTTGTAGTTAGGGCTGAAATATGATACTTTATGATTGCTAAGCGAAAAAAACCGATCAAAAACTTCAAAGTCCAAGTTTAACATGTTCTAAATGTTTAATTTTGGGTATGAGCCCGAATTATTTGGAAGTTTAATACTCCACTCGTCTCTTTTTATAAGAACATGTAGTAAAAATAATGGATATTAAGAAAAATTGTTTGAGTAATAAATATTTGATTATTACTAAATTATTTTTGATATATAAATGCATTCAATGTTACTTTTAATTACACCTATCTTCCAAGACAAATTCATATTCTAGTTTTCATATTTGGAAAAGAAATAATAAATATATCTAAAAATTTGTAGTTCGTCTTACATTTGAGGACAAATAAATTTTTGTAAATAGTCTTAGAGGAAGTATAATTTAGACTAAAGATTAGTAGATACTCTTAATGTGTACATCCTTTTGTACCACTTTGATTTTCAGTTAACCAAATATATAGTCTGTGTGACCACATTTTTTCAGTTGCGTGACTACTATTTAGAAGCTGAAAAATGTGGTCACACAACTAAATGCGCGTAGCCATTATTTTTCCACTTTGTTAACCAAATAAATTTTGAAAACTAGTGGTCACACAACTAAAAAAAATGTGATCATATATACCATATATTTGGTTAACTGAAATTTTTCAGAGTGATACAAAAGGGTGTACACATTAAAGGTGTTTACCTATCATTGCTCCATAATTTATTAGCTTACTTAAAGAGCTAATTAAAATCTACAACCAATGCTAACGTTTGACTTAGTAGGTACGGACTAGTTGATTCATAATCTGCCCATTAAGTCAAATAGAATTATTTTTATTGGTGCTCCCGAACACTAGTTAAGGATATGAAAAAGGAAATTATATAGTAGTTAATGCATTGAAATTGTGTAATTAATTTATAATAATGTCAAAAAAACAGTTTTCTTTTATGATAATAATTCCCTTTTATGGTATGCTTAACCAAGTGTCCCGGAGGCACCGGTTAGCAGGACCCATTTTTAATTTACATATTACCCGTTAGGGTAGACCTATATTTTATGGATAAATAATTTATATTTTTTTTATATTTTTTTCCTTTTTTTAATAATATATATGAGCATTTGTCAAAAGATCAGAGTCGAGTACCAACCTAGTTGGGAGCCACTCTTTTTTATGTCATTTCTTGTTGCCTTATAAAAAAAATTATTTTAAATATTATTATTCCTTGAAATTGCATCTACTCAAACTTTATCATTGAAGTTTACTAAAAAAAACTTTATCATTGAAGTCATTTATGTTAGACCTAGACACTCATAAACACTCCTGAAAATTTGTCATTAAGGTCCCACATTAAAAAAAATCATTAATTAGCTTCTCCAATATAAGAAGTACAACTCAAAGAATTAGAGGTATTAAAGAGTAATGGGTCCTCTAGCGATCATGAAATGGATTTAGGGTCCTACAGTGCATATATTATGAACTTTACTGTATTTTGGTACTTGGAGGCCCTCTAACTCAAATTATATATAGTAAGTTTAAGTGATTCGAGCTAAATAGTTAAATTATCAGAATTTTTAAATAAAATGATTCGAGTCAAGGTCAAGTTAAACCAAGTTCTACTCCATTCAATTCATTTCGACAGCCGCCGTACTGATGAAAATGGTCAATCATGAACACCCAACCTGCATATGATATGATGAGTTCAGTTAACCTTGAGAAATAACATAGCATTAAAAAGAAAAGTTTTTTTCAATTTTATGAAACAACCTGCAAAAGTAGTGGCATCTTCAATTTAGTGCTTTCATGGAGATTCCAATAGAGAGAGGGGATCCATGATGGCAAAACGGTGGTCCATGAATTCCTTTTTGAAAAGTCCTTTGTTAATTTATGAATTGGAGTCTGCTTATAGAGGAACAAATATTCATATAGATATTTTATTTTGAAAAGTAAAAAAAAAAAGTCATTTTTTGACTCCCCTTTATAGTACTACATAATAAACTTGGTGCATGAATAATATATAGATGTGGGAAGAAGAAAAAAAAAAATCTACAATATAATTTACAGTAAAAATTCTTTAAGTTACCTTTGCTCCTCTTAAATTTCCTAATATATCCCCACTCACCCATCTTAATGACTGCAATTAGTTTTTTTTTTTTAATTTGTATTGAAGAGTGTAATTACTTTAGAACCAGCTTAGTTTTATGGAGAGAAAAAAAATTATTCATCACAAATATTAGGGTTGGTTTGGTGGCCAGAATGAGAGAGAATAGATAAGATAAACTATCATATCATACCCCACTATAATGTTTGACGAGTCATCAAAATATGATAAGATCATCTTGAACCGTGTCATCTTTAATCTCTCTAATTAAAATTCATATCTTAAATGTGTCGGATTATACATGCAACAAGATATGATAAGAAAATAATTTACTCATCTAGCCTTATAAAACATAATTTAAATTATAAGAGTAATTTCATCATATAAACGTGATGCATATTTTATCACCTCATTGTAACGCGTGCACCAAAAATATATATTAGATAAAATAATATTATATGATGTCATGTTCTTATCCAACTCCATAGGATATCACGTCTTTATCCTATCGTAAACATTTAACGGGCTTTTAGTAAATAAGTACACTTTAATCTAATCCATCACTATTGTATCTAATAGTCACATATTGTTTAGAGGACTCAGTGTCAAATAATAATAACTTCGATTCCCTTTTACTTCGAAACCTAGTTAATTCAAATCATTAAGAAATGTTCTCATGAGTTTAGCTCAATTGATAAAAATACATTAATGAGAGTTTGAACCTTGACTCTCAACTTATTACCTCTATGAGATAAAAAATTTGTTACTAAACTATTTGACCAAAAAATAAAATCATCGAGAGATTAAAGAGTATTGTTCAATATTATCCGTTGGCGGATTCACATAAATCAGATTTGAGATAGTCACAAAAGATAAGTGCCTATTTAACCGGCGCAAAACTTGTCATAAATGACTAAAATCCTTATGAAACACACCATCTCCGACGACTTTCTTAGGGCCGGAATGCCTTGAAAAACAGAAGGTTGAAAACCATTTTGAGAGAAAAACCCATGATAAATGTTTTTGAGGGCTGTTACCTAAAAAAATATCATAAATTGTTTTAAATTATTCTTAGAAGGCAATGAAACAAAATTATATAATAATTAACTAATAATTTAAATTAATTTTAAAATGAATCAAATATTAAATTCAAAATTTTGAAAAACATAACCTTGATTATTATGTATTGAATTTTAAAAGTGTTATTAAAACAAATTATTAATTAAAAATCAAGATTTCTCTCAATAGTGAAAATAAAAGTATCCAAACAAATTTACATGCATTCTAAAGTCGAATAAACTAAAAAAAACAACAATAATGTTTAAGCTTCATCATCCTCATCATAGTATTCAAAAGTAGAGTTTTCTTCTCCCAAACTAGTGTAGAATTATATATGTGATTTGGCAGATGCATTGTCACTCTTGAATATATCGGATTTTATTTGGGTGGACTACTTGGTGTTGGTTGTTTATTTATTATTTTGTAACCGGTTGGAGTATCCCTTATACTTCATTGATAAAATGCTTCTTATAAAGAAGAGAAAAAGAAAAAAGAAAAATTAATAAGGATCATCTATATATTAATGATAGAAATTGATAAGGATGATGAGGGAAAGTAGCATTCTTGCTTCATATTAAGTAAAAGCATCCATTAAACAAGTAGTAAGCAGTAACAAACTGCTCTAACAAAGAAAAACACAAATAAAAAGAGTCAATTAATTGTCCTTAAAACTTATGAAAAGCCAGGACAATGTTTACATGACACACTTAATTGAAATTGATGCAGTCCTAGTTAACATATTATGAACAATGTAGCTTTCATTTGTTCATTAGCGCAGCCCTAGACATCAAACGCTTCTCAGAGACCTGAATAAATAATAATAACAAAATTATTAGCATCTCGTTAGATTAAGCTTCTTAAAAATATTAAGATAGAAAATACAATGATGGAAAAAATTGGTTTATATTAAGATACTTACATTCTCCATCTTAGCCTGATTGTTGCTCTCCAACATCAGCCCAAAATGAATATGAGGAAAATGTGCCCACTAAAAAAATTAAGGAAATAATTTCAGAGTTATTAAATTAATATATATTGGATAAAGTAATTGATTAGTTGAATGAATTTGAATATTACGTACGTTCTTTGCAGCTGTACTAAAAGCTTCTCTGTGACTAATATCAGGATTATTAGCCTTGATCCTCTGAATCTCTTCCCTGCATATATATAAAATGATGAAAATCATGCTTTTTGCTTTAATTTTATGTTGCCAATTGAATCAACTATATATACAAATAGTAAAATTAAGTATAATGTTTTAGTATTTACTTGATGAACTGATTATAAGCAGAAGGTACACGTTGCCTCTTCTCGGGAGCTGGAAATAGAAAATAACAACTCATGAGATCATTAATACTATATCCATATATAGTAGTATTTCTATGCTCATTAAGAACAATTATTAATTTAGAAGAAAAAAAACTACGTGTCTATGATGATATACTATGTGGCTTTGAAGAGCTTGATTAAGTACTTAATCATCATCTAATAATTTAGTATCATAAATTATTTCATATTTAAATATTTTAAAATAAATAGGAAAAAAAGGTTAGAAAAGAGTATATGGTAAACTCACGGCGGTTAACAACCCTTTCCTCAGTAACATGGGTGGTTGGTGCAGAACGCATTGCAATCCTATCGTTGCATTTGGGAGTGGAGCTAGTTCGAATCCTATACTCAGGATTCATGCAGTGGCTAGGTGCCTGAAGAAAATCAATGAAACAATAAAGTAAATTAGTACAACACCAAGGAAGGAGCATCAACACAATATATATACAAACAAACAGTTCTTTCTTGTTAAGTTGGAAATACTAGGATGAGCTAGTTCTTCAACTTAGCTTTATTCATCAATGCTTTGTACAGAGATAGAAATAAAATCAAAGCAGCTTTAAAATCACTGAGCTTTGTATGACATGAATACAACAACTAATAATCTGAATTCAAGTACACAAAACCTAGCCAATTGACAGTTGTTGGTATGAACTACGAAGGGCTTAGGGATCTACACCAAATATATATAATAAACAAAATATTATTTTTTGGATTAAATTAATAAGTTATGTATCTAGTCTATAGTTTACAAAAGATATAAATTATTCAATGAATTTAATAAATAATTTTTTTTGTCTAGAATAAAGATAAGATGAAATACATTTTTTCTAAAATTAATTAATTAAAATATAATCTCTCAACTCACTAGCTAGGGGGTGTTTGGCTGGATGAGGACATGTTGAAAAGAAATCATTAAACCTAGATATATGAACTTTTTCTTACACATCAAATCAATTCTGAAGGTAATACCCAAAGCAAAGCCAAAAGTCTTTACAAGCAAAACATTTTCAGTATGGTTTGGCTTGGTGGGTTTGGACAGTTTCTGACGAGTCTATGAAAAAGGAAAATAGGTTTGTGTTTATGGCGGCTTACTTACAGGTGGTGTATGCAGCTATTGCCTAACTAGCTAGGGCTAGCTCATCAGGTAGAAATGAAATGACAGACAAAAATGCTTTCAAGTTCAAAATCCTAACTAACTAGCTTGTAGCTCCCCAAAGCCAAACCAAGATACTTCGATTTTCTCAAAAAAGAATAATTTTCCAGAAACCCTAGCTAGGTTAGGATCCAGAAATCAAAGAAGCCTAAATAGATCTATTTTATTTACAAAAAGTTATTATTACTTTTGAGTTAGTTAGTTATTTATGTTTACAAATGTTTAATTAGATCATGTATATATAATTGTAATTCACCTGAACATCTTGCCATGACAATGACTGAAACGCGGCGGCCATGTTTACGGACCATAGATTTGTGCAGTGACCACATCGAACGGTCACTATGTCAAACAGGCTACTGCATGGAACACTCACCTGCATCAAGTCAAATCAAACTTTGATTAATTACTAACTAGTTTCATTAATTATTTCCCAATATTTCAATTTCAATTACATACATGCAAACTACACCAAAAAAAAAATCAAGGGTTTCACACTTAAAGCAAGTACACAAATATTTGAAACCCACAAAAAAAATCAACATCACATTTCACACTTTTTATGAGACCCGATCTTGAAAAATGAAAAATTAAAATGAGAATTTAAGAAATGAGGATTTCTCTTTAGAAAAAAAGTTGAAAAGGTGCAATGGTCAAGGTTTTTATTATTCCTTATATGTTTAAGTTTAAACAAGAGATAATTATTTAGGTCATATAGTAGCCAAGAGGTGGAAAATAATTTCCTTCAAAAAAAAAATGGTAGAAAATAATTTAAGGGTAGAGAAGAAGAGAGGAGTTGTCATATCAACAGTGTTTCAATTTTATCATTTAGTGATTTGTTTTTGGCGTTATGAAGAAGACATCTCCAATATGTTTATCATCAAAACTAGCAAGCTCAGTGGCAAGTACAATCATCCACACCTTCACTTTGTCCTCCCTTTCTCTATGCCTTGTTTAGCTTGAAAGAAAGAGAAAGAGAAAGGGTAAAAACCATGTGAGTGTATGAGTGTGTGTGTTTGATAACCTTGATGAGAGGGTATGACTTTTTCTTTGACTGCAAAAGAAAAGTCCAGGGAGATTGAGACTTGACTCTAAGAAAAAACTAACAAGCCCAGAAAGAGAGAATTAAAATATATATATTAGTAATACATCAAAAGTGCAAACATACACACACAAACACAGCATGCTTTCCTTTTCAGGATCTGAATGAATTCCTTTATACTTGGATATGTACGCAACATACAAAACAGACAAGACCAAAGACCAAAGAAAACCATCAAGTATATATGTGTGTGTGTGTTTGTGCATGCAAGAGGTGAAAAATCAGATCCAAGTAAACTACAAGGAGTTTTTGAAATGAAAGATATATATACCGCAAGAACAATATTGCAAAAGTTGCAAGGGATGTAGCAGAGTTGTTCCGCAGGTGCAACATCGACGCTGCAGCTAGACATGTCTCTACAAAGAAGATTCTTTTACAAAAACAAAGATAGAAAAGAGAAGAAGAAGAAGGAAAACAAGGAGATGAAGATAGATAGATAGATAAGATAATTAAATATCTTGCAAGGGACACCAAAGTTGAAGACAAAGGTCTCTCTCTCTTTCTTTCCAAACCTCTACTTGGTTTGTGTATATTTATAAGCTAGGTTGGATGTGAGAACAGTAAATAAAAGCTGAGGGAAGGGTGGATAAAAATATATATAGAAAATTAGGGTAGAAAGAGCTTGATGAAGGGGTTTGTTTGGAATCCAAAGGATCAGTGAGGAGGAGAGAATTAATAGGGTAAGGCAATGTGATATAAAAAAGTGCCCACGGCAGTAAGGGAATGCTGGGACCGGAATGGAAATTAAAGTGGGATTTTAGTTCATATTGGAAAACCAGATTTCAGTGGACAATAATTACTTTCATTTTAACTTCATCACTTTTTAAAAAAATAATTTAAAATAATACCATTTGGTATTTGCGAAACAGACCCTTTAAAAGTCCTCTATTTCTTCAAGACTCGGATCACTCTCATTTGCATGTACACGCTTCTTTGTCGGTGAATTTTGTTGATTAATGGAGCGTAGTCCTAACATTTCTTTCCAACACGTGCTTCGAGAGGGCAACCAATACGTAGATTTCTTGGTCAAACTCGGGAGCTCTTTAAGATTAGGTGTGACTTTTTAGCAGGCTCCTTCATCGGAGTTGAAGTCGGTGTTGAGGCTTGATGCCCAAGATTGAGCCTTATTTTTAGAGTTTTATTCTTTTTTTTCTTTTCTTTTGTCATTCTACCAAAAAAAAATTCTTTTCAAAAAACATGTTAATCGAGGCGTATTAAAAAAGGTTAGCTAGATTTAAGTACTTAAATTTGTACTATTTTTTTTATTTTTAATAATATTATCCTTGTTCTTAAATATCTTACCTTCTAATCGAATTTCAAATTATAAAACCTATTTTTCTTGACAATTAGGTAAACTCCAAAAATATAGAATCATCTTAAATTATTCTCTTTGCGCTTTTTACATGACCATGATCCAAAAATTTAAATCCTTAAATTTTGTTTACTGCATTTAATGAATCAAAAAAATAATTAACGTGTTAATTTTTTTCCTAACATAACCATAATTATTTTTACATTTTTTCTGCAAGCAATGATATTATAATGATCACATTAACGTATTATATCTCTGTCCACGTGAACTTAACTAAGTTGATAGGGATATTGCATATTATATGCAGGGGTCGAGGTTCGAACTCCGGACACCCCACTTCTCCACGTTTAATCGTGTGAGCTCTAGCCACTAGGTTACTTGGAAAAAAAAAACATATTCTATCTCTTGAAGGATAAACTTTTAAAAATAATTAATATTTTTGAACAAGCCAAATTAAATTATTTTTTAAAAATAATATTAATTCTCGAAAAATTTAATATCACCATTAATCTTTTTAATTTGTCAAAAAAAAATTAACTATGGTAATTTAGAAAATAAGACTGTATATTTAGGACGGAGGTAGCGTATCCATTAAAAGAAAGTACCATCACATCTTTTAAACATAAAGATAAAGATTATCGACGTTGGATCACGGTAATTAAAGAGTTTTTTAGATGGAAAATTCAATAATATTTAGATGTCTTTACATAACATTCATACGTGATACATTCTTCTACGACATGAGTCAACTCGTTGCAACTTAGTCAATTTTAGGCGACTTCTAGAATTGATTATATCTTGTCAGATGTGATTTTAATAAAACTATTGATGTGATTCTAATATAAAAAAATGGATGTGATTCATGCACATTGTCTATTTTAAAAGTTTAAGATATGTAACTTTTATTCTTCAAAAAAAAAAAAAGATATGTAACTTTTATTATAATCGGTGTAAAAGATGTACACATGATTGTGATGTTTTTGATAAGTGTAAGAAAATTACGGTGGTGCAGGAAAATTAAAGTAAAACAATTGATGGTATATGTCAATTTTTTTAATATATAGACGAAATGATAAAGTCATTATAAATTCAGGTATCAGAGTTTTAACTTAGGACTTGTGGACTACAAATTCTCTTTAACTAAGAGAAATATAAATAACGGTCAAATGTGGGCCGTGTAATATGAACTTATCTAAAATAAGATAATTTTTATTATTATGGGTTCATTTTTTACCGAAAATTATATACCGTTAAATTTTAAATGTCCATATATGATACATACCCTATAAATTTACACTAAATTTTAGCTTTCAAAGAATTGTTCAATTAAGTTCAATTCTTTTTAAAAAAGCAAGGGTTCATCTTTAAACCATTTTTTAGAGGTCCGTGTATATTAGATAAACATTTGAAGATAAAAGTTAACTCAAAAAAAATTGTATATCTCATTTTTTCTTCTTAATTCTTTACTTTTTAGAGGAAGCGACATATTAATCCGGAGTTCGATAATAAAGTATATGGTCAACCATTGTTTCAAGTGAAATTTGCACTCTAGGTTTCTCAAGTGTTTCATATATTTATTTATTTATTTGTTAAGTAATTAAGTGATTATTAATTCACTTTTTAAGATGAGTAAGTGAAAATTCTCGTAGCTCGAACTCAAACTTCTGTATAAATCATAAAATGTCCCTACCATTTTAATTAAACTCATAGGCACCAAATAATTCATATTTAACTGAAGTTTATCAACTACTTAAACTCAATCAATTTGTTTTATATATCTCATTTAGATACATCGGCCATAATTATACATT
Organism: Medicago arabica; assembly: GCA_946800305.1. NCBI lineage: Eukaryota > Viridiplantae > Streptophyta > Magnoliopsida > Fabales > Fabaceae > Medicago > Medicago arabica. Next base: position 52,962,555 of record OX326968.1, read on the forward strand.
GGAGAAATAAAAAGATAAGTAATAACGTGTAAACATTAAAGATCTAAATGTAAGTTACAAAAGAAAGTAAAATATCATTGAAGCTTGAAGTGTAATTTGGATTTGACGTTTTTGGATAATATGGTGGGCATAGCAATGTGTTTGAGGGATCACAGTGGAAACTTTCTCCATGCAAAAACAATAACATATCGATATTTGTTAACAATGAAAGGTGGCGTACATAAATTGTTACGATCTGTAAATTGAATTGCTGAAATGTGGCTTGATAATGTCATCTTTTAAATTGAATTATCTTATTTTAATTTAATTGTTAGAGAATCCATTATTTGTCTTTTTTATTATTGTCCAAACTCGTCGAGTTCTCAAAGAGACAGGTCAATGTAGTATTTCATGAGTTAGCTAGGGCAACTAGCTACAATATTCATGGCTTGTTTGAGTTGATGTCTATTTGAGTTGTGCAAACTATTTTATAACCACTAGCGGAAAGACGGACACTATCGCGCCCGTCTGTCCGCTCTTTCCACTGTGCTAACATATGAGATTATTTTATTATGTTTGTTTGTATAATTTTGACTAAAATTTTAAAATATTAATGGAAATTATTGATATATTGATTTATAAACAAAATATTGTCAAGACATATAACAAAATTATTTTTGAACTCAACATATTTTAGTTTGTCTGCATATAAAATTAAGATAAAATAATTATCATTTATTGTTTATTTTAATAGTAATTAGTAACATCATAACATAAATGTATAAATGACATGTTATGTAAAAGAAACATTGCTATGATTACGATAAAAGAATATGTTTAAAAATTATATTTTTCGTAAAGTCTCCATCTTCTCCTTCTATTTTCCCTTCTATAATAAGAACTTTTGTTGAATTTTAAAAAACTACTCTTGATAAAGCTACAAATAATTGACCATGGCTGAAAACATATCGTGGAAGATAGATTTCGACATTGGAAATGATCTGCCCTTGTGACCTATTTATGGTAATAGCAAAACTTAGTCTAACGGAAAACTATTTTCTACTAAGCACAAAGGGAAAAGGAAGTTCTGAACTCGCATTTGTTTTTAATTTAATTCTAGGCAAGAATGTTCTTTTTCCAGTATTGCTTCATGTTAGGATTACTACATCCAACATATTCTTAAATAAACCACGATATAACAGTCATGTCCCATTACGCAGGTCATATCTAGGGTATATGTTTCGCAACAACATCAAAGGTTCATTTTTTTTTTACCTTTAAAATATGTGGTGGAATACTTCCTTAAGCAATTGAGTTTAGGAATTCTTGTTGAAATAAGTTATGAGTTTTCCCTTTAACCTCGTCAAATGACAACAAATTATGTTCTTCTCCTGGAAACTGATTGATAATTAATATTTAATATAGTGCTAATTAACAAATATTTTTTCTAAAATATTTTGAGTCCTAATCTTTTTTTAGATGATTTAAAGTCCAATCTTTAACATTGTTTTTTGCTCATGTTTGTTACTAATCTTTTTTTTAGAGGATTTAAAGTTCAATCTTTAACATTATATTTTGCTCACGTTTGTTACTAATCTTTTTTTCAGAAGATTTAAAGTTAAATCTTTAACATTATTTTTTGCTCACGTTTGTTATTAATCTTTTTTTAGAGTATTTAAAGTTCAATCTTTAACATTATTATTTTTTTCTCACGTTTGTTACTAATCTTTTTTTAGAGGATTTAATGTCCAATCTTTAACATTACTTTTTGCTCACGTTTGTTACTAATATTTTTTAGAGGATTTAAAATTCAATCTTTAGTAATATTTTTTTCTCACGATTGTTACTAATCTATTTTTAGATGATTTAAAGTCCAATCTTTAACATTATTTTTTGCTCACGTTTGTTACTAATCTTTTTTTAGATGATTTAAAGTCCAATCTTTACCGTTGTTTTTTGCTTACGTTTGTTACAATTGATCAAATGCTAAGGAAGAGTAACTTATATTAATAAAATAATATGGAAATATTGGTTTTTGTGGAAGTATAAAATAATATGGAAATGCTGTTTTTTTGGGAAGGGATATGAAAATACTTGACAATCTTTTTCGGTTGTATTGAGAGAAACAACACAGATGTACAACATAAAATCGGCTGATAAAAAGGTAACATGAGTTTTTTGTTTTGTGCTAGTTTTTTGTGAGCTTGATTTGTGGTTAACGGAGGTAAAAGAAAGTTAACGAGGACGATTAGTGACATGGATTAGTAATCCACGTGTTATATTATAATTGACTAACAATAAGAACAATTCATAAAGAATTGTGTGTAAATTTTCTCCTTAAATTAAATTTATTATTATTTATTTGTTACATGTGTTATTTGTATTTAAAATTAAAATTAAAAATTAAGAGTATTTTTTGAAAGAAAAGTCAAACCCAAAAGCGTAATGAAAGGAATAGAAAACTTTATATATAGTATAGATATGATATGACATACGTTTGTTTCCTTTTTTTTGGTTACAATACGTTTGTTTCCTTTAAAAACAAATTATTGAATTTGCTAAAAAAGTTATTGAGTTGGAGGTCAAAATTTAATGGGAAATCCTTACCATTATATGAAGGTTATTCTCCAAAGTTTACTCCAATTGATTAGGTTTTGGTCAGGTTTTTTTTTTTTTACAAATTTACTCTTATCAACTCAATTTTTTACGATTTAAATACACACTATAATTATAGAGAACTCGAAAACTAACTTAAATATTCACCATAATTATAGAGAACTCGAAAACTAACTTTCTATTTATATATATATATATATAGAGGTATTTCTTTTCTTCTTTTTTTGGTACAAGAGAGATGTTTCTGCTAGTCTGAATATAAATAAAATGTTATCATGATCAGTTGATAAAGACATTGTATTATATATGTCGGATTCTATATTTAAATTTTAAATTTGTTTTTATTTATCTTACTGGTCATTAGATTACTTGACAATAATTTACAATACATGAAGGTATTAGATTACTTGACAATAATTTACAATACATGAAGGTTAAGTAATTCAACTGATTTAAGTTAATATATAAGCAATTGAAAGTTCTAGATTCAAATATAACAAACAATGAAGAAAAAATAATCTACTAACTAATTTTATAAGAAGATACATAAATACTCCATATATGAAGTTTTTTTAATAATACAATAATATATGGAGTAATTACTAATTTTCTGAAAAGATGAAAAGAAAAAAAATTATAAAAGCAATCCATATATGAAGTTTTTTGTTAATGCACATATCAAGTTAAAAACATGTACGAGAATCAAATCATCCAGTTCAAATAGAATTATTTACTCTACTTAAAATATGAATTGTTTTAAAGAATTTTAAATTCAATTGATGAACTCAATGACAAAACTCCACAGTGACCAGGGGTAAAATCTCAGTATTAGGAAATAATTAATTTATTAACATCTATTCTACAGACTGAATGAAGGTGATCACTTCCATCCTCAGACAAACCTGCAACTCCACAGCGGACTAGGGGGGCGATAATTTATAACTGTCCAGATTCAATAACGGTTGTTTATCTTTTCAAGGAAAAAAAACCACTTTAGAGCAAAAAAAGAAGACGACTTTATATATATAATTACTACTATAAAATACACATTCTTTGATGTTGTTTTATATACTACCTTCATTCTTTTTCTTTTTTCCTGACCAGATCTTCATTCTTAAATATAGAACATTCTTGAGATTTTTTTCCCTTTATCCATTTTATCGAACAATTATCATATTTTTAATTGTGTTTAATTTTAAATCTTCTCTCTCCTTAAAAATAAACTTCTAAAATCGAAAGATAGACGATTGAATTTTATAGGTCAAGAAATCAAACTGTCGATCGAATGTAAGGACAACGAGTGAAAGAAATTGATTTTTTCTCAAGACCATTAACTAAGTTTGTGGTCGTAAACACCTTGAAATGAGTCAAAGCTAAGTGAAATTGGTCAATGATGCACAAAACTCATGTTTCATGTTTGTAGCATCATTAACCAAAAAGAAAATTAGAGAGAAAACATGTTTATAGCGGAGTTGAGCACCAAAGACCGAGTCAACATATTATGCCGTAAATGGAGAAACTCAATGTCGAACGTGGGGTGTCACAACCCCTCAACAAGGGAAACTTACACACTATCCAATGAAATTAGTTGAGCAGTGATTAAACTGTAGGTCACGTCGTTGCGCTAGAAGTGGTGATTTTTGCATATAAATATTCAGTTTGTACACTATAATTAGACACATTCAATCAAATGTAAAACTTATTTTGATGTTTTAACTCTTTATCGGTATGCATTTATCTATCTTTTTATGCATTTTTTTTAGTGTAGCTCAAAACACAAAAACAATTGTACCTAATGTTCTATGAAGTTAGGGAACCCACAACCAAGAGACATAGTTCCTCCTTGGTGTTAATCACCTGAATACATAGGAATCACAATTGTGGACATAAGCCGAACCTTAACTAAATTCTTGCTCCATCAATAAATTTGGTATGTCTTGTGGGACAATACTCTTTTTTTAAGAAGCTAAATTAGCCCACCTAAATTGACATCGGAGAGAATCGAACCCGAGATCTCGAGAAGGAGCACACTCCCAAATCCCAAATCAATATCATTAGGCTAATCCAAGTGGATGGTCTATAAAGAATCTTAATAGTATAGATTAATTGTCATCATCATTAGCCAGAAGGTCAAACTAACATAGACCGAATGAGCCTCCACAAACTTTGCCAACGTATGTGGATTATTCAATTCAACATCCATAAATGACTTTTCTGTATTTACAGGTTAACCCTACAACGTGTGATTCTTTAAACACTATGAAACATTGTGATTCTTCAACAAAAAAATCATACAAACTATATTATAAAGCCTTGAATTAGATATAGATAAAAAAAAATAGAAATTCTCATTAGCTTAAAGTAAATTTTAAAATAACATAATGATCAAATTTTTGTGAGTATATTTTATTTGATCTTAATCTGTTGACTCCCATAGAGAATAACATTTTTTTTTAAAACTTGATATCCGATTCAAGGACCGATTAATCTGAGGGAAATAGAGAATAAGATGTTAATTCATAATTTGATGAAGAGATATGTAAAATATATATATGTTTGCCATAAAATTTTATTTTTGGGAACTTAAGAGAGCAGAAGAAGCCCAAATACAAGTATAGTGTATAGTATAGTATGGAGTATCAATGTATCATATACACATTTGGCACAAATATAATACATATTGTTATCTTTACCAATTAAAATTTAGTAATTGTTGCTGTCATTTTTGGTGGTTAAAGTGAGATAGTGAAATCTTTCATTTTCTTTCTAGAACTTTTTTTCACATTTCTAAGATCTAAACAAATCAATCATCAATCATAAAACCTGAAAACAGATACATCAAATATGACAAATGAAACACTAAGTACCACAAAAATGTGCTACATGCATACACCTTGTTTTTTGCTATTATTACTTCTTATATTTCTAAATTTCTAATAAATATAGATTTAATGCGTAGTTATAGCTAAAATTCTTCAAATTATATAGTTTATTTCTTTATATTATTATATTAGTAACATATATTCATGAGGTTTAAACTTATGATCATGCAAGTTAATTAAATTGTTTTTTAAACAAAAGTTAGAGTGAAAATACATCACACGTGATTTTAGATTAGGATGACTTTATTTATCTTTTGACCAAACTTCAGATTACTAAAGACTCATTCTTTTGAAAATCAGAAATCTAACCCACACAACAAAAAAAGTTGTCATTGAAATTGATTCAAATTTAAAGTTAGAGTTTGAAGTTTTTGACATTATTAAAATTAATTTTTAGCATCCAATTTTTGTTCAACATAATTTTATATCGAGTTCTTCAAATATACACTAAGATGTTTACCGTAAACCAAAGATACACCAGATGTTTACTACACAGTTGGTGAAATAATTGATTTAAAATTATTGTAGAAGACAAAAGAGAATAATACATATATAGAAAAATATGAAGTATCGTGAAATATAATAAAGATATGCATAACCGAAGAAAATGAGAAAAGCACAACATTATTGGGATTTCTTTTTTGTCGACTTAGCCACATAGGTACTGTTACATTGGCCATCTAGCTTTAGTCCCTTTCGATGTCTGGTGTATTAAATTCTACATAACTCTCTTTGCTCATCACCCTCCTTTTGGTTTTATTGATAGATGCTATCCATGTCTTTTTATTATTTTTTAAGCTTTTTTATCCCCACTCAGTTTTCTCTTTTGGATCATCTCATATAGTATATAGTTTTCATACTTGCTGGATGCTACATAGTTCCTGTCAGAAAAACACCTATTTTTTTACATACTTTCAAAGTTTGATATGTATAAAAATGAATTAAATGTGAAATTATTTTAATTTGAATGCATAGACGGACATGACTTTTAGAATCAACCTATGACAATATGGGTCCATGACAAACCTAAAATATTACTTGTGTTATAGGTGTGTGTGTGTATATATAAGGTTGGCTAATTCTATCATGCACAAGTGAAACATGTCTTACATCATGTATAGTTGATTTCTACTAACTATTAGAACAATAAGTTACATAATTAAATTGAATGAGATACCATATGACTTATTTATTGATCAAAAGATTAAAAACACACTTTTGAATAGGGCAAGACAATTTTTCTTGTGCACATCGAACAATGCCTATGATGTTTATATATTTTTGACACAAACCTAGTTAACTCATTGCTATCAAGCGAATATCATTCACCACTTTTTTGCAATCTAGTATAATGTATTAAGAAAGAGCAGGATAGGGTGTTTGATTCTACAACCAAGCATCAAAACATATTTGGATAGTTAGAGTCATCAACTATCTTTCTACGATATCTTTTTATCGAACACTATTTGGGAAGTCCATATGCTAAGCCAAATGTAACTAGAGCTATGACCAAGATTTTTTTTTTATGAAAGCCAGGGGCGGACTTGGCCTAACAAAATCAGTGAGACACAATTTTTTGCACGTCTGCATCAATGACAGAGCAATTTCTTCAGTGTATATATATTATTTCTCACAATAGTTATTCATAAAAAAATTAAAGAATCAAAGTATCAAACCCAAGTTTCCCACCTGAATAGGTTGCGCCTTTACCATTGGAGTACACCATACACATGTGATTAATTTATATAACATAATATTTAGCTAAAAATAAAAAAAAAATAAAAAAATTGGGTCTAAACGGATGTCGCACTTGCCACACCGGACGTAGTCCAGGTCTACCCCTCATGAAAGCTATGAATAAGAGTTGAAACCAAAAAATTCCCACAAGAAAATATTTATTTTTGAAGATTCTTGAAATTGTAGAATTTGGATTGGTTAATAGTTTTCACCCATGATAAAAAAAAAAAAAAATTATCTTTGCCACTCCTTGTAGACAACAAATCAACAATAAGTCTCGTTAAAAATATTATCACATGGCAGGAGTAAACATATTGAGACTAGGTTTCATTTTCTAAGAGATCAAGTAAAAAAGAGATGCTTAAATGGTGCATTAGCTGGGAGATTTGATGACTAAGTCAGCGAAACAGACAAATTTGTCAATCTTGGAGATGATGAGATTGGTGTAGTTTGTTTTGATAAAATAGTATTTACATTTAGTGTTTAATTGTGTCTCGAATAAAATCATTTTTAGTTAAAAGGATTTAACGATGGCCTTGCGGATTATTTTTGTTTTCGTAAAAAGCTAGGAACAAATAAAATTGAAACTTAGGATAAAAAAATAAAATAAAAATGAACTTCCTTCAGAAAAAAAATAATTGAACTTAGGATTGAATCGGTTTACAGCTTTAGAAAGTGAAATTGAAACAAGTCAAATCACACAAATGACACTTGATCATATGAACAAGAGGTTAAACGATGCTGAACAAGAGTGAAAGAGAAAAAAATGAGATGTTATATCAAAAAAGATAATGAGCCAACCAATACACTGACCTAAATCAAACATATATAATGTTGTACCGAATGTCTTGTTGAACCAGCAAAAACATGACAAAAACCACAAGCAACCGGACTATCCAAAATCCTTTCTCTTAAAATTTGTGGTTGTGCCTAACACAATCTTAATTTTAGTTGTGAAGTGAGAATTACTCCCACTTATGTGTTGTCCTCAATGTTGTGTATAAGTATGAGTTATATGTCCCATATCGGATAGAAAAATAAAGGTTGAACACCTTATAAGTAAGAGGACTCACAAACTCATTGTCTTAATATTTTGTGTAAGAGTGTGGTGTCTCTCTTGCTTGTGCAGTTGTTCTGCCCTCATAGTCTTAAAGACTATTTATTTATTTATTTAATTGCATTTTAGAGAGAATTGTTTGTATATATCTATTGTCAAGTTGTTGCACACTTATTTAATACATTTACAAACATGATACCCTAATCCTTGTTTATTAATTTTATTAGGTCTGCAGCAACTTAGCCTAATATTTTGATATTTTAATTTTTGCAAATGGAAAGACGTGACCTTACAACCTTCCTCTCATACCAAAATATATGATTCTTTTACCGAATTATTGATAGGATTACCGAATTTTCTTTTATAATATTTTTAGATTTTATACATTTTATAAAGTGTTTTATTTTGTCTACTATGGATTATCACCTGTTATTTTTTCATCGTTACCAATTATATATTGCATTTTATTATTCGTATTAAATTGTTGTTAACCTAATGCAGCATTTTAGAGGGAAATTATTAGGTTAAGTTGTTGCAAACCTAACAAAATTAATAAATAAGGATTAGGGTAACCGAGTTTGCATGAAAATTAGGGTATTCTGTTTGTAAACGTATTAAATAAGTGTACAAAATATTGTCAAAGAAAAAAAGGCATAAGTTTACAAAATAATGTAAAAAAATAAAAGGCATAAGTATGCAAAATATTGTCAAAAAAAGGCAACATAATAGGAATGAAATTGGTGCGATGCATTTTTTTAGTATTAAATAAGGGTACAAAATATTGTCAAAAAAATGCAAGAGGATAGGAATGAAATTGGTGCGATGCATTTTTTTGATGGAATTTGTTAAGTTAAATTATTGATAACCTAATACAATAGATTAGAGGAAAATATTAGGTTAAGTTGTTGCAGACTTAATAAAATTAATAAATAAGGATTAGGGTAGCCGAGTTTGCATGGAAATTAAGGTATTTTGTTTGTAAACGTATTAAATAAGTGTACAAAAATATTGTCAAAGAAAAAATGCATAAGTTTACAAAATATTGTCAAAAAAAAAAGCATAAGTGCACAAAATATTGTCAAAGAAAAAAAAAAGCATAAGTTTACAAAATATTGTCAAAAAAAGGATAAAAAGGCAAAAGTGTACAAAATATTGTCAAAAAAAAAGGCAACATGATAGGAATGAAATTGGTGCGATGCATTTTTTAGTATTAAATAAGTGTACAAAATATTGTCAAAAAAAGACAAGAGAATAGGAATAAAATTTATGCGATGCATTTTTTTAGATGAAATTTGTTAAGTTAAATTATGTTAAATTACTGCTAACCTAATAAAATTAGAGGGAAAATATTAGGTTAAGTTAATGCAGACTTAATAAAATTAATAAATAAAGATGTCCCACAAATAAAATTAGCCTTGTGGATTATTTTTGTTTTGGTAACAAGCTAGAAACAAATAAAACTGAACTTAGATCAAAAAATAAAATAAAAATGAACTTCCTTTAGGGAAAAAAAAAAATTGAACTTCGGATTGAATCAGTTTACGGCTTTAGAAAGTGAAAATGAAACCAGTCAAATCACACAAATGGCACTTGATCATATGAATAATAATAGGTTAAACGATGCAGCACAAGAGTGAAAAAGAAAAAAATGAGACACTATATCAAAAAAGAAAATGAGCCAACCAATAGACCGACCTAAATCAAACATATATAATGATGTTGTACCAAATGTCTTGTTAAACCAGTAAAAACAGGATAAAAACCACAAGCAACTAGACTGTCCAAAATCTTTTCTTTTAGAATTTGTAGTATGCGCTGCTAATACAACATTAATTGACTTGTGAAGTGAGAATTACCTCCACTTATAAACACGCGTCTAAACTATCATTTATGTAATGTGAGACTTTTTAACACACAAACTCACTCAACTCTCTAGTGTTTGGCACGTGGATATTAATGGTGGGACCGCATGCACCGATCTATGTATGTGCATACATAAATTCGGATCAACTATGAGTTGGTATGAGATTCAGGGCTAGTTCTTTGGTCTTCTGGTGTCTCCTATGCTTAATATCGCAAAATAAATCGGTCCCCTAATCGTTGGCCGTCGCTAGCTTTATATAGAAAGAATTTTAGGATTTTCAGAAAGTCCATCATCATGCCACGTTTCGGGACAATCGTGGCATGATCGCTTCATTAATGTGACGTGACAACAAATTCATCAGATCACATAACTTCTCTATCCTTTGCATTGGAGGCAGATGCCCCTACTCAATTATTTTGTTCTAAAGTATTTGATAGTTATTTTTTGTTCTATTAAAAATTAAGTATTGATTCCACCTAAAAATTATTGAAAAAGTTTATTTGTGAAAAATCACATATACAATGGTATGAGATAAATTATTCAGTGATTATTTGGTCAGAAGTGTACAAAAAAATGTATTTGATAGTATGGAAAATGGAAAAAAATCATATATAATTTTAAAATATAAATAAGATTTAAAATTCATACTTATTTAGATGTCTTGAATTTTTTAGATATAAAATAGTATAACTTTCTTAGTTTAAATTTTTGCTTTGTAATAATTATGTTGTTATTTTTATTACTCATATACATATGTGTTTTTTATATAAAAAAATTATGGTATAAAATCTTGCCCCAGCCAATAATTTTTTTTACCTATTGCTTGATAGTCGGATAGTATAAACCTGATAATAGATGGTCAAACTCTTTATCCTAGGCTTTGAAATCATTTTAAAACTTGTGGTGAAATTAACACAATCACAAAGATTGTTTGTGAGGTGAATACTACCTTATTTATAAACACTTGACCATCTCTCACTTCACTTCAACGGTGTTTTCGATCATCTCTCATATAATATGAGATTCTTCGACATTTTTCAACAAAACTATATAAGCCAATATAGACCTCTCGCAAAATTTATTACACCAAAATTTGTGAACTTTGCAAAGTCTATGTCAAACATCTTCATAAAAACTAAAGCAGTAGACTTATGTATGTTTTTAATAAAATACTAGTATCTTTTAAATGGCATTGCACTTGTTAGTTATTAGTTTGTTAGTGAAGGAGGGAAGTTGAACTGGTGACATTTTTACTACTTTAATCTCTATGTTCTTCTCTATACCACCAAGTCATCTTATCACATGAATTCAACAAATAATATTCATAGGTTAGCATGTCAAGTGTTTCCCATCAGATTTTTTTTGGGAGATAAAAAAAATTACAAGTTGAGAAGTTTATATAAGTGAGGAGATTTTAAATGCTTAATATTTTACGATTTACGGTGAAAATCTGATTATTATATGATAATATCTATTGGTTAGCCCAATGTGAGAATTGTTGCGAATTCGATGAAAAATCACACCAATAAATACTTGATGTGTGGAGTAAGGAATAATCAAGCAACCAATACAAGTGGGTAACAGTTATAATCACAAGCAAAAGTAGAAAACAGCGAGAGAAAAGAAGAGAGAACACAAAAGAATTTGCTTACCCAGTTCAGTCCAAATTGACCTAATTTGGGGGAGAGAGCAGCCCTCCGTTCCACTATAATGATGAGTAACCTTACAAAAGAGATATCAATGGGTTACAAGAATAAGTCTCCCGCCTAATTCTACCCAAAGTCCCAATCTCTTCCCGTAACCAAGAGACTCAATCCTAATAGTGTTTCCCAAGGTGAATCAACCCTCAAACCCTAGTGTTTGTTCCAAAGAGACAAACTCTATACAAACCCTAATTTTGTTGTTGCCTTTCTAAACCTTGTTTCAGTCCCCTCTATCTCAAGGTTTGCTCTGATACAAAGCCTATATTTATAGTAAAAGTAACTCACATAAAATTGTAACAAATCGTAACAAATCTGGCCCAAAAATACGTTTCTGAAATATCCACTACGCGCAAATTCGGGCCCCGATTTTACCATTCGGGCGCCGATTTTTGCCGCAAGAAAAGCGTCCAATTGGCAGCACAATTCGGGCCCCGGACAGATCCATTCGGGCACCGATTTTGCCTTTTCCAGCAAACATCATTTTTGCTTCCAAACTCCAATTTTGAGTCACTTTCACAACAAGAATCATCAAATGTTTTAGGTTCTTTGCAACCCAATTATTATAATGTAATACTACAATTTTTAACTATCGGTGCAATGTGTTGGCTTTTGCAAATTTTATGAAGATTATCGCATAACTATGATTGTTTATGCTATATTGGGGTGTCCACAAGTACTAGTTCAAATCCGAGATTTAATAGACCGAACACTATAACTAACGTTTGAACCCAACACCTCCACTTATATGTGAGAGTTTATAATGACGTTAACATTTCGTCTATCTAACAAAAATAAATCTCTATTGGGGCTATAAAACATGATTTAAGTACAAATTTGTTATGTTTGCCTTCCAAGCTCTCACAATTGAGTGTATACTTTGATTTCACTTGGGGGGCTAAAATTAATTTTAGAAGTGTAGAATTAATTATTACATTTTTTATTGTTCTTGAGTAGAAATTGGTGCTTTTGGGTCTAGAATTGATGTTAACATTTAAATTTGTCGTTCAATAACTTCTATATAAATGTATTCAAACATAAATTATATTAACTTCAATTCATTTTAATTGTAATCAATTTTACTGAATCAATTAATTCAAAATCAATTATGTTCAACACATAATTTATATAAAATGTTTGAATTCACATGGACAAACTTTAACTTTATAAAATCAATTTTCGGTTACCGGAAATCCAAACACATACCATATGGAGGTTTGAATTCACATTGAAAATCGCATCAAAACTCGAAATTGCAACTTTTGTAACCAATGATACTCCTCTAAATTCAATGTGAATGGAAACTTGCCCTAAATATATGTTTTCAATTTTTGGCAGATAAAAATAGTGGAAGTGCTAGCTATCACCTCTATTATGTGTCACGGGAGGTGAACCGAACGAAATTCAGAGTAGCAAGTTAATGGACAGTGACTAGCTGCATCTCTATGTATCTATTTCTCTACAACATAAAAAGATCACTGATAACTAGCAGCCAACCTAGCATGCGTGAAAGTAAACAAAGTACAAAAGATGTTTATTTATATATATTTTTATATATGAAAGAAAGTGAAAGTAAGAAATGTACGGAAGAATTGAAACATTCAGGGGGCAATGGGAGCAATATGTGGTATAGTATGATTGACTGTTAAATTGGTGGGGTGGATCAAATTTAGTAACTTAAATGCATTTTCAACAATATATTATATAAAATTGCTTATAAAAATTCCCCTAGCTAAAGGGTGTGCGTGGAGGTTGGAAAATGTGTCACTAGCTAACTAGTTTGTGTGTGTGTGTGTTTGTGAAGGTACACAGATATAGTAAAACATGAGGGTGAAAGATCATAGGTAGTAGTGAATGAGTTGTAGGGGAAACGGCAGAGGACAGTGTTGAGAGGGTATCAGAAAGGCATTAAATAGTGGTACTAGTACCTACTTTAAAGGACTGTTTCTGCCTTTTTTTGTTTTGGCCGTGGGTGGGACTTGCTCTACTTCACAATTCCTCAATTCTCATGTGATATGCTTCTTACTATTTTTTACAATAACAACAAAATGATTTACCATATCTGCACATTTCCTATCTGGCAAGTCTTAATTGAACCAAGGAATAATTGTTGGAGTTAATCTTTTGGTTGAGTATGGCTTATAGTTATTAATATTATTGATAAAAAGACGGGGTAGATCAAATAGATGATCAAATCTAATGTTGTAATCTGAATTGAAGTATTTAAGTTTAAATTGTATATTGATGATAAATCATAAGGTTTATAAACTAAAGATATTGGCTTTAACTTCTTTTTTTCTTACAACTTCATTTTTAGGGTTCTGATCGTCATAACTTAGAATATTTATTCGACTCTTACCACTCAAGACTCGTATGCCCATCACCGAGTATATTGGCCCATAATCCGAACATAAGCAGGATTGTAACGGGGGAGAGGACAACAATTTTTTGAGTGTTAACTATGGTTCACAAGCACATAAGAGGGACGAGGAAGTTGAGCCAGTGTTGGGAAGCTCCCTTCTCCCTTGCCCTTGCGTTTGACCCAAACGTGTGTTAGGCTCAACTGTTTGTTGTGGGGGGCAACTGGGGGGTTGTGAGGCCAACCATCTCCTGGCACAGTTGAGGAGTAATGTTGTAATTTAGGTTGTAGTATTATACATTTGTCTTGTAACACTGTAAATCTTAATTCACTTAAGTAATATACATATCAAGAATTGCTATGTAGTCGCAGAACTAGGCACACTTGGTTGATTGCATAAGCAAACGATTGTCTTCTATTGTTTGCGATTTACGTTTTTTTATTCTTCTTTTACTAGTTGTTCTAACATAACACATGATGATCATGATTAGGGCCATGGCGAGGATAAACGTTCATACAAACATCTATATCGATAGAGTCCTAGCTAGAAACCCTATCAATATCCACACTTTACCCAAAAACTATACACCTAGAGTCTTGATCGTAGTACATCACTAGCAAGATTCACACTTCAAATACTTAGCAAAAACAATCGTAAAATTCTAATATTTCACTCATAATACAAAGGAACTATATTTACTTGTCAAACAGAGGCATAGACAAAACTACCTGAATGTCGTTACACAACATTGTTGTATGTTTATTTGTTGACGTTTACATCTACCGTTTCTTGTTTCTGTTGAACCGTCCTAACACTCTTGAGCTAAGATGCAACAATGTATAATTTATTTATGTATTTTAAAGTTAATTTAGTAAATTTAGAATACTTGTCAATTTTTATCTAATAAATTGAGATCTCTTTATAGGAAAATGATATTTCTCTAGAAAAATAGCATCAAGAATTTTTTAAGACACGCAAGTTTTAATTGCATTATTTATTTGTTCACTTCCTATTTTTCAACAACACCTCATTAAATTGTGGCAAATAGTACATTGTGATTGACTGCTCTTTATTCGTGAGGAATTCTTGATGTTATTTTTCTATAGATATAACATTGTTCCTCTTTATATATGACCACGTGTTTTCCCGTACCACAAGGAACTTGGTCCCTATGTTTCCTTTTTTTATTAGCAAATTTTATCTTTCAATAAGATTATATATATGGAATACTTCTACGTACATGTGACATCAAGAATAAGTGAATAACTAATCAGCACCATCTTTCAATTCGTAAACATTCAAGTAGGTAGAAACATCAATCTAAATTTTAATGATACACTTAAACACCCCCTTAACATAAACCAAGACCATGATAACGTCTTAACATTCGCCACAACTTCATTGCAATCAGCCCTAGCTAGCCCCCCCTTCAGAAAAGATTTTTTTTCATGCACATCCATAAATTCCACCCTACCTAACACAAAATAATGTGTTTCAAATTTCAAACATCCACAAATTCCACGCAATTGAATACCAAATAATGTACCTCATCGATCATAGATAATATGCGCATGTTTTTCTAAAATATCTCAATTCGACTATATACTCTATAAAAAAATATAAATATCAATTTGATGCTCTATAACCTCAAACGATTTTTGGGATATTTCCTAATCAACACTTATTCATTTCTTGAAGAACCGCATGTTTTTTCTCAATGATCCGTTACCGTCTTTACTCTTTTAATTAATAATGATGTTATCATTCTTTTTAAGTAAAAAAAATATAATAAAGGTCAAATGTACTAGTATAATTTTAACGTAATAAATAAATATATGACTTTTCATTAGATTCATCAAATGAATGCATTGAAGAAAAGAGAGGGTACATGTTAATTTCCTTCTTTTTTATTTATGAGGTATAAGGGGAGGGTGGATGTCGTTATCTAACTGCAAGGTGTATATGTAGCACACATCTAGACCACACTTGAATTTCTCCCCTTTCGAGAGGAAGTCACATTACTGGTAATAGCTTGAAATTAATTAAATGTTCATTCAGAATTTCTTTTGGATTTTTATGAGCATGCATGAGTTGGACGGTTCCTCATATTGTTACTTAACAATTCAAATAGTGATTGGTTTGAATAACCAAGTAGGGAATATTATAATTTATGAAGTGCTAAAATGAGAGGATATGTGTTATGACATGTCTAGATCAATTAAGTAGATCATGCTCGTAATCTGGCTCCTTTTTTAAGTCAATAACATGATTAGAGAAATTTTAACCCCACAATTGGTGGGTTCTATTTTGCAATAAACTACAAAGTGTAGTACTACTATATTATTGTCCATTCCATTCCATTATATATAGTTATAACTAATTGGTTTCCTAGCTTGGAAACTTGAGTGGTAATCATGGAGGAAGTCAATTATGCAATGTATGATCAAATTTTCTTTGTTGCTAAATTTAGATGTCTTTGTGTGGAACTGTGAATACTAATTTTTTAAGTTAATTGAAATTCATTTAAGGGATCTCAAGTAAGAAACCGAACTTGAGACTAAATAGTTAATAGATCTCCGATATAGTATCTGTTTGCTCTAGTGATGAGAAAGTAAAAAACGTAGGTTTGATCAAACCCTTCAACTGATAGCTTCTCAAAAACCACGATAAAAGTGTATAGGGATGCACTATGAGCGTGTTTGCCGTTAAACTAAACACGCTTGTAGTATATCATTTGTGTCACACCATGTGAATGTTTCTTCAATTATTATAATGTCACTGTTCCTCCAAAAGTTCAAGAGAAAACCGCCCACTTTATAAGGTCCATTTATCACTGCACATGGATAGTGATTGCTCAACCCAAATACAACCAAAATAGTTGCAATGCGATTAGAAAGTTAGGAGCTGGAAATGGTTAGTTGCATAATGCAACCAGTTGTTTTTGTTTCTCCACACTTTCACATATTGAGAAACCCCCTGCCCGTTGGGAAAACAATTGCTCAATTTTATACCTACCAGTTTATACCGAAAGGATAAAATTATTTTCCATGGTGGATTAGAGTTGTTTTGTTGTCTTGCTCAAATTAATATCCTATATTGGTTAGCTCCAATAGTATTTTTCTTAATTAAATAATGACATAGTTTAGTAACCTATTTAAAACTTCTAGGTCTGATAACTACGAAGAAAATACCATCATAATTCATAAGTGACATGAAACATATTTGATTTTCATTGCCATCACAAAGAGGATAAAAATGTGAACGACTGTCTTTATTATAAGCATAATGTACAGAAGTATAAGGGTACTCCAATTCCCGACACAAGGAAATGCCAAAATCAACATATCCCTTTGTGTGGGAGGTTTGGTCGTTTGTTTGACTTAGCGACAAATAAGTCAATTTCAGTGGCGGACATGTGTGTGTTAGGTTAGGAGGAGGGGGAGATATGTGGAGTTGGAGGAGAAGACTGTGGACGTGGCAAGAGGAGATGTTAGAGGAGTGTAGGCAATTTCTTGATGGTGTTATTGTGCAGACTAATATTCTTGACAAGTGGCAGTGGGATCCAAATATTCACGATGGTTACACTGTCTGAGGTGCCTATCAGATTCTGACAACTCAGGTCTCTTCCACAGTTGATGCAACAAGAGACTTGTATGGCATAAGCAGGTTCCTCTGAAGGTGTCCATTGTAGCTTGGCGTCTGCTGAAATACAGGTTACCGACCAGAATTAATCTCCAAAGGCGCGACATTCTTCAGGTCGAGGGGGATAGGTGTGTGTCAGGGTGCGGCTATGAGGAGTTTGCATCCCATCTGTTTCTCCATTGCGAAGTGTTCATGTCGTTATGACAATATATCAGGTCTTGGATTGGTGTGTCTGGTGTAGACCCTCTCAATATTAGTGAGCATTTCTTTCAATTTACTCATACAGGTCATTCAAAGGCACACCGATCGTTTTTCCAATTACTTTAGCTACTTTGTGTTTGGCTGCTCTGGAGTGAACGTAATAACAGGATATTCAACAACATAGAAACTCCAATTTATTACAGCTATTAGATAAAGTTAAATTTCATACTTTTTGGTGGCTTAAAGCTAATAATGCCACGTTTGTGTACGGCTTTCAGAGATGATGGTCGGACCTTTTATTGTGTTTGGGTCTTGACTGACCTTTATTTCTTGTATATACTTTGTATGACGGTTTGTTTTTTGGATGGTCTCTTTGGTACAACTTGTTCTATGGAGCTCTCGTCGTCATTGTTAATATATCCCATTTTGATTTTTTCAAAAAAAAATTCAAACACTCTATGATTGTGTTTGGATGACAATATATCTTGATTTAACGTAATTTTAGAGAGTAATTCAAATTCTTTTATTTAAATTTTATTATTTGGATGACAAACTAAAGAATCTTTAAAATGAATGAGTTTTATAAAGTATTTTGTCAAAGATAAATTGAAGAAATTTCTTCTTTACTCTACAATGTGAATCTTATATTGGCCCTCATTTTTTGTTAAATTTTTTTTTTTATATAAATTTTCCCCTATAAATAGAATTTGTAAGTTGGACCCTTAATTTCTTTTTCCCAAATTGGTCCTTATTTTTTCATATTTTGAATTGGTTCCTCAATTTATTTGAAATTTCATAAAAATAACAAAGTTAAGAATAAAGAATGTTATTGCTCTATCTAAACAAAAAAAATTAAAAACCATTAAACTCAATTGAAGCATTCAAATTGTACAGGGATAGTTCATCTTAGAGTAGTTCACAAAAAATTATATTTGTTAACTGATATTTTTAAATTAAAAAAAAAAAAAAATCATTCCGATAAATAAACACAGAGTAACTTTTATTTGTTTTAAAAATTTATCTCTGAAAAATTGAATATAAAATATATTTTTTAATCTGTAATAATCATGAACTATATACTAAACTATTTTTAGTTATGCAAGCTAAACCCTTGTTTTAGGGATAGTTATGCTAAACCTAAACATTGTTTAAATGCTTTATTCTTTCATCCATTTTCTAATGATGAAAAAATTATTGCGAGGTTGAACTTTCTACACTTCTATATGGATCAGTAAAAACAGTTGGAGTCCATTAACACCATCAACTATTCTATATTACTAGTTTCTATTTACCACCATTCACCTTGTAGTTGTGTAGCCCTATTGGAAAGGTCTGTTATCATAAAAGCATACAAGGTAGGTACCAATATGGCAAACAAAGCTAGGCCACATTTTCATATTTTGAAGGAATCCAAGCTAGAAGGAATAGCATTCCTGAAATTATTATGATCACCTTTCCAAAAGTGATTTCTTTTCATGCAAATGCCTGAAAAATTGTGGACTAGTTGCCTCTTGACATGTTTAAAGAGCGAACATTTGGAATTACTTCAACAGCACGATGAACACGAATGATTCATCAAACTTGTGTAAGAGCTTAACATAAATAAAAAATCACACGTTGCACCAAAAATAAAAACACAGATTCAGAAAAATCACATCAAATACAGATTCTTTTTCAACCTTGGAAATAAACATGCAAAATGGAACTATATAACCGCTAACCATATAATGCATATCTGTCTCAGTCTCACTCTCACTCTCATTGTGTAAACTGTGAGAGGCCTTCTCTAATGTATTTTGCACGGTTGTGGACATACATTATGCATTTTCATCTACTATAGCTACCTAAAGAGTTGATTTGAATTTGATTCCAATGGTGCATGAAATTTACATCAATTTTTGTTTGTGAATAATTTAGCGTATAAAGGGAGAGACATGGGCGCATAAATGGAGATTTTTGTCTGTGGATTGGATGCTATGAGTTGATGTATCATGCTTGGGTAGAACTAAAATATCTCAAAATACATGAGTTCATGTTTTAGATGATGATGACCTTAAAGTAGCAATACATGCACCTTTTTGAGAATGACATGTTTTAAATGACAGGGACAAAATAAAATTGATGTAAAAAAAGTGCAACAATAAAGACTAATTTCTCGAGTTGTGTAAAACTACATTAATTGAATGGAAAAACTTTTTATTATTTTAACGTCATTGCATTTCTACATTTAGACTCGAACTCAGAATCTCTAGCTAGTCAATTATCCAAAATATATTCAAACCATCTCATCTGACCGTTCTATAGTCAAAATAAATTTTACATAATATGATAAAATAAAATGTATTACATCTATATTTGTTTACATATACATTTGAGTTGATTTTTTTTTCAAACATTTTACTTGATCAAAACCAAATTTCATTAACATGGGTTGAATTAAAAACTCGGAATTTCTATAAAACCTAAATCAGCTCATCCCAGTGATGAGTGAGTTGTTTTGAATTAGATCATCGAGTCCATATGAGACATATACTTTTTTTAACCTTCGGACTAAACTCAACAATTTAAAATTTGAATTAAATTAAATTGAAACACATTTACATCAACAAGTACATTTTTTTTTGGGAACATAAAGTCTTCAACTATATCACACAAAATTAAAAATCAAAGTTTTTGTATCGGATTGAGTTTGTGTGATATAGAAACTCATTATATAAACTATAAACCACCTCAAATTTGAACTGTTGGTGATTTAGAATTGGATCTAAACTTTAATGCGATTAAATGAAATACGGATGAAAATTGTTCTTCTCCCCTACAAAATTGACACAAGTTAACTCACGTTGACTTATAATGCAAGTTAACTCATGCGAGCTCAACGTGAGTTAAGTCACGTTGAGATTATTTTAAACCATTTGAAGTGGGAATGAGCAAAATTGTATGAGAGAAGAGCATCTTTCAATACGGATTGAGTTGGTTTGGGTTACACAGTTGAACTAGTTACTCAGGCCCATTAACACCCTTAGTTTTGATAATAGCACTGGAGCATTATTTTCACTAAAATTTCACACACAAAACAAGCTGAGTGAAAGAGATAACATTGCTTCATTAAAAAAAAATCGAACTCAATCGATTCAAATGAGATACAAAATAACCTCTTAGTGGCATGGTTAACCAAATTCTATTCTTTATTGTTCAGCAAAACTCCTTTAAACACATCTCATTGCTTACTTACTTAATCCATTTAACATTTGCAACTCAAGTCATTTATATTTTTCTTGCGTGCCTTAAATAAAGTTTGCACACTTATCATCCCAAACATTTTTTTTGGATAACTCATTCCAAACATTTTCTTTAACTTGTAAACCAACTCAATCTTTTAAAAACATTGTTAAAACATCAGTAACGTGATATTCAATGGGAAAATATTTGATCCAAAAATATTATTTTGACAACCTAACCTAAAGTTTCCTTAAAAAAAAAAAACCCTAACCTAAAGTTATCAGGATAAATGTTTACACTATCCATCTACTTTTTTTTCTTCAATAATTTTTAGTTTTTGCTCGGATAGAGAATTGTGGGTGAGAAATTAAAATTAGCCACGTGAGCAAATTTACAAGTAATGGGGAAGTGGTTTTTTCTAAATTGCCTTGAAAAATTGGTGGGTAATTTACCCAAACCAATAAAAAACATCCATGTGGACTTCATTATAAAAATAACATTAAAAAACATCCATGTGTACTTCATTATAAATATAACATTTATTATTTTATTTTGCATGTATCCCATTTTAAAATTAACGACATTTTACAATTTAAATCATCAAATTAATTAGATTTCCCCTTTCTATCCAATCACTCTTCTTCTTTCTTTCAAATGTTCATCATTCATCATTTCAACCATTCTCATTCTTCCAATTAAGAATGGCTTTGAAAAATCATTAAAAATAAAAAATAGCAATGCAGGGAATCAAGCCAACGTACACTCACTCATCATCATATAACTTAATCACTTGACCAATACATCTTTTGTGAAATGAATTGGAATGCAAAATATATGTTATCAGTGATCAATTTTTTTTAAGGGTGTGTGTGTGCGCGCGCGCGTGCGTGCGTGCGTGTGTGAAATACTAAATATTTTTAAAATTTATATAAATTCATACTATTTATCTAGATTCGTTTTTTTTAAGAGTCAACAATGTTTTATTTGTGATCAACCGAATTGTGATCTATTTTAGGTTCGATGTTTCTTTTGTATCAGATGAACTGTTTAAAGGTATTAAACATTACATTTATCTTAAGAGTCTTCAATACAAGTCAATCTCACAATTTGTCTCATTAGAAACCTAATCAACATTGAAGAACATTACTCTGACGACCAAAACAGACTCAACCGACTAATAGTATCAAATATAATCAATCTGATCATTGAATATGACCTTATTGAAATAAGAACGAAGCAGAAACTGGAATTTCATAAAATCGGAATCTACGGTGTAAATCAATCTGACAAACTATCCCATTGAAAAACTAGTCAACATAGAATGACATTACTCTAACGATCAAAACGGACTCAACTGACTAACAGTATCAAATATAATCAATCAGGCCATTGAATATGACCTTATTGGAATAAGAAAGAAGCAGGACCAGGAATTTAGGAAATCAAAATATTTGGTGTAAGTTGATCTGACAAACTATCTCATTGGAAACCTAGTCAACATAGAATGACATTACTCTGACGATCAAAACAGACCCAACTGACTAACGATATCAAATATAATCAATCCGACCGTGGAATTTGACCTTATTGGAATAAGAAATAAGCAGGAACGGGAATTTAGAAAATCGGAATCTTTGGTGTAAGTCGATATGATAAACTATCCCATTAAAAACCTAGTCAACATGGAAGGACATTACTTCAACGATCAAAATAGACTTAGCCGACTAACGGTATCAAATATAATCAATCGCACCATTGAATATGACCTTATTTGAATAAGAACAAAGAAGGAACATGTATTTCGAAAATCAGAATCTTTAGTGAAGTAGATCTGACAAACTATCTCATTAAAAACCTAGTGAACATGGAAGAACATTACACTGACGATCAAAATGGATCCAACCGACTAACACTATCAAATATAATCAATTAGACCTTTGAATATGACCTTGTTGAAATAAGAACAAAGCAAGAACTGGAACTTCGAATATCAGAATCTTCGGTGTAAGTTGATCTAACAAACTATCTCATTAGAAACCTAGTCAACATGGAAGGACATTACTCCGATAATTAAAACGGACCCAGCTGACTAACTGAATCAAATATAATCAATCGGACTGTTGAACATGACCTCATCGGAATAAGAACAAAGCAAGAAAAATAATTTCGGAAATTGAAATCTTCAGTGTAAGTCGATCTGACAAACTATCCAAGTAGAAACATACTTATCGTGAGGTTTGTGTTATTCTTTGATATTATTTCTTTGTACTAAGTGCACTAAATTTTATCCGCATGTGCATCTACTAATTTGCAGGTACTTAATATATGGTTTATTTTATTTTATTCGTGTGTACCCATTAAGATATTCATTCGGTTCTGATCCATGGTGAACTTTACTTCCATATACCACGCATACTTAATTTTTGTCATCCTCTAATTATATTGTTTAACTCGGGGAACGTCGGGTGTTACACTAGTAATCAATAATATAATGGATTTTTTTTTGGGAAATGCTAACTGGTGCCCCAGACAAAGGTTAAAGATATTTAAAAAGGAAATTATATAGTAGTTATTGCATTAAAAATTGTGTAATTAATCCATAAAAAGTAATAATTAAAATTCCTTTTATTTAGCAATAACATTCTTTTTTGGCATCCTTAACCGATGTTCGAGGGCACCGGTTAGCGTGACCCATTTTTTTGTAAAATCTAAACTATATGTCGCCCAAATTGATATAAAAAAAGAATTGGATCCGGGATCTTAAGGAATAATAAAAGGAAAATTATCATCAATACACTAAGATAAAATATTTGCAAAGGTGCAATTAGAAAGTAAAATTGTGACTCTTAGTTCTCTTAACTTATGTGAGATAAAATATTTATTCTTGGATCATTGATTATGAAATCAAGTTGCCAAAACAAATATTTGTTTATCTTTTCACTGATTCACGTTCTCTCAATCACAATAATCATAAAATCTCAAAAAACAAAAATTTATTTTATTTTGGAATTATTATGGAATCATTTGTATTTGTTTTAAATATATAATATCCAATCCATACTATTTGGGTAATTGAGATTTGTCCATTTTTTCTGGTTCAAATAGTATGGACCAAAATATTGCCTCTTTTTGGCTCTGCTGAGCTGACCTTTTCTTCTTTCAAAATTACTTTTAACTTTCAATGACCCAAAAAGAGCGAACAGACGGGTTCAGTAGTAAAAATAAGGGTTAATTAAGTTTTTGGTCCCTATAAATATTCACAGTTTTGTTTTTAGTCCCTATAAAAATTTTCATCAGCATTTGTAGTCCCTATAAATTTTTCCATCAACACTTTTAGTCCCTGTAAAAAAAATTCATCAACAGTTTTAGTCCCTAAAATGCTTAAGGAAAATGTCACAGGGACTAAAAAGTGTGATTTTATTTTGTAGGGACTAAAAACAAAACTGTGAATGTTTATAGGGAGCAAAAACTTAATTAACCCTAAAAATAATAAAGATATGAAACTATTAATCAATTTTTTGCTACTTGTTCCAGAAGTAGAAAAAGTTTCATCTTCTCCTGAATAACTTTCTTCAATAGGGCTCCTACTTCCCCAATGAATGTATTGGTGGAAGATATGATTTCGTTGAATTCAAGTTTATTTGTTTTTAAATACGCCCGTATCTCAACGAGAAAATAATCACGAGTTATGAAAGTTTTATGAAATTGACTTTTTCATACCGGTACATAAAAAATTGCTTCCGCAATATAAGCACAAATATTTTGCGACGAGTGTAGTCCAATTATTTAACAATGTTTTGCAAATAAAATAAACAAATATTTAATAAAAATACTACATTAACGTTGATATTTTAAAAATAGTTATTAGTTTTCAAAATTTTGTCGTATTAACTTTCTCATATGAATACATAAAAATTTACATCGACAGATACAAGGAAATAAAATCCTCATCGAGCGCAATGCAAATATTTAACCAAT
Source organism: Medicago arabica (assembly GCA_946800305.1). NCBI lineage: Eukaryota > Viridiplantae > Streptophyta > Magnoliopsida > Fabales > Fabaceae > Medicago > Medicago arabica. Next base: position 52,987,793 of record OX326968.1, read on the forward strand.
TTTTTACATATAAAAGACAAAAATATTTAATAGAAACATTACATTTATCCTTTTAATAGTTCATCTAATTCAAAAGAAATGTCAGACCTAAAATAAATCACAATTCGGTTGATCACAGATGAAACATTGTTGTAGTTCATTGAATCTAGATAAATAATATGCATTTATATAAGAGAATAATATTTAAAATATAAAAAAAATCAAATGAATGAATTCATACTGTTTTATTTTAGAATTATTTATTATTTTAATATAAATACATATAATCCCTAAAAAAATATCTGACTAATATCATATATTTTGCTTTCCAGTTCTTATCATAAAAGATGTATTGTTCAAGTGGTTAAGTTAAATGAATTAGAGTGGGTGTGCATTGGTTCAATTCCAAGTGTTGGTATTTTTTATTTTTAATCGTTTTTGCAAAGTCATTCTTAAAAGTTGGAGAGTGATTTACGGAGTACACGTGACTGTTTTTTATTGGTTTGGGTAAATTACCCACCAATTTTCAAAGGTAGCCTAGGCCTCACATGTGGAAGTTAGTTTGTGAATACCACTAACATATTTACTCATTTTGATTGGTTGATGGATAAACTACCCAATTCTTAAAAATAGCCTAGACCTCACCATATTTTTTTGGTTCACCTCAATATGGTGTTTACGACATTTTTTCTTTTATTACAACAACCTTCTTAGGTTGTTCAACTAGAAACAAGATTCTTGTATAGTACAACAGTCGACTTGTTATGGAAAAAACATTTATGTGATAGTACTTTGGTGTTGGTTGTATCACTTGTAAAATTCTACTCAACCATACTCTTGGTGCATGCTTCAAGCCATATCATACTTTATTTAATATATGAACTTTATCTTCTATTCCTCCGATTATATATTTCGCAGGCTGCTCAAAATACACAAATTTTTGTAGACTTAACTTCCATTTGGTATATTCTGCAATTATCTTGAGCTTAGAGAGAAATAAGCATGTGAATTGTGTCCAATCGTGCAATAGAAGAAAATTCCCCAAAGTAATCAATATTTGATTTTTCTTGTACACTTTAACAACCAACCTCACTTTAATGCCAATAATCTCGACCACTAGATTTGTACTTTGTCTTGTACTCTTATTCCCTACCTAAAGTTTTTTTTTTATTACCTGGTAAAACTTTCAACCTCCTTGTTTTATTCTTCACAATCTCAAATTCTTTCTTAGGTTGGTCATCGTTACCCACAACTAGAATCGTCAAATAAACCTTAAATTTCAAAGCCCCACTTATTAAGCCACTGGAGATAGAACTTTTTTTTGCCCTATCCCTTAGGCATGGGTAATGGGGGATTTTAACCCCCCATTTTTTTCAAGGAAAAATAATCTTTTAGGTATTAATTTTGGTGGATTTTAGGGTGAGGGCTCAACTGAGTCCCTCACCGGTGGATCATGAACAAAATGCCTTTGAATTTAATTAATGGTTGATCTTGGTTGAAAATAGTAATGGAAACATGTATACATTTCCGCATACATTTCTGCCTCTCTCATGCCATGGCCATTATCGATGACTACTAATTAAGCAGGAGTTGAAGTAACCGCTATTTATCTATAACTTCTCCATCGATGGAAAACTCATTGGTATTGGTAATTGGATTATGAGAGATTGATGAATGAATTTTTTCTGAGAACTATTCTGTTTTGTTCTTGTTCGACAGTTAAGTTGCTTTTTTATTTTAGGAAAGGTTTTTGTTATCTTATCCATGGTAGTAACATATATTTGGGATAATATGTAATTCCAAATATATGTAATTTTCAACTAATCCAACGTATTCTTAATTTTAGTTTCAACTAATCTGAACCTTTGATTAAATCCAACGTTATTTTTTCAATGGTCCACTGGTGAGGGACTTAATTGAACCCTCACTGTAGAATCCACCAATAATTTTTCAAAATAATTTTTAAAAAAAAACTAAAATATATTTGGGAAAAATATTTTTTTATAAATGTCATCTTGGGTGAAAAAATTGGGGAATGCGGGACTTTAGTTTTGGGGACTTACTTAAATTGGGGCTATTTGGCATTAAGATTTTTTTGGCCCGCCAAGTATTGCGAGAAAAGCTAATTTTTAATTTTATTTTGTCAAGTAGTCTGTCGATTAGAATTGACTTTTTAAAATGAATAAATAGAATGTATGGGATTCGAACATCGGCCCCTACATATAATAATGCACTGTCTCTGTCAACTTATACTCACGGGGACATGCAATGGCTAAATTTGAAGAGGTTGCATAAATTACTTATTCTTTTTCCACCCTCAAACCTTCTCGCATTACTTATTTTTGAATTATAACATCCGAAAGTTTGAGGGTTTTCAATAATTTTTAAAGTGTTTTACGCTTTTCAAATTATATACTTTGAAACCTTGTATGCATACGCGAGAAGATAGTAGGATAAGAAAAGAAACAATCCATATAAATTGACAATTATACCCACAATATAGTTCTTCAATTTGACTAATAATCCACACGCTTCCGTTGTTTGTTTGATGTCTCTAACTCATCAAGTATTTTTTTTTAAAAAGCTAAGTTACTCCACTGAAATTGGCGAATCTAAAACCTTATAAGAAGTACGCTTTAATATCCTAAGACAACAATACTAAACCAACTTAAGTGAGTTCTAACTCATTAGATGTTAAAACTCTATGTCAAATATTCTTATCATCATAAACTTTTGAAATCACCATCCAATGCCTTGTTCTAGGTTTAAAATTATGAGGACAAAACAAAACGATATGAGTCAATAGTCATCATTAATATATTTGATGTTTATTATTAACTTTTCTCATTAATTTATTGAATATTATGGAATTTATACAAAAGTGTATTTTTTTACGCAATCAAGTAAAATAAATCATTATTTCAAAAAAAAAAAAAATCATATTAAATTTATAGTTTAATTACGTACAGATTATTTTGATTAAAATGCATCTATAGCTTCCTCTAAAAAATAAATAAATGCATAGATAGCTTGTTACGCGAGTTGGTTATTTTTTACATATACAATTCAGATTTCATGCATGAGTCGATTTATCTGAATGAAGTTTTTTTTTTTTTTCTCATCTCACTTTAAAAATTGTTTTTTACTACCCAAAAAAAAAATACCATAATGCTCTAGTGGCAGTTAATTGGCATAATGAACAATATTGACAGAATTCTAGTTTTTTAATCACTAGAACTTGCATTCAATCGTTCTAAATACATTCTAAAAGTAATGATTCATTCATTAACAAAAAGATATCGATTCAATTAACATAAGATAATTTCATTAAAATAAAAAGAAACCAAAATGATTTGTTTATTTACAACCAAAATACTAAAAAAAACAAGTAAACATAAGAATAATGCCTCCTCAATTGTTGGTCATCCTATGGGATATCTGATACGTGGTGGTCGGACGCATCTCAATCTATATTCTCCTTAAGATATTTTGGGAGTATTTCACTGAGTCATCATCATGCAACCCCTCATCCGCCATGTCGTAGAGGGTTTGTATGATAGCAAGTGTGCTAGGATGATCTCTGACATGATTTTGGGCCAAATCAAATTTTCTCAAATATCATGAACAAATCACACCAAGGAAACGTCTAACTAGATCAGTTCCTTTGAACTATACTGATCAAATATAGAGAACATGGTTCTCACATCACCGTCGTTCTGGAGCATCATCTAGGTAAATCGAACATGTCCATTTGAGTCGATCGATGGAAGTCAATACTCAACATTGTCCATCCTTCATGTGTCACCATGGTTGAGACAACAATTAATTTGATTCAATTGATCCTTCAAGCCATACAGTGTAACATTAATGCATATCCTAAACGGATTAGGTTTTACCCTTTCTAATACACTGTAACTAGCTTATAATTCATTTATACTAGATATGTGTTCATAGTTCTATGGTGTGGGTTACAAATGAACCAAACACACTAATTTATAGAAGGTTATAGGCACCGGGGATCACTAAAATTGTCGGTGCAATGTGAACCACATAAAAACTTGTATTTGATTGTTTACAGATTGTCCTCCATCATCTTGTACTACAAATCGTTTCGAATATGGGGAGTTTTTTCCGATCGTTTGTAGTTGTCAAATATGTTTGTAGTAGTTCTCCTTAGTATTGATATTAGATGATTTCTTTGATGTGTGTTTATATCTTTATGCGATGATGATATTAATGTAGATGAAATTTCTTGAAAGTGCCAAAGAGGGAGTGATATGTTTCTTGTTAAATTGTAATGTCTATTTTAAATTGTTTTCTTAATTTATGTCAATTTGCGTTATATTTGTCGAATTGAGTTATATTTGCATTTTTTTTTTTAAGAAATCAAAATGGAATTATATATCACTCAAGGTTAGCAGTGCCCAAGCACAAGGAGTGCCTAGGAAACCACTAAAAATTACAAAGATTCGTGAACAACAATACAAAAAACAAATTAGCCAATACCCAGACAATCTAAAGGGCTTGACCACCACCTCTGCGTGCCATGAACAAACACGACATGTCTAGCTTTCAGACATCCTAGAGCCAACAATTTGACCTTATCTAATAAACGAGGCACATGAGTAATGGATTATTGAACAGCCTATTATTGCGCTCGTTCCACACCACCCAAGTACATAAGAGCCAAATGAGATGCAGGAACGACCTCTTTGCTTTGCCAGCGCCTGTCTGCTGAGAAAACTGTACCAGATGATCTATAATAACATTGGAGTCCACCCCATCAAAACCAATCCAACCGCGCACCTGCTGCCATAAAGGACCAAACACGGGACAAGATAAAAATAAATGCTTTGCCGTCTCAACTTGACCACAACCAGCCACACAAAGGACCTCGTCCACGGAAACAACACCCCGAAAAGCCAGATTGGCCTTTGTTGGAAGCCGATCCCATATCAGACGCCAAGCAAAAACCGAGATCTTCATAGGGACCTGATGATGCCACACCAACTCGAACGATAGATCCAGCTGAGCCTCAACACCGCCAGTCAACAAATCATAAGCACCCCTCACAGAATAACCCTCTGCTACATCAGGAAGCCACTCCCAATAATCTGAAATATTAGGGACCAAAAAGAAATCAAGAAGTAACGCCCTGCACTCCTCTACCTGGGCCTCCTCCCACGCCCAAAGCCTGCGCCTCCACCTCCAACCCTCACCAGCCACCTCCAGACCCCCAGAGAGCATAGAAGCAATCGAAATGGTTTTGTTCTCTGCCAGGTCAAATAAACGCGGAAAGCGTTCACGAAACGGGGGACCACCAAACCACCTATGCGACCAAAAAAGCGTCGCAGCCCCATCACCCACCCTTCACCTAACACTATCTCCGAACCACCCACCGCCAATGTCACCCATCCCATCACGAATCCTACCTACCTCCCGCCACCACGAAGAAACACTCCCGCCCCCTACCTTCAACCTCCCATCAACCTCGCCATAGCGGGCTGCTAAAACACGATACCACAAGCCCTCCCTATCCACCAGCATCCTCCAACACCATTTACCTAGTAGAGCCACATTAAACTCCCTCATCTTCCTCACCCCCAAACCTCCATCCTCCTTTTTAGAGCACAAAGTCTTCCACCCTATCCAAGTAATTTTCCTAAAATCCTCACTCCCACCCCAAAAAAAAAATATTCAATAAAGATTCAATGGAAGAGATTATACCTGTTGGAGCTTTGAAGAAAGAAAGAGCATAGACAGGCAGAGAAGTCAGGACAAATTTGAGGAGAATCAAGCGACCACCGAAAGAGAGAAACCTACTATTCCAACCTGCAAGTCTAGATTTAACACGATTTACGATAGGTTCCCAAAACTTTAGCCTCCGCGGATTGCCACCGATCGGCATGCCTAGATACATAAAGGGAATCTTGCCCACTTTGCAACGCAACACCGTAGCAGCCTCATTTAACCAAGACTCAGGGACATTACCCCCCACCAGTAAACTTTTATTAAAATTCACTTTCAAACCAGACATAGATTCAAAGATAACAAGTGCTGCCCGCATAGCTCGCACGTTCACCCAACTCTTGTTCCCTACCAGCAGGGTATCATCCGCAAACTGAAGGTGAGAGACCACAACCGGATTAGCCGTACCCACTGAATACCCGGTGAATAAATTATTCTCCACCAAATCCTTCATCACGACATTAAGTCCTTCAGCTGCGAGTAAAAATAAAAAAGGGGAGAGGGGATCCCCATGCCGTAACCCTCTCTGCAGCCGAAACTCCTCCGTAGGGCTGCCATTGACGAGAACAGCAGCAGTGGCTGAACCCACACATTCGCGAATCCACTTCCTCCACAAAACCGGAAAAGACATCCCTGCCAACACCGAATCCAAATAACCCCAATCAACTGAATCATAGGCTTTTTCAAAATCCACTTTGAAAAGTAAAAGCTCTTTTTTAAGTTTACAGGCCTCATCGACAACCTCATTGGCAATCAGGATGCCGTCCAAAATTTGCCGGTTTTGAACAAAAGCTGACTGAGTCTCAGCCACCACACTACTCATCACCTGCCTCAACCTATTGGCTAAAACTTTTGCCAAGATTTTATACAAGCTACCCACCAAAGAGATTGGCCGGAAATCGGTTAACCTCTGGGGATTGTCCACCTTCGGAATAAGCGCGATAAACGTAGCGTTGATGCCCTTCGCCAACTTGCCGTTTATGTCAAACTCAGAGACAAACCTCATCACATCTTCACGCAGCTCACCTCATAACTCTTTAATAAAACCAAAATTGACACCATCCGGACCCGGGCTCTTAAATTTATCGCAGTCCCAAATAGCGTCCTTGACCTCGGTCACGGAAAAAGGTTTGATAAGGCTTCCGCCCTCCCCCACCGACAGAGTCCGAAACTGAAGGCTAGAGAAACTGGGTCTTTCCACGACGCGCGCCTTAAAGTGTTGTTCAAAGTGCTTAAACACAGCCTCACGGACCGGGAGAACCCCCTCAACTCGCACCCCGTCAACCATCACCGAGCAGATGGCATTACGGCGGCGCCTCGTCGACATGGTTGAATGAAAATACTTGGTATTAGCGTCACCTTCACGAAGCCAGAAGTTCCTCGACTGTTGCCAACTAATACTAGACTGAAGCCTAGCCAGAGAATGCAAAGAAGCCGACACTTCATGCAGCTCGTGACACTCTTCTGCCGACAACTCAAAAGAAGCACCCCTCTCATCCAGAACCGCCATCCTCTCTTTCAACGCCCCCATCTGCGCTGATACGTTCTGCGAGTGTGACCCATCCCACGTTTTCAACACTGACTTGATTAATCTGAGTTTTTCCTTAAGCACATAACCGCCCCACCCTTCCACCTGAAGAGAACTCCACGTATTCCTCACAAACAACTTGTAACCCGGTACATCCGACTAGCACTTGAGGAACCGAGAGGGACGAGGTCCCCAATTTTCTTCATCCACCGTAAGATACACAAGACAATGATCCGACAACCCTCGAAGATGAGCAACTTGAATGCAATTCGGCCAAACGAGGCACCAGTCCTCCGTCAAAAGAAAACGATCAATCCGGCTCATCGACTTGCCATCGCCCTTAAACCAAGTGAAATTGCGGCCGCATAGCGGCAAATCACACAACGCGTTCTCAACAATAAAATCATTGAAGGGACCAAAGTCCAATGCCCCTCCCGAAGCACTCACTGAACGCCTTTCTTCCCTGCAACGCACCGCATTAAGGATTATAGGATGAAGGGCGAGAAAAGAAATTCTTGAAACTAAATAGTCACAACCTTATTATGGCCCAAAATGAACTTTACTGTAAAATGCCAACTGATATGGATCAATATATGGCCAAAAGTGACAACCCTAAATTTAAAGATTTTTTTTTATGAACCCTAAATTTCACTGTTTTTTTTTTGGACTAAATTTCACTGTTGTCACCGTGAATTGTATACTAGTGATCAATTATGAAAGCCTATGGTAGTAATGATTCAATTAAATGATTCATTCATTAACAAAAAGATATTGATTCAATTAAAGGACGATGTCATTAATTTACATAAGATAATTTCATTAAAATAAAAAGAAACTAAAATGATTTGTTTATTTACAACCAAAATACTAAAAAAACAAGGAAACATCATAATAGGGCTGACAATGAACCGAACCAACTCAATAATATTTCGGAACTCGGTTCGACAATTGATTCGTTGAACTTGGTTTATGAACCAAATGAGCTGAACTTGAGCTAAAAATTAAGTTCGTTAAATAAATGAGCTGAACTTGAGTTGTATATAATTCGACTCGATTGTTTCATGAGCTGACTCGATATTATATATACTAGTTATGTATAAATTAATAAAGTACAAGCTTAAATATCAAAAGACAAAATATCTAATTTATTACAAACTTCCTCTTTATTTAATTAAGCACTTTTGATTTTAAAGGAATTATTATTAATTTAATTAAGAATTAACAATAATTATAATAAAAGAGAGAGAAAAAAAAAACTAACAGTATACTACTTATGCAAGCTTTTAACCAAACATATGTATACTAAACTTAGTCCCACATTGGTAAATTTAAAAACATTATAGAGGATGAGTCATTATAAATGAGAAGCTTGTGGTACGGAGCACTACCTTAGTAATAAAGGTTGCTACTACTTTTTCCTTTAGGGGGTCTTAAGACCACCATGCTCCACAATTTTATATTAGTTTAATTTTTGTTTTTTCTAAACAAGTTAAAAGGTCAAGTTATACCTTTTTGACAAAAAAAAACTTTTGAATTGTGTTCATCGAGTAAACAAGTTGAACCTATTGAGTCAATCCAAGTTGTTCGTGAACTTTAAACGAGCCGAACTCGATATGTGTTTTGACAAAAACAGAAAAAAAAAACTTTTGAATTGTGTTCCTCAAGCAAACTAGTTGAACTTTAAACGAGCCGAACTCGAGTTAAAAAAATGGTTCGTATCGAACTCGAGTCGAGCTCGGTCAAGTTCGACTCGACTTGACTCGACTCGACTCATTTCCAGCCCTACATAAGAATAATGCCTCCTCAATTGTTGGTCATCCTATGTGATATCTGATACGTGGTGGTCGGGCGCATCTCAATCTACATTCTCCTTAAGATATTTTGAAAGTATTTCACTGAGTCATCATCATGCAACCCCTCATCCGTCATGTCGTAGAGGGTCTATATGATAACCAGTGTGCTAGGATGATCTCTAACATGATTCTGGGCCAAATCAAATTTTCTCAAATATCATGAACAAATACTGATGTAAGGTGCCTATCATATGATTGGATCGATATCATATTTGCGGTGCGAAGGATGTATTAGTGCTGGGAACCTGGGCGAAATATGTTCACTGTGACGACACGACCATGTGACAAACATCAAGGTACACTAAACTTACTCTTTTTAATGGCAAATCAGTATTAATATATCAATGTTTAATGGATGGTCAAACTCACTACAAATAAGGTTAAAGACCAAGAGAGAGACAACCAACTACTGGAAATAAAACTACCAATACACGACCCGACAATTTTTTTTTTAATGTTAACATGTATATTTAAAATTGAAACAATTTTTCACAGAAAAAACTTAACAATTTGTTTAGTTTTGATAGCCATGTTATAGGTATGAAATATCAAGGACAATATTTGTCTTTACTCTTTACAAAGTGGATAATAGACCAATATCACATGAATCAACTAATCCTAGATTTAACTAAGCACATGCTCCTAAAATGCTCCATGGAGACTCAAATGATGTGAAATTTCAAGCTCCAACAATTCTTAAAGAAGGTGATTACGAGTTTGATTCCTCACATTTGCGTATGAAGAAAACTCAATTAAAATAGAAAAATCACTTTGTGTGCCAAATAAGTTTATGATGGATACTAGTTATTGTTAAACGACAATGACTATTTCGTACCTATAACATGATAATAAAAAATAGGAAAAATGTGCAGAAAAACTATCACAATTATAAATATACATGTCAACATAAAATAACAGCTGGCCGGATCATGTATTGGTCTCTCAACTCAAGTATAAGTATATTTGACTGAAGTTGAATGATTTGGTGCGGAATCGATTAAGAGATGAGACAACTAATAGTAACTATCAAGTGTAGATGAACTTGAAGATTCAGAACTTGCACAAAGACTAATTTTCTTCAAAATAGTGTTACATCAAATGTGGTTAAGTGATATGAGGATTTAAAACTTAGCCAATAAAACAAGTTTGGGTATAACTCATCGAACTGGGCAGCATCCTATATTTACGTTCTTAGTCATTATATGTGATGGTAGATATAAGGTTGCCTTGACGACTGAGGTGTAAGGAGTTAAATAGTGAAATGATAAGTAGTCCAATTTTAAATAAAAGTCATGAGATATCACATATTATAGAGGTTGATAGTTCGATCTCCTTCAAACATAAAACTAATAATTCTTAACAATCCTAACATTGTTAGTTTCAAAGAAAAAACGGAAATGCTAAATCCAACGAATTTACATATAGCGAAGGCTTCACGATACACGTGTTATTGTTTCATTCAACACTTATTTGTTGAATTCCGATGTTTTCCACCAACCTCCCACGTATTCGGCCCAACACTAAATTGTGATTGGTTGATTGCTTAATCGGGATGATATTGTGATACTCCCTCTCTAAATATATAACATTGCTCAAGAAAAAAATCATTATATATGATGTAATATATGTGTTAATGTGCCAACAACTTGACAAACAAGATTAGCATAGATTAATTAGTTGGTTTGAATATTTTTTGGGGGTAAATTTAATATCAACTATGTGCAACTATGAAGACTAACCCCTCAAATCTTGGAGGATCCAATGTAAGACAAAAATCACTCTAAATTTTTTAACGTTGTTGCATGTTCTAACTCAAGACCAAACTCGAGACTTTGGTTAAGCGGCGCCGTTTATGGTAGGAGACATGAATAGGTCTCCTACGGTAGGAGACTAAATAAAAGACAATTTTTTTTATAACTAAAGTGACCTGTGTTTGCAGGTAGTTGTATATTGGTAACCTAGTATATGAGGTAAATTGTATTTAAATAATTCCTTTAACTGCATGGCATTCTTGGGATTTCCTTTTAACTCATCATCACCATCATACTCTCTCTTTTCTCTCTCGATTTGGATGCCCTCAACTCACCATCACCATCTTACTCTCCCACCACCACCGGCCACCGTTTTCATCAATCACCATCACCATCGGCCGTCGTTCTCCTCCGTCACCATCGGCCTCCGTCCTAACATAACCTAGCTCCATAAATACAGTATGTGTTTTCGCTTCTCACCACCACGCTGCCGTCCGCCGTCATCACCATCATCATATCACAGAGAGATACATATCACAAAAGTTTCAATAGAGAGAGATCTGCACAGATGAATACACGTTATTTTGGATTTTTTTATGCTTTAATCAGACGAGTGTGTCCAAAATCTTATGGGAATCTTTGCATTAATTTGAAAAGAAATACAGACGAGGAACAATGTTGTTCTGATTTCGGAACTAGGCTAGGTCATAATTTTTTTTACAATGTCAAAAACACCCTTGATTCCATAATCAATTACCTTTTTTAAAATCAATAAATGTTTTTAAAAAACAAAATCCTAATGGGTCACATAACCTGCAAATCTCAGCAATTCAAAAGCTTTTCAATACATCCAATGTTTGATATCTATTTTCTAAAGAGGTCACCTACCCTAGCCTTTGTCAAGAAGTTCAAACAAACAAATCTTCAGCTATCTTTATATTTTATTTTTCATGCCATCATAGACTATAGTTCAATCCCATACATTATTCTATTAGCTCTTGAGAATAGTTTATGAATCCACAAATAAGAAACTTAATTTCTTTTTCAACGCAGCCATCTGATAAAAATAAAATCATTATTAGAAATGCAAATTAGCCAACATATTATCTTATGAAGGTAAGCTTGATTAATAAAAAAAATTCCAGAGTTTAGCAAATGACAAACAAACAAACAACTAATCACATAAAGGAACAATTAGTTGACTAAAGGGGTATTCAAAACCGAACCAATCCAATAGAAAAACCGCAAACCAAACCAATCCAAACCGAAACCGCAAAAAACTGCATTTGGTTTGGATGAATTCGGATGACTTTTGCATTGAACCGCACGGTTCGATTGGTTTGCGGTTTGCATCTCATCAACCGAACCAAACCAAACCAAACCGCAAGAATAATCAATATTACTTAAACTTGTGCTAGCCCAAATACATAGCCCAAGAATAATCTCTTTTGATTTGATTTTTCCACTGTTGCACCATCAAATTCGATTCTAATTCCTTTCCATCTCCTTCAATTCATTTCCAATGATGAATTTATTTCCTTTTCTTCACAATAATTTGTTTCATGTTTATGTTTCTTCTTAATTTTACCTATTTTGACATAAATTTTGTTTGATTTTAATCTGATTAGCTATTAATGTGTATGTAACTTTATGTATTGTCTATATATGTTGTGATGAGTTTAGGATCTATACAATTATATTAAGGCAGAACAATATATTGTTGGTATTGAAAATAAAAGTTTAGGATCTATGCAATTCATGTATAGTCATATTTTATCATGTAAACAACAAAATAAAATGTCCTATGTTTATTTTGTAACAAGTTGGCAATATTAGAGTTAATGTAATATTTTTTATCTCGCAATAAACCACACTAACCAAACTAATCCAAACCGCATTAGTTTGGTTCAATTTGGTTTGGATGACTTTTATGTTCAAAACCAAACCAAACCAAACCAAACCGCATGCTTTTTTATCCCGTGGTTTGAATGACTTTTATACTCAAAACCGAACCAAATCGCACCGCAAACACCCGTAGGCTAAACACCAATTTTCAAGACAACAACAATACATATACTAATTATTTGTGCTTAAGTTGCAAATAAATGCTTTTGGACTTGGCCAAAAAAGTTGGAGTATAGTCAAAGTGCTTATCAGGGTATAAACTGTAAACAATTATTCTTGAAGGGATATGTATAAACAATAAACATAATCTAGTACAAACAACACAGTCAAGAAGGTAGACTAAAACAACAAATATTGAATAATGATCTAATTATTTTAAAAAGAAAAATGTTATATTACATGTAGGTTATAGCTAAAACTTAAGAGAAAAGTCAAATAAAGTAAACAAGAATGCTATACTTGGGAGTTCGAAGGGCAAGGGAGAATAGGGTTTTAAAGGTTGATACATGAAAACAGTGAAAAAATTAAAGAATTTTTTTGAAAATTTGAGAGTGTTTTTATGGATAATGATAAATAAATATTTATGTTAAATATATTTTTAATATTGAGAGTCTTAAACAACATATATTTGATTTGAAGAGTTTATTCAAACTCCCAAAACCCTCTAAAATTCTCTTTCAATAATTTTTTTTGAGTTTTCCCAAATTAAGAAGATTTGTACATGAAAAAAAATCTCTTCCTAATTCATCCTTCATTTTCTTCAAAACTTTCACCTCCCCTCTAATCTCCCAAACATACCATAAATGATACCAACTAGAGTCTATGTCCTACAATATAGGGAATTAATATTCAAATTTTGGTTGAAAGATATATTTGCAGAGTAATATTTAGTGTTTGAGAGTGACACTAAAAGATTAATTCTTGTGGGGAATATGTACAAAGAAAGTAAATATAGTACAATGATAGTTAATAACTAAGCATTTTGTTTTACAATCATCATAATTTTTTCTTGTATAACTATAATTTGTGCTACATCTCTTCAACCTTCAGAGTTTGATATTTTCACTCGCCTATATTTTTTTGTCTCACTTGCCAACTAAAAGTATAAATTGTATCCTTGAAGTTTTATTTGATATATAATTATCATATAGTAATTTAATGACATATCATATTTTTATATTAATATTAATTTATTTAAATATCAAATCAAATCCTAAATAATTCTATCCACAAAATATTGGTATCTAATCAAATTTCAAAGTATCCAAGAATTTATCTCAAATATCACCACATTTTTTTTTGGATATATAAAAAAACTGAAACAAAGATATATTTATTATAGTTGAAAAACAATACATATATTCAAGTATAGCAAATTATAACTAAGATCTATTTCAAATGTATAGATACTAGAGATAGCAATTTCGTCTTATTAGATCTGCTTCTCGTGAAAGTGGAGGAAATATAAAATAAAAAATCCACAGCTTTTTCAAATGGATAATTTGAATATCTTATTGTCCAAAAAGACGACAAAAAAAAAGCTCCAATTTCAAATTTTTCAATTTCAATTTTTTTGTTTCTTACCTTTGTAAAACGTGTAAGAAAAAAAAGATAGTAAAAAAGAGACACGTGGCAGAAGCAGAGCATGAGACCCAACACAGAAATCAGGTTTAGAAGCTTTCATTTCATTTTGTGAGAGAGAAGAAGCATATTTTGGTAAGATTCCACACGTGTCTCTTCAATTTCAATTTCAATATTAATTATTTAATAAAACATTAAATAATTTTCTTCTCTATTCTTCTTTCTCCACCTTACACTTAAAAACACACACAACAACAGTTTCACTTTCACTTCAACAAACGCAAAAATCAAAAACCAAACAAAACAAAAACCTAAGTATTTTCTCTCTTTATCCTTTTTCTTCAATTATTTATCAATTTTTGTTCAATTATACAAAATTCTGAAGTTTATTATTATTAATTACTTTTTCATTTTCTTTCTTCAACAGTATTGTGAAAAAAAAATTTGGGATTTTTTTTTTGCAGGTGAAAATGGCGAGTTCAGTTGAGAAGGAAGGTTCTGGTGCTGTCGGTGCAGCTGCAGGTGCACCAGAAGAGCCTGTTTCGTTGGAGCTACCTGCTCCATCTGGTTGGACCAAAAAGGTTGTTTTAATTCTCGTTTGAATTTTCAATTTTAGGTTAATTTCAATTTCGTGTTGTTGTAATTTCTTGTTAATTCTTTGATTTTCGTGTTGGTTTTGTTTAATTTATGATTTGTGTTTGTAAGATACTTTGATTTTGGTTTTCATAATTAGGGATTTGGTTTTGAATTTTCAAGCATTTTGTTGTTTTCTTGAATTTTGAACTGTTGAATGTGTGTGTTTCAAGATTCATGTCAAAGATTTAGGTACTTTTTTTTTGAAAGATTTAGGTATTTTGTTATCTGAATTTGGGGAATTGTATAGTTTCTGGGTTTTGAGTTACCTGCTAGGATTTTTAAGATTCTTACTGTGTCCCTATTTTCGTGACGGTATTTCTAAAATTTTGTGTGAGGTTTATGCTTGCAATACTAGCAATGTGTAGAAGATTTGCATAGTTCAAGTTGTTGTAATTTTAAAAATTTGGCGAAATCGGTACATTGCAATTGAGCTTGATTGTTTCTGAGCTAGTTGTTTGTACCATTGATCTTTCTTTTTTTTTCACTTGGACTGTTAAACATGGAAACTTGTTTTAAGTATGACTTTTGTGCGTTTCATAGGTCTGGGATTTCTTAATGTTGTTGTTTTGTTGTGTTTATTTGTTTGTTCTAGGGATAATTATAATTCTAATATGTGAAGAAATTGTCAAATAACCTCCTTTTTTACAATGACAGACGGGGCTTATGGGGGTATAGTGTTTGTTTTCTAAACGATAGCAAAACATGAATAACAAACACCTCTTTCCCCCAAAAATTGTAAAATGAACAGTTGCTGAAATTATAAACATTAATGTTTTCTTGTTTGAGATCCAATACTGTTTGCTGTTTAGCTGTTCTCTCTCTTTTTATTTTTCCGTTTAGTTTCTAAGGTGTTCAGATTGCTCTAAGACAGTGAACCAAGTCCTACTATTACAGTTTTGTTTAGCACCAGTCTCAAGATATTAGATTGTGAAACCATTCGACAGACCACCCCTACTGGCTCAAGTATATTTTCTTTCAAACACCAGGCTTAGTGTTGGTTAGCAAATCCGACATTGACTAGAGCATGAGCCACATGGTATATTGAACCCAGTCAATCAGTCATGTAATTTATACCCACATATAAGTCAGTAGGAAGGAAATATACGACGTTTCTTACCATGTAAATGTGTAATAACTATCATAAGATTTTTTGTCATATTTGTAACCATTTATTATAATATTTTCTGATATTGTGCACTGGATAAACCCATTATGTAACAACCTTTTTTTAATACTTCTGGAAGTAAATTGCATTGATTTGCCCTGAGTTTTACAAACCCATGCAATCGCCATTAATTTTTTGTCTTTTTTCATTTTCCATAAAAAACATAACCTCTCACTAGCCTGATGTGATCTTCAGTTCCCAATTTCCATACAAACTCACTATGTTTTCTAGGTACGCCCTTTGGGTCATTGTATAATACATAACTAGAGGGGCATCTATATTGGCTTTGCATGAGAAGTTTTGTTTACTTATTTTCTTGAGACAAACAGTTGGTTGTCATACTGAATGATGTTGTCTATGTATTCTCTATTACTGCACTTTTAGATTGGAAACGATTTTGTATACAGTCCATATGTGTCCATTTTTGTGTTTCTTGGTTATTATGAGCCTTGGATACTTGTCTTCAGTGCTCACTCCTCTCCCAGGTATAGCCTGAATGGAAGGATTAAAGAGGGATAGAAAAGCCTTCAGACTGAACAAGGTTAATTTGGTGCCAGCTAGTTGCTACTCTCTTACTGAAGTTTAACAGTAAAAGTGCTAGCTTATGGTGTTTAACTAGGCACTAAAATGCTTAAAAACGTAACAACAAAATAATTTTTTGATTAAGAGAAGAGGAAGAAACATTTTTAATCTGTTCTAATCATAAGACATATAAAAGTTTTTAACTTGGAACAAGATCTTGTATGTGTCACAGTTGTTGATTTGTTGCATGCTGTTGCGTATGAGTATTAATAAATTATATTTCCTTTGCAGTTCTTTCCAAAAAAGTCTGGAACACCCAAGAAAAATGAGATTGTGTTCACTTCACCAACAGGAGAGGAGATCCGTACCAAGAGGCATCTGGAAAAGTATTTGAAAACAAACGGGGGGCCAAACATATCAGAATTTGATTGGGGCACTGGGGAGACTCCAAGAAGATCATCGAGAATTGTTGAGAAGGTCAAGGCAGCTCCTCCAGCTGAGCCAAAAAGTGAGCCCCCTAAGAAACGTAGCAAAAAGTCATCAGCTTCAAAGAAAGAAGCTTCTGAAGACGAAGCAGAGGAGAGAAAAGATGTGGAAATGCAAGAAGCTGGTGAAACTAAGGATGATAGGGATTTAGAGCCAGAAAAGGAAGTTGTTAACGAAAATGAAGATAAGAAGGGAGCAGAGGATGCTGATGTTAAAGAGTCCATTCAACCTGGAGAAACTGCTGATATTGCAAATGATGAGGGGAAATCCAACACTGCTGATGGAGATTTGCAAGCATCAAAAGAGAATGTTGATGACAAAGGAGCTGAGGGGTCTGGAGTTGTTCAGAATAAGGATGAAGAAAAGATTGGACAGCCAGCAGAGAAGACAAAGCAAGAAGAAAAGATTGGACAGCCAACAGAGGAAACAAAGCAAGAAGAAAATATTGGACAGCCAGCAGAGGAGACAAAGCAAGAAGAGAAGATTGGACAGCCAGTGGAGGAGACAAATCAGGAAGAAAAGATCGAACAGCCAGTGGAGGAGACGAAACAAGAAGAAAAGATTGGACAGCCAGTGGAGGAGACAAAGCAAGATGGTGGATCTGGGGAAGCAGAGAAATCTGAAGCTGCCCCTACTGCTGAGAAAATGGCTGAAGTGGAAGGAGAAAATAAAGAGGAAGATAACAGAATCATCCTCGAGGCTGGAGGAGAAACCAAGGAGAAAGACGCGACAAGAGTGCACGATGAAGCAAACTACAAGGTTCATGATATGAACAAGGCTGAATCAGAGGTGACTGTGAATGGAAGCTGAATTGTTGAGGTCAAAGCTCCTGAATGAATACTATAAACTCTTTGCTTTTGTCACTCTGACGCCTTTAGATCTATCTGAGGATAACTGTAGTTTTTGTTGTTAATGTCATTTATCTGATTGTTCATTGAAATGACTATATACAATCTTAGAGTAGCCGTATAATGTACCATCTATGTTGTGAAGAGACATATAGCTTCTAGTTCCCATGTAACATTGTGTTGTAAGATCCCTGTAATGTGATATGAACCTATAATCATGTGAGACCTTGATCCTAAATGTGTTTACTCCAATTCAAGTATGTGTTTGGTAAATAAAAAAATTCCCAGTGACGACTTGCAGTGAGTCAAAGGTGATGTCCTTTGTAGCGTTTTTCTTCTTCTTTTTCTTATCCATGCCCTTTGCAGTGTTATCCAACGTCATGCCCCAAGTCTAATTTATTTGGAGCCTATTTGCATATCTTTTATTTCATTTCATAACCAATGATAATAATAATTTTAACCATTAGCCTTGAATATGGCCTTTGCCGTGACACTTTTTAATGTCAAAAGTTTGAGTGGTGACATAGTTGCAGTTAATTATGCTTCAGTAGCTTGGGTGAACAACAATATTGCATGTAGTCAAATTTTCAATGACATAACAATTAAAATTACAATTGTGTGCCAGACAATTTACATCCAAGCTCAAACTTCATGATCCGTGAAAAATGAGCTTGTTGGTCTTTCCTAGATAAAGCTGTGATGGGACTGCCCCAAGACACCAAAATTTGGTGAGCCAGAATAGAAAATTAATAGAATTCTCTATATCTAAGATGAAATAGAATTTCTTGTAGCTTCTTCACTCAATGTTCAAATCCCTTTAAGTTTACCAACCAGCCCTGTCAAGGAGGTCCACTTCTCAATTGCAGAGGCGGAAGACACAAAGGCAATTTTGGACGACTCCACATCATTCTGAGCAACTGCCAAAAGCATCAATATTAAGAGTTAGTGTGTGTGCTTGAAGAAATCTTAGAGCCAACATTTTGAGGAAGATATCACATGACATATCTATATTCCTAGCCTGGAATTTTGTTGGCAAATGCTACTATGCACAAATGTGTGTGCGTGCACACACACTTAAGAAAGTTTATGAGGACAATATATTTGCAAGGTTACATATAGACTATTTTTATGTGTTTGGATTTCATTTTAAAATGGTTTAAAAATACGTTTGAGTCAATTCAACATCTTCTCTTGAGCATTTTGACAGATGTGATTTTACATAAACTTGGTAGTTGATATGTATAATTGATTTGGTTAAAATTGAGTTTCAGATGAAGATATTATTTTTGCGTATTTTCTATAAACAAGAGAAGGCCTAAAATTGAAATCCAAACACACTTAATTTTCCAGGTGTTAAACATCTAAATCAAGAGAAGGCCTAACATTGAACAGGATGTCTGAAGAAGAACATATTTTCTGCGTTGTAAGAAGTTTAATTCCTAATTGAATGAAACACACCTGATGTAACCAATGAAGCAAGTGAAGAATTGAATGTGTCCACCTCAGACTTCTCTTCAGGACTGGAACTCAGCTGTTAAGAAGCAGACCAAATAGAGATTAAAGAGTGTGTTTCAAGTTTCAACGACGATGGTATCTCGGGCATGAGTTTTGGATTTGAATTTTCCACTTGAAAATGATACTAAAGGTACCAGTTTCCTCAATTTTGAAATTCAGACTGTAATGCTACTACAAGAGCATTTATGTATCAAGGTCAAAATTTAGTGCCAATTATTGCTATTGGCAAAGAGATTACATACTGATGTTATTATCCACATTATTGCAAAGAAATTAATAACAGGCAGCTTTCATTTTTGCCTAACTTTTGATATGAAATCGTTATTAAAGATTTCATAACAAAAGGGTTCATAATGAATGCATTTAAGTACATTTTTGAATTGACCGTGAGTTTCACATAATCCTGGTACCACTGCGATTATGTCAAACTCACTGTGACTCCAAACATACACAATGAAACGAGATATACCTTATTCAAAGCTATATTGGCTTTTTGCACCCAATCAGCATCCTTGCCTTTCCCTAATACAGAACCAGCTGAAGTTAGATCATTTTTTTCAATTGCTTGACCAACTTCACTCAATTTGTACACCAAGTCTTGAAGATAGCCTGCAATTATTTTCCATTCGTTAGTACGAAGAAAAAAAACTGTCCTTGCAATAACATGAGCTAGCAAATAGAACTTCATCATTATGAGATTACCATAAATGAATTTCATATTTTCTAGAAACAGATAATAAATAATGCACATTACCTGTTTCTTTGGCGGAGGAACTAATGACACCTTGTTTCTCAAGTCTCTTCTTTCTATCTTTCTTTACTTTTTCCAAAAGCTCAACATCATCATCTGCTTCAAGTATTGCAGCATTAGCATCAAACAAACCCTTACCACTCAATGAAAGGACCAAACTGGTCACAAAACCTATAGATATGTCTCTTTTGGTCACACTTAGTGCTGGTTGATTAACTACTTTGCAAGGAGTTAATTGTCTTTTCACATTGCATTTGATAGGGTTGTAAGCATATGTTGGTGTTACTAATGAAGATTGTGATGAAGATGCTAGATGAAAGGGGTTTGCTGTTGAGAGAAAATTTGATGCCATGTCTTTTTTTTCTTTTCTTCCTCTCTCTTTTGTTTTGTTTATTTTTTGGCGCATGAAAATTTAGAAGACATGGCAATTTGGAACATTTGGAGGATAAGGTTGTTGTTGGATTCTGTTATCTCATCCAGTCAATTTTTAGATCCGAAAGGGTATTTTAGTCATTGAAAATTGACCAACATGGTGGCACAGTTTCTTCCAGATTCCAATTGAGTTAAAGGTTGCAAATTGGCCAATGTTGCACTTGCACTTGCACATTTTTTATGGTAGGAAGGTATGTTGCATTTTTATCCCTGGGCCATCTAGTAAAGACTTTTGTTCATCAGTATTAATCTAATATTCACTCACTCCCTTCCAAAATGAATAATTTAGTTGATAGTTTCACATATTTATATTTATAAGAAAAAGTTTGGTCAATTTAAACTGAATTTTAAACCATATACATTAACTCAACTAAAAAAGCTTAGTACTTGACATCCGCATATACACAGATTGGTTATCAGACAAGACTATTTAAATATAAAATTAAACACCAAATTAAAAGACATGATTATAATTGGTCTAAAGACTGAGTACCCCAAAAGAATACAAAGTAATTACCTAGATAATGAAAGAAATAAACATTACAAATTTTTTTGCTTACAAGGCTAACAAAAACAATAAAACAGCAAAAAAAAAAAAAAGGAAAGCAAACAGGGAGCTAAGCTCTCAGATAATTATTACAAATTGAACATGCATAATATATATTAATTATCAGCAGGCTCCATTTTAACCTTTACCCCACTTAGAGGAGGAGCAGAGGCAATCATATTTTGATTATCATAACTGACAGAAGCAGCATGCGACTGATCAACATAAGCAATGACCGGAACAATAGTAGTTGTTCCATCATCAAGCTTTTGTATCTGGAGATCTGGTCTCTTTCGGATCCCAGACATGTATCTCTTTTTTTCTCTCTTCTTCACTTTCAGACATTGTAGTGACTTGATACATGACTATCGAATTTTTGCGATGTTGCTATTACTTTGTTGCACTTTGGACACGTGTATGGTCCATGTTTATTGTGTGGTAGACCGTAGATTCTACCGTCATCAAGAGTTTCCTCTTTTTTCCTCTTCATGTTCGTATTATTAGAAGCCTGGACTTCATCACCATTAGTAGCAACAATGTTGTTTGCCTCAGATGGTGGTTGTTGCGGATGTGATGACGAACCTCCAAGGAGATCAGGATGAGCATAAACAGAAGAAGTATTCAACACCATCTTGTTGTTGTTGATGACATCATTCCTATTATTATTATTATCTGATGATGGTGAATATGTATGTAGATTTTCAAACTGAACTTCAATCATTTGTATTGATTTGATGATGCCTGGAGCATGACTACCGAAATTATTACTATCAGTTGATGATGTGGTTGTATTGTAGCCATACAACCATTTCATCAACCTATCGGAACTCGTGGTGGTTGATTCTGGAGGAGGAGGAGGAGGTGGTGGTGGTGGTGGAGGAAGATGAGAGCATGAGGTGTTTTTGGGGGAGGGATGTCCTATAGATTGATGGTGTTTTGTACTTTATCTCTCGATTTATATAATTTAATTATTCATTTTCATTTTTTTCCATAGTGTGTGCTATTACTTAATTATTAAAATGTACGAATATATTTAATAAAATAGTTAATATAGATGATTTACTTTTACAAAAAGTCAAGTCAAATTAAAATATAAGCAATATTATATCAATAAAGTCAAGTCAAATTCTTTTAGTCATGTATTTGGACCAAATACATTTGACTTCTTGAATATATTTTTCCTTAAATTTTGTTACTAAAGGAGTAACAGTTTAATTTGTATAAAAACCTACTTGGATTGTCCTGGTGGTATTGAATTGGTACCTTAGAGTATGTTCTTTTTCAATGTCTAAGGTTCGATTTTCTCTGGTGCTAATTTGGGCAGGGGGCTAGTTTAACTTCTTAAAAAAGTTTAATCTGTATAAAATATCACTGGAATATTATCATATTATTTAACGAGTATCTATATGGATGATACATTTGTTTCAACGGCATGAAACACAAATATTCAAAGATATGATCTAACTTTACATTAAGGAAGGGTCCTAAAAAAAATCAAGTCAAATGTTTTTGGTCCTTTATTTGGACCAAATACATTGGATGATGCATTTGTTTAAACGCCATCAAAAACAAATATTCAAAGACATGATCTAACTTTACATTAAGGAAGGGTCTCAAAAAAAGTCAAGTCAAATCAAATATATACAAAAAAATATAAGCAATATTTATATCAATAAAGTCTAGACAAATGTTCTTGGTCCTGTATTTGGACCAAATACATTTGACTTATTGAATATATTTTTCCTTAAATTTTGTTACTAAAGGAATAATAGTTTAATTTGTATAAAAATCCACTTGGATTGGTACTTGATGGTATGCTCATTTTTAATGTTTAAGGATCGATTCTCTCTTATGTCAATTTGGATGGACTAGTTTAGCTTCTTCAAAAAAAAGTTTAATTCATATTATATAAAATATTTTAATTTGTATAAAGTATCACTAGAATATTAATCATTTATTTTGTTTAACAAGTATCAAAAACAAATATTCAAAGATATGATCTACCTTTACATTAAAAGAGTTCTCAATTGTGAATGAACACAGAAATACACCAACCAAAAGCAAATCCTGCTTTGCGTAAACAAGCAGGAATGGCTATAACAGCCTATTATGAGAATCAGATGTTGTTGTGCCATTTTTGTGTGTATATAGAAATCATATTCACAGTCATGCCATGTGCTCCCTTTGATTGATGACTATGTTTTTTTAGTTTGATTTTGTTTAAAGGGAATTGAAGCAAAGTGTTTGTTTGACCATCAGACCATGTATAGAGGTATGATTCTTAATCATTGGTTTTTAGTATGGCAGGAGTTGGCTACAACAGTTGCAACAACATCTTTAATTTAATCGAAGGCAACTAAGAAAGAGGAGGATGGGAAATAATGGAGGAAATCAAGATTTATGTAAGAAGTTCCTATATCCAATGTCACCAGGCAAAAGGTTTCTCTACGAAAACAATGCATTGAAAACTATTACATGGAACAAGTAAAAAATCTTGTAAAGGAAAAAATGTAGATCTTTAGAGTTTCAGTAATATATTTAGATCTTTAGAGTTTTCACTTTTCAGTAATACGGGGAAAGAATCATATACCAAAAAAAATAAGACAACTTTGAAAATGTTTTTGATTCTGGCATGTCGCCGTTCTCTCTTTCCTCTTCATGCGAATAATTAATTGATTTCTTTGTTTGGTTCTATTCATTGATGTTAATTTATAGCTTAATAAAATGGTCATGAACAATAGTATAAACGAAGAAATATAGAAAAATATATGCTCACGTTAGCGCGGAAGTAATATATACTAGCTTTTTCTATCGGACCAAAATTTCAAACCATACAGACTCTAACTACTAGTATTCCTTGAGGAGATCATGCATAAACAATTAAACATAACTTATAAAAAGGGACAATTTTTTTTGCAAAATGGTTTTATAATTAAGAACGGAGGTAGTATTAACAACCTTGTCAAAAAAAAAAAAGAGTATTATTAACAACATAGATTTGATTGTAAAAAAAAAAAAAAAACATAGATTTGATTTGGAGAGTTTATTCAAATTCCCAAAACCCTCTAAAATTCACCTTCAATAATTTTTGAGTTTTTCCAAATTAAGAGGATTTTGCATCAGAAAAAAAAAAAACTCTCTAAAGACCTCATCTCCTAATGTTCTTCATTCTTTCCATTTCATCCTTCAAAACTTTCACATCCCACCTGATACGAAGTAGAGGGGAATGGATTCTCTCCAGTGGAGATCCCTCATGTTTTCTTCGGTGTCTAACAATCCACCTTTAATTACATTATCTCTCCCTTATTATTATTACACACACATTCTCTCACCTATTTAATGGAGGGTTTAGACTACACATTAGAGAAAAATCCGGAGACAATCTCCTCCCAAAGTAGAGTTTGTGTCCTACAAAATTAATATTCAAATTTTGTTTAAAAGGTTTACTTATATTGTTTGAGAATGATCCTAACAATATTAGTTCTTGTGGATAACATGTACAAGAAAGTAAGTAGGACAATGATAGTTAATGATTAAGTTTTTTTTTAATACGGTAATCATAATTTTTTCTTATATATAATTATAAATTGTGCCACATCCACTCAACCTTTCGAGTTTGATAGCTCACTCACCTATAACTTTTTGTCTCACTCACCTAATAAAAATATGGGGAACACAATAGTATCTTTGAATTTTTGTTTGATATATAATTATCATAAAACTATTTAGTGACATATCATATTCTTATATTAATATTAATTTATTTGAAAATCAAATCAAATTTTGAATAAATCTAACTAGAAAATGTTAGTATCTAACCAAACTTCAAAGTATCTAAGAATTTATCTAAAGGTCATCAAAGTATGACCGTGTTGTTTAAGATCTATGAAAAAATTGAAACAAGGATATTTATTATAGTTGAAAAACAATATGTATATTCAAGTAGCAAATTATAACTGGTATAATTTTTTTTCCTTGGTGAATTGTACAAAATCATTTAATTATCTGATAGCCACATTAGAGAAGCTGCTTCATATGTATATAGCAATTTCGTCTTATTAGATCTAGCTAATCATTTGATCAACAAAAAAAAAAAACCCACCTTACATTAACATTATTTTTATAGATAAACTTTTATTCAACGTTCCCTTCCTCGTGAAAGTGGAGGAAATATAAAATAAAAAATCCACAACTTTTTCAAATGGATAATTTGAATATCTTATTTGTCCAAAAAGACGACAAAAAAAGCTCCAATTTCAAATTTTTTGTTTCTTTACCTTTATAAAACGTGTAAGAAAAAATTTTGCAAAAAAGAGACACGTGGCAGTAGCAGAGCATGACGGTGACCCAACACAGAAATTCAAGTTTAGAAGTTATATATTAGGTTTAATTGCAGTTTTGATCCCCTTATTTTTACTATTTTATAAAATTGGCGTCCCTATTTTTAAATTCGATTATTTTGATCCATCTATCTAATAAATTGTCTAAACACGTGATGATATAACATGTTTTAACTAAAACTGTCGAACTTTGAAATAGAGACTAATTTTTATTTTTATTTTTAGAGAAAATAGAGACTAATTTCATAAAAAGATGAAAATAGAGGGACCAAATGCAATTAAGTCTATTTATTATTATGAATTACTTTTTCATTTTCTTTCTTCAACAGTATTGTGAAATTTTTTTTAGGTGAAAATGGCGAGTTCAGTTGAGAAGGAAGGTTCTGGTGCTGTCGGTGCAGCTGCAGGTGCACCAGAAGAGCCTGTTTCGTTGGAGCTACCTGCTCCATCTGGTTGGACCAAAAAGGTTTTTCTAATTTTTGTTTGAATTTTCAATTTTAGGTTAATTTGAGTTTCGTGTTGTTGTAATTTCTTGTTAATTCTTTGATTTTTGTGTTGGTTTTGTTTAATTTATGATTTGTGTTTGTAAGATACTTTGATTTTGGTTTTCATAATTAGGGATTTGGTTTTGAATTTTCAAGCATTCTGTTGTTTTCTTGAATTTTGAACTGTTGAATGTGTGTGTTTCAAGATTCATGTCAAAAATTTAGGTATTTTGTTCTCTGAATTTGGGGAATTGTATAGTTTCTGGGTTTTGAGTTACATGCTAAGGTTTTCAAGATTCTTACTGTGTCCCTATTTTTGTGACGGTATTTCTAAAATTTTGTGTGAGGTTTATGCTTGCAATACTAGCACTGTGTAGAATATTTGCATAATTCAAGTTGTTGTATAAAATTGTGTACAGAAATTTTGCTTAAAGTGTACATTGTAATTTTAAAAATTTGGCGAAATCGGTACATTGGAATTGAGTTTGATTGTTTCTCAGCTAGTTGTTTGTATCATTGATCTTTTTTTTCACTTGGACTGTTAAACATGGAAACTTGTTTTAAGCATGACTTTTGTGCATTTCATAGGTCTGGGATTTCTTAGTGTTGTTGTTTTGTTGTGTTTATTTGTTTGTTCTAGGGATAATTATAATTCTAATATGTGAAAAAATTGTCAAATAACCTTCTTTTTTTACAATGATAGATGGGGCTTATGGGGGTATAGTGTTTGTTTTCTAAACGATAGGAAAACATGAATAACAAACACCTCTTACCCCAAAAATTGTAAAATGAACAGTTGCTGTAATTATAAACATTAATATTTTATTTTTCCGTTTAGTTTCTAAGGTGTTCAGATTGCTCTAAGACAGTGAACCAAGTTCTACTATTACATTTTTGTTTAGCACCAGTCTCAAGATATCAGATTGTGAAACTATTCAACAGACCATCCCTTCTGGCTCAAGTATATTTTCTTTCAAACACCAGGCTTAGTGTTGGTTAGCAAATCCGACATTGACTAGAGCATGAGCCACATGGTATATTGAACCCAGTCAATCAGTCATGTAATTTATACCCCCACATATAAGTCGGTAGGAAGGAAATATTTCTAATAACTATCGTAAGATTTAAGATTTTCTGTCATATTTGTAACCATTTATTATAGGCTAAACTTCACTTTTCGACCCCTAAGTTTCAAAAAG
Source organism: Medicago arabica (assembly GCA_946800305.1). NCBI lineage: Eukaryota > Viridiplantae > Streptophyta > Magnoliopsida > Fabales > Fabaceae > Medicago > Medicago arabica. Next base: position 53,015,064 of record OX326968.1, read on the forward strand.
TTGCGATTTTGACTCCCTATTTAAAAAAATTACAATTTTGGTCCCTTTCGTCCCAAAATTGCTGAAAAGACGCCACGTGTCCCAAAAAAGGGGCCATAATCGCAACTTTTTAAGAAATTAAGGGGTCAAAAGATTATATTTCTCTTATGTTAGGGGTCAAAAGAGCACATTTCCCTAAACATAAGGGGTCACTTTTGTCATTTTTTTTTCATAGGGGGCCAAAATCGCAACTTTTTGAAACTTAGGGGGTGAAAAGTGCACTTTAGCCTTTATTATAATATTTTCTGATATTGTGTACTGGATAAACCCACTATGCAACAGCCTTTTTTTAATACTTTTTGAAGTAAATTGCATTGATTTGCCCTGAGTTATACAAACCCATGCAACCGCCAATGATTTTTTTTTTTTCTTTTTTCATTTTCCATGAAAAACATAACCCCTAACTAACCTGGTGTGATCTTGAGTTCCCAATTTCCATACAAACTCACTATTTTTTCTAGATACATACGCCCTCTGGGTTATTGTATAATGCATAACTAGAGGGGCATCTATGTTGGCTTTGCATGAGAAGTATTGTTTACTTATTTTCTTGAGACAAACAGTTGGTTGTCATATTTAATGATGTTGTCTATGTATTCTCTACAACTGCACTTTTAGATTAGAAATGGTTTTGTATACAATCCATATGTGTCCATTATTGTGATTCTTGGTCATATGAGCCATGGATACTTGTTTCTGCTACTCTCTTACTGAAGTTTCACAGTAAAAGTGCTAGCTTATAACAGTCTATGGTGGTTAACTAGACTAATATGCTTAAAAATGTAACAACAAAATTATTTTTTGATTATGAGAAGAGGAAGAAACATTTTTAATTGAGTATTCTCAAGGGTTTAATACACTGTTCTAATCATAAGGCATAATTCTTGTTTTATCTTTAAACAACATGAGCACCAAAGGCTTATAAAAGTTAATAACTTGGAACAGGATCTTGTGTGTGTAATAGTTGTTGATTTGTTGCATGCTATTGCGTATGAGTATTAATAGATTATATTTCCTTTGCAGTTCTTTCCAAAAAAGTCAGGAACACCTAAGAAAAATGAGATTGTGTTCACCTCACCAACAGGAGAGGAGATCCGTACAAGGAGGCATCTAGAAAAGTATTTGAAAACAAACGGTGGCCCAAACATATCGGAATTTGATTGGGGCACTGGGGAGACTCCAAGAAGATCATCGAGAATTGTTGAGAAGGTCAAGGCAGCTCCTCCAGCAGAGCCAAAAAGTGAGCCCCCTAAGAAACGTAGCAAAAAGTCATCAGCTTCAAAGAAAGAAGCTTCTGAAGACGAAGCAGAGGAGACAAAAGATGTGGAAATGCAAGAAGCTAGTGAAACTAAGGATGATAAGGATTTAGAGCCAGAAAAGGAAGTTGGTAACGAAAATGAAGATAAGAAGGGATCAGAGGATGCTGATGTTAAAGAGTCCATTCAACCTGGAGAAACTACTGATATAGCAAATGATGAAGGGAAATCCAACACTGCTGATGGAGATTTGCAAGCATCAAAAGAGAATATTGATGACAAAGGAGCTGAGGGGTCTGGAGTTCAGAATAAGGATGAAGAAAAGAGTGGACAGCCAGCAGAGGAGACAAAGCAAGAAGAAAAGATCGAACAGCCAGCGGAGGAGACTAAGAAGGACGAAAAGATCGAACAGCCAGTGGAGGAGACGAAAGAAGAAGAAAAGATTGGACAGCCAGCAGAGGAGACAAAGCAAGAAGATAAGATTCGACAGCCAGCGGAGGAGACAAAGCAGGAAGAAAAGATTGGGCAGCCAGTGGAGGAGACGAAACAAGAAGAAAAGATAGGATTGCCAGTGGAGGAGACGAAGCAAGATGGTGGATCTGTGGAAGCAGAGAAATTTGAAGCTGCCCCTACTGCTGAGAAAACGGCTGAAGTGGAGGGAGAAAATAAAGAGGAAGATAACAGAATCATCCACGAGGCTGGAGGAGAAACCAAGGAGAAAGATGCGACAAGAGTGCACGATGAAGCAAGCTACAAGGTTCATGATATGAACAAGGCTGAATCAGAAGTGTCTGTGAATGGAAGCTGAATTGTTGAGGTCAAAGCTCCTGAATGAATACAATAAACTCTTGGCTTCTGTCACTCTGACTGACCTTTAGATCTATCTGAGGATAACTGTAGTTTTTGTTTTTAATGTCATTTATCTGATTGTTCATTGAAATGACTATATACAATCATAGAGTAGCCGTATAATGTACCATCCATTTATGTTGTGAAGAGACATATAGCTTCTAGTTCCCATGTAACATTGTGTTGTAAGATCCCTGTAATATGATATGAACCTATAATCATGTGAGACCTTGATCCTAAATATGTGTTTACTCCAATTCAATTCAAGTATGTGTTTTGTACTTGCAGTGAGTTAAAGGTGATGTCCTTTGAAGCGTTTTTTTTTTCTTTCTTTCTGAAGCCATGTCCTTTGCAGTTTTATCCAACGTAATGCCCCAAGTCTCATTTATTTGGAGCTTATTTGCATATGTTTTTTTTTTTTTCATTTCATATTTAATTAACCAATGATAATAATAATTTTAACCATTAGCCTTGAATATGGCTATGGCCTTTGCCGGGACACTTTTTAATGTCAAAAGTTTGGGTGGTGACATAGTTGCAGTTAATTATGCTTCAGTAGCTTGAGTGAACAACAATATTGCATTTAGTCAAATTTTCAATGATATTACAATCAAAGTTATAATTTTGTGCCAGACAATTTACATCCAATCTCAAACTTCATGATCCGTGAAAAATGAGCTTGTTGGTCTTTCCTAGATAAAGCTGTGATGGGACTGCCCAAAGACACCAAAATTTGGTGAGCCAGAAAGGAAAAATAATGGAATTCTCTATGTCTAAGATGAAATAGAATTTCTTGTAGCTTCTTCACTCAATGTTCAAATCCCTTTAAGTTTACCAACCAGCCCTGTCAAGGAGGTCCATTTCTCAATTGCAGAGGCTGAAGACACAACTGCAGTATTGGACGACTCCACATCATTCTGAGCAACTGCTAAAAACATCAATATTAAGAGTTAGTGTGGGTGTGTTTGAAGAAATCTTAGGGCCAACATTTTGAGGAAGATATCACTTGACATATCTATATTCCTAGCCTAGATTTTTGTTGGTAAATGCTACTATGCACAAATGTGTGTGCGTGCACACACACTTAAAAAAGTTTATGAGGATAATATATTTGCAAGATGTGTTTGGATTTCATTTTAAAATGGTTTAAAAATACGTTTGAGTCAATTCAACATCTTCTTGTTGAGCTTTTTGACAAATGTGATTTTAAATAAACTTGGTACTTGGTAGTTGATATGTATAATTGATTTGGTTGAAATTGAGTTGCAAATGAAGTTATTATTTTTTAATTTTGCCCTTGAAAATGATACTAAATGGCACCAGTTTCCTCAAAAAAGGGAAAAAAAATTGTCCCTGCTGAACTTGAGAACTCAGCACAAAAACTGGTGTTTTGAGTTTTTTCATGAAGGAACTTGAGCACAGAGCAAACAATAACACGAACTAGAAAATAGAACTTAATAATGAGAGGAAAACCAAAAACATGAATGTAGCTAGCTACTAGTGCCTTTAAGATGCAGCGAGTAAACAACTTTATTTTGAAATATAAGGCTATATATATTCAATTCCTTATGGTAAACAAAAATTAGTCACATTACAATCAAAACTAAAGATAACGTGAAATATAACAGTTCAACATCATGGATGGAATTATTGTCCAAGATAATGAGAGGATTCAATCTCAACCCAATTTCACCACCTTCATCGTCTTCTGCCTTCTACTCACGTAACCTCAAATCAGGTTCTTATTTCTGTTGCCAACTGTACAGTGCTCATCTCTTTTAGGATGGAATTATATGCTTATCCCCCCTCTGTGTTGAGATCCAATCTCTTTCTCTCTGTCGCATGTCTGTTGTTGTACTTTTATTCAATAATTAAAACTATTTTGTGTTTGATGCATAACATGTTTTATTTATGCTCCATAAAATTGGTCTATGAAAAATACATTATTTTTTTAACCCTTAGTAATTTATTTAGTTTTGTTTGTATTAACCCTCCGATTCACAAAGCTCATTAATCATTTTAGTACAATTGCTTAGTACTATATTTTCTTTATGATCTTTCATCATGTAGTGATTACTACTACTATGCTCGGAATTATCTCCTTTCATTGTTTCATGGTGCTTGTTGTTTCTCTCTTTCTTTTTTTATGTGATTTTCAAATAAGCAAAACCAACCAACAAACCAAAAGTTTTACCCTTGATGAAATTCAATAGCATCTATTTTTGGTAAAACTGAACTTGCAATTTCCATAAGAAATAAGCAAGATCATTGTTATAGCTGTCTGCCAAGAACTTTCGAGCATCTCCCGGTACAGAAGCATCATCTGAAGAGGTATTTAAAAGGGGCATGTGATAAGTGCTCAAAAGTACCACATTTTATGTGTGAATTTAGGCATTTTAGTGACTTGTTTTGCAAGTTATATAAGGAAAAGCAATCATTTATTGTAATTTTACCATTTGTGCTTTACATGCCTGATTCTACCCAATTTATGCAGGAAATGACAAGCAAGGACCAAGAAAGAAGCTCTTGAATCAAAGCCAGTTCGCTTAAGCGACCACGCGTTCGCTTAAGCGAACCTGTCCCAAAAAGTCTCAACATGTTCGCTTACGGTTTGCTTGCTGAACGCTTTGGGAAAATCATCAGTTCGCTTAAGCGAACAATTGTAAGCTTGCTGTTCGCTTAAGCGTACAAAACGTCGAGAGCAAATGGAAGTTCGCTTACCGTTCGCTTGAGCGAAGTTCATCAAACCTCTGAAGATAAGGACCACGTGGCTGCTCCTCATTGGTCAACGGAAGATTCCACTTTCGTTCGCTTAAGCGACCACCTGTCCGCTTAAGCGAACAGCCACGATTTCAGCCAATATAAATAGCTTTCTCTTCTCTTTTCAGGGAACTTCACTGTTTTATTGCATTTTCTGGTTTTTAGAGAGAGAATATGACATTTTCTAGAGAGAGAAACACAAAGCAAGGTAATTAGGAGTAGATTCAACCCAAGATTTAGTGAGATATCATGGATCTAGGCATTGAATCTTCATCTCTTATTCTTCCTTTGCAAAGCTATCATAGACATATGTAGCTACATCTACCCTTGTGGGTCTTAAGATATTCAAACAAACTATTATGTAATCTTTTGATCATTTAATATATGGTTCTAACTTATTTATTCAATATTGTTGTTGTTTTTGTGTTTAATGTTTTATTGAGATTCAAAATGATATTTGCAAATGCTTTTGGATTTTAGAACTAGAATAACAATCTATCTTAAGTTATCATGCTAGACATAGATGTTAATATTTGATAATCACTTTTAATCTAGAACTTAATGCTTTTGGGTCATTTAATCGGGCGGGAAATCGTCGATTGAACGATCCAAACGACTTTGTGATTGTTTAAACGTGCGGGAAATCGACATTTAAACAATCCCTTAAAAATAACGATATCATTTGGACACAAATGATATTGTCGAGTGATTGTGATAATATCGTTTAAAAAGCTAGAATCTGTTATTTGATCGAGAGATTGCAGCTGTTACGCTTGGTTGATATCTCTGACCCCAAGCGAAATAGCCCTATCTCTACTCGTTTTACTTTTATGTCGAATAGTTCAAATAGTTTTACACAAACAAACAATTTATACACAAACACTTAAGATGATATTTGACGTTAAAATGCTTATGAGACACACCAATCCCCGCAGAAACGAACCTATTATACTCACGTGTAAATAGTTATACGACATATAAAAATCTTACATCAGCATGCATAAAGTCCATCTGAACCAGAACAAATTGGTTGAATAAATGGTGCGAAAACTAAAAAACATAGTCTGCTTCTTAGCAAGTTTTGATCAAATAAGAAACCAAAAAGTGACGACATTTTCAATAGTGTTGAAAATTAAAAAAGAAAAAGACATGCACAAACTTACTTTCCACTTCTTCTTCCAGTTTTTTCTTCTGACCAAAAAGCAGGTTGTGAATCTCAGTGTCCGTCATCACAAGAGGTTTCTCAGCAGGAAAGCGGTCGATGTTTATCATCTTTTGAATTATAATACACGGTCAAATTCAAAAATAAGCCCGCATTCACATAACATATCAATGAAGGGCAGGAGAAATACGAAAAAACCAACAAATTATAAATTTAATGATATTCAGGGGGACTGAGGGTTTAATTTTGATGAAAAAGCACTCAGTTTCTTAAAGGTTTTGAACCCTAACCGCGAAACCTATTTAAATTGAAAGCGGCTATACATATTATGGGAAACATATCTTGTTGAAGTATGTTACGACATATAGAAAACATTGCAATGACATCTATAAACAGATTATTCTTCTATAATGCACAATAGCATATATGGCATATTTATACTACAAGAAATAAAATATGCATGCATTTACCTAATCCTATGTATCATGTTATATTCAAGTAAATTCATATCTTCAAATTGGAAAGTGCACACATGGTATCTAACGAGATATATCATCCTTGGACATTAAACAATTATTCAAATAGTTGGTCTCCCATTTGGAGACTCAAGTGTGAATCATGTACAATATGTTGCCTGTAATTCTTTTGACGAGATATTCACATATACGTTTCCCCTTGTAATTACCCCACATATACACATTGATTTCTCACAATACAACACTTGATGTAATCTCACATATATGATGACCCGCACATAAGATGGAAACTTTCCTCCAAATTAACTTGTGTCACTCTTTTATGCACACCCTAGTATTAATTGAAGTTCAGTTCTAAGAAATATCACTGATCCTGAAACCACCTTCCTCCACCCACTTCTCAGTTAGATGGATCTTGCATAACTACCATATACAAATATAACCAACGGGTGCAGATAATATGATATATGTGCCCTCTTTGTTGGATAAATATGATATATGTGCCCTCTCTATATTCATGTGTGATATCATTTAAGAGGATAATACACATATTTTGAAGTATCCACGAGTACATCTAGATATCCATCGATAACATTTTAAGAAAATGTTTTTTCTTAAAAAAATAAATTAGAAACACCTAAAATTTTACAACAAAAGTTCAACATATTCATTTTCTTCATTTTACCAAAATATAATGAAATTCAATCAGTACAATAACAATATTCATACCTAATATTCATAAATTTCACTTCTAGCAAAAAAATGAAAGGTAATCACATTTAACAAAAATAAAGTTTGTTGATTAAAAAAAGACATATATAAAGGGTAATATTAGTGGTTTGTTTTAGAGGAGAATTGAAGCTTCACATAATAATAGCGTGTAATATTAGACTTTTGTTTTTATTGAAGTTGAAAGGATGATAAAATTACATATGTAATTTAATTAGTTTAATAGCGGATACAAATATATGTGGATGCAGATACCATCAAATATGCATCCGCATGCATTCATTAAATAACAAATAGTTATAATATTTGTTAAATTTATTCATGAATAATCATTAAGGTATCCGTCCCATGTCCATGGTGGACATTATCCACGTCTGTGGATTTTTTTTTATCGTCATTCATATTTCTAAAATAGAGAAATTATTATTTTATCATCCATCTCTATATTTTTAAGGATGGATTATTTCAATTTCAATCTTCGTTCCCAATACACCTTTTGGATTCATAAAACTCAATTGTTTGGATATATTCTCCAAAAGAATATGCCTTTTGTGTTCGTGAAACTCGGCTGTTTGGATATATTTCCAAGAAAAATAAGGTTTCCCTAATCAACTTAAATGTGTTGTAGGGAGTGTTTTAATTGCATTGTAAATTACATATGATGTTGTGTTTGAAACCTTTTTTCCTTTTAATTAAGAGACACATATTTTACAGCGGAGATAATATTTTATCTTTTTTACCTCTCTGTATTTATTTATAAGGATGAGTTGTTTTAATTTCAATCTTCATTCCCAATACACCTTTTTGGTTCCTAAAACATAATTGTTTGGATATATTCTCGAAAAAGAATATGCCTTTTGTGTTCCTAAAACTTGATTGTTTAAATATATTCTCAGCAAAATATGATTTCATTGATCAATTTAAATGTGTTGTAGATAGTCTTTTAAGTGCATTGTAAATTAAAAATTATGCGTATGTTGAAACTTTTTTTTTGTTAAAGTGAAACTTATTTTCAAACGGATAGGATATTATTATCTTCTATCCCTCTATATATTTATAAGGATGAGATCTCTTAATTTCAATCTTCATTCCAATAAACATTTTGAAAATTGAAAATAACATTAATTTTAATTTTTTTTTTTTGTTAATGACATTCACTTTAAAAAGAAAAGAGTATTATTTTCTTCTCTGTCACTTTATATTAATAAAGATGGGTTATTTTAAATTCAATTTTCTTTTCCAATATTTTTTTTTGGGTTCTTGAAACTCAATTGTTTGGTCATATTCCAAAGAATATGGTTTCACTCGTCCACACAAATGTTTTACAGAGACGTCATTTAATTTCATTGAAAATTAAAATGGTGATTTTTTTTTTCTTTTCAACACCATAAACCCCAATGAAAATATAATATAAAATTTATTAATTTGTAAAGAGATTCACGATGATTTCAAAATAGAGTGTACAAATTTCTTTTCAAAAATAGGCTTAGTATTTGACATCCACACTTACACAAAATAGTTACCAGACAAGACTATTTAAATATAAAATTAAACACCAAACTAAAAGACATGATTATAATTGGTATAAAGACTGAGTACTGAAAAGAAAAAATAATACATAGTAATTACCTAGATATTGAAATAAATAAATATTACAACAACAAAAAAATGTTACAAAGGCTAACAAAAACAAGAAAACAACAAGAAAAAGGGAAGCAAACATGGAGCTAAGCTCTCAAATAAACATTACAAATTGAGCATGCATAATATATTAATTATCAGCAGGCTCATGTTTAACGTTTACCCCACTTAGAGGAGGAGCAGGGGCACTCATATTTTGAGTATCATAGCTAACAGAAGGAGCATGTGACTGATCAATACAAGCAATGACAGGAACAAGAGTAGTTGTTCCATCATCAAGCTTTTGAATCCGAAGATCTGGTCTCTTTCGAATCCTAGACATGTATCTCTTTATTCTCTCTTCTCCACTTTCAGATCTGTAGTGACTTGATACATGAGCAGCGAATTTTTGTGATGTTGCTATCACTTTGTTGCAATTTGAACACGTGTACGGTCCATGTTTACTGTGAGGTAGACTATGAATTCTACCATCATCAACAATTTCATTTTTTTTCCTCTTCATGTTGGTATTGTTAGAAGCCCGGAATTCATCACCAATAGTAGCAACAATATTGTTTGCCTCAGATGGCAGTTGTTGTGAATATGAAGACGACCCTCCAAGGAAATCAGGACGAGCATAAGCCGAAGATGTATTCAACATCATCTTGTTGTTGTTGATGGCATCATTCCTATTATTATTATTATCAGATGATGGTGATGACGCGTGTAGATTTCCAAACTGTGTTTCAAGCATTTGCATTGATTTGATGATGCCTGGAGCATGACTGCCGAAATTGTTACTATCGGCTGATGATGTGGTTGTGTTGTAGCCATACAACCATTTCATCAACCTATCCGAATTCATGATGCTTGATTCAGGGGAGGAGGAGGATGAGGAGGAGGAGGAGGAGATGATGCAATGTTTTTGGGGAAGATGAGAGTAGGAGGAGGAGGAGGAGGTATTTCATCAACCTCAATTTATAGAATTTAAATATTCATTTTCATGTTTTTCCATAGTGTATGCTATTACTTAATTATTAAAATATACGAATATATGTAATAAAATAATTAATATAATGATTTACTTTGAATTTTTTAATTTTATACTATATTTACGAAAAATCAAGTCAAATCAAAATTAATAAAATAATTAATATAATAATTTACTTTGAATTTTTTAATTTTATTTTACAAAAAAATCAAGTCAAATCAAAATATAAGCAATATTATATCAATAAAGTTAAGTCAAATATTTTTGGTCATGTACTTGGACCAAATACATTTGAATTCTTGAATATATTTTTCCTTAAATTTGGTTACTAAAGGAGTAACAGTTTAATTTGTATAAAAAATCACTTGGGTTGACCTGATGGTATTGATATCTTAGAGTATGCTCATTCTCAAGGCATAAGGTTCGATTCTTCTCGGTGCTAGTTTGGGTATAAGCTAGTTTAGCTTCTTTAAAAAAAAGTTTAATTTGTATTAAATATTTTAATTTGTATAAAATATCACTGGAATACTATCATATTATTTAACGGGTATCTATATGGATGATGTGTTTGTTTTAGTGGCATCAAAAACGAATATTCAAAGATATGATCTAACTTTACATTAAGGAAGGGTTTCAAAAAAAATCAAGTCAAATGTTGTTGGTCCTGTATTTGGACCAAATACATTGGATGATATGTTTGTTTTAGCGGCATTAAAAACAAATATTCAAAGATATGGTCTAACTTTACATTAAGGAAGGGTTCTCAAAAAAAGTCAAGTCAAATCAAAAAATATAAGTAATATTTATATCAATAAATTCAAGTCAAATGTTTCAATATTTATACCAATAAAGTCAAGTCAAATGTTTTTGGTCTTGTTTTTCGACCAAATACATTTGACTTCATGAATGTATTTTTCCTTGAATTTTGTTACTTGAGGAGTAATTGTTTAATTTGTATAAAACTCAGTTGGGTTGGTCTGATGGTATTGAATTGGTACCTTCGAGTATGTTTCTTCTTAAAGTTTAAGGTTCTATTCTTCCTGATGTCATATTGTGTGGAATAGTTTAGTTTCGTAAAATAAAAGTTTAATTTATATAAAATATTTTAATTTGAATAAAATATCACTAGAATATTATCATTTATTTTGTTTAACAAGTATTAAAAACAAATATTCAAAGATATGATCTAACTTTACATTAAAAGGGTTCTCAATTGTGAATGGACACAAAATACACCAACTGAAAGCAAATCCTACTTTGTGCAAACAAGCAAGAATGACTATAGCCAGGGGCGGACCTGAGCAGGGCAGGGTGGGGCAATAGCCACACCAGCTCAGGTCCAATTTTTTTTTTTTATATGTAGCCCAGCCCAGCCCAATATTTTTTCTTTTACAGTAGCAGCAGTAGAACACGTAAGCGTTTTCATTTTCTCTCCTCTCAACAGAAACACAAACACGCGTTTTCCTTCTCTGAATCACGAACAACGGAACAAGTACCCCAACAACAACAAAAAAGCGATTCATCCCATCACCTCTCCTCTCTCAGCCGGTCATGATCATCTCATCTCCTCTCCATTCTTAGCCGACAACCCATGCATATCTCCTCTCTTCTTCTCTCTCAGGTATGTTTTGAAATTGATTATAGTAGTGAGTGAGAGTAATTGAATCATGATATAGAAACTGAAATTGAATTAAGATAGTAAGAGTAGTAGTAGTGATAGCAGTACTGAAATTGAATTTCATTTTAACTTTTAGGGTTTGGTTTAGTTGCTAAAATTGATTTAGGTTGTTTGGAATTGGAGTTGAACTTATTGAATTAGATTGTATCCAAAATCAATGAACAAAGGCTATGAAAGCCTTGTGTATGTTACTTTACCACTGTCTCAAAATGCGGTTCAAATTGCAACACACTTGGTCACTTGCTTATGCTCGGATACTCTCGTCCATAATCATAATCATGAGACGATAATAACTAGTAAATAGTTATCCATAAAAGTGATGATTTATTGATGTCGATTTACTCCATGAATTCATCTAGCATAGTCTTGTTTACTGCTTATTACTGCAACTTTATTCTTAAGTTTATTTATATTGATATTGTAGTAATTTAATATTTTGTTTTGTTGTATTTGTATAATTGAATTAGGATGAAGAAATTTTTTCCGGTTATGCCTAGAGACAAAGCTAGCAGTAACAGTAGTGAGAGAAACAAAGTTATCGACTTTGAAATATTGAAAACAGATCCTTCCAGTAGATCTGCAATCTCAAGCTACCATCCTGACATTCAAGACGATGTACGAAAAGCTTATATGAAAAAAGAGCATTTGCTTTGTAATTTGGATGCTACAACCTCTTTTAATATAGCTTCTTATTAAAAAAAATATTATTTAATCATTTGACAAAAAAAAATATAGCCCCATTGATATTGGAAGTCCAGATCCTCCCCTGGCTATAGCAACCTATTATGGGAAGAAGATCTTGTTGTGCCATTTTTGTGTGTATAGAAATCATATTCATAGTCATGCCATGTGCTCCCTTTGATTGATGGCTATATTTTTTTTAGTTTGATTTTGTTTAAAGGGAATTGAAGCAAAGTGTTTTGTCTGACCATGCATAGAGGCATGATTGTTAATCATTGGTTTTTAGTATGGCAGGAGTTGGCTACAACAGTTGCAACATATATATATATATATATATATATATATATATTTAATCTAAGGCAACTAAGAAAGGGGAGGATGGGAAAAAAATAGAGGAAATCAACATTTATGTAACAAGTACCTCTATCCAATGTCATGAGGTAAAAGGTTTCTCTACCAAAAGAGTGCATTGAAAATTATCACATGGAACAAGTAAAGAACCTTACAGAGGAAAAAAAATGTAGATCTTTAGAGTTTTCAGTAATATGGGAAAAGAATCAAATACAAAAAAAAAAAAAAAAAAAAGGCAACTTTGAAAATATTTTTCATTCAGGCATGTCATCGGTCTCTCTTTCCTCTTCATGCGAATAATTAATTGATGTTCTTTGTTTGATTCTATTCATTGATGTTAATTTATAGCATAATAAAAAGTTCATAAAACATACTATAAACAAAGAAATATATAGAAAAATATATGCTCACATTATCGCGGAAGAAAAATATACTAGCTTTTTCTATCGAAAAATATATGCTCACGTTATCGCGGAAGAAAAATATACTAGCTTTTTCTATCGAACCAAATATTTCGAACCATACAGACCTTAATATTCTATATTCATTCAAGATCTCATTTTCTCTCCATTTATTTTTCTCTCATAGTGTATACACAACATTTCCCTAATGGAAAAAGGATGGAAAAAACATAAAAATAGTAATGGTGTTTATAAAGGAGGGACAGAACTTGAAGTCACAGTGACACTATTTTATCCGGTAAATACCTATCATTTCACGTCCACAACCAACAAAAAAAATATAAGGTTAGAAGCCCTAAGCTCACGCTCATGCACTATTCTTTTCCTTTCCAAAGCCCTAATCGACTGACACTGCACCACTAGAATGTCAATCATCAACAGCACCGCCGCAATTCACTACCGTTACATTGCCTGCGTAGTATCACCGCCACTATCATCTCATATTATAAATCGTTTTCTTTCTCATTGTTCCGTTCCCAAACCCTTATCACCATCATCTCATAATCCCATCTACCAACCCTTCCGGTTCAACTACTCTTCTTCCTTTTCCTCCAGTCCTGATTATCCCACGGGTGACGTCAATTTTGTTCCCCACACGGCCACACGGGTCTCAATAAATTGCTTGTCAAGCTCAAGACGCTAATAGTGCTCCCATATAAGCGTATTCCACCCGGTAGCATCTTGCTAATGGATTTGTTTGACCACATATCTGAGGAGCATGGATTATTTTATGATCACATTGCTTTGACACTCTCCTTACTTATTAAGGGTTAAGGGTTTAGGAATGATAGAAAAAATGAGGGCATATAACTGTGTATCATAATGTTAAAGATCTTTCTTTTTTAGAACTTAGCTTTTAGATTGAACTATTATTGGGTGCATTATTTTAGATTTTTAAAGTGCTTCCACCTTCTTAAAGAGTCTCGAATTTTTGTCTTAATATGTTATGTTGGTTGTTTGTTAATAGAGTATAAATTGGCTTTAGCTCTATGGTCTGGACTCTGGATTGATCGTTGCAGCCTACATTGATATAATTAAAGTGAGCACTCTAAGGCTCTAGAGTTTCATTGAGTATGTATCAACTTTCAATATGTTGATTTTTAAATTTAAATATTTTGAAGTGAATTTAAATTTTAAATTAATTTGTCTTTGCGATATTAATATTCAACAAAATTTTAGAGTACTCAAGAATTCTCAATGTTTTTTTTTAAAATTAATTTGTCTTTGCGATATTAATATTCTCTCAAATTTTAGAGTACTAAAGAATTCTCAATATTGTAATCATATAGTTTTAGTTAATTGAATAAAGAAAAGGAAAGTTATTTATAGACGCTCAAACATAAATCCTACACCTTGAGAGATAAAGAGAGTGATCGATAGAAAGTTGATTTTTTTTACATTATGCTTAATGATTATCACATTGATTATATAAAAAAATGTGATAATTATTAAGCACATTGGGTCACATATCTTTCGAGTTATTCACTCTTGATTAGCAATGATTATGTGAGACATATAAATATGAATTTGAATCTAAAATAAATTAAGGTAAATAAACTTTATTTTCAAATGTGAAACTCAAACATGCCACATGTTAAACTTTTACACTGACTTTGAAAATAGGTTTACATTACAGTACAATGCCTAGCTCTAGTAAAACAAACTTCTATGAGACTATTAATTAGTGATGTTACCGAAGGACTTGCGGTCCTCAACAATTTAAGATAGTAAGATTCTCAGACGTATTGGGTGTACCATCGAATTCCTAATTGAATTATAAGAAATCCCGACTCTATCGAGTCTCACAAGATAGTATAGAGATTCTCACTCAACCAACTCTAATCAGAGATGAATGTACCAACAATTTTTATTTTTTTATATTAACATGTATATTTAAAGTTGAAACAATTTTTCACAGAAAGAATTCTAACCATTTTTCACAGAATAAACCAAATAATTGCATACAGCAAAGAATATGCTTCTCTTAAAAAAGAAGAAGCAGAGAATATACTTTTAATGCAGTGGTAGTATAATAAAAAAGTTTTAAACTTAGGATCCAGAGCTGTTGTCATGCAATGAGACACCAATACAAAATGAGATGATACTAAAATTTATTGTAGTAATAGATAGTATTGTATTAAACTAAAATGTTGGTTTTTAAAATGGGCGCTTCTACGGTGAAATCACAAAATTGAATTTTTTGAAAAAGTCATTTTGTTTTTCATCTTTTTCCTTTGCTAAAACACCCAAAATCATTGAACCATTTATCAAATTAGTAAGGTTCTCTTTACCACACGTAGAGCAATTCTCACTAGATGCAGAAAACACCATGGGCATTCCACTAAACATGAACAAATTCCTTGAACTAGCTTATCAAGGTCTTAAAGATGATATTATTGAGATTCTCAAAACATCAAAATCTGATTGGATTTTTTACGGTTATGGTACTGTTTGGTTAGCACCAATAGCTAAAAGCCTGAACTTAGCTTCTATTCATTACAGCATAACACCAGCTTGAAACATATGACATACAGAATTACAACATAATGAATTTCGGAGAAGACGAACTTTGGAGAGAAAGAGATTTGATTAAGCAGATGAATTTTGTAGAGAAACGGTTTTAGGGTTTGAGAATGTAAATTTTGAAAAAGATGAATTTTGATTAAGCAAGACAATATGCTCAATGGTTGGCCATAGGGTTAACTTCACCAAAAAAGTCATTATCATGACTTCACCATAGAATTTTCCTTTTAAAATAGCAAGGGATCAAAACTTCATTTTTTTTAAAAACTAGAAGGATTAAAAGTGCATTTAAACCTATAAAATATACATATGGCTCGCTTGATCGCTTCAGACAGAGGAAACATTTTTTTTACAAATAAAGTTCATACTAGAATTGCAGGGAAAATCCTGATTGTGGATAGTCTTACTCCTTTAAGTCACACCCTCTTGTTTTTTTAGAACCCAACCAATGCTTGACGTGGTCATCCTTTAGCCTAGTTATCATGGTCAGGAATATAGTGCCCGAGCGTCAAGCCGAAAAGGTGAAGATACTCTATTTGGCAATGTAAATTGATATTAGGTATTGAACACAACCCCGAGCATCAAGTCTAAACTCTAAAGGTGAAGGTTTGCTAACAGGTCGAGTAAATTGACATGATGTACCAAACATAAGTTTGGGTGGCCACCAAGATTCTAGTCTAAACATCATTATAATTGTTGCCATCAAAGGTCAATGGTGGCCCTCAAAGGTCATTGGACAATTGTTGTGACAACCTAAATTTCATTTTGAAATACTACAGTTTTAGAGTATAATAAATACTCAACGGAATCTATAATGAATGGAAAAGTGAAGCTCAGACGTGTCACATTTTACATTTTTACTCAAACTTTGAAAATGAATTTACATCACAATACAATGCTCAGCTCTAGTGAATGAGAGATGTTACCAAAGGACCTACAGTCCTAAGCAATTATGATCGTAAGGTTCTCGGATGTACTAGATGCACTGTTGGACTAGAATTAAATTCTCAAGAAACAATTTTAAAATGACCATTAATATCACTATTATTAATAATATTTTTGAAATCTTAAGGGATAAAGTTCGAATCGACTCGAAGACAGTTTTAAAATGTTCAACAAATAAAATTTCTTCCCCGCTTATTTTATTAAAGCGATAAAACACACGAATATAATAAATATTCAAAAAATAGACGCTATGTCTTTAAAAGATTTCAAAACAACATGCATGCATATATATATATATATATATATATATATATAAGTTCTCAGCAGTCGCAGCAAATATAAACCATACATCACAAAAGCATACATGTCAACATATAAATCCCCAAATTCCGACACACGGGCAAAAAATTCAACAACATAAATAATCTCAAACGAGTAAAAACAACGACGTCCTAATCAGAGCTTAATCTAGACTCTAACAGAAAAATCGCTATCCTCAAGCGACTCACCAAACAAGCAATCTCACTAATCCTGCACGCCGTCTATCCGTCCATACAGATAGGTAGGCGGTCCACCACAGACCACTGGGGTTAGCTTCACATCAATCAAAATCAAAAATAAAACAAATATAAGCATTCAAGGATTCATGCATAACACATATACATAATCATCCCTCTTAGAATACTAGCATCGCAGGAACATTGTCCCCCCATTCCACACATAACATGTTATCACAATTCTAACATAGCAAAGCAAGCATATTCAAACTCTAATCAAGTCATTGACATAAGCTCATCATTTATCAACATCAATCAATGAAAGGATTACTCGCCTTATTTCATTTAGCATAATCAACTCAACAAATACAATTCATCATTTCAAGTATAAGCAAGAAAGTCATCATCACCAAAAGATCATGAAATCACATTCATATAAATTTCACTTCATAATTTTCACCGAAATAAACATCATCAATTAGAATCATCAAATGTACAAGTATCACCATTAACAACAAACATCAACAAGTACACATCTTCACATATTCACCAAATATCACCAAGTGTATAATTCACCAAACTCATCAATGCACATAAATCACCAAAGTTCACCAAACACATAATCAATTATGACGCATTTAACAAATTCATCAAATGTATGTAATGCGCCTAGACACAACTTCTAAATGGATGCGGTACCGTCACCAACAATTTCTAGGCCGTCTCCCCATGATGCCAATTGAAACATCATATGTAAGATTTCACACCTGTCTTACATTTTCAACGAAGTAAAAGTTCACACCCTTTTACAACACATATGAGACAATGATGCATGGACATACAAGAAAAGACTCGACAATACAAAATCACCTCATATATTCAACAACAACAATGTAAGATATCACCTCCATTTACATTGATCAACTTCAACAACAATTGCATTATCAAGAATTTACGTCCACACAATCAACAGGTCTCAATTCAAATAAGAGTCATCACCCAATAATTTCAACATGTTCACAACAACTCACCAACAATATCAACATTATGTAACATATGCATTCACCAACAATTCAACATGTTCACAACAACTCATCAACACCATCAATATTATTTAACATATGCATTCACCAACAACTCAACATGTATACATTCATCAACAATTCAACATATATACATTCATTAACAAATCAACATCGTTATAAACGATAACTCCATACAATTTCTCATAATTCAAGTAAGGAGAAAATACACCAAATCATGATAATGATCATGTTCAACACCTAGCAATCATTCACATATCTTCATATAATCGTATCAAACTATCCACAAAAGATTTGTCAAGTATTTGGTCTTAGAGATTATTTTCGACAAAGTTCGTCTATGATTAAGCAAAACAACCAATATATACTTTTTCAAAGTAAACAACATTAATGTCTCAACTATGTATACTCTTAGATCACATATGTGTGAAATTGAGCATACATGCACGTTTCACCGGCCAAATACGACGAAATCATAAAAATCACAAAGTTCCTCTCTCTTATCGTTTTTCAAAAAGAATTCCATTTTCAAAGCAAAATAAGTTAAACCTCATTGAATTCATTCACAACCATTTTTAGAAATCATATATACAATATACAACTATAATCCTACCCCTTTTTCTAAAGAAAAACGGTTTATCGAAAAAATCGACGATCTTGGACGTTTTTCAAAAGTTTAGTTCAATTTCTCAAATCAAGCATCAATCCAAGTCTTAAAATGTTCCAGTAGATTTATGAGTGAAAACAGTAGTTAAACAAGTTGAAATAAGTGTATTAGAAAGCTCGGAACGGTCCTCGGATGCTCGGAACATGTATAAAAAAAAGGCGATGTAATTGGGCATCTCGCTTGAGCCCGATTTTCTCTCTTAAGCCAGATTTCTCCAGGAAGAGCTCGCTTAGAGCTAGCTCAAGCCAGATTGACAACACAGTGAAAATTCAGTTTTTCAAAAATTCTGCTATCGGGAAAAACTTCACTTTCACACCAAAATCCAAATTTTGATCCCCAAACATTCAAATTTGTTTCCAAAAGTTGTTTACAAATTCATATTCATAAAGAGGCTTCCAAAAACATATTAAACTTGAATTCAAACTACATTCTAACACAATCTAACAATCCACCCATTTTTCATACAACTTCAAAACAACACAATCCCTTTCACAAGATTGATACCCAATCCATCATATGACATCAACAACAACAATCACCATTCATAATCATGGATTCAACATCAATTCAACAACACACATCATAATTCATCAATTTCATCCAATTTCACAAATAAACAACATCATGTCATAGAGCATTCAATTTTCATGTTAACAACTTAATCAACAACCAATTCATATACCCAAACATATCTAGATCATATGAACAAGAATTCAATAATTTAAGTTCATGAAAATCACTTATTCAAATAAGCACTTATGCATAGAATTAGAGAAGAAAATAAGCTAAGAGATTATTATTGAAATCTAACCCCCTTACCTTAATTCTTCACAATCTAAAGTTAGTGCATCACTTTAGCTTCAATCCTTGAGCCTCTAACTCTCTCTTTCTCCCAAAGCCTCTTCTCTTCAAAACTCTCTCTACTTTCCTCTTGAACTTTTCTCTCTCTCCCTCTCTTTCTAAAACTTTTGAAATGAATGGAATAACCCTAATTTTCTCTCATCATGGGTTTATAAAGCTTATTCTCTTAATGAGCCTAATTCACCAAAGTTTCTAATTCATTAACTCAAGACTTCTAATTCACTCGCGGTAAAATATAACGGCTAAACAACGGTTCTAATTAATTACATCAACATACATAATAACTTAGCATAATTAATGATTCTCACTCGAAACACTAAAAATAACTCTTACAGTGAAATTACTAAATTACCCTTCCTCGCTAAATGACCAAAATACCCTTCTAACACCGAATTCTACGAAAACATACAAAAAAGCATTTAATCACATACGAGCACAAATAAACACAATTAAAATCAATTAAATTAAATCTATCGAAAAATCGGACTGTTACAAAAGACATATTTAATATATTGTTCATGTAATTTATTTATTTTTTTGTCAAATAGTCTAATGGTTAAAAATTCACTCTTAAAGTGAATAAATTTCAAATCTGAAAATTCGAACTTAGGTCCTTGCATATTGCAATGTCTCTACCATATTCTCTCGTTTAAGTATTATATTAAATCACAAAAATAAAGGGAGGGACAGAACTTGAATATCAACAGGAAACACTCCCCATAGTCAATACTCTATCATTTCATTTTAATTTGACTTCTATTCCATCCATGACTTCCAAAAATACATCTCTTTATCCTCACGAAACCAGCATGAATATTGACATGGATATACTAATGTATGACCTCAACATACATTCTACCAATAACTACAATAGTCATGTTGTCAGACTCAAGAGAGCAATGCAGATTCTCGTATCTCAGTTTGGCAATTCACATACTGAAAATAACAATATTTAATTAAGGGTTAATTGTGTTTTTCACCCCTGTAATATAGGTTATTTCCGGTTTTTGCCCCTATAAAATTTTCGGTTTGATTTGTGTCCTTGTAAAAAAAAAAATTCCGGAAAACCACCCTCCTCCCTCCAACTCACCAATTATGCATATGTGGCGCTGACATGACTTTTATTTCCATTATTTCTTTTTTTTTCACTTGCCACATGTAAAATAAATTTAAAAAATAATATAAATTCATTTATATTAATTTAGAAATAAAAAATAATTAAATTTTTTTAAAATTCATTTTCGAAAATAAAAATTAGAAAAAATTCAGGAATTTTTTTTTAAAAAAAAATATTACCAAAATTTTTATTTTTTGTATAAAAAAAGAATTTTTTAATTTCAAAAGAAAAATCTAACCTTTTTTCAAAAATGATTTTTTTTAGGAAAAAACTTAGAAAAAAATTCAGGATTTTTTTTTTTGTATAAAAAAGCGAATTTTTTTATTTTGAAAGAAAAATCATAAATTTTTTTCTAATTATTTTCGAAAATGATTTTATAAAAATTCTGGAGTAAAATTCTTGAAAAAAAAAATATGACTTTTTAAAAATTTTGAATTTTTTTATTTTTGAATTTCTTTAAAAAAATTCCTGAATTGTTTTCTAATTTTGACAAATTTTTTATTTTCAAAAAAAATTATTTTTCTGATTTTTATTTTTAAATCTTATCGTTTTTTATTTTCCTGAATTTTCGAAAACAAATTTTTTTAAATTTTTTATACAAATTTAGATTTTTAGTTTCAAAAATTTTATTCCATAATTTTTATAAAATCTTTTTAGAAATTAAAATATTGGAAAAAAAAGTTAGATTTTTCTTTCGAAATTAAAAAATTCGTTTTTTTATACAAAAAATAAAAATTTTGGTAATATTTTTTAAAAAATATTCCTAAAAATAAAATTCCTGAATTTTTTTATAATTTTTACAATTTTTTATTTTCGAAAATTAATTTTTAAATTAATTTAATTATTTTTTATTTCTAAATTAATATAAATGAATTTATATTATTTTTTTGAATTTTTTAAAAGATTTTTACACGTGGCAAGTGAAAAAAAAAAAGAAATAATGAAAATAAAATTCATGTCAGCGCCACATATGCATAATTGGTGAGTTGGAGGGAGGAGAGTGGTTTTCCGGAAAGAAAAAAAAAATTACAAGGACACAAATCAAACTGAAAATTTTACAGGGGCGAAAACCGGAAATGACCTATATTACAGGGGTGAAAAACACTATTAACCCTTTAATTAATGATGTTACCTTCACAACCAACAAAAATAAGATAAGAAACCCTAAGCTAACGCTCGTACACTATTCTTTTCCTTTCCAAGCCCTAATCGACTAATACTGCACGCTAGAATGTCCATCATCAACCGCACCGCCGTTACATCTCCCGCACAGTTTCACTGCCACTATCATCTCCTATTACCGATCGTCTCATTCCTAAACCCTTATCACCACCACCATCATGTCATCATCCCATCCACAAAGCCTTCCAGTTCCAACGTTCGTCTTCCTACTCCTCGAGTTCTGATTATCCAACAGGTGACTTCGATTTTGTCCCTCATACTGGGTTCAAAAAATTTCTTGTCAAGCTTCAAGACGCTAACAGCACTCCCCTTTGAGTGTATTCCATCCGGCAACGTCTTGCAAATCGATTTGAAAGGCCAGATATCTGAGCTGCATATGATCCTCGTATTTCTGCCGTGTGTCTTCATATTTATAGTTTAAATTGCGGTTGGGCTAAACTCGATGAAATTCGAAGGGAAATCGTGAATTTCAGAAAATCAGGAAACTTATTGTTGCTTATGTCCCTGCAATAGGAGGAAAAGAATATTACATTGCTTGTGCATGTGAAGAAGTTTATACGTCTCCTAAAGCTGCTCTTGTTTCCTTGTTTAAAGGTGGTGTCAATTCTGTAATTCCAGAAGTTGTAGCACTTATTGAATATAAAAGGGTAGTAGGAGGTGAACAAATCAAAGATCATAGTGAGATGATGACTGATTTGCAGAACAATATTTATTCAAATTGGCTGGATAAGGTATCTTCTTCAACAGTAAAGAAAAGAGAAGATGTTGAAAACTTCATAAATGGAAATGATGTCTATCAAGTACTCAAACCTGCGTTGCACGGGTGCGGGTACGGTACCCGGTACGAGTACAGGTGCGGGATACGGCATTTCTCAAAAAACAAAGGTACGGGTACGTTAGGATAAAAAAAAATTAATTTAAAATAACATTGCATGAGAAAATTATATTGCTCAAATGACGACAAAAATTCAACCAAAAAACAATTACGACGCTAAAACATCCAAATTGAAAGACTAAAGTACGAGATAAAACTTAATATCTATGCATGAATAGGAAAAATCACACTCCAACTGTGTCAATATCACTATTTCCTTCCTCATCTTCAGTAAAAAGACTAGCTTCCATGCTAGGTTCATCAAGAGAAAGACTAGCAACTTCAAGAATACCAGCCCCGTCAGATAGATTCCATTCATCTCCACCAATATCCCACATTCTTGTTTCTCCTTCATTATAACTCTTACAATTTCTTGAGAGAAGACGAAGATTTGTATGAACAAAAACTAAATCTTCTGCTCTTTTAGGATTAAGTCTATTTCTTTTCAATGAGTGGATAAAAGAATAAGTGCTTCAATTTCTCTCAGCACAAGAAGAAGAACTTGGTTGTGCAAAAAACGGTGGAGCATTTAGTAGGAAGCAGTTCCAGAACATAGGAAATAGTTGTTGTGCCTCTTGAACCTCTTGCACCGTTTGAATTTTATTAAGAAACAAAAAAAAACTATAATGCTATTAATTCTCATAAAATGGAACGTTTTCTCCTAAAAAAGAGGAGGTGTTTTAGTTTGAGTTTTATACAAAAAAAAACTATAATTGCTCCATTTTCTCCAAAAACAAAGGATATAAGTACCCAATAAAAAAAACTGGTGCGCCGTAGGTGCGTACGGTACGCGTACCAGTACCCGCGAAGTACCCGGTACGGGTACGTTTTGCAAAACGGAGTACCCGTGCTTCAGAGACTCAAACTGAAAGAAGAGGGTTTCATATCAAACTTACTTTGCCATGACGAAGTTATTACTAGTTTAATTGAGAGACTTGGAGTGAAACCTTCTACTCGCCAAAGGCTTCTCAATAATTATCGACCCATTCTCGCAGTCTCCTGTACATCTCATATCACAATTTTCATGGTTCATCTAATTCAAAGTCGTCCTCCCTCTTTCTAATCTTGATGGTGTGTAGAAACTAGAAAGAGCTTTTTTTTGGTAGTGAAGAGAGAAACGATAAGGTGGGGGTGGAATCACATGCCAATTCCTTTTTAATTCTTTTTTGTTTTATTTTTAATTAATTAAATGCCACGTGGCGTCCACTTTTGGCCACCTTGATACATGATATCATGCATCCCATGGGTCTAATGAATTATTAAAATGTTTGAAGACTCGAAACAGGTGACATTTAGTATGGAAAAGGATTAGAGTTGCCCACCATGGAAAAGTAAATTTTATCCATTAGATCAAGTAAAGAACATTGTTTTACCATAGACTCTCCACACTAGATTTATTTCACTTTATCATCCACCACCACTCTATCTTCCATCATCACTAACACATCACAAACAGTGTCAAAATTTGCTTAGAAATAAAACACGGTCTCCACCCACCCACCACCATTAGTAATTATTAAACTTCAATCATCTTCTTAATCAATTGAGAGATGAAATACCAAATTCATAAATGATCTTCTTTATCTTCACTCACTCACTTGTAACAAAACCCCAATTTATTATTTTACCACTTACCTTTTCTCATGACCCATCTTCTTATTTGATTTGATTCTTCTCACCTGAATCTTACATTTAAAATAAAATTAATTTGACTTGTTATGATAAATTTTGGAGTGATGGGTTTAAAAGGATTTATCAGTAATACGTTTTATGTGAAGATGAACATTGTTGTTGTTTCCAAATTAAAACTCTTCAGTATCATTAGTTGGTTTATTTTCATTTTTCAAATCTAATTACGTTTCCATTTCTAGACTTATTTCCTTTTTCAAAGATCTGATTTTGATTATTTGAGTTTAGTTTTAATTTGATTCATGGATCACATGTGAAGGAAGAGTTTTTATGCACTGGGTTTGGATTGAAGATTGAATATAACAATGAAATAGAGATGATGGTGGAAGATAGGGAAAAAAGACAATCTAGTGTGGAGAGTGTACCATAAAACAATGTTCTTTACTTGATCTGATGAATAAAATTTGATTTCCCATGATGGGAAGCAACTAGCCTTTCCCAGGCTAAACCTCACCCTCGAAACAAGATATACCTTATTCATAGCTAATGATAATGTATCAGTTAGCATTAGAGTTGTCAAAATGGGTCGGGCCGTACGGGCCGACCCGTTTAGCCCAATTAATTATAGGGCTTGGGCCTTAAATATTGAGCCTGAATTTTAATAGGGCTTTTTAGCCCGGCCCTAAAAAGCCCGGTACCCGTTAGGGCTAGCTCGAACGGGCCGCGGGTAGCCCGTTAGCCCGCATAACAAAAAAAATCCTATAAATTATATATATTTTTCAAATAATTATTTACTTAGTTGATTATCAAAGTAAAAAATAAAAGTGAAAATTCAATGAATTAACACAAATATAAATATAATATAAAATTATATTTACTCGTTTCGTTATTTATAATTTTAAAGATCGAATATATATAAATATTTATAATCACAACGTATATAATTTATTTAAAATTGTTTTCCTTGCCGTTTTAGTTTATGACATGTGTACAAAAATGTTTTCAAATTTATTTTTGTGTTAGACATTATTTAAACATATTATTTATAAAAAATTATAGGAGTGTTTTATAGTATTTTTTTATAAAAAAAATGCAATTTTTAATACGGGCCGGCCCGTTAGCCCGCGGCCCGTGGAGGGCCGGACTCGGGTAGTATATTTTCAAGTCCGTTTTTCAACCGGACTTTTTGGCCCAACCCGATAAAGCCCGAAGCCCGTTAGGGCCGACCCTAAACGGACCGGGCCGCCCGTTTTGACAACTCTAGTTAGCATCATGGATGGAATTATTGTTCATTTGAATTATTATTCAACATCTAACTCTATATATGCTTAAGATATCATCTAACTGAAACATGCAGTTCAATTAATATATGTGAACGAATCACATAACTGAATACAGCAAAGAATATACTTTTAATGCAGTGGTAGTATAATAAAAAAGTTTTAAACTTCCAGAGTTGTTGTCATGCAAGTGTAGTAATTTGACACCAATACAAAATGAGATGATACTAAAATATATTGCAGTAATAGTATATTGCATTAAAACTAAACTTATATACATATCTAGGAAAAATTCAATTGAACAATAAACCATTATTAATTTGCACTTTATGAGACCTTTTTATTTTCATTAGAAACCCTCGAGAGTTGTGCTAAATTAGACCCTCCAACTCCAATTTATATGTATTGAAGGTGAACAAAGTCATTGAATTTATGGAATTAATGAATATGAAAATGAATTTCATATTTTCTAGAAACAGATAATAATATGACAAATTAAATAATGCACATTGCCTGTTTCTTTGGTGAGGAATTGATGACACCTTGTTTCTCAAGTCTCTTCTTTCTATCTTTCTTAACTTTTTCCAAAAGTTCAACATCATCATCAGCTTCAAGTATTGCAGCAATAGCCTCAAACAAACCCTTACCACTCAATGAAAGGGCATGGCAATTTGGAACATTTGGAGGATGAGGTTGTTGTTGGATTCTGGAATTGATCCAGTCATTTTTTACATAGGTGGCAAAGTGTCTTCCATATTACAATTGAGAAGAAGGGTGACAATTCTATGGCATTTTAATTTTTTACTCCAAGCCCAATGTGGTAAAGGGGAATAGATTATCACAATTGGAATCCTCTTGATTTTTCTCAATCGTGCATCTCAACCATAAAACATGAGATAGAAAATGAAAATAAAATTATGAAGAAATATGAGATTGGATTCAATAGTTAAGATACAACAAAAGAAAAAAAAATTGAGGCTTCCAATTAAGAGAATTCATCCCTATGGTAAATACTTTTGTCCATGTCTCTGCGAGCTTATCTCAGTTGGTAAAGATAATGTATAATATATGGAAGGTCTGAGGTTCGAACCTCGGACACCACTAAAAAAAATACTTTAGTCCATCAATTATGATTATTTTTTTTGAGTAAATTATGAATTTAATATTATCAGAGTCAAATGTGACCATTATATTTGTTCTGGGCGGCTCAAAAGCCTATGCTCACAGTCCAAGTCCCAACGAACTTCATAATGATTCAAAGTAGACATGGCAACATAACCCGCATCCGTCAGGTCCCACCCGCCCCCGCCTTGATTTTAACGGGGAAAAACCGAATTAACTTGGTCCGGGTGCGGGGAAAACCCGGAGTTTTAATGCGGGGCCGGGGGTACTCACACCCGCCCCGCACCCGTTACGCGAATTTACCTTATTCCCTTATTTTTTTTCTTATCTTTCTCATTATTTTTTTACTTTTTAGCTTTTTGAATTATTATTGTTTCGTTTTCATCTTCCGATCAATGTTCCATGTGCAGGTTATGTTTTTCAAATTTTGTACCATAAAGTTTTGTTAAACAATTGGCTTTCTTTGCTATTGATTTTTTATATTAATTTGTTTAGTTTCGTCAGCTAAATTATCGATCCTGAATATTCAATGTTATTTGTCGTTGGTGTTTTAAGTTGGAAGCTTGTTGTAATAGTTGAATTAATAATTTGTTGTAAATAGGAACTAATTTGCTTGCTTACTGTGATTTTTTTGTCTACAGTTTTCACGGGTGGGGGTGGGGGCGGGCCCGGGAAACCCGTCCCCGTTGGGGGCAGGTTTGGGGGTAAACTTTCTATCCCCGCGGGGTTTAGGGGCGGGGCTGGGTAGAGTGAAATGGGGGCGGGGTTGGGTGTGCTAAAACCTGCCCCCGCCCCACCCTGTTGCCATGTCTAATTCAAAGCTATGAATCGTAACTTTCTCCATCATTGACAAACCGTAACGCTCGATAGTTACAGATTTTGTCATTTGTAGCCATCGACCAACGGCTATGAACACCGAAAACAACGGCAACCTACACCTCTATGTTAAAGGGGACTTTACAGAGTCCCTAAGGTATAATTTATTCTTACCCTTGACCCCTTATCATGCTCAAAGACTAACCTGAACGTCAGCTACAAGTTTAAAACCCCCTGTAGTTTCAAGCTTATGAGAACAGCTAGCTCACCGCATCATACACCGTTCTACTAATTAGGCCAAATCAATATTCATTTGTACAATTTAACTTGATTTTTTTTATTAAAATCTAGTATAACCAAAATTATTTATTTCAAACAAGTATAACGAATTAACTGTAAAAGTGCCTTGACCAACCTCTCAAAAAAAGTGCTTGGACCGAGACTCCTCTTAGTTGAATACTGATGCGGTTGCCACAATCAAGCAATTTATACCGTTAGATCATAATAGGATGACTCATGTCAAAAGTTTGAATTTGAATCTAATACAATTAAGATCTAATTGTATTAGATTAAGTAGGTATTCGAATGGAAGAAAAAAAAACTCAATTTTCACGTCAAATAAAAAGATAAAGTCTGATATTTTTTAAGGAAGATAAAAAGTGACATTAAGCATCTTATAAGCCAATTGTTGCAATAATAGACCACCCTATTAAGAATAGCGTTTGTTTGGTTTTTTCGTGGTAACGATTGATTTCGAGTGGGTTGATTTTATACAATTGATTATGACTAAAAGTGAATTTAATGTAAAGTGATTTATGTTTGGATACATTCATATACAAATGAGTTGAACTATATATTTATGTGTAAGAATCGATTCTAGAATAAAAGCTACAAATCCTAACTTACATTTAATTTTGAAGTGATGGTTCCAACATGGGTTCCACCTTTACTCACTTTCAAAAAAGATGAAATTTGGTCACCAAAAAAAAAAAAAATATATATATATATATCCATCCAAAGATTCGTGACGGGTGTGAATGCGAGATTATTCTTTATAAACTTTTTATGTCTTTCAATTTCTTAATTCCCTTTAACTTCTATGTCCATGGAATCATGCTTGCACTTCCTGTGTGAATGCGAGATTATTTGTCATAGTTCCTTTGTTTTTCTTGTACATGCAATTTCCTTATTCCCTTTATCTTCTATTATGTTTATGGAATCCAATTAGCTCTATCTTCTATATTTGTCCCACTCAGCACCTTTAGGCTATAGTTATAAGTAACTTCTGGGTGTCATATGATGATTCATGATCATAGGGTTTTAATTATTTTTATCTACACACGGACATTAAAGCCCTTTATTGGAAACATTGGTCCATGTATACACATAAAAAGTAAGCTTGGCTGATTTTAATTTGTTACCACTTTTTGAAATCAATACGTAAAAAGCAGATTCCCTTACGTGGGAAGTTAACAGTGGTTGAATCTAAAGCTACTTTCTTTACAAGTTTTTGTTATTAAATCAAACACTAGCCAGATCTATAAAGGAACTCATCATTTCTTGATGAGATTATTTTATGATCACATTGCTTTGACACTCTCCTTACTGATTAAGGGTTTAGGAATGAAAGAAAAGGTGAGGGCATATAACCGTGTATCATAATGTTAAAGCTCTTTCATTTTATATATTTCTTTTTTAGAACTTAGCTTTTAGATTGAACTATTATTGGGTGCATTATTTTAGACTTTTAAAGTGCTTCCACCTTCTTAAATAGTCTCAAATTTTTGTCTTAATATGTTATGTTGATTGTTTGTTAATATAGTATATATCGGCTTTAGCTTTGTGGTCTGGATTGATCTTTGTAACCTACATTGATATTGTTAAAGTGAGCACTCTAAAGCTCTAGAGTTTTATTGAATATGTATCAACTTTCAATATGTTGATTTTAAAATTTAATTCTTTGAAGTGAATTTAAATTTTAAAATAATTTGTCTATGTGATATTAATTTAATATTCAACAAAACCTTAAAGTACTAAAGAATTCACAATGTTATAATCATATAGTTTTAGTGAATTGAATAAAGAAACACTCAACTATAATTCCTACATCTTGAGAGATAAAGAGAGTGATCGATAAAAAAATTGAGTTTTTTTAACATTTTGCTTAATAATTATGACATTAAGTGTATAAAAAATGTGACAATTATTAAGCATATTGGGCCGCTTATCTTTCGAGTTTTTTTCTTTTGACAAAATCTTTCGACTTACTCTCTCTTGATTAGCGATGATTATTTGAGGCATATAAATAAGAAACTCAATCTAAAATAAATGAAGATAAATAAACTTTATTTTTAAATATGTGAAGCTTAGACATGCCACATTTTAAACTTTTACACAGACTTTCAAATGATGCACGATGTCATATTCGCACTTAACATATAATTGACAATTGTACGATTAGCATGGTAAGCAAGTAGAAGCATAATAAACATTTATGAAGCATGCAATGACATCTAGAAAGCATGCAATGACATCTATAAACTGGTTATTCTTCTAGAATGCACAATAGCATATATGGCATAACATTTATAGTACAAGATCTTACTATCATCATTTATAATCTTCATAAAGCTCACTTAGTTGTATATTGCACATTAGGGTAACATAAAGCGCACAAAATATTACTATCATTTATAATCTTCATTTTAAGCTCATTTAGTTGTATAATTATTTAGCTCATTAACTATGCTCAAACACTCTCATTCATCCTACATAAACTTTGTGTATGATTCTACACCAATATAGACCAACTGGTATCTAGCTTAAGCAGTGAAATATCCCACAACAGCGCCATATTCTCTTCTGTGAGTAGCTTCGCTTCTAACAAACCTTCAACACTCTTACTATACATTATAACGAATTCATAACGAAATTCAACAAAAATATTCAAGACAGCTAAAAGTTTTAATCTTACCCAAGAAGGTCGTAACAATGACAAATGATGAAAATACTAAAGTAACTACGTTTAGTAAGAAAGTGGAATCCTTATTTAGGGTAAGAGTGAAGATAGAGAAATAGGATATTGGTGAAACGATCAGATCCTTCACACTTGTTTTTTTCCTGATCGTAAATTGTATTGTCTCTTTTAGTGCATCGTTAATACCATCTCCATCACTATATATTTTAAGGATGGGTTATTTTAATTTCAATGTTAATTCCAAATACTTTTTTTTTGTTCCTAAAAATCAATCGTTTGTATATATTCTCAAGAAGAAGAAGGTTTCGCTTCTCCACTCAAATGTGTTGTAGAAATGTCTTGTAATTGCATTAAAATTTGAAAACGACGTTCAATTTGAAACATTTTTTTTCTCTAAAGTAACGCTCATTACGAAATAGAGAGAGTATTATTTTCTTCTCTATCTCTATATATTTATTTGGATGGGTTATTTTAATTTCAATCATCATTTCCGATACACATTTTGGGTTTCTAAAACTCAATTGTTTGAGTATGTTCTCAAGAATATGTTTTGTAAAGACGACTTTTAATTGCATCGAAAATTGAAAATGACATTTATTTTAAACAATTTTTTGTTAAAGTGACACTTATTTGAAACATAGAGAATATTATTTTCTACTCTATCTCTCTATATTTATATAAAGGTGAGTTATTTAAATTTCAATCTTTATTCCCGATACAACTTTTTGGTTGCTATAACTCACTTTCTTGAGTACACTCCCAAGAATATGTTTTCGCCGATGCCCTCAAATGTGTTTTAGAGTCGTGTTTTAATTGCATTGAAAATTAAAAATGACATTTATTTTAAAATAATTTTTATTAAAGTGACACTTATTTTGAAATGGAATAAGTATTATTCTTTTCTCATTAACTTTATACTTATAAGGATGAGTTATTTTAATATCAATATTTTTTTTCCAATACATGTTTTGGGTTCTTAAAACTCAATTGTTTGGGTATATTCACAATAAGAATATGGTTTCTCCCATCCACGTAAATATTTTGTAGACACGTCTTTTAATTTCATTGAAAATTGAAATGCCGTTCATTTTAAAATAGTTTTTTTGTTAAAGTGACACTCATTTTAAAATAGAGAAATTATTATTTTATCATCCACTTCTATATTTTTAAGGATGTATTATTTTAATTACAATCTTCATTCCCAATACACCTTTTAGGTTCATAAAACTCAATTGTTTGAATATAATCTCAAGAAGAATATGCATTTTGTGTTAGTGAAACTCGGTTGTTTGGATATATTTCCAACAAAAATATGGTTTCACTAATCAACTAGGAGTCTTTTAATTGCATTGTAAATTGAAAATAATGTTAAGTTTGAAACAATTTTTTTGTTAAATCGACACATATTTTACAATGGAGAGAATACTACTATCTTTTCTATCTCTTTACATTTATAAGGATGGGTTGTTTTAATTTCAATCTTCATTCCCAATACATCTTGTTGGTTTCTAAAACTCAATTGTTTTGATATATTCTTGAAAAAGAATGTCTTTTGTGTTCCCGAAACTCGATTGTTTAGAGTACATTGTAAATTAAAAAATATGATGTTTGTTTTGAAACATTTTACGTTAAAGTGAAACTTATTTTAAAACGGATAGAATATAATTAGCTTCTATCTCTCTATATTTATAAGAATGAGCTCTCTTAATTTCAATCTTCGTTTATTTCAAATATACATTTTGGGTTCCTAAAACTCAATTGTATAGACGTCTTTTAATTACATTGGAAATTGAAAATGACATTCATATAATTTTTTTTGTTAAAGTGACATTCATTTTTAAAAGAAAAATTATTATTTTCTTCTCAGTAACTTTATATTTATAAAGATCAAATCTTTTAAATTCAATTTTCTTTTCCAATACATATTTTCTGGGTTCTTGAAACTCAAGTGTTTAGTTATATTCCCAAGAAGAATATGGTTTCATTCGTCCACTCAAATGTTTTATATAGACGTCATTTAATTTTATTGAAAATTGTAATGATGTTCATTTTGATTTATTTTTTTTGCAACACCATAAACCCCAATGAAAATATAATATAAAATTTATTAATTTTGAAGGAGATTCACGGTGATTTCAAACTAGAGTGAACAAATTTCTTTTAAAAAAAAAAGGCTTGGTACTTGACATTCGAACTTACACAAAATAGTTACCAAACAATACTATTTAAATATAAAATTAAACACCAAATTAAAGGACATAATTATAATTGGTCTAAAGACCAGGTACTGGAAAAAATACAGAGTAACTACCTAGATAATTAAAGAAATAAATATTACAAATTGAGCTTTTGAAATCGGAGATCTGGTCAATTTCGAATCCTAGACATGTTTCTTTTTTTTTCTTTCTTCTTTACTTTGAGACTTGTAGTGACTTGATACATGAGCAGCGAATTTTTGCGATGTTGCTATTACTTTCTTGCACTTTGAACACGTGTACGGTCCATGTTTATTGTGTGGTAGACTATGGATTCTACCATCATCAACAATTTCATTTTTTTTCCTCTTCATGTTGGTATTGTTAGAAGCCCGGAATTCATCACCAATAGTAGCAACAATATTGTTTGCCTCAGATGGCAGTTGTTGTGAATATGAAGACGACCCTCCAAGGAAATCAGGACGAGCATAAGCCGAAGATGTATTCAACATCATCTTGTTGTTGTTGTTGATGGCATCATTCCTATTATTATTATCAGATGATGGTGATGACGCATGTAGATTTCCAAACTGTGTTTCAAGCATTTGCATTGATTTGATGATGCCTGGAGCATGACTGCCGAAATTGTTACTATAGGCTGATGATGTGGTTGTGTTGTAGCCATACAACCATTTCATCAACCTATCAGAATTCATGATGCTTGATTCAGGGGAGGAGGAGGATGAGGAGGAGGAGGAGGAGGAGATGATGCAATGTTTTTGAGGAAGATGAGAGTAGGAGGAGGAGGTATTTCATCAACCTCAATTTATAGGAATATTTTTAATAAAATAATTAATATAACGATTAACTTTGAATTTTTTAATTTTATACTATATTTACAAAAAAAATCAAGTCAAATCAAAATTATATAAGCAATATTGTATCAAAAAAAAGTTAAGTCAAATGTTTTTGGTCATGTGCTTGGACCAAATACATTTAAATTCTTATATATTTTTCCTTAAATTTTGTTACTAAAGGAGTAACAGTTTAATTTGTATAAAAACTCAATTGGGTTTGTCTGGTGGTATTGAATTGATATCTTACAGTATGCTCCTTCTCAAGGTCTAAGGTTCGATTCTCATCGGTGCTAGTTTGTGTATGAGCTGGTTTAGCTTCTTTAAAAAAAAAAATTGTATAAAATATTTTAATTTGTACTCCCTCCGTTTCAAAATACATGTCCATTTTGGAGAAATTGCAGTAACCAAGAAACCAAATAAATTTTGTTATTTTTGATGAAATTATGTGTGTGTTTTCTATAATACCCTTAATCATTTATTATTTCATTCTATTTTTTCTCTCTACAATAAATATGTAAGGGTATTATTGATAAGACAATAATTAATGTTGCATTGAAACTTGAAAGTGACAAGTATTGTGAAACAAAACTATTGTCCAAAATGGACAAGTATTATGAAACGGAGGGAGTATAAAATATCACTGAAATATTATCATATTATTTAACGAGTATCTATATTGATGATGTGTTTGTTTTAGCGGCATCAAAAACAAACATTCAAAGATATGGTCTAACTTTACATTAAGGAAGAGTTCCAAAAAAATCAAGTCAAATGTTTTTGGTCTTGTAGTTGGACCAAATACATCGGATGATGCGTTTGTTTTAGCAGCATTAAAAACAAATATTCAAAGATATGGTCTAACTTTACATTAAGTTAAGGAAGGGTTCCATAAAAATCAAGTCAAATGTTTTTGGTCCTGTATTTGGACCAAATACATCAGATGATGTGTTTGTTTTAGCAGCATTAAAAACAAATATTCAAAAGATACTCCCTCCGTTTCAAAATATAAGCAAAATTTGTTTTTTAGATTCATTCATTTAATGATGTATGTGGTTCATATTATGAATCACATACATCATTAAATGAATGAACCTAAATAGTAACTTTTGCTTATATTTTGAAACGAATGGAGTATGGTCTAACTATACATTAAGTTAAGAAAGGGTTCCAAAAAAATCAAGTCAACTGCTTTTGGTTCTGTATTTGGACCAAATATATCGGATGATGTGATTGTTTTAGCAGCATTAAAAACAAATATTCAAAGATATGGTCTAACTTTACATTAAGGAAAAGTTCTCAAAAAAAGCCAAGTCAAATCAAAATATATTCAAAAAATATAAGCAATATTTATATCAATAAAGTCAAGTCAACATAGAAGATTTACTTTGAATTTATTAATTATTAAAAAATACGAATATATTTAATAAAAATAAGTAATATAGAAGATTTACTTTGAATTTCATAATTTAATACTATATTCAAAAAAAAGTCAAGTCAATGCTTATTTAATTTAATACTATTTTAAAAAAAGTGAAGTCAAATTAAAATATAAGCAATATTATATCAATGAAGTTAAGTCAAATGATTTTGGCTTTGTATTTGGACCAAATACTATATTTGGACCAAATACATATGATTCTTGAATATATTTTTCCTTAAGTTTTGTTACTAAATTGTATAAAATATCACTAGAATATTATCATATTGTTTAAAAAGTATCTATATGGATGATGCGTTGGTTTTAGCCGCATTGAAAACAAGCATTCAAAGTATTGTATTCATGGGGACTCGTGCAATAATACAGTGCGCGTAAGTAATGAAACAAGAATAGAGAGATGGTATTGCTAGGATTAAGCTTCGTTAACTAATTATATAATGATATTATCCTCTTATTTCAGCAATACCTTCAAGTGTCTCTCATCATCCCTCATCGTATGTTTCCATATATGCCAAACGACTGGAAATCTATTATATTAATTGATGCCTTTTGATGCTAAGCAAAATAGTCAATCAATTCAATGACATATGGCAACACATTGTATGCGAAACCCTTTGTCTAGAAATTAAAATCTACACATGATTTAATTCATATCCCTTAGATAAAAAGTTGATGTCTCACACTTTTGAAATTAAAAGTTCATTTTCAGATTTCACGTCAGAAAAAAATTAAGAACATAATTAAACCAAAGACTTAATAAAATATAATTTATATATAAACAGCCATATATAGTGTCTACTTCAAATTTATAAAAATTAGACTTAATCCCAAAAATAGAGATGATTAGGGACGGACTTGGTCTCACAAAATCAGTGAGACATAATTTTTTTGCAGGTCTGCATCAATGGCGAGGTTAGGAGTAATTTTCTGAGGGGGCAATTTCTTTAGTGTATATTTATTATTTCTCATAAAAAAATTGTACGTATAGTGGTACATACTATTGGATTTTAGGTCAGGTACTCTAGTTTAACACTTGCATTGTGCATTTTTTACAGTATTTTAAGTTAAAATAAGCAAAAAACAAGAATCGAACCCAAGTTTCCCACTTGAATAGAGTGCACCTTTGTCAGTGAAGTACACCATACACATGTGATTAATTAACAAAGATTGATTTATATAATATAATATTTAGCTAAAAAAATTATTAAAAAAAAATGGGTCTAGACTGGTGTGGCATTTGTCACACCGGGCCTAGTCGAGGTCTGCCCCTGTTAGTAATGCATAACCTTACAATATGTTGTTTTAAAAGATTGAAAACTTATCTTTTCAAGAAAATATTTACATTTTTAACTCCTTTTTTATATTATTAAGTTATGTTCTAGGGATAAAAGTTAGCATGACCCTTAAAAATATGTGAAAAACCAAGTTGTTTCTGTATGTAACGTGATATGTTCTCACTATTGGAAGTTAATTACCTTCTATTTATAGACTTTTTCCACCTTCTTTATTTTCCATTTCAAACGACTTTTCCTTTGTTTTCTTTCTCAAAACCACTGTCATGTCTAGTTATAGGTGGCTTTCTAGCTTTTCATCGGTAAGTTTTTTTGTATGGATAAGTGAACCATAAATAATTGAATTATAGGTTGCATGTCACATGGTCAAGTTGTTATCCTCCTAATACTTTTAATATATATTAAAAGTATAATCTTTTCTCACAATATGAGCTGCCTTTCCAAATGTATGCCAAAGTGAACATTCGCTAGACGGGTTCATCTTGTCTAGCGAACAGAGCTTTCTTTAAATGAAGGGGAATGTCGGTTCATCCATCAGGTCATTAAAATCGCCTTAATTTTTTAGAAGAAATGTAGCTCGCCTAGCGTATATACTCTTGTGATTTCCTTTAAACTCTTGAAATCCCTCGCTTTGAGCTCGCTCCTTCTCGCAAGAGAATGTGCTTTGACTCAGAATCCTTGATTTTTATCACTCTTCGTCCTTAAGCTCAAAATCCAACAAAATTGAAGGTAAACAAGTAAAAGTAACTTAAAAAGTAAAAAAAAAAAAAAATTAAGTATTAATATGAAATTGAAGTTTTTCCTAAAGTTACTTGCAAAAACAAGTTAACAAGTACTTTAATTAATTAGGTAAAATAGCCCTAATTTGGCACTTGCCAACTCTCTCCGGATGAGAACTTTGATTGTCCTCAAAGAGCTTTGAAAATTATATCAACATTGATACATATTCAAATTTTAAGGTTTTAATCAATCATTTTGATTTTATTTTTTAAATGTGCATGATTTCACTTGATTGCGCAAGCAAGATCAATTTTTACAACCTTGATAGGATCAAACATGAATATGAAATTACTCCTAAATGCAAGTAATATTTCATAAATTCCAAGTAATATTCCACAAATTCTCAATGCATTGAATACACAAATTTTCATTAAAAGTTACCATTTAAAGGCTTTAAAGAGTGACATGGGGGTACTTGTTAGCATTTTCCAAAAGTTTAAACCATATTTCAAACACAAACCTTACAAGTAAAAAAATGTGCATTTACGCTCATAAGCGAAGTGTTTCACTCAATCAGGCAATGTGCTAACATCTTGATCAAGTTACACATACTCATTTAAAAGTATTAAATATGGATCACTAAGGGGTTTTCAGGGTTGTAATGGGACTAGGATACAAAGAATCATTGTTTTCTAGGAATTTTTTAAAAGGCCTAATAATAAGGGAGAATTTAATACTTATTTACAAATGTACAAACTATATAAACCATTCACATCCTATGTACAACAAGTACCAATACTATTTAGGAAAATATAAACCATCACATCCTATGTACAACATGTAACAATACTATTTAAGAAAATGTACACTCCTCTTATTTAATCTTTATTCAAACAACCCATTGGTGATGTGAAAAATGAAAATGAACGATCTTTGATAACTTATTCTATTTTTCTTTATTTTTTTCTTTTTCTATTTCTTTTCATCTTTTTATTTTTTTTCTTTTATTTGTTGTCAAGGTAGTTTTGCAAAATCACTAACTTTACTTGATTTTTTTAAAAGAAAAAAAAATCAAAAACCTTACTGAGTTCTTCCCAACTTGAATAAAACCATAATATTCAAATAGATGCTCACTTATCATTATACAAAGTACAACATTTGAGTACACTATGTGGATGAATGGTTTTATATTTCAAGAGAATAAGAATTTGCATTATGGCTCTACCAAAAATAAATAAATAAAATGCATTATGATTCAAAACAAAACCAAATTTGTAAATAAAAAACTGGCTCACCTAACGAATTTGACAATCCGAAAAGTAATGCAAATTCTATCATTTTGGTTCAAAGGGTTGTCAAATTCTCAATCTCTCATAAGGTAGACTATATTTGATTAAGTGTGTGTGCTCAATTTAAACAAAATGTCTTGATCATATCCATCCTATCAAACAGTACAAATAAACAACAAGATTCAACATAAAATGATTGAGTTAAAACACCAAAATTGTCGATACTCATGCATTTGTAAACAACGGAAAATTAACCTCACATTAACTAGTTCTGGGTAGCTCAAAGTAACACATGTTATTGAAAATTAATGAATGGGTTAAATTTGCAAAAAGCAGCAAAACATTTCAAACTCATGCTAACATACCAAGAAAGTCATAAACATGTACCTTCACCTCTGCAAATCCTCAAAAAAAATATCATTATCATGCACTGATATCGATTGATAATATCCCTAGCCATTTAAACTACATCAACATTAGGAGTAATTTTGCTTATTGTACGTCCTAACTTTGCAACGTTTTCTAGGGGAACAAGTTACTCTCATAGAAAACAACCAAAAAAAAATTTCAAATATAATCAGATTTGCTGGCCGAACAAGTCCTCAATTAATGAATTTAGCAGAAATCAAAAAATTTCATTTTCAAGTTTATTATCAATGCAAAGTTTCCTTCCAAAACATAATATAATCACAAGTACTCAAAAACAGGTGAAGATCCTCTCCATTTAACGTTCTTTCCATTTTTTCCATTACCAAAGTTTTGGTGTATAAATGTGTAATTAATGTCTTCAATTCTTGAAATGTGTGCATTTATATCATATATTTACTTCAAAACTATAGTAATTGACATTTCCATTTTATTTAGGAAATGGAGAGGATCTTAACCCACACCTCCTTTGTTATAGTGGCCAACATAAGACGGGCATGGCATCATCTTTTGTCTTATGTTGGGAGGAATCCCATGAATTTGAGATACCTATGACATGGAGTCCATTTCCTCCCAATTTTCTTATGAATCCTGCTCTCCCCCCTGCAAAATTCACTCCCGTCCTGTAGGCAGGACGAAAATACTCATGCGCATGTTAACTAGCGCAAGTGTAAAACTGTGTGTTAGTTAACATGCGTTGCGTGACTTAAGTCACGCATGTGTTAAACATTGCGTGACTTAAGCCAGACACTGCGCAATTTACTCACGCACAACTTTAACACATGCATGAGTTAACTTGCGAAGTGTTTGTGCAGCAAATATAACGTACGCAGGTTAACTAGCGCACATAGGAGGTTCTATTTACAAACTCTTTAAATTATAATCCTTATATTTCTAAAACCTGTTTTTTGATCCCTATGTTATAGTCAAGATTTTCATTTTTCGTTATTCATTCAAGCACGTGTTAACTCATAAACAAATTACGAAAAAATAAAGAACCAAGATAAGGAAAAATGTCATAAAAATGCTAAAAAAGCGCAAATGTAATATACATCCAAATCTGACAAAATATCATAAACAAAACTATACAAGTCATAATGCCTAAACCCTACTGTTGTGGACTCCTGCTCCGTCGTCGTGGAACCTGCATCTGCTCCAGCATGCTCCACTCAGACTGTATACTCTGCATCATGCGAAGTACCTCTGGATTACCAAACACGTCAGGATGCCCCATAACACTATCCACTATGGCTCTGATGTTGGCGATGATCTGGTATGGGTCAGGAGGATGTCTGGCCCACTGCTGGTCAACAATAACCTCCTCGTAAGGAGGGACAAGACGAGGAGGTGCCTGAGCTGCGTAGTCAGGAATGGCCGCATGAGGGTTCACAATAGGATGTGACACTCTATAGAACCATCTCATGTAGCCCCCTACTATGAGCCCACGGTTCGTCCTCTGGCACCGGATCACCCATCTGCTGCTGGCTGAGGACATTAGAGCAAACTCCATAAAAGTATGGGCCATGTCATCTGCCGTAGTAAGCTCAACATCCGTAGGAGACCTGGGCCGTGTCTGGACATACCCATACTGCCTAAGAACCCGCTCAGGCAAGTGACGGAACATTCTGTCTCTGCCGGTCATGATCCATCCGGAGTACCAGCATATGTCATGGAAAGGCGTGATGTGTCGTCGTCTCTCGTACAGCCTCCAGATGACATGAGAGTGATCCATCGCATCGATGGCATCTCTGTAGTGTCCAGGGTCTGTAAAGCCCCTAGGATGTCTCCACTGGCTCACAAGCGGGGCTACTGCCGGGTCGTACACGTCACTACGAACCCTCGGAATGAGGTTCGTGAAGTGCGCCAAAGTCCATCCCTGCAAACACAAAGAACCAAATATATATCAACACAAGTATTATACAAACAAGGTAAACAAGAAGAAAAACAAGTTAAACAACACACAAATTTACGATCCAATAAGTTAAAAAGAAGAAAAACAAATCTTACCACAAGCAGGGTCATGTAACCACCACAGGTGGCCAATGATGAATCGAAGTTTAGAGAGAGTTGCTCGTACAAAAATGCTAGCCCCATCCCACCCCATGACCAGTCGTCCTGATCTTGCAGCGCAAGCAGCCACAACAGATTAATGTTTTTGTTGTTCTTGCGGGAGAAAATGGTTCATCCAAGCAAGAGCAACATAAACGCCTTAACACAGGCCAGCCTAACTTGAAAGCGCTCGTCTTCCTCCTCCTGTGTGTCAATCTCCACCAGCTGATATACGGACCACCCTGCCTAACTTGAAAGCCCTCGTCTTCCTTCCTCGTAGCGCCTCTTCAGCACACCAAAACTGATATACGGACCACCCTGCCTGTTCAGCTCCCTAGCGGCATCCTCCTCGGGAATAAGCAGGTCCACTTGCATCATCTCCGTCGCCTCTGTACGGGTGAGCTCTCTATCAAAAAGGAGATTCCTATTGATGGGGTTGCCTAGGAAACACGCCACATCATCCAGTGTGATGGTCATCTATGGAAGCTGCTGGTCTCCTCATGCCATCTCTCTGACAGAGCACAAACGAGCATGTGAGAGATGTTCTCGTACCCACTATTCAGGAGGGGAGTTAGACCGGACGCATTCAGTACATCCCAAAACCAACTATTTTGTGCTCCCGGCTGAGGCACCGTTAAGTTTTTCAGGCTCAACTTCTTCCCGTGGGAGATACCTCTCATCCTATGCTTTCTCCAAAACTGAAATACAAAAACAAAAAACAACAAACAACACTGTTAAATAAATAAGTTGTAAAATTACCATTAAAATAAAATAAAAAGTAAAATAAACATTAAATATACTTATATCGGCATCGACCCATATCATGCATGCCACATGTCCTCCAAAGCAAGGTAAAACCGAGAGGTTAGAAGGCCCCCCTGCATAGCCGTCCGGTCCGGCATCGTACACCACCCTCGGCACCCCATGAAAACGAGCCCCAACATCATCATCCTGCTGAGGCTGCGCAATATCTTCATGCTGCTCAGGCTCCTCAATATGAGGCTGCTCCTCCTGCTCAACAACATGCTGCATATGATGATATTGCTGATGCTGATACGTCTCAAACTGATATTGATGAGGCTGAGGCTCCTCAAAATGATACTGGTGAGGCTGAGGCTCCTCAAACTGATACTGCGTCGGGTTCATCGCCTGGGATGGACCAGTCTGTGATGAAAAGAGCCCAGGCCCAGCATCATCATCACCGGCAAGTCTCGTGCCCCCCGCTCTCCCTCGACTCGGCCATGTAAAGGAGGGATTGATGCTTGCTTCTCCCTCCGTGCACTACCAGTAGAGGTAGACATCCCTAACCTAAGTCTGTCACTCCTCTCCCTCTGAGACATATCTGCACAACACAACATTTTAAAAAGAACAAAATCAATGACACATTTTCACACGGACATTGTGCATTTCTAACAATTCAAGAACAACACGAAAGTTTCGACAGTGTCATTTCAATTTGTAATTTACCAAATTGTTGTCAAACATACTATATTCTAATAATTTCATCATTAACAATCCAAAAAACACATAAATTTTTCATTGATACATTTTATCAAACACCTAGAGTGCAATTTTCGATCAACATAAAATCTAACAATTTATAAACCCTAAACTACCACAATGCACTATAAACAACATCTAAACAACAATTCTTAAGTTAAATCATCACCAACAATCATAAAAACTAACATGCAAGACAAAATTTTAAAAAACCTAAAAATGTCAATTTTCTTCAAAAATTCGTAAATTTCAACAAAAAACATGCAATGAAGTAGGATAATCATCACTTACTTGATATTGTGGACGAAATTGACTTGGAATGGCGCAAGAAATAGAATGGTGAAAATCGCACTTGGGAGGGAAATTTTCGGGTTTTGGAAGTTTAGAAAATGAGGTTGTTGTGTTTTTGTGTTGATGTTATATGACTTAAGTCACGTTGCGCAACTTAACATGCGCAACGCAACTTAAGTTGCGCAAAACAGTTAACTTGCGCAAGTTAAGTCACACAGCGTGGCTTAAATTGCGCATGGGCATTTTCATCATTTTGGCTGAGCGGGAATGTATGTTGTTGGGTGAAGAGTGGCTTTCTTTTCTTATTGTTAAGCAAGGCACATATTTTATCTATTATCCAGAGAACCTCCACCTTGTTTGCTTTCACCCTCACTTGTTCAAATAACTATTTCATGTCAACCAATTTGTTATCTTCTTTTCCAACAATCATCACTGCTTCTTGATATATGTCCGTTCCCGAGGAAGTTCTACTATGCGAGGCATCAACATTTCTTATGTTATTCCTATTTTGTCATCTCTTTCATATCTTATCTCTTCCTCCACAACATCTTCTCAAACACTTTCTCCAAATTCCACGTCATTAATTACATGGAATATGATCTTGTTCGTCATGAATGAATTTAACGTTGGTTTGAATGTTCATATTTTCTGATGCATAAGTTAGTTGTATACTCATTTGTCCTATCATACTTGTCAAGTTGTTTATTCTTTTATTGTTCCTTTGCATGTTTATCATGGACTGCTGCATGAGCAAGTTTAAAACATCTTCAATTTTTGGAAATGTTGATTGTACTGACTATAAAAGTGTTAGTAACCACAATAAGTCAAGGCTATATCTTCTAGAAAATCTAAAAATGAACTAACTAACAAAAATATATTATTTGGATAGAAAAGAGGGGTTCCAGAAAAAATATAAATATTATACAATATAAACAAATATGTGAAAATATTCAATACAATAAAACTATTTATCATAAACACAACTTCACGACAAGGGCGCCATTTGATGAGTTGGTTTTAGCAGCATCAAAAATAAGTATTAAAGGTATATGTCCATAGAGACTTATGCGATAACAAAGTCGGTCAACAATTAAAACTAATTTGAGTACATAAGTCGAGTTTGTGTAAACATGTATTTCATCTATGTAGTGTAAGATATGAAACAAGAATGGAGATATGGTATTGCAGGGATTAAACTTCCTTAACTAATTGTATAATTCCCTTCCTTAATTTATTATATACTCCTCTTATTTATTTTCTTTTTTTGGTACAAAATATACTCCTCTTATTTTAGTTATACATTTACATGTCCCTCATCGTATATCTCCATGTCTAAAAAACTACATGAAATCCATTGTGTAAATTGATTTTTGATGCCAAGAAAAATAGTCAATTGATTCAATCGCAAATGACTATAATGTGTATGTGAATTCAAAACTAATCTTATATTTTGGGATTAGAATATACACATGAAGCAAGAAAAATCATTTTCGGATCTACACATGTATTATAAGTCGATCTCACACTTTCTAAATCAAAAGTTTATTTTGGATTGCACGTCGGAAAAAGCATTAAGAACATAATTAAATCAAATACA
Organism: Medicago arabica; assembly: GCA_946800305.1. Lineage (NCBI taxonomy): Eukaryota > Viridiplantae > Streptophyta > Magnoliopsida > Fabales > Fabaceae > Medicago > Medicago arabica. Next base: position 53,059,304 of record OX326968.1, read on the forward strand.
TAATGAAATATAATTTATATATAACCAAACTAGATTATGGATCTATATCAAATTCATATCCAACAAGAATAGTGCTAACAACACTCTATTTTCAACATTGTCACAAACACTCATTTTTTTATTAGTTTAAATCAAGATGGGTCTCAAACTTTAGAAACGGATTCTACTTAAAATAGTAGGACATACATTAATTTCCTTCAATAAGAGTGTGTGTGTGAACTATTCAAATATGAAAAATACTTGTTAGGTCATGCAACAACTTAACCCTAAAATTTTGGCTCTAATTTTGATGCATTAAATACTAATAAGGTTAAACCTGAGAAAACATCCCTCCTAAATCCATGCCAGTTTGAATTCGAATTTATTTATAAGATAAATGAAAAATAGCCTTTTAGTATTCTTTGTATTTTGAATTTCAAAATACATTACCTTGCAATCTTTACTGCATTTGTTCAGTCTATTGGCATACTCCATGTACACCTATCAATGACGGCAAATTCTATGGTAAATTTTGAATGTTCCGGTACATCAAATCCTTAAATTAGTTGTGTTTTTTGAAGAAAAAAATTTATTTTCTTTCATCGACAATTATATTAATAGAATCTTATTTACCAAAAGTGCCGACAAAATAAAATTTACTTTTTTTGAATTTTTATTACTCATAATAAAGAATATTGATTTTTTTTTTGAGAAAATGTTAAAAATTCAATATGATTCTTATAAACAATGAAATAACGTTTTTTTTTCTTATGAAATGATGTTTTCTTAAATATAATATTGTCAAATAGCTATTTATTTCATAAAATGATAGTTAATTTATAAATTTATGAAAGAAGAGTACCGGTAATGACAGAATTAATTCTAATAAGTCCCTTAATGACGTTACATAATTTCAACTTTTGAATTGTTATTGTTGAACTCTGTTGGGCATGTTTGGCTGTGTCCATACAGCTTTATATAACTTGCCACCATTAATTGTCTATAAATAGCTTAAATCTTGAATAATTTGTCATTTTCATTTTTGTTTAAATTTTCATTATTTGTTTCTTTTTAATGGTTGATGTTTTCTTCTAACAAATAATTAATAAAGAATATTTTCATTTTTTTTTATTAATTTACCTGTTACCGTTTCATTTTAAAACACTAACAATTTATTTTTAATTTATTGATTTTAAACCTATCAATTGTCATCTTCGCTGCCTTGTCTCTCCATGTTCACTCAAGTTATCATATTCCTTGCTTTCATTCTCTTGCTCATAAGTTCTCATAGGTATACGATCTTGTTCACAACGTTGTTTGGATCTAATTTCTTGTTTACACAATAAAATTTATAAAAATCTGATTTCGGTATAAAAAAAGGAAGAAATTCAAACAAAAGGAAAAAAAAAAAAACCTTTGTTCTTGAATCCATAAACTTCCAGGGGTCCCTAACAAAGGAAGCATCATAACCATGGAATACAATTAGAGAAAAATAACTGGGTTCTATTAAAGTGAGAAAATTAATGAGAAATTGAAAAATAAAAATCAAAGCAGTGTTTTGAGCCAACACAACAACAAATTTTTTGACTCAGGAGAAATAGAATCGAAAAATCTATTGTCTTCCATAGCCAACAAAACAATAAGATCGATCTCTAAAATCTGAAAAATCCAGAACCACCATCCAATCGTTCTCTCAATCGAATCATTGTGGCCTTTTGAAGCTTGTAATTGAAACGGCGTCAAAGAGATGCTGCGATTTTCTTTCTTAACCTGCTGAACAGGTCATCCGGTAAATGATTAAAAAAGTGGGGTGATGTGGACTGATAGAAGAGAGTATGGTAAAAGGAGTGTGTTAAAAAGTGTGTCCTTAACATTTCTCTTCCTTTATCTAGTTTCTATTGAGTTTTGTTTTTATTGGATTTTTCCTCTCTCGTTTCATTAAGACTCTTTTTTTTTTTTCCTTCAAAATCTATGGTTGAAGAATGTTTTCGGGCATGTTTGCAGAAGATTTTGAATATCGATCAGATTGATCGCTTTGTAACATTAGTATATTGAAATAATAATCAATTTGAAATGTTGACAAAGTATTCTTGACCAAAAGGTGGAATTTTTGCATGATTTCTATGACATCTCTCTTGGTGGTTGCGTGATATTTTCTTTTTTGAAGAAGAAAAATGATATATATTCACACTAATCAAGACGCCTCTTTAGTACAAGACGTATCAAAATCAGTGAGACATAATTTTTTTGCAGGTCTGCATCAATGGCGAGGTTAGGAGTAATTTTCTGAGGGGGCAATTTCTTTAGTGTATATTTATTATTTCTCATAAAAAAATTGTACGTATAGTGGTACATACTATTGGATTTTAGGTCAGGTACTCTAGTTTAACACTTGCATTGTGCATTTTTTACAGTATTTTAAGTTAAAATAAGCAAAAAACAAGAATCGAACCCAAGTTTCCCACTTGAATAGGGTGCACCTTTGTCAGTGAAGTACACCATACACATGTGATTAATTAACAAAGATTGATTTATATAATATAATATTTAGCTAAAAAAATTATTAAAAAAAAATGGGTCTAGACTGGTGTGGCATTTGTCACACCGGGCCTAGTCGAGGTCTGCCCCTGTTAGTAATGCATAACCTTACAATATGTTGTTTTAAAAGATTGAAAACTTATCTTTTCAAGAAAATATTTACATTTTTAACTCCTTTTTTATATTATTAAGTTATGTTCTAGGGATAAAAGTTAGCATGACCCTTAAAAATATGTGAAAAACCAAGTTGTTTCTGTATGTAACGTGATATGTTCTCACTATTGGAAGTTAATTACCTTCTATTTATAGACTTTTTCCACCTTCTTTATTTTCCATTTCAAACGACTTTTCCTTTGTTTTCTTTCTCAAAACCACTGTCATGTCTAGTTATAGGTGGCTTTCTAGCTTTTCATCGGTAAGTTTTTTTGTATGGATAAGTGAACCATAAATAATTGAATTATAGGTTGCATGTCACATGGTCAAGTTGTTATCCTCCTAATACTTTTAATATATATTAAAAGTATAATCCTTTCTCACAATATGAGCTGCCTTTCCAAATGTATGCCAAAGTGAACATTCGCTAGACGGGTTCATCTTGTCTAGCGAACAGAGCTTTCTTTAAATGAAGGGGAATGTCGGTTCATCCATCAGGTCATTAAAATCGCCTTAATTTTTTAGAAGAAATGTAGCTCGCCTAGCGTATATACTCTTGTGATTTCCTTTAAACTCTTGAAATCCCTCGCTTTGAGCTCGCTCCTTCTCGCAAGAGAATGTGCTTTGACTCAGAATCCTTGATTTTTATCACTCTTCGTCCTTAAGCTCAAAATCCAACAAAATTGAAGGTAAACAAGTAAAAGTAACTTAAAAAGTAAAAAAAAAAAAAATTAAGTATTAATATGAAATTGAAGTTTTTCCTAAAGTTACTTGCAAAAACAAGTTAACAAGTACTTTAATTAATTAGGTAAAATAGCCCTAATTTGGCACTTGCCAACTCTCTCCGGATGAGAACTTTGATTGTCCTCAAAGAGCTTTGAAAATTATATCAACATTGATACATATTCAAATTTTAAGGTTTTAATCAATCATTTTGATTTTATTTTTTAAATGTGCATGATTTCACTTGATTGCGCAAGCAAGATCAATTTTTACAACCTTGATAGGATCAAACATGAATATGAAATTACTCCTAAATGCAAGTAATATTTCATAAATTCCAAGTAATATTCCACAAATTCTCAATGCATTGAATACACAAATTTTCATTAAAAGTTACCATTTAAAGGCTTTAAAGAGTGACATGGGGGTACTTGTTAGCATTTTCCAAAAGTTTAAACCATATTTCAAACACAAACCTTACAAGTAAAAAAATGTGCATTTACGCTCATAAGCGAAGTGTTTCACTCAATCAGGCAATGTGCTAACATCTTGATCAAGTTACACATACTCATTTAAAAGTATTAAATATGGATCACTAAGGGGTTTTCAGGGTTGTAATGGGACTAGGATACAAAGAATCATTGTTTTCTAGGAATTTTTTAAAAGGCCTAATAATAAGGGAGAATTTAATACTTATTTACAAATGTACAAACTATATAAACCATTCACATCCTATGTACAACAAGTACCAATACTATTTAGGAAAATATAAACCATCACATCCTATGTACAACATGTAACAATACTATTTAAGAAAATGTACACTCCTCTTATTTAATCTTTATTCAAACAACCCATTGGTGATGTGAAAAATGAAAATGAACGATCTTTGATAACTTATTCTATTTTTCTTTATTTTTTTCTTTTTCTATTTCTTTTCATCTTTTTATTTTTTTTCTTTTATTTGTTGTCAAGGTAGTTTTGCAAAATCACTAACTTTACTTGATTTTTTTAAAAGAAAAAAAAATCAAAAACCTTACTGAGTTCTTCCCAACTTGAATAAAACCATAATATTCAAATAGATGCTCACTTATCATTATACAAAGTACAACATTTGAGTACACTATGTGGATGAATGGTTTTATATTTCAAGAGAATAAGAATTTGCATTATGGCTCTACCAAAAATAAATAAATAAAATGCATTATGATTCAAAACAAAACCAAATTTGTAAATAAAAAACTGGCTCACCTAACGAATTTGACAATCCGAAAAGTAATGCAAATTCTATCATTTTGGTTCAAAGGGTTGTCAAATTCTCAATCTCTCATAAGGTAGACTATATTTGATTAAGTGTGTGTGCTCAATTTAAACAAAATGTCTTGATCATATCCATCCTATCAAACAGTACAAATAAACAACAAGATTCAACATAAAATGATTGAGTTAAAACACCAAAATTGTCGATACTCATGCATTTGTAAACAACGGAAAATTAACCTCACATTAACTAGTTCTGGGTAGCTCAAAGTAACACATGTTATTGAAAATTAATGAATGGGTTAAATTTGCAAAAACCAGCAAAACATTTCAAACTCATGCTAACATACCAAGAAAGTCATAAACATGTACCTTCACCTCTGCAAATCCTCAAAAAAAATATCATTATCATGCACTGATATCGATTGATAATATCCCTAGCCATTTAAACTACATCAACATTAGGAGTAATTTTGCTTATTGTACGTCCTAACTTTGCAACGTTTTCTAGGGGAACAAGTTACTCTCATAGAAAACAACCAAAAAAAAATTTCAAATATAATCAGATTTGCTGGCCGAACAAGTCCTCAATTAATGAATTTAGCAGAAATCAAAAAATTTCATTTTCAAGTTTATTATCAATGCAAAGTTTCCTTCCAAAACATAATATAATCACAAGTACTCAAAAACAGGTGAAGATCCTCTCCATTTAACGTTCTTTCCATTTTTTCCATTACCAAAGTTTTGGTGTATAAATGTGTAATTAATGTCTTCAATTCTTGAAATGTGTGCATTTATATCATATATTTACTTCAAAACTATAGTAATTGACATTTCCATTTTATTTAGGAAATGGAGAGGATCTTAACCCACACCTCCTTTGTTATAGTGGCCAACATAAGACGGGCATGGCATCATCTTTTGTCTTATGTTGGGAGGAATCCCATGAATTTGAGATACCTATGACATGGAGTCCATTTCCTCCCAATTTTCTTATGAATCCTGCTCTCCCCCCTGCAAAATTCACTCCCGTCCTGTAGGCAGGACGAAAATACTCATGCGCATGTTAACTAGCGCAAGTGTAAAACTGTGTGTTAGTTAACATGCGTTGCGTGACTTAAGTCACGCATGTGTTAAACATTGCGTGACTTAAGCCAGACACTGCGCAATTTACTCACGCACAACTTTAACACATGCATGAGTTAACTTGCGAAGTGTTTGTGCAGCAAATATAACGTACGCAGGTTAACTAGCGCACATAGGAGGTTCTATTTACAAACTCTTTAAATTATAATCCTTATATTTCTAAAACCTGTTTTTTGATCCCTATGTTATAGTCAAGATTTTCATTTTTCGTTATTCATTCAAGCACGTGTTAACTCATAAACAAATTACGAAAAAATAAAGAACCAAGATAAGGAAAAATGTCATAAAAATGCTAAAAAAGCGCAAATGTAATATACATCCAAATCTGACAAAATATCATAAACAAAACTATACAAGTCATAATGCCTAAACCCTACTGTTGTGGACTCCTGCTCCGTCGTCGTGGAACCTGCATCTGCTCCAGCATGCTCCACTCAGACTGTATACTCTGCATCATGCGAAGTACCTCTGGATTACCAAACACGTCAGGATGCCCCATAACACTATCCACTATGGCTCTGATGTTGGCGATGATCTGGTATGGGTCAGGAGGATGTCTGGCTCACTGCTGGTCAACAATAACCTCCTCGTAAGGAGGGACAAGACGAGGAGGTGCCTGAGCTGCGTAGTCAGGAATGGCCGCATGAGGGTTCACAATAGGATGTGACACTCTATAGAACCATCTCATGTAGCCCCCTACTATGAGCCCACGGTTCGTCCTCTGGCACCGGATCACCCATCTGCTGCTGGCTGAGGACATTAGAGCAAACTCCATAAAAGTATGGGCCATGTCATCTGCCGTAGTAAGCTCAACATCCGTAGGAGACCTGGGCCGTGTCTGGACATACCCATACTGCCTAAGAACCCGCTCAGGCAAGTGACGGAACATTCTGTCTCTGCCGGTCATGATCCATCCGGAGTACCAGCATATGTCATGGAAAGGCGTGATGTGTCGTCGTCTCTCGTACAGCCTCCAGATGACATGAGAGTGATCCATCGCATCGATGGCATCTCTGTAGTGTCCAGGGTCTGTAAAGCCCCTAGGATGTCTCCACTGGCTCACAAGCGGGGCTACTGCCGGGTCGTACACGTCACTACGAACCCTCGGAATGAGGTTCGTGAAGTGCGCCAAAGTCCATCCCTGCAAACACAAAGAACCAAATATATATCAACACAAGTATTATACAAACAAGGTAAACAAGAAGAAAAACAAGTTAAACAACACACAAATTTACGATCCAATAAGTTAAAAAGAAGAAAAACAAATCTTACCACAAGCAGGGTCATGTAACCACCACAGGTGGCCAATGATGAATCGAAGTTTAGAGAGAGTTGCTCGTACAAAAATGCTAGCCCCATCCCACCCCATGACCAGTCGTCCTGATCTTGCAGCGCAAGCAGCCACAACAGATTAATGTTTTTGTTGTTCTTGCGGGAGAAAATGGTTCATCCAAGCAAGAGCAACATAAACGCCTTAACACAGGCCAGCCTAACTTGAAAGCGCTCGTCTTCCTCCTCCTGTGTGTCAATCTCCACCAGCTGATATACGGACCACCCTGCCTAACTTGAAAGCCCTCGTCTTCCTTCCTCGTAGCGCCTCTTCAGCACACCAAAACTGATATACGGACCACCCTGCCTGTTCAGCTCCCTAGCGGCATCCTCCTCGGGAATAAGCAGGTCCACTTGCATCATCTCCGTCGCCTCTGTACGGGTGAGCTCTCTATCAAAAAGGAGATTCCTATTGATGGGGTTGCCTAGGAAACACGCCACATCATCCAGTGTGATGGTCATCTATGGAAGCTGCTGGTCTCCTCATGCCATCTCTCTGACAGAGCACAAACGAGCATGTGAGAGATGTTCTCGTACCCACTATTCAGGAGGGGAGTTAGACCGGACGCATTCAGTACATCCCAAAACCAACTATTTTGTGCTCCCGGCTGAGGCACCGTTAAGTTTTTCAGGCTCAACTTCTTCCCGTGGGAGATACCTCTCATCCTATGCTTTCTCCAAAACTGAAATACAAAAACAAAAAACAACAAACAACACTGTTAAATAAATAAGTTGTAAAATTACCATTAAAATAAAATAAAAAGTAAAATAAACATTAAATATACTTATATCGGCATCGACCCATATCATGCATGCCACATGTCCTCCAAAGCAAGGTAAAACCGAGAGGTTAGAAGGCCCCCCTGCATAGCCGTCCGGTCCGGCATCGTACACCACCCTCGGCACCCCATGAAAACGAGCCCCAACATCATCATCCTGCTGAGGCTGCGCAATATCTTCATGCTGCTCAGGCTCCTCAATATGAGGCTGCTCCTCCTGCTCAACAACATGCTGCATATGATGATATTGCTGATGCTGATACGTCTCAAACTGATATTGATGAGGCTGAGGCTCCTCAAAATGATACTGGTGAGGCTGAGGCTCCTCAAACTGATACTGCGTCGGGTTCATCGCCTGGGATGGACCAGTCTGTGATGAAAAGAGCCCAGGCCCAGCATCATCATCACCGGCAAGTCTCGTGCCCCCCGCTCTCCCTCGACTCGGCCATGTAAAGGAGGGATTGATGCTTGCTTCTCCCTCCGTGCACTACCAGTAGAGGTAGACATCCCTAACCTAAGTCTGTCACTCCTCTCCCTCTGAGACATATCTGCACAACACAACATTTTAAAAAGAACAAAATCAATGACACATTTTCACACGGACATTGTGCATTTCTAACAATTCAAGAACAACACGAAAGTTTCGACAGTGTCATTTCAATTTGTAATTTACCAAATTGTTGTCAAACATACTATATTCTAATAATTTCATCATTAACAATCCAAAAAACACACAAATTTTTCATTGATACATTTTATCAAACACCTAGAGTGCAATTTTCGATCAACATAAAATCTAACAATTTATAAACCCTAAACTACCACAATGCACTATAAACAACATCTAAACAACAATTCTTAAGTTAAATCATCACCAACAATCATAAAAACTAACATGCAAGACAAAATTTTAAAAAACCTAAAAATGTCAATTTTCTTCAAAAATTCGTAAATTTCAACAAAAAACATGCAATGAAGTAGGATAATCATCACTTACTTGATATTGTGGACGAAATTGACTTGGAATGGCGCAAGAAATAGAATGGTGAAAATCGCACTTGGGAGTGAAATTTTCGGGTTTTGGAAGTTTAGAAAATGAGGTTGTTGTGTTTTTGTGTTGATGTTATATGACTTAAGTCACGTTGCGCAACTTAACATGCGCAACGCAACTTAAGTTGCGCAAAACAGTTAACTTGCGCAAGTTAAGTCACACAGCGTGGCTTAAATTGCGCATGGGCATTTTCATCATTTTGGCTGAGCGGGAATGTATGTTGTTGGGTGAAGAGTGGCTTTCTTTTCTTATTGTTAAGCAAGGCACATATTTTATCTATTATCCAGAGAACCTCCACCTTGTTTGCTTTCACCCTCACTTGTTCAAATAACTATTTCATGTCAACCAATTTGTTATCTTCTTTTCCAACAATCATCACTGCTTCTTGATATATGTCCGTTCCCGAGGAAGTTCTACTATGCGAGCCATCAACATTTCTTATGTTATTCCTATTTTGTCATCTCTTTCATATCTTATCTCTTCCTCCACAACATCTTCTCAAACACTTTCTCCAAATTCCACGTCATTAATTACATGGAATATGATCTTGTTCGTCATGAATGAATTTAACGTTGGTTTGAATGTTCATATTTTCTGATGCATAAGTTAGTTGTATACTCATTTGTCCTATCATACTTGTCAAGTTGTTTATTCTTTTATTGTTCCTTTGCATGTTTATCATGGACTGCTGCATGAGCAAGTTTAAAACATCTTCAATTTTTGGAAATGTTGATTGTACTGACTATAAAAGTGTTAGTAACCACAATAAGTCAAGGCTATATCTTCTAGAAAATCTAAAAATGAACTAACTAACAAAAATATATTATTTGGATAGAAAAGAGGGGTTCCAGAAAAAATATAAATATTATACAATATAAACAAATATGTGAAAATATTCAATACAATAAAACTATTTATCATAAACACAACTTCACGACAAGGGCGCCATTTGATGAGTTGGTTTTAGCAGCATCAAAAATAAGTATTAAAGGTATATGTCCATAGAGACTTATGCGATAACAAAGTCGGTCAACAATTAAAACTAATTTGAGTACATAAGTCGAGTTTGTGTAAACATGTATTTCATCTATGTAGTGTAAGATATGAAACAAGAATGGAGATATGGTATTGCAGGGATTAAACTTCCTTAACTAATTGTATAATTCCCTTCCTTAATTTATTATATACTCCTCTTATTTATTTTCTTTTTTTGGTACAAAATATACTCCTCTTATTTTAGTTATACATTTACATGTCCCTCATCGTATATCTCCATGTCTAAAAAACTACATGAAATCCATTGTGTAAATTGATTTTTGATGCCAAGAAAAATAGTCAATTGATTCAATCGCAAATGACTATAATGTGTATGTGAATTCAAAACTAATCTTATATTTTGGGATTAGAATATACACATGAAGCAAGAAAAATCATTTTCGGATCTACACATGTATTATAAGTCGATCTCACACTTTCTAAATCAAAAGTTTATTTTGGATTGCACGTCGGAAAAAGCATTAAGAACATAATTAAATCAAATACATAATGAAATATAATTTATATATAACCAAACTAGATTATGGATCTATATCAAATTCATATCCAACAAGAATAGTGCTAACAACACTCTATTTTCAACATTGTCACAAACACTCATTTTTTTATTAGTTTAAATCAAGATGGGTCTCAAACTTTAGAAACGGATTCTACTTAAAATAGTAGGACATACATTAATTTCCTTCAATAAGAGTGTGTGTGTGAACTATTCAAATATGAAAAATACTTGTTAGGTCATGCAACAACTTAACCCTAAAATTTTGGCTCTAATTTTGATGCATTAAATACTAATAAGGTTAAACCTGAGAAAACATCCCTCCTAAATCCATGCCAGTTTGAATTCGAATTTATTTATAAGATAAATGAAAAATAGCCTTTTAGTATTCTTTGTATTTTGAATTTCAAAATACATTACCTTGCAATCTTTACTGCATTTGTTCAGTCTATTGGCATACTCCATGTACACCTATCAATGACGGCAAATTCTATGGTAAATTTTGAATGTTCCGGTACATCAAATCCTTAAATTAGTTGTGTTTTTTGAAGAAAAAAATTTATTTTCTTTCATCGACAATTATATTAATAGAATCTTATTTACCAAAAGTGCCGACAAAATAAAATTTACTTTTTTTGAATTTTTATTACTCATAATAAAGAATATTGATTTTTTTTTTGAGAAAATGTTAAAAATTCAATATGATTCTTATAAACAATGAAATAACGTTTTTTTTTCTTATGAAATGATGTTTTCTTAAATATAATATTGTCAAATAGCTATTTATTTCATAAAATGATAGTTAATTTATAAATTTATGAAAGAAGAGTACCGGTAATGACAGAATTAATTCTAATAAGTCCCTTAATGACGTTACATAATTTCAACTTTTGAATTGTTATTGTTGAACTCTGTTGGGCATGTTTGGCTGTGTCCATACAGCTTTATATAACTTGCCACCATTAATTGTCTATAAATAGCTTAAATCTTGAATAATTTGTCATTTTCATTTTTGTTTAAATTTTCATTATTTGTTTCTTTTTAATGGTTGATGTTTTCTTCTAACAAATAATTAATAAAGAATATTTTCATTTTTTTTTATTAATTTACCTGTTACCGTTTCATTTTAAAACACTAACAATTTATTTTTAATTTATTGATTTTAAACCTATCAATTGTCATCTTCGCTGCCTTGTCTCTCCATGTTCACTCAAGTTATCATATTCCTTGCTTTCATTCTCTTGCTCATAAGTTCTCATAGGTATACGATCTTGTTCACAACGTTGTTTGGATCTAATTTCTTGTTTACACAATAAAATTTATAAAAATCTGATTTCGGTATAAAAAAAGGAAGAAATTCAAACAAAAGGAAAAAAAAAAAACCTTTGTTCTTGAATCCATAAACTTCCAGGGGTCCCTAACAAAGGAAGCATCATAACCATGGAATACAATTAGAGAAAAATAACTGGGTTCTATTAAAGTGAGAAAATTAATGAGAAATTGAAAAATAAAAATCAAAGCAGTGTTTTGAGCCAACACAACAACAAATTTTTTGACTCAGGAGAAATAGAATCGAAAAATCTATTGTCTTCCATAGCCAACAAAACAATAAGATCGATCTCTAAAATCTGAAAAATCCAGAACCACCATCCAATCGTTCTCTCAATCGAATCATTGTGGCCTTTTGAAGCTTGTAATTGAAACGGCGTCAAAGAGATGCTGCGATTTTCTTTCTTAACCTGCTGAACAGGTCATCCGGTAAATGATTAAAAAAGTGGGGTGATGTGGACCGATAGAAGAGAGTATGGTAAAAGGAGTGTGTTAAAAAGTGTGTCCTTAACATTTCTCTTCCTTTATCTAGTTTCTATTGAGTTTTGTTTTTATTGGATTTTTCCTCTCTCGTTTCATTAAGACTCTTTTTTTTTTTCCTTCAAAATCTATGGTTGAAGAATGTTTTCGGGCATGTTTGCAGAAGATTTTGAATATCGATCAGATTGATCGCTTTGTAACATTAGTATATTGAAATAATAATCAATTTGAAATGTTGACAAAGTATTCTTGACCAAAGGGTGGAATTTTTGCATGATTTCTATGACATCTCTCTTGGTGGTTGCGTGATATTTTCTTTTTTGAAGAAGAAAAATGATATATATTCGCACTAATCAAGACGCCTCTTTAGTACAAGACGTATCAAATAGATCGCTTAAAATACAACAAGTATGTCAACCAAGAAGAAATGACTTATCCCAAATTCAACCATTCTATGAACTTTGTCCTTGAAAAACTGAAAGTCATTGCTCACTTTATTATGGGTCATCAAGCATGCCTATATAGCTTGATTTTATTACCTTCATATGTATTAAATACATTGTAATTGTAATATGTGTTTATTTCATCTGTGAACACTAGTCGGTACGATTTTTATTCCCATCAAATAAGAAATTCTTGTTGAATAAAAATATTCCACACACAATTTTAGATCATTTTATGCTTCATCAAATAATTAATATAAAATCTGTCAAAAAATAATAATAACTTAATATAAAAGTAAAATTTGTTTTTGACTTAATATATAAGTAAAAAAAAAAAACAGAAACGCACGAAGTGGAAGGTAGTATTGAAGGAATTGACCAATAGAGGAAAAGCTACTACTAGTTGAGTTGAAGCCCTGTCATTGTTCTTTCTTTCTTTCTTAATTCCGCGTTGTTTTGTCTCAATAAAAACCCCTCAAATCTCATTCTTAATTCCTCTTTTTCAATCTCCACTTTACTTTTGCATCATCAAAACAAAACGCAGAAACATAGTGAGAGTGATAGTGATAGTGTTTGAGAGAAAAAACTAAACCAAACAAAACAAATCATTGAATTTGAAACTCTTAAAGCTGTTGAATTCAACGCCCTACAGAACAAAAAATAAAACCGTTTCTTCTTCATCTTATGGCATGTTCCAGTAAGAACAATTTCCCTTTTTGCTTTGGACCACACAAACCCACTTCAACACTTTCGCGATCATCATGATTCTCCGTTTCTTTCTTCTCTTCTTGCTTTTCTTCACTCAATTTGGTTCGTACTACTTTCTTTATGATTATGTTTTTGCTTGATCATGAATCTGTGTTTAATTGAGTTTAGAGTAAGTTCTTGCTGATAGATATTATTTGATTTCATAGTTTGACTCCTGTTCTGTTCTGTAGACTTGATTTTCTTGCTTACTTAGCTTTTAAGTTCAGATTTTTATTTTTATTTTTATTTTTATATATTGCGTTCCTTTTATGCTATCATTATGACAACATTGAAATTGATGAGTATGCTCTCTTGATTTCACCTGGGAGGCTGGGATGGGACCACTGTTTCTTCAATTCATGTACTATTCATTATATTATTATTATCATTCCAATTCTATTAAGTTTATGTTTGATTCTACACTGACAAAAAAATTGATTTTGAATTAATTGATTCTATGAAATTGATCTAGCTAAAATTGAGTTGAAAAATAAATTTGTGTGTTAAAATCAATTCTAGAATCAAAAGCTACAATTTCTAGCTTCAAGAGGTAAATCAATTCCACTCCAGAGAGCCAAACATGTCAAAATCAATCTACACCTCTAAAATCAATTTTGGCTCCTCTAAAAGTGGAACCAAACATATGCTAAATTGTGGTTCTGGTTGTGGATGGATTCAGTTGTCAAATAGCAGCTATAGTGCTTTAGTGTAGTTGAATTTGAACAAACCGTTGTTTTCTGAATTTTCCATTTGAGATTTGTATAGGTTATCTTTTGTCCTTGTACTTTCCATGTACATCTAAGTACCAATTTTTGTTCATCTGACTGTGATTGTGATGGCCAAATACAATGTTTGGCTTTAGAGTTGAGAAGTTGCTAGCATGTATTTTATTGTGTCAACTAAGTCATGTTAATTAAGCTCTAATGTTCCTTGTTTGGCCATATATAATGTTAAGCTTGAAAGTTGAGAACTTGCTAGCATGTATTTTCTTTAATGTCAGATAAGTACTGTTAATTGAGCTCTACTGTTCCTTGTTTGGCTTTCAGCGTCGCTGCAAGCATTCACCGGAACCTATGGTATAAATTATGGGAGAATTGCGGATAACATCCCATCACCTGACGAAGTTGTTACTCTTCTCAGAGCTGCGAAAATAAGGAACATTAGAATATATGATGCTGATCACAGTGTTCTCAAAGCTTTTAGCGGGACTGGTCTTGATATTGTGATTGGAGTTACCAATGGACAACTGCAAGACATGAGTTCAAGTGCGGATCATGCTTTGAATTGGGTGAAACAAAATGTGCAGGCATTTCTTCCTGAGACACGCATTCGTGGAATTGCTGTGGGAAACGAAGTTTTGGGTGGGAGTGACAATGCTTTGTGGGGAGTTCTTTTGGATGCTGCGAAAAATATTTATAATGCTACCAAGAAACTTCATTTGGATAAGCTAATTCAGATTTCTACCGCACACTCGTTCGCTGTTTTTAAAGATTCCTACCCTCCCTCCTCTTGTAAATTTAACGATAATATTAAACAGTATATGAAGCCGCTATTAGAGTTCTTCCAACAAATCGGATCTCCTTTCTGTGTGAATGCTTATCCTTTCCTAGTCTATATCAGTGATCCGGAGAATATTGATATAAATTATGCTCTTTTTCAACCAACAAAGGGAATTGATGATCCGGTATATAAACTGCATTACGATAACATGCTCGATGCTCAGATTGATGCAGCTTATACTGCTTTGGAGGATGCTGGATTTAACAAAATGGAAGTCATAGTCACTGAGACAGGGTGGGCCTCTGCGGGAGATCAAAATGAAGTTGGAGCAAATGTAACTAATGCAAGGACGTATAATTATAACTTGCGTAAGAGGCTTGCAAAGAAGAAAGGAACCCCACATAGGCCTAAAGATGTTTTAAAGGCATACATTTTTGCAATTTTCAATGAAGACTCAAAGCCTGGTCCTACCTCTGAGAGGAATTATGGATTGTTCAAGGCTGATGGGAGCATATCATACAATGTTGGGTTTCATGGACTTAATGCTGGATATTCATCTCATTTGTCTCTCAAGGTATAATATATTTCATTTGATGCGATGTTGTTTAACTTTAAACTCATTTACAAGTTTTCGAGCATAAGAAGTTGTATCAAAGTTTACTATACTTATAAATAAGAGACTATCTTATTGGAAACTATGTATACTAGTTCCTATGTAATAGGACCGACCATATGGTTTAAGGGAATTCAATCAAAGTTTGTGATTCTCAAAAGTGCATTTAAAGAAGGCTAAAATGAAAGTTAATGGCAACTTACCTAAAAAGAAACGACTAAAACATTAAGAAATTTGACACACAAGTTGGCCTTAACAAAAGATCACTTACCTATAATTTGTTTGAAAAGTAGTAATTATCATGTATTTGTTTTACTGTATTCTTTCATATTAGGATCTCGAGTGTAAACCTAATTTATGTTATGTTTTACTATCATGACTTTGTAGCTTGCACTGAATATATCTAATTGCTATGATTAATGTCCTGATCATGCATCACCCCCATTATACAACCATGTAAGGTTTCCACCCAATATGAATATTCTCTTTGCATAAACCTATGGGGAACTCAGAAGATCTTTTTCTTTATAAATTCAATTTGGTCCAATGCATGGATAAGTTATTTGCCGACGTTCTAGATTTATTCATTTTTTTTCCATTACTCATAAGAAAGGGAAATTGTTAAACTTCTTGATACAATTTTTCCACCTTTCTAGTTATAGACTATCTGCAGAACCAAAGCCTGTGTATCCATGGTTCTGAGAGTTATGAATGTACAAGCTTTTTTTCCGTGTTCTTCTCCTCCAGAAAATTCGTGTTATCATGTGAAAAGATCATTCTAGAGATATCAAGTTTAGACCTTAAAAAATTATGGATATCATAAATAAGACATGCAGATACCTTTCTAGATTATCTTGGTAGTTTGTGAAGATGTTTATTAATTGGTGTATATTGCTTCCAAAGGAAAATGTTTGATTGTTGCTGTTTATATTATGGATGAACCCTTTATCTCATCTAATTCAACTCAAATTGCTAGGTTGCTACTTGCATTAATACTTGTCAATTTAATTGCTAAAATAAGAATTTGAAACCATGTTATGTATTCCTAACTGGTGTTTACTGGTTACTATTTTGATTACACTTTGCAGGATATCAATACTCAAGGTCTGTCGCGGTCCTACGCCGTCACCATCATACTGTGTCTATCAACTCTGATACTGATGATTTTCTAGAGTTAGTTTCCTTGGCAATGAAGGGGTTTTTCCCTTGGTTTTACTTGCTCTCAGTCTAGGTCAAAATTATGCCATTGATTGCCATATTTCATAAAGCAAAATCTGGAAATTTTGATGTATTTTTCCCATATTTAGAAAATCCGTAATTATAATTATTTCTTCTCATAAAGCATTTCCCCTTCTTTACTTCGATGAGATATATAAAACTTTTTGGTTTTAAATACATTCTAAATTTTCAACTATTAACATTTAAGTTCATCAATTATACTCTATCATTTAGTTTATGTTGATCAAAGCACTTACAAATAGAGGCACAAAATTAACCCGGAAAAATGTCAGATTGGATATGGCTTCCTTTTTGAAACTGAGTTTTGTTTTTCAAAATAAAATAAAATAACTGGGAGATAAAATTTCTTTTTAGGGACTCAAAACGTCCAAATAAGCAATGATTACAAATTTTCTTGACTTCAATCTGTACATAGATCTGAAATCTGAATCATGAGTGTCAGCATAGCTATTTCTTGAGCTAACCTTTTCTTCCCTAAACAACATGAAGGTTGCTCTTTAGGCCTCCAGGTTGCTCAACTCTGAAAATATGCTGATCGGAAAATAGCTTTTGATTGATTTTGAGTAAAAAAAAGTCGATCGGAAGATACGTTCCAATAGGTTTATGTCATCAGAAGATATATTTTGATAAATTAAGGGATTTTTTTTAGCAAAAACGAGGGACCTATAGATCAACCTTCAAAAAGTATGTATATGTAATTTTGGAGTGAGTTAACAATGGGCGTTCACAGGGGAAGCTTAAGGCATTTAAGGTTTCTTGGACTTAAAAAAAAAAAAAAAATCACTCAATAGAAGACCTAAGTCAAAGATTGCATTAAACTGGTCTAAACTGATCTCTGGTTTTACTCCCCACTGCTTGCTTTGCCCTTGTATGAGAATTGGCTTATTATATACAGGAGAATTATGTTACTTATTAGCACATTTTTCTTCATTTTTGCTTTAATAGTACTTGAAGATTATAATTACAGCAACAACAAAAAAAAAATTTAGAAAAGGGTAACCTACGTACTATTACTTTTGGTTCTTTTGTTCAACCAATTTTCTGAGAGATTTCCATAATAATTGAATTAAAGAAAGCACTTTATAAAAAGTGTCTATTCTAAAGTGTCTCTCTTCAAAGATAGCCCTTTAAAATAATTGAATCAAATTAATAGTGTGTTCTTTCATGATTGAACTCGAGAGTTAACTATCATTATCCTTTTTAATACCATGTGGTGTCATAATTTAATTTATGCAACGATAATCTATGGATAAATACTCATTTGCTCAAAAAAATAAACTATGGATAAACATATTTTTCTACCCTTCCAGAAATACTTAAAATTATCCATCAAATATGTTTTCCTCCCGATCTTGAGAGTTGAACTTACATCCTTATGGAGTATGACCTTTACCAACCGAACCAAAACTACGAATAAATATTCATCACAAGAGAGTATATTATTCATGTTATTATCGTGATGTGAATTATAATCCTGGCATTTTTTTTCACACAATAATCCTAACATGTTGAACAATACTATTTAAGCTGTTTTGACTTTGAGCATGTTATAACTTACAAACAGAAAATGAGTGTATAGAAAGAAAAAAAACACAAAAATATTGAAATGAATTAGTATAGCACCTAAATTTTACAAGTATCATCTTCATTTAAAAGAACTTGACATCTCAATTGCTATGTAATTTTGGTATATAAAAGTCTCATTAATGTTATGAATATTGAAAAAATTTGTCTTTATATTTATAATTTACTCAAAAACTATAGGATAGGAACATCATCATTTCTTTTGAGAAATGAAGAATGTCCTTTCCTCAAATGTTAAGCTACAAATTATTTGCTATGGTGTAAGGTGTGTTAAGAGACAATATTAATTAAGTTTGTATAGTAGCTTAAAAAATTAATTTGACTGGTAAACCCCGCTGTCTTACAAATCACATTTTACATAAGAATTATCAACAAAAAAATAATAATCTTCTAATCCAAGTACATATATACTACTATAACTTGCAACCTCTAAAAAAAACTACTATAATTTACAAGCAGAGCAATTGGGGGAATGATAAAAAATAATATAAAATGGGGTGTGTGTATTCAATGTATTTTTTTTATAGAAGTCAGACAAATTCACTGAAATTAACACTATGGATAATGAATATAATACTTAAGAGGGGTACATTCTAAGGTTCCAAACCGTGTATTTTATTTTGGAGACATGTTATGTTATTGGGACCATTTCCGTTGGTTGACATTCCCTGCAGGCAGAATACAGCAACTTTTATACTAGGAATATTATCAGTCAACCATCACCAAGTGATGAGATTAGAACTGATAACTTACTACACAACTGTCAAAGGTTGCTTGCTTGCCTTAACAATGCTTAGTTTGGGTTAGCCTACCTTTTATATATGCAATGCAACAATCAACACAAAAGGTAAATGCACTTCCAAATAGCCTTTCTCTTCTAATACACATAGGGGCATTTGATACACAAAGACCAATAAAAACATGCCTCAAATAACAAACGTGACAATTATCATTGTGGTTGCAATGTCACTACAAACCATAGAAGCTAAAGATTACACAGTAGGAGATGTCATAGGTTGGACTAGTTTTCCTCCTGGTGGTGCTTCTTTCCATTCAAAATGGGCTGCAAATTTAACATTCAAATTAAATGACAATCTAGGTAATTAATCACACATTTACATTTCAATAATGTTAGAATTATTTATTTATTTGTATTAAAGTTAATTTTATTTGTGATGTTGGTACCCTTTTTTGCAGTATTCAACTATGAATCTGGAAGCCACAGTGTAATTATACTTAACAAAGCTAACTATGAAAAGTGTAACATCAATGACAAAAATATCAAAACCTTTAATCAAGGACCAACCAAAATAACCTTGGATCGCATCGCATTGGAGATTTTTTCTTTAGTTGCACGTTATCAGGTCATTGCACTAGTGGCCAAAAGCTAAGTGTTAAAGTCACTGCTTCTGAAGTTCCAGCTGAAGCTCCTTCTTCTACTGTAACTGAATAAGGAGAAGCTCCATCGTCTCTAACTGGACCAGGTGTTACTGCTCTTCCACCACAGAGCTCAACCACACCTTTAGCTGCTACCTTTACTCTTGTCTTCATTACTATTGCCTTCAATTTTTTGACTCAATTTTAAGTCGCTCACTAGTAAATGTACTTCCTCTATCCCATTCATATTGTATTTTGAGTCCAAAAAAATATTGTATTTGATGTGTATTTTGTGGATGACTTTACTTAAAACATCCTTTTGTATATGAATGTATTCAAAATTCCCATTTCTCAAGACATTTAGTAGTGTTAATTAGACTTGATTGCATTTGGCTTTCTCAAGTATGGCAATTGTGTGATTTTGCTCCCCGCTTTTTTTTTAGTGATTTCGATCATATAAATTATGTCACAGGGGAGAAAATAATAATAAATATATCCGATCAACATAGGTTGAGTCTAGTGGAAGAGGTTAGACTCTCACAATGTGACGAACCAATGTTCAAATTCAATGTGAGAGAGATGCTCACATTTAATGTCTGAAATGCATCGAATATGATTATCTCTAGTTGAGCACACCTATGAGAAACCAATAATGATAAATATATTTAATAATTTGAAATTAAACTTATATTTAGTGAGATATTTTTTAAAAAATGTTTATATTTTGGGATAGCATATCATGTAAGATTGCACATAATAGATGTAGAAAAAAAAGGAAATAAAGATTTTTTTTTTGCCGTATCATTATAAGAAGAATTTCCAATGTTGAGATTTGATTTGTTATATGTCTATTGAGGGGCATCATAGATGGTATTTTCGTTTGGTAGTTGAAAAATATTTCTTTCACTTCCTGCTGCAGGCTGCAGCGATGTATTTTGCTTTCATTCGTATGAGATTAGATATGAATAAACAATTATCCTATTGTGGCCAAATTCTAATTCAGTTTTTCAATATACTAATTACCTTTCCTCCAAAGTCTTACCTTTCTTGTAATGAAAATTTAAAACGAAGTTGCATTTGACAATTTATGGTTTTAGGCGTAAAATGGAACATCTGAACATGCCATGTTCACATGTTATTTTGACTTTGAGCTGGCTATAATAACTTCCAAACAGCTAATTATTTTATAACAATGCACAAAATATGGATATGATTTTTTCTATGTATCACTAGAAATAATATTGCAATAGTTTCTAGGATGTAAGTGGCAATAATTAAATTTTTATTGGCTGGTTAAAAAGGAAGTCAACAACTTGCTGCTTCAAAACTTAATTTGGCACAAGCAAGACATGCTGAATGTGAAACACAGCACATCATGATTATAACTTATAAGTCATCTTTAAATAATACTACAGCAATGTTTTTTTAACACAAAATTATGTTAGACTTAGAGAAAAATAACACTAATTAAAACAGGTTCCGACGTGCTCTGCTCTACTTAATTTGTAATCATGTCAATCATGCAAAATCTAACGATTTAGATAGGAATTCAACACTACTATTTAAATAGATAAATGTATCTAGCAATGGTTCATTTAATCAATGGAATTGAAATAAACAAAAAAGACAGATAATTTTAAAAAATGTGAAAAGTACATTATCATTCAATAAAATATTATATAGAATATGTACGATTAAGAGATTGTTTGGACCAACAACTCACTTTTTAGTTATCTTCTCTTTAAAATGATAGATAGGGCCAAACACTTATTTCTGAAGAAAAGAGAGAGAAAAAAAACTCTTCAGAATAAAGGAATTCATTTTTAAATAATATGTCCCTAGATATTACCTCTTGTGGTGTAAATATTGGGCACCTACTTTATCTAACGACTTAGAAACTACTGGCTTGTTTGGTTATGCGGCACTTCAAGAACAATCACATTAAAAATTTACATCAAAACAAAAGCTCATATTTGTAGCTTCATAGTTTTCACGTTGAAATTGCATTGGGACGCGGTATTCGTGTCCTAAAAGTTTGTCTAAACACTTACTACATCAATAAGTAAATTACTAGATTTATGTCTCTATATTTACGAAATTATAATTCTATCATGCTAGCCAAAATGCTCCATTCCTCAAGTGGTTTTGTTAGGGGTGTCGATGTGTTACTTTAAACGATATCGTGGCTTTTTTACGTCGATGGCATGTCATATGAAGTATTTTGACAATTATTGCATTGCTTGTTTGTAAAAGTTAGGGAGCCATTTTTCCATTAAGTGTGAAATTTTAATAGCATTTTGCCTATGAGTTAGTAAATTGTAGAGCAAATTTTTTCTACGTAATTTATACTACCATAGGAGCGGATCCAGACATTTCATATTAGTGTGGCAAAAACTTTAAAGAAACTATAATACAAATTATACTAAAAATAATATATAACATTGTTTGATACAAATTACAATGAAAATCGTTTATCATCCATTTGTTGAAAATGAGCTAGAATAACATCAGTGTTGATTGTGAAAAGAACATCTATTTCAATATAAGTTACAAAACAGTCATTTAACCATCCTTAATAATTTGTTCACATCAAAAGCAGCAAATGACTTTGCAAGACTCAAACATAAAACACATTGTAAAAGTTCGATATTTTTTTCATCAAACCTAGCATTAAGCTCTTGCAATTGCAAATCTAAAACACTAAACAAACAATCATTCTTATAATGATGCAAATTAGAAATACGAGAAACTGGAATGACTCGCCTAGGTTTCTTTCCTTCCATATATGGTGCATCCATATGAGGTACATCAATATCATGTTTAGTGCAAATTTTCACAACCCTAGATATAAGTTCTTCCATCCCCTCATTCCTCATTTCTTGTAATTGTGTTTTGGTAACATTAACAAGTGACATAGCATTTAAAAGATCTTGATCACGCCTTTGCAGTGCTAGGCTCAAATCATTTGTAATTCCCAAAATCTCAACCATCATATATAACATGAAGATAAAATCAAATGATTGAAGCACATCAAGCAAAAGCACAGTTTCACCATATTTATCAAAAATAGGATCATTCCCCACTTCTACAATTACCCCAACAATGGCACCATACAAAGTCGTCAAACTAAAGAGTCCAAAAGTTAATATGCAAGAGGTTTCATTGCTACAAAGTGGCTTAATACCTTTCTTATTTTAATCATAGCATTAGATATACGTATTAAGAGTAAATGATGATAAACAAAACATATATGTTGGCTTTGTTTGGCTGTAGTATCATAATCAGGTTTCATATACGTAAATGATGATAACATTAGATATATGTATCAAGGTTTCATTGCTGCTACCGAAGATGATAAATACGTTGAATCAAAACATATATTAAACATAACATATACGTTGAACCAAAACATATATTAAATCAAATCAAAGTCTCAGATTTAACAAGAAGCAAAGAGTATCTCATAAACAAAGCAAAGTGACTCAATGTTAGAATTTTGTGTTAAATTCATTCGTTGCAGAACAACAGAAAATCTCGAATTCAAACCCTAAAAAAACCCTAATTCTCAATTTTGTTAAGAGGTTGTGATTTGTTTGTGAGAAGAGAAGAAGCTAAATTGTTGTTTTGTTTCTGAGAGTAGAAAAGAAACACGATTGTGTTTTTTTGTGTGTGTTTTCCATTTTTCCTCATTTCAGTTGTCTTACGTTATGAGTATAAATTTATTAAAGTTTTACCGGAAATGAGGTAAAAATTTAGAACAAGGCCACCACTTATTAGAGGAAACATATAATAATGTTGACCGTTATTATGATTATCATCAAAATCAACAAGTGTGTTTTACTTCATCATAATACAAGTCACTTGATCATGGCCAAATACATCATCCAAAAATAAGTTGTCATCGTTTGTTTGGATCTCTAGGTATCAATTAGGAGTTGAAATGAAACACATGAACTCTGGTTCCTCTGGTTCTGTGATTCATGATATTGAAATAATGCTCTTATCAGAGATGGTGTTGGTTCACATATGCAAATGGAACTCTTATTAAAGGCGAGTATTGGTCCACCGGCAGCTTGTGGAGAATGTGTCGGTCCACTGATAGCTGTGGCTAATTTTAAATTCATACTTGATTCTCTAAGAAAAACTTAGATAAAATGCTTCGGAAATTTTGTGAAGCAATATGATGTGTGATGACAAATCATAGTATCGTTTCGTTTAACATGACATATCAACAACGGAGTTACTTGATAAATGAAGTGTGTGATTCAATTTAAAGGATAAATTTTCTATTTCGTAAATTCTAAATCCCAAATTAATAATTTGATATATATTATATGAACTAATATTTACACGATTAATAATTAGTTTTTTTTCTTTCTAAAGAGCAAATGTATCTACATCTTTTTTTTCACATGAGTTATATATACGTGACAACAATAAGATATTTTAAGTAAGTCTATATTTTTCCTTTAAAAAAAAGGTAAGTTTATATTGACATTCATAATAAACTAGTATGGTATCAATTTTTGCTGAAAAAGTAGAGATGCGTGTAAGAATCTTCAATTGTTTAAAAAAATGTATAATTCTAAAAAATGGTTACATGTAAACAATTGTAGAAAAGAAAATTACGAAAGAACTTCATCATTTTGAGGCAATAATACTATATAATAAAAAGAAAAAGAAATAAAGTAGTCAGTACTCCATAAAGAACGTGTAGAAATATTCAATAATTGACTCCATATGTTCATGGCTCTCGTGTAAAAACAAAGGAGTTGGAGGAACCTAGCAAACGCTACAAGTCAAATTGATTTGGTGAACTTAGCTTACCTCTTTAGTCTCACGCCGCTTTATTTTTCTATTTTCTTGAAAGTCTCAAATCTCCGCAAGTCTAAACACACTAATTTTGTTGACCTAATTAATTTGGTGAAATTACACATACCCCCACCGCCCTAATATATTACACCACATCGTCTCACTGTTCAAAGGTTAATTTAGTCTATCTATCTAAAAAATATTGGTTCGGTGATGAAGATATGAAACCTAAAATTTACTTCTGCTCAGGTCTTAGATTCGACTCTCGCTTATAACAATAACTCGTATTAACATGGCACTGAGTGTACTGAGTTAAATAAATAAAATTTAAGTCTCTCTATGACTATGACTATGAGCGAGCGTGTCTTAGTTCTAGTAGCTTTTTTTGTCCATAATGTTGGAATGCATCAAATTGAAAGGCTCCGTATAAACGCCAACGACTCTCAAGTCTTGCCCCTTTTTCCCTATAAATACAAACAAAACATATTGTCCTTACAAATCAAGTTCTTTCATTTTAGAACAAAGAACAATAAACCAAACAAACGCAAAGCATATTCCTATAAAAACAGGGGCGACCTGAGACCACCAAGAACACTACACTACACAAACAACCATGGCAAAGAACCTTAATGTTCTTGTTTTTGTTCTACTTGCAGTTTCTGCAAACCTGTTCCATGGATCATTTGCACAAACTAGGCATGTGGTTGGTGATACCACAGGTTGGAATATCCCAGCCAACGGTGCTTCATTCTATACCAACTGGGCTTCCAACAAAACCTTCACAGTAGGCGACACTCTCGGTAAGAAACAATATATTAATTTCAGCCTTTGTCGCTTTGATTCGTTTATATAAGAATTGTTTTAACGTAAACATGATTTTGCAGTGTTCAATTATGCAAGTGGAAAACATGATGTAGCTAAGGTAACAAAAACAGCTTACGATAGTTGCAATGGAGCAAACACACTTTTCATGTTAACAAACAGTCCAGCTACCGTGACATTGAACGAAACAGGACAACAAAACTTCATTTGTGCCTTTCCAGGTCATTGTTCAGCTGGTCAAAAACTTTCAATTAACGTTGTTAAAGCTTCTGCTTCACCTGTTTCTGCTCCAACTCCAAGTGCTTCTCCACCAAAAGCTACTCCAGCTCCTACCCCTGTTCCAGCCAAAGCACCAGCACCAACCAAGGCCGCTACGCCAGCACCGGCACCATCTACTACTGCTTCACCAACACCTGCTCCAGCTCCTGCTACTGGACCTGTTACTTACACTATTGGCTGGAACATTCCAACTAACGGCGCTGCTGCTTATAAAACCTGGGCTTCTGGCAAATCTTTCAAAGTTGGAGACATCCTTGGTAAGTCATTATTATTGAGAAATTTATTTATGATTAAATACTAGGATTTAATTTGGAGATGAAAAAATTACATGTGATTAATGAAGTGTTAGATTTGAATAATAGGGAAATGGATCATCTGATATGGTGATTTTCACTCAAGAGGCTAATGTGCTAGAGATTACACATTACCATCTCTCGTGTAAAAGTCGCAACAAATGAGATGACCCCATTCTTGATTAATAGGCATATCAATTGTCACGTCTTATTAGTTTATAATTTTACTAACCACTAATTTGAATATGGCTAATTATAATTTTTGCGTTCAAATCTACATTATGATTAATGAGATATTTATTGAACGGCTTTAAAAGTGTGTGTGAAATGCATGAACCAAGTTGTTGAATTTAGGTGTCTAAAATTGTTGTGGAAATATAGTCACCTTTTTTAAATAACTTATTAAAAAATATATGATTTACATGTATAATTTTGTGAGTCAAATTATTGAGCAACTTGTATTATGATGCAGTTTTCAATTTCCAATTGACTGCACACAACGTGGAAGAAGTGACAAAGGAAAAGTACGATTCATGCAGCTCAACTTCTCCAATTGCAACTTTCAGCAACCCACCAGTGAGAGTAACACTTAACAAAACTGGTACTCATTACTATATCTGTGGTGTTACTGGACACTGCTCTGCAGGCCAAAAGCTTTCCATCAATGTTGGTAGTGGTAGCAGCAGCCCTGCCACATCACCTTCTCCTTCCGCCTCATCGCCTTCTCCTTCCACCGGTGCCACTCCACCTTCCGCCTCAGGTTCTCCCTCACCAGGGTGGAGTTGCCGGGTTATTTGTCACCGTCCTCTCAATTGCAGCGGCATTTTTCTGTTAGAGAAGTGAGATGAGATGAGATGAGATGCTAATTAGGAGGATTATTTGTTCTTGATTTATTTGTGTGATTCTTGGTTTTTATTTTCTTACTGTGTTTTTTTGTGGACATTTTACAATAATGTTAGATTTCTGTTCATCTACTACAGTTTTGGTATCATATGCTAATAAATAAATAAACACTTTTGTTGGGAAATAAACATATTATTTCTTGATTGTCCTTTCGAATAGTTGTAACTAGAAATGCATATTGGTGTATGATTGATATCACAGCAGACTATTAGAAATTTGCAAAGGTTACAAATGCATTGATTTTATATTCGATTTTGTTATGGTTAAGTTAGATGCAACTCAAATTTTAAGATGGTATAACTATATGATCAATTAGATTTATTGGATTACCTGTTATAATGTTATCATCATAAGACCACTTGAATCGTGTCCCGCAATAGATATCTAGTTTTAATGTGAAGCTGAGTGTTAATAGTGTTCCATCGAATAACATATGGTATAAACAAATGCTTGCAAGTGGGGTAATTTTTATCTTATAAATTGATTTTATAAGAATTAAAGTTAGATACGTTGATACAAAAGAAGAACTTAATGGGTTGAATGAATTTTTTAATACACCAAAGTGACAATCACGTTGTGGGAAAAATGTGACATATTTTGGATTCGAAATTTGAATTAGGAATTTAGGATGAGGGTTGATAACTTAACCACTTTGAATTTTCAAAAGGTTAGTAATTAGATTGGAAAAAGTCATGTGATAAAGGAAATGGTGACATTTGGAAGTCACTTTACCTTCCTTTTCATTCAACAGAAAAGTCCATACCGTTGTGGTCACGGGATTCAACATTTAGCTAAACTAATACAGGTAGTCTTTTGATTGTGGTCCCTAATTGAAACGACTAGAATATATGTCATTGTGCATTAAGGATCTAGAAAGATCATTAGTGTTCCCTTATTGAAAAGTACACTTTTTATGTTAAAATTTAAAATTATTCTATAAGGGAAATGACAAAAGAATAACTTAACATCTAATTAACAGTTATTTTTATACTTTATAGTCATTTAAAATATAAGTCCTCTCGGAGTCAAATTGTTAACGGCCCCTGTTACTTTTTTTTACCCACCACAAACATAAACCTATCTTACACTTCCCCTACAACCCACTCCAACACTACAGGTTCAACCGTTTTGTCTGCGTTTATAATTGGACCGGTGGTGGTTTTTTTGTTCGAACTGTCGTCAAATGTCTTTAGTTCATATGGCTGGTTTATGGCTTTTAGGTTACAAAGTTCTTGTGCTTTGGATTTGGTTTTGTGGAGAATAACCGGTTCCCTGTCTTGTGCTATTTGTTCATGTTGATTGTGTTGGCATTGTTGAAATGAAAATGAAATTGGATGGTTGGCATTTATATAGGGTAGGGAATATGTATTTAGAAAGTTCTATTATGTGATGGTTAAAATCAATGGATCACATAATATGTGTCGTTTTTTTTTTTTTTTGGTGTTCGTAAGATTAGGCATTTTCCTTTTTTTTATCACCCTATACATTTTGTTTTAGAGATTTATCACCTTATACATATATTCTCTTTTCATCATCACTCTCACATTTTATCACAATTTTTTACCATATCTTCTGAAATAAAAAATAGAGAATCCAGATCCCTTGATATGCATGTTCCACTTCATTAGAAATAAACTATTTCTCCCTTGTTGTATATTAAAGGGTTAAATATGTTTTTAGTCTCTATAAATATACCAATTTTTTGTTTTAGTCCCTCTAAAATTGTCCTTCAACTTTTAGTCCTATAAAATTTTCAATCACTACTTTTGGTCCCTATTTTAAAGTTAATTTTAGTAATTTTTAATAAAAATATGCAGATATGTGTAGAATATTGTAAAAATCTTTCCCAAAAAAAATTAGAATTTTTTAACAAAACATAAATTAAAAATGAATTTTTAACCGTAAAAAATATATAAATTCATATTTTGTTAAAAAATTCTAAAAAAAATTTGGAGTGATTCTTACAATATTATGCATTTTTCTGAAAAATTTTATTCAAAAATATAAATTCTACATATGAGTTTACTTTAAAGGAGGGACCAAAAGTGAAGATGAAATTTTTTTAAGGGACCAAAAGTTGAAGGAAAATTTTAGAGGGACTAAAACGAAAAGTTGGTATATTTATAGGGACCAAAAATATATTTAACCCTATATTAAATGTTGGGTTTATTGTTGAAATAGCTCATATGCAAAAATAACCATTGTAAAAAAACATATCCTATCATGTAATTTAAAATTCTTCTTATTTTGCTCCTGCAATAACTCAGTCACACCAAACGTGCATATTGTGTAAAGGAGATCATGAAACTCATTCACATCTATTCTTTACTTGTGAGTATTTAAAGGTTGTATGAACAGGTGCAATGCAATGGAGTAATTTGAACATTAATGTTAGTAACTGGCATATTGTGATGCAATATATTCAAAGTCAGTGCAATGGAAACAATGGCACTCATCAAATGAGCAGGGTGGTCTTGAGTATCACACAATATATGATTTGGAAGGAAATAAATGGGAGAAGATTTCGGCACATTCATCAATCGGTTCAGGAACTCCTTAATCAAATAAAAAAGATTGTTTTACATTAGTGAGTTGAATTTTAAAAAGATGAAGAGTCTAATGTTAAGCTTCTGAGGCATGTGGCTTTTGTTTGTTTTTGTGTAAGAGTGACTCTTGCTTCTTTGTCTTTGTGGCTTCTTGTTGCCATGTAATTTGTAATAAATGTTTCGGTTAATGAAAGTTATCTTTATTTATAAAAAAAAATAAAAAAAATTACTCAGTCACACAAAAAGAGTTGATGTGCAAGAAATCTTGTCATGTGGCATTGTGGTTGTTGTCGTGTGGATTTTTTTTATGACTTGACATGATTATCTTGATATATTTAAGTTTTTTCACAAAACATAAACAAATTGTCATGTGGTGTGATGGTTATTGTGCTTGAACTTTACCTTATGAGCTATGCTTTGAATCCCGCTAGTACTCTTTTTGTGAATTAAAATAAATATGAAGAAAAAGGAGACGGAAAGGCTCGAACCCATGACCTAGTGATGCAAAAAGACTTCAATTTCCGCTGAGTTGCATGCAAAATGTATGAGAATTTATGTGTAATATAGTATTAATACCAAAACTGGAGGAACCATGGCTACCACGGGTTCCCAAGTAGATCCACCACTTGAGGATCATCGTGTCCGGACAATGGCTTGAACTTCAACACAAATGGTGTGTTTGTTGACAACGTGTTCACCGTAGGATTTGCTGTTTGTTTTGAACTTGCTGAACTTGTCTTGTGTCTGATGACCACTTGTCACTTCATCAAAAGTTGTTTTTCGTCTTCTAGATTACCAACTTTTATATTGAGACTAGAGGATTGACCTTATTATACGTTTTACATTTTTCTTTTAAATAACATGCACACTTGAGCACATAGTTAGTAGTCAAATTCTTTCTTTATTACTAGTCTCGTTATCATCAAAACATAATTTAGATATATTGTTCTTTGAACGTATATACTCCCTCCATCTTTATATGTAAGTCATTTTTGTTTTTTTCACATTTCTTAAGAAAAGTTGTTAGTGTAATTAATGTGTCTATTTTGTATGTTAATATTACTAAATTGTCCTTTGTTTGTATGTGTATTAAATTTGACTTTTTATATTTCAAGACAAGTTAGTAGTATTAATTAAGGATATGTTTAAGAAAAAAATAATAAATGTATTTAATAATTTGAAAAGAGATTTATATTTAGGAACAAAAATAAACTATTTAGATATATGGACATAGCGAATAGTTCTAATAGTGTTGGTCGTAAGTTTAGCTTCGAAACTACAATTGTGATTTTGATGATATTGCTAAAACTTTCGCCTAGTGGCTAGTGTGTTACGGATTTAATGATGTCCCTACTAATCATACAACATAAATCGGCTAGGTAAAAAATTTTACTAACACTTAAAAACAAAACAGACAAGAATTTCACCTGGGTGTAACTAAAAAATTGTCACACGATTTTGGTCCAAAAAAATAATTGTCACACGATCAAAAAAAAAAACTTTCTTAACATCATCGAGTGAATTGTTAATACTTTTTTTTGACAATGTGAATGAAAGCAGAGGCGATTCAAAGGTCCGGTAAGCCAGGGCAGTTGCCCGGGCTTCGGCTTAAATTTTTTGTAATTTTTTTAGTAAATTCTTCTGAATTTCTTATATAAACCCCTATAAATTAGCCATTTTTAAAAAAGAAATATTATTTGCTTCCAATTTCTTATGTTAATCCTTATAAATGTGTTGCAAATTTTTTTCCCAGGATTTATAATAATTCTGGCTTCGCCACTGAATGAAAGTCTTTAAGTTAATAATTGGTACTCCCTCCGTTTCAAAATACATGTCTATTTTGGAGAAATTCCAATAACCAATAAACCAAATAATTTTTTTATTTTTGATGAAATTATGTGTGTGTTTTCTATAATACCCTTAACCATTTATTATTTCATTCTATTTTTTCTCTATCCACAATAAATTTGTAAGGAAATTATTGACAAGACAATAATTAATGTTGCATTGAAACTTGAAAGTAACAAGCATTGTGAAACAAAATTATTCTTCAAAATGGACAAGTATTATGAAACGAAAGAGGAAAAAATTGCAATGAGAAAATTGGACATCAAAATTTATGTTCAAGCAAATCCAAAATTAAAACCAAATCAAAACAACAAGTTACTTACTCGCATAGCGGTAAACTAATCTAACCAAATTCAAACATGATATATTGTTTATTTGTACTATCAAAATAGGTCTAGTGTTTTTTTATGCTTTGAATTCGCTCTGCCTGGGTTTGCAACCTAGCATGAGTGTAGCCTCCATTTGAATTCTTCCATTTCAATATTTATTCAATTTTTGTGTCATAGACTTCATCTCCAAATCATTGGATTTTTCTTATTTTTGTGGGAGTTGATTTCATGCTACATGATCACAATCGGTGTTTGTTTTCAACCACTACCAAGTAATCAATTCATACAAAGGTCGCTCAATTAAGTGCTTACGGTTAATTGGTGGCCACTTTTGTGTCGATTGCTTTTTCGTTTCCAGCCTCTCTGCTTCTGATTTTTGCGTTATTGACTGCTGCTTTCACCGTTTCTGCCATGCCATTTGACTGGCAGGAAGAGCTGTTGTCGCCAGCAGTTGCACCTGCCACTCGTGTGCAGCCCACTCCAGCTGCGGTGTCTGTTCCAGCTGTGGTTTCTGCTCCAAAGGCTATTTCTTTCGCATAGGCACTCAAATCATCGCATTTTGTCTCCACCAATGACGATTTGCTGCAACCATCAATCTGTGGAGAGACCGTTTCCATTCGCATTTCTCAAACAATGTATAAAAAAGGGATAGACTTTTGTAAGAGAAACCTTCGTGGAAGGTTGGTCCTTAACAGAGGAGATAAACTGTACACATCAAAATAAATTGAAGCGAAATTACAGAAACATTGGAAGATTGCTGCTCCTTGGACTTTGTTGTCGCTAGGTAGGGGATTTAATGAGTTCTTTTTTACTTCTGAATCTGATTTACAAGTTGCTTGGGCGATGGGAACATTGAATTTGAAACTGGGGTTATTACGTTCATTTGGATGGGCAAAAGATTTTAATATGCATAATCAGAGAAACACACATGCTTAAGTCTGGATACGGTTAATGGAATTACCACGGGAATGTTGGATGGAACGTACACTCCGGGAGATTTCTTGTGTGATTGGCACATCGCTGCTCCTCGACAATGCGACATCCAAAAGAATTTTTGGTCACTATGCACGAATATTAGTCGACATTGATTTTTCCAATTTTTCATGAAATCATTGTAGAGCGGGAAGGATTTTCTTTTACTGTGGAGGTTGTCTATGAACGGCTTCCGGATTTTTGCTCTCATTGTCAGACACTTGGACATGATGTTACTAATTGTTGTTGGTTGTACCCATGGAAGGCAGACATGTCTAAGGAGAGAGTTGTTAAGGGGAAGACGTATATTCCAGCCTAGAAAACTCAGTGGGTGCCTATCAACGAGAATCCCTCTAGTATATGTTCATCCAACGCATTTGCAGCACTTACAGAGCCACAAGAAATAATTTATGCTGCTGATGTTGCCACCATTGCGGCTCCAACACAAACACAGACACATCCTTGCATGTCTGATGAGATTCCTCAAGGTTCTATACCTTCGCGCCCCGTGTTGGAGTTGACTTCCCCTATTGATGATGTGCATGTTGACCCCTATTGATGATGTGCACGTTGACGTGCTTTCAGATGTTGTGAAACGAGTGAGTCCAGGATTACGGGAGGAGTTGGAGGTTCCCCGGGTTTAGGAAGCTCTTGTGACAAATCCATCCTCAGATGCCCATGATGATGAGAATTCTTTGTCTGTTGATTTGGAGCCCTTCGCTTATGCTAGGGAGGTGTCCCTGCTTCAACATTGTGTAGCGCATGATGACGTGCAAACCAGTCCCCATGATAGCCCCCTCGTAGTCAGGTCCGTTCCGATTGACACTGCCACTTTTTTGGAAATGGAGAGACTTGCCCAGAACACTTACTCGGTTGAACAGACAAGGACTAATGAGAATGGCGACAAAATCTTGACTGTTTATGAGCCTCATAGAAATCCGAATGTTCAACATGATTTAGACCTTTAGATGTGTGTTCATGAATATGACAAAGCCAATGCAGACAAACCTTTCACTTCGGTCTTATCTCGGAAAGAGAAGCAGCAGGTTAGGAAACAACTTCATATTGGTAAGTCGACGCCTTATAAAACTCACTCTCAGGGAGGATCCATTTCAGGTGATCAATGAATTTTCTTTATTGATCACATAAGCATTCTATTATTTTTTTGGCGGAGTCAATGGTCACTTTTGCACAAGTTCCCTCTTGGTATTCATCACATATCTTAAGGGAAGGTAATTGTTGTGATGATTTGCTTGCTAATATCACTCGCTTCAGGGTACATTTTGGTTTTCAGTGTTGCCTCAGACTATTCAGAATGACCTCAGTTTGGACCGGAGAGGGTTCCCTCGAGCTAGGTTCCCGTAGTCATTTGTTTTCTGTTTTCCGTTTTTTGTCTTTTGAGGGTTTTAGCCTAGTCCCCCCTCTTGTACTTTTTTTCCCCTTTTTTTTGATAAAATTTTTCTGAGATTGGCGGCATAGGATGGAGGTTCTGTGGGATGCCAACCTAGTTGGGATGTCGTTGTTTTCCCTTGATGTCTGTCCAATTTCCTGGCTTAGAAAAAAAAACAGGTCTAGTGTCTTATTTTAAATAAACACAATAAATTACGAAGAACAATCTAATTTTTGTTCAAAGATCCAATCACACTCATCAATAATAACATTGTTAATTCAAAATCAACGCATATAAAGAATCATGCAATAATAATATATTAAAAAACTAAATTATAAGTGAAATCAAACAATACAAGCATAAGAGTGTTGCACAGTAAATCAGATTAAAATACATGTGAAATAAATCAAGTCGAAATACCATTCAGGACAATACACAGACAAAAACAAAAAAAAAGTTGTTTCGAAATTACATTCATTGGGGCAAAAATATTGAGATTTTGAAGTCACACATGTTTGAAGAAAAAGAAAAATATTATTCAATAACAAGCACATATGAAATTCAAATTCATATGGGTGTTTTTGGAGGTTTTTAGGTTAGAAAATCGTAATTGTTGAAAAGAAAAAAGTTTCTTAAATTTGCTTATATATGCACGTTTGATATTATATAATCTAAATCGTGTTTTTTGAGGTCGAATTGTATAATCTATATAAAGTAAAAATGAAAATTTGGAGGACGCGAAAGCAGTGTTGTGTCTACAGTAAGAGAAGATGAATTTGCATAGTGTAATGATCTAAAACAAAATGTTGTCTACAATATTCGATGTGCCTTATTATTTTACTTTAAAAAAAAATTCGAAATTATCCTTTGTTATAATTTATAAGTCTCAAGTCTGACTTTTGATATTCCCCTTAATAAAAGTTACAGTATTTTTCAAAACTCTACATGCATTATTTTTTTCCAAAGATTCCCTTAGATTATTTCTGTTGAAAAATGTAAATTATTTTCTTCTCTTCAAATCAATAATTGTAAAGATAATTACAAAAATGCCCATGTTTGACTTTTATTGTGAAACCTAACACAATTTTTGGCAAACTGAATGTTACATCTGCTTGAATTTTGCAAGTTTGTCTAATAGGGGTTAATCTTACTTGGTCTTGATGTATAGTGTCTTGGCACATACACATAAAAAACACTTTTTCTAATAATAAAAAAAAAAGTGTTTTTACTTTTTTTATCAATGTTTGTTATATTGTGTGTCTAAACACTATGCATTTAGTGTTGTGACCCCGTGCAATACTAGGTCGTCTTTATAATAAGATAAATAACATTTGTACAATTATTTTTTGACAACTTTTATCACAACTTTCTTTCTTATACTCGTATTATATTTCTATTTACTCTATTGTTTTAATTTTGGTGTCAATACTTGCTTTTCTTTGTAAATTTATGATTGTTTCATAAATTGTCACACAAATGCATTGTTCAAATAACACAACTCTTAAAATAAAGATAGAAAGAATACACATTAGTTGTTGTCACATCTTATTATAAAAACAACTCACCTTGACTGGCTCTAAGTCTTACCCCCCACCACCCGTTACCCGATGGAATGGGACCTATGATTTTGATAAATGTTCTTCTGGCTTTTGAGAGTGACTAATAATGACACCCTTGTTTACCAGCATACTATAACATATCAATAATGGCCATGCGTAAGAATTGGAATGCTCTTAAGTCTTAATGCATCACGTTGACAAAAGTAGTATTGGTTAAACTACTATGACTTCTACCAAGGAAGAAACGTGTGTCTAAAATGTGGCATAGAATCAAATGATATTTATGAAGTTGTTTTGCTTTTGTAGGTGTGATAGTAGTAATATTTTTCCAGCAAGGAAGATATTTTAGTTTTCTTTATCATAATTGGTTCACGCTATCATAACTTTATTACTCCTTCCATTTCAAAAGTTTGGTGATTTAATTTGTTTTGTACACAAATTAAAAACAAAATTGTTCAAAAAAAAGTGTTTAATTGATGTATATTTTTATCAAAATTGTATAATTAATTATTAGACAACCTACAAATTGTATAAATACTAGTTTGCAATAAACAAACTCCTAAATACAATCTGGTTTCACTTTTAAATATAATTTTGAGGTTCTTTTGTCCCTTTTAATACAAAGATGTTCTAACCCTTTTCTGGCCTTGTATTAGTAATGTACTAATGTGTAATGGTTTTCATCTTCATTTCGTTCTGATAGTTATTTGGCAGTCATCTTCATTCTTAATTAAATACACCTTTTATAAATGATGCTCACGTTTATTTTAGCAATGTAGAAATGTGTGTATCCTTGTATTGTGTGATGTTCACGAGCTTGTACATACTTCAAAGTATAAGTTGCCCATAAACAAAAATAAGACATTGTCGAAGTTTCTGAAATTCTAAAAATTGTCAAAATATTGTTTGTGTTTGTTGAAATGCATTTGATCTAGTTAGCTTTCATCTTCTCACTATCACAATCAAAAAAGGAAATTCATAATCGCATGTGATTCCATCCACCCACGTATAATATGAAAATGAAAATAGTGAACATTGTTAAAAAAAAAAAAAACTTGCACTAAGCATTCACAGTTAGAGTAATCATGTTTTATTTTGAAGTGTATTCCATTACAAGACTACTACTGACTTAGATGTCTATTCTCCATATGTTAGGACCAAAAACCCAACCAATCGTAAATCAAAATCTTGCAATTCATGCTTTAGAACAACTCTCAGTTTGGTATCCTTTGAACCAAATCTTGAAACTAACATCTAATGAACTTTGATCAGACAGTTGAAACTGATTATCTGTCCACATCAAAGTATATCAGTATAAAGATCTAGAAAAATTTCTTTAGTTAGGCAGTTCAATAATCAGACATGTGTAAAGCATTACATTTCTCACATGCATTGCATGTTTTTATTATGTTTGGTGAATGGGTTGTATATGGTAGGCAGCAATGACAGTATGCCACCTAGGAATTTCTCATTTCATCTCTATGAATAGTTGGAGAAGCTTATTTGCGATTGATTAGGCCCCGATATCTTCATTTCCAGTAATATCCCAGCAAACAATCAGAGCAACTACCCTCTACCATTTTGAGGTGACTTTGGATATCATTAATTTACACCATTTCACAATATTCTCATGTCTTCTGACTTGACTTACTTCCTAGGTTCCTAATACTGATTTTAAAATTATGCTTCAGATTTAGTTACACGCAGTTATAGTTTATTCTGTTTAGTAATATTAATGTCACTAGCCTGTTTTGTCACCAATCACTTGCTAATGAAAACAAATCTTTCCCAAGCCAATATACTTGAGTCAAGAAGCTAATCTTGACTGGGAAATAGATATTTCAGCTTGCAGATTAAAATCTCTACCACAAAGAATCAGGTTTGGTGCAGATAGCACAGATAACAATATACACATTGGTCATGTCTTTGCCATGCATCAAATTTAAACCGGACTGCTTTAATCTACAGCAGGGGGATATGGTTGCTTATAGACACTCCATTTCAAAAGTTCAAATTTCACACTTTTCTCTTTTAATCTAATAAGAGCCAAAGCAGAAATGAAAGAAAGCAAGCTAAGATTTTTATATACAGTTCACATTTGCAGCAATGCAACTAGTAACTCAACGCTAGCTTCTAAATTTTTTCACAAGCAGAGCTACACAGCAGAGAGTCTACATAAGAGGATTCAACAACATTTTGGATCATCTTGAATTGCTAAAGCATATATGACACAACAAAAAAG
Organism: Medicago arabica; assembly: GCA_946800305.1. Lineage (NCBI taxonomy): Eukaryota > Viridiplantae > Streptophyta > Magnoliopsida > Fabales > Fabaceae > Medicago > Medicago arabica. The sequence goes on from OX326968.1 coordinate 53,097,121, forward strand.
ACTATCTACGAACCTGGCCTACCAGTAAAACGATTGGATGGGACCCCTAGATGCCGGCAAAATTGTCCATCCTCTTCATTGTTAGCTAAAGGTGCTTTGCGCTTCCGAAACATTGCCTCTAAATTCCGATCTTCACCCTCTACATTGCCTCTTGAACTGGAGTCAATGGTACCATAACCAGCTCCTCTAGGGTAAAGAAATAGCTCTCTATTCCTCTGCAAAGGCATATGACTATACTTGTTACCCTCCTGAGAAAGACCTAAACCAACGCCATCAATATCAGACGCTGAACTACTTTTGCCACTTGAACAAGGATGCAGACACTGACCCAACCTCAAAGATAAATCACATTCCCCACCTGGTGACTCCTGAGTGCCTAAAGCTGTTTCTTGTACAGTTCTGTTAGCAACATGTTGAAATCTACCATACGGGGAGTTTTCCAATAGACCAATTCCAGAAGGCTCGGGGACTGGAGTGATGACCGGTCTGCCAACAAAGATCACGTCTGAAGAAGTATTATCTCTAACGGTAGTCCTTACTTGAGCTTGAGGCGCTCTGGTTTCGCCGCCGTAATACAAGGGGTAAACTGAACCCATATTCAACGTGGGCTTAGCTTCCATTGTCAATGGCTGCTGCTGACCCGATGGAAAACTGTAAGGATAGTTACCTGAACCACCCGGCTTACTATTTTGATGAACATGCTGGTTAGAATCCGACACATGATTCGGTGAAAGAGCAGAAGTAGTCACTTTTGCATAGTTTAAGGGATTTCCAACAACAGGTTTAGGAGACCCAGAAGGAGGTTGTTGAGGTCTTGGACCTAGATATGTCCTAGGGTTATTGTGCCGATCACTTCTCGAAGTTCTAACAGGTTTGCAACCCAAATTAAGTGCAGCTGATCAACACACAAAAATGACCCACAAAACCAAAAATGAAAAAAAAAAACACATTACTACCAGCTTAAAAACACTTAAAATCAGCTCAAAAACACTGAAAATCCCAAATGAGACATAAAAATATGATTTTTACACAAACCCATAAAAATGGATCCAAAGAAAAATGAAAAATTTCATTACCTTCAACACATGGGGGCAAAAGGTCACCAGTTTCAGTTGTCTCATCTCTTCTTATAATTGTGTTAACAGCATCATTGAGTCGGTCCCATAGTGTATCAGAGTTTAAATACTCAGCCTAAAAAACCAAATCAACCAAAATCAACAAAAGGGTTTAAACAAAAAAATCCACATTACAACAAAAATCAACAAAAGGGTTTATAGAAACCTCTGAATTGGCTTTGGAATACATGATTTCTTCAGCTTTGAGAACAACAACAGGAAGTTTCTCTTGCCATTCTTTGTTTTTTTTAGTAGCTGGAGTGTGAGCTTCAGTGACAACCCTAATCAAACACATGGTGTGCAATCAGAATGTAGAAGAGAAAACATAGATGAAGAAAAATAACAAGGAAAAAAAAAAAGATCAGAACCTGAAAATTTGTTGAATGATGGAACCTCTTAATGGTTGGTGACGCTCGCTGTGCCATGCTCTTCGAACACACTCGTATGGCCTTGGCCCTGGCCGCGGCATCTTCAACAACTTCACAATTTCAAAACACACACACAACACAACACAAACAGGAACAATATGGGAAGAAGGAATGGACACAAATAATTGAGTAGTGTGTCTTTGTTTGAGGAGTTTACATTTACTCACATATATTTTATTTCAATATTTTTTTATTGTTGAAAACTCGGTCTCCGACCTAAACATTGATTAATTTGGATCCATCGAGTCATATAGCGTAAGTACAATTGAAATCAGAGTACAATTTTGAATGAATCGACCCAACGTAAAAATTGTTGACAACCGATGACTTGAACTGAACTGAGATCTAAAAAAATACTATAATATTTAATATACTTCGCCCGGTTCAATATATATATGTCAACAAAAATTAATGTATTTCGTTGAAATTTTGAAGCAAATACTTTTGTTTGTTCAATTTTTCTTATATATATAAAGATTGGAAAGTGATTATTTTAATTCTTTTATGTATATAGAAACAAACACAGTGTGGTGGTGGCACAGTACTGCTCTCTCTATTTCTCTCACTCACTCTACATAGGGTTTTGTTTGTTTGATGGGTCAATTACACTTTGCTTCACTTGTCTTTGTTATTGCTATTCTTATTCCACATTTTCTAATGGGACTGTTTTTGTTTGGGGCAGTAGTAGTAGTAGCTTTCTCTCTTTCTTTCTTTTGTCTTCCTCAATAATTTAGAGCGTTTACAATTACCCATGGTTGTTTTTATTTGTTCCTTTGATGGTGTTGTTTTGTTCAATTCAATATTTTTTTTTGCTTTGTTTATATGCGTGTCTAGGGTGGGGTCTGGTCACACCTCTTTCTTGAGAAAAGGAGAGTGGGAGGGTTAGGTTACTATCAAAAAGTACCTGCATAATAAAGTCTATTAAAATTCTCCCCCTCTCCCTATACCATATTTAATATTGGGTTGTTACATGCATTATTATTATCTATCTATTATTTCCCATCCCCTTCTATACTTTTTTACTACTACATAAAATAAAATTGAACAAGCATGTCCATAGATATTGCCACCATATTCGTAGTACACATAGGAAAATGACAAAACATAAACTAATATCAACTTCGACATAAAGTAACCAAAGAGAATCCAGGTACATCATTCTTCCTTAATAAAGCTACTCAGATTCTTTTTCAAATTTTAACCCTTCCTAGTTCCTAGCTCAAATTATTTTTACCCTAGGGTTATTAAATTATGTTTCTTATTCATGTTTTTTGTTCTATAGACAACACTGTTGTTTCGGATATGCTAGAATATTGTGCTACCTAAAAAGTACACCACATGATATGGGTTTATGTTAAATTATTGTGTTGAAAAGGTCAAATATGAAGAAATTTGAAGTGCTATTTGACAATATAGTAATAAGACGTGACAATGAAACATTTAATGGACCATGACCCGTGTGTCTAGTAGAGTAAAAAATAATATTTAGTATATGGTTTTTTGCTAAGATGAATGAACAAGAATACTATATGTGCATTGAATGTGCAGTGATCACATTGATGGGTAAACGGGTACATTCTGCAGCTTCAGCACTGTAAATAAATCCTTTTATGTGATGAAAACAGCCTTTGAAGCAAAACTGACGCTGTATGGGCCTTCCCCACTCCTTCATGTCATGTCCACTCTTGACATTGCCTGCACAAAGCCAAATTTCTTTTTCAGTTTTTATGTAACGTTCACAATCCCACTTTCAAGTTCTATCCCCTTTTTTTCTTTAGGTACAGTACTTGTTTTAAAGAAGAAAATAAAGCTACAGTTTTAAACAGTAGTGTAATCCCCCTCACCTCACAGTCTCTATTTTGTTTTTACTTGTACTTTTATATTCTCAAAAGTACAGATTCCAGTTTTTTATATTTACTCCATCAAGATAAAATTAATTAATTAATAAAAAGGTTTGTTAAGAATCTCATATCGGATAGGAGATGGACTAACAATATATTTATATAAGTGGAAGCAATTCTCACCTTATAAACCAGTTTTATAAAGAAGAGTTAGTCCCTATATTTTATATGAGAGTCTGGTTTTCCCTGTTGGTTTTGTGATGTGAGTTTCCCCCAATTAACAAGCAAACCATGCTTCACTGTCTCGTGTAGGAATATTAGGAGTATTAATAGAGTAGTTTAATTTTGAGTTAGGAGTGAATCTTTTCTTTTATTGCTAAAATGCATGTGACACATTTTTCAGACATTATTATCTACCTAAACTTTGCTTTAAGCTTTTAAGTTATTAAATGCTAAATTTTCATTTCATAAGTGATTGGGATTTGGGAGTTGGGACCACAATCTTCAAACTATAGCACTTTGAAGCATAAACACAAAGGTTATGCATCATTTTACTTCATCACCCAACCACTACCATATTAGCAATAAATTTAAATTGTGAAAATCAATTGAAAGGGATGCAATTTTTAATTATAGCCTTTCATTTCAATTAAACCAAACACGTTTTACAAAATACTAAATCAACAATACTATGTTAGTTTTGGTCAAAGGTTGTTTTGACTCTCTTTTGAAGCTAAACCAAACACATGATTACATTATTGTTTGATTAATTAAATTAGTATCCACACAAGTTTGGTTGTGAATCCAAGTCTTCATAAGTGATATATATGTGAGATTTTTGTTTGTCTTTTGTTAATTTTGTTTGATGATTTACTTGGTCAGGATGAGAGCAGATGCAATAGATGCATCGTGCATGTCATATCAGAGTCATGTTGTGGTTAGTAAAGGGTTGTACTAACTTTTGTTGCCTTTCAATTCATTTCATTTTGATGGCATTTATGGCGGGGGTGTAAGCATAATAGTACCAAGGCTAAAGACAAATGTGGTGTGGAAAGCAACTTCCCATCACTCGATTATTACATGAGGACAGTAAGTGAAGATTCTCAATCCAACTTCAGCTAATCAGATTTTTTATTTTCTCAATTGGTGCTGGAATTTTATTTCTAATTTCGTCAAAAATAATAGATGTTGTCAATTAATTAATTAAAGGGATATGTTTGAGAGCCCATTTGTTACGGATTAAAATAAAAGCAATTTTCACATAAAATAATTTAGAGATTTTATGAAAAATTAAAATCTATTTTTCGTTTGTTTACCACGATAAAAATCACTTTTTTTAAACAAATAATTTAGTTTGTTTGGATACAACTATATAAAAGAGATTTTTTTTTTAGAAAATTAATTTAATTTTTTAAATCATATTTTCTCTCTCCTTCATTTGAAGCTGTTTTTAGATTATTTTTAGATTCTGATTTTTTTTAAAAATCTGTAACAAACTCTTAAAAGTGATTATTATCTTAAAAAATGTGATTTTTTTCTTAAAATAACAAACGGGTTCTGATTCTCTCCTAAATAAAGTGATTAAATATAAACATATGCCAATTGTAAATTGAAACATACCACCATTCTATCACAAAATTGCTGCAAACCAGGTATATCTTTTTTTAGGAAACAAACCAAGTATGTCATTTCTTCTGTCTCAGATTAAATGTCATATTTGTGTTATATGCGATTCTTGAGAAAATAATTTATTGGATGAATTTTAATAGTATAGTTAGTTTCATTGACTAGAGCACTTTTATTGACAGGAGATAAATAAACAATAATTAAATAGAATGAAATTCAATAAATAAAGATATATATTATTGATAGAAAAAATGTTGCATTGATATTTTAAAGGAAAATGATATTTATCTAGAAAAATAGCATCAAGAATTTTTCAAGAAACAGTTGGCAAGTTTTAATTACATGATTTATTTGTTCACTTCCTATTTTTCAGCCACACCTTCTTGAATTGTGGCAAATAGTGCATTGTGATTGGTTGCTCTTTATTCTTGAAGAATTCTTGATGTTATTTTTCTAGAGATATAGCATTGCTCTATTTTAAAATGATAAATTTTTTTAATCAACAAATATTTTAAGACAATTTCGTGCAACACACACTAAAAAGCTCGTGAAAAAGGAAACCAGTACAAAAGTGTCGTTAATATGTGGACTCACAGACAATGAATTATCGCCTCTAGCTAAAACCACATCCCACCGTTTGTAAAGTCCACCATATCTCCATCATTGATACCCCTTAATGGTTTGTCGTTGAGAAAAATCTTAGGTATTTGACCATGAATGCCACTTCACCTCTTCAATCCATCTTCCATAAAGTAGTATTTGAACCATTCTCCATTGTCCTCTCGATCTCTGCATTAAACCAGTACTACTCCACTCTCCAATCTACACCCAATATATCCTTCCACCACCTAGAAGCTAGGTGTGGTCAAGAACTTCTACCTCCCTCCATCGATTTGGATTCATTTTGGCCATATTTCTCCAATAACAACTCCTTCAAAGAAGTTATATCCCTTGCAACAGCCTCGGTTTCCATTTGCCTAATAAACTCAAATTGACCACTCTCGCATCCCTCTCCTTAAGACCACCATCCGCTTTTAGTTGACAAACAATGTTCCACTCCACCCAATTAATCTTCCTCCCACCTGCCACACCACCCCTAAAGGAGCCCTTATGTAATATATATTAAATTGCTCTTTTATTTGATGTCTTGATTTATTGTGGTTATCTTATATAAAGGATATAGCTAGCAGTCTTGAGCAAGGCAAATCCTAAATTTTCTTGTCCCCCGACAATTAAAGTAATGGAACCTCTGTCTTAATCATATTTTAGAATCGTTTAGTTTGTGCACTGTATTAAAGCTTGAACAAAAAACTCGTGATGACAAGACGAAGATAAAAAGATTAAGTTATAAATTTATAGAGAAAAAATAAGGCTGGAGCAGAGATTTTTGCACAACGAGACAATGTAATGAAAAATTGAACATATGCCAATTGTAAATTGAAATAGACCATTCTATCACAAAATTGCTACAAACCAAGTATATCTTCTTTTTTTTTTTGCTTCAGGAAACAGACCAAGTATGTCATTTCTTTCGGAAATGTCGTATTTGAGTTATATGCGGTTCTTGAGAAAATAATTTACTGGATGAATTTTAATAGTATAATTAGTTTCATTGACTGCAACACTCTATAGCAAAGGATAATTAGTTTCATTGACTACAACATTTTATAAGAGAAGATAAGTAAGTAATAGTTAAATAGGATGTAATTCAACAAATAAATATACATTGATGGAAAAATGTTGCATTCATATTTTAAAATGATAATTTTTTTTAATCACCAAATATTGTAAGGCAAGCTTGTGCAAGACACGCTAAAAAGCTCGCGAAAAAAAAAACATATACAAAAGTGTTGTAAATACGTGGAACACTTTAACCAAGCAGCATAATGAGCCCCACAAAACCAAGTGAAATGTCAACGAGCCCCCCACACAAACCCAAAAACAAATAGAACCGTGTACCAACAAAATTGCAGCAATGCAACAGCAATAAAGACCGCCCTTCTACATAACTGCAAAACTCATGAAAAAATATGACAGTAGACCTGATCTGCAAGAATTATAAGCGAAACAACAATGAGCTACCCTGCAACCCCAACGCCTTGTCGCACCATGCAATCACTAGAACACCAATGATGTTCATAATACCAGCATGCAGGAGTGGTAGACCTACCCAAAATCCATTGCCACAATAAAACTTTAATCTCCTCTACTTACTCATCCACCCTTTTAACTGTATTGTTGTAAATACGATCATTCTTTACTTTTGAAATTAACCAAAGCTTCGCATGCCAAATTATCTTAGTCCCCTTCAGATCTTGTTGTGCATCCACCCCCCGCTCCAACATTGCCAATAAATAAACAAGTTTGAAGGAATGATAAAATTAAAGTAAAGCCACCGCATCAAGTGCAACAAAATGTTTCTCGGCATATTACGATGTAAGAAAAATTGAGAAGGATTCAATCTTTGTTACACACAAATATAGACACAATTAGTTGTGTTGTCCATTTGCAAACAATTCCTTTTTGCCAAATTGATTATTGTCGAAGTCTGATCGAGAAAGAGTTTTCAAGAGAAAGCCGCCACTTTCGATGGAGCCCTCAAATTTCCAAATTTGACAAACACCATATTTTACCCTTTTGTACGGTTACCATCACTAATTATGCCTCCTTCCAGTTTATTATACATAAACTTTATCAGAAACACTTTGTCTTCCTCCAATTTCCAACTCCACCTATCATCACCTTTTCTCCGCATAAAATCGTCCAAACCTTCGAATAAGTTGTTTACAATATTGAACTCACGTACGAAGAATTGTCGCCTATAGCTAAAACAACATCCGCCACCGTTTGTAAAGTCCACCCACGTCTCCTCCATTAATGCCCCTTGATGGTTTGTCGTTGAGAAAAGTCTCGGGTATTTGACCATGAATGACACTTCACCTCTCCAATCCATCTTTCAAAAAGTAGTATTTGAATCATTCTTCATTTTCCTCTCAAACTCTGCATTAAACCAATATTGCTCTACCCTCCCATCTACATCACTATATCCTTCAACCACCTAAAAGCCAAACGCGGTCAAGAACTGCTACCTCCCTCTACCAATTTGGTTTCATTTTGGCCATATTTCTTCAATAACACCTCCTTCAGAGAAGTTGTATCCCTTGCAGCAACCTCTATCTCCACTTGGCTAATAAACTCAAATTTATCACTCTCACATCCCTCACCCTAAGACCATCATCCTCTTTTAGTTGACAAACAATATTCCACTCCACCCAATTAGTCTTCCTCCCACCCACCACACCACCCCTAAAGGAACCTCGTTCAATTATAACATATTTTTTTCAAACCTTCAACAACATCTTTAAAAATGAGATAAAAAACAGTATTGAGTTTAACACAGAGTTAAGAAGTGCAATTCTCCCCCCAAGAGTGATGTACATTTTTGCCTCATTTGATGAATGTTTTTTAGTGCAGTGTCTATGTATGTAAATTTGTGTCTCCTTTACCATTTGTTTTCAATTTTAAACTTCAATTGAACGTTTAATGGTGGTGGAATCACTTCACGAGTTCTAATTAATAAATTATGTCAATGTTACGTTGTTTATATTATTATATTTTCTGTTTTTGTTGTTTAAATTTAAGGACGTGGCTAAGTGAAAACAAAGTTAGTTTCACATTTGTTTCTTAGTGAGATGCCTTATGGAATATATATTAAATTGCTCTTTTATTTTATGTCTTGATTTATTGTTGTTATCTTGATTAAAGGATATAGCTAGCAGTCTTGAGCAAGGTCAATCCTAGATTTTTTTTGTTCCCGACAACTAAAGTAATGACACCTATGTCTATATTTTAGAATCATTTCATTTGTGCACCGTGTTAGAGCTTGAACAAAAAACTCGTGATGGCAAAGCGAAGATAAAAAGTTTAAGTTATAAATTTATAGGAGGAAAATAAGGCTAGAGCAGAGATGTTTGCACAACGAGTCATTGTAATGAAAAACATATAAATGCAAAGGAGACAAATAAATTTAAGAAATGTTATAACAAATAACACAAAATAACACCACTAACTATTTTCCTCAAAACTGACCAAGCTTTTGTCCTAATAAAGAATTAATTTAATCTTTTTGTTGATATTGAATGGTTTAAAAGCTAAATAAATCCTTCAAAAAAAACTGAATAAATTAAATTATACTAGGAAATCGGTCAGTGTAATTTCAAAAAAATATTCAATATTGTGATATGATTCTTAACTTACTTGAATCAATTGACGAAAATAAATATTTTAGAAACCTATCAAACCTTATTCGATTTTTTTTTTAAATTAAAGAAACTATAAAATGGTTCTTGTAAGCTTAGCTCGGTTAGTATGGGCATTGCATAATATATGCAAGGTTGGAGTTCACGAACACCACATTTCTTTGAATTTATAATGTGTGAGCTTCAGCCATCAGACTACTCGAAGGAAAAATTATATAAATCCAAATTTAACATGTCATGTATTTTAAATTAATCATTCAAAAAAATGTATTTTAAATTAAAATTTTAATTTTGTGAATCAATTCTCTCTCTTTGTTGTGAATCAGACATGATTTTATATATCATGCATTTCAATCACAAACATCAACATCAACTACTTTCATGAATACAAATATATCTTGCACAAATTACATATTTTTCTCATTATTCATGTATTAAATATCACTATTTGAGTCATGCATGTCATACGAGAACAAATATTATATATATTCGATATACAAAGTGATTGTAAACTCCAACCACTGATATATTTATGTATTACTAGCGTTTAGTTGTCTGTTTTTTTACTACGTAGATGCCTGTGTAAATTATAGGCAATTTTTTTTTTTTTTATAAAATTTTGATATTGATTAAAATTATATGTACGGATGTTTGTTACATGTACGGATGTTTTTTTACTCACTTTGTTCCTTTTTAAATTTCGTTTTAAAACAGTAACATCAAATTAAAGAACTAGATTCTTAGAGCTTTTTTATATACACCTTCATTTTAATATACCAATAAATTCATATTATTGCATAAAAAAATTCTTTCTGATAAGTTTTATGTGTTATTTTTTTCTCACAGCAAACAATTACTATTCACTGTACTAAAATATGCAAAACAAAAAAAATTGCTAATTATTCTCTCCCTTCGACAAATTCATTTTTTTTACACATGCTCTATCTCTCCTATCAAAAAAAATAATGGCTTAAATGCTCAATTGGTCCCTTAACTTGATTTCAAGTATCAGTTTGGTCTCATAAATAATAAAAGGTTTGTTTATGTCCCTTAACTTTATTTAAAATATCGGTTTGGTCCCTTTAGTTAATTTAATTCAAAAAAACGTTAAGTTTAGGCACCAAACTAATACTAATTAAATAATTTAATGGACCAAACTAATACTAACTAAATAAGTTAAGGGATCAAAATTTAACTTTTTTTGAATTAAATTAACAAAACGGACCAAACCGTTACTTTAAAATAATTTAAGGGACCTAAACGAACCTTTTATTACTTATAGAACTAAACCGATACCTGAAATCAAATTATGTGACTAATTGAGCATTTAAGCCAAAAATAACTGTCAATAGTCTAAATATTGCACACATCTTTTTATAACTGTAAAACAAAATAAAACTTATTTCAACTTTGCATTAATCAAAATTTAACTCTATTATTCGGTTAAAAAATGCAACTTTGATCTTTTTTAACCATGTTACTCATTTTATTTATAGAAATTCAACTCTTAATTGAACTATATAATAGGTAACAAATTTTTGTTTAATTTTGCGGATAAAAAAAAAAGAATTTGTTTAAAAAAACTAATTTGAGTTTTCTAAATTGACAACATTAACTAGTGTTATTAAAAAATAACAAGAGTAAATTAAAAAGGGTATAGTTGAAAAATTGTACTATTATACTATCAAACGACAATTAAAAAGGAAGTGCGGGAATAAAAACAAACTATATTTATCTCTATTACCAATAATTGAAACATAATAAAAAATTTATATTCTTTTTCAATAACACCAACAATGTAGCATTTTTAAGAGCAAAATTGTTTAAAGGTATAACTAAAATAACGACAAATCCAACCTAACAAAATCATGTATTTTCTTTATACGTTGCTATATAAGATTTTGATTTCGATTAAAATTATATATATATAAATATTAGTGACTTTTAAAAAGTAAAATTATAAATGTGATATAATGTTTGTTAAAATATATTTCCAGTGATTACTACGAGTTCAAACTCTTGTGACAACTGTATACCAATCTCAGATTATATACCTGTTTATGAGGTTCAGCTTCTGTAACAGTTGTTGGAACAGTTTTAGGGAGAGAATACAAAAAATATCTGGTATGGGTTCAACTCTCGTGACAAGTGTTAGAACACTTTCAACCAACCATAGCCTATCAAAATTCTCGTTTCTCAATTTGTGAATAATATAGTAGTAATTATCTTTCTTAAATTATATTCTTTAATTAATATTTCATTCGTCTCAAAATAACAGTTGTTTTAGGAATTTTATCTGGAGTGGTGATACAACAAAGAGAAAGTTGGTGACAGTGGCTTGGAAAAAAATGTGTAAACCCTACTTAGAAGGTGGTTTAGGTTTGAGATCTATTGTTTCTCTTAATGAAGCTTTCAACTTGAAACTTTGTTGGGACATGATGCAGTCAAATGAAGATTGGGCAATTTTTTTGAAGAGAAGGGCTATTAGAGGAAACAAGGCCATCAACTATCATATTTTCTCATCTATCTGGTCTAGTATCAAAGCAAACTTCACAAAGGTGATTGAAAACTCTTACTGGTTGCTTGGTAATGGCAAAGACATAAATTTTTGGAAGGATTCTTGGTGTGGCAACCCCATTCAAGAGATTCTGCAGCTAACCAACAATGAGATCCAACATTTCCCCGTGTTTGTTAATGAATATATAAACAACTTTCAGTGGAGCATACCTCAAGACGTCATTTCTCAATACCCTGAAATTAGATTGATTGTTATGCAAGTTACTATCCCTTTTGAAGAATCAGAGGACAGATTAGTTTGGAAACATAACCCTAATGGAGTTCTTAGGCTTTGTGACTCGTATGATTTTCTGAAACAACCCTCAGCTACACTTCATTGGGCTAAGAACATCTGGAATAGAGACATACCTCCATCTAAGTCCTTGCTGACTTGGAGAATTATTCATGACAAGATACCTACGGATGAAAAGCTCCAACAAAGAGGTTGCAGCATCCCATCTATGTGCTCTCTTTGCTCCTCTTGTGCAGAATCATCCTTTCACTTATTTTTTGAATGCAGGTTTGCTTTTATGATTTGGTCCTGGTTTGCATCAATTTTGGAGACATCTCTACACTTTCAGTCTATTGAGGATATTTGGACCATTTGCGATAGAGGCTGGTCACCACAGTGTAAGATAATAATTCAGGCATCCATTGTTAATATCTTTAGCGCAATTTGGTATTCCAGAAACCAATGTAGATTTCAAGATGTAAAGCCCAATTGGAAGCTCGCCATCAATAACATCATTTCAGCAGTCAATCTATCAGGTAGCAACACTTCTAAAAGGTCTAATGCATCTGTCAAGGACCTAATCACTTTGAAGAAGTTTGATGTAACACTTCACTCTCCCAAACCTATGAGCATAAAAGAAATTATCTGGTCTCCACCTTACACGGGATGGATCAAATGCAATACGGATGGAGCAGCTACATCAGCCACCTCATCCTGTGGGGGAATCTTCAGGGACAGTAGCGCAGGATTCCTTGCTGGTTTTGCAGAAAATCTTGGTGGGTGCAGCGCCTATCATGCCGAGCTATCAGCCATAATGAGGTCCACTGAGATTGCTTTCCAAAGAAGATGGACAAATCTCTGGATTGAATCGGATTCCTCTTTGGTGGTCATGGCCTTCAAGAATGATTCGATGATTCCTTGCAACATAAGAAATAGGTGGAAAAACTGTATTCAGATGCTTTATCAAATGAATTTTGTTGTTTCTCATATCTACAGGGAAGGCAATAGATGCGCGGATTTGTTAGCCTCCAAAGGTTTAGAGGTTCAAGGTGTAAAGATTTGGTTAGATTTACCGGATTTTCTTAGTCTTTTTGTTATGCATGACAGGCAAGGAATGCCTATTTTTAGGGTTTCAAATGCCTAGGAGGTTTTGGCTCCTGTCCCCCTCCTTTTTCTTGTATTTTCTTCTTTTTCTATTTAAATTTTGAGGTAGTAGCACTTTGCTACTCCTCCTTTTGGTTAAAAAAAAAAAAAAAAAAGTTTAAGGTTTCTGCATTATTTTTAAGAAAACGATTAATTGTGTTGATTTCAATGATAAAATAGCTCCCTCCGGTTCTATTTATAACAAAAAGTTTATTTTTAAAATTTATGAAGTAATTAATGTACTTCGTGTATAATATAGACCAAATACATCATTTATGCCAATGAATCAAAAAAGTCAAATGTTTCTTAGAAATAGAACCGGAGGGAGTATCATTTACTAAAAATCTCTTATTGGTTGTAGTTGGTGGAGTAACTAAGTCGGATGAAATTCAATAAATAAAGTATAATTGTGGAAAAATAATAAATGTTGCATTGGTATTCTAAAGTTACAATTATCTTAAGACATAGAGAGAATACTAAAGAGACAATTATTTTAAGACGGATGAGATAATAATTTCATCACTACAAATTCAATATTTTCACTTTACATTTATGATAATGACAAATTTATCAATACTTGACAAGGGTACTATGTGTTCGATAATAAATTTCTCCCTACACCATCATTAGCTACTACTTACAACAAATAAGATTTTAAATTGAAAACAATTAACAACGATGAAAAATTAACACAAGCACGTTTTAGGCTCAACCTGCAACCTAAAAAACCACACTCAAGCACGACTTACATAAGTTTAAGTTTAGCAGATTGAGTAATACAATCACTTAGAAAATACCTAACAAAAACATGGATATACCACAAATCAAATATATATATTTGAAAACAAAAACATAATTTGTTTTCATTTAAAATAATAATTATCTTATATTTGAACGATACTTGTATTACTTACATTTTCTTGGCATATGCATATAAAATTAGAAAGATCTGCGTTTATCTCAAAACTTTTTCTTTCAATCAAATTTCAACAATTCACCAACTTAACTCTTCGTAAGATAAATTAAATTTTTAGTCTTAAATAAAATTTTCCAGGAAAAGTAGTTTATCAAATGAAAAATGATGCTTGACATGGAAAATAATTTCGCGTGAATCACACGAGGTAGTATGTAGCTTATTTGATTCTATTTTCGAGAGTTCATTTTTAATTCCAACTCAAAAACTCTCTCCTCACCAATTAACAGGACTTGTGATAACCGTTTTTTCTATGACGATGGAGAAAATTCCTTAATCTGTATCACCAAACGTGTTTTGTTTTTTTACTTGAAGTGTCTGTGCTCTTTTTTTAGGAAACAAGTGTTTGTGCACTTGAAAATCCTTAATCCTTGTGACAATGTAGAAATTGTTAGACTTGCATAAAATAATCGAAACACGTTCATTCTCCTCCTATCTTATTCCCCTTTCTTAATTATAAATTCTGTAAAATCAACAAGGATTAAAGACTAATTTGGTTTCAAACTAGAGCAACGCCCATGAGAACTAGAAAAAAGTTTCCCTGTATATTTTCTTTGGAGTCTATCATCAATCTCATTTCAATGATTAGTTAGATTGTCTCGGTTTTACTTAAAATGTTACTGGCTGATAAGGTGTTGGGGTAAAAGAAACTTCATCTTTTGAGAAAACTATTTTAAACGTAACGTTTGGTACTGTGCTCTACGACAATGAAAACACGATGCTGATAGCATAAGGATTAAGGTAGGTGGTTGCACTGCTGCAGTAACTTTACAGCAAGATGGGGTCATGATAGAGACTAAATCTTGATGCATTTGGTCGACGATGTAGCAAAAATGGTGATAGACATTACCATGATAGGTTTGTAAGTCCGCATGTTTCATTCAACATGTAATCACCGGTTCATGCGTATTGTGCGAAAATATATTCGCGTCATATATCACTACTCTTATCAAATAGAAGTAAATCATTATTAAAGTTTTTACTATATTATTGAAGTCTTAAACTTTGAAAATGTGTGTATATTTCAAAGAAATCATGGTAAATATACGAGCGAAGTAGTTAACATGATCAATTTATACTCGATATAGTAATAAGCATATCAAAAGAAGGATATAGCTCTGGTTATTACAAATCTAAAGAGACTTGCAAGCTGTCCGAAGTGACTTGTTCCAAAATATATATTTAAATTATAACATATTGAAATTGTGTAGGGAGACCAAAACATTTTTCACAAAATATTTTACACTAAAGAATAATGATATTTGATCAACTATTCTGGTACAACTTTTAGAAGAACATTGTTGTTCTCTCTTATTATTGGTCAAAACAATTGAGAGAAAAAATAAAAACATAATGTGATTATGAGATAAAAAGTTGTACAAAAATTGTACTAAAATGATTGTACAAATATCATTTCTATACACTAAAACAGAAATAGATATCAAGTTAATTTAAACATCAAGTTGTTGAGGAACAACATATTCCTTCTTGATATTTTTCATAATTTTGTTGGGCTTAATATATCCTTTGGTCCCTTAACTTATTTTAATTTCTCAGTTTGATCCCTTAACTGTTAAACGTTTCAATTTGGTCCTTATATTTGTTTAGGTCATCGATTTGGTCCTATTTTATTAAATTTTAAATCCCTCAAAAAGAAGACCGTTGGATAAAGGAGGTTCATCATATCTAACCTTGTATCACCAACACCTAATATTAACCACATCAAATTTTATTATTAAAATATTTGGAATTTAATTTTTTAAAATTTTCAAAAAATCAAAAAAATATTTATTCTTTTTTACCAACATTTTTTTTTTTAAAATAATTAATTTAGATTCAAAAATAAAAACAAAGGTTAAGATTTTTTTTTCAAAATTTGAAAAATTAGAAGAAAAAAATCAGGAAATATAATTCAGATTTTTTTCGAAATTGAAAAGATTTTAAAAAATTATGGAATTTAATTTTCAAAATACAAAAAAAGAAAAAAATTTAATTTTTTAAAAAAAGGTCATATTTTTTTTCGAAAAAAGTTTTTAAATTTTTTTTCTGCAAAAAATAAAAAAATTGGTAATAAACAAAATTTCCACAATTTTTTTTAAAAAAATCCGTAAAAAAATTTCCTGGATTTTTTTTCAAATTTTTTTATTTTTTTTATTTCTAAATTAATATAAATGAATTTATTTTATTTTTAAATATATTTGGCTTTTTTTTAAAATTTTAATAATAAAATCTGATAGGGTTAATATTAGGTGTTGGGGTTACACAATTATATATTATGGACCTCCTTTATCCAACGGTCTTCTTTTTGAGAGATTTAAAATTAGTAAAATAGGACCAAATCGATGACCAACACAAAGATAAGGACCGGATTGAAATGTTTAATAGTTAAGGGATCAAACTGATAAATTAAAATAAGTTAAGGGACCGGGGATGTATTAAGCCCTAATTTTGTTTGAAGAAAGTTTTTCACAAAGACTATCCAAAGACAATTGTTAATTTTTAGATCTGTAATTTGGTCACTAGTTTTTATAATTTCTACGCAATTGTGACTTGTTTCCAAAAAAAGAGCGCAACGCGCTTACCCATACGTATGCACGGGTATTATTCTATAACATATGATTCATTTATTGTAAATGATTAAGTTGATGATTAACATATGTTTAAAAAAAAGAGCAAATGATTAACGAGGACGGGATGATGCACAAAGCTGTAGCTTACCTCGCTGGGTGTTTGAGTAGGGGTGTTCAAATCCAAATCGATCCAAAATAAAACCGCAAACCGATCCAAAAAAATCGAAAACCGCACAAATCCAAATATTTTTTTATGCGTATGGATGATGTTTTGTAAAAACCGTTAGTATCGGATCGGATTTCGAATCACTTTCTCAAAACCGAACCAAACCGCAAATCTAAATATTAATACTTATTTATTTTTTTATTAGTATTATATATTGTGTTATTATGTTGCAAGTTGATTTTTAATCTTATATATTGTATTAGTTTGAAATATATTATTATTTCTTCATATATTTAAAAAAATAATCGATAATTTTCATACTTTAATTTTATTTTTTAAAATATATTCTGCATCAAATCTATTATTTTACCTTGTTTGTGTAAAATTAATATTAATAAAAAATTATTCCCTTAAAAAAAGTAAATAAAAAAACATATATTTTGCATCTTGGATATCCAAAAACCGATTCAAAATAAACCGCATATATTTGGATCGAATCGGTTCTGATTTTTTTTAAATAGTCGTCCAAACCGAACCGAACCGCATGTAAATTTTATTTTGGATTGGACGACATTTTGCCTCATAACCGATCCAAACCGCACCGCGAACACCCCTATGTTTGAGCTCCGTATTTGTATCAGTTTTTGTTGTGTTTTTTGGTGGCGTTCCGTCACGGTGGCTTCATGTTTATTGCAGTGGCTGTGTGGTTGTGGCCTCTACCTCTCCACGATTAATCCTCCTTCAACATATCTTCATTTGGATCGTTGTCGCAAGGATCGTGGTGGTAGCTCGTGTCGGTGGCCGTGGTTTGCGTCAATGACCGTGTTGCTGTCATTTTTCAGATTCGGTGGTAATTGTATGTATGATTTGGAGGCAGACTCCCTCTGGTGTCTTCCTGTTTTACTTGTTGATGTTATGTTTGTTTGGATTTTGGATCGAGACGATGATGGTGTTAGTAGGTGGCTGGTTTTCGTCGTCGACGAGTTGTTTGTTGTTTGGGGCTACGACAATTTGGTATGTGTTTCCTATGTTTTGGTTTAGCAGAGGTTGGGGGTGGCTGAAAACTCGTTTTGATGTGGTATTGTTTCAAAAATCCGAAAAAGGTGTGATTTCGTTGTGATTCAAAAAACCTGAAAGAGTCTGGTTCTATCAATCCGAAAGAGTCTGGTTACTGATGTATTGGACTCATCCCTCGATCTGAGTTCTTACGTGTTGCATTGTTGGAAATAGCTTTAGGCATGCTGTTGATCAGGGAGATGACACTTGGATTCTGATACCCTGTTGGCGGTCGATCCCTTCGCCATACTTTACACTCTAACTGTTCTATGCAAATGTTCACTCTTCATATTTTTTTGTAATTTGGTTTTGCGCCCGTACGCGGGTTCACTGGGTTGCGCCTATGATTAATGATTTTTTTGTTAGGATAGATTATAGTTAATCTATTGGACTGATTTTTCATGTATTCATTGTTAGATTTTTCATGAAAACAAATTATTTTAAATGAATACACTAGGGGACTTGCTTAATAATACTTCATCTAGAAGTCAATTTTTTTTAGGAACTAAATTAATTCTTCCGATTTTTTCTCCTTTGATTCCCCTTTGCAGGAAAACAACGAAAATTCTAACAAAAAAAAAAAAAAAACAGCGAAAATCAAAAGCGATGAAAATAAAGGAACGTTCCGCGCTCTATTCGTCTTTGTGTATGTTGAAACTAGTAAACGCCAGCACTCGATCAAAACCACACTAAATCAAATCAAATCGAATCAATTTGAATTCAAAAATCCAAAAAATGTTCTTAGGAACTTCATCTCCACGAGCATCACCACGATCCTCATCACAACCACAATCACCATTTTCATCATCATTATCACCACAAGAATCATGGGAATCAATGCTCCCTGGTCCCTCAACTCGCAACAACTTCGGATCCTCAGATCTAAATCCTAACGGCCTTCTTGCATTCCCTTCCGGCAGTTCAATCTCCATCGTCGACACACGTTCAATGCAACTTCTCTCCACGTTCCCTATCCCTCCACCACCGTCCTCCGCCGCACCGTTCGTAACTTCCGTTCGCTGGATCCCTCTTCCTCTCAATCGCCACCTCCTCTCCTCCGAGCCTTCCTCCTCCCACCTCCTCCTCGCCGCCGGTGATCGTCAAGGTCGCATTGCTCTTCTCGATTTTCGTCTCAAATCCGCGATTCTATGGTTTGAAACCGATTCGAAATTAGGGATTCAGGATCTTTGTTGGATTCAAGCGCGGCCTGATTTGCTAATTCTCGCCGCGATTACTGGACCTTCTACGCTTTCTCTGTTTAACGGTTCTACTGGACGGTGTGTTTGGAAATACGATGCTTCGCCGGAGTATTTCTCGTGCATTCGTCGTGATCCGTTTGATTCGCGACGAATTTGTGCGATAGGTCTTAAAGGTTTTCTGTTATCGTTACTTCATGTTGGTGATTCTGAGGAAAGTCTGGTGATTAAGGAGCTTCAGATTCGTACTGATTCGACTGAATTGGCCAAGCTTGAGCGAGATTTTAACGGTGCTGCAGCACCGGCTTCTGCGGCTTTTCCTCTTCATGTAGCTAGGTTTTCATTCTCTCAGCTTTGGAGGAATATTTTGTTTGTTACTTTTCCTAGGGAGCTGGTTGTGTTTGATTTGCAGTATGAGTGTGTGATCTTTGCTTCGTCATTGCCTCGTGGTTGTGGCAAGTTTTTAGATGTGTTGCCTGATCCGAGTAACGAGTGGATCTACTGTGCTCATGTTGATGGCAAGCTCAGCACCTGGAAGAGGAAACCGTAAGTGTTTCTTGTGGTAGAATTTTCTTATATTCGGATGCTTTTTCTATCAATATTACTATATTACTATATATTCAAGTGCACACAAATTGTCAAGTACAGTCTAGTATTGATAGTTTCATACATGACTTGTGATAGAGTAATATAATGATCCTTGAATGATTCGTATAATGCTGGCAGAATCTGTTGATTGTAACTAGAAGCTTTCTATTTATATATTGAGTCTATAAATGCTATTTTTGTTTGTCAAATTTTGGTTATTGCAAGTATTTGTGTGTTTAAGAAACCTGTATGATGATGCTGAAATTTGACGTGAGATTGTCCTTATATGAATTATCTTCCCTTGCTCCCAAGAACTGAATTTTTAAGTGAGGTGGACAAATGATGAATGTTCAGAGGAGGAAATTTTATAGGTGATGGTGGCTTCCTTGATTGTTATAGGGAATTAATGAGAAAAATGATTATCTCTTCCTATTGTTTTTATACTTGTCATTTGCTCTCTATAAATTTTCCAAGGATATTACTCATCGACGCATGCAACTCTAGGCCTGATACAGATCAGCATCATTTGATTGTTTATAACTAACTATGATTTAACCGTGTATTTCCCTTTTCTGAGCTGTTTCAGTGACCACATTGGGTTTGCATTGCTCTGTTTTATATTTTGTTAATTATTTCTAGTTACTAATGTCATCTGACCTTTTAAAGCACTGTTGGGCCATGGGTGTACATAAGTATATGATGCCCAAAATATCTATGCATCCAGTATATGCTACATATATTTCTGGGCTCTCACACTCCTTTCCCTCTCCAGTCTCTTCATTGCCTTAAATCAGAGTATAGCTGATTTACTTGCAAGCGTGTTTCTCTAACTAGAGTTATACTTATCTGTATGTGATCACAGCGGGGAACAAGTACACACTATGTATTCGATGGAGGAGTTAATGCCATCTGTTGGCACCTCTGTCCCTTCTCCTTCGATACTTTCCGTCGTTTTATGCCAATCAGATACCACTCTCCAGAACATTGGCAAGAATTATTCTGATATACCCAGTTCTCCTTACCTTCATGAGGATTTTGACAATCCTTTTGACTTTTGCGACGAGTCCCAGATTATTTCTAAGATACATTTGATCTCCATATCTGATGATGGGAAAATATGGGACTGGCTCTTGACTGCTGAAGGGAATGCAGACACTCAAAAGGATGATAAGAAGTTGGGCTTAGTCAATGATGATTGCACAGTAGCATTAGATGGAGCCAATTCTAACACTATGGTATCTATTGCTGGCGGACGGGAACTAAATGTAGGCAGGCCACAAGAGCATCCCAATGATAATAGAAGCCGCCTACCAAGCCCGACCTTCAACCATGAAGAAATTTCGATGAAGGTAAGTCTGCACTCACAAACTTGCTTTGGTTTATACTCCCACCATTTGGTTCTATGGGACAGTTCAGAAGAAATTATTTAACATTAATTTATTTCTTAATTTGTCTATTATCACCTTAAATAGTGGTTACCTTTTTATTTTTTTGGGGGTGGGGGTGTGGGGGTGTGGGGGTAGGGTGTTTATACCCTTAAGTACAAATTTAATGATTTAAAAAATTGAGCACTTCAATGTTTACCTGCATGTTGCATTATTTCACGCCCTTGCAAGCAAATACACGGTGTGCTATGGTAGAATTTATTTATTTATTCATCATATAAACCAGCGGAAACACAGGCTTTTACGTGCCCGTCTATCTTCTTTTTCTATTATATTTCGTTGTGTGTGTATGCGTATTTATATTATTGTATAATATCTTTACTTGTTTCAGTTTTATAATAATACTTATGTTATCTAAACCTAATTTGAATTTGAAAAATAATTGACTTGTTAAGGTTATGTTTTTCCAGAGTAAATGTCCTAATAAAATTGATATTTAGTTTTGGAGTAGCCTTTAATTATGGCGTAGATTTGAATTGAAAAAGAACTGAGGTGTCAAGGGTAATTTTGTCCAGAAAAGGTCTGACCAAAATTAGTATTAGTAGTTAGTGGTAATTAACTTTGGAGTTCTCTTTATATAATTGGTATAAAAAAATAAATAACATACCATGTAAAATATTATTTTGGAATGTTGTCTGTCATATGACTACACAAGGAGTGTATTTATAATCACAAAGATATAGTATCTCTTAATAGTTAGGGAATATCAATCAAATCCCTAACTATATCCGTTATTAATTGCATCTATTATCTACACAATAAAAAAAAAAGCGTTTTTAACAATATTTGGTATTAACTTTGATTTTATTCACTACTTGTAGTCTGTGAGCTTAGTATGTCAGCAATATTTTATTGCTACTGCTTCATATATTCCACCAATTTTTAAAGGAGGAACAAATAGTTGCAACCAAATATTGAAGTTCCCCATTTCCTATCAAATGTAGTTTAAAAATGTTTCATTTGTCTATTTTAAAAAAATGTAGTTTAAAAATCTTATATTTTCAAGACCAAATTTATGTTTTAATTTTATTTTTAACTTCTTAATTTGTGCAAGGCACAAGTTAGCATGAGCCTTAAAATAAAGCATTTTATAACTCAAATATTCATAGTGCATTATATATATATATGGTATCTGGATGGAATATTTCCTGATCAACCAAAAAATGCACAAGATTAAGTTTTCTTTCCAAGTAGAGGAGAGAGCAAATCCAGGGTGTTAGAATTGAGTAATTATGTAGATATTCCTTATACTGTACAACTTCCTAGATTAATTGTTAATATGCCTAAAACATACAACTTCCTATGTTAGTGCTTATTGATTAAGCATTCAATGTATTTATTGTAAGACTATTATAAATACAAGTTGTGCGATCTGAGTATAGACAGACACAATTTGCAGAAATTCAAACAGGGCAAATCTAGTTTAACGATAAACATAATTGTTGTTGAAAATCTTAAGGCTCATTTTAAGGTTATTTTAAGGTGACTTATATTATGTTACAGTATTTTAGGATACTTCATGGGTTAATCAAGTTTATTCTGCCTATGAAAGATCTTTCTATGTGTAAAAGTTAGTTTATATTTCAGTTATGTATCCCATTCCAATGGGTTCTTTTTTCCTAGATGTAGATAATAGGATCATATATTCTGAACTTGGAGCTAGAGTTATCATTTGACTCATAATTGTTGCGCTTAACTCATAATTTGCTGCGTTGGTTTCAAAATTTTGATGTTTACATCCCTTCCTTTTCCTTCTGATTCAGATTAACTTAGTTGGACAGCTTCAACTTCTCTCTTCAACAGTGACTATGCTGGCAGTACCAACCCCTTCTCTAACTGCTACCCTGGCCCGTTAGTTCATTTTTTAACCAACTTACATATTTGTTCAAATCTAGTACTACACTTTTATAGATTTAAATTGTAATTATGCATACCACTTTATCTGTGTTTATTAATGGGCTAATGTCATTTGAAGGTGGAGGGAATTATCCTGCAGCAGCTGTTCCCCTGGTTGCTTTGGGAACACAGAGTGGAACAATAGAGGTTGTTGATGTTTCTGCCAATGCTGTTACATCAAGTTTATGTGTACATAATGGTATTGTTAGGGGACTAAGATGGCTAGGAAATTCCAGACTGGTTTCATTTTCTTATACTCAGGTATATGATTTGATACTTTTGTTTATGGATTTATATTTTATTTTATTTTCGTAGTCCCCACATAGCCTGTTTCTTTCTGTTGGGCTCATTACTGTATAATTAATGTCATGTATTGCTACTTCATTATATTCCATACTTCTGTAAAGCATTTATGCTTCTCGTTCATCATTATACTTTTTGACTCAGGCCAGTGAAAAATCTGGAGGATATATTAACAAGCTAGTTGTGACCTGCCTTCGAAGTGGCCTTAACAAGATGTTTCGAGTTTTGCAAAAGCCAGAACGTGCTCCAATAAGAGCGTTGAGAACATCTTCATCTGGAAGGTGAATCTCAAAGCTCTATCTATGTTATGATCATTTAATTCATTACTACTTTAGTTCCTGAATTTTCTTTTTGTTCCCCACTTTTCTTTGTTTTCTATACTGATTTGTTGATACAAAGCATAAAAGCCCTGATGAGCATGGCTCAGAAATATAAACAATTTGTACAATCAGAATGAAATTTAGTGGTTCAATGAAAGCTAGAGTGTTTTTATGGGAGTGAACCATACTTAGTTCAAGTATTTGTGTTTTGTATGCTACCTCTGGGATCCTAAAGGATGTAAATATGTCTCTGGGCATTCTGTAGAATTTGGTAATCTGAGGTGCAGATGATGGGTGTTTTGGAACTCAATATCTATCTTTTCTCTTTTTTCAGATCCACCACGTGATTGTTAAGTAATTTTTGTTTTCAAGATTTGCTCTCCTAATGTTCTAAATCTTATTACCAAGGGAAACAAGTTTTATTCTTTTTTGAAGAGGGATTGTTAGAGCTGTTTGCTTTTCTTTCACCCATCTTAACTGATTATTGTGATCACATCATGGTCTTCAGTAGTTCGATATCCCTAATATTTCAGGTATCTTCTAATTTTGTTTCGCGATGCACCTGTGGAAGTTTGGGCAATGACTAAGAATCCTATCATGGTATGCACTTGGGATTCCCAGCCATTTAAGTTCTTCATTTTTAGATCATATTCTGGTATGTAATGTAATGCAATAACTGGCTTAAGTATATATGGTCTTGAGTGCAATCACTTGCGAAAGTTCTGGGTGATACTTTATTGTTGTTGACTCATAATTTTGAAAGCAAAGGACTTTCACGTTCTTTTATATTTGGTTATATCTTGTGCAGTTGTTGAAGTTACAGGGTTTTAATTTAGATAAAGAGGGAAAAGAAAGAAAACTCTGAATTGTGACTTATATTTGATATGATTGGTGAAACAAAAGAATAATCACTAACCTCTATTTATACTATTCTAGAACTAGAACTGACTCCTATCCTACTACCAACCAGGTAGGCAAACGAATCATGATGATAACTAAAAAATATATAAACAAATTGCAAGATCTCTCTAAAATATTCAAAGATAAGAAACCAATCTAAAGATAAAATCTTAAAAATGGACAAGGATGAAAATTGATCTCTAAGATAATGTTGAGATATTAGAAGATATTTTCATTTTTCATATCATTTAACGCTATTCTTAAAAATGGACAAGGATAAATATTGCTCTCTTAAGTCAGCATCGTAGTTTAGTATTTTAACCTCCCTGATAAAAAAATCCATTACTTGGACCCATATCTAGTTTTTCTCTAATGCTTTCTTCTTGATTGCTGGTTGTACTTGGTTCATACAAGCTACTCTCTATTCCTGATTGGTGCTTGAACTTTGCTTTCTTTTTTAATTTTGAAGCCCTTCATTTGATTATGTTTTTAGTTTTTTTGATTAGGAAGGTTGATACTATATGATCTTTTACCTGAATGTTTATAATGCTTGCCATCTCTATGTAGCTTAGATCATTAGCTCTTCCATTTACGGTTTTGGAATGGACTCTTCCAACAGTTCCACGGCCCGCTAAGGAACAAACATCAGGGGCTTCAGATGAGACATCCAAATCACCAAAGACTTCCTCATCAGATTCAAGTAGGTTATCTGTTTTAAGAGCTTAAATATTATCCATATAGTTGCTACTTGCCAGTCTAGAATTATCGGTTCTTTATTATTTTGTTAAGATTAAAAATAAGCTGATTACTAATTTTATACTTTATTAGAAGAGGGTTCAAGTGCAGAGGGATCACAAGATGATACTTCTGAAAGTTTTGCATTTGCTCTGGTGAATGGAGCACTTGGAGTTTTTGAAGTGCATGGTCGGAGAATTCGTGATTTCAGGTGTTAACACTTTTCCATTGAGAAAAAATGTGTATTACTGCAGCGGGGTTGTTTATCATGATATATTGACTCCATATTATTGGCCAGTAAATTTGTTCGATCGTTATTTAATCCTCATCATTGTTGCTTCTATAGTTATAAGGTTTAATCCTATGTTGTTATTATTGGATAGCGGTGCTCCTTGCCGGATCCCAAAATCGTTGTAGCGGTATAGTAGATAGCGGGATAGCCGCCCGTGCAAAGACTTAAAAACAGTATACAAACTAAACCTAAATCTCAATAGGATACATAAATAACCAAAATACACAAAATTAAAGGGCTAATTGTACTTAATAATTATAACTAATTTTGGTCATTTGTCACTAACATTGAAAATAAAAACCCAATATAACTTGACACATATTAGCTTTAGTACTTAAGTAATCAAAATGAAATCCCTTTAAAATCAAGTTCTAAAAGTAATCAAAAGAATGAGACGCCATTTTTTTAATACAACTACTATTCATTTGACATGATTCTTTGTCATTTTCTATGCTTCTTATATAGTCTTGGTAATTCTCCAATAGCCAATCTCAATTACTTGTATTCTGCCGATTATCAAACCAATTGCCAATCTGAGTTTTACATCTTATGTCGTTTGGTCGTGAAAGGGGTTTTGAGTGTTTTTGCCGTGATTTTTTTTTTTTTATTTATTTATTTTATGTTTTTGTATTTTCCAGTACAGAGAAGCATTAGCATTAAACCTCACTATAACAATTATATTATAATCAATCTTAGCCATTAATTGATATTAGAATTAAAGGCCGAGATGTGGAGTAACTTAACAAACTTACTCTTGGAGTCAAAATATCCCTGCTCATTTCCTAGTATACAACTTATTCCTGCAATTCTTCGTTTGTTTTCTTTTATCTGATAAATTTAGCGTTGTCCACAGACCAAAGTGGCCTTCTTCTTCATTTGTATCATCAGACGGATTGATAACTGCAATGGCCTACCGCTTGCCCCATGTGGTATACATTATTAATTTAGAACTGGTTCAATGCCTCAACAATGAACCGAAATTGTTCTAAATTGGATGATGGTTTTGACTAATTAAGTTTTTCAGGTCATGGGAGACAGAATGGGGAACATTAGATGGTGGGACGTGACAACTGGACATTCTTCTTCATTCAACACTCACAGAGAGGGAATTCGTCGAATCAAATTCTCACCTTTTGTACCAGGGGACCATAGCCGGGGGCGTGTTGCTGTTCTGTTCTATGATAATACCTTTTCTGTTTTTGATTTGGTAAGATAGGATTTTACTTTTTCTGGATTATAGGTGCAGTTTGGTTTTTGTTTTATTAATTTATTTTAAATATTTGATTTTCTTTTGATAAGCGTGTTCAGAACTTTGATTGATAAGCGTCTTCAGAACACTATGAAACTGAGTAGTCTTATGCAAGCAACTATTTTTTGTATTATTTGATCATAGTTCTAAACATATTTTTTTTGCAGGACTCGCCTGACCCCTTGGCCAATTCACTTTTGCAACCTCAATTTCCTGGAACCCTTGTGTTGGAACTTGATTGGTTGCCCTTGCGAACTGATAAGAATGATCCACTGGTACTCTGCATTGCTGGAGCAGATGGTAGTTTTCGCCTTGTTGATATTAACGTGTAAGTGCCGCAAGTTACTCTAAGGAGTCAAGGGTGATCAGCTGCTTCCTTCTTTAGTGTTATTATCAAAAAATGATTGGTCTAGATGTTGTTAATGTGGCTTAGAGCCTTAGCCTACGTTGGATGCAGGAAAATGATTTTTTTTTACTCAAACGTGAAAAAGATTTTAGCAATTATGAAAACATTCATCTTGATTTTAAAACGTTCATATAAAAAAAATAGCCTTAGCATAAGTAATGTCATTTCATTCAGTTGTTCCTTAATTTAGATCCTTTCAAGAACAACAACAGCAGCTAAGCCTTTTTCTACTGGGTGGGATCCGATGTCTAGGTTAGGTCTCAAAATATTACCTCTAAATCTCTTAATGGTTTGGCCTAAAGTTTTCTTTGGCCATCCTTTACCTCTAGCTACAGAACTATCTTCCATCCTTTATCAGGGCCTCCGAGGTCTTGTCACTATTTTTTAACTCTTCAATACGATGCACGATTATCTACGACCAACAAAATTTTTGTACTATGCATTTTTTGGTCAAGTAAAGAAACATATTTGTCAAAAAGCATGCTAGTTATCCATACTTTTTTGTTGGCATGGTTTTAACAATTTGAACTGTTAATGGTTATATTCTTGAAGCAATTTGATTTTACACACTTGTCAATAATCCATAAAGATTTTTTTTTGAGCCATCCTCTTTAATGATCGTGAGCTTTTCTGTTAATTTTTTGTTCCTTCGAGTTGCTTTGTTGCGAGAGAATATTCAGCTTGTAACCTGTAAAACAAATCATTTTCTTCCATATTAAAAGTACCTTTCATAGGGATTTGGTCCTATTTTTCCTTTACAGATTCCAACTTCTCCCATTTTCTAAGTTTGTTGAAAGGTACTCAGATGATCGCTTCTCTAGAATATCTGGTTTTGTACCTTAGACAACTTTTAAATTATATTTTTCATCAAGCCATGATTTATTTTTTGAGTGGATGTGGGGTGATCTCTCTTTTACTCACATAATGCTATATGTATTTGATTGGCCATGATTTCTGTTTAGACACCTTTTAGATGAGAAATCTTTGCCGGGTATGATTTTTAGAATTTATTTCCATATTGTTCGTGTAGTAGTTCCCTTCATCATCATACCTCGAACACCATTTATTTTCATCAATACATAGATGGTGGAAACGAGACTTCGGTGGTTTAGGCATGTAGAGCGAAGACCCGTGGGTTTTGTAGGAAGAAGAGTAGATTAGACAGAGGGTAGTCAAATCACTAGAGGCAGAGGTAGACTTAAGAAAACTATAAGAGAAACTACTAAGAAAGATCTAGAGATTAATGAATTGTATAGAAATATGGTATACGATAGGACATTATGGAGTCGTTTGATCCATGCAGCCCATCCCACTTGGTGGGATATAGAACATTATGACGTCGTCTGATCCATGTAGCCGACCCTACTTAGTGGGATAAGGCTTGATTGTTGTATATGTACATGAATATTTTAGAAATACTTCACGCAAATGATTGTTACAGTATACACAATGATTTTGTATGTAATTAAATGTGTAACCATTGAATCAAGAAATTACTCTGAATTAATATATTATTAATTTATCAATTAATTACTACCCTTCTAAATTAATAAAATTTCACAGTCCCAACATTATTAATTTATAGCGTTTTTTTTATTTAAGTGTATCAATAGGATGAAGGGGTGGAGCAAAATTTGACCATCTATGTATGATTAAGATTTTCTCCTCTCACTCAGATAAGAAAGAGCCTCTCCAAGTCTCACTTGTTACATACATAACTTACATACCAAAGAGGAAGGGAGAGGTATGTAGGAAGGATTTTGCATTGGAAATGGACCTGCTTGGAATATAAAAGAAATTAGAAAATTTGAATAATTAATTAATTATACACATTTTTTAAATATTCCTTTTCACATGGAGTTATTTTTCAGCTCAACAAAGTGCAACATCGATTGATATTTAGTTCATCATGTTTAACGTTTTAGAGTTATGAATCTTCTGATAGAGATTCAAGGTGAATCAATCACCAATTCTTGTTATATAGGTGCCACATGGCTAATAAAAGTTGTTCCAATTTAGGGAATTTCTATAATTGACTGACTTTATGAATGGCACATAATTTTCTTTTCATGCAGAAATGACAAACGATCTGGTTCTGCACCCCGGATCAGAAAAACAAAGGAGAGATTCAGAGCAATGCCTATATGTTGTCCCATCCTACTCCCTTCACCACATGCGTTGGTAATATGCCAATATTAAATTTACTGATTTAACTAAACAAGCAAAATATTATATTTTCTCATTGTTTACTACCATCAATGGTGGATGGCAGTTCAAGGTGGACAGCCAAAATCCTACCATTATAATATGGTTGATGGCGTTGCAACCCATGGTGTAAGCGTGGCGGCCATAATAAATAAACACACACACACCAAAAAATCTGTAGAGTATAATTAAAAAAGCAAAAAATCAACAGAAGTGGAGAAACGAAAGGGTAGGAACTAGGAAGTGTGATATACTCAAATCAAAAGTGTACTAGTTGAACAAAAACAGAACCATGAGAACAAAATGAAGATAACAAAATGCTCAAATATAAAGTGGACCGGTGGAGGGGAAAAAACAAAATAACAAACCATAAAAACATATTTAAGATAACAGAAAGAAGAGAAGAGAGTGACAAAGATAAGGAAATAACAGAGAAGTTTTTTTTTTTTTTTTTTAAGATCATGAAGAAAAGGGGAGGTTAGTTTAAAGTAGTTGGAAGATTGAGGCTTAAGGGTTCTGATGGAGAGTGGAGGCTGAAGGCTTTCGTGAGGCTACTGCTGGTTGACAGTGTAAGCACCTTAGGGTTTGTATGGGTCACATTGATTTTTGGATGGCTGTCATGAGATCTAGAAAAAAAATATCGCGTCAAGACTAAAATACCCTTGTGAAAAAGTAAAACATCGCGTTAATTGGACTAGTTGAAAGTAGTAGTTAACTAGTTGTAGAGTAGTCTGGTGGATAGACTATTTAAATAAATGTGGGTATCATTGAAAGAAAAATATTGTCTTGGTGTTTTTTGAAGAAGTATTGTCTTGGTATTTTGAAGTAACATATAATTTGAAACAAGATATTCTTAACAGGACCCTTATAATGAGATGGAGTGAGTAATTACTACTCTTGAATGAATATAAATTATATCAGCTCTTTATTTATTTTCAGTGTTTCATTAAATATCTGCAGGCACTGCAAATGATTTTGCAATTGGGTGTTAAACCGTCTTGGTTTAATACTTGCAGTACAACCATAGGAAAAAGGCCTCACTTAATTCCAGGAGCTCCTTCACCAACAGGAGATCTTCGCACATACATGATCAACATACCACCTCTTGGAGACTCTGTGGTGCCAGAGATGCTTCTAAAAGTATTGGAACCATATCGAAAAGAAGGTTTTTATTTTCTTATGCTTCGATTATGAGAATTCTTCCACTTGAGATTTTATACTTTCAGTGTTAAGAACACTACTAATATTTCCAATTTTAAGGTTGCATGCTTGACGACGAGAGAGCCAAGTTGTATGCCAGTATTGTGGATAAAGGCTGTGCTGCAAGATTTGCTTTTGCAGCCACAGTATTTGGTGAATCCTCAGAAGCTCTGTTTTGGCTACAGCTTCCTCAAGCGCTTAAACATTTGATTAATAAGTCATCAAGAAAGCCACCATCGAAAGGGCCTACAACAGAGTCTGTCTCTGAGGTTGATGAAACATCTTTACTGTCTAGGATATCATCAAAGGGAAAACCAACAGAAGAAATGGTAAGAGATGCATTGAGGTTCTTTCACATGACAGACCTTTTATCGTTACACATTTCAATTGTTGTTTAAAGAATTTCTGTTAATGTTGAGTTTCAAATTCTTAGTGAGTTTTGCTTTTGGATCAACAGAGTCAAGGTCAACAAAGGTTGATGGCTTTTGACCAAGAAGAGTTGTGGAAAAGTGCCAGTGAGCGTATTTCTTGGCATGAAAAATTAGAAGGTGAAGAGGCTATACAGAAACGTGTACATGAGTAAGTAAATCTATCATTTCTTCTATCATTTTATTGATAGTATATGGCTTAGCTTGACTTCTTTAGCACTGAAGATATTCAGCTCAAACTCTTGTGAAATTCAGTGGTTGTAGTACAAATCCATCAATTTTTTAAGTGCTGTACTATTTGAAATTATAACGTGCAAGACATTGTATTAGGTCTCACACTTCTGTGACAGAAACCATTTTGAAGTTTGTTTTCTTTTAATACTTCGGGTGGAATTATTACTTTCCTAGTTATATTCTCATTTTCAGTTCCTTTTGAATTTGGTGCTATCAGACTTGTATCAGTTGGAAATCTAGAAGCTGCAGTTAGTTTATTGCTTTCTACACCTCCGGAGAGTTCTTACTTCTATGTCAACGCGCTTCGTGCAGTAGCTCTCTCTTCTGCTGTTTCAAGATCTCTTCACGAGCTTGCAGTGAAGGTGAGTTTAACTGGGAAATGCATGTGTGTATTTAGGGCTTAGGCATCAAAATACAAATTATGGTTAGTGTTCAAAAAAATATTTCATGTATTAATATGAGATATATTTTATTAGGTTGTTGCAGCCAACATGGTGAGAGCTGACAGGTCACTCTCTGGCACTCATCTTCTATGTGCAGTTGGAAGATATCAAGAAGCATGTTCTCAGGTTAGACTGCATTTACAAACACATCCAACCAAACACAAACGATTTTTAAGTTCCCTTGAATGGTCACACCGTCACAGTATGTTAATCTTATAAAGTTGTAAACAAGAGCCCGGAAGTTTGATGGTCTCTTGATGATTTTGAAGTTCAAATTGTGTCAATGAAATTTTGTTTTCTCCGTTTAGGTGCATATTTACCGAACATTAAAACAGAAGGAAAATGAGTTTTCAATGTTTTGGAAGTGAAATTTATAATTTGTTAAAGCAGTTCCTTTTCTAACTATTGCATCACTCTGAAAAAAGAGTTTTTAAGGATTTTTTTGTTAAATTGTTAATATTTGAACTTAGGGGTCTTGCTTGCACTGTTATCTACTACTTTTACACCGATAGTCGCTTGAGAATCAAGTCCAATAGCAGTGTCTAAAACATCTTCAACTGTGGCATTCCAAAATAAACAACCTTGACAACTGAAATCTGCATATTCCAAGCTTAATTTGATCTTACTGGCAGAAGCTGGTAGGCATTGTTACACACATAATAATAATTAAAAGATGCACTTGGGAGTTTTATTAATATTACATTTCATCAGAAATTTGGCTAGACAGGTGGCAATGCATCTCCTTTAAGTTATTTTTTAGTTTCGCTTTGGTTCCTTAAGTCTGCTTTGTTTCATTTTGGTCCCTTAAATTACAAGTGTTACATAATTTGGTCCCTTATGTATGTTTCGTTTCATTTTGGTCCCTTAAGTTATGAACATTGGACACTTACGCTACAAATATGAAGATATTTTGGTCCCTCATATGAAGGACTAAAGTGTTTAAAGTTTGTAACTTGAAGGATCCAAATATTTAATATTAGTAAGTTACGTGCCGAAAATGAAACAAAAGAAAAATAAGGGACCAAATTGTCTACCGTTTGTAATTTAAGAGACCAAATTGTAACGAAAAAACTTAAGGGACCAAAGTGAAACTTAAAAAAAAATAAATTTATGGACCAAGAATATAATTGAGACAACATTTAACTATTGAAACATCCAATTTAGAGTACCTAGAGCCCAACGATTGAGGTGCTCCAAGGGACAATTAGAGTAAGTCCTTTTGACAAGGTACAAGTGATTCCTTGTACTTCAGATTGATGCATGTCATTGTGCTGGGTGTAAAATGGTCTTCCTTACTACTTTGCTTCAAAATGCTTTTTCTTTTCTTTTCTTTTCTAGGGCATGTTCAATTCAGGCATTTTCTGGAAAATATATTAAAATTGAAAACTTTCTGGATGTTTTCAGAATTTTTTTTTTCCAACACTTCCAAATCTTTTTCAAATTTAAAAAATTGACAAAAATGTCATCAATATGATATGATTGATTTACTTAAGAGAAGCGTATTGTCATACCTACGCAGCTACAAGACGCTGGATGCTGGTCAGATGCTGCAACCTTAGCTGCCACTCACTTAAAGGGATCAGATTATGCAAGGTTTATACTCTTAATAATAGATGTTTTGTCCATATTAACTATAAATTTTTTTAATCTATGCATGGGGGTGAAAGTAACATTTATGTCATAACCCCATCTGCAATTTGAAGAATAACCACCAGTCTCTTGCTGAATGAACAAAAAATAAATTCTTGCTATCATCTATCTGTAACATACTATCCTGTTGTCTTATTTTATGAAGAATCCAAATTTTCCTTTTTGGTTAACGACATAATGCAAGTGGCCAATTTTCTTGAACCATTTTCAATTCTACATAATTATTTTGAAATGACTTTCCAAGATGATTAATATCTGCATTTATATGAATAAAAAGGTTATTTGAATTATACACTACTTGACCAGGAGATCTTCCTACATTTTGTATTTTTGCAGAGTGTTGCAAAGATGGGCTGGATATATCCTGCACAGTGAACATAATATTTGGAGGTACCACTGTTTAAGTTATCCTTTTTTATCTTAACTCTACCACTATTCACTCCATTTTAACTCAAATGACCCATTGCAGGGCTCTGATTTTGTATGTTGCCGCTGGTGCACTGCAAGAAGCATTGGCAGCTCTTCGGGAGGCTCAGCTACCCGATACAGCTGCAATGTTTATCCTTGCATGCCGTGAAATCCATGCAGAGATTGTTTCTGACTTGGGTATCACTGACAATGAATCAAGTTCATCGGTTAATGATAGGATACTAAACTTGCATGCTTTAGATCCTGAGAATGAAGATGTAGTTGCAGTTGATGAATACTTTGGGCAATACCAAAGAAAATTGGTGCATCTATGCATGGATTCACATCCATCCTCTGACTAAGTATAGGGCTTGTGAAATATATTAAATTTTTTCATTTATATTCAGTTAATTGATAACTCTGGCTGACAAGAAAGTTGTAGGTTGATATCTGTTGCAGTACTGCCTGCATTCTTTAGCCTCAAAAGTTCAGATGCTTTCGTTTCTTAAGTTGTTGTCACAAGAGTATAAAGACGAAAGGGCGTAGGGTGACATACAATCTTTTGAGGTAGCAAGATGCCAGAATCTTCTATGAAAACAATCCTCTTTGATTGCAGTGAATACATGAACTTTCTGAAGTTTACATTGCAATCACTTGGGTAGGTGTCCCATTGTAGATCGTATATAAAAATTTGTAGGCAACAAATCAATTAATTTGTATTTATATGCTGTGATAGGACTCCACACTAATTATGGTTGCATCGATCTATGTTTACATGTGTTACATCAGTGTTGGATAAGTTCACTAACTTGTATAGCATAGTTGATTTATCTTGTGAACATAGTAATTTCCATACCTTGGAATATCTGACCAGTTCATTTTAGTCTGGGTTAATTGTCTGTTCTTTTCACGATGAATTGTAAAAAAAAGAAGAGAGGAGTTTGAAGAAAACAAGAGATGAAAGTATAGTTTTAAAAATCAGTCCAACCGTGAACCGGTGGCGTGTTCGGTTCGAGTTGCAGATCCGTCTTGCATTTAAACTGGAGCGAACCACGACAACTTTGGTTTAAACAAGTGATAACCTTGCGAACCAGTGGTTTAGACAATCAGATCGGTTTGAAGCAAGACCATATTTTAATTAAATTATGCGTTAATTGTTTGTTCCTTTCACGATGAATTGTAAGAAAAAGAAAGAGAGGAGTTTGAAGAAAACAAGAGATGAAAGTTTAGTTTTAAAAAACCAATCCGACTGTGAATCGATGGGGTGTCCGGTTCGAGTTGCAGATCCGTCATGCATTTAAACCGGAGCTAACCACAACAACTTTGGTTAAAACCAGTGAAAACCTGGCGAACCAGTGGTTTAGTCAAATAGGATCGGTTTGAAGCCTGAGCATTATGTTGTAAAACATAACAATTGTGGAAGTTGAACCCGTGACCCACCTATTAAAGAAAACACTCTAAACCACTTGAAGTGGCAATTGTTTGTGTTTGATTTTCTTTCAATATGAATATAAAAAGAGCAAAATATTCGTTGATATATCATTCAAAATTTCAAATTTAGGGCAATATAAAGGGCGTAAAGACGGGTACTTGAGTCACCGATTCAATCCGATTTAATCTATACACCGGGTTATTTTATTGAGTCATTCGGTTTGATCTGATTTAGCCATGCAGTTTAACCTCTTTCGGATCGATAATCGAGCCGAGTTTTAAAACTATGGATATGGATGTAAGGGTGATAAAGTCATACGCAAAACTATGACAACTTGATTGTGGTGTTTATCACTGATGCACCAAGATATTGTACAGGAAATGAATTAAGAATTTTGCAAGTGAAGATATTCAATCAACTTGAAAGTGTACTTTGATGAACATTTTTATGGTTTAAAGATGTATGGTTTATGAATTTCTTTATTTTCAGTAAAAAAAAAATTAACAAAATGGTAAAAAAAGTTAAGTTTTAATTAAATTATTATTTCAGCATTTTTTTTAATAAAAAAACTAATAAAAGGATTAACTTGTGCATGTTATGATAAATAAAGGATGGACAAAAAAAATTAATGAACAATGTGTTTACAATTAAATAACATTAATGACCCCTATTATAATTTCGCCAATTTTTTTATTTTTAAATTTGGTACGAATCAGAATCACCATACAATCTTGATTAAAAATTCTTACATTTAAAAAAAAATCATTTATTCTTTTCTTCTTTTGGGTACAAAAAATCATTTATTCTTTAATGGGCTTCCTTACACTTTTAAAATTCAACCCTTAGGTTGGACAATAATTCACCACTTTCAAAGAAAAAAATTAACAACTCTGCGGAAAAAATTCAACCCTTAGCAAAAAAAAAAAAAAAAGTCTTGAATTTAAAAAATAGAAGGATCAAAAGTGTAATTAAATAGATAAAAACACAAATTATAAAACTTCGATAAAATATAAACCGATGTTATTATGCGACTTTTGTACCAAAAATTGGTCTATGCTTAGAAGAAAGTATGAGTGAACTTTAGCAATGCCTACAGGCTACACTCAAATAACGGCAGCAATTGTCTTGTGAAGCCGTAACGTATTATAGCGGGAATGGTTGGCACTTGGCAGTTAACAAGGACAATAGTTCACAAATTTAAACTAGCATGCATTTATGTTTCAGATGCGACAGAAAAGTAATGCATGCAAATATTGAACTAAAGAAAGATTCTCTCCAACAATAGTTATCTTGCGGGAGGGAAACGACTGAGATAGCACATAAGCGTTTTTATGCTAAGAAGATACCCAAACAGCTAGTAAATACCAATGTAATTCACAACAAAAACCCAAGAGAGAAATCTAACATATCACGAGTATCACTAAAATTGCACCAAGGGTGAAACTAGCAGAAATAACTTGACAGGCAAATTAGTAAATTATGTTCTGAGTACTACTAACTGGCCTGGGTAGCTCTACTTGTTTCCACGAGTTAATACTACGAAAGAAAGGCCACGGTCTGCACGCCCAAAAGCCTAAGACATACTCATACCAGAAAATAAAGAATAAACAGGTCACGCCGCCACAAAGCATTTTCAACTGGCTTCCTCGTCAACGCCCTTATCGTCATCCTCGTCTTTTTCCTGCCAAAAAGAAATATTCTGAGTCTATCATTTCAAATGTTGTAGCATCATTAATTTAATATGCAAATTATGCACCTTCATTTCGTTTAAGAATGCCTTTCTTAGTACAAATACCAATCAGTCGGATTACTTGCCCAAGTTTTTTTTATTTGTTATCAAACATCTTAACATTTGTTCACTTTATTTATTATTTTTGTATCATGAACATGATTCCAATCTATAGCTACATGTTGTGTCTTCACCGAAATGGAATTCACATCACATTTGTGATTGACAGTGACAGTGTACACCCAAATGTTCCATATTTTTTATAATAACATTTCCACTATGTACTAGATTGGGATTGAAAATAAAAAATGCTCAGTTCAGTCTCTTCAGTTCACAATTTGCTGCGAGAAGCATGTGCAAGTGCTGAAAAATTATAAATTCAGCAAGGATCCATGGATAACATCACTGCACCAAACTCCTTTTAACTAAAAATTATTAATTCAGCATGGATCAAGTGGTTATCAGATCCCATACAATTATTAAAAGCAGTAATCCAAGAACGTTTGTCAATCACCTCTATTTTTTCCAAGAAAAATGGAACTTCAATTACCTCATCATCAGCATCTTTTACATCAGGTTCCTCCTGTCCATTAAAGTTAGCTACAGTTAGAAACACAATGGAAGAGAAAAAAATGACAGTAAAATGACAAATGATGTGAAATTTGAAAATGTATTTGGTATTCATCAAAACGAAGATATGAAAACTAAAAAGTGACTTACATTTTTTAAATAAGCGAGTGGATTTGCAAATATGTCTGCAACCTGCATATTAGAGTGAATATCTATACTAGGACTAATGTAGAATAAAAAAGTACAAAATAAAGAAACTCAAATTATTCAAGAAGAGACAGGAGGAAAACTATGACAGGGATGCACATATCTAGAAACAACTTGAGCAGACCAGGAAAAAAATTATACCGCGCAATCAATGTAAGCCATATCATCTTTCTGCTCATAGTCACAAAACCAACTAAGGAACCTGCATTCATTAGAACAAGCAATTGAAGATTTTAACCATTTGTTCCATGAAGTGTTTTCAAAAGGACTGAACTGAGCTTTTTTTATTTTCAATCCCAATCTAGTACATAGTGGAAATGTTATTATAAAAAATATGGAACATTTGGGTGTGTCAATCACAAATGTGATGTAATTTGGGGAGGACAGCAAACAATCTTCTTCGCTAAATATTTTTTTTTGTTTCCAGTAATCACTTGTCAGAATTTTAAATTATTTGATGTTTAGAACAATGATCTTTTGAGTTAATATTACGTCACTCTTTAAATTTATGTTCAGCCAGCTTTTTCCATTTTGATAGAAGCTTTTATATTCTTAATGCAACGTGCTTTTTTTAAACATGAAATTTTGATAGAACAATTGACTTATGTTCAACCACTATCCGATTTCAGCAATTTTTCCCACAATGTTATCCGTTATTTATCATAGACATAGAAGAGTTTCTGCAATTCGCTATTTTCTGTGGACCCGCTATTGATAACACTAATTACTGAAAACAGGGTGATTACTCTAGAGAAGTGAATTCATTGGAGCTTGCTTAGGGAGAGATAATACAGTGGAAAGTGGTGATAATAGCACTCTTCCAACACATAACTGACAATTATTCAAAGTCCTGGGTAACCAGAGTAGGAAACTAAGAAGTTGACCTGCTTAGTGGAAGACATTTCACATGGAGCAAATTTTAGATTCCATAAGTCATCATGCTTAAAAATATAAAGGTCAGCCAAGTACAAGTGACCTCATTAGAAACTAATATGCATCATGAACGTCGCTTTTGTTGTTGATAGTATTTCTGTACGAAAAGAAGAAGAAAAATGGAAGACACAAACCTGACATCAACAAGAGCCCGTTTGTTCCCTTTCTCCTCATGATCAATGCCATCAGGTATTCTCTACACGTGTTAAGGATTATGGTTAGTAAATTACAACAACAGGGTCTTTTCACACGAGGTTGGGTCCACTATATGGATCAATCACCATAATAAAATCTTGTCATTGTAAGGTGTAAATATAAACAATTTATCCATAAATCTCAATAATTCGGCCAACAGTGTACCTTAAAGGTTAAACTATCGTATCTGGTCGGACCAACCATCCCCATTTGCTCTTCTACAGGTTTTTTCACAAATGCCTAATGATTGTATTTCTAATCATATATTTCATACAACATTACAGGTCTTGTAATTGTGGGGTAACTTTTCCTATAAGCTTGAGTGATACTATACTATTGTGGATCACACCAAAACATATTTCATCTACCCTGCTTGGAACTTATGATCTATATCTTATTTTATGACCAATATTTTCCCTCCTCGTCTTTAATGCATCTCGTCTGGTTTGAGTTTGTTGTTCTCTTCCTCTACTTTTAGCAAGTTTAAGGTAATCCATGTCATGTAGATTCAACAAAGTTTAACATTGGCTGTCAAATAACTAGAAATGTAGATTTGACAAAATTTTACATTGGCCGTAAAACTTATAAATGCTGATAGGGGGAGAAAAGTTAAATTCATTCCCTTACCTTGACCTCTTTCCATCTTATGGGGTAATCCTTTGTTGTTCCTTCTGGAAGGTAGGTAAAAATCTTTGAAAGTTTTGAATCCTCAAAATAGGGATTGGGATTGAAACTCTGAACGAGAAATGATTAGTGTTTAATTTTTGTCAGTAGAAAATCAACATTTGGTTATTCTTCACAACATGAAATTTTCAATGAATGAGAAGTTTACAACTAAACAAAAACATCTACAAAGAGGGGTTTTGGGAAGAGGCAACTTACAAGAGTGAATGTTGTGCATGCAGATTTGAATTGATATCCTTATAAGCTCTAATATCAAGAGAACTCAAATACTTGAATATCTATCAAATAAAGGGTCGGAAATCAATTAAAGTTTCCCAACAGGACCAGCAATCAAAGGAATGATAAGGAATTTGTTCAGAAGGCAAATTAAAACAACAAAGAACAGAATAACTGGGTTTTGTTATATGTTTAGTGAATATATTAAAAGTAAAGCAGAAAAGGATAAAAGTGATACTATTTTGATTCCATATAAAAGGGTGGAACCAAAACCATTTTGTTTTTGTCCACACATATTACTATATTAGACCCTGAGTAGTAACAGCAGGGAAAACTTAACATAAATACGAAATTTTAGTGGGTGCGTGCGAGAAAAGAAGCCAAACCTTTTGATCTTCCTCATTCATAACTTTCCTGAGGGTAGGATGACACAAAAACTGCACAACAATAACAAAGATGGAATAAAGAAAACAGTTTTAACTATCATACTAGCAAAATTCACAAGATAAATTCAATGTGAAGAGCAAAGGGAAAACATGTAGATAGAAAATACTCACAGCATTGAACCAGAAGTCAGGAATAGATTTGATCATCTCATCCCGCTTAATGTAAACGGGATCTATAATCTCGTTGAACTTCAGCTCAATTTCACATAGCTGATCATATTTTTTGTCATTGAGCTACACAACAGTACAACTCACAAATTCATAATCAAAACAACAATCAAATAGCAAATCCTCAGGTTAAAGTAATTTGGGGATCAAAACATTGTGTAAGTTAAAAGCTTGAGTTGAATGAATAAATGATACTTAAGAAGTCAGGGTTCAACTTCTTATGAGCAGAATAAACTTGACTTCCAAATGGAAACCATTCAATCCACCGGTGGTTGTTCCATCGTTTTGCTTAAGAAAAAACAAATATCAATTATTAAAATTAAACACATTACTGAAACCCTATCTATCAAGAAACATAACCCAATTTTGTAAGAATTACCCAAATGATAAAAAATCTGAAATCCAATATACCTAAATAATTACCTTAGAGGTTGTTACAAGAGATGTGTTAGTGGACGGAGAGGGAGAAACGCGCTGCTGGTAGTGGAAGTTTTTTGAAAATGGGCTTTGTGCAGTTTCTTTCCTTCTAATATTTATTTCATCTTTTTCTCTTTGCTTCTTTTTTAGATAAATAAAAATAATGTTTAATCTTTTTGTTATAAACTATTTTTTACTGCAAGCAAAACCTCTTCATATGGTTGATAACTTGCTCTTCAAGGTACCCACTGTGAAAGGGATTGACCCATTTTGCTAAATCACTCTATCTAGGGAAAGGAAAGGTCATGGGATGATGGTGTGAGACATGATTAATGAAGAAGAAGGTGTGGCGGTGTGCCCAGTTTTTTCAGTTCTCTCTTAACGTTTTTTCTTGCCTCGTTTTTCATTAACAATTAAATCAAATTCTTGTTGTAAAATATCCAAGTAGTCAAATAAAACTTTATATCAGAGTTTTTATGATTACCATCATTTTACCTCCAAAAAAATATTTTTTTCCTTCTTTTATCTTTAAAAACATGTATATGGTGACTGTTTTATTTTATGTCATTTTTAAAATATAAAGTTGTTTCCAAAAAAAATAAAAATATAACGTTTAGCTTTTAAATATTTAATTAAGGTAGAATCATAACATGCGTTGCAGCGGTTTGCTACAGCCACCGTTTTAGGTCATGTGTGTTCCTTATGTTTGTCTCTATTATTCAAATAAATGTATGACCGTTAACTTTAACTTCAAATATTTAGGTGAGAAGATGTTCTAAGTTTCTTCACAATGAAAGAAGTTCTCCCTATCTATTAACATTTTTTTCTTGTCTCGTTTTTTCATAAAAAAAAATGAAATGAATTTTTTTGAGAACACTTCTTTAATGTAAGTGCTACTTTATTCATACAGATCAATCCTTGGTTTTTTAAAATGGCCGTCTTGCGAATAGACGGTGAGACTAGACTCAAAATATTCGTCAATTATTGTGTCGGGTCCTAAACTCATGTATTTTAAGCTTATTTTCTTTATATATACTATATTAGTGTATTTATCCAACGTTGTTCGAATTAGACATATAATTAAGGATGACCAAAATTTTGTATGGATGGTACCCGCAAATAAAATTTACCATGGTTTGATACATGACAAATATCTTAAGGTACACACAAACAAAATAAAATAGACTATATTTAAGTTCCTGTAAATTATTATATGCACAAGCAGATGAAATTATCTGGATTTAGTAAAATTATTAACACATAAAGAATAAAATAAACATTTTTTAAACATCTGAACTCGCAAAAAATAAAGAATAATGAGATGAAAAAATAACATAAACAAGAGAAAAATTATACTGAGAGGGAAGTGGTGAAATATAAATATTACAAAGTAAGAGAAAACTCTAATAAATAATAAAATGGTTGAAGAGTGTTGTCGAAAAAGAAGTCAAGATAGAATACTAATAAATGTTTTATGGAATAAATAATAAAATATAGGGGAAAATATAATACCACGTGAATAAAACACGTTAAAAAGTGTGAAATAATAATATAAGTGTTTTTTTCCTTTCCGAAAGAGTATAATAATATAAGTGTTAGTTTCCAGGTAAAAAATAAGTTATAAGTAGTTATATATATATAGTAAGTTGTTCCATGAAATTATAAAAATTTAACGAAATAAATTATGTTAAAATAAAATTAAAAAGTTAAAAAATAAAGAAATAAAATATTTGGACGATAAAATCAAAGTAGATATGACTTATTTGTTGAGATGTTTTTTTTAGGGGTAAACATAAACGTTAGTATCAGAGTGAATCGTGTGCATAAACAATTGTCATTTTTTCATTTGATTACCTAAAAAGAAAAAAGACATTTTCTAATTACACCTTGTATATTCCTGGTTACATCTCAAAAATATAAAATTATCCTTTTATAAAATTTGATTTTCAAAAAGCCTTATTTCTTGGTTACACCCCAAAACCCCTATTTCTTAAACTCAGTTTAAGTAGGTCATGTAAATTTAGTTTGAGTAGGTCATGTAAACTGAGTTTAAATGTACACACTTAAACTCAGTTTAAGTAGGTCATGTAAACTTAGTTTAAGTAGGTAATGTAAATTGAGTTTAAGTGTACATATCAACCTTGTTCAATGATTCTACGTAACCTTATTTTAAGTATGTACTTGTAAACTCAGTTTAAGTAGGTCGTGTAAATTCAATTTAAGTAGGTTCGTGTAAACTGAGTTTAATTAGGTCATGTTAACTCGGTTTAAGTAGTCATCTAAACTCAGTTTAAGTAGGTTCATGTAAAATTAATTTACATGAACCTACTTAAACTGAATTTAAGTTAACCTCAACAATGTAAATTGAAACCGTCGTTCAGTGCAGTTGAACAAGAAGAAAAAATTGAAACTAGCATTATTGAAAAACAAGAAGAAAAAATTGAAACTAGCATTATTGAAAAACAAGAAGAAATTCACTTACTTATATGCAATCGTGTATGGGTGAAAGATGTTTTGTTTCACTCTTTAATCTTCCATAAAAATTGATTAAACGTCAAATTGTTTGATCGTTTGTGGGTAAAAGAGGGTGGAACTCAGTGACAATGAATAAAATCAAGGTTATAAGAAAATTTATATAAAAGGACAATTTGGATATTATTAAAAACTTTTTTAAAAAATTTAGATGTAACCAGAAATATATGGGGTGTGGATAGAAAAAGTCAAGAAAAAACTCATAGGAATATAGTTCTATTGCATCAAATAGATTCGGTGTGAGATAAAAGTATGAGCATCATAATTTATTTTTTTAGCAAATGTAAATTAAATATATGACTCGTCTTTTATAGATTAAAAAAATGTTTTGACACTCAATAATTTAGAGACTAAATTTTAAAGACTATATGAAAAAATATAATCAATTTTATGTTTATTTATCGTAATAATAATTACTGTTTTGAAAAAACAATTTAATTTGTTTAGATACTATATAAAATGGATTTTTTTTTTACAAAATTACGTTCATCTTTTGAAATTTATTTTCTCCCGTCTCTAAAGAAATATATTTTTTAAAAAGTTACTCTTAATATCTTTTGCTTTGAAGATATTTTTGTAGATCATGGTTTTTTTAAAAATACTGTAACAAACATATATAATTCTCTTTAACATGATTTTTTTTTAAGTTATAACAAACGGTCCCATAGAACTTGTTTGTTACGGATTAAAATAAATAATTTTGATATTCAATAATTTGGAGATTTATTTTTATATTTTATAAAATAAAAAAATCAGAATCTATTTTGTGTTTATTTATTGTAGTAAAATAATTTTCAGGAAAAAAAATCTGTTTGTTTAATACAATTATATAAAAGAAATATTTATTGGTAATTTTTATTAGATCACAATTGAAACCTCATTTCTTGTGATATTATTTTACTTCGTTATTGTGTTCTCTCATTGTTCCAACGGGCGGCGTCCTCCTCCACCCCGTTTCCTTTTAGTTTATGCTCTAATTCTCTCTGTTGTTCTCTGACCGACCAGATTTGGTGACATGCACGAACCCACGGATCTACAACTACCCATGGTGA
The DNA here is from genome assembly GCA_946800305.1 of Medicago arabica. Classification (NCBI taxonomy): domain Eukaryota; kingdom Viridiplantae; phylum Streptophyta; class Magnoliopsida; order Fabales; family Fabaceae; genus Medicago; species Medicago arabica. Next base: position 53,141,565 of record OX326968.1, read on the forward strand.
TGATCGACCAGATTTGGTGACATGCACGAACCCGCGGACATGCTTTAATCCTCTTTATTTTCTATTTTCTGTTTAGGATTAAGTTTTTTTTTTTGTTGAACCATCAAATATATACTTGATAATCTTGATGTATCATGAACTTCAAATGAATGAAAAATATTCTGGTTCAAAAAAATATTATCTTGTGTTGTGTTAAGTTATTTCATTATTAAAATCCTAAAATTGAGGGGAGCTCTTAACATAAAATTATCTACTCAAAACAACTTTCGATAATCAATGATAAAATTAAGAGGGAGTTTTTGATAAAATTACATTAAGTTATTGATGATAGAGCATCATATGATATTTTGGATATGTTTTTATTACTTTTCCTTTGCAATTGAGTTAGAGGAGTTGTTACTGATTTTAGGAACATATTGTATTGTTTTCACTCTAGTCGTTGTAATTTAGTTTTATCCTAGATCACACAACTCCATAGGTATTTTGAGTGTTTTGTAGTGAGGAATCATGTAAATTATCAAATCAAGACATCATGTGAAGGATCAACGATGAATAATTAAAGATCAAGGGTTCTTAGAAGGTTGTTGAAGACAATACACATTGAAGAAAATTCACTTCAAGTTCCAAGGAGCTTTCAGATGAAAGAACGATAAAAAACGGGAAGAAAACGCAAGAAACCGCACCGAGGGGCTGCCTCAGGTGCCCTGCGCCTTGGAAAGGCTTGGGGAAGTATTTGGCTACTACCCCAGGCGCACTCGTCTGTATCTGTGCGCCTTGCGCCTGGTACTGGATCAAAAGTCACTTTTTGCTTGTTTTCCAAGCTGGATCAGTGGAAATGCCCAATTTTCTCGACTTATACCCTAAGCAACCTTATGTTATAAATAGAGACCCTTGCACACTATTTTATTCATTTAGAAACATTGACGGTTCAGAGCAAGGGTCAAGCATCAAATATTCAAGACAGAATTCTTCTCCTTTTATTCTTGCTAGGGTGTGTTTTTCTTTTGTTTTGTTTTGATGTATGTTGCCACGAGTAACTAAACCTCTTGATTAGGGTTCCATGATGAACCCCTTCTTATTTGTTGGAGTTTATTAATAAAGTTTTTATTCAGTTCATTTCTTTTATTATGTTGAGATTTAAATTAAATCGCTTCATGTTATTAATGTTTTTTTGCAATTGGTTAACTACGAGAGTAACTTTGTAAATCGACCCGTAGGGTAAAAGTAGGCACTGACAACCCAAAATCTCCAAGTTCATTGGCCTTTTTAATGACTTAATACTTTTTTAGGGGCTTAATATGTCATTTGGTCCTCTAATTAATTTCCAGTTTTCATTTTGGTCTCATAATTAATAAAAATCGTGTTTTGGTCCCTTAATTTTCCCTGTGCCTGTCAAAAAAATCCCACTGTTAAGTGTAACCCCAAATTTTTATGGTGAACCAACCTTAAGAGTGGTCCACCGTAGATCCTATTAATTATTTTAATATAAACCGTTTGATCTTTTTTTATTAAAAGAGGACCGTTGGATCATGCATGTTTACTATATCTTATAGTGAACCAACAACATTTAACTTGTACAGTAGAATTTTGAGAACATTCTCTTAAACTTCAGAACATTCTACCAGCACTTCTACGCAAGGGTACTTCACTTGTATGATTTGGCAAACTTTCTTCTTCCAAATTTTCTCCCAAAAGCGTGTGTTTTTTTAAGTAGTAGGGGACACCTTCCATCTATAGATACAAGGACCTGCAAAGAAAAATGACATTGAGCATAAATTATCTTGCTTAATTTTAACACATCAAAAACACTTCAAAGACTCTTTCATCTTGCGCACAACATTCAATATTTCAGTTGCATCTATCTTGTTTGAGTTCCTTACAAAAGCGAAAAATAAATTCAAAGTAACAATAACACTCTTCAAGAATTCACTAAGTGTGTTAGTGATAATAAATTGTAAAAATTAGTTAGTTAAATTAGTGTGAAGCCTAGAGAGGTGAAAAGAAAGAAATTGTATAGATCTAAGAAATGACCTAAGAAAATACATAGTTGTGATATAGTTAATACTCAACTACATATTAGAAAACTCGCAATATTATGGGGACTAGAGTAGCTCACATTGGATGATCATGTATAACTCTTTGTGTGTGAATTCTCACTCTTTATCTCTCTTTACTTTCAATATAACACACTCCACAATTATTATTGTTTATTTACTAACCAACTAATCTAATCCAAGTATTCACTTGAGAAATTTTTATTTGAAATTTTTATTAAATCACAAATCAAACGCTCCTTTCTTGTGATTTTATTTTACTTCATTATTGTGTTCTCTCACTGTTCCGGCAGACAACGTCCTCCTCCATCCTGATTCCTTTTAGTTTATGCTTTGATCGTCTTTGTCACCGAGCAGATTTGGTGACATGCACGAACCCACATATCTGCAACGACGATGGTGATGATCGACAACAATTGCTTTGCAGTCATGACCGATGAGAGAGAGAGAGAGAGAGAGAGAGAGAGAGATGCTGGATTTGTACATGTTTTGACAAAACTGCCTTCATTTGAAGATAAAAATATCGAAACTACCCCTCCCTACATAATTTTCTCGTCAAAGTTGTCAAGAAACTAATGTTCAAATACCATTTATGTTATAAAAAATGTATAAATGAAAGAAATATAATTTTTGTCTTACTAAAGCACACTTGTCAAAAATTGGTGTATTCACCATTAGTATAAATACAAAGTTGAAGATATTGAATTGAAAATTATGCAAGTAGTATTAAATTATTAATTAGAGGGTAGCATTAAAAAAAATATCACTCAAAAATTGAGAAAAATTAATATTTCATTCAAAATTGTGAGACAGGAGAGGTACATGGAAAGAATACAACCACAATCAATTGTGTAACATAATAAATAAATGATACATCTCTTTTATTTATACCTTTTTTAGAAGAAATAAATGATATGATTATTCGGTAACTAAAGGGCTGAATGCATAAATGAGGCTAATTTTATAAAATAGATATTACTTTGAAACACACCAATTAGAATCATGACAACACGAGTGAAAAAAGGGCATGTACCTTTTTTTGATAAAAACACCGTGTAAAATGATAAAGATAAATAGAACTCCTAAAAAAAAAAATTACAATTATATTTACTAGCAAAAAGACGAGTACTCACGTGTCCGTCTTTCCGCTCTATTTATTGCGCTAATATTTGGAAATTATTAACGGTGTTTTGTTTATGAAATTTTGATTTTGATTAAAACTAAAAATTTAAATGTTTGTTGCCTTCAAGTTATAACAAATCAAACTAATCATAGTATCAGTGAGCTTAACTCAGTTGGTAAGAACAATGCATAATGTATGCAAGGTCCGGAGTTCAAACTCCGGCCACCACAAAAATAAAATCAAACTAATCATAATTATTTATTTCAATAACAGCAACAATATAACAAAAAATATATAATCTAATTTTTTTTTAATAAAAAAAATTATTATATAAAAAGTTGTTTAAGAGTATAATTTGGATAATGAAAAAGTAAGTATAAATATATTCATCAAGTTTGTTGCACTTTTTAAATGATAAAGGAAAAAAAAAACACACACACATCGTGTTTGTTACATTTTTTTAATATTTAAATTTATTCTTATCTATTTTTTACATGTGTTATTCGTAAAGAGAAAAGATATCCCAAAAGATTATTTTCTTTATATATTAAATATAGTATAGATATATTTTTGTTATTTTAAAATTATTCAATGATAATAACTAATCTTCATAAAGAAAGAAAAAGTTGAATAACTATCTCTACTCCAGTCCACTAAACGTGTGTTGTGTAAAAAGAATGAAAAATCTTTGACTCCGTCGTCGTCGCAGCTCCACTCCCTCCACCTCCGACCGCCGCAGTTGAACTTGGTTCTCGTTAGTACGCCTCCGACTTTTGGGAGAATATCTTTGACTTTGAGCCCCTTCTGCCGCTGCAGCCCCGAGTTCTTCAATTCGTTCCACGAGCACGAGAAAGAAGAAGATCACCATCTCCACCACCCGCAAGATTACCATCACCAACACCCATTGATTATGACGATAGGTTTGGAAGCGAAGATTAATTACACCTATGATGATGATGATTATGATTACGATGAATATAATGTCTCTGATGATTGCTATGGAAGTGAAGATTACCTATATGATGATGATGATGGTTGATTGGAATTATCCCTTCGGCTCATTCTCCCATGTTACTCATTCTGATTTTGATATTGATTTAACGTAGAAAGAACATTATCCACAAGAAACTCATTATTACCATAGTTTAAAAGTTGTTTCCACTTTTATTTGTACGTTCAACATGAATGAATGAGAATTAGTTGTTATAAATCCATTTTCGTCAGTTGTTAAGGAATTGAAATGATTGTGATTTGGAATGAATATGGAAATTTATTAACTATTAAGTAAGAAAAGTGGAAATGGATTTTCATGAGTTCAAAACTAGAATGAATGTATTAACTATTAAACAATAGTAATAGTGAAGTGAATCAAATGTGATACCGAAAACAGTGACGTTTTTGGTATTAACTATTAAATGAGAATTTATTAACAATATTATGATGATGCATATTATAATGATGATTGATTGGAATTATCCCTCCAACTCTTCGGCTCATTCCACTACACTCATATCATGTGACCTATTTTGATGCATATTTTGTAGATCAAAAAGTGAATTTTAATTGATTTAACAAAATGATTTTTTCGTTGTTTTACTTTTGATTCTAATAGCCTTACTAATCTTTGCTTAATAAAAAGCTCGATGGACTGCCATTCAACGCTAGTTTTAAAAGCATCTTTTATGAAGCAATTTACAATTTAATAAATAAATTATTTTTATATAATGATGTAAAGTTAGTGGAACTTATTTAAGCATTTTTAATTAGAATCCCTATTAGTGTATTGTTATTAATGTCATTGAATTTTTAATAAAAACTTTTATTAAAAAAATATAAATAAACAAGATGTATATATGATGTCCATTAAAGTAGTCTCTATGAGTGGATTATTATACTCTACTCAACGAGACATTCTTGCATAGACACAAACATAAATGCATAGTGTTTAGTCACACACATAAAAATCTTTTTTCTTAAAATACTAAATTATTTTATTAACAATTTTATTTTTTTTATTAAAAAAATATTTTAACGTGGATGTATCTAAATACTATTCATTTATATTTGTGACCATAATAGACTTTCTCCTACTCAATTTGGTGCTTCGTGGCCCCTAATATCCGTACTGTCGTAAAAGTACAGCAATGAAGCATAGTCATTGGTCAAGCTAACGCAAATGTTGACTTCCAAAACTCATAGTCACATAGCAATCAAATTAGTGAAAAACTATTTGCAAACTCTTACAAGCTTCAATGGAGAATGGATAATATATAAACTTGTGTTTTACCTTATAAAAACAAAAAAAAATTGTGGTGAATTCAATTGTGTTTGAATAACAACAGAAAAATACTCCAGTTTTTTTTCTTCTTCTTCCAAGGACTAAAAGCCTCCAGGTTTCTGGATAATGCTACTTGAGTAAGAAAAATTAACTACCATTCAAACTTTCGGTAACTATAAGCAATTAACATAATTATGATATTATACCCCTAAAAACACAATTATCAATTATGATATGATACGTATGTTCCGTAAAATTGACATAAACAAGAGTTCAAATCTCAGAGGCATTGGATAGAAGGCTACTAACTTACACTCATTCCAAAATATTTGTGTGCGTTTGGTTTGCAAAACAGTAAGTATTAGACAGAACAGTACAAGATAGAACAACACAACACAAGACAAATTTTTATATAATTGATTTTTTTTTGTTTTATACGATTTTTGGGAGACAAAGTGCTATTTTGGTATTTTAGACAACTTGTATGTGGGACAAAAAGTTGTGTTGTGGTTTAGTGAGGGAAAAAAATATCAGTTTTTGTCCTCTCCCCTGCCTTCAGTTTGTCCTGTACTTGAAACAGTTTTACAAATCAAACTCTGAACAACTTGAGTTGTTCTGTCATGTGCTTCATTTTTTAGCAAATCAAACACACGCTTAGATGCAAGTTAGCTAGCTACACTCACCTTTGTTAAGATGCAAATTAGCAACATGCACCTACTTAATTATTCCCACTCATTTTTATAACTTTTGACAAATAATTTGCACCTATCTCACTAATTTACACCAATTTTTATCATTCCATTATCGCTTCATTAAAAGTTTGTGTCACCTTCCTATATTAGTCCCCGTTTAATCCTTTTTAATTAAGCGGACATCTTTTTTTTTTAGTCCATATAAGCTACTGTAATTAAAAGAACTCATAACAACCAGTTTTTTTATTAATATTTTTTAGCACGTTAATTTTTGTTTTGTTGGTGAAAGCACCTTAACTTCTTTTACTAACATGTATATTTCAAAAGAAAATTTATCAAGCAACAACTCAATTGAAAACTGAAACTAAGCTCAAATGAAATTAGTACAGCAAAAAGAACAAGGAAGCATGTTTACGTGATACGTGACGTTGAAATAAATTTAGGAAGGAACATCCGAAGCTTCCTACGTTAACGTGGAACGAAACATTGAAAAAAAAAAAAACGAAGTGAGGTTAACATGAAAAATAACAAGTAACTTACGAAATTACCCTTCTATTTATAATTGGTTTGAATAATGGCAAATGAGGTTTTTGGTATGAGGTTTTTGGTAAATAGCTTGCTAACTTGCACCTTAGTATTTTGGGTGGGTGTAAGTTAGCAATATTTTTTATTTTTTTTAATGGAGAAAGTAACTAAATCTTTACTACATATAAAAGTAAATACATGATTTTGCGATGACATTTTTCACTTTTTATCATAACTTTAAACGAAATTTCTTTATAAAAATGTTATATTGTTAGTGTCATTCAAATATATAAGAATTTATACTATATTTACCTTATTATTGGTGTCATAAAGAAAAAGTATGCTTCGTTATAATGCGAAAACGGAAATTTTTATACCTATAATTTTAACCAAAATAAAAATTTCATAAAAACTATTATTCGTAATTTATACGTATTAGAAAATAAAAAGTAAAGATGCTAGTACACTGTACAAAAATTATTTTAAAATATCCTAACATAAAAGGTTAAATACTCAATGATGTCTTGGCATAATGGAGTGAAAATTACATGAAAGTGTGTGGCAACGCAAATAAAAGACCTATAGTGTGGACTGTTTCTTGGAACTTCTTCTAGCTATGAATTCCTGCATTTCCTTGAATTGCTCCTTCGTCATTCCTGGAGATGGTATGGGTACCTACTGAGTAGGGTATTACGGTGTCTGTTCCTATATCCGCATTTGTAAAAAATACTCGTACCCATGCTCGTACCTTCGTGGGCAACAACCTTAGTGTCCTTCTCCATACCTTATGGGTACCTAAGCATCCATATCTGCACTTTAACTATGAAAAGACAATAAAAACATCACAATTGAAATAAAACTATGGTCCAATTTTTTTAAAGTTAACTTATAAAATAGTCTGAATCATAGTATTTAGTTAAATAAAAAACATTTAAAATATCCCTAAAAACTGTACACCGACAAGATGGAGTTGTTATTGTATTAAGTAGATTTTTTATTTAGGTTTAGGTTTAGGCTTAAATAGCTAAATTAATTAATTAATTATACACCAAAAATAAATAATTATTTATAAATATTATATAAATATGTATATACGGGGTTGCGGGGCTAGGTAGTATAGTACCCTTACCCGTGCCCATACTCATTAAAATTTGTGGGCATTACCCGGACCCGTGTTCATACCCATGAAAGCGGGGTTTTACCCTACCCATTGTAGATATTTTTTGCGGGTATCTATTGGGTCTGGGTCCAATTGTCATCCCTAGTCATTCCATTACAATAGGCATGGTCCCTCTCCTAAATTTCGTATGCAATAAAAATTACATAGAAATAGTTTTAACTTTGAACTGCGCAGCTCAAAGCTTAAGATGCAAATATAAGGATGAAGATATATGCAAAGGATTACCGACACAGAACAAAAATGTAACTGATAATGAGTAGATGAGTGCGAAATGTGTTTAAGGGCAAGTTGATAAACATAATTTTTCATAGATGTATAGGGCATATGAACCAAAAAAGTGGCGATAGATATACCAACAAAAGCTAGAATTGACTCTGGAATTCATGGAACTTTAAGAAATTTGTACAATCACTTATCCGCCACACCACATGTTAAGTTGTCATTTGTATCTCCATTTATGCCATGAATGTATGAAGCCATAAATAGCGGTTTATTGTAGAAGTATGTCTGAGACCAATCTCCAGCAACCATTATATGAATTGAACGAAAAAGATAACGACATCATATTCATGTTATATTGTATAGATAATTTGTGGCGTATGAAACTCTCAAAACTTTTGTTTTGTTTTTTATTTTGGCCTGACTCTTGATATGCAGAAGTTACATTAAAAGAGGCAAAGCTCAACTCAGTATCTGTTTTTTCGAATTCACGGTATATGAACCAAGGCTTATTTAAGAGGAGCCAAATTTCTTGAACCAAACTCCTCCTAGCTTGGACAGTCGTTTGTCTCAACATATCATTCACTGTGTATATATCCCATCTGCAAAGACAAAAAAAAAAAAAAAAAAAAAGACTTCTATATTCCAAACAGTTTCAAATTTTGACACAAAACAAGTTCCACACTTCAAAAAGATGCATTGTAATAGCCTCCAGGTTGTCCAATCCCACCAGATTGTGGCATTCCATAACTCATCATAGGTTGTGATCCAGCTCCAACCCTTGTTAAACCCACTTGACCTTGCATCCCATCTCTCCCATATTGCTGCCATAATTGTTGTTCCTGAACAAGCAAATGCTGCTTCCTCTCCATTTCTGCTATTTGCACATATGAAGGCGGCGGCACAGACAGTGATGCTGCAAATGGATCTTGTGTTCCTACAGCTTGCATTGTTCCATCTGGAGCTGGCAAAGCAAGAATTGGTGTAGCACTCTTACCAACTCCAGGTAATGCCACACTACTAGCACTCCCACCACTCACCTCAGTTGTACTCACATGTTGTCTCACAGCACCTTGATCATACATTCCATTCAGTACAAGTGAATCAAAGCCACCTCCCAAATCAGCCTTCTGTTTTGACAAATTACTACTAGTTTCCACCAATGCCAATTCCCAATCAGCTTTTCCTATTTCAGCCGCCGGTGTCTGCCACGCTGAAGTCACTTCGGATGAACCAAATTCTTCCCACAAACCTTCTGTCTTGATGGTCGAAGCTCCAGAAAACAATGCCAATGCAAATTTATTGCCCTGTTCATCAGCTGAAACCCCATCATCTCTAAGGTTCACTAATTCACCTGTCTCTTGTTGAACACGAGGAGTTTCTTTAGGCTGCGGAGCCACAGGAGGTTGTTGCGGTCGAGGTGTTAAATTCTTCACCTCAGGCACTGGAAGAGCCTTCACCTCATGGATATCTGCCTCTGGCTCTTGTTCTTTCAAAGTTATTACCTTAAACTCCAACTTCTTCTCAGGACTCTTTGTCCTATCACTCATTTCCTTCAAGAAACCCTCAAGTGTCCCTAAAAGACTGTCAGTGATTTTCTGCACTTCAGGGTACTCAGAGGACCTAGCAATTCCCATATCCTTACACCAACCATAGAAACCTGCCAATTCATCCATCATTTTGGAAGCACTAACATAAAACTCAAAGGCTTGTACACAATGTGCATACTCCATTTCCATAAACCTATCCATCAACACCCCCAACACATCACAAATTTCTACATAGAGCTTAAAACTATCCCTCACAATCTGGTAAATTGCAACCAACACTAACCTATTATTCTTAGCAGCACCATGTGGTTTACAACCTAATACACGGTCGAGAATTTGAATCAAATGCTTCAACCTATCCAAAACCCTCTCAGCTTTCATTTCCCTCACAGGGGTAACCTCACTCTTCTCCTCATTCCTCTTCGCAGACCCAAATTCAGCATCCCCAGATTCAACAACACCTTTCAATTTCTTCTTATAAACCAAAAATTCAACCTTTTGATCAAGATACATTGCATAAACTCTAACAAAACCAGCATGATCCCAAGAACTAGAATGAGCCTCATCTCTAAAATCACTCATATTAAAAACCCTCATTCCACTACGAGTGGCATGAACAATTTCATCCTCAAATGAAGGGTGGCCATCAACCAAAAGTCTATGAACAAGCATAAGAGATTTAACAGCAACAATCCAATCACGAGTTTTTGTTAATCTCTTAGAAATTGAGATTAAACAAGCATTGACATAGCCTTTAGAATAAGATGTAAGATTAAGAATTTCTCTTACGTATTTGTCATCAGCAGGAACTTCTTCATGGCTTGTTGCTTTGACAACCAAAACTTCAAGGTCAGGTGCTAGATTTCCAGCAACTTTTGCTATGCTGATGCTTGTTTGATCCTTCATTGCTCCAATTGCTTTGCGGATTGTTGATGAGGCCATTTTGGAAGAGAAATGATCAAATCAAAGAAAGTGTTGCTGCTGATGAAAGTGTTACAAAAGGTGTAATAATAAAAGTGAGAAGGAAAGAGACTAAGAAAAAACGCGTAATGAACGGAAAATGCAATTAAGAATGAAAGATTTTTTGTACAGTGAAAAGAAAAAGAAGGAACAATGCTTGCACTTGTACACATCATCATGGGACGCGGTCCTATTCTGCTTAACATCACATGTTGAGTTGCTGACGTTGTTTTCCACATGTGCTAGTGTTTTTTTTATCAAGGGACTCCTACGGTACACTTACAAATTTTAATGTATTGATGCTCTTATTTCACAAAATTTATAAAGTATCGATCATTTTTATGAAATAAAAAGCTATTTGTCAATATTTATATTTTAGAATACATCATTTCATTGTTTATAAGGGTCATATTTAAAAATTCACATTTTGTCATAAAAAATATTCATTGTTACGAATAATAAAAATTCGTAAAAATTAAAATTTATTTCGTCGAAGCTCTTGGTAAATAAAATTTAATTACTATAGTTGTCAATGATAGAAAATAAATATTTTTCTTCAAAAAAAAACAACTCATTTATTATTAATTTAACGACTTAATGTACCGATACACTCATATTCATTGGATGTATCATAGAAATTGTCTTTTTATTACGGTCCACATGGGCTATTTTGTAAAATAAATAATGATGAAATTATTCAAAAAAATGAAGAAATTTTCAAAATAATTAATATTATACCGTAATGAATAAATTTGAATACATTTTCCCCCAAAATAATCATGAATGCTTTTTGAATACTAAAAAAATATTGATGCTTAAATTAAAAATTAATTGATATTTTACTTTAACGAATAGTCAACAATTTTTTTTATGGACAAAAGGCACAGTTAAAAGTTTTTCATTTGAAAGAAATCCTAGTTGTTTTGTTTTTTTTACAAAAAAAAAAAAAAGAATCATAGTTTTTTTCTAAATTGTTTAGTGTATAGTATTTATATTTCATTCTTTACTCTAAAACATCTGGATTCATGTAATAAAAAAAGTGACATTGATAAATATTTTGATATAGAGTAGTGATATATTAAAATACGTTGAACTTGAGTTTGATCTTTGATAGAAGTGTATCGAAAAATACATTGAAATATAATCTTTTAAATGGGTTTCATTTATTACGAAGATATTAGTCAAGATATTAGTCTTTACATTTGGATGAGGATACCTTATGTTTAACAAAAGGAATTGATTGCATTTAACTATTTAACTTTTTTTATAGGCCGATGAAAATTAATTTTAAATGGTATTTTTTAATAAAAATAAACAATATTTATTTATTCAAATTGATAGAATATATTTATAAAATATAAATTTATTACAAACAAAAATGTTAGATATGTGAACAAACTCAAACATCCATATTAATAATATAAAAATATAAAGTACATAAATTTACAAATATGATTATATCCAAGTGTCTGAAATACATCTGTCTCTTAGTTTTTTAAGTCAACGACGCCAGAGAGATGTGTGGTATTCTTATAAATAATGTTACAAAATGACGTTTTTAATTTTAAAATAATATCAAAGTGATGCTTTTTAATTTAAAAGCATTAAAATGATATGCTATTGTATTATTTGTTTGTAATAAAATATTTTAAGGTACGAAATTTATTTTTATGATGCTAATCTTTTGAACAATTGCAATAATCATGCATACACTTTATTTATTTTTGAGAGGACGCATACACTTTATTTCATCACCTATCTTAGTGTATAAGAAACAAAAACAATGTGGAGAATAATTCAGCAAAAAAGGAAAAGAAATGTGGACAATCATCAATAGTTGTTCTCTTTCCAATTAAGGGACAGACCCAGTCAGATACTATCATACTAATACTCATTTTTTGCTCTAAAGGTGATTTACCAATTTTTATTTGATAAAAAATGATTTGTCAGCATTAAGCACTCATTTTTTAGTCTCCTAACACCCCATTGCACAATGTCTTTTTAACGTTTTGAATGGTTTTTCACTCTGTCTACACTTGGCTAAATGTTTCGTTTAAAACATTAAAAAAGAATAGTAAATAAGTAACTTAAACATTGGCGCTACTGTTGCCTCGCTATTTTTTTCTTTACAAGTTGTCGATAATGTGATGGGTAAACTTAGATTTGCATTGAAAAAATATTATGAGTTCAACTCTTCCTACTAATAAAAAGTAAAAAATAACAGTTATTTGAACCTGCTCAAGGTTTAGTCTCTTCGGTCTCGCGATCTACTTTCAAAACACACTCAAATCAAGAAATGATTCATCTAACATGAGATTATCAGAATTTGTAATGCATTGGTAGACTTAATGTCCTCCAATGACTATTGAATCTGACCATTAGAAGACATCGTCCGCAATAATTCATATTTTACTCTCCAACGACTTTTTATGGAGGAGGTATAAACAATCTCTATACTATAAAATTTCTTATTTTTCGCTCTCATACTAACTTGAGCGTTAGAATGCTCTTAGGTACCACCCCCACTTCAACATCAATCTAGCCAGATTAATTATTCTTAAAGATTATTTAAATTAATTAAACTTAATTAGAATTCTTAATAAATGATATATTTGTGTTTGTAAGTTGAAGATGGTGAGAACTTCCTTCCTTGTGTAGGGGTTAGTTAGAACTTAAAAAGAAACCCAAGAAACCCGCCAAACCCAAACGGACTCTATATTATAAAGATTTAGATTTTTACACATCTGACCCTTCCATTTTCCACATTCACATTTCAGACCCAAAGAAAGCGAGTCACCACCATGTTCTTCCTCCGAGTCCACTCAGTCGACGCTGAGAATCCACTCGATCCCGAACTCATCTTCTCCGCTCCAACTCAATCTCAAACAAACCCTAAATTCACAGAACGCAGAGGCGCTCTTCATCTCTTCCGTAGCGCTTCATACTCCTCTCTCCCTAATTCCAATTCTCTCTCATCTCTTCTCTTCATCCTCGCTGTTCCCAATTATTTCTCCTTCGATGATTTCATTCGTTTTTGTGGTCCCCACTATCTTGATCGACTTCATCATCTTCTCTTCATCAGGTAGATACTGTTTCAATTCCATTTTGAAAAAGTTGTATAATAATATTGTGCTGCAAGAAAACCCTAATTGTTGATTTTTTGATTTGGTAGGAACGATGGGATGGAAGATAGGTATAGTGTGTTGATTAGGTTTGATGATCAGCTTGCTGCTGATGCCTTTCATAAATATTTCAATGGCAAGAAGTTTTCTCCTGCTGAGGTAAATGGCATAATGGGTTGCCATAAAATTATACCTGCCATTTACATATACTATGGCCCTGTTTGGATAAACAACTTAGTTTGCAGCTTATAGGATAAGCGTTCATCCAATATAAGCTATTTCCCTAAAAAAAATAAAAAATAAAGTCAAACTGTTTTTTTGTATAAGCTATAAGCCGTTTTTATAAGTTATCTTGGACATCTTATGGATATATCATGAGTTGTTTTCACAAGTTCTCTCAAGTGTTTCTCTCAGTAGATAAGTTCAAATAAGTTAATTCAAACAGGCTTTAAGTAGAAATAGATAGTGTTGTCTAATGTGTTATTTTGTGTATGTTTCTAAAATAACCTTTTGCATATAAATGTGTGCAATTATGACTTCTTGTCTTTCAAGGAAATAGTATTAATTAGGGTATATTTGGAGAAAAAAAATATAAAGATTTGAAATGAAGCTTATGTTTAGGGGCAAATTTTTTTCAAAAAAAGACTTATATTTAGGACTAATGTTTATGTGCATTCCTCAATAATCAATTAATACCTTTGTCATTTTTCAAATTTATTGGTCTTCCTTATTACTTATATCTCTCTTTCACATTTCAAATGATGATCAAAATGTAGGCAGAGATATGCCATATTTTATTTTTGCTTTCCGTGGAATACTCGGAATGTGAAGAAGTTGCTGGGACTCCTCCAGCTGGTTGTACAGAAATACCAACTTGTCCAGTTTGCTTGGGTGAGTTGAGTTCCATTTTTCGCTGTCTTCAATTTCTCTGAGGTGATTATGATTGTGTGATTTGATGTTTATGGTGATATTTTCTTCTATTTTTATGTTTGAATGCCAGAGAGATTAGACCCTGATACAAGTGGAATACGCACAACACTCTGTGACCATTCATTTCAATGCCCTTGCGTCTCAAAGTGGACATATTTGTCTTGCCAGGTATGTAGCTTCCCCATTCCATGAAAACCTGTTTTGACATTTTATTACACTTTAATCTTTGGTTGGTATAGGCAATTCTACTGTCCTAACATGTTAGTTTGACCTTAATACTTAGACTCTTAGATCATCATGGGTATTACGTGGGTGATGATGATTCTTCATGAGAAGCTTGGTCACTCAACTTGCACAAACTGTTTAAGAGTTATATTGCCTAACTAGGATATTATTGTGTTGTGAGGTTAATTTGCATTGAACATATATTGATTGATTCAAATGAGTTTGAAAGTTTCTCAGGTTGTCACAAGCTCTTCATTAACCAAAGTTTAAGAATATATTTGGATTGCATTCTTTAACTTCATAATTATGAAATATTATCTTGGGAAATTGAGAGAATATCGTAATTTTGTTTGGACATATTATTATCATGTTAATGTACTTTTTAAGTCCCAAAGTGAATGGTGTAAAGGCATCTGAAGTTCTTTTATAAAAATAATTTGATCTTGCATAAGCTCACTCTTGTATAAAGATAAAAGGCGCAACATGGGCGATGAGAAAAAATGGATCCTATCAATTTTTTCCAACCTAGGATATTAAGCTCATGAGCTTAGTCTTACTTCATTGTCGAGAAACGAAAGAAGAATATCTTCTCCAAAATTTATTTAGACATAGTTCACTTATTGTTCGAATAGAAGTATTGTTAAAACCAAGCGAGTCAGATTGCATTGAATTTCTGGGAAGGTGTTCCAATTGCCCGTTCCAATTCGAATACCTTTTCATGACTTCACTTGAAACACTAACCTTGCCTTTTGCACCCCCCCTCCGCATGGTCAAGGTAACAACTTCAACACATGGCCAACTTATCATTGCACATTCCAGTTACTAAAATCCATTTAGTGCATTTTCTCCCTAATTATTAATTTTAAGTTGGGATGCAAATGCAAGCATTCATTGATCATTTTTATTTTCTAAAAAACAAGGAAGGACGGAAATTAAGGTGTCGTCTCTGCAGTATGATTACATAGAGTGATTTTGTTTGAATTGTAGTGCGAACATTTTTTCAGTATTTAGTAGTTATATTTTGTAATGTTGCATTGACTAAAATTTCATGTGCTTAGCTAACAAAAGCACTGGTTTTATTGGTAATGCACGTGGAAATATTTATTGTATTGATGGAGAATTCTATTGAAAAGAACTTATGATGTTTATATTGCAGGTCTGCCGACTATGTCAACAACAGGATGAGAAGCCAACCTGTTTTATTTGTGGAACATTAGATGATGTCTGGGTTTGTATGATTTGTGGATTTGTCGGATGTGGAAGGTAATATATTAGTATCAGTTCTTTAATTTTCGTTGGTAATAACTTGTGTACAAAAGTCCCTACTTAATATGTTAAACAAAACAAACACATTTTATTGTCATTTATATAGGTTATTTGCTTTTGTTTTGTCAGGGAAGACTTTAATACTATGGTTCTTTTTTAATCTAGATATAAAGAAGGACATGCTATTCGGCATTGGAAAGATACTCAGCATTGCTATTCTCTTGATTTTAGAACACAACAAATTTGGGATTATGTGGGTGACAATTACGTCCATCGACTGAATCAGGATCAATCTAGAATTGATGGCAAGTCGGAGGAGATGCATGTTCACTGTATGTCTCTAGAAGGGGATTGTGACACATGTGAATGTAGTGAAGATTTAGAAGTTAATGGGGCCTTCTTTAACAGCAAAGTTGAAGCGGTATGTTTCTCGTGGAAAAAGCTTCTCTAAAATGAGCTTCTCTGAAATCGTGGAGTTAGGGTGTAGCTAACCTTAACAAGTTTTTTTTTTTAACAAGGCTAACCTTAACAAGTTAACATTATAATGCACTTTAAATTTATATCAACCCTAGATACATATTTACTTGCTCATTTTAGTGACAAGCTCACTTAAGTGGAGCTTATCTGTTTCGCATGTATTGATCTCTTAATTTTATTTTACGCTGATACTAATTTGGGCAGATTGGTCTGAAACAAAAGCTTGTTTAATACCTGTACTGTCATGTAGACATAGAGACAAGCCCATATAGTTATTCTATAAATGGGATGCGAAATGTCAAATAAGCCTTCACATGTGATTTTCAACATTGTTTCATGCCCTAATGTCACACATTTGGTTGTTTATTGTATGATGATACTCAATGTATCTTGTGCTCCAATGATTTTTGTTTCCCATGCTCTGTCACTGATTAATATGGACATGAACAGATTGTGGATGAATACAACCGTCTTCTTACATCTCAATTGGAGACTCAAAGACAAGTGAGTTAACTCCACCATCCTTGAAACTTTTTCACTATGGGGTTAAAATAATTATGTAAACATTAAACTCTATTCAGGTTATAGAACTATAGATTGTTCATGTCATCAACTCTTCTGTAATATACCAGTTTCTTAAATGTCAACTGGTAGTGATGTTATTCTAGTGTGGTTGTCAGTATAAAGTTTCTTTCACTTGTGATGAAAGGCTTTGGGACAATTGCTACGAAGCTCGCAATGGGTTGATCTTTTGATGCAGTAATATGATGGCGTGTTTGTGAAATCTGATTATCTTCATACCATTTTTGTTTTAGTATTATGAATCCTTACTAATAGAGGCAAGAAGTAAAGAAGAAAGCTCCATATCTGAAGCAGTGGAGAAAGCTGCAACTTCTGGAATGCTTGATATCCAAAATGAACTAGAAAAGTGTACTGAAGAAAGAAATGTCGTTGCTGAGGTAACTTTTCTCCTATACTTCCTTATTGCTTGCTTTAACTCTGCTATTTAAACACTTCATTCTGCCCTTAGGTTAATCGGAAGCTCATTAAAAATTCAGAAATGTGGCGAAAGAAGATTAAAGAAGCAGAAGAGAGGTAATGGTATTACCACTTAAGCTGCCAATTTGTTTGGAATGAATTTATGTGTACATTGCATGATTAAATATGTGATCATTTAGGGAAGCTACATCATTGAAGTCGATGAATGAGAGGGTACTTGATTTGGAGGAACAGGTATGACAATTTCCTTCATTAATTCTTTGTATAGAAGCTTTCCAATTTTATTGTTCTCTGATGGGTTAAGTGACTATACAAACAGATAAGAGATATCACGATTTTTCTACAAGCACAAAAAACAATTGATAAGATGTCAGACTCAGATGGAATAAAGGAGGGAACAGTCTTACCAGTGGCTCATGAGCAATCTTCTCCTGGAAACAGCAAGAAAAACAGAAAGTCTGGTCGAAAGCGGCGTTAGTTCTAACATCGACTAGAACACGAATTCGAATCTATGGACTATCTAAATTTTTGGAGGGAAAACACTGATAAACTTTGCCAAGAGTTCTAATGCATATCTGAAATTTTGATGGTAATCCCCTGATTTGCAACTTGTTTACTTTGTGTGGGGCTGTAATCCCCTGATAGGGCTTACTCATTGATACTGCTGCTTGAAGTAATGAGAAAACGCTTTGTAAAATTGAGAATGATATTGGAAAGAAAAGTAAATGAACCTTTGCTGTGAATTTTACTTCTGAAGTATTCAGTTAAAGGTCTATTTGTTGTGTGTATATTTTTTAACGTTGTTTGCTTACAGTTAAAATAAAATCATTAACGGTTAGTTTTTCGTGGAAAGAAATGTGTTTTTTAATACTTTCCGATGTTTGGCAACACCTTTTTAATTACTTTGAGTTTGGTTTGGTTGACAGTATTTGCTAAATGAGATTATTTTATTACTTTCTCCTTTTTTTGCCACCTTTCCCAAAAAACTATTTGAAAGTCATTTTTAAAGTTTAATGCAATATTATCCGTAACTAAAAGGATCTCAGATTTTTATTTGATGTTTTATGGTTGATGTAATAAAATATAGGGTAAATACCTCTTTTCGTCCCTGTAATATTAGCAAATTTCGATTTTGGTCTTTGTAAAAAAAAAGATTTAGATTATGTCCTTGTAATTTCAGATTCTTCAACTTTTGGTCCCTCCTTTCATCACGTCAGCATAATCTGCATACATGGCACGTAAAATGAGGGACCAAAAGTGGGAGGAATCTGAAATTACAGGGACGTAATTTATGCAGATTCTGTTGACGTGATGAAATGAGGGACCAAAAGTGGAAGAACCTGAAATTATAGGGACAAAATCTAAATCTTATTTTTTACATGGACTAAAACCGAAATTCGTTAATATTACAGGGACGAAAAGAGGTATTTACCCTAAAATATAATTAAAGGTTCTCAATTATTTTTTTAAGGTTTAAATATGTGATTAGTCCCTGCACTTTCACCTAATTTTGGCATCGGTCCCTGCATTGATCCCTATGTTAATTTTCTGTTAAAAAAAATAACGGAGTGCCACGTGGTCCAATCATTTTACGACACCTGGCACACTAAAAAACAAAAATTCAGAATTAAAATAAATTAAATTAAATAATTGATTTTTTGTTTTAGCAAAATAAAATGATTGATTGTCAACTAGTATTATCATTATTTCATTAGAAATAGACATTGAAAAATTAAAAAGACAATATCTGAGCCAACGACCTTTGAGAAAGGGGAAGAAATGAATTTCTTATTCAACTTGATCTAACATTGCGATTCAAGTTTCGTTCTTGTTTCTGTTTTCGTTACTGTCTGTGATTTTGATCTTAGCCGTGATACCGCCTTTGTTCTTTGTTTTGATCTGCCATTCCATCACTAATTTGTTGTTTAATGGTTCAATTTCTATTTTTTATGTAACTTTTTTGTTTATGCTATTTCAACTTTTGTTTGTTTTTATTCTGTTAAATTGTTTAATTTCTGTTTTGTTTCAATTTATGATGAATTTTCGTGCTAACTATATGTTGGATCTGATGAAATTGGAGTTGGTGTTGATGGATTATGAATTAAAAGAGAAGAAGGTGAAATTAGAGTTGAGTGTTGATGGAGATGGGTGAAGAAGAACAAACATGATGTTAACCATTAATGGTAGTGGTGATGTCTTGTTAATACCTCTTTGTAGAGGATTTTGTTTTTTTAATTAATTCTGAATAAGGAGAATGCTAATTATAAATCAATTATTTTATTTAATTTATTTTAATTCTGAATTTTTGTTTTTTAGTGTGCCACGTGTCGTAAATTGATTGGACCACGTGGCATTCTGTTAGTTTTTTTTAACAGAAAGTTAATGGAGGGACCAATGCCAATTTTTTTATAAAGTGCAAGGACTAAAGCCAAACAAAAAAAAATGTAGGGACCAGTGCCAAAATTGGGTGAAAGCGCAGAGACTGATTACACATTTAAGCCTTTTTTTAACTATTTTTTTCTTCTTAGAAGTTTTTTACTCCCATGTTTGAGTTTTTTATAGGGAGCGTATCCAATGAGAACCAATATCTATTGTAAAAAACGAGAACTATTAATTACAACCATTAGATATATTAAAAGGTGTTGAGATTAAAAAATTTCAATAAAACATCGCGTGGGTTATGGGCACTCTATCACCCACATCCATCTCGTTAATTTCATGGATGTGATGCTATGTTTTCCATCTTGCAATGGGTTGATTTTACTCCAATATCAACATAAATATTTTAGCACTGTCGTGTAAGGATTCTAATAAACCCCTGTTT
This sequence comes from Medicago arabica, assembly GCA_946800305.1. Classification (NCBI taxonomy): domain Eukaryota; kingdom Viridiplantae; phylum Streptophyta; class Magnoliopsida; order Fabales; family Fabaceae; genus Medicago; species Medicago arabica. The sequence goes on from OX326968.1 coordinate 53,161,989, forward strand.
TCAACTAAAAACTAATAAAACCCCATACATTTAGTCTTTAAATTATCACTCCATTTTAATTTCTAAAATATATTTTGTTGAGAGGAGTTTCTAAATATAAAAAATATAATAAATAGTGTTTAACAATATAAAATCCATCAATTTAGTCTAAAATATATGAAAATATGTCCATTTAATCTCAAACAACTTAATGGCATAGACTAAATTGATAGATATTATATATTTTAAGAATTGTTTATTACATTTGTATAATTTAATGACTAAATGGAAGAGATTGTGAGTATAGTACAGTTTTGAGTTGGTGGGAGAGAGAATGGATGGGAGGAGATTAGCCAAATTTAGCTCTCCTCCATGGCGGTGGGGGAGGTAGTTGCTGGTTTGCTCTCGGACCCCAATCTTTTTGGTATTAGGAGTTAATTCTGATTATTATTTCATTTAGCGAAATCAAAATAAACTAAAAAACAGATCTAACAAATTTATCAATTGAAGCCTCGGTTCCTCAAAATCATTTAAACCAACTTGTAAAGATAAAGATATCTAAAAGATTCCTTGCATCGAATGTAGAAGTAATAAAACAAATAAATATCTGAGTAACACTGGTAAAAAAGAAAACTATAACGACTAGTTCACTATATTTTTTAAAATCTACACAAACAAAATAAGACCCACCTAAAATGGAAAAACCTAAAAAAAAAAAAAATAACAATGACCCTCCACTCTGCAAAGCCCCAGCCGAATTTACGCTATGCATTTCAGTAATAATCCTAAATGAGTAAACATACTCAACTAACCCCATGCAGAAGAAATTGATTAGGAAGCACTACCAAGGTGATTGGTTCAATTGATTTTATCCTATCTTCTTATAAACACGAGTTCCGCAGCTTCCCCTTGCAAACCGAATGGAGGCACCAGGAGCGGGACCATAAGCAATAAATACACTCTCAAAGGTCCTTAGAGACAGCACTGCACAATGCACTGTCACCTTTGGGGTTGCTCTGAAACAGAGGCACCTGAAGGAGTGCTAGGACCAACACCATTCTCGGTTGGAGGTGGAGAACCCCACCTTCCTTCTGACTCTAGTGGTTCAAGAACATGTACTCCACCATCTGTAAGTCCTAATGCAAATTGATTGGATTCGGATGGATGTGCAGCGATCACAAGAGGATATACTCTCAGGCTGTCAAAAAGAAGTTAATTGGATGTGAGAAAAAAGAATTACGACAAAAGATCTTTCATACACCACTGATAACAAAACGCACCTTGGGTTGGGATTGAGATAAGCAGTTTGATTTATTCTGCATCTTAATCTGAGTGTTGAGGCAGTAAGAACACCAATACTTCCATCTTCAAAGCTTACATATATTGATTGACTATCACATGAATATGTAGCATGTGTGATTGGACCACTAGCTTCCCGAGGCACCCACTGATCAGACAAAAATTGAAATTCAGAATAAGCGTGTTTCATGGCTTAAACTATAGATCACATTGAAATGCAAAGATCAGATGGAGCTACCAATTGAATAACAATGTGCTCTACCAGACCAAAGTAAAAAACTGCATAAATTCAGATTTGAGTACAAACCAACACACCTGCTTTAGGCATTCCAATTTTGGGGCCTCATATATGGCTATTTGAGTTTCATGAACAGCAAGTAAATGTGTCTGGTCTAAATGAAATTGAACACGGGTATCTGCAAGAGGTGCTGGTGCTCGCCCATTTGGCATCTGTAGGAATTTATTTGTTTGCTTTTCCCATCCGTCCGTGCTCCATACACACAACTATTTGACATGAAATCAATGAATGCATTCTTAATATCCACTAGATACATCATTATTAACTTAATGATCATACTTTCGCAAGGAACATAATGCACAGAGCATAACGGACATGACTGACACACATGTACATAGACAAACAATGAAAAATCTAATGTAAACACAACCTTGGAATATGTAGGCAAACAAAAGCAATACTATTCCTTAAAGATTACTTTTAGCTTTTGGCAACACTCTATTTATAGAGCAAAAGGCTGCTGGTTAAAATTCTTTACCTGAGAGTCAGCTCCAGATGATACAAGAATATTTAGAACATGAGAAAATGCAAGACCAGTGATTCTCTTCTGATGACCTTTTAGTTTGGTTTTGACCTTCATGGAAACATTTTTTTAAAAGATCAATGTCAAAGTCTTCACAAAAAAAGCATTAATATACAAAACTAAACCAATAGCTTTAGGCATGGAGAAAAAATTAAAAAAAATAAGAGACAAATGCAATCTTCTGAAAACAATCGTCAAATTATGAAATTTAGAACTACCTCATCCACTCGAACATTATAAATTTGTATAGAAGAGTCATCCATGCCAATAGCAATAATATTGTTATCTTGAGGATGGAAAGCAAGAAATGTAGCAGCTGGTGGTGGCGGCATAAAAGTTGTCATTGTCTGCACGTAGGTTTCAAAGAGATCAATGTAATTTCATTATATAATAGCCAAAGCCAACAACAGAAAATTCTGAATGCACTACAATAAACTATGAAGTTTAGTTGAGTACATTATTTAGCCAAATAATAAGTAGATTTTATACTATCATCTAAATTACATGAACTTGCAATTGGTTCTTAAGTCTGTTCATTTTGGCTATACTGCTCAAAGGTCAAAAATAGGAATTCACGAAAACGTAGAACCACATGGTGTGAAACAAAGAGAGAAACAAGGTGATAGAAAACATGTTAGCCTCCAAACTAATTTCACCCACCTGATGCAACCAAGTTGTGGATTTCTCGTTGTCTTGGTTACAACTCCATACTAAATTCAATCTCTTTTATTTCACTCCAATCTACGGCATTCATAAACCTCACACGTGTGGCATGCGAGCAATTTTAATGAGGTATGAATATGTATAATGATATATTGGGTACCCATTTAACCAAAAAAAAAAAAAACGATATACTGGGTACCTAACTGAACCTAGTGCTGATAGCCTTTGACAACACTGGATTAATATCTATTTAAGCTAGCTATCAAATTATCAGAAATAAAAAACAGTACATTAAATTTTTCAACAAAAAAGAAATAGCCTTTGACAACACTGGATTAATATCTATTCAAGCTCACTATCAAACAATCAGAAATAGAAACCAGTAAATTCAATTTTTCAACAAAAAAGAAAGTGACAAGCCTATGAAGCCTATAGTTGATTAATTATTCCTCAAGTCAGCCCATACATTAATTAACAAATAGATGAAAGAAATTGCACACCTTGAATGTCATCATATTGAACAGGGAAATTTTTCCTCCAGAAGCAGACATAACATACGAGTCATTCTTGGAAAGCGCAAAACATGACACAGCATCCTCTGGGTTAGTATCACCTATCTCGTTAGTCATCAATATTCCACTAGATGGTTGCCATAGTTGTGGTTGAAGACTTGCAGTGGCCTGCATGGTAAGTTATTGTTGATAACAATCTTATGGTGTTAACCTGTAATATAAATCCGTGTATTAGGATACTTCATTACCTTGCCTGAAGTGTTGCGGTCATTTTTCTGCCATTTCCAAAGTTTGTGAACAGCATTTGCTGCCAAAGCTAAAATTGCAACCCCTTGGTTTGTATAAATTAACCTAGAAACCTGAAACAATATTTAATAGTTCAAAGATGCTAAAGTTACTAAAAACCTCAAGCTATCAAACACCAAAAACTCACATTTGTTTATAATGACTACAGAATAAACAATTAACTCATAATTTGGTTTCTCATAAAAGTTTACATTAGTTTATAATGGCGACAAAATAAAGAAACTGTCCAGTACCAGCCATTGACATCTGGGGAAAAATAATAGGACAATGTTCCATTTTCTGAGTCAATTTCAAAATTCAAATGTGAAATATATACATCAACGGAAGGGGAATATCCAAGTAGAATAGAACTTGAACACATGATATGCAAAAGGTGATATTCTATAGGCAAGATAGTGTATGTTATTCACTACACATGTACAACACCTACAACATAACAGGTTATTTATTTATTGAGCAATGTAATTGTTTTGCTGAAGTTGTAATAGGGAGGCAGAGCATGCATTGATGAGAATAAAACATTTATACAACAGCTTCACATGCCAAAAATAAATGAAATTAAGAGCATATATATACAATTTTAGCATGAGACAATACCCTCATTGATGATAAACCATCAGGAAGTTTCAAGGAGCGGCATTGTGACTGTTCGTTAATTTCTGTTAGTTTCCATATCCTAGATTTCTCCACAGCTTCATCAACAATTCTGGGTTTCACATCAGCTAAACTTCGAGAATCATTATTCTACAAATAAAAGAGTAGAGCGTGATTAAATACAACCCCAGAAAAATGTAATTCACATTCATCGACAGATTAATTATAGATATGCAGAGAAACTCACAAGCCCGACCATGGCTGCTACTGGAGGAGTTCTATCGGCAAGGCTTGTTCCAACAGCAACATTGGTAGAAGGAAAAGCGCCGATAGTAGGTGGCTGAATTATCATGGAGGATTAAAAATATGTACTTGCAGTAAATTAACAGTAAACTAAATTTGAATATCTTTACCTTCACATTAGCTGCAGAAGCAGCTCTAGAAGCATCAAATGCACGACTCTCCACAGTCCGGAGCAGTCTAATACCTTCTGCATTTGCTAAAATTTTAACTCCATTGTCACTTGTGGAGACGGCCAATAGTATTCCTTCCTTGTTAAATCTAATACATGGAGAAGCCTGCAGGTTCAAAGACATGTATCACTACGAAGTTATCATCATCATCATCAGAAAACAAAACAAGATGCCAAACCAATAATTACCAGTAATCCACCATCTGCATCAAAACTTGTCAACAAGTTTGTGCTATCCATGTCCCAGAATTTGACCATAAACTCGTCGCCAGCAGCTAAAAACCTATTCTTGGTGGTATCAAATTGAACAACACCTGTAGATCTCTTCCCAAGAGTCCCAAGACCATGATATGTGCGCTTCACGGCTCCTTCACTTTCATTCCATTCCACTAGAAATGAGTCCCCTTCTTTATTTGTGCCGCAAGAAAATAATCTATGAACAATATATAGATAGTAAGAAAATGTTAAAACGTTCACGCACTAAACCAAAAAAGGAGATCAAAGGAACAAAAAGTTTGTGTGAACCTTGTTCCATCAGCACTATATGACATTGTGGTAGATGAATGGCCAGGTGCATCATAGTCAACCCTAGAACCCATGTTATCATACAGCCATGCCTTTATTTTTCCATCAGTTGCAGTCGAGAAGATGAACTGCAGAGCCAAATCAGAACATAGTTAGAAATTATACAAGAACACAAGCATAATATTGAACCAAAATAAATTAGAAACTCAAAGGTATCCATGATCCATCCATTAACTTGAATAGAACTTGTATTGACGTGTCACATATCCACAATTTATAACATGAATAGAACTTGTAAATCACACTTAATACTTATTAAGTTGGGGAACTACTTTGAATTGCTGACCTTGAATAAAGAAAAAAACGTTAAGTGTGATTTACAAGTTAAAATAAAAAAAACACACACAAGCACTTACACAAACCAAGTTTAACGAGAAAAATATATTTTGGAGAAAAATTTGCATGTAGTCGAGTACACATGTAAAATGAAAAGCATTTACTATCCACATTTTCAAAGCTTATTCACACTCTGATGACATGGATTAGAAAAAAGCTCGTAACCGTACACATGCCAATGCCATCCATAACAAATGGAATGAACATAAATAGATAAAATTTATGTGATAAATGTACAAAGGTTGACTAATAGATGCTCTACAAGACTTTGTCTATTACTCATACACAGATATAAATTATTACCTGAATATTTTCTTTGTGATGAGGGCATACAGAATATACAGGCGCTTCATGACCCTCAAAAGTATATTGCTTTGCACCAGTGACTGCATCCCATACCTGTAAACATTAAACTTTTAAAAATGGTATTTTTTGCATAGGTCTATTAAATATGTATGGTAACCCAACCTTGATGACCCTGTCCTCTCCACATGTTACAACACAAAGCTGTTTATTTGGATAAGAAAAAGCAAGATCATTGACACTCCCAGCATGAGCCTCTATCTGAGCCACAAAAACTATATCAGTATCCATATATCAAGAAGTTATGAATCTTTTGCTTTCAATCATTCAATGTAAGGATAGGAAATAAACAAATAAAGATCTAGAAAATCTATGAACTTTAGACAGACAAACCTCTAGGTGGTTTCTCAAATCATCACCACCATGATAGGAATATATGTGAACAATATGTTTAGAATAAGCAACACCTGAAGTATCAAAAAGGACAAAGCAAACTTTAGAACTCCTTACATATTTGTATATAATGCAAAAGGCAAAAGTATCACGAGAAATATTCAGTGAACATGAGAGTAAAACACAGGAGAATAAACTTGGTAGAACATACTGCAAAGTGTTCCATCAGGACTCCACACCACACGATTAACTGAGGCTGTGTGCTCATTGGAAATGGACGCCTACATAAGAATGAGGGAATTGTAATCAGAAAGTGACAAGGTGTCTTAAAAAGCGGTAAATAAGCACTTTGAGATCCATACCTGTAAAGCCACTGAGCATACTTGAAGGTCCCAAACCTTAAAACTTCTATGAGCAATCCTTTCACGACTACCTATATCCCACACCATGACATCGCCCATGTTTGTTCCAACTACCCATCAATGGAAAAATAAATAGATAAGTAAATAAAGTCAATCGGGTAAAACATATAGAAGGTAAGAAAATATTAAGTTTAAAAAATTCACATAGAAATAGGCTTACCAAGAAGTAGAATTTGCTGAAGTGGATGGAAGTCCATACTTTTGACAGTTGAACCTTGGTTAAGAGTCATCACAGCAGTCTTGGGCAAGTCATCAGAGGAATAGGAACTCTGACCATGGCTTTGGCTTGAGTATGCAACAGGAAGCAAATTTACAGGTAGATTATTGACCTGTGAAATAAATATATAAACAGGGTTCAGCTATATACAACAGACCAAAAATCGAGTCAGCCAGTGCACGCTATATCTTAAAATGTGAAGGGGAAACCCTGAGAATTTAAAATTGAAAAAAAAACTGCCTTAGATAGCAAGACACAAATATTGAATAAAGAAAAAATTTAAATAAAACTTGAGTATAAAGACACATCCATTCAAACTGCCTTAGAATAACAACATGCACTAATCCATCCAAACAAAACTATATGAATAATCATTTCCCAACTACAATATAAAGAAAAAATTTATATTCCCTCTACATAAGTGCAACTTACTAATCTGTGCAATGAAAATACTTCCGAAAAGGACCATCAAAAGACACTTTTTATTCAGTTGACTTCCCATCAAAGGACCGTGAAAATAAGTGCAGCTTACTAATCTGTGGAATGAAGTAATATACAAAATGGTTCTCTAAAACACAATTTGAAAGGGTTTTTAGTTTTAAAAAATGAAGGAAAAAGCTAATGCAACAAGTTGCATTGAAGCAGAGTATGAAAACACAAAACTATGGATACTCTAGGCAATTCTGAAATGTGTATTTAACTTTCTTTTCATAATTTCATAATCGAAGACTCAATATCCAATCATTAATTGATCAGCATAAACATGTATAACAATCAAAATCAAAGGGGAAAATAGAAAGCAAGATATTAACAAAAAACAAGATTCAAACTTTCATGTCTTAAATTGCGCTAATTCAAACATGCAGTGCACTAAAGGTTATAATAACACAGCTAACTTTTATTTCGCACATTAGCACGCTGCAATTCAGTCTAATAACAAGATTCAAAGAAGATAATAGAATTCAAGTACTGTACTTCATCTGATATGCCAAAAGGTCTTGTTCTCTTCATTACATGATCTGAATCTGCAGTTTGATAATCCATAGCTGGGTTATTGGGAGGAGTTCTGGGGCGCTTTAAAAGAGCTGCTAGCAGCAGCAGAAGTAAAAGCCAAAAGGGCACAAGAAAATCAGTTAAGTTAAACATGAAAGTGTGCAATTCTGTCATTAAATGATATCATAAGCTTGTTGCTACCACTCTATCAAATTCACGGTTCTCAGATTTATAAGTATACCCTTAGAGCTGCTATTTCACATACATTACAAGTATTTTCTCTATCCCAAGTGTTCATAGTCATAATTCGTAATAACAATGCATATCAAGCAAGTAACCAATGATAATTACCTGGATTGTTAGCTTGGGCCAAACCTATGGGTCCTACTCCTGCAGAAGCTGAAGGATGTGGACCTTGAGGGCTAGCGGCCATCCATCCAGCAAGAGATGTTGGAAGAGCATTTGGGGTGGGCTGAAATGGCTATAAAAAAAAGGTAGAGTCATAACATGTATGTATAGTATTATACAAGAGCATTACAAATGAAACACACGTGTTTAACTTACCCCGTGGGCACCAAGTGGCGGGAAACTACCAACCTTTGGGACACCGGCCATTAGGGGATTGGTAACAGGGGATGGCGCTCGTGCGCCATTCGGTTGCCCACAACTATGGTCAACAAAAAGGGTCTTAATGTCAGGGTTAGGCCTCGGGTTCTTACAAAGCTGATGCTGCCAGTTTAAACTGCAAACCAACAAACAAAAATAAAATGTAAACCCCATCAAACTTAACACCGAATAGATTATATACATGGAAAAGATCAGATTTTTTTAACAACCTCTGATTTATTAGAGTCCGCAGTCTGGAGTTTTTCAACGAAGGAAATTGCAACTTATCACGAAACAAAGGGTTAGCTTCAATTAGTTTCTTCAGTTCAGCAAGCATTATTCCTCTCGCAGATTTAGTATCCCCATACTTAGATAGCTGTTCATTTTGTCTGCAAATTCATTAAAAAAATGTCACATGGCAACAAAACAAACAAATAAACCAGGAATCAAAACATAAAATCGAAACTTTACTGTCCAAACCTAAAATTATCCAAAGTCAACAACTGTGTAATTTCCTTAAATAGCTCTTCATTAAACGCAGCAAATACTTTCAAATCCTTCACTAAAATATCCACAGCTTTCGATCGATCACCCCTGCAACATTTTTTCCTCATTCAACATCAATGCAATCAAATTAAATACAGTAACACAACAAAACATCAGAACAAGTAAACCTACTTATCCAACGCTTCGAGGTACTTCTGCTTCCTAATCTCGAAGAAAATCTTCATCGAGTATCGATTATCATCAACCTTGGTAAAACCAGTCAAGTACTTCTCCACCTCATCCCACTCCCCATTTGTCACCATTTCCTCAAAATACCTCATGTTAAAGAAAAATCCCGATTCTTGCTCCAACCTTCACAGCATTCAAAAATTAACAATAAAAAATTACCAAATTAACACCAAATAAATAAATAACTTAAATAAATTAAATTTAAACAAAATTGAAGAAATTAAGCATATATATACATATACCTATGAACAGACTCCTTGAATTTCTCTTCATCGAGAAACTGGAGTATGAGAAAAACGAGTTCTCTGCTTAAGGAAGACATCGGAAAGATCTATAATCGAATAGATCAACAATACCTAAACACAAAATCAACGAATTGAAGGAAAAATGAAAATGAAAGAATTGAATTGAACGAAATGACGGAAAATGCGACGGTGAGGAAGTTATCACCTGCGTCGGCACAGATCGAGCGAGCGAGAAATGCGAGTGAAATTTGTTTCTCGCTCTAGATTTTAGTTTCTCTCTCTAGCTTTTGTTCATGTATGTGATGTTAGGGATTTGGAGAAGAAGAGAGAATTGTGTGAAGCGACGAAAAAATGAATGGATTCAGACACTTTAAATAGCGTGAGAAATCGATAACGAGATGAGAAAGTGATAAGGGTTTTGTCTTATGATAAGCAGGTATCGATAAGGAATAGTACTTATAGTTTCTTCTCATAAGTAGAATGGGTTATCGTTCGTGTGATACGCGGTTCGAAATATCGGGAGTCATTAATTTGTCTAGATTTGAATATTTTATCGGCTTGAGTTGCGGGGTTTTCAAGTTGAGCCAGCATTTAATTAACATGTGGATTTCATTCATTTAGTTAGGATAACTATAAACAAAAAGTCAAACTGTACTTAGTTTAAATATGGACCTCATGCAATTTGTCTATTGTTTGAACTTTCAACATACGAGATTGGAGGAAATATTTTTGTTCGAAAATAACTTCATTAATTTTTTTTCTAAGTAATTTTCTTTGTGTGTTTTAATTATCTAGGAATATTGACTACTATTTTCTTAATTAAAGAAAGTATTACAACTTCTTATTTCACTTTTAATTGATTGGTCGAAAAGGAAAGGTATTTAATCGATAGTCGAAAAATAAATAAAGGGAAACATTGTCAATTTTCGGCGAGGTTACTTGGTTGCAACGCAAGATACTTCTTTAACATGTGATATTTGGTTTGAAACTAGCACGGGAGAAAATAAAAGGAAATAAATTTATTGCTATATAACTATAGTATTTGACTTTTACCAACGAATCAAGTTAAGATTAAGATCTTATCACACAGTTAAGTTTTTGGTATTTTTCTTGGCTTCTTTAAAGTGAAAAATTCAATCTCAAAATAAGGTGCATTACCAATTATCAGTCATTGATTGATAACAATGCTTTTCTAAAGTTTAGAAGTCCTAACTCAACTGGCAAATGTCGAAATTACAAGGTCGAACGTCATGATCCGGGTTCGAACCCGTGACCTCACAGTTGTATGTGAGTTTAATTTTAGCGGAACTACATCTATAACAAAACAAAAAAAAAACGATGCATCTCTAAAGTTTTTGCATCTTAACATTATCTCTTAAGTCTATCAACAATGATTTTAGTATGGAATGGATGAAGGTTCATAGTGTTTAGATCTAAAGTGACTGCTAAGGTCAGTAATAGAAGTGAAACGAAGCTCAATGGACTACAAATGGGGATCCTTGGCTCAACGTATAATCAACCCTTGTACAGTACAAGTCATAGTACATCTCTTTGCCCTCTTTTAACCTCCATGCAAGCTATATTTTTCCTTATCCATTAAGTATCAACATATTCTTTATCCTTGTAGACTGTAGTGTATTATCAATCATTCGAGTCTCTTTTAAATTCAACTTCACGCCTTAAGCCAGGTTTGATCCACTTTGATATGCGACTAGTCTTGTAGTCCACAAAGCTACAGTTTTCATTTCAACAATGTAACTTTGGTCTCAACTTCGTCAAAGCGCACAACTTGTTCATTCAACCAGACACTAGCAAGCATAAATAGTTCCTCATAAGTAAATAATATGAAAAACTAAATAAATTCATGAACACCTAAATAGACACGAATGCTTGGAAATAGGTTCTTATTTTCAATGGTAACATGCAGCATGCTTTTAAAAAAACAATCAAATAGATATCATCACTCCCATTCATTAATATCGTCAACTTTAAAATAAGGGTCTTGCTAACCATTGCCCGTTAAGAATCAAAAAATGAAATAATTGTGAAATTTCATGTAGAAAAAGTTTTTTTTTTTACTATTTTAATAAATTGAATGCACAATTTCCAAGATAAAGTTACTACTTTAAGTTTCTTACAAAGTGCCCTTAGGGCAATGGTTAGCATTCAATATATGTGCGGATGTTAAAAAGACAATTGTTAAATGAGGGGTAGAAAAGTCCTTTAACCAATAAATACATCTCAAAAGTTGTGACATTTTCTTATAAATAAGACCAAAAAAAAATCTTATATTACAGATCAGAGGAGGTAATATAAAACAAAACACAAATATTAACAAATTCAAAATGCAACGGTCAAACAAGTACAACTTGTAAATTCAAACTACCATGATACCAAAAAAATAATACTAGCAAAATATTTTGGACCTCCACAATTTTGTTCATGCTTCTCTGAATATTATGAATATCCTCTATACATGTGTGTAAGTGGTTGCCACATAAATTAAATTTTTATTTGGTGCTTTTTTACACAATATCATCGTCTACGTGCCTCGTTATTTTATTCGTCGTCTCAATACAGTGTTGTTAAATTTACCATTTTATTAGAGTGTTTGTTTGATTCATATTAATATATATCAACTCTGATTCATTACATATTTAACCATTGACATGAGTGTCAATGTTAAAGATCAAACGGCATATTTATTCTAGTCACTTTAATTTATCACACTTGTAAGTATTTTGCTATTTTATGATATCATTCCTAGTGTTATGAGTATGTTAAATGATTCGTCCTTTTTAAGTTTAGAAGTCTTAAATTTATGTTGTTTTTCCACGTATTCAACTAAATTGAATAACCGTTGATTGTTTAAATTGCCGGTGTAATATACGTAAAGTCACAAAAATGTCCCTATAATAAAAACTCACAAATTCAAAACTTGTAATTTAATACTCTTCTTATTTTTTGCCTCCATAAACCCAGTCACATACGAGACGCTAACATCACGAAGAATCCTGCCATTTGGTTGTTGCCACATGAATTTTCTGACAACATGGCTATTTTATTTTATTTTTCCCTTAGAAAAATCACACAGACCGTTTTTGCTAACATTTTTTCTTTGAATCGGTTCATTTTTGCCAACATTAATTGAGAGGTTGAAATAAATAAAAAATGAATATTTTTTCCTTTAGAAATAAAATCCAAGAAAAGTCATTAAGAGGTTATATCTTTTTTCATGATTTTTTGAACGTATGTTTAATATGTTAAAACAAGGTCTTTTACAAAAAAATAGAATTTTTTTATAAGTGATGATTTTACCATGAATTTTAAAAGCAGCAAAAATTCAAAAATTAAACCAACAAATTTTTTGACATATACATCAAATTTTGAGCTGATTTTTTTGCAGATACCTTTATAAAAATATGCAAAAAAGATATGTAGAGTTTCGTAAAATTCAGAAGACGCTTCAACTTATCCATATTTCATTCCTCAAATTTGAAGACATGGTTATAACTTCATAAGAACCTCGGCCACAAAATTTTGTAGTTTTTAAGCAAGAGACATATTAATTATGAGTTTTTGTTAAAATTACGAATTTCTTAAAAAAATCACAATTAATTCATCTATCATTTAAAAAATTCAATATACCGTGATGAAGGTTCTTATGATGTTATGAGCATTCCTATAAAACCGAGGAACAAAATTCGACATGTGAACATATGCTTGCTCGAACAAAATATTGATTTGCATGTTTTGGTCGAAAAATCAAAATAAACTGAGGTATCTTTGGAATGTCGTGAAAATTTACAGTTCTTTTTTATATATTTTAATACAGGTCTCTGAAAAAAAATCAAAATTAGATTCTATACTGAGGTTTTTGTTGTTTTATTTTTGAGTTTCCAGTGCCTTGAAAATTCACAATCAATATGTTCATTGTCAAGAAATTCTAATTTTATGTGGTAGGCCTTATTTTAACGTTTTAAACATACGTGCGAAAAATCATGAAACAATTTAGTCTCCAGATCACTTTTTTGGACTTTATGTCTACAAAGGAAAAAATGGCTCATTTTTTCTATGTAAACATTTTTTTTGAATCAGCAAAATATTATTAAAAACCAAATTTTTGCACAAGACGAACAGAGGCCGGTGAAATAGAAAGTACAAACAAAAGGTGTCATATATAGGCGGAACACCAGAAAACAAAACACCAACAAAGACACCCCTACAATAAGCACCCAAAAGAACAACATCCACCAAAATAAACAACCCCACCTAAAAAGACTCCCATAGAAACCGACCACTGAAAAACGACATCTAAACACCCGTCGTCGCTACACACCCCAAAAGAACACCCTTGTAAAAGCAAACCCAATCCTCATCACCAAAACTGAGCCATATCCACCTTTTCTGAAAATCATTCAGCCTCCACCACCGCACAACCTCCGGTCCACCGAAAGAACACCAACAAAAGCCCAAAACCAAATTGAACCTGAGAACTGACTCCCGGTCTCGAATCAAAAGCGATCGGGCCACCAGTCTTCAGGACCAAATCAGAAGGCCACCTCACCCCGATCCACCAGATAAACACCAAAGTCAATCAAAACAAATTACAGAAAGACACCAGCTCCTGATCTCGAAGCAAAATAACCGGCCCACCAGCATCCAACACAAAAAAGTAAGACAATCGCCAAGATTTGCGGTTGTGCAAAACGTCAATCAAAACAAAACAAGGAGACTGCTCAACTTGAAGGACACAAACAAGAGTAAACTACCACGAATTAAGACCCGAAAAACAAAGGTGGCCTCCACAAGGAATCTCCCACAACAACCACCACAAAAATACCTTCCTCTTAACCAAGCAAAACCAACCACCCTTGAAAAAGCTCCCGTCCGCCAAGCGTTTCGACTCCAGATCTGCAACCCCCATCAAAACCTCACCAAGAATGCCCCACGTGCACCCACGCAAATGGAATCACCACCACGACCACACATCATCAGTGCCGCCACCACCACCACCTCAAAACGAACCACAACCACCACTAAAACAACCCACCACCACTATTAAAACAACCCGTCAAACTACCTCACCAATAAACAAACGGCAACACAAACACGACTCGAGGAAGACGAAACCGAACAACAAAACCCAGGCAGCGACGCCAGTTTGAAGCGGAAACTCAACCCAGATCGTATAATGGCAGCCATCGATGGCAAGGAAAAGGCACCACCACCACAACACAACGCATCACCACCAACACCACCTCACCACGGAACAAACACCAAAAAACAACCCACACCCGCATCACCCCACCACACATCACCGCCACTAGTTAGTCGCCATCACATAGACCCAAAAATCAACTGCTTCCTCCTTCACAAAAACAACATGAAACTCCCTGAACACCACCATCCTATCGCCGCCAACAATCACGGAACAACACCGGTGAAGGATGGCAGGCAGGTCACCAAAACAACCCAATGGTGGAGGAGAAAAACCAAAATGAGGGCCGAGAGATCCGAACACATATCTGGACACACGAAACAAAAATCACAAATCTGGAAACAATTCGAAGCTTAACGGAAAACGGAACCGAACTGGAGCAAAAATAGAGAGCAACTCCAGGGGAGCTAAAGAGAGGTGAACCAGAGGCGACGTCGGCAGCACGACCCACCAACAACCGAACCCAGCGGCGACGGCGCCTCCCTGAACCACCCCAAGTCATCCAGCGAGGCTGAGGGACGCTGCTTAAGACTCATAGACCGCATCAACGACAGAAAATCAAGACACTGATGACGGATCTGACGGATCTAACGAAGAGAGGACCCATAACTGTTGGAAAAGGAAAGGGTGGCACCGGTGATGCAGAGGTTGGATCTCATCGCACCACCACTCTTGTGCTCTACATTGGAAAAGAAAAGGTTTGGATTTGAGGAAGGAGGTACGTAAGCGTAACTTTTAGAGAGAAGTCGGAGAAAAAATTCCAAAGAGAGAGTGTTTTTTTGAAGAAATAAACCTTTTCATGTAAACATAAAATCCATAATTATATGTAAATGTCTTTCACTCTCTCTTTCAATAACAACAAAAGATACTAATACATCTTCGTATACTGATTCAAAAAAAAAATGTCTTTGTAAACAAACGTCATGAATTATTTAGGGTGTTGTTTTTTTTTTATCTTAGCTAGGTTAATTTGGGCAAAGAGAAAATTTTAAGGGACTAAGTTGGGTCTTTAATGTTTACTTTTTTTTATAATAAAATTCATTTTTAATAAAACATGATAATGTTTGAAAATGAAAAATGATATTTACACAACTATTCTGAGACAATCTTTTATTTCTTATTCTTTTGTGACAAAAACAATAAAGAAAAAAAAAACACGAGAACACGATGAAAATTGAGATAAGAAGTAGACAAACTCATTGTCTCTCTATAGATTTAACCATATTTTACATAACAAGCGGGCAAGAACGATTTCCTTCAAAAAAAAAAACGAGCAAGAACAATTTTACGCTATCTTACATATCGTTGGTCCGAATTGAAACGGAATCCATCAAACCAATCTATATTTGATACCTCTACTCTAACTCCTCTTCATTAAAAATTTTCTCCTCCCCTCCTTTAGCTTAAATGGAACAGACCATAAAAAATAGCATGAATTATAAGAAGAGACACATGGCTTAAAACGCTTGAGAAGAATCAAAGGATGGAGTTTAGCAGCATGTCAATGTCAATAATGGACCCAAACCAAGCAAAGAAACGTAGAAAATAGAAAAAAATTCAATATGATTTTTTTTCCTCAACAACATTAATAATCCCCACACACACACCACCTGTTATGTTAACATCAATGAGTTTGCATATTTACAATTGAAATTAATTATTCAGGCGTGTGACAGACGTTTATTTAATCTGGATAAATAAGGAGATGTGCCAAACAAAAGAAAAAGTGACACATATATTCGATTTATCGCCACACGTTTATCTCGCGATACATAGTCAAAACCGTAATTTTCTCGTGATGAAAAAACCGCATGTCAATTCATTGTGACGCGCAAGACATTTTAAACGGTTCAAATCAAGTCGCTTTTGTATTTGTCATCTAGAACTAGACTAGAAAGAAGAAGCACCATTCACATATAAAGCTCCTCGTCATAAATAAATCCGCTCCATGTAATTCTGTCTCTATCACAAGTAGTGTATTTTTTCTTGGTTAAATATTTTTTATCAGGAGACAGAATATGATATAAAACTGGATAAAGATAGGATATGATAAGAACATGATAAACATTAATCCTATCATATGTTTGACGCGGATAAGATAACAAACATGATATCATTATAATTAAATGAAAAAATTGCTCTCATAATTAATTAAATATTATAGAAATGGAATGTTATTAATTATAATAGAAAAATACATGCTACCATTATTTTTAAAAGACAATATTTTAAAAACGGCAGAATATCAAGATAATAAATAATGAATGATCTTCTAATCCATCAGAATAATTTCTAACCCACCTATACTCAGGATAGAAATTACAAAGGAAAGTCAGGATAGGATAGGAAAATGGCTTATTTTATCCTATCACGTTGATGCATCAAACATGAGATTTAAGCAGGATATGATTTATGTATCATATCATGTCTCCCTATCCTGATCATCAAACGAGCCCTAAGTTTAAGTTTAGTTCTTACTTAATTTTAATAGTTTTTTTAATTTTTAGAAGAAAAAAAACTTATAATTATAGTCCCTCGTTTAACAAATTTGAGGAAGACTGACAACCCACATTTTAACATATATTTTCTAACATACTTTCTTTAGTTTAGTTAGTTAAAATTCGCATGAGTCCCGTATAAATTTGGTGGATCCTATGTGAATTTTAACCAATCAAATAGAGTGTGTTGCTAGCATTTTTCAACAAATTTTGTTTAATTATCCTCAAACTCTTAGATTTTTTTAGACAAGTGTAGATCACTATGAAATGTTCATTTGCTAAAAATTTAGAATTTTTTAACATTAACTAAATTAAATATGATTTTTTTAAATGAAAAAAGTTCAAGATAAAATTAACAAAAATCTTTACGTAGAAATCAGATTTTGAGATAATTTTTTACAAATAAACTTTTAGTAATGTTTTTTAACACGTCTACAAAAAATTGTTCAAAAGCTTAATAGTTGAATTATAATTAAATAAATTTGGATTTAGTAGAGACTAAAATTGAGTGCATAATATTTTTATATGAATTAAAACAACTTTTAAAACTAAGCAAGGATTAAACTTTGAGGGTCTAAGTTTTATAAGGACAAAATATTTTACTTTTTATTTTATATATAATTTACACAAAATAGGAAATATATGAAAACGCAAACATGAATCAACAATTTTGCCTTGTGGGTCTATTTTTATGTGTTTTGGATTGGTCAAGACTCATGCTCAAACTTACAAGATCCAAATACTACTTTGGCTCAAAGTATCTATCGAGAAAAGCATGATTGTGAGAAGATCCAAATACTGCATGCATCACATCCTCGACAAAGGATGATCGTCGTCGTGCCATTCAACGGTAAGATGCTCAATATACCTCATAGTCTATAACACTTTTGATCATCGATGTCATTCAATGCTTGATACTTATCAAAACCCGACATTCATAACAGCCTACCTACCATCGATCATCTTGATTCTCGACAATCATTTCACTTCCTTTATAAAAGGGTCATTGAACCACGACTCAAGATACACACAAGCCATCCTTCAAATCTTGCACTATTTTCTCTCTTATTCACTTGAGCATGAAAGAATTTGCATGCATCATAAACTCGCATCTCAATAGCTGCTACTCGACGAACACCATCATTTTGACCACTACAAATCATAATGTAAGTGTAAAACTGGTTTACATTGGCGATGCATGAATATTTTTCTTATAAATATAAGTGCAACTTTTTCTTCTTCTTTTTTATGGGAATAAATCTAGATTAAGAGACACACTTCATATACGATCACATAAAATTACCGATTTCATTCAAAGATTTAAAAGTTAATTTAAATATTGTCCACTTGTTATAAAATTTTAGACTAAAATCCAAGTCGTAGCCAATGAGCAAAATGTCTATACGTTAACCACAACTGTTTATTTCTAGTATTGTTTTTTTGTAAAAAAAAAAAATTCTAGTATTATTTTTAGAAAGAATGGTTAATATTTTGAAAAGGTTGACACGAGCGAGATAAACACATGTTAGTTTAAACGAGTTTAATTAATTTTTTTTAAAGGTTGTGAAATAGTTATTTTTCTTGTATGTGACAAGAGGAAGTATCTGTTACTTTTTCTTTATTGACATATGTTCCTGTCATTGTGTTTTTTAATTTTTTGTAAGACATAATTTTTATTAAAGTAATATTGATGATCATTTTAGAATTGTATTTGAGCATATGCAACCAATTGTCTTCTCAGATATTAACAAAATGACCAATTGCCGCTTTCCATATACAACCCCCCCCCTTTTTTTTTTGAAACACAACGCTTCATGAATGTTTCTCCATGTGTAGCCAGGGAAATAAACCAAATATGATTTATGCATGTTGTTTTTCTTTGTCACAATTTACAAAGCTAACACAAATAAAAGAAAGAGAAAACAAAAACACAAAAAAAAAAAAAAACTAAGTCTACGGAACTACGTTTCATGCAGAGTCTAAAACTAAAAAGAATGAAAAAACACCAATCCTAACTAAAAAATTTGCACAGCAGTTTTCTTCTCGAATCGGGAATATGAAATTTACACGTATTTCTTCCATTGTTTTTGGGTGCATCTATAATTTTTTTTATCACTCATATAATAACAATTAATAAATTTTTTTGAGAAAATATTCATACCAATTTATTTTAATAAAATACTACAAAAATTCTGCATAAAAAATACAATAAACAAAAAAGGGAGTTGGGCTCCTCACAGAAAAAAAAACTGTCTTTATTATTTGATTTCCCTCTCTTTCTCTCTTTTGCTTCCAAAACCCTAGAAAGACACTCCATCATCTCCGACAACCACCGTCCCGGTATTTTTGGCGCCTTCCCGGAATCTCGCCGATTCTACTTCTTCTTCTGTCATCATCACACATTCTTTCTCTGCAATTTTTCAGAGCAAACATGAGGTAAGAAATAACAGCTTTCAGTCATGTTTAATTTCAATTTTGTGTTAATTATCATTTATTTTACTGTATTTCGTCTTGTATAGAAATTTCGTAAGCTTCCCGTTTATTCCCAGTAAGTATAAACAATATATGAAAGTTAGCAACATTACCATTATCTGAAGAAAGAAAATCAATATGTTTGCATTTCTGTTGTAACTTGTTAAAAATGCAGGAAAGAAATGTTGTTTGGAAATAAGTTTGCAAAATAAAATTAAGTGATTACGTAGTTGATGATTTCAGTTTTGTTTCTTTAAGTGACTATGGAGTTGATCATTTGAGTTTTGTTTCAGGGGGGAGGATGATTATATGCCTGGAAACATTTTAGAAATCGAGCTTCATAATTTCATGACATTTGATTACTTAAAATGTAAACCCGGGCCTCGCTTGAATCTTGTAATTGGTCCAAATGGTTCTGGAAAGAGTTCTCTTGTATGTGCTATTGCTCTTGGTCTTTGTGGAGAGCCCCAGTTGCTTGGGCGAGCCACAAGTATTCAGGCGTATGTGAAGCGGGGAGAAGATTCTGGCCACATTAAGATTACCTTGAGGGGGGACCATAAAGAGAACCACATTACAATTATGCGTAAAATAAACACCAGCAACAAGTCCGAATGGGTTTTAAATGGTGGGATTTTCCTCTTATATGCTCAATATTTCTATGTATGTATAATACTATATATGCACAAGAGAAAAAAGTTGCATGTGCTAACTGCCAACGTGTTAATTTCAGGAAATATTGTGTCCAAAAAGGATGTGGCTGAAACCATTCAGAGGTTTAATATCCAAGTGAATAATTTGACTCAAGTAAGTTTTTGACCTGCAATCATTATACTTCATGGTATTAGACTATAGTGTTACTCACACTTTTCGTCTGCTTAGTTTAACTCTGGACTATTCTTTTTATTTATTTATTTATCGTGTTGTATTCTAGAACTTGGATCCTAATCAGGCTTAAAATATTCATGTCCCTTTACAAATATTTTTCTTTTATAAATGTGTATATTTTTATAATTTTGTGCCGACGTATCTAGACCAAATGGTATCTATAATTTTTAAGAATTTGCCGCATCCTCATATCCACGTCACACTATGTTCTGGTCTTCACAACTTCCTTTGATTTAGTTGTTTTATTTATAAGTTTTGAGGAATATTGCTTTAGGTATTATGTTTATTGTGATGTTCAAATCTATGATGGGCTAATACTTTGTTTTTCTCTCTATCCTGCTGAACTACTTTTGGATCTTTATCTTTTTGGTAGTTTTTACCGCAAGACAAGGTCTGTGAGTTTGCAAAGTTAACTCCTGTGCAACTTCTGGAAGAGACAGAAAAAGCTGTTGGTGATCCACGACTTCCAGAGCAACATCGTGCACTTATTGATAAAAGTCGTGCATTGAAGCATGTCGAGCTGGTAAGTTCACCCTTTACTAAGGAATGATAGAAATGTCCTAAACCTTAGCTGCTAGTCAACTTCAATTCTGTTTCAGTCTCTGGAGAAAAATGAAGGAACGTTAAATCAGTTGAAGGAACGTAATGCTGAATTAGAGAAGGATGTTGAACGTGTTCGTCAAAGAGATGAACTTCTTGCCAAGGTTAACTATTGGGTTTTGTTGATCATAATCACATGCTTTGTCTGAATGTTTTGTATATGCCGAGCAATGTAGACTCCTTTGTGGTGATATCTATTCCTTTTCTGATATACTTAGTTCATCCTTTAGTTTTCTCATATAGGAGGTTTTCTGATCCTCCTGCATTGAAAGTTCAGTCTTGATGCATTTTTTAAAAGGAAAAGATAAAAAGATATGCCTATATCTGTTTTGTAGGCCGAATCAATGAAAAAGAAATTGCCATGGCTGAAGTATGATATGAAGCAGGCTGAATATCGTGAAGCTAAGGAGCGTGAGAAGGCTGCAGCAAAGGAGTTTGAGAAGGCTGCAAAATTATTAAACGAACTTAAAGAACCTATTAAGTATGCTATCCTTTCTTACTTTGTTACATGTTTGTAATTGTTTACGTTTTGATCCTCTTAGAATTTGAATTGCTACATGAGAAGGTTGCTTATATTTTAGCAGGGGCAGAAGTTGGGGGAGGGGAACTCAACTTTTGATGAAATTCATAATAGTTTGTTCGATTAATAATTGTAGAGTTTTCAGCAAAGTCAAGGAACAAAAATATGTCTTACTCTATATCCAATAAGAGGCTTAATATAAGCCTTAAAATGCAGGATTTGAATAAAATGAATTCATAATCTGATACGAATTTATAACCTGCAACACCACTGCCATTGTATGGTAGCTTGTCAAATTTCTGCCACTGCCATCCATAATGACCGCCATTTAACAACACACTGGTTATATCTTGAATGGAAAATCCTCCCTTCCCACTCTCATTAGTAACCACAAATAAATTGCAGAGATGCACCAATAATTATATTTCTTGAGCAGTTTATGCATGAATATATGCCACAGGTTTAAAGGTGAATTTTGCATGTCCTAATACTACATGGGTCATTCATCCAACACTCCACTTTTTTTTTTCCTTCCATTCTTGGTTTACTTTTTTCAGATCTTTTATTTCCTTTCTCTTGTTTCTTTTGATGTTTTATCTGATAAAAACTGAGAGAAATGAAAGAAAATAAAAAAGAATTCATAAAAAAGAACAGTATTAATCAAACATTGAGGTATTTCATAGAAGTATCTAATTGGCTTAGTTCTCAGTTAGTTTAATCAGTAACAGAATCACATACTGAATTCTATTACTTTCTAATTATTTTCAATAGAAAATACTGCTATTTCTATTATTATATTATTTCTCCCTTCAAACTTATGGTCATTGATTCAGTGGGCCCCTATCCACCACCTTGAACTTTCCTGCAAGTATGAGAAATCTGGGAGGAGAAAGTGGCTTAGTGAGTACATCAACAGTTTGATCGCTGACTGGTATATGCTGGACAATTATGCTTGTGTTATGACTTTCTCTCTGAGGAAGAAAATTTCAAGCTCCACGTGCTTGGTTGTAGCATGCGAAACTAGATTATGAGAGGGAGACTGCATTAAGATTATCACAATATTGTAATGGAGTTTGGAATGGAATTAGTTGTTCTGTCAACAAAGGCTGAATCCACAACACTTCAGATGCAGATTTGACCAATCTCCTGTACTGACCTGCAGTGCTAGATCTACCAACTAGAATTTGTTAAACAGATAACTGTGAAACCAAGTTGGGGCCAAGATAAACCCAAGAACCTGAAGCATACTTTCTATCATCTGGATCAACAATCTAATACGCATCAAAAAAGGTTGAGGGATAGAAGACGGGAAGGGGAGGCAGGGTGTAGAAGGTGGTCTGTTGAGAGTCCGACATTAGATAGTGATATGATCCGAATAGTGTTTGTAAGTGGACATCCCTCCCTTTGCAAGTTGGTTTTGTAGGGTTGAGTTAGGTTCAACCCAAATTCTAAGATTAATCTTTAAAATTATTTCTTTTTTTAAATCCATCATAAACCCCTTATATTGTGTATAAAAATGATTATTGAAGGAACAGAGGTAGAAGATGATTGATGGTAGAATTGATTTGTTTAATTTTGAAAACAAGTGACTTGATTGACTCAACAAACACTTGAGCACCAAGTTCGCACATAGTCCAAATTGGAAGAGCCAAACGTGCAATCAAGTCAATTACGTATTGACGCCTCCTTATCTTTGCATTCAGTGGTGGACCGCGAAGCCTAGAGGTTGACCCCAAAAGGCTGTAGCGGTGTAGCGGGCAGTGGTATGACTGCTACGCCGAAGTTTAGGGAAACAATACACACATTTTATACCATACACATAAAAGCTCAAAAATAAAAGAATACACAAAATTAAACACATTCATAACTAACAATCAAAGCTCACTGTTACTAATTTTCAAAGCAAATCTAAAGTAAAATAGCAAATATGTTTTAGCATGGAAAGCTATAATTAATTCTGTTAAGCAAGGACACACCCGAGTAGCAGAAGCCGAAGTAGTAGATGTGGAGTAATGCTTCATTAAGCCCAACAAACGATAGGCTTACATGGTACTCTCAACACACCACCTCACGCTCATAACTGAACATTTGAAGTGTGGATTTATGGGATTAGAAAAATAAAGATCGCAACAAATCCTCTCACGCCAAGGGCTGGTCATCTGAGCATGGTCAAATGTGTGTGGAAATAGCATAGAGCTTGGTCCAATTACAGTTGAGGTTATTCTCTGATTACATCTTATACTCTTGGTTTAGGGCCTAACTCAGTCCCGTCAAAGCTAGCTCGATGGGTGGAAGTTCACTCCACTTAGGTTTTGTGCCTGACTCATTGTTACAAAACTGGCTTGCAAGTTGAGGATTGCGTAAGTTTTACCACTATCCGGGCCTTCTCTCTAGCCAATGTATAACTGTTATTTTTTGTGAGACACCATAATGCCTAACACTATTGGGGTTTGTGCGTGATAATATGGATGGTTCTTTAATTGATCAATACAGGCATTAGGCTGTGATAACAACTTAAGATATTCAGTTTAACTCAACCTCACAAATCCGACTTGTAGGATGAAGACTGCTCAAGCCTTACAAGCAGTATCTTGGTCATATCTCTAATTAATGTGAGGTTTTCAACACATCACCTCACACCTAGGACTGAACATCTGAAATTTGCACTATGTAGATGGAATAACAGGGATGTCAACAATACTGCACTAGTGCTTTTTAATTGCTGCAAAATAGTTTGGTTGATTACTGTGATCTTTCCAACACTATACTAAAATAGTGTTTGTTTGATGTTTTAGTACTATACTATGCTACCAACGAAAAATCAGTTTTAGTGTTCTAGTGAGATTTTACCAATCCAGTAGAATAGTAATATTTTTTTTTTTTATCATTTTAAATGGATTTAATTAATGCTGGGCTATTAAATTATCATCAAATTAACTTATGGTATGGTATTATTGTTATCATATTTAGCCAACGATGGTGATGTCCTAACAGATCCATATCTATATTACTACAAGAACATCAGCCTAAGCTTATTCCCTTGATGGAGTTGTCATCAGTGTTGTCCTTTACTGTATTATTGCTGCTATCTGATGAATATGTCTGTGTGGCAAACCCCTCCCTTTTGGTATATATGATATGATAAAATTATATTTTGTCATGTTTTAACAGGAAACAAAGAGAGGAGAAAGCTGCATTAGATGCAAAATGCAAAAAGGCTAACAACCGAATAAGTGACAATGCCAAGAAGAGAATGGAACTTATGGAGAAAGAGAACCAATTAGTAATTTTTTCTCACCCATTACTTTACATACTTTATTTTGATAATTTTTCTAGTCAGACCGGAAACCAGCGTCTTCATTATCAATCATGCATTTTCTTGACTAAAGTTGTATTTTGGCACCGAGACCATCAAAGTAAATTAATAATTATTCATGTTATTGTATTTGTGGGTTCTTCTTGTAACTTTCTGATGTGATTTTAGTTCTTTGTTTTCAATTTATAGGAGGTGGAATTACAAGGGAAGTACAAAGAGATGGATGAGCTGAGGAAGCAGGAAGAAACTCGGCAACAGAAATTAAAAAAAGCCAGGGAGGATCTTGCAGCTGCTGAACTTGAACTTGAGAGTCTAAACCCTTATGAACATCCCAGGGATGAGCTTGTAAGTGTACTTTTAGTCATTGGTTATATTATACACACACACAAAATAAAATAAAATTAAGGGCACACTTTTTTTGTAAGTGCAATTAAGGGCATGCTTGATCTGAGTTCTTTTTTTAAATAAAAACATTAACTTGGTTGAGTAATTGTTTTATGAATGTTTATTCTCCAAATTTGTTCTTATTTTCTATTTTTAGAACAAGAAAACAAGAAAAACTTACAATTTCCATTTTCATTTTTATTGTTGCTTTTCATCATCATATTCCGTCCACCACCATTGTCGCCGTCTCTACTACTCCCCGAAATGCCCTCTGTATCTTTTATAAATGCAGCTGTAGTATCATTGTAATCATTCAACCAGTTATAATGAATTCTGAATATTCAATTTTTTTTCAGTTTCATTTACTTTCTTGCGCTCTGCATTTCTAACATGGTATCTAGAGCTTCTATTTCGATCCTTTGCCTGTTTCAATGGCTACTTTGAATCCATTTCTCAATTCCGAGGGCAATTATCCCTCTTCGCATTGCATGTTAAGTTTGATGATAAGAACTTCAAGCAGTGGAAGCAGCAAATCTATGGCCCCATGAGCATAGCTCCAATGCCAACTGCAGATGTGTCAGTTCCATCACAACCCTTTCTAATTCTTGGAAAGCTCTTGTAGCTCCGTCTCCCCAATGAAAGCTATTTTTCTTAAATAACCGAGTGAGAGGCCTAGCAGTGATTTCATAATCTTTGGCAAACTTTTAGTAATAACCTGTAATCCCAAGAACCCTCCCCTTGATGTCTTTTGGAATTGGCCACTCTTCCATTCTTTTGGCCTTCAGTGGATCTCTTGAAATGCCTTCTCCTAAACACAGTTCAGTAAGTTCCAGGTGCATTAACTGACTAGGAAAAATCGATCAGGTATAATAGAGACCAGATTCAATTATTGTAAACCCAAGTATGCTTAATTCCCATTATTCTCACTCCAAATATCTGTGATATATTTGTTACTAACTTTAGACAATATTATACTCTGCAAAAATAGTTTATATGATTTTTTTTCCTTACCAGCATAGACTGAGAGAGGGAATTGTGGAGTTGGATTATTCTGCTAATCAAGCGAGACAGAATAAGTTACAAGCAGAAAGTGAAATAAAGCAAAAAAAGTTCTCCTTGACGAAGTGTAAAGAGAGGTAGAAGTTGGGCACAAGATGATGTTTTCTTCAGATTGGTTACTAGTGCGAATATATTGTTTAATTCTCTACTGTAAAATTTGCAGGTTGAAGGAAATGAATAATAAAAGTAACAAGTGTTTGAATGCATTGCGAACATCTGGGGTTGAAAAAATTTCCGATGCTTATAAATGGGTCCAAGAGCATCGCAATGAATTCCACAAGGAGGTTTATGGCCCAGTTTTAGTTGAGGTATATATGTTAAAGAGAAGTGATATTTGTACAACCATTTTGTAACAACTTTTTCTCTCATACTCACATCATGTTTTACTTTATCTCTCTACTGCTTTGGTTTTCATGTCAATACCTATTTTCTCTTTGTAAATCTATAGTTGTCCCATAAGTTGTCCGTAAAATGGTTGTTCAAATAACACAACTCTATGTTAAAATCATGTTTTAAGCCATTTGGTCTTCTTACTTGGTTTGTTAAACTGCTGAGTGAATTTACAGGTCAATGTCTCGGATCAATCTCATGCTGGATATCTAGAGGGTCAAGTTGCTTGGTACACTTGGAAGGTAGTACTAGATATTTTATTATGGTCTCTTTTGTTTTCATAAAAGCAATTTTTTTGAAATTTTCTCCACCCTAATATCATAAAAATTCTGTCTACATTTTTGTAGATTTAGACATTTTAGAGTTTTTTTAGCCCATGCTTCATTCTTAAACTTGCTTTCCACTATTTTTTGTGGAGATCTTTGGTTCTGCTTGACTCAAATAAGGGGAGAGGGATTTTAATGGTGGGAAGGGGGAAGGGAGGTGAGAGATTTAATCAGACTTTATTTTGCTTGGTTGAGAGGTGTGGAAGGGAAGAGATTTTATTTGAGGGGAAGGTCTAATTTACTGTTTATGCCTTTTTTTTTTATTTTATTTTATGAAAGAATTTTTATTCAATGTGTTTAAACTTTATCAAACCCTCCTAATCCCCCCAGTTGAGGGGAGCCAAAATTTAGTCATGTCATGGGGGAATTCACTCCCATCCCCACCATAACATTGAACAAAACAAGCAAAGTTTAAATAATCCTTCAACTCCCTGTCTATTTCCCCCAACCCATCACTATTGTATTGTTTTATTTTTTCTCTCTTCCTTTGACTGTATCCTTTTTCCTATGCAAAGACTCTGTATCTCCAGTCACACTGACAAAAATTGGTTGGTATAATGCTGTATTTTATTTTGGTGTGAGGGTCGAATATAGTAATTGTACAGGTCTTATTGAAGAGGAGTCACTTCTCGCGCTTCACCATTTCCTGCATGGATATCAGTATCACCTTATCCATACTGACTTATTCATTTGTTTAAATGCAGTCTTTCATAACACAGGATCCTCGCGATCGGGACTTCTTGGTGAACAACCTACGGAACTACGATGTACCAGTTTTAAATTATACTGGTCATGATAACCAAAGAGAGCCGCCTCCTGAAATATCTGCCAATGTAAGTTTGGGAAAACATTTTTAAATTTTAAATTTTATTTCAAATCAGTATCAAACATTTCATCATTGTTGTATAATTCTTACCAGATGCGTGCTCTTGGTATCCACTCTCGTTTGGACCAAATTTTTGATGCTCCTGTTGCTGTCAAGGAGGTGTTGATTAGCCAATCTAATCTTGATCATTCAGTATGCCTCTCATGCTTTAGCCAATCTAATTGTGATGTTATTTAGTTATGCAATGTTATTCATTTCTTTTCTACATGTTTGCAATTCAGTTTATTGGATCGAAAGAAACTGATCAGAAAGCTGATGGGGTGCCAAAATTGGGAATTACTAGTTTATGGACACCAGAAAATCACTATCACTGGTCTAAGTCTAGATATGGAAATCATGTCTCAGCAGTTGTTGAACAAGTGCAACGCCCTCGACTTCTAACGAATAGTATGCCACTCTAAAAGCATGTTTAACCAACATTTGGGCCACACGACTTAGTTTTAAATGCTGGTTCCTTATTGTCTCTCTCTCTCTCTCTCTCTGTTTACTTTTTGCTGTACTATTTAGATTTAAATGTGAGGGACATTGAGGATCTGAGCTCTCAGGATAGGGAGTTTCAAGAACAAATTGCTTCCTTGGAGGAAAGTCTCAAAAAATTTCAAGACGAAGAAAGAAGCTTTGTGAATCAGGCTGCTAATCTTCGTAAACAGATGGTAGGTACAGAAAATTTTGTATTTTTAATTTCAATATAATGATATATATCTGTCCTAGAGTTTTTTTTCCCCCAAGGGTTCATGTATTGTTGATAAAAAGCTTTAATTTTAACCTAATCTGTGTTTGAAGAAATATGCTCCTACTAAAGTTTGAAATTTTGTTATTATTTTGATTTCTTTTAGGAGGACATCCGTTCTGAAGCACAAATTAAGCAAAAAGAGCGACAAGCAATTGTTAGGCGTATTGGTAAGTATGTATTAGTGATATACTAAATTGAAGATATAAAATATAGATTATCATTTTGTTTTCATACTATAAAGCAAATACCTTGTTTTGACCTCTAGAACAAAAGAAAGGGAAACTGAAATCAATGGAGGAGCAAGATGATTTAGATACGGAGTTAGCGAAGCTTGTTGATCAGGCAACAAATTGTAACATTCAGCGATTCCATAATGCAATTAAAATTAAGGTGATTTATCTCCGTTCTTTTTACTGCTTCTTAATATCATGTTATTTGAAACTCCAAGGGGCTGGCTTAGTTGACGATAACAGAGCTTGTATCTATCTAGTGTTGGGTTCGGGACCCCTTGGAAGGAGGTAAATATAATTTCCTTCAGAAGTGTTCACTGAGCGCAGATGTTTTCCTTACCTTGGATCAAGGTGTCATCTCTTCATCCTAAATTTTCGTTGAAAAAATGGGCAGCCTGGTGGACTAAAGCTCCCGCTTACTCAGGGTCTGGGAAGGGGTCCCACCATTTGGTGTATTGTACGCAGCCTTATCCTGATTTTTACACAAGAGGCTGTTTCTTGGACTTGAATCTGAGACCTTTCAGTCACATGACAACAACTTTACCGTTGCGCCAAGGCTCCCCCTTTCATCCTAAATTTTCATTAATAAAAAAAAATCATGTTAATTGCAGGTTTCAACTTAACAATTATGGTTCAATATTCAAATGCATTCGCATTAAAACGTTTATTTTTCACGTTTATTTTTTCTTTCTTTATTTGTTTTCACTCCAAGAGGAATCTTGTTTCTTTATTGTTGATTTTTGGGCAATTGACAGGATCTTCTTGTTGAAGCTGCTGGTCACAGACGAAGTTTTGTTGAACAACGTATGACTTTCATTGAATTTGATGCAAAGGTAATCAAATAATAGTTATATTGCTCATGCTTACATTGTAAAATCTGTATGTTAGTTGTGTAAATTCTGTGTCTATAATGAGATCACACACTTTGTATTTATAATGGTTTTACAATAAATGCATTGAATGATTAATTAGTAAGCACTAGCCTAGCAAGTTGTATACTATAGGAGTAATAACTATCAATCTAGGAAGTTATAGAATGAAAGGAATATCTAAAGATTCTTAATTTTAACACCTCTCCTCAAGCTAGAGCATACATGACATATGCACCAAGCTTGTTACAACAAAACAAAAGTCACCATCAAAGCTCACATATCATATAAAGCTTACATATCATCTACAAAGCTCAAAATAATTCAAGATTCAAGTAATAAATCAAATGACAAAAGAAATGCGTCTGGCTATACAAAATTGGCAAAAAAATTGGCCGACTACACTTAGTTTTAATAGTGATTCATTATATTTAATCGAGATTCGTCACAGGGAACCGTTTCAAGATGATTCATGTTCAAAATAGATACATACTAGAGTTTTCTCACTCAATGAGGCCCAACACAGGGGGTGTGCTATAGAGTCCACATCGGATAAAAGATGGCCTGAACACGGGGCCGGCCCAACACTAGATGAGGCCTAAAGCGAATTCCAAAGTGAGACTCTTTTAGTTAAAAAATATTAATAATATTTTATTTTTTAAAATTTGAGATACAAAATCATTTATTAAATTATCATAATCAATTTCATTTAACATTTATTTTTCAATTGACAATAAAGACAATTCATTTCATCTTTGTCGAAACATTGTTAATGTGAAATTCGGAAAACCAAAAGCCTAAAAAAAATTGAAGCAAACAAAGGGATGAATGATGAAGGAGTTGTTGCTGTGTTACTCAGGTTTCAAAGAGAAATTCAATGTCTAAAAAAAAAAGAATATACAAAAAGTTTTTTTCCTCGAAAGAAAACAAATTAGTATTACAATTCTTTTGACATAATGGGATGGAAGTCACATTTATTTTCTTTTCTCGGAGGCCATAATGTCTTTGTCCGAGGCCCTTTTCCAGGGATTATCTCACTCTGTACTATTGGAACCATCACTAATTGGAGGCCTGTTTTCCTCAGTAAAAAAAGATTTTTTTTTTTAAAAACCTATCACTAATTAGAGGCCATTGTGTCATTTATATGTTTTGAATTTTCTTTAGATTGGAGAAGCGGAGGCCAATCTGAAGCAGCATGAAAATTTTGCTATGCAGGCATCATTGCATTATAATAACTGTGAGAAGCTATTTAAATTTTAATTTGTAGATTTTTTAAGATGCAACAATATTCCTAACTCTTGTTTTACAGCTAAGAAAGAGGCTGAAGAATGTAGACAGAAGCTTACAGATTTATTGAACTATGCTAAGTCAATTGCCCGGCTTACACCTGACCTAGAGAAGGAGTTTCTTGAGGTTTGTATTAGATATTTGCATACATTCCTTTTCGTGTTTTAAATATTTACGTCGCAATCACCAATCCTGTCCAGATGGCAGTGCTTCCAGTTGAGAATATATTTTGTCGTTTGCATGCTTGATGACTTTGAACTTAATACGGTGAAAGACTATATGAAGACAAACACATCTTCTATTACCAAAACACCTTATAGGACCGTGTCAAAAGTAAAATAAAAACATTATGGTGGGGGTAATTATGCATGTATATTACTTGCAAAACTAATTAGCTGTTAAGAATTCTATTGCTGAACAATTTGAGCCATCAAACATGTTTCAGTATAACAAAACTGTTCTCGAATAGAAATTATTTGAAAAAGAGTCCCTGAATGGTTGAGAGGGTTATTGACAACCAAAGACTGTCTCATTCAATTGAATTCTGCTGTCTTTAAAAATACAGTACTTTTCCTATGTACCCAATACACACTAGTACTGATACGTCATGAATACATGACCTGAATTATTATTATTATTATTAATTTTCTTTTTTGGTAAATAGAGATAACTTTCATTAACCAAAACAGGTATTACAAACTACATGGCAACAGGAAGCCACAAAAACAAAGAAGCAAGAGTTAATCTCACACAAAAACAAATAAAAGCCAAAGGCCTCACAAGCTTAACATTAGACTGAAGTTGACAAATATAGACAATATAATAGCACACCAGTATACATTTTTTTTTAAAAAGTTTAGGGGAGACCATGGCCTCTGCGGGTGTCCCCATTCTAGCTCCATCCCTATAGGATGGAGAAAAATGTTGGTCAATAGCATTGGAAGTGTTAAAAACCTCATAGGATGGAGAAAATGTTGGTTATTTGATTTTAACAATAGGATTGCTGGTTAACCTGCTTTTGGTTTGGTGTAGTGTGATCATGCAATATCACCAGATCACATTCCATATGGTTGGGATCGTCTAGGGCTCCCAAAATCATAGAATAGTGCGACCTTTAAGATTGTGATTTTATCTACCATGATTTCTACATATATAATATATAAGTAACTTGTAAGTCAATGGGAACTTTAACAACATTTGGGTTTTTCACTTAGATGCCTACTACAATTGAGGAGTTGGAAGCAGCTATCCAAGATACCACTTCTCAAGCCAATTCAATCCTTTTTGTCAATAGTAACATATTGGAACAATATGAGGCTCGTCAAAGACAGGTACTCTTCAATGTTGTAGTTTTCGTTGGGTTATTTCCACATGCCATCTATATTTACTGTGACTTTACAGATAGAAGATCTTGCAAAAAAACTTGATGCAGACAAGAAGGAATCTACAAGGTGTCTAGCTGAATTGGATAACATTAAGGTCAGATAAGTGTTTCTTTACATAACTAAAATACCACGCTGTAGAGAATGCATCTGTAATTGCAAGTTTTGAATTGTTCTCGACCAAACTATAATTTAATATTGAGGATAGTGGCTGCAGTTGAGCATGTGGCACCTGAAAAACTAAGTCTCCTGCTCAGTTTCCCATTTCTTTACAGTGCTAGCTCTTATTTGCATTCTCCCATCTTTTCTTACACCCACTTTTACTAATCTTTCGGAGTACTTTAGAAAATGTCCCTCGTTCTCTAGTTTTAGCAGTTTTTTTGTGAATGATTTTGTTATTTGATGATATAGATTTCATCGGAACAAATTCTTCCCTAAACAACACTTCTGCAATTATGTATGCGGCTACAAAATTATAAATTTGAAAAGTTCCTAATAATCTATTCGTTAAGTTTCATCCGTGCAGATTTAAATAAATACACGTCTTTTTTATGAAGTGTATTGAATGGTAAAATAATAAAGGCAAGGAAGAGCAAATATGTATTTATTATAGGTGTTTTCCAAAACATGTGTATGCTTGCATATACATTTATAATGTTTGTAGTACGAGGCCCAAAATGGATTGGTGAACCTATGTGGTTGACGGACTGACTACATGAAATAATTTGATCCATCCTATTAACAAAGCTTACCAGTTCTTTGTGATATAATCTTTAGTACTTAATGAAGATGGGGGAGCCGGTATTCAAGTCCTGAGTTGTTAGCATGTAGCTAAAGTAGTTCAGTGCTATTTCAAAAACCGCCCCGTTTCCATGCATAGATAATGTGATTTATAGTGCCTGATCTGCATGACCTTTTCTGTGTTTCCGGTTGTGGAAATAAGCTCAAATCTTTAAGTTTTTTCTGCAGGGAAAATGGCTCCCTACATTGAGAAACCTTGTGGCCCAGATAAATGAAACTTTTAGTCAAAATTTTCAACAGATGGCTGTTGCCGGAGAAGTTTCACTAGGTTTGTCAGACTGTAATTGAAATTAATTTTATCTGGTCCTCTTATGCCTCCATCCTCATCAATGTGTCTCCACTTCTCAGATGAGCATGATATGGACTTTGATCAATATGGAATACATATAAAAGTCAAATTCAGGTGACAGTTGTTTTGAACCAGTTATTTTGTTTATTCTGTTTTTAAGAACGTGCTTTCACAGGGCCACCTTTCATTCATATTATTAGTTGATGTAACTTCTGGTTACCAGTCAGCTTCAATGTTTAGAAGGAAACCCAACCTACAATGATGATTACACGTTTGTTGATTTCTGTCTGTTATATACTGCTAGGAATTGTTATCTTCATCCTTATTCCCATCTTAATTTAGGCCTCTCTTTTCGAACAAAAACCAAATTGTATGTGTACAGCACAAAAGCCAATTGGTATGTGACGGTACAAAAACCAAATCGTTAGCAAGGGTGGGACATTGGCACACAGCACCACCATGATCTCGCAATATTTGTTGCATGAGACATAGTGCTCCTTTTCCAGGACCGTTAATAAAAAAAAAAAAACAGAAGCTCAGGAAAC
This sequence comes from Medicago arabica, assembly GCA_946800305.1. Classification (NCBI taxonomy): domain Eukaryota; kingdom Viridiplantae; phylum Streptophyta; class Magnoliopsida; order Fabales; family Fabaceae; genus Medicago; species Medicago arabica. The sequence goes on from OX326968.1 coordinate 53,196,163, forward strand.
AGAAGTCAAGACTGAACAGTTCGTTTGCATAACTGGCAACAAAACAAGGGTGGGGAAAAAAATGTACTGCAAGACAAATCAAATACACCTGCTAGAAACAAGGACAAAACTTTGAATACATAGATTTGTGTAATTGTGTGTACTGTACACAACTTGCTATAAAATATTTGTTTACCGAACATAACCTATTAGAGTTGAATGCGGTATAAAGCGCCTCATAATTTATTGTATTTATGTTTCAATTATATTGTGATGTTACTATTTTATTTGAACACTCCAGTTTCACTCTTTATGTTTCTTACAGTATATTTTTTTTATTCTATCAGAGAAAATGGACAGCTTGAAGTTCTCAGTGCCCATCATCAATCTGGAGGGGTACTACAAAGGATTTTTTTTTCTCAGTGCATTGATTCTTTCCCCTGTCCCACATGCTAATTAACCTTTAAATTTGGTTTTCTAGGAGCGATCAGTTTCAACTATTGTTTATCTTGTTTCTCTTCAAGATCTTACAAACTGCCCATTTAGAGTTGTTGATGAGATCAACCAAGGTTGGTTAGTCTTTAGAGTAAATTCTTTCTGGTTCAACCGTAGACAGCACTTAAGAGACCTTCATTGATTCCTTTCTTTTTTATCAGGAATGGATCCAATAAATGAAAGGAAGATGTTTCAGCAACTGGTGAGAGCAGCAAGCAAGCCCAATACACCACAGTGAGTACTAATTAATATTACTTTTCAATTCCTTCGTTTAAAAATTAATATTAAAATTTGATGAATACATGTTACAGACCTAATTCAGTGAGTCAAAGATTGTCTTTCCTTTTTTAAGACTTTTGATTAGCTGGAAGAGAAACACTCGGTTATTAGCATGCATAGTATTTATACGAAATACTAATAAGAGCAATATATGTGAGGCAAATAAGCCCATAGCTTTGCTTGTCATTAGGAAATTAAGGCTGATCTTTGCCGGTTTGCCAGTCACTTATGTGCTTTGTTCCCTCACTTTTGATTGTTTCTAACCGTGAGTGACAATTAATCTTATGCAGGTGTTTCTTACTTACCCCAAAGTTGTTACCAGATCTGCAATATAGCGAGGCATGCAGTATATTGAATGTAATGAATGGGCCTTGGATTGAGCAACCCTCAAAGGGTAATTTCTCATACCTAAAACTACATTTATCCTCTTCTTTTTATTGTTGATAATGCTTGCTTACAATACATTTTCTTTCTGATAATCAGTCTGGACTGCTGGTGATCGATGGAGTATTATCACTGGACATGCTGGAGAGACCATTTGTTAAAATGAAACAAACACTATGGAGTTAATTAGCATTTTGTATAGTTTTGTGCAGAAAGAAAACGAAGTTTGCAATTGAGTGAACTTGCTTTTGTTTCATTGATGGGATTGGATCCGTTGAATGGCTAACATGTATCTAAGCCGTTGAATTGATCCGGTGGTTGTAATTAATGCGGTTGAGGGTGTGGTAGACAGGCTTGGCTGTCTAGGATCCGTATTCTTACTCTTAATACTATTGTTTATACAACGGTGTGGTTTTAGTACTGCTTATTTGATCTCTTATCTACCCAATCATAATAAAAGATGAAACAAACCAACACAAGCAGATTAATTAATGGAATTTTGTGGTTCGGCTAGAAAATGTAAAAGAAATTTTGGTGTTACTGCACTTTGTATTTTTAAAATCTGAAGCATTAGTTATATTTATTAGTTTTTTTTTTTTGTTCAACTTTAGACATATTTTAGATTTGAAGCCTTTTCTATTCGAGTTTTCATGCAATATACTCACAAACCATGTAAGTTTAATTTAATATGTGGAATGAACACTTGAGGAGTTTCTCACGATTTTGGTTAATAAATGTCCTAGTTTCATGCATTCGTATCTCATTTTATAGATCTGTTCTCTCAGAAGTAGCACTGCTAAAAAATCATTCTTTATAGTCTGTATTAGTAGTATATTATTATGGAATTATGAATAGTCTATTACAACCATGAATAAAATCTGAAAATTCTACTACTAATTCGGCATAACATACGAATTTTAACACAATATTGAAGTGGTTTGGATTATATAATCCAAACATTTATGGGATGAGTTCTAATTATATAATCCGAATCGATTCTTTAATACTAGTTCGGCATATGCTACAAAATATGAATTTTAACACAATATATTGAACTGGTTTGGATTATATAATCCAAACATTTTTGAAACGAGTTATAATTATATAATCCAAATCAATTCAAAGTGTGGATGGTTACTTGTTCAACCAGACAAACTCATTGCACACATTTTTCTTTGAAGTTTTATTAACTGGTCATATCAGTTTTACCTATTTTTTTATCGTAATTAATGGTCCACTACACTATTTACTATGCTTCACAAAATCCCCTATAAATACCCATTAATTCTACACAAATTCTCATTTCATCTTACATTCTCTCATATTTTCTTCTACAATGTGCTTCCACCGACAATCTTTCTTACAAAAAGACTACTCTAGTATTTTAGGGAATATACGAATGGTCAAATGACATTGTGCCACTCTCTAAATTTGCACCATTTGTCAAGATGTAAGGTTGATGTGTCTGAATGAAAGATTGACTATCAAAGTCTTCTTCACCATAGAAAAGAAACAAACCTTACCCTAGCCTCCTTTCCCCTCCATCTTGCACCACAAGATGAACTTTAGGTGTTTAATAATTTTGCGTAATAATCTTCAATATTAATATAAATGTACCATGAAAGATATGATCTATTAATAAAATGAGTTTTATTAATTTTTGTCTCTTTTCATTTTGTTCATTTTCAATTATGCGTTCTTAATATTATATGTCGATACTGTTATACAATTATGGGCAATAAAACGTTTTAAATTATATTTGTCGAAATGTCGTTCGGAATATATTTGTGAGCAAAAGATATTTTAGGAAAAAATAAAGCGCGTCAGAAACACACAAGATGGAAAAAGTAATAGTTGTTTTAATAATTCTCTTATGTTTTATTGAAAAATTATTTTTATTGTTGTTGTTTACAATTTTGAAATGGAATTATTAAAATTGATGATGTAAATCTATATTGTGTGTTTATAAAACAACACTTTAAGTCAAGAGGCAAATTACAACGTTGCAAAATTCCTATTGCAAGCTTGGCCGGCAATGAAGGTACTAACCGCCAAAAAAGAATCTCTAATTTGGAGGTACTAGATTTATCAAGAATGTGCCAAAAAAAAACTTAATGGACACGTCTTGCTATTTGCTATACAATGTTGTTCTACAACATGCATCATATGACATTTGTTTGTTTGTTTTTTTTTTGTTTGAAAGGTTTTGTTGTTTACTCCATTGTGTAACATTGTTAACGTTTTTATCAAGTCTCAGATATGACATTTATCCAAAAATAGAAAATATTACTCCGAAATCACAGTATATCCATGCATGATGATGCATTTATCCAAAATGCATCATTTATATGTATTTTGTATATACTTGAGGAGAGTTATACATTTCATGCATTATCCTTTTCATCCATGAAAGTGTATAAGAGAGTGAGTATAGGGGATGAGTTTTACAGCTATCAAAACTGTTACTTTCATGCAATTTATACCTGCTGCTTCATGTACAAAATGATAAAATTAACATTACGTAACATTCTACCAAAATCTCAAGCTAAGTTCTATACGCTGAAGCTAAAATGGAGAAAACTAAGCTGCGTGTTACCGTGCTAAAAGCTAAAAAAATATAATACAAAAAACACTCATTCTGGTCTTCTTAAACATCCTCCAGGAAGAAGGAACTTAAATTTATCTGCATTTTCTATCAAGTAAGCAGGAAGATGAACTGCAGAAGCTGAACGAGGTATTGACCCCATCTTTTTAATCAACTCCTGAAACGAGTATTCTTCGGGCAGCATATCAAAAAGATCATCTCCCTTGCAAATAAGGTCTTGAATTCTTGAATGACTAAGGAAAGATCTCCGTTTCACACGGTCTGCGTGGCTATAAGCAGTCATTTTGAAAACAAACTCTGAAATATACCGAAAGCAAAAACTACAATGCCATCCTGCGTCTGAGAAGATTACATCGGTCTGGCGCGAATGCCGGTAATTAGACCGAGGACCGTAGACATGGGATGTGGCTCGCCAGCTGCTGTAGTCCACAGGGAACTCGAATGAATACATGTAGTTTCTCAACTCAAGATGCATTATGGGAGGAATTCCATCGCACCACTGAAGAAGTTTCAAAGTATGAGGACTTGGAATCTCATCAGTATCCGACATTAGAAGAATATCACCGGTGGAAATCCCTGCACGGCGTAACAATGTATTCATGGCCCCACGTTGTCTTGACTCTAGCACAAATGGGTCCTCATTTGATCCATGGACTGCAACTCGACCGGGATACAAGTCGTGGACAACTTTTTGTTTTGCAAATGCAAATCTTTCCTGGTTTATGGCAAAGAAAAGAGGTTTTGGAATGCCTGTGAACGTGGTATTGGACTCGAGGATCACAAATTTTGACACGTATGGATAAAGTTCATGCCATCTAATCTCTAGCAAGTCTAACTCATTGCTGAAGATAATTGCATCGTAAATGCGGCGTGGTTGGGAGCGAAGGGACCAGCCATGAAGGTGGCAAAGGTGGTCCATAGAGACATTTTCGGCATAATAGTGAGGTATGCTTGTAAAGGGGGCAGGGGGGTTGTCCCAAAGTGGTCGGAAGAAATAGGTAACCTTTTGGCCATGGATATCAATTCCTATTACACAAATTGCCACAAGTAACAAAAGTAAGATACAAAGGAACTTTTTGGGAAATTTTCGTCTAGAAGTAAGGCGTGGTCGGAGAGTCATGCCTTGAAGGGAAAATGTTTAATAATTCTTAACGATTCCCCCAATTCAACTATCGGAAAGATCATGGTCACCTGCAACAATTTCAGCATCAGGGATCAGAAACTAACAATATGGAAAGTAGAATCACATTCTATGCATTATTTTCCCAAGAGGACAAATAGATTGAATACAAAAGTTGAGCTATCATGCATCAGTCATGTCCCCATAAAAAGATGAAACTCCTGATAAACTTGTTAACGAAAGCCAATTTCTCTAGCATGCACCAAGTATATGCAAAAATATCACAAAGGTATATTTGATATCAACAAAACTTAGGTTCATTTCCTAAGGTGCTTTTCATATGGTTCTTAACTACTCATGTTTTCCTCAAATCCAAGATTTTCATTAATTCATTATCTTAACAAAGCAGCCGACAAAGTTTAGCAAATAAATAATCTAACTTGTAGCAAATATTATGCAGACTATAAAGTTTACTAAGAAATCCAATTACCTTAAAAACACAGTAAATTATTAACTAGAAAAAAACATAAATGTGAGCAACCAACAAGATAAAAATTTCATCTTCATGCTAACTTCAAAAGGTGAATTTTGTTTTATATAAAATCCTTTCACCTTATCGTTCCTCACAGTTTTTGTTCTTGAAAAGATTTCAACATTTTCTACTAATTATTTTGATTTGCATACCTATAAACACCTATAGTTTTTCCTACCAAATTGCTACAGTGTATTACCATTTCAATCTAACCACCCTCAAGAGGGGAAGGAGTTCAAGATCAGGATTCAGTACGCAACTCATAAGTTACCGATCTGCGAATCTAGTTTAACTCCTTATAAGGAGATGAAACAAATGTGGTGAAAACTAAAATTTCTGAGACCCAATGATGCTCAAGAATCCTCCATGATAATATTAATTATAAATTAGAACTAATAGGTGGAATAAACTATGACGGTTAATGCTAATGGAATCATTTGAAAATGATTAGCAAAAGGGTCACATACCAGTAGATATTGAAAAATAAGTATTCCAACCATCAAATCTCAAGAATATTCTAACAAATCCTTAAATTGCAAGACAACTTTTTCAATTTTGTAAGATAGGGAATAAAAACACAACTAGCTAATCATCCTAAAAAAGACAAGAATATATATGCACATAGAAGTTTTAAATTAAGCATAATTTAAATCTTTTCAAGATATGCTAAGAGTTTATATATGCACATCACAATATGAATGCTAGCAATTAAATGCATCTTGTTGGACTCTGAAAATTGAGTTATAAATACTAAATCATAAAGGAACAAAAATTGAACACAGAGAATCTTGAATAGCAATCATTATTAGATTATAAAGGAACAGATTCAAACCTCATAAAGTTTCATAATAATAATTAATGAAACAATACAAATAATAATAATAATAAATTCAAGTCTTTTGAATTATGTCACACACAAGACAACAATGATATGCAGGTATAAACAGCAAAGAAACAAGAACATGCAAAGAAGAGAGAGAGAAAAAGAAAGTAGCTTACCTAGGAGAGGTTTGGGAAGTCAAGAATGGGTGAAGAAAATCCATTGAATTAGAAACGACAGAATAGAAATAGAAAGTAGTTAGAGTGAGTGGTAAAGAGAGAAACTAGGTAAGGTGAAAATCTATTTAGGATACTGTTTTTCTTCTCTAAAGAGGAAAGAAAGGTTACAACATTATCAGATCATCATAACAATAAGTCAAACACAGCTTCAACATTAATTATCATATCATATCATCATTTGCACGACACTATATTCAAAAGGTATCACGTGGCCTCACGTTATATTTTTACTTTTATCTTCTTTTTTTAAATATACAAAATTTTATTTTTAATCTTGATAAAAAAACCGTTCTATAAAAATGATAACAAAATGTTACAAATCAATACCAATCAATACCAGCCTCACCAACTCAAGTGGGTTTTAACTGTGTTAAATTTCAATTCATATAATGTTATCTTCTACAAATTAAAAACTTTATGATTAGTCTATACATTTACATTTTTTTTAAACAATTCTTCTTCTTTTATTTAATAAATAAGAATTAGTTAAGCGGCAGAGGATACGGAAGGATTCAACAAACGAAGTTTCCTCCTTATGCGGCCTGCATCTTTCAATCTATTTATAATCTTAATATATCGACTGAGTCAAAAGAATATCAAGCCATGAATTTAGAGATATTTGTTATTTGGATTTAAAATTTTCCGTTGCCTTGAAAAAATTTCATTCCTAACAAAATAAACAATAATTCATGTAATAGAAAAACTCTAAAAAAAAAAAACATTCTTGTGATAAAAAGAAATAATTCTGATTGGTTCGATCACATCGCATTTTAAACAATAGTCGAAATTTTGGTAGCATCTGTTTTCTTTCGAGGGAATATGTTGTGGATCGACAGACTGTCTCCCTATCGTCCACATAGGTATTTCTTTAAATGAGATGAGGTACATTAACACTAATAAAATTCAGAATTCAAGAGCATGTTTTATCAATAGCACCTCTAAAAAAAAAAACAAATCAATTGCATGTTTTGATGGAGGATAAGTGCTTTAGAGAGGATGATTTTGAATCCTTATGTATATACTTTTGTAACTTTTAAGAATTTTGAAAAATTAAAAGAATAACATATGAATGATAATATAAAGTCAAAGAAAAAAAATTCTAATCAACTTGATTTGTTTTTTGAAATATTTATAGTTTATTTAATTTAAAAAAACATAAGTTCTTCTCTCTAAAATCTTCTATCCAAATACATTATAAGAGTGTCTCTGGGTATTTCATATGAATTTTCATTTATAACTTTTTCTTTTGGATTAAGTGATAAAAATGATTCATTCAAAATTTCGTTGGGTATTTTTAATTTTTTTTGGAATAAAATAATAAATATATAATGAAAACTATTCCAATATAAGAATTTTAAAAGTTTTGAGCCAAATTTAAAATTTCAAAAAGTTAAGTGAGCAAAGCAACTATGGAGCATGTGAACCAATTTGCAATTTGTAGGGACCTATCTCAAAAAATAATAACTTAGGGACTAATATGTGAATATTAAAAAAATATAGAGGCTAATTTGAAAAATTATTAAGCTCAATTTGAAAATTTGGAAAATTAATAGGGACTAATGTGAAATTTTTGAAACATATAATAACCAATTTGCATAAGTTGAAAAAATCATAAGAACCAATTTAAGATTCACATTATTATAAATTGTAAGGAAATAATTTTTAATTTTTAATGCTCAGATGATATTTGGAATTCTTTAAATTTAGTTTTAACAAAAGCTTTTCATTTTAATTTTATTTTTCAAATTTATCATCCAAACAATAAGTTTTGGACTTAGTCGAATCCCAACCCTGAGACCCAAGACCTGCTAGCTAATCTAAGGACCATTAAGACGTCATAATGCATATACAAATCACATGTACTAGCAAAGATCCACAGAGTATTAAATAAGTCACTTCAAACCAAATTCAGCCATCTACACAATCAAGTGATGGTCTAACTTTTGCGCCATAAGAGCGCAACCATAAAACACTCATACTCATCCGCCAATTGAAAATCTATAAATAGACCAACCCAACAAAAAATCAGATATACTTTCTCTTTTCGAGATAATCATCAAAGCACCTTGAGATCTCATTTGGTTTAGTGTTGGAGGGTTTTCACAAGTAACACTCGCTCCAACCGTCTCTTCTCTCTTCTGATCGTGTACAACTTAGTAATGTCACCTTTGAGAGTGTTATTCTCCTAACATCGTTCCCTCCAATCTTTCTAACTTTTTTAACCACCAAAGCAATGGCAGGAAAAGGTACCAAAATGAAAGATACCAAGTCTTGAACGTTGGCAAGGATCACAGTTCGCCGAACTCTATCACCGCACCAACAACATATGAAGATGATGATTAGAGCGAAATATAGATGTGGATATGATGTCATTCTTGGTATCAATGAGGATCGAAATGGGTCACATTTTGGAAAGGGTTGTGGTGCAATTGGGATCAAGTCAAAAGTAACATGAAGATTCGCATAGTTAATGGTTACAAAGTTACTATTAATTTTTGGCATAATGGTTGGGTACCTCAAATAAACATTGGTCCTATTAAGAGGTATATTTTGGCTCCAATTAATTCTAAAACATAGATGATGCAAGTTCAATATTTTGTAAATTAGCAACGAGTTTAGAATTTACAAGTTCAATATATACCATCAACTCCAGGCTAAAGTTGAATGCTCCTGATAAAGGGAGTCTAAATATATGGTGTTTAGAAGCTGAATAATGATGGTATTTCAAACTCAAGTATTTAACACAAGCAAGGAAAATAATAGCAATTAGTATAAGCAATATGTATTTCTGTATCGTGCATCGCAAGGGAAGAAAATAAGAAGAGCAGAAGCTACCAAGCTTAGGCAATGATCAATATTCCCTAAACTATTAAATAATTGCATTTCTGTATCAGTTAGATATATAACATCATTATAAATGGTGAGACCATGAGTTGGAATAACTAAATAATTGCATTTTGTCGTAAGAGGGATTTGAAACATGTAAAGCAACAAGAGGGGCAAAATATATAAATGAGGTGTTAAGGAAAAAAAAGTTAGCAGTAGTTCAAAAAATACAGGGGTGCAAACATTATTAATTCTCTTTTATTAAACAACATGGGCTTGGCCCATAATTTTAATTTAATTTTTCAATATAGTACTGTAGTTTTTTTTTATCTACTTAGAAGTAACCAACCAATTAAATGTATCAGCTTTTTTATCTACACTTGAGAAGAGAAGAGATTATTAGTATGTCAAACGTGAGGAAGAAGACTCACAAACAAAAGATATATATTAATGTTCAAAAGTTTTGAGTTAACATTATAATGTTTTTTTTGGGCACATAAGAAGGATTCTCTAATCTCAACCAAATTCTTTACGAAACTCTAAAGGCTTGGTTTAGTGGTAAAAAGACAGGTCTTGAATCCGAGAGAACCCGGGTTCGAGCCCCGCTAGCGTCTTTGGAGGGAGGTAAATGCAAATACCTTTGTAAGTGCTCTTTGAGCCCGAAGGTCTTCCCTGCCTTGGACTGTGGCACCATCCTCTCACCCTAAAATTTTTGTAACAAAAAAAAAAAACCAAATTCTTTACGAATTCTACTCTGCACAAAACACTCGCGCCCTGCAGCCTTACCGAAAATACCACTCCGTTAGTAAACTAACGCAAGTGTAAAAAATGTGACTTAGTTTTTTACACATGTATAAGTTAACTCACGTAAGTAACAATATCAATATGCTTGTCATTTTTTCAACGCTTTCCTCTTGCAATAGAATAGCAGTGAGAATTTACACAGGACAACAATGCATCGCATCAATTACAAGCAATTGGAAATGCAAACAACACTGTTGTAGCAACAATTTAATATAGAACAACAACAACTTATTTGGAATTTAATTACGCAGCAATAGGTATGGAATGGCAGGTGCAGCAAAAAGAAAATCAAATGGGATTGAGTTTTAACTTGCGGCAACATAAAATAATAACAATTGGAATCTACTAACTATATATTAAAATAAATACCTTATGATTTTCCATTTTTGCCCTTGGGAGGGGCAATTTTGTCATTCAATAAATTTAAACTTTGTTTGATTGCCACATCACCAACATTTGATTGAAAACATGAAGATTTTATATATGAAAGTCATTTTGTCAAAAAATATTTTTATGAAAGTGATTAACCAAATTTTTTTAGTGCCACCTCCAATTTCAATAATTTTTTTATCTTATTTATTTTATCATATAAAACATGAAGATTTTATTTGTCAAAGTTTACTCTAGAGGTATTTTATCATATTTATTTATAATTTTTTTTCCAAAGTTTGACAAATAAAATTAATAAACTTAGTAATTTTGTCAAAGTTTCATTTTTGTTTGGATTGTGGTCATTCAATAAAATTTGTTTCCAATTTTTTCTTCCAAATTCAGTTGCTTCTACACTGCCGTTGTGGGAGATTAAGGTACCGTTTGATCCGGCTTTTTTTCAACTTCTCTATATTTTTAAGGAGAAGTTAGACCAAAAACAATATCAATTAAGTACTTACTAAAAAAAATACTTTTTTTAAATGCATACAATTGAATGGAATGGATTTTGGCCAAAAGTTGTTGAATGCTACTTTGAAAAACTACTTCTTGACATTTTATTTCACAAGCACCTCTCTTCAACTCACGCTGGGAACCTTTTCTTTTATTTTTTAGTATTATATTTCAATATGTTTTTTTCTTCCATTTAATTTTATTTTATTTTTTTGAACCGTTCCATTTAAATTTTTCTAAGGAGGTTCCATTTAATTTTATTATCTTTTTTTCAAAAGAATTTTATTATCTTTATATCACTTATATTTTTAATCTCAATATCGTTTAATCATCACAACCTCACAAATATTTTTATTCACGCTGTCATTTAATGATACCAAATATTTTTATTTCCTTTCTTCAACCTCGCAAATACACAGACACACATTAGCGTTTATAGTAATACTTTATGTCCGTCTGTCTGTTTTTTGTTATGCTAATGCGTATAAATTTTTAGCGTTGCATAATGCGTAATATTATTTTTATATAATTTTGATTTTAATTCAAAGTACAAGTATTAATGCAAACCAACTTTTTTGATATTATTTATGTTATTAGTTGAGCCTGCTTAAATTATTTCTCTTATTCAAATATTTAACAAGTCCTTTATATAATGATATGAATTTGTATTCATGTTACACAAAATAAAAATCATTTAGTAAATTTAGCATTTGTAAGAATAATATCTTTTATATTTTAAACATTTTTACTCTTCAAAAAATATTTTAAACATTTTTTTATTTATTATATTAATTCATAGTAAATTCAAAGTTTTGTCCTCGTGGACTTAGCTCAGTTGATAGGGACAATGCATAAATATATGCAAGGTCCGGGATTCAAACCCCAGACACCATAAAAAAAAATCAAAATTTTGTACAATATTTTGCCAAACAACTTTTAACTTAAAAATATCTTTAAAATTAAAAAAAAAAACAATGAAACCAAACAACTCTAACTTCTTTCTTAAAGACCTTTATTTTAACTTTGTTTTGAAGTAGCTTTTAGATCGTAAAAAAGTTTGGTCAAATGGTACCTAAGTTCAGCTGGGAACATTGTTTCACTTTCTTCTTCATAATAGGTAATTTTCTTCCTTTTTTCATGGTTTTGAGGTCATGCATGGCTTGCATCGACTAATTTTATGCATTTTTTATTGTTTCTTTTGTTTTGCATTTTGATTTCGTTTTGATGGTTTCATTTTTCGACACTGTTTTAGTTTATGTTTCATCATATGTGGTTTTCTTCCCTTTTTTTTTTTTTTTTATGATTCTTCATTTTAAGTGTTTTATTTTTTGCAGTTTTTTTCTTCCGATTGTTATTGGATTATGTACCAGAGATTGTTATGTTGCATGGCTGTAGAAAAATCTTCCTTTGATCTCAGGTGTTTTGTTCTTCATTTTGGGTTTGTTTTCAAGAAAAATGGTTTTTTTTAGTTGAGGTTGTTATGTTTGTTGTCGCGATCCTGTTTTTGCATTTGATGTATTTTTTTCACAGTCTAGATAAATGCATGCATGTGGATTATAGTAGATGTCATGATGATTGAATTTTAGGTGATGGTAAAGTTGTGACACAATTGTTATTTTAGCTTATGCCGGTCCTGTTTTTTCATTTGATGCATTTTTTTCATGGTCTAAATAAATGCACGCATGTAGATTATAGGAGAGGTCAAGATGATTGAATTTTAGCTCATGGTAAGGTTTTGGCACAATTTTGATTCTAGCTTCTGGTACTATACTTGAAAAAAAAATGATGCATGTGGGTTATGATATTGATATATCATGATTGATGTCGTTATTTTGGTGATTAAATTTTGGGTGGTGCTAATGATCTAATACATCTAAAATTTTAACATGTGGCATAAATCTCCAAATTGATTATAAAGAACCTTGATTAGCTGTTTGATTTTGTAAGTATTCCTAATGGTGTAACAATTTTCATATTTGGTTTATTCTTTCTTATATCATTGAGCCGTACGAAAGTTGATTGGTGTAAATTTGTTTTGGTCATATCATTGAGGTCCAGAAAGTTGATAATACAGAAATTTGTGCATTTAAGATCAGGTTGATTTGATGATACAAAAATTGGTCACGCAAAAATATTTTAGCTTCTTTCGATATCAGAATGAACAAAGAGAGACATTATCAGTACATTAAGGATCTCAAAAAAGATTTGGACATTTTGGTGTATTTTTTTTTAAATTCTCTAAAGGAGAGATGTTCAAATTACGGAACATTGCTATTCTTCGTAAATTTGAGAACGAAGGTCGCATCCTTCGTACAGGTTGAATACTGTTTTTTTTAATCCTTACTATATGTTTGTATAAGACAAATAAAACCGATTTACTAAGATAAAATTCAAGTGTATTAAGCCAATCCCAAAATGTTACTGCACTAAATAAGGACCATCACTTTAATTATTTAAATTCAACAACAGCTAGAATTATTCAAGCCAATTAACATCACACCATATACTTGAATAATTAGACCCTAAACATCTAAAGATACCAACAAAAGTTCTAATATATCGCGATTGCAGAGAATTATTTCACCAACTGTTGTGTATCGGACAACACTCAAGCAGTTTAATCCAATTCCAACTTCCGAGACACATAAACCATCCTAACCACTGCAAAAGCACCGGTGCAGATGAGCATGACAACCGAAGAATGACACAATAAAAACAACCGAGCAGACCAGCTACAAAATCTCATTAACCTTCCATTAATCTAGGACATAATGACATAGTAAGATTCAAGTAAGTTGAGTTTCAAAACATTAATATATTTATAGTGGAAATTTTAGAGCTGAACGATGATGCAGGATTAACCAATATCTTATAGGAGCTTTTCTCTATATTGAAAGCACAGAGTATGCATGGCCATTTTTATTCACATAAAGAATAAACGTGTATCATACATATCAATTAAAATGCTTGAATTGCGTGATATTTGAACTATTTTTTCACAATTTGTTCACTTCTTCCTTAGAACGAAATTTCTATAAAATCGGTAAATTTGACCCGTGCTTCGCACGGGTTTGTAACTAGTTGAATTAAAAAAATAAATTGAGTCCAGCATAACAAAAAGTGGAAAAGGCAAATCTTGATATTGCAAGGGTATTTTGATCAGTTATGTTGGGCGCAGGCGAAAAGTGCAGGGGAAGAGCATAATCCATTCTTTACTTATGCATGAGGAGTCAAACTTCTGCCCACATGTTAAAGGAGTTTAAATCTTCTACCACTTGAACCAATTTATTGTAGATGATACATAGTCTTTAAGTTAAAATATGTTTTTGGTCCCTGCAAATATAGCGAGTATGAGGTTTAGTCCCTGATAATTTTTATTTTTTTTAAAAATTCATCCCTGCAAAAATTGTTTTTTAAAATAGTATTTAGACCTACTTTCTTGCTGATTTGGCTCATTTTTGCTTATGTGTCGCTTGTTGACTGTACCGACATGAACATGTGGCACACACATGACATTTAACTTATTTTAAATAATTCATATATCATTTTAATAAATCTAATTCCAAATTACAAAAAATTGTAACCATATTGTTGTCCAGAAATTCATGAGTTCAATCATCTTATTGCCCAGAATTCATAGGTTCATTATCTTGGAGTCTGAAAATTCATCGATTCATCATCTTGCAGCCCAAAAGGCACTCAACAACACATTCACTTCTAAGCTTCATCATCTTCCCACTTAATTCATATTCCCTTTTCTTCTTCTTTAGATTCAAACCCGAGCCTGTCTCAACGCCTCAAAAGCTTCGACAAATAAAACCCAACATGAAGAGAAAGAGATTGGTCATCAATATTCACTATACAACTTTAAATGTCATGATCTGGACAACCCAAATTAAATGGCTTAAAAATTGTATCTTTTTTAGGTTTTACATGAAACAAGTGTGCCGTGATCTCAAGCTCCCATCGGAATACGACACGCACGCTAGGTCTGCTGCGTTTGGCATGTCTCCGACGCCAAGTGGGCTTCCTTGACCATCTTTTCTGATGAAGAAGCTTTTGGCAACAACGAATCAACAATGGAGACGGCGTGTTATTGCAACAACTTGTTTATGAAACATGACGATAGAAAAGAATAATTGTTTGCAATTGGACAAGTTTGCTTTGAATTTCATTACCAATTTCTCAATGGTACGTGGATTGCTTTTCTCAATTAGTTGATATTTCTCAATATGTCACGGTCACGGACTTTATTGTAAAAATTGTCTCATTAAAATCTCTTTCCAACAAATGCTTATTATATGAAGATTTTTCTAGGTTCCCTACGAAGAACCATGCATAATTTACTCAACAACTAAATTAGCCACATGAATAAATTAAATTTATTAGTAGATTAAAAATTATTTTTTGTGGATCACTTATAAATTTATTTATAGTTAATTTTTATTGATTGTTGATTAAATCATTAAATTGTGCACAATTTTTTAAAGGGTAACATAGACCATCATATATGCTGTACCAAAAAAAAACCACCATATATGAATTCTGACCGAGAAATATGAACAGCCTAAAAATATTGAACTACTACTAATATATATAGCTAAAATATCACGTTTCATACAAAAGCAACTTAGTCAGAAGTTGGTATACTCTTCCATATATCCAACTTTTTAGATACAAATTAACCCAAAAATTGCCCATTAATTAATATTTGAAGGTGAGCAAAGCAAACAACAACTTGAAGCCTTGAAGGATGGTTTGTTTTGACTTAATTATCTATCCCCTGACCTTAAGCAACTTGAGGCGTTGCGCACACTGAATGAAACTTCTGCAACCAAACACACAAGTTTTATTTAGAACAGAAATTACTAGAACATACATTCCTTAATTGTAAGAGAAAGTGTGCTTAAAATTCCCTAATTATAAACTCTGATTTCATATTTCACATATATTAAGAAAATTGGTAGTGTAATTGATGTACTCCCTCCCGTCTCAAATATAAAAAAAAAATTCACTTTTTAGATTCATTGAATAAATAATGTATGAGAAATAAAATACATAATTTATTGACTGAAACCTTAAAAAAATATTTTTCTTATATTTAAAATCGGACTGAGTATTTATTGTGTATAACTAATATAATAATTTTGTGTATAAATGTATTTAATATTGACTTTTTGTTAGTAGTTAAACGCATGAATGTTTCCTTAAAAAAAAAACACATGAATGAGTTTTCAACCTAAAAAACTTACCATGCCTAGTACACTAAGACTTTCACTCTATTAGAATTGACTCGATGATAACCTCATTTTTTCCCGGCTTCATTCACCACCTAACAATATGTACTTTGATTTAGCCTATATGTAGCTTTTCTGCGACTTAACTAGGACCTAACCATATGAGAAAAGTCTTACCCATTGTCCACCAGGTGAGAGAGGCTCATGAATTAATTAACATGAGACTCTTAACAGATTTTTTTTTAAACAACAAATGTTAGTGAGCAGTAGTTGTTATGTTTGTTAGGACCGTTCTTTGGCATATGCAAAGAGTTCTACGGAGACGGACCTCCAATTTTTGAGGGCCTCAATTATTTATAAGGGTATGAATGTAATTGTTGGATTGTTATGCTGGTCCAAATCAAACACTTATTATTTGACAAAAATAAAGAGTAAATAGATAAGTTAGGTCAAACCCACACACATTTATCAATAAAAAAAAATTAAAATCAAAATAATGCGTATTGTTAATTTGTAATTGTTTAAATTATAATTAATTTTTTTTATTAGGGATCAATTTTTAATATTAGAACCGAGCCTTCAATTTTATTGAAACGGCCCCTGAAGTTTGTATTTCTTCCTAGGGATTCGAACTCCAAAGTTTTACTCCTTATATTTTCTTTAATCTCTAAACTTATATTTTCTTTAACCTTTACTCTTGACACATTTTAATGCAAACTAATAATATTAATTAAGATCATGTTTATAATTTGAAAGATGACTTATATTAATTAAGAGACAATCTTTTTATCAATTAATGTTTATAATTAGGCATACATGGAGTAAGCTAGCTTGCACTAATTAATGATGATTACCTCCATGAAATATCTTGAGCAAGAAGCCAATCACCTTCTTTGTCTTGATAAACCAGTTCATACTGCAGTTGATCTTGATCACCTGTTAATTTCCAACTATATGAATTAATGCCGTGCGTATATACTATATATACCTCAACTAATCGGTAATACTAATTATTAAGTTGGAAATTTAATTAGAAATTTGAATAAACAATATATACAAGACAAGACGTACATTTTTCAAACATGTCCATTAAAGTTTGGTTGAGAGTATGAAATGAATGGTGCATGCTAAGATTAACCTTTCGAGCTATTCCTACACCTTCCATCTTCACCTTCACGTAATTCCTGTGATTATGGTATTGGTAACCATCAATGGGTACCACGTAATCCTCAACATCATTTTCATCAGAACGAATTTTCTTCCTCCTACAATTAACCGGAGGCCATCCAACAAGAGCTTCTTCATCATCTTCATTGCTCCTAAATCAATCAAATAAATTAATATTCAATCATATATAATATTGATATTGTTGATGTACTAAGCACTAACATTGAACTAATAATATTAATATTAATTACTTGGTGATGGTGGTAGTGGAGCTGTGAGAGCAGTGTTGATCATCAATATCATCATGATCATCTGAGTGGCCAGGAGTTAATGGGAGGAGAGACAAAGTAGGAAGGTTGGTTGTTTCTGCTGCATGCTCCAAGAGTTGAGAAAAACTACGTTTCCTCAAAGAGAAGTTAGCAGAAATATCGTACGGACGAGAATTATTATAAGTGGAGAGAGCAAGACCCAAATGAAGCTCCATGTCATGTGATTGTAGAGAGATAAGCTATGATGCAACAATAAGAAGAGAACAAAGAAAGCTACTAGTATTTATTTATTTAATAATGAAAGGGTGTGACTCGTGTGAGTGACAATTAAATATATGTGAATATAAATAAAAATGAATTTGAGGAGACAGAATAATAGCTGAGGATTGCAAGTAGGAAAATGAGAGAAGAGGGACAAAGGGTGGATAGTGTGTGTAGGCAGTAGGTAGTAGAGTGAAGGGAATGAGACAAGATGTTGGAAATTGAGTTAAGGTGTCCGTATCGATGCTTACCTTTTTACCGACCCATTTCTATCTACTTCCTTCTTTACTTCAAAAGAATCATTAGTCATTACACTTCACTTCACGCGCATTCTAATCTTATTTTCTTTCTCTATAACAAAGTTACTATTTGGATGTTAAATGGGGGAAGTGCATGCACGCCCCTGAAAAGGGAGTGAAACAAATATGAATAGTAGGATGATGTCTTGAAGTGGGGCCACAATGTCACAGAGATTGAAAGCATATCTGCAGGTACAATTCTGATCAGTTAGCTGAAACAACTTGTAGTCAAATCAAAGGGAGCTCACTACTGCTTGGCCTGGCCCCATCATATTCTAATTACCATTCCACGTTTTCCTTCCCACGTCATATATATATTTATTTAACCTTTTCCTTTTCACTACTTTCTTCATACATCTCACTCACACTCTATTTAAGGGAGTGAGAAATTATATTAGCTAATTAATAAAAACCTATGTTAAGCTTGACAAAAAAAGTTACTTATGTTATCAACTTCAAAACTATTCTATTTAAGTGTGTTTTGTGTATCAATTTGTTTAACAAAATCTCAAGTTTGAAATAGTTTATGAAAAGTACGGATAAAAGGACTAGATGTACACATTTTTTAGCCGGAAGACTAAATAACCATGTGGAATAAAAATAAATAATAAAGATAACCCTTTTTTTTTTGACAAAAATAATTAAAAAAACACCATGTTTATTGGGTTTGTGGTTGGTTGTTGTGATGTCTCAAAGTTTCTTAATTCAATAACATATCATTCATAAGTCGTTGATAAGCGAAATCAAATCCATGTGTGCTAGTTTTATTAAAATAAATAAATAAATAAATCCATGCACGTTTTTATCAAAAAAACAAAAGAATCCATGCATTCACTTGAAAGATCCAATTGTTTGTACAAGTTCCACTAGGGTTTGATTTAAGCGAGACATTATCTTCATTAACAACTAGACCATAGACCCGTGCTAACGCACAGGTAATATCGAATGTAATATTTGACGGTAATAGATAACAAAATAGTTTAGATGAATGTCATGATTGTCGTATAGTATTTCATAAAAATTAGGTTAAAATTAGGTTAACAGGTAAACATTTATAAGTAAAATCAGGCGATAGAATTAGGTTAAATCTAACGTTAATATTGTGTTCGGGTTAACATTTAGAAATAAGAGATAAGTAAGAGATTAACATTTTGATTAAATTAAATCTAGGGTTAATATAGTAAAATCAGACGATAGAATTAGGTTAAATCTATGGTTAATATTGTGTTCGGGTTAACATTTATAAATAAGAGATTAATCGACATAATTATCTTTTCATATTAGATATCAATAAAATTAAAAATCAAACCCGACAAAGAGAACAAATCAACAAGACATGAAGACAACAAGCATGGAATTACTTTCCAAAAAATGCCGTATCTATTTCGCAAATATAGAGGGAATGAAAAAAACTATCCCCTGAGTGGATCTGGACTTAAAACACTGATGATGAGGCACAATTTTTTTGTCAAATAATTAAATAAAACTTAATTTAATAAGAATGAAAAGCGCTTGCTTTTCGTTTGTGTTGTGCGCTTACTGTGAGAAAGAACAATGAAAAAAGCTTGCTAAAGCGAGAAGGAAAAAGTGTTTACGGTGTACTTGTGTTTTGGAATATTCACGGTGCAGTTTGGTTCGATTTTGATGCTAAAAATCATCTGAACCGTAAGATAAAATAACATGCAGTTTGGTTTGGTTGACTTTTAAAATAAAATTTGAATCAAACTAATACGGTTTGAGTTGGATCGGTTGATGCAGTTTTTTTACCGGACAATGCAATTTTTTGTTTCTAACATTAAAATCAAGTTAAAAAGGTAAAACACAACATAATTCTAACAATGTTTCCGACAATATATTTAATTTCATCCAACATTAAAATTTCATTTTCCCTAAACAACATAGACCAAATTGAAAATGAGGACAAAAAGTAATTCTATTATGTAAGAAATGTAAAAGACTAAGATTTCATCATTCTTTAAAAGTTCAAATTGAACATAAATACATTTTTGAAATAAAAAACAAAGAAGAAACTTAACAAAAGAAAATATATGTCTCTCAAAAAAAGAAAATCTATCTCATTTATAAAAGTTTTCATTGGATTTATATGAGTATTGACAAAGACATATATTTAATTAATGCTTTTTCTTATGCTGCGGTTTAATTTGGTTTGGTTCGGTTGGTAAAATAAAAAATTGTAAATTAACCTAAACTATGCAGGTGAGTAAAAAAGTGATTTGAATATATCCAAACCAAATACGGTTTTTTGCAGTTTCAATTAATTCGGTTTGCAGTTTTTCTATTGGATTGGATCGGTTTTGACCACCCTATTGTTTTGGACTGGACGAGGCTTGTGTAAAGAAGAAAAATCAACTTGAGGGTGGTGTGACACTTGCCACACAAGGACCGGTTCAGGTCCCCCCTGCCCCTGTTAATCTCATATTGTATCACATTAAAGATTATTAAATATTCGTTTAAAAAAACTATTAGCACCAGTAAACCAGTTTTACACTCACGTTCTATATAAAAAAAATTAACAATTTTTTTTACTTATAAATATTGAGTATGTGGAAGCCATTTTTGAAATTAGATTAATAATGTGGCGATATGATTTGTTTTGATTTGATGTTAGAGTAAAAGTAATTTACACCAACTGCAGATCATCACAAACTCAATATTAAATTAAATTGTCCCCACTACCATAAAAGAATAAAATTTAAATTGTCTCACAATATAAATTATTTTAGTCAACAAAAAATATTTTATTTTCTATGTTGTTTTACAATATCAATAACATGCTTTTAATTTTTTATTTTTCAATTAGATTTAGTTTATATTCTTATACATTATAAAAAAGTGAATAATGTACACTTATATTTATTTATCTCTCTTCTTTATTGAGTATATTTTTTAAAGAAAAAAAAGGAGTATTGAATTGTTTATTGATCAAAAGCCACAATAAAAATTGGTAGGCATATAAATCAAAAAATTATTGGACGTTTTAATTAAGATATAAAATAATAATCAAGTTAAGATAAATTAATTTGGCTTAAACATTATACAAGCTACAATCTTAATCTTATATGAAGGATAATATACAAGATGAAAGAATAACAAAAGAAGTCTCCATTAGTTTGTATGAACATTGTATAATATATGTAGAAGTCGAGGTTTGAACCTCAAACATTTTATTTATCTATCTTATAAAAGTGAATTTTTAACCACTAAAATACGGTAGATTTTAGGATGAGGGCTTTAACAAGTCCCTCGCATGTGGACCACTCAATTTCAACTTTAGATTAAAAGCAACCTACCTAATCTAATTATCCATAACCTAACATGATCCAATCTCTCTCTCTCTCTTTGATTAGCCTATCTGAATCTTTTATCCAGCGTATGCGCTCTCTCTCTTATTTCCTTATCCATCGATGGTCTTCTTATTTTCCATCGTCTTTTCTATTTTGATCGTCATTTAATTAAAAACACAAAAGTGAATCAGGAAAGGGGCATAACAACATAGATGCATATGTAAAGTTTGACTCAAAAAATTTCACTTCACTTCACATCATATATTCATATTTTAATATATTAACTTTTATTGAAATAAAAAACCAACAAAATTGAATGAGATGTCGTAAGCTTGATTATGGAGCGAGGAGGAAGATGGAGCCGCTTTGATTATTTTTGGGAGCAATTTGATTTATTATAACCACCACCAAAGGGAGGTTATCAAGTCTGAGAGAGCATCAAAATAGAAAGGGAAAAGGCCAGAGAGAGAAGAAAACAAAGAAGTGTGATGTTGTGTAGCAAGTGTATGGTAGAATACAAGTACTTAGATTAATCAGATGGCTATTGATGTTTTTCATAATGGTTTACGGGTGAGGGACTTAATAGAACCTTCATCCTAAAATCTACAATAAAATACTTTATACAAAAAATAAAAGGAAAAAAACGTGAATTATAAAAAAAAGTTTCCCTTTCCATTGGTTATTTTTTACATATTCTTTCTTGTCCATCTTATTCAGGACCATTTCTACGAATCTGTAGGCTCAACTCTACAAGTGAGAAGAGGTCCGTAATAAAATATAAATATATTTTTTTTAAAAGAACAATGTTCTATTTAAATTTTTTAAAAAGTAAATATCATATGTTGCATATATTCGGTACAACCAAAGGTGAAAATCACTACCGTATACATGATAAACCTCACACCACCCTTCAAAAAACACTCACTTAATATCAAAAGCAAGATGACACAATTTTAACAGATCTAAATTTATTTATTTTAAAGCCCATACCTTAGAGAGGCATAGTTCTATCGAGCTTCTTGTACACCCTAAAGTCCGACCCTGATCTTATTATGCAGTTCCATTTATCGAATGTCAACACCTTAATTGTGTCATAATATACGAGTTAAGATGTTCCCCGTAATACACAATCTAAGTGTATTTGAATGATTGTTGAACCATCCAACCACATTAGAGGATCAATATTTGTTTTCTTTTTTGTTAGTATAATTTATTTGGATGAATAACTATGCCCAATGTGAGGTAAAAATAGTGCTGTATGTAATGTAACCACGGACATAGGTAAAGTCCAAAGTCCTAACATATGAAAGTTAGAAACATTGTCTCCTATGTCACTCTCAAAATGACAGTGGTAGTTAATTGGTGTCAGAAAAATGAATAAGTAGAAGAAAGAATTCAATAGCTCCCGGACTTCACGTGATGCCCAACATCCACACGAGGAGGCAGGCATATCTGCTGTCCCGGGTGCAACCCCCACCCCACAACCACACGCTTTCATTTCACTTTCATTCTTTACAATTTTTCAACCTGCCTAAGTAAACTATATCGTAAAAAGGGTTTTTTTTTTGTCTCAATTAAATTGATAATCCATTGAAATTAAACTCACACACAACTGTGAGGTCCTGAAATTGAACCGGGATTACGATGTCCGACCTTGCAATTTCGACATTTGTCAATTAAGCTAAGACTTCTAGATAATTTATAATGCCTATAAATAAGTCAATTTTAGTTTTAGTTCGTTTAAAAACTTTATTCAATTTTTAATCTTTTAAAATTTTTCCATCTTTATTTTTGTCTTTCCTTTAAAGCAAACTCATAGGTAGAATTCATATTTTTAACAAAGTTTGCAGAAAAATTCATAACATATTAAGAATCTCTCCAAAAAAAAATTGAATTTTTCAACACAACATGAATTTAATAAGAAATTTTATATTTTTTATGATTAAAAATTCATATTTAATTTGTGTTTTATTAAAAAATTCTAATTTTTTTAATATTTTACAGATTTCTGCACAATTTCATTAAAAGATTCAAAAGTTAAATTAAAAATAGGACTAAGAGTAGTGATTGAAAATTTCATAGAAACTAAAAGTTGAAGAATTTTTTTTAAAGAAACTAAAACGAAAAAAATTGATATATTTATAGAGACCAAAAACATATTTAACCACCCGTAAAGATATACCGATATTTTTATTTTTTGAAAAATATACCGGTATTATTTGGTGCGGATTGAAAAATTGTCCAATAGTTATAAAAACATTATATACAATTACATACGATTACATCTTGATTTGCTTCATTTTTCTTTTATCAGAATAAATCAAGGGCTATGAAATAAAGAAAACACATCCAAGGTTTACGTGGCTGGAACGGGCTTACCTTATGGAGTGTGTGGGCAAAAACCCTGACTATGTGTTAGATTTTTTTTAGGGTTAAATACGATTTTGGTTCTTATAAATTTTTTTCAACTTTTAGTCTGTAATTTTTTTTTTCAATTTTTAGTCAGTATAAATTTTTTAAGACAAATGCTAACTAGTGCCCTCAAGGGCACATGTTAAGATACTCATTATAGAAATACACATATCAAAAGGCATCCATTCAACTTCTTAAAAGTTGACATATTGTGTTTTCCAATACAAAATTGCTCTTTTTAGGTTGCTTAACATGTGCTCTAAGGGCACAAGTTAGCATGACCCAAATTTTAATCATTACTTTTGTTCCCTATTTTCAAGTTAGTTTCTGTATTTTTTTAATAAAATTATGAAGAAATGTGTAGAATATTGTAAAAATATCTAAAAAAAAATAGAATTTTTTAACAAAACATAAATTAAATATGAACTTTTAACCATAAAAAATATAAAAATTCATATTTAATCCATGTTTTATTATAAAATTGTAATTTTTTTAAAGAGATTTTTATAATAATATATATTTTTCTGCAAAATTTTATTCAAAATATGAATTTTACATATGAGTTTACTTTAAAGAAGAGACCAAAAATGAAGATGGAAAAGTTTTGAAGGACTAAAAGCAGAAGAAATTTTTTAGATAGATTAAAACGAAAAATTGTCATTTTTATAGGGACAAAAAACATATTTAACCATTTCTTTAAATATTATATACATTTGACCTAGTAATATGGATGGTTAGTAATATAGATGGCTTGACTAATTGATTAATGTTGGCAACTCAAAAGCATCCAATAAAGAGGGGTTAGTGGATATACTTTTTTTTAGGGTCTTATAACCGGTGCCCTAAATGTAACGATTAAAGATTTCATTAATAGAAACTTTGTATTGAAAATTCAAGTCTTTACTTTTTTTCTTAGCAATAATTACACCATTTTTTGATACAATCTTACTTATTTTAATACTTTAACCAATACCCCAAAAGCAATGATTAGTATTCTCTTCATCTTCTTAAAGTAATCTATAATATTACTTGTGAAAACTACAATTTGTTGACAAAAAATAGACACTTCTTGTCCTTCAATATATATATATATATATAATGCAAATAGAGACTAAAAATAAATAATTTTTTTTTGTAGGGACTAAACTTGAAAGCTTAAAATTTTGCAGGGACTTTTAAAACATGTTTAAACCTGTATAAAAAAAATTATTCTATATTTATAAAGAGGAGTAAAGTTACCTTGATTGGTTTGCAAGAAATAGAGTAGAAGAAGAGTAAAAAAATTAGAGGATTTGATCAATCAAGTTCTAGCTGCCACTACATGGGGTAATGAACGACCGATTATTAGAAAGAGTTACATGTTGCCACATGGTATTCGTATATTATGTATCAATAAGTATCTTTCATTAAATAAATAATTATTATCAAACTTGAACAAGGTTCTTATAGTCAAAAACATCTTCTTTTAGTCACAATTAACTTTGTCAAACAAATAGCATGCGCAAAGAGTTGAAGATGCCCATGTGTTCAAATGGTCCAATCCACAAGCAATTCAACCAAAAGGACCACTATAACCACTTCTCATTCAAAACGTCAATTATATTTCTTCAAATGATCAAGAAAATCCAAACCAAAAATTAGTACACTACAACCAACAATATTCTTGCTAGCTCTTAATAATAATGTATGAAAATGCTTGTTTGTCCCGTTGGACCAGCAAGTTGAGTGGTCTAAAATTGTAACATTTGAAGGTTCAAATATTGACAAAATTGCATGACCTATAACTAGGTTGAGGTAACCTCTAGGATGTTATAGGGTATGGGTTCAAATTCAAAGTATGTCTCCTTTCTCTCTCTATTGATTAATATGATTTCTGACGTTAGGTAAATAGACACACAACCTTTGGGTTTGTTTGTCACAATCAATCGATCATGGATGAAGATGTTCGACATGCATTCATGGTATTGTTTTCTTTGTGGGAGCGTGATGTCCTTGCATTTCCATTTCAGCGTGGTTTGTTACTGATCATGCCTGCAGACACAAGTTATCCCTACGTGAAACAACCACATCAGGAAATTAAAACTAGACTATATAGATATTATAGGGGTCAACATGACCTAGCTCAGCCCAAAACATACTGACATTTCATTATTAATCGGTCACTAACTCGTTTAAAGACCAATTTAGAGACCAATGCAGCGATCCATGGGGTCGTAATTTCCAAATCTATCATTCAATAGTTTATTTTTTTACGATTATGCATTTGATTCTTTAGAAATAAGATTTTTAACATTTTTGAGGAGGCAAACACTTAATATTGAGGGGATTAAAAATAAAATAGTTCAATTTGTGTAAAACAAACAAAAGAGGTTTTGGGGGCAGCTTCCCCCTAATATGGTATATGCATCCGTCCTTGAGGACATGTATTATCAAAAACAGATTTGTGTATATATTCTGCTGGAGACACTAGACATCACTGAATAAATTCACTGGCTTTTAGTTTTGGGCGGCACTTATAAGGGACGGAGAATACACATTGCAACTGGTGTGGGTCTTTAGGGGTGGATAGGTCATTGTTTCTTTAGGTACTTAATTCGGTCTTATTTATAAAAAAAACATCTATATTAATAAAAGTCAATGTATAAATTTGAATTTTGAAACGAATGCATCAACTTTTATTGATTATAATATGTCATATAAAGAGATTAGTTTTTTTTTTTAGAATTGTTCAAAAGTCATCTCAAATTACTCAACCGATAGGGTTGTAATTCTCAATTTTTTGTTGTGTATATAAAGTTTGATCATATTGTAATTCTCGACCAGCACTTCATTAGATAGCGTTCAATACTATTGTACATTATTTGAATGAATTAAATCACTTAAAAGTTAAAACGTACTGAGCAATATTACACCTAGCTAGTTAGGTTAACAACGGTTTCTTAAATGCGTCTCAAACTGCGAAACAGAATAGAAACTCCCGTCTGGTTGAGGATATTTTAATAGAAACTCCCATCTTCAATGTATTAATTTCTCAAACATAAATAATACACATTTTAATTGCATTCTCATTCAATTAATCATGTAACATTCATTTAAATGACTAATGACTAATGAGTAGTTGGTTTGTCACAATCACATGGATAAGGATTGGAGTTGTGGTTCCCGGTACACACGTGAGGAAGGGACATAGATCATAGACAAGGCACAACTCATTCTTATTGCACGGTATGGGCTGAGGAGTGAAGTGAACATCGGTTTGTAAAAATATCCTGTCTGGTTAATTTGTGGTAAATGAGGTAGGGAACAATTTTAACATCTCGGTTGGTTCACATTTATGTTGCTGCTATCACTTAAATCCAATGATCCAATTCTTGGACTGGGAAAGATATATGAGACTTAAGAGTTTGGAATAAAACTACTATCAATTTAGTTCATTAAACTATGACACTCTTTTTAATTTAGTTTCTAAGATATAATATGAAATCTGTCAATTTTGTTTGTATATGAAAATCCCACAATTTATTCATTATCATCTTAATAATATGGACTAAATTGTTGATGAATTTATATACTTTAGAGACTACTTATCATATTTACATAGTTTATAAACTAAATTTGATAGACGATAATAGTTTAAAGACTACTTCACAAAAGATTTTAGTATTATGTCCTTAAAGCGATACCACAAAGGGGCAATATCGATGAAAATCATTCCAAAAATAGTCCAAAATTCGAACTCAAGTTGATCCGGTGGCCCTTCCGTTTTGTTGTAGTAGTTTGGTATTGTGAGTTCGATTCTAATTGAAACTCCACCTTTTAGAATTTTCATGGAAATTATATTATTAATATTAATATTGTCGCATGATCATAACCTAGTCAATGCTGGATATAGTGGTCACGAGGGAAATTTAGAGAAGAATCAATACATCACTCATACTCTTTTATTCTCTTGAATTTTCAGAATTTTAGCTATTCCCTACATCAGTTGTGTATCCTATTTTGTCCACTTCAACACCTTTGAGGTAGACACGGATCTACTTGAAGCAAATTCGGGGCAATTGCCCCCACAACTTTTTCATATTACTTATTAAATTTTTGATATTTTAGTTATTGTCCCCTCTTAAAATAATATATTATACTCATTAAATAAAAATTTATACCATGAAAAGAGATTTGAGATGAAATTTTAAATGATTTTTACCATACTTTATAGATATAAAGACAGTAAATAACAATTTTAATTTGTAGATTTTAATAAGTCTTTAATTTTTTCAATATATAACAGGATAATGTTTATAATGTCAAATTATTTTCTCAATATTAATAATGTTATTATTTTATCACTTTTGCATTGCAAATTTTTTTGTATAAATATTTATTATATAAAGTTTGCCTCCGCAAATCAAAATTTCTGGATTCATCACTGCTCTGGATTACTTGGGAATATTACACGCGTCATTATACAAAGGACAAAAATTGCGTAATTATATAAATTTAGGGATCAATATTGCAAAAATATATGGACTAAAACCTGAAATTATGATAAAAACGGGATCAAAATGCATTTGAACTTAATAACATACTAACAATTCTTCTCTCTTCTTCATATGTGTGTCCCACACATATGTTCGGTTTTTCATTGGTTTCATTCCCAGGAGGTAATTTCTAAGCATTGTTTTTATCATTATGATGAGACATGTTCCAACTTATAGACTATTATATGTAAGGGTTATGTTAATACGCACACACTTTAATTTTAGAAGGTGTGCATTAGCATCTACACCTATTTGCTTAAACAAAAAATACCCCTTCTTTCTTTTTTAATTGCCACTAAAAACATGTCCTTTATGGTAATTTTATCACATACACCCATCTCATTCCTGCCATTCCATCATCCGTTTCTCTCTCTTTTACTCAAAATAAAAAAAGAAAATCCACCCCACGCGCCCCTGCACAGACGACTTCCAATTCTGCCGTCGTCGTACAACGCAGTGGTTTCCATCTGAGGGCAGTGCTAAAACGGAGGATGGAAGGGCCGTGACTGCAGGTCCGGTAGGACGCTGTCAACCGACCAAGTTGCTTTGACCGGAGATTATAAAGATCTGATTTTTGGTTTTGTGGATGGATCATTATCTATGTCTATTTTCATGGTTATTCATCTTCCAGTTCAACACAAACAAGCCAGGCTGCCCACGTGAATAATTTTTCTAGTGAAAGAGAGAAAGAAAACATGAGTGTGTGAGAAACTCATGATGGAAGGATAAAATTACCATAAAGGATATGTTTTTAGTGGCAATTAAAAAAGAAAGAAGGGGTATTTTTTGTCTAAGCAAATAAGTGTATGATGCTAATACACACCTTCTAAAATTAAAGTATGTGCGTATTAGCATAACCCTAACCCTATATGTAAATATCTCTAATTGTCGAGATTCAGATATTAACTTATCATATTGTAAGAGTTTAACATTCTCTTCTAGAACAGGGAAAGATAACACTGTAAATCGTTTTAACACTTTTTTTAAATGATATTGCTAACTAACTCATTGGGTGATATACATGTAGATCACACTACTTTATGTGGGACGCATTCCTAAAATAGTGCAACCCATGTGTATTTCAACCAATAAAAAGAGTGAATGGTGTTAAGAGTGTCTTAACTGAAGAATTCTAGTCATATGGGTTACGGCAGAAATACTGGCAACAGACTAAAAAAATACAAAGATAATTTAAAAAAGCATTTCATACACTAAGATCAAATCAGGAAATGCACAATGAAGTTAATATTCGTGCATCACTAGAGAAATTTATGACTTGTACCAAAAATATAAAAGATACATATGTTAACTGAGAATATATCTACAACACTTCATCTTGTTGGATGTAAAACGAACCATCATCAACGGGCAATGACGGTGGAGTACCGGGTGGGATACGGGCTGCACCTTCCTCACCAGCACATATGGATAAAGCCTCTGCATCCCTTAACGTTGCATCAAGGTCGATGTGACCACTTAGCTCATTTATAAATTTCAAAAGGCTGTCGAAGTCCATTTCTTCTCCAATTATTTTATTACGGCATCGTTTCAAGACTGCAACGCATACATAGAGGTGCAGATGTTCCGAGGGAAAGTGTGTCCATAATACTTCCCACAAGCGCATTGTTTTCTCGTATTCGAATTCCCTGAAATGTATATCAATATTATTAGTTGCCTAAATGAGTATTGTAGATAAATGTTTCAGATAATTCAAGGCAAGGCTATTGACTTGCATTTTGCAAATAAAAAACACTATTAACTTCACTAACATCAAGTGCAATGGGAAGAGAAGCAAACAAGCCCTCAGCCTCATATCTTTGGTATTTTTGGAGGAGGTAGGAATATTTAAAAAAAAAAATCAAAATTGATAATGGGATGACATTTTTACAGACAGATTGTTCTATGCAAATGTAAAGCCTGAAATTATATTCTAGCACATAATCCTTCAGGTATATTGGGAGAAGTGAAATATTAATAGGCGGGAAAGTAATAGGCAGCAAAACCATCTCTAGCAAGCAGAGGAGAAATATATTAAAGTGAGGACTGTTTTCCTCAAAGGATACAGAGATACACAGTTTTCTCAAAGCAGATCAAATGGAGATTGGTCGAAATTATTTTATAAAAAAAATCCATTTAGTAACAGCCTTCTACATTGCTGGCATGGTGAATCTATCTATGTTCAAAAGGTACCACACATAAAATAACTTTATGGTACAACAAAGAAATTCAATACTTCTAACCAGTCACGGATCCAAAAATTTCAATAAGCGGGGTCAAGATTGTTTATCATAAATATTATAGAAAAATATATAAATGCATAATCAATAAAATGAGGACATCATCTGTTTCAAAAAAAAAAAAACGAGGCCATCATCATCAAGCAAATAAATAAAGGTTACAAAAATTAGCGAATTTGATTTTCGTCCCTATAAATATAGGAAATTTTGATTTTAGTCCCTAAAAAATAAAATGATATGTTTTCATCCTCACAAAAAAAAATTGTTTTAGTTTTGGTCCCTAATGGATATAATTTTGACATTTATAAAGGTTGAACATAATAAACGGACATAACATGTACACATCTTGATCATAAAAAAATTATAATCTTGACATTCATATGAACGTAAGTTGGTCATTAAAGACCAAAAGCAAAATAAAAACTTTGCGAGGATGAAAACATTATATTTTATTTTGTAGGGACTAAAATCAAAATTTGTTATATTTTTAAGGACGAAAAACTTGCTTAACCTAAAAATAAATGATGTCTATTTATCATTTTTGTTCTTTATACCGTGTATCATGTACCGTATGTGGCAGGTGTGAAAGATAGAAGTTGAAAAGGAAAAATTAATGTACCTATTAAGGTTAACACGGCAACACCACAATTTTACTTTTTTTTTTTTTTTTGATTTGATAAAACATAGAACAACGATATTTTTTTATTGAAAAAAGTAGTTTTAGTTTAAGATTATGCAAGCCAAACTTGTTATTACTACATAGTACACCCATCTTTATTGTATAGAATGAGCTGATGTGGGGTCAACTTGAAATTTGAAGTGGGGTCATCATACAAAATTATTTGGTAATTGGTTAAAAAAATATTGATGAAGTGGGGTCAGCTGCCCACAATAGCACTAACGTGCATCCGTGCCTGTTTCTAACACCATATACACCCAAAATTATGGAATTATGACCGAAATTGAAAATTCAAGGAATCTAACCTTTTAAATTGAATCAAAATCCAGCGGAAACAAAAGAAATAGTTGAGGCAGTCGTGCTGCTTAAAATAGTTATGCAATGGACTATCCAACAGCTCCACCAACTGCAACAAATAAATATAAGTTAGGATTGGAAGAGGATATTGAAAGCAGCATATCTCGATGTGGAGACCAGTAACCCAGAAATGTAGCACATAAGGGGAATGGTGATAAATAGACACACCATGACATAGAAAATCGAAGTATCAATGCCAGCTTCTGTTACAGATAGCTCAAATTAAAATCTGAGTTTCAATAATAATCTACACTGTTTTTTATTTAAAAGAGTTCCAACAACAATTTACTAACAGCCGATATTGCCTTATAATTACTTCAAATTATAGTATATCTGTAGATTCTACAGTAATCAATTTCTTTATGGATTTGAATCCTCTCATATTTGAATCCAACATAAGAGGTTATGTTCATCATCTCACCTTTAAAACTCATTGAGCCCCACTAGCTATTTTTTAAGTTGTAGAACTCAACGAGTTTCAATGGTGAGACGATGAGTATATTCCCCTCACGTTGGATTCATACATGAGTCCCCAAATCCTTTCTTTACATTCCAGTATCAGACGTTTGGGACTTTAAGGAGCAAAATTAAAGTGATTTAGCAAGTTACATCACAGCATAGAGGGAAGAAGCAGTACCTCTACGGACCAAAACTTTTGAAAAACACAACAATAACTTCAAAATACAATCACTTGACATATAACCCACTTCAATATACTACCTCCGTCTCTATATATAAGTACTCATTTGACTAAAAATTTATAAACCCATTTTCAAATTGCTAGATACATTTATTATTATTTTCCTAAACATACCCCTAATTAATACTACCAACTTGTCTCGAAATATGAAAAGTCAAATTTAATACACATATAAACAAAGGACAATTTGGTAATATTAACACATAAAATAGACACATTAATTGCTCTAACAACTTTTCTTAAGAAATGTGAAAAAAGCAAAGGGTGCTTATATATAGGGACGGAGGGAGTACAATCACTCTACATACAAACCCAAATTATTTGAAGACACTATAGATGATGTATGCATAATGGCGTTGAGTACATGCATATTAAAATAATATAATGCTAGGAAAAGGCCACTTTAGAAAAGAAAAGTGCAAAACTGGACAAACAAATATAGAACAACGTAATCATTAAAAATCAACAATTGGACGCGTGTATGCAGCTTGTCTGGGAGAAATAGAACAAGAGAATAAACCTTGGATAATGCAAAAAGTTGAGAGTGCATGCCATTTTGGTCACGATTAAAATTGGGTCCAAGACGTTCCATCAGAGAAACAAAACACCAAAATGCCTCTGATTCATCCTCCATCACAAACAATATTGGAGACAGAAGATCACTCATTCCCTGCAAAAGAGCGAACGTATAAGGTTTCCTAACCATGTGTTTAAACAGTCCTCAACTATAACTGCTTTTTGTAGTGGCAGAGGGAAAAAGATGGTGCATGTAAAAACAAAGTGCATTACTTTTCGCTGAGTTCATAATATATTTGGTTCAGGAAGATTATAGCAACCGAGACACTCATCTCTGACAACAGTAAACACATAATTTATTTGTTTAATCAAGTAGGGAAATAGCTTCACCACACATGCATATAAAATAGGGCTCATAACTTCAACAAAGCATTAAAACAAAATTTTGGTGTTGAAGACATGATATTATTTTTTTGCAGAAGCTAAACTATCCCACCGAAATTGGCACCGGTGAGAATTGAACCTGAGACCTTCAGAGGAGCACACTCCAAGGTCCAAAGCCAACGCCACCAGGCCAACCCAAGTGGATTTCGAAGACACGTGATATTGTTAGATACTGATGCAGAAAGACAGAGGAAACACCTTCATTGCAGTCTCTTCTGATACAGATACAGTATCAATGTGATACAGAAAAGAGACCACATAGGATACAAATGTAAAATCGCTCTCTAACAACTAACCACCTTATTTGAGAGAACTGCACTATCCTTCCAATTTCCCCTCTAAACCAAAAGACTCCCTCTTTATTCTTTGCTTCTTAATATTGATACCAGAAAGGGAAGCTTCAAAACAAACAATGGTTGAAGTGGTTGCAATGTGTTTAGGAGGTCACAAGTTGGGTCATGGAATTACTCTATTGCGAATAAAAATATGACTTCCTACAATAGACCCATGATATGTCCAACCTTTTCCTAGACTTTGTATGCAGCAGAGCTTTATGCCACAGTGTTTCTCTTTTTTAAATTTTAATATCATGTCATCTCTCCCTCTTTAACTAACTATATAATGAAAACTTACAACTGGCTACTTGGAAGTGGGTTACTAATAGATATTAACAACTAAATTGAGCAAAAACCTAGTGGGAAAGCTTTAATTATAGTAGTAAGATTAAGCCCAGAACCATTAGTACCTGACAATAACCAAGATCGAAGTTGTAGAATGAATATGTCAACAGGATATCTCGCAGAACATTGACATTTGGATTATCATCCCCCTCATAGAAAGTGAGTGATCTATCAGTTCTTACCTTAAAAAATACAAGGAAAAACAGTTAGAACTACATAAACATTATTTATCTGTTCATTTTTAGTCATTCTAATTTAGTAGTGTCCAGCTTACCACATCTTTCTCAATAAGCCCTTTCCTTTCCCTGAATTTTGTGAATCGTTTAGCCTGGACCGAGGAGATACTCTACATGAAGTACATAAACAAATTTAATTCTTTGACAAAGGCTTAGTTAAGAGCTTACAGCAGAAAAACAAAGTCGAAAAAGATGGCAATGTCCATCATCAGAATTCATAATTACAAGTGTTAATTAAAAAAATAGAAAACAAACTAAAACAACAAAATCGATGAGTATATCCATGTACAGATCACCGTATCTGTGCAACTGCAGGGTTAGGTTTTGTATTTAATGTTCATTATCAGCTCTATCATCAGTGTACTTAAAAAGTTCTGAAATTGAAGTCATTTCATAATTTTATTGATTTAAATATTTGACAAACTAGAAAATAAAGGTGATGTGGATCATCTCATGATTTCAGGACAGGAAGTATTTTACAAATGACAGTGACCTCATTTAATCAGTTACATTCACTTATGATTCAGAAAATAATTTTCAAGTTTATAGTAGGAAGGCAGAAAGAGAAGTATATCTTCTTCAGGAGTAAATGAAAACCTGCCACTGGTTCTTTATGGTCTCGTACTCTGATTTCTTTACCGACTTCAGGAATTCTCTCTCAGCATACGTTGAGTCAAAGGGATAGTATCCCAAAAGCAAACCCCAGATCTGTCATTTATATTTATATATTACATACAAGATATATCAGAGGATAATCATATTTCAATTCATAATCAAGGTACTCAGCATATAACTTGTGACGGATGCAATATACAAACCTCATGTCGTAATTCGTGATCAAGTCCACCATAAAATATTCTCTTCCTCAAAGCTTCTGAATCTGTGACTCTCCCTTCAGAATCAACGAATGTAATCCACTGCATATGATTAAGCCCAATAAACAATTAGCATACCAAATTTGAAATTTTCAGGATATAAAATGACACCCCTCAACCATTCTCACATTTTGCTCTCAAAATCTGAAAATTAACGCAAGTTGTCTTATCACGCCACCAGCATGATCTCTTATAGCGCGGTATATATACATAAAATCTATTACGTTCCTCAAAAATAATCTACAACTATGCATACCCAACGTAAAAAATCCTTTTTTTTTGGTTACACAACATAACAAATCTGGTTTCAGAAAAACTAAAAATCTATATCAAATAGCCTATGGGAGTTCAAAAAATAATTTTATTTCCACGTTTTATATTTTTTTTTTACAATTTTGAAGATAAAAATGCATGTTTTTTTACAAGTTAATTGAAATTCCAAGAGAACTACTAAACCATACAAAACCATAACAATGACCATTCAACTCTTGGTTCAGTCACCCCCAGGAAAAACCCTTGTTACAAGTGAGCATTTCCAAGAGAAATTCTAGCATGTAATCTAATGCTAGCAATCTGTATAAGAAACATACAGCTCATACCTCTTTAGAACCTAAAGGTGATTGTCGCGGTTTTCCCCACACTAGTGACAAATTGTCAAACTGCCAGAAGAGAAACAAATTAAAAAAAAGATGTTATTAATTATAATCATCAATGCTGTACAAAGGTGCACAGGGGTAAATCGACCACAAAATTTGCAGATATAAGCAATATCCAAACCAAGCATAATCATACATGCCAAATATGACATTACCACCATGACAATCAGATTATTCAAGCCTACTATATTAATGCGGAACGACAGATGCCATCAGGGCATAATATGGAAAACACGATTGAAATTAGACAAATTTTAATACAGTGTATGTCTTGAACAAAATCCAGCACCATAGTTACCAAAATGAAAATCATGCACATGCTGCTAACTGGCCTAAATGAGATGCTATAGATGGTAAATAATCTTGGATTTTTCAAAGCCACATGACAGTCATTGTAATTGAGCTTTGTTAACTAATATTTTCTTATTTGATTTTACTGTGAATGTTGAGTAGCTAATTAATATGGTGAACTGGTCTAAATTAGTGAAAACAATAGAAGTAAAATAAGGGCATCTGAAGTACATCAGATATATTGTTAAAGTTTAACCAACCAGACTGCTTATGCAATAAAGGATCAGCATCATATGCTGCCTTTGCATATGGTGCAGCATATATGCAGAGACAGAAGAATAGATAGGCAAGTGATTGCACAATAACCTAACCAGTTCACTGCAATACATCAACGACAAATTCCTGTATCTCCTTACAAGTTACAACTTATATACTCAAAACCCCCCACACCAGTGGCAGCTTTCTCAGCCTGTTCGTGTTTCAAACATTAAATAATATGTTTATTTATGGAGGTTTGCATCTGATGTTCTAAAGTCTGATAATATAACTTCAAATTATTCAAGATCAGTGCAAGCAGTGGGAGTTGCATTAATACCTAAAGAGATTAAATCTCTCTAATAACCTGTACTCACTGGCACTACTTCATTAGTTGGGGCACTTGATATAGACCACAGATCACCACACTGGATGCCCATGAAAAGACTTAAACTATTCTGTTTTCTAATGTATTATCCAGTAGGTTTGCTCTAGACATGATTAAATCATCTTAGGTACTACCTTGAAATGTATTGTCAATAGCGGAGCGGAAAAAATCAGCCCACCGCTCCTGGTCGCGACGGAGTGTGTCATATGTGAATGGTGGTCAAAGCGGCCCACTATTCAGCAGTGCGGCTGCTTTGGCCGCTACACACACACCACACAAAAAGATGGTTTTATTGGTATTGCTTGCAAGTATGTTCTTATGTTTTGCTTAAGACTTGTGGCTTTCATTTCAAATTACGAATACTTCATGAATTTTAAGTAATGTTTTAGTATTTCTTTTTGAACAATATGGTATTTTATTATTAGATATGTTAGTGTCCGCGCCGCATTTCCGCTTTGATAACAGAGAGAGGGGGGGGGGGACCTTAACATATGCACTATATTTCAACCAAGCGTAGACTGTTTGTGAAATAATAATGGTAAAGAGAGTAGCTAATAAAACACAAACAACAAATTGAGAGACCAATACCTTAAAACGACCTTACTATATGGCACCATCTTATGAAAAATGCATGAGTAAACATAATCACAAAGTTTTGTACTGAAAAGTAAAAATTCAAGGAAAAAATAATTATTATGATGATGTGTACTACCATTTTACAAAACTACATATAGTGGGGGACCCTTCAGCATAACATATTAATTGTACAATGTCACTCAACTGTTCATTGGAAGTTAATAATATGCAGGGTAGAAGTTGCAAACAATGTAAGCACCAAATGTCTAATCAAAATAATTTTGCAATTAACAACACAGTTTTCTAGCTGAAGCCTAAATGCAAGCTAACGTTCATAACATTAACCGGAGAAAAAGGAGTTACCTCCTGAGAATTTGAGAAAGCAGAATTTTCATCAGAAATTTTTCCTGCAACAGTGGAAGACTTCGGAGGATCAAGGTTAGTCTTGGAAGACTTCGGAGGATCAAGGTTAGTCTCTATATGGGTTCTCCTCTCATTGGCCCTGAATCCATTAGTCTGATTTTCTCTGAAGAGTTGTGAAGTTGTTTCACGGGCAAACTTGGTAACAAGAGAAAACTTCTCCAAAACCTGAATAGAGAGGTCCCGAGTAGGATCGTTAACTTTATGTCTTGGTCTCCTATGGAACTGAGGAACACTTACACTTCCATTATTGACACCACTGCCATTCCTCTCTTGGTTCTCATTCAAAGTGGACTCATCAGCTGACATATCTGAAGGTCCACGTGCAAGAGGAACAGCCCTGGGCAGTTCCAAGGAAGACAAAGTTTTCTGGAAGTCAACCAAGCATTAGAAAGGTTAGCAGGGCAAAAGAATAACAATATTAAATTATAAATTCCACATGTAAGCGTTTTCATTCTTCTACTCGTCTTTCTTGCAAGGGACAAACTATTGAACATTCGGAATTATCATCTGCTAGAAGGACAAGTTATTTAACATTTAGACTATCACAATAGAATAGGGAAACTTACTTATGATTTTGTATGGAGGTAAAATTCTTTCCTATTTTTTGGAAATATTTTCAACGATATACTTTTGCTAAAAAGTAAAAGGATTATCTGGATCGGTGATCTGATAAGTATCCAAGCACTTGGGGAACCCTCCCTTAAAAGCTAGTTATCAAGGGAGAAGAACCAAGCCACTTTAATACTCACCGTCACCGAGCATCCCACACTACTCGTTCTGGGACTTGGCACCCCAGAACACCCAAGTCCCTATCATGATCCAGTTGCAAAAACTAAACAAACTTCACTTGAATATTGCACAGCACACACCTGCAGTGTACTCTGAAAATCATTTACTAGGAATACGTTTGCATCTTCAGCAGATCTGAAATACAGCAGAAGAAGAAAAAAAAAATGTGATATTAAACATTTGGCACACAAGTAAAAGCTAC
Organism: Medicago arabica; assembly: GCA_946800305.1. Classification (NCBI taxonomy): domain Eukaryota; kingdom Viridiplantae; phylum Streptophyta; class Magnoliopsida; order Fabales; family Fabaceae; genus Medicago; species Medicago arabica. Next base: position 53,234,917 of record OX326968.1, read on the forward strand.
TCAAGTGTCATGATGGCTTATAAAGAATAAGACAGAATAGAAAAACAAAATGCACAAAAAACCAGTTGGGAGAAATTTAACAACACACAGGCCTTCTCGTAGAACATAAAACATATTTCATCCCAATCATAGTAATTGAGATTAAATAAAAATACCTGTCCTTGTAAAGTAACTTGTCATACAATAACATCACAGTATAGACAATAGAAATGACAACTAACTATTAAATTATTTTTTTCTTGATAAAAATTTATATTTTGTTATATCTTGAAACCATGAAAAATACCATAAAAGCTATATGTGAATGAATTTTCAAGACATATTCAGCACATCTTCCAAAGCAATCATAAGCAAAGACAAACATCTCAGCAAACAATCAGCTTATAAAAATGTTATTCAGGCTAGATGTTATGATGTGATGGCAACGTAAAGTATTATCATATTCTTATTCTATTGTTATCTTTCTCTCCTGAATCCTGATATAATACAACTACACGAGTAAGAAATGGGGATCAAATATCCCTTTCTGAACTATAACTACCCCACAGGCTTTCTCAATTCCCAGGTAAATATCACAACTTTATGATATATCATTGAAGTATCACTGATTGCATTGAAAGGAATTAAACATTAAGGCATTGAAATCAAAATCTAACCTCACAAGAAGAACATGTTGCTTTATTGTGGCAAGGAATTCTTTGACTCCTCCACTATAGAAATATAGTGGAGGATAGGCAAGTCCTGCAAAGAGATTTTATTCACATGATATTGAATTGTAGAAAACTGAATATAAGGTAGAGTATAGACTGAGTCAAATATCTAAATTGCCATCAATATAAATAGTGCCATCAAACATACACAAACATCTTAATTACCAAAATATCACCCAGAATACTTAAAAACACTACATCACGAATGGGCTATAACAAAATCTGAAAGATAAAGTGCAAACCCAATTCAACAATTAAATGCAGCAGCGAGAAAGAAATCCACATTTTTTTATCAATATAATTGGATCACACACTGATCAAGAGTAGAAACAAGTGCTAGGTATTTCAGAAATCCAGCAACTGGAAGTTACTGGTTGATATACAAGTTACTTAATAATTAATAGCAAATAATATAAGAAGCACCGATGCAAAAGAAAAGGCAAAAACATTGCAGAGTGGTTTTGATAGGCAATGAAGTATGACAACTTCTCAAAAACATTATAAAATATATTGAACTGAACATAAATCACTAAAAAATTATATTATTTTCATATTTGAAATATATTATTTAAAAGGAACTTCAGTGTAATTTTTATAAATTCATTATAACATTAACTCTTAAGCACGTTAAGATATATTTCTACTGTATATAACAAGTATTTGCAGTACCCTCATCCTATACTTTTTTAAACATTACTTTATCCTTGCATCCATGCATCACATAAATTACACGCACATATTAATGTCATGCATAAATCTATCTATTACCTACTTAAATAAACCTTTTTCACAGTGCTGTCCATCGTGAGTCGCAGAAAATAGCGGTTCGTTCAAATTCCACTACACAACAGTGCTATAGCGCTGCTATTTCACAATAGTTTGTACTAAAAAATGTGTCGCGGAACAATAGAGGTTTGTTCAAATTCCGCAATGCAATAGTGCTATAGCCATTATATAACGACACTTTCCCATTTATCAAATTTCCCTATGCTATATATATATATATAGAGAGAGAGAGAGAGCCAATACATACTTGGTTTGAAAAACCTAGTTTCCAGTATTCTATATACTATGCTTGCACAATCTATCTACTTATTCAGTGTGTGCTAAGAGAATTTGATGCAGTGTTTTTGCCAACTTGCTTATTGAAGGAGCTTTTGAAATAGCTTATTAACAGTACACTGGACTTTTCTCATGACATGAGAAGTTATATTAGTGCTTGCATATACTTAAAAAATAATAAATGGCATACTCATAAACTGTTTGCAATTTACTTCAATAAACTCGCTAAAAATAACTTATAAATATGCCCTTCATTAAATTTCATAAAATTTCTCATTGAATAAGCAGTTGATTAAATTCTTTACTCAAATGCACCCTAAATCCATGGGAATTAGATCCTAATGCATAGATTACTTTTTTTTTTATGGTGTTAACCTTTGGTTTCCAGGGGAAAGGGGCCCTATAGGTTACTTTTAACAACGAAGAGAATAACATGGGAGAACTTCGATCACCGACCATACAGAGAGAACATGATAATCCACCCAAGGTAGTATTTCACTTTTACACTTATCTAACCATTTATAAACCCCTTCCCCTGATTTAGTATAACATCATATGTGTAAAACACATTAATAACAGAACTTACATGGTTGATACATATCAGGGAAGATAACAAAACCATGATAAATTGAAAAATAAAGCACAATAAATATAAAATGCAATTGATTCAATTCAACAACAGAAAACTCACCTGACGATAGAACAACAATGATATATTGCCATCCAAGAGCAGGAGTATGCCTCCTGATTGACTTGACGTCTGTAAACGGCACCGCCCTAATGGTGTAAAGGTCTCTGTCTAAACAACAAATTAACAAAAAAAAAACTTCAACACTTGGCCTGAATTTGACATAGCAGTAAAATCATCAAATCCACTCTAAATGCAAACTACCTTTATCAGACAAACCATTATCCGCGTTATGCCCTTTGTAGGGTATCCAAGTCTGCAAGCGAAAATAATACATTTACATAAACAACAAAAAAATCATAACAAACCTAAAATGAACAAAACAATTAATTGATTATCACCATAAATAAAGAAGTCCCTTGCTTAATTAACTTCAATCTTCCACTAATAGCAAACTGAGTTGGATGAATTGCAACATTATCCTTGGAATATACAATTTCAGCCCCTTCCAGTTCATTAGAAGATGAGCTTTGTTGGAAGCTGTCGCTACGCACCATCACGCTAGCCGAACCCTAATCACAAACAATTCAAATTCAAATTCAAAAACAATAATACAAACACAGTATTGCATGATTCGAGGATTGAATCGCGATTACAAAACCCTAATTGAAATGAAATTGAAATTTGAAGTGAAAGGGTTTATTCATATCTTACTTGTTGCTGTGACGCAGCAGCGTAATCGCTGTCGTCGGAGAGGTCGTGAAGTTCAGATTCTAGCATCAGCGATTTTGGATGTAAGCGATTATTTACAAAATCGATTATTGTTTGTTTATGATTGAGAGATGTATCTTCGAGGCGAAGAAAAAGAAAATATGTGATGTGAGAACGAAAGAAAGAACGCGCGTTTGGTTTGGGTATTTGTTTGTCTATAATAACGCGGGTACTGTGTTTGTTTTGACGAATTTACACCGTTTGATGGCTGCGTCGGCCAGAATAAACGGCTGAGATATTTTTCGTCTTCATCAATCATCCATCCAGTAAGATTATAAGAGATTACAAGGGGAGGGGAGAGATTTTAAGATTATTTTACCGTTTTAATCTTAAACGTAATTAAATAAAAGAAACTGCTTATTTTTACGATTTCAGAAACCGACGAGCATATATCTAAGCCGTTTATTTCATCTCAAACGGGCTCATGTGTTTTGCTCCATGCATCATATTTTTTTATTTTATTCTATTAAAGCAATTCTTTATAATTTTTTTTTATATCCATGCATCATTTTTTTTTTGTTTTTTGTTTTTTTTTTTATAAAAGCAATTCTTTGTAAAAAAAATTATAAGAGCAAATCTTTGTAATCCTTCCATTTTTTACCAATTAGTTCCGTAAAAAATAGCACAGCTCTTAAATATATGACATACAAAATTTCAAAAGCATGGATAGTGCTTATCAGTTAACAATTTTAAGATAAATGCACTTTGCATATGAACAAATAAGACACACGAAATTGACTATGACTAACTATTAACGATGTAATCAATAATAATACGATATAGATAATGAGATGATGAAATTACTCACAATTCACTTTAGAGGAGGTCTCGAGTAGCCGTTGACAACAACAAAGTAGTAGTAATAGTGGTTTGTACAAGTAATAAATAAGAGTGATATATAATTTAATAATAAAAGTTGTTACAACGAAAATATAACAAAAAAAATAATAAAAATTGTTACAAGAATAAGATAAATAATAATAAGATTGTTACAAGGATAATATAATCTAATAATAATAAAAGTTGTTACAAGGTTAATATTGAGATTTAAAATTAATTTTAAGGATAATTATGGCAAGACAATACAAATTTAAAGAGATTTGCTCTCCTCCCCTCCATTTCCCTTCCCTTCTAAAAATTGAACCAAACACTTCAAATCAAAAATCTCCCTACCCACCCCTCCCCTTCAAAACTCTCGAACCAAACAGACCCTTAAACTAATCTCTATCTTTGTTAAAAGTTTCTCAATTTAGTGTTTAATGGAGTCCTTGTGTATGGTGTGCTCTAATACTTACCTTGCTGGAAACCAGTACCATGCAGCTTTCTTGTTTTCATCTATGTTAAAAAATAGGTCATTGAATTGTGTCGAGTTAACTAAGAATATGCATTTCATTATTCCTCATATAAGGTGATCGTTGTTGAGACAAAAAAATGTTTGCCTAAAGCATTAAATTAATGATTGAGAAATAAATTAGTGCTTTAGAAATGTAATAATATAGAGTTATTAGCGGAACATCTATATTATATATAAAGAAAACTACCAATTTCAACATTTTTGGGTTGGATTTTTCCTTTTAAAAATACCCTCAATTTTCAATACCAATAACACATGTAACAAATATATAAGAATTTCACACACACACACACACACATATATATATATATATATATATATATATTAATTGTCTCAATTATACCTTTAAACAACAACTTTTTCTATAATGAAGATTGTTGTTGGTGTAATTAAAAAAATAAGAATTTAGATTATATATTTTTGTTATATTGTTGGTTTCATTGAAATAGATAATCATGATTAGTTTGATTTGTTATAATTTGAAAGTAAAAAACAATTATATTTTTACTTTTAATCAAAATTAAAATTTCATAAAAAACATTGTTCATGATTATCAAACGTTAGCACAATAAAAAGAGCGGAAAGATGGACACGCGAGTGTCCGTCTTTACGCTAGTATTAATAAATTTTGTTGTGGTGTTGAGTTGAAGGAATTGAGTGTTTATTAGATATTGACATTAAAAAAAATATAAAATGAATGATGTGTATATATAGAACCCACTTAAACATCCAAATAAGGGAGCTCCATTGTGGATGGTATTAGCACTCTTTTTTCCTTCAGGTTTATCCCGTTGATTTTTTATGATAAAATATTTAAAGTTAGGTGTTGTTCATGTCATTGGTTGTTTGATGGGTTTTAGCTCAGTTCTTCAATTTTTGTATTTTCTTTTTCTACTTCTTTAAATAAAATTTTAGAGTATTGAAAATGATATAGGTGATAGTCTTGAATTAACATAATTGAGATGTCTTGATTATCATATGATGCTATTGCAATATAATTTGTTTATTTTTCATAAGGAAGAGTAGGAACGCTATTTGCATGTTGTCAAAGTATTTTTTTTAGTTGTCCCCTTATCTCTTCATCCTTTGTATGGAAAAGCTCTATGTTGCTATCAATACCGCCGTCAACTAAGGGAGTTGGGATCCAATTCAAATCACAAATAGGGGGCCTCAGATATCTCACATTCTCTTTGCAAACGATGTCCTCCTTTTCGCTAAGGCCAAGAGCTCTCAGTTTCACTTCATTCACAATCTTTTTGAGAGATTCAGCCGAGCATCTGGTTTAAAAATTAATATTTCAAAGTCAAGAGCTTTCTATTCTTCAGGTACATCTCATGGAAAAATCACCAACCTCACCGCTATTTATGGAATTCAAAGCACAACTTCTCTAGAAAAGTACTTGGGCTTCCCTATGCTTCATGACCGACCTAAAAGAAGCGATTTCAACTTCATAATTGAAAAAATGCAAACTCGTCTGACATCTTGGAAGAATAGGCTCTTAAACAGATCAGGTAGATTGACTCTTGCAACATCTGTTTTATCCTCCATTCTTACTTACTACATGCAGATTAATTGGCTTCCTCATAATATTTGTGATAATATTGATCAAACAACTCGGAATTTCATTTGGAAAGGCACAAATAAGAAAGAAATCCACTTAGTGAATTGGAAGAAGGTCACTAGCCTGAAACATCTTGGTGGTTTGGGTATTCGAACAGCTAGAGATGCCAACACCTGTCTTTTTGGGAAACTTGTTTGGGACACGGTTCAATCAACTAACAAGTTGTGGATTAACCTTCCCTCTGACAAGTATACAATAGGGCCAAATATTCTTCATGCACTACCAACAACAACAATTCTCCTTCCTGGTCCTCCATTATTAAAGCCAAAAATATTCTTCGTAATGGATATTTCTGGCGTGCTGGTTCAAGATCCTTCTCTTTTTGGTTCCACAGCTCTCATGGTTTTATTGGCTCCCTGGTTCCTATCATTGACATTCATGACCTCCACCTATTAGGTAAAGATGTTTTCACCTTTATCGGTCAACACACTCAGGCTCTCTACACCTACCTTCCCCAGACAATAACAGATTCCATAAACAATACTCACATTAATTTCAATGTGATGGTTGGAGATGCTTTCATATGGAATCACAATAAAAATGGCGTCTACACCACTAAAAGTGGCTACTCTTGGCTCCTCTACAACTTCGATTCTTCTACCAATACCTCATCTCATTTATCTTGGTCTTGGATCTGGAAGTTGAAAATTCCTGAAAAATTCAAGCTTCTAGCTTGGCTCGCATGTCATAACGTTGTCCCTACATTATCTCTGCTTCATCACCGTCATATTGCTCCTTCTGCTACCTGTTCGAGATGTGGGGACAACGAGGAAACTCTTCTGCATTGCGTCAGTGACTGCAGGTTCTCTTCAAACATTTGGCTCAATCTTCGATTCACGGCCCGGGAATTTTTCTCGGAAAGATGTGCACATATCTGGATAAAAAATAACGCAAATGGAACTCATTCTTCCACCTTCTTTGCCGATCCCTAGTGGACGTGGAGACACCACAATTTAATGTGTCTTAGTCATGAAACTTGGTCCCTCACTCGGCTTAGCTTTCACATTCAAAATACAGCTGAGACCATAAAGTCCAGCTTCCAGATCGTGACTGTCCCTCCTCGAGACCGCATGGTTCGTTGGAATAGTTATAACTACAGCTGTCATGTGCTCAATGTGGACGGAAGCTGCTTAGGAGTGCCAATTCGAGCTGGATATGGAGGTGTTATTCAAAATTATGCAGGTTTATATCTCTCGGGGTTCTCCGGGTTCATCCCAACATCAACCGACATCTTGTTTGCTAAACTCACCACAATTCAACGTGGTTTACTACTAGTTGTGGAAATGGATATTGAGGAAATTGTGTGCTATTCAGATTCTCTGCTTTCCATAAGACTTCTCACTGATCATGCTTCCATTTCCACTGAGAAACTTCTTCATTCATCATTGTCTCAGAGAAGGGAATCAATGTGTTGACTTTATGGTGAAACTTGGAGCCACATCGAATGAGGATTTTTTCTACTCATTCTATTCCTCTAAACGGTCTTCTTGCCTTGATCAGGAGCGACACCATTGGAATCTCTTCCCTAAGACTTTTTCTTTCCGTTGTTTTTTTTCTTCTATTTTTGTTGCTTCCTTTCTTTTAGCTTTGTTCAAAAATTTTGTTTTTTTTTTGTTACAACATGTTGTCATAGTACGGTGATGCGTGACTTAAACTATTGACTTTCGTATTCAAAACTTATTATGTCACTTCAATTGACTTCTAAAGAATGTTCCCGATAATAAAACAACACAAACTCATTTGTTGCATTTAAGAAAGATCATATATGAAGACATATTGAGATAATTTTTACGGGAGATTATGAGTTCTTTTGTACCACGAGCTTTCTTTTATTAAATGTAATTATATTATTTTTTAGTTTTTACTCGATAAATTTTTAGGTTAAATAAGTTTTTCGTCCTTATAAATATAATAAATTTTGATTTTAGTCCATAAAAAATAACATGTGATGTTTTTATCCTCACAAATTTTTTTGTTTTGTTTTTGGTCCCTGATGGAAATAATTTTGACATGTTTTTAATATTTTTCAAACATAATATGACTATATAAAGGTTGAATATAGTATCTGGACATCACAAGGATACATCTTGAACATAAAATAGTTATAATTTTGGCATTTATATGAACATATATATTTGACTATTAAGGACCAAAAACAAAACAAATTTTTTTGTGAGGATGAAAACGTTCCATTTTATTTTTGAGGGACTAAAATCAAAATTCGCTATATTTATAGGGATAAAAAACTTATTTTTAGCCAGGTCATTTGCCACATGGATGCTACATCATTAAAAGCCAATGTGGCAAGACCTATACGAATTTTTGTCATCCACGTCATCATCTTTTTAACATCTGGGAACATTTTTCTAATATATGAGAACTAAAACACCAATTAAAACTTAATATGAACACAACTTGAATGACCCAAATTTGACAGGACAATTTATATGGTACTCTTGAAAATTTGAATGTATCCGTATATTCGATCTTTAAAAAGATAAATAAAATATTTATATGATACTCTTTAAGCATCTCAAATATAATAATTATTCTTTTAAAAAATCAACTATTACAATTTTCAATGCATTCAATACACAACTTTTCTTTAAAAACTTATCATTTAAAGTGCTTAAAAAGTGTCCGAGCACTCATTAACATTTCCCTTATTTATTTTATAAAAAATATCGATAATTTGTTGATTGAGGAAACAAATCTATCGGTACACTTCAATTTACGAGTGTACCAAATGTACCTTAAAACTCCAATTTTATAAGGACCATTGGACTAAAATTTATTTATCGCTTCATCATGTTCAAGTGGTTTGAAGCAGTTGACAAACTCGTGTTCACTATTAATTAGTAACAAACTGAACATCCGTACATTACATCCCTATAGAGTTTTCGTATGTGATACCAAAGAGCGACAAGGGCACATGCATACATACATTAGTATCATATATATATATATATATATATATATATATATATATTTGGCAATATTTTCAAGTACTCACTCAATTGTGATGTCGCGGCTGTGGAGTAACTAGATTAATACTGATTGTGGAGGTATTCTGAGGAACAATGATGGTAATTTCAGTATTGCCCTAGCTTGTAATTTGATAATTTCTCTTCAAATTCTTGAAGCATGGCTTTGGGCTGATTGATCCCATGGACTCAAATTGGTTTAATTTCCCATGAACATTTTGATTCTATGCTACCTTTGTTTATATATAGAAGATGTTATATGATACTCACAAACAAGTCATAATCCTTGAACAGTAATATACATTATGGTGATATGGAGTTTGGTCCTTAATTTTATGTGAACAAAGTCCATGCACAGTTTATTTATGCATGAAGACAAAAATAGAAGAGACATAGAAGAGGAAGCAAACGGAGTTTGTGTCTTTATTGTCTTCGGAAACAGACAACCTCAATTGACTTGATTGCCATGCATAACTGAAACATATACCCCGTCACATTCCAACACAGTAACTTCTTTATTACTTTTTTACTTTTTTGTTTCTCGATTCTCTCTCTTGAATATTCTCTTCCCTTATTTCATGGAAGTGGAACCTCCAAGATTTTGCTATTTCTTTCCACCATGAGATAAGTTACAGAATTTTTTTTTTCTACCCTACTTTATTGCCAAAAATTCAAAACTACCATACTTTTTCTCTCACTTTTGGTCAAATTGACAAATTTTTTGTCCTTATTATACCCCACAACTTGGAGTTGCGGGGTACTTTGCAAATTTTTTTCGAAAATCCAACATAGGAAGCAACTCCAAGTTGCTTGGTATTTTTGGGTTTTTTTTTAAAAAAAATTTAAATACCCCACAACTCCAAGTTGTGTGGTATAATAAGGACAAAAAATTTTCCGTGCCATGCAATACAAAAATAAAAAAAAAATTATTAAAATTTAAAATTATATAACAAAAAAAAAACCATAAAATCTACAACTATTACAAATGCCCTCCTGTACCACATCCTCGTCTTCGACGATTTCTTTCACGATTTACGTGAGCGTCATGTTGGGATTCGTCATTGTTATATGAAGTTGATTGTGTCTGACTACCATAACCCAACGTCAACGACACATCGTGTTCTCTTGTTGGCCATCCCATATCAAGAAATTGTTCATTGGAGTTCAACACATCTGGAGAGAAGTGAGATAGTAGGTTGTTGGTGTTGGTGAGTGGTTGTAGTTTTGGTTGGTATACATTGGGTATTGCGGGTTGATGTAGGGGGGGTAATTGGTGTTGGACTGTCCAGCTTGGTGCGGGTCATTATAGGAGAAGTAATTACTGTTAGACGGTCCAGCTTGGTTTGGGTCATTGTAACCAAAGTTTGGCATTGAATTTAGTTGGTAAGTTGACTGATAATGGGGCTCATATGCATTTCTCGGGGTGGTATATGGTGGTGGTTGGATAATATTTTGTTGTGGGGTGTCAAGAAAATCATACATTATAGAACCATGAGTGTTTTGTGTTGTAGCTGGTTAGGATTGAGGATCTTCTAGTCGATTTAAAAAGTCTTCATCCCAAAAATCATCATGAATTGGTGTTTGGTTGTTGTGAATTTCAGGTTCATGCTCTGGTTCTAACTCTGGCTCTTCTTCTTCTTCTGGATCTGAATCTGTTGGCATTCTGTCAATTGAAATCCTTAGACGTGGATTGCAAGTGGTTGTTAACCAATCAATATACGCATGAGTTGGGGTGAGAGATCTTGGCCGCAGACGAGGTAAAATATAACGCCGTCGATTGTCCCAATGTTCGCTCTCTTGTGGAAAGCGAAAACCATTTGATTCGTACCACGTCTTGTACCGTTTGTCCAACTTATGAAATTGCTGCATGTTTATTGGGCCCCTGGTATTTCTTGTGGCAAACCAAATTGGAGCTTAACCCTATCAGTTGGATGCCATTCAACTTTGTCAAAACATATAAGGTAAGTTGTTGCAGTCCAATCCCAATAGTCACCAGGCAATTCGTGTGGAACTTTCTTGTATGGTCTCCATTTAAACTGGCACAAAAGAGAAGATTTAGTGTACCGTTAACAATGTTGATATATATATACATATATATATATATATATATATGAATAATTTAAAAATCGAAGATATATTACATGATGTTCTATTATGTCATCAAACTGTTTTCTGTAAGATATAGTATCATGGCTTGGATTGTCATAGTATCTTGAACCTACTCATGTCCATCTAACAAATGATATTAAAAAATTAGTAACTAGTTTACTAAAAAATAATAGTAATAATAAGCGAGAATATGTGAGGGAATTAATAAAAAAAATGTAGTGATCATGCTTACTTTAATCCTAGCGGCCACTGAAGTGGTTTTGAATTTCTCGGAGCGATGTGAGTCAACTGACAATATCCCCAAACTTGTAAAAGAAAATGACATCCAGCTATAACTTTTATTTTTGGGTGTGACGCCTCACACAAGCCACGGTAAAGGTAAGCCAAAACTGCCGATCCCCAACTATATTTTCTTGTTTCATTAAAATCCCTTAACAAGTACAACAAAGAGTTGTGCACATATAATCCAGTTGTATTTGGAAACAAGAACCCCCCAATGAGGTATAGTAGGTACCTCCTAGTGTGTTGTATTTTATGGTTTTTTTTTTGTTATATAATTTTAAATTTTAATAATTTTTATTTTATTTTTGTATTGCATGGCACGGAAAAATTTTTGACAAATTTTTTGTCCTTATTATACCACACAACTTGGAGTTGTGGGGTATTTAAATTTTTTTAAAAAAAAACCCAAAAATACCAAGCAACTTGGAGTTGCTTCTTATGTTGGATTTTCGAAAAAAATTTGCAAAGTACCCCGCAACTCCAAGTTGTGGGGTATAATAAGGACAAAATTTTTGTCAATTTTACCAGAAGTGAGAGAAAAAGTAGGGTAGTTTTGCAATTTTTTGAAAAAGTAGGGTAGTTTTGGATTTTTGGCAATAAAGCAGGGTAGAAAAAAAAAATCTAAGTTACACTTTTCCTCGTACGTGCATATGCTTTGTTCATAATTTATTCAATTAAAAGTGGATCATGGTTTTTAAATTCTCAAATTTAATTTGAAGATAAATGCACTTTATTTTTTGTGTATACGGACTATTCATAATCAGATCACTGCAGAAACCAAAGTGTTTTGTGGCTTATTTCAAAAGTACCTGGATTACATACTGTAGAAGTTGGCTATGCCGCCTAATCTCTTTGGGTTATTTTCAATTTTTTTCTCCTTTGGTTGGATGTCACAATATAATCAACAACTTGTTCTAACTTGACATGCTGTCATGTGGTCTATATATATGAGATGACGCGAGTCAACACTATTTTCTCTGTTAAGAATCTTCTATGTTGAGAAGTGGTGGGTATCGGTTGTCCTCTTAAAATAATTTCTTTTGCTAAAACATTGAGATCTTTGTGTTCTTTTTACTAGTAGATAGTCAAAACGACCGACATAAACATGAACACGACACATATACGTCGACACTAATCAATTATTTAGAAAATGACACAATTTGTTGTAATCATAAATGCTGATGTCATGTTGGTGTTGGTATACCAGAGTACGTCTTAGATATAGGAGTGTCGGTGCAACAGAGGTCCAAACTTTAATATGTTTGCTCTCTTGGTGGCTCTCGATACATCATATTTTCATCGGCTTTGATGGATGGTGACTCTCTTTCCTCGCTCATGAGGTTTTTTTTAGCGGGATTATAGTAGTTTTTCTAGATAATTTTTAGTCATCTCTTATTTCTAAATGTTAACCTGTGACGCAATATTAACCCTAGATTTAACCTAATTTTTTCGCGTGACTTTACTATATTAACCCTAGATCTAATTTTAACCTAATTTTTCCCTCTCTTATTTCTAAATGTTAACCTGTGACGCAATATTAACCCTAGATTTAACCTTATTTTTTCGCGCGACTTTACTATATTAACCCTAGATTTAATTTATGCAAAATGTCATCTCTTATTTCTAAATGTTAACCTGTGACGCAATTTTAACCTAATTTTTTCGCGTGACTTTACTAAATTAACCCTAGAATTAATTTATGCAAAACGTCATCTATTATTTCTAAATGTTAACCTGTGACGCAATATTAACCCTAGATTTAACCTTATTTTTTCGCGTGACTTTACTATATTAACCCTAGATTTAATTTATGCAAAATGTCATCTCTTATTTCTAAATGTTAACCTGTGACGCAATATTAACCCTAAATTTAACCTAATTTTTTCGCGTGACTTTACTATATTAACCCTAGATCTAATTTTAACCTAATTTTTCCCTCTCTTATTTCTAAATATTAACCCGTGACGCAATATTAACCCTAGATTTAACATAATTTTTTTCGCGTGACTATACTATATTAACCCTAGATCTAATTTTAACCTAATTTTTCCCTCCACACTTTTGCATTTAATGTTTATCTAAAGTAAAATAAAATTATGTTCCTAATTATAAGCTGTTTTTTTAAGGAATAACCGTTAACCCGTCTCGCTATACTTAACCTAATCTCTTACTTATAAATGTTAACCCGTCTCACTATACTTAACCTATTATGTTACGTTACTTATAAATGTTAATCCGTCTCGCTATACTTAACCTAATTTTAACCTATTTTTTCCCTCACACTTTTGCATTTAATGTTTATCTAAAGTAAAATAAAATTATGTTCGTAATTATATGCTATTTTTTTGGAAATCTCTTACTTATAAATGTTAATCCGTCTCACTATACTTAACCTAATTCCCCCCACCCACACTATTGCATTTAATGTTTATCTAAAGTAAAATAAAATTATGTTCCTAATTATATGCTGTTTTTTTGGGAAGGAATAACCGTTAACTCGTCTCGCTATACTTAACATAATCTCTTACTTATAAAAACCCGTCTTGCTGTACTTAACCTATTATGTTACATTACGGTATCAAGGACGATGTCATGGGAAATTATGTTATGATACAGTACCAACATTTATGCTTCTTAATATTATGAAATACTATATGACAATCATGACATTTATCTAAACTATTTTATTACCTATTACCGTCAAATATTACCTTCCATACGACCCGTGTGTTAGCAGAGGTCGATGGTCTATAGGGGTGGCAAAACGGGCCCGGTCCGTCGGGCCAACCCGTTCAACCCGCCATTTTAGGCGGGCTGGGGGTGAGATTTTGAGCTCATCTCTATAGTTGGCCCGCTGAAAATGCGGGTCAAAGAGGGGAAGGGCGGGCTAGCCCGCAGACTTATTAAACTTTATTTTTTTACTATTGGTGACCGAATTTTTAATTTACACACCCCATAAACAATTGGACCAAATGATACGAACCCAACCTCAAATTGTCTCACTCTCTCTACAGTGATAAGTGATAACTGATTCACAACTAGTCCACTACCTCTACAAAAAAATTAATTCACCACTGCATTATATTGAGACTTATTTCTTGTTGTTGGATTTATTTTTTAATTTATTTTATGTTGGATGTATGGTGGATTTATTTTGAGATTTGTTTAATGTTAGAGTCTTTATATTGAATTTATAATAGCAGCGTATTTGTTAATACCAATTAACAATCGACAAAAAAATTATTTTAAAAAATAGACGGGCCAACCCGTCAGCCCGCTAGTCCGCCTCTAGGCGGGGCGGGGTGTGAGTTTGAGCCCACCCCCTAGTGTTTGCCCCGCCCGCCCCACCCCATTTTTGACGGGCTAATAATGGGTTAGACCTAAACGGGACGGGCTGACCCGTATTGCCATCCCTAATGTTCTACTTAAAAAAAGTAACAATAATAATAGGTCACAGAAGTAATCAAGTTTGAATACAACCAAATTATAACAAAAAACAATATGAAATATTCAAAGAAAGAAATCAAAAAACATAGTCATTGAAATATTCTTTTGAACAGGAATACTTAGGAAAGCATGTTAACTTTCTTGATTGGAAGAGGGCCAACACGACCCCACAAAACTTTTAGATGCCTTAGTTAAATTAAGAAAAATGGGTGTCCTTGTCCAATATCCACCTTCAGGACCCTTTTGATTAATTTGATCAGACATACTTTAAAGACCACATCATATTCTCTGACCCCTCTGACCATTGAGAATTTATGTTTTTCCCCTGCACTTTTGCTATACTAATTCAACCATGCACGAGCCTAGCCAGAATACGAATATATGAGTTTTAATTAAGCGTGTTAAGAATGAAAGCCCTTAACCTAAGACTAAAGAGTTTGTGTAGCTTTTGACCAATATAAATATGATACTTTTAAGTAAAAAATGTCACATAGCAAAATTATAAGCAAATGTTTCCACCTTAAGTCATATTTATAAGCAAATAACTATTTTTTAACTTCATTGAATACTTAATGTATTTGGTTTATAATATATATCTAATAATTAGGTATTTATTGAACCTAAAAAATAGTGTTTTGTATATAAATATGATCAGAGTGTTTTAATCAAAGTAGATCGGTCTAATTGGTTAAAATTCAACTTGAATTTTACAATGTTCTAAGTTCAAATTCTGATGATAATGTGAGGATCTCGTTGGTATAGATAATATATGTAAGTAATTTGGCAATGTTTTCTAAGTCCGTTTAACCCTAACTTTAGCGAATTTCCTTAACTCACCTAAACATTTTTCAATATGAAACATTGAAAAAGAATTCATTAGAATGTATCACCAATGAAGATGATATTCATGTTCAAAAACTAAAGATTCATATAGAAGGAAGATGCAACTAGCTAGCATGCATCATAAGTACTAGTTCTAGATACTGATAAACATGCTTTTGACCATTCCTCATCCAAAGTGGTGGAATGGGAAAGTCCTAGGATCTGGTGATGAAAGAAATGTGAAATGAGAATGGTTTAAGGCGTGGGGGAATATGTTTGGGTAGTGGCATGCGAACTTATCGGCACAAATCATGAAAGAGAGATACAAAAAGGGTCTTTTCCACTTCCCAAAAACCTTCAAAGAAGAAGAATATTACTCCTAGAAAGCAAAGAAGAGAGTGGAGTAGTAGTAATTAGCAAAACCCAAGGAGAGTGTCTCCCATTGCACATTCAAGGCAGGGCCCTCTTTGGCGCCGGTGTCCCCGCGGGCTTTTGATTGTTAGTTATTTTTTGTGTCTTTCTTTGAGTGAAAGAAAATTAAGATAACCAACTCTATACGTTTAGAAACTTCTTCCAACACTAAATATATCCTTCACTGACATTCTGCACCATGTTCCCAATCTCTATATCTCCAACATACACACTTTGACCAAATCACTTTTATTTTCTTACTTAATTAACACACATGCATATATGTAACTACTTTTATCATATACCAAAAGGTTCAATGGAATGTGCCATGCAAACACAACTTAGTCTAATTTATTCATACTAAGAAAATAAAAAATGTGAGATTAGTCACAATTATATAAAGATAAGCTAATCAGTAATTTAAATATATGTTAGTGGTTAATTGTATTGCTTTAGTATGTCACCTTTTCCTCCTTCAAAAGAGAGAGATAAGGGGGCCAAGTGTCTAAATATTTACAAACCCCTCCAATAGGAATTTTGAGAAAACTATGATTTTGTTCTTAAAGCCAAGACATGCACACATATAAGCCAACTAACGTATTCTCTCTTAATTACCAAAAGCATAATCAAATGGAGTACATGAGCATGATCTAAAAAGGGTCCTAGTTAAAAACAATAATTAATGCTAGCTAGAAAGAAAAGGTAGTAGTACACAATTAAAGGAGTTTGTTTGGGATATGTTTCATTTCATATTTGTGTGTGTGTGTGTGAAGAATATTTCAGGTGCATGCGCAAAGACACAAGGGGTTGATTTTTATTGAGTACAAATTAAGCATGACAAACCCTAAAGTAAGTGTTTGCTCCCCTTTGACATCATTCCACTCACACCTTCTTCATCTTAATTCTCATCCCGAGGCAAAACCTACTACTATATACATGCATTCTTAGCTTCTCCACAATTCATATCCTCAATCACATCTTCTTCTAACCTTCACTTCCTATGTATCATTTTATTCTGTCACACATATGTCACATTCATATATATCATCACTAATTAACCATATATTCCTCCTTATTTTTCAAGCAATTATTAATATATCTTACATTATATTATGTGGTCTATTAATTAGGATCCTTTTTGGTTTTGAACCTAGCTAGCTTCTAGTTTATTAGTTGCACTCATGTTTTTGAAAATAAAGTTAAGAATTGTGTTAGTGTGATTGCAACTACAATAATGTTATACGACAAAATTTACAATGGCAAAACAACTCATGTTTCTGTCTTTTTGTCTATTTCCCAGAATTTGATATCCCCGTGAATTAGTATGTGGAGAATCCACTTAATTTTGCTAGGAATATAAATCTATTTATTTATCGGTTTTTTGCTTTTTCCACTTTACTAATTTCCATTTAGGCATGCTGCTACCACATATATAGTTCCACCTGATGAATGCATTAATTGATAGTGACTCCCATCTATTAAATATAGAGAATTTTAATTAAATTGAATTAATGTGTGGTTAGCTAGCATATAGTGATGTTCCTAATTATCACCAACTTATAGCTTAGTTAGATCGATCATTTCACCCTCTTCTTCAGCTCCACCATGGTGTTAATAATTGTGATTAGGTACATAATGGGACCATACAATGGAAAATAATTGTTTAATGTTGAAATGCCTTTTTCTTCCCTTTTTGGTAGATAGTCAATTAGAGAGCTTGCTAGCAATGAAAACCACTTGAAATTTTCTAAGTAGTTGAACAATATGATTCCATCTTGATCAACTCATATATATATTATCCATATGGTTGAATAAGTGAATATTATTGATATTTATATCATATATCAACTTTTGTTCTGTGCTTGCTAGAAAATATGCAGTTGAGCTTTTTTGATCATATGTAAGAGAATATTATTGATGATGGTGTTTGGGAAGCCGAAAAAAGCGATGTTGGTGAGGTTCAATCCGAAGACGGATTTACATGTATAGAAGATGTAAAATACGATCTCAGATTGAGCCGCGCCAATATCACTTTTATTATTGATCCTCTTTCCAACTCATCACAACTCATCAGATTCTCTTCATTATGAAAATATTCTCAATATGTTGATAGGTCTTATCATGAATAACATTATTTCTTTCTTTGTCCAATCTTGAGTTCCAACTAGTTTCTGCTACAAGCAAACCAGTGGAAGCAAAAGTGCAATAGGAATTGCAATAAATGACTATATTTATGTCACTTTCTTTCTGATGGTACATGTACAGGTTAGTATATTATATACGTACGTTTATCTAATCTTTTCACTGGTTTTTCTTGTTTGATTTTGAATACGTATTCAGCCTTGTGATTTCTTCTCGGTTACACCAACATGAGTTAAGTGATATATAAGTTTTTTTTCAAACAAAATTTATTGACGACGAGCAAACTAGCACAAGATGCAAATCCGCTCCAAAATTTAATGAATGAGATAAGTGATGATATATGATATGATATATCAGTTGTGTTGCTAGGGCATATACCATATATGTATCATTTTACCTTATTTATTCTAATTTTTTAATTGTGTAAGTAATATTGTTGGCTGACCTTTCAAATTTTATTATGAATTTTTTTTTCTTTATCCAGTATTAGGAGTTAAGAACATCTCTAAGAATATCTTCTTAGACATATTAATTAGTTTGGGATGGATATTTTAATTTGGTCTAATATCGAAAAGTATGGTAGTTGGAATATAGGAAAAGGTTGACAAATACATTTTTATTTCTTCATTAATCTCATCTTTGATGAGAATTGTATATATGTATATCTAACGAGATTTTAATTACTTCATCAACTTTTCAATTACCTATACTCAGGTATTTTTGTCACATTGTGAAGAAAGTAGTGTACTTAATACATGAATCTTCCACCTATATATGTACAGTTTAAAGAAAGGCACTCTATATATTGCTGTTTGTTGTTTGATCAACTTTAAAGTGTTTAACTCAAATGAACAAAATATCTGTTTTAATTTATTAGATCTCATTCATAAAAATCTATTTGAGAAAGTAAAGAATTTGTTGATTTTGTTGTGGGATGCAAATCATCATAGAAATAATGTGTCACGTGTGAACTGCAAAGCTCCTCTTAGACATACCAAAATTAAACTTTATCCTAATCAGTAAATGTTTGATCTTACAAGGGGTTTGAAAAAGTTTACAGGTTTGACTCTCATGGGTATATTTGCGATCGTCAATGTTTTTAGTTTTATTATGAGAGTTTTTTAAGAAAAAATAGTTTTATTGTACGTTAATTTTAAGAAAAAATAGTTTTATTGGATGTTAAAAAGTGTTAAATATTGAAGAAAATAAATGTGGAGTGAGTCCCTGAGCTCTCACAGTTGGTGGTGACATTATATTATATATATATATATATATATATATATATATAGTGGTTGAGGTTCAAATCCCTAATTTTTTATTTATTCACTTTAGAAAGTTAAATTTTTAACGATTAAACTACTTGATAAAAAATAAACGTGGGGTGCTAATTATAATAAATTTATTATTTCTCGTGATAAGAAATGTGTGTGTAGAAGTCAAGCTTCTACGTACATGCAACCAAATTGATGACAAAATGAAAATAAATAAAAAGCTATAAACGGCTAACCATTTTTTTTTATTTCTTGACTTAATTTTTATGAATATGTTAACAAGTGTAATTAAGAAAGCCTAGGAATTTTGTATTTGAAATAATTAAGTTTGGATTTATTTTTAATAATTTTGGACTTTTAAAAAGTTGACTTAAATTTAATTCAACACTTTTCAAGACAAAACTTTCAAATTTGTTTCCTTAACAAATACTTTAAGGTTAATCTTAACATTTTCTTAGTTTTTATTAGCTATACTAGATTGATGACCCGTGCGCCGCACGGGTCTTATGAGCTGAAAATCTTTGCATAATGTTAAAAAAAAATTATTAATAAGATCTTTGCACTAATCTGTTATTAATGCTTAATAAGTAATTTTTTTTTATTATTTCCCTAAAAAAAGTAAGTTTTTTATTGCAACTTAGGAGCTACAATTTGTCATCTGAACCATTGCTATAATTGATTAAATTATAAGAACGATGTTGTATTTTATGTTATTTGAAATTAACTATTTGCAAAAGGATTACATTGATGTCAAACCAATCCATTTATTTGCAGATTAAAGATCAGTACCATTAAGGCTACATCTAAAGTTGAATATGCAATTGCTTTAGTGACTTTGCCCTTAACATATGCCAAATAAAAAAACACCGCAGTTTAAAATGGAAAAGAAATTTGATACTTAATTAAACTGAAATTGTCTTCATGGAGAAACATAGTATAAAGCGTATAAATAGCAAATTACTTTAGTGACTTTGCCATTAACTGCATTGCATAACATCCTTATCTACGACAACCATCGATGACTCTTATTCAAATATTCGAAGTTGTAACCGTAACAAAACGTATAGTTAGCAGTAGAATTCAACAATGACCTAATTATCTAATATCAGCTTATGAAATATACATTATATATCGCTTGAGGTGCGGTACATAGATCCTTCTTGAAACTACGGCATAGTTTCAGCAATATCATACTGCATCAATTGTCTTCACATTCTCTAAATTATGATGATTGTAAATTAGTAATTGTAATTCTTCCTTATATCTGAAGCTTAAACCTTAAAACACCTCAATTCATTCGTCTAAAACAATTAAGCAAGACACAGACAAAGTAAGCAGCAATCAAATTACCATTAAATTGCTTCATCGGTTCTTAAAGGGAAAATTGTCTCCACATTCATAGTTGACAAAATTGACAGAGACTAATAACAATGAAGTCTGGTAATTAACCATGTTGAATTTATTCGCAAGAGATTTAGTGACTTTGCCATTAATAGATGCCAAATATACAAAATAAAAAAATAAAAAAAAACTATCGTATTTGTGACTATTATTTCCAATTATCAGAGGACAACAATAATAGTAAACAAAACAATGCAGAAAAACTTTAAGTAAATGTTGTTATAAAGATTTCAAGAAACAAATTCATTAAACAAACCTGTAAAATAATCTCAATATATGTATATATATATATATATATATATATATATATATATATATATGTAACCATTAAAATAAAATATATTCAAGCTATACATTAGTAGTTTGTCGGTCAATCTTTGCATTTCAAGCACACAATATATAAAAGAAACAAAAAAGTTAAATAGGTAACCCTTTATATATAAGGTTGCTGACAGTGCACACCTAAACATACTTGCATTAGAAATTTTGAAAGAGTGATACAACCAACTTTTTCAACTCTCTCTATGACACAAATAGATGAAAATCCTAACAATAAGAAGGAATATTTATAGAGTTCTCAATTTTTAGCTAAAATACAACCACAGGGAGAAAGATTTGTCCATAATACAAAATCCAACATTAAAATCAAAGTAATTATATGGTGCAAAAGCTTTTACAATTAAACAACTGAATCTCATGTATAAACAAATATCTTGAGATAAACCACTCTGTTGCCAATACACATTTCATTAAATACAGTTACTAAATACGACCACCGCATCTGAATCTCGTGTAATACAACTAAAGTTCGATCATTTTATCTGCATGTTGAAAAATCCTAATTAGAAATTGGTGGCGAAATTAGTCATGGCAAGAAGGAAGCTTCGATTTTATCATTGTTTTCCTCTCATAACTGATTTGATGTCGGATTCAAAGAAGCAATTGAGAGGGTAAAGATTAAATATGATTTCTGCTGAAAACTGGAAAATTCATATTCGAAAACCCATTTTCTCGGTTACAAAGCAAAAGAGATAACTTAAAATCCTTTCAGAAAAAAGATACGAACAAAATGAAGTAGAAAAATACCATTTCAAAGAAGAAGATTGAAGGAGTTCAGTGAGGGGAAAACTATTCTGATAATATATTTGGGTCTTTAGAGAGATTAAATGAGAATAAGGATTTTGAAAAAGTAAGAAGGAAGATTATGAATGCTTGTTCAATTCCAATACTGGATTGCATGTATATATAGTAGAAAGGGAGGGCGAAGAGCTACGTATTAATTGCTTTGGAAATAGCTGTTTTGTAAATAGCTAACCGACGGTTTTAAAAAGAGACTTTATTTTGAATTTCGAAGTGCAAATCTCATGGAAGAGCTAACTAAGTGCTAAAACCATGCCTTAATAAATGCATAGGAAATGGAGGAAGTAGATGGAACGTAAAAATAGGCAGACAAATTTTGAATTTTAAATTGAACATATAAGAGGAGGGAAATTTTTTAGGGTTTAGAGGATTAACAATTAATGCAATAGAATTAGAGGGAAAAATTAGGTTAAGTGATGGCAAGACCTAATAAGCTTTAGTAATAAGTTAGAGGATTAACAATTAATGCAATAGAATTAGAGGGAAAAATTAGGTTAAGTGATGGCAAGACCTAATAAGCTTTAGTAATAAGTGACGTGTAAAAAGTTTTACACCGTCATAACATCACAACCAACCAAATATGATGTGTGTGACTCTAAAAATGATTATGATAAATATCAAACGTTTTTAATGGTTGATTATGATATGGAATTTTAATCACAAATATATATATATATATATATATATATATATATATATATATGTGTTGATACAAATGGATTATAAAGATGAAACAGAGGCATGCACATGTGGGCTAGAATAAATCCCAAAAGACAAGAGTGAACGATTAAAATTTAGAAAAGATTGATTTATGAATTTATGCTTTCACATCATCATGATTTCTAGAAAACTAGAAAATTGGAGACGATCGTATCAATAGAGGTAATTTATGAGTTTTGTTAAAATTGAAACCTTTAACCTAAATTGAATTGCTTCTCTGTAGAGAAAAAACCAGATCTGTTTTTGTTGGATATTAATAAAGGTGATTCTGTTCTATAATTGAGATGGTATATGTTATAGTGTGTTTGAGAAAAAAGATACACAATAAATAAAAATGTGGTCTTATAATTAGCCTTTGATTAAATAAAATGAATGGTTAAGATTTGGTGTCAACGAATTTATTGACACCTAGTGTCAACGGATCCTAACTCATATATATATATATATATATATATATAACACATTATATTTAATATTACTTATACATAATATATGTTAAGGTTCGGAGTTCGAACCTATAACACAAAATAAATAAATTAATATTACTTATAGTTTTAATAACATTTCCTTCCAAAGTAATATAACATATATATACTCAATAAATATGACATGCCAGGTTTTGAGCAAACAATGGTTATTCAAAAGACTAAACCGATTTTGAGCAGCAAGTTGACGAGTTATGATCCTCTCTATTTATTCAATTTGAAGATATAAAGATAAACAAAAAATAGAAATATTAATGATGGTGAAATCTATTTAATGATAAAACTCATCTTCTATTTTTTGTGTCTATCTCTTTCATAACAACAATCTCAACTCCAAGTTGAGATGCATGAGTAATGCGGATAAATAAGTTTCCAAAAAAAGGGGACCTATGAAAGCTAATCTCTTTCATATGTTTCAATGAGTATTTTTCCTAAATTTTACGCAATGTAAGAAGGGGGCCTATGAAGCAAATCTCCTCATCATCATGGATATGGGATATGTGGCTCATTACATATCCATGTACGTGCTCTTTTTAACCATCGATATTTTTTATTTTTTATTTTTACACGAATATTTTGTTCAATTAGCTGTACAACTTCCACACTGTTCCCGTTTTATTGCCAATAATAGCATATCAAAAGCCTTTTATTTCCACTCTCACTTTACAAATCTCCTAAAGAAGAAAATGATGTTTTTCAGAAGAGATAATGTGGAAAATTGACATATTCCATCTTAGCTAGCTATCATGTTTAGCTGCGACATGCCACTTCTTGCACTAATACATACGCTGGGCTAGGGTATACATTTTGGTAACTCAAATGTGTCATTGGCGTGCAGTTTCAGAGACTAATCCTTTTGATGTCTTAAGGTTGAGTTGAGCTAACAGAGAAGAAGCTAAAGGTTCTGAATTCAAATATGACAACAAAGAAAAAATTAATCTAACAACGAATTATTAACATTTGTCATCTAAGAAAAATATCTTTAAGATAACTGAGATCTATTTAAGGGGTTGACCTCTCCCAACAAATATTTTTTCATACTCGCCCGTCATATATTGAACTGTAGACCAAATGGTCAAGTAAGGACAACAACGGACCAAAAACTTATGTATAGTGAGGGCAAAATATAATTTTTAAAATTTCGATTGACTTGACTCAACCCTAAAAATCGTTAGAACTCTTAATGCATCGCTTATGAATGAACGTTTAGAGTGTGACCTGAGTGAGCAAGCGGACAAACGGGTCTTAAAATTTGGGTTGGATCTAACTCAACCCTTCAAAATCACTTGTAGGCGAGGATTACCCACACTTATAAACATATTATCATACCATATTTCATCAAATGTAAGACTCTTATCAATTATTAAATATTAAATAAAAACATAGCAAAAGGGCTAGAGGTGATACATATGTTGCCTTTTCTCTTCCAGAGGTGGTGCCAAATCTATGCATGAGACATATATGAATGAAGTGAAGATCTTGGCCTACATAGTAGCCAAGGTGCATCCGTCGCTGAGTGAGGGGTTGGGTATACATAATGATATGTATCTATGGGAAATCATGTCGTAAATTTGTACTCCTTCCGTCTCACAATATTAATTGTTTAAGATTTGTGTACGATTATTAAGGATATGATTAACTGTGTTGATTTCAATGGTAAAATTAGTAGCATTTACTAAAATATCTTTATTAATTGTAGTTATTGGAGTAGTTAAGTTAAATGAAATTCAATAAATAAGTGTATAATAGTGGAAGAAAATAATAAATGATGCATTGATATTGTTAAGTGATAATTATTTTGAGAAAAAGAAAAAATGCTAAGACAATAATTATGAGACAGAGGGAGTATTAATTTCCATACATAGTGAGTGTGTTTCAAGTGACATCAAGACTTTCTTTTATGTCACTTGTCTCGGCTCTCCACAACATCAAACAAACAGAAACTGAGGATATATGATCCATAATATTTGAATGCGATATAATTTAAAATCATGGTTGTATATTATGCAAGTTCTTGGTGGTAAATGTTTCACATAAGCTGCGGGAATCAAATATCATTATTATGTTCCACTTTCTCCATCGTGCGTTTGATTGCTGTGTTAGGTCTTTGCATTCTATGTTCTCTTTTGATGGTAACTTGTCAAACATTTTGGTTTCTGCTTACTTCCACTTTGTAGGCCAAGAAAAGATTATGTAAGATTAATTATTAATCTATGTGAATTAATATTAACAATTGAAAAATAGTCATCCGTGCCACTTTTATTAATAATATGCTTAAATATTACACCGGTCTTTGCAAATATGCATCGTTTGAGCTTTGGTGCTTGTGAATTTTTTTTTTGAAATCCGCCCTCGCAAATTTTCTATCATTTAAAAATACTCCTAGGCCCATAGAAACTGCAAGGTGGCACTGTGGAGCTGATGTGTCGCACGGTGACTAGGCATAAGTGCCACGTGGCAGGTGAATTGACATTTATTATTTAAAAATTGATTTTTAAATTTGGAAAATGTATTTTCTATTTAAAAAATATGGAAATTAATTTTCCAAAATTTTAAAAAATCAAAAATATAATTTTGAGGTGGATTCTAGAGTGAGGGATCAATTAAGTCCCTTGCCGGTGTACCACTTTATTTCACCGTCAGATTAAATATGTCTATAGGATTTCATTACTTATTACCACACTGAATCTTTGCTCCATGTTCTCTCTTCTCTGTGTTCACGTTCAGCTTCATGGTTGATGAATACCAAAATCATTAATAACTCAAACAAAAAAATTAACAAACCCAAAACCTTACAATCCTTCAATTCACAATAAATTTCAACCGGTGCTTTGATTCAATTTTGTGTAGGTTTGATATTGAAGTTTCTTAAGCCTAGGTTTTTTTTTTTTTGCAATTTTGAGGGGTAAAGCTACCATTATTTATCATAATTATAGTCCACTTAATTATTTAGTTTGTTTACAATTTAAATATTATATAATATCTTCGTATGATTCTTTTTCCATTTCTCTCTTGCCATCGTTTTTAATCACAAGGTACTTCAATGGTGAAACTTATTGAGAGCTTATGTGTAATCAGGGACATTGACAAGCTTTGAAAACATGTAAACCAAGGGTGTAAACTGATTATTTGAAGGGTAATTATAAACATAACGTGAGAAGAAGAAAAAAACAAGTGAGAAGAAAAGGTGTAGGCGATGGAGACCGGAGAGCGAGATGCCAAGATCAGTATGGAGGGAGAAATAATTTGGATCCAGTGTGGTGATAAATAATTAGATCACTTAGGCTTATTTAATCTGACGGTGAAATAAAGTGGTACACCGGTGAAGGATTTAATAGAGCCCTCATCCTAGAATCCACCTAATTTTGAAATAATTTTTTCCAACAATTTTAAATGTAAATTTTCAAAAATTTAAATTTGAATTTTTTTTGTAAGTTACGAAAATTAATTTCCATATTTTTTTAGAAAAAATATTTTTAATTTAAAAAACAAAAGATTTTTTTTTTCTTCTAAGTTTTGGAAAATAATTTTTATTTTTTATTTTTTAATTCTGAATTTTTTTTCCAGATTTTTGAAAATATATTTTTAATTCGTTTAAAAAATTAATTATTTTTTTAAAATTTTGAAAGAAAAATCTGAAGATAAACTTCCTAATTTTTTTTTTAAATTTTCAAAATATGTTATGTAACTTTTTGTTTTTATTAATTTACGAAAAAATAAAAAAATTATTTTAACTTTGAATTTGTTTTTTTATAATTTTCGAAAAATATTTTCTTAATTTTTTTATTTTTAATTTGGAAAATTAAAATCTAAATATTTATATTTTAAAAAAATAAACTGATTTTTAAATTAATTTCAAAAATTAATTTCCAAATTTTTTATTTTTTTACATTTTTAAATTAATTTAAATGCCACGTCAGATTCCATGTGGACAATTATGCACAGTCAACATGTGCCACCAAGTAGCTTCAATGGGCCTAAGGACTTTTTTAAAAGACATAAAATTTTGCAAGGACGAATTTAAAAAATAAAATTTATAAGGACTAAAACTCAAACGATGCATATTTACAAGGACGTGTGTTATATTTAAGCCTTGATAATAATTTCACTTTCCCTGATATTTTAAAAAAATAAAATTATATGCATGTTGAGATATGGATATTAGGTTGTGTTTTGATCTTAAAACCATAGTCATCTATATATTTATAATAATGTACCTACTTCTGATTTGATGAGTTCCACCTGTTAAAAGTTTGTCCACTGAATCTTCATTGCCACTATCTTGGATTGCACATGTTGATATAATAAGGGTAGAGAAAATGTTTTGGTTGCCACCAAAGTGACCACTGAGGTTGCCATTATTGCTGGTTTTTTCTGCCTTTAACTTTTCTTTGCTTCCTGCCATGATGTGGTGGTTTATACTCGGGTTGTTTTTTTTTTTTTGCAGGAAATGCATTGAAGTACAATAATAAAGACATCACATACTTTGGACAGGGCCCAGAACAGTGATTGGCTTGCCATTGTAAATTATACTACTACTCAGTACTATATGTGGATTGGATTGCATCAGTTTTAAGGGGAAAATATTTAATCCAAAGTTTTATTTTGTTATTTTATCATTCAATCAATTAGATTTGTTATACATTATATTTTTCAACCTCCATTTAACACATATCACATTATTGTTGGGAAAATCAGACATATATACAGAACATAAAAGAACATAATAAGAATTGAAGAGAGCCTAAGTGCTTTAATTAGGTTGTAATACAATGTGTGAGCAGAACTTTGATTTAATTAGGCCCAACAATTAAGTTTATTTTATTTTTTAAGAGTGTCCAAACCCAAGTTACCTTTCTTTGGTGTGTTTTTTGTTGAAACAAAAGTGGACTGAATCATGTTTAAGGATGATACTCATGAAAGCTTGATAAGGAAGGACGACAAAGCTTGATGAGTAAAGATGACAAAATCTTGAAGAGCAAAGAAGACAAAACTTGATGAGAAATAATACTTCTTATGCAAGAAATGGATATTCCTAATTAAATGAACGGTTGAATATGTTTTTGTCCTTACATTTTGCGCCCTTTTAAAGAATAGTCCCTACATTTTATTAAATATTTTTAAAATCCTCACATTTTATCTCCGTTATCAAAATTAGTCCCTCCTGTTAATCCTCTAACGAAATGCTGATGTGGTAGTTAGTGGGTCCCAATTATTTTAGGGTTAAATATATTTTTGGTCCCTACATTTTGCGTGATTTTGAAAATAGTCCTTATTATTTTAAGGATTTTAAAAACATTTATTAAAATGTAAGGACTAATTTTCAAAGTCACGCAAAATGTAGAGACCAAAAATATACTTAACTATAAAATAATTGGAACTCACTAACTGTCACATCAGCGTTTCGTTAGAGAATTAACAACGGGGACTAATTTTGATAACGGGGATAAAATGCGAGGATTTTAAAAACATTTAATGAAATGTAGGGACTATTTTTAAAGGAGCGCAAAATGTAAGGATTAAAGACATATTTAAAAGAATTATGTTTTCTTCTCTAGTAAGCCAACAGGGCTTATTCCTTTCCTATAAGTAGGCATTAGGCAACGCCTAAACCAACGAAGGACAATGAATATTTTGACAGTGTATTTGTGAGATTATGTCTCTTTCATTTCCGTTCTAGATTGGACCATTCCTTTTGATTTTTATTAAGAAACCAAGTTTTCTTGTGACGGTCATTGCTCTAAGACTTATCATTCATCTTCTCTCTAGAAGCTTGGGTGTGGCGACTATCCCCCTCCATTTATGTCTTATCCATTTTTTGTTTTCATCTTCTTAGATTATCCTTTAATCGTGTTCTTATAATTCTGCATATCTTCTATTTCATTGTTGTATCAATTCTAGCAATTTATAATTCTTGTTCTAATCATCGTCATATGTTAGAATTGAAATAGAATGGCAAACCAATCGATTAGGTAATCATTAAGAATATAATATATGATGCGGAAACTTTAAATTCAAAGACTACCCTCAACCAAAGAATAACGCTATATAAAAATTGCTCCAACGCAGAGACTACCCCACAACCACCCCAATACACCCACACTCTCCAAAGCAAATATCTAACCTACCTTCATAACACTAAAACAAAAGTATAAGAGAAAGAAAAGAGTCAAAAATAAACTAAAGTGTTTCGAATTGATACATTTTGTAAAGAGGAACTATAGCTCATGTATATAGTCCTGCTCTTCCTCCCCCTTTACAATATTAAGTAATGTGCGATTCTTTCAACATGTAAATTTTCAACCACCACCAACAATCTCACTTTGGGGTGAAAATGATTCATATGCTTACATTGTCATCACCGACGATCAATGTTCAAAAAACTATCATAATGCACCATAAAAGTGTAGTCATTTCTATAGATGTACACATTAATGTCTACATGCCCACATTTTTTACAAATGGTCAAAATTAGTAATTATTTGTTGGATTAATTTTTTTTCTTCTTTGTTGGAGAAAAATAATAATAGTAATAATAATAAGTGTTAAATATGTTTTTGATCCCTACACTTTACCCTCCTTTGACAAATAGTCCTTACATTTCAACAAATGTTTTTAAAATCCCTACATTTTTCCTCCGTTAGCACAAATAGTCCTTGTTGTCAAATAATTAACGAGAAGCTGACGTGGCAGTCGGTGGACCCCATTTTTTAAGGGTTAAATATATTTTTGGTCCTTATATTTTGCGTGACTTTGAAGAATAGTCCTTACATTTCAATAAATGTTTTAAAATCCCTACATTTTCTATCGTTAACAAAATTGGTCCCTGTCGTCTATTTTCACTGACCGGACAAACAGAACATGCCACATAGATGCCACGAAGGATATTTCAATAATTTCCAATAAAGTGCATGGCATAATTCACCTTTACCCAAAACTTTACTCACAAAAATTCCAACTTTAACTCTGATCTAGTCTTCACAACTATCCTGGCGGGTTCTCGCATTCAGTTGAGTCTCGTTGTCACGTGCAGTTTGAATGGTTCCCTGATAGCATGAGGGAGAAGAGGACGTCGTCGGCAACGACAAGAGAGAGAGAGAAAGAACATATCTGAGCAAATTAATGGTGAAGAGGACGATGGTGGTTGAGAATGAGTGTGTGAGGCTGATGGTGGTTGGGGAGAAATAGAGAAAACGCGGAGAGAGGATGGAGATGAGAGAGAAGGTTTAGCTGAAAAATCAATTATGTCCCTGCACTTTATTGTAAATTACTAAAATGTCCTTGGTGGCATCTATGTGGCATGTTCTGTTTGTCCGGTCAGCGAAAATGGACGACAGGGACCAATTTTGTTAACGGTGGAAAAATGTAGGGATTTTAAAAACATTTATCGAAATGCAAGGACTATTCTTCAAAGTCACGCAAAATATAAGGACCAAAAACATATTTAACCTTTAAAAAAAATGGGATCCACTAGTTGCCACGTCAGCTTCTCGTTAATTATTTGACAACAAGGACTATTTGTGCTAACGGAGGAAAAATATAGGGATTTTAAAAACATTTATTGAAATGTAAGGACTATTTGTCGAAGGAGGGCTAAATATAGGGATCAAAAACATATTTAACCCTAATAATAATAATAATATTAATAATAATTAAAAAGCCTAATATCTCTTGTCAGTCTCATGCTACGGAATTGAATAAAAAAATGAATGGTGTGACCTTATGAAAGACTATAGCATGATTGGTGTACTAGAAGTGGCATAAGTTTCCATTACAGATGGTAAGCAGATTCTATAAACAATTGATGCTTTAATATGAACAACAAACTTTGCAGCTACCATTTATATGATAATGAAAAGGAATAAGTTAAAGCAAATTCGGGTTCTTTTTTTGTCATTCAAAGTGTCATTGAAGCCAGATTTTAACAGAGGCTGACCACAGATAGTAAGATACTATGCTCTGCGTAAAGACATACATATATGCTGCTCTCTTGTTGGTATCAAGCATATATGCTGATTCTGGTGGCTTTTTCTGAACATTGACAGATCATGCCATATAAGGCCTAATAAACTGTCCTACCAAGAATATGCCCTCATGCATTATGTAACAACTTTATCAGCTTGTGTTTGGTTTTGAGGTGATAAAGATTGGTTTTGAAAGAATTAATTTTGTTTAATTGATTTTAGTCAAAGAAGAATTAATTTATGTGTTGATACATTTATATAAATGTGAATTTAACAATATATTTAAGTGTAAACATAACTAAATTTTAAGGTCTGTATATTGAATGCATATAGCTATTAATGCACAATACTTGAAGGTGATAACCAAATATTGTGTGTGCTAAAAGCATGATTTGAATCAATAGAACTAAATACTAAAACACAGTATAGTGCATAAATCTGACCAGATCACCAAGTAGAAACGTGTAGTTTCCACTGCCAAATGAAATTGACTCAGATAATGTGAGTCCTTTCAATATACATACAATGCTTCTCAAATTACATCATTTTAGCAAATGTCAAGTTTCTATCCATAATGATTAATGGTTAGCTCTTTAATAAAAAGAGCCCAAAGAAATAATCAATACATCATTACATTACCCTTCCATCATTCTCCTGGCCTTACCAGTTTTTAAACACCAAAAAAACTTAATGCAAGCTTTTGAAATTTCCATCTCCACACACAACAGCAAACAACAAAGGAGGCATTTCAACCATAGAAGAGGACCACTACAAAATCATCGTATGTGCCTGCCGGTGTTCAAAGGTGAAGCCCTCATGCTCTTGGAATGTGTATAAGTGATATGCGGAGTTCCATCTGGTTTCTTCTTTCTTCTCCCTTGTTGAGATAACCGAGAGTGATAAGACAAGATTGCAAAGTCGTTAAGATCCTGCAATGGTGTCAGAGCTTTCACAACTTCATCCATGTTAGGACGGCTTTTAGGGTCTCTACTAAGGCAACTATAAGCTAACTGAGCAATTTTCTGCACTGCTTTTAAAGAATAGTTTAGTTCCAAGCGAGGATCAACAAGTTGGTACAGTTTTCGCTTGTCAGCTAAATATGGTCTAGCCCATGATACAAGATTTTGCTCCCCGCTCGGACGCTTCTTGTCCATCGATCTTCTTCCTGTTAAAATCTCGAGTAACACAACTCCAAAGCTATAAACATCACTCTTAGAAGTTAAGTGTCCTGGTGAAAATACAAAGAATTACATAATCGGTTAGTCCTCGTTGGTCTTACAAAGGTTTCAACTGCATTTTATGGTGCCTGGATAGATTATCAATGTATAAAATCATCAGTATGTTACATTGTACAATTTAAGAGACTAAATTACGATTAAGTCCAAATTCACGACTCTTACAATTTTAAGGACTAAAATGTTCATTTACTTTTTTCTTGTCCTTTCAAGCTGTTTACTGCTAAATTTTTACCTGTCATGACATATTCTGGAGCAGCATAACCATAAGTTCCAACAACTCTGGTTGAAACATGTGTCTTGTCTCCCTGAGGTCCTGCTTTTGCTAGGCCAAAATCTGAAAGCTTTGCGGTATACTCCTATAAAACACTATACATTAGAAACTAACCCAAAAAAAAAAAAAAGATTGGTAAAAAAAAACCTGATATCGCTTATAGCACATACCGTATCAAGCAAAATGTTTGATGTTTTGAAATCTCTATAGATGACTGGTTCTGGACCATTATGGAGGAAAGCCAATCCTTTAGCAGCACCAAGTGCTATCTTCACCCTGTTGGACCATGGAAGAGGTACAGTTCCTTCAAAAATTAGGCAGCATCAGCATTCTTATTGTGAGACAAAGAGGAAAGAAAGCAAAACAGAACAGAACAGCAAGTTGCAATTATCCCATGTCTGTTATCAACAAACCATCGTTAATTGCTCCAACAAATAGTTCCAATAATAATCGGAAAAGGCAATTTAGAACATATTTTTGATCAAGAAAGAATTACACAAAGCTTGTTGCATAGAGTTATAGACTGAACAAACCAGACCACTTTGTAACAATTCAGTGGTTTTGGTTTATTCTTTGAGCAAAAAGGAAATGATCTGTGCTAGAAACTTAGAAATCTTTATAACATAAGACAGACATTCCATATAATTCATATATCACAAGTTAAGGAGGAAACTCACTTCTGAAAAGATGATTTTCTAGACTTCCACGAGTCATAAACTCGTAAACAAGAAGCCGCTGATCATCTTCAATGCAGTAACCAATAAGTTTCACAAGGTTAGGATGGTGAAGCTGTCCAAGAAAATCAACTTCAGCCTGCAATAAACAAAGTGCGACATTACATGCTAATCTCCACCATGTCCTACACAATTTCTATATGACATCAATCTACTAACCCAAAGCCATATATTTTACTAACCACCCATTCTCTATGGCCCTGAAGACCGTCTGGCTTTAAGCTTTTGACAGCTACTGTAACTCCTGAACCAGGTTTTGCCGGGGCAGTTCCACCTTCCTCGATCCATCCTTTGAAAACATATCCAAAGCCACCCTCCCCAAGAATGCTATCAGGTCTAAAATTTCCAGTTGCAGATTTTAGCTCTTGAAATGTGAATTGAAGAAGCTGACATGGAGCCTTATTTTCCTGAGGTGGAGGATCGGGATTATCAGAAGAGATTCTAGCTTCATTTGGAGGACACAGTTCCCGATTGCTAGCATTCAGGTACCGTGTCTCTGTTGCTGCATCAATCAAAATTAAGAATGTGAATGCTTCCATCTTAAAATTTCAACGTACAACAAATTAAACATATGATAATTGCATTCAGAAATATAACTTGATCAATAATGAATAAAAAGACTATTTTTTTAATGGGTAGGAATCAAACTTGGTACCCTGGAGTTTAGAACACTCACATACTATGTACACCAACTTGGTACCCTGGTGGTACATGAAACTCTACTTATAGGAGTCCATATGAAAATGAAGAAGATAACAAGGATAACTAATCTAACTAACTCTAAGAGAAGTCAGATTAACAAACTCTTAACCAACTACATATCTAATGTTAAGCTAAGTTTTGGATCTGATAACTTTTTGAAAAGAAAAAAAAAACACAATTTCAACCACTTTAAGTAAAAGAAAGATGATAATCAAGGAAATCTTGAAATATTCCTCAGAATTGAAAATAAAAAATCAGATTTTTTTTCATTCCTTAGTCCCTGTTAGAATGTTAAATTAAAATCCTTATAAATTTTACAAGAGGGAATATTTTTCCTCTGTATGACCTATGTTCCTTCAAAAGGATTATGCAGTTAGGTATGCTTTTGGTGAGCATATGAAAAAAGGTTCTGGGAAAGCATGGCTAGAAAGCATAAAAATGTCATCTTTTTGACAACCCACATCATAACTGAACTCCAAAAAGACATGCTTGCCACACACACATACAATACATAAAAGAAAGCTTCCCCTAAATATTCCATGATTTTCAGCAAACCCAGAATCAAAATCTGATGCATGGAATAGATAAAGATATATTAGGCACAGACTCAGATACGGACACTGGACACAGACACAGACACGTCATTAATAATTTGATAAAATGACATAATTCAATGTAATTATATGTGTCGGCATCAGACACGATCTGTAGACACCGGAACACGCCTAAGCCGATGAGTAAATGTAAACGGACAGTGAAACATTTTTGACATTATACTCATCCATAATATTATATTCAACAACAACAAAAACACCATGGAAGAAAGAGAGAGAGAGAAAAACCTGCATCATGAACGACACTAGTACGAGGGATAGTGTTAGGAGAGTGTCTAGAAGCAGAGGGTTTACAAACACCACGTTTAAGGACAGACCAACATCCGCACTTATTGTTATCCATCTCCATGTTGTTGTTGTTGGGTTTTGGTTGGTTTGTTGTAATGTTTCAGAAGTTTGTTGTCATGTTGTTGTTGGAATTGCAGAAGAGAGAGTAAGCGTGAGTGAAAAGGGAGAAGAGAGAGTGAGAATGAGATTGCAGGTAGGAGGCATCATGATCACCATCATCGCAGTGTGTACAAAAAGAACTTTTTTGCTACCACCTTTTTGTGTTGTGGGGATGGGAATTCAACACTTTCTCTTTCTTTTTTCTAACCTCTTTGTTTGCTCCAATTTACCAAAAAAACATGATAATAAAGCGAATGTTTGTCTAATAAAGTTTTTGCATTTGTTACTAGATACCACTCATGTCTCTCACCACAATTATTCATTTCTATCCCTCGTTTTGAAAGAGTAAACCACCAAAATAATTTTAGGTGCTCTCTATAATCGCTTTTGAGAATATTTAAGAGTGTTTTTATTCAATTTTTTTAGTGAAATGATTATGTAAAATCGATTTTGGATAAAAGTGATTTAAATGTAAGATGATTATGTTTAATTTTTTTATATAAAAGTGGGTTAACAATGAATTTAATGCTAGAATCCATTGTAGAAGCAAAAAACTATAAATTGTAGCTTTAAGGACAATCAATTCTACTTACAAAATCAATTCTACTTTAAACCATTCAAACATCATAAAATCAATTTGATAATCTATAAAATCACTTTTGACCCTCTAAAACTTAAATCAAACACATGCTAAATTTCAAATTGGGTAAAAAAAATATACAAGGTAATTCTTCTATGAGCATGTGCTAATGTTGTCATATTTTATGTGAAATCTTGTATTGAGGGAATGTTGCAATAACTTGAATAAAAAAATGAAGATGAAGAACATGATGATGATGGTTGCACAATTTTTTTTTTTGAAAGAGTGCTTGAATATACTAAGTTTTAGGTTTGATTCGTCCTCATCAATTTATGTAAATTAGATGCAAATAGCAATTGGACGAATCCGTTTTAAGATATTTTAGAAATCTTGACTTGAATTGCATACTCAGATCTAACATATCAATCAATGACATTTTAAAGAATAAAGTTTTCTCAAATACTCTTGCCCACTTAGGAAAAAGAAGAAATGACTTATATATATTTTTGATGGAATTTTGACTCATGAAATCATAATTTTTGTGTTCTCTTTCATTTTAGAAAATTGTCTTTATTTATAGAGATACTCGTATCAGTTGTTAATAACAAAGGTTGCTCTGAAACAATATATAACATCAACGTTCAAATATTGACAAAATTGTTGTATTGCTTTGGTGCTTGAGCATTGCGCCATTTCAATGTCATGCACCCGATTCGAGTCCCATAAACACAACCTTTTATTTACCATTCCATTTAAATTAGATTGACATGTAAATTAAAATGTAAGATGTGGGTGTTGAACTTGGATCAGGTTCCTGTACAGTCACTAGTGAATGAATAAATGCATTCAGTAGCGTAGTCACTGTTCGACCTAAATCATATGATCTTGATCAAACAGTTCTAAGATGAAACTACATGCTACAATGAATGCACATAGTGTGTATCTATTGAACTTATGTGTGTATCCAAGTGACACAATATGTCAACTTATTGACCTTAATGTTATTTAAACATTACAACCTTCCAATTGTAGTAATTCTCTTAAGTTAAGAGATCTGATGGGAATGGAATCATTGGCTAACCTGAATTAAGGTGGTGTGTTATGAGGTGTAATTCAATTAGCCAATTAATAAGTAGATGACTTGTAGTATATTGTAACTACTTTGCTAGTTTTCAGTTAGTTACAATTTTCATTTGAGATGTATAAATAACAGCATTGTATGTGAATATCATAAGTGTTGAGTATTGAATAAAATTGCTCTCTTTCATCTCTTTCCCTTTCTCTCAAAATCCAAAAGGAACTTTCAATTTCTGTTATGCTTTTTCTTCTCTAAACTCTGAAACAAAGTGTGGAGAGAACGTGTAAAGTGAATTACATCATCATCTCCAAGCTGCAAAAGTGAATTTGCTCCAACATCTGGTATCAAGAGCTCTGGTTCTTGAGATCATAGTGACTCATCAATGGCGACGCACAACAACAGAAACTTCCCTGCAAATCTTCCAATACTCAATGGAAAGAATTACGATAATTGGTGTAAACAGATGAAGGTGGTGTTTGGATTCCAAGACGTGTGGGATCTTGTGGAGAATGGGTTAGAACCCATTGGTGCTCGTGCTACGGAAGAACAACAAACTGCGCACAAAGAAAAGAAGAAGAGAGATTTCAAAGCTCTGTTCATTATTCATCAATGTGTGGATAGTGACAACTTTGAGAAGGTGGGTGATGCAGAATCTGCAAAGGAAGCATGGGATACACTGCACAAAACCTATGGTGGTGCTGACAAGATCAAGAAGGTAAGATTGCAAACTCATAAGAGACAGTATGAGCTATTGCAAATGGAAGAGAAAGAAACTATCAATGATTTCTTCGCAAGAATTGGAAAATTAGTGAATCAGATGAAATCTTGTGGAGAAACTGTGTCTGAGCAATCTTTGGTTGAAAAGATTCTAAGATCCTTATCATCAAGATTTGATACTGTGGTGATTGCTATGATGAAGTCCAAAGATCTCACTACAACAACAAAGGAAGAACTTCAAGGTTCCTTGGAGGCTCATGAGCAGCGCATGAATGAAAGAGTCTCTGAAAAATCAAAAACTGAAGTTGCTTTGCAAGCACAATCAGTGAAAGATAAGAAAGAGAAGGGACAGTGGAATGGAAATAGAGGCAGAGCTAATCATCACAACTCTAATGGAAGATTTGGTGATCAGGGCTCAACCTCTAACAACCAAAGAGGTGATGGTAGTGGAAGTTCTAATGGTAGATCAAATGGATACTCCAGAGGTGGTGGAAATTCAAGAGGTAGAGGTGGAAAGAAGAAATTCAATAGAAGCAATGTCCAGTGTTACAACTGCCAAAAGTTTGGCCATTTTGCTGATCAGTGTTATGCAACCAAGAAGGATAATAGTGAAGATGATGCAAAATTTGCAAGACAAGATGATGATGAAGTCTTGTTAATGGTCACAACTACAGAAGAAGCAAATTCTGGTGACATGTGGTACTTGGATACTGGGTGCTCTACTCACATGACTGGAAGAAGAGACTGGTTTGTGAAGATCAATAGTACATCCAAGAGTAAAGTGAAGTTTGCAGATGATAGCACATTGTCAGCTGAAGGAATTGGTGAAGTTCTGATCAAGAAGAAAGATGGAGGACAATCACTGATTTCTGAAGTATTGTACATTCCAGGTATGAAGAGCAATCTTCTGAGTATTGGTCAATTACTTGAGAAAGGATACAGAGTTTTATTAGAAGATAAAATGATGAGGGTTCATGACCCAAAAGGGAAGTTAATTTTGAAGGCTCCAATGTCAAGGAACAGAACCTTTAAGATTGAACTGAATGTGATGGAGCACAAGTGTTATGCTACAGCAGTTAGTAGAGATGAATGGCTTTGGCACTATAGATTGGGGCATCTCAACTTCAGAGACCTCAAATCTATGCATAAATATGGTATGGTTTCAGGATTGCCTGAAATTCATGTACCAACTGAAGTATGTGAAGAATGCGTGCAAGCCAAGCAACATAGAAATAGCTTCAGTAAAAATGCAGGAAGCAAAACTAAGAATGTTCTTGAGATGGTGTATTCTGATGTATGTGGGCCAATACAAGTGGAATCCACTGGAGGTAACAAATACTTTGTTATATTCATTGATGATTTCAGTAGAAAATTGTGGACTTACTTGATAAAGAGAAAAAGTGAAGTATTTGAAGTGTTCAGAAAGTTCAAAAGCTTGGCTGAAAAACAAAGTGGTTATAAGATCAAAACACTGAGAACAGATGGAGGTGGTGAATATGTATCCAGTGAATTTGAAGCTTTCTGTACCAAAGAGGGGATAGTACATGATGTGGTGCCACCCTACACACCACAACAAAATGGTACTGCTAAGAGAAAGAACAGAACCATTATGAATATGGTGAGAAGTATGCTCAAGAGCAAGCATTTACCAAAAGAACTATGGGGAGAAGCTGTATCTACTGCTACATATACCCTGAATAGATGTCCAACAAAGAAGCTGAACAACGTTACACCTGAAGAGTGCTGGTCAGGTAACAAACCCAATGTGAATCATCTCAGAGTTTTTGGCTCAATTGCATATAGACACATTCTTGATCAGTTAAGAAGAAAGCTAGATGATAAGAGTGAAACACTGATACTTGTGGGTTATCATTCCACTGGTGGATATAAATTGCTTGATCCTGTGAATAAGCAAGTGATAATTAGCAGGGATGTGATAATTGATGAAGTGAAAGAGTGGAATTGGAATAGCAGTGAGAAGAAGGATACAGTGAGAATTATGTGTGAAAATGATGAGGTGCCTACTCAAACTGAGACAGGAAGGCCTCAGAGACAAAGAACAATGCCTGCAAGACTGCAAGAATGTGAAGTTATAGGAGATAATCAAGTGACAGAAGAAGGTGATCTTGTTCATTTAGCATTTCTTGCAGAATCTGAGCCAGTAAATGTGAATGAAGCTCTGGAAAATCCCAAGTGGATGAATGCTATGAAAGAGGAACTAAATTCAATTGAAAACAATAACACATGGTCACTTGTTGAGTTACCTCAAGGAAAGAAGGCCATTGGGGTAAAGTGGGTGTACAAAGTGAAACTGAATCCTGAAGGTGAAGTTGTGAGGCACAAAGCTAGACTGGTAGCTAAAGGATTTCTTCAAAGAGAAGGTGTTGATTTTGAAGAAGTATATGCACCAGTTGCAAGAGTTGAAACCATAAGATTAGTGGTTGCTTTGGCCAACATAAATAACTGGTCAATACACCAAATGGATGTGAAGTGTGCATTTTTGAATGGTCCACTAGATGAAGAAGTTTTTATAGCTCAACCCCCTGGATTTGAAGTGAAAGATCATGAGTCTAAGGTATACAGACTGTGGAAGGCACTTTATGGATTGAAGCAAGCTCCAAGAGCTTGGAACAAGAGAATAGATGGATTTCTAAATCAGATAGGCTTCATCAAGTGTGTCTCTGAACATGGTGTATATGTCAGAAAGAGCAATAGTGAAGGAGTAATAATGTTGTGCCTTTATGTTGATGACCTTCTGATAACTGGCAGCAGTGAAGCTCATATAAGTGCATTCAAAAGGGACATGATGAAGGAGTTTGACATGACTGATCTGGGTCAGATATCATACTTCCTTGGAATTGAGTTTCACAGAAGTAGCAAAGGTTTATTAATGCATCAGAAAAGATATGCCACTGAAATCCTGAAGAGATTTGATATGGATAACTGTAATCATGCAGTAACTCCAGCTGAGACAAGACTGCAGTTATCAAAAGATGATGAAGAAGGTGATGTGGATCCAACTCAATACAGGAGACTCATTGGATCATTGAGGTATCTATGCTATACAAGACCTGATCTCACTTATAGTGTTGGAATTGTAAGCAGATTCATGGCAAGACCAAAGGTGTCTCATCTTGTAGCTACAAAGAGAATAATGAGATACATCAGAGGCACTCTGGATTATGGAATCATGTTTCCATCAGCAGATCAAGGAAAGAAGTGCAAACTGATTGGATACACTGATTCAAATTGGTGTGGTGATATAGATGACAGAAAATCAACAGCTGGCTACATGTTTTTATTGGGAGGTTCTCCAGTTTCTTGGTGCTCAAGAAAGGAACCAGTAGTTGCTCTCTCTTCTTGTGAGGCGGAATATATAGCTGCATCCCTGTGTGCATGTCAAGCTGTGTGGTTAATGAATCTAATAGATGAAATTGGGAGTGTGAAGCATGAAGCAGTGACACTGAGAATTGACAACATCTCAGCAATCAACTTAGCAAAAAATCCCATTGCACATGGGAGAAGTAAGCACATAGAAATGAGGTTTCATTACCTAAGGGAACAAGTGAGTAAAGGAAAGCTGAAACTGGAACATTGCAGAAGTGAAGTTCAAGTGGCTGACATTCTTACTAAGGGAGTGAAAACTGAAGTGTTCATCAAGTTAAGAGATCTGATGGGAATGGAATCATTGGCTAACCTGAATTAAGGTGGTGTGTTATGAGGTGTAATTCAATTAGCCAATTAATAAGTAGATGACTTGTAGTATATTGTAACTACTTTGCTAGTTTTCAGTTAGTTACAGTTTTCATTTGAGATGTATAAATAACAGCATTGTATGTGAATATCATAAGTGTTGAGTATTGAATAAAATTGCTCTCTTTCATCTCTTTCCCTTTCTCTCAAAATCCAAAAGGAACTTTCAATTTCTGTTATGCTTTTTCTTCTCTAAACTCTGAAACAAAGTATGGAGAGAACGTGTAAAGTGAATTACATCATCATCTCCAAGCTGCAAAAGTGAATTTGCTCCAACAATAAGAAGGAAAAACTAGAACAAATGATTTTTGATATGCTGATTTCGGTTTCTAGAAGGATTATTTATAATTTATTTTAACTACGCTATCGATGTCAAAAGGTTCATTGATCTATTAAAGCTTAATAAAATCATGATTTCATAAAGAATAAAAGATAAGCATTGCGTGCAATACAACATACAAATCCTTATTGGGTACTGAATAAACATAAGGGATTTCCATGCATTGCTTTCACTTTCCTCTTCTTCACATGTTAGTTGCAAATGACACATTTGCACAAGATATCAACAAAGGTCAATTTGCAATATGTAAGCTATCTCTAAGATGCTTGTAATTAAGCGTCAATTAAGTTACGCTAATTAGACAATTTAGGTTTAGGGTCATATCATATATCATTGTTTGGTCAAAACTAGTAGAAAGATGGTCAAGAATATATTTGATTACATTTGCAATCCCATCACTCGTTCTCTCTCTAGGCATTGAGGTGAGATATAAATTCCTATATGGGTTACCAAATGGGAATTTTTTTTTTCCGGCTCTACTTTATTGCCAAAAACACAAAATTATCCTACTTTTTCAAAAATTTGCAAAAATGCCATACTTTTTCTCTCACTTCTGGTACCACACAACTCCAAGTTACGGGGTACCCTAAAAGTTGATGAATTTTGTGTCTTTATTATACCCCACAACTTGGAGTTGCGGGGTACTTTCCTAATTTTTTTTCGAAAATTTTAATAGGAAGCAACATGGAGTTGCTTGGTAGTTCTGTATCTTTTTAAAAAAAAAATATTTAAATACCCCATAACTTGGAGTTGTGTGGTACCTTGGCTTTTTACAATTAATTAAAATATATTATTTCATCTACTATAAATACTTCATTTCATCTTTCAATCTATCACACCATTTCATCTTTTATTTATATTTTAATAGCAAGTATTTGTAATAATTTGTTGCATTATTTTGGACACTATATTAATAATGTTAATTTAGGTATTAATAAAAAAGTAGTTATAATAATAGTCATAATATTTATAAAATAAAAAACATACCAAATACAATAAATATGAAATAAAGTCTAGATTGCTACTGATGTGTAATATTAATGCAATCTTTGCGGGAATGACCAGACATCCTACAAACGCCACATCTTCTCTCAGTTTCCACATCGTCCATCTCGGTCCTAATGCGAG
The DNA here is from genome assembly GCA_946800305.1 of Medicago arabica. NCBI lineage: Eukaryota > Viridiplantae > Streptophyta > Magnoliopsida > Fabales > Fabaceae > Medicago > Medicago arabica. Next base: position 53,277,783 of record OX326968.1, read on the forward strand.
TAATTGGCGGACGACCTTTCTTCGCCCTCTGCATGAACTTGTTAGGAACTACCTTTAGTCCTACATAATCAGGCCAATATGTCTGGTGGTGAACCACGTCGAAGTGGATGTTATATACGGCGTATACACACTCATTTGTGAACTTGCTATTGACAAAAGTCTTGTAGTCGTGACAAAAGCTATAACATGCGGCAATGACATGTGAGCATGGTAGATGTAACGCTCTGAACCGTCCACAACCACACCATTTATTTTGCAGGTTCACCTTGTATTCGCCCTTTGGTAATCCTTCTTTATGGTCGATGATTTCACGGACGGAGAAGGTATATCGATCTCGGTCAAACTGAGTGACATCATGACTGTTAGATTTAATAACCTCAACCTTCAGAAATTTCATGATGTTTTCTGAAAATGGTTCACCAGAATTTACCCTTGCCGCTGCCTCATGTCCTCTTTTAGCAAACAAGGCCTTCAACCTGTAATAGGATGCTTTCACAATAGTTGTGATCGAGAGTCCTCGAATACGCTTATACACGTTGTTTTGTGACTCTACCAAGTTACTTGTCATGTGGCCCCATCGTCGACCATCATCATGTGATTGAGTCCACTTTTCTTTGGGAATGTTGTCGACCCATGCTAAAGCCTTTCGGTCTGCAACAGCGATTTCAGATCGGTAGTATTCAAATGCAAGGTACCACACAACTTCAAGTTGTGGGGTATTTAAGTTTAAAAAAAAGACACAAAACTACCAAGTAACTCCATGTTGCTTTCTATTAAAATTTTCGAAAAAAAAATAGGAAAGTACCCTGCAACTCTAAGTTGTGGGGTATAATAAAGACAAAAAATTCATCAACTTTTAGGGTACCCCGCAATTTGGAGTTGTGTGGTACAGAAGTGAGAGAAAAAGTAGGACATTTTTATAAATTTTTGAAAAAGTAGGATAATTTTATATTTTTGGCAATAAAGTAGGGCATGAAAAAAAAATCACCAAATGGACATGTAACATGTGGGTTTCTCTTCAAAGGGTATTTTAAGGGGAGAAAGGAAAGAGTGAGTGGGGAGGGTACCTGGTGAGAGGTCATTTCATCAACCAATTATAAACAAAATTGTATTCTATAATGCTTAGCTTAAGGCAATCAAAAGCAATTTGAGATAATACTATTATTTGTGTTAACATTTCAATACCCTGCAATTTTGATGAGTATATTACTTAATGTATAATTATTTATTGTTTTGTTATTTTTTATATTAAAATTTTTGTTCTACATTGTTGTTGCAACTTGACAAACTTTGTTGGAAAGGAATGATACCAATTGCCCCCACTAAGTTTGTGGGTCCTAATCAATGACCCTCCAACACTAACACATAGAATAAACGCACACACAAGATGAGGAAAGGAGGAGGTTTTGGAAGTGAGCAGTGTAAGACACTCAAAGACATCATATGGGCTAACAAGAATTCCTTCCTATTGTTGGAGGGATAAAGTTCGCAATTAGCAAACCAGTTTTTTAGTGCACAAGTTAAATAAGTTGCTCATGTATACATTAGTTTTTACCGTTGAATCAATAAATTATACTTTATAATTATCTGAGATATGACATGACTTGTTGATCTAATAGTAAAATAACATTTAAGCATAATGCAAAATCATATTACATGTATATGTTAGACAACATATATAATGTTGCGTATAATAAATTTTCCTCACTTTTAGAGTTGAACCGAGTGCTAACTCCACAACTTTTGGGGGAATTATCCTGTGCCCAAAAGTCCTAGTACTATTAGATTCAAATTAATACATAGATGAAGTATAATAATTCAAGGGGGGATGTCCATGTTAACATCCTATTGAAATACGTAATCAAACTGAAAAATCAATTCATAGCCTAAAAATTCTCTAAAATATTGTGGGAGACATCCTTCACCCTAGAAGGTGTCATATATGTATCGTAGAAAGATTAATGTTTCAAGTTTTAAATACATACATCTTAATCCATGTTTCAAATTACTTGAAAAGTCAACTTCTAGATCGATCAAGATTTAAGAAAGTACCTTTCATAAATTTGTGTGCGTGTCTGTATTTGAGGGTTGTAGCTCAACTAATTTTAGTTAAATGAGTTAACATATTATCGATTAACATATTACAATTAAAAAAACTTTCATGAATTTGTGAATTTTATGCCATAAAATGTGTTTTTTTTAATATTTTTTTATAAGTAAAATTTTCTGTGCAAACTTACTACTCTAACTTGAATATTATTAAATGAGTTTGGGCTTCATTTGAATGTTCATGATCTGTTCATGATGTTTTTCTGATAATTTCTAATCAGTAAAATATACATCTAGGCCTTAGCAGTGGTTAAAGTCTATGAGTAATCAAAGTTAAAGCATCCAATATTTTCTGATAATTTGTAGTCTAAATTAAAAAAAATCAGTAAAATATACATCTAGGCTTAGCGGTGGTTAGAGTCTTTAATTAATCCTTTGTTAGAGCATCCAAATTTTTTGTATAAAAAAAGCATCCATTTTAAAACACAGTAACTTACCTTGTTTTTTGTTCACAGGTCAAGACATGATATGTTAATTTAGTGAGTGCAAACCAATTATATCCCAGATAAATGTTATTTTACTCCTCTAAAGCTCTAAAACAAAAACACACAAAAACTGTTTCGAAACAAAATATATTAGAGAATCGAAACACTACAACAACTTTGACATATATGAATAATAGAATAGAATCATCCAAATACAGCTAAAGCCTTAGCATTACAGAAAATCAAATGTCTATGAATAACCCATTGTTAAAGGATCCACTTTAAAACACACTCATGCGTCAAGGTTTCATACATAATTTTAATATTAGTGTAGAAGTCCCATAAAATAAATAGTTTAAAAGTCTACTTGAAACTTGTATAACAAGCAAGCAAAGCTTATTAACAGGGTCAAATAAATTAACAAGTGGTTGCTTGTTTTGACGTCGGTGTAAGAACCAAACTAATGATTGACGAATCCTTTATTCGAATACTAGTTACACATCACTCAAAATCGATCATCTAAGACCCAAATCTAACAAATTTATTTCACACTATTGTTTAGTAATTTTTTTTAAGGAAACTATGTTAGTAATGTTATCTGAAAATAAATACGTTGTGTTAATGTGTTTTTTAATGATCATATATAATTTTGTTTCCAGTGGAGTTTGATTTTTTTTTTTTTTTTTTGTGGTGGTTGGGGTTCGAACGTTGGACTTTGACCTTACATATATTATGCATTGCATTGTCTATAACAACTGAGATAAGTTCAAGATGACGTTTGTTTTAATCGTGTAAGAAATCTAATAGAAAAGTTGATTTTTTTAAAAGATTTTTTACATTAAATTTATGAAATATCAATCCAAGTGTGAATTGAACCAAATCATTTCAACATGTTTTCATTCGTCCGTTTCAAATTTCGTGAAAATAGAAATTCAAAAACTGAATTAAAACAAAAATAATTACTTTTTTAGTGGTTCAACTTTTTTTCTTCAAAAAACCGTACCTGGACCGTCATAATATTCCTAAGAGTTTTAAGGACCTCTAGAAGGACCTGCAGACCCCCCAGGAGGCCTTAGCGCCCTCCAGAAGAGCTCTAAGGTCCAAGGCGCGTCCTTTCCAGGGCGCCGCCTTAAGTAAACCTCTAGAACCCGCCTAAAATACTAGAATACCCCTATGGCTTGGAGACCAAGCCATCAAAGCCCAAGCCCACGGCAGGCTATAAATACAACCCTTGAGAGCATTCTCAAGACATCCAATAATCAGTCTAAACCCTAATAGACAGACAAAACCCTAGTAATCATTACTCGTACTTTTTGCAAGTACAGTTGGCGCTGTCTGTGGGAAAAGGTAAAACTAACCTAGACCACACTCATAAACCTAAAAAACCTCCCGGCGATCTTGAAAAAACAGTGGCCGGCGAAAACTAAACCTTTAGTTCTCGTAAGCACGCCAACCATCGGCGGAAATTCTTCATCAGAAACCATACCATGTTTTATCTATCTAAAATTGTGTTATTCTGGAAACTTTATTCATTCGTCTGATTTCATATTTCCACTAAGCATCGATATTATTATCAAACGGTGTTATTTTCTTCATGAAGGATCATATATAATTTTCAATGATTTCTATGTTGCTTATGTTTCATCGATGCTTAATATATATTCACGGGCTGTTGTTCATTAATGATGGCTATATTTATAAATTGGACACCATGCTTTAGTTTCCCATCCTTTTAATTGCTTAACAAATTGGTTAAAACACAATCTGTGAATAATTTTCCATTGATTTACAAATTTGTTACACTAGCATAGCAGCATATAATCCTATGTTCTCTCAATATTCAGTTACTTTCCTATTATTTTATGAGTATATAAAATATCGGTTCTGAAGAGTCAGGTACCCGGCGAAATATTCAAAGAGAGCATCGCAAAATTGAAGTGTGACATCATTCAAAAGAAAATTAACGACAAAGACTTTCAAAGGAATATCAGGTTCTATATTTTTTGAGAGAATATACTATCTGATATATTTTGAGAAGATATTCTAGTTAGATTTAATGAAAAGTTTACTACCCAATATATTTTGAGAAGATATATTTACGCTTTTAGATTTGAAGAAAATTTTATGATCAATATATTTTGAGACAATATATATTGCTTGATTTGAAGAAAAATTTATCGCCTAATATATTTTCTCAAAATATATTCTTCAAATCAACTAATATATTTAGATTTGAAGAAAATTTTATGTTCAATACATTTTGAGAAAATATATTTAGATTTGAAGAAAATTTTATGTTCAGAAAATATATTTAGATTTGAAGAAAATTTTATGTTCAATATATTTGGAGACAATATATTCTCACTTTTTGATTCAAAGAAAATTTCTTGCCCAATATATTTTGTTTATTTTGCAATTATTTTTTGGTGCATATACATCATATGTGGACAATAAGTCTTATAGACAAATTAGCTTTAACTTAATTTGTATCATTTGAAATTAATTATCGCTGAGTGATTTAGTTAGAACGTAGTGAAGAAAAGAGAAGGATGAGTAAAGCTTTTGAGGAAAGACTAAGCTAATAGGAGAAAGACTACTCTAGGTACCCGTGGCAGAAGTAAAGTGTAGTATTGTTAAAGGGTCACATAGGAGGGATTCTGGCAAGGAAAGTCTTGGTATTTAAGAGGTCCAAGTGACCCACCTCTCTTTCCTGGGAACCCCTCTTCATGTACCATTTACTTTGCACGCTGAACTCACTGCTTAGTAAAAACAGAAGTAAAAAGATTAGTTAACACCAGGCCCATTTAGAAAGATAAAAGTGGTCAGAAGACTTAGTCCTAACTTCATAGGAGGAAGTAAAAGACTTAGAGAATAATGGAGTAAGCGAGTTAGTTCAGATTTAATATGAGCATGATAAGGTAATGGGCGAGATAGTCGTGAGTTAGTAGAAGAACAAAAAAGAGTGAATATTAAAAGCAACAGATAGATAGATAAGCAGGTTTGCAAATTGTGGCAGGAAAATTAAGTAGTAACTAGCCACTCTTTAATATGGTAGGAAGTATAGGAGTAACATTCAACAGAGAGTTACTTCCAAATTAATAAAAAGAAAGAATAGAGCAAAAATTATGGTCGAGTAAGTAAGAGAAGACAACGAGTAATTATAGAAGCCGTAAGACCCAACTGGGCAGTGAAAACTCAACCCCAAGAGGGCTCTGAGATAGAAGTCGTAAGACCCAACTGGGCAGTGAAAACTCAACCCCAAGAGGGCTCTGAGATAGAAGCCGTAAGACCCAACTGGGCAGTGAAAACTCAACCCCAAGAGGGCTATGAGATAAAAGCTGTAAGTCGCCAGGTAGCGCAGCCATGTAAGTCGCCACGTAGCGCAGCCTTGTAAGTCGCCATGTAGCGCCGCCCCTGAAAGACGCCACGTAGCGCACCTTGTAAGTCGCCATGTAGCGCCGCCCCTGAAAGACGCCACGTAGCGCACCTTATAAGTCGCCTTGTAGCGCCGCCCCTGAAAGTCGCCACGTAGCGCACCTTGTAAGTCGCCTTGTAGCGCCGCCCCTGAAAGTCGCCACGTAGCGCACCTTGTAAGTCGCCATGTAGCGCCGCCCCTGAAAGTCGCCACGTAGCGCACCTTGTAAGTCGCCTCGTAGCGCAACCTTGTAAGACGCCTCGTAGCGCAGCCCTGTAAGACGCCTTGTAGCGCAATGTTATGAGATACTTTGTAGCGTATTCTCGTAAGAGGTTTGTATCGCAAAGCCAACAAATTATTAAAGTCTCACCGAATTTGCTCAAATTATAAAGTATTAGAGGATAGATCACGTTGTGATAAATGAGGAGGCGCCCATAAGTAGATTCAATACTTTTGAACACTTGGTAGGATTAAACTATTTAAAGGAACATCGTGAAAGCTCGTAAACTCAAAAATCATTACCACGTCTAAAGACAACATAAGAATTCGTAAATTCGGGAGGATCATGGTTAAGCAAAGGGTCAGCTGGGCGCCGTAAAAGGTCGCCCTAAATACAAAACAACTGAAGCGCCACGCAGGGCCGCCATAACGCTAAAGCAGAAGAAAACGGAAGCAGAGATAATAGACGAAGAGAAAACTGATAAGCAAAAGGATGAAATAAGGTTTTGAAGAGGAAGTAAAGCGCAAATATATAGGAACAGAAGAGTTAAAGTCGCCTCGAAAGGCGCGCTTTCTCTACAGAAAAAAGTGGAACACGTGCGTGGCAGGCCAAGATGTGAACACGTCACGACAAATGAAGAGTCAGGAAATTTACACCGTCCGATCTATTTCACAGGTTAGAGTCCTCGCCAACATTCCAAGGAACGTCTGTCTCGCCCTTCCAGAAAACAAGGCGGGAAGTATCACGCCATAGCTTAGGAACCTATACTAAAAAGGAAGAACTAGATAAGGCAAACTTCTTTCGATACAGCAGGGACCTATGACTTAAGGGTGATATAACAACCCTCCGAAGCTATCAAGAAACTTAAAGGACCCATACGTTTAGTCCAGATAACTTAAACCACTTCGCCTTGTCCCAAGACTCGTGCTTGTTCGGCTATGGACCGTCATTGAATTTCCTCAAGAAACTTATAGGATCCTTCCTAAAGGACCCCTACGTTTAGTCTTGATAACTTAAACCACTTCGCCTTGTCCCAAGACTCGTGCTTGTTGGGCTATGGACCGTCATAATATTCCTAAGAGTCTTAAGGACCTCTAGAAGGACCTGCAGACCCCCCAGGAGGCCTTAGCGCCCTCCAGAAGAGCTCTAAGGCCCAAGGCGCGTCCTTTCTAGGGCGCCGCCTTAAGTAAACCTCTAGAACCCGCCTAAAATACTAGAATACCCCTATGGCTTGGAGACCAAGCCATCAAAGCCCAAGCCCACGGCAGGCTATAAATACAACCCTTGAGAGCATTCTCAAGGCATCCAATAATCAGTCTAAACCCTAATAGACAGACAAAACCCTAGTAATCACTACTCGTACTTTTTGCAAGTACAGTACCAAACCAAAAATTTGTGTACATTAATACTCATTATATTCACTTTTGCTTTTCTAGATAATGCACTTTGAGGAACTGGAGAAAGACACATCCAACACTATCAGTCTATCACTCAAAATAATAAAGATGATTAAGCCCACATGTCAAATTTTTACTCATCTTGTATAGGTAAAGATACCGAAGATTTGACGTTGACACTTTAAGTTTGACTGAAAAAAAGAGTAAAAGATGTAAATGCTCATCGACAGTTAACTGCTGTCTGTTAAAAATTTATCGACATTTAATTACCGATGAGATTATATAGGTATATTACTGTGTTTTTTAGCATTGAGTGAAGTATGAACAACATCTTTCAAAAATACCGATCTTATGGGCTTTGAACATGTTTTTTTTTCTTAACTAGACCATGTTTTGCATTGTTTTAAAAATCGAATCTAACTTTAAATTGATAAGACCAACAAATCATAGCTATATGACTTTAACATGCTCAAATCTGAATGAAACTACAATCATAATGTTCAAATAACTAAACCGTAGATATAACAGTTTATGTTCGATTTTAAAAAATATATCAAATTTGCAATTTGGGGTTAGCGAGAAGTAACAACACTTAATTAAATGAATTGAACATAATTTCATTTATCTATTTTTCCTTTCTTCATGACAAAGACATTTACCCATCATCAACTACTTTAATAATCTTCAGGAACACATAAAAGATCTATCCACAAAAAAGAAAAACACTTAACGGTACCACCAAACTAAACAACAAAGGGTGTCAATTTTACTTGCATTGGTCCCAACACGTAAGGGTAACAGTTTTATAATAATAAACTGAAATTTAAGAACCGAATCACATTCCCCTAATCAAGCTAGTGGGGTGTCTATTTTTATCAATGAAAAAAGAATGACCAAACAATAAAAGAAAAACTAGGCTCTTAGGTGTCGAACACTAAAGGCATCAGCCTAGATAGAAGAACAGTGAGTCAAAGGTTACAAATCAAAAGACTTGGAAACTAATCAACAATTTACAAATACTACATCAAAGGACTATTTTATGTGTTATGCAGTATACATGAATGATGTTTTTGTTGTCATCTACGAAACACTATTACACACACTGAACATATACTTATAATAATGAGACTAGATATCACTAATAATTTACGAAAATAAGTGATTGAATGTAAATACATGTTATATCGTGCTAGGGTCGGATAAGTTGTTATCATAGATAGTAAGGTAAGGATGGTAGAGGCTGAAATGAATTACGTGGCAAAGAGTTTTGCTCCCCCATTCTTCATCATTCTCTTGAACTCATTAAAATTGACATTACCATCTCCATCCATATCAACTTTCCTAATCATCTCTTTACACTCTTCAATCTTATTCCCTTCACTTAATCCCAACGAACAAAGAACCAAAGCTAGCTCCTCAACTGAAATTAACCCATCATTATCTTTGTCAAACACATCAAAAGCCTCCTTTAAATTAACCTCTAGTTCTTCCAATTCATCTTCCTTTTTACCAACACCACCCTCTTTCTCTCCTTCACCCCCTCCCATAAACTCACTAGTCAACAAACAAAACTCATCAAAGTCAATCAACTCATCTCCATTAGAATCAAACTTTCCAACAATATCATCAATCTCTTTCTCGTCCATGAAGATTCTTATGTTCCTTAGTGATTCCTTCAACTCTTGCTTTGTTATGAATCCATCACCATTCTTGTCGAAAGTCGAAAACACTTTTTTGAGTTCTTCCTTCCCATATTTAGCATCACTTTCCAACTTGGTCGTTGTAACCAAGTTGGTTTTACAAACATTACTATTGTTAGTGGGAAAAATGTTTTCAAGCAAAGCACGAATTTTGTTGGTGGGTATGTAGAAGATTATATTTATGAGGCCAGCAATGAAAAGAACCGCCAGCAAAAGTGTAGCAAGAACCATGTTTTGGCCAAATATATTAATATTACAAACAAGAGATGAAAGATAAGGAAGAAGAGGACGAGGAAGGGAGCAAGGAACTAGATAGATATTAGAATAACATAAGGAGATAATGAAGAGTATACAAAACTTTGTATGCTTTTGATTTTCTTGGTTGATGTATTTTTTTTTTTTAATTTGATAATAATAAAGTTTTTATACACTGAAAAAGAAGTTTATGCAGGGGTGCTTTTTTTATCCCCACAAACCGCGTGAATTGTGATTTTTCTTTCAAGACAAGATATAGTAAATCTCAAAGATTAAGGAATCCCAAAACTTTAAATAAGGACCAATTATTGTTTTGATGTCTACTAGTCTTGACTCTTGACTAAACATTTAACTAACATTGCCAAAAACTGTTTGAGAGCATGGTATATTAATACTGTGATGTAACGACATAGCGAACTCAAATTACTAAAAAATATTAAGTGATAGTATTGTATTATTCTTCATAAGTCGATAAACTTAACCTTCACGGGCTTAAGACGAGGAAGAGAGATAGGTTAGGTCTGCTTCTGATTTGACATGCCGTTATTTAGACCATTTGGACATCTAGGAACGACCTTATTTTCTCTGGTGATGCTCTTCGCAAGGAGTCTGTGGTGGATAGAGTGAAACTCTTAGCTTAGAACTGGTTCCTGCCTAAGCGTCCTTATCGTTTCTGCACTTATCACGAGTGGGAGGTGCAACTCGTCCTGTGTTGGCTTCGATAGGGTTGTTGGTGGTCTTGGTTCGCATGGGGTTGGGTGGGGCTTCTGTCTCCTCCCTACTGGCCAGCTTTCGAGGTTTTTCCTTTGTTTTTCTGTTTCTGTTCCGGCATGTGTATTGTCGGGTTGTGGAGGTCGTGTTTGTGTTGTCTCTGCTCGTGTAGTTTTCCCTTTATGTTTATGTGGTTTTGTTGTTTATTCTTGTTTTTGGTGTTGTTCTGGTGCGGCCCTTGGTTCTCCCTTCCTGGGGTTGTTCCTTGGTGTTAGCTGGGAGCGCCTTTAGGTGTCTCCTTTGGTGTATCTTGTACGGTTGTTTATCTTTACACACACACACACATGTATATATTTGCCATTAAAAAAAAGGTATAAATATCTAAAAATAATAATTTATGGTATAGTAAATTGTTGGGTCATAAGGGGAGTTTTAAAACACCGTTTGAATCATTATATTAGGCTAAGAACAATTACACATCAAACATCATGTATTTCTCAAAACCTTAATATATTAAGTATACGAGCCTTCCATCTTACTTATATGATGCTCAATTCCATTCTATTTAAAGCGGGACTTTTAAAGTTCGACTTAATACACAAATAATCTCCCCCGTAAGTGTGAATTCAATCGAACATCTTGATATGCTCCACATCAACTGGATTACTTCCGTCTATATAGACTTGAACTACGGTTTGTTGGAACAAAGATGTTCATCAATACCACGTTTTGAGTTTTGATGATAACAATGTATTAAAAAGTTGTCAATTGGATATTGCTAATATTTGTTTAAGTATGCTGGATATCAATTAAGATTTATATCTTAGAAAGTATTATGTTTGAACAAAGTTAAAAAGCAAAAAATCCAGAGAAGCTTGTTGCTTGTGATTCTGTTTCAAAGAGAGTCTGAAGACTGCATCGAAGAGAGTCTGAAGATTGTGCCGAAGAGAGTCTGAAGACTGCATCGAAGAGAGTCTGAAGACTGTGCCGAAGAGAGTCTGAAGACTGTATCAGAGTCTGAAGACCATCAGAATCTGAGAACCAAGAGAGTCTGAAGATTATCAGAAGCATAGTGATACAGTGAGTCTGAAGCCACAAATTTGATAATCTGCTAACAAGGATTTCTACTGCATTGCGATGCAAAAAGAAACTCTCAAATGGAGTAACGGCTAGCTTCAAAGTCAACTTGAGCGTGAGAAGCACAAAGACAAAGATTGCAGGCCAGTACAGAGTACGTTGTACGAACTCTGTTTCCACTACTCCACTACCTCGTACAGTTTGGCAACTGTGTCTACCGGTATTAATCCTCAAAGGGAATATAATTCAAATGATGCTATTGAAGGACTATTACCAAATCAAGCAACAGATCAACAATCATTGATCAAGCTTCAGAAATCATCCTGATGTGCTGGATGACTCAACGTCTCTTTCCTACGCCTATATAAAGGATAGAAGACTTGGAGAATTGAGGACTCTAGAACTTGAGAAATTACATTGCGCTGCTTTCGTATTCAACTGAGTCTTAACAAAAACACATCATCAACTTAGATTCTTACAAACTAAGTATTCTAGAATTTCTAAGTTTCACAGAAAAACAGAGTCTGTCTTTTGTGTAAAACAGAGTATGTCTTTGTGTAATTGAAACACTATTTGATTGTTGTCAAAGTGTTTCAACTCTATTCAATTTTCTGTAATTGTGTAAAAGTCTCTTGCTTTTGTGCTTGAGCAAAGGAAGTCTCTTGGCTGCGTCCATTGAGCAAAGGAAGTCTCTTAGTTGTGTCTTTGAGCAAGGAAGTCTCTCGCCTGTGTGCTTGAGCAAGGAAGTCTCATACTGTGTGTTTGAGCAACTTGTAATTTGGTATTACATTTTAGTGAACTCTCCTTGGAAGTACAAGGGGGACATGACTACTTCCGGTTTGTGGAAGGAACCTGTATAATTGCTTGTGTTCTCTCTTCTCTCTATCTCTTGATTATTCCGCTGCAATCAGAACCTAATCTCCTATCAGACTCTGATCTCATTCAGACTCTGAGTTTAAAGGAATTAGATTCTCACTCCTCAAGAGCTGCGAAAAGCAAACACAATTCAACCCCCCCCCCTTGTGTTTTTCTCACCTTCACGGTTGGCAACACACATCAACGAGACATATCGTCTGACCACCATCATTAAAAAAACTTTTGATACAAGAGATCGGTCGCCACAAGTCAAACCATCAACATGTATCACTATAGGATAACGAAGGAGTCCTAAAACAACGATGGATCATCATATTGGTTTATAACAGACATTAAGGGGTGACCAAAAAATCCAAAAACTGAACCAAACTGCTATTGAACTGAACCGCTACGTAAAAAACTTATGAGCTGATCCATTCTTAAAAGAGCAGTTATTAACTGAACTTTTTTTATAAAAAAAAAGAAAACCAAAACTGAACTTGAACCCAAATTCAACGAAAAACTTTGCTTTGTTCACTGCATTTTCTTTGTTGAGTTCTTTTACTCTATTTGTTTGCGAAATTGAAACAAAATTTCATATGGGTTCCAATACTTACGGTACTAAACTAACACAAAAACAGGGGAATGAAGATTAACAATGGAAGTTAGGGTACTAAACTAACTTCCAATTAATAACATTCACTGGTATAAATTGCTGAGTTCTTATTGGCAACAAATCTCAAATCTATTATGTATAATGATTTTTGTTTTGTTGAGTTCTTATTTCTGAAATGATTACTGTAGGAATAGTTTAGTTTTTTTTTTTTTTAAACTAAACAGCTCATTAGTTTGAAGATCAGCTCAGTTCAGTTTGAACTGATCCCTTATAATTCAATTCAGTTCACATATAATTTTGGTGCTGAACCAAACTTTGCTCATCCCTAAAAGTCACACCAGTAGATTAGCGCAACACCCAAACATAATAAAGTATAAGCAATGAAATTCGAACATTTTAATAGAGTAAAAGAATTTAATCAAACATATTATTCTAATGCTTACACTAAATAAATAGAATTTCTCTAATTTAATGAATGTAACTTTTATCTGAAGAACAACGACCTTCTATATTAGAGGTCTCGTCGTCTCCTGAACAATCGTCACAAATAAAATAGTAATTGTAGCTATAACTTTCTTATTATTACTTCATTATTTACGTATCCCCTTTAAAAAAAGGAAAAACTAATGAAAGATATAGTACTAAAAAGCTTTTCTTCTATTCTCACGGCACCCTTCCCTTTATTCTTTTAATTATTTTCTAATATCCTTTATTTCTAGCTGCAACTTTCTTATTCTTAATCCTTCAAAAAAAAAACTTTCTTATTCTTAATTCATTATTCATTCTACTATATTACCGTACCAAATCAAGACATTATAAATAACGCAAACAAATGTTGTAAGAAGTTGACAAATTCATCGCAAGGGCATGAGTTTAAGTTTTGCAGTAGGTACAATGACAAGTTCAAGACTCGCATCCAATGTAAGGACTTCATTCTTAACAAACATAGTTTGTTAGGCGATCCACAATGTATGTGCTCACCTTTTTAGTACCATATTAATTAGGCATCTTCACCGTGGAGTATAATATTTAAGGGTGACTATGAAAACACATCTTTCTCTTCACTTTTTGTGGACTCCATTTAATAAATCATAATGAAATAAATAAATTAGTGTTGAAATGTAATAATATGGAATTAATTGTGGGACCTATTTAGTAATTTTTTTTGTGGTGTTGGGTTGGAGGAAAATGATACTTATTAAGTACTATTGTAAAATAACTGATGTGAATAAAGGGGTCTCATTTAAACACTTAAATCGGATTGCTCTGTTGTGGATGGTCTTAGTTACTTACTAACAAACTATTATTGACATAGTTGGATTTATCAATAACAAGTTACTGTAATGAACATTTTGTTATCCAATGTTGAATAAGTTCACTTCATAAAATTGTTTGTATTTTGTGATTTCTAAATCAACCAGCCTCTTATTGTGACATATTCTTAACTTAACGTGATATAATTTTTCAAGAAAAGAGAGGTCTATTTAAGAAAAGTCAGAAACTAAAGTATTTGCAATCTCTTGGATTTAATTAGCATGATTAAGTCACTAAATTAAGAACCATATGTCAAATAAAAATTAGCCACAAGAAAAAATCACCCTTGAGCAAACACACTAGCACAGAACAAGGGATATGCTTTACATCAACCAACCTCTAAACTACATTAAGCCAAAGTGATATCCCATTTTTAACCACTTTGGTTTAACCAGCTTTTTCTCGGCAGGTTTTCGTTCTTCGGAAGAAAGTGATTGTTGTGTTGCAGCCAGCAGGCTGAAGAGGCACCACCTTGATCATTAGCAGCATCCATCCAAACCCTTCAAGGACATCACCCCTTCTAATAGGTAAGGTCCATCATGGCTGCTATCACCTAAGTATATACCATCAATACCAAGTTAATATATGAAAGAGCTTAAAGAATTAGAGTTCAAGTACCCTGTAAGAGAAAATACTAACATAACTAATATATTAACATTTGCCGATAGTATAATAAAATACGGGAGTTAGAAAACTGAAATGAAATAATGGGATTCAGTTTTAACTTGATTGTTGTTAGTAACATGCAACAGTTTCTTGGAATGTACACATAAATCAGGACTGACTCAAAATATATATGCCTGAAGTTAAACTAACAACAGTAGATATAGAGGCATTATCTACTTGAAAGGAAATTTCAAATGTACATTAATATAAGAGTTTAAGATACTTGCTAGGACAGAGAATATTTGGTTTGTTAAATTGCTAGGGTATGAGTTTGGTATCATCTATAAGGCCGGGGCTTCGAACGGTGGCAGATGCATCGTCAAGGAAGTATGAAGATCCTGAGTTACATGTCTTGCGCTTAATAGAATTCTGAAAACCCATTTAAGGTACTTTGCTTCGAACAGTCGCATTCTGGTCAAATTCTATCTTCTTAATAAAAGTGTTTTTACTTTTCATATCTAAAATCTAAAGCTATCATTGTACTGAACAATAGTTCATACAGAAGTTGTGACAGGAATAAACATCACTAGGAAAGTATTTTCCCACTAGATAGCCATGAACAACTGAACATGTATCATAAATCAAACTGTAAAATCACAAAGCTGAGACATGTTTTGGAAAATAATCCTTCTCAGTTCTCACACAAGGAACTCACCTTTCGAAACATCATATGAGAAATACACAATGGCTCCAGGACAAAATCCAGCAGTATAGAAATCCTGGGAAACATCTTTGATCAGCTTCTTCTTGGGCGTAGTAGTATCTGCATAATAAAAAGCACATGTGATTCGTTTAAGTTCAGCGCGAAATAAAATCAACTTTCAACACTTGTGAGATAAGTTCAAATTACAGGATATAACATGCTTACATAAATCAAATGGCTTCTCTGGTTGTGCAATCACTTTATTGAGTAAATCAATTAAACCCTGGATAGTTTCTGATGGATGAAATGTAGCTTCCAACGTGTGATTATCAGGAAAACGAACTCTAATTACAGCCTAAAAAACAAGATCAAACCAAATGATAAGATAAGATTACCCCTTATTGATTTTGTTTATTTTTAAATTTGTCAATATATAATGGTCAGAAAAAATCTAATTACCTTGGTTATCCTTGACCTGCAAGCTTCAACTTCTGCTTCTCTAAGATTTTGACTCTTCAAAAATTTATCTATACATCTAAGAGGAATGCTAACAACACTCACTTTTCAACACTCTCTCTAACACTCACTCTTTTATTGGATGATATCAATGTATGTCCCACGACTTTGTGTGGGTTCAATTTTCAAAGTGTAGACCCACCATAGTTTAAACCAATAAGATAGTAAGTATTAATGAGAATGTTCAAAAGAGAGTGTTGCTAGCCTTACTCATACATATAAATAACAATGTCATGAAGGGGATATTTAAAGGACACATCCCTTGACAACTACTATATCTAAACTATAAAGTCATTTATTCATCAAATACAAGGATGACGATCAATTTTACCTTCCTTTTTAGTAGCCAAGAGTTTGTAATAATCGTTATCAGTCAACTCATAGAACTCATTGGTCTCGTCTTCTTTTGAAAAAAATACCAACAACACATATAAAATTAATCAGGAAAGATACATTAGAAAGGTTATATCCATAAACTTGAAATTATAAATGCTCGTTATTGGAGGGCTTAAAAACCGTCAAAGCTAACTTGCTATTACCTTTGTTTGTTTGTTGTAGCATTTGGTGATGGAGAAAGTGATGATGTTTCAAAAACATGAATCTCTCGTCCAAATCTTTCATTCATCGCTGCAATTGTTGTCTGTTGCCGTGTAAAGCACGATAGTTAAAAAAAATCGTTAAATGAATAACCTATGTTATACATATTTCTTGCAAAAGAATTTCAAGATATCAGAAAAAGAGGATCCAAAAGAAAGAATTAATTTCTTGCTGAAACATGAAAGTGAATTCTTCATAACCAATGTTTTCTATTTGTTTCAATTACATTAACAAAAAGGTTGAATTATTCGACAATCACCCTTTAACACACAAATAAAATCAAATTAATATAAAAAAAGCATGAAAGAAACATATAATGTACCGTGGAATAATAAAGCTGGGTTAATCTTCTCCTTTTGGATGTTAGAGGATAAGAGACTGACATTATGATGATGATGATCAAAGGGTTGAGATTTGACACGAGACTGAAGAAGGAAGAGAATAAGAAGAATATCTGGCTTGTAGAGATTCAAAATAACGCGGGACTGATATACATGTATGTGGGGTTAAGATGAATATATAGGTAGAATAAGTACTTTATTTTTCGTACAAGATAGAGTAAGTTTGGCGTTTTTAACTGCTTTCAACACACTAAACAAAAGTAATCCTCTTACCGGTGAGCATAGCTCGGTTGAGAGGGACAATACATTGTTATATGTAGGGGCCGAAGTTCGAATCACAATTACCTTACTTATTTACTTAAAATGTGAATTTTAGATTAAATAAATTTTTGATTCCTATATATAACTATAAGTACTTTTGTTTTTTATTGTAAAATTTATGTATTAGTACAACACCTTCTATCAAAACGAATAGTACAATATCTCAAAGCTTTGTTATAATATCTCAAAGATTTATACATTTGGATTAGATCATGAGACCGCTGAAAATCGATCACAAAATAACTTTTTCTCTCTCCATACAAGGAACCAATACGTAGCCATGAGGTGGTTTGACATCCTTCTTTCAGGTCTACGGTCCCAAGCATATTGAGATTGTTGAATCAGATAAAATAATAATTAGATAAAATGAATCAGTGCCAAGCATGTGTTGTGTGATTCACGCAACACATGAAAGGTAATCTCCATTGATCGAAAACCCTCTTATCTTGAAAAGAAAAGGAAAAAAAAAAAAAAACCTCTCAGATGAATAATATTATGGGGCAGCTAATTTATTAAGTTATTGATTGAAAACCCTCTTTTTTATATAATTTGAACTCATTGCCACTTTGAGCCCAATCTCTCCTGTCATAAAAATTACATATGCTGAATACTTCATTGTTGCTGTATACTTCATTCTCCTCTCATACGATGAAGTTTTGAACGCATAGTCTGCATAAGCTGAATACTTCATTCTCCTACGCCTCACTCGATACTGGATGGACAAATCTATTTCTTAAGCAATCTGATAATTTTATTGCAATTGAGACACTTATAATAGTATAGAGACAATATATTTTTATATGGAACATAATACATCTCTTTATTAACTTATTTAAGAACTTATCTTAGATTTACGTTTTTCCAAAAGTTCCATAACCCTCAAAGTTGAGAGATAAGTTGAGCATAACGCGGTTACCTAATGCTCTAATTTGTTCATGCTCTTGGAGCCTAAAACTTGGCATCAATGCTACCTAAATTTAACTTGTGATTGGGATGGAGTATGAATTACTTCCTGCATTGCTATTTATAAATTTAGTCACAACAAGAAATTGCTGAAAATTTTAGCAAGTGTGATGCTTGAAAAAATAAAAAATAAAAAGGACCTACGGGGCCCAATAACACAAAGGTTCGGGGCCTTAATATTATTCAACTCGCTCATACTCAACTTTTGTAGGAGGATTGCTCTTTAGACATCTTCAATTGCTCACAGACATTTCAAAATATAAAAATTGTTGTGACCGGATTCTATTAAAATTTTCAGGCAAAAAAAAAACGAGCTGAGGTATTTTTGGCATTTTAAGATGTCTTGTGAAAAATTGAAGGTGCCTGTAGAGCAATTCTCCAGGAAAAGAAAAAAATTCGTCAATCCTTTCGTTATATTTCTTCCAATAATAAATAAGATTTTTTTTCTTCACCGCATAGTCAAAAGTTGACGACAACATATACAATCAAAGTTAAAGGGACTGCATTCTAATTTACTTCAATCAACTAATGCGGTGTCTAGTGGATATGAAGTTTTTCTTAGAAGTTATAAATGTACGAGGTATAAGAGGTACTAATCAACAAAGTATAGCTAATATACAAATATTGATCGATTAGTAAAAAAAAGTAAACAAAAATCACGGAGATAAAACAAATACTTCCTCGTAAAAAATAATAGAAGAATAGTAGCTCATATATTTAATCGTAGCTTTGAATTCTTTCACAAAATAAGATAAGGAAAACGAAAAGTATATTTACGTAAACATAAAACGATGATGGATAAATTGGAGATGAGATGATCATACTCATATAACATTATAAACAAATGAACGTAAAACCAAACCAAAACCTAAAATAAAGATATGATATATACAAAAAACATAAAATTAACATACAAGGAAATAATAACAATTGTGGTTTTACCAACATTTTGTTTTTGACATATATGAATTTGAGAGTTATTAACAATACAATTTTTTTCAACCGCTAATGCATATTTGTCCTGACTTATTATCTACTATGAGTCTTTTGCGTAAGTACTCTCGATTCTCAATCAATATGAGACTTTTTCTATCCTAAACAATAGGCTCTTGTCGAGACTAAGTGGCTAAAGGGTCGAGCAACCATCATGTGTGGCTTAGACCCACATGAATTCTATATCCATAGAAGACACCAATACTCCAACCTCAAGTCCGTTCCGTCCCTTTTCTAATGAATTGTTTGCTTTGGATCATGCATGTAGGTCATCATAGTTTTGTTTATAATTAAAAGTTGTCTTGTACTCCAAACAAAAAAAATGCCTTGACGAATAGATGAGTATGTATCTATCTTAAATCTTCTTCTTCTTCTTCTTTCTTTGTGCTCCTTATCAAAAAACAAGTAATTTTGTATTTGAGTAATTGTGTAATAAAGATAAGGAGTTCCGTTATTTTTGGAAGGTGGGAAAAGAGTAGATTATTAGCACGTTATAATGCATGTGGAGTAGGGTGTGGAAGAAAGAAGGACGTTATTTTTGAATAATTGTGACCCCATGAAGGTGACTTATTTGATCAAATAGAGACAATCTCTCTAATCTATCAACCCCGTCCCGTTCTAAGGTACACCTTTATTTGCCTTTGGAGGAAAATGATCACATGCACCATGCTTAGTATGGTCCCACAGTTCAATCAAACTCCACTTATAGTATGGTTTACTCAATTGTTGTAGGTTAGGTTAGGGTATAGTCTGTGTCTGTCTCGTGATGACCCCGTTCGGACCCCGCTACTAGGACGGAGGACAATGGACATGGACAACGTCATGTTCTAATTTAACTCTCTTTCCACTGTTCTGTGTGCCGTAATTTTGTTGCTACATTTGTATCATTTATTTTCTATCTGCACACCTAGGTTGTGTGGAGGTATGTAGGCATCTAGCTACAAATCGTATCTTGTGTTTTTGGTTTTCACCCACCCAAAAAAAAAAAAAAGAACTAGGAGTGTATGTATAGCTCGAAAATTGGTCTTGCAAAAAGGAATCTATATATTATTGCGTATTCAAGTAGCGACATTTACATTATTTGATTGATAATAGTTGTGTTAGAGTGTGGTCTAACACAAAATTATCCTGGATGAACCATTAAAATGTACACTTTAATCTTCTTCTTTTTTTAGGGAAAAATATACACTTTAATCTATAAACACAAAATTTATGAGAGTAAAAAGTTTAAACACAAAGTTGATCATAAAAAAAAATTAAATTACATACCTTAAAAATTTAAAATAATTCTCTACGTATTTCGAATTATCATTATGTCTCGAGAAATGGGAATTATTAAACGGTAGGTAAGTAATCACAGTATACCAAGTAATTAGTTGGTGACCAGAATTATAATTTTTTTTCTTCTGTGAATCATTTATAGTTTTATTTTAGTTGTCTTAAAAAAGAATGTAATATAGTTAACTCATGTAGTCCTAACATACTTTATCCTGAATAAAAGTAATCGACACATATGTATGAAAGGTGATTTTTTAAACTTTATATATACCAAATTATTTGACCACTTTGCCTTTACTTTCTTATAACACTTCATCTTATTTAAATAAGTGGAAAACAAAAGAGAAAGGAGAAAACATCAAGAGTTAGTTGAAACATTTATCTTCCATTGTTTCCTTAATTATATTGTCCTTTTGTTTCGTTAAAAAATCAGTATGTACTTTGCAATTAAGGCAACTATGAGAATAGATTAATCAAATTAGAAATGCTAATGAATGATGTTTGAAACAACTTTGACGACGATGAAAAAGTTAACAAAGACATAGACATACAACAACAAAACACGTGTCAATTCAAAAATCAACAAGAGACAAGAAATTACGTTTCAAATTCAAAGTGAGAAACTGAGATTGGGGGGAGGGAGGGAGGGAGGGAGGGAGGGAGGGAGAGAGAGAGAGGAGGGCTTTCACCAACTATGGCAATGCCGATTGGGTGGATTGGAAGTGGAACGAGCAGTGACAATAAAAGAGCTGAAGAGGAAAGTTGAAGTTGGAAATTGCTGAGAAGAGTCTGAAGGAAGGAATTGTCGTGTTTGAGTAATGGTGATGGTGGGCCGTTTTGTATTTTTCTTTAATAACAACGAGTGTTTTAGTAATGTTCTTATAGGAAAAAATTGTTTTGTTTTTGTGCGAGTATTCCGTGGTCCACCTTAGCCCATACAATACTCCGCCACTGTAAAAACGTGAAGAGGCGTGTACTTGCCGTCTCTCCCTATTGGCATCCCTAAGTCTAAAAAACTATTGAATGTATACTACTAAGATACATGTGCATCCGCACGGGTACCCGTTGGTCGGGGTGGTTATGGCTGGGTGTGACTTGATATTTATAATTTACCATTAGTATATATTCAACATAGACAACTTATCTCATGTTTTATAGTTGTTTTTTCTTTGTATATTAATTTATTAAATTTTAAAATTTATAATAGCAACTTATCTCATTTTTAAATTTATTAAATTCTCAAACTATTGAATGTATATGTGTTTGAGCAACATCATCTTACCAAGTCATAGAGAATGAAATTTAAATATAGTTATCAATAGGTTCCGTACATATATTGTTAAGTTCACAAATCATACATAATGGAAGTTTTATCTTGGGCAAGAAAAAACATCTGTACAGTTTTCTCAGTTGTGTTTGACATTTGAGAATAGTGAGAGAGAAGATGGCAAAGGTTAAAATTAAGAAGGGAAAAAGATTGATACGATAGTGGTATAATATCCGTACCATCACATATCATTAGATGCCTCGGGTGCTCGTGCACCTGACTTTGTCAAGCATACAAAATTGACAGTGAGGAGTGATTAGATTTCATAATAATAATTTCATACTATAGTATAGTAATTCATAAAATTGTAAATAAAATATGTTATGGGCCATGTCACCCAGTGGTGATTTGGAAGATAGCTTACGTGGGACCAAATTTCCAATTCATGCAATTATCGCTATGCATTGCATGCCATATATATGGTAACTAGTAAATAAATAATTGAAAATTAAAGTCATATCATATGATATGATATGCATAAAGTAATTATTTAATTAATTAATTCCACATCCTTCCTTCTCATTCTGTGCTTTTTCCCAGTGCTGGCATTTGTCCTATTTTTCTTCAGTGTCTTTCTGTGCACTCTGCAGCACTGGTCTGTTCTCTCTGGCACTGCACTCTTTGCTGCCACACGCTTGGGAGTGGAACCACTCTTCAGTCACAGATTGATTGATTCATTTTTACTACAAAGTCCATGCGCTCACTCCTTTGCACTTTGGCTGTATTAGGCTTACTTTGCTTTTATTTCATTACCTAATTTTATCGTTTTAATAAAGTTATCTTAGTTTCTTACCTATTTGCCAAGTCATTTTCATGACAATACATGAACGAATGAATGAATGAGAGCGCAAAGGAGCCCATCTCCCCTTCTTTTTTATTCTTTAAAAGATAAACTATTCTCTCATTGTATCTATCTATATGTATGGTAAATTGATTTTCATTATCCACCTTAATTTATTCTTTTTAGAAACAACAAACATTGCTAAACTTCATATACAAACGAATCGGTTTTTATTGGTTTGAATATTTTCCCCCTTTAAATTGATCCCTATTCAGGGCCGGGCATTGGGTAAATTAGTTTACTTTAGGTCCACTTCATAAAAATAACTTGGGCATCTTAATTCTTTTTTTGGAAGAAAGAATCTTCATTCTTGTAATCGTACTTTTTTATTTATTCTAACAAGAGATTAAACCCAATTTAACAAAGATAAGAAAGTATAGTACCCATTGAAGAAAGGATTTTTGAATCCGAACCTAGATGGCAGAATAAATAAAATGGAGTGAATTACATAAGCTAGATGTGTAAAAAAAAATGGTAGTTAAAATTATGGAGATAGAGGTCAATAGTTTAATTAGAGATGTGATTTAATTTACAGTAGAACAATATGATGTCGTATGATTAATGTATCCAGTTGTACTTGGCAAAGCTATGTTGTTAGGATCCTCTAAAGTGCATACTAATTGCCGACTATATAACACATGTGTTGGGTTGGTTTGGAGGGCGTGTTCTTGAAAATTCTTTTATATCTAACCTTGGGAGATCTTAATCCCAAGGATAGAGGCTCCATGTGCTATATTAAGAGAGTTTGTCTATCAAATAGACCTCGAACCATTATCTTTGAAGAGAAATTTGTTGATCCTCTACTTTTAGGGAGTAATAATAGACCAACGATGAAGGACCACAAAGATATTTGGACACGATATTTTATTTAAAATCTTGAGATATTAGAAACATGTGTCATCTCCTTTATTTTAAAAGAAATTAGTTAAATCTTCAATTATATGACCTATGCCGAAGTGTGATATATATGAAGATGCCTTTTAATAAATGGATTTAACACCAAAATCACACTCATGCTTGCCTGTCAAGCTAACCTATGCCGAAGTAGGACTCATACTATATTGTTGGGTTAGAAATCCGAGGGATCATCACTTTTAGCTAATAGAAATAACGAAAGTGAGTTTGACACTACATCTTCAACCATAATCTGAAGGCATTAAGCATATGTGTTCTCTCACTTATATAAAGTTTAACGAACACTTTTCGATCCAATGTCAAAGTCTTACTCGCACTTTGACATACTTGGACTCCCCTCAAGATCCAACATTCTTACCAGAACACCATACACGTAAGATATACATATATGTGCAATGTCTCTCTAAATGCACCGACTAAGTTGAAGGTTGAAGTGTCTTTGTATATATGACCCCAACATCATTGACCATGATTAATCATGCATACTCCTATTGTTAGTGAGTTTTGAATCTACCAATCATGTTGCAATGGCTCATCCCTATGTTGTTTCATGGCCATGATTCTCCCCAAATTCCTCAACTTTTTCTAAAATAAAATTTAACTTCTTTGAGCAAAAGTTCCTTCTCCCTCCAATACATCAACTCTAGTTTCATTTCTGACCGTGATAGATTGAAAGTTATCTGAGGATATCTGAGTTTACCACATCTCTATATATGCGGCATCTCTGCAGACAGAAGTAAAAGAACCATTTATATATATTGTGGAGTATGGACCCCATTGGCATATGCTAAAGAAAATAAGATGGTACAACTCAATGACGAAGGAGAATTAGATGAATAGTATAACAATAGGGACATTGCATACATATTGTACCCCTGCTGAATCATTTCTCTGGCCCCTGAATCCTGAACTATAACATCAATAAATTGAAAAAACCGAGCATCTTTATTTATAATTCAATATGCCAAGCAAGTTCAAACATTAAATTTCATTGTAGATTATAGTATTTCTGTAGCAATTGGGCCTCACTAATTGTCTTCTGCTGATAACATTTACTGCAGTACCAAATATGATGAACACTATTGAATAGACCTTACATGCCTCAAGGCTGTCTCTGCTTTTCACATGTGCTAGCAGCCCAAGTAGTCATCATCATTTTTCATATTAATTATAATTATAATGTCATAGTTATATTAACACAGCTAAATCAGGAAATAGAAACAAATGGTATAAATTTTAATCATATACATAAAATATTATAAGTTACATATTGCTACGGATTGGGGTACAGGCCCAATCTAGACTGGAATTTATCTAGAAGGTACACTATAAGACACTGCACCTTTGATATGTATAACTTATCTTCTCAACAATCAACCACCGCATGATTAACGTTCCTATAAAATATAAAGTTTAATTGCACTTTTCCCCCCTATCTTTTGTTAATTGTGCGATTTTGCACCCCCTCTTTTTTTTGGAGCGATTTTGCACCCCTATCTTTTTGTCCCCTTTCTAATTTTGCACCTCATCTTTGTGTTTAATTGCACTTTTGCCCCTATCTTTTTGCTAACTGTGCGAATTTGCACCTCCTATTCTTTTTTTTGAGCGATTTTGCACCCTATCTTTTGTCCCATTTTCCCTC
The DNA here is from genome assembly GCA_946800305.1 of Medicago arabica. Classification (NCBI taxonomy): domain Eukaryota; kingdom Viridiplantae; phylum Streptophyta; class Magnoliopsida; order Fabales; family Fabaceae; genus Medicago; species Medicago arabica. The sequence continues at coordinate 53,302,920 of OX326968.1, forward strand.
TTTTAATGATGATTTTGAACAAAACACAATTGACAAAATATGGGGTGCAAAATCGCTCGAAAAAAAAGAGGGGGTGCAAAATCGCACAATTAACAAAAGATAGGGGAAAAGTGCAAATAAGCCAAAATATAAATCACAACGAAAATCTCTCAATTGCCTCAAAGATTTACCCTAATTCACCTTAAATTTACTTATAAAAAGGCATCAACATTAAAAGAAAGGTACACACTTGAGATCCAATGCGGATCACACACAATATATATATATATATATATATATATATATATATATATATATATAAAATGAGGTTTGTTAACTTAAATCAACAAAAAAACATAAGATCCAAAGTTAACAAAAATGCACATTTTTATTTAGACAAAAAACCAATATTCAATAGTGTAAACCAATTTAAAGTAATTTGTTATAAAATAAAAGTGGGTCTAAGTTAACAAATTGGTGCAAGTTAACAAATATCTTTTAATGAAAATTACTAAAGTAACCCTCAAGCTATTAGTTTTAAATAATAAAGATGAAATATATTTTTGTCCAAATAAAAAAATGCACTTTTACTAACTTGGACTTTCATGTTTTTTTGTTGGTCTAAATTAGCAAACATATGTGTGTGTTTTTTATATTATCATCATCAGTTATATTATTTTTTACATTAGAATTTAGCTGTAATTACCTAAAATTTGAACTATTTAAGAAGAAAAACGAATCTAAAAAAGCTAGCATTGGCGAGAGTGTGACCCATGAGAGAGTGCCACTGATGCTACTGTCTCTGCAAATAAGGTCATTGAATTCAAATTTGAATAGGTAGCTTGTCCCCAGTACTCTCATGAGTGTAGCAACCCTAAAAGCCTAAGAACTCTTCCTACTTTTAGTCTATAGTCTCTGATGTCATTGGCGTCTATATACTAGCCCTTACACTTCAAATTAATTTGATGTCCCACTCTGATACCATACACATGTAGTTGTGTTTAATAAGTTCCATTTTATGAATAATTATCATCGGTATTTATCAGTCAGTCTCGTTTCTAATGTCCGAGTTTTTCTTGTTGGGAAAAACATGGAAAAGCATGTCGATACTCTAAACATGTTTAGAGTTTGCACATTCTTAGGTTTACCTATTCATAAATCTTAAGAGTGCCTATACAACTTCAATTCTATTGTTTTTTATTTGAAAATTGTTTATTAAAAGGGATAAAAACTGAAATTTATATCTGTTCGTCACTAAATCATGAGACAACTTTTCATCTAATGCATAAGCTATCTAAAATAACATTTTATTTCCTACTTAAATAACTCTCTCTCTCTCCCTCCCTCTGTATATTCTTTCTATCTCCCTCTCATACATGTTGCTATATCTCTCTCGTCTCTCTCTTCTATATATCCTCTCTCTCATATACGGTAAATAATGTACAAGACAAAAAGTTGCTATTCTAAAAGTCTTTTTCGATTAAGTAATTGGTAATTTTAAGAAAAATTTAATTTTAGATAACTCAAAATTTAAATTTAGTTCTTTTCATTTTTAAACTTCGTCGCGTTATTTTTATAAATTTTAAAACTTTTAGGATAAAAGTGTAAATATAAAATTAAAGGTGATTCAAAATAACAATATTAAAATATTTGTGTTATATTTAAAATTTCAAAAGTTGAAGACCAATTTCAAAATATATTGATCTTTTTTTAAAATTTAGGAACAAAATTTTTATTTTTGAAAATATAGGGATCAATTTCAAAATTTTAATAAAAATAAATATGAGCTAACACAAAAAAAAATTGAAAAAAAATATAACTATCAATTTGATATTCACATTATATAGAGTAAAAGAGAAATTTCAAATTTTCTAGTTTTTAAGATGTATTCCTCCCTTGGTAAAAAAAAAAAGTTGTATTCCTCCCAATAAAAAAGTTGTATTGAAATTTTCTAAATTTAATTTTGACAAAATACTTCATAAAATATCTTCATTTTAAAAAGTAAAAACCATTCAAATTCATCATCTACATAATGAAATTTATATAAAAGAATTTTGAATTACTTTCTATCTTAAAATTACCTCAAGAACATAGGGTATTCTAATATTAATTTGTTCTAACAACAGACCTTCCTATTTATAGTAAATTTAATAAAATATTATTTTTATTTTCTATTTTTTTTATTATGAAAGTCAAATTTTACTAAAAATGGTAAATACCTACTTTTGAGAGGTCCATATATACAACTTATCCAAACATCTACTATAGATTAACATAATAGCAAAGTTGAGTAAACAACCAATTTTATCCTCAAATATGAGAGATGTCGTCACTATAGTTTCTAAATGTATTGAAATTGAAAACACATATCTAATAAAGATTTTAAGGACTAAATTGATTCACCTAAAACCAGATTTTAGAACCAAATAAAATAGACATTTATGAATGTGTTTGCAATTTTGATACTTTTATAAATTATTGTGACAATGCCTATATTCAAAGACTAAAATGATATGCTAAACATTTCAGATAAATAAATCAAAAGATTTAGAATTATACTGCAAAGCTGAGTGGTACGTATACGTGGTAAGTGGCCAAACATAAGCTGATCATCTGCACAATTCAATGATGCCAAACTGTATCCACCATTATCTTCATGACTTCATCCACTAAAACTCTAAAAGTGATAGCACAGAGAAACATAACAAATGAGAAAGCCATGTTTTGGGGATAAAGTCTAATAACACAGATGTTCAGTGAAAAACTCATGAATTAGAGTTCAAGGGCGCGCAACAACACATTGCATGTGTGTGGTAGGGTATTGGATTAAGAAATTCTGATACCTAATAAGGAACATTGGCTAATTATTAATGAATATAATAAACCACGATGAGATTGGAAATGGAAAGATGCATATATATGTATACTTGTGGGAATCAAGAAATGAAAGATGGGACTTTGAAATATTGTCAACTAGTGGCTTGGATTTATTCTATATAAGATGGACTTGTCTAGTAACAATTTTACCTATGTGCGTGTGTTTGTGACTTTGTGCTCTTTTTCCTCTTCATTTTGTATTCTATTTTTCAAATTTTGCTTCGGATAGTAAACTTTTTTGGGAACTCTACGGTACTTCAAAAAAATTTAATAACTATTATTTTTATGGAATAAAGAGCTATTTGTTGATATTTATATTTTGATAAATAAGATTTAATTATAGGTGATAGAAAACAATTTTTCTCTTCAAAAAATAACACATTTAACTATTAATTTATTGATTTGGTATACCAATATACTCAAATTTTTAGGTGTACCATAGAATTTGCCAATTTTTTTATCATCCCTAGTTTGGACGTCAAAATGCCAAGACAAGAACAAATTATTTTATTCAACAAACCATCAATTTAGTTAATAAATGATCACACTCACAATCATTCAATTTAATATCTTCTAACATAAAAACTAAATCGAAGGTTTTTTTTTCTTTATAATTTTGGATGAATATTGGCTTCAGAATTAACATTCAAATTTATAGAAAATTACATCGGAATTAAATAGTGAGCGGACAACAAGCTCCGTCGCTAACCCTTTTTGGATGAAAAAATCAATCCTTTTGAAAACAACATCCATAGACTTAGGCGACACAATATTGTTAGACATAACTCTTTGAATTTTTTGTAGAAGATCAACAACTTATGGTGCTAGGAAGCCAAAAATATCAAACGAAAAAAGTATAAAAGTATGTTGATTGTCACAACACACTTTCTCATGTTTGGTCACTTTCTTTAAAACTTGCATAGAAAAAATAGAATTCTTTGAATGAAATATTTGGCCTTTTTGAATGTTGAAAAAAAATTTAGAAACCATTGAATTCCAAGGAAACCTTAAAAATTTTAAAAAAGTATAAAAGTGTGTTGATTGTTCCAACACACGTTTGGTCACAATTTCCTTAAAACTTGCATAGAAATAATAGAATTCTTTGAATGACAATATTTTTCTGATTTTTTAAATTATTTTTAATTTTTAAAAATAATAAAAAACAAAATTAATTATACAGTCAGCGTGCCACATAATCAGATATGCACAGTCAGCGCGCCACTCAGCATGCCACATCAACATTTTGTCAAATCATATGGCCTCAGGGTCTAAAATGAAAGAATCTTATATTACAAGGTTGTAATATCAACTTTTTTTTTACAGGGGGTAAACCGGAACTCGTCCAAATTACAGGGTGGTAAAGACATATTAACCCAAAAAAAAGTTAGAAACCATTGAATTCAAAGGAAACCTTAAAAATTTTAAAAAAAAAAAAATCTTGTGGTAAAAGTATAAAAATATGTTGATTGTCACAACACACATTTGGTCACAATTTCCTTAAAACTTGCATAGAAAAAATAGAATTCTTTGAATGACAATATTTGGCCTTTTTGAATGTTGAAAAAAAAAAAAGAAACCATTGAATTCCAAGGAAACCTTAAAAATTAAAATAAAAACTTGTGGTAATAGAGAAGATGTAAGATGGTAAAGGTCATTACATCAACTAAAAGGGGTAACCCTCACTTGGTCATTTCTCCTAAAAGGAGTAGATCCTCAATGTTCGGATAGTAAAAGACAATTCAACCCGTTAAAATTGATGACCTTCACCCGGTTAACTTTCCTAAAGGTTGTTGATCCGCATATGCTTTAAAAATCGAAACGATGGTAAAAAAAATAGGGGTGCAAAAAGCTTGCATCGGTTTAAAAAAAAAATCTTTTAGGTAAAAGTCTAAAATATTGACATTTTTATTTATGCAAGCTTCCACAAGAGTAATGAGATCATGAAAATAAATTTATAATTGAAACTATTGATAGGACATAATAGTTGAGAAATTAAAAGGAATCAAAGTTATAAGAACCTAAGTTTCTAATTTGAAACTTAATTAGGATGATCACTTGATTGTTGAACTTTCCTAATGTTTGAGCATGAGTGGACCTTTATTCTTTTATCATGGATATAATGCTTGCCTTAAAATTCTTTCTACCTATAGTAATTGCTTGAGAACAAGAAATTGTTCAAGCAAGAAATATTTTATTACTATATTTTATTAAATAAATTAGTACTTTATTTAAATTCTTAGAAGTGTTTTTACTCCTTTTTTTTATTTACCAATAAATTGGTAATATCAAGAGCAATGGAGTAAATGACAAAGAATTAGTGAGAAACATGGAATTTATGAAAACTTCATTGCTAATATATCAATAAGTCACAGTGATAGACTTTCTCTTAAATTAGTGGCATATGTTTACTTGAGCTTGACTAATCAAGGTGACACTTGTTATAAGCATAACAATACTAAATAATCATATGTTTATATGAAGTATGGGTATGAATGTTTGAATTTGGCCTATCAAGGTGACAATTGATATATATGCATTACAAGATCAAACAATTATTTAGTTATAATCAAACATTTTCAAAGGAATTGAATAATTATAACTTTATAATTCATAATCTTAGACATCAATTTTTGTTGAAAGACAAGGTATGTTGGTGTCTCCTAAAATATTTTAAGATGGAAAGATTTAGTGTTAGTATACAATGTCCAAGTTATAGTATAAAAAATATCGATCCTGCATGGATTGGGGGGCTATATCTATATATCTCTCTAAAGGTTTTAGGAAAACAGTTAAAGACTTAGAAATTCTCAAAGTTAAAAATGTATTTAAACAATGCTTAATTGCATTTTTGTTCCCCTAAGTATCACAATCTTGCAATTTTGACCCCCCCTATAAAAAACAATAACAAATCAGCCTCCTAAGTTTACCTCTTTTTGCACTTTTCACCCTCAAACCAATTTTGACGAAGTCTATGCATACATGGCGCCCATTTCACTTAAAGTGAGGTGCCACATGTGACTTTCTATTTTTTTAGGGGGCCAAAATCACAAGTTGTGATACTTAGGAGGCCAAAACTGCAATTAAGCCTAATAAATAAAATGATATGGGTGGCACGTATGCATTGACCTTGTCAAAATTGATCTAGGGGGCAAAAATTTAAAAGAGAGTAAACTTAGGGGGGCTGATTTGTTATTGTTTTTATAGGGGGGTCAAAATCGCAAGATTGTGATACTTAGGAGGCCAAAACTACAAATAAGCCTTTGAACAATGCTTCAATTTTGATACAGCTTTACTACGATGTACAAAGCTATAACTTTCTACTAACTCCTAGCAACCTGGTGGCCTATAGGAGTGTTGTACACTCAACCTTCATATTAAGCCTATGAAGACTACCAGTCGGAGGACAATCACGCAAAACTTAATATGCAACATTGCTAGGTTAGGTCATCAACATTTCGCACCAAAGTCTTTCTTGATTAGTCTTTATTGATACCTTCACCTTTCGATGCATATGAACAAACTTATATCAAACAAACATGTTCCATTCTCATATTCTATTAGTATCAGGAAACTATAACATTATAAGTAAAAGAGATCATTTTTTACTTCTAAAGATTTTGCGTTAAATCAATTTGTTTAAAAGAATCATGAAGTAATAGCTTTATAAATTGTAACCTCACCATGTCTAAACCTAAATAAGGGGCTTATCTCATGGTGAATTGAACCTCATAGATGAAGATGAAGTAAAACATACACGAAAACATGTAAAACTAAATTAATTGATTGAATAAAGCTAGTGCAATATTACAATCCTTGAAGGAGAGTGGTGAACTAAAAGCACCATCAAGTAATCTAACTCCAATTCTCTAAAAACTAGCATTCATGCTCATCTATGGAGAAGATGAGATGGAATGAAAATTCTAAAGCTACTAACCCTAGCTGGAACTTTGCGTCTCCAATTCACTATCAAATTTTCGGACCCTGTGTAACGGTTGTCCTTTATAGTACAAGGTCAACCAATTGTACCCTTTGGTCATTTCACCTATGAGTTGTCCATATCCCATCTTACCTACTCCATGAATTTTCCCTTATATTTGTAACACCCCGTTTTTCTCAGCATGTAAAATAATACATAATTTATCAGAGTTCAACGTAAAAACAGGATGTCACATTTTCATACTTCAAAAATCCTTTCAACATAATAGGGTTTAAAATCCGTTATTCAAATAAACACCTGCTTTCAAACAATTAAATAAGATTGCAGCGGAAAACTTAATCTTAATTAGCTTATAAAATTCAAGCTTGGCACTAGGCCTCAACATCATCAACATAATTCAAATACCAGTTAAAATAGTTCAACAACAACTCCAAAAGTTACGTAAACAATAAGGATAAACATAATAAATGATATTCCTCATCCCGTTACATATCAGAGCGACACTCCTATGACGACACGAGGATCTACTCACATCTGCACTACTCTGGATCACCTGCAAGTTACCCATAGGGAAGACAACATTTTCAAGCAGAAGGGGTGAGATTTCACAAAACAATGATATTAATCATTTAATTCATCAAGAGCATTTAAGAGCTTACCTTCATAAATTAATAACATTAAAATCTTCTTATAATATCTCATTAATAACTCATTCAACTTCTAATCATTATTAGCTTCATGTTCATTGCATTATATACATCATCACATAAGAACATAAACAACACAACATAATTATCATCTCATAATAACTTAGACAACCACGATTAATAAATGTTAATACTTCACTTAGTTCTTTATCAACAACTCATTGACAATTGACAACTTAACGACAACGACAATGCGACTTCTACCACTTGAACTCAACATATGCAACTTCAACTCGACTATGCAACTTAGACAATCTTACTCATGCATGTGGTACCAATCCAGGGCGTCAAGCCCTCAAGGTAATAAGTATTAATATATTTCCAGGGCGTCAAGCCCTCATTGCAAATGAGCTAAAACTCCAGGGCATCAAGCCCCCAACGTGTAGAGTAAAAACTCACAGGGCATCAAGCCCCCAACTGAAATGGGTATGCATGGACTCGACATCATACAACTTACAAAACATCGACATCTTAGGATTCCAACAATTTGGATCAACTTCTTATTTCATAGACCGACTCATGCAACTTAATGATAATAGAATCAATCCACAACAGAATTCAGCAGCTTAATCATGACAGTAATCAAATGATAATCAACAACAACTTCATCTTAGACTTTATATATATTTCACACGAGGCATATACAATTATATATCATTAGTAACAACATTCACATCTCCTTAATTTTTATTCTCAGAACTACAACAGTAGCCTAAACTAATTCATTACTCTAAGGATCATCCCACATCTAATCGAGCGACAAAGGTCACTTAAAAGTCCTATAAGGTAGTCTGCCTCGGGGTTACTCGTTATGGCGAGTTAGGCTGCTCGCCTTGCGAGCCAACTAGGGTCACTCGCTATGGCGAGTTAGGCTGCTCGCCTTGCGAGCCATCAAGGGTGTTACTCGCTATGGTGAGTTGGATTGCTCGCCTCGCGGACATCTAAGGCATTACTCGCTATGGCGAGTGGGATAGCTCGCCTCGCGAGCTGATGAAGAACACTCGCCGTGGCGAGCTGGTCGCTCGCTGTGGCAAGCGATGACAGAACAGTTACGGGGTTACGACAATTTTCATCAAAAATCTCAATTTTCATCATGTTCCTCCCCAATTTCGACTACAATGATGTTTAAGAGTTACCTTATGGTCTGTAAACAGTTTTCTACATTAATCTAACAACTTCTCATCATCTAATCCTCAATTCACCAATTTTAACCTAATTCTCAAATCCTCCAAAACTCTTCCTACTCTTGTTAAACATAACCATCAGAATTACAGACATAATATGATTGAATGTTAGTCTCACCCTTACCTTAAGAAAATTGGAGCAGCAGCCTCTTGGTTCTTCACTTCTAGTTTTCTCCCTTTTTCTCCAAAAACTTATTGTACGTACTGTTTGTTTCTAACCCTAGGTTTTACCTTTTATACCTCTTCTATTTGTTTTATCTTATTTCACTTATTCCCTCATAATTCCATCTAATTCAAAAACAGCCCCACAACTTAATATTTATTCTATTTTCAAACCTTATTCTATCAAATAAAAAAATAAGCCACCTAATAAAATCACAACATAACACATAAATCATGTAAATCATATAAATATATTCTAACTCGACAAATTAATTAAATAATCGAAATGGGCGTTACAATATTCCTCGTATTCCAATCATTGGCGCCAACTCATAATTCTTAATCCTTAAGCAATGGCCAGAAGTGGTCTCATAGGTACGTACTAGTTGTACACCCGACTAGTGATTCATGGTGCTGCATCTTTTCATATCTTCAGTGAAGCAATCCTAATCCACATTGTAGCTTCCCAGCCAATCCTCATCATGTATCATCAAACATCCACAATAAACATTACAAGTTTAAAATGTTAATTAACACTAAAAACTAATTAAAAGTATAAAATCCTAAATAGGAACTGAATAGATGTTTTATGTATTCACTCAATTTCTTGTTCATTATAAGAGATAAATGCAACATGATAACCAACAATTTTTCCTGTTATCATATGCCAATCTATAAAATGAAAAAAAAAATTCATAACATCAATGTATAGCAACATTGAGAGACTTAGGATTGGAATATCTATCTTGTGATGGAAATCCACAATTCTAATATTTTTTATTATATTGTTAAAGTCTTTTTCCAAGATCAAACATCAATCTCTTAATTATAATTTCATACTTAGAATAAAAAAGCTACATAGAGATTTATAAGTTCTTGTGAGATCAATAATTTTATTATGACGATAAAATTGTGCATTTGCAAGCTTATCATTGTTCGATTTTACATTTTTAGGTGTTAAATTTTGATGTTAAATCATATATAAAACAAGTTTTTGGTAAAATTGAAATTCAACGTGATTTCACATCAAGTTAACTCGTGTAAAATTGTATAGGATCAAGTAGAAATGAGAAAAAATAACTCAAAATTATCCGAGTATACTTGACTTTGACGAGTTTAACTATTTTCTTTAATAGTTTTAACTTTAACAACTTTAGGAGCATATCAAGCTCTTGTTTTTTAATTTATATAGTTTTTTTAATGTTTTTTTATTTGATGCGGTAATTTATTTAGTTTGGTACAAGTTTATGAGCACAACACGAGGTAGAACAACACATGAATTTTTTTTATATTATTGATATTTTTTTTATACGATTTTTGAGGGACGAAATGTTATTTTAGTATTTTAGACAACCTGTACATGAGACAAAAAGTTGTGTTGTGGTTTGGTGAGGGACAAAAATATATGTTTTTGTCCAGTCTCTTGCCTCCAGTTTGTCATGTACCTGAAACAGTTTTACAAATCAAACACTGACAACTTTAGTTGTTCTGTCTTGTGTTTCATTTTTTAGCAAATCAAACGCACCATATGAGCACAACTCTTGATTTTGATGATTTGTTATATGCATGATTATTTTAATGAGGTAATTTTGTACGATAAACTTATACATGTTTATGAGTTGATATATTCTACCTTAATAAAATGAATTGACGTAAAAACTCGAGTCTGACAACCTTGATTTAAAGATTTTTTATTCTTCATTAAGAAATAATATCATTAAGAACCAAATAATATCATTAAGAAAACCAGTAAAAAAACATAATCTTTCCACCTTCATTATTGTCCAAAATTGAAACTTGGCTGCAACAAAGACTACAAGAGAGTCACTCACACACACAACCACATGGTAATTAAAAACATACATTTCCATGCGAACCAAAACAAACCAATCAACTTGCTTCGTACGCTACAGAAGAAAACAAACTGAATCTCAAACTGATATAACCGGTGTCTGCTGCTCATGAGGTGGACCTTTAAACCTCTCATTTCATGTTTTCTACTTTTTATTTTTATTATTATTATTTACATTTTTTCTTTGGTTACTATGATTTTGTTTTTTCAATTAAACCATAATTATATGATCATAGAATGGAATAAAAACATGTGTATACGTGGGGTTGGTGAAGAAGTGATATGGAGGACCCATTTGAGCGCCGACCGGGACCCACAATGCCGCAACCCACCGTATTAACATCCAAGCACGCACATGATCATGATGTGATGATAATATTTATGTTATCGTTTGTTACATGTTTTTTATGTTATGATAGCATGATAATATATACTACCATACAACTAACCCGATCGCCAACAAAATTGTGGGTTGTAATTGTATGGCTCTATGCTTTATGTCATCATGTCCTATCCAACTCATTCATCACCGTCACACAGTACATTTTATGGTCCTGCATAGTATAGTTTCCAGATTGGACGGGTTCGATTTTAATTACTAGATCATATATGGTGTAGTGTATAGTAAAACTTTAAACATTTTACTTTGAAAATCCAATATATATTTCCACACCGCACAATAACATATCTTATGTTTGTTACGTATACATTTTATATTCAATGTTACATTAGCAAATTATGTTTTGGACTGACCAACATATACGGTATACCAAGCTCAAACATAATTTGCTCGGACCGGATGGTCAGACTGATCTAATAAACTTTTTGTCGAATAGAGGGTTATTTATGTGATAACCTAAAAGCTATGTACACCACTCCTTCATCAAAGAAACACTAATCATACACCTCAAAGATCGGACTCTTTAAATAGTCGTTAATTACGAAATTTAGATAATCATAACAACCTTCCAATATATACATCCTTCATCGTCGCATAAGTTACTGTTGTAAATTTTGAAGATATTTCAAAAGTTTAATCACTTTTTGTAAATGAGAAATATGAAAAATATTTTAGTAGAAAGTATTTAATTCATTTTTTAAAATAAGAGTAACTGTATCCTATGGCATAAAAGTGGGTTACATCTCTATTTTGGTTGTTTGGTTTTGACTTAGTCAAAGATATTGAAAACTGATTGTTATAGCAAAGTAACGTCGACTTTTGTTTGTAACCTATTTTTATGCATTTAGTGAAAAAAAATAAGGAAACAATCAATCCACCACTTAATAGTCATTATTCTCACAATTTTGTTTTAATTTTGGCTGAACGGTTTTTAGAAAGGAAAAATTCACGTACAAAGAAACAAAAACACTTCCTTCACTCTTTTATAAAAATTGTTCCTTCATTCCATTGTTTAGCAGATTCGAGCTGTTTTGTCTCCCTCTGATATGATTAATATCAGAGAATAACCTGCTATGTCATGGGAGGATATGCGCTTACGAGGCGGATAAACCTTAAGGACAGTGACTTCGTCACGCGTCACGCGTCAGATTATTTAATTGTTTACAATTCTGCAAGTCATCGCCGTTCATAGTTTCTTGTTTATTTACTTCAATGTTACCGACGTCAAATCACCGCAATTTCAAGAAAGATAAGTTTAATTGTTATCCCTGTTGTTTATTCTCTTTAATATTTAATTGATGCCTTTATTTACATGATGATTATTATTTAGAGTTAATTTATGTCAATATTTTACAACAGTTACATACTCTTTCTATTCTAAAAGCTCTATGCTCTCTTATATACAGACACAATAACTCTTCTGATTAGTGGCACCACTTGTAGAAAACTAGTTTTCCTAATCTTTTCTTCAAAACTTCACAAAAATTCCAAAAAAAAAAAAAAAAAGGAACGAAAACTCACATGGCTAAAGATGAGCAAAGCCACCCTAAAAGTGTGATCCACCATAACAACGGCCAGACAAAAAGATCGCTTCACCCTCTTTGGTTGAAACTCTGCGACTAGAAAGGCTACCACCATTGCTAACAATATCATCCCCGAAAACAATAATAAGGATAGAGGATATCTTGAACAATCTCATGCAAGCCGTCCATAATTAGAATTGTATCATCAAAGAGTGAATCTGGAGTCTTCAACAACTGTAAAGTTATCGACAACTGATGTCACTCACAAAAAGTCGGTTCTTGTTTGATCGAACTGTCGGAACAACACTCTTTCATTGTAGTCACACTGGAAAAGAATAGATGAAACATGTGAGAAATGAAGGTCCCCCACAAACCAATCAATGGAACTCCCCCCTAAAGTTCTTGCGACCTACTAATTAAAGTCGAATGTTCGCATCATCGACCATGCAGGTAAACATCTGGTTGTTATGGGTCATTTTGTCCTAGCGACACAAATAATGCGCCTAACAAACCATTCACGTGAAGAAACATGAACTTCGGCATCTTTGTCAAACAAATTATGGTGAAAGTTCTTATGATGTTCTAACCATACCTAAAAAATTAGAATACAAAATTTGACCTGTGAGTATATGTTTACTCAGAAAAAGTTGCAAGTTTTCACGTTTTGGTTGAAAAATCAAAATAAATTGAGGTATATTCGAAATGCTACAAAACTTTGCAAATTCTTCCTATGTATGTTTAGATCATCTCAAAATCTGGTTTACTAAAAAAAATTATATAAAATATAAAAGTTAATCTTTAGACATATTTTTATGTTCATTTTAGAATGCCCCATACATACATACATTTCGAAAGAAATTATTTAAATCTTTAGTTACATGCACACATATACATTGCTTCTATTACTTCTATATGCTTGCAACTTCTTTTTCTTTCTTTTACATGGAAACTTTTGTATTAAGAATAAGAAATGTAAACTTTTTTTTTTAACAATAAGAAATGTAGACATGTGAATATATATGAAAAGTTGAATTGCTGATAATGGACATACTTTAGGCATAATAATTTTTTGATACATCTAAAATGGCAAAAGTGCAGATAAAAGTGAGTGCATTTGTAATTTTGAGCCAACATTTGGCATTAATATCTCAACCACTTTATAATGTGTACATCTTGATTTGTGTAAGTAGCTAGTTGTAGATGTGGAGCACATAGTTGAAATAGCTCCAGGATGTATAAGTAGAATAATTGAAAAGACACCTCTATATAGAAAAACAATCTTGGGCTCTACCTCTTTTATCCCATTTTCTTTAGCTAGGATCAGTTAATTAAAAATATAAAAAATAAGCATCCATCGTTCTAGCTTGGACAGCCTCATATGCCAACCATATTATAACAGCTACAGATGAATTATTCTTTTTTCATATAAAACATATGCATTACAGCAAAATAATTGATTATCATGACCTGGAATTGTAAATATATGTGGTTGTCAATTTATTTAATTTCCATAAATATTAAAAGAGAAACAAAATTAATACATATAGAAAGATTGGGGACCATAAACCACCCATACTTTAAATCTACAGAAAATAAAATAAAAAGAGATCATGCTCACATGGTTGCATGTGAAGGGAATGGGAAAAGGTTTATGCAAATATTTACAACCACCTCTAAATATCTCATTTGCCTATAACAATAACAATATTTTCTTTTTCTTGATTTGTCTTTTTTAGGAAGATTATTGTTCTTTACCAATCTGACGTGTTTGTATTGTGACCCACTGCGCACTCACCGGGAAAGTAAGCCAATTTGAAAGGTAAATAAATTGCACCTTTGTTATTGTTAAGTGATAGTGAAATGAACCCTACACCCCCCTACCCCCACTCCCCACCCCCCCTCTCTATTTTCTCTTTATAAAGCTGGGTAGATTGATATTATAAATGGTAGAGTGGTCCATAAGAACTTACAAGGAGCATATGGTTATTTTTCTTTCTCAATTCTCAATTTTACCTTCTCTTCTTCTCTATATATATCTCTACCAAGTTTTTTGCTCATTAAGTGCTTCTTCAACACAAGCTAATTAACTTGGCTTATAGATGTGAGATCTGAGGCTAATTTTGGTTTTCAAGTCCTGGTCATGCTTTTCCACAGCTTTCTTGAACTTCTTTCGTATCTTAAATCTGTTTTCAAGATTAAAAGCCCTAGAAGCTCAAGAAAGCTGTGGGAGAATATGGCAATTCAGGCTTCATTTTTGGCAGCTAAAAGCCCAGCTAGCTCCTCTTGCAGATTTATAATACAAGGTAACTCAATTTCCTCTTTTTTCATGCATATTTATCTTTTCAACTCTTTATTTACATACCTATTTCTCTTTTGCAAGAGTTTTCATTTATTTATAATTATGGTCTTGTTATATGTCAGATTTAGTTTATGAATTTATACATAGATTTGATGCATAATTCTACAATTTGATCCTGTTAAATTGTTTTCTCTCTGTTTTGTTAAAGGAAAAAAAGAAAATAATACTCACTTTAACTGAATTATTACTGGTCCTGTTTTTTCTGTGAAAAAATGGGTAGGGTAGGGTCTATACTCTATAACACTTGTTTTTCCGTCGGTTCTTTGAATGAGCATGACAATGTGATTGTTTTAACATAAAAATCATAAACACAGAAATAAACAACTTTTTTTTTCTTATACATGAACTTTTTTTAAATTCAGATAGTGTACAGTATACACGTTTGAGCCATGCAAGATAACAGGCAGTAAAAGATTACAATTTAATTTAATTTTTTATTTAAAAAAAAGTATATAAAATTTAATGTTTCCTTGTTGTCTGTGTAGAATTGGTGAACTTTCCAATTAACTAATGTACTAGTAAAAAACTGATTCATTCAATCAAATGGTGAAAGAAAAAAAAAAGTAGTATTGTGTTGCAGAGAAGATTCCCTTGTTACTTTTCCTTTTTATCATTAATGATGATAGTTCTTCTTGTTGCCCTTTTAGTTTAATGAATCAATATCTTCTCCTACATTTCTGTGAAAAAGGTTAACCTTTGTCACCACATGACATCATTTTTTTTTTTTTTAACCACTCCTCTCTCTCTCTCCTGACATCATTTGGCGCATTGATTTTAACCCTTCTCTCTCTCTTCCTCTATTCTGTCTGTAAAATCTGAATGTCTCTTTCTCTCTAGAAATCCAAGTTGGTGCTGAAATCTTGGGTAATTTATTAATCATACTTCATGTCTCGTCTTTGTTGTCACTAGGTTTTCAACCTTATTATTACAGTTTTACACACAAATTATCATGGTCACATTCTACATTATTGTGAAAAGTCAATTTAATCTTCCTCTTCTTTTCTGTCACGAGATTCACTTCCATTCGTATTCGTTTAAAAATTTGAAAAAAAAATTGAGTTTCTATCTAAAATAATTAAGATTCTAGGGATTTGTGACACTAGATATTGTGTTAGCAGTGAGGATTATATTGTAGTATATAAAGAAAACGAGACATCACAAAAAGAACCTTTACCAAATATAAGGCATAATTTAACATTTGTATAGAATATGAAGAATTAGCCTAACGTGGTGGAACACGTTGCTCTGATAGGAGTAGGACCACAAAGAAATCTGATTAAATCAGGCAGGCACAGAGGCATGGCACTTCTGTGCATCATCTTATACAAAGGATACGATTAGTATAAAGATAGATACCTAGTCTGATCATGTACTAATACTTAAATTGGGAAAAATAATAATTCTCGGCTAGCAAAATAATCTTATAATCACGGTAACATTTTTAAACAAGTTTATGTAACTCAAACTTTTTGAATTAACCTTTTTGTTAATTCATTTAAAATTTCGAAATTGGAGATTAATTTTGATACACTCTTTGTTTAATTAATCTCTTTAAATTGTCAATCAACTACAAATTATTCTTTGTATAAAATTTAGATAAATAGGATTAAAGTAAAATATTATTAATAAAAGTGTAAAAAAAAACTAACTACCATTTTTTAGTCAAACACTTGCAGTGTCAGTGCATGCTTGATTCCATAAAAATATGATGGTGCATGATTCCATTGTAGTTAGATTTTTTTTACTTTAATAATCCTTCCAAGGTATTTTCATGATTTAAGTCATTTGAATCTGGTATGAGACTAATCTTCCGGTTTGCAATGAGGTTTTTTTTTTTTTTTTTTTACTAAAGCTGGATTATTTAGTGCATGTCAATTAAATCCATAATTTTAAGCAACTTTATGAAGAAGAAAAAAAAAGAAATTAATCACAATTGAGAAAATAGTCCAATTGCATTTTACAGCATTGATTCAGAGAAATAGTGGAAATTTTGAACACGGGCACACGAAACCAATTGAGTATCCCATGAAATGTAACAGGTTAGTGAATTGTGACACGACATGAAGCAGAGAGACAGAGATATAGGTAAGTGATGATAGATGCACGATGAAGCTTTCAACTCAATAACATGAACTGAATCCTGAACCAAATTTTCATAGTACGGAGTTATTCTTGCTTTTTTAGTTTTTGACACCACTGTTGATTTCACATCTTGTATTTATTTTACATAAACAAGTAAAGAATGTGGTATTCTAAATAGGTACGTGTCAGTTGCCATGCAGTGTTACTAACTCATGTCAATTTTAATATGTTAACCTAAATCTCACTTAACAAGAATTTAATTCGACTATTGTCAATATTGGGCCTCAAGGTTTTGAAGGAAAGGCCTCCTCACTTCATTGAATATTCCACTTCATTTCAACCTCAACAAAGGTGTAAATGTTCAGATTCAAGTACCTAATAAAATATTCAATATTGTCAACAACAAAAACAACTTCTCAAAAAAATAAGAAAACATTCAATGGCAACAATAAAATATTTAAAAGGGGATGAAATGTATAATACCGAAAATGATCAATTACACAACTCACAAAATAACTACAACAAAAACAGTCATCAAATCAATCTCCATGCAAAATTATAAAGTATTTGTCACAACTTAGAAAGTACATAATAAAATATTACAAACTTAACAACTCAAAATATATAACAAAGTAAATTATAAAACAAGGAGAAGCATGTCAGTGTGAGAAAGAGAAGAGGTAGATGCAGTAGCAACTTGCATGCACAAATAGAAAGAACCACAAACATAACAATGTCATTTATTTTCAAATTGCCTTTCATTTTTTGTTTTAACAGCGCAAACAAAATCTTTTATTCAAATGGATAAGATACAAGTACAAATGGTACTAAATCCACCAACATTGATAAATTATAAGTCATACTATATCCACGCAAAATTCCCAATACATTATTTCCTACTGATACAATCTAAGGGATTTGCAAACCAGTCATCGAAATAATAAGGATACTCCAGTTTTCTTCCCCAAAACCAATTCCAAGACAAGTGTTTGATCTTACATACGACTTCTTCCACCTTTGCATGTTTCCCCCGAAATATGATGTCATTTCTAGCCTTCTATATGACCACGAAGTTGTGTGCCAAATCAACAGTAATCCTTTTGGTAGTTTCCCTTGTCTAAAATAGTAGCAAAAACTTTATAATAAAGTGAACAGGTTATCTGGTAACACTAACATCACACAAAACCACTTTAAACTCTCATTTCAAATGGCTACCATAAAATGTCATTTAACAAAAAGTATTTCTAAGAGAATATTAACATTGCAAACAACTCCCCCTTTGCCATTCTCAAAGAAAATAGTGTAGGGAGAAGAGGTATTTCTAGTCAAGAACTTATAAATTGCATTAACCATAACATTACCTTGAGAGTTAACCACACATTTCCACTCATCTTCCATGTTTGTCAATTCCACATGAAATATTAAACCATTGAGCATATTATACCTTTCTTCGTCCCATACAAATAATGTCCGCCTCTATTTTCGCCTCCAACATCAAGTCCCTTCCACCCATTCCCCATGTCACCCAATCGGCTTCCTCTTTGTGTGGACAAGGGAAAAAAACCTTAGGAAAACATTTGTAGTGGAGCTTCCCCGATCCACACATCCTCCCAAAATCGGACATTTCCAATATTTCCAAATTTTCGCATTATATTTATGCAATTCACACAAATTCCTCAACATATGTACCATTTTCCTCCGACCATACTTAGCAACCAACACTTTCTTCCATAACAATCTCCCTCTACTAGAAGGCGCCACCCACTTTGGTCTATATACATCTTTTCACTTCACCCAACTAAATTTATTTATTTTCTTCCATTCCACCCCCACAAAAAGTTTCTTTACACACGAACTAGCTTAAGGCAAACACTTTTCGCCATTTTAAAAATTGACATGTAAAAAAATGGAATTGAAGTCAATACGAAGTTGACGAGTACTACTCTACCACCTAGACTTACAAACGTATTCATCCATGCATGAGTATAGCCTTTTCCTGATCGCTTCCATTACCGAGTTCCATGTTGCAATTCAAAACACTGGCCGCCACCTCCAAGAAGTTATTCTCTACATTTATGTCAATCACACGACTTTTTGAGAAGATTACCTTTAGACCCGACATCAATTTGAACCAACGAATTATTCTTTTGAACCTTACTCTATAATGCTTCAGCACCTGCATGTACATCTGCACGTTACTCTTCCAATAATCAATCACCATTGCACTGAGAACCTTTCCTAGGTCTCAATAAGATTCACTATAATTCTCTTTAAACTCTATAAATAAAAGGTTTTCTACACTGGAGAAAGGTATTGGATCACAAAGGGAGCCTTAGGATGATCCCATTTAACTTAGAGCATCCACATAAAGTGAAATCGAACATCATATCTTCACCCAAATTGAAGACATTATGGCCCTGTTTAATTAGGACCCAAATTTAACAACTTATAACATATATGTTTATCATATAAATTTTAATAAAAGATAAAATAAAGTCAAATTATTTTTATATAAACTATAAGCTATTTCATGGACTATTTTGAAGAGCTTATTTATAAAAGCTGAAAATAGTTTATAAACATGTCATATAAAATATTCAATATCTTGTTTTAAAAATTATATGAAAACCAGCCATGGATCGAGCGTATAGAAAAGTAAAGGATTAAATATTGATTTGGTCCCTTAACTTATTATAAAAGTTAAGTTTGGTTCATTGATTTTAAAATTGCTCAATTTGGTCATTAAATTGTTTTAAGAGTTCATTTTTGTTCATTAACTTTAAAATTAGTCAATTTGGTCCCTTATGTAAGTTTACCCAACTTGGTTCCTTAACTTGTGTAAGATTTAATGAAACTTGGTCCCTCGATAGATAGATATGTTAGTATATTTTCATAAGTTAAGGGATCAAGTTGCAAGAAATTGCATAAGTTAAGGGATTTAATTGATCAGTTTTAAAGTTAAGGAACCAATATAAACTTTTAAAATAAGTTAAAATACCAAATTAACTGATTTTAAAGTTAAGTGATCAAACTGAACTTTTAAAATAAATTAAGTTACCGTAATGGTATTTAAGACAAATGGAAAATATTTCATGGACACCTAATATTATTGAGGGGTGTTATACAGTACGAACTACACAAACAAAATTCGAAGACAAGTTTAGTAAAGCTCGCAATACATGGAGAAACGGGTAAATATAAAATAAGTGAGGGATAAAAAGGTAATCACAACTAAATTGATGTTTATTTCGTCGCTTTCGTTTAACCTCCTCCCGTTACATTCAGCATTAGTTAATATTATTCTGCATCTTGAAAGAGAAAGAAATAACTAGTGTGTGTGATGTGATAAAAGTGATATATTGATGGTGTCATGGGAAAATAGATAAAGAAAAAATGTGTTAAATGAGTGTATTATATTTTACACTCCAATCAACATCGTGGTGCGTTTTTTTTTTGCTGGGGTTTGAACCTCGAACCTTACATATATTATGCATTGTCCAAACCAGCTAAACTATAGATTACACGTGGATGTATACACTTTGGAAAAAAAAAATAGCAATGTAAGAGATGTGATGATTTGCGATTTGGATTCTCTCCTACACTTTATCTGCTGTTGTTTGTCCTGCTATCATTTCAGCCATTCATCTATGTTTGTTTCTCTTTCCAAAACTGCTGTTTTTTATTTATTTATTTGTTATGAATTCTCAGCGGTTGGATGAAACACATGAAGGATGGCTGAACAATAAAAGCAGAAGAGGATCCATTTCCGATGACTTGATGATGTGATAAGAAGAAAGATAAAGAAAAAAATAATGTGTTAAATGGACGTATGAAATTTAGAGTTTTAGAGTATATTTATCATAGTTGATTTTATTATTAGAACCCAGAAGTAATTACAACACTTCTTTTTTTTTTTGTTACAAGTAATTACAACACTTTTACCGGGTCAAATCTTCAACGGCAAAAGTAGCTAGGTACCATGCAAAGTTAAATCGTGATCCCAAAACAAATGTCCTAATTTTGAGCAGAAGTTATTTGAGTATTTGAATTTCCTTTGAGTCATTTGAGTCATCAATACTTGTATAATTAACCAAAAACAGGCAATGACATAATGTATCGTTGATATTTTTTGTTGCTCATGGTTGTGATCAATATATTTTGAATTTGTAAGACCACATAACGGGTTCAAATTAAGCATTTAGATATATAGTCATTAATTATAATGTCGGCAAGATCCGTTGAAATTGGCTATGCATAAATTCATATTACATGCTCCGTTAAAAGAGGATATTGGATTATTTTTACGGTGATGAAGGAATAAATGAGTAATAATATGACAACAATAACACTACATGTCCACTATCAATGGTAGGGTATGCTATTGACGTAAGTAAATGAAACCACCCCTGCAAAGAGGACGCCCAATGAAAATAATAACACTTTCCTCCCTTTCTCATATCAAAGTGCCCAAATAACAATAAAAGGAAACTTTGTTGACCGATGATGGGAAATAATTCGAAATTGTACTCCTCCACAAAGAATAATCATCATGATCATGTATATTCAAGTAACACTTTCAGCCTGTAAATTATGCCTAAGACATTGTCTTTTTTTTTTCTTAAATAGAAAAACATGTGTAACAATGGAAGTGTAACTATAGATATTAATATCTTTAGTCGGATTAGATCATCATAAACTCTCCCACACAAGTTTTATTATTACCGCATTTTAAAACTGTATTCGAACTCATAACATTTAATTGAATTCAAATTTTAAACTTCTAAATTAGTTTGAAGATCAAGACTCGAAACATCTTATTCAACCGTTGTCGGGAGTTTTAGAAATATATAGGACTCAAAACATCTAAACATTATGAAATTAATTTTTTTGTACTCTTTTTTCTTTATTGTGTTAACTTTTTCAAGTGGAAAATTATAGGACTAAAAATTTAATGGGTGGAAGGTAGGGTGATTGTGACCGCATACAAAAACAGAAACTCATATATATACTTAATAATAAATGCAGGAAACATATAAACATGCTTGCATCCGTTTTTCATTCCATGGAAAAGGAAATATTGGCAAGAAAGAATGGATTCACCATAGCATTATTTGGTGGCGGTCTCATCACTTACAAAATAAGAATCAAATTAATTATGTAGACCACTTTTTCTAGATAACTAAATGGATCAATGCAATGCAATGCAATGCAATGGGCTAAAATAAAAGCTCATGCATCAAGGGCTAAAGTTTTTTTTTACTAATTATAAAATGAAATGTGTTGTAGCCACAAGACAAAAATGACATTGGTAAAACAGCAAGATCAAGAGGATTGTCCAATAATTTATTCCTTCTCTGTCTTTTAACTCTTTTCACCGATCTTCCACTCTTAAGGCACATCACAAAGCACAAGGAAATCTAACTTTTTCAGTTCAATATATATCCATCTTCCTCCAAAGTAAAAAACAAGTGAACTATATTTAATTCAAACAAACAAAACCCACAATCCACATCATTTGACCACAATGCCTCACTAAAGGTCCATCACATTTATTTAATTAATTAAACTAAAGTTAAGTAAACATAAATAATTGCATACATAACCATGATGAGTGAGGGTCACATTTTTTTTAAAGTAAAGTAAGTAACGACAATATTGAATATAAACAAACAATAATAATAGATCCAAAGAACAAAAAGCAGAACATCATCTCAATCAGTTCAACTTCAAAGATGTTTATCATTCAAAATTTAAAAAATAAATAAATCAAAGCCATAGAATGAGGAACAAATAAGAATATACATGTTAGATTAGTGGGTTACAGTTAGATTAGGATATTGATTTTACAAATAAAGAGGCATGCTCATATGAGTACTTTTACATTATCTTTTGAAAAAAAGGAAAAGAAAAAAAAGAAAAAAAAAAAGATGGATTTATTTATTGTATTGTATATGGACTCATAGTGCTTGTGAAAATCCACCAACTAAAAAGTCCTTGTTGTAAAGTTAATGGCTCTGAAGCTCACCATTTTGTCGGATTTAAATCCTCAGACATAGACACAGTTTTTCTGGGATCAACCACTTCTTCTTCAAGACCATGCAAGATCCATTTTTTCCTCTAAAAAGGTTTTTTTTTTACAGTTTCTAATTTTATTTTACTATTATCCTTATATAGTGGAATTAAAAATGGTACAAATTTTCAGCACCAGTTATATAGTAGGTAGCAAAATAAAGAAAATAAATAGTACATGCAGGTAATCTAAATACACTTATTTCTTACATCATAGAATCGTCTCTAACTTGATTTGGGAAAAAAGAAAACCCTAGTTTCTTTCACAAGTTACTAATGCATAATATTGCTTTTAGGTAGCTTTCTTTTTTCAATCACATTAATACACTCACTTGGTTAATTATTTGGCTGTGACTAATTATTCTTATGGTTAATCTTTTCCATTAAAGCTTCACCTAACCAATAGGCTATAGCTAGAGTCACCCACCAATTGCTTAAAAGTATTTTTAAGTTGTTGGAAAGTTCCATACAAGTGATAAAGGCATTATGGTCACCTCTTTGTGGTCCAATATTGTGTGTATAACAATCTGTAACTGAAAATGTTCTTTCCTGTAATTAGAGTCCCGTGCACTTAAAACAAAAAATGTGTTTGTTGTGACTTGTAGTGTAGACTTTACCCTTCATAATTAAAAAATATCTTGATCTAGAGCTAGCTAGGATGAGGATGAATCTAGATATCTAGATATACATACCCTCTTTTATGGTTTTAAATTGTGGCTGCATTGCAAAGTATATATTACAAACAAAATGTAGTCGAACAATTGTGGTTGTGATAATGCTGCTACAAAGACATATAATTGATTATTTATTCAGTTGCAGTTCTAGACTGCATTAAAAACCATAGTATTTTATTTTTTTGTAATTAAGTTAAGACATAAGATAAGAACAGTATAATTGTTCCAATCTTGCAAATAAAATATAAGTAACACAGTCAAGGAATCGTGATTAATTAATAGATCAATACAAAGTAATGCTAGGTTGTGCTGAATCTGCAGGCTAGAATGTTTATTATATTAATAAATTATCTGTAATTTTGCCGACTAATACAGTACAAAGTACAGATCAATGGTTATTAATGAATTGAGTTTGAGACATTTTCTAAATCTATATTAAATGATGACCATTGATCCATTGTAAGATTTATAAACTTTGCCTGCATTTGTGGCTAAGAAAATAGGGATGGAGACAGCAGAAGAAGCTAAATATCAAATTATTAAAAATTATTAATTGTTACAAATTATTGTGTATTCAGCATGGACATGACTAGCCATAGCAAGATCACAAAATTATATATTATCATCAGATCAAAACAGCTATGAATCGTCATAACTAACAACCACCATCTCCAATTATATGTTACCCGTTCCATTCAAGCTTTGCTTGAAATTGCTGAATTAATTAAAAAAAGGAAAGGTAGACCAAATCAAAAGCTAAACAATATTACAACCTTCAAAAAAATTATAAGATCTAAGAGAGACCATAATTATGAGTATAAGTTCTTGTAAAATAACCACTTTAGTAGTAATTCAGTATCAACCATAATTAAGAGTTGAAATTAAATTGCCTTGATTTTGGATCAGATCAAAGGGTGGATCATTTTCAGTCCAGAAAAAGAGGCCAATTGATTATTGAATCATCATCATCATCATATCACTGTCATCATCTTGAATCTACCAATTGATTTCATTGATCTGTTGACTGCATTTGAAAACTTTGATCAGACATATAATATCTCAAAAGTCAGTGATTAAAATCATGTCAAACAAGATAAAAAGGGAAATTAAACAGCACCAAGCATATCCCATATATAGCCACACACACAGGAAATAAAAAGGACAAATAATAGCTAAGCTATAGAGAAGAGAAGAACCACTTGTTCATTTGTAGTTGACCCTATCTGTATCTTCCCACAGCTTTATTGAACCGCAAAACAATGAGTAGAAACACAAGAGTGCCATAACAATGCAAAGAACTCAATTTGGATGCAGTTCAAGAAAGCTGTGGAAGAATACAAAGAGGACCATATGATCATATATGTATATGTTTTTTGGGAGACAAAGAAAATTGAATCAAGGTCATTGGAGATTCATCATAAGAAAATCAGAACCCTAATCCAAGACCAAGATACAAAGAATAAAAGAGGCTAAGAATAAGAGATGTTGTTGTAGGTATAGGGGGGAGGAGGTATGGTATTTATAGGAGAATTTAGGGTTTTAATGATTTTTTTATTATAATTTAATTATTTTTTCCACCAATCCCTAGAAGAATATTGGGCCTATGAAAACAGATTACTGAACCCGCTTTTCTCGAACCCTAATTAAAAAGCTGACTTGTTTTATTCATCCATTAGATATTAGACACCTATAATATAATAATATTTAATATTAATAATAATTAGCAATTTTATGTAAAGTTTTCTTTTTTATTGTTGTAATATTTTGTGCGGTTATGATGCATCTTTCCGGATCTAATGGTGAATGTTACATTTATGGGGGGCACATTGTGGGCCCACCTTCAGATCTGTCCAGTTGTTCCAACGAAAAGTCTGCATTCCACGCGCGCTACTCGCCAAGTTTACCTCACTGTTCAATTTCATTAGCCAGCTAATAAATTTAAATTTAAATGAATTGATTAATTATTAAAGCAAATGAATGAATGATTGATTAATTTGATCTAATATTAACCCCATGTGATTGACTCATTAGAGCGTGACAGCTAGAGTTTTTGCGTTTAGGTTTGAATCGATTTTGAGACAAAAATATCATTCTTTTTACAAATTAAAAACATCAACTTTAGATGTATTTTAAATTGCAACAAACCATACTTATCATTTTCAATGACACGAACAATATAATAAATTTTTAGCTTTTTGAATGACACCAACAATATATATATATAAGGTTTTGCTAGAATCCATCCATAAAAGTGTCTTGTAGCAACTTACACTTCAAGGTGTGATTTTCACTTTTTAGTTATAACTTTGCTAAAAGACACCTTCATAAAAATTAGTTGGTGTCTTTTAACAAATGCTCATAGAATAACTTGCTAAAAGACACCTTCATAAAAGATGTCTTCTAGCAAAACTCATATATATATATATATATATATATATATATATATATATATATATAAGAGACAAGTTCAAGAAAAAAGGTCAACCTTGGTTTTATAGAATCACGGATCAGTCTCAAGACCACTTTTATTTTTGTCAAGTAGCCTAGTGGTTAGAGCTCACACATTTTAAATGTGGAGAAATGGGGGGAGGGTTGGGGTGCACGGGGTTCGAACCCCGACCCCTGCATATAATATGTAATATCCCTACCAACTGAGCTGAGTTAAGACAACTTAAGTTGGTAACAAATACAACACTAAAATTATTTCAAAAAGAAATATAAAATTACAGCACTATAAGTTTGTTATAGCACTATTCATTCATTTTCATATGTTAAGTCATGTTTTAAGTTAGGTCGGTCGTTGAATTTGGTCAAACCCAAAACTTAAATCTATTTCGATTTGGGTGAGATAGAATAACCAGATATTACACAGTTGGATTGGTTTGAATATATAGACCCACTAATTTTTAAGTTGGATTGTATTCAACAGTAGATTATCTATATTAATTTTTCAATCTTAATAAGATATTTGAGTTATACCAAGAGTGTGAAAGTACTTTTGGTTTCTTGTTTACTGCTCACAAGTTACATTCATTGGACAATGCAACTTTGAAGTCTTGTTGTTGTCATTTTGAAACAAAGTTGAAACATAATGAGCAATATACCTGTGGGAATGAACTATCTGTGGAGTTAAGGTTACTAAAGAGATATGCTGCGGGGAGAAAAAATAAGACTTATTGATGTATTAAGATTTTTGAAAAGCTTAGATATTGTTTTCCCAATACAATTATTGCATATAGAATTTTCATGGTTATTCCTGAGACAATTGCTTTCTTATGCTGAAAGAAGTTTTCAAAATTAAAGTTGTTGAAGTCTTACATGCGGTCTATCATGTTACAAGAACGGTTAAGAAATATCTTTTGAAAACAAACAATATGAAGACTTGATTGACGAAATTGTTTAAAAATATGTCAGAAAGATGCATTTTTTAAATAGCTGGACCTTGCATATATTATGCATTGTCCATACCAGCTGAGTTAAGCTCAGAGAATATATATGGATATGACTCTTTGATATTATTGATGTTATTTCTAAGTTTTTGGTATTATTTGCAATTTAAATAAAGACGGACTCTTTTTGAGTTTTTTATCATGCTTCTTTTTATTATGAGCTTAATTTTTTAGATTAGAACAAGTCTCTAGATTGTTTAAGACTCAATCATAAAAGTGCAAATGTTTTGACTCCAGTTTCAAGTTGGCTTGGTATAGTGTCACTGGTGAAGTTATACTAATTGGCAATATTCTTTGTACAAGATTTTGTTGCATTTTAAACTGGTTGTATTAATTTTATAGGGTATTTTTAGACGTTGGTTAACAGGGACATGTTTTCTTAATATTAGCCGAACGCAATATATTATAGCCTTTTTAGCCATTGTATCTTGATTTCTTGTATATAGTCTTTCAATAGATATGAGGGATGGACGATTATGAGTTTTGTTAAATTTACAACCCTTTACATGAATTCAACTAAAAATGTATTTTGCCACTGTTCAACCATGTTTAATTTATTTTCTTTTTCTGAATGTTGTGTTTCTCGTAATCATTCGGAGTGTATAATTTGGACAAATGCCGTCCAAATTTCAAAATCTAGATAAGGGTCAAATTTATTAAAAAAATAAATAATAATAATAATAAATGAGCACTGCTAAATGCAGCGAAAGAAAGTTTCAAGAATATCTCACGAACAGTTGTTGTACTGTGCGCATGTATATTTAGCTTAAAAAAAAAGGTTTCAATAATATTTTCATCTTTTGATAAATCAAGAAAGGGATGAATAAATAACCTTCTGCTCATTTCTACTGTCTCATACAAGTTTCTATTTCCAATTTCTTAAGCTTCTTTGGAAGGAGATAAGAACTAATTGTTATACTTTGTACTGTAAAACAAACCCTCCTGAAAATGAAGGAGATAAAAACTAATTTGTTGAACAAGTCAAACATAACAAGAGGAATCTGAGATAGATTTTTTGAAGAAATTGTAGAGAGAAAGATTAAAGGATGTTGAGAGAAAATAGGCAAACTGAATTAATTATTTAAATATTGCAAATAGATCCAATAGGAGCAGGAAAAGCTTACTGAATGGCATTCGTGAGGAACAGCATTACTCATAATAAATAAGGGAGACTCTGGGGGGGTTAGAGAATCAAAAGGATGAGGATAAAATCACAAATAAGCATTCCTCCCAAGCAGACCAGTCTGTACTCTATATTACTCTTGGACCTTAGATGCTTGATTTGAGTTGCACTTTCATGCTTCTTGCACACCCTCCATTTTCCCCATTTTGTTCCTTATTCGTATTTTATAATCCCAAACTTAAAAACATGTTTTGGATTATAGAAACTTAAAAACATATTTTGGATTATAGTAGAATCCTAACCATGCAGACTTGCCAAATCACCTTCCATCATTTCTCCGTTTTTGTATTTTTACCTAAAATAAAAAATACTCCCAAACACCCCCTAAAAAATAAATGTTCTATGTTGTGCCATATTTTAAGTCAAATTGCTCGAAACCATCGCTTTTGACACCTTTCCACCACTAAACAATATGTTAGTTCGAATTTGCTCAAACATTTGGTTGTTTATTTGGTTTTTGTGGATATTGGTTGTGTTTAGATTTTAGAATTTGAATCGTGTTTTTCAACATTTCAACTTATGCAATCCAAAATAGGTCCGGTTGTTGAATTTTGATTTAGGTCGTAATTATGTTCATCATTTTAATTTTTCTCTGTATTTTGATTTATTCTAGATATGGAGTCACACCCCAACTGTGTTGAAGGTAATAAGATGGGCATGACTGCCTCAGGTTGGCAGAAGCGTGCGAGGATGGTCGACCTTGACAGACTTGTCCGTCTTAGGAGCAAGAACATGATCGTGCCCCCAAGGCTAGTATGAGCCATTACATGAGTCCCCAACAGGAAGAGGTTGAACAACATGAGGAGGTTGAGAAGCTAGAAGCACCGACACGGTCTCACGAGTCATATCCTGATGGTCTGGAGGACATGTCAGTCTTGACCATGTATTTGCACCATGTAGTCGGTCAGACACGTAAAGGTGAGAGTTGTAAGAATCACCTGTGTTATATGGTTTATTATTTATTTTAATTTGGTTTGTTCAATTTTTTTATTGAATATATGTATTATTTATTTTATTTTAATTTATTCTTATTTTGTTTTTACATTTCCGTCAACCTTTAAAATGCATCAACAACGGAAAAAAAAACAGTGGTTAATAGATGACACCACAACTAGTGAAGTGGAGAACCTTGCTGATGCGAGCTATCCACTGATTAACCGTGGCATGTTGTCCTCCTTCTCTAAGAGGTGATACGAAGAGACACTACAAGAAATGTTGCATTTTGTCAGGTGCAGAAGCCCTGGTAAAATGCTAAAAGCCTTGGCAAATGGTCGTTTGCCAAGAGTTTTGCTAGGAGCAGAATCACCAGCAAATCTGCTCATCGCAAATGATTCTGCCAGAGGTTTAGCTCCTGACAAATGCCCTCCTAGCACAGGCCCTGGCTTAACCCCTGCAAATTGAGTCTGCATAATTGCAGGCTTTTATGACGCTTTTCAGTCACTGCAATTGTGTCAGCGCATCACATCAGTCATTGCCAGGGACATTGCGAGGGGTTAACCCCTAGCAAATTGTGTACAATTTTAAAAAAAAAAACGTTTTTTATTTGTTTAAATAATCAAAATATTAAAATTTAATAATTAAAATAATTTTAAAAAACAATTTAATTTTTTTTCTTCAAAAATTAATTAAATTTAATTATTAAAATATTTAAAATAAACGTTTTTAAATTGTTTTTTTCATTTCTTTTTTTAAAAATTAAATTAATAGCAAATTAAAGTAACAACCGCAAAATATTAGATCTAGCTCTCGTTGAAATTAAAATTGTACGAAATATTACAAACCATACCATAAGTATCAAATAGGTAGAAACTGTACCCGGAAGTATAAGAAACTTCCCCAAATATTACATACGTAGAAATTAAATAGATAAAGGCACGAGAGAATATATCATAAAGGGCACACATCACAACGGGGTCCAACTTCAATCCTCATCATCATCCTAGAGTTGTCAAAACGGGCGTCCCGGCCCTAATAGACTTCGGGCTTTATCGGGACGGGCCAAAAAGCCCGGTTTAGAAACGGGCTCGAAATATACTACCCGAGCCCGGCCCTCCACGGGCCGCGGGCTAAACGGGTCGGCCCGTATTAAAAATGACATTTTTTTTTATAAAAATAAGTACTATAAAATACTCTTAATAATTTTTTTATAAATAATATTTTTTAACATGTTTAAATAATGTCTGGCACAAAAATAAATTGTAAACATTTTCATACAAACGTCATAAACTAAAACGGCGAGAAAATCAATTTTAAATAAATTAGATATGTTGTGGTTATAGATATTTATATATTCGATATTTAAAATTATAAATAACGAAACGAGTAAATATAATTTTATATTACATTTATATTTGTGTTAATTCATTGAATTTTCACTTTTATTTTTCACTTTGATAATCAACTAAGTAAAGAATTATCTGAAAAATATATATAATTTATATGATTTTTTTGTTATGCGGGCTTACGAGCTACCCACGGCCCGTTCGGGCTAGCCCTAACGGGTACCGGGCTTTTTAAGGTCGGGCTAAAAAGCCCTCTTAAAATTCGGGCTCAATATTTAAGGCTCAAGCCCTCTAATTAATCGGGCTAAACGGACCGGTCCGTTTTGACAGCTCTACATCATCTGCACCATCTTCCTCTTCTCTATCAACTGGATAAGGCTCAACATTGGGACTTAAAACCGACGCTCTAGTGTGGGAGGGATCTTGAGCCTGTGCTTGCCTAAACTGAGTCAACTGCTCCTCATATGATCTTTGGCGGTTAAACAAGTCTAGCACAACAGCCGCTTGACTCGCCGTCTGCTGTGTGAACTGCTCTAGTGTCAATCTATGAATAAGCTCCCGCATCTCTGGCGTCAGCTCAGGCTGCTGGGAGGATCCTTCACCATGATTGAGGGTAAGTCTGAGGGTTGATGCAACACTACCCTTCCGGTAGTTAGCGGCTAAGTTACCAAGACCATAGAGCTTTCCTTTCTTCTTGTCGCCAACAACTTTTTTCCAAGTGCGGAAGCTCAAAGAGTGATCAACAGTTGACCCTTGAGCAATATAGCCTCAGCAAGTTACCGGTCATACTCCTCCTGTTCAAATAATATCAAAATAGAGTTGAAAGAAATGACATCAGTACGGTGCATCAACCCTATGCAAAGTAGCAGAATGCACGGTAACATAATCCATCAGTAACCAAATATTCATTTTAATCAGGTAACCAAGGAGGGAGTCCTTTCATTTTATAACCACAACAGCCTACTTTACTTGTTGCATCAGCCGATGTGGGACTTTAACCGACAACATATCATGCAAATTAAGCTTCTTAATGTAACAAAGGTGTTTTTCTTTCCGAGTTTAATTATGGTGCACTGACTGTGTAAAGTTAGATTACACAGTCATCCAATAAGATTGTGCCACACAATGAATGAAAGGAACTACTAAACTCAAGATTTAACTTCAAGTATCGATGGTATCTAGAAAAAATCTAACAAAAATTTATACTAATGAATACTATATGCTAGCTTTATAATTCTTAATTAAATATATTCTTAATAGTTGAACTTAATCATCTTATAGTAATTTCTTCACATTATTAACACAGCAGAACCAAATTGGTATCAAGATAGCACGTCTGTCATATCATCATAGTATTGTTACAAAACCTATGAAAAAACCATTGTCCAATAACCAAATATTCATTTCCCACCTGTAACAGAATGCATCAGTAATAACATTAAGCATGCAGTTTAATCAGGTAACCAAGGTGGCCTTAACAAGGTGACCAAATATTCTGTAATCATGTACAGAATAATAACATTAAGGCCTAAAATATGAGGGTTGAAGGCTGGTGGGCGGTGGTGCTCAGTTTGAGGAATTGTTGGCTTTGGGGTAGTGTTGTGCGCGTCTGTAGAAGGGGAATTGTTCTCTCCTTCCTCACGGTGGCGGTGAGGAACGATGGCGGCGTTTTACGGTGAGGAGAGGAAGGAATGAAGCTCGGCGTTTTATGGTGAGGAAGCTCGGCGATGAGGAGAGGAAGGAGAGAAACGTGTTTGGTTGAAGTGAAGGAAGGAAGAGAACGCATAAGCTTTTAGGGTTTGATCAAACGCCAAAAATACCCTTGGTCTCTTATCAAATAATTTGTAAAACAAATCATAAAAAATGCCTAAACTAACACATGAATTAAATCATTTTGAGATCTTATCAAATATCATCACAATTAGAACAATATAAAACTAAGTCAACAATACACCAATTATAATAATACAACAATACATTAATTATAATCCAAAAACATTTTCATTGACTTGATTCCCTTCATCCAGATCCCCTTCAATATTGGGCTCTTCCAAACCAACGTCATCCTCATCATTTTCATCTTCATTAGGAGTTAACAAAACAGAAGGATCAACATTATCCCCTTCAACTTGTGCATCACGCCAAACAGTAACCGGCTCAACTTCAATTAACTCATTAACATTTGAAATTTCATCAATTTGCTCAACTTCATCAGTTGGTTCTTCATTCTCAATGTGACCCCTTGGTTTTGTTTTAATTGCAACCGACCACCCTCGTTTGCGTGGTTGCGTTGGAAGATAAGGAACATAGTACACTTGTCTAACATTATGTGCCATGATAAACGGATCATACACATTATACTTTTTGTCCACTCGAATGTCAACATTGTGGCTTATTTTGTTCATTTTTGTCCACCTAGGCGAGGGATCAAACCAGTCACAATAAAATAACACCACTTTATCCTGATTGTAAAATAACTCGTAAACGTGTTTGATCACGCCATAGAAGTCATCTGCACCTCCTTCCGTAACTACTTTTACATATACAGCACTGTTATATGTCTTCTTCCCATCACTCCATGATTGGGTATGAAATTTATATTCATTTACGAAGTATGTATGATATTCAGTGGCACATTGTAAAGGACCTTGAGATAAACCTCTTAAACGAAGGATTTCATCCGTTGGTTCGGCATCAAATACTTTTTGTTTAAACCAACTAGGAAAATATTCATGTATGTAACCAGGCGAATCATCACCAAATTCTTCATAAAAGGTATTAAATTCCCTATACCAAAATTAAAAACAAAGTTATACGTGTTTTAACTTAATAAATAATGTAATGGGAAAAATGTGTAATAGTTTTGTTTTATACTCACTCAAGGTATGGTTTAACCTCCGCGTAATTAATTAAGACATGAACATGAGCTTATCGGTACTCTTTCGGATCTACCATCCAATGTTCCCTCGCCTTGCCAGAGTGGCGACCAGGTAGATTCAAAACTGATAAGGTCAACGGGTCTCTTTCACTGTCAACATCAACTTCATTTCGTGTAGTGGTTGGAACAAGCACACGGTCGATGAAGTAATGACCGAGAAAGTATAAGGTTTCCTTATGAACGTAAACATCACAGATTGAACCTTCAATTTTAGCCCTATTTTGAATAGATCGTTTTGAATCTCCCATGAATCTTTCAAAAGGGTACATCCACCTATATTGAAGAGGCCCGCCAAGCTTAGCCTCATATGCCAGATGCACCGGAAAATGTTCCATAGAGTCAAAAAACCCGGGGGGAAAAAATTGCTCAAGCTGACAGAGTATGATTAGAATTAACTTGTCTAATTTCTTAAGTTCATCGACTCTCAAAGTTGAAGCACAAATGTTTTTAAAAAATTGACTGATCTTAGTGAGTGGATTTAACACATGGGAGGGCAGTGAACTAAACGCACTTGAGAGTAAGTGCTCCATGAAAACATGATTATCATGACTTTTCATTCCATTTACCCTTCTTGTTTTAACATCGGCACACCTACCCAAGTTAGAACAATATCTGTCAGGCATTCTCAAATCTTTCAACCATTGACAAACTGCCTTAGCTTCTCCGGAAGTTAGAGTGTATATTGCCTTGGGTTTCAACAACTTTCCATTCAGTTGAGGTTTTAACTCCAAGTCCCTTCTTTTACAATACATTTCTAAGTCTTTTCTAGCTTTCTCATTATCTTTTGTCTTCCCTTTAACATCCATCACTGTGTTAAATATGTTGTCTAAAAAATTCTTCTCAATGTGCATTACATCAAGATTATGTCTGAGGAAGTTATCTTTCCAATATGGGAGGTCCCAAAATATACTCTTTTTTGTCCAGTGGTGGTCAACTCTGTATCCTGGTATTCGGACAGTTGTGCCAAAATCAGTGACTTTAGGATAATCACTAACTCTTGTGCACACCTCTTCTGATGTAATTTTAGGGGGTGGGCCAACTACTACTCTTTTATCCTTCATGAAGCCATTCTTACTTCTTCTAAACGGGTGATTATGAGGCAAGAAACAAAGATGATCAAACCACGAACTCTTCCCTCCATTTTCCAAAGTAAACGCCTTCCTATTTTCCATACAATGTGTACAAGTCATTTTCCCATGAGTGCTCCAACCAGACAACATGTCATACGCTGGAAAATCATTAATTGTCCACATCAAAGATGCTCTCATTAGAAAATTCTGTTTGGTTGAAATATCGTAAGTCAATTCTCCAATCCACAACCTCCTCAAATCATCAATTAAAGGTTCTAGAAACACATATATGCCTGCTTTAGGGTTATCTGGCCCTGGAACAACACACGTCAAATACATGTATGGCTTTGTCATGCACATCTCAGGAGGGAGATTGTAGGGGTTTACAATGATCGGCCAACAAGAATAGGGTTTTGCTGATGCCTGGATATATGGAGTGAAACCATCAGAGCACAATCCAAGTCTTACATTACGCGGATCTGCTGCAAAATCAGGATATACTTCATCAAAGTGTTTCCAAGCTTCATCATCAGATGGATGTCGCATGACTCCAGGAACTTTGTTTGAATGATGCCACGTCATATGACTAGCAGTTTTCAGCGATGCAAACAATCTTTGTAATCTTGGTATTATTGGCAAGTAAAACATTGTCTTATTCGGAATCCTCCCGCTCCTGGTTAGACGATATCGTGGATTCTGACAAAATTTGCATTTCACCAATGCTCCGTCATTTTTCCCAAATTCATTGTCATAAAACAACATGCAGCCGTTTATGCAACAATCAATCTTATCAACTTTTAATCCCAACTTCATCACCAACCTCTCAACGTCATAATAAGTTGCTTGCAAATTATCTTTAAAAGGAGTCACATCCAACAACATCTTCGTAATTTCATCCACGCCTTTATCAGCAACACCATAATTTACCTTATGAGTTAAAAGTCTGACACACATTGATAACTTTGATTGCGTACACCCTTCAAACAGCGGGACATTACATTTATTCAACAACTGGTAAAAAATTTGGGCTTGCTCATTTGGGGGTTGTTCGCCTTTTTCATCTTCAACATCATCATTGTAAGACAATTTCACACCTAAAGCATCAGCGACCATATCATTCATCATGTTGAATTGCTCGTTGTCTTCCACATTTATTCCACTACTTGAAGCTTGTGCATTGATTCCCGCCCCAAAATTTTGAAATTGTTCACCGTTATAAATCAAAACCCAATAATCAGGCATAAATCCAACTTTTCCAAGTGTTTCTTCACTTCATTGGAGTCAGACTTTATATAACTACACACACATTTAAGACACGGACATCTTATCCCTCCCTCATTTTGACAAACTCGTTGTCCTCATGCCCATGAAATAAATCCGTGAACTCCTTCCACAAAATGGGGTTTTAATCTTCTTCTTCCTGGAAACGTTCTGTCATACATCCAACTACGATAATGCTGATAATACTCCATCTTTGGCACGTTCAACTATAACATTCACATATTTAAAGATTAGTAATTAAACTATAACGTTCACATATTAAACTATTGCTTAATGTTGTTTCTGTACTAACTAACATAAATTGCACTAAATTTCTTTGCGCGCAAATCATATTACTAACTAAATTATTATTTTTACTAACTAACCTAGCGCTAAATTCCTTTACGCAGAATTGATTTTAAACAACAAAATTATTCCTACTGCGCTAAATTTCTCTACAATTTTTTTTACTAACTAACCTAAATTGCACTAAAATATATTTCTTTACAAATAAATATTCCAAAATAAACATTAAAAATTCAATTTTTTTTCACATAAGGTAACCAATAAATAATATCCAACATCATCTGCATAAAAAAATTACACAATTTTTTTTCCTAATTTTAACAGCTTTTTCTTAGAAATTTTTTCTTTAAAAATTGTATTACAGAAAAATTGAAATATATTTGAAAAAAAA
The DNA here is from genome assembly GCA_946800305.1 of Medicago arabica. Taxonomy (NCBI): domain Eukaryota; kingdom Viridiplantae; phylum Streptophyta; class Magnoliopsida; order Fabales; family Fabaceae; genus Medicago; species Medicago arabica. Next base: position 53,339,604 of record OX326968.1, read on the forward strand.
CTTGAACATGCAAATATTATAACATCATCCATATCAATAGTATTTATAAGTAGAATAACTACTAACTTGTTGAAGTTTGATGATAAAACATATCCAAACAGCAACAAGGTTGGCAAGGGAACAATAGGAGGCATTAAACTTGGACACTGTTGCAAATTAAATAAGTGAACAAATAAGTAAATAACCAATCAAAGAATATAAACATGAAATTATGACAAGTCAAAAGAGTTATACCTAATGAAATAAGTTTAATGAAGATGAGAAAGAACATAAAAAATTTCTAAGTGTTATAAGGTTGAAATGTTGACATTTTTTCTAACCGAAGGAAATGCATTTGACTGTCAATGGAACTCAATGGAACAGTGCATTTATTTACAAAATTATAGATCTACAATTTGCCAGGAGCCAAACTAGGAGCTACCTTTGGCAAAACTCGGTTTACAACTAGCCACATACCTACCAAAAGGTTGTCAGCGATTTGCCACGAGATTGTGCATTTTGCCAGGGGTTTAGCTCCTGGCAATTCAGCTTTTCAGACTTTTGTCAAATCTTCTGCAGAATGCAGATATTCCCTTGACTTTAGAGGCTTCAATTTGAATCAAATTTTCCCGCCTAAAATTTGCCAAGGGTTAGTACAGCTTGTGAGGGGTTTGCTCCTGGCAAATGGTGCAGTTTGAAATTGCAATTTGCCAGGGGTTTCCCTGACATTACCCCTGGAAAATTTGTCAGGAGTTGATGCTCCTAGCATTCGTCCCTGGCAAAACGCAAGATTTCTTGTAGTGAGATATCAAACTTCCATCTTGTGATCAGGGAGATGACATCGACATTGGACGACGTGTTATGTCAGCTCCATCTATGTACCCATTAAGGGTTATCTGTTGGACCAAGATGAAAAATTGGTCAAAGATGAGGGGTATTATATTTGCTTAGTTGTTAGATTTGTTTTTTTTAGTTCAAATTGGTTAATTCTATTTAAAAAATATTTTTAGAGAAGCTTAATTATAAACTAATCTTTTGCAGCAAAAAATGCAAGAAGAAAAACACTCAATAATTTAAAGGGCACAACTTTATTGATTTGTCTACGGCACTAAAAATCTTAGGACCAACTCTGTCAAGGGACGTATGCAATTAGAAGAGTGATATGATGGAGAGATAGAGTTGAGTTTATTTAACTTCACTCAATCAATTGTTTGTTTTAAGAGAATATACACTCATGAAATCACAAATTACCATGTGCCAATCTTGTACATAGGTATATAGTAATCCGAAAAAGATTAAGGAGATTTAGAAAACTAAGTACTACTATAAGATGGGTTGAAAGCATGCTAGTGTGAAAAGGAAGAACAAAAACAAAACACAATTACTTCGTTCTTAGTTTGAATTGGGCAACAACACTACCGTTCTGGTTTTTGGTTTGTCCAGCACAGAAGAAGCGTTAGGAATCACAGCACAGCACGTGTGTAAGTTTCGCGACAATTGCATGGAAATGTATGTACAGTACTATTTTGTCAGTGTATCACTGACACCATCTACCAAACACACATGCCCGACACGATGAAAGAAAGTTTGTCAATTTGATTTTACCCACGACTTTGTCTTCTCCGATTACCCAATCAACCTTTTTTGTTTCTCTAAATTATGCAACAATCAATTACGGTGTTTGGAAATTCATTTACTGCTACAATCTTTAAAAAGCAAATTCTGACATTGCACATCTTAAATGTACGTATTGTCTTATTTTATGTTTGGTTTTGCATTGGAGTTTTGCTAAGAATGTAAACGTGTTCTTTTTAAAAAGTGAATGACAGTTAATTTTGTACTTGGTGGAAGAAGCATTTTCCTTTTGCAACGAGAACAAATGATTTTGAATGAATCTGAATTGTATATGTAAAATTAATTTTGATTAAAATTAAGTTGGACGTAAGTAATTTATGATTTGATACATTTATGTAAAAATGAGCTGAACAATAAATTTGACTGTAAAAATCAACTCTAATAAAAAACTATAAACTTCAAGTAGAATCAATTCTATAAGTAAAATCAATCATATTCTAGAGAAATCAAACATGTCAACAATCAATTCAACACCTTTAAAATCACTATAGAGAAATCAAACATGTCAACAATCAATTCTCCACCTTTAAAATCAATTTTGATTAAGAGTCAAAGAACATCTACAAATATATTAGTGTTTATCAAGTGAAGATCCTCTCCATTTTAAGTTTTCTCCATTTGTTTCATTACCAAAGTTTTGGTGTATAAATGTATAATTAATGTCTTCAATTCTTGAAATGTGTGCATTTATATCATATATTTACTTCAAAATTATAGTAATTGACATTTCCATTTTATTTACGAAATGGAGAGGATCTTCATCCGTGTTTACCGCCCTCCAAAGGCACTAGCTAAACTTGAATCTGAAACTTCTAAATTCAAGATTTGTCTTATTACCATTAAATAGACTCTTGAAGTTAAAAAAAGAAAGTAAATGCTAACTTGTGCCCCTTGAAATACAAGTTTAGAAACTTACATACATAGAAACTTTTTCTCAAGAATGATGCATTTAAAATTTTAACTTTTTATCTTTTTAATACAAAAGTGAAGCTTCTTCCTTGCTTAGTCCCCATAAAAATGTTTGAATTTTTTTTTGGGGTGCAAGTAGTCATACCCTAAATTGTGCGAGTGTAAATCCATCCAAGAGTGTTTGAATAAAATAGTTCATATCTCTTTCGATTTATTATAGATCTTAGATTTAAATTCGACCATAAATTTACAGCAACGTTAACTTTTCTAAGAGAAAGCTTTGTCACGTCCATTGTGATCCAAAAATAAAGTATATTATTTTTAAAACATATTAAATACAAATGGTTGATAAGTTGTAGTCTAAGAGCATCTACAATAAAGCTCTCTATTTTAGATGATTAAATAGATCTTGTATATACACATGACTTATTTTATAAATAAGATTATGTTACCACTTAATAATAACTCAAGTTCTCGATCAAAACCTAAAAAAAAATATGGATACCAAAAATAAATCTATGTCATTATATTTCAATAAAATCAATTTATTTTAATAAGATTTATTAAGTGAAACCCGGGGGTGATTCCATATCCACTTTTCTCTGTATGTACTAACATTTTTAACTCTACAACGATGATGTCTATTCAACTCAATGTTAAATAGGTAAAGCGCCAACCGTTGTGAATACTCTAAATTACTTACTTTGAGTATTGTTTTGGCTAGTTCAAACTATTGTTTCTTCATAGTGGAAGGGTATTAGTGGTTTGACGCTTGAACATGATTGAGAAATCTTAGAAAATAGGAAAATAATTCTTAGACATTAAATATTAAATCTACCACTAAAGAGATGAATAAATAAAGAGCGTAAAATGATAGAAGTGATAGGTTGATTATGTGATTGAAAAAGAGAGATAAAAAGAAAATAAAAGGCTTAATTACATATTCGATCTCTTAACTTATTTGTTGTTTTCGATTTGGTCTCTTATCTTTAAAAAATTTCAATTTAGTCTCATATGTACACCTCCGTTACTACTAGTGGTCCTTTCTGTCATTTGCCCGTTAGTGGTGCACACGTGGCCAATCCCACATGGCACATATATATAAGGGATTTTTTTGGGGTTACAGATCTATGTTTTTTTCTCCTTCTTCCTCCTTCTCTCCTCTTCTTCCATAGTTTTCTCATCCTTCTGTCCTCCTTCATCCATCGTTTTTCCTCTTTCAAACACAAAACAACACAAATTTGAATCTGAGAGATTCAAAATCGAAATCGTTCTTACCTTTGACAACACATCACAGTTTCAAATTTTCCAATTGAAAGAGGAAAAATCTAACCCAGTAAAAAATTCCAACCCAAAAGCCCAAAATTTATGACCTGTTAAAGAAACACAAAATCGGAAAACCCCAATTACAATTACATAAACCCTAAAAACGAGACAGAAGCAGCTGAAGAAGAAGAATAAACAGAACAAAACGAAAAGATGAGACCTTTGGACGAGACAGAAACGAGCGTAGTATTTGAAAAGCTCTTCAAGTTTGTAGGAAACAATCTCAAAAACCTCGTTGAAAATCCCTCACACGAAGGTCCCGATTCAAATCCTGGTCGCTGCTGTTTTTGTCTCAACAAGAACAAAATCTACTACTACATCGAATCCCTCATTAAGCGTGCCACCAACATCGCTAGACCTAACCTCGTTTCACTCGGAACGTGTATCGGAAAATACACACATGGTGGAAATTTTCATCTCACCGTTCAGGCGCTGAATTTACTTGCTGCGAATGTAAAGCATAAGGTATGGCTTAAACCACAATCTGAGATGTCGTTTTTGTATGGGAATCATGCGTTGAAGAGTGTGTTGGGTCGGATTACGGAGAATATTGTTGTTGGTGATGGGGTTGTTGTTTTTTATATGTCTGATGTGCGTTTGGGTTTTGGTGTGGCTGCTAAGTCTTGTGCTTCAGTAGGGTGATATTGGAGAGTATTTGAGGATTGAGGATGAGCTTTGAAACGTTTTAAATTTTAGGTTTTTATGAAATTTGAGTTGTGGGTTAATGTTTATCTTTCTCTTTATGTAACTGGGTCTTTTATTTTTAACAAGGATCACTGTAAAATTTATGCTCAGTTATTTTGGACTGGTAAGAACGATTTCGATTTTGAATCTCTAAGATTTGAATTTGTGTTGTTGTGTTTGAAAGAGGAAAAACATGGATGAAGGAAGAGAAAACGATGGAAGAAGAGGAGAGAAGGAGGAAAAAAAAAACATAGATATGTAACCTCAAAAAAATCTCCTTATATATTGGCCACGTGGGATTGACCATGTGTGCATCAATAATGGGAAAATGACAGAAAGGACCTAAAGTAGTAACAGAGGTGTACATGTGGGACCAAATTAATTTTTTTTTAAGAATAAGAGACAAAATCGAAAACAACAAATAAGTCAAGAGACAAAATATATAATTAAGCCAAACTAAAATGTTGTATATATGTCTGAAAAGTAATCACGATGTACATATATAATTAAGTGCTCTAGAAAATAAGTAGGCAGCTGTAATATAATTATAGAAAATAGGTTTGGCGCCTAAATGGAGGGAGTTATTTTGCGGGGTTTCAAAACCCGACAAATTGTTTATTATTTATTTTTTTTAGTAAGAAACCCTCCCACAAATTGTGAAAATATGTAAAATAAAATAAAAAAATTCAATTTTTTTTTACCGAAATTATCTTTTTTTTAGGGACCCAAATTATCTCAATGCTCGAACTTTCATTAAAAAATAATCATAATAACATAAAATGCACTACAACTATAAACTGCTGTAATATAACTTAGAATTGATAATAACTAAAATAAAATTTCATACTAAATGAACATAAAAAACAAATATTTCGATGTTTCAAACGTTCCTTCGTTGCAAAAAGCATTTAGAACAACTTAATTTTTTATGACATGAAATATAGATTTGTTGTTATGAGCTTAAACTTGATTGTCTTGCTTATAGTGTTTTTAAAATTACACTTAACAATGAAGTCCTTTGACTATGAAGGGAGTCTACGGATGTTGCTTAGAGCATCTATAATGGAGACCTTCAATTTAGAGTTCTTAAATGGATTCCATGTGTACACATCATTTTTTATATTTTTTAATGACAATACATAATAAGCATTTAATCACTCCAATGGGAACCTTCTTACAAAAGGTCTAAATATATCACACCAATAACTCTTTATCATTTACATTTCAACAATACAATGATTATTTTCATAAAAATTAGTGTTGGTCCACTCCCTATTGAGGATACCTAATTAGACACCAGGTCTTAAATAGTTAAAACTTCACCATTGGAGAGTCTTAGGCTCTGGTTGGTGGAGAAATGGGATGATTATAGAAAGAAAGAAAAAATTGACAGGAAGAATGACATGAAGTTAATTTAGTATTTGAAAAGTATTTTAGCACAAACTACACTAATGAAGCTATTGACAGGATGAAATACGTTGGTGCACAAGTTTTTTCTTTTTTTTAATCTCCATCAATTTTTAAGATAACCTCATTATTCACAATATGTTCAGTGTATCTATCAATTTGGTTTTTGAAATATTCCCATTTTTTTAAAAGATAATCTCAATACATACTTGGGTTTTTGAAGGAGTGTAGCTCTCAATTTCTGAACAATATGTAAGTTATAAATGCAGTTAACAATTTTATTTGGTAGAAATATCTAGCAATACGTTAATTCATTCTCATGATATACTAACAACTTTAAAAACATATCTGCTAATTCATTCTCATGATATACAATTTTGACAACACAACCAAATACATGAAGACCGTTATGTAGAATTTGAAACTTTTTGTCGTGCAAGTGTGCAAGAAAAAAAGTAGCAAGTACAAGATTATTATATAATATATATAATCCAATTTGTTATGTTATAAGTAATTGTGCGATTTACAGTTTATAATTGTTGTACTGTTACCTAAATGAGCATAATTTTATCTTTGTAGAATAATTTTGGGCTAATCTCTTTTCAAATTTGTTGGAACTAAAATAAAAGTACATGTTAGATTTGTATTAACTTATTTTGAGTCTTTTACATTAGACCCGTTCTGCATGGGTAAAAGTTCTAGTTGTAAATTGAAGCCTAAAGAATCAAGGTGGAAATGCAATACTAGTTATATTCGTGATTGTTTAAATAACATGTTTTTCATGTGTTGGTGATCTTGTGTTTTCTTCATTGAAGAAGAGAAAGTGATTGCAGCCAGTGATGTGAAAAATGCAGCACTCGACGCTGATTGTCAACCACCGAAATATCTCTCCGATTCAAAAGTTGAACCTGATACAAATGGAGGGACATCTGATGATGAGTTGGACAATACCATAGAGCATGCTAACAACAACAAGTTGATTTTGAGGCACCACTCAACAATCCATCAGTCGAGTCTGAAACACCCCCTGAAGCACCACAAAGCAACATGTCAATCAATTTCGAGGCACTTCCAAATAGTAACAGATGAAAGCAATGAAATGGTTGCATTTGAAACACAACACATCAAAGATATTTTGAGGGATTGCCAGGACGTTTCTGTCTAACACTAGACATGTGGACCTCAAGTCAATCTGTAGGGTATGTATTTATAACTGGACATTTTGTTGATAGTGATTGGAACCATACCCCGATTCTGACTCTGCTATTAGCCATACTGTATCTGCTTGTCTTTCTGATTGGAATTTCAATGGAAGGTTGTTTTCTTTAAATTGTAATCATACACTGAGTGAAGATGCCCTTGGAAATCTTAGACCATTACTCTCCACAAAAAATCCACAAATCCTTAATGGTCAGTTGCTGGTTGGAAGTTGCATTGCAAATGATTTACTGAGATATGTACCGGACACGGTGAAAAAAATCCGGGATAATGTAAAATATGTGAAGACTTCAAAATTGCATGAGGAAAAATTTGTGGAGCTCAAACAAAAACTTCAGGTCCCAAGTGAAAGGATCCTCTTTATTGATGATCAAACCCAATGGAATACAACATACCAAATGTTGGTGGCAGCTTCTGAGCTAAAGGAAGTGTTCTCTTGTTTTGACACTTCGGATCCTGATTACAAGGGAACTCCATCTATGCTATGCAAGATTGGAAGCTAGTTGAGACACTCTGCAACTATTTGAAGCCCCTCTTTGATGCAGCAAACATTCTTACCAAGACAACTTATCCCACTGATAATACCTTCTTTTATGAAGTTTGCAAATTGAAGCGGGATTTTGCTGGTGCTGTTATGAATGAGAAGGATCCCTTCATTAGCAAGATTGATAAGTATTGGAGAGATTGTAGTCGGTTCTGGCAAGATTTAATCAAGTAAGAGGGAGAATTTTCATAATTCATTCAAAAAAAAAGGAGAATTTTCACAAGTCTATTTTTATTTATCATTCAATCAAAAAAATATCTTAAAGTTTAAAAAAAAATCCCCAAATAACTATAGCTTTATTTTTAAAGCTTTAAAATATCTTAAAATTTATCTAAAAATTTCTTCAAATCAACTGGATCCTAACACTGATAGTGAGAAGAAATTAGGAAGAGAGAATGGACTAAGAAACTTTGAAAAGAGAAAAGTGTGAAAATTAGAGTAGTATTTAGGTTTTTTTTTAACCCTTTGATTTTTGGAGGAAGATTTGGACTCTAGTAATCGAAGTTATGTCGAAAGATAACTAAAGTCTGATTAAGATATGTTCTATCCTTTCTTACAAAAAAAAAATTTTATCCATAAAGAAAATATATTTTTCAAAGCGATTCGTCATTTGATGGAGCTTATTAATCACTTGGGTTTGGTCATGGTTAAATTTTGGTATAGTTTAGTATGAGCGAAAAATCAAAGAAATATAAGAGGAAAAAACATATACTTATCAATCTCTATGATTGGTTGAGCTTAAAGTGAGAGGAGAGAAAAATATTTTTTTTAAACAAGCCAAAATGAAATTTTATAACCACACCAAATAGCAGTTCTCAAACACAAGGTGTGCCTAAAAGACCACTACAAAAGTACAAAGTAAGTCAGTAACGAAATGGGAGAAAGCAACAGAAGTTAGTCAATACTCAAACAAGTTAAAGTGCTTGACCACCATCTCTGAGTACCAAAAACAAACATGGCATTTTTGCTTTCAGCCACCCTTGAGATAACAATTTAACCTTCTCTAAATGTCGGGGGACGATGGTTACAACATTATTGAACAAACGGTTGTTACGTTCGTTCCAGACAACCCAAGTATACATAAGCCAAATTAGCTGCAGGAACGAGCGTTTAGCTTTACCAACACCTGTCATATAAGTAAACTGCACAAAATGGTCGGAAATATTATTAGAATCCACCCCGACGAATCCAATCCAGTCACGCACTTGCTGCCATATTGCTGTAAAAGTTGAGCAAGTTAGAAAGAGGTGTTCGACCGTTTCAACCTGGACACACCCTGAAACACAATAAGTCGCCGTCGTGGGGATGACACCACGAACTGCCAAATTAGCTTTCGTAGATAAACGATCCCTAATGAGCCGTCAAGCAAAAATCGAGACCTTTAAAGGAACCTTATGATGCCAAACTAAATCCAAAGGAGTGTCCATACAGGGTGTATCACAGTTTGTTAATAAATAATAAGCACCTCGCACAGTGTAACCCCCAACATGGTCTGGAAGTCACCCTCATTTATCTGTAACATTTGGAAACAAAGAGACATCAAATAGTAAAGTCCTACACTCCTCTAACAATTCCTCCTCCCACGCCCACAATCTGCGTTGCCAACTCCATCCCTCCCCTCCCTCCCCTAGACCAAGAGAGAACAAATTAGCCACTGTACTTGTTTTGTTCTCAGCTAAGTCAAACAACCGATGGAACCGCACACTAAGAGAGGCACCATCAATCTACCTATCAGTCCAAAACAACATTTCAGCCCCATCTTCCACCCTCCTCATTACACTGTTTTCGAACCAACCATCACTAGTAGCGTCTTCCCCATCATGAATCCTCCCTACCTCCCGCCACCAAGAATAGCCACTCCGGCCCCCAACCAACAGCCTCCCACCTATCTCGCCATAATGGATGACTAAAACATGATACCACAAACCTTCTCTAATATCGTCTAATAAAAAATGTCACATTTATATTTATTTTTCTATGTTTTAAATTAATTATCAATTTAAAATATCAATGTAATATTTATTATTTTTACATTAATATAGGAGTACTTTATTGACTTTTACTCGACTTAATTACTCTACTAACTATAATTTTTAAGGACATTTTAATAAATGATATTAATTTTATCATTGAAACCAACTCAACTATCACACACAAATGTGACATTTAATCTGATATAGTGGTGATTTAGTTCAACCTCTAAAGATTCAATGTCCTTGACTAAGTTATTGAGCTCAAGTTTGGGAGAACTCAAGTTTAATTTTTGGATGGAAATTTTTTCAACCAAACTATGTTGACTTCTCGACCAGACTTCTAATTATCAAGACCCAATTTCCTCTAGGAACCCTTGTATAACGAATGAAGAAAGAAAACCCCACAAACCCATTTTGGTCCCTCGAACGCAGAGGTTGTGCATCAAATCCATAATAGAGTTCAACAACATAAACAGAAGTTACTAAAAGAGAAATGATATATTGACAACTTTTTGGTTGTCCAACATCCTATATCTATATTATATACATATTATATCTTTCTTAATCAGTTATTTCTCTCTCTTATAGTCACATCAATAGTTATAATTGATGTATTTTTTATACTAGTTGTTCAAAAGTTGTTGATTTTTAGATGTTCATATATCATCATTGTAAATAGAGGTAAGTGGATTTGATGAATTATAGATAATAGTAAGTTGGTTCGAGGGATAACAGATAATAGTAAGTGAGTTCAGCAACATCAAATCCATATTATTACTATCATCTACAAATCCATAGTAGATAATAGTAATACTAACATAGGGAATATCTAGGATCTAAGCATTACATGCTTATCAAACTCATTTGAGATCAGCGACATAAACAAGTCCAAGCACAAAATCTTTGAAATGTCCACTATCCAAATCATTTATTTCATCAAATCTAACTTCAGCCAATAGAGTTATGTAGAATTTAAGAGCTTGGTTTGAGAGTGTTTCCAATGTCAATAACAAATCGATATTTGACATCTGCTTTGAGGAGTCGCTCCATTGCAGTGTTAACATAATCCATAGGAATGACTTCAATGGTAGGTTTTACATTGTGTTTAGCAGCAAAATCAATCATATCTTGAGTCTCCTTCATCCCTCCAATATTACTTCCAGCTACTATCTTTCTCCCTGCCATGAATATGCTAGCATCGTCAAAATGTTTATTTATATACTACCATCAAACAAGAGATCTATGAACGCATTTTTCATATATTACCTTTAGTTGTATATATATGAAAAAGTCGAGTCAACGAAAGTTAATGTATTTAAACTAATTAGTCTTATATATGAGACAAGAGGAAATATATGCTAGCTAACTTACCTGAAAGTAAAGTAAAGACGTTGAGCTCCAGAGGCTTCACGGGAGCACCAACCATTACAAGTTTTCCATGAGACTTCAGTAATCCAATTAGAGGTGAGAGAGGATGTTCTGCTGAAACTGTGTCAATGATACCATCTAATGTATCCATTGAAGCCTATAAAATTATTAACATAGTTAGTTAATTACTAATTGATTACCATTTCCGATTTAGGAATATTAGAATGTTTAACTATTGTATTTATACTTGCATCTTATCTTGGTCACGACTTATCAAAAATGAGTCAGCTCCCAAGAGTTCTCTTGCTTCCTTTTCTTTGTTAGGTGATGTACTAATTACAGTCACATTAGCACCAAAAGCTTTAGCAAACTTAACAGCCATGTGACCAAGCCCACCAAGACCAACAACACCTATGTGCATACCAGGCTTGTCGAGTCCAAAATATCGAAGAGGACTATACACTGTGATACCAGCACAAAGAAGAGGAGCAGCGGCTTCAAGTGGTAAACCATCGGGAATGTGAACCGCAAAGTGCTCGTCTACAACCATTGAGTCAGAGTAACCTCCGTATGTGGTGGTGCCATCACGATATTTGCCACCACATGTGGCTGTAGAGCGAGGACAATAACTTTCAAGATTTTCGACACAATTTTGACACGATCCGCAGGAATCAAGCATGTAGCCAACACCCACTTTGTCTCCAACTTTGAACTTTTCTACTTTGCTTCCCACTTTTGTCACTATACCAACAATCTCATGTCTGTATTTCTTATATAAATTAGAATCAAAATAAAGTAATGGAAAAAGCTAAGACAAAATTTATAAGATAATGGTGAGTAGTGATTTGAATTAAAGCATACCCAGGAACTAGTGGATAGGTGGATATGCCCCATTCATTCTTAATCATGTGGAGATCTGTGTGACATATTCCACAAAACAATATTTTCAGTGCCACATCTTTTTCATTTGTTTCCCTGAAAGTTTATTGGAGACACAAATGTGAGTTATTTAGCTAACAACACTTTGACTCTCAACATGTTCAAATATTCAATATTCAATTACTATCCAATTCAACAGGGCCGATCCAACTCAGGAACATTAAAATGGGGTAATTTATGTAAACTAATATTTTTGCAAGTTAATTAAAAATGTGTCAATGATTAAGATAATTTTTGCGAATAACCAAGTGTGCTACGTGAGATAAAACTTTATCATCTGATAACTGTATTTAATCTTTTATTTTTTTACTTAGTGGCCTAAAAAATAGTAGTAATAATAATGAATTGATTAATTAAATAAATAAATATAGAAATGAAGAGGTGAATGAATGAACCTTCTGGAGAAATTGAAAGGGGAGAGAAGACCAGATTGGTCTCTTGCTGCCCAACCAAAGGCCTTCTTTGAATGCTCAGATTCTGGTTGTGATCCCATTTCAACTGTGGCGAAAAACAAGTGAATAATTTGTGTCTCTTCTTTAGCAATGAAAGCACTATGTTATCTATATCACACACATATATGTGGTGGGGAAGCTACACGGGACTATTTATAATGAACCATGTGTTGTAATGTAGTGAGGGTTGTTGTTATTGTATTGAACTATTCGGTGAGTTGTCTCTATGCGTTACGTTATGTATAACTATAAAGTGTTTTTGGTACTAAGCTTTAGATTGAGATAGAGAGAAAAAGATGAAGAGGGGTGATTTCAGGTTAAAAATTAATCCAAAATCACCCCTCAATAAAGAAATTGGAAGAAAAAACTAGGGTCGTCTTGTTGGAGTGATAGAAGTGTTTTAGGGAATAAAACTGGCTAGTGAAACTTGTGACACCATCATTTAATCATTTACCATGTTTAAGATCATTTACATACTCACATACTACATACTCAAACTACTGTGAGCTTACCACAGTTTCAAACTACTATGAGCCATGTCGTGTCTGTGCGGTTGTATTAGGCACCACAAGTTGCTTTTGTTTTTGTGAGGCACTTGTAGCTTTATACAATTGGAACACTGTTTACCTTTGTTGATCTACATGGGAAAAAAATATAAACGATGGAAATAATATAAAAGGTGAATTAATGTAGTTGACTAAAGCTAAAAATAAAAATTAATAAGTTTAAGGGATAAATATGTTTTTGATCCTTATAAATATGTCAATTTTTTATTTTAGTCATTCTAAAAAATTTCTTCAACTTTTAATCCTTAAAAAATTATTCATCTTACTTTTGGTTCTTCCTTTAAAGTAAACTCTCATACGTATAATTTATATTTTTGAATAAAACTTTGCAGAAAAATTCATAATATTATAAGAATCTCTCCCAAAAAAATTTAGAATTTTTATGGTTAAAAAATATTTAATTTCTGTTTTGTTAAAAAATTCTAATGTTTTTTTGGAAAATTGTTTTACAATATTCTTCGTATTTCTGCACAATTTCATTAAAAAAATACAAAAATTAACTTCTTTTTTTGGAGAAATAAAAATGGAACAACAACTCAATATAATTCATACCCAATTCATAATATGACATTAACAACAACAATCATCAACAATTCATTTATCAACAAATTAACATACTCAAACATATCACTACAACTAGAGCACGAATTTCATCAATTAAATTGCAATTCAAAACCCTAACTTCTTTTCAAACTCTAACTTCTCTGATCATCAAAATAAAACAACAACAAACATGTTAAACCCTATTTCAGAACCATACACTTATGATTAAAGAAGGTTAGTCCCACCCTTACCTTAGATTTACTCATGAATTAGCAGCAAATGTTCTTGTCTCCTAAGGTCTTCTCCATTTTTCTCCAAAACTCTTGTACGTGTGTCTGTTTTCTAACTTTTCTACTCTCGACCTAATATAATAACCCTAATTTCTCTTACACCCCAAAACTACTCTTTTCCTCATAATCTTATTTATTTCTAAATTAAATATATCTCTCATCCACTTAATAATAATAATACACCAAATAACAAATATATCTCTACACAAAATAACAAATATATTTCTATACCAGATAACATATATATTTCCACACAAAATAACAAATATATTTCTACACTAGATAACATATATATTATACAAATAAATACCAACATATAGCATAACAAAATATCACTTCATCAAAATAAATCGACTAAATTATAAAAAGACATATAATCTCAATAAAATAATAAATAATAAAAGTATGGCGTTACAGTCACACCCCGCCATGCACCTGGGCGTGACCTGCTGGATTATGCCGCGTCTCAGTTCAAAAGTAGTGATTGAGAATTTTATAGGAACTAAAAGTTGAAGAAAAATTTTAGAGGGACTAAAACAAAAAATTGATATATTTATAAGGACTAAAAACATATTTAACTCTAAGTTTATTTCCACATGTTCTTCAATTTTTGAAGCATTAGAGCCACCATGTTTCTTTATGTTGGCAGGTTGATACTCTACCCAACTTTTCGACGATTTTAAACTATTCTACCATGAGTACTTTTTTTAAAGAGCATCTACAATGGAGACACTTATTTTTATACTTAAGTGGATCTCACGTGTATACATCACTAATTTACCTCCGTTTCAAAATACATGTTCAAGTCAATCACTTCACATATGTCAATGCACAATTTTGACCGTTAATATCTTTAATTATCAAAAGTAAAAAATTATAAAAATTTAATATTTTGAAAATATTTGTCGAGACGAATCAAACAACATCTTACATGCTAATATTTGTATTTATACATTAGTTAAAAAATATGGTCAAAGTAAGTCAAGTGAATAGTGCACATTGCAAAAATTGGACATGTATTTTGAAACGGATGGAGTAATTTTTAATAGTAGTACCTAATAAACACTAAATCCCTCAACTCAGATCTCACACAAAGTTCTTAAATGAGACCCACTAATCAACTATCAATAAATTTATATTACTACGTTTCAATTTTTTAATATTAAAATAGTGCAGGTTCTGTTTAAAGTTGGGGGTCTTACATAGACCGCCTTAGGTGAAAAGACATGTGGAAAAAATAGTGAAACTCGTCCACACAAAAAAAAAAGTGATAGTGTGATGTGAAAAGACTAAAATACCCTGCCACATAGAAGTGTACACCAATGATACATAAACAAGGGTGTCAACCTATCATTTTTCTTTGGGTTAATTATGTTTTTGGTCCCCTAAATATATCAATCGTTGATTTTAGTCCCCCTAAAATTTTCTATAGGCTTTTAGTCCTCCTAAAATTTTCCATCTATGTAATTAGTCTCTCCCTTTAACTCTTCTTTAACGATGCTGACGTGGCAATGTCACATATGCATACAAAATGAAGTGGCACTGCCACATAGATTTTTACTTTGCAAACGTGGAGTTTTAAATTAAAAATAATAATAATTTTTTTAAAAAATGATTTTTTTTCTTTGAATGTTTTTAGTAAAAAATAAAATAAAGGTTTGATGTTAAAAAAACAATGGACATTAAATTCTTGTTTTAGGATGGAACAGTTTTATTTTGAATATTTTTTCATTATGAATTCCTTGATTATTAAAAAAAACAGGTGAAAGAAAGAAGAAACGTTACACAGAAAGTGAAAGAAGAATAGCGATGGCGACACAAGCGCCTAACCACTCTTCTCACTGCTAACTGGTAATTTCACCTTCTTCTTCTTCTTCGGGTGCACATTAACTGTTTGATTCAATGAATGAATAGTTCTTCCTTTTCACTATGTACTTTGTTTTGACCTTTTTCACAGCTTGCTGCTACAGATTTCTAGGGTTCTTCACCATGAATACGGATAATTTCAACAAGGACATTGATGACCTTATAGCTCAATTCACTCAGGTATTCTACTTTAAAACCAATATACATACCTTTACAATTGTTTTCCAACTGTTTCATGTTAAATTTATCATTTCATTACCATTCTCATAATTCCGATTACCAGTTTGATTCAAAACCATTTTTCAACCAGTCCTACTTCTTTCCTATTATTCCATTATTAACAATCAATTTTTGTTCAATTACAGGATGAGTCAAAAACTTTGTCTGATATGAAAAGAGTATGGATTTCTAACAAGTTTTCCTACATTTATGAAGCTTCTCCTTCTAAAAACTTGGCCTTCTTTATGCAATCTCTGTATGCTCATTGTATAGGTACATGTTTACCTGGCATATGCACTTCTGATTTTAACTATTTTTATATCTATCTATTAGTAAATGTAAGCTTGAGTTCTGAATTTTTTTCTGGGTAATTTGGTTGTTGAATTGCTTTATTTTGTCACAAACAAATTAAAAATCACAATGTATTACTGAATATTCAGCAGTATTCGATAATTATGTCACATTGTAGAGGTTTTACTTTAAGCCTTTACCTTTTATTTCAATATAAAAACTCCTTTATATTCCTATGCAGGTTACATGGTTAGCAATGGTTCTTTATCACACAGACTGGGTGGCCTGTATTGCCTGTACTGTCTTTACGAGACTCAACCATTCAAACCTCCTTTTAAGGTCTATATATCCCTTGGTATGACAATTTTCCAGTTGAATCATAAGTGACATTCAATTATTCTTGTTCGAAGGAATGAATTATTTGATTTGCTCGTCACATAAGCTTTAATTATGGTTTTGTATTGACTCAATTGACCTGTATAAAGCTACACATGTATGTTTCTATTTTCTGTTTGTGGTTTCATAGGTTCGCTAATTTTATCTCTGATTTAGTATTTGAATCAACATGTTTTGTACAATGAAAATATGTCTGCATTCATGTATTTAATATTATTTTTTTAGTTAGGATGGTAGAATGACATATACTTGCTTTTGCAACAAAGTTTACTTCCAATCTAGCCATTATTCGATATTCATATTGCGGCATTGTTGTGTTTTAGTGACAGACCCAATTTTTTCTCATGAACATCATTGTCAGGTGAAGATATTGTAGGTGCGCCAATGGTGCTTTCTAATATGGGTGTCCAATGGAATTTTATTTTGGTGAAATGTCTTCATGGTTATTGATATTTTTTGACACTGCACATGCATTTGGTAGGGTAGATGCTGGCTTTTTTATATGATAGGCCCTATGACATGTGACAGAAGAAATCTTTATCTTACTAATTTCTTAATATATTATTCGGTGTCCCTAATGAGACAAGCTTCATTTTTTCAGCTGAGTGGTCTATACAGTCATGCATATGTTCCTTCATTTTTAACTAGGGTAAAATTTCATTTGATTGATAATTAGTTAAGGAGAAATGGATATTATTTGATTTAATATGAAAACTTTGAATGTGTCATAACATAAAGATGATGTGGTTTTATGAGAATGAGATGATTTCGTGAGTTTTAATAATTAGGACTCAAATTTGCTTGTTTCTACAGGAGAGTTAAAGAATCTTAGACTTCTTGTTATTGATGCAAAGGCAAATGATATTGGAGTTGTACCTGCTTTAGTCAAAAGAATGCTGGAAAGAAACACGTTCCTTTTTGGTGCTGTTGACTTAGCGGAATGTTCTGCCACAGAAACAGTAAACCAACTCGAACAATTACAGAAGGCCCGTATTCAAGCTGCATATGAAAAGTAAATCACCATTTTGAACTTATGCTCAATATCCTTCTTTCTTTGTCGTGTTGTCATGTTAGAGTTTTAACCCAACAGCTTATTTGTTTGAATGTGTTCCACGTGGATGACAGGTTGTTTGATAGCATGCCAATTGAAAACTACGTCCGCATGGACCTTGTAAGTTTCCGGTTCTTTGTGACCACAAAATGATTTATTCGTTAATCTTTTTCAACTATGGTATTATACAGTCAGCTTAACATTAGGAAGATGGAACAAAAACAGATGTCCATATTGAACTTATTGGGTTGGGGGGGGGGGGGGGGGGGGGGGGGGTATTTGTTGGTGACTAACCGAGCTTGATGGGTTTCAAGTACATGATTTTAGCATACTAATCAGTCTTGGTAGATTTTGATATCTATCTTTTTAGAAACCAATCAGCCTGTTGATAAATGTATTATGTATATCATTAATCTCATGCTATAAATTGTCTTTATGTTAGTTTGTGATTTTTTTTCGCATAACTTCCCCTCTCCTTTCTACATACCAGGGATTGGAAGTAGACCTCAATTTGCTGAAGAAAATGTCTGCTGAATATGCTGAGGCAAAAAATGTAGCTATTAAAGGTATTTATTTCATTTTTATACTATATAACAGGGCTTGAGAAAGGAACATTTTCTATATCTTGGAAGTGTTTTCTTTTTGTGAAGCCAAGTCTGTGTTTTCCCTGTCATTCGCTAGAAATGAATGTTTTTCTTAATTTGTTCAAGTCCAAACTAATGTTGATTTCTGACTTGCTAAACTAATCTGAACCTATCGAATAAAAAATAATTTGTCCACCAAATGTAAGTGAAAGAATGTGTATTTTGAACATTTTGTTTTTTATTTATGGTAAGACTAGATGGGGAGTAGAAATGAAAATATTAGAGATAGAAGACCTAGAGCAGAAAAGATGATGGAATATAGGTTTAGGTGGGTGGTTTGGGCGTGTAGAGAGAAGACCTACGGATTTTGTAGTAAGGAGAGTGGATAAGATGGAGGAGAGTCAGACCCCTAGAGGCAGAGGAAGACCTAGAAAAATTATAATTGAAACTAAGGATATGGGCACAAGTTAATGAGTCAAAAAATAGAAATATTGTGTTGTAATCAATGTATTAGGAAAGGCTTAGAGATTAATGAGTTGGACCAAAATATGGTTTACCATAGAACATTAGTGGGATAAAGGCTTGGTTGTTGTTTTTTATTTGAAGAATGATAAGCTATGTTTATTGAGGTTTGTGGGTCTCCAAATTGATTTGATGAAAAAAAATTCTTTAATGAATGACAATATGTTAATGTCAATCTCTTACATTTAGAACTCCTGAACTTTTCTTTGAGGACTATTTTGAATGTTCTATCTAGTTCTTACAATTTGTCTGATTCATGATACATCGATTTTGACCATTGTCTAAATCAATTGGTGGTCCTTGTTTTTTTTTTCTTCTTAAAGAAGCAAGCAGTATATTGGACGTCCAAAACATAAAGCACATATCAGAAGACAAGGAGTTGATAGGAGATGTTGTGGAGAAGATTGCTGATGATTGGCACGTCCAGAAACAAACATTTTATAAACAAACAGGATTGGGAGAGACTGACGAATATGAACAGGAGCTGGAGCAATTACTTCTGCAGCAGTACTCAGATGATGACTAACTTAATCAAGATTGAAAACAAACATCTAAGTTCTAGTTTCTTTGTTTATAGGGAATTTCGTAATATTAATTTATATTCTTGTATATATTGCACGTGAGGCATAGAAAAACTAGAAGAGAAACTATTAGAAAAGACTTGGTGATAGAACATTATGGCAATATGGTGTAATTTGATCCATGTAGCTGACCCCCACAGTCTCCACTTAGTGGGATAAGGCTTGGATGCTGTTGTATAGATTGCATGTCACTTCAAAGAAGAATGTTTTCTAATAGAAGATTTAAAGTCCTCTGCATTCTGAAGTATCACAAGGGGAAGACATGATTTTATAGCAGGGTAAAATGATACTCTTCTTGCTTTGCATTCTAAAAAGCTCGTGAAAAATACTACGAGGATACCTGGCATTTGTAGAAAATGACTAATTAAATACGAAAGCAACATAGCTACATTTGAACAAAAGGTTGCTCCAAGCTAGATTTGGAGTATTTTGCTGTAGTTATTGACATGCTATGAAGTATGAACACCAAATTCGATTTCACACAAAAAAAATACCTCTTGTGGAATTTCATAAACTGAGGGTTAACAAATAATGTTGTAACACAACAATAAAGCACAGCTAGTACAGACAATGAATGCGAAAACACAATAAGTGGAAAAAATTTATCCTCTTTGTGTACAACAAAAGACATGAGTACAGGTTTTTTATTAAAAGCCAAACAAAATTTTATTATAGATATAAGGTACCGGTGGTACCATCAACAGAAATTACACAGCTGAATAAAAGTATCTGAGGCACAAAACAATCAAGCTCCACTTACAATCATAGCAACAACCTATACATTGAGACTACCTAAACCCAAAATTACACATACATAACAAAGATAGCATAAGATAAATGACAGTGAGCCATTACTACTCAATATTCGCCCACGTCTGCTGCAAAAATATCAAACCATACCAGCAAAATACTCACAGCAGCTGATACACCAATGTCAAATAGTGATGTAAAGATGATAAATCTTGAATAGAATCAGCACACCAGAATTTGAGACTGATATAATGAAGTAAAGATGATAAATCTTGAATTGAATCAGCACAACAGAATTTGAGACTGATATAATGAAGTGATACTGCTAAAAAATTAATCACTCCTGTTACTATGTTAACGTATGCCCAAGCCAATAACTAAACAAAATTTAGAGTTTAGACGTTCCATACATACTCAATCATCCAACAAGCTGCAACGTTGGATTGAGCCAAGGGCACCTAAACTGCAAAAAGATTAAATTGCCAAAGCTAAACAAACCACTAAACTTTAGTGTGCCACTAGTATAATTCTAGCTTCAACAGCCTAAAAAGAGTGCACTTTTTAGAGGATTGAAAGTCTATTTTTAAAAAAAATATTTGTTTGAACACTGAACACAAGAATTTTAGCGAAGTTATTTATAAGCCTAAATTTAATACCATGAAAAGAACATGACATAAAATGACTTAATTGTCAGCTTTTAAAAATAAAAATAAAAAGGAGTTGTTGCCGATTGTTCCTATAGCGATTAACAAATTGTGTAAGCAAAGCAGAAATTGAACAACTTGCTGTTGTTCTGTGAAAATTATTGTGAAGTACCGGCTATAGCAGCGTTGCATAGCACAATTTGAACAAACCGGTATTTTCAGGGATCCGCAATTGACAACATTGCATACATGTAGCATTTGGAGAGGCCATGAAACACAAACAAGGCAAAGCACTTAGGGACATGCAAGCAATCTGGCTTGATTCATACACGCTACTAGACTGATGACTTATTGAAGGCATAAAATAGCAGTACAGACTGAATAAACTGTTCTATTCATTTCCACATATTACAATGAATCAGTTTCTCCATAGTTCAGTTAAAATAAGTGAAGAATTTATTATCACCACTTTCACACAAGCTGTTGCTATGAACTCACCAGTTTCGATTTCAAAATAAACAAAAAGTACCGGTACTAGTCTACTCTTGTGGAATATCATAAACTCAAGTTTCACCAATAATGATCATTCAATAAATCACAGCTAGTACAAACAATGGATGTGAATGAATACACAATAAGTGGAAAATTAAATGATTGAAAACCCTCCCCTCCCTTCTATAACCCTCTCCGTATTACAACAGCTACTTTAAATCTGACTAAAAAAACGATAAACTAAGTCATAACTCAATCTGAACATGGTGAACACCGTGACCCTCCTGTGGCAAATAATCTATTGCGAAACTCAACAAACCAGAATCATTATCATACTCAAAATCTACAACACTGTCTTCCAACAAACACCTTGTTGGTCTAGCTGAACAATAAGCACCAAACTTGCCACACCCCTTAATCTCCAAGTGAACAGCGTCGTCCCTGTACACAAGCCCCTCAACCGCTCCACTAGCATTGAACATGTTCACAAGCCCAATAGGAGCAAACCTATGCCCAGAATTGAAAACCTTAACAGGTGCAACAGCAAATACCTCGTGTTCCAACACCTTCAAGGTCAACGGCATAACAACGTTATGAGGAAGAACCACAAGCTCCCGGGAATGGTGAGCATAAAAGGCACAGTCACCGTTCCAATCACCGTCTCCAGCAACAGCCTCCGATATCAGATGAACATCCCGTCCTCTAACGTAGCCAGTAAGAGCAGCAGAATCCGTTTGATGGAAAGCATTCTTCCTCTCATCAGCACACCAAGCAGCACCTTGACAATTATACACTCCAAGCACCCCACCATAAGCATTCATATTCCATATCTTAAGCAAACTCACCCCATCACGGGCCGGATCATTAAACAAACAATCTGCAGTCGGCCTTCCAGGCAAGCGTGCCCTTAAAACTGACCCGTCCGGCAACACCATCTTTTTCAACAAATCAAAGTCATGATTCCCAGGCTTATCACTAACATAAACAGGCCCACCACTAATAGCCCTGGCCGAACCATGATACTCAGCCGCAGGATGTAGTGAATGAAACATATCCCAATCTGGCTGCATAATCTCCCCAAGAAAAATACTATTATACGCAACCGAAGCAATGTGGATTGTATGTGAAACCGGATCACGCGGATAGAAATCATCAGAAGCTCTAACAACAGCCGCTTGTTTCGAACAGTAAAGCGCATCAGTATTATGACTCATACACGCGATGCAACCATTATCCGAAAAGTTTCTTGCAACAGAAGCATCTAAGGCCTGATGATACTGTTTGGTAATTTCAACTCGACCACCTAAGCCGGCCCCCAGTGTCTCCAAAATACATTGCACATCAACTTTAACACCATCAACACCTGCCCCTGAGAGATACTTATGTAAATTATCATAGAAACTAAAAACCTTCTTTGGGTTCACTAAACCCAAACCCTGAACGGCTAATGGGTCGGTTTTCCAAGTTGGTTCATTCTCTCTAACACCCTTTGAAATCTCAGGGTAACTCATCACTGAACCGTACTCCTCGGTTTCCTTCAAACCCGGTCTAACCCCTCCCCAATAACCGGTTATAGCATGCCAAACATAAACAAATTTCACACCATGCTTTTCCTTTGCAATATTCACAATACTCTTTATCCCTACTTCTGGATCTTCCTTGTTCTGAAACTTAGGATTTTCTTTTATATCAGTTAACCTCTGCAACGACGAAGAATCCTCCAAATCACCAGCGACGGACTGCCATCCATCGTCAATGATAACAAACTTGGGCGGCGTTCCACTGCCAGAAAGAGACTGTAAACCATCCTCCACACCTTCCTGTGTAACATCCTGATAAAACGCATCCCAAGTACACCAGCCAAAGTAATCAACAACTCCAGGAAGTTTCTTCTCATGCCGAAGCCGGAATGTGTTTAGATGATTCCTCACCGCCGTGAAAGCATTGTGAATCGTCGCAAACGGATCGGTACCGGCACTGATGAACAAAGCATGAGAAAACGAAGACGTTTTGGTATCAACGTCGCCGCTTTCAATGCAAAGTTCAAGATTATCATTAGAAATGTTTCCTTGAAGACAAGCTCTGAATGAGCCTTCAACAAGAGGAAGAAAAATGGTGTAAGTAATCTCTGAATCTTCTTCAAGTTCAAGGTGGGATCCATTTTTTGTTTCAACCAATAAGAATTGAGTTTCTAATGGAACTTCACTTCCTTTATCTCCCATTCTTTGTGCCATCCACCATAGCTTGAAACGGAAACACGCCATGAATCTAGCATCTGTTAATTTTCCGAGTGAAACTACGTGTCTGCTATCTGAATTATCCATTTCTGCTCCGAGAAAAACTCCGTCCACTGGTCCGGTAGTAGCCGCTGACGTCTCAGTTACGTTGGCGGATACTCCGGTTAGAATTGTCCGATCTTTTACCATTAGTTTCCCGTCGGAAACACGAACGGCGGATTTGATCGTCATTTCTTCTTCAGCCTCAACCTCTCTTTTCTACAAAGGATATCAAAATTTAAATTAGTAAAAATATATGAACATGGAGGTTGAATTTGAAATGAACAGCATGTTGTTGGAATCACGATTATTTTACAAAAATTCTTCCGTCATATTCACTATGAATCTATGATATCAAATATACACAAAATGAATAACTAAATGTTGTTTCTACAGTACCTTAAAAGAAGAAATTAAGGGAAATGATGGATTTGAATAGTGTTTACCAGAAATTTGGAGATGATATTTGAATATAGTTGGATTATTATTATGGAATGTGTGATGTTGTTGTTGGGAAAGAGGTTTGATATTTATAGGAAGAGAAGAAGAAAGATTATAGTAACACGAGTTGAACACCATTGTTGTTAACATGTTATGTTTACTCTTTCTCGTCAACAACAACAACTATCATAGTATTCTGTTTCCAGTTATTAAATAAATATTATATTATATTTGGTCCAACTAGTTCTATCGCCACGTTGGATCCACGCAAATTGCTGGAAAATGTGTCATGCTTTATTGGACACATGAATAATTTCCATTGGGGGAAATTATTTTTTGGATAAAATTAGAATGAGATAACTATATTTATGTTGACTGTTGTATACGTGTAGCCGTAGCTGTAGAAGTAGAATCGTATAGTGCTTTGCGAAGGTTATATACACAACCGCGTTACTTATTTGCTTAAGCTTAATTTCATGGGGATTGGGACTTGGGGTTAAGTTATGTATACTCCTACATGGATAAGATTTTGAGGTTTATTTTAAAGTTTAAGTATTTAATTAATGATTAATCAATCGGAATTTTATTTTACTTTGTTGAAATTTTGGAACAATTATTGGGGATCCCATTCGTTATGCCACGAATGATAGTATGATTAGAAATGTCCCACTTGTGATTGTATGTTTGATGTAAGGGAAATTCTACTATACATTCAAAAATTTAAGTGTATTGGTACACCAAATCAATAAATTAATAGTTAAATGTGTTATTTTTTGAAGAGAAAAATTGTTTTCTATCACCTATAATTAAATTTTATTTACCAAAAACGTCAACGAAATAAAATTTAATTTTTTTGAATTTTTAGTACCCATAATAGAGAATTTTGATTATTTTTTACAATAAAATGTAAAAAAGTTAGTATGATTTTATAAACAATGAAATGATGTTTTTTCTTATGAGATGACATTTTTTAAAATATAAATATCAACAAATAGCTCTTTATTCCATAAAAATAATAGTTAATTTAAAAAAAATTGAAGTAAAAGTACCGGTACACCTTGATTTACGGATGTACCGTAGAAGTTCTCTTGATGTAAACGTATTTTGATGATAAAGAAAGTGTATTATAGAGGTTTAGTGAAGTGAGTTGGAACTAACATGATATTGCAGGCACAAGTAGGAAATATCTTGGGAATGACATGAGAATAGGAACGTGGTCCATCATCCACTTGGTCAATTGGGTATATTGGCTACATACTGAATATTCATATATGGCTAAAGTTTGAGATTGATTGATTGTCTTTATAGACTTGTATTACACGGATTGGATGGGAAAAAAATGTTTCTATAAAATTTTAAAATTGGTTTTCAATTTTGGTGTGAATATTTAACTTAATTATTATTGGAGGAAATGGTGCAAGCATGTGGGAGAGGATAAGATTTTGAAGCCTTATTGATCAAAATAGGTTCAATCAACCTGAAGATATTTCAAACTGAAAGGATTCAATGCATGTCAGAATGCCATGCTGAAAATAGCAAGATAACTTATTCAAATATACCCCATTGCATCTTATGGTTAATTTGTCACAACATAACTTAAATTATGATTTAGGAGTTCCAAAGCTGGTAGGGTCTGATAGATCAACTTGTTTTACCCCCTTTTTGCATAATGTATTGATGTTTTGAATCCGAGAAATGTTAGGTGGATATCAAAAATGATGTTCAACACCATATTTTTATGTGATTTGGATTGGATATGGTATTTTTGTTATTCAATGATTATAAGTTGTAAATTTGTTAGGGCGGTTTTACCATCTAGCTAGCATAGGCATACGCTCGGGTTCAACCCATATTTTCTTTGTATCATTACAACTTCAAGAATTTGACTTTGGGCAAATTTTCGTAGTTAAATTTGTCTGTCATTGTCAAATGGTTGTCACTGCATGTTTTCCACCTTCACATACGGACAAAACCGTAGGTAATTCTAAAATAATCTTTTTAAAAACATTATGCACTTTTACATACGGTTATTTATATATTATGTCACATGTGAATTTGCGGTCAAAATTTTGCCCAGACTCTACAAAATTCATGACTCCACCGCTGAATTTGTATACGGTATAGAATATAATGTTAATTTCATGGTGATGTTAACTTGTGTTTAAGAGTACACATAAACTTAAAAATAAAAAATTTGCATTGAAAATATTAAAATATATACTTTTAAAAATTTAAATACATGATTTTTAAGACATAATTACTATATGTAGTTCTTTAACGTGTTGTTAGAGCATATGTTAGCATTTTCCATATTTTTATTAATTTAAGTATATTGACCTACACAAATACTTCAAACTTTTTTTGAAGATCTTATTACAAAATAGATTTTAGAATTTATATAGACTCTCAAATCAGGTTAAACTTTCTAAAAAATCTAATTAAATTTTATGAAAAAAATTATAAAATCGTACTCAAACCCCTATCATCAATTTTCGCCCTTATATCTCAAATATGAGTAGGTGTGATTTTAACATTCATATTTTATTGATATTTATGAAAAGTTTATCTCCATGATTTGTTGTCAATTATCATATTAGTTTATTTAAAGATACTTATGGTGATGTATTCAAATTTTGACATATCATATCAAACTCATGCCTTTTTATGGTAGGCCTAACAAAATCATAAAACATGACGGTCAAGTTTGAACCTTAAGCAAGTTTGTCTCTCATCTAACTATCGAATACTAAATTGTATATCAAATCTTCTATATGGTACGAGATTGACAAGATTAAAAGGAAAATATAAATGGAGAGAAAATGCACTTATAATTGGTTTACTTAGTGGATTCTTTTGAAAAAAGTTCTAATTTAGTTGTAGGCACAAATGTAATATTATAATTGGTTTACTTAGTGGATTCTTTTGAATGTAACATATTAGTGAACTGATATGATCCACATTATCGTTATCGAATGTTGTAGTAATTTGTGATAGATTCAAGTATGAGTGGTTAATTTTGAATAGGTTATGATAGAGTTGATTTATAAACCTAATGTCTTAAAAAAATTATGGAAATGTGACGTCTCCCTATCTCCTGGTTATAAAACATTGGTTCGCTAATACACATTTATGCTCCTCCGAACTCCCCCAACAAATTTTTCCATTTTTTCCTGCAAGAGAGAATAGATGGTTAACAGATCTACAATTGCTTAATGATCAGATATCATATGGCATATGTACCTTTGCTTTTATCCATTTGGAATTTTAAGCTATTGGTGTCGCTTTCCTTAAAAAAAAAAAGCTATTAGTGTCCCTTCCAAGCCACATTTTCGCTTCAGACAACTCTACCATGAAATATATCAATTTTTAAAAAACATTAAGGTCTCTTCCATTCACCACACCAGACTACAATATTGCATCATTAAACTCAAACAAAGAAGTAAATATCATTCTTATTTTAAATTTTAACCGAATCCTCGATACGTACAGGTGTCACCAAAATTGGACCTATCATCATTATCCAATTCAATTCATCAACCAGATACTCTTCATGGTCTGCAAATAAAGTTGCCCCATTGCCCTCACATAGGCAAAAATGATGATGATACATTGAGGGCTTATGTGGCACTGATCACTGGTCTGACGTGGTTATCAATAAGTGACATTCCATTTAACACATAAGCAAGATGTTAGTGCAAGATTAATAACGGTGGCTTGTTTAAAAAGAAGCAATTTTGCAGACTCCAACAAAAGACTATAGAGTTTGTAGGACTAAAGCAGCAGGAGTCAATTCTGCAGACTTTTTGAAAACATTTCATTTTTTATGATCATTTTTAACAAGACAAAAACTTATACAAATACTACACCAAACAACCATGAGAGTATGCTATAAACAATACAATGCCAAAAATATTATAAAGATGGCAAAAGAGTAGAAAGTATGGGGCCATGGTTCCTCCCTCCACCCCGGCAAGCACCAGCTGGATGAACTATAATCTAAGTTACATAAGTTTACAATTATTATTTTTTTACCAATACAAGTTAAATTAGTCTTTAGATAATAATTTAGGCATTCAGAAATGCAGACCCCTCCATAAGTTGTGGCAGTGCACAGTGCAGCATTTAAAGTCAATTAAATGGTTTTTCTCAACATCTCTAGTATGGCTTCAGAATCTCTAATGGCATCTAAGCTTTCTTGCGAATCATCAAACCCATGTTGTGAAAAGTCAGCATTGGTGTAAGTTCTAATTCCTGGGCCATGTCCTCCAGTATCCCTTTGCCTTCCTTGCTGAGCTCGCCTGACTTCTCTTTGATGCTCAGTCAGTTCCAACCTCTTCTTTTTAAAACTTAAAAGAGGCGCATCTTTTTGTGTATCCAACACTAATTCCACCCTCTTAGAAGTCCTGTTGTGTTTTGCAGCAACTTTGTATCCCTGCAGAGCATCACCAACTTCTTCACGAGTATTACATTTTTTTAAAGATGATATGCTTCGACTCTGAAGTTTTAATTTCCCCTGTCTGGATAGCTTGTCCAAGACATGAAGCAGGCGTGGGGGGAAGTCAAAAATAATTTGTTGAGCAAATGTAGAATTCCAAAATTCTATAGTTGCCTCTGATATGGAGGGATATGGGTGGTCAAGAGTTTTTTCAAATAAAGGTTCGTGAAGTTCGAGTAAGGCAGGACCGAAGTGTAATGGAGGTTGACTTCTTCTTAAGGAGCTAAGAATTTCAGTCCACAGAAGTTTTAGGTTATTGTTTGTACCTTCATCCTGCACTCCCATATTTGATAGCCATTGAAGAAGTGGACAGGAAATAATCTGCAATCAATTATACAGAAAATCAGATACTAGTTTTTAACAGAACAAAACTTTTCACGCAATGGAGGTTTTCTACAAAGTCAAATCCATTTCCCTCTAAACAAAACAAGGAAACACATAGGGGAAAAGGAAGACCAACCGAAAGAAATTTAATCTACTATCATTGTTCTGATAATCAACAAAGCGTTGAATGTCATTTATTAAAAAAACCTAATTAATAAAGTCATCAGCCACTAGAAGTCTAGAACTGTGAAATAGAAATAGGGAAACAAACCTCCAGAAAAAGAAGAATATCTTGCTTCCGGTGAAGGTGATTAATAAAGCATGCTAATGCAGAAGATAGCCTGCATTTTATGATAAAGTGAGAGTCAAAAAGAGTCACTAATTGATTAACCAAGCATGCATTGTGGATTAGAAAGCTTATATTGACTGACCTTGATGTCCCAACAAAACTAGGCGGTGGGTCTGTCACCATCTTTATTTTCAACAAATGCATGTACCTGAAAAATGCCATGTGAAAATGATCAGCAGCGATTTATATAAACCCAATTCTCTTTGATTTTGAAAATAATTGACACGCCAAAGGTTGGGCTAAAATCATATTAGACATTCAAAAACCATATCAGGTGGTCAATTACTTGTCTAAGTTGTGATCATAATCTCAGCATTCTAATAACTTAGCCCCAAAAACAAATAGGATCCAATACTATATATAAAATAAAAACAAAAGGGAAAAGAAAACAAGTGAATTAATTGAAATTTGAAATGGCAACGAAATTGCTTTTCACATCTCCGACTCAATGTAGGATGAGAAAATTGTTGCTGTTATAAGGCTATTGAAAAAAGTATACTCATGTTGAAGAGGGAATTCTACCATTAAACAAACTTTATTTCACACAAGAGTATGAAAAAAATAGTCAGACGCACGCAATCAGAGAAAGAGACAGGTATCAAATAAAGGTGTATCCTATCCTAACAAGACATGTTCTAACTTACTTGGAAGCAAAGGTTAGGCAATTCTTTATACTGTAGAGTATTTTGCTATCGCATTCAGATTTACTTATGTTGGTTTCTGAAACTAATTCCAAAGTCTGAATCTGTTCAAAAATGCATATCAAGAAATTGCCAGATAGATGAAGAACACCAAGATCTATATCATTGCATGTTAACTTGAAATCAGTGACACTCCCTAATATGCCGACATTTTCATCAAGCCAACTATTTATCAATTTGCACAGATCCCCTGAGAAATTAGTGGTTGTTGAACATCCAAAGCCTGCACTAAGAGAACCATAAAGGGATTTCCATGTTTGAATAACAAGTTCAAGACTCGGCTTTTTTTCTGCTGGTACGGGATACTTTTCCATAGAACTGCTAGCCTTTGATGAGGACAATCTTGGAACTTCAGAATGTGCCACGATGGGGTAAATTAAAAGGTGGCATATGGAATAATATTCATTGCTGTCAGACAAGGATTCCTTTAGCGAATCGCAGTTTGCATCGTACACACAGTAATTCAGACCTTGAGCCACTGCTACCCATATATTTAAGTAAATTGGCTCAGCATGTTTGTACAAGAGACCAGTACAGGTGAGGAGATTGTCCAGGAGATAACTTGAAGAAAAAATAAATTTAAAAGATTCAGACATCCCCTGTGAAATGTGGTCTGATTGCTGGGACTTTAATGTTAACTGAACCATCATATGGAAGTAAAGCACTATCAAATAAACCAATGGAGAGACCTTGTCCATATAACGAATACAGTTGACAGTCAGAAATTTTAGGTCTTTGTTATGATCAACTGATTGCATGTCATTAATGTACTTTAGGTCTAACGAAAACTTGTACAGAGGAGATCCCAAGATAGAAGAACCTAACTCCTTTGTGATAGCATCTATAAATCGAAGGGAAGTATAATACACATCATAATTTCCACTTTCATCTGAGTATAAATATTCACATACTTTTTTGACAAATGTTAGTAATGTGTTCAAGCAGCATATAACACCATCATAATTGGTAGATGGACTTTCCATGTCCAGCTTAACTCCTTTCAGAACATATTTAAATATCTTTAAGGAAGCATCATAAACATGACTTCTGTGATCACATGTGACTGTTGCCCCTGATGCTTGACGAATGATAACAAAAATGATAGTCAGATAAAAGTCCAATCGACTGATATCCCATGGCAGCCATCTAATTGGATGTTGCTTCCAAGAGCTTCTGTCAGATGAAGAACGTCCAGTTTCAATGCAGTGTACATCCCTACACTTCTGTGCCACACTATCACTGAGTAAATCAAGGCCCATGTTCCATAACCAGATGGTCTTGCTATCGGGTCCATTCTGAAATATTACTTTAAGAATAGGCTCTAAAACCATTTTTATCAATGATGATTCGTTGACAGAGGTATCAAGCTTATGTAACAAATAACACCATGTATTCAAGCAGGATGAATGAACTGATATATCACATTTACTAGACACGATGCCAATCAGTGGAGTCATTATAAGTTTTATGCTTTTGTAAATCCCATTTACTTGATCCTCACAATTGGTGTCACTAGATGAATGCTGTTTCTGGAGAGAAGCATCTTTAGGTTGTGTCTTTTTCTCTAAAACCAATATTGGATGGGAAACAAGGGCATCAATAAGACCTTCCCAGGCAACCTGCATGTAAGACACTTGAAAAGTCACATAAGCAGAAATCAACAAACAATATGCCAACAACTAGTGAGTGCTCGATTGTTTCATACTTCTCTTTGCATACAAATAAAATAAAATAACAAGTGAGTGCTCTATTCATCGGTCTTCCAATGTTAATCAAACTTTGTTAAGCCACTTTATGTTTGTCACTTAAAAATTAAAATTTGAATAGAAATGCATCTACAAATAAATCACCACTATGAATCATTCACGGGATAATGCAGTAACTGATATATGGTACCTGTGTGGCAATCTGAACTTGAGGGTCAGGATCTGTAAATGTACGCTCAGGAATTTTCAACATATCATTAACTAAATGCTTGTTCTTCAAAGCATGGGACCCGAGCATTCGAATGAACCATCCCCATGCTTGAATAGCTTGAATCTTCATACCACTATCTAGCAAATTCTTCATCCCGTTAAGCAATTTTATCTTCATATCTTTGACAAGAACCTGTTGAAAAAGGAGACCAGAGAACACATGTATAAACCATTGCATGAAACTTTATAGAACAGTTATGAAATGTCGTGGTCATGATATAGTTTGTTTTGTTTTCCACATTGCAATACCCCAAAAAACGATATTTAGATAATTGTCTACCACGGCAAAACTTGCAGGCAGCAGAGTTAACTTGAATAATTTGCACAGACATATAAACACTAAACAACAATAATCTAGCAGCTTAAACAGCTATAGTAAAATCATGTCATGCCACTGAGAGTACAGAGTCATCTCTTAATATTGAAGGTAATTGGTACCTTGGAGAGCTCCAGTGAAGGAGGAATAACTACAGAGCTGATCTTCAACAGGCACCTCTCTGAGGAATCTTTCTCCCTCTTGTCTGTGCCGAGAAGTCTCCTGTATATTGGAGGAGCCCATATATGCGATGAGTCTCTCATTTGCTCACTTAATTGACCAGATAGCTTCATTATAGCCTGCCACGAAAGGTTGAAATTGGTTATCAAAAGAAATTTCTACACTTTAATATGAATTCAAATAATAAACACACGGAGATCCAGAGCAACATAGCCAGGCATGCATAAAAGTCTATTTTTAGTTAGTCAGTGACATGACATTGTTGATGAATAATACAAATGATGATCTTGGTTCTCTATGTAATAAATTTTAAGACAAAAAAATCTGTAGGTATGAAAGTGAAAAAGAATAGAAGATCGGTTAATTTATATGACAACTTTCTGAATTTGAGTTTCCATTTTCGGCAAGGACCAAGCATAAGCTCTAATTCTATTTGAATACGAGGATTATCCCCAAATTTGAGTATCAAAATGCTGATTTCATGATATGCCAATTAACACTTTGTGGGCATTAAAAACGCCCCACTAGAGAATCGCTAGACCGTTAAAAAAACTACTCGAAAGTTGAAATTTTACAATCTTTTCTGTTTAAAGATGTGTATAACTACATGTAAGAACAACACTTTGTTAAAGAAAACAAGCACCTGGGTAGCTTCAAATGTTGTTGACAAAGAACCCATTGGATTGTCTAGAGCATGAACAATTGCACGTAACAAAGAATCAAAGTGAGTAACAAGGAAAGATACACCTAACTGTTGTACAGATAAGCACCACACCCCTAAATTACAAACAGTCTGCAACAATAGTATAGAAAATGTTAATGTTAGTTAATACATAACATACACAAGAAAGAAGAAACAAATAAATGTAGAAGGAAAAAAAATCAACCTTCAATTTTGTGGTTTTAATAAGTTTGGATAATGAATCCAAAACCAAATTCACATCATCCACTGCAAAACAATATAGAAAATTAGCGTTCTAAAATCAAATCGAATCACAAAGTTTATAAAATAGCGAAAATTGTTACCTTGAAGCGTGGAAACAATGGATGGATGGTATATCATGAATCCCAAACATTTCAAGGCTTGTGCAGCTCTGAGAAATAAATAATTAATTAAATAATTAAAGAAAAAATATAATTTTACAAGAGAATTAAAAGAAAGTGGAAATGGATACTCACATTTCTTCGTCGTGGTGTTTGATATCGGAAAGGGTGGAAGAGATAATGGAATTGGAGTTCTGTGCAAGGGATTGAAGGGAAGAAGAGTTGAGGCAAGAATGTTGTTGAAATTGAAGGAGTGTGGAGTAGCCTGAAGATTTGTTGGAATTGTCATTGGAAGAAATTAGGGTTTGGATTTCAAGAAGCTCTTCTTTTGACATTGTTTTGTTGCAGAGATTACAAAACGATTAAACCCTAGTAGTGATGAGTGGTGGAAGAAACGAGAGAATGAACCAATCTTTCGCGCCAAAACGTGGGTTTGGGGTTTTATTTCCCTCCATTGAGGTCAATTATAATTTTCAATTAATAACAAAAAAAAATAACTAGTAGTAAAGTTGTGGATTCAATTTCTGGTGATGCTGGTGTTATGACAACTTTTGATGGTTGATTCCTATGAGCCTCGGAATCCAACTCATCTAAATTTTATGTAAATAAAAAGAAAAATATTGAAAACTTTTATCTTGGTGTCACTTCAATCAAGTTAGATGAATCATTTTAAAGATGTTAAAAATAGCTACAAAATCTAGTCTCATAAACCTCTAAACCATGACCATGTCTATTGAGTTACTTATGAATAATGAAAACAAATGTCCGAATGAAGGTCTGTTCAACATACCTTATAGTTATACCCAAACAAATAAACTTTAAGTACAAAATTCTAACTAATGTTATCCTTGTCAAAAGTAGTCTCAGCCAATTAGGTTTCGTGTCTAATTTTATGCTCTACGTACAACTTAAAACTGGAGTTTGTGTACCGCACTATTGCATGTGGTAAATGCAAATTTGCGCCCCCTAAACATAAAATTAAACAACCCAGACAATACATTAGTGGAGATTTCAAGTGTTAACTCAAAAAATTCATCACAACAAACGTGTAGCTATAGAGATCGCACCATCAATTACTTTCGTTATATAAGAAAAGTTAAGGGCCAAAGATACTTGTGATCATTTGAACACCGAAACAATCAATCACAACTCAAAATCCATAAATCATATCTACAAAAGATCAAATCCAATATATTGGAGCTAAATACAAACTCAAAGTGTATACTGTATATGGATACAATGGAATGTATTTTCTATCATTGGAAATTTTGTTGCTTCAGTTGCTATGTTTGGGAGTATTTTATTTATGCAAAATATAAAAAAATATAAAAAAATGTAAAACGTGCTTACATACAATAACGGAAGAAGTATTTAATATTTATCCCAAAATCATTTTGATATATTGAAGGAAGTTACTTGTCCCACATATTTCACAAAATCATACTTGTTTGATCTTTTTTTTTTTTTGGAAGAAGAAAAATGGAGTATATTAACAACCGTAATGTAACCTCCTTATCACAAGGTGTATTAAAGAGGTCACTCCACAAAACCAAGAGTTAGAACAATAATTACTGATACAAAGATCAGTTGATGCCCAGGCATAAATAGGGTCCGACCACCATCTCTGAGAACCGTACACAAACGTGACATTATTAGCTTTGAGTCACCAGTACGAATGAAATTTAACTTTGTCTAAAAGCTGAAGAGTAGGGGTTTGGATGTTATTAAAGAGCCTCTTATTTCGCTCATTCCAAACGAGCCAGACACGTAACAGTCAAGTGAGCTGAAGAAAAGATATGTTTTTCTTCGAATGACGTGTGCAATGAATAAACTGAATAAAATGGTCACTAATAATGCGAGGATCAACACCTGCAACACCTAACCAAAGTTTGGTATACTGCCACAGTGAACTGAAATCGTCGCAATGGAGGAACAAATGGGATGTTGTTTCATCATGATCGCACCTCGCCACACACCTAGCAGCGTCTTGTTGAAGTATGTCACGCACGACAAGGCTGGTCTTTGTAGGCAACCTGTCTTGCAAGAATTTCCAAGCCAAAATCGACACTTCTGAAAATATTTCAACAATCGTCTTTTATTAAAAATTAAAATTCTATAAATATGTTTTTTTTTTGGTGGAGTATAGTATGGGAGAAATATTTATTAGGTTCATTGTAATTGTAGATTTACGTGGCCTATTTGAATAATTGTTTTAAACACTTCTGAATAATATTTTAACGTAAAATTTGAAGAAGAAAAAAGTGTTACATTAAAAATATACAAATTTTACACCGATTTTCCTCAATTTTTACCGAGATTTAACTTCTTGTCTCGCTTAAAAGACGTAATTTTATTCAATATCCATCAATTGTAAACATAACACTCATGGTATTAATTGTAGGGGTGTTTGCGGTGCGATTTGGTTCAGTTTTGAAGTGAAAAGTCATCCAAACCGCAAAATAAAAAAGCATGTGGTTTGGTTTGTTTCGGTTGACTTTTTAAAATAAAATATGAACCAAACTAAACCAATGCAGTTTGAATTGGATCAGTTGATGCGGTTTTTTCGAGACAATTCAATTTTTTGTTTCCAACTTTAAAATCGAGTTAAAAAGTTAAAACACAACATGTTTTCGACAATATTTTTAATTTTATCCAAAACTAAAATTTTATTTTCACCAAAAAACATATACCAATTAAAAATATGGACAAAAAGTGTTTCTAATAGGTAAGAAACGTAAAAAACTGAGATTTTACCATTCTCTAAAATTTTAAGTATCGCATAAATATTTTTTGAAATAAAAAGCAAAGAAGAAACTTAATAAAAGAAAAGTATGTTATTGTATAAAAGTTTCCATTATGTTTGTATGGGTATTGGTTTAGGTGACATAAATTTAGTTAATGTTTTTTCTTATAATGCAATTTGATTTGGTTTGGTAAACTGCAAACCGAACCAAACCATGCATTTGAGTAAAAAAAGTGATCCGAATACATCCAAACTAAATGCGGTTTTTTCCAGTTTCGATTTGGATTTGTTCGGTTTGCGGTTTTTTTATTAGATTGGTTTGGTTTTGAACACCCCTGGCTAAAATATGAGGATCGTGAGATGTCTTTAC
Source organism: Medicago arabica (assembly GCA_946800305.1). Lineage (NCBI taxonomy): Eukaryota > Viridiplantae > Streptophyta > Magnoliopsida > Fabales > Fabaceae > Medicago > Medicago arabica. The sequence goes on from OX326968.1 coordinate 53,376,048, forward strand.
TAAGTTATCGCTAATTTCAGTTAAAGACAATAATACATTAATCTTAGAAGACTCCACAAAGAATTTGCTCATGCTCACAGGGCCATCCGCTAGCACACCTTTCAAATTTAAAACAAGAATGCTTCCATTTTTCACACGCTCGGAAGGAAGTGTTAAACGAGCCTTAAGCTTGACGAACAATTGTTGATAGTTGAATGAGGGGTGAAATTGAATTCATCGATTAGATCATCAGAAGACGAATCATTCCCATTTCAAGAAGAAGATGAAGATGAAAAGTACCGGTAGACCAAATTTTTGTTTGGATCTGGAGATTTAAATTAGGCATATATGGTTATTGTGTTGCTTGTGTAGTAGAATTTGTACGAAATCTGATACGATCTTCGCGGTGATATTGTACGGTTCGCAAATCAGGGTGATGATATCGAACGATTGAAAAACGGAAGAAGTTCATTAGGGTTTTGTGATTGGAAATGAGTGAAAGGAAACTTACATAGGTTGGGTTGATTTGGTGGTGTTTCGTTTGGGACCAATGAGTTTACTCTTCCTTAAGATCTTAGGTTGATAATAAATGAAAGGACTCAAAAACCTTTTACCTCAAATTTTTTGTTTTGTTCCATTGATTTATCGCTTGTTTAGGTTAATCGAGTGGAAATTGATTAAATGTTTAATATAAGATTGATCAAATTCAAATTTAGGTCACTTGTGTTATGGATGTTTTTTCCAAGACAATTCAATTTTTTGTTTCCAATTTTAAAACCGAGTTAAAAAGTTAAAATACAACATATTTTCAACAATGTTTTCGACAGTTTTTAATTTCATCCAACATTACAATTTTATTTTAAAAAAAAAATACCAATTAAAAATATGGACAAAAAGTATTTATATTAGGTAAAAAATGTAAAAGACTGATATTTTATCATTCTCTAAAATTTTAAGTATCACATAAATAAATTTTTGAAATAAAAAGCAAAGAAGAAACTTAATAAAAGGACAATATGTCATTGTATAAAAGTTTCTATTATGTTTCCATGAGTATTGGTTTAGGTGACATTGATTTAATTAATGTTTTTTCTTACGTTGCGGTTTGGTTTGGTTTGGTTTGATTGGTAAAATAAAAATCGCAAATAAAGTACATCCAAATCAAATGTGGTTTTTTTCGGTTTTGGTTTGGATTGGTTCGGTTTGCGGTTTTTCTATTAGATTGTTTGGTTTTGAACACCTCTAATTAATTGTGCACGTAAGTTTGATACGAGGTTATTATAAATTATTTTTTCATATTAGATGCTAGATGTATTGGAAGACGATATCATTAATCTTTTATGGTTTGTTTGGATGAGAAAAGAAAGTTGAAAGAAAATATGAGGAAAAACAGTGGTAGGAATGAAAGTGAATGAAAAGTAAGATGATTGTTTAGTTGTTTGGTTTGAATGAAAGAGAGAAGAGAGGGAAAGAAAAGATAATTATATATTTAATAATTGACATTACTACCCTTATATAGTATTATATGTTTTGTCGAAAATATTATATTATATGCTACAATAACAAGTGACTGTCTACTATTAAAATAAAAAGCGACAAAATAAATTGAAAATTACGGATGGCAGACCTATGATGCTTGCCTTATGTGAATATTGCTTGTTAACTAGCAACAAACCCGTGCTAAGCACGGGACCTTTGCTTCGTACAGGCTAGACGTCGAAACGTGGGTTATATGTTAAATGTTATTTGCATTTAGAAAAAAGGAAAAAAAAAATAACGATGAAGCTGAAGTTAAATATCAAAACATTAAAATATTTGTCGTTAAATATTATTAAATGTTGGATTTAACATAAGTCAAAATATTACAAATAATAGAGACTGCGTTAATGATAAAGATGACGTTAATGTGACCGTGTTTTTTATTTATCATTTACGAATCCTTAAAAAAAATATATGCTTTAAAAATATTTTTATTTTTTATATAAACTCAATTTAACTAATTACAAATATTGGAATAGTCAAAACTAAGTATTATAAAGTGGCAAACTAAAAATATGGTAAAATATTTTTTTTTTAAAAATATGACGTTAACTTTCCAAGAGACGAATCTCAAGCATATACAACTTATACCGCTGTTTTGGGACACCGGGATTATTCAGCAAACGAGAAAACAGACGATTCCAATGATAATATTCTAGCAAAGAGCGGATCCAAAGAGGACCGTGGTTGCTAAGAATGTGGTTGATAACAGTCAGAATAAATTGGTAATTGTCGAAATAGGTAATGATAACAGTCAGAACAGACCCGTGGATGATCTCTCTAACTATCCTTCCCATAGTTGCCTAGTTTGCAAAAAGACCTTGAGTTGGTTCAGAAGTTGATGAATAATAAAAATATTGATTATGAGGTCTCATCCACTACTTACATCTCAAAGATCCAGAAGAAGAAGAAGAAGAAAACACAACCGAGTTGCCTACCAAACCTGCTTTCGGGGTTCACCTTCTTCCATTCCTCAATTAATATTTTCTATTGGGATATTCGACGTATAAATCCAATGGTTTCTTTTGACCAGGTTCCTTCGCTGCTCATCGGCGTTGGTCAATAATCTGGTCGGAGAAAGATTCTACAAGCACTTAGCTGACTTTTAGATATCGTTTTGGTCTGCCGATTTATCCTTTTTTCTTAATTTGTTTTTTCGATTTGCTTCTCTTTTCGAGAATTTTGGTTTGGTCTCCCACTTGTGTATCTTTTTCCACTTTTTTATTTTATATATTATAAATAAGATTGTATCATTATTAATGAAAAATAGTCGTTTGTTATGGAAGAACATATCTATTTATTCTCTAATTATAAAACTTAATGTCTACCAAAAATACAATCTTACCCATTAATAATTTTTTGACACGTCATCAAAATTATACCCTTCTGTGCCTTTTGCTTTACCTTCCCCTATAATTCCTCTCCTAAAAACAAATTAAAACACTAACTTAATATTTTTTTAAACAACAAACAAACTTAATCTTTATCTAAAACAAATTCTCCTATAATTCAACTTCTAAATATCTAAAGAGTTAAAAAAAATTACAATCTTCTATTATCTAATTCTCTAATCATGAAACTTTGTACGTAAAAGAAAATTATGAAACTTAATGTCTACCAAAAATACAATCTTACACATTCTTAATTTTCTGACACATCATCAAAATTATACCCTTATGTGTCTTTTGCTTTACCTTCCCCTATAATTCCTCTCCTAAAAACAAATTAAAACAAACTCAGTTGATTAAAACACTAACTTAATCTTTTTTTAAACAACAAACAAACTTAATCTTTATCTAAAACAAATTCTCCTATAATTCAACTTCTAAATATCTAAAGAGTTAAAAAAAATTACAATCTTCTATTCTCTAATTCTCTAATCATGAAACTTTGTACGTAAAAGAAAATTATGAAACTTAATGTCTACAAAAATCCAATTTTACCCCTTCTTAATTTTTTGACACGTCATTAAAAATTATTTCCTTTTGTTTCTTTTGCTTCAACTTCCCTATTTTTTTCTCTTAAAATCAAATGAAAACAAACTCACTCGATAAAACACATTAACTTAATCGTTTTTTAAAGAACAAACAAACTTAATCTTAATCTCAATCAAAACAAATTTTCCTACAATTCAAATTTTAAATATCTAAACAATTAAAAAAAATTACAAAATATTCATTACAAGACATATACCTACTTTTCAAAAAATTACAGATTTTCAAGATTGCTTCTTTTCTAAATATAATTTGCCTTTGTTTTTTCTTTATCTTTTTTTTAGTCAAAAGAAAAATTATATTAAATAAAAAGAAATGGATAAAGAGTTTGAGGACATTAAATCTGTCTCAGTACAACCAAAAACAGGGATACAACGTAGTAAATCAGACCAAGTGGATCGACCTAAATCTATCCTAACAAAAATTCACTAAGCAGTAAGCAAACCCGTATACGGGCGTGAAACCAGGTTTAAAAAAATATGAAAAGCGAACCTTTGTGAAAAATAATTAATAGATCAACTGTCAACACGATATCTAAATTCACGTGCCAACAACTCCCTAAACAAATAGCATGCATAAAAGCTCTTTCAAGCTTGAAGAACCGTAATGTAGATAAACAAGACACGTTGAAACCTTTAGATCTTAACATATTTAAAAACAACAGGGAATCAAAGAAGTCAGGCCACCATGTCATATTATAATTTTTTTTATTGTTGTAGATTATTAATTAGGCAAATTCTACTAAGTCGTAAAATTAATAATAAATGTGTTGTTTTTTAAGAAAAATAATTATTTTCTATCATTGACAACTAAAATAATTAAATTTTATTTACCAAAAGGTTCGACGAAATAAAATTTAATTTTTACAATTTTTTTTAAGGAACAAATTTTTATTATTCATAACAATGAATATTGATTTTTTACATGACAAAATGTAAGTTTTTTAATATGATCCTTATAAAGAATGGAATGATGTTTTTTCTTATAAAATGATGTTTTCTAAAATATAAATATTGACAAATATCCTTTTATTTCATAAAAGTGATCGTTAATTTATAAATTCTGTGAAATAAGAGTATCGGTACACTAAAATATGTGAATGTACCGTAGAAGTTCCCTATTAATTATTATATCTTTTAGAAAGATGACTACAAAAAAGAATGAAAACATGATAAATTAGTCACTAAATAATATTGTTGTACAATTCATACACGGGACTCGTAACGACATCTTTATCAATAATGAAATCTTTAATATTTTAAATATTTCTACATATTTTTAGTTTATCATTTCATAATATTAAATAACAACTATTTCAATGATTTTATCATTGGAAAATTACACTAACCTCTCTTAAGATCTTCTTAAATAACACAACACCTGCTATATTTTTTAACTAAACATTAATCTTCCTTTTTTTATTTTATCAAATTGACAAACACTTATCTTATAATATAACACGGTTTAAATTTTGTTGATTCCATTTATTTTGCGGAATAAACTTCTTCTTACGAGTATGAACTCATTTAATTTTCAACCATTTTTTCTTTCCATTTTTCACTTAGGTGATTTTTCTCAACTTATTGTTGCTCAGTCAAGGCGGTTTAATTTTTAAACTTTAATGTAATAAAATAGATATATCGAAGATTATTATCTTTTCATTGATCAACCATAATGTCTATCCACCAAATATATTATAACTGCCGATGTTTGATTCTATTTGATGGTAAAAACAAATGTTATTATTGCTTATCCGTTGTGAGAAAAAAAACCTCGTTTAACTTAATTGTGAAAAGAGAAAACATATACAAACAAACCAAGAAAAAACTCTCATTTAACTTAATTGTGAAAAGAAAAAACAAATACAAACAAACAAAAATGACTGAAATTAAATCGTATATTTACAAAGTTATTGAAATGGATAAAATGATGGAAGATTGATGTGTTTGAAAAATTAGAAGGGGTGCTTGAGTTATTCAAGAAAATCTTAAGGGAAGTCAAATTAACTTGCCCTTTTATCTTTAACGTCGGCTTTATCATTAGTTTTTTTTTCTTCTTATATTCTCAATTCATATAACATTGCAATGCGCTTTGATGCATAGCCCTCCATTTCGAATTAGCCCGTGTGGAGCACGGGTTTGTTGCTAGTTTATTGAAAAAATAAAATATGTTAAAAAAAAAACTTTATTTGTGGATTAAAATGAGGGTATAATAGAAAAAAGAGTTTCAAAAATTCACTTTCATAATTTCATTTTTTTAAAGATACTTTCTTAATTTCATGTTACCATTCTAAAATGATTGTTAAATAAAAACAAAGGGAGTAATATTTAGAGAATAAGTGATTTTGACATTCAATAATTTAGAGATTGTTTTTATATAGTTTTTGAGTTGAGCCTGTTTGGTACGAATTAAAATAAAAATGATTTTGACATTCAATAATTTAAAGATTATTTTCTAGGGATTAATAATTTATTTTGTTTAGAGACAACTATATAAAATGAATATTTTGTTTCAAATTAATCTCAATCTTTCCACAAATATTTTTTCTCTCCTCTAAATATGATTTTTTGTTACAAAAGACACCGAAGGGTAAAAATATGCTTAGGTGTCAAATAATTAACATGGAACAATATTGTGTTTTTGCTAATTATTAACTTTCATATATAGAGAATAGATAATCTACAACAATAATTTTTTTGATAATATGACATGGTGGCCTGACTTTTTTAATTCTCCGTTGTTTTCGAAAAATGTTTAGATCTACAAGTTTCAATGTGTCTTGTTTGTCTACACTCTGGTTTTTCATGCTCAAAAGAGCTTCTATGCTTGCTTATTTGTTTAGGGGGTTGTTGACGCTTGGATTTTGATATCGTGCTGACGGTCGATTCATTAATTGTTTTTCGCATATGTTCACTTTTCATATTTGTTTAAAACTGGTTTCACGCCCGTATACGGGTTCACTTGCTTATTAGTGAAATTTTGTTAGGGTAGATTTGAGTCGATCCAATTGGACTGATTTATTATGTTGTATCCCTGTTTTTTGTTGTACCTGAGTCAGGTCTAATGTCCTCAGACTCTTTATCTATTTCTTTTTATTTAATATAATTATTCTTTTGACTAAAAAAAAGATAAAGAAAAAATAAAGGCAAATTAATTTTAGAAAAGAAGCAATCTTAAAAATGTGTAATTTTTTGAAAAGCAAGTATATGCCTATAATAAATATTTTGTACATTTTTTTAACTCTTTATATATTTAAAAGTTGAATTATAAGAAAATTTGTTTTGATTAGTATTAAGATTAAGTTTGTTCGTTTTATCGAGTGAGTTTGTTTTAATTTGATTTTAGGAGAAAAAAATAGGGAGAAGTTGAAGCAAAAGACACACAAACATATAATTTTGATGACATGTCAAAAAATTAAGAAAGCGTAAGATTGTATTTTTGGTAGACATTAAATTTCATAATTTTTTTTGGGTACAAAGTTTCATGATTAGAGAATTAGAGAAAAGAAGATTGTAATTTTTTTTAACTCTATAAATATTTAGAAGTTGAATTATATAAAAATTTGTTTTGATTTGGATTAAGATTAAGTTTGTTTGTTCTTTAAAAAATATTAAGTTAGTGTGTTTTATCAACTGAGTTTGTTTTAATTTATTTTTAGGAGAGAAATTATAGGAGGAATTTGAAACAAAAGATACAAAATGATATAATTTTGACGACGTGTCAAAAATTTAAGAAGGGATGTGATTGTATTTTTGGTAGACATTAAATTTCATATTTAGATAATAGATTTTTTCATTAAATACTTAGATATGTTTGGATATACAACTTAATTAAGTTCTTATGGCATAAGGTTTTTATATAAGCGTTTATGTAGAAGTTGTTTCTGTAGTAAAAGATACATTAAAGTCATAACTGTTTTTGTATAAGTTGTTGCTATAAGTTAGTTCCCTGTAGAGCTGTCAATAACATTACATAATTATTTATATATCAAATTCCATCGTGTTGATTAGCTTACGATGATACGAATTAAATGCTAACTATTGCCATGATGGGTTAAGCTAAATAATTATTCAAGATAATCCATGTGGTAAAATGAGAGTATAACTCATGTATGCATAAACAAATTCAGATGGAAAAACAAGACAGTGAGAACACATAATTGAAAAAGGATGCACATAGAAAATCAATCATGCATGCTTCGTGTAATTAGAATACATTAGATACTTTAATCAACTAAGTTTAGGTTTTTCTGCATATTCAAGTATGGGTGATATAATAATGTTTTGCTTATCTTATTTAATAGCTTCTTAGTATAAAACCCTCAGTTTCTAGCGGTAAAACATGGTAGAATCATATTTTGAACTTGTATGTTTATTAGCTTTGAACGTCATAATGCGATTTTTGGGAACTTGTATCTTATTTGTTTAAATGCTTGGAAACTTCTCTTTATTATAGTATGGGGTTTATGGATGGTCAAGATGAGACTATTATGACATTTGGGGATAACGATACTCGTAAGAATACTTTATTATAGCATGAGGCTTATGAATGTGGATGTGGACGGTCAATATGAGACTACTATGACATTTGAGGATAACGATACTCGTAAGAATACAATGTCAGGAGTTTGGATTTTTTTTTTGAAAAAATCGGTAAAGATATAGATGGCATAGAAAGAGTTGCATGCAATTTTTGCAAGAAAGATTTTGCTATAAAAAAAAAAAAACTAGGTATACGCAAAATTATGGTACTTCATATCTCATTCGTTGTGTTTGTTGTTGCAGAACTATCTTGTCAAAATATAATAGTCTTAAAAAACCGTTTATCTTGGTAAAATTTGAAGGTTTGGTTACATTGAATGGAAAATTAATGATAATCTTATTGGTAAATACTGTAGCTTAGTAAAATGTTTGGTTACATTGAATGATATATTAAACTGATCATTATATAAACATTGTGTAATTGTGTTCTTTTGGTGTGGTTTTAGGATGAAGAAAAAAACAATATTGAGGATGAACGATTAATTATATGCAGCAGCTCAAGAAGATCGATAAGGGGATTATTGTGGATTTGTTTTCTTTTGTTCCAACTAGGATAATCGGTTGTAATTCGTAGGTCATCTTTGTACCTTGATTAAGTAATAATGATACTTTTCATTATTTGGAGGCTTGGATTCTTGTCAATTTGTAACTTTCGTTTATCATATTTCCAACATTGAATTTTTGTTAATTTGTAACTCTCATTTATAATTCGATGAAAAATTACGTTGCGAATTGAATAAATTCTTCTATTTCAATTACGTTGCATAACTTTCGTCTTTAAATTGATTTTGTGTATTTGTACAACTTTATTCAAATTTATTTAATATGCACTCTTTTATTACATAAAATATGTTTGAAAAGCCTGTAAAGCTCTTTGTTTGCTCGTCCAGAGATATAATTATGATGGATTTTCGTTGTCTCTATGAAAATCATTATTTTGGAAAATGAAATCTTCTTTATGATTGTAATTCACATAGAGGAAAACAAAGAACTATACTTTATAACGGCAACGTATAAAGCTATGATTGAAGTAAAAAAAAGTGGTTCGTAAAGCAATGAATTTGAAAACTAAATTTTTGTGCATAACAATGATCGGAGAGTATATGTTTAATTAACTGAAAGTTGTAGAGGGTGTAATGCTTAACTTGCATGTTGACCAACCAATGGTGTGGACTAGCTTATCGAGCATTGAATACTTAAGTGAGGTTTATGAAAGAAATGGAATAAGCATGCTTTGGAACCAACCACATGGATGCAACAACAAAAACCATATTTGCATGCAATTTACGAAATTTTATCAAACTTACATGAAATATCTCTCATGGGGTAGCTACAACCTTCATATCAGAGGCGAACATATTTGTATGAATTTTTTGAAACTTCCCGAACCGAAATGCAAATGGGTGGGGGGTTGGTCGGGTTTTCGGATCAAGCGAATAAGGCAAAATGGTCGAGGCGATTTACCGTGGTTTGGTTTGAGGGTTTGGGCCCCACGTTAACCTTTACGAGGATTCTTGTGTTTGGTGAAAAGATTTTTGGTGATTGATTAATGAAATAAAAATTAAGAATCATCTCAAAAACAATCTTTTAAAAATTTGACGAGGATTTTTGTGTTTGGAGGGGAAGAAAATGAATATTGTCGTGTTCTCGAGTTTACCTTAATATTTTTTTGTTTACAAAAGTTTGATGAATTTTATTGGAAAGTAAAATTCACGATCAAATCAGTTTATATGCACGTGGTATATGACGTAGATGAAGACATTAACGTTTAATGTTATATGTCAATGTAAATTCGATGAAAAGACTTATTTGAAAGACTTGAAGCAAATTGAATGATGATTCGACTATTTCAAAAATTTCAAGGACGAAGTTGATTGACGGTCACAAATTTAAGGACAACCTGACCTATTTACTCATAAGAAAAAGAAAATCAACATTGTCGTGTTATCTAACTCATAATTTGTTATGATATATCTAAAATATATACTTTTAATTTGCCAATAACAATTGATAAACTCACTTTACGTTCTTAAAAAAATTGCTCATTTTTCCTAATTTTGTGTGTGCTCGTTTTACATATAAAAATTGACCCATTTACATTTATTTGTATGTTTCGTGCAAGATTTATTTCATAGATTAAATGGTAAGTTTCATTGATTTATCATATTGTAATTGTATGTATCTCAAACATGATTATCAATTGCGACGGAAGGCACATTATGGCTATGTTTGGTAACACAAAAAAGTTAGCTTATAGCTTGTTGGACTAGCTTATAAGCTCGTTAGATGAAAACGTGATGTGTTTGGTAACAAGCTTTTTTTACGAGCTTATAGCTTTTTTTGAAAAGCTATTTCAAGTAGCTTTTGAGCTTATAACTGGTAGCTTTTTATATTCTCTTCCAATTTTAACCTTATTAATTTTATTTTATTATTTTTTAATTAGAAAAAACTACTCATATTCATATGTAACTACCCACTTTTTTTATCTTACAAAAAAAAACTACCCACCTTTAGTGCAAAGCCACTTGCACGTTACTACTTACTACCATATATTTTCTTTGTTCATTTTCTTTTTTTTTTAACTTGCTTTCAATTCATATAATATAATATAAAGTTTTAAATAAAATCGGCATCAAATAGTAAAACCATTTTAGTGAAATAAAAAAATATTAATTGAATTCATAACAAACATTTATCATTTTGGAGATTAACGTAATTTAAAGTAAATTCAAATATTAAAAATTAAATAAATAAGTAAAAAAAAGTATATATAATTTATAAAAAAATAAAAAATAAAAACATGTCTTTTTATGTCATTTTATATTTATCAGTCACGTCAACAACTAATTTTACGAAACACATTATTTTCAATAAGCGAAATTTTCATCTATAAGCTATCAGCTATAAGCTAGCTTTTCAGCTACAGCTAGCTTATCAGCTACCAGCTAGCTTATAGCTTGATTTTACCAAACAGAGCCTATATCAATTTTATTTTTAGGCAAACAATTTGATCTCTCCATATTTCATGCTCATTTTTGAAACGATTTGCTTATTGCAAATTTGCAACGCGGTAACGAGATACTAGTATTTTGTTTGGATAGACACATGAAATAACAATAATCATTAAAAATTAACACAACATTCAAATAAATAATAGCAACTTTAATTATTTTAAAAAATGCACAAATACACTCTAGGTTCATATTCGTTGTTGAAGAAAAATATTGATCTTCAATTTTAAAAACCAACCGATTTTTCTGTCTCAATTTGATGATTTTTTGTAGTCAAGTAGTTAAAAATTCGCTTTTGAAGATGAATATATAGAGAGCACGAAGTTTGAATCCTCACTCTGTATATATTATACAACGTCTATTCGATGAATTTTAATTTTGAATCATTTTAATTTATGTGAGTGACATATTGATTAATGTTGTGAGAGATAAGTTTTATGCATTATTATTTAAAAAATAAATAAAAACTGCAGTCTCTTTTTCCTATCTGAAGCAGCCCCGATTCAGAGTATAGGTTTTCTCACATATCAATCAATCCTCTCTCGACCCACACTACTCATCTCTTCTTTTCTCTCTATCCTTAGCAAAAACAACACAAAGGGTTTTTCTTTTTCTTTTCAACCAAACCATGTTTTCATCTTAATTAACTTCAATTTAAATGTAATTGAAAAATTAAGATTCACTTTCCCTCATTCAATTTTAGGTCTTCTTCTCTCTCTCTCTCTCTCTCTCTCTCTCTCTTCCCCAAAACCCTTTCAACCTTCGATTCCTCGATCTCGCTATGGAATCTCGAGATTTGGCATCTTCTTCCCCTTCTTCAACCACCAACCGCGACTCTCCTTCCGCCGAAGTCGACGACGGCGTTTTCGCTCTCACCGTTGCTCTTGCCAAAGACGCTGCTTTGCATTATCAATCTGGCAAGTTCGCTGAATGTGTTGATGTCATGCAACATCTCTTGCAAAACAAACCTAACGATCCAAAGGTATTCAATCTAATTCACTTGATTCCGATTGCTTTGATTTCGTCTTCATCTTAATTGCTTTGTATTAGGTTTAATTAATTAATTGCTTTGATTTTGTTATTTTTCTGATGAGGTAAAAAACAAGTTGCTAATCTATCAGTTTAATTAACTTGTTAGTTTATCAGTTTAATTAAGTTGTTAATTTATCAGTTTGATTAAGTTTTCTGTTGCTGTAGATTGTTAAATGTATTGATATGAAATTATAATCGAAGAGTGTAGAAAGTATGTGAATTAGTTGGATAAGTTTGTTATAAGCTGCTTTGAGTAGATGCTTGGAGCAATCTGTTTGATTTGATGCCATGTGATGTGATATTGTGATGTAAGTAACGGGTATCGGAAAGAAATTTTTATTAGATCGGAGATGAAACGTATGCTGCGGATCTCACTATAGAAAGTTTGAAAGTTCCAATGATTTTGCTAAAAGAGGGATTTTGAGTTCATTTTCCTAATAAGGACAATTTTTATGAGTCGGTTTATTTTGTTATTAGTGATGTCGATGCTACTTGAATTTCGGTATGTTTGTATACATGACGGTTACTAGTCTCACCAAAGGTGCAGCTCTAAGTCAAACATAGTAAATTGAGCAATGATAATATCACGGCTGCAGTGTTACTTTTCTTCATGAATGGTTAAGATTGTGCACATACTTTGCATATTTAGAATTTTAAATGTTTTGGGTCTTTTGGCTCTCAATGTGCAAATCTTTCTCACATCTTTTTGTATTCTTACAACGGATGATTGGTATATGCTATATGATAAATTTAAATAATTGAAGGAACCTTTGAGTAAGTATACCTGCAAAAGTGACTGCTTTGGAAGAGAAAATATTGAATCATTATTTGTTTGTTTGGCTGTGTGCGTGCGTGCGTGCATGTATGTAGGTGTTTTCGAGTTTATGCATATTTTGTTTGTGTTCTCTAGTATCTGTTACAGGTTTACAGTTAAAAGTCGTAAGTATTTAGTATGTGATTTATTTTGGGGATGGTATTTGCGACATCAATTATGTTTGTAAAACAATGAAATTCTTTATCATCCATCTTCAAGCTTGTTAAGAGAAAAGGACAATGATTTTGGTGGGTTCATGAGTTAATATAACCCATCAAGCCTTGCGTTATCTTTTCGTTGTGTATTTTATGATGTAGTCCACAATTCCTTTTTCTAAGTCTTGAAGTTCCTATATATTTCAGGTACTTCATAATACAGCAATTGCGGAATTCTTCCGAGATGGTTGTTCTGATCCCAAAAAGTTGCTTGAAGTAATTTATAGCATCAAGGTATGTTACTTTTTACACGTATGGTATTCTATTAAAAATTCCACAGTCTCAATTTTGCAATAGCTTTAGTTTTTCATGGTTGGTATTTGAGGAAACTATATTTTTTTCCGTTGTATTAGAAAACTGGAATTGAATGACACCAATTGAAATCACGACAGCAAGATTAAAATGAAGGTAGACCTGGGTCATTATTTCGATTTTTGTAAACAAAAAGTTTGGCTAATTTCTGAGCCTTTGATACTTATTCATGTAAATATTTTGGGGCCAATTAATTTCCCAATTGGCAAATGGCTTCAGTAGATGGAAGGAGTGTTTTCAATTGATGAAGGCCTTATTTGTTATTGATAGTTTCCCATTATTTTAATGCATAAGTTTGGTTTCCTTCATTTGAATAAAAGAATACAGCTAAGTTTCCACTACCTTTTGTACCCAGTATACTGTGGTTGGTGCATTTTTTTGTTCAAATTCCTTCTTCCGGGTCTCTATTGGTATTCTTAAAGGAGGAAAATATATATGCAAATAACCTGAAAGATAATATTTACAAGTTAAGAAATACCGGTGGAGATGAGTGGAATAGGATTTTCTCTTAGAAGAGTGGAATAGGATTTTCTCTTAGAATTCACCTGAAAGATGATATTATAAGTTAGGAAATACTGGTGGAGATGAGTGGAATAGGATTTTCTCTTAGAATGTTCACCAAGTAAAAGCTGGTGCAGCAGATAGAAAGTCGTGTTTACATGCCTACAGCATGTAGACTTTTACGTTCTCGCTTCTGTTATGGTTTACCCCCAATGAAAGGATCAACTGGTGTTCGCCTTCAAATACGTTTTATATTCAACTTAATGCTGTTTAGGATCTATAAAATAGCAGCTTAAGCTCTCTTCTCTATTCATATGTGATTTTGTACTTAATACTTATCCTTTTTTTCATTGGGAGTTTATTCAGAGAAAATATGACGAGCTTTCCCTGACGTATGTGGATCAAGGAGAGCTAGTTAACAACGTCGGAAATAAAGTTGCTTTGGGGTCCAAAGGAAGCAATGCCTCAGCACCGCAGTTTTCAGGTGTAAATAGCACTGACACAATGCATCCAGATGAATTTGACTCTTCCGTCGCAACACTAAATATTGTATGCTCATTTTGATCCTTATATCAATTCAATTTACTTTGTCAATTGTTGTTTTGATTATACTTTTGATTTGAATATATTTCTTGATGTGATTTTTGTTATGTCAACCTCTCTAGGCTATTATCTGGTTCCATCTTCATGACTATGCAAAGACAGTATCGGTTTTGGAACCCCTATTTCAAAAGATTGATCCCATAAAAGAGGTATGGCATATATTATATACTATTTGATGTTATTTTCTTTAAAAATTATAATGGGGGTGTTAATGGATTTATTTTGCCCTGGATTTGTTTTGCACCTAACTCTGTGTTCTCTTTCCTAAAGCAGTCAACGGCTCTACATATATGTCTTCTGCTGCTTGATGCTAGCCTTGCATGCCATGATGCATCAAAATCAGCTGTAAGTTCTCTACGATAATTATATTTGCTGGTTTATTTTTTAATGATTGCAAGGTCTGTTGCTTAATGCACTGCTGACAAACATGATTTTCACATCTCATGAGTGTATTATGTTTTTTTTACTTCTTTTATTAGCGTGGCTGGTTATTTTCAATAAATATTAAATGTTGTATTGTATATGTAATTTATATGCATTTTTCAATTTAAATTTACATTAAACAGTTGGACTACAAACCTCTCTCCTGATGCAATTCAAATTCTTCTTCCCAAACTAATGTTGGGCATGATTGCTGAATGTTTTCATTGGTGATTTGTCGAGTTAATCTGTTTTAATCCTTTTATTTGTAGCTGTCTGGAGGTTTTCTTTGTTGTGCATAAATGATATACTTATATGTAATTCTCAGTTGTCAGAGACAGAAATCAATTTATGCTGATTATAAATTAGCGTATACATTATTTGTTAAGATTTGTGCATTCTCATGGGGGGTGAGATACATAAATGTTGGGTCCATGCACAGAAAATGTGGGTTTGCTGTATGTGTTATATCTAACTGTTTATCTCTTCGCATATGTTAGACTTAGAACCAAGGTTGTAAGGATGATAGGATGGGAAATATTGAAAACACCCACTCAAAATGCTCTGCAATTGATAAGGGAGAAGTATAAAAAGGGAGGGATAACTGAAGGGGCTATCTTGAAATTAGCAATTGGTTTGGGTGGTTTGGGTCTGGGAATTGGATATATCTTTTATTGTTTGTTACTGATCATTTTGCAAGGAGCATAGCTCAATTTCATTGCCATTTACTTTACTGTTTTATTCATCTTGTAGAGAGGATTAATCCTCTAATCTCATTACTTCTGGGTTTTCTTCTATTCCGATTTTGGTACCTAACAGCATAATAGACAAGGATATATCTGGATCTACATTTTGTATATTTTGCTTCACCATCTCTATTAATGTGATTAAACTGAAAGTTTGTTGTAGAATTGGGTTTACTTGACTTGATTTTTTTCTCTGATTAAAGATGATGTAAAACTTTCTTGATAGCTGGCATAAATTCTTGCACTCATAGTTGCAGACTCTCCGTTAGGAACCAATCACTCTGTCTTAATTTTGTTAGTCAGTGGGAAGAGATTTCATTTTTGTTTGCCTTTTTAAATTCTCTAATTGTTCATGTGCACTGTTCTGAGCTGGATCATTTTGCTTAGGATGTGTTGACTTACCTGGAAAGAGCATTTGGTGTTGGTAGTGCGAATCAAGTTGACAATGGGAATACAACACAGCAACAATCTGCAAATCTAACGACAAAGCCTGTACCTGTCACCATTAGTGAATCTGCTGCTGATCCATCCAGTTCCGATTTAGGGTCAAGTGCTAATGCATCTGAAAATAATCTATCCAGAACTTTCTCTGAAGATGGGCTTGATTATGAAGCCATGATATTGGATATGGGTTCACAAAATTTAACTAGGCCAACGGGCCCTCCTTCAAATTATCTTTCTAGGGCTTTGGTTGACAGGTTTTCTACTCTTGATTTAAAGCTCAAGTTGCAACTTTGCAAGGTGCAGTTTCTGATTCTTACTAGGAACCTGAAGATAGCAAAACGAGAAGTCAAGCTGGCTATGAACATTGCACGTGGAAGAGATTCATCCATGGCTCTGATTTTGAAATCTCAGCTTGAATATGCTCGTGGTAACCACCGCAAGGCAATAAAGCTATTGATGGCATCAAGTAATAGAACAGACACGGAGTTTTCGAGCATTTTTAACAACAATCTTGGGTGCATTTATTATCAGCTCGGAAAATATCAGACGTCCTCATTCTTCTTCTCAAAGGCATTAACTAATTGTTCGTTGCTGCGGAAGGAGCAACAAAAAAAGCTGGCCACTTTCTCGCAGGATAAATCTCTCCTTATAATTTATAATTGTGGCGTGCAGCACTTGGCTTGTGGAAAGCCAATACTTGCAGCTCGATGTTTTCAGAAGGCAAGTTTGGTCTTCTACAAACAGCCCCTATTGTGGCTCCGACTCTCAGAATGCTGTCTGATGGCTTTAGAAAAGGGCCTAATCAAATCATGTCGAGTTCCTTCAGAGAAGATGGAGGTTGGAGTTTGCGTTGTTGGGTTGGAAAAATGGAGGCAACTTGTTGTGGAAGATCAAATTCCAGGTAATGGACACATGGAATCCTCCAAAGGGGATGATTGCGGTCCAGGTGAAGACGGGCGGCTGAAGTTATCGATGTCCCTTGCTCGGCAGTGCCTCTTGAATGCTCTTCACTTGCTAGACTCCTACAGTACAAATCGTTTGAAGTCTGGCTTGCCCTCTAATTCTTCTGTGGAGGATGATACAAGTGAAATGTTGCCTTCAAAGAATTTAAGTCGTAAAAACTCGCACGGCGCTGATTCAAAGGCATTTTCAGTAGCAGTAGGTTTAGGTCAGGTAAATTCAAACGGGGACACAAAAGAACAGAAGGGAGGAGCTAGTCAGGAACTCTTCCAGAACTCGCTCTCGTATTATGAAGATGTCTGTAGAAGAGATAATCAATTGGTCAAGCAAGCTGTTCTAGCTAATTTAGCATATGTGGAGCTGGAACTGGACAATCCTGTGAAGGCACTTGCAGCTGCAAAATCTCTTTTTGAACTTCCAGAATGTTCCAGAATTTACATCTTTCTAGGCCATGTTTATGCGGCAGAGGCTCTTTGCTTGCTGAATAGACCAAAGGAAGCTGCTGATTACTTATCATATTATTTGTCTGGAGGAAACAGTGTTGAATTGCCATTTAGCCAAGACGACTGTGAGAAGTTGCAAGTAGAGAGGACTGTTGAATTTGAAGACGTAAATGGAGGATCCACTGCTGCGAAGAATTCTTCTCTTCAGGATCCTCAAAGTATTGTTTTCCTCAAGCCAGAGGAGGCAAGGGCATCAATTTATGCTAACTTTGCTGTAATGTCTGCAATGCAGGGTGAACTTGAGAAAGCTAATATATTGGTTACACAGGCATTGTCCATATTGCCCAACAGTCCAGAAGCCACACTTACTGCAGTTTATGTGGATCTCTTGCTTGGTAAGCCACAAGAAGCTCTAGCCAAACTAAAAAGTTGTAGCCGTATTAGGTTCCTGCCCAGTGGAGTAAGTTTAAATAAATCTTCATGAGTGTTGTATGCATGGTTATATCATTGTGCCTGGCCCACCTCTCAGTTTTAGTTAGCAGGTAGCTTAATCCTTCCATAGCATTTGTAACATATATAAGTTCAATTCAGGGAATAATTTTTTTGTGATTCATTGTTTTTATAATTCTCAAATTTAGGGGTCAGTTACAGGTGGAGGCTGGTTAGTGTTAGTGCCCACCTTTGAAATTTGAGGTGTAGATCTGATTCGGATTGTGTTTTTTATTTTCTAGAGGCTAATTTAGTTCATATTCAAGAATAGTTCATGTGCTTATATTGAGAAAACTAAAGTGGATAGTTGTTTTGGAATTCCATTTTTAATCTGAGGGAGTTCGCTCTTTCTAATTCTCTGTTGCTATTACCGTATTTTCATGTGTTTCCCCAGCTGCTATTTGCTATGCAGGTAGTCGCATATATTTGTTTTGTGTGGGCAGGCGATTTAGAAATATTGTTGGATGCCCTTCTTTTCTTCTCTTATGTACAATCTTGCTTAGTGCCTTTGCTGATTTAAAGGCAGGAGACATTGCAAGGATGTAATAATATTAACAAAGGAGATAGAGTCAAACTACTGGATTACTTTGTTGGGTTCATTTGAATTTAGTATAAGGTAGATAAGTTAAAATAAGTTATATCCGATCCACTCCTAAAAAACGTTATGCCGATCAATTTTAATCCACAGTACAGTAAACTAATAACGTAAATTTGTTCTATTAAGTTTATCATTTTTTATTTTTATTTTTTGTTGAAGGAGGTTTATCATATCTTGTTCACTAATGAACAATTAAATCGGCTATGCAGGCTAGTTTAAAATTCAGTAGGTTATGATTTTTTTTCTTCCTGAAACAATCTATTTTTCTTACTCCCCAGACTCCTCCGAAACGTCCCGTAATCTTCTATTGCAATTTGCAACAATTGCCTGGCAGCTTAGCTTAAGCTACCACTAATCCACTATGCTTGCACCCTCCACCACACTTGCTACCAGTCACCGTTGCCTTCACATTCAACTGTCATTGTTTTACGTCATCATCCTCCACCATTGTCAATTTGTCACTGTAGGATACCCTTCATTGATGTTGTATGACGTTTTAATTGTTACCATTGCAGTTTGCATCGTCAACTAATGTTGTCACACTTCATCGTTATTGCCACCTTAATAACACGACCACCACCATTCCCATCACTTTTGATTAGTGTTGTCACCGGATATCCTCTATCATGCATGAGTCACTTGGCACAAAAAATCTCCAATATCTAGTGCTTCGAACAACATAAATTGTGCAGAAATGCACTTATGCACGGTACATTCAATATTTTTCAGATGTATATATTCAAATTCTTGTTTGGGGATACTCCAAATTTATATCATGTCATGCATACTTAAATCGTTATGCATAATCGTTGTTCTGAGCTATATCAGCTATTCGGCAACATTTTAGAGCTCTATATTTTTATTTAATATCTACTATTTAGGTATGAAACATTGTCTTAATAGTAATAGGAGTCCTAACCACATAGGCTCCTTTTTAGGAGTTGGAGAGGAAAGAGGAGGAGCTTTGGGGGGAGTAGAATAGAGGGAAAAAAATAGACATTTATTATATATATTTTTTGAAATTATGAGTGTTTTTTATAGATAATGTAAAAAAATATTTATGACTAGATATTTTAAATCTAGAGAATATTATAATAATATAGATTGAATTTAAAGAGGAAACCCCGTCAAAGTTTTCCATTCTTTCCACTTCATCCTTCTCTTTTTCAAAACACTCTCCTCCTCTCCCTTCTTCTTTTAAACTTCTAAACAAGCTTTAATCATAAAATTTGAAGTTCAAACCCGAACTACTAAGTTTCAGTTTTTTTTACCAGTTTTTTTTACCAAATCCAATTTATGTGAAAATCCTTGTTAACCTATTTAAAGGACCGTTTGATGATGTTGATTTTAGACTAGGATATGTTCCTTTTAAAGTTTCAGGTTTGATTTTTCTCCTGTGTTAATTTCAGCGGATTAGTTTGACTTCATAAAAAAACATTTAAAGGACTACTACTATCTCTAAGTATTTCATATTTTATTTTATTTCCATAGTGGAATTGTATGTAGTACAATGTCTCGATGACTGCTCTTTAGAATCGGTGTGTTGCTCAAACAAACAAACAAACTAGTCTACTGGGAATAACTTTTGAATATACTGTTGGAAACTAGTTTTGATAAAAACTAAAGGGCTTTTAGGGCAACACCAGAGCATAAAGAGAAATTATCTAAGTGTTGTACTCTGTTGGCCTCCACAATTGCTCAACCATTCGATTCGCAACTAAAAAACAACATATATTTTTTTGTTTTCGGAAGATATCTACCAAACATTGTTTTTAAGTATTTGTAAGTTTCTTAAAAAAAAAAAGTATTTGTAACTTCCATTTTTTTTTCTATTGTGAAAAAGAGTGTTTAGTGAATTAGTCAATTTATGTACCATAATTCGTAATAATTTATTTATAAAACATTTTATAAATTGAAATTAACCACCAAAGAAATTGGTAGGGGATTTCTGGCAGCTAATATGAAATTTCGTGTAGCGCAGCTTAAGTCACTGCCGCTTCGATTTTGACCTCATATCAACTTTTTCCTTCCTTTTATCTTATGGGTCTGGGTCTTGTTAACGAGTTAGTGTTCCGGAACACTCTTTAAACATTTTTAATAAATAGATTATTCTTTAAAAAATAAAATAAAGACTTCAATTTCCAATGCAATAAATGCATAAACTTTTATAAAATCTTACTCCCTCCGTCTCTTAAAAATAGTCGTTTACGGTTTGTGCACGGTTATTAAGGAAATGATTGACTGTGTTGATTTCAATGGTAAAATTAATATCATTTACTAAAATACCCTTATTAATTGTAGTTAGTGGAATAGTTAAGTTGGATGAAATTCAATAAATAAGGGTATAATAATAGAAAAAAATAATAAATACTGCATTGGTATTCTAAAGTGACAATTATTTTGAGAAAAAGAAAGAATGATAAAAAACTATTATTGTGAGATGGAGGGAGTACCATTTTTAGTCTTTAAAGAGTGCCGCAGAGCATTCGTTACAATTTCCCTTGTCTTATCTCAGGTTTCTCTTTTGGTACATTCATTTTCTCGTACTTTAATTTTTAATTTTTTATTAGAAAGAGGACATGCCCCGTACTTTAAATTTTAATTATTATTTTTATTACAAAGAGAACATGAGCGCAAAAATGAACAACCACACAAAAACTAAACTACGGCGCACACGAATTAAAAAAATCAAATAAAAATTCAATGAACATTCAAAGTTTGCTAATGCATCAACACACTAAGTATGTTGAATAACTACTTTCCACTCCATGTACAACAACCGCTTGATCTTCATGAAAATCAATATTAATAAGTGGATGAAAATCCATACTCATTTAAATCTTGTTAATTATACAAGCAAATTAAGCTACTTTTTAAATTTTTTAAATGTATATATTTTTTGCTTCTAAAAAATGGTAAATCACACTTGTATGTCTAAAGATTCAACACACAAGATCGTATTTGAGCAAGACGAAGATGACGACCGTCCTAAACTCCAAAAAATAAATACAAACTTTGGATCACAAAATATAAGAAAGAAAAATTAGGTGTCCATTAAGGCAAAAATAAATGATTAAATTCAAAAGGGAGGTGTGATTGTTAGTAATGAGCTTACTTCTCCGTTGACCCATTTAGAATTTATAATGCGATGTTTCTAAAGAGAGTTCAAATCCTTGATTTGCAACAACAACAATATAGCAGCGTATAATAGAATCGAAAGACACGAGAGAAAAGGATAAAGTTGAAGCGGCAACTTAAAGAGAAAGAAGAAAAAGGGCTTCAACGACAACTTAAGGTTGCATTTTCTCGTAAAGATTTGTCGGACAATATTGCACATAATCTTTTTTCTAAATTAAAAGTGTTGCAAATGTCATTGACAAATGTGTCGATGTTAGCATTTGAAATTCTTGAGTTTGCCAAAACCACAATTTTTTTTACACTTCATTGTTTTTATTATGTTTTTTTTTTGGAAATGAGTCATTAAAGAGTAACATTGAGGTGTGCAATTCACACATGAAACAAATTTTTGTCACTAATAAATTGGTTATATTAAGTTTTTTATATATCATAATTAAAAATGAGCATCATTATATTACACTAATTATAATTCATTATAAATATTACATATATTAGAAGGGATAAGAATAGGTGGCCATCGCCTTCTCATGCCGCCCCTTAGTTCTGCCTCTGACCCTTAGGCCACCAAAAATCTTAGAAACGGACCTATCAATATATCTAACATGCTTATATAATTACTATTTTTTATAGATTCAAGATTAAAGCACAGGTGTATGATCCCCAATTGAAACAAAAAATAATATAAATATATAATACTAGAAGCTCGAATCAGTTCAATATTCACCAAAACACAAATGAAATGAATAATTTTAAAAGGTTACATAGAAGCATGTTTGCTGCAAATTTACTTGCCTAAGATTAAACATACATGCAGCATTGATCTCAATTTAAAACAAATGGTTTTACAAATAATTAATAGCCAAACAAACAACAATCCAGAGAGAAGAGAGAGAGTGGCTCGACATCCTCTCATGTCGATTTCAACCATATATTCCTCAATCCATTCACCTGCAAAACATAGATCATGACATCCAATGAGACAATGATTTCAAGTTCACGGGTACAAACACGACAATATTAATAATTTATAGGAAACACTACTACCAAATAAATCACGAATCCACATATCATTCCATGTGCTTTTCTTAGTTTGTCTGACAATGTTCATAATCGTAAATAATTGCTAAAATAGTAACACATATTACAAAAATAAACCATATATATTTTTTTTGAAAGAAAAAATAAATCATATATGTGCACCATTTTTAAAACAACTATTTCTTTCTTTTTATTTAGGGATAAAAACAATAGAGAAATAAAAATACAATACAAGTATAAAAGAGAGTTGTTTAAAAAATTATCGTAAAATAGCAGTATAAATTTCTCAAATATACGACGCTAACTCATCCAAAACCTTATATTGATTTTTTATTTTCTTTGCTTAAAAAATAATATAGAGAAAATACCTTTTTAAAGTAATATAATTAAAAATAATCATGTTAAGTTGTGCCCTAATCTTCATGCTATATTTTTCTTCCATATAACTAGTTTTTATATCATTTTCCTTCTCCTTTTGACTGCACTAAATTACTGTTGTTCCTATTGAAATGTTAATTGAACTCGCCACTTTTCTATTCATGAATATTAGATCGGGCAAAGTTATTATTTACAAACAAATATCTTGCTCTGTGATATAGAAAATTAATCTCAATTCTGCAAGCTTATCCAATCATTATTATGATTTTTATATAAACAATATTAAATTCCTTAGGTACATTCTTTTTTAATATACCATGCATGGGTCATAAAGCTTAAAAAATAAATGAAAGAAAATAAATAATACAGTAGATAATCATGCATGCATGACTTTTTTTAATATGTATATCGCAATTGTTCAAGTGCAACGAATCTCCTTGGAGAACATAACTTTTCTCTGACTAAGTGTTATGTATATAATACTAAATATGTTCAAACCACTGATATTATCAACCACTTAGCTTGTCCTAACGCATGCATATAGTAGGTACTCTGGAAATAGATCCTTTATATTTCAGTGGTCAAGATTCACACATTATTTTTCTCAAGTGTTTTTTTTCCATATGAGAGAATATAATCCAGTAGGTACTAGCTAGTAAAGAATTAAGTGACCTAGTATATATTAAATTGAAGAAGATTTATTTTTAGTGTTTAAAAAAAACGGTATTTTTTTTTCTTTTTTGAAAATGTAAGCCAAAACTAGGGTTTAAAATAAGAGGTAAACTTAACTGGTTTAGAGGGAGCAAGTGTAACCAGGAGGAGGAGTTTTCCCACAAGTCAAAAGAAGCTGAAGAGCAAGTGGAACATAAATGTTAAGGTTCAAAAGCTTAAGCTTTAGAGTAGTGCAAAGACAAGCAGCAGCTTCAATTTCAGCAAGTCCCTGAAGAACAGGACAACATTTATTCACAACAGGGTCACCAAGTCCAATGTGAACCAAACCACCAAGCAAATCAACACAAGCACCCAATTTCAAAGTGTCAATTGGACACGTGTCTTTCGCCGGTTTAGTTTTTGGTGGGCATGGACTAGTAGGACTAGGAGTACTCCCTCCTGCGCTTGGTGGGTTAAGCACCGGAGGGACTGTCACTGGGGGAATTGGAAGATGTGGTAGGACTGGAGGAATAGGCAAAGTTGGAGGAATTGGCAAAGTTGGTGGAATAGGTAAAGTTGGAGGTATTGGGAGGTGTGGAAGGACTGGAGGAATAGGCAAAGTTGGAGGGATTGGAAGGTGTGGAAGAACTGGAGGAATAATAGGTGGTATTGTCACTGGTGGTTTTACACTTGGTGGCTTCACAATTGGTTTTTTACCTGGCTTGTGTTTCTTAGGGGGTTTTCCACAAGTTCCACAACCAAGAATTGGTGTAGCTGAAGAGATGAAGAGCATGCAAATGATAAGGTAAGCATAGACCTTTGATGAAGACTCCATTGTTTTTCTCTTAGTTATTACAAAGAGAAAGAAATGAAGAAAAAGGGAATTAGAGAGTGTAGTATGGAGTGATTGTAAGGAGAAGGAGTGAGAGGTGATATATAGGAATTGTGATAGAAGGAATATGAGAAGAAAACAAAAGGGCTTTATTATAGCATATCACGTGAACATGGGGCTAGACACATTCTAAAGCCTACTTCCAAGTTTTGCAAGCTGGCAAACCTTACAAGTGTACATTACATGAATATATTTCCATCTATATGTAAAAATATTCATGAAACACCTTAATTTACTGGCATCTTATCTATGCTATCTTCTTACCTTAATTTGTTAAAACTTGCTAGCGTTTTAGGGGAAATGAAACACCTTATAAAGGTTAACAAACCTTCCCTTTAGTAGGGATTCATAATTTAATTGGTCTAATTATTACTTTGATTGATTAAAGTGTATGCGTAGATAAAAGTTACAATTATTAGTGATCTTTTTCTTTACTTGTATAATTAATAACTTTTCTCATTTTGTTTATGGAAAATGATATATATATATATATATATATATATATATATATCGCGGCATACATTTTCACGAGAGAATCACGACACCTAACATGCATTTGCAGTGGGACCCTTTTACTTCCATCAAATCATGTATTCGATCAAATGACCAACAATCCAATGGTTGTATTTCATTCATGGTTTGTTCGCAATGGTTTTCTTCGCTATATATAGCATTGTTCTTTATTTATTTGTCTAATCAAGATAAAAAATTGAACTACTAATGATTTATTGAATTTTGTTTTTGATGATAAAAATTATTGATTTCTGAGATCTAGGCTTTTGATTAATATCTGATAACATGGCATATATATGGTCCACATTCTTCAAAAAAAAAAATATGGTCCACATTTTTTTTGTTTTAACATCTATATAATACGGTCCACTTAGATGTCACTTTTGCATAATTTCATGCACTAGTTTTTTTTTTGGAAATTTGTGATTGAACTTTCTTTACCCTAATTGTATTCCTCAGATTCCTTTGTTAAAATTGGAAAGTTTTTATTATTAGTGAAGAAACTTGTGACAAAATTATTTTCTTTGAAATGGTTTTTCAATTTGTAAAAAATTCATTAATTGTTTTTAGAAAAAGCAAAATATCGTAGTCAATCACTAATCAGTAGCACAAGAAATGCTACGATGAGCTAGCTAAGGCATATACACTTATATGCAGAAATGTAGACTGCATGCTCTCAATCCTATTATATGTTTGAGACATCAAGCAAACCTCTTAAGAGAGTAATGAATGAAACCATGAGCATTCCTTGTACTACTTTATAAATATAAAATTGTTGCCGATTAATTTTTAATAAAAATTATTACATTTGAAAATCATATTGAAATGAATAATTATTCTCTAAGGTAGTTTCTTTTCTTTTTCCCTTCACCATTCAAATAGTTCCTAGAAAAGATAAACAGGACAATATATATAGCTAGGTTTTAGGCAAATCGAGTAATTTCACAAACATCGACAAGTCGAGTATAATACAGTATAAACTTCCATTGGCAATGGCAATTTAGCAAGTCACACATATATTACCTTACATTATATATTTCTTGTATAGTCACATTACGAGTTTCTCTAATTACTATTACCAACAAAAATTGTCCTTAAGTTTGATTTAGTATTCTTCTGTTTTTTTATATATATCGGAGAAGCTTAATGTGATGGCCATGGGTATTGGGTAGATGCTAAAGTCACCAATTATATATCAATAGACCCTGAGATATGGGAAGATTTTGGACTACTCCTAACCTAAGGGACAATCTGTAGTCTATGACGAATGTAACATTTTTTTGTCTACTAATTATCCTAAGTCAATTGTTTACTTTTGTTTTATCCTGATTTCTTTTTATATATAATATTTTTTCTATTTATCCTATGTCAATTATTTAATATTTTTTATTTACTAAAAACAAATAAACTTTTTACATGGGATGTTTGAGGAATATTAGATTGGATGTAAAGTATGAGTAAAAGTTCCAAAATTAAATGAGTAAAAGTTCCAAAAAATGGAGGGTGAACATGTACATACATGTATCTGAGCATCAAAATTTTGAATGAAGAAATGATGTCTAATTTCACTTATGTGGTTACTCAAAATTCAATGTAAGGATTATCGAATATCTTGAAGATCCTACATAAACTATGTTTGTTTTGACGGGTATAAAAGTTAATACCTATTTTTTTTATTCACACTAAGGAGCGTTGCCTACTCAATTTTTATTTTCATGCTGAAGGGTGAAAATCTTAAAGTTCCATTATAAAAATTGTAAACTAAACTTTCAACCCTCACATTATTTTTAAATATTTCATTTATAAGTTTTTAAACATTTGAAGTATTTGTGAGAACAATGATGCTATACACAGCGAGAAGAATGATCCTGAATTGATCACGAATGAAAACAAGCAAACCTCCTTTTTATTGGCTTGTTTTCATTCATGATCGATTGTGGATCATTCTTCTCGATGTGTATAACATCTTCCCCAAACACACACTCATATGAATTGATATCACAAATTTTCCAATTTAATGCTTGTTGCCTTATTAGGAGGACCGCATTTAGCGCTTAGACAGAATCGAATCTGTACTATATTACATGTTGGGCTTGAAGTCAATTTCGCTTTCTTACTTTATCATGTTGCTTTCTTTCACTTATTTTATTTTATTTTTAATAATAATACTGTATCTCTTTCTCTGATTAAGAACAGTAGAATCACGAAGAGATAACAGGGTACATGCATGTAGGGCATTGTTGTATAGTTATATACTTCTACTGTGAGTCTATGGACCATGCAGATGCAGGGTTTGGAACCAGCCGAACCAGCGTGCGAAGACTCAGATGATTATTAATATGTGTCTACATATTATTGGAATTGATCTCTAAACTACCGGTCTCTCTTATTTGATTTTAAAAAAGAAAAAAATTAATTTTTAAGTGGCATTGAATTGTATTCTTATTTCAATTTTTAAATTTTTTTAAACTTATATCAGAATCAACAATGACCCCTTTGTTGGAAATTTAAGTTAACCAAATATATGGTTTGCGTGATCATAATTTTTTAGTTGCGTGACTACTATTTTCTTAGAATTTATTTGGTTAACCAAGTGAAAAAATAGTGATCACGCGCATTATAGTTGCGTGATCGCTAGGAAAATAGTGGTCACGCAATTGGAAAAAAGATGGTCACATAGACCATATATTTAGTTAACTGAAAATTTGAAAGTGTAAAAATGTCAATCTATCTTTATTCTATAAGAATATAGCTGCCCTCCAAAAATTCCCCTTCTAAAACCATCTCCCAAAAATATCTCAGAAAATAAGAAGACACACTAAAATAGTTTGCTGTCACATTGACAATTTGTGATCAAGAAATCGGATTGATTGTAATAATAAGTCTTGTGATTGTTTGCTGTCACATCTCCCAAATCTATTTTTTTTATTTTTAAGTCTTGTGATTGTTTTTTTGATAATCAAAGATAATATATTAATTAAAAAAAGTATAAAAGGTACTCCGATGAAAGTAAATATAAACAATAATGAGTGATTCGATTTACTTCTGTTCAAATGATAGAAAGGATAAAGATGATTATTACATAAAATGTTTTAAGTTGGTTATCATAAAAAGCTGGCTTAGTGAAACAATGTTATACAAGACCGTTTGTTAATAAAAAGTTTAAGATCAATATGTATCTCAACCAAATTAAAACTTGTAATATTAAGGCAGTTCGAAAACCCTATTAAAAACATTTCACATAATTAGCTTTGAATCAAATGAAGCTTCTAGGAAAGTAAATGCAGTAAACAACAATGGGTAAAATACGTGGTCAGTGACCAAAACAATGTCAAATATGTACCGCAAAGTACAAGGAAAAGATAAAAGATGGTAAAGGAAAGTGGGGAAAGAGTACAGGTTGGCAACCATGTGAGAAAGTTTGTTAAGAGAATGGGGAAAGAATAGAGAAAGAAAAGGATGATTCAGAGTGAGAGTAGCTACTGCTACTGTCTCTCTGATTGTGATGTAATGTAATATTGGTGTTTGCATGTCCGTGATGGGATAAAGACTTTATAAAGTTTTCTTAGTTTTTGTAATTTTGTATATCCGTGAATGAACTTTCCTTCCTTTGATGTGATATCATATCTCTTCTTTTCCTTTCTTTCACCACCCAATTTCTGTGTTAGCTACTGCACTTAACGTGCATGTGCCCAATACAACTAGTAGTATTGCTATACCACGTAAGACTAATCATTTGTATTCCAATGAAAGAAAGAAGAAAAAGAATTTAACCATAAGTTTTATTACGATTGAATGCGCAAATTGATTGAAATTGTTAGCATTGGATAAATGTGATCATACGAAAGACTCATTTGCCTAAGAGAATGTTTATCATCATGGGAAAAAGAAGCACCATGAGAATAAAATATGTTTAACCGCTATATGATAGAAACATACAACAAAGCCAATAACGGGCAAACAACAATGAGACAATAGCGTAATGGTTGAGTTCAAATGCGAGTGGTTAACCGCACATCGCCTGTAAATGTGTTAAATGTTTGATATATAAGAGAGATGACTTATATATATATATATATAATGACTTAAGGTTTTAGATGAAGATGTAGTGTTAGATCTCTTGGTGGTCCTAGTTAATTGGCCTACTATTCCTCTCGATGTACTCTCCAAATTTTTGAACAAGTGATATTAGATCTCTAGTTTGACTTGACGAGGGAGCAATAGTCAAACCATGATTGTTGTATAAGAAATATTTTTAACGATGTAGTCACTAGGCGTGTTTCGTTCGCTGTAACAATGGTGCAAGTATAATATATGAGAGGCTGACACTTAGGGGAAGATTGTTGAGTTCATATATGAGTGATTAGTCTCACATTGACCATGAATGAGTTAAATGTTTGATATATAAGAGAGGTGACTCTTATGCGAATGACTTGAGGTTTTGGGGGTAAAGATGTATAGATATATTGGTGGTCATGGATCATTAGTTTGTTGTTTCCCTCAGAGCTCCATTTATCTCCCCCAACAAGTTGTATTAGAGGCCAAGTTTTAATTGGTGGGAGAGCGAATGTGAATCTCAATGTTTGGATTTGCTACGAAAGTCTTCATGTTAGTGTAGTCATGAGACATGTTATGTTGATAATAATAGTGATGCAAGTATTGAATGTAGGTCCACACTTAAGGAAAGATTGTTGGCTTCAAGTGTCAGTGATTAGTCTCATATTAACATATGAATGAATTAAATGTTGGATATATAAAAAATAAGACTCGTATACTCAATGCATTTAGCTTTTATATGGAGACATGATTTTTGATCTCGGAATCTTAAATCATTGGTTTGTTGCTGTTTTTGGCGCTCTTCATAAATCTCCACCATAAACAAGTTGTTAGAACAACAACCAATTATGAAAGAGAAATTAAACGACAACTACAAACAATAGATAAACGAAATTTGACAATAAAATTCGGTCAATTGTACCCATAAATAGTTGTGTAACTATTATCATTAAAAGATTAAGATTTACAAGGTACATGAATTATCTAATACTATGGTCTCACTTGTGTACGAACCATCCCTACCCACTTGTGCGTACCTATGAGCCATGTTCAACGCAAATCAATACGAAAAACTTTGTATACTTCAACAAAATGACATTTTATCTGCTCTAATTAATGCTTCTTGAATCTTCCAAACATACAATCGTAACGCTGGTCACCACATCGCTTGAAGTTTTGTCCTTCATAACATGCCGCATTTGCTTCATGTAGCTTGCATTGTACTAAACCACAAATCCAAATACCCAAACCCACGAGACTTTCCATGGCCATGATCATCATCTATGATATTCCATTCATAAACCATCGTAGACACATAACGAAAGAGAAAAAAGAATTGAAAAGAAAATTTAAATCAGAAAGAAAAAAAAGTTGAAATCCGAAACAATATTTTCTCTAAAAAAATGAAACAGAGAAAGAGAAAAACAAAATTAATTAGGAAATAAAATAATATATTTATTGTAAATGTCATAGCTCTTAGTATCATATTATGTTTGCTATTTTAGGCTTAACTCATCCTTACAGGATCAATTTATAAATAAGAGCGGATTTTAGATTTCAAAGTTGTAGGTGCCAACACCAAACAACGATATGTATATCATACGAAGAGGTTAATGATAGAACTAATTAAACTCAACTATCCAACACGTTATGTGTGCCTACACATTGAAGTAATATGGTATGATATCCATACAAGAAGAGTAATGTTATATGAACACATATCATAAACAACACGCGATGATACTTGTTAACCTTATACTTGCTCCATTCACCGTAATTACAAGGTGAACATGTATCATCGCATGTGACTTGAACTTTAAGTATATACATGATTACAAGAATTTGTTTCTCTTAATATAAATATAATTTTTTTTTACAACCCTTATATTTTTATGAGAGACACAACACTTATATTTAAACAGTTTCCATACATTCATTCAACAATTCATTTTTCTATATCCCCTCTTCCTTTTATATTATTTAATTATCACATTTATATCATATCATCCTCTCTATTTTTATCTCTTTCATGATGTGTAATGAGTTTTGGGTGTACAACAATAATGTCTCTTTTTTCTATATGTAAAAAAAGAACCATTGGAAATCTTGATGCAAGTTAAATGTTAAAAATGGTTCGGTCCACAACTTTTTGACCACAGGATCCAGCCCGATGATAGACAAATGACATTAAAACCAATTAAATGGAATTTGTCGTCTGTGGTATCTCCAAAGCATCCATACTGCAGCCAGCAAACATTGAAATGAATAGATCCTTAATTTTCCAGCAAGAAATAAAAAGAAAAAAATGGTTTCTCATGTGTCAAATTGCTCCAGTCATCATGATGTATTGTACGTGGCTATCAAAAACAACAATGCAATTGAATCAAGTACTCCCATTTTTGGAGGTTTACTGGGGTGGGGGAGGATTGGCTGGATATATCAAAATGTACCTTATAATAATATTATTAACATGATGTGTACATGAAGGTGTAAACACATGGGGTGTTTAGACATATATGCTGAGTAATAATATAATAATAACATAATTTTTTTGATAAAAATTATTGATATGCAATGTGTCAAGTGGCAATAGTTTACAGAAATGGGGGAGATCATGAATAAATATCTACAATGAGATGATGGATATATATTTGGCATCCACGAGGTGAGATGATGGGTGGCTTAAATCAATTTCAATGAATAATATCAGAGACAACCATGGTATATGATGTGATCAATGGCATGGATGGAGGGGGAGCCAAATGGTGGGATAATGTTGGGGCCAGTCCAATAATGTTTGACAATGAATTGAAGGTTAAAACAATTTCAATATACGAAGTCTTTTTTTATTTTACTTTATAAAATATAATAAAAGCAAATTTTTATTGCTAGGTTTAAAGTTAGAGAATCTTATCATTGAAATAATTACAAAAACATTATGAACCAAATTAGAATCTTAAATGGTATAAAAAAAATTAGAATCTTAAACAAGTATGTTTCAGTTTTTTGCCCTGATGTTTTCTTCTGTTTAGAAATGAGTCTCCACCTTTTTATTTTTATATATATTTTTTTAACTTAGCCATTCTTTCTCAAGAGTGGGTTCTCTCCATATATTTTTCCACTCATTTTTGATATCTTATTTCCATTTTACTCAATGATCCAACTTTTACTATTCTCTAATGTCCCCCTCCTTTTCTTTTGTATTTCTCTCCTTTTTAATGTTGTTTTGGGGTAGGAGTGCTTTTCTGCTCCTCTTTTTTAGTTAAAAAAAATGTCAATGTTTCCCTATTCTCTCAAATGATTTTTTTTTACAAAATCTTAACCATTTTTTTTTTTAAATAACTGATTTTATTATTCAACAGATGGCCTCAAATCGAGTGTCACTATAAAATCAAAATACAAGGATGAGTCTTTTCATGCATGTGATTAAAGACATTGAGAAAAATACGTAAAATAAAAAAAGACATTGAGAAAAAAATTGAATAATAGGAATTTATTCGCCCTCAAAGTGAAATAAGGACTATCTCTTACACCCCTATTTAATACGAAATATTTTTTTTGAGTAAATTTTAATATGAAATTATAAAATGTATAAATTGATTTTAGATAAAATAATAAGGATAAAAATGATAAGATATAATATCAACCGCAATAGCGTCTAGAAAATATGTTTTTTTTGTTGTTGTAGTGATCTAGAAAATATGCTATATGCTTGTGATGAAATGTCACTTGTCAATAAGTTTTTTGCTTTTATGCAATAAACTATAACCTACTTTATTAATTGGTCTTCTAAATTGACTCTACTCTCTCCATCATAAATTATAAGTCATTTTGACCATTCCATACAAATTAAAAAATGCAATTAATTTTTTATGGGAATGAGAAACTAAATTTTACTTTACGGAATTATACTTCATTAATGGAAAGGAAAGGAGAAGTTTTAAAAATTGAAAGAAAAAAAATCAAACAAAGAAGCACATAATAAGATAAAAAAAAACATTAATATTTTAGCACATTGTAAAACGATATACAAAAGGAGATAATTATATATTTTAATTTAAAACATTATAATGTCCGAACCCCAAAGAAGGTTATGAGTAATCGCTAATAAGATTAACAAGAATCATGTGATATGGTAATAAGAAAAAAAGGGTTATCTAATTTAGACTACCTATAATGCTAGTTTATAATTATAATTGTGAGTAGAAAAATATGTTGTACTATATGAAATAATCAATCACCATAGTTATTAGTTCGGTCAATTTTAAATTAAAGAATGACAAATTATATCTAGCAAGACTTATGTTCATCGTTTATAACACATTTATTAGAGGTATATAAATAATACTGACAACAGTTATAATTAAAAAAAACGAGATGGAAGAAGTGATTCGTTGCCCAAAGTGAAGAGAAGATCGTTGTTCCCACCTCTCCTCTTTTCAAATGCTCACAAATCTATAATTTTAACACTAAGAAAATATAACTCTCTTCCAAGACTCTCTTCTTTCTTTCCGAAGCCTCCTTGTTTTTTCTTCCCTTTCTATCCAAAATTCCTCTTATTTATAGATGTTGGTACACTTGGAGATCAAGCTAAACTTGAAACTTGAAGATTCAAAGCTATTGGAAGCAAGGTTTCATGTGATGTCATCTTGCCTGACTTTGATGATATCATGTTAGTTGGTCTTGATGATGTCACCTTTTTTTGTAGTACGGCCAAAACGTTCTGATCTATGCTCCATATCATTCTCGACGAAACAAATCTCAATTTTAAGTCCCTTTTATAGAGTTTGAGAAGTGTGTGTTGAAGAGACTCTAACATGCTGAAATCACTTATCCAAATTTTGTAACATAAACCTGACGATGGTGAAAGGCATCTGTTGTAATCTTTGAATCCAAGGCGAAATCGACGTTGTCAAATTGCATGTCACTTAGCCATTGTTAGGCTTGGAATAAGCCTAGAGCTTCTCCTGCAGCAATTGTCCATATAGGAGAGATAGATACAGTTTTAGTCAGCACAAAGGTACATTCGTCATCACGGATACATATGCCAATACCTGTTCTGTTTAACGGATCTGAAAAAGAAGTGTCAACATTAGATTTGTTATGGTTTCAATTTCTATTTACTTGGACCGTCTAGTTTTACTTGTCATTGTTATTTGTTTGGACTTGTTTGTTGAATTCACAACACTTAAAAAATAGAAAATTGCTCTTCTACCATCAAAATTTGCTCACTCTCATGCAAACTGACGACAATACCCCCAACGTGACTTAAGTCATGCAGGTGTATACCCAGCGTGAGTTAAGTCACTCTAGGTTACAACCTGAGTGAGTTAAGTCACTATGAGTTAACTCACGTTGAAAGTATTGAGCGTGACTTAACTCACACACGTTGTATCCCAGAGCGACTTAACTCACTTAAATTGTAATCTCAGAGTGACTTAACTCACTCAGGTTATAATCCAGAG
Source organism: Medicago arabica (assembly GCA_946800305.1). Lineage (NCBI taxonomy): Eukaryota > Viridiplantae > Streptophyta > Magnoliopsida > Fabales > Fabaceae > Medicago > Medicago arabica. Next base: position 53,410,820 of record OX326968.1, read on the forward strand.
TGACTCAACTCAAGTTAAAGGTATTTCCATTAGTTTCTATGGGAGTGAAGAAATTTTGATGGGAAAGACCAATTTTCTAAAAAATAGAGGTAGTACCATTTTTATTTACAAAAGGAGGCAGTGCCTAATATGACATAATATTAGGAAAAATATTATGTAAATTTTCATCCTACGAAATTTCAAACACCTATATTATTTAGACACACAAAAATTAACATAGTATACAAATGAGGTTGTAGTTAGATAAAAGTTGAACTAAGAGAAAAAATATATAAAAGTTGTAAACGCATAAATATCTGGGCTTGTAGTTAGATTGTGTCAAAAACATTTCTCAATGCTAACAAATATTAATTGTTACTGTTAGTATATGATTTTAGGGTGTAGTTGGGACTAAAAAATAGGTCAATTTTAAAGAGAATAAAAATATATTTAACTCTAAAATTTAACCGTAAAAGTTATCTACATATATAGTTTTTTTTAAGGACATATATAGTCTTTTTTAAGGACCCTACATATGTGTTTTATTAATCATTTCTCACTACTTAGATATTTAATATGTTTTAAAGGAAATAATACCATAACAGGGGTCGAGGGCCTGAATGAATCCCACCCTTGCCTCTTCCTGTATTTGTCCCTGCTTCTATAGCCACTAATCATGCTCAAGGTGCAACTTATTACAATGGCATGGATTCAGTTGGGATGGGGAAGAAAAGAAAGAAAATATATAATTTATTCACCTCTTAACTAGTTAACCACTGAAATCATTTTTCATGGGTTTGCTTACCTAATATAAACCACAATTAGCAGCTAATTAGATAGTTGACCCTCTTGACGAGGTTGTCTTAAACCGCAACTTTTAGTAGGTCCTCTATTGGAGGATAAGAAAAATGAATGGCTATTACTTATATAGTTTGCCCTATACAAGCATAATCTCTCTCATCTATGACGTGTGATTATGCAACAAAAAAAAAAGGGTAAGAAAATGTGATATATTTTTTATTACTAGAAAATGTGTATTTGTTGACTAATAAATGAGATTATATAATTTAATAGATTAATTATTATTGAAATATAACGATGTAACCAAAATGCCAATATACCTAAAAAGAAAATGGTCAAAAATGAATTTCTTTAGGGATTGATTGAATTAATGAATTGAAAAACACGTTTCTGAATGTAAATGATCAAAAATACAGTTAACTTTATTTTTTCCTCCTATGCTTTATATAGTGATGTTGTTCAAACAATAATGGTTCCTAGCTTTCCGCCAAATATGATGGCACCAAAAACGCCACACTAGACATAAAAAATGGTAAGAGATAGAGCTTCCTATTGAATTTCCAGACTGTCGTTTACCCCAAACAAAACATAACCCCATTTTTGGACATCAAATCTAATCAAAATGGACACTTTGTTTTTTCTTCTTCCCTGTTTTGGTTTAGGTGCTGTTGTTGTTGCACCTCCTCCAAAATCAATTCCGTTACATTTTTCTCTTCTCTCTACGTAACAACAACGACGACCCTTTACCTTAAACTTTCAAAAAATCTCATTTTTCACTTGAAAAGTTACATGTTTTGAGCATCAATATGGGAATATTGTATGGAATGGTGGCGAGGGGACAGGTTGTTTTGGCTGAGTTTAGCGCGATTCAAAGCAATGCAAGTGTTGTAGCTAAACAGATACTTAACAAGATTAATCAAGGGACTAATAGTTACAATGATAGCAATGTTTCATTTTCACATGATCGTTATGTTTTTCATGTTAGGAGAACCGATGGCCTCACGGTTCTTTGTATGGCTGATGAAGCATTCGGAAGTATGAAACAATTTATTCTATCTCTCTTATTTTTATTGATGATTGTGTTTGGAATTTGGATTGGTCAATTGAATGAAACAATTATGATCCAAATATTCTGTTTGAATGACTGCAGGAAGGATTCCATTTTCATTTCTTGAAGATATTCATAATAGATTTGTGAAGACATATGCCAGTGCAATTCTTTCAGCTCCTGCCTATACCATGAATGATGAGTTCTCAAGGATCCTCAGCCAACAGATGGATTATTACTCTACCGATCCAAATGCCGACAGATTAAACCGTCTCAAAGGTGAAATGACTCAGGCAAGTTCACAATCATTTAGTTTGTTTCTCTACAAATAATTTTTAGTTGAATGCTGGCCAATTCTGTTCCATTTATTTATATTAAGATATGAAGACTAAATTATACCTTAATATATTTGTGGTATGCTAATTGTATATAGGTGAGGACCGTTATGATTGATAACATTGAGAAAGTGTTGGAGAGAGGTGGTCGTTTGGAAATGCTGGTTGAGAAAACAACAACAATGAATAGCAATTCAGTTCGTTTCAAAAGACAGTCCCGTCGATATAAAAATAACATGTGGTGGAGTAATGTTAGGCTAACGTAAGTATCAATTTCTAAACGTTGGGGTTAAGCTTTTGATTTAATTAATTAAATTTCTAATGTTTTTTCATTTCTTATTTATGCAGGGTTACACTTATTATGATTTTTGCCATCGTCTTTTACATTATACTCGCATTTATGTGTCATGGTCCTTTTCTGACTTCATGCTGGAGATAACTCTCATGGCTAACTTTCCATTTTAATTTTTTTTTTGCAATGCTTTTTTTGACCAATAATGTATATTGGGTCAACGAAAAAATGTATATTCATACTTGTATTTATCGGGATGCAATGTTAGCATTCTAGGCTTGTGTACGTTTTAGAAAATTGTTACGCAATGTGGATGACTTAGCATTGCAAGATACCCTATTTTATGGGTATATTGACGATTCTGAAGGAACGCCTATTGTTCCCTTGATTTCACTCGATATTCTAATATTTGAAATGTGCCATTTCAATTTCTTATTTATCATGTTAATTCTTCTCCTAAATTAGGCCAAACATTCAGCATCCCCCATGACAATCAAGACTTGCAAAACCGAAGGTAAGTTAGGACTAAAACATGAAGATTATAACTAGAAAGGTCATGGCTAAAATCTTGAAAACTAACCTAAAAACCTATACAACACTTGAGGCGCTAACTAGCTTAGGTTCAAATGCCCTCAGGGACTGTCGTAAAATGCAAAGTCATCGCATTGCATTTTTGTTAGTTAACACCTTAAGGTAAGTTAACCATCAATTTTTTTAAATAATTGATTTTTATATTATTGTTAATGGAAGTGATCGTAGTTTTAATTATTTTACAACTATGACATCACATGTGACCAGCTAATGGAAACTTTCAAATTACAATTAAACCATAAGAAACACTTTAATTTATAGGAATTTGCAATCCCTAAATAAATACAGAGCAGTTCAAAAGGAAAAAATGATGTACCTTTACAAGTAAAGACAAAGCCTTTATTTAATTAAACAGCGAGCCAATCATTTGATTCATCTTCAGAATCCTTACCTTTCAAACGGATAGCCTTCTGCCGGCCACCTCTCTGGCGTTCACTTAGCTGAACCCAATCATTTGAACCATCAGGTGATGAACCCCTGATGACCTCCCCATGACTTGATAATTTATTATCAGAGCTATAACTTCCATCCTCCTCTAAGTCACTGAATGAGATGTCTTCCTGTTGATGTTTTGTACAGGAAGTCAATGAAGTAGCATCAATATCTGTATCTGTCAACCATTTTTCACTATGGACCGCGTCATCGATTTCCAAACCCTTTGCTGCATTTGTAACCTCGGTCAATATCTGGTTTTGATCAAATGTGATACTTTCTGTTCCACTGTCCTCCCTACCCTCTTGATGTGTACCCACAACATCTGATTTATCGCATTGTCCAGCCTGCATGTCTTTCCTCTCTTCAAATTTTTGTAGAAGAACCTCTCTTGCTTCAACAATCTAACAAAATAAAAAGAGAAAAACATATACATAATAAAATATCAGACAGTTAGGCTTTGTTATGGAAGGTTTTAAAAACTCCTCAAACCCTTCCCCCTTGTTTAAAAATATGCTTTCAGAGACAAACCTTTAGTTGTGTGTGGAAGTTAGTGGGGAAGAGGAGGGAAAGACTTTGAAGGAGAGGAAATGGGAGAAGGATGGGTAACCTCTCACCTTGTTTGGAAAGAAGGGTAAATCCTGAAATGCAGGGGATTAAAAAAAGCAAGTAAAGAGGGCATTGGAGGAAATTTTTTAAAAAACCCCCAAACCCTTCTCCTTTGTTTTAAGAACTCCCAAGCAAGTGAGAGATTTTAATAAATCCTCCCCTCCCTTTCCCTGTTATCCAAAAACTCCCCTCCAAACAAAGCCTTAGAAAATGTTTCCACCCAAACGCGTAAATATAGAGCACAAGCCATGACTATCCATAAATTTATATTCCATTACATAAATATTGAGTGCAATATACCAAATAATCTGACAATATTTATTTTAATATAACCGAATCATAAGGATAGAATGCCATGAATAAAACAAGGACAAACACAAGCTACAGAGGAAACTCATGCCAATGATCTATGATATTTTATCAAAAAGACAGTAAGATAACCAGGCCATGCAGAGACTGGCAACAGATAATACATTAGTATTCACACATGTATCACATACAACACTACAAGATGTATTATAGAAGAATAATATAATAGAGAGGATTACTTCAATTAAGCATGTAAAAATAAAATAAAGCATAACATGTCATCAAGAGTATATGACAGGTTATATGAATATCACCACAATACTTCATATACAATGCTTTATGTTCTCCTGGCTACGATAAATTTTTATTACATGTGTACTATACATGTTCAGCAAAACATGCAATAATTTGTAGTTTTCTGAGTCGCAATCACCAACAATGAAAAATACATATAACATGTTTCACGGGGTAAAATGCATGAATAAAACTCACATAAAAAGGTGGCTTCAAAAGACTAATGACTGCATATACATCAAAGAAATTTACGTATTTAACACACGCTTGGCCTTGCTATTCATATGAAAGTAAGAAAATATTGAATAAACATGACTTGCCTTTGGAGTCGATAGGCACTCAAAGTCATGCTGATTAAGTCTTGGAAGTATTAACAAAAAATAGATCATCCAAAATTTTTCCACATTCATGTAACTGCAAAGGTTCATTCTAAGTGTAACAAATTCAGGCACCAGTTGCTCTATAGCCAATGCATGTTCTCTCTGAGAATTGGACAGGCTGCAATCTGCTGAGAAAGAAAACAAAGTTCCATATTAATATATGACAGTCTTATATATCAGTGAATACAATATAGCCAAAAAAAAAAAAAAATTCATTTTTCTTCATTGTATTAATTCTATCTAAAGAATCAAGATTCAGTTATCAAAACCATTTCTCTTCAATGTATTAAACTAGATGTGTGCTAATAAAAACACAAGCACTATGGACTTTATATTGATGGAGTGTGAACTAGCTTCACTGTGGAAATAGTTAATTTGAAATGAGCATTGCATCAGTTTTCATAGAAATTAACCCCAACATAATTCTAAGAGGCTGATTCCCAAGAATACAGTTTTGGAAATAAAAATGACAGGCAAAGTAATAAAATTTGCCAAATAAAACTGCATTTTGTTATATAGAAGCAATATCATTAAGGATACAATACAACACAAAATAGTAAACAAGCAAGAGTAACAGTTATTCATGACACATGATAGGGTGCTGGACATAGACCCTGCAGTTGGGTCTAATGGAAATGTTTTAGTGGGTGGGCTCTAATCAGAATAGACCCAATGTTTGGAGAGTTTATGAGCGTAAAAAGAAGAAAAATGATACTGCTGAGTGGTAGCTGGTGCCACTTCAGCAGTTAGTTAGAATATTTCAATATAATGATTAGTTGGAGTGCGTGTGGGAACCATGCAAATATTCTGTTAGAACCAGATGGTTGGCAGAGTGAGAGAGAGACTCTACTTCTCTGAGCAGCATTCTATTGCTCTGGTTGTTTGTATGAGAGCTTGCTCTCTTTTTCTTGTCATTTCAGTAATAATGCTCACATAATGAGTAAGATGAACCTTCAATTATTTCTAAAATTTGTTAAGTCCTTGTCCCTTCGTATGAACCTTGTGAGTTGTGACTTGGGAGCTTAATAGCTAAATAAAATATCTACATTTGAGTACAAAATGCCAAAAAATAGATCAGTTAAACTTGCCTCCTTAATAATATTAAATTGAATAGACATACCATTTATTCTTTAGATAGTCTCTATAAAAAATGATAGCTTTGAGTAAGGATGCATTCAAGTTCAGACTGAGGGGAGGTTAAGGTAGCCTGTTCTAGGGTCATGGAATGTCATAAACCTTAACAAAAGGTTATGATGGCACAAATAGATTACCTACCAATGAAGTATTACATGATGTATTTGAACTCAAGACCTTTTTGTTGAAATTGCTTTATCTTTAAGGAATTGAACTCAAGACTTTTTGTTGACATTGCTTCATCACTAAGGAATTAAACTCAAGACCTTTTTTGTTGACATTGCTTTATGTTTACCGGATAAACCTACCCTTATTGGTACTAAAGGATTTCATAGACAAACTAAGGTATCACTTCCAACCCTGAAAACCCTTTTTACCAAACTCTATGTCGCTAGCATTCACCATTGTCGCTAATTTAATTAAATCATCAGATATATTTTATCAAATTCAATATGCCGTGTCATGCAATCCTCCCATCTTGGTAGGAAACTTGGCCTTCCCGATTACTATCTCTATACCACCGACACTTCTGGTGGAAGGTGTGTCCGGTGTCCATGTCAATGTCATGTCAAAGTTTTCCGAGTGTCAACGTCGTGTCTTGTGTTCAGTATTTCCTAGTAAACTATGTAACCATTACGATCTACTTCTTTATGCTCAACTCAACTTAATAACAAAAAAAGTCATTAAATTAAGAGAACAAACAACCATAATCCATAAGCTACACAAAATTATCAGCTTAATTTATTTTATTTAAAAAAGAAGAAGTCATTAAATTAAGAGAACATGCATAGAATCAGTTTCCATAATTAGATTATACAAATTCAATGATAAAAGAGATAATCATAATGAGAACATATTAATAAATTTAATTACCATTATGGAGCGGGAAGGGAAATTCGGTCCAACACTCTGGCCTTGAAGAAATCTCCTTGACGAAACGAACAACATCATCAGTTGTTCCAGGCACCGCACCGCCGTCAACTTCTTCATGATCACGCTCTGACTGCAACAATTGAGAAGCAAGCTTTGAAATTCCGGTGACGGCTTTTCTTGGGGAGAGAAGAGAGAGTGAGCTCTTGAAGCTTCCACCGATTTCGACGAGATCGTTGCGGATTCCGGTGAGAGTTTTCGAAGGTGAGGTTGACTCACCAGAGGAAACGGAAGAAGAAGAAGAAGGAGGTGGAGCGAGGAAGTTGGCGACACCGCGGAAAATAAGGGAGAGGTCATCCTTGACGCCGTGATCGACGGCGATGGACGGCGGCGGTGGAGAGGAGTGGGTGGCGGTGCGGTGAAGATTGGAAGATTCTGTGTCAGGGTTGTTGGACTTGAAGAGCCAGGACATTTTTTTTCCTGTATATTTTAAAAATAATAATAAATAAAATTAATATAATTTGAATTTAAACTGTGAGTAGCAGAATTCAATCGAAGGGTTTTGGAAATATGTGCAATGGGATGGGGAGAGATTCAAATGAAAGAGATTTAAAGAAAGAAGAAATGAACTTTGGCTTAGCTTTCTTTTTAAAATATTCATCGGACAAAATTAAATTATACTCATATAAGATAGGAAAATATTTTCAGCTCAAACTGCAACAATTAAACTCCTTCAACCAAAAAAAAAAAAAAACTCAGTTGAACCATCTCCTAAAAAGTAAATTATATAAGTTATACTTCAACCGATAAAAATGTCGAATTTTTAAGTTGTATGTCGTTGTTGGAGTTTGAACCTCACAGATTCTACATTATGTGTGTAAAATTAGGATGATTTTGTCATTTTATTTATCTACCGAAAAAATCTCTTAAAAAAAACTTCTTGAATCATTTTTTAAGCAAAGGAGAAGTTGAGACCCTCTTAAACACGGAAATAAATTTCCTATGTTTAGAATTTTGTGACTATAGTGTATTTATAAAATACTAAATGAATTATAAAGTAAAAATAGATATTAGCAAATATTTTTGGAACTTTAATATATTTTTGGGCGTTTGTTAAGGATTTAAATATCGTAAGATGACATCCCCATGAGCTTAGCTCAGTTGGTAGGGGTATTGCATTTTATATGTAGGAGTCGGAGTTTGACCCCAGGCACTCCACTTCTCCACAATTATATTGTGTAAGCTCTAGCCATTAGACTACTTGACAAAAAAAAATTGTAAGATGAAAATAAATTACTTATATGAAATAGAATGATTGCTTAATAGAGATAGATACTATTAAGCAGACCCGACCTTAAGAGAGTGCAAGATGCTCAATCAAGTCGGGCCTCCAAAAGCTATGGGCCTAAAAAAAATTAATTGTAATACCTAACCCCACTTAAATAAAAAATATATACGTTACTTCTTTACACGTTTGAGTTTTTTCTAGACTTTAGTTCTTCTATCTGGACATAAATCTGGTACTATCATACTACCCCCAATTTGTATAATCACTTAATCAGTCAATTTGAAAAGCTATTTCATTGAAAGAGTCACAACAATCATTTCTTTTTCACATGAATCATTCGTTTTCCTCTTTCCCACAACGGATAAGTGACAAATCCAAACGACACCGTTGAAATTTTTTACCTCTCTTTCACTTAATTTTATTTCGTTTCTGTTTAGAAGCTCTTCTGATTCTGATTTTTTAGTAAAGCTTAGCTGCACAAAAAAATTGCGTTTTTATTTTACTGGGGGCCTATTTTAAATAGAGAGCCGAGTCTTCTATTTCATAGGAACGGCCCTGCTATTAAGCAAGTTAGTTCTACAATCAATTTTCTCTTATAATATAAGTATATTTTGCTTGTCATTTTCTCATTGTGATGAGATTTTAAAAAAAATTGAATTGTTTTTGGTGGGGATATAATAAAAATTAGTCAAAATATGTTCATCGGCTATCTTGAGATCATTTCATTGATCAAAAGAACGAAAGAGGAATGCAATTTAAGAGTTTTTCAGCTTCCAACCACGCTATGTGGAGCAAATAACCATGGAAGCTTTTTTTTTTCTCCTACTAACCCTAGTAGTCTTATGACGAGGATATTCAAAATAATGTATTTTCCCTGTGGTTATTTTCTTGGTTCCTCCACAAGTCATGTTACGAATCATGGAATCATAGGGATAAAAGTCATAGTGATCAGCAAGAAAGAATGCACAAGAGTATTCATGTAGAAGATACCCATAGAGACTCATAGTAGAGTAAATATATATTGATAAAAGATGAATGAGAGGACAATAGTTAGGTTATTTATAGGAATGAATTAGTCTAACTACTCCCTCCGTTATGAAATATAAACAAATTTCACTTTTTAGATTCATTCATTTAATGATGTATGTGATCTATATTATGGACTACATACATCATTAAATGAATGAATATAAAAAATCAAATTTACTTATATTTCATGCTACCTAACCAACCAACTAACTATAGTTTACATATTAACTAACTATGGTTTATTCACTATACTTTAATAGGTCACAACCCAAATTATTTCTGAAGCATTTGGAGTTCAGAATTTATTGCCGCTATGGGTACAAATGGGGTATTTGGAAGTAATAACCATGTGTACCTTGAAGAGTAATTCTCTTTACCTCTGAAGCTTTTATTGGTTCTTTTTTTCTTTATGACCGTCCGTTGAAATTGTTGGTTTGAGTTTCCAGCATTCTTAACTAGATCAATTTTAGCCATGTCAAAAATAGTTGTTACTACAAGAACAAGTTGCAGGTTGCACTATCAGTTTCCAATTCCCACTCATTTTCCATTTGTGTGAATCTTGACTATAATTCATATTGATCACTGCATCACACCCAATAATACACATATCAGAAATATGTTGGTTCTTGTTATGTTTCTCCGCCATGACTGTATCATGAACTAAGATATCTTTCACCTACACTACATGCACATGAAGTGTTCCAACAACAATAGGAGAAAACTCTTCCTGAAGATCAATGACATCTCACACATCCACATCAATTGACATCTCTTTAGACCTCCTTATTGCATCATATCAATAATAAGAAGGTCCTAATCTATAATAATTTTAAAGTGATCAAAAATCTTTAATTAGAATTTAAATCAACGTCAATTAACACTATTTTAAAGTGATCAAAAATCTTTTTTATAACCGCCTCATTTGTTAATTTAACTTTTTGTATTTCAAATAAACCATTTTATTAAATATGGTCAGCTATATTCTTTTAGGTTGAAACTGAACTACATTTCCATTTTTATTTATACTCTCTCTTTGACATGATACTTTTGTTAAACTAATCTTATCAACTATTTCTATGGTTATCACCATCATAAATACAATGTATAATATCTTCAAGCACATAACATTAATCAGAAAACATGGTTGGAAAAAAAAATCAATATAAAAAAATAAAATTCATTTTAAACCCTTTAAAATAAAAGTAACACGTGTTTGAAAAGGGATGTAGTACTAATATTTTGAGATAGGTAGAGTATATTGGGATTACGCAAAAGATTGTGTACTTACGAACAATCCACGGGAAACCGTAAAAAGGAAACATTAAAACCGAGTGCAATGCATGAGTACAAGGCAAATGCCTCGTGTATGTACGAGACAAGTTGTATCAAAGTTATCAACCCCTCAACTCAACTACTCAAATACCTTTCGTCCACCACCAACTAGCTTACCTTACTTCTCATGTCAAATACCTTTGACTCTTCTTGGATAACATTTGGGGTGATATTGTGGTGATATCAGTGACATTAGCCAATTATAATGTCAGAAGTGTAAAGAAATATAAAAAATATGTGAAAGAGAAAGAAGAAAGCTACTTATGATATTGTAGTTAGTCAATATCACAACTACAATGCCACACCAAAATGTCATTCACTCTTCTCATAGCATCAACAACTACTACGATGCTTGTGAATTTAACATAGGAGTATTACGCTTACATTTTTATTGGACAAAATTAATATATATTTGAGATACATTTTTAAAATTAAAGACTCACTTTCATTTAATTCAATAAGCGTAAGTGTCAAAGAAAATGTAAGAAAAATAGTGTTTTTATCATTCATCATAAAAAAGTGTTTAAGTGAGTGTCTCATGGAAATCTTGTTAGAATATTAGATGGTTTGAGTTTACATTATTTATTATTGAGTATATTTTTGTTTTTTAATTGAAAAAAATATCGTGAGTATAAGAAAGATGTTAGATTATATGTTTACAACTAGATTGATGGTGTTCAAACACATTTTTACATTTTCCATTGTGATCTCTAATCTAGTTTTGATACCATGTTAAATGTGTTTGAATCACATCTCAGGAGTTGGTTCAAAGGATAAGGGTCTTCAAACATGTTTGTACAACAATGTGTAACTTTAAACAACTTCAATATATCCACTGACACACCTTGCTCGAGTTCTCGGTTCAATTCTCATTTTGCAATCCTTAAATAACATGTTAAATGAGTTTGGATCTCTTCCCAAAAGTTAGGTCAAAGGATGAGGGCATTTAAACATGTTTTTACATCCAACACTCCAAGAACTTGAACAATATTCAACTTCAATAGATCTAATATGTACACATCACTTATATTAAAAAAAAAAAGGAATAATTTTTTTTGGTAAACATTGAATCACTTCAATCGAACATCACTGGAAAAAAAATATGGCTAAAATGTAATATTCATCCTTACAAACATGACTCGATTGAGTTTTGCCCCCTACAAAAAAAAAACTTTTAAAAAACGTCCATTCAAATATTATTATTTTGTTTTTTAAAATAGTCTTTGGGTCCACTTTCTTGTTGATTTGTCCCATTTATGCTTATGTGGCAGACAATGACTGTGTAAATTTGACCATGTGTTATCCATGTGGCAATTATGTTATTTGGCATATATTTAAAAAAAACGTTTAAAAAAATCAAATAACGCGTTCATCATCTCAAATTTTGTCTCATCTCCATAAAAAAAAATCGTCATATATATTTATAAGTGCGGATACAAACAATATAATTCTCATCAGTTCGCAGCCCGCACATGTATAAATATATAATTATAAAAAAATTTGGTACAAATATAAATTATAATTTTATACAACACGACAATTAATTTAGTAATCTTAAACGTTTGGTATTTATGTTAGGCTAAAATATGGTTTTATTCCCTGCAAATATGTCTCATTTTGGTTTTAGTCCATGTAATTTTTTTTTGTTGTTTTTGGTCCCTGCAAATATGTCTCGTTTTAGTTTTGGTTTCTGGCCCCACTTTTGTTATGATTTGCACACATGACACATGATGACTGAACCCATTTATTAGATAAATAGTCCCTGCAAAATCTTTTGATTTTTAAAAAGGTCCATACAAAATATTTTACTTTTGAAAATAGTCCCTGGAGGGACTATTTTCAAAAACAAAATATTTTGCAGGGACCAAAACCAACAAAAAAAAATTAAAGGGACTAAAACCAAAACTAGACATATTTGTAAGCGGATCAAAACCATATTTTAGCCTTTATGTTATTGCACGCTTGTTTTTTATACTCTCGATACTTTGTTTAAATACCGTGGTTTGTAAGATTTTGGATCATATTTTAATTAAATTGTTGTTTTTTTTGGTTATTTATTGTTAAAGTGTAGGTAATAAGCTCGGTTATAGACGCTTAGGTGCTCAGATAAGAAGATATGAGCTCGAACATGGACTTTACATATACCAAATAATATACCTGAAAAGCTTACCGTATGAATTGCATGGGTTACTTCTTCTGTTTTGTCATGATCTTTTTCATTTAGGATTTTCTTCATTTCTTCTATTTAAAGAGATAAAACATAAGTGGTAAGACCCGCTATATTTTGTGTGTTTAATGTTTATCACTCTCTAAATGGTATTCTATTTATATAAGCAAATGGTGAAGATCGTTGTCATTTCTTTCTCTATTCTGCGGTTTCATGTAACTAACATCTACATTGTATGAGTACCAAGTATGAGTACAGGATAGTAACTAACATCTACATTGTATGAGTACAGGATACATGTTTCTTTAAAATGTACATTGAAACGTCTTTTATTATGTGTAAAAACCCAAGGTACTTTAATATGTACAGTGAAACGTCATTTAATATATATAACATTTTAAACATAAAAAAAGAACATTTAACAATAAAAATGATGAAGGAAAAGTGGTTCATAAGTTACTAACTCAAATCAAAACAAGATTAGAATATTCTTCTTATCAAATAAAAAAAAAAACAGAATCAGAATAGAAGGATGTTATACAGTACATAATAGGTGTTGGATAAATGTTCATTATATAGTAAAAAATTGAGAAAAATATATACATTATAACAATAGGAAAAGCATCAACTTGATATAAAAAACCTTGTAAACAAAACAATAAAAAAGATTTAGAATAACCTAATTTTATAGTTATGTTTTTTGTAGTAAGAAAACATATATATTTATTTATTGAACCGTGGATACATACATGATACATCCTCGTCTCAAATTAGAAAAGGAAGCTCAAGTTATTCACAACTGAAGAGCTTTGGTAGGTAGTTAACTTCAAACAACACTATATGTTTTTAATTCTTCCTTCTAGAAAAAGAAAGTCTCAATTAAATATTTGTATAAAGTAGAAACATATTACATAAGATGACATTATACAAAGCAATGAATTAAAAAAAAAAAAAATTGTTCCTTGCACTAAATTTACTCAGTTCACAGACTTAACATATATTTTCATTGAATAAATTTTGATCTAATAAACACATAATGAATATACTTCCCACCATGTACAGGGAATGGAAACTGAAAACAATACCAATTCATCAGGAACAAATTTCCTGCTAATGCGTTAACAGTAACCAATCAGGGATAAACGAAATTCTAAGTCTGATTATCAATTACCTTGTACATAAAAAATCATATAGCCAAAACCCTCATCTGCTATTTATTCAAAAAGAATTTCTCTCTAGCTATCTATGGCACACAGAACCTATGATACAAGTTTTCTGTTCTCATCTCCCACGCATACAACCAAATGCGGAGTATCCATGTTTTTTTTGCTCCTTATCCACAAGAAATGTTTAGATGAGGCCTGTGTAAGGATTGTACGATTGAACAGGCATACCTGAGCCATAGGGGTGAACTGTGGCTCCATGAGGATTTCCAAAAGGATTTGCAGATTGTTGTTGAGGGGCCATCATCATCATTTGCTGCTGCTGCTGCTGATACATGAAAGCCTGTTGCTGGTTTGACATAGCTGCCATTTGAACAGAGTGTGGAGCAGCCATTGTATTAGAGGCAAAAAATGGATCGTGCATTGTCGGTTGCATCATGCCTCCAGCCGGTGCTTGCTCCCATGGATTATAGCTAGCATTTTGGTTGTTTCTTCTCAGTGCATCATCATATAGGCTGTCTAATGTAAGCATGTCCAAACCTCCAGCCTGAATAGCAAATAGGTCATCTCACTTATTAACAGAAACATCAAGTATACATGCAAGCAAGGGTAATGATTGTGATTCGTTTAGATGCGTACACAAATTGAGGGAAAAATTTACGCCCACAAATTATATGTGCTAATAAAACATTAAATGTAGTTTACTACTCCCTCAATCCCTAATTTACTTGTCTCTGAATATAAGCACTCTTTCAGATTACTAGATGCACTTATTACTTTTTTCAAATAGTATATCCCTAATTAACACTACTAACCTGTCTTGGAAGATGAAAAGTCAATATTGGGCAATTTATTAATAGTTATACACATTAATACACTATCAATTTTTCTTGATATACTAGTATGTGAAAATTGGCAAGGGACTTATAAAAAGATGCCAAGGGGTCATCGAAGAAGAAAGCATACCAATTTGCTAGCTGCTGCAGCACTCTCATTTGAGCTAGGAGCTGTAACAAGAGCCAATTCCCACCCAGCGGTTCCATTTGCATGATTTGAAACAGCATGATTTGAAACAGCAGAAGGTTGTTGATCAGCTGAAACCATCATTTACAAGAGACTGTATGAGTTGAGGCCAAGACATGATATCTAATTTCAATATCAAACTGAGCATTCTAATCTTAACTCTTAAGTTCGAAACTACCAACAAAATGCATAAAATAGAAAATGATGCTGGAATATAGTTCATTTTATACGATTATCCTCTAGTATTAAAAGGTTTAGTCCTACTAGCTCCATTCCAAATTAGCAGTTGTTTAAGATTGCTATGCAAATATTAAGAAAAGTAATAGTAAATTTGCTAATGGACATGGTTGTTTTACTTAATTAACCCTATTCGTTAATAAATGCATGCTTGATGATGTCGTTGGTTCATGAAAAGTTGTAATAATAACTACATGTCTCATATGATTAATGTAGTGAGGGAAAAATTGGGAAGAAATTAATGATGTATTGGAATGACGAAGTGACATTTAGTTTGGAATTTTTTACTTTTGCTAAAACAACCATTAATTTGGATCGAAGGAGTAACAATGTGAAACATCGCTCTTCTTGAAAAGAAAATAAATTATGTTGCCCCAACAATCCAATTACTACTGTTAATTATTTTTTAATGTGCAGATTAACTGGCTTTTATTCAATGTCTTAACAAAATGGAGGCAAAAGGACAAAAAATTACCGGGAACGATGGCTAAAGCCAAGGCATTCTTCTCTTCCAACTCTGCAGCAGATGGAACAGGATCGTCCATATTCTAGTAGGCAAACCAAAATGGAGAGAAACTTTTTAGCGCAGGCAAAGCAACTAAGTTATATGCAACGCAACCAGCAGTAATTCATACAGGGCACCAAAAAAAACACCGTAATTACCAAAAGATCAGGTGGTGGTTGTACTGGTGGTGTTTCCACTTTCACAGGTTCAGACGATGGAGGGGGCGAGGGTGCACGTTCCTCCTTCACTTCTGGTTCCTTATTGTATTCAATAGCCAAAACTTCTTTTGGAGCAGCAATTTTGTTGTCAACGGCCTGTTTTAGATTAAAATAAAATGGAAGCACCAGTTAGTAAATATTTTTAAACCATGTTAAATAGTGACTTCATCAAGATATAGAAGAAACATTTTGAAGTTATATGATTGCAATAACATATCAAGTCCTGAAACAACTGGAGAGGAGAGACAGTACGTGGACGACAACTATGAGCGGCTAAAATACTAATATCACCGTGTAATCCACTAGATGTTTATTAAATACAAACTTGTGCTTCATACATAAAGCCACAAAGATTACAGAACAAAACAGGTATTGATGTTCGTGCATACCTGATCCTTTCGAACTATTGCTCCCTGGGGAGCATCTTTGACGTAGTCTTCCATGGCTTGCATAAACGATGACGGTGGCTTCAATATCAAAAATCAGTTCATTTAGTATTGTATTATATTTCATAAAATAATTGAAAAGCATTGGCAAAAGCAAGCATGATATAAGATCTAACCAACCTGCTCAACTTTGATGAACTTCTCTCCACGTCCAATATCAAGATTACGGCATATTTCATAAAACTCTGATAGTCTCTCAGCCTGGACCCAAATAAAGCACCATAGAACATAAATTTCAGGTTACGTGAATTTAATAAAAGAAATCGAAAATTTTGTCATAAGACATACCTGCAGCCCAACCCTTCTGTATATATCAAGAGCTTTCAGAGCATCTTCCCGTTGCATCTCAAAAAACTGTCACAAACACGCAAGTCTCATAAATACATGGGACGTTACGTTAAGCTTCAAATTCATGAAGATGACATACCTTATCAACCATATTAACAGTTCCATCACTAATAGCTTGATAAATTTTAATGCTCTCCGAAGCAACCTAATTGCAATATAAGGTATGTTCAGAAAGGCGACGAAAGCAAAAACAAACAGAAAATTAAGTATGGTTAGATAAGTGACCTACCAATTGGAGTGCTAACTGAATCACAAAATTATTTACAGCTGCTCCTTGTGGCTGCAGCATACAAAGGTTAAAAACAATTAGTATGATATTAATGCTGCTGGCATTATAAATTTTGTTCATTAAATTCAAACCAGTTGGATCAAAAGCTCACCTGGCAACCAATAACTCGATAGAGAAGCTGTTGTAAAGCTGGCAACTGCTCTAGCAATTCTGCAGTATCCAAATCTTTGGTCCTCTGTGACAAAGTTCACAATGGGTAAACTTTCCTTATTCGAAGAACATGCATGATGTATGTGATGTGATGGGATAACAATCACTATGAAGACCTACTAGTATTCTATTACTATCGAATAACATTCAGATAATTCAGCTGCTTGAGAAAAATTTAAATTCTGAAACATTAAGTTTATAATCTTACAGGACGATCAGCCTCAATATCATACTTCAACACGCGAAAACATTCCAGCCTTTCCTCTAAAAATAATGCATAACTGCGGACCCATGCAGAATAGTCCCATGCTGAACAACAAAACACGAATGAAAATACAACGTCAATACAGATGATGATTAAATTTATAACAAGATCAATGATGGGGATCAAGACAAGGACCATTTGGACTCGAGTCATCTTTAAAATGAGCCATGTTGAGCATATGACTTCTACTTCTCCCATAATTAATAAGTTCTTCATGAAATGTGGGATCCACCTCCCTCAGAGCACGGTGGATGACAATCAAAGTTTTCAAAGCAACCTATAGATAAAACAACTTGTCAATAAACCAAATAGAACAGCACAAACACATTCACAAGCACATGCTCAGTGGTGAATTACATGAGAACTACAAAAATCGCAAAGGTAACTGAAAAATTAGAAGATAACGGCAGAAGTTGCCATATAAACATTGCAGTACATATGTTTCTTGGTATTTAAACAAGGTTAAACATGCAAAACAATTGCATGGTTATGAATAAACGGAAGTCATAAAAACATGTGTCAACAGATTTTTGTTTAAAATGTCATCTAGATATTCATTTATGCCCCACTTTTATTTGACTTTAAGGCAACACTGATGATCAAGCCACAATCTTCATTGGTGAGGACATTGGCATAACTCATGATAATGACATAAATAATATAATGTTTCATCAACGTTGGCAAGAAAGAATATAGGCAAACATAAATACTTCATAAAAACTTCATCACACATTCTATGTCATTTAGTGAATACATTGGACAGGTTTTATTCCATATAAAAAAGGATAAGATCTAAGTCGCAGTGCACGTACAGCCCAGTTATGTGTCTTTGATAATCGCCTGGCAAGAGCATGGATGCAATAGGCAACGTCAGCCCTAGGTCTTGTAGCTGAGATCGCTGAAAATATAGCTGCAAAAGAGAACACATAAATACCTAGAGTTAAAACGTTAACTTATCCAACAATTCCCTCTTACACGATCTATAAATACGCAACAAATAGTATAAACATAAATTAAATTAAATTAAATAGTATACAGATCACAACAATTACTTCATGTACAAACAATCATAATAAACACGATGTCCTTGGTTCAGAACATGTGACAAACAAATCGATGACGTAGGGCGCGAATCGACACATACCCGTAAAGATTAACTCTGAAGAAGGAATCAAAGATTTGGATACTCATCTAAAAAAACACAATCATAAAGAAGGAAAATAACACAAACCTCGAATGTGTTTCTCCTTAGCCGGGCGTTCAACATGATTCGTTGCTCGAACGATAGCAATGTCCAACTCCTACAAAACGATAAACCAAGTTGATAAGAACAAATAGAAAAAAAATACATGATCGAATTCAACCAACAAATGATTGAATTGTACCTTGTAACCACTGTTGACCTTAGCCAATGAGACAGTTGTGGTGTCCTTAAGAGCTCCAAGTGCTTTTCTCAAACTGTTCTGCGTTCCACCAGACATATTCTTCCTTTCACAATTCCAAAATCCTGAAAAAATATCAACAAAAAAATAAAAATAAAAAATTAGTCATTGACAAATCAAAGATAGTTTTTATAAATAGAAGAAATTGATAAATCTTGAAATTGAAGTTGATAATAACGTTTAGTTAATCAGTGTTATCAGATCCAACTAAAAAAAACATTTAATCACCGACAATAAAATAAAAAGATGAGCAATAAAATCATCAAGAAACATAGTAGTTGAAAATTGAGAATGATAATAATAACTGAACAAGATTCATTTATCGTAAAGCAAGAAGAAGGAGGAGGAGAAAAATAGAGGTATGTGATTATGATTGAAAAAGTAACGCATTGTTGAGAAGAAAAAGTGAGCTTACACCAGAATTTTGTGGAAGCAAGAAGAAGAGGAGGAGTGGATTGTTGAGAGAAAGAAAGAAAGAAAATCACGATCTATAAGGGTGGAGCTAGATTTTTGTATTAAGCTATAAAAGCTCAAGATGTTTATCGAAGAGAGAGAGAAATAAAAAAAGTCTCGACTCGACAGACAATATGAGCTGCTTGCTTCGTTTGGTTGGTCGTCGGCGTCTATGACGTTATTTTTTTCCTTCCTTAGGGTCAAAATTATATTTGCTTTGTCCTAATTTTTTCTCGGCTCAATTTAATTTTGACAACAAATAAACACCCATAATTATTTAACATTTTTATTGATTTTGTGAGTTTAGTTTAATTGATGGCACTCATTAAACAACTAAAAATGAAAAGAAATGAGAAAGTTAACATCAATATTTTTTAAGTTTCAAAAAATAAAATACACAATTTTTAAGAAATTTATAATTTCTTAACTAGTGTCCGGGTACTACGGACATTAGTTAAATAAAATATATATATATATATATATATATATATTTATTTATATTTATATTTAAGATAACGTACACTTATTCACTCATAATTTTAGGGTTATGCTAATTATGTCTTAAGGACACTAGATAAGGAAATTAAAGATGATAAATTTATATTGAATTCAGCAATTTTTTAACTTTTCAAAAATCAAATATATCATTTTTCACCATTTCTCAATATAATATTTCTAAATTTGTCTTCTTAACCAATGTTTTAGGGACATTATTTAGCAGTGTTTTTTATTTTATGGTAATCGAGATTTGAACTTAAGACCTTACATATATTATGTGATGTTTGTATTTATTTATTCACTTTAATTTTATCATTGAGACTTCACTTTTTTTTCTTCTAGTTGTTGGACTTGGACTTTGACAAATTGAAGACAAAAAAAAAGGAAAAGAAATAGTGTAATTAAAAAATGGAATCGATAATTAGGTTAGGATTGTAAAATTTGATGGCTTAATTAGCATGTCAGAAATATACGGTATTGTAAGAAGTTGTACTACTGCTCCCTTCCGTGGTTAAATTGGGATTTGATCTCTCTCCTGATTTTGTCTCTGTCTTCCCCCTTCTTGGAATTCTCTTCTGCCAAATGGCCCCACTTTTTTTCATTTTATTTTTACTCTAAAAACATTTTTTAATTATTCTATTGTTGATGCTTCAAAAAAATTATTGTATTGTTGCTTAGATAAATTTTAGAAAAAATGATACTTATATAATTATTTTTTAACAAATTTCTTTTTTTATACCCGTATTATGTTTTTTTCTTCTCTTCTCTTTTTCTTCTATTTTTTTGTCGTAAATAGTTATACAAATATCACTATTTTAAATTTAATGATACAACAAATTGTTCAAAATAATAATTTTAAGGGTTTTGTTAACCATTGTCCTTAGAAAAAAATGTACAATTGTGAAATAATTGTGAAATTTCATGTAGAAAAAGTTGCTTTTTACTATTTCAATAAGTTGAATGTACAATTTCCAGAATAAAATTACTACTTTAAGTTTCTTATCAAGTGCCCTTAGGGCAATGGTTAACATTTCTCTAACTCTAAATATCTTTAAAATATTTTATATTTGGAAATATATTTAAGATTTTTTGGTGGTGGCTGAAAGTTGAACTCCGGACCTTGTATATATTATGACATTGTCCCTACCAACTGAGCTAAGCTCACGATAACGGTCTTATATTTAAGATTTTGTCCTTATTTTAAGATATGATCTAAAAACATACTGTATATTGCAATTTATTTCTATATATTAAACAATGAAAAAATGTTTAAACCAGTAGAAAGTGGTTTATGACTAATCGTGACTCGAAAAATAAGATGTATAAATTTAAATTTATCATCAAATATTTCACTTAAAAAGACGACATTGACTACAAAAAGACCTTCTCTTTAGCATCAAAAAAGGACGTTTTGAGAATCGTTTTGAATTTATTCGTTGATTATAACTTGAAGGTTCACCAAAAGAACATGAAGACACTTTTATGAATGATGACTCAAAAGGAAGAAATGTATATAGCTCAATTTGAAAATTTTGGTGTGTAAGTTAAAAAGGTCAATGCATATTGAAGTAGGCTTTCAGACAATGGTATCTTAAGTTTAGCAATACAATTTTCTTGTATGATTTTGTGGAGAGCAATGTATATTGATGTCATATTTTTGCTTTTATATGTTGATGATGTCCAGCTTGCTGCGAATTGTGTTGCTTTGCTACATGATGTAAAAAAGTTTCTCTTTGATAAGTGTGAAATGAAAGCTATCAGTGAGACATCATATGTGATGGGAGAAGAAATATTTCATAATAGATCACAAGAATTGTTAGGATTGGAAGTAATTGACAATCAAAAAAGAAATGCATAAACAAAAAGAGTTATTTGAGCATATTAGTCCAATTTTAAGTTAACTAAAAAAGACTTGAGAGACTTTTTTTTCAAGACAACTCTAAGAGAATTTCCTTACTCTAGGTCACTACCTAAAGACTTCTTTGTTCAAAGACAACTCTAATAGACTTTCCTTTGCTTAGTCATAACTTATTGAGACGTCTTAAATGCTTAAGGTTTCACCAAGAGACTTATATGCTCAATCACGCAGAAAGAGACTTTCTAAATGTTTACAAAGTTAACAAATCAATTTGTTCTCACACTAGATTTAACAATTGTAGTGTAAACTGAACAAATGAACAGGCGTAATGACACAGTATTAGATTTGACAGAATAATGACACAGTAAAATAACATAGTCTTGTAAATCTTATGCAGGTCTTCAACTCCTAGCAATCATTGAGAGACGTTGGAGAAGAGTGACAGCGCTAAAAGAGTCGTTGAGAAGTTTCAATCAACAACGTTGGCCATTTGCCTAATATGGATAATTCTGTTGAATAACCTTTTGAATTTCCTTTGCTGAATGAAGAATTATTTCCTGCATTCCTTTTGTTGTTGATGTCATTTTTCTATTTGCGCACGTAAACAAAAGAGGACAAAATAATTTCTCTTTCAGATCCTTTAATATAGATGGCTCACATCAGAAGACAAGATTTACGTTGATTTTTGGTCTCTCAGGATTTTCTCAAATTTGAGGGGTCACTCAAATCTGTCGTCAGCTAAGGAGTCTGATGATATAATCAGTTGAGGTAACTTTCTATCTTCTATAAGACATCATTCTTCTAAGGACGTTGACTTCTGGTTGATCTTCATTCAGATAGTCTTATAGGTTTCTCTCCGTCCTTATGATACTCTTCCTTTGTTTGAAGTATAAAGAGGCGTGCATTTTAACTTCTCATAAAAACTACTCCCTCCATCCCTCAATACATGACCTAGTTGACAATATACATTATTGACTTAACATACTTTGACCATATTTTTCTACTAATTCATAAAGATAAATAATATCATGTAAGATGTTGTTGGATTCGTCTCGATGAATATTTTTAAAATATTAAATTTTTATAAAAAATTTTAGTTGAGAATTAAAGATATCAAAGATGAAACATATGCATTGATACGTGTGTCAGAGTCAATTAAGTCATCTAATATGGGACAGAGGGAGTAATATTCTTCATTAAAAAAACCTAATATTCAGAAAAATACCAAGAACAAAGAAAATCTATATCATGAATCCCAGATACGTTTCCATAATCTCTTACAGAAAAATACCAAGAACAAAGAAATTCATGGTACACAGTGAATGTCATAATATCAAGATCGTTAAACTAGTTTTGCCAACACTTATAATTTTTTTTCTCTAAGTTTGATCCTTACTTATTCCATGTTTTAAAAATGGCTATTGCTGTTTATTTTTTGAACAACGGTCATTGCTGTTTATAAACCAACACAGGTCCAAGCCAGTATCTATAACATAGACTTTTTAAATGAAATAATGTTCATGTGACATTGACTAATTTTTATTAAGTATTAAAATACATTAAAATTGTGACTTAACTACAAAGGTTACTTCATGTTATTTTTAAAAAATCACGTTGTAATACTAGATTAAATTTTCGTGTTTCCACTTTCCAAGCAGGAAAAAACGACATAAACATTTTTTTTTGTTTTGACAAAAGATATAAACCATTTCTAGAATTGTAAAATAAGTAAAGCACCAAATATATATAAGAATTTTCATTTTTATAAAATCTAAATTTAGAAGAGAAGTAATTTGGAGGAAAAAAAATTAATTCAACCGTTAAATATATATGAGATTATTTTATGTAGTAATCCAAATTGATCTGAAAATTAACAAGGACAAGATATATCCCAACAACAAAGTATGGTGACCTTCCATTAATCATATATCAGAGGGATAGTACAGCTGAAAGGGATAGTTTGAGAAAAAAGGATGAGCAATTTTAGCCTTTAGGGTGGGTATAGTTTCCTCAATCAGTAAGTAGCTTTGGGGTTACTCAATCGAGACAAAAGACCTTGTCCTTTTTAGATTAAAATTGCAAATCAAAGATAAATTTCTTAAAAAAACTCACAACAGCGCCAGATTTGCTAGCATGATTATTGATTAAATTAAATCTAAAGAGTGCATTAGTTTAATGAATTATATCCCTAATTTATTGATTACAATTACACGCAATAGAAATAACGTTAACAATCGACGGATGTTGAGTCTAGCAGAGAGATCAACAAGTTAGAATCTGCAATTTTGCAAACCAAAATTCAAATTTAAACCATAGATAACTCATGCATTTAATGTTAGTGTCAACGTTGCTGGAATATATAGAAAAACCATAAAAGAAAAAAAATGGCCTTGGCAATTTTTTTAATTTATTTTTATATAATCGTTAGTTCAGAGGTGGGAAGGGCCCTTTTAACGCACTCAGACAATGATTGCCACCATGCATGCACTAACATTTATACTTTCAAAACATTAGAAACTAATTTTCATACAAAGGACAATAAATTGGACCAGGTTTGTTGTTGTGGTCTTTCAATTCCAAATATGAGCGTACGGGTGCATGCACAAAGATTTGTATCTCCCACTTTTTTAGCGGGACAGTATTAGATTAATTAAGTTATATGTAATAATTAGTTAGGATTCACCCACCCTGTAAGCTTGCTAAGTAATCACAACAACAAAATTAACGGATTTAGAAATGAGGAGTGATAGCAACACTCTCTTCTTAACACACTCTTATTTGATGAAATCAACATGAATTTCACACTTTGGAAATTAATCCTATATAAAGTGTTGAGTCTACATTGATTTCATCCGATGATAAAGTGAGTAGTAGAAAGAGTGTTGCTAACACTCTTCTTTAAAAATAGAGTATGTCTCTGAACTAGATTTCTAAACATATATTTTTAATACTTCAATTATACTTAATTATATAGATATAAAAAAATAAGATTTTATAGCAACCATAATTTAAAAGTGAAAAGTAAGTTCACCCACATGTGCCTTCCAAAAAATTTCACCAAACATACTCTTAAGCTTTATTTACGAGTTTGAAGAAAAAAAAAGTGTTTTGAAAAAAGGGAAGGATTATGTGAAAGAAATAGATGACTTTGAGATGAGTGCAAAATTATCTTAATTTGAGGAAACTCAAAAGACAAAAGTTGTATTTGAAGAGGGTTTCAGGAGGTATATATGAATTATTCAAATTTATTACATTTTACACAGATGGACTGAAAGCGTGACGCTCTTTCCTTCAAATCATTTGGCTCTTGTGTGTTTGAGTATTGTGGAACGAACACAATAGTAGGTTATTCAAGAATCAGGAATGTTCTAGCTTTCAATTACCAGATAAAGTCAAGTTTTATTCATTGTGGTGGTTGAAAGCTAAAAATGCTACTTTAGTTTATGACACTCAGTTGTGGTGGTCGATCCCCCTAATGTGTTTGGGCATCGACTAGCTTTGTTGTTATTATTGTGACGAACTATTTGTACTTTTAGTCTCTTCGGTACACCTTGTACTGAAAAGATTACTTTGTTAATAGTATATAATCCATTTTTGATTGTTAAAAAAAATATATATCTTCAATTTTTATTTCTTTTTCAAAATGGTAAAAATGAAGGAGGATAATGAGAGTAGATGTTACATGAAATTATGAATTAAAAGGGACAGCGAAAGCTTTGGTACCAATACATAATTAAGCCTTCTTGCTACTAGGATTAGTTTCCTATTGTTTCTGCCCAACCAAGGAAAATTTCTTCACTTTCTTGGAAAGTACACACTCGTGCAACGAATTCAAAAGGGCGAGAGCTTCTTGGCCGCACACTGGTTTAACACCACCTTCATCCATTTTTTATTTTTAGGGTTTTTGAGTCAAATTTGAAGATTTTTCAGTTACAAGCTAAAAGACCTATCTTCAATCTCATAAACCTCAACAACAACAAAACTTGACAAAAAAATTCTATTAAAAAAAAATTCAAATCTGAAATCTCTCGCACAGTGATTTCTTCACCCAACATTACCCTCCACCTTGATCTTCTCGTCTCAAGCATATGTAGGGTTCATATATGATTTTGATTTAAGCTGATATGGAGGTGGGGCTTTTAGATTTGGAGAAGATGAACAAAAACAACAACCACAACAACAACAACAAAGAGAGTTGTGTCGATTCCAATGCCAACGAGAAAGAAGATATTCATGTTGATGATGAGGATAAGGGCGGTGATGATGGTGTTGTTGTGATTCATGAAGAGTTCCCAAAACTATATTTATTAGAAACAATACGATTGATAACAGAAACAACAATTTGATATTTTTAGTTATTTCATTAAATTTCTTAATAATAATTCATAATGGTTCTTTTGTTAATTTTATGTTTTTTTAAATTATTTTTCTATATATTTGATTAAGATAAATTATATATTTTTTTTTATTAAAATATGTATTTGCTTATGTGGATAGTTGTTTTTCCATGTGCGCTTTGCCAAATCATTGCTTTGCATGTCACCTCATTAAAAAACTGGACATATCAACGTTTTTGGAGGGCAAATAGAGGATAAGGATCAAAATTGCAAAAAAACATGATAGTATGAGGACAATATTGTTCGATTTAAAAAAGACGGAACCAATTTCGTAAACCGGTTAAAATGGAAGAACTAAAAGTACAATTAAAATTAATATATTTCATTGATGATGATGTCCTAGACTACCCTAAAAAAATGTGGATAAATTACCTAACCAACAATAAGAATTACCCACGTAAGTAAATTTCTAAGTGGGATCTACATGTTAGGTTGTTTTTTGGAAAGAATCTACATGTTAGTTTTTAATCCACTAGCAATGATAACCTAGAAAAAACCGTAAGTTATACATATGTCTAGATACAATCGTTTTTTGATTTTTTTTTATAATAAAGGATTTTATCTTATTATCAGAAAAATAGTCAGAAAGTACAAATAATCATTTTTGTTTTGTTAGCTGTAAAATTTTAAAAATAATTTGTGCGTACTCATCAAAGTAATTTGTAATTTGAGTTTGACTCTGAGTAGTAATATTCAGCTCAATAACTATTATATACCGTGAATGTAATTATGAAATCAATATTCTCCACATTTTAGGTTTTGCCAACTTTTGTCTTAAAAATGCAGACTTTAATGAATTGAAAAGATGTTATTTTGCATCGATACAAATATTTTTTTTTTTGTCTTTTAAAACATTAAATACACGATTTTTAAAATAATAATACTAGTATATTATACATGTTAACCTTCTCCATTTTTATATCTTCTTAAGTCTGAACCAAAAATGAGTAAAAAAAAAGTCTGAATTATAGAAGAAAATTATTGTTTGTGTTACAGGTCAGCAGAGTCGGTGGAATTTGCAGCTATTATGTGTTGGATGCAAGCAGGCAACAATTGGCCATGTGAACAAGGTAAAGATAATGAAATTAAACCTTGTTTGTGCTTTGTAAACAAATCAAATTTATATTTTGCACGTGTTAAATGCTTGAAGCCACCAATTATAGACACACATGCCACAAAACATGTCATATTGAATAAAGTCTAATATGAGGGGAAACTCTTGCATAATCTCAATCGCCATGTAAATTTTATTTGAACTCATACATGACAATAAAATTTCAAAGAAAAAATGTATCAATAAATTATTTTTCTTTTAACCAATATTGGATTGGTTCTTTACAAAAATAATAGATTAATTCAAGTAGTAAAAGACTTAACCTCTTAATTAAACATGTGATAGAGTTCAATTCATGATTTATGTTTATGAAATTTTTTGTACTAATATCATAGTTATCCATTTTTTTTTAAATTATATATATATATATATATAGATATATATATATATATATATATATATATATATATATATATAGGAAGCTGCTAACTTACACCCACCTCAAAACACTAAGGTGCAAGTTAGCAAGCTACATTCACTTGCTTTTTTACCAAAAAGCTCATTTGTCATTATTCAAACCAATTTTAAATTGAAGGGCAATTTTGTCAATTTTAATTTAAAAAAACAAGAAAACACGCGCGGTTTCCTAGTTTAACGTTTTTGATTTGTGCCCTGTACAAGAAAACAAACAAAAAAGCTACTGAAGCTTAATTTCAAAGAAGCTACTGAAGCTTATTTTTCAAATAAGCTGCTGAATCTTTTTTTTTTCTTTGACAAACTTGTGCAAAAAAATTAAATTGAAGCTTTTGCAAAAAAACAAAAAAAAAATCAACCAAAGTTTTTTGATAGACATGTAAATAATACACTACTATATATGACTTTAAAAAAAAGCAAGACCCTTAAAAAAAAAAAGTGACATGCTTAAGGTACAAATAAACATGTAATATGATAAACTTTTAAGGAAACAATATTTAGAATGATAAAAGTGGATGTAAATTAGTGAAGGTTGCTAACTTTCACCTTAATAATACTTATAAAGAGGAGTGTAAATAATCAAATGGATGTAGATTGCTAACTACCATTAATAATTTTAGGCGGGTGTAAGTTAACAGCCATATATATATATATGAGTTATGTTAGAAGCTATCATGAATGTGTCATTTAGCAACTCACACCTCAAAATGTGATTTTCACTTTTTAGTTATAACTTTGCTAAAAAACACCTTTATAAAAGATGTCTTCTAGCAAAAACCCATACACATAAATAAAATGTATTTATGATTGAGCATGCAAGAGCTGCATATGGATTGGTCAAACTTTCGTCACACTATTTTTACATTGGGTATACTGAATATAAACTAAAGTACTATACAACGGAAACAATTTATGCGGTTTGTACAAACTTAATAAATTTTTATTATAACTTTAATTAAATTAATAAAAACGTCATTATATTTTACAATATGCAGACAACTTGGATTTGTAGTCAATCTGATATGATGTGAGCACGTTTGATTCGGTTAAATTCATCCAACAATTTAGAGATCAACATAGTGAGTGACTTCTTTTGGACATTGACCCTATTTTTGAATTGCATCAAAATAGACATATTTGTAGGCCATAGTCCATATCACATAGTATAGTTTCCTCGAAAAAAAGTTAAGTATGTTCTTGATCCTTATAAATATACCAATTTTTCGTTTTAGTCCCTTTAAAATTTTTCTTCGACTTTTAGTCCCTATAAAATTTTCAATCGTTACTTTTGGTCCTTATTTTTAATTTAATTTTTGTATTTTTTGATGAAATTGTGTAGAAATGTGTAAAATATTCTAAATTTTTTTTCCAATCGCTACTTATAATATTATGAATTTTTCTGCAAAATTTTATTCAAAAATATTAATTCTACATATGAATTTACTTTAAAGGACGACCAAAAATGAAGATGAAAATTTTTACAATTTTTACAGGGACTAAAAGTTGAAGAAATTTTGTAGAGAAACTAAAATGAAAAATTGACATATTTATAAGAATCAATAACATATTTAACTCAATAAAAAATCACATAGTATAGTCGTTCGTCAGCATTCTTATTTTAAAAATTAAAGAGAATAAGGTGAGGCCAAAAGCTGGAATAAAGTGTACAATAATTTAGAGAGAGAAAATGAAATACAATTTAGAAAAGAGATAAAGTATTTTTCTTTTTGAAGAAGCTAAAATAAAATATGCAACAAAAAATTTAGGCTTTCAAACACAAAGAGATAAAATATTTTAGGTTTAATTACACTTTTGATCATCGCATTTTGATCAATTCACGAAATTGGTCGTGCCTTTTTTAAATTGAACAAAGCAACTAGTATATTATCATGTTTTTTGCAATTTTCGTCATAACTCCATTTTAGCCTCCAAAAAATGCTGATGTGTCCAATTTTTCAGTGAAGTGGCCAAAATAGCCTCAATGTAACAATTCCCACATGGAAAATGTCATTACTATGTCATCAAATCAATTTTTTTAATTGAAAAATAATTAAAATATTTCATAAATTAAAACAAAACATTTCATGGTAAATTAAAAGATCAAATTAAATAAATTATGAGTTTCCAAAAATAAAACTAAACCCCCAAAAATATTCATCTTTTTCATTGTTTTTTTTTTTGAAGGATTCTTTATTGAACCCTAATTCCCAAATCCTTTTCAATTCCTTCCATCTTATTTTTCCTACATCATCAAAAAAATAACATCATCACCAACACAATAGAGTTTGTGTTTGTTCTCTCTGTGTTTATGGTGAATACAACAGCGACACCTTTTCTTTTTACAAACACATGATGTGGTGACATAACAGGAAGAATACATCAAGAATATATCATCCTTTTCTTTTTCTTTTTATTTACAAACACGTGATGTGAATACAGCTGATGTTTAACGTTGTCCCAATTAAATGTTGCCTCTTCATCTTCTTCTATTGAATGTCTTTTGCATCAATTTGTTTTTTTGAGTTTGAGATTTGATTTTCAGAGAAGATGAAGGATTTTGGATTTCAATTTCTTTGAGTTTTGACTTTTTAGGATTTGTTTTCTTTGAATTTTTTTAGATTAAGATTTTTCTGCAATACGATGTTCTTAACAGGTTTGAGAAGATGAAGGATTTAATGTGTTCTACCTTCTTCTTTTTTTTTCCTGATGAGGATGAAGGATTCATATGATTGTTTTTATTTTCTGGGTTTAAAATTTTTATTCTTGGATTTGAATGTATAACAGAATAAGATGGAGATGATTAGTGAAAATAAAGATTTGTTGGGTTCAATTTCTTGTGAAGGAATGTGTTTTCTTGTGTTATGTGATATGTGGTTGAATGATGATGGGATGAAGTTGATGAGGATGATGATGAAAAAGGATGTTGTTGATGATAAAGATTGAGATGAACATGTTGATATATTTTATTTTTATACTCTTATTTTTTTTAGTGTTGTAAACTCTTAATTTTCTATTAATTCATTTTTATCTTTCTTTCAATAACAATTTTATTTCTTTCCATAACAATTTTAATTTCTTAAAAGAAATGTTGATTTTATGACATGTTAATGTCATTTTTCAAGTTGGCACTGCCACACAGGTTGTTTTTTGCCATATCAGTGTTTTTGGAGAAAAAAATGGGGATTATGACTAATATTGCAAAAGACATGCTAGTAGAGGGATTGTTTTATTAAATTTGAAAAGGACAAGATCAATTTTATGAGTTGGTCAAAATACGAGGACCAAATGTATAATTAAACCAATAATTTATTACTTCAATTGTACGTCTTTCGATGCTTTTATCCATTAGCAGACATCCCACTAAAACAAATTGTTTTGAACATTGGGTTTAAAGACAAAATGTGCAGCATAAATATTATCTAGAACTTATTCATACAAAAATTGATATGCACTAATAATATAAAAGAAGAATACGTATTAAATGCAGATTTGAATTCTAGCTTTCAGAGGTATCCATCTTCTCAAATAAACTGATTAACTCTACTGGAGAGAAACATAAGGGAATAAAAAAGTCTGCGAAAAAAAATGCAAGAAATTTTATAGAGACACGATCTAGAAAGATATCATGTTTAGATCGGTTGTAAAATAAATTTTTATTTTTGGGTCAAGGTAATAGTATCTAGACAAATAATTAAAATAATAATTTAATTTGTATACCTCAACAATATCAAACTTTTTTTACATATACATCCGATCAAAGAATTCTATAATGACACGCTTTTGAATTCCTTCATAAAATATTTTTACAGATTTCTATTAGCCACAATTTGGTTGAATGTGTAGAAAAAATCACACTATGCATATAAATTAAACTCATCCAAATAATAAGCTAGGATAATCAAATGCATGTGTAAAATAATTAACAGAATGTCTTTGATTAACGGGATGAAGTTGAGACTTTTCTTGTTGCACTAGCAAAATTGCGGTCACAATTGTTGCCATTTATTGAAGGAGAAATCATGTCTACTATTTAAACTTCTTTAATGTCCTCATAAGAAATATTTTTAAGGTCATACTAACAAATATTTGTTAAGGATTTAAAAGTAGACATGATTGATGAAATTTAGATAAAAAAATTACTTTTTGTTATTTTAATATGGAAAATGCTATTTCTCTAGAAAAATAACATCAAGCATTTTTTCAAGACTCAGCTGACAAGTTTTAATTGCATGATTTATTTATTCGCTTCTTATTTTTCAGCCACACCTCCTTGAATTGTGGCAAATAATACATTGTGATTGGCTGCTCTTTATTCTTGAAGAATTCTTGATGTTGTTTTTCTAGAGATATAACATTGCTCCTTTAATATACTCAATGCACAATTATCAAGATAAAATTTCTATTTTTAAATTTTTTAACAAATACCCTAAAGACACCTAATATCATTTTTCATATCAGTCACAATTTCAAGTAAAAATCATTTAAGTGCGCGCGCACGTAACAATACATTTCATTGAATTATATAAAAAATACACATGAATCATATCTGTGGTTATAACCACACAAGTGATTTTCAAGTACTTAACCCTTCCTCAAGAGTCGAAATAATATTTGAATAAGAGAGAAATGAAGAACTTATCATATAATTAATTACTTGTTCGTTAAACATGTTTTGTGGTCAACAAACAAGCTTTGTGGCATGATTAAGTTAAAGCACTTTGATAGCTTATCTTATGTTGAAGGGGATTAAGTCCCTCTTATCTTGACCATAAAAGAAGTTCGAATAGTATACCTTAAACTGGAATTTGACTGTTCAATTGTGGTGGCTGGTTGGCTATAATAATGAGGAATGGAGCGTTGACTAAAAAGAAGCCAATCAAAACTTCAAATAAGGTAAATTGTGGAAGAATGCTTGGTTGACTTTGACCATGCTCTGGGGTGGGACCCACGTGATTGTGAGTGTCCTTCCATGACCATCCACACTCTAACCATTATGGCAGATTTCATGCTTTCAGCTCACAGATTATTAACAACATCTCAACTTGGAGTAAATTCTTCTATGGTCACGTGACCAACAACATATGAGCACCCTTTGAGTCAGATTTCAGCTCCCATTTGTGCTTTTGACGATATAGATTTCTCACGATTATACAAACTATTTAAAAGATAAAAAAAATGTATTTTCAAAAAGATAAAAAAAAAATTCCTTTTCATTAATAGTAGTAGTATTATACTTTTTTTTATAGGAAATATTTAACGTTTTTTATTGTTAATATTAAACATTTTAAAAAGTGAATACTGTTTATGAATCTTTTTTAGTATTATACTGTAAAAATAAAAATTCGCATCTCACCATTTTTTTATAAATAAATGTTACTTTTCTGGCCTATAATAAGTGTTATATTTGTACCAAAAAATTTGTCACTATTGATTACGTTATTTTTATTTCCAAGTTTATTCTCTATTAATACAAATTGCACTGCTCCAAAGTTATTATTTTCCACTTTTGTGATTTCTTTTAATTATTTTCCCCTTTACAATTATTATTTTCCCACTTATATATCTTACAATTATTATAAGTTAGTAAAATCAGGATTAAGGGAGTAGTTGCTAGTTTAAGTAGGGGAGAAAATTTGTTAGCAGTAGAAGTGAAAACCATGAACTTCCTTCTTAAACTCCTTTTATCCATTCCGCAAGCCGGATACACATTAGGGGATGCTTCTTACCTTGATAATTTCCATACTCTAACTGAAATTCTTTTGAAATCTCTCAATCTGAAACAAACTATAACAAGTTTGCCCTACACTCCGTGCTCGGGCACTTTAAAAAAATGTTTCTTGCTTCCTAGGGGCAGCCAATGAAGGAAAATTGCTATAATTATTTTTCCTAAAAAATTACAGTTTCAATCTAATATCAATGAACCACAATTTGTTCGAAAAAAATACTAGTGTTACAACTGCAAATGCCAAATAAGCATTTACTCCTACCACCCTATAATTGTTTCAAAATTGGTTGAGTCTGTCATCAAGATCTCTTCACAATAGCAGTAGCAAAGAAAGGATGATGACATAGTGTAAAAGAAATCTTCACCGATGAATCGGGTGTTCCTAGCCGAGAAATGACTGTCATGGCAATGTTGTTGCGTTCTGCTACTTGTTCTATTCTTCTCAGCTCAGCCATCATGTCAGGGTCATTGGCGAAACTACCTTTCAACTCTTTTGCAATCTTCTGAGCTTCCTTGAAGTAATCGCACATAACTAGGGTCTGAAGGAGAAATAAACATTTAAATGTCTGTCTCTTGAAAAAACAACACACAATAGTTTTTTTTGAAGAAGCCAAAACACACAATAGTTTTCAAAAGAATACTCACAGAAAAGTTAGCCTGGGCAGTTGATTCCCTGTATGTCTGATATGAGATGCCATCAGGAAGGCAAGCTTTCAGTAAAAGCTCAAATTGCTGGATAAATATCTGGATGAAGTATCAATATGTGAGTTCATTTGCAAATGTAAAGTTTGATTAAAATAAAAGTACTTCTTTCATAGTGCCCAATGTTGTTGAGGCTGAGTGTTAACCATAAAGAAATTTGTCTTGAGCAACATATACATGGTATTTTGGTATTGGCTATTGCTATGTATAATCATACAAAGATATTTTACTCAATATATCTCTGTATCTTTCAAATGCTTGAATCATTAAAAAGTATCTCGATAACATTGAAAAATTACTAAATGCAATTTAGATAATTTACTGAAGGTTTCTCCTTAACTTCTGGCAAATCTATATTAACATATCTTTAATGTATCTCAATTTTTTCTCCCTATAAATGTGACAAGATTACAAGTGTATTCAGGCAAAAGATTAAAAAGAATAATTCGCTACATAAACTTGTTTCTTCTCATCCACGAAAAAGGTAAACATGAAGTGCGTGAAACCATCATAATATAGTTTCTAATATTTGGGATATATGATGCTTTGCCGATTTGAAAATAAGAAAAAAAAAATTGAAAACTAAATCAAATGCTGATAATGGAAAGATTCACCATTTAACTTACTTTCGCGGAGTTTGATCATGACATTATAAAATGAAATCAGTAAAAAAAACATGCTCAAAACAATCAAATCTGATAGATTACTGGGTTTCAGACAAGACATCACCCTAATTGAAACAGTAGCCAATAGTGTGACCTTGCCCATTCTTCTCTTAATACTAGTAGTTCTTTGGATATAATTTCAGGACTTTGAGAAAAAAATACTTTACAAACACCAAATCTTTCACTTGATTTACCAACACTAAAATTCCAGCGCTGAATTTTAATTTTTACCAAACTCCCTTTGCAATGCTTTAATGAAGTTTGTAATACATTTGAAAACTGTATGTGGAACACCAGAAAATCTTACCTCGTGTTCGGTACTGAAAGGGCTTTGTGGTGGAACAATTCTGTGCTCATTTCTCAAAGCAGCTAGCATCTAGAAAAATAATTGGATTGCTGCAGAATGTAAGTCCACTAAATTGAATCAAATAACAAAGCTGGAAAAATATTTAGGGTATGTTTGGATGGAGGATTTTGGAGCGGAAGGGAGGGGAGGGCTTACTTTTCTCTTTTAAATTACGGACACTATGAAATGCTTTTTAAAATCAATCTAGTGCGATTGAAGTACTATATGATTATTTATCATGTTCTTCAATTTTATAAAAAAATATACATTTAGCCCTCCAAAACCCTCCGAAACAGACCCTTCGTTTAAAGTAGATTATGATACACACAGTCAATATGGTGATGTTAACTTTTAGTAAAAGAGAAAGACTTGTCAATTTGGCAAAATAGGGTTTAGTTTCCACCTAGTATTTGAGTATAGCATAAGCTAATTACACTTGGCACTTATATCTTGCATCTAATTTCTAAGGCTTGCAGTGCAAGCTATTCACAACTAGATACAGTTGGTGACAGCTGGCAGTTTGTTATGCCAACTGTCATGCTAGCACAGGCCCACAGGGTTATAAATTCTTGTATTTCTTTCTATTCAATAATAATGTGAATATACAAAATTCTGTTACAGTTTTCTTCTCTCTTTCAAGCTTTCTCCATTGTTCAACAATGGCTGACTTCTAACATTCTAACACCTAGAGACTATTAAACTCAAGCTCTAGAACCTACAGATGCGGCAGGAAATTTCAAGCCACTGATGTCTTAAATCACAATTCCTAGAAGAAATTGTTAAGTCAAATCATTGAGGAAAAATATGCAGTATTACCATGCCTAAACCTTCAGCTAGATATATTTGGCTCTGAAGAAACCTCACAGCTGGAGAGATCTGATAGTTCGTTCCTGCGTCTTTTAAAGAATCTCTTTTTTTCTTCGTCTTCTTTTTACCTTATCAACAAGTAGCATAGATACAAATTGAGGTCAGCGACGCCATGAACTAATTTTTATATTCAAAGCCATACAACTAAAAACACAATTACAATACTGCCTAATAATACTACTCTGGTAGTCATTGATTTGTAGGACCATTTCCACATATACTCTCACTTTTCTTAATTAAAAAAATCACGATAAACTACTGTAACACATACCAGTGCCACTGCTCATTGCCATCCGGAGATGCTTCTTCTCTGCCAGATTGATCAACAGGATATAAATATACCAGTACACCATGCAATAATCATGGTCGGCATAGAGCTCCAATTCAAATCCCACAGTGAGAAATCGAAAAGCTATCCAATAAGTTTGCTCTTCCACCCAAACAAGAATATGCTGGAATATTTTGAAGCCTACAGTCTGCCAGAATAGAGTAATATTACATATTAATGAATTAGTTCCAATGATAACAGCTAACAGAAAACCTTATACCACAAAAAACATGTTTGCTTCAACACTCATAAGAAAACTCACTTCATGTGAATACTGTGATTCATAAAAAAATACCCACTTCATGTGAATACTGTGATTTGTAGTAATGTAGGAAAAAATTTAACAATGAACGCTACTCCTCCGTCCCACAAAATTGTCATAGGTCAGTTCACACAGATTAAGGAGAAGTTATAAATGAATAAAGGAGAATAACAATTTTACCAAATTAATCTCATTAACTACTGGTTGATTCTCATTATAATATTTACTAATTCTGATCTTAATAATACTCCGTTTGTTTCTTTTAATCGTCGATTTTTTAAGTTAAAAAAATGTTCCAATGTTTCTGTCATTTTCAAATTTTAAGGTTACAGTAACTAATTTTTTGTCAATTACACTCTAACCTTACAATATATTTGAATTTTTCTTATTAATCAATGCTATTACTTGATTTGTACAAAACAACCTAAAAAAACATGAATATTAGATTGGAGAAAGTAGTGAATATTATTATTTGATTATTTGATTCTAACAAACATCGATATAACTGTATTATTTTGGGTTGAACTTTCCGGACAAAACCTATAACTTCAACGCATGTATATACATTAATTGTGTGTTAAATGTTGACACACAATTCCTTTAAACTCTTTCCATTTTATCACTTCTCAAACTCATGGGATAACTAACTTATTTATAAGCACCAGTTTCAGCCAAACAATAGGTAAAAACCAAAAGTAAAAAACCTCGTTGTTTGAAGTGTTTCCAAACTCCTTTTTGAAATCTAGCTCCAGCTGCAGAGTAGAATGAAGGATTAGATCAATACTGATTTGTGTCAAATGAATTTCTAGGCAATCATAAAATATATCAATTCACATTAACAATATAAAGTAATCCTACACCAAATGTTTGGATACATTGACAATTTGATCTCTTTCAATATTTTTTCCCTATACCAAGTTTTGATTCTCTCCCTTAACGTTTTCTACTTGTTTAGAGGAGGGGGTGTTTCCTACACCACAGTGAAAAACTAACACTACTGACTTGAGAATCAAAATGGGACAAGATGCTTCAATTGAAATCCCCAAATAGGAGACAAGTTTCTTCAGAATAAGATAATGGCAATAAAAAAAAAATTCCCAAGTATTATAACTTCAAACATTTGTGCCAAAAATAGATAAGAATTAAGATGCATCCATCTAAATCTTCTTAAATCTAATTCATATTCTTTAACAGATAAGGTGTTATTTAGAATAGAATGTAACATTGTCTAGAGCGAATGACACACCTGTACATAGGTGACACGCCAGTCTTGTAGCATTTTCCCCAGCTTACGCCTTTGCCATGCGGCATTTGTACAGATTATTTTGAGTAAATTCATCACCATCTGCATCCATAATATTGTACGGATTACAAAAAGTGCCTTACTAAAATCGTGAGTTTGCATAGCCTTTTCTTATGGAAGAGAATTCATATTCGAGTAATACTATCCTTGAGTCAAAATATAGGTTGATTAATTTAAAAAAG
This sequence comes from Medicago arabica, assembly GCA_946800305.1. Classification (NCBI taxonomy): domain Eukaryota; kingdom Viridiplantae; phylum Streptophyta; class Magnoliopsida; order Fabales; family Fabaceae; genus Medicago; species Medicago arabica. The sequence continues at coordinate 53,448,910 of OX326968.1, forward strand.
GGTCAATTTGTTTCTGTTTTCGTATTAGAAATCACTTTAATTTTTTTGAAAATAGCTTTTAAACTTCTAAAAAGAATCAAAATTTGTGATTATTTTGATAGTCTACATTGAGCAGCTTCTGAAAAAATTGTAATTAGAACTAGTTTAAAATTAAAGTGTATTTCAATAATGTAATCAAACAAAAAATAGCTTTTGCTTTATATATGTCTCCAAAAAATAAAAGTACATTTTTACACAATCTTAAAACCAGTTTTTCAAAAGCTTAAACAAAAGGACCTCAAAACAAAAGGCAGTAATTGAGCCAATTTCAGTTTACTCAAAAAGATGTTGCTCATCACAAGAGCATGTGTGTCGATACAAGTTCAGGACCACATGCAAAAGACTGAAAGCCATATATATAGGCTTCAAATAGGACATACCAAACTACTTTAATTTCATTACCTGTTGAAGTTGCACCATAAACTCGTTTTTCTGAATGTCATGATTCTCTACGACTTCAGGCAATCCAGCAGCTCTAGTAATCATAGAAAACATGGGATACCGACCAAAGAGTTTCCCGTTCTGTACCAGCAGAAGCTGATAACAGATTTAAATGGGTTAAGCTTGGCGAACAGAGTTCAAAACAACAGAAGTAAATTTACTATCATGCATGTCAAGCATGCATTTAAAGGCAGGAAATAGTGAAGCAATGGACGAAAACCAATGACAAAGTCAACACTCCAATCAGATGCATGAAGATGTATTATGTTGCTTTTTGTACCTTTAGCATTCTGTTTTACAAGAAATCTGGTGCTTTGCCAGGGATGATGATTTACATCATGATTCTTGATAGACAGACTGGGAATTTCCCTTTTGTACCATAATACAAACACTAACGTTTTCTTGTGCTTAATAACCAACACAATTTTTTTTTGCAACTATTACTTGTGCTTAATAACCAACACATTAGGTCTATAAATACAATCTTACATTTGGGGAAAGGCTGATCCTATAACATATAAATGAAGAAAAACTGTCAAATTATTTTCAATACATTAAACGAGGTACAAGGAAAAAAAATCTATTGTTCATAAAGAATACATATATCTCTCTTCCTAGGGTTGTCTCATAAGAGGTAGCCGTTGGTGAAACAAAAATCTACTTGACAAATACTTGATAACTAAATTGCTTGTCTATATAGAAAACACAGAAAAAAAGTTAATAAGATAAGAGAGCACTCATCAGATCAAGCAAAATCACGGATCATTTTAAGATTCACCTGAAGATGAGCTCTAGAAACCAAATCAGGTTGAGATTTCTGGAATTTAACCACAAAGAGCAAGGCAGCTTCCAATGATGGGTCCAATGAGCAGGAACATATAATGTCTAGATCATGAAGAAGTTTAACAAAGTATTCGAGAGCCTGGAAGAGACAAATAAACGTTGTAATATGGAACTAAGTTTCATGTATTAAAAGTAACCCTCTTAATATTTACCTTTTCCAAACAAAAAATTTTGATTGCCCGTGGCGGTGTTGGAGCTGATAATCTACAATTTAAACTAGCATCAAAGCCAACTGGTTTACAACCAGATGCAGTTGTATTTTCTATATTTTGTTCAGACATTTCCGGAGCACTAGCTCTAAGAAAGTCTGAAGATTTTCGAATGTGACCAATCTCTGAAATGCATGAAGCTATGTGTTCCCTTGCCAACTCCAAACCTCCTCCATGGGGTCGTTTCATAGACATCAAAAGATGATAAAAATGCTGAAAGACAACCAAATGTAGTGATTTCAGTAAAAAATAAGTGCTTAGTTGACAAGAAAAAGCTGAAAGTGAAAATTGATGAAAGTTAAATTGTCAAAAGATTGAAGCCAAAATATAGTAACATACTCAATAAAAGTACTCTAACGGGAGGGGTTTTAATGAAGGGCAATGAAAGGGAGAGCAGGCGAGGGGAGGGAAAATAACATCAAAGCCTCTGGGTTAAAGTGCAGGGGAGTGGAGCAAAATAAATTTACTATAATAGCCTAAATGAAGGCAAATCAAAATAAATCATTGAATTTGCTGATGCAAAAAGAAAGAGGAGGATAAAGTGGCGTCCTTGGCTGCATCTTTTTAGAATGAGATGGACTTGCTTAAAATCTGGTATTGCAGCACCAGTCTAGTCACACTTCAATAAAAATTTGGAAAAAGTTAAAAAATAAGTGGATGTTTTCTCTTACATTAATTTCTTATACCAGTGATTGTGTTTTCCAAAAATATTGCCCTAATCTTTTACGTAGCAGAAAAACCGTAAATGAATGAACTGGGGTGAAGAAGCTTTCAGAAAAGTGAAATAAAATGTGAAGGAATATGTCAAGGTTTCTAGGAACAAACTAGTGAGGGAAATTTTGAAATTGAAAACACGAGGATAGTTTAGCCCAAGCATGTCATAGATATTAAGCCATTCTATAAGAGGGGTCTTCGCCTCCTTATTTTCACTCCTCTCACCTCTATTTCGCTTCAACCAAACACTAATGGAAAAGCCGGCTAAGATTAGGCTATTTGTAAGAAACAACGGTAGTTTGAAGGTTATGCATTTAACCTTCAAAACTGCCATGGTGACACAAAAAATTGTAAGATATAAAAATATTTAAAACATCTTGATATTATCTTCGGAGTATTTTAAACTATATTACTTTCTTGTCTTAGCATAACCTAAACTATCTCTTTAGTATTTCTGTTATTATCATCATCCACTTTCCTCTTTAATTAGGATTTGAGTCTTGTAATAAATAAAGGTTAGTTTTTAGTATGTGCCAAATCATAAATCATATCAAACCATAATTTAGAAGCATGTTGTATGACCCGACCTGGATCTAATTAATTTAGATTTAAGTTTCTTTCATTCTTTTATTGGACTGGGAGGACAACAATCGAACACTCTACCTTTCATGACATTAATTCAAGCAGAAAATAGTTCTCCATTTCTCGATTTTCCATCCCACCTTTCATTGAGACATCACCGGTAATTGCATCACCTTTTAATTGTCTCTTCTCTCCTTATACTTTTCTAAATAGTATAAATAACACTGCATTTGATTAGGCTTTTCACTTTAGCTTTCTCTGAGATTGTGGACAGAGAACCTTTTCCGTCAAAAAGGAAGTACTATTATAGTAGTGGCGAAAATAGCATTCTTATAACAATAATAATATGGGCAACGACATTTTGCTTTTCCGCTTTCTTTGATGTTGCAACTGTGATTTTTTATTTATTTGACTTTTGGGTTATAAGTTTTTCCCAATGATACAACCAATTAGTAGTAACTGGTAAGTGGTAACACAAAGTTTTTATCTTTTATATTGACGTATCTATGCCTTAGTTTTTCTGAAAATTTCACATCCCGTACTCGTACCGGTACTGTACCTATACACATGCCTCTCAGAGCATAGAAGGTTCTGAGTATGGGTGCACAAGTTACAGGGCATCATTCATTTTCTTTACCAAAACAAAAACTATGATGATCAAAGAAAGTGGAAAGGTTTTATGCTAATTTTACACTATTTATCATCTTATCTTTGATATTTGCAGATTGATTGCAAAAAGACACAGCCTATGTCTAGTTATAAACTATGCATGAATGTAATCAACATTATTTGCAATTTTGAATTGTTGCTTTATAAAGAGAGTAATCATAGGAAAAAAAAACCTTACGAAAACGTAATCGGCATAACAGCGCTCTGCAGTATCCTTCTTCGAGATCAGGATTATTTTGAAGTGGCTCTATATCTGCAACCAGAAAGGACACAAGTCAATAAAAGCATATGCATATGTCGCACACCCTTTGTAATTGTAATTGGGGAGAAAGATAGGATGATTTTGAGCTCGACAATTATGAAGCATAAATACTGTAATTACTAGCACCATAAGGTATGGGTAATAAATGCAATGTCTATGTTGTTGAACTCTAACTTCTTACTTCTACTTCTATTTTTCTTAATTGGACTTCCCCTTGATTATATATACAGTAAAGCAAATTTATAAGAGTGACTTCACAATGATCAGGCATACAATACACATACTCAAATATGCTTGATTGTATTAAAAGTCGATGAAGCAAGGAAACCAGGTTATCAAAGAACGGCAAAAGTCTGCCACAACAAGTATTTGTTACCTTTTCAAAAATAAGAATATCAAGACTCTTCAAGAGTAATTAACTTCAAAGATTAATTATTTACTCTATACCATTATCACCAAGTGTCAACTTCATTCTCTTCTGCAAAACTACAATTTTACAACAATATCATAATATAAGACCTCACCAGAGCATGTTGAGGTTTCAAGTTTCAACAAGCAAATACCTTCTGACACTCTTCTTTTTGATGATGTAGTTTTACAAGCACGCAATTGACGACATAGTGTTTCTTCAACAGCATTTAACAATGCTAAACACCTTTCATTTCTATCTTCATTTAGAGGAAGTCCATATGCCATGATAAATAAATCTTCTTCCTGACACAAATAAATATCAGCAATTTTAGCGCAAAAAATAAATAGTGACATCTGTCAGCTCGAATATACAGATTATGGAAAATACATATAGAGCATATGTTAGGAAATCAAACAACTAAGGCTGCATATCCATACACCACCCACTTAGAGAAAGGCTGCATGCCAGTGTAAATTTTCAGTGACACATAAATATTACAAAGCTTAAGATCCATATAAATAAGTAATGAAACAAAGAATCCAAACATTCTATGTATTTTAGTGAGTACCGAGTACAAACAATACAATAAACAGTCAACTTATCCAAAAAGAAACCAGTACTTATTTGACCAAACAGAAAACGTTGAAAACTACAACATGTGACGAAACCAGAATAAAGATCCTATAAAACAGAGATAAAAAGAAATAACTGTTGGAATACATTACTTCATGTGTACGTGAATCTGAGACAATTGAGAGAACTGCTTTGCAGGTTGCACGTATGATTTGGCAGAAAGAGTGCAAAAGGGCATGCGATGATGTCCTTTCAGGCCGTAGGAGATAGAGGCAAGAATAGACAGTTTGTGCCAGGGAATGACCCTTATGCCATGTTGCCTGAAATATCAAATGACAACTAGATAAAGACAAGAAAAACAAATAATTAAGACTTGTGTAGTACAGACAGTGATATTGAACCCAAACAAATGTTGATGCTTGTGCATCTTCAAAAGTTTTCTATTTGACTATAGTTTATGCTTATTTGGATAAAATCGTAACATATTTCTTAGGGGAAAGAAATCAAATTTATTAAACAAAGGGTATATTTTGATGTACTCAAAGCATCATATCAAGATTTCCTCACGCATAATGAAGACGTTTCTCTAGAAAACTAAAGCCATGCTTAGTTGATACAAGGCAACAATATATAGAAGGCAGAGACAAGATGATGAAAATACCTCGCATGCTAGTATATGGTCCATGATGTCAATTATGCATCGAACATCAGTAGTCTTATCATCACTAATAGGAACCGGAGCAGCACCATTCTCAATAGCTTCATCAAGAGAGTAGTATGTGGAAGCCATACCGGAGTCCATTTTTGGATCCATTATCTACAAAAATATCAAATAAAAAGGATAATTCAAACTGATCAATGTCACACAAGACAGTTGTACAAACAGCCAACATCATCACAGTGAGTTAAGCTCATAAAGACCTAGGCCATGATTGGATAAAGAACTTATTTTGCAGCTGATAGCATAAGTGGTTATCATATATAAGCTACTTCCATAACTGTTTTTGTATAAGCAATAAGCTGTTTACATAAGTTATCATGATGGAAATTAAGTGAAAACAGTTTATGGACATGTGATAAGAATCATAAGATGTTTTAACAAGTTCATCCAGACAGTGGCACAAGTGCTTATGCTAGTAGAGATAAGCTCAATTATATTATTTGTATGATTATATGAGATACTTATAAAAGGAAGGATGATATAGAAAACCCTAAACCTGGGAAGATGAAAGAATACCTCCAAAGCAGACATGGCAGCAAAGAGATTAAAATTATCACCATGAATAAGGTCTCCCTCTTGAAGATCTGCAAAAAAGAAAAGTTGGAACAAATTGAGCATTTTAATTGAGTGATCAAGTTGAAACGATAATAATGAAAAGCATTTCAATTTGAGAGAGAAAGGACCTTCGCAAGCGGCTTGGAGGAGGGGAGAGACATCAGCCCAAACGGAGTTATGACCGGAGGGAATACGTGGAGGACGGGATTGAACGGTGGTTGTTGCGGCTTCATCGGCGCGATCCAAGGCCGCCATAGCTTCGCTGCTGTCCCCACTAGGTAGGGACTACAATTTCAGGTTTTGAGTTCGTTCAGTATGCGCCGCGCTGTGTCTTATGGTTTATGTGTGTCAGTTGTAACACTTTCGAAGCTAGTACATGTAACATGTTTGCCTTCTTGTATTTATTTATACAAATGGAAATTGTTCTTCCCCCTTTTAAATTTGTATTGATCATTCTTTTTATCGGACGAAGGTTAATTCACGCTCAGTATTACGCTGACACTTTTTAGATCGGTTCAGTTATTTTTTAAGTCCGATCAACCGATTTTAAAAGTGTCACATAAGTCAACTATCGTTGGAAAATGTCGAGTATAAATTAAGTCAAGGAAATGAGCAATTTTAAAAGAAAAGTAATTTTCTTGATAAATTAACGGTTTGAGCACATGGCGTAGGGATGTTCCATTATATATGTTGGGTTGGACTTTAAACCTAGATATCTTATTTATTCAACTAACGATTGATATTTAATCACTAAACGATTTGAGAAATTTTTTTACCAATTTTCTTTTAACAAAAAATTAGTAATTTGATCCTATTTGTCCAATGAGATGGGGTTGGGGTTGGATCAAGACATCGAGCTAAATATAATCACACAAGTAAGTTTCAAAGTCATTATATATATATATATATATATATGGGTCCTCTTACTTGTAGTTGTTCAACATCAATTATTTGATCTCATAGGAAATTTTTTGCTTCACGGAATCATTTGGTTTAGTAGAAATGACTAGTCTCCAACAATGTGGCCAACTAAAGTTTGAGAAAATGTTTTATGTTATAGTGGATTGAACAAAATCACGATCAAAGCTTGATTTTGTTGAATCTAAGTGTAGCTTTTACAAAAAAAAAGGTAATCCGTTGTGATTTTGTCCAATTCAACGTGATATCAAACAAAGGGATGTTCCATTATGTATATCCACAGTTCTAGGTATTCTCTTTCAGTTTCTTCGTTGAGGGGTGGTTTTGGGTCAATTATTGACCTGAAATCACTCATCTTCATCTTTTTCTCGCTATTTCAATCTAAATAAGTGATTTTTACATAAATCTATGTTTTTTCTTTGTGATTTCATCATCTAAGTGTGGTGGTTTGTTGTTCGTCATCTTGTGCGGTGTTGTTTGATTTTCTGTCTTCTTGCGGTGTTCATTTGATTCATATTGAAAAATCTATTATTCAATCAATTATTTGGGCGTCAACGTTGCAGATCTAGGGGGCATGACAAATCTGGAGACCATGAATATTCCGGTCACTTTAATTTTATCATATATTTTTGTAGGCATTATGTCGTTACATGCTATTAATTTGAATGTTGTGAGTTTGTTTGCAGATTCATCTTTTACGTTTTTAACAGTGTTGAATAATGTAATCTCTCGATTTGAATGAATGAATATCATATTGTTTTTATAAAAAAAAACTAAAAAAAAGTATTTGCATTAAATGATTGACATATTTCGAATATGGTTACACCAAGAAACCTATTGAAAACAAAAACAAATTAACTACAAGGGAACCTATTCAACATCCCTATTTTTTTTTTTTGTACTATTGAAATTTGGTAATTGAGCTTGCTTAAATTAAAAGAATGGAGTTTTAGCATGCCATGCAAATTTCATGAAATTTAATCATTTAAAAAACAAATTTTTATCACCCAATCTCAAAGAAGCTGTTAAGTGCAGATAAAAAAATTGTTGGCACCAGGTATAGGTTGTTTATTGTAAATTTGTAATCACCATATTGAAAATTAGTTCATGTAATGAATAATTAGTTCAGGTAAGCTTTGACTCGGGGTCAATTTACTCTTTACAACACATAAATTAGTACATTGGTCAAATTACCAAATATCAAAGGGGTAGCCTAATATTAAGTCTTCTAAGCCATATTGAATGAAGAATCATATGAAACACATCAAATGGTTTGGCTGGTGGATTCAACACAAAATGTCTTTGAACTTTCAACACCCTCCTTTGCAATTTCAAGTATTTGGCATGTGGAACACTTTTCAATATTGTCTTGATTTCACTTATCCTCTTTGATGGAATATGCAATGAAAATTTACTCCAATCAAGAACATCACTAAAGGGTAATTGATAGTTATCCGAAACAATCACAGGGACACATCCAGTGTTTATAGACTCCACAAGTCTAGGGCTAGCTACTTCATAACCACTAGGACACAAACAAAACTTGCTTTTACCCATGAGGTTATCGTAGTCAAGGTTTTTTGGAAGATATTCATAAACTAGTACTTCTTTATCTTTTCCTTTCCATTGATCTAGTAATGTCTTTCTAATCATACCATGTTCCCCTCCAGCAAAGAAAGCAAGTATAGAACGATTATTGGGGTCTTGGCTAGGAATTGGTGAGCTCAACTTGTAACCTCGTAGGTTCATTTCAGGCATTGAGACATCTCTTTTAGGATCAAACCCTTCAGAAGTGTTGGCATTGCATAACACTCTTATTAAGTTCTTGAAAAGCTCTTTGCCTGAACTCTCTCTTGAGATATCTGGTGCCTGCAACAAATTAATTACTATGCATCATTAAAAAGTAAGGATCTAGAAATTAATAGTCTTTAAAGTGAGTAGATCAACATTGGTGTATTGTGGCAATTGTTACCCAATCATGACAAGATACTAGCAAATGATCTGCTCCTTTGCTCCTATTCCAGTATGTATATTTGTGAGCTATAATGTTGGTATAATCAATGGTGACATGCATGAGTTGATCCCTAGAGTAGGTGGTGAGAGGATTGTATAGGTAGTGCACGATGTTTGCAACACTTAAGGGTAGCATAAAGACATGAGCCTCATCTGGATTGTGGGTCGAAAATAGACTCAATCTATTCTCAATTTCAGTCATGAAATGTCCCTCGATGCCGTAAATTGAACTCATGGGTCCATCATGGACTAATGGTGGTTCACCTTCTCTGTAAGTCCACACTTTGAATCTCTTCAACATCTCTTTGTGACTTCTGAAGAATTTTAGAACGTGCTATGAAAGTTACAGTCATGACCAAAATAAACAAAAACAGTGGTACATGGTAATGACTTATGATATATGGTCCCATGTATAGGCACTACTGAAAAGGGACCTTCACAAGCGTGGAGAGTAAAATATGGTGACTTTTTTAATGTTCATCATAGGGAAATTTTTGGGACAGAATATTTATGATGAAGATTTCAAGTGCAATTCCGGGACTAATAATCCACCGTGCACGAGAAGGCATCACTCAAAAAAGATGGTTAAAATTTGCATAAAAAATATTTATTTGACTCTTATTAAGTGGTCATAAAGAAAAAGATAATTGAAACGTAATAAAATAACCTTAAAATAATATAAAAACGTTCATCATATTGTTACAATAATTAAGAAACGTTATAATGTAAAACGTTTTTATATACACTTCAAATTAAATCACACATCAATGACATTTTGCTATTTGATCTAAAATATATCCACAACAAAAACATCCATGTATGTTGAAGACAATTTTGTTTGAGAAAAAAAGTAATTTCAAACTCTTATAACAGGGAAAAATATTCAAACTCTTATAATTGGTGTAGCCCTTTTAACTATTCCAACACCTATTTTAATTTCTCCAATATATGTAGCCATTATAAATTAAATTTACATCAACTTAGTAAGGTTATGCACACTTGGGAGTATAAAGAAACACGTTTCATCAACATCAACAAAAAAGAGGATCAGACACGCACACAAGAATTATTTTGAAATAAGAAATAGGTCAACAATTAAAACGTATATCTTGCTTAAAAAATAAATAACAACGTATATATATTTTATGAAACAGTAAAAACATATATATGAAATTAATAATTTGATCAAGTTTTGTACCAAAAAAATAAATAATAATTTGATCAAGTTAATTAAAAGTGTACGTATGTATGTATATGTATATGTATGGTTACTTAACTGATGAAAGGCAAAAGCATTTCTGTAAACACATCCTCTGGGGACAAAATCTTCTATCTCTGATGTAATTGTGAAGTTCCGTCTTTGTATCGCTCTTCGAATCGCCGCTCTTGCTTCACCCAACTCTTGTTCAATTCTCACTAAGCTGTTTTTCTCCTTCTGTTGCACCATTCATGCATATTGCATGCATATAATTAATAACACAAATAATGAAACATATAATTCAGTAATAACATGCATAAAGGTATATATATATATATATGGTTCAACAAAAAATGCAATAATATTTTTTGGTATGAAAAAGGACAGACTTCGATAATAGTATGACGGGATTTTATTTTGGTAGCACCAGCAGATGATGACAAGGGAGCAGGCGCAGGTTCCAGAGTTTTGAGATTGTTTGTTGGACTTGGAGGTAAGAGGTTGATGGTAGGCAATAGAAAAACAAAGTCGTTTTGATAATAAACGAAGAAAATAATGATGAACAACGTTACGGGAAATACAAGCCATGAGTAGTTCATTATCAAGGTTGCTGCCATGGCTATTTTGTTTCTGATTAATTTGGTGATAGATAGTTCACTAGTATATTGGTCTCTCTTTCTCTCTCTTGGTTTGGCTCCTATGATAAGCTAGCTAAGCTATGTTAATTATTAGTAGTAGTACAAAGGATTAGGGAATGGGAAGAGAGACATGGCATGGGCATGGGGGGATTGTTGAAATCAATTCTCCTATATATGCTAAGATATGAGAATGACCAAACTATACCCCTTTAGAAAACGCAAACTCACTTCTCATGTTTGGTTAAGAATAGTTGGTCAATGATTCATGAAACGCTTTTTGAATGAGACCATGGAGGAGGCACTTAATTATGTATTATTAGCTATGTTAAATGTATATGTAGATACAAATCAATATCTTAATTCAATTTTAACATTCAAAATTTTGCCAAATAAAATTGGTCAAAACAAATTTGGTGTAATTAAGTTTCCAAATAATTTTTTGTCAAAAAAAAGTATCCAAATAATTTATTTTGTTGTGATTTCCTTAAAAAAAATGAACTAATTTTTATTTTTAGTTTAATAATAATAATAATAATAATAAATTTTCTATCATCAAAGTAGTTTCATAACGTGCTCGTGAGATTAACTCAATTGGTATGGACAATGCATAATATATGAAAGGTATGAGATTCAAACCCCAGCCAAAAAAAATTAGTTTCATAATAATATTCTCTAACAATTTCGGTTTCCAAAAAAGAGTTAATGAATTATTGCAAAAAAATGGATCCAAATCATTTTCTTAATTAATATTATTCTCTAACAATTTCAGTTACCAAAAAAGAGTTAATGCCAAAAAAATCGATCCAAATCATTTTCTTAATTAATATTTTAATCATTCATGAATAAAAATGGCCAAGTTATTACTTTTTTAAAGGTGAAAATGTTACTTTTAATGGTCAAATTGATATTTTCTTAATGTACTTTAATTGTTGCCAAATCAAAATATTTCTTATACATCGAGTGTTGGCAAATCAAAATGGATCCAATTTTTTTCCCCTAAAAACGTTTTAGGAACATGATAGGGATTAATAAATTATGGTTATTTTACCAAATTACCCCGTGAAATAGAATAAACATTCTCTATTTACCTTTATAAAATACAATACAAAAAATGGTATTAAAATTTAAAAAATTATATAATATATTATGGATAATTACTTCTTTTAAAGATAATTACCCCCTAAACAATTATTTAAAGATAATTGCTAATTGTCCGAACAAATCACACATAGCACTCCACGAATATTACAAACGATAATTGCGTACTCTCGTCATAAATTATAAGTCGTTTTGACTATTCCACACGTATTAAAAAATGTAATTAATTTTGTATGAAAAATAGATATTATGAGTTGTTTTACAAAATGATCCTTAATGAATATATGAAAAAGATAAATTAAAGAATTGAAAAGAAAGTAATAAACACACGAAGAATTGAAAAGAATTGAAGAGTATAATTGAAAAAAAAAATATTAATGTTTTATTAGTATTGTAAAACTGTTATAATTTATGATGTTTTTTTCTCTTTCTAAAACGACTTATAATTTTAGATGTATCACAAAACACACGAAGTATTACATGTTTTTTTTTAAAGCATGGGAAAACATGAAATAATTGTGAAACTGACCAGTCAAATTAATTCGTTAATTTTTTGTGAAGTTAATTTCAGCGACAAGCATTTTCCATAATGAATTCACGAAAGTTGTTAATTTTATTTTCTTAAAACAAAAATAAATAAAGATTAGAAAAACTTGAGATCAATGGTAAATTGGTAATCCTATATTTTTCACAATAGTAGTGATGGGGACTTTTTCACGGGTCTCCATGGAATTCTGAGTGGACCTTAATTCTTCTGTTAATTGCAATTTGAGTCTAGTGCTAGCTTAATCATTACTTGTAATGTGGAGACATTCACCTTTCAATCTCATTACCCACCAGCACTGAACAGAAAACTGCTACATACAAGTGAACACCCAATACAATATGTGCAAGGTGACCTAGAAAGATATAGGAGAGAGAACCCTAAACAAAACAAGCAACAGAGGGAAAAATAGCCAAAATCTAACCAAGGCTAAGCAAAAACCAACACACCAAAGGCCTGAAAACAGAAGCAGCCCCTACACCACAACAACTCCAAACCCACCCACACACTAACTCACTGATAACACAAAAGCCAAACACACTAGACTCCACACAACCACACAACCGAAAACACCAGACCAAAAACACACCAACAGCATGCCCCTGCACCTTACCTCAAGTCGATTGTTCCACAAACAACAATCTAAAACCAGCAGAGAAAAAGACAAATTGCCTTATGAAACACTAGTGTGCGTTATTTTAAACCCCTTTTAGATGGCGTTTATTTTTGAAAGCGCTATCTAAGGAGAACCTTTGCTAGCACTTTTTGACATAAAGAGCTATATGAACCCTGCTTTAGATAACGCTTTATACAGAAAAAGCGCTATATTACCTTTACCGGCGTCATTTACAACAGCGCTTCTAAAGCGCTATCTTAAGCCCAAAAAAAGCGCTATATAAGCCCATTTTTGTAGTAGTGATAACAATTTGATTAAATGTTTCTCCTAACCTTTCAACGGTAAAAATCCTCAATGTCTCGCCAACAACAGATGTAACACCCCGTTTTTCCAACTTTAAAATAACATAGATTAATCAGAGTTTTTCAACTTAAAAACAGAGTGTCACATTCAACTTTACAAAAATCCAACAAATATAAATATAGCTAAATTGCTATTTATTAAAACTTTTGCTTTTATAAAAATTTAACAAACATGTAGCGGAAATAATTTCAACATCTTAAATAGATTCTCATAAAAATAGTTCAACATTGTTTAAAAGGAAATACGTAACAAGGAAACATGCAACAAAACAATCATCATCCTGTTACGTATCAGAGCATCCTAGACGACACGGCAGAGATTACTCTCAACTGCACTATTCTTGGTCACCTGCAAGTTACTCATATGAAAAACAACATTTCCAAGCAGAAGGGGTGAGATTTCACATTCTATAATAATAAGCATATAATTCTTTAAAAGAATTTAACAACATAAATAACAACAAATTTAACAATGTTAAACAACAATTATACAACATAGATGCTTCGCATAATTACTCATTAAATATAATGGCAACTTGACAACAACATCGACAACTCAACATCGACTACTTATGCAACGACAACTTCATCATCTTGACAACTTAATATCAACGACATATGCAACAACAACTTCATCAACTTGACAACTTATATGCATGTGGTACCAATCAGGGCATAAGACCTCGTCGCTTTTGAGCATAAATATACTTCTAGGGCATGAGCCCTCGTCGCTATTGAGCAAAAGCTCCTAGGGCATAAGCCCTCATCGTGTTAGAGCAAAGCTCTCAGGGCCATCAACCCTCATCTTTAATGATTATGCATGGACTCATCAACCAATACTTTGACGACCAACAACTTCAACGACATCGACAAACAACTTACAACTTAAACAACATTGACAAACTACTTACAACTTTGAAGACATTGACGACAACTGTGGTAACGACAACGACAACGACTTCATATCATAATTTCATATTCATCAATCATAAACAACGTCATATAACATCGTATTCAAACATCAACAATTCATCATATAACATCGTATTCAAACATCAACAATTCATCATATAACATCGTATTCAAACGTCAACAATTCATTATATAACATCGTATTCAAACATCAACAATTCATCATGCATCTTTGTAAAAACATAATAAATTATACATAACATATTTCCATGTCAAACCAAGGATACTAGAAAGATATCATAATTATCAACAACTTTCATATTTATACCAAAGACCAATTTAAAACAGAGACGTGTGAAAAAGACGCAAAAACATGAAACAGAGAATGATGTCACTGTACAATTTCGCTAAGACCTCCTTGGATTATTTTCATCATAACTCAAAAACTAAAAGTAATTTTTATGTCAAACCAAAGCCACTGGAAAGCTAACAAAATTATCTAAAACTTTCATGTTTACACCCAAGGCCAATTCTGTACCGATCAATACCAGTTTTCGTTTCAAATTCGAGAAAGTTGTGCAGAAAGTCCATAAAAATTCACTGTGACCTATATGCAGTAATTTGACCATAACTCAAGTTCTATAAATCGTTTTGACGTCAGACCAACGGCATTAGAAAAATAACATCCATACCTACAATTTTCGTGTTTACACCTAAGACCAATTCTGTACCTATCAATACCAGTTTTCATTTCAAAATTCGGGGCAGAGATAAAAAAAATCAGAAAAAAAGCAACTTATATTATTCAAACTTCACATTCATTCAAAATCATCACAATCAACAACAACAACTTAATATAATTCATAATATGACATTAACAACAACAATCATCAACAATTCATTTATCAACAAATTAACATACCCAAACATATCACTACAACTAGAGCACGAATTTCATCAATTAAATTGCAATTCAAAACCCTAACTTCTCTAATCATCAAAATAAAACAACAACAAACATGTTAAACCCTATTTCAGAACCATATACTTATAATTAAAGAAGGTTAGTCCCACTCTTACCTTAGATTTACTCCTGAATTAGCAGCAGCGTTCTTCTCTCCTAAGGCCTTCTTCATTTTTCTCCAAAACTCTTGTACGTGTTTCTGTTTTCTAACTTTTCTATTCTCTACCTAATATAATAACCCTAATTTCTCTTAGACCCCAAAACTACTCTTTTCCTCATAATCTTATTTATTTCTAAATTAAATATATATCTCCCCCACTTAATAATAATAATACACCAAATAACAAATATATCTCTACACAAAATAACAAATATATTTCTATACTAGATAACATATATATTTCCACGAAAAATAACAAATATATTTCTACACTAGATAACATATACATTATACAAATAAATACCAACATATAGCATAACAAAATATCACTTCATCAAAATAAATCGACTAAATTATAAAAAGACACCTAATCTCAATAAAATAATAAATAATAAAAGTAGAGCGCTACAACAGACACTACACCTTCCAAACATTGGTCGGATGAAAATGAGGCAGCGTATTCAAGGGTTTCATATGAAATGGGCGTTAAAAGGAAATGTCCTTGGTGAATATAACCAAGCCAAGGTCGACTTGACAGGCAAAGCATAACACGCTTTCCTCTTACAATAATGGGAAACAACTTTGGGGCTTTTAATCCTAAGAATCGGGAACGGGTATCAGAAAGAAGACATGTGACCATATCCACCACAATTCTAGACAAGACACCATTCTACAAACCAACATTCAGGAAAAGGCTAGCAGAATGATCTGCACCATCCTCACCACCAACAGATGCTTGAACTTCAAGGAAAAGAAGAGATTCTAGAGTTGAAGAAAAACTTTGTATACCTAGAGTCTGCATACAATCATCGGGATCCAACAATAAGATTCAGATCGTCTTATCATATGAGCCAACTGCAAGAAAACGGGATCTTAGTCTGCATTTAGGCACCGGAGCAATGTCCAAACAAGCAACATCTCCTGACATTTCATGCTTCTCCACCTCCATCATTTGACCAGTTACCTCAACTTCAAAATATATAAGTTCCCCACCGTTTAGCGCAATAACAACCTGAAGTCTATTGGACCCAACTTTTGCAATTGTCATTTTTCCAGAAGTTTGCCACTCATTAGTACATCTATCCTCCCTAATATGCCTAATACCATTTGGATGAACCTGCATGAGAGAACCATCACTGATCAAAGAAACAGTGAGGGAGGGAGCAGTATCTAGAAAACCACTGTCGCTGACTTCTTCAACAATCTCACCAATAGAAAGCACAAGTGTGGCATTTATAAAGGACACAACGATATATCCATCAAACTCATCCATAACATTCTTCTTCACGGTCCAAACAACACTAGGTATACCAAGTAGCTTGGAAACAACCATCTCACTAACTGCCAGACCAGTTCTCATGATCCTCAAAGATGACCGAGGACCGCGCCCACAAAGATTAAAAATTTAGGGAGTCTCCTCTTCAAAGAGATTACTGACCTTCATATCCATGATAGGCATTAAACTCTCAACTGGGTCAATCCTAACAAGGTTTTTGAGTCTCCTTGGCTGGAAAAACACAGGCTTAAAACCCTCTTCTATTTCCATCAGACTCGCAGGCGACGCTCCCACATCATCATCATCCCCTATTCCCTTAAACTGATACAATGCATGATTCCCAAACTCGGAAGCTACAAACAAGAACCCCGACTTGAGCACACGAATTGATACAGTAACAACAATAATATCAAAATACTTAATGTTCAATTCAGAGACACAGTCACCATCACCATTAGTCAAAGTTACCTTAAAGATATCACCATACTCAGTCTGCAAAAGGAAGAACAATCTAAACTCCTCCGCTTTCAAATTATTTGCTTTAGGCATAGCAGCCGAAACAATGAGAACACCACGCTCAGCAGGCAAATCAGCACATCTCGAATCACAACTCTAACATCTGGATGACCCTGATTCTTATAAATAACACAATTTTCAGCACAAACAAGCACTCCACTGGGCCCATCAGCACCACCAGGAACAATAACAAGCATATTAGCCCCATTATCAACCTGATCAGAACACTTCCTAGAAACATGATTAAGACCCAAATCAAGTTCATAAAAAATCAAATGCTTATGAGCTTCAGAAGCTGCCACACCAGTAGCATCCTGATCAGCCTCAGAATAATCCAATTCAATAGTAGCAAATATAGGATTTTCAAAACCACAATAAACAACACAAATTGAAAAAACCATAGTATGAGATTTATTTGCTTCTAAAGGCGAAGAAATCGTTAACCTATCTAGACTATCACTATTTAAAACACAAACAAGCTTATGTTTTTCACAATCAGCAATCATAACAGCTCTACCTTTAGGATCAATTGCAAGATACTGACCAGGAACAATTCTCTGGCAACCGGATTTCCCAAAAGTTTCTTGATGAATTTTATCGAAAACGTTTTTCTGTTTGTTGTAATCAAGAATGACGATTCTGCCGGAGTCAGAACCGACAATGATGAAATCTTTCTGAGCTCCGGTTAGACGGAACTGGGACAGGGAGCGAATGGTGCCGAAAACTTCGACGGAGAGGATTGTTTGAATGCAACCAAATTTGTCGGGGCGAAGAAGTTCGAGAACATTGCCGCTGGCAAAGACGATCTCTTGGGTTTTGCCGTCGTCGGAGTCAGAGAAGTTGTCGTTGATTGCATAGACAATGTCGATGGGTCGTTGCAGAGTGAGATTGTAGAGATACATTGTTATCTTATCGAAGGGTTTAGGGTTTTAGCGTTCTGTTATCGATTTCGATTTGGTAATTGTGAAGAGTTTAGGGTTTTAGCGATTTCGATTTGGTAATCGTGTTTTTTACTCTTCTAATGAGTGAAGAAAAGTTGAATATTCTAAAATTGGATTGACTCTTTTTTTATTTATAGGCAATGGTTGCTCTCTAGTATTTTACCCACTTCCGATGTGGGACTTACAGACAATCAATGCTTGCTCTCTATTTGAGCTCAGGATAATTATAAAAGCTTTGGCACTAAGATGCAACGACATTAAGTTGGAATTACTTCGTTCAAAAACATCATAAATCATATAGGACATAATTAAAATATGACATCTTAAATTTGTAATTTATAAAAACAAAATTACAATAGAGAAATGTATATTATATATACGACCTCCGTTATTTTTAAGCATCGAGCGAACATGTTTACAAAATTTGACGTTCGAAAATATTTTCAAAGACAAAAATGTGAGGCCTAAAAAACTCGGGGGCCTAAAGCCCTTGCTTTAGAGGAAGCCCGCTTGGGCCGACCCCGGTTGTTAAAGTTTCAAACGATCTTCAAATACAATTTCAACCCTGACTAAGCAATCTCTTACCAATTGCAGGTGATAGGTCCGCAAGTGCACGAAAATATCGGTTTTAGTATAAAAGATGTCGAATCCCACAGAGACCAATGTCAAGTACCGTTTTCTATCGTCACTTTGTTTATCTAAGGCGATGCTAATTAGTTTGGTTGCAAAATTGGGAAAAGTACTTGTTTTTAATTAGTTTAAATGACGAGAGCCCAGAATATAATTCATGTCGACCGTTGATGCTTGCTAAATTGTATTTTATTATTGTAACAGGAAAATATTCTCCCGCGTTAAAATGATTAAATTAAAGGGGTCGCCAGCTTTCGCGTGTATGACACCGAATTTTGACTTTGTAATCTATTCGACCGTTTTCGCGCGTACGCCTTACAACTTGAAAACTCCGTTTGAAAAATAATCAATTTACGTTTGAAAAGTTATTTTTAGCAGAAATTTTAATTTAAAAGTCCTGTTAGCTTTCACATAACCGGTACTGTATTTTAAACTCACAGACGCCAGCTTTCGCGTGTACGGCCACAAGTTTAAAATAGTATCTTTGAAAATTAGAAATTTCTAAATTAATTAAAGAAAACGCTTTCGTTAAATTTTAAAATCAATTCCTAAAAATTCTACAGACAGATACAAGTTTCACTCTTTCGATGTGAAACTTGTACCGCGTTATTCCAGTTTTCACCGTAAATGTTCATTGTTAAAAATCAGAATTTTTCAGGCTTAAAAATAATTTTTGATACAATTACTAATCATACAATTTAACAATTTAACAGAGCATCATTGATACGACATTCATCACATTCCGGACTCTATAAAAATCTACTCAAACATGGTATAACTAATAAATAAACAAGGATTCATGTTAATTATCATAATAGAACAGAGAAACAAAAGTGAATAGAAAGAAAGTAAACAAGAACCTGTGAGCGATGATGGATACTCTAAAATAAAAAGAAAGCCATGGCAGTAGTATTATAAGAAATCCCTTTCGCGTTTGGAATAATTGCTCCTAAACCACAACAACAGTGAACGCTTTTTTTGATTGGAGTTAGGTATGAATCAAAGCAGGCAGGTGCAGCAACATGGCAATCGTAACGGAAAGAGAAACTGAATTGGAATGAAAAGGAATGATAAAAACTGAAACTTGGAATTGAATTTAATCGAAAAAGTATTCTGCAGAACTAAATCATAAAGTGCAATAGCTAAAACGTGAATTGGAATTTTAAACTATAATAAGCACTTCAAAGTGAAAAATAATCGGTTTCTAAACAATTGAATTTCTCTCTCAAAAGCTCGGTGTCCGGAACTGATTCTTGAAGGTCTCTTTTATAGCCAAAGGTTCATAAGGAGTGCTTCTGATCATATCCAAGGTAGTGGAGAAAAATGCAGGAAGTGGGCAAACTGCCCAAGGTAGTGGAGAAAATGCAGGAAGTGGGCAAACTGCTTCTGAAACGTGGGAAAGAATTGGTCTGGCTTTTACTTCCCGACTTCTGACTTTTTAACCTTTTTTTTCCTTTTTTACCATTTCTTTCCTTTTTTCGCCGAATTTCATCATTTTGACGTGCGGAACCTTTAACCGATAAATACCTGAAATAGACATACAATACCAACATAACATTGCAAAAATTTATAAAATCAAAATCAAAAAATGTGTAAGTCGAGTTAAAATAATAATGCATTTTACGTGTTATCAGCAGATCATAACATTGAGAAAGTATCCAACAGAGATGTCAGTAGTCATGTGGGTTTGCTTTATTGGTGCACTTCAAAGCAGTGTTTTAACTATTTTTATGGAGCGCAAACACCTTGAAGCTTGGTCTTTGGGCCTGAACTCTAGACTCTTGCTCATTAGGCACATACCAAGGGCATACCTATGTAATTAAAACTACGGGACCTATTTTTGTGACTGCTTTTACTCCTCTGCCTATGATTATAGTCACATCCAGTGGTGTTGCCAAGACCTTGGGTCAGGAGGTTCAAGCTTTTGAACTTTGATTAATAATTAATATATGTGTGTGTGCATGCACTGCGCGCACATGTATATTTTTGTAATTGTCTTTTACAGGATTTCATATTTTAAAATCGTTGACTAATCAACTAATTATCAATGTTGTTGAAAGAAGTAATCTTATTGGCGAGTGATGGTGACTTCTAAGCCAAAGGGTGGTGGTGACACCAAACACATACTTTAATTGGTTTTATTGTGGAGATGGCTGAGCTGGAGAATGAGGTGGAGGTAAATGTGGAGATGGCTGAGCTGGAGGCAAATTGACAAACGGATTTTGCAGTTCTTTGTGTCGGGCCACGACCAAACATTTTGAAAGTAAGCAAGCAAACCAATAATGTCACCACTAGTATCTAACGTTGGAAGGAGAAGACAAATGTTGATTGGTCTGCTTACTTTCTCAATTTTCTTCTCCATTTCCTAATCAACATTTTTCTTCTCCTTCCACTATTATACATTCTCAATTTTCGTAGGAAATGTAGAAGATACTAGTGGTGACATAAATTAAAATATGTCATCTTAAATTTGTAATTTATAAAAACAAAATTACAATCGAGAAAAGGTATAAAAGGTATGTTATATATACGATCTACTTTATTTTTAAGCTTTGTTTGAGTATAAACTTTATACTTTTATTTAACTGTCGTTTTGATAGTTTAAAAGTACAATTAGTCAATTATACACTTTCTCAGTTAATCATAGTTACTTTTTTTCAATAAAACCAATTAAAGTTATATGTTTGGTGTCGCCACATCTGTTGGCTAAGATGTCACCATCACTCGCCATCAAGACCACTTCTTTCAACAACATTGATAATTACTCATTTTCAATAAAACCAATTAAAGTTATGTGTTTGGTGTCGCCACCACCCTTTGACTTAGGTGTCACCATCAGTCGCCACCAAGACCACTTTTTTCAACAACATTGATAATGAGTTGATTATTCAACGATTTTAAAACATAAAATCATATAAAAGACAATTACAGAATACACACGTGCGCGCATGCACTCGCACGCACACTTATATATATATATATATATATATATATATATATATATATTAATCAAAGTTCAAAAGCTTGAACCTCCTAAGCCAAGGTCTTGGCAACGCCGCCGCTTACTTTGAAATAATTAAAACGAGTGTTATATCATCAATGTATACTACTAGTATTAGTACCGTGCAGCGCACGGGCTGCTTTTAAATTGTTATAAAATATTTGATAAATGACACACATTAATTTAAAGTATTAAGAATATAGATACCTATAGACCACATGTTTTTTCGGAATATGAAAGTTTAAATTTTACTAAACAGAAACTTAAATCAAATAGTCATAGCTCACCTACAAAGGCATATATGCTTGTACCAGAATTGCTTTGCTTTGCTTCGCCTACAAAAGGCATATATGCTTGTTACCATGTATTAAATTTTACTTCGCCTACAAAATTTTGCTTTGCTCCTATAAAAGGCATATCAAATCCATCCATGCACATTTTACAACAACTCATTTCATTCAAAGTCTCAGTTTTGTATACCACATCAAAATTGAGTTCTGACGTTGAGAATTAATTTGGTATTATTATGAATTTTTCTTTCTTTTTTCTTTGTGCGGGTTTTTTCTTTTTTGATGACATGCCTTTTAATTCATTGTATGCAGATGGCTGACGATCAAAGACAATCAAAGAATATCAAATTTTTAATTCAATTTTGTGCTGGATATAGTATAATAATTTTGTATTTAGCCACTATAGCAGCATTGCCAACATATAATGACAAAGAATCTTTAGAAGAGAATTTGTCAAAATTTGTAGAATTTAATTTTAATTGGGTCATTGGGTTTGATGGCTATAGGAGTAATAAAACATAAATGTAGGGATTCGATTAAAGCCATTATGTATGGACTATGGACTGTGTTGGCTGATGTACATTACTTCTTCTATGATGCCAATCATAGCAGTTCATTACTTTACATTGGCAAAGTATCCAAATTAGAATGCTCTCAAGTATTCTTATGTATTTTCTATCGTTTTTTTTATTTCAACGGTCTTGCATACCGGGTATTATTTAGGGTGGAATTATTGTATTTATTTATTTTTAATAAATTGATGATGTACTCAATTATAATTTAATATAATAAAATTTCAATTTCATTATCATTATCAATTTCAATCAAAATTTGTAACCAAAAAAAAAATTCAATCAAAATTTCGGCGGCGACGGCGAAACTTGATTTCGATTCATCGGAAATCAGAGATGCAATTTCGAAATCCATTGAGGAAACAGGTCTCAAACCCTTCAAATACGATCTTTCTCATGTTGATTCTTCGAATTCTCACTGTCTGATTACATAATAAACACGCGCGCGCATGCACTTATATATATTAAGGATGAAGAATCAATGAGCCAATGAGCTAAAGATGAAGCCACCATTTTGGGGCTTTCAAAGTACATTAAAATGGAATTTGGAAAGTTGGTGTGGGTTAAAAAAAACAAGCTAAAGATGAAGCCACCATTTTGGGGCTTTCAAAGTACATTAAAATGTAATTTGGAAAGTTGGGGTGGGTTAAAAAAAATAAATCACCGAGTCCAAGGCGGACCAAGGCTCACATTCATAAATGTGGATGTAATCTCTCAATTAAAAGCCAATTGTTATAAGTATATCAATCATTTAACCTTCCTTATTATACTTGTAAGTTGTCTAGTTCTCTCTCTATCCCTTCCACTCTATTCTTATTGTTATGCTTTTGATTAATTTCAGACTTCAAATTGCATGATGGCGGAAGAAACTATTGAGTTGTCGTGCACGGTTCTACCAGCAGAACTGATGATCGAAATCCTTTTGAGGGTGGAGTCAGACAATCCTCTACAATTAATGTGTGTTTGCAAGTTGTGGAAATCGCTCCTTGTTGATCCTCAATTCATGTAGAATCACATTCTTAGATCGACCACTGACATATGTGATCTACTGAAAAAGGCTCTTGAACACTACCATGCTTTCAAACTGCAGTATATTACAAATAAACCTGGTTGCGCCTCAAGAAGATGGACCCGACATTGAAGAGATACAATCGGTGGTGAATGCATTTGATGAGGTGGATAGTCTTTGGAAGAATGTGGAGAAGCTTTTTGAAGAAGAATAAAAAAAGAAACATGGGATGATTAAACGAATTGCTAAGTTCAATCATCTTTTGGTGGTTGTTAGATACGTGAAAGAGGAGAAATTCAACAATATAAGAGATATTATGCAAAGTCTGGAGGATAGAGTGAAATGTCATCAAAATTGTTTGGGAATTTATCTCAAGTCAAAAAATACAGTGAATTATTAATGAGACCATGTTTATGTTTTACTAGTTAATGAGACAATTTATGTTGATAAAAATTGTGCATTCATTGGTGTTTAACCTATGCATTGTTGCATAGGATAGAAAAACTTATCATAATTAACTGGAGAATAAGCTAGTTGGAATTGACAACCAAATAATGACTTTTGCAACTTGGAATTGGCAACCAAATAATTAACTTTTTGCAACTTGAAATTGGCAACCAAATGATTAACTTTTTGCAACTTGGAATTGGCAACCAAACTATTTTTTTTTTACTTAAAGAATTCGTAAAGTTAAAAATAACAAAGAAAAAGTAAAATAAACTTTTATATAATTTTTTTATTAATGAAAAGTTTTGGTTAAAATTACTTCATCAACATAAAAAAAAATACAATATTTAAACTTAAAGACATGATTAGTAACACCAGCAGTATATTTCCCCTTTTTTTCATCAGATTAAGCTTCATCATATTCTTCTTATTTTTCTCTTTCTTCTTATGTGCATCTTCCATAAGTTCTTTCACTAGATCAACAACACTAACATCACTTCGAGTCTGGAGATCTTCATCCTTGTTAATGTTTTCTTCTCCATTTTCATCAAGCCAAATAAACTTGCGACATTTTTGTTGTGTCTGGGTTTTAATCCACAAAAACAAAATTATTAATAAAATCCAGAAATAGAAATAGACATGAAAAGTTGAATTTTAATGAAGAATAAAATGGAGAAATAAATACCATCCAAAGTGGACATCTCCAGAATTGTCTACCCGCATTTGGTCTTTGTTTACAAGTCAATAAAACTGTATGATAACCACAAAAACATTTTCGTCCCCTTCTTGTAACATTTGAAGAAGAAGTTGTTGGACATGATCTATTAGGGTTAGATGTGTTTATATTTCCAAGATTTTTCATGTTTAAATCGATGAAGAAGTTGTTTCTACTATGATGCAGAAGTGGGTTCTACTTATATAGGGGTTTGGTTAAGGAATAAGGTTAATAATGACTTTTGCCATTTTTTAAGTTAAAGACTAGGATTAAAAATGACTTTTGCAACTTTTGCCATTTTTTTAAGTTAAAGCCTAAGGTTAAAAATGACTTTCGAAGGGTTATTAGTTAAGGAATAGGGTTAATAATGACTAACACTTATTAACTTAAGGACTAGGGTTAAATATGACCTTTGCCATTTTTTAGTTAAGGAGTAGAGCAAAAAATAACTTAAATCACTTGCGTAGTTAAGGACTAGGGATATAAATGACTTCGACAACAATTGAAGTTAAAACCTAGGGTTAAAAATGACTTTCGCAACTTTTTTAGTTAAGGACTAGGGTTAGTAATGACTACCACTTATTAACTTAAAGACTAGAGTTAGAAATGACCTTTGCCATTTTTTAGTTGAGTATAGCAAAAAAAGACTTAAATCACTTGTGTAGTTAAGGACTAGGGATATAAATGACTTTGACAACTTATTAAGTTAAAGACTAGGGTTAATATTGACCTTTGAAACTTTTTTAGTTAAGGAATAGGGTTAGTAATGACTACCACTTTCTCAATCATACTTACTCATTTTCAATAAAACCAATTAAAGTTATATGTTTGGTGTCGCCACCACCCGTTGGCTTAGGTGTCACCGTCACTCGCCACCAAGACCACTTCTTTCAACAATATTTGAGTTGATTATTCAACGATTTTAAAACATGAAACCCTGTAAAAGACAATTACAAAAATACACGCGCACGCGCATACAAGCGCACGCACTCGTATATATATTAATTATTAATCAAAGTTCAAAAGCTTAAACCTTTTGAGCCAAGATCTTGGCAACACCACTGCTTACATTGAAACAATTAAAGCAAGTGTTATAGCATCAATGTATATATGTCCTATACTACTATGTGTACAATTAAAGGTCTAAAGCAGCTACAGAAAACACTATTTTCAAAACCAATTACAATGTGAGTAATACGAGTACAACTGAAGCTCTATTCCCTTTGAAAATGGAATATATTCATGTCAAAGGGCTATGAATTGTTGGAGGGTAATGTAGAAGCAGCTCCCTCATTATTATTGTTGGAGCAATCAGAATGTATGATCTGATCTTTTGTAGAAGTCTTTCCCTTAGAGTGTGTTTGGATGGAGCATTTTAATGAGGGAAAGTAATTTTTTAGAGTATTTAAATTGACTTGGTCCAAATTTCACTGTTTGGGAAAATATTTAAGTCATTTTTAAAATTCAAGGCATTTAGATAAGAATATCTCTCTTACAAAATTTGATGGATTTAAAATAACACCTAAAATACAAAAATTTCAAAATTCTCCCATTTTCCCCACACACGCGTTTCTCTCTTTCTCACGCGTTTTTCACCTTTCTCAGTTTTCTCTCGCGAGCTTCACCACGTTCACCTTCACCTTCACCGTGCCCTTCTCTCCTTCTGCGGTGGTGCTTCTCTCTCCTCGCCGTCGCCGCCGCCGTTTGCTGTCTCTCCTCTCCGTGACAGTTTTCTCTCTCCTCGCCGCCGTTTTCATCACACACGACTCTCACTAACTCAGGTATTTACATTTTTTTGCTTATATTTGATAAATCTCAGTGCTTATTGATTTTACGCTATTAGAATTGATACATCTCAGTGCTTATTATTAGAATTTGTTGAATTTGTTAGAATTTGTTGAATTTGTTAGCATTTTTGAATTTGTTAGAATTTGTTAGAACTTGTTAGAATTTTTGAATTTGTTAGAATTTATTGAATTCACTGTGTAAGTTTCTAGTTTGTGTTTTATTGACTTTTTGTTAATGAGTAGATACTGCTCTTGTTTTTTTGATAGGCTATTACTATATTGAAAGCTTTTTCTATCAAATTTCAAGTCATATTTTTTGTGTGTTTAGATTTCAAGCAGAAATGGACACTAGTATAGTCAATGATTCGATAGCTTCACGAAAACGTAAAAGAGATGAAGAAGAGATGAGAGAGCTTGAGGAAACAACGTTCATTGTTGTTAGTGTTGTTACTATGCTTTTAGGTGCAATGGCTTGGTATTATGACACATATTTTGTTAAGGAACCGACTCGAAATTTAGAATTGGAAAGGCGCAATTTTCTAAATCGTTTATATAGAGGAACAGAAGCTGATTGTATTGAACAGTTAAGAGTTAGTAAGAGGACATTTTTTAAGCTTTGTAAGATTTTAAAAGAGAAAGGGCAATTGGTAAGGACAAGAAATGTTTCTACAACTGAAGCTGTCACAATGTTTTTGCATATCCTTGCTCACAACCTAAAATATAGAGTAGTGCACTTTAGTTATTGTAGATCCAAAGAAACAATAAGTAGGCAATTCAATAATGTCCTTCAAGCTGTTATGAAAGTGAGCCGGGAATATTTGTTTGACAACTTATAAGCCATTTTAAGTAGTTATTGTTGCTGTAATTTTTGTAATTTTTTTTTAATGCTTTTAGAATTCAATTGGAGCACTTGACGGGACCCATATTCCAGTGACAGTTGCTGCAGAAGATAGGCCTAGATATCGTAATAGAAAGGGTGACATATCAACGAATGTCTTAGGAGTTTGTGATCCAGATTTAAGGTTCATTTATGCATTACCAGGGTGGGAAGGGTCTGCTGGAGATTCTCGAGTATTGAAAGATGCTTTACAGCGTCAAAATTGTCTTCGAATTCCAAATGGTAACATTATGAATATGGTGATACTTTATTTATTTAATGAATCAAATGCAGCAACTTGAATTTTTTCTTTATTTTGGGAAAATCATTGTAGGAAAATATTTTCTTGTGGATGCGGGATACACAAATGGCCCTGGTTTTTTAGCACCGTATAGAGGGACTA
This sequence comes from Medicago arabica, assembly GCA_946800305.1. Taxonomy (NCBI): domain Eukaryota; kingdom Viridiplantae; phylum Streptophyta; class Magnoliopsida; order Fabales; family Fabaceae; genus Medicago; species Medicago arabica. The sequence continues at coordinate 53,476,817 of OX326968.1, forward strand.
GATATCACCTCAAAGAGTGGAATGGAAACACCCCTCAAAATTACAAGGAGTTGTTTAATCTTCGTCATTCACGTGCAAGGAATGTAATTGAAAGGTCATTTGGGGTATTGAAGAAAAGATGGAGTATACTAAGAACTCCTTCTTTTTTTGATATCAAAACACAAATTAGAATTATTAATGCTTGTTTCGTGTTGCACAATTTTATAATAGAAGAAAAACAAAGTGATGAAATTTTAGAGGATCAAAACTTGGAGCTTTTATCTGTTGTTGATGAAGAGTTAACCAACCAACAAACGCAAAGAGTAGCGACTAATGGTGTAGATGAAGTCGAAAGCGTTCAAGTGACTGAAGAATGGACAACGTTTCGTGACGCTTATGCGATGGAAATGTTTGCTGAATATCAAGCTAAAAGAAATATTTCTTAGGTTTAGTTGATTATAGGTTCAGTGACTTAGTGACTTGTTTCTGCTGCTACTGGTTTGTTGTCTGCTATCTTTTTGGTCTTGAGATCTTCCTAGTATTTTGGCTTCTGATGCTACTATTTTTCAGGTTTACAGCTTATGTGTGTTTATTTTTGGGGCTGTTTTTGGTTTTTGTTTTGTAAGTGGTTGTGTGTTGTACTGCTAGTTTTAGCTAGGTATTGGTTTCTAAATTGGTGGTGTTTGGCTAGTTTCTGTTTGTTTTGGTGGGGCAGGGAATCAGTTTGTGAATCCTTGATAGTTTTACCTGCTAGTTGCAGTGTTTGTAATTTTTTTGCTATCTTAAAAAAATTGTGTTTCTATCTTATTGATATCTAATTGTTTTAAGTGTGTTTACTTAATTTTAAGAAATGGATCCTAGTTTAGTCAGTGCAAGAAGTTTAGGCCACAAGACAAAGGGAAAAAGAAAGAGGGATGAAAGCAACATTGTGGAAAAGAAAGAGGATGTAAGAGGTTACTTCACGTGGAATTTGGAAATGGAGCGTGTTTTAGCAGAGGCGCTTAGAGATCAAAGAAGTTTGGGTCGCCAGAGTGACGGTGCATGGAAAGCAGTGGCATACAACGCTGCAGCTGATGTGTTGTCTGCACGTTTTAATGTCCAGCTTATCGGAGATAATGTGAAAAACTGCATCAAACTTTGGCGAGGATGGTACGGGATAGTAAGTGATATTCTCAGTCAAAGTGGATTTGATTGGGATAGCGCAAAATTCATGGTTAGTGTTCAAGATGAAAATGCATGGAATGAATATGTCAAGGTATTTCATACTTCAAATTCATGCGTGTTTTAGTTTTTGTATATGTTATCCTTGATATTTTAGTTTGTTTCTAAATTGAAACAAAGTATGGACACTATTCTGAGTGTGTTAATATTAATCATTATAGATAGTGACATCCCTATTTCCTGTTAATACCCTGTTTGCCAAGTTCATGTTTTATTTTGGGCTCATAAGCCGGTGATTAGGGTCTAGTTTTAAGCAATTGTTGTGTATAATATGTCTATAAAGCAATCAGTAGCCAACAATATTGATGTGCATGGTGTACATAAAATATAGGAATAGCCAACTACGGAGTTTGATTTTATAGGGATCACCCTGTTTGATTTTATAGTAGATCTAGCCAATCTTTTTAAGCAATCAGTAGCCAACAATTCTGAGTTTGATTTATAGGGATCCAATTCCTCATAGCCTAATTTCTTTGCTGCTTGTATTATTTATTTTCCATTGACATAAAATATGAACATGCATGCATGTTTGGACTCACATTGAGAATGATAGAATCACGGAAAGTCACCACGTTTGGACTGAAGTTGCACTTTGGAGCACATTGTCACCGTGATTTTACCAAACTCACCATTCATCCAAACATACATTAAGAGTTACATACACTTTGCTGCTTGTAATGAGTACTATTCCTCCTACTTGAGTTGATCACAATTCCATTCAATAAAAATAGTAATGTACACTTTTTATCTTATTGTTGGACTTGATACATAGTACATACACTTTTTATCTTATTGTTGTTTTATTTTGTTTTGTAGTCTCATGAAGAAGCCAAACGGTTCCGATTCAAGATCATTCCAAATTGGGATGACATTGTAGATATATGTGCTAAAGATAGAGCAAATGGAGTTCAAGTAGAACATGCATTTGATGCGGATGAATTTATGAGCAAAGAAGCAAATGTGGATGAAAAAATTTATGATGCGTATATTGATTTAGAGGAACCAAGCTCCGCAACAAAGAAAAAAGTACAATTCACTCGTGCTAATAAGGGTAAAGATAGAGAGAGGATGATGAACTCTATGAGAGAAGTAGCCGAGTCATTGAAGGACTTTGTGCAAGTTAGTAGAAAAAGAATGGAAGGAAATGCTCAGGAAGTGGTGCAAGAAGTTTTGACTGAAATGGAAATGATTACTGATATTGATGAAGAACAAAGCTATAAAGCAATCAATTGGTTGATTGAAAATCCGAGCAAAATAGCGGTTCTCAAAGTACTTCCGTCGAATAAGAAGAAGAGGTATCTCTTGTCTTCTATGTCTTGAGACCAAGGTAATTTCTCACTCGGTTAAATTGTATAAGTTAAATTGTATATAGTCTCAATGATTCAATTAAATAGTGTATAGGCTCAATGATTCAATTAAATTGTGTATAGGCTCAATTATTCAGTTAAATTGTGATAGTCTCAATGATATGTGTAGATTTATTTTTTATACTGTATGATGTGACAGATTTATGCTATAGTTGGAAATTATGCTTTATAATGCATCTTGCTCCAGATTTTTTGATGTGTAATCTGATACATGAGATGCCATGACATGATTTTGAATTTTGTTGGTTAGCTATCTTTTGGTTGATAGAAATGAGAAGATACCAGGATGGCCTTAGATGTGGCCTCATTAATCTGTCTAAAGGATATTGATTATGTTGCAGGATACCATAACTATAGCTCATAACTATTAGCATTCTTTAGAACTTTGAACTTGGTGCTCATAATTGGTATATGGTAATCTTTAGAACTATGTGGCATAATTAGCATTGCATCCACTGTCGTGTCTTTTGACATCAAAAGCAGCTGAGTCAGAGGTATCAAGGAATATAGCTCAAATTTGGTTCCTGATTATAGCATGATTTTTCTTTTGATATCATGATTTTTGGTAGCATTGTAAAGATAAACTGATTATAGCATGATTTTTCTTTTGGCATATTTTAGCATTATAGCATTGTATCCACTGTCGTGTCTTTTGATATCATGATTTTTCTTTTGGTTCCTGATTATAGCATAAATATTGCCAGGTTGTTTGAGTAACATATGATATAACCCTCGTTGTATGTCTTTCATGTACCTGTCATCTATATGAGTTTTGATGAACTGTGGTTAATATTATGCTTTGATTTGTGCAGTTGATGATTGAAGGATGACGACTGTAGGTGGACTTGTGACAATGGAAAGATGACGACTACAATTGGACTTAATTACTATACTTGTGTATACCGCATTTGGTGGGGATTATTACATTTAGTAGTTATTTCTAGTCTATACTTGTCTATAGACGTTGTCTACGATGAGTAAAATAACATCTAGATACATTGGTTATCTTTTTAAATGTCATTTTCGAAGTGGCGAAAAATATTAGACACGTGGATTATATGTGTACTTACAACTCTTATAATACAAATATTGGCGATTTTTTTTTGTTTAAATATTTTTCTATTCTCATAAGTCACGTTTTAAAGAATAATCCAAATTCGTTTCCATTTCACGTGATTTTGCTAATAATTCATGTATAATATACCAAATGTTTAATAGAAGAAATTATTAGGGAAAATAAATTAATTATTTTGTTTCAGTTATTAAAAGAAGTGAACGATTATAAAAAAACAAAACGAAATCGACTCAAGAAATTTAAAAAATTATGACCAAAAAAAATTAAGTTAATTAGTTGTTTAGGAGTTTTTCAGTTAATCAGTTTAAAAATGGAAGAAATTATAAGAAATAAAATTTAATTAAAGAAAGGAATTCAATTACTTTGTCATCCAAACAATGAATTTTGAAAATGAAGGAATTTAATCACTTTATCTAAACAATGAATTTTGAAAATGAAGGGAATTCAATTGAAGCATTTGAATTCTTAAAATTTCAAATTCTCTTGAATTTTCAAAATCCTCCATCCAAACACACTCTTATTGTTGTCATCAGAACCATAAAAAAGTATGATCATGTCATTTGTAGAAGTATGATTCAGTTTTTTTTTTGTGAATTAAATATTAATTTTGATGTTTTTGACGCTTAAAAATTCATGTGTGAAAGAAGGGTACATTTGTATCAAATGTAATCTAAAATTTAATCAGAAGTTGTTAACCTAAAATTTAAACGTCTGAGCCAAACAGAGTGAAGTATCATATGTATCAAATCAAATGGCTTTGCTGGCCTATTCATCTCAAAATGCTTTCTTACACGTCTAACATTTGAATACAACACCCTATACTTTGTTTCTGTAATATTTTGTAAAATAGTCTTAATTTCTGGTATTCTATCAACTGCAATTTCCATGGAGAATTGACTCCAATTAAGCACATCACTAAAAGGCAAAGAGTAACTGTCACAAATAATCACTGGGACACACCCTGCATAAATTGCTTCCACCACTCTTGGACTTGCCACTTCATGTCCACTAGGGCACAAACAAAACTTGCTTAGACCCATCAACTTTGTATAATCTTGACCTTTTGGAAGGTACTCATGAACTTGAACTTCTTCATCCTTGTCTTTCCAACTCTTGAGCAATTTTTTTCTAATCTTACCATGGGCTCCACCAGCAAAAAAAGCTAAGATTGTTCGGTTATTAGGGTGTTGGTCCGTATTAGGTGGGCCAAGCTTTCCAACAGGCAAATTCAACTGAGGGATGGACACATCTCTGTTAGGCCAAAATCCTTCTGAAGTGTTGGCATTGCAAAGTGCCCTGATGAAGTACTTGAAGACTTCAGGATTAGCATATGAAACTCTTGGTCCCTGAATCATTAAGTAAAGGGTATTTTCTTGTAACATCGCATAGACTTAAATTCAAAAATGATAATGAAAGCAGAAAATGGTGAATTTGTGAACCTACCCAATCATGGCATGAAAGCAGAAAATGGTCTGCGCCTTGGCTTCTGTTCCAATAAGGATACTTGTTTGCAACAATGTTAATATAATCCTCAACCAAAAGCTGTAATCGATGAGGATCATAATCTGATTTAAACCTCCTAGGCTTGTAAACATAACGAATGACCTTAGACACGCTGAAGGGAAGAAAGAAAACATGTGCCAGTTCAGGATGGGTAGCCTTGAATGGACTCTTGTTACTTGTGTCCATTTCATCAATGAATTGACCTTCTATGGAATATTTGTTGTTTACAGGTCCATCATGTACCAATGGTTGCTCTCCTTCCTTGTATACCCATACCTTGAATCTCTTCACCATCTCCATGTGGCTCCTGGTTTAGGGGAAAATAATGTCTTATAGTAAATAAACTAATTGGTGTACATTGTACAAGTATAACTACTAGGAGTGATCAATTTTGACTACAATGTGCTATTATAAAAAAAAGAGTAGAAATGCAGCGACTACTATTAGTCAAATGTTTTTTTAAAGCACTCGCTCTAAAATAAAATATAAATATACATTATCTAAAAAGTCAAATGTATTTGATCGGAATTTCAGACCAAATACATGTTTGTGGGACAAAAGAATTAACTGCATCGTAAAATTTCTCCGCTCCCATCACTTGTGAATCTTTGTTAAATATTATCTCTCTTCCTTTACCGTATCATAATATATTATGCATACAACATCTTTCACATGGCATTTCTAAGGCTCTTCCCTAACTCTGTCACACCAATTACAGTCCATAATTTGCTAGTATAATTTAAAAAGCATAAATTTTTATAATTAAACTTAACTGGTGAAAAGCATGTGGATTCAAGTAAATGGACCCTTTTGGAACAAAACTCTGTTTCATGGTAGTTGTGTACTTCTTGGACCGAATTGCTCTCTGAATCATTGCTCGTGTTTGTGTTAAATCTTCTTCAATCCTCTCCAAACTAGTCATATTCTTTCTCCTATGACCAAACTGAAAACAAAACAAAAAAAATTAAAAGACATGTCAGAACAATGAGAACACTTTTTCCAAAGATTACCAAGGTTGAATAGTGAATACCTTAATCCATGGTTGACTTGTATTATTATTGCTGCCATTGTTTGAAGAGGTAAAGAGAAGCTCGTGATGTGATTTCCCTTGTGGGGGGATCACACTTACATGTTTGCTTTTGATATTAAAAAGTGCTAAAGAAGGTGAGTGGATATGAATCCCATGATCTTCATTTGAAGGAGTGAAAAATACAAGGAAAAAATTGAGGAAGAACACTAGAAAAATCAAAGGGCATATCAATGAAGATTTGAAAATTTTCATCACTTCATTCACAAGTTGAAAATCTGCCCCAAAACAAGATGCCTCAGCATCACCACATGTATAAAATAACTCTAGTTGTTATTTAATAAGATAAGTGTTAACGACACTCTCTTTCACACTCCTCTCATCGCACATTCTTTTTATCGGTTGAAATTTATACAAATTCCACTTAATCATGCAGGTGTCATGTAAAAAGATAAATCATATAGTTCTCACATAAAATTAATAAGATCCGGTTAATGTAAATTTTAACTAATAAAAGGGAATGGGTTGATAACATAGTTTGATATTAATTGATGACATGACTTAACACCAAATAAATAATCTTATCTTATCTCAAAACAAAACAAAAGCTAATCAATTTATGAAGAAAAAAGACCAATAAGTCAATAACTTTTAAACTTGTTACATAAGCAAACAATGCAACGAATAAATGGTGCCGTCAGCTACGGCCCACTTACATATATGCTCACGTGAACATGTCCTTAACATTTTCTATTGCATTAAGCAACTACTAAATTTTGGAAAAAAGACATCAATTAAGTTGATAACATACTTAAATAAGAGGAGTGTTGAAACTTAAACTAATGTACATTAATTAATCATATGACAGCTACGGCCACTCACTAAACTAACAGGTGAAACATTAATCAGGCCATGGGCCATGGTTACATTTGGACTGTTAACCCAATGAAATCATTTGCTTTTGTCTATACAGTTATATTCCAATTGAATCTATAATGTTCACAGGACATAATTACTTGAAAAATCTTCAAGATTTATCTTGTTTTAGCCAAGATAACTCATATCAAATTACATGGAAATAAATTCAGAATATGAGTCTTCCATATCCAAGTGGTACGGGTAAAAAGTTTCATCGTCTAACAAATTAACCACTAACATTTGTCGATGACGTTGAGTTACTCAACAAAAATACTATAGTAGACAAGCTCTTATGAGCTATATCCAAACTTCCCTGATGGGACACTTTCATGCAGAAACAACTTTTTATTTATTTATTGTGAATCAATGAGTCTGAAATTAAGTCTTCTAAGCCAAATTGAATGAAGTATCATGTGCATCACATCAAAAGGCTTAGCAGGCCTATTCATAACAAAATGCTTTTGAACTTTCATCACATTCATATGCAACTTCATGTACTTATCTTTTGAAACATTTTGTAATATAGTCTTAATCTCAACTATTTTCTCCACTGGAATTTCAACTGAAAATTCACTCCAATTCAACACATCATTGAAAGGCAAAGAATAGTTTTGAGAAATAATCACAGGCACACAACCAGCATTAATTGCTTCCACAATTCTTGGACTAGCCACTTCATAACCACTAGGGCACAAACAAAATTTGCTAAGTCCCATTAATTGTGTATAGTTTTGACCCTTTGGAAGATACTCATGAACTTGAACTTGTGCATCTTTGTCCTTCCAATGATTTAGTAACAATTTTCTAATGTCACCATGGGCCCCACCAGAAAAGAAGGCTAATATGGTTCTGTTTAATGGGCTTTGGCCTAGATTTGGTGGACCTAACTTTCCAACTGGTAAGTACACTTCAGGGATAGACACGTCCCTTTTTGGCTGGAACCCTTCAGAAGTGTTTGCATTGCATAAGACTCTTGTGAAGTTTTTAAAGAGGTTTGGATTTGCATCTGAGATTTCTGGTGCCTGAATTATCAAGTAAAGTAAAAGCATTTTATTTAATCTTTGGTTGCAGACATTAAAAAATTTAAAGCATAGCTTATAATGTTACTAAAATATTTCTATTATGTCAGACTAATTGAATTGCAGAATTGAAAACATTACATGAAATATGAATCTCCAAGTAAGGCATTTATTCTATCTGACACCAGATTCATCAAATACATATGGTATTTGTTATATGAGTTTTCTGAAGAAAAAAAAACATTATGAATAAAATAAGAACATGTTTCAGCAATAACAAACCATATATGCATATTATGAAAAAATAATATAATAATAATTTTTTTTTTGAAGGAGTGTAATAATAAATTTTTAAAATGTACATGATGGTTAAACAAATTTAATTCGGAGTTATAGACACTAGACATTGCATACGTGCATATAATGAAAAAATAATAATAAACCTCAGCATGTTGAAGTTGCTAATAATCAAATGAAGTTAGAAGAAAATTACCCAGTCATGACAAGAGAGGAGAAAATGGTCAGCACCATTGCTTCTATTCCAATAAGGATACTTATGAGCCACAACATTTACATAATCCTGCACCATTCTATGAAGTCTGTCACGGTTGAAATCCTTTTTGGACATAATTGGCTTATAAACATATTGAACCACATTTGCAACACTAAAAGGAAGGAAAAATATGTGTGCCTCATTAGGGTGCTTAGCCTTAAAGGGACTCCTTTTGCTATTGTCTATTTCATCAATGAATTGACCTTCAATTGCATATATGTTGTTCACTGGTCCATCATGTACTATTGGTTGCTCTCCTTCTTGGTATACCCAAATCTTCAATCTCTTCACCATTTCCATGTGGCTCCTGATTTTCATTTTCATAGTTTTATTGAGGGAAAAAAAGGACTTGTTAGTAATAAATAATAATAATAATAATAATAGGTTATCAAGGTTTAAATTGCAGGTGTAAGTCCAATGTTTTAAGAAGTTGTCACCAACCGCGATCGTAGTTGCAACACCACAATTTTTTAAGTTTGCAATCACAATTACGCGGTTGCGTCAACTATATTTGACTGATTTTTCGCAGTATCAAAGTCATGCTAACTATATTTGATTATGACTTTTTATAATATCAAAGTCGCGAATGCAACAGTGCCATTTTTTAAAATTAGACTAAAACATTGAAATTTTACTTCAAAACTTCTCAAACTTAACTGATGAAAAGCATATGGATTTCTGTAAATGGACCCTCTAGGGACAAAAACATCACGCCTCCTTGAAGTACTGTAATTCCTTGAAAGAATTGCTTCTCGAATTGAGGCTCGAGCTTCTGACAAACTTCCTTCAACTCTATCCAAGCTACTCATAATTTTCTGCATGCAAACAGAAATGATGAAATAGAAACTTTGGTTTGAGAAAACAGATAGATAATACAAAACTTTGAGTTAATTAAAACTTCTTTTCTTGATCATTATACCTTAATGCTACTGTTTTCTTTATGGTCAAAGTTTCTATATGCAGAGTTATAGGTCAGAAACTGATGAGGTTTAATTACTTGTGTTGTGTTATTCATGTATTTTATGCTAGGAAGAGAGAAAGGAAAAACAAAGAAGGAAAAATGATATCCTTTTTGAGAAGTGAAGAGAAAAATTAAGAGGAAGAAGAATGATAGTAACAGTGATGCTGTGAAACATCGTAAGGATTCCATGGCATGACAGTTTCAGAGTTGCAGGTAGAATGAATATTTGCCTTCATTATATATGTTAGGAGTAATTAAGGTAGTGAAGTCATGTGAGCATGTCTAAGAAGTGGCAGACCTAAGTTATTCTAAGACTATTCAACAATCTTTTAGTATTAGGTGTTCGTATGGTTGAAGGCATGTATTGTATCATCAACCTGAAAAGTAGGGCTTGTGTAGTTGTATCCATTTACAAATTACCTTGCACATGGATCATGAATGAGAACATTTATTTTTGTGCAAGTTTAAAAGGAATTAAATTGTACGTTAATCACTTGAGAATGAGAATTGAGATACGAGAAAGAGGGACAGGGACATACTGTACTACTTTATAGTACTACATATTTTAACATATTTTCAATGGTTTGATATTTATATATGAATCTCATTAATTCACGTGTGGATCACATAATTTTGGTGCAAGCTGATAAATGCATGGGTTCAAATCTCTCTTGGATCACACATTTATTGGTGTGTGAGCTTTGTACATTGAAATTCAAACTAAGCAGCTAATTGAAAGTGAGGAAAGTCCAACCTCCTCGAGAGGTGAAGAGATCCATGATCTCGAAATGTAGTAGTACTCCAAGTCAAATGTAGACTTTATATATATTATGCGTTGTTTTTACTAACCGACCTAAGTTACGGGACTATACTAATCGCATTAGTCAAACTTTTATTTCCAAACACTAGTTTAACATTTCATTTTCTCTTTTTATTCTCTTTTGATTACATCATCAATTTATCAAATACTATATGACATCACTCTCATTATCTCAATCTCTCTTAAAAGGAATATACATCTTTTGGTGTCCACCAAACATATTCTCATTACTCCCTCTATTGTCAATTACTCTTCATTTTTAAGTGTCTTTTTAAAAAATTAACACAAAAATAGCGATGTGTATTTTTGCGCATTTTTTTCCTATTATACCCTCATTTAATCCACCAATAAATTCCTATATTTTTGTACATGCTTTATATTTCAAATAAATTCCATTTTTTTTTGCGCGCTCTCTCTCAAAACAAACAATTATCAATTATATTTCTTTTGAACATTCATGGAGTCTTTTATTTTTCTTCTCTCAAATATGTTCTTTTACTTTGTAATTGAAATTTATAATAATTGATACTCATCTCATTTGTAGAATTTTAACTCTTCTTGAAATCATTGTTTGTAACAAAATTTGTTTAAATTTCAAGATAACAAAAAACAAACTTTGTTTAAAAAAAACAAACAAACTTTAGTTTTTCAAATAGATTACATTAATTAGTTTTATTGAAAAAGATAAGTGTAATTGACAAATGTTATAATTGACGAAGTGTACCTTTAAAATACTAAAAAGACAGTTAAATAGGAACGAAAAATTCACTCTAAGAAGACATTTAAAAAGGAACGGATGGAGTATAAGTAAATTTTGACTTTTTAGATTCATTCAATTAATGATGTATATGATCTATAATATAGATCATATATTATAGATCATTATGAACTAAAAAAATCAAAAATTGCTTATAATTAACGACGGATGAAGTATGTATTATCATTGTCATACAATGAAAACAAGGGCAATAAATTGCACTTGATCCAAAATTATTTTATATTGCCCTTTTTTTCCTTCAATGAGAGATGTTGTGTCGATACTTCGAGGAAATGAATGTGATACAATTATGGATATCATTTTGGTCACATAAATCTATCATTTCCTGGAAGCATCGACACAACATCTCTCGTTGAAGGCCTGTCAACATTGATGTGTATTTCCTCAAACATTTACAACGCTTCCAAATTTAACCTAACTTGATTTGAGCAACAACAATTTCAAAGGTGAAACTCCACGAGAATTAGAAAGCGTTAATACAAAACCATATCAGAAAATTCATTTGAGAACGAATCACCTAGTAACATTTAAAATTCAAATCATATAGGAAACACATTTGAAAACGGGTTAGTTGTTTTATGGTATGTTTAGTTGCACATTTTATGCCATTGAACGCACCACAAAACTAACTGAAGTGATTGGATCCATAAATATGGAGCTTGGTTTTTTTTTTTTTTACAAATCAATTTTGGTAACCAATCTCATTTTCTACTTAAAACAACAAATAGTAGCTTTCACATTGAATGTAAAACAATTTCGGATATGATTTTGTCAAGTTCCCTAATTGTTCTTTTACTTCTTTCTTTTTTCAGTTTATTTTTTTTACTGAATTTTTTCATGTAACATAAACATTCTGGCGCTTTATTCTAAAATGTTAATATATTTGTTCAATAAATTAATCCATCACCTGGAACCAAAAACAAAACCAGTGCACCAATTGCTTGTTAAAAGAAACTAGTGCATGCATCAATATTAGTACATACTATAGTAGTCTTGTTATATTCTTTTTTAAGATTTATCTGCCTAAATTTAGCTTGTTTTAAAACAGAGAAGTATCATCCTAATAACTAATTTGACTAGGCCGACGAAGTAAACTATTTATAAATTGCTTAATAGACCCCTTAAATTGCTCTCGTGCCTCTCAAATTGTCCAAAATATCCCCCTCTATTTGTAACTCCTAAACTATTAATATGTATTTTTAACTTAATACGTGTTTGTAATAGTTGGATACATTTTTTTTTCTTCATTATCCGGGCTATAGAGAATTTTGTTGAATTATATTCATATGATATCGACTTGATTGTCTGGAGGTGGGCGACGTGATCTTCAGCCTCTATGGTGATCATCGTTAAACGATCACATTCAACGACATATTTTGGTACTCTAGATGGATAAAGTGAGGCTGCAATATGATTTATCATCACTTGTGAGAGTGTGTGATGAGACATCATGGACATTCTCAGGCCATTCTTAAGCATGTGGAGGCACCCTGACAATGAGTACCGAGTTACATTGGTTGGTCTTATAGGGTATCTCATTCCAAACTAGTGGCTTCAATTGAGGAAGATCCACCTAGGTTAACAAATATGGAGGTTTTGATAGAGGATGAGAATGTCAATGATACTATGGATATTTTGTAGATATGCATGTTACTTAGGAATAAGGGTGGCATAAGGTCGGTTCGGTTCGGGTTCAGGTTCAGGTCCAAACCCTAAATCCGAGACAACCCACGGAGTGAAGAACAACAACCTTATTGAACCTGAAATTCAAATCGGGTTATCCAGGTTTTGGTTTTTGGGGTTCCGGATTTGTTCGGTTCGGTTTATCAGGTAGTGTCACCCTAGAAAAATAAATAAAAAATCAGAAAAATGAAGAGAGAAAACTCAAATAACAAAAATCTAAAATTTATGCAAATAAAAGAAGAAACTGATTTAGACCATTCCTTTCCTAAATACAATTTGTGTTCTTCTATCTACAATACAAATCCAATTTGTGTCCTTTAGTTTTGACGGATATGTAGATTTGTGTTTGTTTACGATGAAACCATTTAGAGTATTTGTTTTTTAAGACATAATTGACATTAGTTTCCATCCATTTTTATTTCAGCTCTCGAACACTATAATCATATATGGTGTGTTAGATTTGGATTAACAATAACAACATGATGAAGCTTTGATTTATAGTTTTTTGTGGTTATTATGTTGTTAAGTTGTACATCAAGACAAATCGTCAGCGAAGGTAGATAATAGAGAGGAGAGAGAGAGAATGACGAACACGAAGTTATAGAGAGAAAGACGATGAGAGTTGTGACGACGACACTGAGATTTGAAACCGCAGCGATAAAGGTTTGAGTAGAAGTTGATGGTTGGTTGGATTGGATGATGAGAGAGAGGAAGGGAAGAGCTATGAAGGCAAAGATGACAACATAATGGAAAATCAGGGTAACACTTCAGTGACTTTGAGTTTGGTGACTTTGTCTCTATTTCTATCCTAACCAATGATTCTCTCTCATCAAAATAATTTATTTTAGGCTTAATAGCACTTTTAGCCCCCTAACTATCACGAAGTTGCGATTTTGGCCCCCTAAGAAAAAAAAACTACAAAACTGCCCCCTAAGTTTTGCAACTGTAGTAGTTTTGGCCCTCCAAGGCCAAAAAAAATAACATGTGGCACCTCACTTAGGGTGCCACGTCAGCGTAGACCGAGTCAAAATTGGCCACAACTGCAAAACTTAAGGGGCAGTTTTGTAGTTTTTTTTCTTAGGGGGCCAAAATCGCAACTTTCAGAAAGTTAGAGGGCTAAAACTGCTATTAAGCCTTTATTTTAAACACTCATAAATCATTCTCTCATCTAACTTACACTAAAGTCACCGAAATGCAAAGTCACTCTAGTATTTCCCGAAAAGTCAAGGTTAAGGTGAATTGAATTAGTGAAATGAGATAGGCTTGGGCCAAGTTAAAAATCACTCTTTTTTGTTTTTGTTTTGGGACTAGTGAGGAATAGGGGTGGGAATAGGCCAGGCTGTCCGCCAGGGGCCTATGGCTCGACCTACTAAAAGTTTGGCTCGGCCTCACTCGTTTAATAAGTCGAGCTTGAGCTTTTTAAAAAGCCTATTAATTTAATTAGGTCGGGCTTAGGCTTATAAAAAAGCCTATCAAATCTATCAGGCCGGCTCGTACATGACTATATTACATTTTTCCATATTTATTATTTATATTTATACATATCAAAAAAGAATTATTATCTTTCAAATTCTCATACCACAATTATTATTATTGTTTCTGTTTTTTATTTTATTTTGTATTTTGGATACAACACAATTCTTGGTATTTCCCTCGTATATCAGATGAACTTCATCTAACGAGGCAAGAGTACTCACACCAATTACCAACCACCAAAAATTAAAAGATAACACACGGTACACACAAATTATTAGTTTAATTTGTATTTAATTAATGTTTATCTCTATATTAAGTACATTGCATGAATTTAAAGAATTTTTTTTATGAACAGACTCTGTTTAAAATTTGTAACACAAACTAAGCTTTTAGACAGGCTAATAGGTCAGGCCAGACTTTTAAAAAGGTCAGGTCAGACTTAAAATAAAGCTTCTGACAAGTAAAAGGCCAAGACTTAAGCTTTAGTTTTTTCAACTAGGCCTAGCCTATTTAACCAAAGTTTGGCTCGATCCGGCTCATTCCCACCCCTAGTGAGGAACAAGTCTGAAAAAAAAGTACTAATAAGAATAATAATGATAATGATTTGATCGAGTTAGTTTGGGTTCCGACAGGTCTAAAATAACTACATGAACCGAACCAAACCGAATAGATCCATAATAATCTGTAAAATTCACCCGACTATCCGTGGCCTGTTTTAACCTGCACCAAATGTTTGAAATTGCATCAGATTGGTCGGATAAATTCGAGTCGACTCGTAATTGCCCACCATAGTTAGGAACATATTGTTGGAAGGCATATAAACTTGTAACTGGTATGATCATTTATATGGTATAGCGATTGGCCATGAAACAAAGTTAACACTCGTATGGAATTCAGGGCTGTTTTTGGGCAAGTGCAAAGAGTTCTACGGAGTTAAGCCTCCAATTTATGGGGGGCTCAATTATTTGTAAGGGTGTGAGTATAATTGTTAGGATGTAGGATAATATTTTCTTTTGCTATGTAGGTCCAAATCAAACATTTATTATTTAACAAAAATAAAGAGTAAATTGATAAGTTAGGCCAAACCCACACATCTATCAACAAAAAAAATTCAACAAAACAAATTAAAATCAAAATAATGCTAATTGTTAATTTGTAATTGTTTAAATTATCATTAATTATTTTTATTAGGGGTGATTTTTAATATTAGAGCCGAGCCTCCAATTTTATTGGAACGGCCCTGATGGAATCGCACATAGGAGGAGGACGTTTCTATGAGTTTGATGACGATGTATTTTGATTTTTCCTAATGTTTCTAAGAAATTGTGTATTTTGGTATAGAAATACTACAACAATTATGACTCAAATGATTTTTTATGACTCTGGTGACTTTTTAGTTTTATGTATGCACTTGGTTGCCGTTGTTGTGTCTTGTCTCTGATGAGCAAATGGAATGTGTATGAATGTTGAAATGGAATGTGTTGAGCGATTTTGAACACACCTTGTCTATGTTGGTATTTTGGTGTTATGGTTTGTTGGATTTTTGCTATGTTGGTTTTAGCTCATAACAAGCATGTTCTGTACTATGAAGCTTGTTTTGATTTGTATGCTGAAGTGTATCAGATTCTAACTTCGGATCCATACATCGCTATTTAACTCGTGATCCTGATATCAACTCGTAACTCCTACACTGCAATGATCATGAGTTACGATCCAATATGAATATTTTAGGATATTTAAGGGGCCAATGAACATTTGAAGGGGTCTATATTGAACAATTTTCAAACTAATTTTAGGTGACTGCTTGGTAATGTATAACTATATAAACTAAGAGTTACGAAACTATGCCAACAATTTTTTTGATTTATGCATTCTAGTTGTATGAATGGTTAACCGAAAATATTCAGGCAGAGATTTCATGATTTTAATTTACATATATTTTTTAGTTTGCCTTCTCATGAGACTCATTCTCAGAATATGGCCAAGAAAAAGTGATTTTAAACAAATTTTAGAATAATCTTGCTTCTTTGACATCATATGTTTTGGATAATCGATCATTGGATCAAAAAATGAGAGGGGATTGCACGAAAAAGACATGAGAGGATCCAATTCTCACAATAACTTAATAAGGCTAAGTTTGGTGTACCAAAAAATGTTATGTTTTTATTTTCTATTTTTAATTTTAGGGTTAAATATGTTTTTAGTCCCTATAAATATACCAACTTTTTGTTTTGGTCCCTCTAAAATTTTTCTTCAACTTTTAGTCCCTATAAAATTTTCAATCACTACTTTTGGTCCCTATTTTTAAGTTAATTTCAGTATTTTTTAATGAAATTGTGCAAATATATGTAGAATATCGTAAAAATCATTCCCAGAAAAAATTAGAATTTTTAAACAAAACATAAATTAAATATGAATTTTTAACCATAAAAAATATAAAAATTCATATTAAATTCATGTATTTTTAAAAAATTCTAATTTTTTTGGGAGCGATTCTTGTAATATTATGGATTTTACTGCAAAGTTTTATTAAAAAATATTAATTCTAGATATGAGTTTACTTTAAATGAGAGACCAAAAGTGAAGATGAGAAATTTTTAAGGGACTAAAAGTTGAAGGAAAATTTTAGAGGGACTAAAACAAAAAGTTGGTATATTTATAGGGACAAAAACATATTTAACCCTTAATTTTAATTATAAAACTGTCCATTATTTTAATTTATTTCCTATTTTTCAAGATTTGTACAAAAAAGTTAAAATAGAAAATGTCAAAACACACATTTAATTAAGGTCCACTAGGTCTAGTGCACTTGGCTCAAGGTGGTGCTTGCATTTTAACGAAATACATCACTTAGGGAAACCCATAAACTTATATATCATGCATTTTAACGAATTAAATCACTTTCTTGACATTGAATTCAAGCTAAACAATGTCCATTGTTCCTTCCTATTATCATAGGTCAAACACGTCATTAATTTCTTGTTAAAGGTCTTGTCAAACTAGTCTATAAAATTATTGTTGTTTCAAGATTGTCCTTAAAATTGAAATTCTTGAATCAAGTTAGTCTTTTTGGTTTCTCAATCACACTAGTCCTTTTGGTTTGATCTATTTAGTCCTTTAAATTGTTTGATACAAGGCTAATATAATAGAATATTTTCATTTTTCATTGATCATTTTAAAATTTCGTTAACTTTCATATACAAATTACTTGATTGCTTCAACTTCAAGGTCTAAACTAGTGATTCACTCATAATCAACTTTGTAGCCAGTAAAGTGAGATGATTCCTAGCTCATACCATTAATTTGAAGTTAATCAGAAGAACACTTGCATACCTAAACTAGTGTTTCTAGGAATAACACAATAACATGTTGAATAATAAATTCTAGGTACAATAATATATTGAATAACAAATTCAAATGGGAGGGGGAGAAAGAAAAATACATGAGAGTTTAGACTCAGTTGATAGAATGAAGACAACAAATATTATTTAACATTTTGATGAATGACATAAGCCTCTGAATTGAGTTGTAATTATCTCCAAGTTGCTTGAAATCCAACAATGCAGAGAATCCATTTCATGCTGCTCATACATATATTTATGTTGTGAAACATAGATCCTTAATTTAAGCATTGTCACACCCAAAAGTGTCGCGCCATTCTAGCATTTTAAGAGTAGCTGCATAATGTGATAATGCACCAACCACAACCAAAATATGAAATATTTGATGACTATGTCCTGCTAAATCAAACCAACCAGGCCTCCATCTTTCCGGTATCCGCGTCACATAGAACAAAGTCCCTATCAAGTAAGACAATGCCATGACACATTCATATGCTAGCGTAATATTGCGCCGAGGATTTCCCCAATTCGCAAAACAAGCATGAACTGCAGGCACAATACCGAAAAGTCCCATTGAACAGAACAACATAGCTCGAAAAGCACGGTGTTTACCGGTAGAAAGTGATGGGGAAAGCAATGTTACTATGGTGAATAGTCCCATGGCTGTAATACCGGCTAGGTAGATGAGTTGCCAATGAGGTTGACATAGGAAAACATAGTAAATCTGAGGGAAGAATGAGGTTATGATCATGACAGCGATTCCGACGTAATCTATTCTTAACAGAAACAGGTTTAAGTCATGGGAGTGACATGAAAAGAGGTGGCAAATGCTGCTAGAGAGGAGACAGAACATTGAACCACCTAAGAAGACAAAGAATGGCCACCTTGCTATAACAAATTCTAAGGATTCAACTTCCATTGTCAATGGTAATTGTTGGTTTAAATCAAAGAGTAACGCCGTTCCCTGCAAATTCTTACATTGTCAGTACTAAAAATGAATTGCGTCTATAAATTCGATGCTAAGTGTTACAGATATCAAAATTAGAAGTCGGTTTCATCTTTTCTCGGTCTCTAATTTCCGTCGGTAACTCAATTTTTTTATTTTTTTAGTAGAATGAGCAGACTTACCAGAACTTTGATGCTATCAGAAACATTTTTTTCACCACCTGAAGAGATAGACCTATGTACAAAAAGATAATATGCAAAATTAGTTGAGAATTGTGGTAAGAGACGCTATGCTATTAGCTAGACAGTTCACCTAATAAAAATCTTCATCCAAATTGAATAATATAAAAACAAACACAAAAAACAAAACTAGAAGCTAATATTGGAATTGATAGTGTAAAAAGCAATTTTGCTAAGTATCCTTGTTCAAGTTAATTAAATGTCCACAACAAACTACATAGAAACTTTAGTACTATTGGTTTTGTGTTGTCAACAGGACGGTCACCTAAACTTGAATTTAAACCGATTCCCCAAGATCTAGTTGTTATTGTTAACTAACTTTATTTATTTTCTAATCAAACGTGTGTGCAAGAAGCCAAAGAAACCATTTTCATCTCATGTTTGCTTTGAGTGTGTTAAACAATAACAAACTGCAGACATAAGCACTGTTCCAAATTTATTTAGATTTCCTAATTTCTGTTAATAAAATCATAGTTTTCAATTGGTAAGGTTGCTAAGGTATTTTAGAGATCCAACTCCTCTAAAGTTAAAGTAAACAAAATTAACAAATCAAATACAAATATTGCAAGTGTACAATAACAAATAACGAGTTTATTGAATAACAATCATTGATCCGCTCATTTTACACTTGAGCAAAATTCATATTTCATTATGTGTTTGTTGTAGCACAAGGTTAGAGTGTATTTTTGTAAGGTGTCCGACATTAGACATTCAGTTTTCTTTTTAACATAAAAATAACAGTTATCTTTGTTTATTCAAAAATTTCTACACAACAACAATGACCTGCTGGTAACAGCTGGCATATGGTTTCTGAGAAATGTTGAGGAACCAGATTGGTTTGGTTCTCTTATTCTTCCTGACAGTGTGTGTTTATGTAGCTTTGTCCTCTCACATATAATATAGGAATTAATTATTAAAAAAAATATATATATAAAATACCTTGTAAATTGTTGTAAGAGATCCACCACATGAGGCTTCATCAAATTGGCCAAGGTCAACCCAAGAAACAGAATAAATCCAACTAAATGTCTGAAAAGGCACATGAAAAAACAAATCAACAACGTTAGCCTAATCAAAAAACATAGACAGAATGAAAACAAAAAAAAAACATAGATAGATTCATAGATCTTGATGAAAAACTTACGTCCAAACATTCAAAGTTTCATTATGCCAACGAAAGAGACTGAAGAAAGCTTCTTTCAAAGGCCAATTGGCTCTATAATAACGTAAAATATATTCATTATCCTTCATATAATTTGGTAGCTCCATAAAAGACACAAGAGCGTAACGTTGTTGTTTTCCTTTGTTCCGATCATGTTGATGAGACATCTTTATATTATTATCCTTGGACTGTGTGAAAGACAAGGTTTCATCAGTTTCTTTACCTTTGTTCCTCTTGACAACACAATTTGTTTCACAATAGTTCATCTCCGTTTGGTTTGTTTGTCACCAAATCAAACCAAAACAAAGGTTGTTAATTTGTTTGTGTTTGTATGATGATGATGATGATGATGATGAGAACTCGCATATATTTCTCTGACTTGGTTGTGTGGCTAAATGTTGATGATGGAGTAATGAGGGTTGCACTGCACCAACTGCAGCATTTAAGGGACACACTCTCCTCCGTAAGGTTTGGCACTATGTATGTGGGGTTTGTTAAGTAGTTATAAGACCCAAACTAATTTATGATGGCTGAAATAACTGGTTTCGTTATTGGTTTCATATGTCGTCATTTATTTATATTATATACTTATATAGTAAGATAGAATTATTAACCAAGATCTCACACGTGTGGTGTTACAAAGAGGTAATTCATCATCAAATCAAACAATATCCCCTTCATTCCATAACTTTACGATTTTTCAAATAGCTACATTAAGAAATAAAGAATTTGATTTTATCATTAATTATTTTATACTAGTAATTAATAAGAAGATAAGAAATCTCTTTCAACTTAATCAAATGTTCTAAGGCTAAATCGGATTATGAGATTGTGATAATGTTAACTTTCAATTTTTTTCATCTAATACATTTATATTGAACCAAGTTTTTGAAGCTACCTGTAGAAGATATCTGATTAATAAACCAATAAGAAGGTATAGTTGAAAATTAAAGATTATTATATGTTTGATTTTAAATATATATATTTATGATGTTGAAACAAAAATAAATTGATAAGTTACCAAATGTTTGGAATAGAGGAAATATCCGATTTGGTCAATAATATTCAACTTAATTGGTCACCAAGAAAAAAATTTCTTCCTTAAAAAAAATAATTCTACTCGTTCAAAAAATAATAATTCTACTTTTACTTATGGAGAAATTTAAATTTGAACCCATTTGTCGTTACGTTAACTACCACTGCAATATTTATTTTTTACTTTAGCTTAGTTGTTGTATTATGCATTTGCTTAGTTTCCATTATTTCTTAGGACTACGCTATCAAGCGATGTTTTTATATGAAATAGAACAAGAGACAAATTAAATAAGATAAGAAAGAATGTTTTGATATCTGAGTCACATTTTAAATCCCTGACTTTTTTTGACAAAAAACAATCCCTTGCTTTTAAATTAAATCCCTATCTAACATCCTTTCTTCACAGGTGTGAGAAGCTTGGTAGAGAATACAAAAAAAAAAAGAGAGAGAGTGACCGTAAAAAGGATGAACCTTTGATTTCGAAAGCATAAGATTGCAAAAATGGTAAAAAGATTACTTTCTCACGTTCAATGCAGACTACCTTCACACAAATCATGAGGAGGTCAGTGGAGGTCTTATAATCTTGAATATAATATTTATCTTTTGATCGTCAACATTAGATTTCAAGTGTGAGTAATTAAGTTTTACACATGCAAAAATACAATAAATGTTATATATACAAGAGAGATGATTCATATACTCAATGTCTTAAGATTTTTTAGATGGAGATGCGGTGTCTAAGTCTCTTAGTAGTTTTGAACGTTTAGTTCATTACCGTTCTCAACACTCCCCAACAGTTAGGTCAAGAGCCTATTAAACGATGGTTAGTGGTGTCAATTTTTTTTAAAGAAACAAACATATAACATTTCATCAATCAAAATGTGTTCAATACATTTGGTATGTCAACCAAAACCTAAAAACAAACTAATAATGCGGTTGTCTTTGCTAATGTACGTGTTGTTTCGTTTGATTGCCTCCACACAAACTCAACAATGAAGTTTACATAATATTGTTTAAAGAGAGCTTTACAACTTTAAATAATCCCCCCAAACATGTGTCAATTGTCAGATGAGAAATTAAACGGTACAAATCGACACCAAAAATCGACCTGGTTATGCAAGTTGACATACAAACTTGTGTCCAACTTATATTGTTTTGGAGATTCAAAGTAGAGATTGTTTTTTGGAGACCAAATTGGATATGAAGATAAGAGTTGTGTTGATAAAAAAAAATTGTGCAGGAGAAATATATGTCTAAGTTTACATATCTGATTTATAAAGTGAAATATGTCACTTTTTATAAACTTATTTAAACCTTTTCTCCATTTAATGTGGGATTTGGATTAATTTTTCTCACTCTCGTCACGCCTAACACTAATATTGGGCTTGATTCATGTTAGGTTCTTACATACTTACAAAATAAAAAATGTAAGATCTCTATTTATAGACTGATTTCGAATAATATATCCTATGTAGAACTAGTTTTCTTTTTTCAATTTACTTATTCATGTCTAGGGATGGGAATAGGTCAGACCGGCCTACAGAGGCCTACGGCCTCGTCTACGACAAATCAGGTCAGGTCAGACTTTTTCTTAAACAAAGAAGGCCTAGACTTTTTTAGAAGTCTATTTAACTTAAAAGGTCAGGCCACATGTCATTCAAAAAGTCTTTTAGGTCTATTAGGTCGGCCTATTTAAGTAAATATAAATAATATTATTTATTATTTATTATTATATTATATTTTGTACTTTGAATTAAAATAAAATTTCGTTAACTTTTTTCAGCAATTTAAGCTTATTAATATACATTAGTTTTTTGCATATTTAAATGTTTTATTATAAACTATAATTGAAATATGATACAATATATAGTTAAATTCCTTAAAAACTCATCTTGATTATCAAAAGAGAATTTAATCTAATTGATATATTAGTTCGCTAGTCTATTTAAATATAGATTACGTTGCTTATTTAAATATGTTCATATAAAATAGGCTTTTAAACAGGCTAGCAGACCGTATCAGGCTTTCAGAAGGTCAGACTTAGCCCTAAAAAATACGCCTACGACAGGCTGCATGTCAAGCTTAGGCCTTCAAAAAAATTGACAGGCTAGGCTCAGGCCTTACAAAGCCTAGCCTATTCCCACCCCTATTCCCGCCCCTCAAAACTTGATTTGGTCTATGGATACCGGAAAGAACGCCGCGGTAAAATATGATTAAAAGTTTGTCAAAAAAAAAGAACTTCTTGTTCTATATTAATTTTTGTTCTAATATTATTAAGTTCTTTAGTAGTGCTATAATATATGTACTTTCTAGTGAAAATATATGTATTTATTTATCGTTGCCATTAAATATAAGCGATAGTGAGTAAAATTCACAGGAATTTCTTGACCAAAAAAAAAAATCACAGGAATTTCCGTATTTTTAAAAACATAACCCCACCCATAAATAAAACTCATACTAAGCCATATGAATATTCCATATGATAATAATAATAATAATAATTAATTATAAAAAATACTCCATATCACAAAAAGTTACAAACCTTACTCCATCTGGAAAGAAAAACGTTACTCCATTACCTCGTCACTGGTTACCTAAACTAACCTCTAATTAATGTTGTTGTACTGTCTAATCTAATTCGTTTGCCATTGCCAGGTCAATGTCGGAAATTTGAAATTTCGGTCACTAATAATCTACCAACTTCTTTCATTAAGTGTGAACTACATACAGCTATTCTTTTTTCGAAATCAAGACATAAACGTGTACTACAGGACTAAATCATAAATGACATTAATTTGGACTTCTTATTTTACTCCTTCCGTTTTAAGATGAGTGTCATTTTGCACACAGATTAAGAAATGCATTAATTAAAGATATATTATTTTACCAAATTATCCTAATCAACTATTGGTTTGTTTTTGATTAAAGAAAAAATAATACTTTGGAAGGAGTAAAAGCTAAGAAGGGATTGTCTTCCATTAAAGAAAAAAAAAGGAGTATTTGTAGCCACATTTTGTTGCACAATGTTTGAAATCAATCTTGTAATTTTTTCTTTTTGAAAAATCTACCTTTTATTTTTGATGATTTTTTTTCTAATTAAAATAATGTTTCATGATTTTTCTCCATTTTATTCATAATTAAAATCGACTTACGGTGTCTTGTAAACACAACTCATTAATAGTTACAAGAACAGTATTATGTATGGGTTGAGGTTTAAACTCTAAATTCTTTACTTCTCCATATTTAAAATAGGTTAGCCTCAATCACTAAGTTATTTGATTAAAAAAATCTACATAGGGTTTCCATAGTTTGGATGCATTTAATTTAAACTAAATTTGATCAGTTAATCACTTGAAAGTTCTGGAAAGTTCAACCGACTACTTAATTCCATTACTCTTTCTCAGATGTCATTAGCAAGTGTGCAATGGAGGTGAAAGATTGGTTAAGCTAGTTTGCTTGGGTTATTACATATCATTCTGTTTCTGTTTTATGTATTTCTTTGTGTGCATGCGACATTTTGTTTTGTTAGAACGTAGAAGTAGGGATGATAGAAATACTCACGATAAATATTTTTAAGAATTGACGGCTAGTTAATTTAATAATTAAACTCTGATACCAAATACTTACTATAAAATAAAAAAGAAAGAAAGTAAGGATGCATTTGATTTGCTAAACATCAAGGGTCGATTAGGTAGCCAATATAATTCTATCCTATTTTGTCTCAATTTAATGTTTGATGAGATAAATGTGATATGAAAAGTTAATCCTAAAAATATCTTATTCTATTCTTTTTTATGTTAACCATTCGATTCTTATCATTAACCACTTGGGTCTAATTGATTGGTTTTTTTATTTTGTCTTTCTAGTTTAAATTATTATCCTGAATTTAATCTGAAAGTATAAGATTAAGAAATTAAATTACTGATTTATTCCTATAAAATATAATTTATAAGTTAAAAAATTGAAATCTAATAAAAAATGTTGATATTAAATAAATAAAAAAGTTAATCATCATTTTATTTTTTGTTTTTTTGAAATAATTAATCATCATTTTATTGAAATTCAAATATTTAAAAATAAGGTTATTAAGTTAGACTTAAACTCTTATATAAAAAAAAGTTAGACTTAAACTCCGTTTGACAGTTACAACTAACACTTCCCCTTAATTTAAATATTTGAGAGATACAACACCTAAATCATTTATAAGCTCTTCCAAATCCTGCTTCATGCCAAGGTTATATATATTATCTCTTAGTAGGTTATATTTTATATTATGGTTTTGTTAACGAGTGCTCTCAACATTCTTTAAACATTTTAAGTTAAGAAATTATTCTTTAAAAAATTTAAATAGTTTAATTTTCAATGCAATAACTACACAACTTTTTATAAAAAAATTTATCATTTAAGACCGTTAAATAGTGCTTCTTGAATCACTCTTTAATATTTCTAATTATTAATATGATTTATTCTATGACTATGTATCCTATAAGTATATGGACTAGTGTTTAGCATGATAGATCCAACATTTATTGATGTCTACGACAAACTCTAAACAAGTTTAACAAAAAAGTAGATACCTTTTTATTTTTTTATATTTTTTTTTTACAAAAGAGACCTTTTTGTTACTAATATATAATAATGTTTTATTATAATTTTATTTAAATGTTTCCTCTCTTTAATTTTTTGGATATATATGCTAATAATACGAAATATTTTAATTTGGTAAAAGAATACGAAATATTTTAATTAAACATGTTAGTTAGTGTACTTTTTATACTTGCGTGGTATTTTACTTATTGCACTTAATTATTTATATTTTTTTAGTCCTTTCAATAGATAAAAAAAACTATATTTTTATGTTTTAGGCTTTTTAATGCATAAAAAAAATACTTTTTTGGGCGTTCTTGGTGTTTAGTCAATTGGTATCAAGTTATTATTCAAAACTTTTTACGTTCTATTTTATGCATATATGTGCATGGCCACCTCAAAAAAATGTGCATGGCCACCTTTGATCCTAGTCTAAAGAGCTAGCTTTCACGAGTAATATTTAAGCTCATTTAACAAAAAGTTTATTATATTTATAAAAAAAAAAAATTACTATAGCCAAACTTGTGAATTTGCAAATATATACTGATTTTTTAAAATCTAATGTGTGCTAATAATAATATATCTCACTAATATCTATCATTTTGGACCATGGCATGTACCACTTTTACCAAAACTTGCTCATGCCCAAGTGTATGTTCTCTTTGGACCGTGAAGTGAGGGTCAGGGATAAGAAGAAGTTAGGACGGTTTGTCCATCCAGCCTTTACCTATGAATTAATTACGGGTTTGGGGTCATATCAGTGTCAACTGTGGTGATGCATACCTTTGATATAAGGATACCACAAGGTCGCTTTTATCAATGATATGAACCAGCATGTATCATTCAAAATTTCAAATGAACGGATATAAACAAAAAGGGGATTCCACAACGACAAAAAGTGTAGGGTGGATTTATAAAGGATTTCATTTTGTGGCAGTGTCCCTTTAAAAGAAAACTATCGTTAATCAATAACAAATTATTATTATATGACTATATTAAAGTAACCATTTGATTAAATTCAAAGTGTTGAGAACTAATAACAATGATCTGAAGTTTAATTCAGAGCAATTTAATGAGTTTTTTAAGGAAATATGATACTTGTTCCGTCCCATTTTAAATGATTTACATTAAAAATGTGCATTATTCATCTAACATACTTTGACTATATTTTTCTACTGATATACAAAGATAAATTATACTCCCTCTGTTCTATAATATATGACACAGTTGACCCTATTACGCATCTTGAATAATATATTAGAAAAAATTATGCAAATTTGATGTTTTAAAAATATTCATCGAGACAAATCTAACGACATCTTATATGATATTATTTATCTTTATATATTAGTAGAAAAATATGGTCAAAATTGCACATTTTCAAATGAGTCATCTATTACGGGACGGAGGGAGTAGCATATAAGATGTTGTTGGATTTGTCTCGACGAATGCTTTTAAAATATCAAATTTTTATAATATATTATTCAAGATATTTAAACTCAAAATTATGCATTAGCATGCGTGATAAGGTTAATTGTGTCATGTATTATGGGACGGAGGGAGTATTAATTGGTATGGGATTATGGTTGGAACACCGCAACAAAATGGTCTAGATGAATGCATGAATAGACCCGTTTTTTTAGTGTATGAGATGTATGCTTCTAGAGTTAGGTTTCCTAGGAGATTTTAGGTGAAGATGTTAACACAAAAATTTACTTAATCAACATATTTATGTCAATATGAATAGACTAATTAGAATTTGAGGATATTAGAGTGGTAAACTAACAAACTACTCTAATTTGAAGGTTTTTGGAGCCTTGATCATTGTGCATATCAAGTCAAATAAGGAAGATGTTATAGTTGTTAAATGTATTTTCATTGGTTATCATGAAGGTGTGAAGGGTTACAAGTTATGAAAGATGGAAGCTAGAAGATGATCAAGATTCATTATAAGAAGTGATGCTACTTTTGATGAGATTCGCATGGGGATGAAATCTAAATACTCGGAGAATAAAGAATCAGAAATATGAGTGGAGTAAACTAGGTTTAAGGTGCGGTCTTCCACTACTGAGATAAGAGACGAAGAGGAGGATAAGACACTGACATTAAGATCTAGTGAAATATAACCAACAATGGCTTCTAAGTATTAGTTGGCTAGATATAGGATAGAAGATCGTTGCACCATATTATTACAAGTATGCATATCTTGTAAGTTATGAGTTATTGCATCTAAAGTGGTGCAATACTCGGAATTATAGATCTTTTTGGAAGTAGTTGAAATTAAAGGGGTGTGAGAAGGCTTAAGGCAACGAATGAGACCAATAATCCGTAGGAGAAGAATCATACTTTGAAATTTGTGGGACTTCCAATAGTTGTTGGAAGAAAATGGAGGTTGAAAGTGACGGAGCCACGTTAAGACCTTGGTGGGCCATCACCCACCCCACAAAAATAAATGGTGGGGGAAATTACTCAAATACCATTGGCTTTTAAAAATTATTACATTATGACCCACCTTCTTTTACCTCTTAATATGTATTACAACCAGCTTTCTCCTCTCCTCTGAGTGTATTACTAATGATTTCTAGTCACTTAGAACGCTTAGTAAATTATTTTTATTTTTAAAATATGTAATTTATTTTTTTGATGATCGACTTTGTATCTGATGTTGTCACAAAAAAAACTTTGTACTTAATGCTTATTACAACATAAGTTTTTTGTTTAATATTATAGTTTATTTTGATGATTCACCTTAACTTTTATTTTTGGCTCCACCATCGGAGGTTGGTATCTGGATCAAGGCTCGGGCATGGTTTGGACTTGATCGCTTTTGTTAAAGATTAGTTATAGTACTAAAGAGAGTGCTTAGATTGTTGAAAGGTAAGATGATCACCACTAATTCGAAGTCAAGGTGGAGAATTGTTGAAATATGACTAAAAATTCAATTTCAAAAGCTTTATGTCCAGACGGTGGGGAGCTTGGCATGAGAGCGCAAAGTACCTTAGGCAGTTGTGAAAACGGTGTTTTGCACTGTCTTAGTCATGAGACGGAAGGTACCATGTGTGAGGCGCTTTCGCTTGTTCTGCTATAAAAACCATAGGGTTTTAACATGTTTGCTTGTACTAATCATCACCTAAAAAGAGGAAGCTTATAGGGAAACTTAAAGACTTGAGTTGAATGATATTGGACGAATTTTTAGGGTTGAAAAACATATTTTAATCATCTTAGATTGTGAGATTTCATTTAGGGAGGGATTTAAACTTTCTCTCTTGTTTTCTTGTGTAGATTTCTTTGACAATTGAGAGAAAGGGAAAAGGTATAAATTAGGGTTGTTATTGAAGTTAATTTCTTGTAACTCATTTGTATCTCTTGTAAAGATTCATTGATAATGAATTGGAGCTGCTCTCTTCCTCAAAAGTAGGTCACATTAGACTAAACTAATAAACAATCTGGTAGTGTTTATTCCTCTACTATCTTCATCTTGTTCTTTGTTTATTCTACACATTGGTTCTAGATTTATTCTTGGTTGGAATTATTATTACATGTAAATCGTCCTTTTTTAAAATACACTAGACAATAGTTAATTTTTTTTTAAGGAAAACTAAGAATTAACTAAAATAACAATAACTAATTTTTGGTTGCTCATAGAATCACTTTTAACTTATTTTTTTCAAATTTATTGTGCATATTATAATTATGCATAAATTATTTCAATACATGGAAATTATGCATAAATTATAATTATTAATTAAAAATTTATATTTAACACCTTAATCAAATAGGTAAGTTTCCAAAATTTAAAAAAAAAATGATTTTAAAGGCCACAAAAAAATTTAGTTGGTGTTATTTTAGCTCATTGTTAGTTTTTAATAAAAGAGGTTGATTTAAATTCGTCTTATACAAGATAATTGATGAGATATTTTATAGTGGATAGCTGTTAAGCTACTTTATAGTTGATAGTTTATAAACTTTTTGATAGTTGGTAACGGATAAGTGAGTTGATTGAATTTATAATATTTAATAAAATTAACAATTGAAGTAGGTAATAAATATGAAACAAAATAAAAAAATGTCTAATTAATATTTAACATTTTTTAATTAAGATAAATAGAATTTTTTTTAAAGAAAAGTGATAAACTACAAATTTTAAACTAAGTAACTTATGAAAGAAAAACGGTATACTTTAATATAAAAAAACTTTGTATTCCAAAGATTTATTTTATGAAACATATGTTTTTTTAATCATAGAAACTACAAGTCATGCTTATTAAAAAAAGGAAATGTTAGCGAGTGCTCGTAGCACTCTTTAAACATCTTAAATTATAAATATTTATGATTTTTTTTAATTATATTTGGTGCGCTAGAAATTGTTAGAAATTGAAGTATTTAACTTTTTTAAGGAATAAAAATTGATTATTTTTTTTATGAAATTTATGTATTTAATGCGCTGGAATCTTAAAGAGTATTTCAGAGACATTCGTTAGCAACACCCGTAAAAAATTAATTCTCTATAAGCTCAAAAATTTATTTGGCCAAATGGAGTTATACATTGCTCAAACACATGTGGGCTTTGGGGGTTACGGACAGTTGTGAATTGTTCTACCACGGATAAATAAAGGGAAATGTTAATTTGTGTTCTTGAGGCACAAGTTTAGAAACTAAAAATAAAAACTTTTTAAAAAAATTGTTATTGAAAGTTTAAAATTTTGTCTTTTCAATATAATATAAAAGTTATTTTTAAATTATATTTTAAATTTCTTAACTTGTATTATAAGGACATAAATTATGTCAGCTTTTTTCTTTAGATTCCTACAGCTTAACTATAATAGATATAAATGGGGGGAAGATGAAGACAATTATCAGTTTAGAGATGATCTAGGGAGTGGGAGATGCACACGAGCACCAGAAGGAGAATGGAGGGTGGGAATGAGAATAAATTGAGTATATTATACTCTTTTTACATATGGACCTACATAGTTCTACACAAAGGGACTCAAGGGAAAGGGAAAAGTGGACATATAAGGTAAATGGGTGTATTGTAGATAATTACTCGTATTAAAAAATAAAATAAAAAAGTTATTTATTTCGTTAGCGTTCGAAAATTATGAATAATGTTTTTTTTTTTTAATTTTGATTTTGTTTTGGGTTAAATATGTTTTTGGTCCATATAAAATGGGGAACTTCTATGTTTAATCCTTACTTAATTTTAATAGGTTTTTTCGTCCTTACCAAAAAAAATTACTTCTAATTTTAGTTCCTGTTACAATAAAGTTTGTTTAATTATCCTTAAACTCTTAAATTTTTGAACGATTTTTCTGAGACAAGTTTAGAATACTTAAAAAGGTTCATTTACTAAAATGTAGAATTTTTTAACATGAAACGAATTAAATATGAATATTTTAAAACGACAAAAGTTTAAGATAAAATTAACAAAATCTGGACGTAGAAAAATCAAATTTTGCGACATTTTTTTGCAGAGAAACTTTTAGTTATGTTCTTAACACGTGTGCGAAAAATTGTTCAAAAACTCAAGAGTTTAAGCATAAATTAAACAAATTTGAATTGAGGAGGGACTAATACTGACTGTAGAAAAAAAAATTAGGGACTAAAAGAACTTCTTTTTTTAGAGAGGGACTAAAAGAACTATTAAAATTAAGTAAAGACTAAATTTAAAGGGTCCCAATTTTATAGGGACCAATAACATATTTAACCACTTTGTTTAAAACTAAATATACAAATGTTTGTTGCTTTCAAGTTATAACAAACCAAACTAACCATGATTATCTATTTCAATGATACCAACAATATAAAAAAATATATACGATCTAAATTTTTTTTTTAATAACACCAACAACGATCTTTATTATAGAAAAAGTTGTTTAAGGGTATAATTTGGATAATGAAAAAGTAAATATAAATATATTCATCTAGTTTGTTACACTTTTTAAATGATAAAGAAAAAAACCAAACACACACACACACACACACACACATATATATATATATATATATATATATATATATATATATATGTTTGTTGCCAAGGAATCCACTTTTATTAAACTGCATTTCAAGCCATCTCATGGTCTAAGACAAGGAGACCCACTATCTCCCTGTTTATTCATCTTTTGTATGAAGAAGCTATCTGTTGTAATTAACACAGCGATTCTTCAAGGCAATTGGGACCCCATTCAGCTTTCCAACAACGGACCTCGTTTGTCTCACCTCCTTTTCGCATATGATGTTCTTCTCTTCACCAAGGCAAAGAATTCTCAACTCAGATTTATCACTAATCTATTTGATCGCTTCAGCGGGCGTTAGGTTTGAAAAATAATTTATCCAAGTCCCGTACTTTCTACTCAGCAAGTATTCCTCAAGCCAAAATTAACAGACTAATATCTATTTTTAGCATAAGAAGTACTACCTCTCTAGATAAATATTTGGGCTTTCCTATTCTTATAGGGAAAGCGAAAAGAAGTGATTTCCTTTTTATTATTGAAAAAATGCAAACAAGGCTAGCTTCTTCGAAAAACAAGTTACTTAATAAACCAGAAAGATTAACTTTTGCTTCATCTATTCTTTTCTCCATTTCATCTTACTATATGCAGATTGTTTGGTTTCCTCAAAACATCTATGAAAGCATTGATCAAACCACTCGTAACTTCATTTGAAGAGATAATAATAATAATAATAATAATAATAATAATAATAATAATAATAATAATAATAATAATAATAATAATAATAATAAATGTATTAACCTCGTTGGTTGGAACAAAGTTGCTCGACCAAAGCACCATGGCGGCCTAGGGATCCGAACTACAAGGGAAACATATATGTGCCTCCTAGGTAAGCTTGTTTGGGACTTAACTCAATCTTCTCCAAAACTTTGGGTGGATCTTCTATCCAACAGGTACATTTCGGGTCCCAAAATTCTCTATGTTACTACACACCCGAAAGACTGGTCCACTTGGTCTTCCATCATTCATGCTATAAATTCTTTAAAAGAAGGTTACTCTTGGTGTGCGGGTTCATGTAGTTCTTCTTTTTGGTTTTGTCCTTGGAGCTCATTGGGATACATAGGTTTGATGGTTCCATATATTGATATCCATGATTTGCACTTGACTGTTAATGATGTTCTCTCTTCAAGTAGTCCACATTCTCAGGTTTTGTACTCTCACCTTCCCCCAGAGGCTTCAAATTTTATCAACAACATGAACATCAAGTTCAACCATTCCTTACAAGATGCTTTCATTTGGGCATCAAATAAAAATGTTGTCTACACTACTAAAAGTGGCTATGCCTGGCTCCTTTCTCATACTAACACGGTTACAAATGTTCAACCCTCCGCCACTTGGTCTTAGATTTGGAAATTAAATCTACCGGAAAATCTTAAATTCCTTTTTTAGTCGGCGTGCCATATTTCTGTTCCCACTCTCTTTTTACTCAACAACAGGAATATGGCCTCTTCGGCTCTTTGCTCTCGTTGTGGTCTTGAAGATGAGACTTTTCTTCATTGTGTCCGTGACTGCAATTTCTCTAAATCTATTTGGCAACATGTGAGTTTTCATGATGAGAATTTCTTTTTAGATATGGAGGTGAGCCATTGGTTAAAGGAGGGTTCCTTAGGTCATCTTTCTTTCATTTTTGCGGCCACTTTTTGGTGGGTTTGGCGTCATCGAAATCTCATGTGTCTCAACAAGGAGACATGGACTCTTATTCGCCTCTCCTACAACATTCACAGTATGGTAGATTCTTTTAATCTCAGTTTCAAAAATAATTCTCAAATTGATCATGTTGATAGATTCATTAGATGGAATAATGATAATTATTCTTGTGTCATTCTAAATGTCGATGGTAGTTGCATGGGTACACCCGTGCAAGCTGGTTTTGGTGGAATTATCCGAAATAGTGCAGGATACTATTTAGCAGGTTTTTCTGGTTGCATTAATGTTTCTTTTGACATCATGTATGTTGAGCTTTACGCTATCTACCAGGGACTTATTTTGGCAAAAAACTTGAATATAATTGAGTTTGTTTGTTATACCGACTCCTTGCATTGTATCAACCTCCTTAAGGGGCCACCAATGAGATACCATGTTTATGATGTCTTGATTCAAGATGTTAAGGATTTAATTGAGCAAAGTAATGTCATTGTTTGTCATACTTTTAGAGAGAGAAATCACTCTGCAAACTTCTTTGCTAAACTTAAAGCTAATTCGGATACTGAGCTACTATACCATGCCTCTCTTCCTGACGGTCTTTTGCATCTACTTAGGATGGACGTAGTTGGAACCCTATACTCTAGAGAGTAGCTCCTTCTGTTTTTCTTGTCTTTTTCTTTTTGTTGTTGTTTCCTTTTGTCTTTTGCCTTGTAACCAAAAAAAAAAAACTAGAGTCTCAAAATGTTTTAGGTTATAAGAAAGCACCACTTAGGTTGAAGAGAAAATTTTATTCTATAAAGTTGTTGAAAATGAACGAGGGTCCCTTTGTAAAGTTATGTTCACTGTCATTATAGATGCTCTAATATATTTTGTGCTTTGGATTGGAGCATCATCTTTTTACTCCAAATTTATTCTACAAAAATGAAATTAACATTACATTAATAAATTAATAAGTGAAAATAACAGTCATTTTGAGAGAAAAAGCAAATTGCTCAAATGGAACAAAGGGAGGCGACTACTTTTGCTAATTTATTGTAGGGAGTAAGTAGATTGACGTTGGTTGGCGGATAGCTGGATGTTGAGCTGCTGACCGGCTGTGTGCTGTGGAATTAATTGAATTGTCAAATGAATAATTAGGCAGACAGTTGGCTTGTTTTTGGCTCTAAGACTGAACCAATTAAGTTGCGCACGCCATCATAAATTAGAGCTAATTGATAGGGTACAGTACAACAACACCAGTTTGTTCTAACCCTGAAATATTGTTGGGTTAAATTTCTGAAGAAAGAGTTTTGTCACCGTTATAGTCATATACAACTTTAAAAAATAACTCTGTTTGTTTATAATTGCAACGAGAAAAAGCAGCACTTGGTAATATTATTTAAATTAAACAAGCTAATAAACTCTTGTTTCTTTTACATAAGTAATAAACACTTGTTAAATGGCTCATAACATGTTAGTTTGTTAAACCCTTTCATGGGATGAAAGGGATTAGGGTACTTTAAAGTTCAGCCGAGACATTAATATTTGTTTTAGTCTGCATTCAAACTTACAGCTGTGCTATCAAATCATACATCAGAAAACTCAACGAGTAACTCAAAACATACAATGAAAACGATTGACGATGTCAAAGTAGATTCTGACATCAAATGAAAATAAAAATATGCACATAACATTGAAGGCAAAATACCTTGCTCGAGCACTCTGATCAAGATACCTTGTTCATGTGCTATGGTTTCTTTATGATTCATAAAGCTCTAGCACTCTGATCATTATTTACCTGAACCAAATCTCCTATATTCTTGGCTCTGGAATCTTGTGTTCTCGTTGTTCATTTTCAAATTTGTGATCTTTATTTACAGTCACAGATGATCTGTGGGCATAGCATATCTGAAAATGGAAAAGGGAAACAGAGTATATCGAGTAGAAGAGGAAGTTTGGCCTCCAGCGACAAAGACAAACAACGCATGCAGACATAAATGAAATGAGAACTGGCCTTTTATTGAAACTGTAATATGTAGATACAAAAACAACAGGCAGATAAGAGAAACAAGACGAAATATGCTTTAAGGGGCAAGATTGTGATGAAGAGAATGATTATTATAGAAGTAACAAGAGGGGAAGAAGATAGATTTATGAACAGTGTGGATAAATGTCTGGTTATCAGAAGTAGGTTTCGGTGCTTCACAGAAGACATGCAGAGGCACAACTGAACACAGATAACTTTCATCCCTTGAGGTATCCTACTTTTTCCAACAAAGCCTGAATATCAGCACTGCTACTCCCCTCAGTTGCCTCGACGATGTTAGGGCTGTCCATTGGCATAACATCTGAGAGTGGATAGTTTCTGTTATTATGGAGTTGACTGATTGCCCTGCTTCCGACTCCCTTCAATATCACACTTTTGTGTAGGCCGCCAACCAGTCCTTCGTAATCAGTGTCACCACATTCTCCAACAAACACCACCATCTTTGACAGTTCAAAACCCCATCGAACATATAGATATCTGAATGAAAAGCACATAAAGTCATTTAGATGTCACAGTAAACTTGAGCAACAGTCACAAAAGCCAAATAGAGGAAATCACGATAGAGGTAAGAAACAGCTATGTGCAAGAGCAAGGCCGATAAATTAAAATAGATGTTGCATAAACTCATCCTAGGATGTTAGAAAAACGTGTAGCAATTGGCCACCTATCTACTCACCCCTCCATCCCAAGGAAAAGAGTAAAGGAGTTTATACAAGTTTCAATGGCATAACAGAAATTTTGGAATGGTGATTCAACAATACCTGAGGGCTTGGGAACGAGATGCCAGAACTGGAATTACATTCAGTCTTGTTCCATTCTGACAATATATAGGATGGCAACGAAGAGCTTGGATCCTCATTAACTTACGAAGCTCCTTCAGAGGGGGAGCCTGTAATAATAATATTGGACAACAAAACAATAAAACTCTAAAGTGAGTCTAGGATAAAAATGAACTTCACAAAAAATTCCACTTCTAATCTTAATGATTAACAATAATTTATTTATACCAAAAAATTCCGCTGTAAAGAAAAATTACCATTCCTGGCTTTCGCACTTTGAAAGCATAACAGTAGTCAGTAGAAAGCTGTTCAACAGGACTCACAATTTGCTCGTTGCTCTCACCCTTCTTATCAGTGGTCGAAGCTGCCCAGCGTACTAAAGTCTTTCTCAACCCTTCTCCACCCCAACGGTATTCAATGTGAGAGTGGAAATACAAGTCACCCACAAATAGGCGATCTTCAGAATTGAGGGAAGGATAGTAGAGATCACTGCCACTATTGCAAATATAAGCATCAAAATCATTGGGGCTCAAACCGCCTGAGATCAGAAATGATTGTATTTCAGATATTGTCATTGAGGTTGACAGTATGAACCCTACAGATCCGTCAGCCCTCTCTTCTCCAGCAGCCTCAAAGATTACTTTAATCATTTCAAGAAGACCTGAAGTGGCATCACAATCCACCGCAATCACAAATAGTCGATTTCTACTCCTCAATGGTGGAAATTTACCAGCATTTGAATTTTGACCTGATTTTTCAGCCGCTCCACCCTTGCGTACGTCCTTAGAAATGCCCTTTGACCATGATAACACAGCATTCTCTAATTTTGCACTTCTATCAGTTGCATTTCCATCAGGATCCAAAGAATTATCATTTCCACTATCCCCACTCCTCTCTCCATCCAATGAAAATTTCAGGTTAAGAGATAAGTCCTGTATATCTCTCAATGAATCACCAGGTGATTCTTCTGATTCAGAACTTTCACCTCCATCCTCACTTCGCTGCCATTGAGGATGCCTTGGCTTGCAAGTGGCTATTTTAGACAGGTAAGTCTTGCAGTGCTCAGGCCATGAAAATAAATGAATGTTCTTCAACCCATTCAGTCTACATTTTGCCCACAGTTGCTTGTTGCTAACAAGCTTCAAAAGAGCATCTGCAATAGACTTCTGATCATGGGGATCTACAAGCAGGCCATTGTCGAGTACCTGTACTAGAAAACAATTAATCATGCAAGTTTCCATGGGAACTTTTACAAATCAATGCATAACATAACCAGTAATCAGTAATCATACCCGATGAATATCAACAGGACCTCCATTTTTAGTAGCAACCATTGGCAAACCATAAGCAGCTGCCTGTTCACAAAGACACAGGGTAGTGTTTAGAACACCAAAAAGAAATCAACTAATAATACTTAATACAAGATTCAGAAGATCACCTCAATTAAGGTAAGACCAAATGGCTCAATGATAGCAGGATTGACGAAGACACCCTGCACAGATATCAGATCTGAATGAAATCTAAAATGAAAACATAGCTTGCATGGGCAAGAGAATTAAACAAGACATGAAGAAAGTAATATAGATCGAGTACGACAAACAGCGGCAGACCCACGTTCACTCTAAGGGTGAGCACTTGCACCAAATTTGCACCAGTTATTCTATATTTTTTTAGTTTGACCACTCTAAAATTATCCTACAGCACCAGCACCCTCTTCTCTCAGCAAACACCGTTCAACATCAGCAAGTGCAAATTCAAAGTTGCATCTCGGCAGAAGGAATACACAAGCGCCGTTCAGGATTTCTATTTGAATAAGAATTCAAATTGAAAATATTCCCCAAGATGACATTAGTGTGGATCATTGGAGTTATGTTTTACCACTGATCTGGAGTAGTGCAACATTTTATATATATATATATATATGTGTGTGTGTGTGTGTGTGTGTGTGGAGGGTATTCACACCAGATTGTTATATCACAGTACATAAATGCAAGAGGGTGTATTATAGAAGACAAATATATCGAAATGTATACTCATCTATGAACTGAAGATGTGGCAGGGACGGCATTCATGTAGGATGCATATGTATGGTACGGCACTAGTACCAGATACGAGTACGGATACAACATTTTTAAACAAAAACTGAAGTATTGACAGAAAGAAAAAAACAAACTTAAGTACAGGATGTTGTTGTGAAAGTAAATTTTTATTATAATGTAGCACGAAAGAATTAAACTGTTCAAACAAACAAAATATCACAATAAAAAAATATATTTACTCAAGATCTACTACAAAAATCACCCTACTATAGTGTATTGATAAACTCGCTCAACCAGAGGGATAAACAAGTAACAGCGAGTTTGCTGAAACAGCATGCAAGAACGAAGGGAAAACAAAGCTTTACACTATTGGTCCAATTATAAATAAAATTCACAATTTGACATTTTTGCTTAAAAGAAGTAGACATTTATATCAATTTTCTAGTCCAACCAAATGGATAAAGTTACCTTTGTCTTCGCTGCTAGACGATATATTTCAGGAACATCAGATTGTTTGTGGTGTTTAGGATATGCCACTTGCCCATACAGATCATACTTGTCAATCAATTTAAGTACTGAGAGAAGAACAGAAGAACTTGTGCTTGACATTTCATCAATTCCGTCTCGGTTACCCATAATTAATGTCTGAAAAGCCCAAAGAGTGACATACAATTGATCAGTCAATAAACGCAAGTCAGCTGACCTAAAAATCAAGAGCAGTGTGATACTAAAGAAGTGCAGAATGATCATTCACAGTTTCATACAAGGTTAGCAAGCTCTCTAAGAGGACGGCATTCTCCAAATGCTTTCACCAAAGTTGTGATGTTCTTCTTAGGATCTGGTCTAGCAAGAGCAAGTATCACAGGCTTTCGAGGGTTGGTAAAGAACCGCATTATCTGGTAATCACAAAGTTTAAATTGGCGTTAATTTATTTTTGCGTTGGATTTACAAGTGAAACTTGCTAGTCAAGTCACGTCCAATAAATCATAAAATAAAAGCATTGAACTGGCTAGTTAACCAGGAAACATTGAAAGAAATGCAGAAAGCATATTCCAAACCTCAGACCAAATAGGTGGATCTTGGGGGGCAGGATGATCCAAAATCCCTTCTGGTTCAGTTTCTATATCACCGTCTTGTGGAACAATATGATGGAACTCCATACCCGGTGGAATTACCTGCAAGAGGTGTAGAGGTTATACTAAGATCTAACTTTACATAACTTGTAACTAAAACAATATAGTGTCTGGAACAGGACTAAACAATAACTGCTGTTATCACTTATCAGTATATACCATGCAGACTATGAGGAATGTCAATGATCTTTCTAACCCAATGCATTAAAAAATAAAAATAAAATAAAAAACTACATATTATTCGTGATCAAATTTGTTTTCATGCACACAGAATAAAGCTATTCTGTTCCTGAACTAATAAGCCACACCTCGCCGGTATTTGAAAACAAAACTCCAGGTCTCACCCCAAGCTAAAAAAATAAAATAAAACAACAATTATAACTGAAAAATAGATAATTTGCTCATGGACAAATCAAGTAAAAACTAAGCAGCAAGACATTTTTCTTCAAGTG
This sequence comes from Medicago arabica, assembly GCA_946800305.1. Classification (NCBI taxonomy): domain Eukaryota; kingdom Viridiplantae; phylum Streptophyta; class Magnoliopsida; order Fabales; family Fabaceae; genus Medicago; species Medicago arabica. The sequence continues at coordinate 53,516,597 of OX326968.1, forward strand.
CCAGGTTAAAAAGGGACTCAAACCAGTCACCAATTTTACCTCTAGCGAGCTGTAAATGACTTTAATTCAAAATAAGACTACCTAATTTGGTCCACAAAAAAGGTTGTCAGGGTGTTGTTAGGAAGTTCAATTGTGAATTGTTATCCAGTACTTACCGCCACGCGAGGCATGTATCTACCGTAACAGCTTACATTACGCCTGATCCTTGCTCGTATTTTACGCTCCAATACTGGATCAAAACCATCATACAGGCGCCATTGTTCTTCTACTTCCTGTCTAGTGCTTGTTATGACTATTTCAGAACCATCAAGGGCTAATTCTTCAGCTTCTATCCTACGCATGATCTTGTAAGTTGTGTTTATTTCATCCCTTGATAATCGGCCTTGCTTTAAAAGTTGTTCCAACTTATCTCGACCAAGTGAGTGGCCAGTAAAAAGCATCGGTACATTTAAAGCACCGGACAGAAGAGCAGCGGAGTCACCTGCATCTGCATAATGGCCGTGAATTGCAACCGGCCAGACAGCATGCCCACTGCCAATTTGCTCCCCAAGAGCCTTCGACATCTGTATAATGTGGCCAATCGCTCCATCAACAAATTCAGGAATGTAAGGCCAGAGTTCTTCTTTTGGAATATATTTATTTCTCGGACCAAATGGAATACGAATGATGTAAGCACCGCTGCTCTCTCCCATGTCATCTCCAAATTCATCCGTGTTTCTAGGAGCCAACATTTCCGTTGGTTCCCCATAACTCCAATCTACATCTGGCGATGCGACTTGCCTAGTCAGCAAATCAACCCGATAAACTCCCGGCATTGATCCCAAGGCCCGCGCAAGCTCCACAACATACTTAACCTACTCAGCACAAAAAACAGAAACAGACAAAAAAAAAAAATCAGCTCCCCCACACAATCAGCTAGATATCAGCGTATTTAAGAGTACAGCCAATACCATATCGCGCAATCAGAAAATGACAAAATTTAACAGATTCTTAACATGGAAAAATATATTCTTAACAATATAAAGGTAATCCAAACAAAAGTACCTGACCACCCGTATCAGAATCCCGCCCCAGCTCCATATTCTCTCCACGTATGAGGCCATGAATACTGTATGTAAGCACGTTGTTAAATTTAAGAATAACAAAACAAAATCACACACTAGAGATAAAACAGAGCTCCACAAATAAAATCAGAAAAACATGTCAACCAATTACAATAACATCAATCATTCATCAACAGCGTAATTTGATCCACTTCCGGATTAATTTACCTTATGAGAACAATGTAGAGCTTTTTGCCTTTATGATTATGAGCCCAAGTTTCCATAGCATCAGCAGAACTAATTCGCGGCAATCTAGCTTTGGTAGGTTCACCACCATGAGCAGAAACATCACTCACCGGATCTCCTCTCTCACCTTCAGATAAATCCTCAGACATATCAGCAGTAGCTTCTCTTCTCCCTCTTTCACGTTCCAGCCTCCGCTTCGTCACTCTCTGCACCGCCTCACTCTCAAGCTAACCAAATCCAACACATCACAATCTCATCATCATCAATAACAACACTAAAATTCAAACAAAAAATTTAAAAAATAAAAAAATGGAGAAGCTGAACCTGCTTCTTCTGACGAGCAAGGTTCCAAATTCTCCAACACATGTTTTCCAATCTAGTGTTCCTCTCTTGAGGACTTCTCGATGAAGAAGCCTAGTAAGAACAAATGAAATTGAGTTGAATTGATGAAAATAAGTTGAATGGAAAGAAAGAGAAAGGTGAAAAGTGAAAAGTGCTTACTCGAACCCAAGAACGATAGAGATCGGTTTCATCAAAACCAATAACTTCTTCAACAAAGTAACGAGTAGGACTGAACCTACCTCTCTCTCTGAGAAGAAGAGAGGATTTAGCATCATCAAGACCAGGACCAACGTCAAGAATCGCTTCTAGGTAGCTGTTTAGCCAATCATTTCCAGCCATCTTTCTTTTTCTTAAGCTCTTTTCAGAAAAACAACTTCTTCAAAACGCGCTTTTAAAGACGAAGATGGTGATTATGAAGATGAATTGAGAGAGAATATTCGTTCTAAGAAAATGGACTATGGGAGTGACAGAGAACTATGTATGCGGGAGCGTCTGGCCTTTAAGCGGTTAAATCATTTATTATTATTTTATTAATCCCAAGACAAGTCATCACATTCCATTGGACTTACCAGGATTTCATCACCTCTTGACGCTTGTCAACCAGGATTGTTTTGTTGTGGTTACCAAACTTTCTCAAGTTAAAAAGTTCAAGATCTTTTTTTAATATCTTTTTATATCATCAAATATTTACTTTGGGTCTATTTTGATATTTTTAAATTATTACTTTTCCCAAGCAATTGGCTTTTCATATCTTGTCATATTAAAAGTTGAGTTTGATGATCTTCTAAAAAATTAGTATGGTTGTTCGTATATGAAACTCTAAAGCATTTGTTCTTTGGTTGGTCTTTTAATGCTTGATTATGGAAGTCGATACACTTTGTTTGGGACGTCAAGATTGACTATTTCATTCATTGATGTTAGCTTAAGAAAGTAATATAATGTGATTAGATTAAGTGTAATACAAATGGTGTTTCTAGAGGTAATTCTAATTTATGTATCATTAATGTTATTTTAAGCAATTTCAGTGGCGTTATTGTTGTTTTTGCTGACAATTTGGATATTTATACGTCTTTTTAGGTTGCGCTTTATGTTGTTACGCATGCAATTGAAATTTCTCAATCCAAAGGTTTGTTTCACCTTTGAATTGAGTGTAATTCTTTGATGATTGTTCAATCTTTTACTGATCCAAGTATTGTGCCATGAAAATTGAGATTACATGTTTGAATTGCATGTACCTTGCTCAATAAATGAACTTTCGTATTTCTCATAATTATAAGAACGGTAGCACGTGCATGGATAAACATGTTAATGTTGATTTTCAACATGATTGCTTTGGTTGTTTAGATTTTCAATACAGAAGAGATTTTACACTCCATAGCGAGTTTTCCCTAATTACCAATAACAAAGTACAAAATATTAAGTTTTTTGTCCAAATTATAAATAAAAAAAAACACAATTTTTTTTAGGGAAAAAAAACCGCAAATTTAAGATGTATTATTTGATAAAAAAATATTTTCTTAATAATTGATAGAATTATTTTAGCATCTCTTTCATTTTTTTAAGTGTTTAACATCTCCTTTATTTTTTTTTAAGGATCCTTGTTTACCCACAATGCATGTATTTTTTACATATACTCGAATGTGAAAGTATTAATATTAAATTATACTATAATAATTTTCAAAATGAAAATCTTAAATAATTTTTTATAATAAAAAGGTTTAAATGAGTTGAATAGAAAATTCCTCAAGATCCAAAAAATATTCTTAAATATAACCATCAACGATGCTATTCTATATTGACAACGAAATACAAACTATTTTCTCCATTTCTTAAATAAACCAATGTCTTCATTCATCAAATAGAAAACATATTAAGATGTCACCAATATCTCCTTAAATAAATGGAGTCTTCATTTTTATTAGAAATGAAGAAGATATTAACCTTTTATTTGGTGGAGCTTCAAAACTCTTTAAATTTAATGCATCTTTCTCTTTCATAAATGAAGCATATGCTTATTTGAAAAACTGAGATGCCGAAAATCTTTCCCAACTAAACCAAACATTAGTTTGTAATTAAATAATAACTTTGGTATTTTAATTTCTTTTTCATAGGAGGGAGTACATGTCGATCGAAGAATAACGGTTAGGGAATATATATACTTTCCCAGGAATAACGGTTCTCAATCAATTGAGCATATGTTTTCAATAATAAAGATATCATACAGTCCTTATTCTCTTAGACCGTAGGCATAATTCTCCAGAAAATGGAAACATCAACATGCACCGTATAAATAAACTTTTGACATTAGCAAAAAATATTGATACGAACAAGATTGAGCATTTCTAATATTTTGGTAACATAATCTTTTACGATAATCTATACTACTATATTATCTATTATGTGCCTAATAAGTAATAATTATTTTGAAAGGGATTTCTGTCCAAAAAATACTATTTTAAAAGGGACATATTCTCAGTGCCTGTTTGGTTTAGCTTTTTTTCACTACCAAACGTACGTTTGCCCTTCTTCACTTTGCAGCATGTTTGGTTATCTTTTCCAGGATCAATTCAACCTTCCAAAATCAATTCTACAAGAAGCTACAAATTCAAACTTCTGCGGTGAGGCTCAAAGTCAAATCAATTCTGCCTTTATTGTATGTTGACAGTTAGATAACCCATTTTATTCCATCATTGCCCTCACTTTCATCTTTTTATCTTTTTCTTAGATCTGTCTCGTTCTTAAATTTCTCTTCCTCTTGTACCAACTCGTTTCAATCTCTCTTCTATCTTCACTGTTTACTCACATCACTGGCTATTTCCAGAAATTTAATTTTTTGGCGTCAAGCTTCCAACAAACTCTTTTTTTTGTGTTACAAAGCTTCCGCCAATTTCTTTCTTTGTTTGAAAAGTAAACATGCTTATAATTTGAGGAAAATATATTAGACTATTGCTTTGAAGGTTATGGAGAAATCGAATGTTACAAAACTTTTTTTTAACTATTGTTTTTGTCAAATTTGTTGAAAATATATTAGTATTATTTTAAAAATAAATTTTGAAGCAATATAAATCCATACTTGAAATAATTAACTAAAATGAAAATGGGATATTTAGTTTTTAATACAATTAAAAAGATGTTTAAAAAATACAATTAAAAGGATAATTTGGTCAATATACATTCAAAATCAATTTTGATTCAAATTATCCAAACAAAATCAACCCATAAGAATCATTTTTAAAGATGTATATCTAAACATAAATCAATTCACACCAAACTCAATTTTATCAAAATCAATCCTCACCACCACCAAACCAAACCGTTTCAAAAACCGAATATGTAAATATAACACGTGTACCGTGATCTTCCCTACCTGCACGTGAATGCCTTATAATTTGTAGCTAAAAAAGTGAATGTGATGTGATAAGATGAAACTCATATAATTCATCAAATTTGATGTCGACCAACAAAAAAAATTGTCCACCAGAAAAACAGTATCAAATTTGATTGATCTAGCAACTGATATGTGTTAGGCACAATTTGACCAAACTTATCAGCAAAATGTCTAGCCTAATATTCACATGCATTAACATTAAATAAGAAAAAAAAATCGATTTTTGCTTCTTAAAAGAAAACATTAAATAAGAAATCTAGATATACACCTCAGTGACTCATGATCGTGTACATGATTTTTTACTTTTTACATATTTTTTTTACTTACGCTTCCCATTTTCCAACCATATGTATATTTTTTATTTTTATGTTGGTTGAAGTTTGAACCTCAAATTTTTACATATATTATGTATTGTTCATATTAACTGAGATAAACTCACAAAGATTGTATACTTCTAACTCAACGAATAAAAATTAGAAAAAAAATTATAACAAATAAAATATTCTCCGTTACCTTTGACAAAGGAATCTAATTATTGGAAGAAAATAATGTTACCTAAATAATACAAACAACTTTATACTCATAAAATAATAATAATTATAAATAAATTTGGTGAAATACGTGCCTAAGCCAACCATTATTCGGCTCGTAGCTCATATAAGTGGGTTTGGTTTTAGTGATTTAGGGGATGGAGATCAATGGGTGAAGAGAGAAAGAAAATAATAAATCAAACAATTCATAAAAAATTTATACAAGAAAATTTATTGTACGTACTTTTATAGCTTTAATTCCAAAAGTTGATAACCCATTGGAAGTTGTTTGTCTATTTTCATCCAATTTCTTTAATTTTATAAGTATAAAGTTTTGTCTAACATGTTGATGTGGGTCATTTATAGTCTTATGTCAGAGTCTCAATCAACGATTGTGAAGGGAAAACATATTTTGGATGAGATTGTCGTTGCTATGAGGTGGTTGATGATGTCAAAAAGTTTTAAAAAAAAAAATTTGAGTTCATTGTGTTTAAAGTTTATTATGAGAAAGTCTATAATTCTATTAAGTAGGAATACTTCGAAGGCAAATATATTAAAGATGGGTTTTCCAAGCAAGTGGAGGTGGTAGATCATGGTGTATGTTAGATCAGCAATTACCCCAATGTTAGTTAATGGAAGCCTAATTAAGGAATTCAAAATGGGAAAGGGTTTGTGTGAAGGTGACCCTTTTTTCGCTTTTTCATTTCTTATAGTTGTTGAAGGTTTGAATAATATGTTAAATGCTTTTGTTGATATTGATCATATCTCTTTCATTTATTTGGGTCTTTCATTTTATGGAAATCCTCGTTATGGTACCCCTTGATTGCTAACATTAGAAAAAGATTATCCGGTTGGAATAGTAAACACTTGTCCATATATGATTGTCTTGTTCTTATCACATTTGTCTTATTTTTGCTTTCGATTAATTTTTCTTTCTTCAAGGCTCGTATATACAAGTATTGTTTCTTTCATTACTTTCCTTTTTTATGGGATTGGAGTGACGATGTTTGTAAGATTCATTAGGTTTACTAGGATAAGGTGTGTTTTGATAGGGGGTCTGGATGTTTGGGGATTTGAAGAATTAATGAATTTAATTTGGCATTGTTGGAGAAGTGGTGTTGGAGGTTGCGTGTTGATATGGGTGGATTGTGATTTAAGGTGTTGGAAACTAAGTATGGGACAATGGGTGGATTGTGATTTAATTTTGCATTTTGTTGATATATTTCCATATGAGATTGACCCCAATTATACCTGGACATGCCACATGCAACTCAGTTCGTTCTTGGCAAGGGCTACAAGTCACCAGATATCTACATGACCTTCTTTGATCGCCTAAAGGGGAACAACGTGACCTGCAACCCATATTATTTTTACAATTCCAATTGGAATTCAACCATCAATGGTCTTTTATTTAATTATATAATATATAATTTTTAAAATTACACTAGTCTAGAGTGAACCATCAACCAAGTGGTTCATGGTGTAGTGTACCATGAAAAAGCACCATAAGATTATGTGGTTTTACCAGATCTTACAATGTATGTCTCACACATAACAATCATCTTCTTCTTTCTTCTCTCACTCTCGTTCTCCCAAATCACCATTTCTACCAAAACGGTTTTTTTTAACTCAAATATGCTTGATTAATTTACACAATGATCATTAGATATTGTTAGGATTAAATAAATAGGTCTTGCAAAGTTTGTTCTCCATGGATTTTTCAGAAAATACCCCAAAGCAAAGTTTGCTGCAGTTGAGACATGATGTTATGATGGTGACTGCGATTACTGCTAAAAACGCTTCACTGGACCAGGTCACATAGGTGGAAGTTTGTCTTCATCCTCCAACAACACCGCCGCTTGTATGTTGTTGTCGACGGCGGTCCCTACCTATAGGGATGGCAATGGGTACCCATTGGGCAGGGTACCATAATCCCCATCCCCATACTCGCGTTTTAAAAAAATCCTCGTACCCTCGTGGGTAATAAGTTTGATACCCGTCCCCATACCCTATGGGTGTCTAAGTGCCCGTACCCGCACCCATTACCCGCACTTTCGCAACAAAAAGATAATAAATAGCAAAAAAAAATCACAATATAATTAAAATATGCTATGAAATCTATTAAATCAACATATAAAATATTATGCATCATATTATTTAGCTAAATAAAAAACATCTAAAATAACTTGACAAAAAAAAACATCTAAAATATAAAAAACAAATGCATATTACAATTAATATCAAAAGACTTAAGATTAATTAACTAAATTTATTATAAATAAAATTATTTGTATAGTCTATATAATGTGTGGGCATTGGGCGGGGTGGGCACTAGAGTGCCCGTACCCGTTCAAATTTGCGGGCAATTACCCGTGCATAAGCCCATACCCAATAATGTGGGTATTTACCCGCCCATCATGGGTATTTTTTGCGGATGCCCATTGGGCTTGGGTCCAATTGCCATTCATACCTACCTAATCTATGCACTCTTTTTCTCCAGCAAAACTTTGGCCATGGAAGTTCTCACAATCTGCTTCTCTCCCCCTTTCTTGTTTACCATAAATTATATGCTATGAACACTCCTGATTAATTATTCGCTTTCCATTGAATAAAAAAAGTAAAAATTTGTAACTTAGCTTATAAATTCATACATAACAATTTAAGTTTACGCATAACTTTAATATTATTTAACACAAAACTAGGGAAGTCACAGGTTGGACATCCTTGACCTTATGACTATTCAATAACATCAACGATAAGAAAAAAATGGCTTCATCCCATGTTTTTATATAATTAAAGGATATGGGTATTTTGAGGGAAACTGGGACTAGGTTTGTATAACAATTGAGTGTAAATATAATAGAAGGGTAAGGGTATTTTGTGGATAAACAAATTAAAAGAAAAGGAAGAAAAGAGAAAACTTGGGGGAAGAAAGGTTAATGGCAACTATGGATGAAAGTTGATTAGAGATGGTGAGTTGGAAACAATGCAAATGGAAAAGAGAAAGGGGTAGGATCGTATGTGAAAATGTATAAATATTCTTATTTTTATTTTAAGTTAATTTAAACCATTGATTAAATCAACAGGTGCTTTTAACATGATTCATCGATGAGGGACTTAATTTAACCCTCACCCTAGAATTCACCGTTAAAATATACTTTTTTATCAACTCTTGTGCAAATACATAATATATGAAATTCCATTTTAATCTTATGAAAGTTGATCGAATTTTTCTCTCAGATTTAAAATATATATTTCTCTTCGTTGATAATCACTTTTTTTTAATGTCTAGAGATGAAACTCTAACATATAAAGTACAAAGAATATCAATGTAGTGGGTCCATTTAAATTTAATCAAAATGGATAAATATATTTTTGTCTCTACAAAATTTATGATCTTTAATTGTACAAAGTTTTGTTGCGTTTTAGTCCATATTTTGCTTTTAGAGACTAAATGGATGTATTATTTGTTAATCAAAATATAGATTAAAATTCTTTATAGGGAATAAATTTAAAAATATGTATTTTTATCGGACTTCAAATATATTTTAGCCTAATTAAAATTCTAATGAGCATTTGTTTTTTAATTTTTTGTTCACAATTCCATTAACACATAGTTTCAAATTCTATTATAAAATACGAAGCAATAAAAAATAAAACAAAATTATTGAACAAATTACTAAAGCCAATAAAAATGACCATTTAAAAATGAATTTTACATACTCAAATTTTAAATTAATAATAAAACATTCAAATCTAACCATGACATTGAAAATTTGTTTTTTTTTTTTTATATCTATGGCTCATAGTTAATAAATATCATAGAAATATTTATCGTTGGTTTTGGGTTGTTTCGTGACTTGATTTGGGTGGTTCGTTATTGGGTTATTTTTGTGCTGATTCAGTTTGCGCTACTGTTCCACCTACTGACTATCTTGATATTTGTCTTTTGGATTCTGGTGGGCCGGTCATTTTTGCTCCAAGATCAGAAGTTAGTGTCTATTTTCATGTTTTTGGGATAGTTAAGGTGTCTTATCTGAAGGTCCGGGAGTTGAGGGGTGCCTTAGTGATTTGTTTCTGGAGACTAGTGAGCTGATCACTTTTGATTCGAGATCTGAAGTCAGTTTCTTGACTCAAGTGTTTTAGCTAGTTTTGGTGTTTTCTCCGAAATACCGAGGATTGATTAGTGGTGGAATTCGATGAGTGCGGGATTTTGACTCAGTTGTGGTGATGAGAAGGTGATGTGTTGTTGTTAGGGGTTTCAGCAGGTGTGATGTTTTTTTTGGAGTGGATTTGGTGTAAGAAGCAGACGATAGATGTTTGGATTTTATTTCTGTGGTCATTCGCGATTGAGTGAGGTTTTGACTCAACTTCACGGTGTATGCATTTTCTTTTGGGGGGTCCCGCCTATAGGGCGTCCTTGCTTTGTAGTTTCTATTCTACCGGTCCCTATTCGTCTTATGCAGGAATTTGATTATTAATAATATTTGCCGTTAAAAAGAAAAGACGTGCACGAGTATAATCCAATATTCTCTTGATATATAGAGTAATTTCTCAAACATATGAGTAGAAATTTCAATTCACACTTGCTCGAACCTCAACTCCCAACTAGTATATTTCACTTGTAATAATGATAGAAGGGGACTTCATTCAGCGTGAGCTTCAAGCTGAAGGCTACTTAACTGAACTATCATTAATCAAGCAATGTCAATTTTGGGTTTGTTTACAATTTAAGAACTCTACAAACCAAGTTGCTACCATTTTCATTCACACGTGTAAACTTTTTCAGACTAAATAAAGTTAAAACTCAACCCAACATGATTATAATAATAATCACATACATATAAATATACATACACTCACAAATCACAATAATATATTTTCAGATTGCCAAAAATGGCCTCCCAACGTAATTTCGTGGCAATTCAATCTCAAGTAGCTTTCCTCTCTTTCTCTCCTAACATACAAGTTCCATTGGTCAACCACGGCATCATCACACATTGTTTAATATGAGCAATATTATATTAAAAACGAAAATTATAATAACACAAGTCAGGCGGAGCCAAATTTAGGGGTGGGAAGTACAACATAATATGTCTAAAAACACAAGTACAACATAATATACTAGTAGAACCTTTCAAAAGAAAAATTAATATACCAGTAGACAGTAGCATATAATAGATAAATCCTAAAAAATTGATAAAAACGTACAATATATTTTTAACCACATTATTGAAGCAAAGTATTTATCGATTTTATAGATTGTTTATCACCTTCAATAAATCTAATCACTTTTAGTAGAGTTTCTTTTCTCAACCATGTTTTATTCGTCAACAAATCTCAAACTTAGATATTATATTGTTGTCAATTTGAAAGTTAATTAATGATCAACAAATAGCTCTTAAATATAATTGTCTATTGTACTTCAGAACCGCACTAAAGAAAAAATTGTGTCTCGACTATGAATTTCTTAACTCCTCTAAAAAGTATTAAATATAGGTTTAGAATTTATGAGACCTACTATGATTACGAATTGCATAAGTAAAAGTAAATAAAAAATATAAAGATAAATTTGCAAAAATAGACATGTTTGATTAATTCTATTTGTTGAGACATTTATAGAAAAAACTAATTCGATTAGTCAAGATATTATGACCTACAAAATTCAGTTTCATCCAGCTATTTTCGCAAGTCATGTGTAGTTCTTCTATTGTTCGATGCGCGTGACCGTCCATGTTTGACTTGTTTTCCCATCTTGTAACGTTTTCTATTTTCCTTTTATCCACATACATTATTGCCTTAGATCGTGCATTTATCAAGCTTCACGTGTTTTTGACTAATTCTGACACTCTCCCAACTTATATTAAGTGAACCTAAAAAATATTCATATATCTTCTACTCAACTATTTTTTTGTTGAACTTGGTTAACAAGTTAATTTTTTTGAGGGTAAAGAGTGAAATTCCAACAAGTTATATTTAGATTCATACAATGAATATGTCATAAAATATTATGTAGAGACGGCAATTTGGTATTATTACATCATAGTCCACCATTGCATTGCTTCTTCTTGTTCTTCTCTCTCTCTAATCTATTCAAGTACAAGTACACAAAACTATGCTTGATATTAAATATTGAGTGAACTATGTTGATTCTTATCTGCAACTAAACAAACATAAGACAATTCAAAGTGTGAAACTGAATTTATTATTTTCTTCATAGCCGCCTCTAGTCTTCCTATGTGTATCTGTTTCTTTCAGCTCCCCAACCCAGATCCCAAGTTACCAACTTTCCTTTCTTTTACACCTGATTTTGTCTTTTACTTCACTTCCACGTTTTTTAATTTCCTCCTTGTGTTTTTTTCTCTGATTTAGTGTTTCCTGTTTTGGAGAAATTAAAGTTCATTTAACAATAACCCCTCTTTACAAATTTCATCTTTTCTTGTCACTATTGTTCATTTAACAATAGTTTCCTCAACAATTCATAGTTGCCCAATTTAGTAAATTGGGCTATTTGTCTTGGTTAATTGCTTTTCAGACAAGTTTTGTTATGTTAGTGGAATCATAATTCATTTTAAGGTGTTTAGTTTGAGGTAATCAAGGTTTCTGTTTTAGGTTTAGTATATGATATTTGGGCCCTGTTTGGATAAACAGCTTATAGCATAAGCGCTTATCATATAAGCGCTTATGCTTTCCTTGTGTGTTAGGGCAAGAAATTGAAATTGGAGTGTACTGTTTAGTTAAGAATGGATGTTACTGTTGTGTTCTTGGTGCTGTTGCTGCAATTGTCAACAATTTTTGGGTCTGAAGTTGTGTCACAGACAAAGGGTTGTGGTGATAATTTGGTAGCAAATTCATATTCTAGTCATGGTGAGGAATTGTTCTACATAAATGGAAATGTAGTAAACAAAAGTGATTTCTGTAAAGCTCTCCAATTGTATATTGCAAATGGTTGTGATGTGAAGGATTACTTTGGAAGCAACAACTGTGTGTTAGATTTGGATGTCTCTTTTGGTATGGTTTGTCAAAGATAGTGTTAGTTTATGATGCACATTTTTTGTTTATGTAATATTCTTTTGAGTCAATCTTTTAAGAATTCTCAAAACAGCATTTGTTTAACGATTAAATGCTGATTTTTATTCGTTGCAGTGAATTTGCCTTCAAAAGCAGGAAGGAAACTTTTGCAGAAAGACTTGAACAATAATTCAACGTCACAAGGAGATTCTAAGCAAGTGTCAAGCAGCCAAGTTGGAATTTTTGCGGGTGGAGCTTTGTTGGTATGTTGTGCTGTTGTTTGTCCTTGTTTCTATGGGAAAAGAAGAAAGGCAACTTCTCATGCTGTTCTGGAAAAGGACCCAAATTCAAGTGAGTTGATGTTCGTTCATATATACCTTTACCTCATAGTTTGATAACTAGCTTGTACTTTATTACCTTAGGGCCTGTTTACTTACCAAACAGTTTTCATTTATGAAATCTGTGTTCATTTTAAGTTGCTAACAAGGAGATAGATAGAAGACTCGTGTAGTGAATAATATTGACAGAGAGAAGACAAACAGATAGTTAGGGAGAATGCATTTTCAAAAAACAATGTTCTCACATTTTGAAAAATTCACAAATGTTGAATCCGTTTTCATAAATTATAGGGAAGTATTGAATCTGTATTCTATAATGTTTATTAGTTGAAGCGAAGATGAAAAGCAGGAAACATGAAAAGTAAACAAACCCTTAATTTTCAGTTTCCATTGTTATCATATACTCTCTTTTTTTTCCTTTTCATTTTTCAAGATTGCGTTTCCTCTTACCTTTGAATGACTAGTGATGAACAATTTTGCTCTTGCAGTGGAATTAGGTTCCTCCTTTGAACCATCAGTTTCTGATAAGATCCCGGCTAGTCCACTTCGGGTGCCACCTAGTCCATCAAGATTCTCAATGTCTCCAAAACTCAGCAGACTTCAATCATTACATCTCAACCTGAGTCAGGTTTCTAAAGCTACCCGTAATTTTTCAGAAACATTACAAATAGGAGAAGGAGGTTTTGGAACTGTCTACAAGGCTCATTTAGACGATGGTCTGGTTGTGGCTGTAAAACGCGCAAAAAGGGTAAGAAGTAACTCTTGATATATACTTTAGAAATCTGCAGTCAACATTAGAGTGCGAAAGTTCTGGATTATTTTTATCGGATAAATTATGTATTGATATGATATTATACTATATTGTGAACTGTTTTGACTATTGTGTACCACTAAAATTGGTAGAAGTACTTTCTTATCTTAATGGTGACAAACATGACTTAATCATACAGGAACATTTTGAGAGTTTGAGAACAGAATTCAGCAGTGAAGTTGAACTTCTGGCCAAAATTGATCATCGAAACCTTGTGAAGCTACTTGGTTATATTGACAAAGGAAACGAACGTATCCTTATTACGGAGTTTGTCGCAAATGGTACTCTTCGAGAACATTTGGATGGTAAGTCTGTAATATTCTTTAACAATATTTGTATTCAAATATGGAAACTAATTTTTTTTTTTTTAATGACAAATGTTAGTATGTTAATTGTTATGTTAGTGTTTTCTCCCTTGCCAGGAACTTCGAACCTTTAACTCCTTAATTCTTTTAATCCCTTAGCTCAACCAAGTGAGCTAGCCATCCCCCCCCACCCCCCACCACCGCATATGGAAACTAATGCTAAATATCGTTTTGGTATTGATGGCAGGTTTGCGTGGAAAAATTCTGGATTTCAATCAGCGTCTTGAAATTGCAATTGATGTTGCGCATGGATTGACCTTTCTGCATCTGTATGCAGGTCAGTAATCCCTTTAATATTTATTATGCAAACATGTGCATGTTCTACATTAAAATGTACACTGCATGTTAGAAAACTAGTTAGCGTATAATACTATAAACAGATGCTGTGCAGTCTCAAGTTTAAAGAAACAACTTTAACCGGAATTAGATGTTGTTTGATTATTCAAACAGTCTATTAACTAAACATTATGCTCAAGTAGTGATCGATGATATTTTTTTTATTAGGCTTCAAGCTTTTGACTTTTTTTGGCATATTCATGCATGCATAATTCCCCCTAAAAACTAATACTTCTTCTGTCCCACAATAATTGATCTATTTGACAATTTTACACAGATTAAGAAAAGTGTATAAATGAAAGAGAGAGATAGAGAGAATAAGACTTTTACCAAATTACCCGTATCAAGTATTGTGTATTCACCATTAGCATAAATGCTAAGTAATATTAGCTTAGTAGTGATGTGAGTAGATTAATTAGAGGGTACAATTGAAAAAGAAGATATTCATATTGCATCGAAAACCGAAAGTGTCATTCATTTAGGGACAAATTTCTTTTGTAATAGGTCAATTTTTGTGGAATGGAGGGAGTAATGTTTATAGGTCTTCCAATTGATGTCCAATATTTGTCTTATCTTCGAACAGAAAAACAAATTATACATCGGGATGTGAAGTCATCCAACATTCTTCTGACTGAAAGCATGCGAGCCAAAGTAGCTGATTTTGGATTTGCAAAGCTTGGTCCTGTAAACAACGACCATACACACATTTCTACCAAAGTGAAGGGAACAGTCGGCTATTTGGACCCTGAGTATATGAAAACATACCATCTCACTCCAAAAAGTGATGTTTACTCATTTGGAATTTTGCTTTTAGAAATTCTGACTGGCCGTCGCCCTGTGGAGCTGAAAAAAGGTCCTGAAGAGCGAGTTACATTAAGATGGGTAAGCTAACAATTTGTTCTTATTTTGATGTTCTTTACATATATTTTCTGTACAACAGTTAACTATCAATTTAAGCGCTGGCATAATTTGAGAAGATGATATAACTTAATAGGCTGGCATCCAGCCAAGTGGTAAGTTAAGAATAATTTCTGCTGTCACTTCAGAAAAATTGATAATTTTTGTCGTTATTCTCGGTGGGAATAATTTGATGAGTTGCGGACTGATTCAATCCAAATGGATTTTGTATCAATTGATGAGAGAAAATTTTGATTGGAATAGATTTTGTAAGTTAGGCTCACAAAACTGACATGTAAAGGGATGATTATCCAAGACTACTTCATATCTCTAGTCAATGTGAGACTCTATGCACACCCTCTCACGCCTAGGACCATACATTTGGAGCATGGACACATAGGGTGGGGTAACAAAAATCTTGATCTAAAAAGATCTATGATAGGCTTTGATACTATCCTAAAATTTGGGCTTAGGCTCTAACTAAACCCTATAAAATCGATCTTTAAGGTAGGACTATCCAAACCTTACAAGAGATCTAGGATAGACTTTGATACAGTAAAATTTCTCAAACCTGCAAAATTGGTTTAAAATGAGGATTGTCCAAGCCTTATAAGTTTTTTTTTTTTTTGAAGAAGCTAAATTAGCCCACCCAAATTGGTACCGGGAAGAATCGAACCTGAGACCTTGAGAAGGAGATCCAAGCCTTGTAAGTTACAAGCACTACTTGGGTCATATCTCTAGTAGAAGCGGTGCTTTCAACATAACTAATTGTAATTTCCCCCTTTGAAGAACTGTAGTTGCAACTTGTTCTCTTTGGACGTGTTTACCGGCATTAGCAACATGGGCAAGATTACAGTATTGAAAAGCATTATATATATGCAGAATTTTCTAGGAACTAGTAATTGTGGGACGGTGTTAATCTTCTTGCTTCTTAGCAATCACTGCAGTAGTAATAGATGAAAAACTTGGTTGTTGTTCCTCTTCATTCTTAAGCACTCAGACTATATGATTCTGATCTTTTTGCAGGCCTTCAGGAAATATAATGAAGGAAGTGTGGTGGAACTGCTTGATCCTTCAATGCAAGAAGCTGTAAAAACAGATGTTGCTGCGAAGATGTTTGATTTGGCATTTAATTGTGCAGCACCAGTAAGATCAGATAGACCTGACATGAAAACAGTGGGTGAGCAATTGTGGGCAATAAGGGCAGATTACCTCAAGAGTAGTAGCACAACTGCAAGGAGAGAATGATTGGTGAATCTGACCATTATAATGATATTCGCAAGTTGGTTCTTTACTAATTTTGCTTTTGAAAAAACAAAAAAAAAATATTTTCTTTACTTCTTACTTTATCATGCCTAAAAGTGTTTCAGGTATTTTAACATGTTAATTTTCATTTGGGGTTTTAATCTAGATGGATTTCTTAAGTTAATTCAACCATAAACTGCAAAAGTCATTCTGAAGTTTAGATTGTGAGAGATTTTTTACTTAGAAAATAGCAACATGTTGACTCTGTTCCACTAGTGTGTTTATCTCTTCCCCTTGACTCTATTCTACTTGTTGGGATATTTTCCTTGTAAAGTTGAATATGGATTTTGGTTCCTTTGGATCAGTTCATGACCTCAATCAAAATAAAATTATGGCTTAAATAGGTTTTAGTTTGTATAAAACATGTTTTATTTTAATCACTGTTGTCAATATTTTTGTATTAAGTGATAATGTGATTAACAAAAGATCATCCCATTACCACATGAACCACCATGTGGCACTCAACCCTTAAACCTCTTCTAGCATTTGAATATATTTTTTAAATTATATAAACAAATAAAAGTAAATAGCGTAAAGATGTGAAGCAACGTGTACTAACATTGTATGATATGGTTTTGTAAAAAAAAAAAAGTATGATAATATCGTTAAGAGTTGAGCCTTTTACTGGATCACAATGAAGAAACTAGAAAATCAAGGCAATTGGTCATTAACAACACTACGAATTCTAATGAATAATGACAGCTCCTTTTCACTATATAGTACCAAACATTGAGTTCATTAACGACAATTTGCATGACATTAGCTTGACCAACCTGTAAAGTTGGGACAATAATGTGGTTTTGTTTGTTCTCATTATGTTCCCTTCATAATTTAGAATGAATCATTAAGCTACATACTTCCTTTCGACTTCAACCTGTCAAGACATTATTTATCAACTGTGATCAACAAAACCCTCGTTTAGTCAAAATTATAGTCCACCTCGTCACTCTATTAATGATATACTCCTTTTCATAGGCAAATGTTAGTAGGTTAACTGTTATTCTTAGTATTTTTTTTTTCTCCTTTGTTAGAGTTTAAACACTTAGTCAAATAGTCCACCTAACTACTCTACTAGTAATAGTTTCAACCACTCCAATTTATGTAAGCATTTTTGTAATATAATCTCAAAATCCTTTCATCCGTTACTCTCCTTCCCAAAACGCGTATTCATTACAAACTGAGTTTACATAGCCTATGCAAACTCAGTTTACATAAGTAAACTCAATTTATACGAACAAGGACGGTTTCAATATTATCATTAAATTTAATTATAATTCAGTGTAACCGATTTTTTTTGGGATGTGAATAGAAGAAATCGTCGAATGAAAGTTAACTTCTAATCTAAATAAATTTCACTTTATTTTAACAAGGCTAAATTGCATTTTTGATCCCTTAACTATTTAGGAAGTATCGCTTTGGTCCCTTAACTAAAATTCGATTTATTTTGGTCCCTTAACTTCTCTCTGTTACACATTTTGGTCATTTCCGTTAGTTTTAATTCAAAAACGTTAGGTTTTCTTCATCTTCTTCTCCTCTTTTTCATCTTCATATCATCTCCATCAACCTTCAACAACAAGAATCCCAGAAAAATTCCCGATGAAAATGAAGAAAACCTAATGTTTTTGAATTAAAACTAACGGAAAGGACCAAAATATGTAACGGAGAGAAGTTAAGGGACCAAAATAAATCGAATTTTAGTTAAGGGACCAAAACGATACTACCTAAATAGTTAAGGGACCAAAAATGCAATTTAGCCTTTTAACAATTAAAACATTAAGTTATAACCTCATTCACCTTTGTTCTATTTGTTTTCCATCTATACGAACATAGCCTCGTTGTTCTGTGTGGGAGGCATTCATAAATAATATTTGGTATAATGAGCTTAATAACGTGCAGCAATAATTTACAAGCCAAGGAGCTCATTGTGTGACAATTTGATTTTCCTTTTGGAAATGTGAGTATAATAATTCGGACCTCTGAATTCCATCAAATTATGAGAGAAAAAACCATAACCTTTTCTAGAATGTGTAAGCTTAATTAAACTTGCTGGTCTTGCTCAGATGCCAGAAAGAATTTTTTCTAGAAAAGTTTGCCAAAATCTTAATCTTTTCCACCTGCTTTTTACCAGAAAAGGGTGCATACCCAATATATGTTCCGGTGTAAAATCATGCCGCGTTAATATACCCACCACAGGCGATCTCTGTAGTCACCATGAACAAAATAAAACTTAGTTTAGTGAACTGCAGAACAAAAATAGTAATAATAGTGCATTGAATTTAAAAGGATTTCTTTACAAGAAAAAACTAATGAAAACCTTGGGATTTCTTTACAAGAATTGTATAACAACATATAAATTTAGCAACCTAGTTAACTTTCTGAATATAAATTGAAAAACTGCAACATGAAATAAGCAAATTACTTACACCGGGGATCTTGGGTATCACGAGCAAGTGTCTTAAACCGACCTCTCGAAAAAGTATAAGTGCCTTTGCCAGTGACATTGTTTCCACAACAGTGTAAGGCGAAGCATTGGTAAAAGGATGTAGATCAATGAACATGCCCATCTCTTCCTCCGTTAAGTGTATATCCTCAATCTTCACACGTTCAACTGAACCCTTCTTTGCAAAATCATCTGATGAAAACTTTCTCACGACATCGTAACTATTCGCCATGGGTGATGGCAAGAAAGCTTTCTTCTTTAACAATGTGATAAGATGGTCGCGAAGGATTATACCGAATAAAACCGGAGCTTCCGAACGTGGAGGCTCGTCAATAACAGGGAATCCGTTGTGTGCTGTTGTTCTAAGGACAAACACAATGTTGCGAACCTTCTCTATGCCATTAAACATCTGAAGCGGGCCTGTGACTACATCACCTACTGTTAACTGCCTCATATATGGTTCGGCATGAGTTTCTAAATAAGGCAAACCTTTGGCTTTCATTATAAGGTCATATACATTTGCATTGAAAACATTTGCTACACTCTTGGAGACCACAAGCACCATCATTATTAAGGGTAGCAATAACAGGTTATTGGTCAGTTCTAGCATAATTACACACAGAGAAACCGTTGTCCTCATAGATCCACCGAGAAGAGAAGCAGCGCCAAGTACAGCATAAAGGCCTTTGCTAAGATTGGACCGTTCTCCAACCAATATTCCAACCAGGCGTCCATACGATGCACCAGTCACGATAATTGGCACAAACAGACCGGCCGGGGCAACAATTCCACAGCTAAAGATACTTAAAAAGAGACATACGATAAAAAAAACCAACATTGACGAAAGCTCGAATTCATTGTCAGTGTGCATGCTAAATAGGTTTCTGATAGCATCGTCATTTGTGTTAAAAATGAGGCTGGCAAGGCCATTGTAGTGATTAGGAGGGCATTGGAATTTCTTGTAGATACCGGATCGACCTATTGTTGGACAAGGCTCAACAGCATCAGGAGGACAAGGTCGGCATGGTGCAAGCCATGGCAATCCGAAAAGAAGACATGATGTAAAAATGGAGATTAAACAAGCAAGAAAAAGTCTGCAGATGGTGCCTTTCCTGCAAGAGTAAATAATTCGAAGAATGAGCTTGGACAGAACACAACAGTGTACAACGTTACGAAAAGTTTAATTTTTGCCATGTCGACTTAACTACAAAAACAGAAACTTACTCATTGATAACATTGTAAATGCGAAGAACTTTGTTCGTCATAAAATTAAATAAGCTTCCAAGTAACCCTCCTATAACAGCAAGAATAAACACAGGAGGAACATCTACCAAATGGTATGAAATACTTGCTGAATAAGCATCAAACATTATCAGCCCCCCTTTACCGAATAAACCGCATTTGTCACTTAGACATACATCAATCATAGCTCGAAGGAAAATTGCAACTGTTGCTGTTGTAAAAAAAGCTCTCCATAGAAGGGCAGTTCTCCACCTGTAGAACAGAAATTAAACATTTATTAATTTACCTTTGAGACAATTTCCATCTGAAGAAAGAAGGTTTTCAATAAAAAATATGACAAAATATCTAGAAACAATATTCAGATAAACACCTAGAAACAAGCTTGTTGGACAGTTAATCAAAAGTCATTATTCATATGATAAAAGATGACTCCAATCCTCAAGCAAAACATTGTGAAAATTGAGAGTTAACAACAATAAAATTTTATGTTAGGAAGATAGATAGGCATACAAACCAAGATGCCATCTCTTCAAGAGCAAACAAGACACCGCCAACAGGGGCACGGAAAGCAGCAGCAATCCCAGCTGCTGATCCGCATATTATTAGATCCCGTCGATCACGGTCATTCTTAAAAAATCTTAACCATCTCCATGTTATTCCATATCTTTTGGAACCTCCCTGACCCAACAATGCTGCCACACATGCACCTGTGTGCACCATAGGCCCTGCCTTCCCAATAACAAGAGAGCCTGACACTGCTGTAATGCTTCCAATAATCTGTAGATAGAAGCAAGCAACATGAAAGTAAATCACTTTTTCAGAAAAAACAACACTTCCTGTCAGACTATATCTAATAAAGGAAAGTAGAGTACAAGTTAAGAAACAACAGTGCCAATGATAGATTATGAGGCTGAAATCAATTGTTGGTAAAAAGGTACTAAAGCATGTGCTCTATGCGTTAAGGAAAGAAAAGATAGGATATCAGAGAAAAGTAAACAGGAGGCAAGTCTACATTGATATAAGGGATTGAATCATTAAATTTGTGGATGCAGTGCACTTATGTATTGATTGAGATTCCCTAATGTGAGACTCATATCAGGTAAACTCAAAAAAGACCTAAACAATGTAATTGGCACTTGACAGTTTGGCATAAACTAACCAAATTTTGGTAATCCCATCTTTCAACTAAAACTACTAAACAAGTCTTCATGTAACTATTGATCTCCACACAACACCAAACAATTTTAGCATTGTATATTATAATTTGCTTATGTGGCTTAAGAACTACAAAAGAACTTCGGGAATATGATCACGAGAATCATAGTATCACATGGAATGTCATAATAAATCAATGTCATGTGTAATATTTTCATCGTACTAACAAGCTCATTATCTATGTCACCCTACGAAGGAAAAACTGCAACATTCAAAGGAGCGTCATACTGTACTCATTGTAGATTGCTTACCTTAACACAGAGAGTTCGTACAGTAAAAATTCCAGGCGCATCAACACCATTTAGGTAAGCCTTCACCTCTGATATGCCTGAACCAGCAGCAGTGGGTGCTATAAACGCCGTTATTATAGACGCAAAAAGCGTGAGACTCAAATTTGAAGTAAAAAATATAAAAAAGGCAAACATAAACCTGCAACCAATTTGGAATAAGTTTTATCAACAACATAAGAGAATTCAATCTCATTACAAATCATCAAATTTCCAAACTAGGATAGATTTATAGTCAGTAGTACCTCCTTTCCAACATCATATTGGATGTGGTGACAAACTTGATACCAGCAAGATTCTCAACAGCAAGATTGTTACAAAACCCAATAAAACCAACAATTAAACCAATCATAAAACACAATAGCCACTTCATACATATGTACTGCAAAATTTGAACAACACCTCTACTTCTCCAATCCTGCTTGAAGAATTCATTCTCAAAAATCCTGCAAACCCATAATAGAAACTGAATCAATTAAGAACAGGGTCATCAAAAAAATTCAAACTTTGAAGAAAAGAAGAGGACCCAGATGAAAAAACTAACTCATAATCGAGACTCTCAATAGGGCAGACATTGGCACCAACGATGGCAACTTGTGAAGTGGAGTTGATAATGGATCTTTGAGAAGATAACAAGGGTCGGCGAAGAAGGGGTTCGGATTCTCCATTAGAAAGATGGTTATTGGACA
Organism: Medicago arabica; assembly: GCA_946800305.1. NCBI lineage: Eukaryota > Viridiplantae > Streptophyta > Magnoliopsida > Fabales > Fabaceae > Medicago > Medicago arabica. The sequence goes on from OX326968.1 coordinate 53,539,082, forward strand.
TGACAGAGATTATAGTAGCAATTGTTTTGTGAGTGCTGTGTCAGTGTGTGTGGTTTCAAACACGTGAGGTTGACATAGCAAAAACAGTCAGCGAGAGGAGACGAGGAAAGGAAAGAAAAGAAATATTTGTAGTGTTTAACGTTGTACTTGTGATTGATATAATAAAGTTAGAACAGGAAATTTCTCAAAAGACAACAACGTTTGTGGCGTGAAACATGGTGGTAGGAGTGTGGTGTGGACTTGAGTTTCTGTATTAACTACTCTTTGCAGATCATGAATCTCCAAAGCCTTTGGACAAAAGGTAACGTAAACAGTAACACATTTCTATATTAAAATCGAAATGTAATGAAGTGATCATTATAAAATAGAACTGAATAATAATTAAATTATTAAACAATTTTAATTAAGTTATTGAAATCAAATGGTCAATAAACGTTACATAAAATTTGAGTTTGATTTTTTAGATGAAATATTTATTGGTCAAACGTTATTTATCTCGATGTCAAATTTTTTATAGGAAATGCAGGGTTAACACAACAAATCTTGAAAGAAAGAGTTTAGATGAAAATAAAATATGATAGAATAATGAAGAGGATGTCGTGAATTTAGAAAGAGTGACTTTAATGGTAAGAAACTCTTAGCAACTTTAGTGTATTTTATGAAAAAATTATGGATAAAATGAGAGAGTGTAATATACTACTTTTTTATTATATACTTTCTTGCTTTAGAACCACGCGACATTTCAAACATATTTTTTTTGTTAGAAAAAGTGGTTAGAATTCACTTTTTTTTTAAATTGAATAAGTGAGGTGTTCGAACCTTGCATATAATAATGCACATCTTTGTTAATTGAGCTATGTTCACGAAGACACGTTTCAAACATATATACTTTGCTTTAAAGAATTTTGTAAAAATTTATTAATATATATCTTAGTAGGTGTGTGTATTCAAGAGTATAAGTTTGATGTAGTGTATTATTTAGATTAATGACATCATTAGAATTTTGTAAAATTTGATAAAGTATATAATTTAAATGGATCTAATTATTTCCAATTAGCTCATCTATAAAATTTTTTTGAGGGAAATCTATAACTTTTTAGTTATATGAGACACCTCAAATTCAAAATGCACCGTTAAATATTTGTAGGCACGGATTTAAGCTATGCAAAATGTTCTCCCAACAAGATTCGCTCCCATCCAAACTGATCAAAATACCCCTGAGTTAGTTAACTAACACAAGTGTAAAATTAATATGACTTAAAATTTCGTTTGTTTTACACATGCGTGACTTAACTCACGCAGCGTGAGTTAACTCACGCTAATGCAATTTCTTTTAACATGAGGAAAGTTACAACTCAACGCACTTACTTTCAAACCACCAACCCCATCTGCATGATAACAAGACAAATCATCAATACCTTGAAGAGCACCGGTCTGAGCAGTATTGGAGAAAACAACTTCCATTATAACTTCTATCTCATTGGCGTGCATAGTTTTCACTATCCCTTTCATAGAGTTTATAGTAGATACAAGATCATCAGATGGTCCATAAAGGTTCATTGGAGAGAGAAAATGACAAGGAAAATAAGGTCCATTTTTCTTACCAAATGAGAAAATTGGCTCCAACAAAACAACATTGACCTCCAGATCTTTAATGTGTTGCAATTTTTTGGCCAAGCCATATAATTAAAATTGGAAAATGGAAGAGTGTGTGAAGTATGTATAAGAAGAGCTTTGTCCCTCTCACAAACATGTTCCCACCTATATCAAGTGAAGTAAAATACATTCCTTGCCTTTTAAAAAGAAATTTCCTCGTATTAAAAGAAATTGTACTAGCGTGAGTTAACTCACGCGGGATGTAACATTTGTGTAAATTAACTCACGCTAGTACAATTTCTTTTAATACGAGGAAAGTTACAATTCAACGCACTTACTTTCAAACCGCCAACCCCATTTGCACGATAACAAGACAAATCATTAATACCTTGAAGAGCACCAATCTCAGTAGTATTGGAGAAAACAACTTCCATTACAACTTCTATTCCATTGACATGGATAGTTTTCACCATCTCTTTCATAGAGTTTATAGTAGATACAAGATCACCAGATGGTCCATAAAGGTTCATTGGAGAGAAAAATGACAAGGAAAACAAAGTCCATTTTTCTCACCAAATGTGAAAACTGGCTCCAACAAAACAACATTGACCCCCAGATCTTTAATGCGCTGCAATTTTTTGGCCAAACCATATAGTTAAAATTGGATAATGGAAGAGTGTGTGAAGTATGTATAAGAAAAGCTCCGTCCCTCTCACAAACATGTTCCCACCTATATCAAGTGAAGTAAAACACATTCCTTGCCTTTTAAAAAGAAATTTCCTCGTATTAATTTTTTTTGTACTAGCGTGAGTTAACTCGCGCGGGATGTAACATCTGCGTAAGTTAACTCATGCGGCGTGACTTAAATCACGCATGTGTAAAACAAACGAAATTTTAAGTCATGTTAATTTTACACCTGCATTAGTTAACTAATGGTATTTTGGTTAGTTTAACTGAATGAGAGCGAAACTTGTCGGAAGAAGAGCAAAAATCAAATGGAAGCCATAGACTCCATAACATAAATATTTGTTGGAGCAATTACCGGATTTTTTTTTAGTTATGCCCCACTTCAAACTGTGGTTTTTTTTTTGGTTACTCTTCAAACTGTGGTTTGCCCCCACACAAGTCCACCAATAGTTTAAACAAACCAATATTATTTGTTGAAATATTGATATACTATATAGTATACGTTACCTTGCCTCATGAGAATTAAAATGTTTTAGATTTTAAGAGATGCCACTGTTGTTTCTTTAAAGAAAAGATAGTGAAACGGGTTAATGGATTATGAAGGAGATTCATAGTTGTAACAAATGAAATAAAAATAATAAACTCTTCACAGCACCAAACCAAAAATAAAAAATAAAAAAACTTAAACAAGCTCTCTTCAATTTGTTTCTCAATTTTACGTTTGATTTGATAGTAGTAAAAAAAATCTTGCAACTATTTTAAAAACATTCAGATAAATAGAGAACAATTTTAATTATTTGATGTGAAAATATTTTTAGTTTTTAGATATCCAATGTTACTTTTCTTAGGGTTAATTAAGTAAAGGGAAATGTTAACTGGTGTCTCAGGGGCACTAGTTAAGAAATTATAAAAAGAAATGTTTTCTTCGAATTTGTGTATTTTACTTTTTGAAACTGGAAAATATGTTGCTTATAATGCTAACTTTGTTTTTTCTTTCAATTTTTTGCTGCTTAACCAGTGCTGAGGACACTAGTTAACACGACCCTTCAATAAATGGTCCTTATGAATATTCAAAATTTTATTTTTAGTCCTTACAAAATAAAATCACACTTTTTAGTCTCTGTGACATTTTCTTTTAATATTTTAGGGACAAAAAATGTTGATGTAAATTTTTCACAAAAATTAAAAATGTTGATGGAAAATTTTATAATTATCTATACAAATATTGGGTAAATTTTATCTGAATCATCAAACTCGAGGATGAAAACATTTATTTAAATGAAATGAAACTATCGATAAGAGCCACCTTATCCAAATTTTTTTAAAAAATGATCGTGTTTTTTTATTAGTGGGACGGCAGGACAAAAAAAACCAAGGCCAGTAAAACAACCAATTTATCTTGGTTTGACCAAAACATTAAAAAAAAAAAAATCTACCTTAGAAAAAAGAAAGAAGAAGAAGAAGAAGAAGAAAAGGTCAAATGCTATTCCTCTATAGCAAGCAATTGAATTGTATAGGAGTATTTTTTACCAAAGAAGACCTGGAATAGCCTCAAATATTCTATTACTGTTTATCTACTCTTAGTAATTCTTAATCATTTACAAACACTTCAACTTCCATAACTAGTGTTAGTGTTGGTAATTTTTAATCATTTTCACTCTTGTTGTAAATGCAACTATTTATCTTGAATTCACACTCTCTCAACAACTCATACCCTTCAATTTCTCCGGCCGGAAAAATGGGTTTCGTGTTCGGAGTGGTGATCGGAATAATAGTCGGCCTTGCCATCATTATCGCCTTCGTCCGCTCCGAAAATTCCCGCTCCGCCCGTCGATCCCAGCTCGCAACCACCATCGCCGCTTTTGCTCGAATGACCGTTGAAGATTCTAGAAAGCTTTTACCTTCTCAGTTCTACCCTTCTTGGGTCGTCTTCTCCAATAGACAAAAATTAAGTTGGCTTAACTCTCATCTTACCAAGATCTGGCCCTATGTTAACGAAGTACCTAACTTTATCCTTTTTTTTTTTTTTTTTTATTTGGCCTCGGCTCTGGTAATCTGAAGTTCGGCTTTATTCTTTTGATTTTCTGACAGGCTGCTTCTGAGCTTATTAAAACATCGGCGGAACCGATCCTTGAAGAATACAGACCAATGATTTTATCTGCTCTCAAATTTTCTAAGTTTACTCTTGGTACTGTTGCACCACAGTTTACAGGTTTGTTCATTTATAGAGATCACTTGCTACTTTAAATGTCGATGGATTCTGCTGTCTCTAGATCAAATGCTATCTTTAAATTAGTGACTACATTAATTCATTGTTTCTAGCTTTTATAGTATCTCTTAATATAGTGTACTGGAGTTTCAACAAATCGTTATTGTTCTGCAATACTCTATTTAGTACAAACTGTTGTCAAATAGTGGCTATAGCGTTGTAAAATAGCGGAATTTAAACAAATCACCAATGTCAGCGATCCACAAATGACAACATTGACTCTGTTTGGTAAAAAATAGCGGATAGCGGATAAGCTAACTGATTGATTTCGTAGTGTTTCATAAAATTAGCGGTTGAAGTAGCTTCTAGATATGAAATGACCTAAAAGGTTGTGCATTTAATTAATTTTTTTTCAATTAATATTGTAGGGGTAAAATGGAGATAAAAAGTGATAAGCTATAAGCTACTTGAATTAGCTTATCGAAAACCGCTATAAGCTCATGAAAATAAGCTATAAGTTTGTATAAAATGACACTTACCGAACATGTCTTTTTTAATCATATAAGCTTATAAGCTATAAACCATAAGCTCAATTTTATGTCTTACCAAACAAACACATTGTGTAATTGAATTGAAGCTTGGTAGGATGACAATTATATGGTTATTTGTTGATTCCTAACTTTTGGCTTTGATTAAGCGAACTTGTGCAAAACATTAGCTCAAGTGGTTAGTATTGCTTAAGGGAGTATTTTGAGATGTAGCTTGTGCCACCAGGTTGTCTGTTACTCACATTACTATTTTAAGATTGCTGTCTGAAGCTTCTGATTTGTTGATGTTCTTCTGTAGGGGTGTCTATAATTGAAGATGGAGGAGATGGTGTAACAATGGAGTTAGAAGTGCAGTGGGATGGTAACCCAAGTATTATACTTGATATTAAAACTCTGGTTGGTCTTGCACTGCCTGTGCAGGTAGTTTTCAAGCAATTTTTTACTGCCACTGCACATCTTGTTACTACTTTTTCCTGGTGGCTGTTTAGATGACTTCAAATGTTCTATTTTTTTCCTTCCAAAAATGTTTTCTATTTTCACTCATACAAACTATTGTAAGGCCCAAATTCCTACAAAGCATCCAATTGAAGTTATAATCCATCAAATTGAATGAAACCGTTAGAGTTATTAGGTTTTATATATTATATTAAGGACACTCCATTGATTTGTGGATAGAGATACATTTAACTGATTGAAGGAGAGGTACATTTATCTGATTGAAGGAGAGGTTCCCTTCCTTTGTCATGATTGTTAACATGCATAAAGCATTATAATTATGTTTTTGACTCTAATGTCATTTGATTCATCACATGTATTGTATATTGTTGGTTTTGTGTTCTTACGCTCTAACTTTCCATTTTTAGGTTAAAAATGTAGGATTTACGGGCGTCTTCAGGTTGATTTTTAAGCCACTAGTTAACGAATTTCCCGGCTTTGGAGCTGTTTGCTATTCACTAAGGCAGAAGGTATGGTATATATTCTAAAAACCATTCATTTCCCGTTTGTTTTAGTGCACTAATATTTAGATTTCAATGAATTTGATCTATCTTTTTTTGTGTACAATGGAGCCAAACGCCCTTTTTGTTTGATATATTTAATAATTTCAGAAAGTTTTAACTTACAGAAAAAGCTGGACTTTACACTAAAAGTCATTGGTGGCGACATATCAACAATCCCTGGATTATACGATGCAATTGAGGTTTGGACTACAACTAGTTAATGATGTCCTTTTGCAGCTTTTCATGATTCTTTTGCTTACATCAACATCTATCCAAAGATTAATATGTCATCATTATCATCAGAGTACATGGTGCTGTTTGATATCCCTCCAAATACATTGACGCAGAAACTTGTAACTTTAACTGAAAATTTGTTTATAGAATTGAAACCTGTACTTGACTGAATTTTTAGAATTGAGGTCCATCTTTTCTCACCAAGTACCTTTACTACTAATGTAGAGAACAGAAGACGGACTTTGATCTTTTGTCAAAAAACAATCAAAAGTTACTTGTGTATTGGCTTTTTCTTAAACCAACTAAGGAAATATTTAGAATTATAAATTTAATTTTGAAATATAAACAATTGTATTTTATCATGACATCCCCCTCCCCTCGCGGTATCTTTTTCTGTCATTCCACTTTCTCCCTATCTTAATTTTAGCTTACAGAGCAAACCACTATTTTCCAAAAGTTCTTCGTTTATTAGCTTTTTCTCAAATAAACTAAGGAGAGATTTAGAATTATACATGTGATTTTTGAAATATAAACAATTATATTTTTTTATTACATCTCCTTCCTTGTCATTGGACTTAATCATCTTGCTATGCATTGAACCTTAGCTACATAGCAAGTGGAGTATTAATGTTTTAATTTCCAAAATTGTATATTGCCACAATTGTGATATTTCATGAACAGAGTAGTTAGCTGTGCTTATTATTATTCTTTCCATTATCTTCTTTTGTGATTCCTTTCTTCCCTGTTTCTTCTTTTTGAAGAATTTGTTAGGTGTTTGATTTCAGGATGTTTGTTAGTAATTTCGTCTGTAAAAAACAGGGGGCAATCCGGGATGCCGTTGAAGATTCTATTACTTGGCCTGTGAGAAAAATTGTACCCATCTTGCCTGGAGATTACAGGTAATAAATTTCATTGTTGATCCTTATTTCTGTTGTCATTGTTGGTCCTAAGGTTCTTGTTTTTCTGGAATATGTAAAAGCAAAAAATGATTATTTTCTCAAAATAAGTAATCTAAATATGAACGTAGTATGATAATAACATAAGTGATAACCCCATTGAATTACAAATTAGATTCTTGAACTAGTTCCTTGATATATGTTATAGTTATAGTAAAATAGTGAACCACAATACAAAAAACATGTAAAAATGTTAGACCGTGGGTGACCTATTGAAATATGTATCTCAATGTTGTTTATGTATGGTCTGCATGCCTAAGCTTGTTGACCAGTCAAATTTTGTAGTGCAGAGCTTGTGGCCGTGTCAATCACAGGGTATCTTATTTGGTTGACTTATGTTGAAATTAGATGGTAAATTAAGAGTGATAAGGACTAATACTATATGAAGGATGTCATACAAAATAATAATATAAAGCTCACAAATCCTTATTGATATTAATGCTAGACTCCCATTCTGATTAAGAATTGGATACCATGAATTATAATGATTTAATGAGATGTTATCTAGATATTCCAACAAGTTGTTTATCACTGGATTACTTTCACTATGATTTTGACTGGTTAAATCACAGATTTTCCGTTTTGAACCTTTCTTTATTTTCTTGTTCAGTGATTTGGAGTTGAAGCCTGTGGGGATATTAGAAGTCAAGCTTGTGCAAGCAAAGGAACTAACAAACAAGGATCTCATTGGAAAATCAGATCCATATGCTGTACTGTACATACGACCTTTACGCAACAGAACGAAAAAAAGCAAGACAATTGTAAGTTAGTTTCTTTTTCCTTGTTGTCTCTGTCTCTCACTCTCTCTTTCTCAAGCATTTTTTGGCTCTCAATCCTAGAGGAAATAACTCTTATTCGTTTTCACCCTCCAGAACAATGATTTGAATCCAATATGGAATGAACACTTCGAATTTATAGTTGAAGATGCGTCCACTCAGCACTTATTTGTTAAAGTGTTTGATGATGAGGGGTTACAGTCATCGGAGTTAATTGGATGTACTGACATAAAGCTTAGTGAACTCGAACCTGGCAAAGTAAAAGATGTGTGGTTGAAACTGGTCAAGGATTTGGAGATCCAAAGAGATAACAAGAACAGGGGGCAGGTAAGAAACCCTGTCTTACATATATGGCTTGCTAGATTAAACTATAGATGGTCAGGAAGGTTCCCGGTTTAGGTAAGTTCTGTGAGTTTAGTGTGTACCTTTCTCATCCCCACTACAATGGGTTGGAGAATGCAATCAATTTAAAAGAATGACTAATGCCGAATAAATCCATACTCTTGAATTAATCTACATACACACATGCATGCATGCGTGTGTGTACACACAGACACACATACGTGGAAATACTCGAATATCAACTGATTGTCATAAAATCTAACAGCCTTTTCTTTAACTTTTATGATTTACACACACACACGCACACATATACATGGAAATACTCGAATATCAACTGATTGTCATGAAATCTTACAGCCTTTTCTGTAACTTTTATGATGTACACATTAGTGTGTACTTCTAAGTTGTTAGACTGTTGTGGTGTTCAGCGCCATGTTTGACATAGGTGCAGCATCGTTCTTGAATTTAGGGGCTCTATGTTTCTTACTTTTAAATTACTAGTCAATATGGATTTACATTAATTTCATAGTTTGTAAACAATTGTCAAAAATACTTTCCGCTGTGCGTCTGACATAAAAAATATATTTGTTTCTCTGTTAATTGTGTTTTGGTTAACTTATTTTGTGCTCGAAATAACATTAGTTGAAATCTTACCAAGAGCTTTTGAAATGAAAAACAATTTCACTTAATAGTTAAGCAAAGTCAGACACACTATAATTATTGCTCTTTCTGTTTAGGTACATTTAGAGCTTCTGTACTGTCCTTATGGCACAGAGAATAGCTTTACCAACCCGTTTGCACGGAACTACTCAATGACATCCTTGGAAAAGGTTCTTAAAGGTTCAACAAATGGAATAGATTCCAATGGAAATGAAAGCGACGCTGCACAGAGGAAAAAGGAGGTTATTATTAGAGGAGTCCTTTCTGTTACTGTGATATCAGCTGAAGACTTGCCTGCCGTGGATTTCATGGGGAAATCTGATCCTTTTGTTGTTCTTACATTGAAGAAAGCAGAAACAAAGAACAAAACCAGGGTAATATTTTGATGGACCAAGAACCCCAGATAGCATTGACTTTATAACCATTTTGAATTAGAGATCAGCTTACAACTGTTATTGATGATGAACATTACTATCTGTGTTAGATCTTTTAGGGTATCTAAAATAAATATCACTTTCCAATTTTTGTGGCATTATTTATCAACATATTAACTTGACAGTGAAACTTTGTTAATTTCCCAGGTTGTGAACAACAGCTTGAATCCTGTTTGGAATCAAACATTTGACTTTGTTGTAGAGGATGGATTACATGATATGCTGCTTGTTGAAGTTTATGACCACGACACCTTTGGAAAGGTAATAAATTTTGCACCGTATTGAATTAGTTACAAATATTGCATTTCATTATTACTTCCTCTGTTCCAAAATAACTTATCATTTTAGCATATAGAAAATGTTTCTAAAATAATTGACGTTTTGCTTTTTCAATGTGACATATTTTTTTTTTTTTTCAAGTCATTATATTCGACCATACGTTTATGACAATTATTAACATCCAATAGTTAATAAGGACACCTTTGTAAAATTGCAACATTCTTTAACTTATTTCTAGTGTTTCCAAATCGTGTGAAAAAACCTAGGATGATTGATGACAGTTATTTGGAACGAAGGGAGTACATTGTATAGGCCCTAGTCCTTGATAAAAAAAAACATGGAGATCTATTTGGTTCTTGAAAAATTAAAAGTATCAATTTAGTACGTTCCATTTTTAGAAACATAAAAGTATCTGTATTCTCAAGGACTGGTTTGGGTCTTTACTCATTTTCTCATAAAATGTTTTGATGACTTTAAGTCAATTGACAAGCTTAACTCCGAATACAAATTTAGGGGGAATTTGGAAAGGCATTATTTTTACTTATCTTACTACATGTACGCTTACATATTGATATATCCATAACCGGTTTTCAACTTATTTTCTTAAACTCTAAGATGGTCTATTGTTATATGTCGTTTTCAGTATCTCCAGATTCCACCCTAGATCTCTATTGGATGGTAGAAACAGATTATAGACAGGCTTTGTACTATAAGCACATATGCACTTCTTGCATAGGTGCTTAATTAAATTGTATATTTCAAATGCTCCTAATTTAGTTCCGATTTCTTATTATGCGCATCAGGAATGGTTAGAAATCAATGGACGAGTCATTTTATGGCCCTATACGAGCGACTTAGATGGATTGGTGTAATTGTTTGTCATGTATATTTAACATTGTTAAAGAAATATTATATTTAAACATATACTGCACCTAAGTGCAAATAAACTACATACAACTTTAGTCATGGGGGGATTCTTAAAAATTTATAATTTTGTTCACCTTATAAGTTCTCTTCGTAATTGTTGCAGGATTACATGGGCAGAGTGATATTGACGCTTACCAGGGCGATACTGGAAGGGGAATATAAAGAACGTTTTGAGCTAGATGGTGCAAAATCTGGCTTTTTGAATTTGCATCTCAAGTGGATGCCACAATCAATATACCGTGATTCTTAAATTTTCCATTCTACCTTCTTGACTCTTTATAGATGATCAGTTGTGGATATATAGACCATGTTGTCACCTATTTGTGCACTTTGTATCTTGACACACTTACAGCAAGCAATGTAAATTTTTGTATCATTAAACCTGGTAAAGACATACAATTTCTATATCAGATTATCCTTTCCATTATGTACCCTATGTAATTTTTAACATACTCAACCATAAGAGTTACTATTATAAAAAGTAATTATGCGTAAAACTATTGAACTTGACTAATTTTACTATGGGTTTTACTTTTGATCAATTTAAGAAATGAAACAGAAAGTCTGTGTTTCAAAGTAAAAAAATATAATAGAAAACACTTGCAGCGTGATATCTTCAAGATGACACTGTTAATGTGATAATTAATTTTTTTTTTATATCAAAAAAAGAAGTGGGTTTTATTTACTCCAAGTCTAACTTCTTAACGTTTTGTTGTCAATCAAGAGAAGGGAAACAACAAAAATCATTCGAAATGCACACTTGCTATAGTATCAGTTGAACTTGACTAATTTTACTATGGGTTTTACTTTTGATCAATTTAAGAAATGAAACAGAAAGTCTGTGTTTCAAAGTAAAAAAATATAATAGAAAACACTTGCAGCGTGATATCTTCAAGATGACACTGTTAATGTGATAATTAATTTTTTTTTATATCAAAAAAAGAAGTGGGTTTTATTTACTCCAAGTCTAACTTCTTAACGTTTTGTTGTCAATCAAGAGAAGGGAAACAACAAAAATCATTCGAAATGCACACTTGCTATAGTATCAGTTGAACTTGACTAATTTTACTATGGGTTTTACTTTTGATCAATTTAAGAAATGAAACAGAAAGTCTGTGTTTCAAAGTAAAAAAATATAATAGAAAACACTTGCAGCGTGATATCTTCAAGATGACACTGTTAATGTGATAATTAATTTTTTTTTATATCAAAAAAAGAAGTGGGTTTTATTTACTCCAAGTCTAACTTCTTAACGTTTTGTTGTCAATCAAGAGAAGGGAAACAACAAAAATCATTCGAAATGCACACTTGCTATAGTATCAGTTGAACTTGACTAATTTTACTATGGGTTTTACTTTTGATCAATTTAAGAAATGAAACAGAAAGTCTGTGTTTCAAAGTAAAAAAATATAATAGAAAACACTTGCAGCGTGATATCTTCAAGATGACACTGTTAATGTGATAATTAATTTTTTTTTTATATCAAAAAAAGAAGTGGGTTTTATTTACTCCAAGTCTAACTTCTTAACGTTTTGTTGTCAATCAAGAGAAGGGAAACAACAAAAATCATTCGAAATGCACACTTGCTATAGTATCAGTTGAACTTGACTAATTTTACTATGGGTTTTACTTTTGATCAATTTAAGAAATGAAACAGAAAGTCTGTGTTTCAAAGTAAAAAAATATAATAGAAAACATTTACAGCGTGATATCTTCAAGATGACATTGTCAATGTGATAAATATATATTTTTTTATATATAAAAAAATAAGTGGGTTTTATTTACTCCAAGTCTAACTTCTTAACGTTTTGTTGTCACTCAAGAAGGGTATCAACAAAAATCATTAGAAAGGCACACTTGCTCATGTTCAAAAATATCTCTTGCTCACGTGCTTGTTAATAATCCAGAAAGTGCAGTACAATATGGATTTATTTTTTCGTCAAAAGTGGATACACATCACCTACTTGGTATAAAATCTAAAATAAAGCTGCAAATTATTCTGAAGTAGGGATGAAAATGGATACCCAATGGGTAGGGTACTACAATGTTCACCCCCATACCCACATTTCTAAAAAATACCCATACTCGTGCCCGAATCCTCGTTGACAACAACTTTAGTGTCTTCCCCCATACCCTATGGGTACCTAAGTATTCATAGCCGCACCCAATACCCGCACTTTAACTATGAAAGTGCAATAAAAACATCACAATTGAAATAAAACTATGATCCAATTTTTTTTTTAAAAATTAACTCATAAAATAGTATGAATCATAATATTTTGTCAAATAAAAAACATCCAAAATATCCCTATAAAATTGTACACCGGCAAGATGGAGTTGTTATTGTATTAAGTAGTTTTTTTATTTAGGTTTGGGTTTAGGCTTAAATAGCGAAATAAATTAATTAATTATACACCAAAAATAAATAATTATTTATAATATTATATAAATATATATATGCGGGGTTGCGGGGCTGGGTAATATAGTACCCTTACCCGTGCACATACCCATACCCATTAAAATTTGTGGGTATTACCCGGACCCGTGCCCATACCCATGAAAGCAGGATTTTACCCTACCTATTGTGGATATTTTTTGCGGGTATCCATTGGGTCTGAATCCAATTGCCATCCCTATTCTCAAGCCCTGTTGAACAGTTGAATCCAAAAGCATTAACCAGGACGAGTTAAAAAAAAGTTAGTTTTATGATCTTCAACATCTTTATTTTCTATTTCTCCTCCAGTCCAATATTTCCTAAAAATGTAATTAGTATTTCGCTTGTTGCATGTGCATGATGCCACTTTTTTGAGGTTTTTATGTACAGAAGCATTTAATTGTTGCATTACAGAAGATTGTAATGCCAAGTTTATTTTCCATTCGTCCTCATTTCCTAACTTTCTTCAAATAGAAAAGCAGAGTATTCAGTCATTATAAAAAATGAACAGGTAACTTGGCCATCATTATCCTTAATAATAAAGAATATCTTGGTCTGAAACATTTATCTCCTACCACGAACATATATGTTCAATATTTATTAGCGCCGAAGGATACATAGATACAAACCAAGTACAAAAAATCATTTCTCACATAGATACAAACCAAGTACATAAAATCATTTCTCACAACCCGCGTTTCACTCACTCAGAGACGCTATTGAGCAGCATGTATCAATCAGGAAGCACATTTTTATTCATTGCACATCGTCAAGTATGAGATTGCTTTGAATTCTTATTAAATGCTGACAACTTCATCAATAACTGTCAATAGAAAATGCTTCAGTTTTCTTCTTCTCCTATTTTTTCCCCTGTATAACCAGAATTCAACCATATTGAAATTATCCTTTGAATAAACATAATCACTAATTTACGATACACACAACAACTAACAAGAAATTGCATTATTAATTTAGTCCTCTAAAGTGAGTTATTCACGTTGGGCTAAACAGCAAATAACCTCAACTGCTGGTAAAAAAAGAACACGATTGATATTACATGCACATAAATAATAAATCATGGATATGTTAGAATATTAACCATCGATTTTGTTACGAACCCACATGTACAAATTCTGGACCTAACATATTTCCTCATTGATGGGTGAGATGTCATATGTGCGTTGATTCATATATCACTTAATAAATCATCGACAGCCAAAAAGGGCTTCCTGCAAAGTGCAACCAATTACTTGAAAAGGGTTAACAACCTAAGGCTACAGACTGTAATCTACTTCAGATTGAAAGATGAAACACATGTATGACTAAGTAGATGTTACTCATGTTAGTTCATATTTGCACAAGTTATATAGTACATACTAAAGCTGTACATAACTCGTTGACTATTCTGATCCTTGCCAACCAACATATATTGCATGGCAATTACTACAACATATTAGCAGTTATTTTCTTTGTGCTACACAAGCTCCATGTTTTGGATTTTTGAGGTTTAAGTCTTCTAATAATCTCCAAGAGAAGTTTTTTTATGTTGTCGGCAGAGAAGCAATCCATATGTACAGAGAAAAATGTCATAAAAACCCACTGTCAACTGATACCGGAGTGTAGGCTTGACGATTTTAAACTCGATGACAATTTTCAATTATGTAATTCATCACAACAGCCAAGCAAATAATGACAGATTTTTCACTGCTACTATCTATGGTAGCTAAGCCAAGAAAATAGAAGTGAAGTGAACCTACCAATACTGGTTATGCAATACAAATGAGTCGGTTGCCACTTTCTTGCCATCATCATTGCGGTTCCAGTGGTAGATAGCATGGGTTCTATTTTTTATCTCCAATGTGGAGTGCCCATAGCTGGCTTCACGAAATGCAGAGTATTCTGGCTGAGGATCCCTAAACCTACACAACCAATAACATAATTAAAACATGTGCAAAATATTTAATAATTCTAGAAGCATGACTTTCTTGATTTCCACCATCTGTAACAGAATTAAGTTACCTAGAAGCAAGACCTTCTTGATTTCCTCCATCTCCGACTGTGATGTACACAGGTGCTGATTTGTCAGCTACGGGATACCGGCTACCAGTTGTTATGTTGTAATCTACATTGGAGAATCGATACTGAAAGCAGGACAGAAACATTGCACACATAAGAATCCACTGTGGCATCACATGACTAAAGAATTATATTACATAATCTAGTAGCACCAAAATAGCATGCAACTTCAGGTATTGTGTAGGAACCCAAAACATGAGCAGGGAATGAAAACCGTACCGATCTTTCATAGGCATGAACATGGCCAGCAAAGATCACATCAACCTTGTACTGGATGAACCAGCTTTCGTAAACCACTCGCATGCTTTCACCTTCCATAAAGTGAGCTTCATTACTGTTGTAGAGCGGCACGTGCATGAGAACAATGAGCCAAGGTGTCTTTTCCCTATCAATCCGCGGCAGCTCATCTCTGAGCCATTTCCATTGTGGTGTGTACTTTACTGTTATGAAAGATCAATATATTGTAAAAGTGTTAAAAAGAAAGCAAACAACACTTTCAAAAGAAGACTAGATATACTTCAATAAAAGGTGGCACTTGACAAGCATATGTTATTGACTGTGACTTTTTCAATCAAAACAGAAATAGTTCTCAAACAATATCTATAACCTTTAGACCTACAAACATAAGAATGTAGGTCTCCATCTTTCTTAAAGACAAACTAGCTACAATCTAGCACTTGCTCCCCAAGGTAGAGAAGTAAATATCTTCACTTTAGCACGTTTGCTTGTATATGGGGAACTCTTCATTTATGTTTCTTTATTAGTGATCAATATTCAATAGCACGTCAAAGGCGAGTAACTAGTATTATACTCACCAACTAAAACTTAAAAGTTAGAGCATACAAGCTTTTTTAAGCCAATGATATGCTAAGAACCTAGTTTATGTAAAAGAATATAATTGTCATCCAACATTTAAGAAATATTAATATTTAGATAAAGAGCAGATTAGTTACCAAATGGAGAATAGCTGGATAACACAATTATATGAGCAGATGCACGCCTGATTGCATACCAAAGGGGGCTGGTACTCTTGGCCGCCAAATAAGGAGTAGTATATCGTTGAAGATAGGACTTGAAAGGAACAACTTCTCCCTGATCAAGCAGATTTATATCAGAATATTAAAGCTAAGTGTGTAACCTATAATAGAAAGGGTGTGAAGTTTTCAACACGGGCAACATGAGATAATTGAAGTTTTATTTTATACTAAAAGAAACTTAACAAAGGTCAAGTTAATACAACAAATCCGATGAACATTTACTTCAGCATAACATATGAAGCAGGGCTCAAATGTAAGCTGTCTGCTAACAAAATTCCAATGGAATGAAACGCTTTTCTACAAAACTACAGGAATAGAAAGGATGCATAAACTGAGACATAAAAGTATGCTGTCATGTGCAATGGTCATGCATAATACAGAGAAAAGGAAAAAACTAGTCCAGACATAGTAGTTAAGAAGAAAAATATGTACATGTCTATCATACTTTCCAATGCCAAAAATGTGAAAACTGAAACTGTGGTAGCAATTTATTATTTTACTGGTCCAGAAAATAAATAAATACACAAAAAACTTCTTTAGTGCTCTACCATGTAGGGAAAGTACTCTATTTCATGATTTCCTGTATTCCATATCCATGGCTGATATGCTGTACTCCTTTCAACAAATCGAGCCCATGTATCCCACCGCAAACCAACATCAGTGTACTGATACCTATCAGCATAAGAAAGATCTCCAACAAATAGAACAGCTTGAGCTTCACTCTGTATATAGTGCTCAAGAGTGGAAAGAGAATTAAATGTTTGTCCCAAATCACCTGAAATGTATATACTAGATACGATTATTCATTTTGGAGAACCACATCATTAAAATCATGAGAAATCAAAGCAAAAAGAAATCATCATAGGCAATACTTTATGTAGTAGAAATAGAAAGAGTCTGCAATTACCAATGATCCCAAATTTGTAGGTGGCATCTGGTCCAACTTTAGGAGGTGTTTCAAACCAAAATTCTCGAGAAGAATCACCACTTCCAATTCTGTAGTAGTATTTAGTACTATGCTGAAATGTAGAAATAATTGAATCAAGTGAATAAAAACATTCAATATAAAGAAAAATGCGAACGATATACATGAGTACTCCACTTTTAAAATTATTTCACTTTTGACCTTGCAAATATAACACCAGTGATGATAATTCTACTCTCCTTATCTGAAAGAATTACCTCAAGTCCTTCAACAAGACAATGATGAATGTAACCAGACTTGTATTCACCGAAAGTGTAATTTGAAACTGTGCCTTGTGCACTAGATTGAAATTTATTCTCTGATGTGCCAAATTGTACATGACTGGACCCTGGTTCATCTGGGGTCACCCATGAGATGATTACTGCTTTTCCATCATAATCGCCTTGTGTGATATGCACCTACAATGGAAATAAACAATGCGGCAGATGATAAGTTCATAACACTGATGTGATGAAATCTCGGTCAAGTATTATTTGCAGCTTATAATATAAAACACTTATCATGATAAACAACTTAATTTGCAGCTTATAACATAAAACACTTATCATGATAAGCGCTTATGTATAATTATTTCTATAACAAAAGATAAAATAAAGTTAAAATGTTTTTGTATAAGCTGTTTTCATGAGCTATTTTGAAGAGCTTATGAAAATAAGCTGAAAACCAGTTATAAAGATATAAGCTGTTGTCATAATTAGTCTCAAACAGTCTGACAAGTGCTTATGTTAATCAATAAACTCAAATAAGTCAATCCAAACAGACTTGTAGTGTAAAATGAAGATTTAAAAACACAAAAGTTCTTGGATGAGGTGGCGAATATTCTAGCCATGTGTGTTTCTTTTAAAAAAAGAACTAATGATTAAATAAAAGTAATAACATGAGAATATAATAGTTGTTAACATGTAAAAATAGGATCGTGATGAATGAAAGATTGATTAATAAAATATATACTTGTTGAGGTGCATTGTGACCCTTGGGAACTGCAAATGCTGGATGATTAAGTGGAATATCAACGGATGGAAACTCTGATCTAACAAAAGAACTGGTCATCCCTGCATACACATCTTTGCTGTAGAACACAAAGGAAGCGAGAACAAGATGGAGCAACAACCTCTGCATCTTTCTATTTCCTTCAATCAACTACCTGCATCAAAGTAAAGTAATAATCATTCATTACTATACTATACTATACATCTTGAAGTAATATAAAAAAATGGATCCATTTGATTTTGAGATGGTTAAGATTTTCAATTACGCAAATTAGTTAGAGCAATGGAGAGAGAGAGAGTGTGTGTGTTACCGTGAATTGAAGCATTTGCAGAAGAAGGAATGGAAGAGTTGATTATTATAAGAGAAGAGGTTGTTGGTATTATGGTTATTGGATCGGCCACGTGTATCTATCCTATTCGTCTAACTCTCCGGCTTACTATGTCGCCTTGACGCCTTCTGTCTCTGTCTGTTATCGGTTCATTGAATAATGGGCCGCAGTGGGGAGCAAAAGTATGTTTTCTTTTTCAATTCATTTAATTTAATAATAATGTTTATCCACATTTTATATCATATCATTATTTTTCTATTTTCCCATACTACAAATTTTTAAATACTATCTTTACAAAATCGAGTCAAATGATAAGATAATATTTTTTTTATTAAATATAGTAGTGTAAAATTATATTATGCTATAAAGTTACGTAGAGAAAAATTATCGGGTAAGAGTATATATTTTTTAAAAAAATATTTAAGTCTTTACAAATGATTTTATCAAGTATAATTTTTATATGGAAAATGTTAACTAGTGCTTTTAAGAATACCAAATATAGAAAAAATATTTTGAAACTTGTGTAGTCAAAATTTAAAAAGTGTAAAAAAATGATGTTTTCAATATAAATATTTTCTTTTTAGTTTTCTTAACTAGTGCCCCAGAACACTACTTAACAAGACCCTTTTTATATATATTTTTAGAGTGATGTCTAAAGTGAGAGAGTTGTTGAGTCCCTCGGGTGGAATCTAAAGTTAAATGTAATTAATAATCTAAATTTATTAAAAATGAAAGTAAGAATATCTAAATATTTATGCACACAATTCTATTCATCTTTTCCATTTGGATTTATAAAAATATTTCGTGAAAATTTCTTGTCTCTTACCTTCCTCATTTTCATTAGATAGTATCTTGAATGTTGCGATGGAGAAAGGTTTACCAAGAGTGATTTAATGGAAAGAGTGACCTCATTGATTTGGAAGTAGTCCTACAACACCAACTTGAACCTTATCTCTAAAAATCTAAGTAAATATAGAGTCATGCTCACAAGTATAATATAGAACTAAACTTGAAAATCGTCAACTATACAAGTTCGATATTCAGCTTCAATAGACGATCTTGACACAATGGTTTACTTCTTAGTTCTCTCAGAAATGAGTGATGAATCTAAGAAGAAACACATGTTTGAAACTGATCTTATATCCAATCAACACGACACCTAAGAACCCCAAGAGTTGTGTGAATGATGAATTGGGGAAAGATAGACCGCATGTTGGATATTGTTTGAGATACATAAAGTACACGACACGTTGCCTTGAAGTGCACTTATGTGGGACGAGATCAAAACTGGCTCAGTTTTGCACAACGAATGTGATGTCAGGTTTGTAGTTTTGAGATATAACGAACGTCCTATTAACCTTTTATAGGATATTAATAAAAGTGGCACTGTCATCTTGGTGCAGTTTAATAGAAGGACCAAATGGTGTACCAACAAGTTTGCAATCTAAATGCTCATGATATGTCAATGTCTTTAATGAGCCAATATCTTTAATTTTAAAAGATTCATCCATAATGTGCAAATTCATTCAAATAATTACCATCTTGAATTACATCATCAACATACATTAACACTGTTGTGGATATGTTTTTGCTTTTCTTGGTGAACATGGAATGATTTGAATGGCCTTGGGTGTGTGTATCCTTGAACAATAAGATGTGAAGTCAATTTCTCATACCATTTCCTGCTAGCTTATTTAAGGCCATAAAGTGGTTTTAATAATTTGCAAACTTGATTAGATTTATACCATGACACCCCCTCAGAAATGCATTATTTATATCAAATTGATGTAAGTACAAGTTGCTGATAGCAAGTAAAGCTAGAACCATTAACGAGAATTTTGGAATCATCACTTGGAAATGATTTTGTAACTATCTCGCCTTCATCGTGCAAACCACGAAGTAAACATGAGTAAGTGAAGGCAAAGGTTCCATCAATACAATTTGATTTTGTACCAGAGTTTTGATCATAAGTGCTAGTGAAGAACTAACTTATGATAATGGAAAGTGCAATATGGTAATAGACATAACTTTCCAACTCATCCCATAAAATTTTCAGCTTAATAACATAATTGTTAACAAATAAAGATATAAGTTGTTAATATTAGATTGAAGCTTGGCAACCCAAATGATCAACTTTAGAGAAACATTCTTTTAATTCTTTTAAACATTAAGAATGTTTTCAATGAAAACAAAAGATTGAATAATTTGTGGACTCACTGAAGTACATATCCACGAGTGAATTAGATTATTGCATGTTTCCAACCTTGATGATTTGGATCGTGAGGAGCACAAACAAGAATACTTCCATCTAGGGGTGAGCACAAAATCCGAACCCGCCCACCAACCGATATATCCGAGTCACTCACGGGTCCACCGGGCGGGTTAAAACGGGTTTCGGGTGAAGAAAGACTAAAAAATAGGGTTTGTGTGGATTTAGACGGTCGGGTCCGGTTTTTACAAATCCAAAACCGTGTAAACCGAACCCGACCGACCTAAACAAAATTTACTCCAGAAAGTCTAATCCAATATACATATTCATATCTGTCAACGCCTCTATTCTCCCAGTTTAATAGTTTTCTTCTATTTCTCTAAATTCGAATTTCATCTTTGTCTTCCTCTCTCTCTTGTGATTGAATTAACATAGATATTTTTTTTTATTCATGTTGTGTGAGAGCACCTCCTACATGCAAACTTTTCTTTAGATTTAGCCATGATCTACTCGTAGGTCAAGATATGTCCACTTCCAAGGTGCAATATTGTAATTACGAACACGTGATATTGGGAACAAGAAAAACAATGATAACCGATCTCTGGCCTTTTTCTTGTTAAATTTTTTATAACATGATATTTTAATGATTGCTATGATACTCTTATCTACGACCTTTTTCTTGTTAATTTATTGATGAAAGTCTTGTTCAAAAATAGCCAAATAAACTTGAGATGAATAAAAAATATTGGAGAAATAACCGAATCAACCCACCCGATCAAACCGAGATCCGTCCAAACCGAAACCCGCACAAACCGTATTAATTTATGGGCGGAATTGGGTCTTTAAATTGGATGTTCGGTTTCATACATCTTACCGAGTTCAGGCCCGAACCCGCCCGAACCCGACCGATGCTCTACCCTACTTCCATCAACAAATTGGAGTTGAAGTATGAGAATAAATGCCCAAATAAAAACATAAATATAAAAGGTTTGAATAATTGAAGTATGAGAATAAACAAACTGTAAATTGTACATATCCAAATATATATAGAAAAAAAAAAACGTAGTTCAGAAAAAAAATGACAAATACAAATCCAAATATGAAATTGTCACAGCAAACTAAAACCTGAGAAATACTTCTGTATCACAAATCTAAATAATAATTATTTTTAGACACACAGGGATACCAATACATTTGATTTAATTATTTCTTCTTCTTTCTTTTAACTTTTCCAAGTTGTATGAGTGTGCACAAATGAATTATGCTTGTAACCATACAAGTGTTAACAATCTGGTTGACATATTGACGGTAAAAAAGAATTAGCTTTGATACCTTATAAAAAGTAATAAATTGATTCAGGGATCACGAAAAACAAAATTGGAAATTCCGCATTGATATGACTAGGTACTCCCCCGTCCTATGATGAATGTATGAATGTTTATTTTGATCATTTCACATTAATTAAGAAAAAGGTATAAAAGGGAGATAATTTTTGTTTTACTCGAATACTCTTGTCAAACGTTGGTATATTTATCACCATTACATATTGAATTTAGAATGATAAAAGTAATATTAATTAGAGGATACTTTTGAAAAAAATAATAATTAATATGGCATTCAATATTGAAAAGGATCGTTCCATTTTTTAACTTTTTTTTTTTGTATTTTTTCTTCAAACGGACATTTTGAGACGAAGTGAGACTACCACGATCAAGGAATTTTTTCGAATAAACCACGATCAAGGAATTGGATCTTCTCCTGCCTTGTGTGTGTGTGAGAGAGAGAGGGAGAATGACTTAAATTATGATAGAACAAACGGCATGAGAGAAATAGTTGGAGATGATCCAAATCCTCCACAATCAACTCTGTAAAACACTAATAAAAAAAACCTTTGTAAAATAATAAAAAATGGTACTCCGTGTTTATTATTTTTTTAGAAGAAATAAATGATATAATTATTTTTCCTAAAAAAAATGATTTAATTATTTGGTAATTAAAGGGCTGCATGAATGATGCTAATTTTATAGAATAAACGTGACACGTTTTGTTTTTTTGAGTTAATAAACGTGACACGTTTTTTTTGAAATAAATGTGACACGTTGTTATTGTAATAAATTAGGAAAGACATTTATTGTAAATGAAAAACATTATTTTACTTTAAAACATACCAATTAAAGCCACGAGAAGTGATTAAATACAATTCTACTTTAAAACATTAATTTTTTGAGTGATTTAAATACAATTCTACCATCATCCGAAATACTTAGTGTAAACAATATATAAATAAGGGTTAATATCTCTTTTGATCATTGTAATATGAACGAATTCTGGTTTTAGTCTTTGTAAAAAAAAAATTTAAATTATGTCTCTATCATTTGAGATTATTCCACTTTTGGTCCCTTATTTAAACATGTCAGCAGAATCTAGCCACTTGTCACACGACGACTGTGTAATTTTAATATTTTTTCAGTTAACTTAAAATTTATAATTATTTTCATTATTTAAAATTCTAAATCATAAATTAAAAAAAAACAAAAACATTTTTAATTATCATTCCTCACATCTCTCTCTCTCTCTCTCTCTCTCTCTCTCTCTCTCTCTCTCTCTCTCTCTCTCTCTCTCTCTCTCTCTCTCTCTCTCTCTCTCTCTCTCTCTCTCTCTCTCTCTCTCTCTCTCTCTCTCTCTCTCTCTCTCTCTCTCTCTCTCTGATCTTCATCTTCTCCCTCCTTCTTTCTTCACCTCCGACCACCATCTCCGTCCATCATCTTTCATCACACCACCATGTGCTACCCTCGTTCTCCCTCTCTTTCTCCCTCCTTGCACTGTCATCTCCATGTTCCTCTTTCACGTCTCTCTCCCTCCACCGTGATCCCTCCTTCGTCAATCAATCACCACCACACCCTCCCTCATAAGTAAAATACCACCATCCTCGTCGCCGCAACTATCCTCGTCGCCACCACCATCTCCTTTGAAAATTTATGCTTTCAATCAAAAGCCCCAAACTTTAATTTTAAACCCTAACTGTTCTCAGATTCGAATCAAACTTTGCATCAGATTCACATCAGATTTTTGATTCTTTGTGTCGAAGATTTTTCTGTATCTAATTGTTAAAGTGTTATGGGTTTGTTGTTTTGAAGATTTATGAATTTTGGTTGAAGAGATATGGATTTGTTCTTGTTGTAAGAGTTCATAATGTGTTTTCTTGTATTTTTCATGTTTCTATTTCTCCTCCTTCTTGTGTGCTTATCAGTTACTCAATACCTGGACAAATTTTTGATGTCGTTGAACGTGAGGGGTAATGGTTCTGACTGAGAAATTGAATGGAGTTTTTATGTGTTTAAACGTTAAAGCCTTGGTGAAAATTTGCATAGAAAAAAGTGCTTTGGTAAAATTTGCAGAGAAAATAGTTCTGGGTTGAAGATGGTTGGGTTTGTGTTGAACCTGATGAAGAAGATGAATTAAATAATAATTTTGGAATTTTAAACTTTTTTTTTCCTATTTCAGTTTTATTTTATTTAAAATTAATAAGAAAAAAAGCCATGTGGAATTAATTAATTACACAAAAATGAAAAAATATCTAGTCAGCATGCCACATTAGAAAATTATGTTTACATGTTTAAATGAGGGATTAAAAGTGGAAGAATCTCAAATGATAGGGACAAAATCTAAATTATTTTTTTTACAAGGACTAAAACCGGAATTCGCTAATATTACAAGGACCAAAAGCGGTATTAACCCTATAAATAAAGACACTTCATCTGTCTTGTCTCTGCATGTTGCCTTATAATCATTTAATTGAAAATTTGTTCACTAAAGACCTAAGTTCGATACTCTTGTGCGTCTATCATGGTTGTCTCTTTCAAAGTCTCAAAAACTGGAACTAGATTTTGCCCTAAACCCAAACCCACCCCCCTTCCTCTGCAACCTTCTCAGGATAACCAATGCCAATATCAGGTAATCAAAAGTTTTTGAATTCTAGGTCGGTCTTGCTATTTTCTTTTTTAAAAAGTTTGCGTTTTTCTTGTTACGTCTATTATGTTAAGGTGTTTCTAATTGTGATAGTTTTTTATTTGTGTGATTTTAGATGAAATAAGGCTATGAGCATATAAAAATTAATTTTTATATGTTGTTTTTTCTTTACTTGGCACTCAAGTTAGGGTTTAGGGTTTTTACTGTTTGTTTTAAGTTTCATTATTTTGTTGTCGATACAGAGTGATGTTGTTAAGACCGGTGAAAACATTGATCGGACGCTCAATTCATCTGAAAAACTTTCATTAATAGAAGGTTAGTCATTAGAGTTTATTGGTTTCTTAATTTGTGTTTAAACCCTTCAATCCTCCTGAGTGTTGTTTTGACATGACAGGCAAGGAAGATTCTTTTACATTGAACCTGTACCTGGATGGTTATTCTATTGGAAAACCTTGCAAGGTTTGTCGAAAACCTATTGACACACCGACATCGATAATAATTTGAGAAAATGATACAAGTCATTTAGCTCGAAAACTAGTATAAATATTTTGCTATTGTGGAATCTTTTAGCTCGACCAGTTAAGTTTCTAAGCTGTGTTATTTATGAATTTTCAGTATGATGCTGCAAATCATTCGTTACCGAAGTCGTTACTTTCGTATGATAGGTCATATGAAGCCCTTTTCTCGGTAATTCTCTTGAAATTTTATAATGTCTTTTTGTTCATTCAGCGTATCATATGAAATGAGACTCAAAAAAAATAAAATTAAACAGCTCTTTATTTACAAAACAAGTGTTATTTTTGCCACTTGACATTTGGAATATCTTAAGCTGCCTGCTTACAAAATTCCAATTGAATGGAAAAGGGTTTTCTGCAAAACTATAGGAATAGAAAGGATGCATAAACTAGAAGATATATAATGCAAACCATAGTTTAAGTCTCCAGTCAGCTAAGTCGAATTTGGTAAACGAAAATACATCAATTCAGCTTTTCTATGTAACACTGATCATGTGTAATGGATCATGCATAACACTGAGAAAAGGAACAAACCAGTCCAGACATAGTATATAGTTAAAGCAAAACATGTACATGTCTATCAAACTTTCCAATGCCAAAAATGGGAAAACTGAAATTGTGGTAGCGATTTATTATTTTACTGGTCCAAAAAATAAATACACAAAAAACTTCTTAAGTTCTCTACCATGTAGAGAAAGGTTAAGTAATCTATTTCATGATTTCCTGCAGACCATAGCCATGACAGATATGATGTACTCCTTTCAACAAATCGACTCCATGTGTCCCATCGCAAACCAACATCAGTTTACTGATACCGATCCACATAAGAAAGATCTCCAACAAATAGAACAGTTTGAGCTTCACTCTCTATATAGTCCTCAAGAGTGGAAAGAGAATTAAATGTTTGTCCCAGATCACCTGAAATGTAGATACAATTATTCATTTTGGAGACCAAAAGCTAAGTGAGATATTCAACATTTTGTACATTTATAGTAAGCACTGCTATATGTATGAAAGAAAAGCCTCATTGAGCTTTCGAGACTTTTTACTTGATTTAATTAATTCTTAAAGACTGGTATAATTGATAATTTGAGTCGGGTGCTGCTAGACATGAGCTACTTGGTTCTACCTTCTTACATTGAGTACCTCAAAGGTGGAAACATGAATAGGACCAAAAGCTATGCTTTTGTCTGGGCCTTTCCTTGGATGGCTTGAAATCCCTTGTCTAAATCACCATCTTATGTTTTCTTAATTTTTTATTTGTCTGCATATATGTTAAGTATTTCATGTACTTATTTTCCTATTTCTGTCATCATGTGTTTGAAGGCCATTGAGTCAGCTCACTTGCCTGTGGATATTCTGGATGATATACCTGCCAAGTATGTTGACGGAGCACTAATATGCGAGGTGAATCTTATTTTTATTTTTTTGCATGCTTTACTTTTAAAGGCAACATTTAAATTTCTAATTCTATCTACTGTTTGTTAAATTTTTTAAAATTATTTAAGATTGCACAAATTTTCCGCTGGCATTTAGTTTCTTTTGTAGTGTTGACTATTCGTTAAGGAGTTTCAGTTATGGAACACTCCTCTTGTGCCAGAGGAGCTCTTTCTTATTGAAATCTCTTTCTTTTAATTTTGTTTTTCTTCTTTTGATTGTCAGCAGCTTTTATGTGTCATTTTGCACTCTGCATTTTTTTCTTTGCAAATTACTTGTTATTTACCAAATTTTATCACCATTATATATATATATATATATATATATATATATATATATATATATATACTATTAACGTTACATATTGTTTATAAGGTTGAGTTTTGTATCAATTCTATAACACTCCAGGTGTGTGATTATCAAAGATGCTCTTCTAAAAAGCGAGCTGGCATTGTGTCCGTGGAAAGTTCTCCTACTGTGAATAAAGTATGCCTCAAGATGTCTTTGGAAAATATTGTTAGACATCCCATCTCTTACTGATAAGTCTTGGACATACCGAGATATAATGGTGAGTATAATTCACCAATCATGAATGACCAATTTGTATAATTTATTATTTTATTGGGTATCGATCTCACTTAACTATGTCCTCATTGATAATAGGAAGTTGAATCAAAGATAGTGAAAGCATTACAGCCAAACCTTCATCTAGATTCTACTCCAAAGTTGGATCGACTGTGTGAAAGTCAACTTCCATCAAAGGTATAAACAAGCTAGATTCTCCCCTAATGTATTTATTTTGTGTGATGTATGCATCCTAATGATTTTGAACTTGTGTTTCAGCTCAATTTGTAGAGGAAGCGATTGAGGAATATACCAAAGTTTGCTGTCACTTCTAGTAATAATATCCATGGGAAAAAAAGAATGCATAGATAGAGTGCAAGAGAACTCAAAAAGCAGGTTGGGTGATTCAAGAATCACTACATCAAATGCTATCATGAAACAGACTCTTGAAAATCCAGCAATGCAAAATTTTAATCCAAGCATTGCCATGGGATCTAAGAATATTGTACCATATTCTTCCATTCCAGGCTTTTCTATGATGTCCCATCAATCAAAATATCCAATGGCCGTCGGAACTCCAAGAAGCTTGCCGGAGCACGGATCAATTTCTGGTATAAAATCATTTGAGGCATCTGCTGTACATGATGCCATGCATTCATATGCGGATAATCCGAATGTGAGTGTCTTTCTTCATGTAAAAAGAGAGAATCCAGACAGACAATCATCACCTTTATCGAATATTGCAAAAAGAATGAGGTCTGCTTCCACAGGTGTTGATGCAATGCAGCAAATAGGCTCACATGGTGATGCTCGTCAAGGATCGGATATGAATTGGCAGGATAGATTATTACAGCAACAAGCAACGTCCAAAGATATTCAATATACTGGGGCTGACATTCATAAGTTTCCCCAACAGGTTTTTGATGGGGGGTTAAATCAAGAGACAGGGGTTATTTAATTTTCTTCTGGTCAGCAAGGCATGAGGTTAGTTGACAAGGTAGAACAATTTGAAATGGAAAGAAAAGATGGTGCAAGGATAAACCGCATTAAAAGTGAGATGGAAATGTATTCAAGAAATTTAAGGATTCAGCAAAGAATGCCTCAACATGCATTCATGAGACCTAATTTCCCACAGGCAACCTGGACTAGCCAGGGCTGGCAAATTGAGAAAGAAGCAAAAAAGGAGGATCAGCTTCAGAAACGGAAACAAATACAGAGTCCTCGGTTATCTAGTGGGACATTACCTCACTCACTATTATCTTCAAAATCAGGTGAGTTTTCTAATGGTTCAGTTGGACCAAGTTTTGGACCATCTTCAGTGACCAATGCATCAGGAGCATTACAAAAAGAGAAGGCATCAATGGCTTCACATACTGCTGCTGTTGGAACTCCATCTTTGACTTGTATTGCTAATGATTCTACACAAAGGCAACAACAGGCACGCCTAGCTGCAAAACGGGGATCTAATTCCTTTCCCAAGACCCCATCAATGAGTGGAGTTGCTTCTCCTGATAGTGTTATTACAGATGTCCTCAATGCTAATAGTCCCTTAGTTGGAACCTCAGCTTTTTCTAAGCAAGGTCTTCAAAATATGTTCGAAAGGTTCTCAAAAATTGATATGGTGACAACGAGGTATACCGCTTACATATTAAAACAACATCTCAATATTATTTTTCGTTATCCCATGTTTATGATTTTCCATTGATTTTTTAAAAGAAAAAAGTAAATTCAAGTATTCTATGGCGGTGATGGAAGGCTTTGACTAGCATTTTAATAAGACAATGTTGTATGGGACAGTTTGGGTTGGGAGGTAGAAAGTCAACACAAGAATAAACTCAATGTAGCATTGGATGAGTGGAAATATTAGACGAGGTGAGACGATATAGGATTGGAGAATGATAGCATTAGAGAGAGTTATGGAGCACCTTTTGTAGAAAAAATGATTGAATCTCAACTTTGTAGGTTCTGTATTAGGAGAGTTGATTATGGAGTGCAGCCTAATCTCTGGAGGCAGAGGAAGACCAAGAAAAACTATAGGCTAAAACTATTTAGAAAGATTTATATTTCAATGGTTTAACTATAGGCATGACTGATCCATCTAGCTGACCCACCTAATGAGATAATGCTTGGTTGTTGTTGTTGTTGTAGCCTTTGCTCTCACTATTGATTCAAAAATGTTGGGTTAATATCTTTCATATTTAATGAAAAGAACTTTACTGTTCTAACATATAACCTTTGGACTTTGTTTTTTGGAATGATATAACCTATGGATTTTTATCAGACATATACTTCACTCCAAGATGAATAAGCCGGATTCACCCATTGAAAAGCAGAATACGTATGCACCACAACATGTGGCATATCATCTTGCAAATGCAACTAATAATTAGGGATTGATAGATGAGTCTAATTCTTTGTCAAAGTCACCTATAGTTGGTAGTATGAACGAATGCAAAATTAGAGTGTTGAGCTTCATTTGGAATCAGCGTGTAGTTCAAGGTTTGTTGCAATTTTGCTCAATCTCTTGTTCTTGTCAATATAGTTCTTTCTCTTCCATGTCCGACACTCTTTTCTTCTATAGGAAATGTTGTTCATTTAGTTCCCAGGTTCCAAACTAGGATGATAATGGCTTAAAGTCCATTTGGTGGCATAGTGGCTTTGCATTATGGAAACATAGATGAAAATGATTTCATATGCGCAGAAGAGTATCTCCCTACATTATTGAATACTGTAAGATTCATGGCATACATTTTTTTTTATGTTATATGTATATTGAGTATTTACATCTGAAGTTAGTTGAACGCAAAAGTTTGAGCTGTCATTTACCTTTTTCCATGTGGTCCCTCTGTTAAGTTATTCAAACATTAATTTGCTATCTATATTTCTCATAGTTTTTCTTCTTGACCTTTTGGCTTTGAGACCTTGAGGAATCCTTGGCCATTTTTTCTCATTGCTACCATTCGTTTCATTTCTCCATCTACATTTTGGCCATAATATTTACTTTCACTTTGTTGGCATCCATTTCTTGTTAAAAGGCATAATTTATTACCGCTTTTTTATTTTAGATGCAAAGTTTTTGTATGCATCATTTCCTATTGTTTCAGCATTAACACGGTGGTGTATAGGTCATTGTCAACCATGAGCTATCAAAGCTGTTGTAGCACACATATTTGAAATTCTTGTCTTTAAATATATAATTGAAGGGACTTGCTAACCTGAGGGCAATGGTTAAGGAAACCAAAAGTAGTATGTTTGCATTGGTTTCAACAACATTTTGACTTTTAAAAAGTTAAATTTACCACTTTTCACCATTTTCCAATATTATATTTCTATTTTTATCCCCTTATCCAATACCCTAAAGTCAATGGTTAGCATTCTCCATAATTGAAAGGAGTTTCTGCAATTTTTTATTGCACTGATTTATGTAACCATTTGTGGACAGCCTTGTGCAGATTTACTTGTTGACCAGTACAGTTCACAGGTATGTTACTCTTTCCGAGAATGAAACATATGAAGGATAAATCTTTGCCAAATTATTCTCTCAATAGTAAAATATCTGCCTCTTGTAGATTGAACGTGAAGGATATGTTAAGGAAGATGACAGAATCCAACTTATTTTCCCCTACCCTAGTTGATCATCACAGGAATTTTCGGGATATTTAGTTCAAAGCTTAGCACAGGTTATTTTTACTTTGTAGAGCGAATTATGCATCTTTAGATCATACTAGTAATGTACACAAGTAGTACAGTAACTTTGCTCACATGTTCAATTTTGTAAACTTTGTAGCACGGGTATCACTGAGGTTGAGTTACCTTATGATGTTTTCAGAAATGTTCATAAATAGAATCTATAGGCCTGGTTTTTTAACTAAAAAGGCTTTGTTGTGAAAGCTCCGGAATCACTAACGGTTCGAAATCACACCAATACTTGTATAAATGTGTGGGGCAAAAGGTAGTGGTAATCCTAGGTCTAAGTGTCTTCAAGCAACAACAACAAAACAGACCCAAAGCCTAAGTGTAGAGCTTAAAACAATGACACTAACAAACATGAAGATAAGAAAGCTTAAGGAAAAACAAACACACACAAGATGGTAACCCAGTTCAGTCAATATGACCTAATATGGGGGAGAGAGCAGCTCTCCAATCCACTATGATAAGATGTTACAAAAGGTTACAAGAAATCAGCCTTCAATCCTAATCTCTACCCTTTGTGTTGACCCACCTCACTCATATGAACCTACAAGAGATTATACTAGAGGAAGCTTATGATCCTTCCAATGATATAATCTCACTACCCAAGGTGTTTACAATGTTTATCCCAACCCAAGAGACTATCCCTACAAAGGTACTCAACCCTCAAGTTCCCCCCTTTGTGAACCCTAGACCTCTTGTTTCACCTCTCCTTCAAAGAATGCAGAAAACCACTTAAATACTAGTCACAGGCGTCCAAAATCGTGTCACGATTCTGCTTTTCCAACTGTTGTGACCAGTCCCTTTCAGGTAAACTTGCTGAGGAAAATGTTGAATCGTGTCACGATTTCCCAAATCGTGTCACGATTTTCCATCTCACAAGGCATGCTCTCTGCCAAGCAAATCGTGCCACGATGCCCAAATCGTGTCACGATTTCTGGGTTGCTCTGCTTTCACAATTTGAAGCCAATATACAACATTCTCCACCTTGACTTCTAATTGGTGATGATGTCAATTTAACCATCATCCATCATGCTGCTCTCTCCATAAGGGAATTACTCTTCAACAAATTTGATCAAGTCCAAGCGATGCTTGAACCTTGATCTAGGCAATGACTTGGTAAACACATCTGCCGAATTCTCTTTTGAAGCCACTTTTTCCACCATGATCTCTTTGGATTCAATCATGTCTCTAACAAAGTGCAGGCGAATGTCAATGTGCTTTGTCCTCTCATGATACACTTGATGATTTGCCAAGTGAATCGCGCTTTGGCTATCGCAATGTATCTTCACACATTCTTGAGTAATTCCTAACTCACCAATCATCCCTTTCAGCCACATGGCCTCTTTCACCCCTTCAACAAGGGCAATGTATTCCGCTTGAGTTGTAGATAATGCCACCATGGATTGTTGATTTGCCTTCCAACTAATAGCTGTGCCATAGAGAGTAAACACAAAACCCGATAGGGATTTTCTAGTGTCTACATTGCCTGCATAATCTGAATCCACATACCCTTCCAAAGCGTCTTTCCCTTGAGTTGCTCTTGTGTACTTCAAACCGCCCTTCAAAGACCCATTCAAATACCTCAACACCCACTTCAAAGCTTGCCAATGCACAATACCCGGATTTGCCATTATCCGACTCACAATGCTAACCGCATAAGCTAAGTCCGGTCTACTACAAACCATTCCATACATGATGCTTCCAACCCCACTAGCATAGGGAGTACTAACCATCGCTTGTTTTTCATCCTCGGATTGAGGACATTGTTTTATGGACTACTTCGTGTGGTGACCCAAGGGAGTGCTCACAATTTTAGAGTTTGACATTCTAAAACGCTCCACCACCTTCTTCAAGTAACTAAGTTGAGATAAGAAAAGTTCACCTTTGTCACGATTCCTCACGATATCAATTCCAAGAACTCGCTTTGCCGGACCAAGATCTTTCATCTCAAATTCTTCATTTAACTTTTCTTTGAGCCGCATAATCTCATCCTTGCTAGAACTTGCCATCAAGATATCATCCACATATAGAAGAAGATAGAGAATGACTTTCTCACCATTCTTCAACATGTACACACATGAATCATACCCGTTTCTCACAAAACCGGTCTTCAAAAGAAATTCATCAAACCGACGATACCATTGCCTATGGCTTTGTTTCAACCCATACAAAGATTTCTTCAAAAGACATACCTTAGACTTGTCCTCCACAAAACCTTCAGGTTGCTCCATGTAGATTGTCTCTTCAAGGTCACCATGTAAGAAAGCGATCTTTACATCCATTTGCTCCAACTCAAGATTGAAATAATTCACAATAGCCATGAGAATCCTTATGGAACAATGTTTCACCACCGGTGAGAAGATCTCATTATAGTCAATCCCCTCCACTTGAGTGAAACCCTTTGCCACAAGTCTTGCTTTGTACCTTGGACCCTCAACTCCCGGAATACCCTCCTTTTTCTTGAAGATCCACTTGCATCCAACTACCCTTTGGTGTTTAGGTAGTTTCACAAGTTTCCAAGTTTGGTTCTTCTCCAATGAATCCATTTCTTCATTCACTGCCTTCAACCAATACTTGCTTTCTTTGCTCTCAAATGCCTCCTTGAAGTTTCTAGGCTCCGAGTCTTGCACACCTTCAGCCGCATTTAGAGCAAAACACACCAAGTCCGCATAACCATATCTACTAGGTGCCGTAATGGTCCTCCTTTCCCTATCTCTAGCCAAAAGATAATCAGGATCCACTACCGGTTGAGTTCCACTTGGCTCCGATGTTGAATCTTCATCTTCCACATCGTCTTCTTCTTCACTTGGAAGCTCCACCTCAAACTGAGTTTCCTTCACCCTTGTTTCCGGTAATAAAGTCTCTAGGTCTTTACACTTCATCCCCATACGGGTCTCATCAAAGGTAACATCCCTACTAATCAAGACTTTTGATCCTCCACCAGATTCCAATTTCCACAACTTGTAGCCCTTCACACCTTCCGGATAACCAATGAAGACACATTTCAAAGCTCTAGGCTCAAGCTTGTCTTGCTTGATATGCGCATATGCCAAAGCTCCGAAAACCTTCAAAGTTGAGTAGTTTGCCGGTTTCCCACTCCATACTTCCATAGGTGTCTTGAAGTCGATTGCCGTTGATGGACATCTGTTGATCAAATAAGCTGAAGTCGTCACTGCTTCACCCCAGAAACTCTTAGGTAACCCAGATCCTAGTATCATACACCTCACACACTCCAAAAGAGTCCTATTCATGCGTTCAGCAAGACCATTTTGTTGCGGTGTTCTCGGTACGGTCCTATGCCTCTTGATTCCTTTTAACCTGCAAAACTCATTAAACTGCTCTGAAACAAACTCCAGGCCATTGTCAGTTCTTAAACCTTTTAGTTTAGTTCCCATTTGATTTTCTATGAGAGTGTGCCATTCTTTGAACTTTTAAAAGGTGTCACTTTTGTTTTTCAAAACAAAGACCCACACTCTCCTAGAATAATCATCAATAATGGAAAGAAAATAGGATCCTCCCCCATGAGTAAGAGTCTTGGAAGGACCCCAAAGGTCCGAATGTACATACTTAAAAGGTCTACTAGAATTATGCATGCCACTACCAAACTTAACTCTATGTTGTTTTCCTAGTATGCATTGTTCACAAAATTCTAGCTTATCCAACTTTTCTTTACCTAGCAAACCTTGTTTGGCTAGTTCAACTAAACCTCTTTCACTAACATGCCCTAATCTCATATGCCACAATTCAGAATTATTATGATGTACTACACTAGCTACCGATGCATTACCAATTACTATGGAATCATCTAAAATGTATAAACCATTCATTTTAGACCCCTTAACCATAATCAATGCACCATGCGAAATTTTACAAGCCCCATGCTCAATTCTAGTGCAATATCCTAGACTATCAAACATGCTTATGGAAATTAAATTTCGCTTAAGTTCGGGAACATACCTCACTTCCTTTAAAAGGAATTCACGGCCATCAAACATCTTTAGACGGACGTTTCCCATACCTTGGACTTTGCACGCTTTGTCATTTCCGAGTCGAACAACTCCTTCTTCTTTTAGAGCCAAAGTCTCAAAATATTCCTTTCTAGGACACATGTGATAAGAGCATCCCGAGTCCAAAACCCAGCTCTTCTCCGGTTCCCAACTTGTGACCGCTAGTGCACCCGCACTTTCATAACCATCTTCATCGGACGCCACCGCAACTTGAACGAAAGAACTACCATTGCCCTCCTTTTCCGGACAATCCTTCTTGAAGTGACCTTATTTGTGACAAAGAAAGCACTTATACTTTGATTTGTCAAAACCCTTGGACCTTGACTTTCCCTTGCCTTTTCCTCTATGCTCATTCCTCCCTCTTGAAACATTCAAGCCTTCACCGCTATCATCAACCTTCAAGTCCTTGAACTTGGTCAATTCCTTGGTTCTCAAAGCCGCTTGGACTTCCTCCAAAGTAGTGGTGCCCTCCTTACCATAAAGGATGATATCCTTGAAATGCTCAAAAGACTTTGGTAATGAACAAAGTAACAACAATGCCTTGTCCTCATCATCCACATTGACTTCAATGTTGGCCAAGTCATCAAGAATCTTGTTAAATTCCGCCAATTGCTCCGAGATCGATTTAGACTCCACCATCTTGAATGAATAGAGTTGTTGCTTCAAGAGTTGCCTATGAGCCAACAATTTTGTCATGTACAATGACTCCATCTTAGCCCACATCGATGCCGCGGTTGGTTCCCTCGCGACATCCCTTAAAACCTTATCTCCGAGACATAAAACAATGGCACTCTTTGCCTTGTCTATCATCTCACGCTTCTCCGCTTGTGTCAAATGTGCCGGCATCGCCGCTTCACCCTTCAATGCTTCTACACACTTTTGTTGTGTCAAAACCGCTTGCATCTTAACCTTCCACAACCCGAAATCATTACTTCCGGTGAACTTCTCGATGTCCCACTTTGAACCCATGATACCAACTATACCACTTTACGCCTATGCCCCACTGTGGGCGCCAATTGTTGTGAAAGCTCCGGAATCACTAACAGTTCGAAATCACACCAATACTTGTATAGATGTGTGGAGCAAAAGGTAGTGGTAATCCTAGGTCTAAGTGTCTTCAAGCAACAACAACAAAACAGACCCAAAGCCTAAGTGTAGAGCTTAAAACAATGACACTAACAAACATGAAGATAAGAAAGCTTAAGGAAAAACAAACACACACAAGATGGTAACCCAGTTCAGTCAATATGACCTAATCTGGGGGAGAGAGCAGCTCTCCAATCCACTATGATAAGATGTTACAAAAGGTTACAAGAAATCAGCCTTCAATCCTAATATCTACCCTTTGTGTTGACTCACCTCACTCATATGAACCTACAAGAGATTATACTATAGGAAGCTTATGATCCTTACAATGTTTATCCCAACCCAAAAGACTATCCCTACAAAGGTACTCAACCCTCAAGTTCCCCCCTTTGTGAACCCTAGACCTCTTGCTTCATCTCTCCTTCAAAGAATGCAGAAAACCACTTAAATACTAGTCACAGGCGCCCAAAATCGTGTCACGCTTCCAAAATCGTGTCACGATTCTGCTTTTCCAACCGTTGTGACCAGTCCCTTTCAGGTAAACTTGCTGAGGAAGTTGTTGAATCGTGTCACGATTTCCCAAATCGTGTCACGATTTTTCATCTCACAAGGCATGCTCTCTGCCAAGCAAATCGTGCCACGATGCCCAAATCGTGTCACGATTTCTGGGTTGCTCTGCTTTCACAATTTGAAGCCAATATACAACAGGCTTCGAGTACAAGTTAACATACTATACACCATAATCCCGAATTTCGATTGTATGCACCCAAATGACTAAGCGGGCAAGATCTGTGAGAAAACTAGTAAAGTATTATAATGTATTTGTATCTTAAATAGCTCCATATTCAACATTTTTCTGATTGATTTTCATGCTATCCACTACATACTTCGAATCTAACTTGAAGTTCACCTTGATTAAAACAAGTCAATAGTTTAGTGAATATCATATAGAAGGGGAACTATTCAAAATCAACAGTTCCTCTTCATGAAGTAGAAAGTCTATGAGAGTTACGATAAAATTTTACTTTGAATAAATTATCCTATCATTGCAAAAACTGAAACTATTATTGAAAATCAGTTTATGGAGACTTCGTGCATCATGCAAAAGAGATTCAATGTATTGTTTTTTTTTCCTCCACACTTTATTTGTATGAGTTAAAATATAAAATAAAATAAGAAATATAATAAAATGCATCCAATGATTTGTACCAAATGATGAATTGAAAATACGAACTACTCACGGGTTATCTAGGTCTACCTTGACAATTCCAACTTTGATTACTCAAAATTCTTGGCACATTTGGGTGCCAGAACCTATAGAAAAAAAATGCACAACACTGTTGGATCCAGATTCATCAGCGCATGACATCTTCACAGCAACCAGAATTGCATGTAATGTTTGAATATTCAAGTTTGTGACAACAACTTTCTCTTTCCCCCTTGCCATCCGCATGGATATTTGGCTCCATTTATTTTTTTTCTTTGGCAAGTTTCCTTTATTGAAGGTATATCCTATTCAAGATAAGTCAGACATAACACGTGGACACCTCTCACAATCGGGATTTAAATATTGGTTCATCGTATTGTAGGAGTCTAGGACATCATTCCACCAGTGCTTATTCGAAAGAAAAAAAAGGGTCATTCTGCTAGATCAAAACCCCATTGGTTTTGGGCAAGTCTTCAATAACAAAATGAACGTGACAGTGCAATTTGAGAAGACACAACAGACCTTAGAGTCCCCACATCTTCATGATGCAGCTTCTAATGCAAACCTTTTTCACTTCCTGTGCAGAGTTGTTAACCTCATTAAAACAAGAAAAGTTGTATAGTAATTTTGAGTTGCAAAAATAAATAAGACATTCCACGTGACAAAAATATTTGTTTTATGTTTAATTTAAAAAGCCACAGGGTGACATAACAGTTAAATATATACAAACACAAGTCACATAAAAATAATTTTAATTAAATTATTATTTTTAGATATTTGTTGTTTTTGTTCTCTACTATCATGGAAGAAGGCGATTCCTTTAAAATATCTTATTATTGTGAGAATCGTAGATTCTAAAGTCTTTATGATCACGGTAGTATTGTCAAATGTGAATCTTAATTGAAAGAATATTAAGTTGTGGAATTATGTGATTCTCAATCAATAAACGTTAGTTTTCTACCGAAAAATATTAGAAACCCTAATTATAAATTATAAGTTTTTTTTTTAAAAAATAAAAATATATTGTCCATGTTACTATTATAGTTTAATGTCATATAGTTGTTCCAATTCTTTGGTTGCGATTTTTTTTTTAAAAGGTTGGTTGTGAATCAATAGTTTACATATACCTCTACATATACATATAATTGATATTTCGCTTGAAAGATGTCTAACCTAGATCTCTTGATCTTTGGTGTCATCTTTATCTTATATATCTGTAAAGAGAAAAGCAATACATCATAAATGAATATCAGTTCGTAAACATTATACAGGATGGATCTAAGGGCCAAGCCATCCAAAGCAAGAGCGTTAGACCACAAGATTTTAGATTAATAAAAGGCCTTGAAATAAGTCAAGTTAGCTATAAATATATAATACGACATACTAATAATTAATATTTATCTAGCTTAGTTGATTAATTTTATGGCCTCAAATCTTTTTGATCCTAAGTTTAAATCTTGGAGATTTATTATACTTTTAATAAGCATTGTATTATTTTTTTAATAAGCAATGTGTTATTTTTTAATTCCAAAAGGTCTCTTTATAAGAAAAATTTTAGACCTCTTGACATGTTGGGTTGACCTTGACATGATAAATGACTCGATGACACTTATTGAACTATTTCCTTAAACAAGAAAGATCACGTTCACATTTGAGGATGTCCTGAAGATTTTTCAAAACTTCAACAATGCATTGAGTTATTAGAGGTAACGACTCTCATTGCCTTTTATATCCACGAAGTTTCAGTACCAATAAAAGGGAAACTTCGGTTCACCCGCAACGTTGTGAAAAGGAAATGAATCAATAGGAATACATATTACTTAAAAAAAAAATCATAAAGATTTTTGGAAACTTGGACTCAAGCAGGTAAAAGGACTCTGATTTGGTTGAGTACTTCGAGAACAAATATACTAACCTTCTTTCCGACCTCAGATGATAAAAACAAAAGAATACTAGATCATTGACATGTGCTCCGCACAAGTCTTACCGACCAAAGAGACATCAATTCGTCTGCCCATAATACTTGATAAGAAAAACATATTATTCTAAAATAAAATATAGTTCTCATATAAGTCGTGTTATAAACATAAATCCACATATAAGTCGCATCATAAACATAAACATAGTTCTCGGATTAGCACACCGTGGATTAGTGTGAATTCACTAACAAATTGAGAACACTAAATTTGCACACACACACAAACACTAATCCAATTTTTAAGCAATGCAAATCTGATTCACTAAGTTCGCACACACACTAATCCACTTGTGGTCAGAATCATTCAACTTAAATTAAAGATATCGTTAAACTAAAATAATAAAGCAAAAATAAAGGGAAACAAATTAACAAAAAGAGGAAAGTAGTAAAGAATTCAAAGCAATGCTCCAATAAGCTTGCCCAACATACATAAATGCCAAACATCTTTGCAATTTCATGAGTAAAAAAACTGATAGAAATTAGCAACCTTATTACTCAATCCTTTATTGCAATGCAATATGAAGAATTGTAGTACATAAATGCAATATGCGTTACCATCATCGAGTTTTACCATCGTCATTCCAGTTTTACCATCATCATTTTTGGTTGCAATGGATCCTTCCTTAAGTTTTATACTGATTTAGTTGGTTGGTTCACATGAATATTCACTCTACTTAAACTATAATTTTGATTTAATGCGAAGAATGAGAATAAAAAGATTACCTTTACTTATGTGGTCACAATTTCAATATATTCATGGTCATCCTTATTCACCAATTCTAAAATATATTATTAATATAGCAAGCTTCAAACAACATTCATTTGCTAATGTCTTTAATATCAATAGTCTTAACAAAAATCAATGGATGCAATCGGTACATGCCACTCAATAGTCAATATTTAAGTTGTTAATTGTTATAGAATGTGATATGTTCTTCAAAAGGCACCCCCTAGTAGTTTTGACTTACAAATTTCATTACATACATCAGTCACCATTGAGATATCAAAATACATGAACCATAACACAATGAAAGCTTAAGTTGACCTTCATGAATATATAATATGCCTCTAGCAGTTACATGACCCTTCACACTCATAATTTGCATAAACAACAGTCTTCCATTTGATCCAAGCCATGCACCCAAAAAGAACAATCATGCTCGCACTTGATTGTTTCCTCTGCTCAAATACATTTTAAAATTAGTAACCAATAAAATCACCTTAAAAGTTTCTTAAAGTGAAAAGAAGAGGACTTATCATGTATAGAAGGATAAATAATTAAATATGAGATTACAATGAGAAATGCATTGTCAAAATCAATAGCAGAAAAGATTCACAATTGAAGAAAAAGATGAGATGTAAGATAGGAGGACATAGCAAGAAAGGCAAGCAACAAAGTAACCTTTATGTATAAACAATGTACATTGAAAAATCACATAAAAGTAAAAAGATCCACATATTTATCTTGTCTGCAACCATGTAAGCATGCCTTAAGTATAATGGATGGAAAGGTAAAAATAATCCAATTTAAATACTTGATCTAGGTTCTGCATAAATATATCATCCAATTTTCAAATAATTACTCATATGATTCTTATAAATCAGAGGGCAAGAAAAGAGAAATACAAAATAGATTAATGCAGATTATCTTTCCTGTAAATCTTTATATATGTAACTTATTTGTCAATGGAGTGTTACTTTTTGACTCTCTTCGTTATGGGTACGAGGATAGTCAAGAGATATGTAAAATATGTAAATAAGCAGTAAGGTTTTAAGATCAGCTATGCTTACTTCAGATAAATAGTTGTAAATAAAATAATCTTCTGTTTTTGAAACCTATCTAACATTGAATCAAACATTGCATTTTTTTTTTGTTTCTATTAATAAAGCTCTAACCTGAGATTGGAATTATTTTAAAAAGAAATCATGCAACATGTTTGACAACTTAGCTACTAACCTCAAACTCCATCCTGCTCAAACTAAACAAAAGTTCCTCTTGCATTCCATTTAATTGTTCAAATTGAAGCTTGTATGTCACACTTTTAAATCCCTATTCATATGATGTTGCAGAAGAAAAATTTTGTGAACAACTTTTTACATGGACTAACCAGATTATATAATTGCATTGATGTCCCGGGGGGGACAAAATTAAAAGGGATACTATATGCATCTAAGTTTTGCATAAAAGAC
Source organism: Medicago arabica (assembly GCA_946800305.1). Lineage (NCBI taxonomy): Eukaryota > Viridiplantae > Streptophyta > Magnoliopsida > Fabales > Fabaceae > Medicago > Medicago arabica. The sequence continues at coordinate 53,580,433 of OX326968.1, forward strand.
AAAGAAGTAACATATGGAAAATTATACAACTCAAGTCTTAAAGAAATATGAAAATTCACGGTGTACAACTGAAAAATAATAACCTCAATTAGATCTAAGCACCCGAAAGCCTATGTCATAATTGTAGTTTGGTTTCTGCAAAATAATTATAACATCAATTAGATCAAAGCACTTCATAGTCTATGTCAGAACCGTCGTTGAGTTTCTACAAAATAATAACCTCAATTAGATCAAAATACTTCGTCTGCAATAATGTCAAAGTTGTCTTGAAACCAATGACTGCATATGCAATCCCTAATCAGAAATCTTATCTAAAATACACCTTTTCCTTAGCCAAGACAGCACATTAGTTTCTTATTATATACCCATATTTTGGTTGTGCTACATCAAGGCCATAGGATAAAAGCATCGGAAGGCAGAACAAAATAAAAAATGAGGTAGAACCTTGTTACCTTGGTGATACAGAAAATTAAAAGCAGTAAAACAATCAGAAGTATAAAAATATCTATCACTCCTATCAGATAGCCTAAAGGATCGTTGCAACTTACCTACCAACAAAAGACAATGCCTAAATGATTCATACCTGAGTGAGGAAAAGTAAAATTCAACATCAATTTATGCTCTTCCAATTGCTTATTCAAACAATTAACATAATATAAAACATTTTTTTATTAAATAGTAATAGAAGGAAATTAAAGGAAATACCTTTCCTTCACACCATATATACACAACTCACCACACAATCATCATCGTCAACCTGGAAAGAAAGAAGATGAAACAAACTTGAGCTATACACTCTGTTGAATAGCTGACAGATTTCACACTGTAAACCATCTTTTTTCCCCATCTCTTTGAAGCTTTTGTTAACCGACAAATAGCTGGCACCACATATGGTATTGCTTTCTCCGTCGAGTTAATCGGTGTTAGAAGAAGCAAATGTTTGGAGGAAGGTCATTTGGTGAAGTGGTAAAGATTTGAGAGATATAAAAATGAGAGAGAAGGCAAGGGTGGAGATTAAAGATGAATTGAGCACTGCATGTTGCCATTTGCCTTTCTTGGAAATGAAACAAAAATAAACGTGCCCTTGAGACTTGCAAAATTGATTTCTCTATACTTCCAATGCCGTGAAACTTCCAATGACAATCAGAATTCAAATTTCAAATGAAATAGAAGGAGAATGTTAAGGGGTAAAATTGTCATGGGAAAGTGAGAAATTTTTAATATGCATTGAGAACATAAAAGTCACGTTGGAAACATATAGCTGATGATGGAGGAATTGAATTCCTCTTGTTTAGGAACATGCATCGGAAGAGGAGTTGATTGTGGGAGGGAAAATAGGAATAGATAGTGGAATGCTGATTAGGATTAAAATATATAGTGAGTTAATGCTTGCAAAAGGAGGGAAAAAATAGGGGGGAAAATTAGGGTAAACAATAGCTTGGGGGGATAAGCTTTAGTAAGAAAGATAATTGTTGTGAAAGATATTTTTCAATGTGCACATAACACCTCAAAACACCTAATGGAAGTCCAACTATTAGGATGGAGTTGAGAGGGAGGAACTCCCAACCGCTGCATCACCTCACACTCGAAGTCATAAAAGAGCAAGTGAAGAAATTCGATCAAAGAAAGACTTATACACACAATAAATCCAACTCGGTATCATTACCTCTCTAGAAACAAACTATAGACTCTAGAGTAAAGATAACAACACTATAAAAAGCTGGTCTTACCAGCAAGTTTGATCACCCAATTCTCATGTTACTTACTCATTTTCTACTTGCTAGCACATTATCTGACTTTGTGCCTTTTGTAGTCCTTTTGGAGAAAGAGCATACTACCAGTCATGAAAGATTCAACACTTGGTGCAAAGAATACACCCTCTACTCAGATGACATGTCCCATGAGTTCATACAGAAACGACTATTATATTATCTTGTCATATGACCATTTCGAGATAAGTGACACATCCTATAAAAAAGATAAAAGATACCTATATTTTTAGGTCAAATGTATCTTGAGGACCTTTACGGGTGTAACGAATTTGTATTTTACGTTTTAAGTTTCATATTGATGCTTTGTGTAAGTAAAAATGTCTAATTATAGTCTTTTAAGTCATAAAATACATACATCATTACTCTCTTTTCATCAAATTCGGTTAAAAAGTATTTATATGGACGTTTTGCTAAGTTGGTAGGTCTAAATTTACCGCTCTAAGAACTAGGGTTCATATGTGTATTCTTATTTTGGTTTGAAACAAAGTCGTTCGATTAATTGATTTATTATGTTGTTGATGAAATATATATTTGTAAAATTAGTATTAAACTGGGAAACAATAAAAAAAATGTATACCAGAAAATCATATTTAATGTTATAAACACTTTTCAAACCTTACACCTAAATGTTAAATAGTCATGTAAGCATTTTTTAACAAAGTAGAATGAAAAAACGACATAAATTTGTTAGAAAAATATATATCAAAGGTCGGACATGTTCATTTTTACCGACATTAATGATCAATTTGAAACTAAAATGGATTAATCTCTCGGTGAAGGGTCTCGAACCGAGTACCTCTAGGTTGTAGGGCAAACCTTACAACCAAGTGACTTCTCATGGGACAGATAAAATGGACTAATCTAATACTCTCTCTCAGTTTCAAAATGCATGTCCAATTTTTGCAATGTGCACTATTCACTTGACTTACTTTGACCATATTTTTTAACTAATGTATAAATGCATATATTAGCATGTAAGATGTTGTTTGAATTGTCTCGACAAATATTTTCAAAATATTGAATTTTTATAATTTTTTACTTTAGATAATTAAAGATATTAAATGTCAAAATTGTTCATTGACATTTGTGAAGTGGTTGACTTGAACATATATTTTGAAACGGTCCACTACAAATTATAATCAAAGACCCAAAAATGCATTTAACATTTTTTATTTTACGGATAAAAGGACAACTATTTGAAGTCATAAATGACTATTCAAATTTGCTGAACATTAAAAAAGAAATGCGTGGCGAGCAAGACACCATTACTCAATTTGAAGTGCTATTTTTCTACAGGTCACATGGGTTGCGTGAGGTAATTTTGGACTAGAGTTCCACAAACAAAGAACACGTAGTTGTAGACTTTGTAGTTGTTTTTGTTGTTGACTAAACCAATTGAAAATCATTATTAGTTCTGTTATTTAACTTTATAATGAGAGTATACATGCATTATACATAAAACAAAACATCATTAGAAGAGATTAGACGAAATTTAGGTGAAATTAAGATTATGAACACAACCAAGCAAATTTAAGTTATACTTGCTTTATGCTCCAAATTTGATGCAAATTCAAAGAATGAATCAAGTTCGAGAAGAATTTTTGTGCGAAACAAAACAAACAAAAAATATAAAGCTCTATTTGTATTTTCAACAAAACACACCATTTCTTCTAATGATGTTTGAGGTTGACCATAATATATGTCCCGGAATCAAAATGGGGTAAACTTTTGATGTGTAAAAAATGTCTATCAATTAAAACTATTAGATCATTAAAATCATTTGACTTTAACTATATACACTTCAAAACTAATACAAAAATTGATTTATGTATAATAATTTTTCTTTTTTTAGTTAACATGCATGATAAGTTGACAATGTAATTTTTGTTACCACCAATCAACATTAGACATGTTTTTTATGAATAACATTAGAAATTGTATTATCCATGTAACCAAGCGTATAGTATAAGTTAAGATTAGGATTGGAATATTGGATTATTCCGTGGGAACAGGGTATGGACCATGTTTATATATACTTGTATAAATTAAGGAGGAAACATAAGAAATAGTTGCAGTTGCTGAACCTATCTATAATAAAAATGGAAGAAGAAGACTTAAAACTCAACAACAACAACAACAAAATCCCAATCACTCAACTTATTCAAGTTCTGGAAGCACTTAAACAAGCTTCTCAAAACATCCAAAATCACCATAATCACTTCTCAGATTCCAGTTCACCTTCCATAAAAGCACTTTTCCAACTCCACACAATTCTTCCTACTAATTCAAACATCTCTCACCACCTCACCCACCTCAAATCCCTAGTCAACTCGTTCCAAACCTCAAAACCGAGTCTCAAATCGTTCATAATTCGTCCCCTCTCATCTCACTCCATCACCAAAACCGCCGCAGCTATCGAATCTGAACTTCAATTATGGATCGACCGTGAAACCGTCACCACCCTCTCCTCTCTCGTCTCCGGCACCAACAACAACGAAAACGAAGACGAGTTGCTCTTTCTTTTAACTCGGTTCTCTGACAGAGTCTCACAAGGATTCAACCGCGAGTTACAACAACTGGTTCTCAATCTCAAACTTTTTTCTTTGCTAGAATCGCTTCTCTTTGATCCGAAATGTTCTCACCGAATTCGCGAACATGCCGGTGTCGCGATATCAGATTTGATTCGTTTCAACAAAGATGTATTCGTCGGTGAAGTTTTGATGAATCCCACAGTTCAAGCTTTGATTGATATCGGTTCTGTTCGTTCAATTGAAGTTTTATGTTCTTTGATTAGATTAATTAGATCACCGATCGTTGATGAAATTGAATCAAACGGTGAAATACCGAAAATCATATCGTTGTTGAATTCTCAGGATATGAAATTGAGCTTATTAGCGATGGAGTGTGTTCTTGAAATTGGATATTTCGGTAGGAAGGAAGCTGTTGAAGGTATGTTGAAGGAAGGTGTTGTTGAGAAATTTGTTGAGTTGCAGAGAATGGAGAGTGAATTTGGGAGCTGTGTAGCGAGATTCGCAGTGCAATTGGAGGTTGGAGAAGGGCTGAGACAAAGAGAAAAAAGGAGTTTTAAGGGTGAAATATTAGTTAGGGTTAGAAAAGCTTGTGTTTCAGATGCTGAAGTTGCTACCATTGTTGCTGAAGTTTTGTGGGGTACTTCTCCATAGATAGATAGATAGATAGATTGTTACTTAAGTTTTCTTAGTCGATCATAGTGTTGTAAATGTAATTAATACTTGTTATTAGTTAAGCTTTGTAGTTCTAGTTCGACTATGAGACTAATCTTTCGGGAATTGAATGTGAATTATTTTTCTTTCTTAAAGAGTCGTGTTATCAATTTTTCCAATACGAAGTTGGTTGATACTAATCAATTTAGTTAGGCGAGCATCTTTTAACTATAGAGAAAAATCCAAACAGACAATACTTCAAAAAAGTGTAGTAGGGAATGGAAAGTTATATTTTCTCAAATGCATTATTGATATGGGCTAGCTTCGTGTAAGTTTATTTTTTTGGTTTGTTTCACGTAGGTTGCAAATGAAATATAAATTTTGTCTAAAGTGTGAATGAAATGAAATAGTCGTATTAATTGGATAGTGAATAATTGGGAATGAGTCAAAAATCAAGTCAGCTTAGCTAAGGGTAGATCCGGAGGAATCGGGATTTTTGGAGGGAATCGTGAATGGAATGTGCCATTTGTATGGTGGAGACTGGAGAGTGGAGTTGTTTAACAAAATAAACAAAACACAATGCCTCATACGTCTCTAACTTAATCATAGTTTTTTCCCCCTATTTCCCTCGTTTTTTATTTTTATTATTATTATTCATCATTTTTTCTCTTCTTCCATTCTTAATACTCTTTTCTATTGGGTGAGTGACAAGCTATCTTTATCAAAATTAAAAATGGAAGAATGAAAATAACTAGCTAACTAGAGGAAACTTATGTTCAACATGTGGCATATAGCTAGAGGTTCAAAGCAAAAGTGTTGGCACATCACTACATCAGCATATACCCCGGTTATTAAAAATAAACAAATTTAAGCAGGTATTTAAACGAAGGTTAGCATGGACAAATACTATAATGACCTACAAGCTAACTAAACAATGGAGACAATTTCTACCCTACCCATACCCATAAACCTGACATAAATTAAAAATAAAATAAATGGAAATTTACATAGAAGCGACACATCTATCTATTTACTTCAAAATTCCAATATCATGATTGTAGGGCACGGTTCAAGAACCGCGTTCACTGTCCCTTCCGTTGCTTTATTATTCAACCGCTTTTATCCAATCTATTCTCAATTTAAATTAAGGACCTAGTAACAGAGAGACAATGGAAATTTTTTATGTGAACAATTTTTTTTTATGAACTATTAACTTTTATAACCAAATTTACTAGACCAAAAGAAAAAATGTATTTTGGTCATTTGGTGGCTAAAGTTCCATGTTTGTATTCTGAGAAACACACAAAAAGTGGTTCAAAATTAGTTTCAAAGAATTTTAAAACGAAGATCATGTGAATTTTATTTGAGATCCAATACATAATTCTAGTTCGTTACATCGTAAAAATTTAACCATTTTTATTAGATTCAACCCTCTTGATTATTATGTATTTCTTTCTAAGTAAATCATTAAAATTACATAACTATACAAGAATGAGGTTATGATAGAGATGTTGTTATTAACTAAACCACTAAAGAAGTCCTAACTTTATCCTATCCTATCCTATTCTATACATAAGATTTTTGAAAAGTTTCATTTGCATAACTCCAAATATTCAATTGTACTATTATTTATTTCTTTATCAAAATATATGTAACTTTTTAACATTATTTTTCCTACAAACCAAGTAAGCACTAAATACTATGATATAAAAGAAAACAAATTCAAAGCTGACAATGAATTAAGATTTAATTTGATGATTAACCTGTTGAATTTGACTCGTAAAACAAATGAGCCAAACATAAATTGAGAATTAAGTTTGTTAAATAAATAACTGTTTTTTATAAGTGGTTAGTTTGTTAGGAAGATGGGAAATTTTGATTAGCATCAGAGATAGAACCTTGAACTTCCTTCTTAATACTTTCCTCAACATTTCAACCATATCATTGAGTTGCATATTTGAAAACAAATAAGTTACACTCGAATTATATATTCTTATATATCAACCCACATAAAATCAGTACCATAATGAAATGCAAACTTAGCTAAATCATGTGCATGTGCAGCTTGATTTGCTACTCAACGAATCTGCCGGAATTCTAAACTATTGAAGCAAGGATAGAAACTTTTGCAGTCTGCCACTATTGTTCTCAAGTCATGGCAAAATTAATTAAACAACCTTCAACATCCACTTTTTCAATTTCCAACACTTCACATCATCTTCTCTCTCTTCATTCAACACTCATTCAATTTTTACCCTCTCTAATAGTTTTTCCTTTCAACACTCTACCCCACTACTTTTTATTTCATATTCTTATTTATTTTTATATTTTTGTTTTTTTTATTACATAAAATTTCAATTATCGATTATAATTAAATTAAAATAATAAACACTTAATAATTTATTTTTGAGTTTTTTTTTAAAAATAAAATATTGTAAAATAATTTATTTTTATTTTCTTAACTTAAAATGTAATACAACAAACTAAGCATGCGACACATAAATAACTTAAAATGAAATACAACAAAGTAAGCACGTAACACACAAATAACTTAAAATGCAAGACAACAAACTAAGCACACAACACACAAGCTGGGATCCATTTCACTAAAAAAAGGACTAAAACTTCAAAAGAAATGCTAATAAAAAGCTAATAATAAGATTAAGATAGTGAAAAACTTGGTTTTTTTTTCTGTGTCCAAATCAAATGATCCAAGTATCTATTTATAGACAAAAAAAATCATGAATTTTGGTATAAAAAAAATATTATTTGCAATGAAATAATTGAGTTTAAATTATTAAGATGATAAAAATCCAGAGAGTCAATCGTATGATGCCACATGTCCCACCCAGATTCCAATTCTCTCTCTGTCTTTCTTGCCGTTCACGCGCCCTGTCCCCCGCGTGTGCTACACGCGCCTGGCATGGCAAATGGCACGCTGTCACGTGTCCCCTTGTTGTCTGCATTCAACATGTTTATTGCATTCATCTCCTCTCTCCTCCAACACATGTTTCTTCCACTTTCAACAACACTACTCCAATGCATTCAACTATTGAATTCTACATTCAATAAGACCATTGCACTTGGTCTAAGAATGATGATTATGCACTTGGTCAATGATGACTTTAATGATATTCAGAGAGTCTGATTCTGCAACTATCTTGAGGAATAACATGTCTTTCGCAAGTTCAATCCCTTTCAACATTGCCATCCCCTCAGCTACCTCAACAAATGGTAAAATTGATGAGTACCGGCAACCTGCAGCTACGACCAGGCCACCCCAATCATGATCTCTAATAACCGCTGCCATACCCCATTTCCCTTCCTCGTTTGGCCCGGCCGCATCCACATTCATCTTGTAAAATCCAGAATCTGGAGGGATCCATCGCACAACTGAAACTGGTGCAGAAATTGGTAGTGACATAGCTTGGTACAACATCTCTGCAACATAGTTATATTCCCTAACTGATTTGGTAGCCAAGTTACATACAATTCTTGCAGTTGGGATGTCTATGCCTTCGAAACACCTTTCATTCCGTATTCTCCAAATTTGATAGCACGTGGCTAAAACCATTTGAATAATGTTTTTATCCTCTTGTGAAATAACTTTGTTGATCCATTCCCTAAAGCTCCAAGGATTCCATCAAGTTAAAAAGTTCAAACATAACATATTTTCAACAATATTTCTAATATTTTAAATTTCATCCAAGATTACAATTTTATTTTTACAATTTTAAATGTAAATGACTGAAATTTTATCATTCTTTAAAAGTTCGAGTAGCATACAAATACATTTTTGAAATAAAAAGCAAAGAAGAAACTTAACAAGAGAAGAAAAAAATCAATTTATAAAAGTTTCATTGAATTTCCATGAGTATTGGGCAAAACCACAAACCGAATCAAACCACGTGAGTTAGTAAAAAAATGATTCAAATACATCCAAATCAAATGTAGTTTTTTGTGGTTTCGATTTGGATTGGTTCGATTTAGGTTTTTCTATTAGATTGGTTCAGTTTTGAACACCCCTACTTAAAATGAGTAAAATTCAAGCTAAGAAAGGATTATGAGAAATTCAAGTCAAATTTCTACCAATTCTCATCAAGTTAAGTCGAATTGAAATAAGTCTGATTATGTCCCCATTGTTATAACCTAATCCTAATGTGGAATTTGGATACGAACCTGAGTCACCACATTCTCCCTTGTGTGTTCGTTTGAGTATGTGTTAGCTAGGGCAATAGCAAAATAAAAAAATATTCAACTTGACTTATTTTCAACTTAATGAATTTCATAAACTACTTTTATTAATACTACTTTAAACTTTATTATTGTGATTTAGTTAACCAGTAGTAAGAAGTTAATTTACATGCCGCACAGATAGTAAAAGCCAAACTGCTGATTGAAACGCCATAATCAGCAACCATTTGTACTTTCATTTAACACTTTCAGCTTTGCAATAATTCATGTTGAACCGATAAATTCATATACTACTAACTTATTATATTTGAACAAATACAGAAGAAAAAACCCAAAGTTTATGTGCTTTAATGTACAGTTTTGATTTTATTTACTACAAATGAACATCTAAGATTGGGGAAGCACCCAAATACTGATCATTGAACAACAATGCACAGGAGGTTACACGTTCAAGACGCCAGCCTAAACTAAAGAGACTTCCAAAAACTGGAATCTGAAGTATAGCGAAATAAAAATAATTTAACTCTTCAAAAAATCTGATTCTAATTTCGTTTTCCATCTGAAACGGAAAATGGTCCATATCCATGCTTCCCTGCAGAATGCTTCACCAAATTTCATCTTTTCCCTCATCAAAATAGATGATTCTCACTAAACAAACAGAACCTAATATCATTCAAGGACTTTCTTTACCATGTTCTAGATTTCCTTTTTATGTAACAGAACCTTCAAAATTGAGAAAACTGCAACCAAGGCAATTTGTAAATGCTCAGAACTACTCGTCTTAATACATACTTGCCCCATTTTGCGACTATTTAGATTAGCACTAACAGTTGCTTTCAGGCTTCGACTCAACCTGAACTCAGATTGTAAATTACCACTCAACACCGTCTCTTTATTGAAGGAGAGGACTGTCATTGTCAGGCTTAAGTTGTCATTTCTGATGGGATAATCTTCCCCTCGTAAACAAGCTTCAAAACTTCCACCATGCGCCACTTGTCCCTGACCTTCCATACGGCCAGCATTAATCACAAATTTTAATCTCTTTCCGATTAGCAAAGTATCCTCAAGTTTTGCACCCACGTAGTATTTCTTTCCGAAAGATGTCAAAGAAACACCACAGTCAGCAATGTTGTGCTTTATGTTTTTCAATTTTGTGTTGCTATGAACGGTACAAACCATATCTTTACCACCAACAGATTGAACGTCAACACCGATAGAGTAACTAGGACCCATCGGATTGACATAAGCTGCAGCACACTCGGAATGAATATTGAAATCCTGCTTATTCTTATGCATTTGTCCCACAACAGAGGCATATACATTCTTCTTTACTTCGGTAGTTGTCTCGAAGTTTATACCATCAAAACCCACATCGTGATCCCAACCTTGGGGATCAAGAACAGGTCTCACAAGCAATTGGTCATTATCAACAAGGCAGCGGTATCTATGTATAGCGCAATCTGAATCAAAACTTAGAGGAACAGCCATATCTGGTAACTGAACAGGTTCCGGAGGACCCTGTTGATCATCAGAATTATCACTATTAGAAAACTTTTGCTCTTCTAAAAGTAACTTCTCCTTGCGTCTACGGTACTCTTCTTTCATTTGTTTCTTTAAGTAAAGGGTCTCCCTGTATTCCAATTCATCCAGATAATCTTCTTTTTGCAACTTGGACAACTTTTCAAACTGGGATTTTGTCAGGATTCGTATGGATGGAAGTTGATCATACTCATCTCCTTCTTCTTTGTCTGAAAGTAATATTTCCTCAATTTCATCATCAATTCCACTTTGATTGGATACAGAGCGATGGCGTAACAAGGACGAAAGGAGATGGGGCAGAGAAGGAACTCGGGCACTGTTTGTTGGTCCTAATTCCACACCGTTCTGAAACTTGAGGAGGGAATTCACATCACCCAGAACTTTGGTACAAATGCAAAATAACAAGAGTTGAGATCTCCAAACCTGTCCATTAGGAAGAATTTTCTCCCCCGAAATATTTCTAAGGCACTGAGGATGGTTCTCAACAAAAAGTGCAGGGTTTTCTAGCCTTGAATCTAACATTGCCTGATGTATATACTGCTGTATTAGGTTAGTACATTGAGAAGTATACGAATCATAATTAACAGTATATCCATTAGGTCCTTCTGGAATAGATGAGGATGAATGAGTCATGACTAAGATAGTGTTGAACCAGATTGCCGCACCAAATACCTCGGTTATGAGTTTCAAAAGTGGGAAGTCACTATAACCAGAATTGATAAGATCAAGCCGTTCAAAGTACAAAACGATGTCTGGAGGTGACTTTCTAATGAATCTCTTCACAGAAAGCATGACCCTCTTATTTCTCTTCACATTATTGGTAGAGGAAGGCAGGAAACCAGGGGTATCAATAAACGTTATGTTAAGCCCATTGACAGTTCCAACAATTTCTTGGATGCAATCGGTAGCAGGTTGAAAAGCATTAGTCGTGGCTTTTTCTTGATCAAATATAGAGTTTATAGTGGCACTTTTTCCAACTCCTGTTTTACCAAGGACAAGTATTCTGCAGGAGAAGTCCAATTGAGGCATACCAGCTGCCTCATGTTGGTTTGCTATTTCTCGGGCTCCACTGCTACTAAGGTTAACTCTTTGCAGATCCGTTTCCTCAGCACGAATCAAAGTTGCCAGGTGCATACGATAAAGGACCTTTGCGACCAAGAGGTTTTCTTTTGATTGGCCAAGGCGCTGGAGAAGGCGGAAAAATTTAACTTGGAGATCCTCAACCTTTGCCAAAGTATCCTTCCGTCTTCCATTTCCACTATGTTGAGATTGATAAATTTCTGCATCTGAAGCTTGATGCAAGGTAGAACTGCTCTGATTACTCTGGTTGGCAGAAGAGTTAGATGTGCCAGACGGAATCGGCAATGCTACAGAATCTGTATGAGCTAAAAACAAAAAGCACATGTATGAGTTCTGTCTAAACTGTACAGGTGAGAGAGATTTTAATCACACAAATAATATTGATGCAAACATTGATTCAGAATTGATTCTTAGGCATGGAAACTATCAACACTTTAGCCGGAAAATAAAACTTTGATCAATATCAGAAAACCTCTTTACTTTTGTGGCATTTGTTCAAAGGTATAGGATCATACTCCCAGGAATGCTTCGCTGTTATCAATAGCGACTGCTGGTGGCTGCTATAGCGGTGCGGCGCAGAAAAATCTCAGCAACCACTCCCAGCCACGTTAGAGCGGTGCAAAAATGAAAAGCGATCGGTGCGGCTGATATTTTCCATTAATTTTAAACCGTTTGAAGGGTTGATTGATTTTGTAATAATATTAAGAAACCCTAAACCTTTCTCAACAACACAACCTCATCTCCCTTCTCTTCATCCATTCATTCAATGCAGCCTTAACCCTAACTCTTTCCTGATTGAGCGATTCACATCAACAACACAGCTTCATCTCTTCCTTCTCTTCATTGCAACACAGCTGAGTTGAACTCAACAACTCAACTTCATCTCTTCCCTTCTCTGCATCACAACAAAGCCACATGTTCATTTCTTCTCTCTGTTTCTCACTTTCTCTATTCTTCCTTCTCCTTTAAACTTTATTTAGCCAAATATACAAAAAAAATAGAATGAAAACAAAAATGTGGTAGCATAAGGTGGAAGTTATAAGTAATAGAAGGGTGAGTTTTGAAAGAACTTCTATTCCCATGGGAAGTTAGGGAAAATACAGGTTATTTACAAATACATTACTATGAATTGATGATAATAATAATAATAATAATAATAAGCAATACTGTTTCAGAACTTGAACCAAACATGGGAATGTTACATCCTCAAAGTCAGTATTCCGGGAATTATTGCATGTCTTCAAACAAACATACTCTTTACGGGGAGTTTTGCTTTTCCTATAACTAACATTTTATAAACAGCAAGACTCAGCTTATAATTGGGAGTGGGTGAAAGATTGTAACATGGATAGTTGGATCCTACCTAAAATGCTAAAATATACTACTAGCACATAGATATTCATAAAAAAATAACCTTTAGATTACTACTAGGAAGAAGTATATATCAGCAGGGCATAACATGCATACAACAACAGAGAAGACAGACATTGAAGTGAATTTTCAATAACTTTTCAAAAACAGTAAAATCAAGGTTGTACCTTGGTCATTAAGATCTTGACTTGGATGCTCTTCAACATATAAACTATTACTGCTCGATAATGAATTGGACAATATTTGGGATAATACCCAATCTCTAAAACCTTTCATCCTACCTACTGCAACAAATGAAAAGAAAAACCATTAAAAACAATTTAACATAACAGGTGAGCCTTAAAGTGAACACAACACCTTAAACCACAAGAATTTCCATTTATGAAAGGACTCAATAATACATAAGCATAAAAACAAAGCAGTTGAGTTAATTGATAAGTATGAGTGCAACTAATCGAACCAATTTTATTACAGCAATAAAACTATAAAAATTGAAAAGTGGAGAAGCAACGCAAGTAGTTGACCTAACATAGGGTCTGACATTGATAATTGGGCATGAAGCATAGAGGCAAAAGAACAAATAGTAATTTGGGAGAGTCAAATCTAAATCCCAAGAAGCATATTTTTATGGGGAACCCTAATTTGGAAGAAAGGAAAAAGTAATGGCCCAAAACACAATGAATTGAATAGGGGAAAGAGATACGAAGAGAGAGAGAATCTATACGGAGGAAGATAGATAAGACGGAAAGAGACCAACAAATAAGAGAACACGATACAAACCTTACCTTACTCTATTTTATTTCTTTTTATTTTTATTTTTATCGGTGAAGAGATTAATTAATAAAAAAAAAATGTCAGAAGTGGGATTTGAACCCACGCCCTCTTTCGAAGACCAGAACTTGAGTCTGGCGCCTTAGACCACTCGGCCATCCTGACTTATTGGTGTTTTTATTCCGTTAAACATATAACACGATTATTGATTGATAGAAAAGCGCGTTTACAAAATAAAAATATGAAAAAACGACTCTGCTGGGGATCGAACCCAGAATCTCTGGTTCCGTAGACCAGCGCCTTATCCATTGGGCCACAGAGTCATTTAATGTTAATCCATTCATCTTGATACTCTATATTATTAGTTATCAAAAATAGGCAAGGCAAATTTCAATAGGATAAAACATTAAATTAAATTCCAAAACCGATTTGAAAGAAAAATCATAGGTCACATGATGAAATTCACAAAGGAGTCACGGATAACAATTTAGAAAACTCCTTACTCATGCGTTAAGAAAAATAGTTCAACATTTATACTTATACTTGTTGGATGAGTTGTTGTTTCAACATGATTATACTGAAATATAATATAAGAAAATGTGCAATTTGAATATAGGATATGTTTCTTACATGCTCTACACAAACCTATTTTTGTACTATGTCATTTTCTATATTTGCATATTTTGAACTAGGTTCTGAACACTAGGGAACAACCTTATTAGTGCTTCAAAGGGCGTTTGCAATTTCAATACATTTGAGGACTATAGTGACAACACCTCACACATTTAAACTCAGAAACTAAAATAAACGTTTGTGCTAACTTTACACGGTATACAACACAGTAAAGGCTACATAAACTAAATACCAAGCTGCTTACAGTTTTGGCTCAATACTTGTACGAGTATCATTGCTTTTGAATTTATTTTAGTCGCTTTATCATACTTTTATTGTTTTGGCATAATTGACAATACTCTAATCTAATTGGCATGCTTAATGCTCACTATGATTCAAATGATGCTTCATTCAAATTACCATGTACTCAGCACCGTTATACAAGGCAGAACCTCAAAAAGTTTGTAATGAGGGAGACACGACATTATTATAACCCCAACACTCTCAAATCATTATGTTTACTGTTAAAGCTACATGTAACATATTACAGCTCATATTTGCTTACTTGTCTCAAATCTCAGCTATAAAAGAGGAGTAACATTGTTCCTTTCACTATCATTTTCATCTCAACTATTTACAGACATTTCTTCATCGGTTTAGAGCTGACTTACAAAAATGGAGACCTGTAGGGTTGCCATATTTTTCACAATCTTCATTATGACAATATTGGCTTTTGCTAAATGTGGTTTTGCAGAGAGTGTAGCTGAAGATGTTGCTGCAATTCCACCAGCACCAATGGAAAGCA
Organism: Medicago arabica; assembly: GCA_946800305.1. Classification (NCBI taxonomy): domain Eukaryota; kingdom Viridiplantae; phylum Streptophyta; class Magnoliopsida; order Fabales; family Fabaceae; genus Medicago; species Medicago arabica. Next base: position 53,595,759 of record OX326968.1, read on the forward strand.
CAGGAGGAGCGCACCTTGGTGTCTCAGCTACTCTTGCAGTCGCTGCCTTTGTGGCTACTTGGTTCATCTAAACTTTGTTAATGTTAGTCCTCTTGTGCAGTTGCTGAGGGAATGCACAATGAAATGTTTTAATTCTTTAATTTCTTTCGATTTTTAAACTTGTTCACACAAGGTTGGGATTCATCCATTTGTTGTAATCTGACGTATTAATCATTGTTGCTCTCAACATAGTAAACCATTTATGCAATGTTTCATTCACTTACAATACAATAAAGGATTCAACTACTCTAAATTGAGTTGTTTAGAGTCTAAAGCAAGTAATATTAATTTTTGATTAAATTAGTAGTTGATACTTGAAGCACATCGTATTAAATCATAGGTTTGTTGAAATAACAACTCTTGATTTTCTTGCTTTAGAGGAGCTGGACCTACGTTAGATATCATAACATGAGACACTCAGTGATAAACCTCCGGCAAAGTCCTCAAGTTAAGAAAGACAAATGCACAATGAATTGTAATCTAGTAAAAAGAAAAAACAAAAATGCTACACAGAATACTCCTTAACCATTGGCACTAAACTACTACCTAAAGAGTCCTTGTTCGTTCTCGTATTCTGATATCACTATCCATATTTAGGTTAAACACAACAAATATATCTAGAAAAAGCAAGGGATGGTGGCACATGCCAGTTTTCTATTGAAACTCTTTACTAATCTTCAATGGGGGGAGATAGAATAGAAAGGATAACATGAAGGCATGCTTGCATATTTACTCACATTACTTTGGTATACAATTCAATGAACTGACATTAAAAAGAAGAGTAAAATACAAATTTTCAACCAGAAATCCCAGAAAAACAAGGAAACCGATTCACTAATCTGCAACCAAATTCATAATCTCAGTTATCATCGCTGAACTATGGAACCAAAGAGATCATGGTATGCGCGCTTAGGAGCATCAGGTCGAGCGACTATCTCCACAACTTTGTAAGATGCCTCAGGATAAGCCAACGATTCCACGGCTACCTCTGCAACTTGATCTCTCGATATGGAACCTTCGTAAAGGGTGTCCTGATACATAGAAAATTAAATTATTCTACATTTGTTCCGCAAACATATAATCAATTGAGATTCTGTTGTGAAATAGAAGAAACTCAGAAACTTAAGCAATACCTCTGGCTCCATAACAACATTTCCGGTAGGAGGATCGTTTTTCAACCCTCCAGGTCTTATGATCGTGTAATTTATACCCGATTTCCTGATATGATTTTCTGCCTGTAATTTTGCCACTAAGGTGAGTCCAAAAACATTGAGAAAAATGTAAGCTGGATTGAGTAGCTGTCCCATAGCTGCTCCATTGACTAAAATGGAACTTATAAGAATGAATCTGTTAACGTTGACTTTCCTGCATGCTTCAACAAGGTTTACAGTGCCAAAATTGTCAACCTGCATAATATATTAATTCATGAGATTGATGACAGTGCAAAAAGTAGGCAAATCTAAGTATGGTAAAATGTTTCGTCATCAACAACCTTGACTCTATCTAATATCCAAAATGATGTTGGTTAATGGTTACTAAAACAAGAGTTATGGCATAAACAAAAAGCTTTAGAAAATGAAGAAACAAAGATCCTGAGTATATTAGTGTTGCAATTTAATACACAGAAACCAGAGGGAAAATGTGGAATCAATAGTTTCAACAATGAACCATGTATATAATGTAGCCTACTTCAAAAGTAACAACCAAACAAACAACTTCTCCAGAGCTAGTACTACCGAGTATCCAGAATCAATGAAAATATGTTGCACCCAACTATCACGGCCATTCATTAATCAATGCCGACTGAGATAAAAAGTGAGGCATACTAACATGAAAAAATAAACATATATGAAACCATTATAATATTCTACTACCATGACATGAACAAAATTTCAACAAACCTTCCATGGAGCAAGCAAATCCCACCCTGGCCGAAAGCCTGTGGCACATACTACTGCTTCTGTATCATCGCCAATTGCTTCAGCTAGCTTATCAGAACCCTCTGTAACATCAACTTTAACCTGCATATGAATCACATGTACACACCAAATTACACACGGACCTGTTTGGATTGGTTTAATTGAACTCATCTACTGGCACAAGGACTTTTGAGACTCTATGAGATAGCTTATGGAATAACTTATGACATGTCTATAAAATGTTTTTAGCTTATTTCCATAAGCTCTACATGATAGCTAATGAAAACAACTAACTTAATTTAAACTTTGTTGTATAAATAGCTTACATAAAGCACTTATACAATAAACGCTTAATTAAGCACTTAAACACACCCAATCACATTCAAACTAAACTTGCTTATAAATAAAAATCCAACCCAAATGATATTTAAAAACGGGATTAACCTTAAATTGGACTATTTTGCAAGAAAATGGGAAAGAAAAGTAAAACTTACAAATTGAAGAGATGGGTTGGCAGAAAGTGCAGTCTTTGCTTTGTCCAAGTCTCTAACCCCAGCTTTAACAGCAAAACCCTTTGCAAGTAGCTGTTGAACGATTCTTTTCCCAGTACTACCAGTAGCTCCAGCAACAAAAACTTTCTTCTTCAAACTCAAATCATCATCCACTGCCTGTTGAGTGATTTCACTTCCTTCCATCTAACAAAAAAAGAAAGAAAAAAATGCTAGTATTAAGTATTAACGCGCTTTGCAAAGAAGATGAAGATGAAATGTAATGTTACCTTTGCGAAGTTGAGGATGGAAAGAGATTTGGTTCTGAAGGAAGAGGGAGCGGTGAAATGGTGAGTGTGGAATGTAGGGTTTCTTGCAATAAGAGGAAAAGCCATTTAAGCTCTTCCAATGTGAAAACGGAGTTTTCTTGTAATTTCCAGGTTACCAAACAAGGAGCTACAACTCTGCCACGTATTAACATGCCAACGTGGTAAGTGTCAAACCTTCGCTTTCTTAAGTTCTACGACGTCGTTCTTACTATAGAGAGTAAAAGTGACATCATGTCGGCCAATATCTACCCCCACTTAAAGCAAAAAAAAATTAAAATTTCCCTAACCTCGCTATCTTTCTTCTTCTCAGCTCTCCCCCAATTGGTGTCCCCGCCCAACCTCCATCTCTCTCAGCTGTGCGCCGCCACACACACCAGTCACCACCACCGATCAAACCTCCATATACCCTGTAGTTCTCCTTTCTTTTATTTTTTATTGAACAACAAAAGGGTAGAAAGAAAAAGCGAAATTGAAGGTTGGTTTGAAAATTACTCCTTCTTTCTTCTTATCTAATTTCCTAATTTCACTACTATTCTGTTGATATGAGCAAAATTGTTAAATTTCACCAAAACATAACATGGTAGATCCACTTCAATTTATTGTTACTTTTCTTATTCTGATTTTTGTTACTGGTAAATGATGATGCAATTTAATCTGATTTTTTGCAGTTCACTTGAAATTTAATCTGTAATTAATTTGTGAATTGATGAAAACGGTGTTAATTGATAATGTTGGAATGAAATTGAAGGTGTAATGGGAAGTAAAGATGGAGGAGATCCATTCAAAGGAGTGGATTGGAAAGCTGTTGGCGGTGACATGCAGCAAAACCCTAATGTCAAACCAACTATTGCAAAACGACTCCCCAAGAAAGTTAGGAACATACCAGACCACTATTTCCTTCCCAGATATCCACTATCACACACTTTGTTGTTTTGTACTGCCTGTATTGCCGCTGGAGTTGGTGCCGGTATGCTAGTAGAAACCTGGATCGACAAGAAAGTTAAAGGTACCAATATTTATGCTTTTTACTCCATCCATACAAGCATACAACTTTTAAAACTGTGGTGTTAAATTTTAAAAAAATTATTAAATTGATTGATATTGTTCTGTTTAAGCAACCAAATTGTCGTTTCACAAATTTGAGGGGATAATTTGTCGACCTTTAAACGCTTATTTAGTTTAAGGGACTAAATATGCATGTTTTGGCTCTAATGCCAATGAATAAGACTAATTTTAGAATGTGTTTAGAACTTTAGATTGATAGAAAGAATTAAAATGAAAGGGATAGGGAAAAAAAGTAGTATTGTATGTGTATCCTATTGTGATTGACAAATAAAATAGAACATGATAGAATACACTCTTTCTTTTTTCTTTTTTCAAAATGAAAAGCTTCCTTCCTGGAAACCATTTCTAATTTTCTGCTATTGTTAGGGTACTATCAAAATTGGTTTGGTACCATACTCGCTGCTTTCATGGAATCTACCTCTTGAACTCTTCCAACATGGTTCATCCACATTAGTCTGATAAATAAAATAAGCCAAACAGAAATGGATTGGTACCCAGAAGCCTTAGTAATACTAGACATGATTGTTAGGTGTTGCAATAATTTGATAGTTTTTGCAGAGTTCTTCACATAATATTGTAGTTCTTAAATAATTTAATAATAGAGTTCTTTGCATCGTTTGTACAGTAATATGAAAAGCATAATATTCTAGTTCCTAAAAATTTGATAGAGTTCTTTTCTTTTCATATTGATAGAGTTATCTGCCTAAGAAATAATATGCAAAAAGAAGAGTAGACATAGAAAACAAATCTCCTTTGCAAGATATGATGATCAAATTAACCCAAGAAAGAGTTTGATCTCATTGATTGAACTACCATGCATTTTACTATTCTGCCCTAAAGTTTGAATCTTGTGTCCTCAATAGGAGAATTTTAAGAAGTTACAAACATCTTTTATAATACACAAATAATTTTTATTCACCTTACCCATTCAAACATATAATATCTTTCACAAATCACTATTTTAGCTCAAGTCATAACAGAAAATATATAGTTTATTTTTTAAAGATGAAAATATATAGTTACATAGTAAGTAACTCTAGTATATTAACAGGATGTTTCCATATGTATGTAGAATTCTCGTGATATTTGATATGCATTAAATGTTTTCTTCAGTTTGAATACTTCATTTCTGTCCAGTATTAGCAACTTAGCATCTCAATTGAGACCTAGCAATCTAAAACTTCAGTCAACACTTACTAGTAGTAGTATGTTTGAAGTTCATACTTCCTAGGACTTATACATGCATTGTTTACTTTTGTAGACCAGTATCACCACTTTTCTTTATTATATTATTATGCTTTTCATAAAACTTTTCAGAATTTTTCATTTTATGGTTCTGTGTGATTTGGTCTGGTTTGTTTCATATGTCTGTTACAACTCTTTGGGTTGCATTATGCTCTGCAGTGCATACTTTTAATCGACTTATCATGGTCCTGGTTGTCCATGCTGACCCCACTTAGTAGGATAAAGCATGGTTATTGTTGCTGGTCTTGGTTGTCCATATTTTTTCTTTAAAACATGTCATGATTGCGCCTCACTGCATTAAGTGATGAGGGTTTTGGGTTTGCAATTGAAGCTTTTTGACTCATGGAATTACTGCTCAGTGTCTCTCGTGGATATACAAGGAAATCAGAAAGTTCTGCTTAAATGTTCTGTTTTCTCCTCGGATGTTATATTTTACTCCTACTTGTTTTAAGGGGTGGTAGTTACTCTTCAGAAGACGTGTCTCATTTTCTTCTAATTTAGACTTTGATAACTTCAGTTACCAAACTATGTGTTTGCTGTTCTATGTTATATATATTGTTTGTTGGGAAGAGGCTGCTGCACTTGAAACCTGAAATGTTTAATGATTATGCATGTAAAACTCAAAGCGTATGGGGTTGCCACACTAACCTTTAGGTTCGATTCGCCCCCACCAATAATTGTGTATTAGATGCAATAAGGAATGACCGGCGAATCCCCTTCAGAATACTATGAGTTCCTTGACGTGTATTGCACAACCACACCAAGCGTATCTCCTAACAGTATTTTACAGATTTATGGTTCCAGCAATTCACTCATGCATTAGAGAATTGAGAATTGATGAATGATTTAGAGTAAGAGAATGATGAAGAATTATGTTGTTAATGTAACAAAATTCTGTCCAAAGTTGTGTGTCGTAATATATCGAACTAATGCTCAAATATCAAGTAGTTATGGTGCATTATATGACCCTTTACATGAAAGAAGATACTCCTTTGACTTGAATCAATGTTATGGTTCATCAAACACCATTTTGCCAAAGGTTATGATCATACACATTTGAATCAATGTCAATGTTCATTAAGCACCTTTTTACCAAAGGTTATAATGTATATGAAAGGTTCTCATGAAGAGTTACAACTTTTGATCTAAAGTGATTCCATGATTTTGGAAATCACCATCGATTGGTGTTCATAAATCATAATTATGTATTTTATTGTTCAATTCATTTTCAGTAACCTTGCTTCTGGTTTATGACTATCTCATATATATGCATTTCAACTGTTAGAAACTAATATTTTAGGCTAAATAAAAAAGTTTAGTTGTTTGAAAACCAATGGTTTTATTCTTGGTTGTTTTTAAAATTTGAGATTATTGCCATTTTCTTTTACTTTTGTATTGCAGAGGATGGTGGGGTGATATGGGAGTTTGACAAATAAACTCTGGATTTTTTGGTACAACCAGTGTCACATGACTGCCTCTCCAGCACTCCAGTCACAACTTCATCTGCACTCAAACTTATCTACAGTTATTAATTTAACAAATAAGGGTGATACTAAAGTTTTTGTTCTTTCTTAGACTCTGTTGATCGGGTGGTAGGTTATTAATTGACATATTTCCTTCTTTAAATTTGTTTTGGATTTTTTTTTAACATGTAACTCTGAAAGGCAACTGGATGTGACATGATTTATGGTATAAATTCATTCCCATTCGATTATTTTGACCCTTATTCATTTTGCTGATTATGATCATTGAAAGGTTAGAATTTGAGTATCAAAATCTGCATTTACGATTACTACCTGGTCGTGTACGTTTACTCTATTAGTTAGATCTATCATTGTAGATAGGATTCTAGGAGTGGGACAGTTACGAGGTTAGCTTTTGAATTTTCAGAAACATATACATGGTTTAGACTTTAGAATGCTTTACATAGTTCAGTAAAAGAAAATTCATTCCAGTTTAGATTTGCTTTTCCCCATGAAATACATTATCAAGCAAAATTTGTAATCATTTATTTTAAGGAAAATGCTACTTACAGCGAAGAAACTTATCCGATTCTGTCCCGAATGACGTGTCTTCATTCTGTATCGGCATATTACCCATATTACTTCATCTGCTTTTATTTATTTATTATTTATTTTCACTCTCCTCTCTCCCACCATCCTTTCATAACAACAACCAACATCCCTTCTTTTTTTCTCTGTGCAACTTTCTTTTGTATTCTCCCAAAATTCTCTCTCTCTCTCTCTCAATTTCCTCTTCTTCCAAATCTCTCTCTCTCTATCGGATGCTTCCATGATCTCAAGACTTGTTCAAACAATTAGTATCACCTCCTTCAAAGAGTCACACTATTTATTAATTTTTTCAAGTTTCTGTTTCTCAAAGTTGTATTGTTTTATAATATGTACAAAGAAGCTCAAGAAGCATGGATAGGAACTTGTGTGATAGAACAGAACGGTGCAACCTTTTTCTTTTTGATTCAAGGAAGAACGAAGCAAACTTATTTATCCACTACTTGTTTTTTTTCCATGTAAAAATCAAATAGCGTGTGGTAAAACCACGTTCGTGATATTTCGCGAAATTCCTTTCGCGGGATATAGCAGTGTTGTCTTATAAAAAGTATATTTGAGATAACAAATTCTTGTTTGTTTTTTTTTTAATTATTGTTCATGCTTATCAAGTTAGAAGATCTATATATTCACAAAAGCAACCCGTCTTGTATCGACTACTACGTAAGACGAAGATACAATCTTGTTTAATCAGCATATCCATGTTGATAGATGTACGATGTGCAAGGCTAACACAATTTTGCATTATAACCTTTAATACTCTATTTCAACAAAAAAATTAACTTAAAATACAGCAGTAGCTAACTCTTGGCATTTACTGGATGCAAAGCACTGCGATGCAAGGTTGTTTATACTTGAAGACTATAATATTTTATGCACTTTGAGGATTACTAATCATGTTTATTTTTAATTATTTTTTTAAATAAATCAACTTGCTATAATTGTCTAAGAAACATGGATGCGTGCTTCGTGTACTTGTGCAATGTATGGATAAATTGAGTGAAAATAATATACTACGTATTGTTTAAAAGTATATATATCAAGCTTCAAATAATAACATCATTAAATTGAAAACTTGACAAAGCTGCAGAAAAATAATAATTCAGGCAAACGTTAATTTTTTTTTTTTAAAAGCTCTCAATCTATACTTGGAGTATCATTCTCTCCAATTCAGTGCCAGAATTATACAAAAATAATAAGTAATCTCAAAAGTATATAAAATTTGTCATTCTAATCCCAAAAATATATAAAATTCAGCTACCTTAGTCCCAAAAATCTTAAACACAGACTAAAGTGACAAATTTCATAAAATATAGTGACTAAATATTTTATTTAAACTATTTCGATTTAGAGATTGTGATTCACTACTGATCAGGTATGAAATTTAGTCTCTATATTTTATGAAATTTGTCCTACTGATTCAGCACTGACCAGGTATGTCATCTTCACCTTCAACTCTTCCTTGTTTAGTATTCTTCTTTTCCTTTTCTGTCATATGAATCATGAGTGTTCTTGTTTTAATTGCCATGCAAGAAATACAATCTTGACTATTTTTTCTTCATTGCACGCTTGAGTATGGAATTCAATAAGCGTTGATTTGGAATTCCATTAGATGTTCTCTTATGGCAATTCAAAACTGTACACCTATTCTATGCGCTTCATCGGAATTCAAGAAAATAATAACTTAAACTGGTTTAGTTTTGGTTTTTTTTCTTAATGAGTATGATAATGGTTAATGAAAATTTGTTGGTTAAGCCTGCTATTTTACAATCTTGTTTTCATATCCAATTTTTCCACGGAACATGAAAATGGAAATTAGATAAGAGATTTCTAAGCATCTGTATACAATATCAAAAGATATATGTAAATAAGTTGATTGTGTGATTTTAGGACTATAGAAGAGTGTTTGATCTACCATGTTTTTCCTCATTGTGCTATATGTTCTTAAGCTTTAACTCTATTATACAACAAATGTGTGATTTTAGGACTACAAAGTGCTTAATTATTGTTAATTTAAATGAATTTTCAAACAAAGTAATGGTAACTTAGTAGATGTTACTTAATTATCTAAGCTATGAGTTCCGAGTGTTATTCTTCCATCTATATCATGTTTTTGTAGAAAATTCTCAACTGTCTTGTATTTTAAGTGTAGGATGACAGGACCTGCATCTACTGTGGCATCTTGCAGTGAAACCACCATGGAGGAAAAGTCATCTTCGCCTCCTGAAATAGTAATTGGAATTGATATTGCAACATCACCATGCCGTGTTTCTGTGTGGAATAGTTCTCAAGTGGAGCTTTTTGAAAACACAATAAATGAGATGACTGACAGATCGTGTGAAAATTTCAATGAGCATGAGGCTACAATTTTCAAAATTAAACGCTTGATTGCCTTAATTGACAGTGATCTTGTAGTCCATGCAAGTCCGGACTTCCCATTTCTGATGCACACCTTGGTCATTAAGGTTCACCCTTTTGTTGCTGCATTTGTGAACAAAGTGTGGGGATCCACCACTGCAGTAGAACTCCTTGGAAAATTTCTGGTGGAATTAAAAGAAATGGCGGAAACTCAACTGAAACAACCTATATGAAATGCAGTGTTTACAGTTCCAGTTTCATTCTCTCGATTGCAGTTAACCAGGATACATTGTGCTTGTGTGATGGCCGGTCTACATGTTCTCAAGCTGATTCCTCAACCAACAGCAGTAGCTTTGTTGTATGCACAACAACTGGATGCTGCTGCTTCTTCTCATGTGAATATGGACAAAGAAAGCAAGAAAATTGCTCTCATTTTCAATATGGATGTTGGTTATTGTGATGTTGCTGTTATTGTTGCCACATCAAAAGGAAAATGCCAGATAAAAGCCTTGACAGGAAATATGATATGTCATCTCTTGCCTGATTCTGAAAATATATTCAAGAAACATGTTCACGAGGATAGAGAAATTAAATCGATGGCTCTTCTTCGAGGTACAGTTCAGAAAGCGATTACACAGCTTTCGTCTCAGGCAAGTGTTGAGGTTGATTTAGAGTTGGGAGATGATCTGAAGATACACAAGGTTATGACGCGGGAGGAATTTGAGGATGTAAACAAAGAGGTGTTTGAGAAGTGTGAAAGGCTAATCATCCAATGCTTGCAAGATGCGAAGGTAGAAGCTAAGAATGTAAATGATGTGATAATTGTAGGTGGATGTTGGAACATATACCAAAGGTGAAGAATTTTGTTACTAAAATATGCAAAGTAAAGGAACTTTATAAAGGTATAAATCCTTTGGAAGCTGCACTTCGTGGTGCAGCAGTAGCAGGGGCTATTTCTTTAGGCATTGAAAATTCAATTGGGAACTTGGAGTTGTCTGATTTTAATGTCACTCTTCTTGCCATCGGAATTCGAGCTAATGGAAACAACTTTGTACCTGTAATTCCTAGGAATACATCGGTACCAACTATGAGGAGTGTAGTTTTCACAACTGTTCATGACAATCAAACTGCAGCGTTGATTGTTGTCTACGAAGGTGAGGCACTGAAGGCTGAAGAGAATCACCTTTTGGGATATTTTAAAATAACTGAAATACCTTATGCACCAAAAGGAGTTCCTGAAATCAATGTTAGCATGGACATAGACCATAAAAACAGGTTGACCTATACTTTATTTTTGTCCAATATTAGCATCTCAATTGCGACCTAGCCATCTAAAATTTCAGTCAACACTTATTAGTAGAGTATGATTCATAAGTTGTCAATTCTTTCTTAGACTCTGTTTTGCGAAATAAATTTTTTTAACATGTAACCCCAAAATGCAACTAGATGTGACATGATTTGCGGTTTAATCATTTATGACCCTTATTTTGCTGATTACGATTTTTTATTTTTTTTGACAAATACTGATTATGATTATTAAAAGGTTAGAATTTGAGTATAAAAAATGTTCATTTATGATTACTATGTCATCTTCTTTGTTTACTTTATTAATCAGATCTATCTTCTTGAATAGGATTCTAGGAGAGTAGGTCAGACAAGAAGTTAGCTTTTGAGCTTTCAGAAACAAACACATGATGTAGACTTTAGAATCCTTTACATACTAGTATAGCAAACTAGCAAAGGAATATTCAATAAGTTTAGATTTGCCTTCCCATGATGTACATTATCAAGCGAAATTTAATTAACCGTAATAATTTGATATAATAAGCTTAAGAAGCCCAAACAAGATACATTTTTAATTTTAAAAAAAGGTAAATTTTTGTGACAAGCAACTCTTGCTTTTTCTTCCCTAAAAAGGGTAAATATATTTTTGGTTTCAACAATAAGCCCTATTTTAAAATATAAAAAAGGTTTTAAACTCGCTACTTTTTGTTCCGTTGGTACAATTGGTCTATTTTTACTTATTGGATAAACAAAACATGCCACATAAACGCCACTAGAATGTCACATGACCTCATTAATGACATGTCTTGCCATATGTTAAAATTCTAATTTAAATTAAAATTTTAATATTTTTTATTTATCACACTTAAAAAATCAAAATTAAAAAGTAAAACAATGTTTCTTCTTCCATGATCTCTCTACCAACATCACCCATCATCATCATGACATCTCTTCCATCATTTTTTTTTTCAATTTTTCAGAAATTAGAGATTTGAAATTCCTTCTTCATCATATAACATATTCTTCTCATCGATTGACTTCAACATTGTTATCACTTTCGGTTTAATAACCCAACCCTTCTGCTAAATCACAACCTTTTTCTATATTCTTTATCTTAATCTTCTTAAAAATTGAAGATGTTATCTTCTTAAATCACATCATGTCTTGAGCTCTCTCACATATCAATCTCTCTCGTCTAGGGTTGAAAATGAGTCGAGTCGAGCCGAACTCATATGAGCTTGACTCGACTCGATAAGAATTGGTTCAGCTAGAAACTCTACTCGAGTTCGATACGAAACATTTATTAAGTTCAAGTTCAACTCATTTAAAGTTCAAGAACAGTTCGACTCGACTCGACTCATTTAAAATGCCAATTTTTTTCTTAAAACATTTTATTTTTTTTACATTTTGAGATTTCAATTTTTTTTGAAAGGTATATATTCAAAAAAATTAAAAGCTATAACACTCAAATTTGCATTGAATGCAAAAACAAAAAATTATAACCTTGGGAACCCAAGGTAAAAGAGCGCTTTGCATGTCAAAGAGTTACTGTTGAGTGTTACTACTATCAAACTCTATTATACACTTCTGTCTTTTTATATAGCTAATCTCATATCTATTCTTTTAAACCCACCGATGTGGGACTATTTTAACTTCCTGCAAAAGCTTAAACTATTGACTGCTTATGTTGTTAACTTTTAATGTGGAACTTTTTTTCACCATTTTTTATTATTAAATGAGACAACTTTTATTTTATTATCGTTAGTTGTTGGACATATTTCTTGTTTATGTTGGCAAGTAATTAAAAAGACTTAAAATTATTAGGCTAAATTGCATTTTTGGTCCCTTAACTATTTAGGTAGTATTGTTTTGGTCCTTTAATTAAAATTTGATTTATTTTGATCCCTTAACTTCTCTCCGTTACACATTTTGGTCCTTTCTGTTAGTTTTAATTAAAAAAACGTTAGGTTTTCTTCATTTTTTTCTGGGATTCTTGTTGTAGAAGATTGACGGAGATGATATGAAGATGAAAAAGAGGAGAAGAAGATGAAGAAAATCCCACATGATCTCAATAATTGCTCACTTGTACTTCAGGAAAGTGCTGTATGCTTAGGGACAAATTTTTGTAGTGGCAGGGGAAGTTAAGGGGCAAGCTTCAGGAATTTTATAAGTGACTCATCACACCAACCATCGTTAAACTGCCATCTTTGCTTTGTTAACAGGAATTACAGATTGTTGAGATCCAGGCATCCCAGCATAAGCAATAACTGTCAACCTGTTTTTATGGTCTATGTCCATGCTAACATTGATTTCAGGAGCTCCTTTTGGTGCTTCAGGTATTTCAGTTATTTTGAAATATCTCAAAAGGTGATTCTCTTCAACCTTCTGTGCCTCACCTTCGTAGACAACGATCAATGCTGCAGTTTGATTATCATGCATAGTTTAAAAACCACACGCCTCATCGTTGGCACTAATGTATTTCTCGGAATTACATGTACAAAGTTGTTTCCATTAGCTCGAATTCTGATGGCAAGAGGTGTGAAAGGAAAATCAAACAACTCCAAGTTCCCAAATGGATTTCCAATGCCTAAAGCAATAGCTCCTGCTTCTGCTGCACCACATAGTGGCATCATCCAAAGGATCAATGCCTTTATAAACCTTTACTTTGCATTTTTAGTAACAAGATTCTTCACCTTGATATATTACAACATCCACCTACAATTATCACATCATTTATATTCTTAGTTTCTACATCCTCAAACTCCTCCCGCGTCATAACCTTGCATCTCTTCGGATCATATCCCAACTCTAAATCAACCTCAACACTTGTCCCTTTAGTATGCCTCACTTTTTATATCAGTCAGCGTTGATTTGGTTTAGAAAAAAAAATAATTATCCTAAATTTAGGGTGATAATTTAGTGTAGCATATTTTCATTGATAATTTAGAAGTATGTTTGTTACTTTTGAAGTAGGCTACATTATATACATGGTTCATTGTTGAAACTATTGATTCCACATTTTTCCTCTGGTTTATGTGTGTTAAACTGTAACACTAATGCAGTTAGGATCTTTGTTTCTTTCATTTTCTAAAGCTTTTTGTTCATGCCATACTCTGGTTTTAGTAACCAACATCATTTTAGATATTAGATAGAGTCGAGGTTGTTGATGGCGAAACATTTTATCATACTTAGATTTTACTAATACATTTAGTGGCGTCATCAGTTCCTGAGACAGGGTTCAAACTTTTGAACATTCAAACTTTTAATCCTTAACCAAAATCCTAGTTCCCAAATGGATTTCCAATGCCGTAAATTTTCATGACAAGGAGCATGGAACCCTTTTAGCTGTTGGCACAGCAAAGGGGCTGCAGTTTACACCCAAAAGGAGTTTAACTGTTGGATTTATTCATATATATAGGTTTCTAGATGATGGAAGGTCTCTTGAACTTCTTCACAAAACTCAGGTTGAGGGTGTTCCTCTTGCTCTATGTCAGTTTCAAGGAAGATTACTTGCAGGAATAGGACCTGTGCTCAGGCTATATGATTTGGGAAAAAGACGATTATTAAGAAAATGTGAGAATAAGTCATTTCCCAGCTCGATTGTCTCTATTAATGCCTACCGTGATCGAATTTATGTAGGTGACATCCAAGAGGTATGTTTCTATAAAATGTTTCTCTTTATGTAGGCATTTTGACAATCATTTTTCGTTATGGCTTCTCTCTTTTGATGTTAGCATTTGTTATCGCATTGGATTTTGTTTTTTTAAGAACGCTCTAGTTGGAATTATTCTATTTTGGAAAAATTGACCAACACTTTCTGTAAGGAATTAACATTTTCATAATTTTTGGAAATAGACAACATGCTTGTTCACAGATTCCAATGTGCTACTGATCTCCGATTTCTGTTTCACTAAATAAAATCTTCAGCTAATTGTGTTTTGTGTGTTCTCTTCAGTCTTTTCATTACTGCAAGTATAGACGAGATGAAAACCAACTTTACATATTTGCTGATGATTCCGTTCCAAGATGGCTTACTGCATCATACCACATAGATTTTGACACCATGGCAGGTGCAGACAAATTTGGAAATATCTTTTTTGCACGGTTGCCTCAGGATGTTTCGGATGAGGTAGAAGAAGATCCTATTGGTGGGAAGATCAAGTGGGAGCAGGGAAAGCTGAATGGAGCTCCCAATAAGATTGAAGAAATTGTACAATTCCATGTAGGGGATGTGATCACAAGCTTGCAAAAGGCTTCTCTTGTACCAGGTGGTGGAGAGTGCATTGTATATGGAACCGTTATGGGATGTGTTGGCGCATTACACGCGTTTACTTCACGAGATGATGTTGATTTCTTTTCTCATTTGGAGATGCATATGAGACAGGACAATCCTCCTTTGTGCGGAAGAGACCACATGGCTTATAGATCTGCCTATTTTCCTGTTAAGGTATATACTAAACTAATATTATGCTGTTCCATTATTGTATCTTAGCTATAAACGTGTGTGCTTGATAATATTGTTAATATTTGAAACTTCGGTTTTCTTATATACCTTTTGCACTGCTGTCAGTTCAGTGTTGTTAAATAGCGGCTTGCTATACCATAGCAGAATTTGAACAAATCATTATTGTTCTGTGATCCGTTATTTAGTACAATGTATTGTCAAATAGCCGTTATTGCAGAACTGTAGCACGGTCTCATACTAGAATTTGAAATAAAACACTATTTTCTGTGATCTGGGTTTGACGACACTGTGTCAGTTGCATATTATTTTGTAGATTATTGTAGATTATAGATGTAAATTTCTTTCATGCCTTTTCAATGATGTAGTCCGTCATCTAGAATGTGAATGTGAAGGCTTGTTATTTGAATAGGATGGCTGCCTAATAGTCTCCCTCTACCACATCCTAAACTTGTTTGTTGAAATCTAATAAAAAATTGATTTTTATTAACCTTCTGTTATAGGTTGATACCGATATTGTTGCTTGAGTGTATAAAAGTGATCTGTTCACTTTAGTTTCCTTAGTGATTTTGGTTTTAGGGTAGCAAAGAAAAATCCTTCTGATTCATTTCTTGCTCCTCCAAATATCGGTGGATTTAGAGGAGAGCTATGGTTCATTAGATTTTGTATGGCATCAGGCTGAAATGTATTTTGATAAAATGCAACACTAATTTGTGAGGACATAACATGTAAAATAACCTTTTTCCTTAAACTCTAGACCCTCTCCTCAATGATCCAAAATGAAAAGGATTATCTTCCCTCATCTCAATGAAATGTCCTCCTGCGAATCAAACAAAGATAGGAGGCTTATCTCCCGTCTTCTATCAACCAAACAAAATGTTAATTAAGTCCCTCCCCTCGAATTAACCATCCCTTTTTCCTCATTTGAGTGAAAGTCTTGATTCAGTTACTGTGAAATTGTTAATCAATCAGTTTTTTTTTTTTTGACAATTCTGAAAAGCCTTCATATTTGTGCAGGATGTGATTGATGGGGACCTATGTCAGCAATTCCCAACATTGCCGATGGATTTGCAGAGAAAAATTGCTGATGAATTGGACAGGACCCCTGGAGAGATACTAAAGAAACTTGAGGAACTACGAAATAAGATTATTTAACAAATGCTTGTTAGAGAGGTATGGTTCCCTATTTTTGTTTTGGGCTACTGTTTATATAATATCTGTGCAATAGATCTTGACGACTATCTGACAGTTTTTAAATCTATGAACAGGGGGAATTCTGCACTTGTGCAATATTTATAAGAGACCTGCAAAATGGCAAGTCAAAAGGTCGTTTACTTTTTCCCGCTTTGATTGGTTATGTCTTCAAATCGTTCTGGTAGCTTCCTGTAGTGATCACCGTTGGCATCTCATGGGTTTTTATTCTTTCATTCTTTCTAATGAAACTATAGAGATGTGTTATATATTGGTTAGAGGTAAGATGAAATACTGCACGTTTATAGATAAGTTTTTATGTTGCCAGGTAGCTATGTAGGTAATTATTAGTATTATTATAAACCATGTAGCAAATCTTATATTATTTGAAGTTTTATTTGAGAAATTTTTGCTAGTGAGGTTCATTTATTTATCTTATACACATTTTTATTTATCTATTACTAATTTCAGTATCTTAAAGTAATTATGAGTTTATGTTTAATGGTATATTGGGTGGGGAAACCACTGTTTGGGCAATATACATTATGATAAATGGATATATGTTTTGTTGTAACTATCAAGGTAATGGGTTTGTTTATATGATGCTTGACCCTTTGCTTAATCCCAACTCGGCTGTCATTGGGGCAAGAAAACAAGTATTTTTGTGTGACAAGATAAATGTGCATGTAGTCCATGAATGCAAACTATAAAAAGTGGAAGATGTGTCAGCACATATGACCCTATAGATTTTGAAAATTCCAAAATCTTGCCCCTTAATTTTCCCTGCCACTTCACGATTTTTTCCCCTAAGCATAGAACACTCTCCTGCAGTAACTTGTGCTACAAGTTACTAAATTCAAGGCAACATAGGAGGAAAACTATAATACCTGTCAACCACAAGGCTTTTTTTCTTCATATGAGAACAAAATTTGACAGAAACTGTGTTTCAATATTGCAACTGAATTATCTCTATATAGATTAAATTAATTCAATTTACTGCAGAAACGGTTTTAGATGTTACAACATTACATGTTGAAACTAGAGACCATTGAATCATTCAGTCCCTCATACAAACTACAACCTAGTAAAGCAAGAAAAGCAGCCAGCAATATCTGTCGCCCAGCAAGTAAAAAGATAAACTCTGAAAATTGAAAATTCATCTCAAGTCTCCCACCGATGTAGACACGAGCAGCAAAATATGCTCCATAAAATAAGTTTAGTTTGTTGTATTGAAAAGTTTTACACGTCAAGTTTGGAATGTAGCACATCAAATTTAACTCATTCCTTCATCATTTCTTATAGATTTTTTTTATTTGATTTGATGGCCATGTAAATCAGGTTATTAGAGATATAACTGGGAGTTTTCAACAAATGAATTATGAGGACATATATATCAACAAAGAAAAATAAAATTCAACCAATGAATCACATATCTTTACATGTAGCATTCTGTTATATTTGAACAATTTCTACACACTTTATCAACTGACAGATATGAACATATTCTCCTGTACATTCACACTTAACTAGAACTTAAGTCCAATACATATTATTTCCATTATACTACAAAGACATTAGACCAATGCATCAACCTCTGATGCTGAAACACAAAAAACTAAACAATATACAATGAAATATGTTGGATATCATCATGGCTTTATTATTCCTTCTTGAGGAGAGTAACCAAATCCATTGCATTACCATAGGTTCTATTTAGTGCCTCAGCATACCAACCATACCCATCACCAATCATTGGAAATGGCATCTTCGCTTCCATAGCAGGAATTACAGGTTGGTGTGATCCAGGCATGCAAACAGCAGCTACAACTCTCAGCTCGTTTTCACCGTCTATGTTCATGCAAACATTGATTTTTGGAACGCCTTTTGGTGCTGCAGGTATTCCCGTTAGTTTCAAATATCCCAAAAAGTGGTTTTCTTCAGCCTTCTGTCCCTCACCTTCATAGACAAGGATCAATGCTTCGGTTTGATTATCGTGAATAGTTGTGAAATCTACAACCCTCATTGTTGGTATAGATGTGTTCCTTGGAATTACAGGGACAAAGTTGTTCCCATTAGCACGAATTCCAATGGCAAGAGGTGCGACGTGAGAAGTAATCAAGCCCAAGTTCCCAGAGGGATCATCAATGCCTGAAGCAATGGCTCCTGCCACGGCTGCACCACAAAGTGCAGCTTCCAAAGGATTCATACCTTCATAAAATTTCATTCGTTTACATTTTTTATTTTTGATACAATTTCCATTGCATATTCTAGCAACAAGACTCTTCACCCTTGGTATCTTCCAACATGCTCCAACAATTATCACATCATTTATATCCTCAATTTTTACCTTTGCATCTTGCAAGCACCGGATGATTAGCCTTTCACACTTTTCAAACACCTCTTTGTTTACCTCCTCAAACTCCTCCCTCTTTACAACCTTGCATATCTTCAAACCATCTCCCAAGTCTAAATCAAACTCAACACTTCTCTTAGAGGAAAGTCGATGAATCGCTTTCTGGGTTGCCACTCGAAGTAAACTCATTGATTTAATTTCCTTGTCTCCATCAATATTTTTCTTGAATATATTCTCAGAATCTGGTAAGAGATATCGCATCATATTTCCAAGCAAGTCTTCTCCACCAATAGCACTTCCTGCCAAGGCTTTCATTCGGCATTCTCCTTCTGCTGTAGCAACAGTCACAGCAACATCACAATAGCCAGAATCCATATTGAAAATGAGAGCAATTTTCTTGTTTTCACTGTCCATATCATCACGACAAAAAAAAGTCTGCAGTTGTTGTTGTGCATAAAACAAAGCCACTGCTGTTGGTTGATGCATCAACTTGATAACATGAAGACCGGCAATCGCACGGGCATATCGTATCCGGGTTAGCAGGAATCGACTGATTGAAACTGGAACCGTAAATACTACATTTCTTACAGGTCGTCCCAGTTGAGTTTCGGCCAATACTCTTAATTGACTAAGATATACTGCAAGGACTTTTTCTGCTGTGGTATACGTCCAAAAAAGGTTCATAGGTGAAGCAATAAAAGGGCGATCGCCAATGTCCAAAGTCTGCACCAGAAATGGGAAATTTTTACTTGCATGAACTACTGGGTCAGTATCAATTCTGCCAACCAAGCGTCTCATGTTGTAAATTGTAGCTTCAAACAACATGTCATGCTCCTGGTCTTGGGAGAGTGAGACTTCACTAGCACTAATAACTCCAGTAGAAGAGCCATCTTTGATAATTTCACCTGATTTCATAATGTTCCCATTTGTTGTGTTGCTAAAAAGTTCCACTTTGGTATCATTACACGCAGCAACACAACGTGGCCACGTGCCAATATCAATTCCAATTGCTATTTCCTCCCCAGTGGTTTCACTGCAAGATGCCACAGTAGATGCAGGCCCTGTCATCCTGCACTTAAGAGACAAGAAAGTTGAGAATTTTCTACAAAAACAACATGATGTAGATTGCAGAATAACACTCAGAACTCAAAGCTTAGATAATAAAGTAACAACTACTAAGTTATCATTAGTTTGTTTGAAAAATACATTAATGTGAACGCTAATTAAGCACTTTATAGTCCTAAATTCACATATTTGTTGTATAAGAGGTAAATGTTAAGAATGTATAGCACAATGAGGAAAAAATTGGTAGATCAAGCACTCTTATACAGTCCGAAAATCACACAATCAAACTTATTTACATATATCTTTTGATATTTTTACAAAGATGCTTAGAAATCTCTATCTAATTTGCATTTTCTTGTACAGTGGACAAATTGGATATAAAACACGATTGTATTACAGCACACTTAATGAACAAATTTTCGTCAACCATTATCACACTCATTAAGAAAAAAGGCCAAAATAAAAACAGTTAAAGTTATTATTTTCTTGAATTCTGATGAAACGGGTAGAATAAAATGGTGTACAATTTTGAATAATTTTTTTTTTAAAGACATTGCCATAAGAGAACAACTACTAGAATTCCAAATCAATGCTTCTTGAATTCCATACTCAAGCTTAAGGACATATAGCACAATGAGGAAAAACATGGTAGATCAAGCACTCTTCTATAGTCCTAAAATCACACAATCAACTTATTTACATATTTTCTTTTGATATTGTATACAGATGCTTAGAAATCTCTTTATCTAATTTCCATTTTCATGTTCAGTGGACAAATTGGATATAAAAACAAGATTGTAAAATAACTGGCTTAATGAACAAATTTTCATCAACCATTATCATACTCATTAAGAAAAAAGACAAAAATGAAGACATTGCCATAAAAGAACATCTAATGGAATTCCAAATCAATGCTTATTGAATTACATACTCAAGTGTGCAATGTCTTTTTGTTAACGTTTTTTTGTCTTTTCCAAATCAATGTCTTTTTGTTAACAGGAAGGACTTAAACTAGTAACGGAGCAAAACATAGAGGATCAAATTGGTACAAATTATAGTTAGAGGACCAAATTGAGACAATCAATTAAGTTAAGGGACTGATCGATTGAATAAGCCCAAAAGTTATCATTTATAAGATTTGAAACTTCATAGGAGTTTTTTCATAGATGAGTTTATGTTTAAATGATACAGCTAAAAAGCAAATACAAGGAAAATCAACTTTATGGGTTGGGATTAGACACTAGTGTTCTTGATCATTAGTATCATTATATTCGGTTCTCTTTCTTTTGTCTGATAATCCAGTTGAAGTGTAATTGAAACACCAACATCTTCTTGTCATTTTGAAGTTCAACTTGGGGTTTTAGGAGAAAAATTGGTGGTAGACGAGATAACCAAAGTTTAGCTAATCTTTTGGTACTTTGCACTGTTCAAGTAATTTTGTTCAAGTAATTTTTTTTAAAAAAATTCATTTCAGTTAGTAGATGATGGTATGGTTGCAACTTGCAGTTTAAAATTTATAAGTGATGGCCTTGCTTACCTAAAGATATTTTATTATTTTCCTAATTTTTGTATGATTTTATAGAATAATAGTTAGCATTACATATGTTGAATTACATTTTTCTAAATTGAAATTATTTAAACTAGCGAAAAGACAGACACTTTTTACTGCGCTAAAATTTGAAAATTATGAACTACGTATGTTATTTTATGAAATTTTGATTGTGATTAAAACTAAAAATATAAACATTTGTTGCTTTCTAGTTAAAACAAACCAAATTAAACATGATTATCTATTTCAATAACAGCAACAATATAACAAAAAATTTGTTGCTTTCTAGTTAAAACAAACCAAATTAAACATAATTATCTATTTCAATAACACCAACAATATAACAAAAAAAAAATCTAAATTCTTTTTTTATGACACCAACAACAATCTTTATTATAGAAAAAGTTGTTTAAGGGTATAATTGGGATAATAAAAAAGTAAGTATAAATATATTCATCTAGTTTGTTACACTTTTTAAATAATAAAGGAAAAAAATCAGACATGTATATATTCATATCGCGTTTGTTACATGTTTTTAATATTTATCTATTTATTACATGTATTATTTGTTTTGAAAATTGAGGGCATTTTTGGAAAGAAAAAGTCGACCCAAAAATGCTGAAAGGAGTTGTTTTATTTTATATATAGTATAGATTCAATATGAGATCTATTTTTTAACTAGTTAGATAAAATAGTTTTGCTTTGATTTTTTAGCATACATAGGTAGATCTCAAAGAATCATATTTAATACATGAAAAAAGAGAAAAATGTGTGTTCTTTGTAAGATATACCGGTGATTCATGCATATTGGTAGATCTCAAATAGTCATATTTAATACATTAAAAAAGAGAAAAATGTGTGTTCTTTATAAGATATATTGGTGATTCAATGCATGTAGTTGAAATTGTTTATGATTTAAATACATGACTTCAAGAGTCGTGTTTAATTCATGATAATGAAAGAAAATAAATTGTGCGTGATTTATCTAATATTTTGTAAAGAGATCTAATACTTAAAATTATTATTTTATTATTTTTGAGGATAACCCAGCTTGGGTTCTAGAACACTCAAATCAGCTACGTGAGGAGTTCCAACTTGGATTTTAGGCTCTAATGATACTGTTTTCATAGAGGAGTTTATATTTAAATGATATAGATAAAACCCAAAACAACTAAAAAGAAAATACAAGGAAAATCAACTTTATGGGCTTTATGGGTTGAGAATAAACACTAGTATTTTGATCATCAATATCATTAGATTCAGTTCTCTTTCTTTTGAATCCCGTTGAATTGAAAAACTAACATCTTCTGATAATCCCAGTTGAAGTCCAAGTGAAACACTAGCATCTTCATCTTCAGGATCATTGTATTCAAGATTCTTGAAAACACTCAAATTATTTGTTTATGAGAATGTCCCCAACTTGGGTTTTAGGAGGAAAAATTTGGTGATAGACGAGATAACTATAGTTTAACTGACATTTTAGTATTTGCACGTGATGTTCGAATTTAAAAAAAAAAATCATTTCAGTTAGTATATCGTTGCAACTTGCAGTTCAAAATTTATAAATGATTGCCTAGCTTACCTAAAGATATTTTATTATTTTCCTAATGTTTGTATGATTTTATAAAATAATATTATCAAACCTAGTTAGCATTGCATATGTTGAATCACATTTTTCTAAATTAAAATTATTAAAACTAGCAAAAAGACAGACACTTTTTACTGCAGTAAAATTTGAAAAATTATGAACTGCGTATGTTATTTTATGAAATTTTGATTTTGATTAAAACCAAAAATATAAATGTTTGTTGTTTTCTAGTTATAACAAACCAAATTAAACATGATTATCTACTTCAATAACACCAACAATATAACAAAAAAAAATATAATCTAAATTCATTTTTTATGACACCAACAGCATTATAAAGAAAGTTGTTTATGGGTATAATTAGGATAGTAAAAAAGTAAGTATAAATATATTCATCTAATTTGTTACACTTTTAAATAATAAAGGGAAATATATATATTCATATTGTGTTTGTTACATGTTTTTAATATTTATCTATTTGTTACATGTATTATTTATATTAGAAATTGAGGGCGTTTTTTGAAAGAAAAAGCCAACTCAAAATTTCTTTATATATATATATATATATATAGTATAAATTTAATGTGAGATCTATTTTTAACTAGTTAGATAAAATAGTTTTGCTTTGATTTTTTAGCAAAATATTTTTTTCTTAAAGAACATTGCTTATAAGTATATTGTTAATTATTTTGTAACAAAAAAAATGAAGGAAACATCTCCAATGACATGATTATGAAGGCATCATTCATTTAGTTTGCCTAGTACATGAAAAATCATGAGAACGGATACGACTCAAAAATTCGTCTTTTATATTGGTATATCTCAAATAGTTATATTTAATACATGAAAAATGAGAAAAATGTGTGTTTTTATAAGATGTACCGGTGAATCATGCATTTAGTTGAAAAAATGTGTTTAATTCATGATAATGAAAGAAAATAAATTGCGCGTGATTTATCTAATATTGTTTGGGATGACCCAACTTGGGTTCTAGAACACTCAAATCAGCTACGTCGGAGGAGTTCCCAGATTGGGTTTTAGGAATTTTGAATAAGCCAAACTAACCTATCGAAATTGGTGTCGGGATAATTAAACATGTTTGAGATGAACACAATTCAAGGTCTCGAGTCAAAACACTAGGTCAATCCAAGTGAGTATTTATTTTTGAAGACGCCAAATGGGTATTTATTAAATAATTTTAATTGCATTTCACAAACAAACAAACAATTCTGGTTAACTATGAGTACTGGGGTTTATTAACTTTTTTATGTTTTAAACTTATTTACTCTGATGATTATGATATTAACTTAAAGATAAAGCTGTAGCTAACTCTTGGCATTTAAGCTGGCACCATAAATAAGTTGCGGTAATTGTTAACAGGGACAAGAAAATCAAACAAATGAATCGACAACTATATGGATCATTTTAGAGGTGAAGTCATCTTTGCATTATTTCCATTATATTACAGACATTAGAACTATAGGTCAACCTATGTTGCGGAAACACACAGAAAACAGCTAAACAAGATACGGTGATATATGCTGGATATCATGACTTTATTACTTTTTGAGGAGAGTAACCAAATCCATTGTTTCACTGGTGCCTCAACACACCAGCCGTGCCCATCATCGATCATTGGCATTGCCATCGCTGCTTCAATAACAGGAATTGTTGATTTGATCCAGGAATGGCAACAGAAGCTCCTACTTTCAATATGTTTTCACCGTCTATGTCCATACACAAATTGATACCTATGGTGCTGCAGGTATTCCCATTATTTTCAAATATCCAAAAAAGTGGTTTTCTTCTGCCTTCTGTCCCTCGCCTTCGTAGAGACAGATCAAGGCCTCAGTTTGATTATCATGAAAAGTTGTGAAATGTATATCCCCCATTGTTGTCACTGATGTGTTCCTCAGAATTAAAGGGACAGAACTTTTCCCTTTAGCTCGAATTCCAAGGGATAGAGGTGTGACTTGAGAAATAAACAAGTTCAAGTTCAAAGAGGGATCAATAACGCCTGAAGCAACGGCTCCAACCACAGCTGCACCACAAAGTGCAGCTTCCAAAGGATTCATTCCTTTAGAAAGTTCTTTTCCTTTACATTTTTTCATTTTTGATACAATTTCCTTTGCATATTTTAGTAACAACATTCTTCACCCTCGGTATATACCAACATCCACCAACAATTATCACACCAATTAAAACATGCGCTATGTTTCACTTTGCATCTTTTAAGCACTGGGCGATTAGCCTTTCACAGGTTTCAAATACCTCTTTGTTTACCTCTTCAAACTCCTCCCGCTTTACAACCTTGCATATCTTTAAACCATTTCCCAAGTCTAAATCAAACTCAACACTTGTCTGAGAGGAAAGTCGATGAATAGCTTCCAGGGTTGCTACTCGAAGTAAACTCGTTGATTTAACTTTTTGTCTGCATCAATATGTTTCTTGAATATATTTTCAGAATCTGGAATGAGATAACGCATCATATTTCCAAGCAAGTCCTCTCCACCAACAGCACTTCCTGCCAAGGCTTTTATTTGGCATTCTACTCCTGATGTAGCAGCAGTCACAGCAACATCACAATAACTGGAATCCATGTTGAAAATGAGAGCCAATTTCTTGCTTCCACTGTCCTTATCCACATGAGAAGAACTAGAAGCCTGAAGTTGTTGATGTTCATACAACAAAGCCACTGCTGTTGGTTGAGACATCAGCCTGAGAACATGAAGATCAGACATCGCACAAGTGCGATGTGTTCTGGTTAGCTGCAATCAACTGAAGGAAACTGGAACTGTAAACACTACATTTCTTATAGGTCGTTTCAGTTGAGTTTCAGCCAATACTTTCAATTGACCTAGATATATTGCAAGGAATTGTTCTGCAGTAGTATATCTCCAAACTTTATCCATCATTAGTGCAGCAAAAGAAGGGTGAATGCCATTGCGCAGTATTTGCAACATAAACAGGAAATTTTTGCTTGCATGAACTTCTGGGTCAGTATCAATTCTGCCAATCAAGCGTTTCATGTTGTAAACTCTAGGCTTTAACAAAGGACACAAGTTAGCAAGACTTGTGTTTAAGTATGTCCGTCCTAAAAACCAACATGTCCGTCGATACAAAATGAAGTTAATTTTTGTTTTTATCACTGCAAAACTCGATGAAGTCAAAAACGAACGTGTCACTCCATAACTAATTTCTGTTAACTGTAAGCAACTAACTTTGGCTAACCAAACCTCTGCAATTATCGGTCTGATACAAACTCTCTGTTTCCAAACTTAAAGAACAACCAAACTTAAAGAACTCCTTCAGTCTAATTTCTCTCAATAAATTTCAATCTACACAACAACTCAAGTGTTTCCTAAAAAAACCACTCAAGTGATTAACTCATGTAGAAACCAAAAACAAAAATACAATGCAACATGTGGCTCAACCACTTTATTATAATAATTTTTAAACATGTGGCCAACCAATTTTGAGGACATTATTGACAATTGTAGAGCTCTTTTCAAACATTTTTATGCATACTCTAGTGTTGAATTTGTGCACAGACAAACAAATGAGACATCCCATAAGTTAGCAAAGGAGACTAGATTATGAGCTAATTTTCAAATATTGGTTGAGTTATCAAATTGTATTGAACACATTTTGATTAATGAAATGAGTTAAAAAAAATCATTTCAAAAATACTTGTATCTTTTATTGATTAGTTTTATTTTCCATAATAACTTTTAATTATTTATAAGTCATGCTATTATATACGGGCAAGAAACACACATGGGTTCATGTTCGTGTTATTCTTGCCTTTTGTACATTTAGCAAGAGCATTTCCCTTTATTTATTTTACCATAATAACTTTAATTTATTCCTCATCTCTGTCTTGTGAGGAGTAGAGAGAAAAGGAGAGGAGTGGAGATATTCTTCCGTGTGATGGAGCCTACAAAGATTCGTTAGATCTTGTTGGTTGTGGTGGACTCTTTCGAAAATCAGATGTAAAGATTACTTGCAAAAAATTGCAACATGTGACGCTCTGTGCTAAAATATGGGAAATGTATTTGGAAATGTAACTTGCTTGGAGACAGTTCCCACCATCTTCAAGTGGAAAATGACTCAAAAACTTTGGTTGACATGATCACAAACAAAGAAAGTTAAAATCAATGGCAAACCGTCCAACTTGAGGCACCATATACAAGAGTTTTTAAAGTTGATCTGACAGGTGCCTGTTAATCATCTAGCAGTAGGAAAATAGAAGTATTGATTGGCCGACTAATTTTATCTTCTTTATGGATTCTTTTAACATTCTTATTACGAAGACTTCTCCTAATGGGACATTAAGTTTCTTTTTTTATGCCATTTTCTGGACTTTCATGCCTAAGAATATATACGTATAACTCTTTAGTGTTTTTTTTTTTGGGCGTAAGCCCTCTTTCGCTACCAAAAAAAAAAAGAGTAGTGGAGTGACGAGTCTAAATACAAATAAAGTAGGTAAACTTCTCAAAATTGAAACATATATGCAAAGCCTTGATTTTCAAAGCATCAAAGGGGGGAGGAGGGGAACACAACTAATATCAAGATTCGAGGGGGTAAAAACCACAAATTATAAGGAATCCATACCCTCAAGTTTCCAGAAAGTTGGAGTGCCTACAAAAAATACTGGCTCGTTTCTAGCTCCAACATGAAAGTATTAACTCTCATCTTCCCAAAAAATGATACACAATTGCAAATTGTGATGCAAATAAATTATATTTTCCTTGTTTTTTAATTTTTGTGTATGAATGGAAAAGTCATGGCATATCATTAGGGTGAAAATTGATATTGACCATGACATATGATGCCAATGATTTGGACCATCTCCTGTGCCAATCATGAGGCAACCGATTTATCAGTTGCTTTATAGTAAAGCATCTTCTGTACATAGAACATCATGTAACTCTGAGCAGCCCTCACAATGTTTTCATCAACTTGAGTAACCCACGAATCATCACACTTGTACCATTGATTGCTTAATCGCAGATAAGTCACATAATGACCAGCATCTAGCTTACCAGAGTGAGTGACGACAGCAAACAATTCAAACTCGGAACATAGATCATTTGAAGCATCAGGCTCATCCCCATCAAAAGGAAATATTCGGTTACCAAACCGACTCCTTAATATTGAGGATGAGAGATAAGGTGACATGTCCAGTGAAAATGGGAACTGCAAATAACGGTCCACCTTCCTCGACATTTTTTTTCTTGAAGAGTGCTCGAATCTTTTTATATGGAAGCAAGAAACAAGGGGAAGCTTCCTTATGGACATCTGCTTGAGAGTTTCCTGCTTCACCTTACACTGCTGACAGAAAAACTTCTGGTTTGACCCCAATTTCTCTGCTCTTGTAAATCTATCCAAGCACCCCATCAAGGTAGATATCCCAAAGTTTTGGTTGGAATCAGCCTCACCGTTGCAAGAAGGATTGGAAGCTGCAGCAGCCATCTTAGTAGAACCCCCTTGATTTGGTTCCAAGTCAAGTGAGATGTCTACACATGGGTCATAAGTTGTTGATGTGAAACCACAGGCCATACACATAACATCTGACCGCAAAATACCAGAGAATACCCTATGAGCAATACAA
Source organism: Medicago arabica (assembly GCA_946800305.1). Taxonomy (NCBI): domain Eukaryota; kingdom Viridiplantae; phylum Streptophyta; class Magnoliopsida; order Fabales; family Fabaceae; genus Medicago; species Medicago arabica. Next base: position 53,624,374 of record OX326968.1, read on the forward strand.
CAATCACTGCCTGCACAATCAATAAAATGTTGTCTCACAAAATGTTACGTTCATGAAACGCAAGTTCAAGAGCACATCTAACATTGAAGATCTTGCACATTTTAGCTATTTTGTTTGAACTCTTCAGTGCACAAAGAAGGTAGCAAATAAGTTCATTGTTGGATAACTAAAAAAATAGAACAAAAGGGAGCCCGTTATATTAAATTGAGGTTTTCAAGTGCAGGCGTCGAAAAATTCCTAATTTTGCAACCATTGTAAAACTAAACTTCTGGAAATGCATGTAAAGAAATTACCAACTTCATTTTGAAACAAATATTTCACTACCGATAAATTGTCTTGATGTCTAAAGAAAATTCACATCCTATAGCCTCTAACAATTGTGTGGAACAGTTTTGCTCCTCATAATTAAGAACTGAATGTGTTTTAACGTTATCCATACTCCCTCTAATCTATGCAGGAGTGCAATCCAAAACACATTCTGAACTGATTCTGGAACAAACAGGGTCCTAATTCTGGGCTTCTGATTGAGATTAAGGAGGACAAGGACCTTGCAAAGAAACCAGGGAGACATAACTACTGTAAAAAGACAGAAAAACTTTCAGCGTTTTATGTGGGATATAACACATCAAGTAGAAAGAACCACATAGGATTTTTTCAAGGCTAAAATCTTAGCCAAGCATTTACAAAACCCAGTTCTATACTTCTATCACATTCACGGGGTTGAAATGCTAAGGCAACTTTCTCCTGGGAAGAGACAAGCGTTGTTCAATTATCTAAACATGGAAAAAAAGGTGGTGTTAACGTCAGCATCGTTCGATGTAGAATCTCCTACATGATGAATCGAATAGGCTAGGGCAAAATTGATTTACTGATACTCACAGGAAGATAGCCGCTAACACCATCAAGATAGCACAGGTTGTGATTGAGAATAAGCACTAATTGTCAGACCAATGTCAACTCCTAGGGCAACAAGCAAGAGACCTAAACCCTCGCCCTGCATTTCAATGTTATGATAACTATGTTATCTTAAAAAGTATTCTGAATCATTTTGGAAGCTAAAAATATCAAAACATTGAAGCAAGACAATCGCACTATATTGATCATCTCCCATAGTCAACATGTTTGTAACTATAATTATGCTGAGCTAACTCTTTGGCTTGTAATCTGTTACAATCTAAAGGATTTATGTTCTAGAAAATCTAATGGCAATGCTACTACTCAATACCAAAGATCAGTATCCTCTTACTTTTAAGTTTCAAACTCTTTCCTAACTATAATACCATACAGTTAATTTTTGCCTATGAAACAAGGGATTGAGGTGGGATAATGTAGGGTTTGGTTTGGTCATTGCAGAAGTCCACCTTCCAGCACGATAATAACACCATTCACCATTATTGAAGATAAGTGACACGCATAGCTGCCATCCCTATACAAACCATACATACCTTAAAGACACTGATACATATCCAGTGTAGAATAGTATAGGGATGGTGGCTATGTGTGTCATTTATCTTCAAAAACGGTAAATGGTTATATTATCGTGTTGGGAGGAGGACTTCTGCAATGACCAAACCAAAGCCATGAGTTGAAGACACTGAAACAGACATGTCTTAAAGATTTGATCAAAAATACCCAAGAAACCAGAGCTTCAACAAAGGTTCGACGAAACAAGCCTAGTAGATTTGATATTACCTAGAAAAATAGTATTTTGTTGTGTAAACCAATAGAAGCCACCTTACAGATTCTAGCAAGTACAAATCCAAAAATTTCAACATACTTCACAGGGCCAACATATTTGGTTCATACAAGACATTCCTTTCATGCCATAAAATAGAACCAAATCCTCCTCTCTCTCGGCCAAATACAAAAAAACAAAAAAGGGACAATTATACATGGAGTCGTCAGCACTTCAAAGAAAGTGAAACCAATAAATTTGTGTCATTGTTTTAGAATACATTACCTTCATTGTGTGGCTTACGCCGATCCTTGTCCACCTTTTCATGAATTCCATCAAGCATTGAAATGAAAAATTCATGTGCATCTTGTTGTTCATAACTGGCAAGGTTGGATTTGGCTGCATGCTGCCACCAACTGAAACACCATAACAACAACAACAACTCAAATAACTAAACTTCAAAATAATAACATGTATTAAAATACAATCATACATCCCCGTCACCAATAACCAATTCAAATATAAACCCAGTAAATAAATTCTAAAAAATAATAACATTTACATAACATCTATGAAGCACTAGCACGGACACCAAACACAACACTGACACATCCACACTGTATATGCCTTTGATCAGAGGTCTCGGTGCTACATAGCATAACACCAAGTAAACCCTCCACAAACCTAAGCTCCAAATTCTACGTACCTGTACAGGAACTTTGCTGGGCTATAGGGAAGACGATCTCCGGAAAAAACAGCAGAGAACATAGCATCCATATCACAAGCTAAGCATAATCGTCCATTTTTTATTCCATTGTCACTTCCATTTCTCTTCGTTGTTGCTATGGCAGAATCATCACCATTTGTGGCATCATCGGCATTGCTCATTTTCTGGCAAAAGTACCGATTATGCTTATCACTCAGGAAGTAATTCCTCAACGGCGGCGTGTGAAACAAAGCCTGCAACACCGAATTCATGAAACAGGTGTTTCCGAGATTGTTCAACCCCCGCAATCCCCGCGGGAAATCAGGAACGTTGATCGGAGAAGAACAACTTCCGATCAGAGCGCGTTCGCGTAGATCCGGAGTTGAAGGACGGTAATCCACTCGACGGCGCTTTCTGAGATTCTCCGGATGCGACGTAGGTGGCATAGGGATCACCGTTGATTTTTCTCCGCTGCCAACCGTAGAAGCGACGGTCTGTGCGATCACAACTGCCGCGTCGAAATCACGATCGTAAACCTGATCACGGCAAACGCAGCAGAAAAGCTCGGCACGATCGACGTCGATTGCGATCTGATGACCAGGAGACATTGATGCGGCATGTGCGGCGGCGTGGGAAATGACACCGGCGGTGGAAGAGTGACATGATACAGCGGCGCAGGAGATGCAAGCATAGAGACGAGAAGGAGCAGAGAGACCGCAGGCGTTGCAGTGAGGAATTTCGTGAGGATCACGGCGGAGGGAGGCGCGGCCGCCGAGAGGTTTGATACGGAGGCAGTTATGGAGGGAGAGGAATGGTTTGGTAGAAGTGCGGCGGAACTCGGCCAAGTGGGGACATGGTTGTGGTGAAATCTGACCGTTGATTTTGGAGGACATGACGGTGATTTGATAATGTGAATGAATCGAATGGATGGATAGTAAAGTTAGGTTTCAAGGTCTTTGGATCGGAGAATCAATGGTTGAGATTTGGAGTGGGAGAGAATGGAGGTTGATCAGGATTTCATTTTTGTGAGGGCTGCGCTTCACTCGATATGGTGTTCAACTGCTACTAGCTCCAACTTTTACTCTCTTCCATTCCATCCCACCTCTTTCGCTCCATATTTTTTATATATATTTTTTGCAAAATTTCATAACTATATTTTTTAAATGTATTCTTTAAATTAATTGAATTCTGGAGTACATTAAAATCAAACCAAATATCAAAGTTTTAAAGGTTTATAGACCATAAATCTAGAAATGAAATTTTGGGATATACAATTTTTGATAAGTTTTATTTCTCGAATTAACTTTGTCTCTAAAAAATTCTACCTTAAAGTTAAAGATTGATGTTTCACGTTCAAAACTTGTTTACACTCAAATTTATTATTCAATTCATTTTTACTTTAACTATCTAAACATAACTTTGCATATAATTTATAGGCCAAATACCATTTTTTGTCCTTTTAGTTTGACATAATTCTCAAGTTAGTTATTTAAGTTTCGAAAGTTTCAATTAGGTCCTTTTAATTTGACAGAATTCTTAAGTTAGTCCTTTAAGTTTCAAATAGGTCATTTTAGTTTGACAAAACTCTCAAATTAGTCATTTAAAGGACTAACTTGGGACCCAAATAGGTCATTTTAGTTTGAAACTTAAAAGGACTAACTTGAGAATTCTGTCAAACAAAAAGAACGTATTTGAAACTTTTGAAACTTAAAGAATTAACTTGAGGATTCTGTCAAACTAAAAGGATCAAATTAAAACTTTCGAAACATAAATGACTAACTTGAGAATTCTGTAAAATTAAAAGGTCCAAAAAGTGGTATTTAACCAAATTTATATATGAACCATGTACCTATTTTTCATTTCAAATCAATCAATCCACAACAAATAACAAATATTATCATATGATATTGGCAGCATTACACACAGGTGTGAATAATTAAAGGAAAATGTTTATTTTACATTTAAATATTATTTGATATCTTAAGAGATAAAGATAAAGAAAGTGATATGATAGTCTAATATAAATGATAAGTTGGTGATATGATCGAAGGAGAGGTAGAAAAAATAAATGTTGAATGAGTTTTTTTTTTCTGGTTACATGTTGAATGAATAATTGAAAATCAAAGATGTACAAATATCATTGTTGTAATTAAAAGTACAATTTTTTTAGGAGAAAAATTACAAGTTATTTATTGACCATATTCCCTTTATTAAAAAAAAACAGTTTTTTTTGTTAATAAAACGACATCACAATGGGTGTGGCTTGGTTGGTTAAGCTCGGTTTATGGGGGAGTATCAAATTTTATCTCTTGAAAAAACACGTTCTTAATAGGGATGAAAAGTTTTAAACTTATAGAAGTTTGCAGATACTCTAAGGTCATAATTTCAGTGATTTCTTAACCAAAAAATCTACATGAGTCTTTTAATTTTGATAATTCATAATTACTCGTGATGGTCGATATTTAATCCTCCCAATCTCACATTAGACAATTAATTCCCTTTGCCATATTTTCTATTGTTCTATATCTTTAATTTCATTAGACCAGACCGTATCGATTAGAATTTGAGGTATCTGAGTTTAACCTTTGTTTCGAATAATTTTTTTATCACATTTTATTTATCTTTTTGTAGAGCTCTTTGATTCTAGCAAAAAAAAATGTTTTGTTTTAAAATCAGAAACGTAGAAAATAGAAAAATTTGTTGGACTTTTGGTTGGATCAACTACAAATTATAACATACTCTTATGACAATAAAAATCAACAGTCTCACAAACCTAGTTCAGCTGTCAAAAATGTCAAAATTACTAAGTCGAATGTTATGACCGGAGTTTGAACCCCCGACTTTACCATCTATTCTATCTACCAGAGACAAAAAATCAAGAGAGAAAGAACTCTTGCGTCAATTTATTTCTAATTGTCATAAACTTGATGTCGGATATGATCTTAGGTGAATCTCGAATATATTCTGTGTTGTTGCAATGCAACAAAGGGTGACATTATGGATTGGTATTATCAGTCCGGAGATTAAAATTCTCTGAATTAGGTAAATTGTTTTAAAGAGCAGAGTGAATAATTTTATGTGCATGTATACACATTATGGAGGGTTGAGATATCATATATATTTAATTTTCTCGGCTTAATAATTTACTTATCGTAGGGAAATCAAATATGGAGATAGAATGTTTTTGGTTGAAAGTTCAAAGAGCTCATCAAAAAAAAAAAAAAAAACTACACATTGTATTATGAAATGATCAGGTTTGTCATCAAGTTATTTTTTTAAACCTTTTGGTCTTTAGGGGAAGAGAATCTGAACTCATAATCTCCCAAATAATTCATCATCTGTTAGAGCTCATTAACCACTTGAATTCAATTCAATCATTCAATGGTTTGTCATCAAGTTTGAGACACAGAAGACGTGTTTATAAAATTTGACTTCATATAGGAAAAAAAATCTTATCACAAGTTTATAAGCACATTGACGCAGAAGAAACACGAGATAGATAATATGGCTAATGCTGCATTTGTTTCTGCAGTTGGACGATATTAGATGCCCGTTCCACTTGAAGCCCCAATGTTTAGCTTCAATATTTCACCGGCAAGGAGTGCCTTAAAACGTGAGAATCAATTGATAAACGCTAAACTAAACGTATAAAAAATAGCTCAATAACAACTCCGGCTAAATTAGCTTGGCTTTCTCCGTAAACATAAGTTCAAATATTTTAGCAACTTTCACATATGACAAATACACATTTTAAAATCCATTATTTGTAAGAAAGAAAGAAAAAAAAAAAAACACATGCAGAACAATTGAACTAAGTATGTATTTACGGATCTTTTAATAGCAATCATGTCAAATAGAGACCCTGACAAATGATCAAAAATATCATTGCTCCTAAAGCCAGAGGGTCAAACAAACAAATGATTGTATATAGTAGAGAGATCGTGAGAACAAAACCCATATTTGTCCCCAATTTTGACATTGTATTAGTAGTTTCCAGATTAAAGACATGTAACCCCAATAGTGGACAAACAACCAACAAAAGGAGGATTAACACGACCAATTATAGAGTGGATTTAAGATGGGATTAAAAATTTAGCTACTCTAAAGTGAGTAGTAAAGTAAAAAAAATCATATGCATATAGTATCAACCATTGATTTGTTTATCAATGGCAGATATTACTCATCTTGTGAAAAAAAAACAGTTGATATTACTCATTGTACTCTCTAAAGTGAGTGGCTCACTTTAGAAGAGTTTGATCTGGGGATTAATATATTAGAAAAAAAAACTTGCCAAGATTGATATCACAAGCAATTAATACTTTCAACCAAAATAAAAACAAATGACATTCACGGACGATAATAACTGGACAAAAGAACTTAAAGTAGAAACAGAGAGAAATATTGATATAACAATCATCATCATTGACATATCGCGACACAGGTTCACTTACTAAGGTAGCTAATTTATCAGTCCTAATCACTAAGCTTGACACAAATGCAAACCATGGAACCAATTTCCTACTAATATAATTCTCACTTCCTCTTCTTTGCTGGTGGCTGGGGAGTCTCCTCATCTTCCTCCTCCTCTTCGTCCTCTTCATCTTCGCCCTCTTCTTCATCTTCCTCATCGCCATCGTCGTCATCATCATCTTCCCCATCATCACTTCCTCCTGCACCGTTAGCCTCAGGATCATCCTCGGGATCCCCTTCTTCCTCACCTTCATCACCTGAGTAGTCTTCCTCTTCTCCATCATCATCCTCATCTTGTACGTCATCATCGTCGTCATCCTCATCATCATCATCATCTGTATCACTTTTGTTTTCTTTGTAAGCTGGTTTCCTTCCAAGAAGGTGCTCCAAAGGGAACCTGACAAGGATTTAACAAGGATGAGAATAATTAAAAACTGCATTAACCTTCAAATCAGGCGCATATGTTTGTTCTTACCTTGAATCCATTGCAGTCAACTTTGGAGCCACTGAATTGGCGGCATTAGTCAGCAGATATCCAATCTGGGGAGAAAAACAAACAGAAGTGAATAAAAATATTTACCAAATTAAAGACAACAGAGTAAAAATACCAAGGATACTTTAGTTTAATTATCATCAAATAGATATCTTAGATCAACTAAACCTGTGACATATAGACGAACACACTTATCATACAGCAATTTCGAATCATGACAATAATTGATAGCGGTAAATAGATATGCATTCTCTTCAAGAGACACAAAAACGGTCAGGGTGAAACTCACAATCTTTTATAGCATTGGAGAACTTGTGATCTCCTTGCATTGTACACTTCCTTCTTACTATATGCTTGGATAAGCAGATGAGATTAGCAAAATCACAGCTGCATGTTGAAGCTACAGCTTATAATGTTTGTCAGATTCTGCCAATCTCACCGCAAATTCAACCATGCACTAATGTAATGTGAATTTTATCTTAAACAGCGAGAAAAGGTAATCGCAAAGAATGCTCCGAATGAAAAGTCGCAAACAATATATAAGCATGCACATAGGGCAAACACTATCCCATAGTTTATTTATCCTAAATCCAAAATATTTAGCCTAAACCACTCCATCCTTGGTAGAAATAAAAAGAAACAAGGCATCTAATATTAGATTTAATCACGATAAACAGCACAGATACAGCAATCAAGGGCAAACAATTATACTTGCATTCAATATTACATAAATCGTGAAGAATCATCACAGTCAATTGGAAGAAAAAAAATGCTAACAAATGGAACCATTGAGTGGTATCATCTAACAAGGCACAGAGTTCAAAGCAGAAACCCTAATTTCTACAACATGCTTACAGAGTAAACTGGATAAAATGCATAGTAAAATTAAAAGGCAGTAATTAAAGGGGGAAAATGATGAGAGAGAGAGAGAGAGAGAGAGAAATACGAGAGCGAGAGATTGAGCGGCGGAAACAAGAGTGTCGACAGCCACAGCTTGGAGAAGAGAGGGGAGGTCGACGACGGAGAGAATTGGAATGTGAGATTGGGTTGACAAAGCCATTGCCAAGGGAGAGAGAAGTCAACAACAATAGGTTTGGTGTGTTGAACTGAATTGATGATTAGAGAGAGTAAACCCTGGACTCAACTCAACTCAACTCAAGTACTGCACCGTTTTAGGGTTTTGAGTAACTAACTTGGACTTGCTACTATATTACTGCATTTCCACCCTCCACCCCCTATTTATTTACTTCCATGCCTCTTCTTTTTATTTTATTTTTCACAATTTTACGTTCAAAATTACATTATTATATTAGGTGCATTTCTTATTCCGCATGATTCTTCACATGAAATTCATTTTTTTATAGTTATAACGAATTTTGAGAAATGTATAGATGTAAAAAATTATTGTTAGTTATTAGTATTTTATGTGAAGAACCGTGTGAAATGCATCTATGTTTTGTCATTTTCCCGATTTTCACTTGTATTTCCATTATCAAGTATTTATTTCTTATGAGGACAGATGCATTTGCTTATTTAATACAAATCAAGAAAACTATAGAAATGTTTTAAATACAAAACGAGAATAGTACTTTAAGCAAATTAACTTTAAAAATTAAAGTCACTTCTAAAGAAATGGTTTAAAGTCTCTTAAAGAATAGTACTTTTATCAAATATTATTTGTTATGGTAATGTTTTAAAGTCACTTCTTAAGTTGGAACGAAAAATAAAGTCACTCTAAAATTATTATATATAAAACAAAATCTTTTTTTTCCACCAAAAACATAACTTTGAAACAAATACACAATTTTCTCCCGTCCGAAAGTACACTTTAATACGTTTAGTTTTTTAGAAAGAGTGTAAAGTTGCTTTGCAAAAACCAGCTTGGGCTCAGATTAAATAGCTATCACAATGAACAACCGCGAAGAATTAGTAATCTGAAAAATGAAATAAGTAAAAGAAAACTTTTTTTTACAAAAGTAAAATAAATCTTGAAGCTTGAAGGTATAGTAGTGAACATTAATGTATACTATATAATACTGGAGATACGATGAAGCAGTAGTACAAATGATGCAATTCTGCTATAACTTCATGGACAATACAACAACTTAACATAACCAGCACCACCGGCAAAAGCAAAGGTTAGAGTCATAGCTCAATTATGATCACTCACTTCAGTATGAGGAGCAAAGTAGACGTGAAAACGATTGCCATTATGAATTCTACCTATCTAGCAGTAGTTGAGGATTTTCAAAATAAAATATTCACAACAGATAAGCAACATGCCCCTCAAGAATCATTATATTTTTTTATTGGTAGATCAATAGTGTTGAAATGTATTTTTGACAGCTTAATCTATGATTCAAGCAATTACATATTTGCCAAAACAGTTCAACGGGTGATTACATTCATGAATTTCCTTTTTGCAAATGCCAACCACCATTTATTTGGAGTGCCATTAGGTCTGTATGCAACGCTTAGTAACCTTCCACTTGTTTCTTCCCTTATCTGCTTCAAATAATTTCTGAACAATTCTGCATTTGTTGAAATCACAAAGCTTACATACAGGACTACATGTATTCTACAAACAAGTTAATTAAATTGCAATAATGCAACAACCAGATTGAACACACAAAAATATTCAAGTTCAATGTAAGCCAGCATGTGCAATACAGTCAGCTATCTCAATATGTATACAATTTTCCAATCAACTATCATGTAAAGAAATGCAATTGCATCAAGAAACATTGGTTACAGTCGCATTTAATAGAAAACCAAAAGCTAAAATGTACAGTTCAATCATTGATAGATCATCAGCTAGTTACATAAATAAGTAAATTCATTCGGCTTGACTCTACAGAAAGGCTCAAAGACAAATATAAGAGGAAATAAGAAACCTTAATATACTGGTATAAGTACATTCTAAAAATTCATTTTACATGCAGAACGAAATATAACTGAAGTTTTCATTCTCACGAGCTTTCACTCATAAGTACATATTGTACTCTAACGAGGGAAGATTTATCATCCTCTATTTCTTGCAGTTGAAATCCAAACACCCAGTCCACCTAAGGACCACTGCAAAATTTACAACATCCAGATTATGTAACCCATTTAGAAATAATTGAATTATTTAAAATGAACCTCTCTCTTTCTGAACAAGAGTTTCCAGGCTTGAGTATGTGCTATTTAATTAGGTGTCTCATGACCAATGCCGATGCATCAGCATTTCGTACTGACACATGCCTATCTAGCTTCATTCCGGTGTTATGCATCATATCCTTAATTTTAGAAAACTGAAAACGCAAGGAACATACAAGGAATTGTTGCATCTATTTCCCAATTGTTATCAACCCTAGCAACATATTTTGATATGATGTGTTATCATTCAAACAAAAGCCACACAATGAGGCATAGACACACTTGGCCATTCCATTGATCATGTTAGTTTAAAGGGAATTAGGTAGTAAATGTAAAGATTTTATCAAATCTTCAGTAAGAAATTGAATGAAAAATCTCAAAGTTCTAAGACAATTGAAACTACTTGTTACAATATATACAACATAACACATCACAATATTAGATGGTTAGTTAAAAAGTAAAACTCAATATGATCCCTGAAATTGTAGGATTATACCAATCTAATCCCTCACGTTATCGATATTCCAAAATGGTCCCAGAAATTACAAAATTTTAATCAAATCCTTCCCATTGTTGTTATTTGTAGGGACTAGACTGACATTAAGTTGGAACTAAGTGATTAATGTCAATGATGCATTTGATAATATAGTCAGACAGACAGCCGAACGAACTTGAATAACATTTTACAAATTCAGGGATCAGTTAGGAATATTGATTATTTGAAGTACTAGGTTGATAAAGTCTTGCAATTTCAATGACCAACTTGGGTATTTACTCGCTAATTAAAGTAAGCATATGCATATCTAACCATAAAATACAAGGAATGGTTGTCGTTTATTTTCCTAGTGTCAACCGAAGCAAGTAGTGATACAATATATTATCATTCAAACAAAAGCCACGCAACGAGACATAAGCACACTCAGCCACTCATTTAATCGCGTGATTTAAAGTAGGAAAATGCTTATTGCTACAGGAGAAGATCAACATTAAAGTATATTCTATCAAATCATCAAAACCATCAGTAAGAAACTGAATGAAGTAAATACAAGTTATAAGACAATTGAAACTACTTAATAAAATACAACTAATGATACAATATAACGTAACACATCGCAACATTAGATCACTAAATAAACTAAGCATATACATAGGAATATCTAAGCATGAATGAAAGTAGCAAGGTAAAGGAAAAGGTACCTGCTTCTTTGTGCGATTGAGGAAGAGGGAAAAGTCCTGGAAAAGGAAAACCAGACTCTCCAGGAACAGGAACATTCTCAAGACCCAAATTGATAATTGCTTTGGTTCCTTCAGCCAAAGTTCTACAACCTTCAAGCTTCTTGAGAGCAACGTTAATGTAAAAAGTCAAGTATATTAGAAGCTTATCAGCAGGACTCTTGATGTCAAAGTTTCTGAAGAACACATTGGCTCTGAAGAATGTGATTGCTTCATCCACAATATCAGTTCTATCTACCATCCACAACACACAAAATACATATTTCACATTCTGAAAAAAGCAGAAAGCAAAAAATAATGAATTGAAAAAGAAAAGGAAAAACCTTGATCTGAAACAGGAGCAGGACCCTTAATGTGGCTTTTTAGAGGAAGAAGAGGGCACCCACAAGCTCTGTTAACTCCTTCATCGTCCACAAAACTAGAGTGATAAACCTTAATTCAAACATCAACAGCAACAACAATAAAGAAAGAATTAATTTCAATTGGGAATCAAAATTAGGGAATTATGGATTATTATGAATTGAATTGAATTGACGTACCATTTATCTATGTGGTGGTGATTATATTGATAACAGCAATGTTTGGTTAGAAGAATTCAATTGAAACCCAACAAATGTTTGTGGAAATGCGAAAGAAACGATCAAAACACGTAAATAGTATCTTGATGAACAGTTTGATAAAAACAAATTGTCGAAGGTTGAAGTGAATTGAGATATCGAATGAAATCGGGATTGTCAACACGTAAACTTTGATAAAATCGGATCTGAGTGTAGTTTATTCATTTATTTATTTATTGGTCTTGTGCTCTACGGATAAAAACCATTTTTTTTTACTATTAGTATTAGCACATACCAACACCAAAATTAAAACATCGAATGCACACAAAAAAAAAATTGTTGTCCGAGTGAAAATGGCTTCCAACTTAACTCTTGTCTTTCGATATTCATGGAGCCATCAACTGAACTGTATTTGAAAAACGAACACACACAATTATAAAAATATTAAATATTGAATATATTTTTCTTTATTTATTAAATTAATTCATACATGTGATTCTCGTGTGGTGGTAAATTTGTTCAAAAATAAATAAATTTGTTCAATTTTGAACATAACGTTTCTTGTCAGCCTTTATTTACTTTGTGACAAACTCCAAATTACAAAAACCATTTTTCTTGAGATGTAGAGGGTATTGTTGCATGTATCAAGTTCATCATATTTAAATATTAAATTTATATAGTTTATGGACAAAATTCGAGATAGTGATGGTTTTTAATAGTAAATTGATAATTTATTCTTATTAATGCTGAACAGATTTTTGATGTGGTCCGGACTACCCTAAAGCTCAACTTCATTTGGCCAATAGAAAGAAACCTTATTTGCCCACATAATGCAAGCATGACCAATATTATCTTCTTGACCGGTAATATTTTGCCTTGCAATGCAAGTTGCCACAAAATTCACAATGGATATTATCTTTTTAACGGTTGCCCTCACGCAACATACTATAAGAAAGTGGAACATCAAGATAATTATTATTTTTTGTCTATGTTTATGAGTGATGATGACGAATAGCTAATCAGCCTAAATGCCAAGATTGCTGACTTCACATGCTTCTTTTATTGAGGCTAAAATGTTCTTTTGGTCACTTAACAATATTTATAATATCTTTGGTCCCATAAGTAATAAAAACTCTATTTAGGTTCTTTAACTTGATTTAAAGTATCAGTTTAGTCCTTTCTGTTATTTTAATTCAAAAAAACGTTAAATTTAGGGACCAAACTAATATTAATTAAATAAGCTAAAGGACCAAACTAATACTAATTAAATAAGCTAAAGGACCAAACTAATACTAATTAAATAAGTTAAGAGACCAAAAATTAACGTTTTTTTGAATTAAATTAACAGAAATGACCAAACTGATACTTTAACTAAAGTTGCGGGACCTAAACAGAGTTTTTATTACTTATGGGACCAAAGCGATACTAAAAATGTTGTTAAGAGACCAAAAGAGTATTTTAGCCTTTTATTAACATACAAATAATTTTCTTAATAATAAAATTATCTGTCAAACTTTTCATTTGATGGTTTTGACCATCAACTTATTTTGAACTCCTTGTATTATTTCATTTACTAAGGCATGGTTACTATTTAAAGCGAAGAGGACATATCAAGTGAGAGGAATAACTAAAATGAAAGATGAGAGGATATAATATCAGCCTTTGGATCAATCTTTATCAAAATATCTAATTTTTAGAACTGCACAAGAATTTCACCACTTTTATCCTCTTCCACGCGCCTTCTGTCTTCTCTCACAAATGTTTCCAATTCCTCACAAACTCATTATCCTCCAACCCCTCGAACCCTTCCTCTATTCATGAAACCTCAATTTTATTTCCTGCTCAATTTAATTTCTTGTTTTGTTTTGTTGATGATTTCACAAAGGCCGATTAATCTGATTTAACCACTGATTGAACGATTGGGAAAATCAAGCGAAAAATTTTTGTGATTCGTTTTTTGTGTTGATATGGAACATATATCAGTTCTGTGTGTGGCAGCCATTGATGACTATTATTAAAGCTTCTCGATCTAATTTAATGAAAAACTATTTTGATTAAAATAAAACAGCTAATTGTTAGTTTAACTGTTATCAGATTTGTAGAAACATTAAATTCTAATTGTTACTTTAAACATTTTTAAATATCTCTGTTTGAAAAATTTCAATTTGGAAACACACATGTAGCGATCGTGGCTGAGTTGAAATTGTTGTTAGTGAAGTTCTGAATTTCGATTTTAGGTGGATGGCAGATCTGATTTTGCAATTGAAAGAGAAGGTTCTGATGAAACAAGGGAAGAAGAATATCAAAAGAGATCATATGCGTTTGAGCCATTTTTACTATAATTTAATCTTGACCGTGTATTTTGATCCAAGGGCTGATATTATATCTTTTCATCTCTCATTTTAGTTACTCCTCTCACTTGATATGTCCTCTTAAAGCCAAAACTACTCTTTTGCATTTGCATTGTAAAGTAAAAAGAGGTTACACGTGAAAGATAAAGAAATTACACGAGCATTTTCAACTCAACGTTATATAAATATATCAAATATAAATTATCTTATATCCAATTCATTTTAGCAAAACCAAATTCACAAAATTAAAATTTTACAAGGGTAGAACCAAACGTGCACAAAACAACCAAAGTTGAATCGTTGATAGTGATTTAACACAAAATAAATAACCAATATATGTGAGTTTATTATCTGGTTAACTTTAACCACGTGGTTGGATGGAGTGGGTAATGAGTATATCGAATCGGTAGAACTGAGTTCAAATTTTAATCAAAGAATAATCTTTGTTTTGGCTCTACTTATATCTCATAAATACAATTCAAATGATAAAAGGTTGTGAAGATACTTGATATATTGGATGGAACACATGTTCGAACCTGCAATACTCACCTTCTCCGCATGCGGATGTGAGATTTACTATTAAGATTTTTGATATGATAGTAGGAAACATGTATGGTCCTATAAACATGTGAGTTTTGTTGCTAAGCTTTTTGTAAAGAACAAAAATTTGAGCTATAAACATGATATGTTCTTATGAAGAAATGGTAAGAAGAAATATGAAATCGACACAAAAGTTGACGCCAACACACACTTTTCATTTTATATTTATTGAACGTATTTATAGACTTTGTTTGCCCAAATTTAATATACATCTGATTTTCATTTTCCAGATATTTATGTTTCTTAATCCAAATGTTGCTCACACATCTTCGTGGTCATTGTGTGTGAGTATTAAAATACGTCGCGTTCAACCAAAATAAATATACTATTGGCCACTTGGGAATATTGAGGTAGAGAAAAACATCAGAAATATTGAAAGTACTACACATTACGAACTTTCTGTGACATCAACACCAAGAGTCATTTTCCAAATTCAATTCATTAGATCTAAATCCTAGTGGCAAAATTAAAATAATAACCACGGTTTCATTGCTGGTAGAAGGAAACTTTGCTATATAGTATGCTGTAGATTTTTCCCTTATTTTTTGGTTTATCTTACTCAACATGGCATATACATCCAACAAAATAGTATCATAAAAGTGATATTTGTACAACTAATATTAGACAATTTGGTGACAACCACTTTTCTCCTCTTGTGATTGGACAAAAACAATGGAGAGAGAAAAAAGAAGTGAGAGATAAAAACACATGTGAGTATGAGAGAAGGGCTTGTTTTAAAGATTGTCAAAGAGTGGTCGTACAAATATCATTTCTCATAGTCAAATGCAACCAGAAAGTACAGTTTAAAACAACGGTGCTATTTTGTCTCACTCAACGAATGTGTGTGTTTCCGCATGATAACAATCTGTCACCAACTAACAGTTGACAAAAAACACCTGTAATAAGTAGTGGTTTACTAGTACACAATATTTCTGGTTTTTTTGCTTCATTTTCTAAATGAGTAAAAAAAATTATTATTTTAAGATAGTATTTCAAAGGTTTTTCAAGGTCAACAACTACCAGTCCTTTGGTCTCATGTTATCTACAGCTTCCTACACCTTGTTGAGTTTTGCTTTTTTTGCAGTTGCTGGTAGTTCTGGCATGTCTTTTCTTTCGATTCTAGTACATGTGGCCATACGTGTGACTTTAAACAGAATAATATGGTATAAACAAACTTGTGTGTTTGGTAAAATTGAAATCTATATTAATGGACATACTAGCTTAAAAGAGTCTGAACTTTACACTTTTTTTTCATTTTTATATTTTCATCTTCATAAGAAATGCAGCAAATTCAAAAATGACAAAACTTAGATGCAATGTATGTGCTTTATGTTCCTGCATTTAAGTTTTGTCTGTCAAATATTCAAGCAAAATACATTCATTTCTTTGCTTATGGTGAAATTGTCTTTGGTCATGCCTTTAAAGTTTCAAAGTATTTGAGCCTTGGCTAAGATAAGATTGTAAGGATATATAAAATATAATCATCTTATGTTACACTTTGTTATTGGCATTAAGCAACCTTATTAAGCAACCTTATAACTGCAAACTATTCAGGTTTTGAAGGTAAGAATTGATATGATTGCTTCTTAAAGGATAACTTGTACTGCGGCGTAGCTGAAAACTTGTACTCTTTGAGATGTGGAGTTCCAACAAGAAGAAAAACCATTAGACTGATATACACAGTAGAATGCGAAAACATGTCACAATTACAAAACAAACCCATCTCCTCCTCCTACAAATATCCTAAATAAATCCCAGTCTCCTAAAACAACAGCCTGTTTACCAGATTTTTAGCTTATATGATGATACTAGAACCAAACCACTATATCGTAAAGAATGATGTAACTTGAAGAATTCCCTATACATGTCAATTCTAAAATAAAATAAAAAATTAAAACTAAGGTGAAAGATGAACAGATAAACAATCAATTAGATTATGCTAGTAAATGATGAGGTCAGCTCGTAAGGAAAGTTCCCAGGCTCGCGTTGCTTAGCAAGTTCATGAATGTCCCTCACGATGTTAAACACAGCCTCAGGGTTTGCTAATTTAAGCGCATTGTCTGACATTGTCTTTAGTTCGTCCTGTTTTGTGGTGAACCATCCTGCAACAATTCGCGCTGTTTCCTTAGGACTACGAGTGAAGACACCAGCTCCATTGTTTACCACATACGGCACATTACCCTTTTCCTGTAATTACCATAGTAGCTCAGAATCAATATAAGGTTGGAATGAAAAAGTAAGAAAAACAATGAGGAGAATAATTTAATAACTCGCCTGTCCAGGGATATAGTCGTTGAGGATTATAGGAAGACCTCTGATCAATGCTTCTGCAATTGTTCCTGGTCCAGCCTGAATATTTCACAGAATCAATAGGTATATGCTAGCATACGAAGTAACACATAAAAGCGAAGTTTTTAAGTCGCATTTTCTGATATTGCATATAACTGCAGTCAAGTGCGATTGATAGTTTGATACAGTCTCAAACGCAATAAAATGTCAAAAACTATAAAGTTGCCGCCTAGATCACTTTTGGACCTTTTTTTAAAACCTTGCATAAAATCATTAGCGAAAATCGGTATAACTTACTTTCGTTATGATGCAGTCACATGCTCCCATCCATTTGGCCATAATTGTCTCAAATCCTCTAACCTACACAAACAAAGAAACAATTTTTCAGTGGCTGTCTTACTATTATGCTCACTTGTAGATAATTGTCCACTCATTAATTATTACCTTCACGGGTATTTTCCATTCGATAGCTTCCACGGAAGCTACTAAGTTCTTATTGCGACCACATATGACTACAATCTGCCCGATCGGTTTCTCATTTTCTTTATCATATAGTGATTCTGCTAGAGCCTTTGCAGTTTTCTTGACTGGACCCATTCCTTCACCACCTCCCATC
The DNA here is from genome assembly GCA_946800305.1 of Medicago arabica. Lineage (NCBI taxonomy): Eukaryota > Viridiplantae > Streptophyta > Magnoliopsida > Fabales > Fabaceae > Medicago > Medicago arabica. Next base: position 53,642,502 of record OX326968.1, read on the forward strand.
AGTAAAACCGCTGGCAAGTCAGGATCCATCTCAAGTTCTTTTCTTAGTTCATCCTACAATAAACACAAATTCAGTTCCATCGTTCCATCAATGAGATCAAAACTTACTTACACCTTAAATATGCTTAATACCTTAACAAGAACTGCACGAGCGAAAGAAGGCCGGATTGGCAAGCCATAAGTTCGGGTTTGAGATTCCTCAAGTCCCTCTTGTAAGGCTTTTTTTGCCACTTCCTCTGACGAGCAGTAACATCTATTTACCCAAGGATGAAACCTGCAAAAAGCTTAAAAATTTGAGTACTTGAGCATTAATTAATCGACTTGACATTAAAGCAAGAAAATCAACCGGCTACAGCTACCATGAAGCATGAACTTACCAAGTAGGATGGCAGGTACTAAGATCTGTGATAACAGTGACAAAAATAACTTTCTTTTCCAAACCTTGCCACTTCAAAACCCATAGTGGAATATGTTGCATCATGGGATGGACACTGATTATAATATCCGGCTTGTATTCCATCAACCCTGCCTCCACCTCTCTGAAAATTACAGTACAACGCCAGTTTGTCAATCAGAAAACACCACTTATGATTACATAAACATAAAATGTCTAATTAAGTAAATAATTTCAATCACTGTTAAAAAAAGTCAACAATAGATATTCCAACATATCATGTTACTCTACTCATATAGACATGACATTAACTGTTGATTTATTTATCATTAGTTGATATTTACTTGTCTGATACTCTAAAGTGAATTTCTCCAAAGATGTCGAATCCAATAATTGTTGCTGTTTTGCAAAGCAATAAATTATAGAAATTCTCAACAAATGAATTGTGAGCAAAGTGAAATAATCATAATTAATCATGAAAGTAAAAAGCATTACAAGAGGAATATACCTAGCATAGTAGGCCGCGACGGCCGCCAAGTAAACAGAGTGAATCCATTTAGGAGAAGTACTATGAAACGCAACCTTCCATAACTGAACATGCTTAACCATGAATTTATATTGACCTTCCATATCATTCAATGGCCACCCTGTATACTCCTTCCATACATCTTTAACAAATATCTGCAATTTCAAATTCACCACATAAACATAAGCATAAGTTTAAAACTTTAGAGAGATAGCTGCGCAAGTGCTTCCAAGAAAAGGATTGTACGTAAAGACAAAATCCGTACAAACACACATAAGACACGACAAAAACATGTGAACCATAGAAAAATATGTAGATCAGAAAACTCAAACACAAACAAAAGCTGCAACAGATCCAAAACAACGTTAGATTGAAATAACTAAGAAACACAAAGAAGTATGATTAAAGTACCTTGTATTCATCACCGAATTCAATTTGAAAAGCATCACGAATGGCCTCAGCAGAAGCTCTGTGTCCACCACCAGTATCACTCATGAGAATCAACACATTTTTTGTTCTTTCAGCTCCAATTTCCATGAGCTCCATGCCACCTTCATTATCTTCATTGATAGAACTTTGAGACTCACTACGCTTCTTGAAGCTTCCACTGCCTTTAATGGAATACGATTTTCCAAAAACTTTTTCCACTATAGACTTTCTTAGTGTTCTTGGTGACACAACCTTAGAGCTTTCCGGTGACATGTACGAAACCTCCATGTGACCGAAAAGTGGACACACCTAACAGTCAAACAACAAACCTCGTTCCCGCCACCACCGGAACAAGGTTTCTCTGGCAGAGAGAAAGTGTAGCTGAGAGAAGAGAAAGATGAAACAATGATTGGTGTGGAAGTAGTGTCGAAATAGGAGGAAGAATTAGAGAGAGGTTAACAAGAACAATGTTTGTGTTTGTTTTAATGTTGTGGTGATGCTGGAATTATGCTATGGAATTTTTGTTGAAAGCTTAGTTGGATTTTCAACCGTTAGATGGTTACTTGTGATAGAATGTTCTAAACGGAAGATTCGAATCTTTGCGTTGTTGTTATTTTGTTTGAAAATTGGAAGTGTTGGTTGCTTTGCTGAGTTGTTTAATCATTCGTGGGTTCAATGTTTTGCTGTTGTGTCCTTTTGGTTTTGCGTATTTGCATATCATGTGTTTTGGCTTGGCTTTGAAAAAGATTTTTGGTTTGGTTGTTGTCTTAGATGGTGATTTAAATATACCTATCTGGACTTGTTTACCCTTTTCTATATAAGCGCTTCACCGTCGCTTATAAGTGAGGTAAGGGCTTATGCGGGTTTTTAAGTAAAAGGTATGGGAGTTCTTTGGTTTTTGGTTTAATTATTAAAAGGTAAGGGCTTATAAGATTTTACTCAATCATAATTAAATAAAAATCTAACTACTTTTTGGAGCATTAGTTAAAATAAATAAATAGCATTGAAAAAATGTAGGTCAAATGTCATTTCTGGTCCTTTTAGTTTGACATAATTTCGAACTTAGTCCTTTAAGTTTCGAAAGTTTCAATTAAGTCATTTTAGTTTTACAGAATTCTCAAGTTAGTCCTTTAAGTTTCAAAAGTTTCAAATACGTCATTTTAGTTTGACAGAATTCTCAAGTTAGCCATTTAAGTTTCAAACTAAAATGACCTATTTGAAACTTTTGAAACGGTGACGGTGAAATAGTTTATCAACTAAAAGGACTTATTTGAAACTTTTGAAATTTAAAGGACTAACTTGGGAATTCTGTCAAACTAAAAGGACATAATTGAAACTTTTGAAACCTAAAGAACTAACTTGAGAATTCTCTCAAACTAAAAGGACCAAAAGTGGTATTTGGCCAAAAAAATACTTTTAACTATACAAAATTTAAGATATTTTTATCATATTTGTTGTAACACACACAGCTGACGAGGGCAGGGGAGTGGTCGCCAGTGCACAAACACGACAATGAGCGGCTCCCGACAGCTTCTAGAGAAACCAGATCACATCGGAATGAGAGTGATCTTGAGGCCGTGTAGGTATGGGACAACATGGTTGAAGGAAGGCTTATAAGAATTGTTTGGTACTACCTATATCAACAAGATGCATATTCTTTTATGTAGCTCATTTCATAAAAACTCCAAAGTTAAGCGTGCTTAACTTTGAGTAGTCTTTGGATGGGATGACCTACCGAAAAGTTTACTTGTAAGCGTGCGAGTGATGACAAAACACGCTGAAAAGACTCGTGTTAGTTTGTAAGGTCAGTCGACAATGCTTAAAGTCGATTGCGATGTTACATTTGTCTTCTTAACTAATACTTCAAATACATTTGTTAGGATTTTTCATAAAAATATGGAAAACAATGGGGGCTTCTTCAAAAGAAAAGAAACAATGGAGACATAATAATAAACGAAAAATGCTACCCGACGTTTTCGAAACATTTTTTAAGGATATTATATGGTAAGTTTTTATTAAAGTTTGTTTATTCACTATTTAGTGTGCTTAAAATTGAAATGTTTATCTTTTTTTAAAGAATAACTACTTAATTTGAAATAATTAAAGAGTATTTCGACTACATTCAATTGCAAGATCTATAATAAATTAATTAATAATAGTACTTGAAGTAAAGATGAAGAATATTCTATGGATTATGCTGATGTTGTGGGGCAAATGTAAAAGTTGTCATTATTTGTTTTTATTTCTTGACTAAGTTAGCATTATTTGTTTTTGTTTTTGAAATATAAGTTAGCATTATTTGTTGAATCCAAAATACACTCATTTGCGCCGAAGAACATATTCCATCGTTCATTAACAAGGTGGGTTCCCTCCCTTGACTTGAAAATGACTAGACAAGTGCAGAAAACAAGTTCACATATCCGAATCATCAAAGGTAGAGTGATCGTCGACGTATGATAAAAAGGCTGCTGCCTTAAGAAGCACATAAGTAGAAAGACTATAGGATGCAAATAAGTTCATAAATTTTTACCTTTTTGTCAAATAGGCTGAAAATTCACAGTTCAAATGAATAAGTGAAGAATATGTTCCAACTTCAACTCTTATATGTAAAATACGACGTCTCTACCCATTGAATTATGGATAAGTTTATAAACTTTTTCATGAGTAATAAGGTGTTATGTGGAACACATGCAATTGTGGTTGAGTTGAATGACGGGTATTCTAGTGTGAATAACTTTGGTTGGCAAAGGGACCGTGTGCGGCTGTAAATTCATGATTGGAGCATATAAGCATACGATAATGTCTATTATTAAGGCAAAAAGGTGATATAATCCTTCCAGCGACCTCATGAATTGATTATTGATGGGACAAACAATCTGCATTCTGCACTGTAAATTATTTTTGTAGAAGACGTCTTCTCTTTTTTTGGTTATATTTGCTATTTTAATCTTTGGACTGTATTTGGTAAGAAAAATGCTATTTAAAGCGGAAAAAACCTTCCCGACTGTTTAACAACACATGTGGCATGTATGCTACTCATCCACTATTTTAGGATTTTCCATATTTTTCTTCTCACCTTCCGTTATATCCGTTCAAAGCTGCTTTTGATTGGCTTGTTTTCATTTTTGGTAAACTCGGGATAATTATTCTCGTTATATTCATTCAAAGCTGCTTTTGATTGGCTTGTTTTCAATTTTGATAAACTCCGGATAATTTTTCTCGTTATATATAGCATGGCCGATTTGGTAGTTGGTTGCGTTTATCTATCTGAGACACGGACAGAATTCTTGTTACAAACCAATTTAGTATAGGAGTAGGGCACTTCTTTCACCATCTTTTTATTTTGGTTATTCTTATTGACTTGTACTCCTTTTGGTTTTCTTCTCTCATGTCATATGATTTGTTCAAATTGCTAAATCTCTTCTTTTTTTTTTTAGACAAAACAAAAATATAATAAATTAAAATCAAAGAGATACAAAGATTGTGGGACATAAAACCTGACTCAGATATAACCCAAATGGGAAGTACATTGTGTTAAAAACAAACCAAGTGGTCCAGCCCTAAACTATTCTAGTAAATATTCACTCATTAAAGGCGCAACTCAGGGAACCCGCGTACGAGCACGAAACCAAGTTACAAAAAATATAACAAGTGAACATTTACAAAGAACATTCGGGTTTTAAAATTGGCGATTGGATCGAGTGTCAACACGATATCAAAATCCAATTGTAAGCAGCTCCCTGAGCACAGCAGCAAGCATAAAAGCTCTTTCGAGTATGAGAACCAAAGTGGAGGTAGTCATGACGCCTTGAAGTCTGCAGATGTCAACAGATCTGGAACATCAGAGAATCAAAGAGGCCAGTCCACCAAACACAACAGTTACAAAGCAGATGCGTAAAATCTCAGATCGAGGGATGAATTCAATACGCAAGTAACAACGGACCCTTTCGGGTTAACGGAACCAAATCCTCTCGGGTTTTGAAACAAACTTTTTCGAGTTATAAAGAAAAAAACCACCGCAAAATGAGTCAAGAAGGGGAGTTTCAAGAGTGAATAGTGCTTTAGTCAAACTTCATGACCACTTGAGCGTAATAATTTTATTTTCGAAAATTGTTTTTTGTTTTAACATACTTCTTATTATCCTTATTATAAGAAGAAAAACATAAAACATCAAAATCATTGCAACAATTAATTATTGTAACTTTTTAAAGATTTTTATAAATATACCATATAGAAAGTTGTGAAACATTAAATACACTCGCTGATATTAAAAAAAATATTAAATGAAAAGTAAAAAAAAAAAATTAAATAATAATTACACCTTAAAAGTTGTAAAAAAAAGTTTTAATAGTAAAATAAACTTATAAAAAAAATCTTATAATTAGAACCAGAGGAGTACTTCAATTTCTACACTACTAAATTCCCACATTAAATTTTGTTTTCTCTTTATATTCATTGGACCTCATCTTACTCATCCTATCCTTTTTAGAGGATTACTCTTTGAAAATTGTTGTTATGATTTCAAAAGCTTCATAATGACACATGGAAGTTACAAGATTGCTCTCAGCAGTAGTTAACTACCGTTGGGCGAACCGACAGCAGTTAACTGCCGTTGGCACTAGCGGTAGTTAACTGCCGTTGCGTGAGATACATATTCAGACCAATGAGAAATGCTAGCAACACACATTCTAACATACATTTTTCAACACACTCTCTTTGATTGGTTAAAATTCACATGAGTCCCACCAAATCATGTGGGTCCCATATGAATTTGGTGGGTGTCATGTGAATTTTAACCAATCAAAGAGAGTGTGTTAAAAAATGTGTGTTAGAAGGTGTGTTGCTAGCATTCATCTCAAACCAGTAGCCAGACACTCCATCATCACCATCTTCTCTCTAAAAATTTAAAATTTTCACTCTCTCTCTCTCAAAAAAAAAACTCTACCAAATCATCCAAAAAAATTTCACTCAATCACAAGTAAGTTATCACTTATGCTATTGTCATAAATTTTAGTTAGTTATATATTTTTATATGTTGGGTAAATACATCTTTTCGTCCTTGTAATATTAGAGAATTTCGGTTTAAGTCACTTAAAAAAAATTAGATTTTGTCCTTGTAATTTCAGATTCTTCAACTTTTGGTCCCTCCTTTCATCACGTCGGCAAAATATGCATAAATTACGTCCCTGTAATTTCATATTCCTCCCACTTTTAGTCCATGTAATTTCAGATTCCTCCACTTTTGGTCCCTCATTTTACGTGTCATGTATGCAGATTCTGCTGACGTGGTGAAACGAGGGACCAAAAGTGGAAGAATCTGATATTACAGGGACAAAATCTAAATCTTTTTTTTACAAGGACTAAAATCGGAATTCACTAATATTACAGGGACGAAAAGAGGTATTTACCCTTATATGTTTATAATTTTAGTTGTAGTTTAATTTTTAAATTATGATTTATTTTTTTTAATATAGTTATGTTGAATATCTGAAATGCTATTAACAAATATTATGAATACTTGTTATAATGGAGTTATATTGCTTAAATTTATTTTTGTTTTCGAGTTTTATAAAAAATTTAGGGTTTATTTATTTATTTTTAATATAGTTATGTTGTAGATCTGAAACTCTATTAACAAATATTATGAATATTTGTTATAATGGAGTTATATTGCTTAAATTTATAAAAAAATTTCCAAATTTTATAAAATTTTAGGGTTTATTTAGGATTTTCAGGGTTTATGTAATAATGTTTGATGAATTTTTCATTGATTATTTTTAATTTCTTATTGTGTAGATTTGAAATAATGGTCGGGTGGATCAACGTTCATGCACAATTCAACAGCGAAGAACCTCATAGGTTGAAGGTTCGGTGCCTTGGTGTAACGTTAAGAGGTCTCAAGGATCAGCTGAATGAATTCAACGAAAGAGTCAACCCCAGAGACACAAGGAGGGTGGAATACGTTCTGTATAAACGTCCAACGCTCGACGAGGGGAAAATATCATTCACTTGGATAGAATTAACGAACGACGAAAACGTGAGGATCATGTTTTGGGAGCACAGCATGTTCCAGTGGATCGATATGCGTGCAACATTGGTGATATCAACAGAAGATATCATCAAAAGTCTGATTCCGCCAAAAGATCGTGATTAGGTATGGAATGCATATTCCAACTACAACAATTGTCTTACCCTGAAATGGAAATTCAAACTTGCTAAACGCCAGGACTCCAGCATTCGCCCGGCATTTACATTGTTCCTTTCAAAAGAATAAATTCTTGTTAGGCTTGTTTAGATGAAGGTATTGAAGTGTTAAGGAATGAACCTCATTTTTTGAAACTTGGAAGACAATTGTTGTAGTTGGAAGGTGCAACTAGAACGTAATGTAATGTAATGATAGCACATATTTAGGAACTTTATGTAATGTAACGTAACTTTTAAGTTATGACATCGAAATTATTTATTCATTTCGCAGTTTTCATTCGAATTCACGTTAGATTTAATTAGTCTTCACTCGATTACGTAATTTTTATTCTAATTCACCTTAGATTTAATTAGTCTTTATTCGAATACGCAATTTTTAATTGAAATTATTCAAAACACAATTTTATTCAACGTACCACAATGTCAAGCAAAATGTAACAAAATGCGCTCGACATATAAAAAAACATAAAAATGCAAACAAGCCATTACATTTAGTCATCTTCCTTGTCGCACATGTCAATCGGGTTGTCCTCCGCGGTCCCTGCAGCACCTGCTTTTGGTTGAGGACCAAAATAGCTTGTCCTTCCGCTCCTCCTTAGCCTGGAATGGTTGTACACCGGCATCTTTAAATCCTTCTTTTTTACGGAACCATCACAATTGATTCCATACCATTTCATAGGTGATTTATCTTTCTTCTTGTCGTCACCCTTCTTTTTGTTCAACTCAACGTTTCCCTGATTCTAAGACATATCTACATAAACAAATTGGCGATCAAAACATACATCATGTCGTAACAATTCTACAATATTTCATCAAAACATAAACTAATCATAAAAATTATACCATAACTAATCGTGACAATTCTATCACAAATTCATAACAACAAAAATTCATAACAAACATAAACTAATCGTAACGATTCTACAACAATTCATCAAAACCTAAACTAATCCTAAAAATTCTACCATAATTTCCTAACGATTCTACAACAATATGTCAATCTTATTTGAAATATCCATTAAACATAAACCTAAACCTAAACAATTCTAACCTAAACCTAAATTATCATAAAATCAAAACCTAACCTAACAATTCTAACAACCTAAACTATCATAACATCGTAAAATCAATAAAAAAAATTAACAAAAAACTGACAAATCTATAATCGAATCATCAACAAAAAAAAACAATTTAATAACAAAAAACCAATGCAATAGGAATATAAACACTTACTTGATTTTGTGATTGAAATTGGCTTGGAATGGCTGAAAATCGCACCTGAGAAATCCAAAAACGCAACAATGGAGTTTTTGAAATTCCTATGTATGTTCTGTTCATATAACAAAACGCAGCGGCAGTAAACAACCGTTGGCCCCAACGGCAGTTAACTGATGCCGGATTGCTCAACGGTAGTTAACTACCGCTGAAGGCTTTTAGGTAATTTTCATGTGTTATTGTGAAGTATTGAATGTCAGAACAACAATTTTCTTACTCTTTAGGCATCCAGCAATTGCTCTCAAACACCCATCGAACAGCCTAAAGAGCAATTGTCAATACTTTTGAGATCAACATAGACACTTTTTACATCAATTCATCCAATTTAAAAAGTGTTCTCTAATGGTGGTTAACTACCATTCAACTTTCATGTATATCTAAAGAGCGATTACCTCTTTTTTGTGTTTTTATTTGAATTGTGATAGTTAACTACAAGAAAGAATAATGAATAATATCAACTAATATTGTCTCCATTGAAATAATAATAATTATTATAAATATGGTGTAAAATCGAGATTTGTCTCAAAAGAGCAAAGTCTAATGTACTAGTTTGTTCGATTCCCATTTATTTTTCTTAGTACTAGAGATAATGCTATTAATAAAGACGTATCAAACACTAAATATGAATACATCTTTCAACAATTATTCAAATTTGTTTACCATATTATGAATGTCTAAATTCTTCGGTTAAACACAACTCTCATTCATATAGCAAGTCTAATTATATTAGTGTTTATGAAAAAATTATTTTATATAACCCTAATTGAATGTGTGTCATTGGTATGTGATACAAGGTCTCAATTAATAATAATAAACTCATTTCAGATTTTGGTAGGAAAAAAAACCTTGTAAGAAAGAAAAACCAAAAATCCTGCTCTCCCCCTGCAAAATACACTCCCGTCCTGCAGGCAGGACCATTTTACCCCTGCGCACGTTAACATACGCTGCGTAAGTTAACTAGCGAAGCGTTAGTTAACTCACGCAGCAATCTGTCTTATACAAGACATAACGCCTCATTCATCACCTAAATCTCAAAAATTCTCCAAAATCTCTCTAAAATCACCAAATCCAAAATTCCTTCAAATTCAAATCAAACAACACTTCAATAACAAGTAAGTTTTCATAATCAAACACAATCAACTTTTATGTTAGATTTTTTCTCTTAAAATAGAAATTTTTAAGATTTAGGGTTTGTTTAAATTTTTGTTTTTTTTGTCAAGAAATCATACAATGTTTACATGAAAATGATGTGTGTTGCTTAAATGTTTAGATGTTTGCATGTTTATGTTGTAGGTTTTGAGTTTTAGAGAATTTTTTTAGATTTAGGGTTTGTTTTAGAGAATTTTCATTGATTATTTTTAATTTCTTATTGTGTAGATTTGAAACAATGGTCGGGTGGATCGACATTCGTGCACAATTCAACGGTGGAGAACCTCAGAGCTTGAAGGTTCGGTGTCTTGGTATAACGCTAAGAGGTCTCAAGGATCATCTGGATGAATTCAACAAAGGAGTCAACCCCCGAGACACAAGGAAGGTGAAATACGTTCAGTATAAACGTCCAACGCTCGACGATGGAAGAGTATCATTCACTTGGGTGGAATTGACGAACGACGAAAACGTGACGACCATGTTTTGGGAGCATGGCATGTTCCAGTGGTTCGATATGCGAGCAACGTTGGTGAGATCAACTGAAGATATCATCAAAAGTCTGATTCCGCCAAAAGATCATGATTAGGTGGCGGTCGTGATTAGGTAGGGAATGCACCTTCAAACTACAACAATTGTGTTACTCTTGACGGGGCAATTCAAACTTGCTAAACGACAGGACTCCAGCATTCGTCCGGAAGTGCTTTTGTTCCATTCGAAATGTTAAACTCTTGTTGGATTCGTTTAAATGATGGTATTGAAGTGTCAAGGTATGGACCTCATTCCGTTGGCACTTGGATACTATCATTTAAAACCAAGACCAACGAGAATTTAACATTTTGAATGGAACAGAAGCACTTTCTGGACGGATGGTGGAGTCATGCTGCTTAGCAACTTTGAATTTGCACCATTCAGAGGTAACACAATTGTTGTAGTTGAAAGGTGCAATTCCGAATGTAATGTCATGTAACGATAGACTATATTTAGGAACTTTATGTAATGTAATTTAAATGTAACTTTTATTCGAATTTATTCAATACGCAACTTTATTCGATTCCACGCTGAGTTTAATTAGACTTTTTAATTGAATTTATTTATTCAATACGCAACTTTATTCGATTTTATTTATTAGAATTCTTTATTCAATTTCACGCTGAGTTTAATTAGACTTTTTATTCGAATTTATTTATTCAATACGCAACTTTATTCGATTTTATTTATTAGAATTCTTTATTCGATTCCACGATAAGTTTAATTAGACTTGTTGTTCGAATTTATTTATTCAATACGCAACTTTATTCGATTTTATTTATTAGAATTCTTTATTCGATTTCACGCTGAGTTTAATTAGACTTTTTATTCGAATTTATTTATTCAATATGCAAATAAATACAAAATTAGAAAATAAATTCGATATAAATAAATTCGATACAAATAAATTCGATACCATTAAATTGAATATTTTTTTATTCAATACATAATCATAAACATAAAATAAATGCAAAAATAAATACAAATTAAAAACAAAATTAATAAATATAACTCTGATTTTATTAATATCATTCAAACATTACAAGAATTAATACATATATTTTACCCTCTTGGGGTAAAAAGTTATTTTCACCCTCTTCGGTATACATAAATAGCTCTTGGGGAAAATAGTGATTCGTTCTGTTGGGCAAAAAGATATCAAGATCCCTTGAGGTAAATTTAAATTTGGTTCCTTTTATACCCCCATGATGATTCTTTTTACCCACGGTAAAATAAAATTGGGAGTAAAAGGAAGCAAACCTAATTTTACCTCAAAGGAAGCAAAAAAGAAGAAGAGAAAGAGAGGGAGAGAGTGAGGAGGGAGAGAAAGTGAGATGGTGTGAGAGAATATTGAAGTATGGAGGGGTATTTATAGGTGAGAATGGTAGTATAAGTTATAAAAAACATAAATATGGTCAAAAAAACGTGTAAATGGTGTAAAAAACGTGTAGATTGAATGTTGAACAACTGACCACCGTCCAAAAAATGTTTGTTCTTCAGTTTTGACCACCGGCCAACGTGCGCGAGTTAACTTGCGCACGTGCCAGTGGTGCGTGAGTTAACTTGCGCAGGACGCATAACGTGCGCAAGTTAAGTCACGCAGCGTGACTTAATATGCGCATGGGCATTTTGGTAAATTTGACTGGGCAGGAGTGTATCTTGCTGGATGAAGAGCACGATTAAAAACCAATACTTGGAAGTTTGACCCTTTTAATTTCTCTCTCTTTTTTAAAGATTTAGCCCAAATAACATTTTTATAAGTATGTCCCTTTTAATGTAGATGCACTTTAGTGTAAAGTAGGTTTACACTAACATTCAATGAGAACTTGTGATAGTGTCATGTAAATGTCCTTTGTATATGCAATTTGAAAATAATCACAAAATGCTAAATTCTAATTAAACCTTCATGTAAAAGTAATTACAGCTATAATGTATGTCTCCTTTTCTCAATAAAGAATTGGAATTGATAAAAAACCAAATAAACAAGAAAGTAAATGGACAAAATTAATCAGAGAAATATGATGAGTGAGGAATGTGGACTAGAGTAGTTAACTTGCTGGTGATTATTGTGAACATTAACCATATACATTGCCTCTGTTCATGAATGAGTACATAAAAACTAAGATGGATTGAAACTGAATATAGTCTAACAAAATACTAGTAATTTTTTGCTAGAAACAACCTAAAGACGCATAAATCATGAAGAAAAAAAAACTAGAAAGCAAAAAACAGAAGATTATGACCTTGACAAACTTATATATAACATAGTTTAGTTATCTTCATGTAAAGGTGTATATATCTTTGATAAATCTCTGTTATACCAATAGCTACATTACATACATAAGTTGATTCTAGTCTTCATGATATTATTAGCTTGTACAATTTTGCTCCTATGGCTCAGTGGCTCGCTTCAATTTGTACCATGGAGCCATGACAATAGAAATATGTCATAGACACAGCACACCATTTAGCACATATAGGTCCAATCAACATGCATTAGCTGTAAATTGAAATATAGTGGCATGAAGAGTGGAGACCCGGCCGGCAATCATTTCAACTAGTATTTCTTTTAAACTCTAAAACATTTACAGCTACTAAAATATTTGCATCACCACATGTTTGTTGTTATATAATAATATTACAACCTCTATGTGCCAGCCTAGTTAATATTTATAAAAGTATTAAAGGAAATTACACAAACTCTCCCTAATCCACAAATTCTAAGGACAATGCAGAGATCTTGACAGTCAACAAGATCTTCATCCAATCATCCTAGCTACACAGTCCACCATTTGCAGCAAAATGACCTATCTTTCATTTTTGATTATTCTTCCATAGAAGTGTTGAGTTGTAATATTCATCTACTTGAAAACTATTCTTGTTCTTTACATTCATGATCCTGCAAGAGTAAACCTACACACATGGGGCATGACGGGTCACGTAGTTCTTCGACGCTAGTTCTTTGCTCAAGACAATCAGCATGATAAACATGACCACATACTAAAACTGCCACGACTGCAAGTTCATTGCAAGACAATGAATTCCCCATAAAATTAATTTTCCGTCTCAGTGGCTTCTCACATATCATACAAACCATCTTCACTACATCCGGTGATACCGAATCCATTGTAAAAATACTTGACCGGATTCTCTCTGGCCTAGAAAATGCCTTCTCTCGGTATTCTAAAACAAACAAAAAAGCTTGAATAATCAACAATCAATCTTCCTAGTAAAATTCAGTGCTGGTATGAAGACACAAAGCATCCCAACATGCAGAAACATCGAACAATGGAAGTAATTTTTCTAGCAAATTTGTTCATCAAATAAGCATAGAAGACACACCTAGGTGTTGTTTGGGAAGTGAGTTGGGTTGAGAGGCCAACTTGAAAGATAGCCTGTCATCAAATGAGGAAGTGCCCTTGCTGCGAGAAGAAGATGCATTGCATTGATTGGCAGAGTTACGGCGAGAATACTGGTGACCATAGTGGTACCGTGATCGTTTCAAAAATATTGAACGACCAAGATTCTGAGGATGATGATGATGTGGCATAGCAGGATGCGTATTAAGTAGCTTCATAGATCCATCTGTTATATCCAATACAGATGGCAGAGCAAGTGCACCCTGGTCGCCTGAATACGAAGGCTTCTTGAAAGAGGGAAAAAGAGAGAACAAATGACATAAGTTATACTAATTATGTGCAATGAGATCAAAAGGAAGCAACTGTGAATTACTATCATATCACTTTCAAAGTTATGCACATGTCTACATTATGTAAAAATAGAACCGATACACAAACGATGTAAGGTAAATAAGTACGAAAGATGGTAGCGGTAAATAAGTACGAAAGATGATAGCAGGAATTACTATCATATCACTTCCAAAATTATGCAGATGTCTACATTATGTATAAATAGAACTGATACACGGCGATGTAAGGTAAATAAGTACAAAAGATGATAGCAGAATAGTAACTTCAATTGGAGGAATTTTTTAATTTATCATATTGAAGGAATGAGAAAAGAAGGCCAACCTCGTCTGGCAACAGCTCCATCTTGGAAGAGCATCGAATGGCTTTTGCAGTATTGATAAATGAAAAGGACAACAATCATTTAGTAATATGGCTTATCAATCACACGCATGAAGTATACAAACTAAACAAATATCATGGCGTAATAACTAAGAACAAATAACAGAAAGGGAAAAAACACTAAAGGGGCTATTTTTTAATTTTTTTTCTAGATAGATTCGCAATTCCATCAACGTGTCATTGTCAAGTTTACAATTTAATGGTTGTTATTCTGTTATTTGTAAGAAAATGGGAGAGACTAAACAACTCCCTAGCCCTCAAAAACATAGCATGCAAAACTATAGCACATTGTAACTTCACTTTTATGGCACATAATCTGCTGATAAACACACAGGCTGGCACACATTGGTTATGAAGCACCTACAAACAGAATTAGCAGACACATAGACACCACTAATAATTTAAGAAAATGAAAGTGATTGAATGTAAATATGTAAGTGATAACCCCCTAGCCCTAAAAAACATGGCATGCAAAACTACAGCGCAATGCCGTTGACACGTATCAGACAACAATGACGTCTTCAACCTGAAGTATCCGTACCGCCTAGATTAAGTCTCAATCCAACCTGGCTCATAGGAATAAAGCATAGCAAATGAATATGCAAAATGATGACTGATGAAGGACCGATGAAAATGGATAATAAACGACCATTATAAAAGATAGGGGTTCCACTTTGGTGACTTTGTCTTTATCTCTCACCTAAGTTTAGGAATCATTTAAAATAGTTTTTCTCTCTCCTTTGCCCGTGTTTGAACCCATGAACGCCAACTCGCTCAACGGGCTCAAACTAGTTGAGCTACCCCTCATTTATTTATCAATTAAATACACTAAAACTCAACTCAATGTCATCCAATTATTTTCCATAAGATCCGTTAAATGCAGACTAATGCCAAAAATCTGAAGTAATAATAATCAGTTATGACAATTGCATGAAGTTTATTTTTCTTAAAAAAAAACTCAATTGCATGAAGATAAACACAAATAAAACCCCTGCTCAAAAAATAACTAAAATCATAATTAAATAAATAGAATCAATTAACTTATAGTATTTATTAAACCTTGTCTTCATCTTAGATTCGGAAAATATCCATTTCCGTTAAATTCTTAAAGATACTCTGATCAAGCATAAAAAAAAAAACTTGAAGCTAAAACTCAAACCCTGAAACCCCACCATTAGAAAAGAATATTGATGTGATTACATTATTATTGTTGAAAGAAAAAGAGAAAAACGTACCCTGAGAAGGAGAAGATGAAGATGAAGGATAATGATTCGTAAAATCAGAAGCTCGTTTCCTTTTACCCATTATTTATTATTTGATGGCTGAGAATAACTCACCAAATGGAGGGGTTAAGCTATATTTGTGGCTACGCGGCGATAAAGCAAGAAAAAATGTAAAATTAATTAACGGTGAAGAAATGATTTTAATTTCATTTTCATTTTCATAAGTGTATGTTTTTGTTTGGAACAGTTTATGCCTTTCTGGTATCAAATGAATGAAAAACATGTGTGCAAATAGAGAGAGAGAAGGAGAGGAGTGGATTGTCTTTTTGACAAGGAACACGTCATCATCATCATATTCATATTCTAGTCTTGAGAAAAAGCACAAACAACCTTTTTCTGTGTTTAGTACTAGATTTTTGTTCTGGCATCAAATTCCGGACTGACTGTCTAGTTTACTTCAGTTTAGTTAGGGGATTATTCACTTTCACTTAAATAACACCACTCTCGTGCTGTGTTCCTTTTCTCGTGCAGTCCACATATTCTACCTAACCAATAAAGTTACCCGATTCAACTTGTTGTGGCACAAATGCCTTATTGGATTACATACCCTCAAATATGAATAGAGACCTTTCAAAATTCAAAGTTTGTAGAATTTCCATTTTCTACTCACAAATGTTTGAATAAATTTCTCATTCTAAACTACCAACAACAACATATATATTCTAATCCATTATTAAACACGATTAAACACGTCTATGCTTATATGTTGAAATTTATGGGAGATCCGCATAATTTTAAGGAGTACCAACAACACTATAGGAATCATGGTATTTATTCTCTAGGTATCGGATTTTGTTGTGAATTAGAACCCTTTGCAAAACAAACAAGAATAGTATGTAGAGAAAATAACAATGGCAAACAACATCTAGACATTCCAAGCAACAATAATCAACCAAGAACAAGACTAACAACCTATGTGAATAGCAAAAACACAATCAAACCAAGGAACAAGGAAAAGGGAATTAGAAACGAAAACATCAAGATTATTTATCCAGTTCTGCCTAAATATGACTTATGTATGGGGGAGAGAGCGGCTAGTCAATCCACAAGAGATACAAATAAGTTACAAGAAATTAACTTCAAAAGCACCTTACTTCTACCCTTTTTCAAATCTCTTAACCAACAAGGAGATCATAAGAAAAATCAAGAAATGAGATATCAGGACCCAATGTGTTCATAATGTGTTTCCCAACCCAAAAATCTAACTACAAAGCACTCAACTCTTAACCTTTAAGCTTTCTAAAAGCTTCCTCTTTTAAACTCTAAAGACAACACAACAAAAGAGCAGAAGAATTCTTAAGTATGCTCCAGAAATCCAGACAAACACCTCACGCTCTGCCCTAGACGCTTCACGCCTTCAGCCAACGATCACCCGGGCATATCACTCTATACATGCCTAGCATGTCTACCTCCCAGATGAGGCAGTATAGAAATTCTTAAACATCATCTATATTGTACCTCAAAGATTGTTTTATTTCACCACGTCTAGAGAAACCATCACGTGGTCATGAAAATTGTCTATCATCCATCCTTTAAAGCTCTCATCCCATGGTTGCTTAAGCTATTGAAAGTTCAGTCCCTGCAGTCATTCAAAAAGAAATTACTAATAAAAACTGAAGGATCTAGCCGGAGCCAAACCGGAGTTGCATGCACGAAAATGCGCAACACACGGAGGGTGGTCTCTTCATCCCTCCCACAACTAACAAACTTTTAACGAATGCCTTCAATATGTGAAAGTAAGTGGACAAAACAGTCATCAGAGTTGAAACAGAGCAGTTATTAGAGAGGAGGGCATATTGACATTGATTTTAGTAAAAGCATTTGGATGAAGTACATAGCACATATATTAAAATGTTGTGTCTAATATCAGCATGTTTTCGATGTGATAATAGTTATTAAGATATTATCACTACTTGAAATATACTAATGCTTAAAAATAAATATGAGGTTAAATTTTTTATCACTGGGATGGTTATCAACATTTAATAATACACAATGTCGAGTGGAGATGTAACAATTTAACAGAATTAAAACAATGAAATATGACAGAATTAAAACTTCAATCCGAAATCAAACTATAAACACAATACAGAGCTGATACATGACATGTGGAAGCAGCATATGAAAGCAGTACAAAGAAAACAATGGAAAATCCTGTTAAAAACGGCCTACCAAGGATGCAACCAACCCTTTGATTGAAAAATGCAGCCAACAACTTCTTTTGTATTGGTATTCATCAAGGCCTATCAAGGATGGATATGAACATCACTTTGAAAATCAAACTTTTTTTTGTTTTTTATTGAAAAACTAATATTCTCATTAATCTACTCAACTTGCAAGCTACTTCCAATATAATTTGACCTAGACCTGTCAAGGATGAATATGAACATCCCTTTGAAATAAGACAATACCCTAAAATCATGAACGAAAATTTACTAACTACATCAAATTATGTAAGGTAACTATATCAAATTCTACATCAAATTGAACGCCAACTAAGCTAAGCAAAGTTTGAAACAACACAAAAGACCAACAAATTTCACAAAGATTTGGATATTCCAATATTTTAATATTATGGTGAATTAGCTTAGAGCAAATATTGTTGGAGGAGTAATTTAACCTGTGAGATTCAAACAAACTGGTAAATGTCCAAACTCAGATTTGAGGCTTTGTTTGGTTAGACTATAATAGATATGTATAATCCGATCTAAATTTTTTGATTAGTGATATTTGTAGGACCATTTTGTTATATAACTTTTGACATAATATTTAGTTTTTCTTTTTTATTGATAAAAACAATAGAAAACAAAAAAACTAGATCAAGAACATAACGAAAATATGAGAGCTGCAAATATCATTTCTCGAAAAAAAAATTGGCAGTAATGAACAAACTTGTTGTCATTTAGCTTTTACCTTTAGCTTATAATAAAATAAAAGAAACTTTCCACGATATATCTTAAGGGACACGTTTAATTTTCAAAAAATAAAAAGGTGACACGTTCAAAATTTGTACTGCTATCTCCTACCACCATTCTCCCTTTAAATAAATCTGCTACCACCCTTCGACGTTTTTTAATAATTAAATAATTATATAAAAAGGGGGCTGCGTCAAGGAGACCCTCTTTCTCCGTTTTTTTTTTTGTTGGCGCCCGAAAGATTTAACGTTCTTATGTTGTCATTGATGGAGGCGGGTTTGTTCCAGGGTTATGATGTGGGGCGTGACAATTCCATGTTTCTGTCACATCTTCAGTTTGCAGATGATACATTGATTATTGGACAAAAGAGTTGGTTGAATGTGCGATCAATACGGGTTGTGTTGTTGATTTTAGAACAAATGTCTGGGTTGAAGGTTAATTTTCACAAAAGTATGCTTACGGGAGTTAACGTTTCAGAATCTTGGTTGTCAGAGGCAGCTAGGGTCTTACACCGTCGAGTCGGTGCCTTTCCGTTTTTGTACCTGGGGTTGCCTATAGGTGGGGATCCGCGGAAGTTAGAATTTTGGAGACCGGTTTTGACCTGCATCATTTCTCGATTGTCGAATTGGAAAAGCAAATTTCTTTCGTTTGGTGGTCGTCTGATTCTTCTGAAATATGTCCTGTCATCTATTCCGGTTTACTTTCTTTCATTCTTCAAGGCTCCCACATGTATAATTTCTTCCATCGAATCTTTATTTAATTTTTTTTTTGTGGGGGGTGGGGGGGTGGAAAGGATATTAGAAAAATTGCTTAGGTGAATTGGAATTATGTTTGTCTAACAAAGGAGGAGGGAGGGTTAGGCGTTACGAGGTTGAGGGAATTTAATGTTGCTTTACTCGAAAAGTGGTGTTGGCGGATGTAAGTGGATAAAGAGGGGTTATGGTATCGAGTCTAGGTATGGGGAGGAGGGAGGGGTGGATAGTTCGGTGTGGTGGAGGATGTTGTCCGGTATTCGTAGTGGTATCAGATTGGGGAGGGGAGCTGGTTTGAGGAGAATATCCGTAGAGTGGTAGGGGGAGGGAGTAGCACCTATTTTTGGCTAGACAACTGGTGGGGGGCGCTCCTTTAAGTTTGAGTTTTCCTTGCTTATTTGCTTTGGCTGAAAACAAAGGGGTGACGGTGAGGGAGATGGCTAGGAGAGGGTGGATGGATAGAGGGGGCGCTTAGATGTGGCGGAGGCGGTTACTGGTGTGGGAAGAGGAGTTGGTTACGGAGTGCTCTGCCTTATTGTCTCTTATTGTTTTGCAGGATCATGTTCTTGACAGGTGGCGTTGGATTCTGGATCTTATTAACGTTACTCTATTAAAGGGACTTATGAGTTTCTAACGCTTTCTGACACATCTCGGGAGCGCGGCCAGCTTGGCTGAAGCAAGTTCCATTAAAGGTTTCTATATTTCCGTTGGCAGCTTCTTCACAAAAGACTTTCCAACTAAAGACAATCCTGTTCGTAGGAGGGCTCTTCATCAAGACGACATTTATTGCATAGGTAGTTGTGGTGTCCTAGAATCAGCTTGTCATCTCTTTTTTGGTTGCGCCGTTTTTGGAGGTGTGTGGCACATGGTTTATCAGTGGCTTGGTATTTCGTTCATCTCTCCAGACTCTGTCTTTGATCATCTTCACCAGTTTGATCACATGGCGGGATTACCGCGTTATACACATTCTTTTTTCAAAGTTATCTGGCATGCTTGCGTTTGGACTGTTTGGAAAGAAACATCAGAGTTTTCAAAGACAAAGCAAAAGATTTGGCACAACTTTTAGACAGAGTGAAGTTTATGTCTTTTTCTTGGTTAAAGGCTGATAGATTAACTTCAGCTTTCAATTATAATGACGGATGGTGGCACTCTTTAATTTGTATGGGTGTTATGGAGTAATGATTATTTTCTTCTTTTTTGTTGTTTGTTTTGTCCAGCAACATACAACTTGATTTGTATTCTTTTGAGGAGTGATTCTCTTTACACACCTTGTGCGAGATGAGTTGCTCTTGGTGATTATTAATTTCACTTTGGTTTCTTCAAACAAAAAAAATAATGTAGTTATTCTCCAACGAATCAACTTTTTATTTTTATTTTTATTTATTGTATGTCTATTTACATGTCAAAAACTTTCCAAATTCTATGATACACCAAATGATACAAGTGTATCGATACATCAAATTATTACATGAATAGTTAAATGAGTTGTTTTTTAAGAAAAATTTTATTTTCTATCATTAATACTTATAATAACTAAATTTTATCTATCAAAAGTGTCGACGAAATAAAAAAAAAAATTTAAATTTTCATTATTCATAATAAAGAGTATTGATTATGTTTTAGAATGTAAAAAAATTAGTATGATTCTTATAAACAAACAATAAAATAATATTTTTTTAAGAAATGGTATTTTTTAAAATATAAATATTGATAAATAAGTCTTTATTTTATAAAAATTATTTTTAATTTATTGATTTACGAAGGAAGAGTATTGATACACAGTATATAAAGTAGAAGTTAAAAGGAAAACTAACTTTTCTATGTTGTCTTAAACAAGTATGATTTTTTTTATGTATTTCAATAAATTAAAGTTTGACCGGAGAGTAGTATCATTTTTAACCACCTATGATTAATTAAGCATTTATATTTGATACACGCCAAGGACTGGTAATGGAGGGTGTGGATTTAATTATCTTGAGTGGATAATGGTATGTGTATGCATAAACTCAAAGCCCTTCACGTCCACTCCATTTAATCACCTCAAACAAACCAGGGGCTTTCCATCAAACCAAGTCTATACGTACTGTCCAAAATCGTCATTAATTAGCCACTCAATATACATGTAACATACTGACAAGCAATGAAGCAATCAGCCTTTCTGGAAATCTCAAAATTATTTACCAATTTGTTTTAAATCTATTAAACTAAATTTTTTTATTTTTATATTTCCCGCATCGTTCACATTTTCTTTCCCAACAATTTGATTTATTAGAATTAGATTCCGTCAAAAAGAAAGAATTATTAGGTTTTGAAAGAATATATTCTTGTCACTTATGAGCAATGAGAATGAGACAGTATAATATTAATTCGGTAAACCAGATCTTATCCTAAAACTTGTTTAGGCACCAATGAGTAAGTGCCAGCATCTGTTTACGTGTTCATCCCATATCATATTATTGATCGATTCTATATGAGTAAAAAAAATCAATTCTATATGTTTTTTTTTCTAATTAAAGTATTTGATCTTCTATCAAATCTTTTGAAACTATATAATAGTATGTGTCTTCTTGACATATTCTCGCGGTTTTTAATTTCAAAAGTAAGACAGCATAAGCATATTATAAGCTTGCGTGAAAGATATTTCTTTATTTCTTTTCTTAAGAGGAGAGGGATATTTTTTTTGTTTATAAAGTACATTGCATATAGCATATTTAAAATAGTTTTGGCGCTAGGCATTTTGGAGATATTTTAGCTCGAATTGACCATCAAGTTGGTGCTGTCCAGGTCTAGTTCCTTAAAACAAAAAGTGTCTAGTTGAATTCGCTAATAGGATGGAGTTAGACGGAAATCACTTCCATCGAATCTCTCTTGTATCGATTTAATGAGTCGTTTAAAAGCTTAGTTTTTTTCTCCTTCATCGTCTACTAAAGACGATGATTTATGATCAATTTTTGATATCAGATTTTTCCTCTAAATAATTTTTCTCTTTTTATTTTATATTAATAGGTGATATTCTCATCAAGTTAGCTTTTATTCATGACTTCGTTGCCTTATTGCAACATTGTTTAATTTGTCATCTTTGTGAGACATTTTGTCATTTTTGTCTTGTTCATATTTTTTTCGGTTCAGATTGTCAAATCAAATTTAATACACTGCAGATCCAACCAATATCTTTAGCGTCGTCAACGTTGAGATCCAGAGACATGACTATTTCATAGACTTATATAGTCATATTTGTAGACTTATCATCTCTGCCGTTTTATGTTATTAACAAGGATGTTGTGAATTTGTTCACAAATTTACCATTTTTGTTTTTAGTGAATTTATATTGTATCAATGTACTTTATTGATTTGAATGAATGAATATCTTTTATTTTAAATAATTTACATTTCGTAAAAATAAAGTTTTGGTCAATTATAACACGTGGAATGATTTTTTTTCAATTAAATAATGTACTAATATATTTTTGTCAGTATTGTTGATATAGGTTTTTTACATGTCCTATTTCTATTTACATATGTGTATAATAGATTCGTTTCCGCAGGGATTGGTTTGTCTCGTAAGTAGTTTAACGTCAAATATCATTTCAAGTTTTGGGTATAATTTGTTTGTTTGTGTAAAACTATTTTCACTATTCGACGTAAAAGTAAACGAGCAGAGATAGGGCTATTTCGCTTGGGGTCAGAGATATCAACCAAGCGTAACAGCTGCAATCTCTCGATCAAATAACGGATTCTAGCTTTTTAAACGATATTATCACAATCACTCGACAATATCATTCGTGTCCAAATGATATCGTTAGTTTCAGGGGATTGTTTAAATGTCGATTTCTCGCACGTTTAAACAATCACAAAGTCATGTGGATCGTTTAATCGATGATTTCTCGCCCGATTAAATGACCCAAAAGCATTAAGTTCTAGATTAAAAGTGATTATCAAATGGTAACATCTATGTCTAGCATGATAACTTAAGATAGATTGTTATTCTAGTTCTCAAATCCAAAAGCATTTGTCAATATCATTTTGAATCTCAATAAAACATTAAACACAAGAATAACAACAATATTGAATAAATAAGCTAGAACCATATATTAAATGATCAAAAAATTACATAATAGCTTGTTTGAATACCTCAAGACCCACAAGAGTATATGAAGCTACATATGTCTATGATAGCCTTGCAAGAAATGAAGAAAAGATGAAGATTCCATAACAAGATCCATGATGTCTCAATAAATCTTGGCTTGAATCTTCTCCTAACTACCTTGCTTTGTGTTTCTCTCTCTAGAAATTGCCCTATTCTCTCTCTAAAAACCAGAACTTAATAAAACAGTGGAATGGCTGGTTGGAAAAGAAGAGAAACAATGTATACTGGCTGCTTTTGCGAACTTTCGCTGATAGCCAAATATTTCGCTATCAGCGAAACCAAGAAAATCTGCTCTGCCCCAATGGGGTGATTCCACGTGGCCCTTATCTTGTTGAAATTCCTAAATTTCGCCATAACTTCGCTAATGGCGAAATCTCCCTGGAGTGATTTCGCTATTAGCGAAATATTCGCTAATAGCGAATTTCTTCGCTTCTGCATTCCAAACTTCGCTATTGGCGAAGTCTTCCTGGAGCATTTTCGCTATCAGCGAGATCTTCGCTAATAGCGAAATTCTTGAGGCCTTGTGCACTTTTTCTTGGTCCTTGCTTGTCAATTCCTTCACAAAATGGGTAGAATCAGGCATATAAAGCACAATTGGTAAAATTACAATAAATGAGTGCTTTTCCATATATAACTTGCAAAACAAGTCACTAAAATGCCTAGATTAACACGTGAAATAAAGTACTTTTGAGCACCTATCAATTGTCAACAAAGGTATGTTGGCTTTTATAAAGACTTAGGGAAGGCCAATAATATATACTTAGCTACTTTAGATAAATTTATTTTTGCAAAGTTAAATGAAATAAAATACTCAAAAGACTATCACTTGTTTAATATACTTATTTTGTCTTATATTTAACATTTTTGGTCTCTTAAGTAACTAAAAAAAAACCTTGCTGATCGAACCTGATAAGAAGGTGATTGTCGACGCTATTTAATGCGGTGGTTGTAAGGTGGTGGAATGTGTCAGTTTGAATATCGGAACGGGGGTGTGTCTGCAAACACTCTGACGCTTAAGTCAGTAGAGGTCATAAATACAAGATTAGAGATAAGAGATATTCTACCTTGGGGACTGCGAGGAGTCCCCTTTATGTAGAGGTGAGTGTTTGCATAGCCATTGTAAAGCACATATGTGCCCGACAGTTAAAAATTCGTAAGAAATGCAACTGTCGGGGAGAGATTCGCAGGAACGTGGACGTTACAGCTCGTTTGAACTGGTCTTTGTTGCTCTGAGCACCCCCCCTGCAGTGAGGGGGGTGTCATGCGAGTAATATTGTCAAGCCAAATGTAGCGTTTGGACTGTATTTAAGTTGGGCCTAAGCAAATTGGACCTTTAGGGATTTGACCGATCGAGAACAATTGTTAACAATAAAAATTATAAAGATAAAACTACAAACTAAAATTACTTAGTTGTTTACACACCGTAAATATAGATAAATTAGTCAATTATAAATAAATTTGACCCTTTGAATTGTGGTTAAACTAAAAAAATCAATAAATAACTATTGTTAGTTTTTGTTATGAAATAAACTAAAAACACAAGATCAAAGAGAAGAGGAAGAAGATGAGAGCACTTTGTATTATTCTCTTCACAAATGTGTCATTACATTGCAATATAGGTCCTATTTATAGGACACATATAAGCAAATGCAAGATCACATTACAATCCACTCACTAGTGGGAGTTACAATCATGTGGAAGGTTAAGGGATGGACATCTACTAATAGGTATATTCATAACACTCCCTCTTGGATGTCCGTCAAGGATATGCCTCATTAAAACCTTACTAAGAAAAAACTCAATGAGAAAAAAAATCAGTGAAGGAAAAAGAGTACAACATCCTTTTGTGTCACAATCTGCCTCGTTAAAAACCTTACCAGGAAAATCCAGTGGGATAAAACTATGGTTAAGGAAAAAGAGTGCAAAACACATTTTTGTCTCCCCCTCATAAAGACAATGAAGAAGTTTAAATAATCTTTTATAGTAGATACTCAAAATCTTTACTTGGCGGTGACTGTGTAGAAATATATGATTTATCTCCATACTCTTCTCCAAATTAGCGGCTCTTGAGATATCTTCATATTGAGTTGTTGAAAGAACCTCCTTTTAAAATTAGAATACCGCAAGTTTCTTGTATGTATAAAATTATAATCTTTAATAAAGAGCATTTTCCATTTGCTAAAATTTTAAAATGATCGGATGATATTGTTGTTTCTTTAAGATACAAGTTATATGTTTGACTTTGCTGCAATATCTGTATTTACTAACATTGACAAAAATAAAATACCATGATATATATAATAAGCAAAATACATTAGTGTCCTTACCTGATTAGTTAAAATTGTTCTTAATTTTCTTAAGGACGTGATCTTTACTCACATCAAGTGACATCACAATCATTCTATTACATAATCAACTAGATTTGTTCATATCAACCTTTATATAACAAATTTTAGAATCTCATCAGGAGTTCTAATAATATTTATATGATTATCATAAAATTGATTATAAGAAATTCATTTCCATATCCTTAAAATGGACAAATGATGTTATCTTTTCAGTAACTTTGATAGTATGTCTTATGCAAATGAAATCCTACAGGGAGTTTAATATAATCATCACTATCAAGTCAGCCATACAAATATATTGTAGCACATCTTTCATATAATTTGAGCCTTTCAAGTATTACTGAACTTAATCAATTATGAAAAAGTTCTTGAATTCACTTTAGATGAATATGTGTCTAAAGAATATATGTCTCTTAAAAATAAATGTCAGACAGTTATCCATTCACTTCAGGTGAACATATCAAACTATATATATATATATATATATATAGTTAACTTTGATATAATTAACTTCACGTGAAAAATCATACATATCTAATTAACTTCACATCTTCGTGTGTGTGGACTACAAGTCCAAAAATTTAGCTTTGCAGAGCGAGTTTGATTTCATTGGAATTGTCTCTTTTCATCTGCAGATATTTTATTTTTCTATAATCTTTAATAGACTTGAATTCATTATCCTTATTATTAATTATCACATATAGCACTATATTATATCCAAAAACATGTCGACGTTGACTTTATTTCGTTTCCATCTCATTCCATTCATGACATAATTTATCGAGATCTCTTTCTTTTTCATACATTTCAGGTACCTGATCAGTTCTTCTGGAACATAAAAAATCAATTATGTCAGAAAACTGTTTTAGAGTTTCTATATCCTCGTTTGGGTTATCATTTCTTTAAGCTCCTTTTCTCATTCGAGACCTTTTATATTTAGAACTGATTGATCTACCATGCTTCAGGCACGATTGAGACTTGTTTGCATATTAGATTATCCGACAAGGACATCTATTTCATTTAGAGCATTAGCATCTGATATTTGATTTATTTAACTTTGCAAATGAGTTATATCTTGAGGATCAATATGAGACAATAATATTTCCTTTCAAATAATTTATTCGAACTTAAGGTTCACATTTTCAGCTGCTTATTGTCTCTTCATAATATTAGGAAAACTAATCCATCAATTGATAATCAGCTTACTGAGCAATAAATAAGTTGGCTCAGCACAATTAATGATGGATGAAGATTCATATCAAATATAATTTCCCAACATTCTTTCAAGATTTATCTAGTGCATTATATTAGAGCAATTGTGATATACACAACACATCCAAAATCCACTTAGATGATAAATATTAGGTTGTTAACCTAAAACCAATGATAGATCAAGGGGAGAACTTATATATAGTAATGTGTTGGCTTGATGCAAATCAATATCTCAACATACAAAATTATTGATTCCCATAATATAGTATATAAGTCATGGTCTCGTAACCAAACTAGAGTTTATAAGGTATGGTCTGATAAGTGTCAATTATACAATTAACTTTAGACGTCTAAAGAATGAATCTTCAAGTCCATTTTTATGAGCATATGCTACCAGTTGTTCAATGTCAATTTAATTTGACGAACGATACTTATCAAATGTTTTCTAAAAAGTTCATAACTCTTAGTCAAATTGTTGACCTAATAATCTCACAAATTAGTTTTTGCATCATAATAGATCCGGGATAACCCAATCGATCTTGCCAACGATTTGTAAACTTCTGATTTACAATAATATATGATTCATTTGTTCTAATCCATTTTGAAACATGATCTGTAAACTTCTGGTTTACAATAGTATGTGTTTCATTTGTTCGTGTCTATTTGAAAAAAAAATAAAAAAATAATGTCAAAGTGAAGCTATATAGTAAATATTAAAACCTTTATTTATCTTTTGCATTACCAACATATAAGATTTTATAAATCATACACATTTATACTGTGAGTAGTTAGGCTACACAAACTATCAATAGAATATATTTTTAAAGTTTGACATCTCTAAAGTTTATATTATATATAAGATCAAAATAAAATAAATTTATTTCAAAAGAAAATATACATATCTAACATATAATAATCTTGGAGGATTTAGAAGTAAATAAGAGAACGTAACTCATATAAGATGTTTTTAAGAATTATGTAGAAAAGAGTTTGTGCTTACTTACCTTGTAATTCAGACCTTCTAGAAGTCATATGCAATAAGAAAGAAGAAAATTATAACCAAACTTTGATCATAGAATAAGGAAACAATATTGCACGTTTCAGTCCATATAATAGAGACATGATCGTATCAAGAATTTTTTTGATCAAACACCAATTACCCAAACGATCTAAGTCAATACTGATGGAATTTTATGATCTTGACATGTATCGTATCAATAGTAGACTCTACTAAATAAATTACCATAACCACAACATTGGTTATATGAAACAAATAGTATGAACCATTCACTTATGGAAACGACGTTCAATGCGACCTTTCACCATTTTGATCAAGAGCCACTCTTTGTTCAATTACAAGTGTGACTAATCTTTCAAAAATATTCTTGGAAGATACTCACTTATTTTGCTACTTCAGGAGCATTTCAAATGACATAGAAATAGCATATTGTCTCGTATTTTCTCTTTAAATGTGTTGTTCTACATAAACTATTTTAATTCAACACAATATTGATCTTCAATCTTAATCTATTAAAAAGAAAAATATTGGCAAATTCACAACTATAATATTATTTTCTCATCTTCGCATGTATAAATGATAATCTCTACTATACTAATTCTTGATGTTATTTTCTCGATTTTGTTACTTCAGGGGCAAATTCAACTTATACTAAGATCAAATAGATCTTATATATTTAAATTATGAACGAATATCTAGTTCTTCAAGAACTCAACCACAAACCTCTATCGATAATGACAAAGGAAAATCATAATATTTTTATTTTGTAATCTTTCACAAATGCTTGATGTTATTGTCAGGTCTTCTAGAACCATATCTCAAACCTTCATAAACAATAAAAAAATCAATTCTTCGAGTAATCATTCAAGGATGCTCTAATATTAAATTTTAGTTCTTCAGGAACTATATCTCAGATATTCATAAACAATGATAAAAATTTAATTGATATCCTTCAGGGATGTTTAAGTCTAAATTTTTTCTTTTAAATTAATACTAAGATCAAAGAGAACTTATAGACTTCATTATGTTCTAGAAATATAGTTCTTCAAGAACTATACCACAAATCTCTATCACCAATGACCAAGGAAATCATAAATTTTTATTTTTACTTCTTTAATCCTTCATGGATATTTGATGTTAAGTTATTAGTTTTTCAAGCATTATACCACCAATATTTCTAAATAATGGTTAAGATGGATTCATTATTTGAGCAAACCATCAAAAATGCTTTAATATTTAATATAACTAGTTCTTTATGAACTATATTACACATGATCTTCGTAATGATCTATAACAGTTCATTCGTTATGCAATCCTTCATGGATGCTCTATATTAAATTATTCTAAAATTGACTTATTATTTGATTCAATATGTAAAAGACCAATGAATCACTCGTGAAGAGGAGATTAACTTCAAAAATTAGATTCAATATGAACAACAATGCTAAATTATCTCTATATATTTCGTATAATATAAACATCAAATTATTGAAGATATCATGGTTTCATAATTTCGTATAATTAATATAAACATCAAATTCTTGAAGATATCACGGCTTCATACATGATGAAAAGAGCAAAAGGTATAGCAACAATAAAAAAAAAATATCTTGTGCAATTAAGAATGAAAAATTTGATTAGTTGCCTTTTATTTTTAATCATGTTTAAATGTGCACATAGTTAGGAGAGGAAACTAATATATGATTTTTCGAACCCAAAAAAGAAAAAGGAACAATAGTATGTAATTCTAGTTTACGATGACAATTGTCAAAAAGATTAATACCATTGCTCACATAATCATAAAACTAACCTGAAAGTTTCTCGTGCACAATAACATATGCTCCTAAGTTTTTGAATCTTAGTTGGTTAGAGTTTCGTGTTGATAAAATGTTATGAAATAAACTAAAAACACAAGATCAAAGAGAAGAGGAAGAAGAAGATGAAAGCACTTTGTATTACTCTCTTCACAAGTGTGTCATTACATTGCAATATAGGTCCTATTTATAGGACACATATAGGTAAATGTAAGATCACATTACAATTCACTCATTAGTGGGAGTTACAATCATGTGGAAGGTTAAGGGATGGACATCTACTAATAGGTATATTCATAACAATTTTTATTTTTTTTGGTGTTACTTTAATTTACATTTTATATAAGTAAAATTAGTGTGATTTTTGTCTTATGAGTTAAATTTAATATATTAATTTATAAAAAATAATATTTTTGTATTTGACCACCCCGTACAAATCTGGCTAGCATCGCCACTAAGATGTATGTTTCAATCAAATCCAAAAAGAACTATGATTGGTTAATTGCCCCTAATTGACATCGTCCACAAGACAACCACTAATTGTTACATTGTTAGTTCTGCTTATTATTTGTTAATAGAGAGATGTTCAGAAAGGCGGCAACAACTTAATAATAACAATTTTTTGTGGTTATAAGCGATGCCTCTCAAAGTGCTGATTTTTGCGTGGCGTTTGTTTCTAAATCGGATTCCTGCTAGAGATAAGCTTTTCCAACGACATGTTTTACTAATATCTGAACAAGGTTGTGTTGCAAATTGCGGTTCAGATGAGGACAAAGATCACTTATTTATAACGTGCGGTTTTTTTGGTGGTTTGTGGCAGCTTATTGCAGGATGGCTTGGTTTCTCAACAATGTTGCATGGTTCTTTTTTTAATCATCTGCACCAGTTTGGTGGATTGCAAGGCTTTTCAAAGAAATCGACTGAGTCCATGAATATTGTATGGCTGTTAGTTATTTGGATTATATGGAAAGCTCGGAATGATAGAATTTTCCAAAGGAAATAGGATAACTTGTTGGCGCTAAGTGAAAGAGTGAAGCTTCAATATTTTTTTTGGTTGAATTGATTTTGATTACCAGCTATGGCGGCTGAGCCCTTTAGCTTGCTTAAATTCAGTGTTCTAGCTTGTTTTTTTTGTCCTTGATTCTTGTTTTGAGCCTCTGTGGTATTGTACAAGATTGTTGAACTCGGTTTTAGCTTAGGCCTTTGGTACTCCTTGTGCCAAAGCGTCTAGCTCTGTTTATATATCATTTTGGCTTTAAAAAAAACACACTAAGAGTAGAAAATACATGATCTATTTTTGTTTTGTTTGAGTGGGTCTAAAATAAGTGTTGATGATTCTAAATAACGCGCAATACATCGGTTCGCTCCTTTAAAGATATGAGTAACTAATCTTCACCAATAAAAGAGTTTAAAAGAAATAAAACTTCACGAAGAAGAAACAAGATAAAAGCATTGGATAAAGGACTTCGTGAACCAAATTCACAATAATCTTAATTAGAGTCAAAGCTCCAACATAACTTAAGGAATCAATAAATCTAAGGCAAGCTTAATACCCGCCCAATAGAGTTAAAATTATCAATATAAGCTTCAAGTGCCATCCACATGAACACCCCCACCCACCATTTTCATATATATAGAGCATACATTGAATTTTTTTAAGGAACCATGATTTTCTTGTAAGTTATAGTTGGCAAATTATTAATTAATAAGTGATTAGCATAAATGTCCCGACCCAAGTGCATGGACGAAGATTCGCACAATTTTCATCAGAAAAAAAAAATGAATAGAAAAAGATTCGCACAATAGCACATGCGATGCTGTTTCAAACATCGTAAAACTAATCCAATCGATCCCATCAAAACCTCCACCAATAAAACTTCAAAAAAGCGACAAGAGTCCCACAAATGTGGATTTTGGATCTACCTTCCTAATTGCAAATGCTGCCAACTTCAGCTACACACAAAATAAGGGCTTCGATGGCTACCAAATGGTCTCTTTCAGACCCTCCACCATCTATGACAGCACACACTCACCTTCATTCACTCAACCTTGTGAATTTATAGGGCCATGTTAACTTGTGCCTTAAAGACATATGTTAAGAAACCTCAAAAAAACAATTTTGTATTGAAAATTATAATACTTTAACTTTTAAGAAGTCAAATGCACATATTTTGATACGTATATTTCTATAAGAAGTTTCTTAGCATATGTCATTGAGGGCACAAGTTAACATTTG
Source organism: Medicago arabica (assembly GCA_946800305.1). Taxonomy (NCBI): domain Eukaryota; kingdom Viridiplantae; phylum Streptophyta; class Magnoliopsida; order Fabales; family Fabaceae; genus Medicago; species Medicago arabica. The sequence goes on from OX326968.1 coordinate 53,674,819, forward strand.
CCAAATTTATATTATGTTATGTTATTGAAATTTTAAGCTTTGTTTTTTAAATTGTTATTTTAGTTTCATATGATTTGGAGTGTGTCACACTCCACAATACAAACTAACATGAAAAGGAATTTAATTACACTGCACACACAATATGGATAGAAGGGTCTACGTATGATTAATTACTATGGTCTACAAATATGTTTAGTTTGTTAAGGTGTGGTCACACGATGAAGCTGCTTAAATGTAGGGGTTGTGTTTGAAAAAAATGCCTCGAAACAATGATTACATTCGTTAAAAGGACAAAACTTTGACATAGTTATTTGTGTAATTTTGATAAAATTCCAACTTGTTGGAACAGTAGTAAAATTGTTACAAAATATTTCCAAGCCATCGAAAAAAATTACTGAGATCAGTTGAGGGTTAAATATCTTTAAGACGTTCAATGTTTAAAAGTGTGCAAGCAGATTATCAAACTACGACGTTCTTAAAATAAAACGGTAATAGAGTCCTAATACATTGCAAGATTGGTTTTAGAAATATATGTTCAATATGGTGGACCACTTGAATATTACACTAAAACCACTCTACCGTTCGAAGGGACAAATAATCAAAGAGACTTTTTTCAATTTTCAAAGGGAGCGAGGGAGATGACTTTGAAATGGGTCGAGCAGCAATAGGGAGAAGAGATATAATTGGAAGATCGCACAATTATGGTGTGGATGATTAGATAGGCAAGAAACCAAAACAACAACAACAAGAGGGGATGACTCACATCGTTTGACTGTTGGGAGATGAACAATGTGATCACACCTGATTAATAACTCCTCAAGTGCTGATGTAGGAATGAGTTGGAGCATTCATGGCATACGCTGGAGTATGCCTGACACGCATTAGTGTCGGTCAAACACATGTTGACATGTGCAAAAGGGTGATGTGGCAATAACGTGTGCCGAAACAAAAAATTCCAAAAAAATAATTAATTAATTTAAGGTTTAGTGCCCTAGAAAAGTTGTACACCACATAGCCCAAGCCTGCGTCATTTTCCGTTTACAAAATTGGATACTTCTTTGGGCATATCCCAAGGAGGCATACTTCCATTGTATAAACACTCATATGTGGGATTTCTTAGAAAAATTTCAACTTGCACACATTAACACATATCGATAATGAGTCGTAAAATGAGACCCTATTTTGTGTCTATTTTACTAAACCGATTCAAAACAGTAAATGCTAAGAAAATTAAATTACAGACACCAACCGATTCAACAAACTTAAAAGGTTTTTAATTCCAAACACCAACCGAAAAGTTAGCTTCAAACCATACTCAGTCAAAACAATTTCCTCTCTAACTCCAAGAGAAATCAATGATGGTGCATTTAAGGTTCAAGACTGTGACATGATTCGTCACTTAGTAACTAGAAAGAAATTTCATCTGGAGCCTCAAAGTGGTTTCACAAAGGATAATAAGAATACAAAAAGGTGGCTTGAAAGATTCAAGGTACCAAAGAAAAAATATCTCGTGTGTAATATAACCTGATCGATCGTCCGTAAAGAACAGACGCAAATTCAAGAAAAAATAACATTCACTTGGAACCCTCATAATATAAAGAATTTAAGTATCTAACAACCTATAATGTATTGGAAATAATTAGCTCTAAATCTCACCAGTTATACTATTTAGAAAAGAGATTGTGATCCTATAGGTACCTTCAGTAGCAAATCCCATAAAGTATTGTGCTCTTGAATGTAAGGGCAAACTAGCCTCCATTATAAACGATTTAAAATGACTTTCTAAGACTAAAACAAAATTAAAGCAGAAAATGAAATGTTGTAAATGCAAATGCAAAAGAATAAAATTTTATAAGATAAACTTGAGGATCAGTAGCAAAAAAAATAAATGAAATTGATTAGTCAAGAAATCTTACCTTAGCAAAAAAAAAAATGCACAAAAATAAAATCAACGGGCTGCCTCCCATTCATTGCTTGTTTAACGTCTCAGTCTCGACAATTAATAGGTTGTCTCATATTCAACGTTTCTTTCAGGTCACGAGTTTGACGAAATAGGTTGTCTTCTATTCAACCTGTGTTTTACGTCTCGAACCTGACGAATATGTCTGTCTAAATGCACTTGAACCCATTTGGATCATGTTCCTCATTTATGGTACTTAATTCTTCTATATAATCTCGCAAGTGTATCATTTCCTTTGTTGAGACTTTCATATACCACCTAGTGTGATTCCAGACCTCAACTCGGTGATTTTACAGATGCAAACTATGGTAAAATGACCCCTTTGTTAGCTTGAGTTGGTGGATAAAAGAGTTTGTGTGACTTGATCATGACATCTTTCTTCTTCTGAAGGTCTTGTTGTCTTGAGTTCTTTCGATACTTCATCCGCAAAACTCACTTTTGCTATTGTCTCATCTTACTTATCCTTCATCACTTTCACTTTTCCCGCACATGACTTTCATGCAGTCTGTAACTAACAATTCAATCATCGTAAGTATAATTCGGTTGATAGGGTTAACTCGATGAGCAAAGTTGTAGTTTGGAACTCATACTCCTTATCTATTAACCTCTATAATGAATTCTTTGCTATTAAATTACTTTTAAAAAAAAACTAACAATTTATAATATGATTTCCCCGGCCCATTTGTCATTTAGAATAAATTAAATCTATCTAGTATAAAGTAAACTAAATACCATCAAATATTGAAAATCAATAAAAAAATAACGAGAAGTATGCAATGCTTAAAATAAAAATTAGTAAAAAGGTAAATTGATTATTTATTTTAAAATATAAATTAAATATATTAAGGAAAAAGTATTAAATAGTAATGAAATTAAAACTAAATTAGACTAGACTAAAAAATAACCTCAGTCCTCTTTCAAAAATAAAAAATCAGTCTAATATATAAATATATGGATTTTTTTTTGGTAAGAATATAAATATATGTAATTATCTATCATCGAAACGGATAAAAAATTTCCTTTTTAAAAAAAGGCATCAACCCCATCCTCAAAATATGGGTCATTGGCAAATGTGTTGATACCCTCTCCATATCCGTTAGTATTTTTTATTTCTTTTACATGCATATGCCTATTTTTATTTTGTTATAATACTTGTTTATTTTATTCAATATTTAATTATATATTACGTTGATTTGTGACTATAATTCAATTAGCAAGAACATTATATTACATATACAATGATCGTGATTCGAACATGAAATTTCTGATTTTTTTTCAGGTAAAATTTGAATTATGAGACAACTTGATTAAAAAAATATATACTACATTTTTAATCATCTCTTAATAAATTTTACAATTTTAATATATGTTTTTTTTATTATAGTTTAATAATTATTCATTTTTAAGGGGTATACTAACAAGTGCTATTAGGACACTAGTTAAGAATTTAAAAGAAGAAATTATTTGTAAATCTTATGTCGAAAATGTTCTTTTCTAAAGTTTTGGTGCATTGAATACAATTTTCAAGATTTTTTTTAAAGATTTTTAAACAAGTGCTCCACGGATATTTGTTAGCATTTTCATTTTTTAACTTCATTCTATATATATATATATGGCCGAACGAGTGCGATGCTTAAAAACTTATCAATCTCCGTGAGACTCAAATTTCAATTCCAACAAAAAAAACATGTTCAAGTTCTTTGAAAACTATTATGATAGTGGCGGAGCAACAAAATCCTTCCGTTCCTCATCGCCATATCTAATCCCAAGCCTATTATACTTTATAATGCATTGCAACTTTCAATAATTAATAATGTTAATTTTGTAAAATTGTTATACCAATCAACTTATTCAATTTTTTATCTATATAATAAATTAAAATAACACTCAATATACTTAAACTTCTTTTAATTTTTTGCCACCACTAATCTAGTCTAGTTTAGAAAAATCCAATCATATGCGTAAAATCCCATTCATTGCCTAATCACTAGTAACATCTGTTAGGAATTTGAGCCGTCCAAGCAATGAACATGTATTGATATATAGAATTATCTACCGTAGTGGTGTTAATTACTACATGAAATATATTTTTTAAAAATGATTTTTAAATTAGAAGAGAAGAAATGAAAAAAAGCCTAAAATTGAGATCCAGTCGCTTTAACAATTCACACACATTCCTATCGTCCATTCCCATCTAGTAGTAAAAATTACAATAAATGTAATTAAACTATTCCTTTTAATTTAATTTTATATTATAATCTCAACCACACACACTCTCTCTCTCCCGTCATCATTCCAACCCTATCTTCTCTCTCTCTCTCTCTCTCCCACATATAAAACCCCTCATCACCCCTTCTACCATTTCACACTTCGTTCATTCTTCTTCCTTCATTTTCTCATTTTCTCGTTATTTCTCGTTCTCCTCTCTCTGTTTCTCGCCATGGGAGCAGTAATTCTCCCAGATCTCGGTACTGAGATTTTGATTCCTGTTTGTGCTGTCATTGGAATCGCTTTTGCTCTTTTCCAATGGCTTCTTGTTTCCAAAGTGAAGCTCACTGCTGGAAGAGACTCTTCTTCTGAAGCTCCTGGAAAAAATGGTTACAACGATTCACTCATCGAAGAAGAAGAAGGTATCAACGACCATAACGTTGTTCTCAAATGTGCTGAAATCCAAAACGCTATTTCCGAAGGTATAATCTCTATCTCTTTCTTGAATCTCCGATTCGTAGATCTAACTAACCCTAGAACTATTTTTTTTGTTAATTTTGATTTATCAATAATTTTAGGTTATGGATTTGAATTTTGGTGTTAGATTTGTTACTTATGTGTTGTGGATCTGTGATTTGGATGTGAAATCTGGTGATTTTGTTTTTCGGATTGTGAAATGTTTTTTTTTGTTTTGTTTTTGGGTTTTGTGATGATAATTGTAGATATTACTGCAACGTGTTAAATTGTATGAAGCTTGATTTGAACAGTTCATGATATATTGATTATTAAAAGATAAAGAGATGAAGGTGGTTGTGGAATTTGGGACCACACGTCCAAATCTAATAGTAAATTAGTATTTTGCAATCTAAATTAGTTTTGTTTTACTTTACCCTACTTATTATTTTATTATTTTTTACCTCATGTAAAATCTTAATTATTATCATGGAAATTCATACAGGAGATAAGTTAGTGTATTGTAAAATCATTCGTTTTTTTGGTTTGTATTTTCTATGTAGTTGGCTTTGATCTTTCATTTTTGAGTAGTTTGGGTTTTGTTTCTTTATCTGTTTGTGGATAAACTGAATAAGTTTGAGTGGTCCCAAATGATATGTCTGTTATCTGTATTTGAATTTGATGCTTTCTTACTGATATTTACTATGAATTGCAAGGTTTTTCCTGTAGTTAACACTAAATAGCATAAAGTGTGAATTACTACTTAACATCTATGAAGCACGGATACGACACGGACACTAACAGACACAACAAAAATTTACAAGTGTTGGTGTCGAACACGACACTTGTCCAACACAGGGACACTCCTAATCCGAGGAGTGTCCGTGCTTCATAGCTTAACATCATTTTATTATCCTTGAAAAGTTTATTCTTTCGGCTTTAGTTGATTTACATTTAGTTTTAATTGAATTGAAATGAGTCACTTCCATTGCTTGGCTAGATGTAGTCCACATTTTTTTTTATCAAAGTTCAATGTTTTGGATATATTTTATGGGTCATTCTAACAAGTACCAAGGAGCCAAGAAAGGGAAAGTTTGTATTGTAAAAAGCATTTTTAGACTTTTAGTACATTGATTACACCTTCCAATACATAATTACTATATATGATTCCTTAACTCTTGTTAGCATTTTCCATATCTTTTAACGAATGGTTCACTTATTTATTGGTGTTTGAATTTTAATAGGATCAACATCTTTCCTTTTCACTATGTACAAGTATGTGGGAATCTTCATGGTGGCTTTCGCCATTTTGATATTCCTCTTCCTTGGCTCTGTGGAAGGATTCAGCACAAGCCATCAGCCTTGCACTTACGATGAAACTAAGATGTGTAAGCCAGCTCTTGCCACAGCCCTTTTCAGCACCATAGCATTTATCCTTGGTGGCATCACATCAGTTATTTCTGGTTTCCTTGGAATGAAAATTGCAACCTACGCGAATGCAAGAACCACCCTTGAGGCAAGAAAGGGCGTTGGAAAGGCTTTCATTACTGCATTCAGATCAGGTGCAGTTATGGGATTTCTCCTTGCTGCTAATGGTCTTTTGGTTCTTTACATTACCATCAACTTGTTCAAGATTTACTATGGTGATGACTGGGGTGGTCTATTTGAGGCAATCACTGGTTATGGTCTTGGTGGGTCTTCTATGGCTTTGTTCGGAAGAGTTGGTGGAGGTATCTACACTAAGGCTGCTGATGTTGGTGCCGATCTTGTTGGCAAGGTTGAAAGGAACATTCCTGAGGATGATCCAAGAAATCCAGCTGTAAGAAATTACATCCTGAAATTAGTTCCCTTTTTTCCTATATAAACAGTTTTGTTTTTGATTTATACCTTTGCTTATGTCTGTATGAATCCTTGTTTTATTCAGGTGATTGCTGACAATGTTGGTGATAATGTTGGGGATATTGCCGGTATGGGATCCGATCTATTTGGTTCATATGCAGAGGCATCTTGTGCTGCCCTTGTTGTTGCTTCCATCTCTTCTTTTGGAGTGAATCATGAGTTCACTCCCATGTTGTTCCCTCTTATCATCAGTTCTGTGGGCCTCCTTGTTTGTTTGCTCACCACCTTATTTGCAACCGACTTTTTTGAGATCAAACTTGTAAAGGAAATTGAGCCTGCATTGAAAAAACAGCTAGTTATTTCAACTGCATTGATGACTGTTGGAATTGCAATTGTCAGTTGGATAGCACTCCCAGCTTCCTTCACCATCTTCAATTTTGGAGAGCAGAAGGATGTCAAGAACTGGTATGTTTCATAGCTTATTGTTAGGAGCCGCTTTTGTGTTGAAATAATTGTTATGTGTTCCAGTCTATTTTTAAATAATGATTTGAATGGTAATTTTAATATCTTAGTACTCACTGGATTGATTTTGGCTTGCAGGCAGCTATTCTTGTGTGTTGCAGTTGGTCTTTGGGCAGGGCTTATCATTGGATTTGTTACTGAATACTATACTAGCAATGCATACAGGTAAGCAATCATGGATTCATATTTTGCATTTTCCCCATTCATCTAATTGATTATATGTTAACTGGACTAACATTTTCTTTCTGTTTATTGCAGTCCTGTGCAAGATGTTGCAGACTCCTGCAGGACTGGTGCTGCTACCAATGTTATATTTGGCCTTGCCTTGGGATACAAGTCTGTTATCATTCCAATTTTTGCCATTGCAATTAGTATTTTTGTTAGTTTCAGTTTTGCTGCCATGTACGGTGTTGCTGTTGCTGCACTTGGAATGTTGAGTACCATAGCCACCGGATTAGCCATCGATGCATACGGTCCAATCAGTGACAATGCTGGAGGTATTGCTGAGATGGCAGGAATGAGTCATAGAATTCGTGAGAGAACCGATGCTCTTGATGCTGCAGGAAACACAACTGCCGCCATTGGAAAGGTTTGGTTTTGCTCTTTCTCCATTAAACCAGTTCAATCTGTTTTATTTGTCTTCCTGATATATGATGTGACTCTGTTATAGGGGTTTGCTATTGGTTCTGCCGCCCTCGTGTCTTTGGCTCTCTTTGGTGCCTTTGTGAGCCGAGCTGGTATTACAACAGTTGATGTGCTGACTCCCAAGGTTTTCATTGGTTTGCTTGTTGGTTCCATGCTCCCTTACTGGTTTTCTGCCATGACAATGAAGAGTGTTGGAAGTGCTGCTCTGAAGATGGTTGAGGAAGTCCGCAGGCAATTCAACACCATTCCTGGCTTGATGGAGGGAACTGCCAAGCCTGACTATGCCACATGTGTTACAATCTCCACCGACGCATCTATCAAAGAAATGATCCCACCTGGTGCCCTTGTTATGCTCACACCCCTTATTGTTGGGATCTTTTTTGGAGTGGAGACACTCTCTGGTGTCCTAGCTGGATCCTTGGTGTCTGGTGTACAGGTAATTAATGTTTGGCACACTGTTATTTATTTAGTAAGCTATTCAGGGCACCTACTTCATTTTGTTGTCTGCTGCTTCTAATACAATCAATCTATTATGTATTTATTTATTAATTTTTGCACCGTGGTTGGTGTGTTCATTACAGATTGCTATCTCTGCATCCAACACTGGCGGTGCTTGGGATAATGCCAAGAAGTACATTGAGGTAAATACTATTTTATTGAATAGTTTCAGCTGTATCAATTTGATTATGTGATGCGATATCATATGATTTTTAATGATTCTATATTATTAAATACTCATCCTTTTGGTGTTGCAACTTGAAACAGGCTGGTGCCTCAGAGCATGCAAGAAGCCTTGGTCCAAAAGGGTCAGACCCACACAAGGCAGCAGTTATTGGTGACACCATTGGGGACCCACTGAAGGACACATCTGGACCATCCCTAAACATCCTTATCAAGCTGATGGCAGTTGAGTCTCTGGTGTTTGCTCCTTTCTTTGCAACCCATGGTGGTCTCCTCTTCAAGATCTAAGATTTTACAGAGAAGCGAAGAGCATCGTCCATCATCGCCGCCCTTCTACCAACCATCATGGCCTCTCTTTTTTGTTAGTTTGATGGCAATTTCTTTTTCTTTTTGTTTTCTATTTTTAAAAATCTTATTATCCCTTAGCCCCCCCTCCTCTTACCCCCTTCTTAGATTTGAGAAACTTAATTAGGCTTAATCTTTACCGCGTGGTCATTTTTCATGTAAGAGAATGAGGTTGATGATGACGATCACATTTACTGTCTTGCCCGCGTGGTCATTTTTCAATATTCCTTTCACATTTCCTTCTTTCATTAATTTTTGTTGAATTGAATGTCGATTAGAATTAGAATATGTTATCCATTCATCCTAACGTATGGTCATTCTCTAATGCAACCTGCATATATTGATGTTTTTATATACTCCTTTATTTGGAATTGTCCTTGTCAGTGCAACTCATTTGAGAAAATGTTGCAGAGACATTTTAAACGTTGGAATGCGGGTTTGAACACTTCAATCAATTTTTTTTACGATACGTTGGTGTTTTGCTTTTACGACTTCAACTCTAATTTAGTATAAAAGATGATTATTTTTATATTAATTAACAACCGTTCATTGAACGGGTATGTAATATTTTTCTTTACAAACTACTTTTTCATAAAACAAATTGTTCATTTGTATTTTCCGCTTCAAAATATTTCCAGATGCATTTTCATTCATTTGTTTACATACTATAGCTTATCGTTCTTAATGTGAAAATCTCCTGTCCATTTTTTTGTTTTATCAGACAACTTTTAACGTTTTACTATTCATATAATTAATTATATGAATACTTGTTCATACTACTCTATATACTTTAATTTAATACTATAGATTGTTTACGTTTGATGAACACAATTAAAAATACAAAATATACCTTTCTATTTAAAGTCAAAATATTCATCCTTTCCCTTTGTTTACACTGCCCAAAACGATGAGAAAGAAATCAATTTAATATTGAAACCATAACACACAAATCTAAGTTTCCAGTTTCCACCGCAACAAAACCATTGTTTTTATTTTATTTTATTATTTTAGGTTGGAACCTAAACCTTACATATGTTAATAGTGTACATTGTTTCTATCAACTGAGTTAAATTTACGAGCATACAAAAACCTTTGTATTTACTCAAAAATAAAACTTTGTAGAAAATAATAATTCTAGACTAACAAACATGTTATTAATGTTACAAAGTCGAGGAACATTTTAGTTTTCAACATTAAAAACATGCTGTAACTCTTTCTTTTCTGAGATTTGATATTTGTACAATAATTTTAAAATAATTTTTGGGATAATATTTTTTTGTGATAACAAATTTCGGAATAAATTTATCTTTTTCAATCAACTTTTAGGATAAAATAATTTTTTCATCGGATGTTACTTGCATCCTTATCAAATTTCATTCTTAGTGTCCCATTTTTCCAGGTATTAACACCAAAAGATTCAAAGCTTTCCATGATATTTAGCCTATTTAGTTTTAGGCCTATATATGCATATTATGTTTAAAGGACTTAAAATAAAAAATGCTTTTAAATTTCACCAAAAATATATATGCATTTAAACGAGCTTTCAAACCAATACATCCTCTTCAAAAGACCGGACCTTAATAATGACTTCGACAAGACCTTAATAATGACTTCGACAAATAATATACAAAACTCAAGACATTTTGTTAAAAACCAAATCTGTTTAAGCCATATCTTACTACTAAGTTCTCCAAACAATTGCACAGACCAAAAGTAAATCCCTTACCCCAACAAAAAGACAAGTAATTTTTTTTTTTGGTACAAAAAGACAAGTAATTTGTGCATTTATGAAACGAGGTCACTAATATTTATAAAATCACATGCATCCAAAATGGGGCCATGCGTATCGCATGTCTCATATGAAATTACAAATAGTTGCGGTGCAGTTGCTTTGGAACACTCAATGTGAAGTTTATTGATAATACACATAACTGCACGTCCATAACTTGCACTATTTAGATCTCATCCTCATTCATGTTTCATGAATACCACTGTTGTTGCTGAGATCATATGCAACTTGCCCCAACAAGTTCACATCAGCAGCTCATCCGTTTATTATATACGTGTGCACAGTGACTAATCCAGATAATTGTTTAAATATGGAGTATGTAAACAATCTATATTACTTTAATATTAGAAAAATATCATAAATTAACTTCTATATAAAAAGTGTATTTTATAAAAAAAATAATTAAAATATATAAATCATTGCTATTGCATAATTTGTCCTCTGTCCAGTTTCATATTTAGAAAAGGTCAGGCTAAATACCACTTTTGAAAATTTAAGTTAGACAAAGATATCGTGTTAATATTTTAAGTTTTTTAAGTTTTAAATAGGTTTTTAAAGTATTTTTTTAAGTTTCAAATAAGTTATTTAAGTTGTTAATTTAATGCACCTATTTGAAGTTTTTTTTTAAGTTTTTAAATTTCAAATAGGTCCTTAAAAGGATAACGGTGTGTTAAATTTGAAACTTAAAGAGCCTATTTAAAATTTTAAAAACTTAAAGAACTAACCCAATTTTTTTGTCAAACTTAAAGGACTAAAATATGTATTTGGCCTTTTGAAAATGATGCAAACGTTTTTATTGTTAGTAGAAAATTGTTCTTTAAGCACTCATGGTTTGCTTCAGGCACCCTGAACTATTCTAGCGACAATGAACTATTGTTTGAGGGATTTTTTAAACAGTTTAAAAAGTGTTTGGATCGATCTAAAAAGTGTCAAATGACATTGAACTATCATTCAACCAATGGTAGTTGGATTTTTGAGCAATTAGAGGGTGCCAAAAGAGAGATTATCTTGTTAATATTCCATGCAATTATATATTGTTTTGGACCAAGAGAAGGCCCGATCCGCATGACAAAAGCAACCAACCCATAAGACTCCTCAAGTGCTACATATGTGACTCGATAAATGATAATGTAGGGGATCATATTCCACGATCTAATCTTGATCCTCTAATGACTATCAGACACAAATAATGGTTCACGTCAGATATCTCATAACTACATAACCGTCTTAAGATTTAGTGTCATAGATACTTCATCTACAAAAAGGACATATACTCTAATAAAAGATGCATTTTCCATTCAGTTAAACATCCAAACTATTCTAAAATTCAAATCATTACTGACTTGAACGTTGAAGTCATTGCAAACATATCTTTTCATTCTAGTGAGTAGTCGTCGCCCTCCATCGTTTCTCAGCAGTTGCTACCTTCTTCGTCTTCAGACCCACTCCTAATCGCCTTTAATTTTTTTATGCTAAATTAAATTTATATTAAATTTGAGCGACTCCAGAAATCAAATTTGTTTTTTTTCATGGAGATAGTTAAAGTTGCCAACTCTACCAAAATAATATTGGTATTATTATTTACACTATTTAACTTGGTTGTTTTTTCTGGACAAAGTTATGTCATAAACTTTCCCAAAATTGCTTGGTATTATTTATTTTCTCGTTTCATATTAGGTTTCCTCTTTTTTAATTTTCTATTTTTCTATGTCTCAAATTATTTGTTCTTTTTATGATACTAATACAATATTTGTTATTATTTTCTACTAACATACTCTTATTTGTTACATTTCAATCATATATAAATACTCCATTAATTATAATTAATACGACTGTTTTGGTAAATGATACATATTTTACTATTAAAATCAAGATTATTAATTATTTTCATAATAACAGTATAAAACTCAAATGAAACATCTAATTTGAGATAGAGAAAATGCCGTTTTTTAATTTGTATGGTATAATTTCAAGCGACCCATTAAATAGAGGATATGACCGATTATGATATAGCCACATATTAAATTTTCCAAACAGGTAATGATGCATTTCCCCTAACAATTTTTATTTTTTTTAAAGTTAAATAGTCTAGTGTTAAGACTCACACTTTAACTATAAAGTGTAACATATCAAGTTAAAATCCAGACCCCTGCATAATAATGTCTACTAACTGAATTGTACGTAAGAGAATAAAGAAAATGCATTTTTTAACTAGCATTGTCGCTGTAAAAGCTAAAAAAATTGAACAATAAGATTTTTTTTTCTTTTTATTTTATTTTATAAAAAGTTGGTAGAAGCACAGCATAGAGGAACTACAAAACATCGAGACAAAAAATACACTCTAATGGTATCAACTAACAATAATTTTTTTAACTTAAACTAAACACAGCTCTTAAAAAATCAAAGTGAGACCATCTACCCAGCCCATAGTTGGTGCAGCATTCACAAGAGTTGCCTTCAAAATAAGAATGATAAGAACTCAAACCTCCAACTCTATCTCCTACAATAGAATCGTTGTTCGAATGATAACCTTTCACGTCACCATAGGATTTTTGTTAACCCTTCAAAAACTACTAGCACGAGCCAACTCTGTACCCTTAAAAAACCTAAATTTGGTCACACAGGCACATAGCGTAATAAGTTAGAGAACTTGACTCGAGAGGGTCAGACACAATTTACAAAAATAATACACATGATCAGATTAAAAAATATAAAGTTTTTGTATATAACATATTCTATATTCATTCATATGTTAAAGATATCAATAAAGCATCAATAAAAAAACTAAAAATAAAGTTTTTTTAATGTTGATTGATTGAATCTTCAATCTCTCGTTAAAAAAAATTATATTAATGCTTTTGTCGGTTTAATTCACGAAATCACAATAAAAAAATGACATATCTTGATCATATATTGGATATTACATTGAACATGTTAAAATCACGGTCATTCACCATAATTTTAAAAATAACACCTCTTCTGTAAAATCACAGTCATAATGATGCTTTATATCTATAATCGAGATAGTGTCCTGAAAATTCAATGGAGATGTATACGGGACTATTAACAAAAACATCAATTAAAAAAGTGAGATAGTGTCTTAAAAATTTATTGAAGATGTATATGTGATTCAATTTAAGATATGAATCGGTATAATTGTTTTTCTATTAAAAATTATGTTTTATGTCAGTTTAATTCATAAAATCACAACAAAAATAAATCTAAAGTATAATAAATAAATCTAAAGTATAAATGTATAGCACAATAAAAGAACTCAAAAGCATAATTAAGTATATTCTATGCTTTATTTTTTATCAACAAAAGCATCAATTAAAAAAGTGTGATAGTGTTGTGATCGTATCTGATCAGAAGGTGACTGTCGGTGCTGATTAATTTGAGTGGTTGAATGCGTCGGTTGATAACTGAAACGGCAAGGGGGTGAACCTGCAGACACTCCAACGCTCAAGTTAGTAAGAGATCATAATAGCGGTTTAGAGATAAGATAGATTATACCTTGGGGACTGCAAGAGTCCCCTTTATATAGAGGTGAGTGTTTGCAGGACCGTTGTACGGCACACGAGTGCCCGACATTCAAGAATTCGTAGAACCGCCGAGGAGAGATTCACGGGAATATGGGAAAGAGACGTTACAATTTGTTTGAACTGGTGTATGTTGCTGCGAGCACCCCCTCGCTGGGAAGAGGTGTGTTGCGATTAATATTGGCAAATGTGGAATTTGGGTTGCATCTGTATTGAGCCTAAGCAATTAGGCCTTTAGGGTTTTAGACGGTCCAGACCATGTTGTGAAAATTCAATTGAGATGTATATGATTCAATATAATATATGAATCAATATAATTATTTTTCAGTTAAGTAATTAGGCCTTTAGAGTTTTAGCCGTTTAATTCACGAAATCACAATAAAAAATGACATCTTTTTAGCATATATTTGGTATTACGGTGGACATCTCAAAATCACGGCCATTCACCATAATTTAAAAAATAACACTATAGAGCTTATTCAAAATCACGATAGATCATAATGATTCTGACAAACCACCATGAAACTGAACATACACCTGAACCCTTGAAACATATAAACTTCAACAAATATGGAGACATCAGAGACCCAATGATCTGGAGCAAGAACCGAGTACCTATTCAGTCTTCTGGAGAACAACCCCGACGAATACAGTTAACAACAAAATAAACAGACCCGCACATAGTGGTAAGGATCCAAACATGAACATATTTGAAGGCCAAGGTAGTGTGTCAGTGCCGTCTTCTACTTGCTCAAACTCAAACCTTTCGACGCGGGTAAGACCTAATTGAACAGAGATTTGGATATCGTGAAATCACAACGATCCAAAATCTGATCCAAGAGCATGACCCACCAACCCAACAAAACTAGAATCTCAACAAATAAATGCCTCCTTTGAGAACCTGGAAACGCTGTGGCTCACAAAAGCACGACGACAAAAGAAAGTTGAGAAGCAACCAACAAAATGAGATTGTTACATGGTGGTGCGAAAGATATATCTCGTCGCACCACCACCCTTGAGACTACACCATAACAATTATTACATTCACCACTTATACAAGTTTTCTTATTTTATCGCAACTTATACAATCAAAATTGACATAATCATTAACAAATTAAAAACGACCCATCCTATTCTACCCAAAAAAAAGAAGACTAATCCTGCAAACTTAGCTAGATACATCTAGAAAGATCCTTTTAGAAAGCATGACTATCATTTAAAATATCTAATGTAACTTAGATCTATTATGTTAAGTCTATTTTAATCATTCTACTAGCTTTCACGGATATTAGCAAGCCACTATAATATTGCGTGTCTAATAAATTTACCAATAGTGATTACTTTTATTATAAATAAATAAAAGTGATTAGAGATAACTCATCAAAGAGAGTAACATACACCCCCCACCAAGAAAAACCAAGTACCATTGATAGATAGATAGATATTTTATTTTTATATAGTAGATTATGGTGTTGTACTAATGCAACGTTCACAAAAAAAAGATCAGAAATCCCACCTACACCAACCATGCAACCATGATTCGGAGGTATTGCTGATTTTTTTTTTTTTTTTTGCAATTAAAACTTGTTAAACGTGAGAGTGTATAATTCAAATTCTTTCTTTGAACTAATGGCAAAATTTATTTAGATAAATTCCATAACAAAACATCAATCGATAAAGAATGTCCCTATCTGGCTATCTCACATTAATCGCGTATTTTGTACGTTGTAATTTGATAGCAATTCTTTCACAAAAAATATATAACTTTAACTTCAGTGTATCACCTACATATTTCTCTTGCAATATTATCACAACCAACTCTTTGACACAAATGACAAACAAACGAGAAGATCGCTATAATTGTGATATACTTTGTCTAGTGATTGAAAGCTTTATTTTATCTTTTTATAGTAGGAAATGAAGAAATTCTTTTTGATTAATTAAAGTGGTAACAATGTTCATTTTACAATTGTTGGTGGAGGGATCTAAACTATATACTTCATGATTACAAAACTAAGTTAGTCGCCATCCCACACGTTGAATAATATATAAAAAAAAGAAAGATACTCCCCTCCTTAATATATGCATCCCATGGCCATTTTAAAATAAGAAATAAAAAACTATTGCATGCATATATACACTTGATTTTTGTTAATTTGGTAGTAACAATTTTTGTTCATTCTTATCTTGAGTTTCCTTTTGTGGTCAAAATATCATAAACATAAAATATCAAATATATTCGAATAAGAATATGATATAATATGGATATATGAAGTCTAAACATTTTTAAAAATAGAGATGTATCTTCTCTCAAAAAATAAAATAAAATAGAGATGTATCTCTACGGGAAAGCAATACTATGCACTCATTAGCGGATATGTACTAGGTATTGCTCCTTTATTTAATTTACTTTTTTAAAAATATTTTATTGGATACTTTTGAAATATTTAAGAATACTTTCAGATGCGTATCTATAATCAATGCATATCTAGGATACTGGATACATAAGCTCTATCGTCTCCGAACTATGGCGATTTGGAATTCTACGCTATTGTTTCTAATATTATTCATCAGTTATCTATAAATTCCAACTTCGAGGTGAAGCTTGTTAGGAGATAAGTGAACATGGTTACTCACACTTTAGCTAAGGCGACATGTTTTTGGACTAGTCACCGTATTTTTGATTTTTATCCTTCTTTTATTGAACATTGGTTGATTAACGATAATAGTTAACTTTGCTTTGGTCAGAAAGACTTGTTTTGATATTCTAACATAGAGATTAGAAATACTCCTATTATCTAACTAATGTGCTTTGATCACAAGTATTTTATTTTCAAGTTGTGATGATTATAACTATATATTAAAAAATAATATATGTACAACCATTTTATGATAACTTTTGTGATTATTTTCTCACTCATATTTATATTATGTTTTTACTTTATCTCTCTTTATTGCTTTACTTTTCGTGTCAATACTTATTTTTATTTGTAAATCTATGACTATCTCATAAGTTGTCATAATACTGCTTGTTCCCTTGGTAAGTACTTGGGTTTCCCCATGCTTAAAGGTCGCCCCAAGAGAAGTGATTTCAACTTCATCATTGAGAAAATGCAAACTAGACTGGCATCTTGGAAGAATCGGATCCTCAATAGATCAGGTAGACTTGCACTTGCGACATCTGTTTTATCCTCGATTCCTTCATACTACATGCAAATAAATTGGCTACCTCAAAATATTTGCGATAGTATTGACCAAACAACTCGAAATTTTATTTGGTGAGGTCCTAACAATAAGGGTCTCCATTTGGTTAATTGGAAAAAAATAACTACTCCTAAGCGTGTTGGCGGCTTGGGCATCAGAACGGCTAGGAATGCTAATACTTGTCTCCTTGGAAAGTTAGTTTGGGACATGGTCCAGTCCGCATATAAATTATGGGTGAATCTTCTCTCTACAAAATACACAGCAGGGTCACGCATCTTTCATGCCAACACCACCAGCAGCAGCTCCCCTTCTTGGGCATCCATTATTCGCGCCAAAAATGTTCTAAAAAATGGATATTCTTGGCGTGCCGGCTCGGGCTCCTCCTCCTTTTGGTTCAGCAATTGGTGTTCTCATGGTTTTCTCGGTTCTCTAGTTCCTATTATTGACATTCATGATATTCATCTCACTGTTAAAGATGTGATATCTTTCACCGGCCAACACACTCAAGCTCTCTACATTACTCTACCGCAAGAAGTTGCTGACACCATTAATAATTTTCACACAAATTTTAATAACACAGTTGAAGATGCTTTTATTTGGAGTCACAACAAAAATGGCGTTTATTCCACGAAAAGTGGCTACTCTTGGCTTCTCTCCCTCATGGAACCGGCCAACTTCATTACTCTGCACCGTTCGTGGTCTTGGATTTGGCATTTACAGGTACCGGAGAAATACAAATTCTTTATTTGGCTAGCATGTCATGACGCGGTTCCGACTTTATCTTTGCTTCATCATAGACACATTGTCACTTCAGCAACTTGCGGGAGATGCAGTGAGGAAGAAGAAACGTTCATGCATTGTGTTAGAGACTGCAGACTATCAAGAGTCATTTGGCAGAAATTTGGTTTCACTGACCAAGATTTCTTCACTGCTGACAGCGCCCATGATTGGATCAAAACATGCTCCAAAGGCCCCCGTTCAGTTATCTTCCTCACTAGCCTATGGTGGTTATGGAGACACCGCAACCAGACGTGCTTCAACAATGAATCTTGGTCCATCACTCGGATATGCATCCATATTCAAAATTCGGCCGACATAATTGAGAAGAGTTTTCAGCCGGATATAAGTGTTGCCAATTCTGATCGCATGGTAAGGTGGAACAATAGCAATCATTACTGCCATGTCCTCAACGTTGATGGGAGCTGCTTGGGCACCCCATTCCGGGCCGTTTTTGGCGGCTTAATCCGTAATGGAGCGGGTTTATTTCTCTCAGACTTCTCCGGTTACCTCCCTAACTCGAATTGTATTCTTTTGGCTGAGCTTACGGCTATCATCCAAGGTTTGCGGTTAGCTCTAGATATGGGGTTGGAAGATTTGGTTTGCTACACGGACTCTCAGCTCTCCGTTAATCTCATCTCTGGTGTTGTTTCCAAATACCACGCTTATGCGGTGCTTGTTCAAGATATCAAGGATGTCATGGCCTCACGCAATTTCACTATCCAACACACTCTCCGAGAGGGTAACCAATGTGTTGACTACATGGACAAACTAGGAGCTTCTTCTGATTCCGACTTCTTAGTCCATCCGAACGCCTCTCAGGATCTCCTCAACATGCTTAGGACTGATGCCATGAGAACTTTCTTCCCTAGAGCCTGATTTTTCTGTTTCTGTTTCTGTTTTCTGCTTTCTTTCCTTTGTTTGTTTGTTAGCTTTGTTACAAAAAAAAAATAAAAAAATAACACGCCTAATATATTAATGAAGAATGATCGATGTATCTTCTTTACAAGTATTTTACATATGTATATCATATTGCACCCACACAGTATATTCGACCTTCATAGATTATGAACAAGATAAATATTTATCAATGATGTGTTTGATGCTCAAAATATAACATACATTCTAACACTATCTTATCATATCATATATTTTTTCCACACACCTCATTTTTCCTAGTTTCTAGTGTTTTTAGACTGAAGAATTTTGTAAATTTTGATCAGGTGGGTGTAAATTAATGTGGATATTCATAATTGTACATATGTTTTTCTTCTTTATATTTTTTATGAGCTAACAATGTCGTACTTTTTTTGGTTTGAGTTATTTAATGTTTACAATTGGCTCACCGATTCATCAATAAGAGCGTTAGTTCAACTTCTACTACTGATTGGATGATATATTTGATGGGTAAAAGAGTTTACTTATTCATAAGGACATGAGTCCAACTCCTACCGTTGATGCTTTGACCCTAGTGAGTCTAGAGTTCAACGCTCATAAACTTTTTATTAGCAAAAATACAGGTGTCCATAATAAAGTGAGTGTAAATAAACAAAATGAACGTAAATTAACAAATATTTATTTTTTGTTAGAGAGAAGAAATGATAAATAATCATTGAAACCCACACATAAGTAGAGGAGTCGAGTTTTGAACGCCAGTCAAGGCAGCCCACCTCGCAATTTTGATATTTTTACCAGTCGTGTTAGAACTTATAGACAAAGATATTCTTTAATAAGATAATTTTATTTTTTCTTGGTAAAAATGTGCATACATGATAATTTACACCGTCATAATGTTAAGTAGATGTAAATTTAACAACTTGATATTTATAAGAAAAATATTAACGACACTATCTTTTAAACACTTTATCATTCACTCTTTCAATTGTATAAAGTGCAGAGATGACATTAATTTTGACTAAAAAGAGCAGCAAGTGTAATAAAAGAGTAAGCGTGAGAGAGACACGTACACATTCATAACTTAACACTGCTCTATTTATAATAGCGGATTTAAAGAAAGAGGACATGAACCAGACACATTTCCTCTACGGTACAACGTGTTCATCGTCTACAGTCACCAACCGTAAAAATGCTCGGCGTTTCAACCTTCCACTCACCGTCGTTGAAAACGCCGTCGCATTCAACCACCACTCGCCTGAACCCTACATTTCCATTCTCCATCTCCATTTCCCCCTCTTTCAACCGTTTCACCACCATAAAACCCCTCACCATCCGCGCAATCGACGCAGCACAATCATTCGACTACGAATCCAAAATCGCACTTCAATTCCACAACTCCCAAAAACTCAAAATCGCTATAATCGGTTTCGGTAACTTCGGTCAATTCCTCGCCACCACCTTCGTCCGTCAAGGTCACACCGTCTTAGCTCATTCCCGTTCCGATCACTCCGCCGTCGCTCAAAAGATCGGCGTCAGATTCTTCCCTAACGCCGACGATCTCTGCGAGGAACACCCCGAAGTAATTCTTCTTTGCACTTCAATAATCTCAACACAACAAGTTCTTCTTTCTCTTCCATTTCAACGACTCAAACGGAGTACATTGTTCGTTGATGTTCTTTCCGTCAAGGAATTTCCCAAAAACTTTTTTCTCGAAATTCTACCGAACTATTTCGATATAATTTGTTCTCATCCTATGTTTGGACCTGAGAGTGGAAGCAGTGGCTGGAAAGGTCTTCCCTTTGTTTACGAAAAAGTTCGAATTGGGAACGATGAAACTAGGGTTTCAAGGTGTGAGAAGTTTCTTGATGTGTTTGGAAGAGAAGGATGTAGAATGGTGGAAATGAGTTGTGCTGATCATGATAGATATGCAGCTGGGTCACAATTCATAACACATACTGTTGGTAGGGTTTTGGGTATGTTGATGTTGGAATCTACTCCTATTAACACTAAAGGGTATGAATCTTTGTTGAATTTGGTGGAGAATACTAATGGGGATAGTTTTGATCTTTATTATGGACTTTTTATGTTTAATAAGAATTCTTTGGAGATGTTGGAGAGGTTGGATTTGGCTTTTGAGGATTTGAGGAAACAACTTATTGCTCATTTGCATGATGTTGTGAGGAATCAGTTGTTTGAAGATGCTGTAAAGGTCCAAAATTTGCGTGATGATAGCAACCATGTAGCCAGAAAGCATGGTCAAAATGGATCAGCAATTGTGTTATCTTCCAAAAATCAGAGGTGTTCATTTTTCTAAAAGCTTTTCTATAATCTCAATTTTGTTTAGTGCATTATTGCCCTGTTTGGATAAACAACTTATTTTGCAGCTTATGGTATAAGCGCTTATTTTCAAGATATTTCTAGAACGATAGATAAAATGTAGTTAAATTGTTTTCATATAAGCTATAAGTTGTTTCCGTATAAGCTATCTTGAAGCTTATGAAATAAGCTTAAAATCATTAGATGTTTTCAGAAATTCTTCCAAACAGTCTTACAAGTGCTTATGCCAGTAGATGAACTCAAATTAGTCAATCCAAACAGATCCTGTTGTTAGTTCTGTTTTGCTATTCTTGTGTGGCTACGATAGGGGGAGTAGAGTAAGACTGTATGTTGACAGCAACTTAACTTTGTGTTGCTCTGATTTTGTTGTTTTTTCATATGAATTGGCTAGATCTTAATGTGATGGAACAAGGTTAAAGACTGTTATTACAATTCAAAATGAGTAACAAGTAGGTAATAATGTCCATCTGTGGAGAGCATTTAAGATGACTGCTGCTTTTGTTTTTGTTTCTTGCGAGGTTGTTGTTTTAAATCTGGTCTAATTTGTAGTTGCATTTTATGCTAATGTTCAGATCTGCTGATGCCAGACTACATGGTTATTACAGATCAAATGGTTCTGGCCAGTCAGATGACAGCACAAAGCTCAAAATTGCAATCATTGGTTTTGGCAACTTCGGTCAATTCCTCACAAAAACTATTGTACGTCATGGGCATAAAGTGTTAGCATACTCTAGAACAGACTACTCTGATGTGGCTCGGGAATTGGGAGTTTCCTATTTCAACGATGCAGATGATCTTTGTGAACAACATCCAGAAGTGATTTTACTTTGCACTTCAATCCTTTCTACAGAAAAAGTTCTTAAATCATTGCCTATGCAGAGGTTGAGGAGAAGTACTTTGTTTGTTGATGTACTTTCTGTCAAAGAGTTTCCTAGAAACTTGTTTCTTCAACATTTGCCACCTTATTTTGATGTTCTCTGTACTCATCCTATGTTTGGGCCAGAGAGTGGAAAAAATGGATGGAAGGGTCTTCCTTTTTTATTTGATAAAGTCAGGGTAGGAAGAGATGAATCAAGAATATCACGGTGTGATCTGTTTCTTGACATTTTTTCCAAAGAAGGGTGCCGAATGGTTGAAATGTCATGTGCCGAACATGATTGGCATGCCGCTGGATCACAATTTATCACACATACCACAGGAAGATTTTTAGAAAAACTGAAGTTGGAGGCAACACCAATAGACACAAAGGGCTATGAAACTTTATTAAGTTTGGTGGAGAATACTGGTGGGGATAGCTTTGATCTGTACTATGGTTTGTTCTTGTATAATATAAATGCCATGGAGCAACTGCAAAGATTTGATCTAGCTTTTGAGTCATTGAAGAAGCAGCTTTTTGACCGTTTACATGGTATCTATCGAAAACAGGTATTTCAAAATGAAGAAAGTGTCCGTGATTTTCCAGAGAGATCTATGTTGCCTGAGAAATCAGAAGACAGTAGTGTGGTATCTTCTTTTTCAAATACCGTGGATGCTAAATGAAATTGATTTCCAAGATTTATTTGTAATTTGTAATCATAGTAGGCCCTGCTATTTCTGTTTGTATGTTCTTAATAGTTTGTTAGTTTATTAAATTTCACTTCCAATCTTTCTAAAAGTTCTTGATTGAAATGGGAAAACAAAAAGGATTCTATAATTTTGGATGCACATCTTTAATTCTCAGATTATTTTAGTAAACAATTTTATTTACAGGGTAAGAGAAAGAGATATCGGCCACGGAGGACAGAAAAACGATGACTGGCGAGCAGTGTTGACTAATACCACTTTGGTGGCTGCGATGAGTAAAAAACTTTTTTTCATTCAAAAATTGGATTTTGCAACCAATCCCCTTGTGAACTGGTTTTCTTGATCAAAACCAGTTTAACCGATTCTGAACCGGAATGGAACCACTTTACATCTCAAACTGGTTTTTATGAAAAATGGATTGGTTTATCAAACTACAAAGTACAGCCATAAAGTGGATTGGTTTTTGTTAAGAACCAAGTCACTCAACTTTGTATTCATTAGTGTTTTTTAGTTTTAATATTGTAATCACCAATATTCATTATGTTACACAAAATGTAATCTGATCACATGGATATAAATAAGCTATCAGTGTGGTAGTATTAGACACACAAGTATTCACACATAAATAAATTCTTTACAGTTTATACTCCAATATTTCTTTTATAACTTGGCGAATCACTATTTTTAATGGCAAATAGCTGCACTTGGTTTTATTTGCAGCTAAACTATTAGTACATATTCAGGTTGCCCATCGTCATTGTTCATTTGATTCCAGATCCCTTGCAAAGTATAGTTCTTTGCATTTTTGTGATTTTTTCATAACCTTGATCAATACAGCTGATTGCTTATGTTTGCCCAGACTTCAGAGAACATTATTGGTGTGAATGTGATTAAATTAAACTCCAGTTGCCGTTATAGTTTTTTCCGAAAGAAATTGTATTTGAGAATTTTATATTGTTGAAGGGAGTTGGTCTAAATATATTCTGTTTGAAATTTTTAAGATTGCTTATCTGAGCTGCGGTCCCTCTACCTACTACTTGGCGATAGCACAAAATACGGGGTCATGTGAACTGTCACTTTCTTCTGGGGAAAATTGAGAACACATGGTAGTTATTTTTATCAAGGAAAAGAAAAGCGCCCTTGTTGTTGGCATGCAGGTTTTGGTCCAGCTATATAGAGGAAAATTTTAGATCTGACTGCTGGAGTCATGAATTAAATAGATGACACCATTGACACGTATAAATCCAGAAATGATCAAGGCTACTTAGCATGGATTCCTGCTCTATATAGACTAGACGTTTGTATTAACTTGGCGAAATCACTATGCCACACTAAATTTAGTGCATACTTGAGGTTATTTGTTGAGTATATTATGGACTATGACAACCACTAATAGTTTTCATTTTAAGGCATTGGTTTCTTTATAGTAATAGTATAGTATATGCTTATTGTGTGAGCATGCTGCCAAAATTAATCAGGTATAATCAAACTTTACAAAAATAGTAATAATCAGATTTTGGAGACTTTAATCACCATAAATTAATAGTACTATGTTGCACCATTCACTATATCTGTTGCTATTCAGTTTTAGGGACTTGGATTTAATGCAATTAACTGCTCTCAACGGTCTCATTTGGATCAACGGCCAAAATCGTCAAACTGCATAGAACTGATATCTAATATGGACCGTCCATTCTCAAATTAATGGTTATGATTAACTACATCGTAAAACTGCGTGATTTTTTTATAGCAGCATATCATCCAAGTCCGTCACCCCAGCCTGATTTTAGTCGTTATTAAAAATTAAATCTGAGCTGTTGAGTTTTTTAAATACCAGATGTCTTTTGTACGATGACCCCGAAGTGGTGATGTCCATTTCCTCTCATATTGAGAGGATCCTTACCCAAACATAAGGCAAATTCAAGTAAAAAAACTAACAACAAAGGTAAGCCTGCCATTATTCATAAGTGTAACACACACACATAAATATCATATATTTGGTGATTCTCTCACAACAACTGAACCATTCATATCTCTGTTTCCATAGTTTGGATTGATAACCAAAACATTAATATGTATTCATCTAACAGCTAGTCATTAGAAATCCAAACATGAAATTGTCTCACTTCTGATCAATAGTTATCTGCAATTTTAACAGTATCAAGTGCTATTTTCCCCTCTTGATAGGTCTTGTAGTTCATTTCACAATAATTTTTGACGTTTCTGTACAACCTTGGACATGTCTCGTTTATCAGGCCTTCAACAGGTCCAATTTCATTCTCTGGTTCTGGCTCATTAAAAATTACCACAGACATCCTCAACTTTT
This sequence comes from Medicago arabica, assembly GCA_946800305.1. NCBI lineage: Eukaryota > Viridiplantae > Streptophyta > Magnoliopsida > Fabales > Fabaceae > Medicago > Medicago arabica. The sequence continues at coordinate 53,699,904 of OX326968.1, forward strand.
TTGTATTTGTCACAACCCTGTGCATGGGGCTCTTGAATATTCCATTACTCATGATCTACAACAATACCCAACTATAACTTAGTATTTTCATTATGTTTGATGAGTAATGATATTTAGACATCCATTTTTGTACATACGTGACACCTGGTTAAATATGTGGTTAATTTAATTGAGGAGATGATTAATTTGATCCACGATCGAAATTGTGATTAATTCATGACTAACCAAAATTTCAAATTTTCGAAGTGATCATATTTTCGATCTCCTCAATGGAATGAACCACAATTTTGCATGTGAATAACTAGATGTCGCGGGTGTAGGAAAAATTCAATGTTCATAAAATGTTTTAGAACCTTATTTGCCTACCTCCAGTTGGTCGCCAAGATTGACAACAAGAGCATCAGGAATTGAAGGGACATTGATCCATTTGTCATCTATCAAAACTTGAAGACCTTCAACTTCTCTGTTTTGCAATAGAACTGTGATCCCTGGTCTATCCGTGTGAGGTTTGACACCAAGAACCAAATCAGGTCTAGAACATGGTGGATAGAAGTTGATCCTTGCTTTCACTGATGATTGCTTCCCAAACTGGTCCAAAAAACTATCTTCTTCCAAATTCAGTGACTTTGCCATGCTTCTCAAGAGATAATCCATTATTGACTTCACTTTGGTAGAAAACTCTTCTAATGTCTCACTGCATAGTATTTAGAAAATTAAGCTCAATAATAATTGCTCTATATGATATCATTATGTTGTAAAAAAAATCTGTGTTTACAGTAGAGATACCATTAACATAATGCCCCCATTTGCAAACAAGTGTTCATACCATCTTTTGTCCGAAAAGAGACTTGCACTATTAGGTTTGGTTTGGAGACTCTTACACACCCCCTCACAACTAGGGGTGGGCAAAAAACCAAAAAAACCGAACTTAACTGTTGAACTGAACGATTACTAACAGTTCAGTTCAGTTCGATAACTAAAATTCGATTTTATTTGTTTTTTCATATTTTTTTCAAAGGTATCAATAATAACAGTTCGGTTTAAAACAATTCAATTCGAAATGCAAACAGTTCAGTTCGGTTATTTTAAATTTAGCAAATAGTTCAGTTTGGTTCAGTTCAATTTTCATCCCGAACTGAACCATACCCACCCCTACTCACAACTAGCATTTTAGGCTTGGTTCATGGACACAAATGGTGGGTGGTCTTATAGCAGGTGACCCAACGAATTTTATAGAGACTCTGATACCATCTTACAAATGATGGTTGAGCCTAACTCAACTCCACAAAATCGGTTTGAAAGGTAAGAATTGCTCCCACTTATAAACACATATTCAGATCATCTTTTGTCTGGCGTAAAACTATTTGACAATTAGGATTATGTGCAAAAGATAATATACAAAATTGAATTCACCGTAAAAAAAATGGTCGTACCTGAAATCATTAGGATTTTTTGGCCAAAGAGAAAGCCTTCGTTTTTCCTTTGGAAAAACATGAAGAGCTACGCGATAAGACCAGTCAAGAACTTGCTTCTTTGAAATTATTATGTCATTTCCATATCCTTCATATTCATTCACAGCTCGTGCATACTTTTGTTTTTCCTCCACCGGAAGTGCAAAAAATTATTTTGTAACTTCACGTACTTTGTCAAGATATGAAGTTGACATGCCATGACCAATTGCCTATTTGTAGGAGTAAGTATGTCAAGTATAGTTATATGGTACTACTTTTATCCCTATTTGCAAGCTAAGTTTTTTTTCTTCCTTTCAATACTATCTCAAAAAACACACGTATAACTTTGAGATCTCAGTTCGAATTCGGACGATGTTCAACTTATTATTATGAACATTATTAATTGAGCTAGATTTTAAGCACTATTTGTAAGTACCTTTAGCATTGTATATGAATGATTTTAAAATAATCTTTTTTATAGAATGTGTTTAATTATTTTTTTATCTAGGAAATAAGATTTATAGTTTGGGACAACTTTTTGCATAAAAAATAGTTAGGGGCAACTTTTTTCTTTATAAAAGATGCTTTCGTAGGTATAGTCATAGAGGCAGTAGCATTTATGAGACCAAAAGAGGAAAGAAACATCAATATCCCAATCACCTTTTTGCATCCTATAATGGGAAATGCCTTACATCAATACCCTATAGTACTTTATACACTTAGGAATAGGAAGTCATTGGAAGTTACTATAAATCCTCACCTGGAAGCATCCAGCTGAACTTAGAGCTAATCTTAGCTTCTCTAGCTCACATTGTGATGAAAGAAGACTTACATCAATGATAGGTATTGGAATCAGTGATGAAGAGTACTATTTAGATCCAAAGCTATTTCCTTTATCTATAAATATTGTGATGGTGGTTCATCACCATCCATAGACATTTCTTGGATACTCTTGGGAAGTAATTTTGCCTCCGAAACAAGCACATTGTTGGCCATGTTTTTCTGTCAACGATTTGTTAATTATGAGATGACTGGTTTTCATTATTGTAATGATAACTTTAAATATTGTTGGCATTATAGAAGCCAAGAGATTTTATTTTTTTAAGTTTTTAAGATATTTTTGAGCAAATAGTAGTCATTTTAATCATAAATTATTGAATGTTTGGAGGTAGTTTTATACTGTGACAAGTATAGTATTTTGGCGAACGACTCGGACACACATAAACGTACATATCTTTTAATAATTTTAAAATTATAAATTATTTATTCTTTTTCATTTTTATCAAGTGTGCAAGTGTTTTTAACTAAAGTGTCCAAATATTTGTGACCAATAAACATTTCCAAATGTTTGAATCGATTTTATTATAAGATTCAATTGTGTTTTGATCCTTGTTTTTTCTCTTGGTCAATTTGATCCATAAAATTATTATTAGAAAATACATTCATGCATTTTTATAATTTTAATTCATTGAAAGACTATAGTAACATCACTTTACGTAATTAAGGGCAAAAGTGACTTGTATTCTTCACACGCCTTGAACAATTTTATTTCAAGACAAGATCTCTTAAAAATATATCAAGATAATATATTCAATATCAAAAAAGAAAATTGCTTTCACAAGTTTAAAATGGTAACCGCAATTCGCTCCTTAACATTTAATTTAGCTTATGATCAAATGACAGTTAATTATCGTTGAAAGTATTAAAGTAATTTTCAATTGCATGAGAGCAATTTTAAAAACTTAAACAACAAACTTTCCTTTTGTTTAGCAAAACAACAAACTTTCTTCTTTTTAGCAAAACAACAAACTTTCTTAAACAAATAATGTGTGAACAATAACATGAAATATCCCACCCACGGCCCCCACCTTCTTGTCTGAGTCTAAAGTTTGTCTTCCCCTTCTGCAACAACAATTGAATGGATAATAAAGGAAGATAATTAAAAAAGATAATTTTCTTTTGCTTTTTAATTTTAAGAATTTTAATTTGGCTTTTAACTTTCAAAATTTTAATTTTAGTTTTCACTTATAAATTTTAATTCTTAAGATATTTTGCAAAAGTTATATCAATATGGTAACATTCCTTAAAAAAAAAAAAATCAATATGGTAACATTTTTGTATTGAAATTGCCCCTCATTTTACAAGAAGTGTATAAATACGGTTCTTTTCGAACACAATTTGAACAAAAAAAACTATATTAAAATTTAAAACAAATATAGAAAATTTAATTAAAATTTTAAGTTGGATTATTAAATTGAACTTTAAAAATAATTTATATAAAAACAAAATTATATTTAATATTAATCAATATTAGTATGTACAAGTCTCGTTTGCAGATAGAAGCAAAGTTGGATCCTCTATAGCAGCTACACAGTGCAACGATTGTGAAGACCTTTATATGTAGTTAGAAAATTTAAGGGTTCAAACAATTGCTGCACTGCACTGTATATCTAACAAAAAAAAAGTTGTAAACTTATATATATTTAGAATAATCAGGGAAGATGATTATGGACTATGAGTCTATGGTCACTATAGGCACCCTTAATTGAAATTGAAATATATATTTTTACTGGTGATTTCATCATGACAACTGAACCATTCATGTATTTGTTTTTCATAATTTGACCTAAGAATCCAAATATTAATGTGTATTTTAACAACAAACCATTAGGAATTTAAATTTGAAATGGTCTCACTTATGATGATCATAGCTAGATATCTGTCATTTTGACAGTATCAAGCGCAATTTTCCCCTCTTGATAGCACCTATAGTTAATATCACCATAATTTTTGACATTTTTCTACACCCTTGGACGTGTCTCATTTATCAGTCCTTCAACAGGCCCAATTTCGTTCTCTGGTTCTGGCTCATTAAACATTGCTATAGACATCCTCAACTTTTCTGTATTTGTCACAACCCTATGCATTGGGCTCTTGAATATTCCATTACTCATAATCTACAACAATGCACAACTACAAATTAGTATTTTCATTTTGCTTGATAATTACTATATAAAATTCGTTGGTTATAACGAGTTATTAAGTTGAGTAACTCATGTCAGAGTTACTCTTTATTTATCTACCTGCATTTGGTCGCCAAGATTGACAACAAGAGCGTTAGGTATTGTATGGACATTGATCCATTTGTCATCTATCAGAACTTGAAGACCTCCAACTTCTCTGTCTTGTAATAGAACTGTGATTCCTGATTTATCAGTGTGAGGTTTGACACCAAGAACCAAATCAGGTCTAGAACAAGGTGGATAGAAGTTGATTCTTGCTTGGAATAATGATTGCTTCCCAAACTGGTCCAAGAAACCGCCTTCTTCCAAATTCAGTGACCTTGCCATGCTTCTCAAGAGATAATCCATCATTGACTTCACTTTGGTTGAAAACTCTTCTAATGTCTCACTTTGATGATTAATGATAAAGTTAGTTATGTCATTAACTGTCTCTCGAACACAATTATAAAGTTAGTTATGTCATTAACTGTCTCTCGAACACAATTAACCACGTATCATTTAATTTGTTGCCGAAATTTGATGTCAAATTTGTATGTCAAAATAACACCTCTTTTTCCGGACATTCAATGAGCAGCCGAGATGCACGGGGTTTTGTCAATAGGATCATGTTTAAAAGATGATTATACACATTTGAATTCACCATATGAAAAGGGTAGTAGTACCTGAAGTCACTAGGATTTTATGGCCAAAGAGAAAGCATTTGTTTTTCTTTTGGAAAAACTCGAAGAGTAAGGCGATAAGACCAATCAAGGACTTGTTTCTCTAATACTATTATTTCATTTCCATACCCTTCAGATTTATTCACAGCTCGTGCATATTTCTGTTTTTCCTCAACAGGAAGTGCAAAAAATTGTTTTGCAACTTCACGTACTTTGTCAAGATATGGTGTTGATTGTCATGACCAATTGCCTATTGGTAGAAGGAGTACGTCAAATATAGTTAGTAACATTTATAAGATGGGACTTAAATATGCGACTGAGTATGGTAAGTGGCAAATTGAACTTGTGGCCATGATCCATTAACCATAAATTCACTTAGCCTACTTCTAGAAGTTCGTTTAGCGGCTGATTTAATGATCAAAATAGTTTGGTCTTTGCAAGGATAAAAATATTCAGTGGCCGATTTTTCTAATCAATCACATATCACTAAATTGATGGTTCAAATAAGTTTGCGACCAAATTAGTGATTGATTTGAAAAAAATCTTAACTACTAGTCACTAATGTTAGGTAGTGATTTAGCTATTCATTACAACTTCTGCAGCTTAATAACTCTTAATGAACACTATAGTCTCAATCCATCTCTGCAGTAAAATAATCTAAAGTGACTCAAAATTGAAGTTTGGAGGCCAAAATCATATTTGCCGAAAGACCTAAAATTGGGGTCCGAATTGTGGAGTTCGGGGGCCGAATTTGGCTGCCTGGTGGAGCATTTTTCTTCGGCAAAAATCGGCGCCCGAATGGTAAAATCGGGGTCCGATTTTGCGCGCAGTGGAAAAAACAGAAACGTATTTTTGGGCCAGATTTGTTACAATTTTATGAGAGTTACTTTTACTATAAACATAAGCTTTGTATCAGAGCAAACCTTAAGATAGAGGAGGCTGAAACAAGGGTTTAGAAAGACAACAACAAAACTAAGGTTTGTATAGAGTTTGTCTCTTGGGAACAAACACTAGGGTTTGATGGTTGATTCACCTTGGGAAACACTATTAGGATTGAGTCTTTTAGTTATGGGAAGAGATTGAGACTTTGGGTAGAATTAGGCGGGATACTTATTCTTGTAACCCATTGATATCGCTTTTGTAAAGTTACTCATCATTATAGTGGAACGGAGGGCTGCTCTCTCCCCGAGATTAGGTCAATTTGTGACTGAACTGGGTAAACAATTTTTTTGTGTTCTCTTTTCTTTTCTCTCGTTGTTTTCTACTTTTGCTTGTGATTATAATTGTTACCCACTTGTATTGGTTGCTTGATTATTCCTTGCTCCACACATCAAATATTTATTGGTGTGATTTTTCATCGAATTCACAACAATTGACGCCCACCGTGGGGCAAGGTTCAAAGGATAATTAAGTACCATGGGTTCGAAGTGGGATATTGAGAAGTTTATCGGAGATAACGATTTTGGGTTATGGAAGGTAAAGATGGAAGCGGTGTTAATACAACAAAAGTGTGAGAAAGCTTTGAAGGATGAAGGTGCGTTACCGGTCACCATGTCACGAGCAGAGAAGACCGAGATGGTGGACAAGGCCAGGAGTGTCATTGTCTTGTGCCTCGGGGATAAAGTCTTGAGAGAAGTAGCAAAGGAACCAACCGCGGCATCAATGCGGGCAAAGTTGGAATCTTTTTATATGACAAAATCTTTGCCTCATCGGCAATTCTTAAAGCAACAACTCTACTCATTCAGGATGGTAGAGTCAAAGGCCATCATGGAGCAACTTACGGAGTTCAGCAAAATCCTTGATGACTTGGAGAATATTGAGGTGCAACTTGAGGATGAAGATAAAGCTATACTCTTGTTGTGTGCTCTACCGAAATCTTATGAATCGTTCAAAGATACTATGCTCTATGGCAAAGAAGGCACTATTACCTTGGAAGAAGTTCAAGCGGCTTTGAGAACCAAGGAGTTAACCAAGTCCAAAGACTTGAGAATTCATGAAAACGGCGAAGGCCTAAGTGGGAATGGTGGAGGTAGAGGTAACCGGAGAAAGAGTGGTAAAAAGTCAAAGTCTGAATGCTTTAACTGTCACAAGATGGGTGACTTCATGAAGGATTGTCCGGAGATTAATGGTAACTCCGCACAAATTGTCTCTGAGGGTTATAAGGATGCAGGTGCTCTGATGGTGTGGTGTTGTTTGGAGGATGAAGAAGGTGATGTTGGTCACCTTGGGAGAGATGCCTAGTGGAGCGGTAGTCGTCTGGAGAGACGTTAAACACTCAACATCAGCCCGGAGAGGCGGTGGTAAGAATACTCGTGATCAGTCTGGAGAGGCGGAGACAACAATACTCATGATCTACCTGTTGAGGTGGAGTCTCAAGGTTGAAGACATAGTGGGACGTACACATTTGCTAGTTGAGGTAGAGTACGATCAGCTTGAGGTGGAGTTGAACACACCGATAATGGTACGACTATGGAGGACCTTGGGTGCTATGCTCTATGGTGAGCAAGGGATTTCTTCATGAAGGTTGAAGAATGTATAGCACGACTTCCATGATTACTCTAAAAAAAAGGTCAAGGGTGATTGGATGCAAGGAGACCTTCAAGGAAACGAGAGATGTCCTGTGTTGAAGATGTCATGGTGAATGCTTGAGGAACTACCTAAAACTCCTAGTGTAGTTGGACTGCAAGGACTCTTCGAGAAGACGGAAGACGTTCCGATGGCTGAAGAGGTTTAGGTAAATGCTTGTGGAACTACCTAAAATTCCTAGTGTAGTTGGACTGCAAGAACCTTCGAGAAGGCGGAAGACATTCCGATGGCTGAAGGGGTTAGGGTGTAAACTTGTGGAGCTACTTGGTGTAGTGGGAAGCAAAGGAAAGAGCAGCATGGTGGTTGATGTTATATTGGCATCATGACTAATTTGGAGTCAATGTGGAGATTGTTGTGAAAGTGACTCAAAATTGGAGTTTGGAGGCCTAAATCATGTTTGCCGGAAGACCCAAAATCGGGGCCCGAATTTGGCTGCCTGGTGGAGCATTTTTCTTTGGCAAAAATCGGCGCCCGGATGGTAAAATCAGGGCCTGATTTTGCGCACAATGGAAAAAACAGAAACATATTTTTGGGTCAGATTTGTTACAATTTTATGAGAGTTACTTTTACTATAAATATAAGCTTTGTATCAGAGCAAACCTTAAGACAGAGGGGGCAGAAACAAGGGTTTAGAAAGACAACAACAAAACTAAGGTTTGTATAGAGTTTGTCTCTTGGGAACAAACCCTAGGGTTTGAGGGTTGATTTACCTTAGGAAACACTATTAGGATCGAGTCTCTTGGTTACGGGAAGAGATTGAGACTTTGGGTAGAATTAGACGGGAGACTTATTCTTGTAACCCATTGATATCTCTTTAGTAAAGTTACTCATCATTATAGTAGAACGGAGGACTGCTCTCCCCCCCAGATTAGGTCAATTTGTGACTGAACTGGGTAAACAATTTTTTTTGTGTTCTCTCTTCTTTTCTCTCTCGTTGTTTTCTACTTTTGCTTGTGATTATAACTGTTACTCACTTGTATTGGTTGCTTGATTATTCCTTGCTCTACACATCTAGTATTTATTGGTGTGATTTTTCATCGAATTCGCAACATTAAATACTTATACACATACAAAGTTATTGTAAATCCTCACCTGGAAGCATTCAGCTGAACTCAAAGCAGATCTTAGCTTCTCTAGCTCATCTTATGTTGAAGAAGACTTGCATCAATGATAGGTAATGGAATGAGTGTTGAAGAATTGAAACAAGCAAATTGCTGGCCATTTTCTGCGTTTGTGATTTGCTAGTATGATAAACAGTTTTGAATATTGTTAATGATAACTTTGAACTTTTTTGTTCCTCTCTTTATTTATATGCCTACTTGCTTTCCATGCAGTCCTTGCTTTTTGTGTGTATAAATGAATTCATCATTTTTTAGAATTGTTTTCCCCATATATATATATATATATATATATATATATATATATATATTTTTATCCAATAGACATCTTATTTTTTAGAATTTTTAGTGTTGCAGCAAATGCACGCAGTTACATGTAGTTTTCAATCTTAATCGTTTATCTAAGATCTGTGCTCGTGATTTTCGGGTATCAAAATCATTGATCGGATTTGAACCTTTAATCATTGAACTCTCAACTTTTATTCGCGGGAAGGGAAAAAGTGAGTAAAAACCCTCATGAGACCTTGGATTCGGAGGTTGGTTTCGATTGGGGAAGGTGTTAGGCACCCGAACCGACTATGGTATCCCATAGGAACCTTCTACCTATTCTCTAATCTTGCGCTAAATTAATTTTACTTATTAAAAAAGCTAAGAGTTAAAGTGAAAGAAAGGAGAAAGATGAAACATGTTTTTGGTTATTTTTATTGATTTGGAAGGGTCGAAACCCTTTGCCTACTTACCCAAATAAATCGGGATCAAAATCAAGTAGTTCGGCTAAAGAACTTATTTGATAAGTTGAATTGATTTTAACATTTTTGAAAAAAAAGATTTTAAGAAAAGATGAGAGGCCTCAAGGCATGAGAAGAAAATACGATGAAGTTGGTTAATTTTAATTGTACGAAATCCATGTCTAATGTGGATATTAAATTAATTAACATTTGATTAAGGAAAATAAAAAGAAAATCACTTGGATTACGAACCAAGGTTTACTTAAAAGAAATTTGAATTTGATTTTTTTGAAGAAAATATTTTTCTAAACTAACGATGAAATCGCGTAACGGCGGAAAAATAAATAAGCATAAAGCGATAAATAAAGTGGAGTGTCGGTGCGCGTGTCAGTGCGTGTGCCGGTTACATATTACATACCCTAAGTACATTCTATGGTCTCAAAAAAGAAAAAAAATGCGTAAAAATAAATTACATCATTTCCTAATTACAAACTAAACCAAAAAAAATAAAATAAATGACAAGAAATTTAAATATGCATGCAATATTTCTAATGAGAATTATTTCCATAAACTAAAATGCAATTTAAACAAATCGAGACAATAAAATGTAAACATATGAAATAAGCAAAAATGCAAAGTAAACAAAATTAAAAGAAACAAAAATGCATGAGAGGATTTTTTAAATGCTTGAATAAACGAAAGTTATGTGATGTAGAAACTTAACTATTAAATAAACCAAAAATGCATGATAAAAAAAAATGAAAACATTGATTAAAATGCATGGAACATGGTTTAAATATGATATGAAATCAAAAAATAAAAGCATGAAATTATATATAGAAAGTTACTAAACAAAATATGCAGGGAGGTGCAAGCAGCAATATGGGGGTGAAAAATAGCAAACAGAAGCAAGAAACTGGGCTGGGTCATGGGTAATGGTTCGGGTCATGGGTTGTGGGTAACCCACCCGGTTTTGAAAGGGGTAGTATAAGAGCAAAAACTCCAACAAAAAACACACAATTAACAAAAAAAAAACCTTCTTCCCCAACTTTAGAGAGAGAAGCTCTAGCTTCTCTCTAGAAATAGGGGGCTGACCGGCGCAGCCAAGGGTGGCGGAGGAGGAGCTCCGGCGCGGTGGTCGGCCGGAGAGCCGCCGCGCCGGAGCGGTTAACTTCAGCTTTTTTAATTTTTTTTTATACCAAACCATTCCTCTCCTTCTCCTCTTTGCAAATCCACTCTTAGTTTTTTAAAACAACCATTAAACAAACCTAGATCTAGCTTCAAAGTTCACACAAAAAACACAAAAAAAATCATGAAACTACCTTACTTGTTCTTTTTTCCTCAAGCTCATTCGGCCTTCCTCTTTTTTTCGTTCTTCTTCTTCTTTTTTTTGAATTTGGTTCGGCCTTATTCCGTTCTTCTCCTCACGTTTTGGTTCGGTTGAAAATACTTGGTGTGGTTATGTGTGAATCCGAAAATGAATGGTTATGTTTGGTATTGGTGATTTTTGAATGATATGTTGTTGTTGTTGTTGTTAGTGTTGAGGCCGAAAATGGCCTGTGGTTATAAGAGGATGGCCGAAATTTGTGTTGTTGTTGTTGTTAGTGTTGGTTATTTGGAAGATTCGTAGTGAAAATTCAAAAAAAAAATGAGTTGCTGAAATTTTGTTCATGGATGTTCTTGAGTTTTCTGTGTTTGATCTGAAAAATAGAAAAAAATGAGGGAATTGGTGTTTGTGTGTAAATCCGTGCCTGCCATTCTCTGACTGATTCTGACACCTTAAGTATCTGATGCATGGAATGGACTAAAATACCCTTGGCTGAGACTTGGAGAGAAAGTTGGACCAGAACCAAATGATAAAATGACAAGTGGACTAAAATGACTTAAAAAAACAAAAACAAAAATCTGATAAATAAATAACAATAAATAAATAAATGAAAAAAAAGAAATAACTAAATAAATAATTAAATAATTAAAAACGAAAATTAATAAAAGAAATAATAAAAATGTCCCGTCGGAACCAAAAAATGAGGTATTTTAAAATACCTCTCTGCCGAAATTTCGTCCGATACGACTGAGATACGCGGCTTTTTTTACGCTAATTAAAACAATAAAATGACGACGTAAATAAAATGAACTTTAAGAACGCAAATGTTACGCTACACTAAAATACGCACAAAACGCGAGTAAAAAATTACGAAATTAAATACGCGAGCGACATTAAAAATAAACGACGAACGAAAAAATAAATGTGACCACAAGTACGAATAAAAACAGATATTACAAAAATTAGCGCGCGAACGAACGACTGAAAAAGATCAACGTACGAATAAATAAAAAATAAATTGGTCAAAAATTAGGGTATGACAGATGCCCCTATTTAAGTTTCTCCGTCACGAGGATTTAAAAGGACGAAAGTTTTTGAAACGACGGGTCGGAGAGACTTAAATATCAAGTACACCAATTTTTGACCAACTTAGAAATCGAGAAAGCTCTATGGATGTAATGATATGAGTTGTCTGTTATGCAAATACGAATGCAATGACGACGAAGATACTAACTCGAGAACCAAATAAAGTGTTACTGGGGTGAAAAAAGATGTCTGTTACCGTTACTGCGATAAAGACGAATATACGAAATGAAATACAGTCTATTACCTTTACTGGGGTAAAGACAAACATACGAAGGGTAAAACTGTCAATTACCTTTACTGGGGTAACGACAAACATACGAAGGGTAAAACTGTCAATTACCTTTACTGAGGTAACGATGAACATACAAGCATTTAACAAAGGACACTTTTGGAATAGTCATTCGGGAAGATTGAAAAGACATTGGTAAAATGGTTGTTTGACACACAAGTAATTGCAAGCTATTATCATGATTCAGAGCATTTGCAGGGTATTAACCTGATTCAAAAGCATTAGGTAGGATATCAAACCCGACTTCAAAGGTATTGCAAGCTATTCGCTTGACACACACGGAACCAAAAGAGGTTTGCAAGCTATTCGCTTGACACACGCATAACAAAAGAGATTTGCAAGCTATTCGCTTGACACACACGTACCAAAAGAGGTTTGCAAGCTATTCGCTTGACGCACACATAACAAAAGTGATCTGCAAGCTATTCGCTTGACACACACGTAACAACAGATATTTGCAAGCTATTCGCTTGACACACATGGAACAACAGATATTTGCAAGCTATTCGCTTGACACACATGGAACAAAAGGTGTTTGCAAGCTATTCGCTTGGCACACAAGTAGCAAAGGAGGTTTGCAAGCTATTCGCTTGACACACAAGGATGAAAAAGGACCAAACTGAAGGATACGACCCAACAAGACTAGGGGTGACATCACTGATCAGACACATTGGGGATGACACTTTTATGCGATGCACTTGAAATAAGACACCAGAGGGTCAAAGCAATAATGTATAGATGATATTGTGCATGTTACATGCATGAATGTTTATATGCATGAATATGTATATGAATGAATGTATGAATATATGCAGGAAACTTGTACGACCATATGACTGTATATAACTTGATGAAACAAGACTGGACAAGTAAGATAAGAGGTGGACCGACATCACAGTACAAACACTCAGCAATCTTCAATGGGGATATCATTACTTGGGATGAATCAAAACACTATCGGGGTACAACCCGCTAACCGAACCACTGATGGGGTAAAGCTCCATAATCAAACCCTTGATAGGGAAAGACCCAATAATCAAACTACTAAAAGGTAACAACCCGCTAATCAAACCACTGAAGGGTAACAACCAATCACTCTGGCAGAAGTCGTCATTTCATTGGGAACAAAATCCATCAATCAACCAATTGGCAGAAGTCGCCATTCACTGGGAACAAAGTCCATCAAACAACAATTTGGTAGAAGTTGCCATTCACTGGGAACAAAATCCATCAATCCACAAATCGGCAGAAGTCGCCATTTGTAAACCAACATGAAGTGCATTCTTCCATTTAGCCTACTTGAATTGTGATGCCTCTGTCTTTGTTTTCTTTTCATCATTTATTTTTTTGTATTGTTTTTTCTTTTGAATCCCTAACTTTTGCCTGGACCGCCCTTTCGGGTTTTCAATCCACCGGGAATATATTCTTTTTTTTTGTATGTCCCTAATTTTTGCCTGGACCGCCCTTTCGGGTTTTCAATCCACCAGGACGCTCATTTTTCTTAAGCCGCCCTTTCGGGTTTTCGACTTAGCGAGCTTTTTTTACTTTTTCTTTTTTTTGACAGAGGTCATCTCATAGCCTTTGGTCACACTTAACTTGCAGAGTTTAACTGTCCTTGAGACGGATGTTGATGTATGCTTCAACTACTCATAAGTTCAAAGAAGATGTACCTGTTGTTTATGCATTTCAAAAGACATGGAAAAACTATATTTTTTGAATTTTTTTGCTTTAAATATTAACATAAAAAATGGAAGAAAATTTCGCAAATAAAACATAAATGAGAATTTCAAATAAATTGGCACAGGCTCAAATTAATGTAAATGGAGTGGTGGCCCGCCAAAAGCGTGGCTCCACGAATTTTGAAAAGTTTGAAAAATGGTAATTATATGGGAAAGGTACATTGAACACAATAACCACTGTTCTCCCTAACAACTTTGAATTCCACTGTTCCAAGTTTTGATTTGTGGACGTTCCATATCGAAGGTCTTCTGACAGTTAGGATGCCCTAAGTGAACTATATCTGACTTGATGCAGTTGCTTTGCCACAAGGCGAAGGTCTTTTGACGGTTGAAATGCCCCAAGTGATTCATGTCCAAACAGATGCAGTTATTTTGTTACAATCCTTAACTTTTGCATAGATCGCCCTTGCGGGTTTCAACCTATCAGGATATACATTTTTCATTTTTTCATCATCCTCTTTTTTTACATGTCTCTAACTTTTGCGTGGACCGCCCTTTCGGGTTTTCAGTCCACCGAGACGCTCTTTTTTGCCTAAGCCGCCTTTTCAGGTTTGCGACTTATCGAGCTTTTTCACTTTAACAAAGTATTTCTTGACTGCATCGGTATTCATAGGACGTACAAGTTCATCACCATTCTTTACAATTAGGCATTCTTTTGCCCCTGGAGTCTGGTAAAAATTAGATAACATATGTTTGAGCACAAGGCCACTTTTTGACATTCATGGCGACGAGCCTTCTTTGTCGAAACTTGCTTCATCCTTTTGATATAACCGTCCATGACATAAGACCACAATGTATTTAAGTGCAACAAGCTTAACCTTCATAAGAACTTCCATTGACGAGACTCTGCACTTCATGTTGTATACTGAGGGATGGTGGGAGGGGTTGCCCCTGTTGAAGTGTGTACTGGAGTACAATTCTTATACAAGGCAAATGTTAACATTTCATTGCCAACTTTTGTAATTGAATGCCAACTTCTGGACAATCCTTTTTGATATTTCTTTGTAGCTTCAATGGCTGAGATGCCCCAGTAGGCAAGAGTTCTTATTAGGAATTTGTCCTCCTTTTCTTCCATTTCGGACACAGGGAACTCAAAGTTGAGAGAGAGTACAGGGCTGAAGTGTTCAACGGGTTTATTAATGAATGCTTTGATTATTGATTTTGTCAGATAAGCGAAAATTATGATTATGCGAATATGATTAAAAGAAAAAGAATTTTTTTTGGTTTTTTGTATTACCATTTTTCCAGAAAAAGCACAAAATAAAACAAAGTCGGGATCAAAGCGACTTTTTAATTAATGATGAAAATACATAAAGCAAAAAGCCCTAAACCAATTCACTTTCGCCTCGGGTGGGACGAAAGGATTTTTTTTGAAAAACATAAGACAACAAACAAACATATTAATTGAACAAATGAGTAGTAGAAAGAAACATCAGCAACGACCCAAGTGCAACTAAACATTCCACGTGTCAACGAATAACATGATCCAGTAGTAGGTTAACTTGCATGTCAGAGTTCAAACTTTAGAATGACCAGAGGTTCTTTTGGACCAGCTTCTGAACTATCTTCTTCAAAGCAAAGCAGTCTTCAATATCGTGACCTGGTGCCCCTTGATGGAAGGCACAAAAGTGATCGGGCCTGTATCGGGCTGGCAATTTTGCTGGCCACGGAAGAGGTGCCTTGGTGTAGACAAAATTCCTTTCAAGCAATATTGGAAACAAATCTGCATATTTCATAGGAATAGGATCAATCTGTGTTCTTGGAGCCTGTTGTCGAGGCTGTTGTTGAAACTGGGGTTGACACACTGGATTTGAAACAACGTTTGTGATTGGCATAATAGAGGCGACAGGGTGATAAGCCAAATACTGTTGTTGAGGCCAACCTTCTACCATACTCGCTTCCTGGTCTTCATCCTCTGATCCATCAGTGGGAATACTTCCTTTGACCAAACGTCCTTTTCGGACCAAATCTTCAATGCGCATACCCACGGTTATCATCTCTGCGAAGCTGCCGGATGCACTTGTCAACATACGCTCATAATAGAACTGATCCAAAGTATCAAGAAAAATCTCGGGCAACTCTTTCTCTTCCAGAGATGGACGGACTTGTGCGGCGAAATCTCTCCAACGTTGGGTATAAGCTTTGAAGGACTCATTATCATCTTGGGTCATGGCCTGCAATTCACCTCTTTTTGGGGCCAAGTTCAAGTTGTAGTTGTATCGCTGGACAAAAGCCTCGCACAAATCATTGAAAGTTTTGATATCAACCTTGTTCAGACCCATGTACCATATCAGTGCGACGCCAGTCAAACTCTCTTGGAAACAATGGATAAGGAGTTCATCATCCTTGATATGAGCAGACATCTTTCTCACATACATCACCAGATGATCCTTAGGGCAAGCGTTCCCTTTGTACTTCTCAAAATCGGGGACCTTAAATTTGGGTGGTATCACAACATTGGGAACCAAGCAAAGGTCATAAGCATCCTGGCCAAACAGTTCTTTCCCCCGGAGAGCTTTCAATTCCAGCCGTATTTTATCAAACTTTTCTTCCAATTCATCTATCCGGTTACATGCAGCCACAGCTTCTGAGTGATGAATGAGTTCGAGGTTTTGCTTAATAGTGTTGACCAAAGGAGATGAGTAGGTCATAGCAGCTTGAGGGAACAAAGGGCCCGATTGAGGGATAGGCGTTGTCATTTGCACAAAAGGAGCTTGAACCTCAGAGACAACATGACGGAATACTTCATCAGAACTTAAAGGTGTGCTCCAGAGATAACCTTCCAGCATAGCATTTTGAGGAGTACTAGCGAACACCGTCGAAATCGGGGTAGTGGAAGAAACCGGCTGAGCTTGAGTGCTGACAATAGGAAGAGTTAATGGCTGACTTTGTGCAAACGTCATCAAAGATACTAAGTTCCTCAAAATCTCATTTTCGGCCCGGAGGGTTGTCACCTCTTCACGAAGCTTGTGGTTCTCTTGTTCAAGGTGATCCATTCTGATTTGCCCGAGTGTTGTAGATGCGAGTAGACTGATGGATTGACCTTTTATTGAGAAGACGCCATGTGAGACACGGACTAGAAACTATGAATGCCAAATGATGCATGATATGCTTATGCAGAAATATACAATCTTTGTTATCGAAGGATTTGTCA
This sequence comes from Medicago arabica, assembly GCA_946800305.1. Taxonomy (NCBI): domain Eukaryota; kingdom Viridiplantae; phylum Streptophyta; class Magnoliopsida; order Fabales; family Fabaceae; genus Medicago; species Medicago arabica. The sequence goes on from OX326968.1 coordinate 53,717,064, forward strand.
AAGTGAATTGTAAACATCGCAGAGGAACATGGTTTCAGTTGAAAACTCGTAAAGATATTGCAATCAGTTCCTTTTCAAAAGGTAAGAGTGTAACCAAGGGAGAAGTTCTTAATAAAAGCAAAAGCTTAGTTAAGATTTTTGAAGTTGTATTTCTTGGTGTTCATTCTTACAAGGTCCATACCTTTATGATGTTTACAAAAACTTGTTTGAGTCCTTCGATTTTTTTTTTTGATGAGAAAAAGGTTTATGAATGAATGCATGTATGCATGATTATGCTAAAGAACATAGAAAACATGGGAGGTTAAGTACACAAAGTTGGAGCTGAGGGTAAACACGCCATTTGGTAAGGACTATGGTTTCAAATGCACCTGTATCACGGGTTCTACCAAGTTCCCAAATTACAACCCCCTTTTGAATATATTGGAGTTTAGGAATACTCCTAGTCCCATAACATTCACAAGGAAGTCTAGTTTGAGTGTAGTATCGCGTAACGACTAAACCAAGACTGACTCATGATTTTAGCCACCGCACTACATCCTAAAAGGCTGAGATGGGTTAAATATAACTCTAGGTTCTCAACTTCGACGGTCACTTGAAAATAACATGCCAAACACGAATACTCATGTCAACAAATTATACTTCCAAGATTCCTTAGTTGAGTGGGGTTATCACTTGTACCACAACCAAAAATCACTCTTGGTAAGGTACTATGATCATACCACCATCCTATCCTAATTTCCTCTCAAGTCCGGGTAGGGGAATTTATCTCGCCACTCACGTAGGAAAGTAAACAAATAAACACGTATTTACAAAGTGTAAGCAAATAAAGCGCAAAAATAAAGACAGATAAAATAGGCTTAACCCTCTGAAAGTTCCCCAGTGAAGTCGCCATTTCTGTGCTCGTGATTTTCGGGTATCAAAATCATTGATCGGATTTGAACCTTTAATCATTGAACTCTCAACTTTTATTCGCGGGAAGGGAAAAAGTGAGTAAAAACCCTCATGAGACCTTGGATTCGGAGGTTGGTTTCGATTGGGGAAGGTGTTAGGCACCCGACTATGGTATCCCATAGGAACCTTCTACCTATTCTCTAATCTTGCGCTAAATTAATTTTACTTATTAAAAAAGCTAAGAGTTAAAGTGAAAGAAAGGAGAAAGATGAAGCATGTTTTTGGTTATTTTTATTGATTTGGAAGGGTCGAAACCCTTTGCCTACTTACCCAAATAAATCGGGATCAAAATCAAGTAGTTCGGCTAAAGAACTTATTTGATGAGTTGAATTGATTTTAACATTTTTGAAAAAAAAGATTTTAAGAAAAGATGAGAGGCCTCAAGGCATGAGAAGAAAATACGATGAAGTTGGTTAATTTTAATTGTACGAAATCTATGTCTAATGTGGATATTAAATTAATTAACATTTGATTAAGGAAAATAAAAAGAAAATCACTTGGATTACGAACCAAGGTTTACTTAAAAGAAATTTGAATTTGATTTTTTTGATTTTTTTGAAGAAAATATTTTTCTAAACTAACGATGAAATCGCGTAACGGCGGAAAAATAAATAAGCATAAAGCGATAAATAAAGTGGAGTGTCGGTGCGCGTGTCAGTGCGTGTGCCGGTTACATATTACATACCCTAAGTACATTCTATGGTCTCAAAAAAGAAAAAAAAATGCGTAAAAATAAATTACATCATTTCCTAATTACAAACTAAACCAAAAAAAATAAAATAAATGACAAGAAATTTAAATATGCATGCAATATTTCTAATGAGAATTATTTCCATAAACTAAAATGCAATTTAAACAAATCGAGACAATAAAATGTAAACATATGAAATAAGCAAAAATGCAAAGTAAACAAAATTAAAAGAAACAAAAATGCATGAGAGGATTTTTTAAATGCTTGAATAAACGAAAGTTATGTGATGTAGAAACTTAACTATTAAATAAACCAAAAATGCATGATAAAAAAAAATGAAAACATTGATTAAAATGCATGGAACATGGTTTAAATATGATATGAAATCAAAAAATAAAAGCATGAAATTATATATAGAAAGTTACTAAACAAAATATGCAGGGAGGTGCAAGCAGCAATATGGGGGTGAAAAATAGCAAACAGAAGCAAGAAACTAGGCTGGGTCATGGGTTGTGGGTAACCCACCCGGTTTTGAAAGGGGTAGTATAAGAGCAAAAACTCCAACAAAAAACACACAATTAACAAAAAAAAAACCTTCTTCCCCAACTTTAGAGAGAGAAGCTCTAGCTTCTCTCTAGAAATAGGGGGCTGACCGGCGCAGCCAAGGGTGGCGGAGGAGGAGCTCCGACGCGGTGGTCGGCCGGAGAGCCGCCGTGCCGGAGCGGTTAACTTCACCTTTTTTAATTTTTTTTTATACCAAACCATTCCTCTCCTTCTCCTCTTTGCAAATCCACTCTTAGTTTTTTTAAAACAACCATTAAACAAGCCTAGATCTAGCTTCAAAGTTCACACAAAAAACACAAAAAAAATCATGAAACTACCTTACTTGTTCTTTTTTCCTCAAGCTCATTCGGCCTTCCTCTTTTTTTCGTTCTTCTTCTTCTTTTTTTTGAATTTGGTTCGGCCTTATTCCGTTCTTCTCCTCACGTTTTGGTTCGGTTGAAAATACTTGGTGTGGTTATGTGTGAATCCGAAAAAGAATGGTTATGTTTGGTATTGGTGATTTTTGAATGATATGTTGTTGTTGTTGTTAGTGTTGAGGCCGAAAATGGCCTGTGGTTATGAGAGGATGACCGAAATTTGTGTTGTTGTTGTTAGTGTTGGTTATTTGGAAGATCCGTAGTGAAAATTCAAAAAAAAAATGAGTTGCTGAAATTTTGTTCATGGATGTTCTTGATGTGTTCTTGAGTTTTCTGTGTTTGATCTGAAAAATAGAAAAAAATGAGGGAATTGGTGTTTGTGTGTAAATCCGTGCCTGCCATTCTCTGACTGATTCTGACACCTTAAGTATCTGATGCATGGAATGGACTAAAATACCCTTGGCTGAGACTTGGAGAGAAAGTTGGACCAGAACCAATGATAAAATGACAAGTGGACTAAAATGACTTAAAAAAACAAAAATCTGATAAATAAATAACAATAAATAAATAAATGAAAAAAAAAGAAATAACTAAATAAATAATTAAATAATTAAAAACGAAAATTAATAAAAGAAATAATAAAAATGTCCCGTCGGAACCAAAAAATGAGGTATTTTAAAATACCTCTCTGCCGAAATTTCGTCCGATACGACTGAGATACGCGGCTTTTTTTACGCTAATTAAAACAATAAAATGTCGACGTAAATAAAATGAACTTTAAGAACGCAAATGTTACGTAAAAAATTACGAAATTAAATACGCGAGCGACATTAAAAATAAACGACGAACGAAAAAATAAATGTGACCACAAGTACGAATAAAAACAGATATTACAAAAATTAGCGCGCGAACGAACGACTGAAAAAGATCAACGTACGAATAAATAAAAAATAAATTGGTCAAAAATTAGGGTATGACAAGATCGAATAGAATGATTATGATAATACAATTTTGTTCGAACAACGCATATACTTTCCAACACCTTGCTGTTACAACATGAAATCTGCTTCCATTCTTCCACCCACCCATGTATTGTACCAAAAGAAGACCTAATGGGGTTAATCCATTGGTGACCAATTCCTGAAATCATGCTTCCCTCTTACTATTTATTACGTTAATTATTATTTATTCTTCACTAAATCAATTTAATGTTTAATGATATATGAATAGAAAAGTAATTAAACATATCCATTATGAGAGACTTGTATATGAATACATTTCTTCTCTTCATTGTTTGTCTTAACTTTCCTCTAAAACAACTCCATGTTTATCCAAGAGCACCAACATGATATGGTCCATGTCTTCCGGCTTAATCACATAATGTAGATTTGAACCACTCGGGCTCAAAATTCAACATTAAGGGTATGCTTGTTAAACCTCATTTTTAAGTTTATATTTTATGCCTTGTAAGTTTACTTGATTAAAAAAATCCTTTCGTAAACCGTCTTTTTTCACGAGTTTATAATTTTTTTTACTTGCTTATAACATTTTTTTTATAAACTAATTTAAGTACCCTTATAGATTATTATTATTTATTTCAGTTTTATTCTTGTAATGGTTATTGTAAAACGTCTCAATTTTTTGATGTTGGTGGTTCAAAATACATAAATGATGCTTGTCCCGAATTTTTTTTATCACGACTGTACTGAACTATATACCCGCCTCCACCTCTTTACTTGTCAGCCATCCATGTATTTTAATAAGAGTAGTGCTATATATAGCGACTGCATTTCACGCGGATTTTTCACGACATCACGTTTTTATTTATTTTCAAAAGTATTTTTAATAATAGAACCATTATTAGTATTGAATTTGAAGCCCTTGATTGATGAACCTTTTAAATGTTGAGATATACTTTCTACTTCTCATACACACCAAGTTTCTTCTCATCAGTAAGGCATACTTGTGGCTATAAAGGGTGAAGCGGTTGTGGGCTTGTGTGGCAGAAGAAAACAGAGAAAAAAGCAAGAGAGAGGAACCACAATACAATATGTTTCATAGGAATATAGAAATGAAACAGACAATTTGTCTTATAATGTGGTTCGTGATGCTCTCGAGATAATTTCTTTCGTGAGATTGAGTATTTCCCTTTTAATAAAGATCAGACCTAATGGCTACAAACCATTCATAATACCTCGTGAGTTTTTTTGTCGCAGGCAATAACATAACTCTTCAAAATAAGATACAATAGACATGTCAGATCCAACCTTGCTCGTTTAAAAATAATCCAAAGGTTAAAATAAAACAAATTAATAAGGTTTATGGTGGACCACCTTCAATATTGTGTTCGCTAGTAATTTCACTAGCCTCATTTAATGTGGTCAACATACACTCTTGTAGGAATCGAAGTCTTTTTTTCAACTTAAGGAGTTTCGACAAGATGTTGGACTTAGCATGAAGTGGTCTAAAAGCCTTAAGGTTCGACACGACACGAGTCAGAGACACAAAGCCGTCGAAGTCAACCAACCGCCTTCGAAGCGGGAGGATTTGAATTTCAAAAGAGAAGCGGTTTCCTCAATGGAGAACGTGGGAGATAAGCGGCTGTCTACATGGAAGGAGTGCTGATTGTGGGATTAGTTTCTTTTCAATTATATTCTATGTATAAATAATAGTTTTCTATAGGGAAAACGAGTTGCAAATCACCTATGCAGAATTCTAAAGCACTCTAAGTACCGGCGCAAGAGAAAAAGTCATAAAGAATGTATGTAAATGATTTGTCGAACCACCTTTATTTTTAATGCATTGTATTTTACATTTCCTTTAAGTTTCTGCAATTTAAACTTAATGCATTTACTTTGCTTTTAAAACCCTTTTCATGTCGAAAGACGCCATACAGTCTCGCCATGTTCATAAAGCAACCTATAAACTTGATGAACACAAACATAAATGCACAACATGTCATAGGATCTCTAGTTTGATCCTGCTCGTAATAATCAAAACCAGCTCGTATTGTTTACCAAAGACACCGGTAAACATGTTGTTAGTTCACTACAAATATTTGGAGTTAAAATTAACGGAATATGATCAAATTGACCAACGAAAGCAAATATAAGATGGTTTATAGTTATGAAACCATTTTAAATCGAAGAATTAAGTTAAAAGATTTGGTGATGAATTAAGCTTTAAATATGTATTTATAAAGAAGCCACTGTAACATAAACAGAAATCCCATAGTTCTTTTCATTCCATTCTATCTCCACTTCTTAAACGACATTCCCTCCACTCCACAACACAAATACCATTTCCAATGGCTTATCCTTGCATTTTACTCTCTCTCCTCCTCACATTCTCTTCCTCCAACCCACTCCCAAACACCATCACCCTCCTTCTTTCTCCTCTATTCACCAAATCCCCATCCTTAGATCTCTTCCATTCTCTCAAAACCGCCGCTACAAGAGCTCACCACCTTAAAACCCCAAAATCAAATCACAACAAATCAAAATCCTCTTCCTCCACCAACACACAAATTTTCTCCAGAAGCTACGGTGGTCACTCAATAAACCTCAATTTTGGAACACCACCACAAACCTTATCATTTGTCCTAGACACAGGTAGCAGCCTTTTTTGGTTCCCATGTTCCTCTCACTACCTATGTTCCAATTGCAACTTCCCAAACAAAAATCCCAACATTCATCCCCACAAACTCATCAACCTCAAAAGTCCTAGGTTGCACAAACCCCAAATGCGGTTTCGTTTTTGAGCCCGACATCGAATCTCTTTGCGGAGATTGCAATCCACAAACACAAAACATCACTTGCCCTGGTTATGTAGTTCAATATGGTTTAGGTTTAACCTATGGTACCTTACTGCTAGATAACCTCGATTTTCCTAGCAAAACCGTAACAAATTTTCTTGTAGGTTGTTCCATTTACTCTGACCAAATGCCCTCCGGCATTGCCGGATTTGGTCGCGGAGAAGATTCTCTTCCATCACAAATGGGTGTCAAAAGATTCTCTTATTGCTTACTTTCACACAAATTCGACGACTTGCCAGAAAATAGTAACCTTGTTTTGCAAGTTTCTTCCACAGGTGATAAAAAATCAAACGGATTAAGCTACACTCCGTTTAGAAGAAACAACAATGCATTTCGTCATTATTACTACGTGAATCTACGTAGTGTCTTCATAGGAGGAAAACGTGTAAAGATACCGGAAATAGGAACCGACGGTAATGGTGGCACTATAGTTGATTCTGGATCAACGTTCACTTTCATGGAACTTGAAATCTTCGATTTGGTAGCAAAAGAGTTTGAGAAGAAGCTTTCGAATTTCACAAGAGCGAAGAAGGTTGAAGGTCAATCAGAGTTGACTCTCTGTTTGATTTCACCGGAGTGAAAACGGTGCCTTTTCCAGAGTTGGTGTTTCAGTTTAAGGGGGGTGCGAAAATGAAGTTACCAGTGGAGAATTATTTCAAGTTAGCTGGCGAGGTTGCGTGTTTGAGTGTTATAACCGACAGAGTTTCAGCTCCAGGGAGAAGGAGTGGTCCGGCGATTATTCTGGGGAATTATCAGCAGCAGAATTTTAATGTTGAGTTTATTTGGAAAATGATAGGTTTGGTTTTGGGCCACAGAGGTGTGAAAAAAGTGCTTAATTTGTTTGAAGTTTTAACAGGTTGGCCATTGAAGTTGCCAGAACCCTTATTTGTAGGGAAAAAATTAAGGGTCCGACGATTGCTGCACCATGACAACTAAACCATTTATATACTTGTTTTCATAGTTTGACCTAAGAATCCAAATATTAATGTGTACTTTAACAACAAACCATTAGGAATTTAAATGTGAAATGGTCTCACTTATGATGATGATAGCTAGTTATCTGTCATTTTGACAGTAGTAAGTGCTATTTTCCCCTCTTGATAGCACCTATAGTTAATATCACCATAATTTTTGACATTTTTATACACCCTTGAACGTGTCTCATTTATCAGTCCTTCAACAGGTCCAATTTCGTTCTCTGGTTCTGGCTCATTAAACATTGCTATAGACATCCTCAACTTTTCTGTATTTGTCACAACCCTATGCATTGGGCTCTTGAATATTCCATTACTCATAATCTACATAAATACACAACTTACAATTAGTACTTTCATTATGCTTGATAATTACTATATAAAATTCATTGTTTATAATGAGTTATTAAGCCGAGTAATTCGTGTCAGAGTTACTCCTTATTTACAAACCTGCATTTGGTCGCCAAGATTGACAACAAGAGCATTAGGTATTGTAGGGACATTGATCCATTTGTCGTCTATCAGAACTTGAAGACCTTCAACTTCTCTGTCTTGTAATAGAACTGTGATTCCTGATCTATCTGTGTGAGGTTTGACACCAAGAACCAAATCAGGTCTAGAACAAGGTGGATAGAAGTTGATCCTTGCTTGGAATAGTGATTGCTTCCCAAACTGGTCCAAGAAACTGCCTTCTTCCAAATTCAGTGACCTTGCCATGCTTCTCAGGAGATAATCCATCATTGACTTCACTTTGGTTGAAAACTCTTCTAATGTGTCACTGCATAATGTTGAAAAAAAGTAAGCTCAGTAATAATTGCTCTATATCATGTTAGTACATTTTACATTGTTTAAATGCGACCCTTAAGAAATCCTCATAATAGTAGTTACTTTGAGAAATAATACTTTGACACAATTTTGATATCAAATTAGAATGTTAATTAATGTAGTTCAAATATTTACTAGTTAACAAAGTTCAATTGATGGTTAAAAAATATAACTAGGTGTTGCAACTTATTAATCATCCACTAAGCAAAATTTTGAACGTCATTAACCATGGTTTTCAAGTTTTTATTTGAACACTTGAAAATCATGTATATTTGGTCATAATTTGGATGATTAATAGATATATGTATGTATATGAACATTTGAAAATTATGGTTAATTGTGTTCAGTTGATGATTACAGAGTAGCGATACTTGTTATGTTCATTAACTGACTTTTGAAGATAATTAACCACATATCATTTAATTTGTTGTCAAAACTTGATGTCAAATTTGTGTGTCAAAATAACAACTATTTTTTTAGGACACTCAATGAGCAGCTGAGATGCATGAGGTTTTGTCAGATGATCATGTTTAAAAGATGATCATACACATTTGAATTCACCATAAGTAAAGGGTATTAGTACCTGAAATCACTAGGATTTTCTGGCCAAAGAGAAAGCCTTCGTTTTTCTTTTGGAAAAACTCTAAGGGTAAGGCGATAAGACCAGTCAAGGACTTGTTTATCTGAAACTATTCTGTCATTTCCATACCCTTCAGATTCATTCACAGCTCGTGCATATTTCTGTTTTTCCTCAACAGGAAGTGCAAAAAATTGTTTTGCAATTTCACGTACTTTGTCAAGATATGAAGTTGACATGTCGTGACCAATTGCCTGTTGGTAGAAGGAGTACCTCAAATACAGTTAGTAACATTTATAAGACCAAGATTTAAATACGCGACTGAGTATGGTAAGTGGCAAATTGAACTTGTCGCCATGATCCACCGACTATAAATTCATTTTGCTGCTGATTACTTCTAGAAATTCATTTAGTTGCTGATTTAATGATCAAAATATTTTGGTCTTTGTAACAATCAAAATATTTAGCGGCCAATTTTTCTAATTGATCACAGATAGATGATTCAAATTAGTTTGCAATCGATTTAGTGATTGATTTGGAAAAAAAATCTGAACTACTACTACTCACCAATATTAGGCAGTGAATTCATCAACTTGATAACTCTTAATGAGCACTCTAGTCTAAATCCATCTCTGTAGTAAAATAATCTAATTTTGAACAATCTACGGTACTTAACTACTTATACACACATACAAAGTTTCTGTAAATTATTGTAAAAATCTTCACCTGGAAGCATCCAGCTGAACTCAGAGCAGATCTTAGCTTCTCTCGCTCATGTTCTGTTGAAAGAAGACTTACATCAATGATAGGTATTGGAATGAGTGTTGAAGAATCTTCTTTAGATCCAAAGACATTTCCATTAACTAAATATTGTGATGGTGGTTCATCACCATCCATAGACATTTCTTGGACACTCCTTGGAAGTGATTTCTCCTCTGAAACAAGCAAATTGCTGGCCATCACTTTCTCTCTATGAATTTGCCAATAAGATGAAAAGTTTTATATTTTGTTAATGATATTGATAACTTTTACAATTTTTGTTCCTCTATTTATTTATGTCAGACTTGCTTTCAACGTGTCATTGGTTTGTGTGTATTTCTTAATTCCTTAATATGAACGCCCATAACTTAATATAGGGAAAAAAATTGCAAGGTCATCTTCACAAGCAATTTCAGCTAAAGATAATAATATTAATTTTTAGCTCAAATTATGCAAGTCACTCTTTGAAAGCAACATTTGTTATTTATTCAAATTCGGAAATCCACTCTTTTTAAGCAACATTTGTTGTTTTTTCATATTTTTTTTTCAATCATATCCGATTGGGAGACGAACAAAAACGTTGGACTGGACATGTTAAAGAACAAGGCCCATTATAAATGAACCCACAAGCAGAGTAAGATAATTGTGATCATCAATGATGGAAAAATTTACTCTGTACCCCTACTATTATACCACTATCCCCCATAAATCATCAAAAATGTCAATTTTAACTCTTTCCAAATCACACTCATTCACCCTCCATAAAATAACTTCCCAACACACGGTTTGTTATAAATGTAATATTTTTAACTCTCGTGGCTAAAATGATTTATTTTATTAAAAAATGTAATTTTTATGCTTATCATTGATTATTCTGGAACACACATACAACAACAACAACAACCAAACATTATCCTATTAAGTAGGGTCGACTACATGATCAAATTACGTTCTAATATTCTATCATAAATCATATTTGGATCCAACTCATTAACCTCTAAATCTTTTATAATAGTTTCTCTTATAGTTATCTTAGGTCTTCATCTACCTCTTTTGACTCAACTCTCCTCCACCTAATATATTCTTCCTACGACAACATCCACAGTTCTCTCTATATGCCCAAATCATCTAAGCCCTATTTCTGCCAACTTTTCTACCATAGGTGCTACTCCCATTCTCATGTCATTCCTAATCATATCTTGTCTAGTCTTACCATTCATCCGACGCAACATCCTCATATCTGCTACAATTACTTAATTCTCGTGTTGACTCTTAACATCCAACACTTTGTTTCATACAACATTATTGATCAGACTGTTGTCCGAAAATTATCTAGGTCTATCGTATTCTAAATTTAAACTTTTTATTGCATTGATATACCTGTATTACACCCATATTGCATATCTACCTCTTGTGGAAGAAATCAAACACCATTTCAAAACCTTATATTTATCCTTAGTCGTCGACTTGAAAATTAGTCGAGAATTCGATTAATAACTCTCAACAACGATTCTCTTTTCCTTCAAATAATTACGTTAAGGAACAAACTTTGTCTTTTGTCTCTACGTAGGGAGTTCCTTAACTCCTCCAAAAAGTGTTAAGTACAACAAATAATTTATTTGAACTAAAATGCTACTAAAAACATGAGTAAAATTTAATGGCAGAAAAAAATAGAGAAATGCAAACAAAAAAAGTTGTTTGGTTGATTGAGTGTGCGTATAATGAGACTTACAAATGATACTTATTAGACAAATTAGTTTATGACTCATCATCGTAATAAATGAATTAATTTATTCTCATTATGAAAATGTCATATATAATTTGATTATTATTCTTTGTTCATTTACAAGAAAATGGCGAGAGACCAAATTGATTGTTTAGCTGGAAAAAAAATGAGATAATAGTTATTTTAGTCATTAAATGTCTAATGAATAGTCACAATGGTCCTTTAATGTATTAAAAATTTAAAATAGTCATTAATTCTGCACTCTGTTAGTCAAAATAATCTTTGGCGCTAAAACAAACTTTCGATGCTCACAATAATTCTTTTCACATAAGGATTAAAATGACAATAAGTAAATATTTATAATTGTTGTGAAAGTGACTCAAAATTGGAGTTTGGAGGCAAAAATGATGTTTGCTGGAAAAGGCAAAATCGGGGCCCGAATGGATTTGTCCGGGGCCCGAATTGTGCTGCCAATTGGACGCTTTTCTCGCGGCAAAAATCGGCGCCCGAATGGTAAAATCGGGGCCCGAATTTGCGCGCAGTGGATATTTCAGAAACGTATTTTTGGGCCAGATTTGTTACAATTTTATGGGAGTTACTTTTACTATAAATATAGGCTTTGTATCAGAGCAAACCTTTAGATAGAGGGGGCTGAAACAAGGGTTAGAAAGACAACAACAAAACTAGGGTTTGTATAGAGTTTGTCTCTTTGGAACAAACACTAGGGTTTGAGGGTTGATTCACCTTGGGAAACACTATTAGGATTGAGTCTCTTGGTTACGGGAAGAGATTGGGACTTTGGGTAGAATTAGGCGGGAGACTTATTCTTGTAACTCATTGACATCTCTTTTGTAACGTTACTCATCATATAGTGAAACGGAGGGCTGCTCTCTCCCCCAGATTAGGTCAATTTGGACTGAACTGGGTAAACAAATTCTTTTGTGTTCTCTCTTATTTTCTCTCGCTGTTTTTTACTTTTGCTTGCTTGTGATTATAACTGTTACCCACTTGTATTGGTTGCTTGATTATTCCTTGTTCCACACATCAAGTATTCATTGATGTGATTTTTCATCGAATTCGCAACAATAATGACTGATATGATAATAATTAAGTATATTGGAAGACTAATATGATAATATTAATGAAACATTTTAACATCATTGACTATTTTGACTAATAAATTGTAAATTCAAAACTATTTTAAAATTTTTATCTATTAAGGAACTATGATAATTCAGCATAAAAAAGTGACTATTACTAAAATAAAATTGAAGGCAATAGAACATTTTTATTTATGGAACAAAAAATGAAATTGTGTTGTTGAATGTGAGCCACAAGCATGAAACTCCTCCGTGGCTGGCTACCTCTCAAGACAATAGAACATCAATACCATCATGTGTTTGCCTTGTCTTCTGTGAATGTTATTTCATGCTATGCTATGTTATGTTATGGCAGTAACCACACTTCAAAAATACAATCTTAATAAATTCTTCCTCAAAAATCATCATCAAAATGACCATAATCACTCTCAAACCACATAATAGTAAATCATCATGTTTCTTTCCTCAACCTCAAAGAACAAACTCACACAGCCCTTTTATCAAAACCACTTCTCAACGTTTTCACTTCCACTTCACACCTTCCAAACTCATCCACAGAACCAAACAAAGAACAGTAGTATCATGTAGTAGTAATACTCAACAAGATATCAAAGAAACCCATAATAAACTGTCCAAGACAAAAATCAATGCTCTCTCCGACCTCGACGATGATGTTGAACTTGAACAACACTTGTCTGGGAATTGGCCATCATGGAAGAATCTTCCCCTTAGATACAAACTCATTGGAACTACTTCACTTGCCTTTGTTATCTGTAACATGGACAAGGTTCTTTTGTAGTTACTTTAATCTTCTTTTTCATTATTCTTACAAACCCAGAATTCAAAATTAATTTTTTATTACAATGAGTTTGAAGGGCAGTGTTAGACTTAGAATTCTCGTGTGTTTAATTGGGCACAGGTGAATTTGAGTATTGCAATCATTCCAATGTCACATCAATTTGGATGGAACTCATCAACAGCAGGATTGGTTCAGTCTTCATTCTTTTGGGGTTATGCATTGAGTCAATTGCCTGGTGGTTGGCTAGCTAAGATTTTTGGTGGCAGGTTAGTTACCACAAGCAATAGTGCAATACATGTTTTCTTGTACAAATGCTAGTATGTTAATTGCTATGATAGTATTTTCTCCCTCGTCAAAATTTGAACCCTGAACCTTTTAACTCCTTTTTTCCCTTTACTCAACCAAGTGAGCTATCCATCCCGCCAACTCTTCTTTGTAGTTGTTATGTAAATAAAGTAAATTTATAACTGCCAACATGGTGTGACACAAGTGATAGATAGTTGAGTCCCTCAACCATTTGGTCCAGAGTTCGATCTCTTACTGATGTTTATGGAAAAACTTATGTTGGGAGAGGTCTATCCTTAAATGGATCTTATTTACCTCGAGGGATTAGTTTCCATAGTGTGCACGAACCTTGGTTTACCCCCAAAAAAGTAAAGGCGGTGGTGTTTGGACTTGATTTTCTGTTTGGGTAATCAGCTTACTTAAGTGCTTATAGCCTAAGGACTTGTCATATAAGTGCTTATGTATAAGCTATTTCTATAACAAAAGATAAAATGAAGTCAAACTATTTTCAAAATCTATCATGGAGAGCTTATGCAAATAAGCTGAAAACAATTTATAGAAATGTCATAAGTAGTTTCCATAAGCTTTCCATAACAGTTTTACAAGTGCTTATGTCAGTAGATAAGCTCAAATAAACCAATTCGAACAAACCCTTGAGAGATTTGAATGTAACTTATTGAAGTATTGTTTGTTCTCTTTACCAAAATTAAAATGGAAACTACTTGGAAAATTATTGTTGAATGGAATTTAAGAAAACAAAGCTTAACTGAGCTGACATAGAATTGGTAAAAGAATATTGCATTTATTTCTGTTCTACGTTTTATTTACATTCTAGAAGGAACAGAGCTATTGAAACCGAATTTTGGCATATATTTACTGTGCAAGATAAGTCTTTTCTATTTTGATGCACCTCTCTGATTATTTTCATACCCATAAGTCTCCTATTTATAATGAATATGATGCATACATGTTAATGGTAAAAAGGTGGGAATATTATTGAATTTTGTTCCTGAATGAAAACTTGGGTGTCTGTCATCAATAAATGATTCAGGATATATTTTTTCTTTAGAGAGGATTAGTAAAAGAATCATGTTAGGATCGAGGAGGGGGTCATTTAGTAAGTTAACTTGTTGCGAATTTTCTACTCAGGAATGTAGGGAAGTTCCATATTTCTTCCTTCCTAAAGTTCAATTTAAAATTTGCATCAATTATATACTTTTCTCCATGCTGCACCAAGGTTTTATAAAATTCGATATCATTTTGATAAGTAGAAGTAAGAAAAGTTATAAATTCCGACTAGCATCATTGCATCAATTTCTGTTTATTCCTTGAGGAGTAATAGTGGTAAATGATTTGAGATTTTGGGTATCGTCCATTTGTCAATGAGTCAATGTTTGGACCAACTTCTTAAAGAACTAAATATTTGAAACGTTTAGCAACAGATATCTCACCATGCAATCTCTTTTGTAATGTGTTTATTTGACTTAGGATGGACACGTCTCTTTCTGAATATCAATCCTGATTTCCATGAAATGGAGGCCAAACTAGAATTGACATTCCTGTATACCAAACATACTCTTCATGACATGTTTTCAAGTAACGTCAAGTCTTTATTGTTGAGTACCTTTTATTTTTTAAAACCTGTCATCGTTGTTCTTTAATAATACCTTCGATCAATGCATTTTTGGTCACATTTAGCTAATTGATGAAATTTTGATTATGTTCCAAGGAAAGATGCAAGATTAAACCGAGATATCTAAAAGATGGCATTTAACCTACTATTTATTAACAGATCATTGTTGAAACGTCCTTTTTTGTTGACAATTATCTCATTCTTTTTCAGGAAAGTTCTTGTGGTTGGAGTACTGGTATGGTCACTGGCTACAGCTCTTGTTCCTTTTCTTGCTGGATATATGCCCGGCTTAATATTGACAAGGATTTTGGTCAGTAGTTCCACTTTAACTTCTCATCTTTAATGTACTCATTTTTCTTACTTTGCAGATCTAATATCTGCTTATGTAGTCAATATATCCTGTCATGTTAAAATTTCACATGGTCTTGACATGTAAATTTTTTACATCTATTTTTTGCGTCTTACATTATAAGGTCCGGTGAAATTGTAATTTTCAATTTATGCGTATGAATCCCTGATTGATCTCACAGAATGTCATGGTTTTATTGCATTTATCTTTCCACAAGATGTTCTACTTCTATTTACTACTGTTGGCTCTATTCAGGCTTTCTTTATGGCACATAAACCTTGGTTGCATTTGATATACTTTTCAACACTGTTATATTAAACACTCACCTTCTATTTCATATCTAGGTTGGGATAGGTGAAGGTGTTTCACCATCTGCCGCTACTGATCTCATTGCCAGGCATGTAAACATACAAATACATTTTTGGTTCAATATGATGTTCTGTTATTTTGTATTATTCTTTTATAATTTGATTGTTTTACTTATCTTTTTACTTTTCTAGTCAGTGTGTTGATTTTAGATTATTCTACTTTTAACAATTATAATTTAAAACACTTGGTTTCTCACCTAAAAGCTAAAAGTGTTGGTGGAAAATCTAACTTGAAGATAAAAAAATAAAAAATAACGATGCAGAACAATAGGAAGAATTTTTGGAAGCTGGACAAATATGTTTTTACCATTTCACTCTCAATCTATCTACCCAAATATGTTTACAACCAGATGTTCCGCTGCAGACTCGAGGATTAGTCCCATAGCAGGCCCAACTGGTTTAAGCCCCACTACCTTGGGGGCCTATTTGGGGTCAAAGACCCCAACTACGGTGGGTTAGCAACAAAAAAAGAAGAATATGTTTACAACAGAAACAGAATTACGCACACTAAAGAGAATGCAGAATTCACACATAAACTAAAGAAATAGATAGTCTACTGTTATAAGACAAATCCTATCCAATTGTTAAAAAAAAAAAGACAGTTCCTATCCAAGAAATTCGACAATTCCTTTCCGAGAAATTCGAGAATCTTGGTCTCTCGCTTACAAAAATTAGAGAGCGCTTACAAGAATTAGAGAGCTTGGTCTTTCCCTCCCATAACCACTTTCCCCTTTCCTTTTCTCTATTTATTCCTAAAAATAAATAACTTAACTGACACATAAGAAATACATAACTGCCATAACTGTCATAATATGAAGTCACTCTATCTCCCTCCCAAAATGGATAAGGATATCTTGCTTTAGGAATCTAGGGTTAGTTCCTAGGTGAGCACGCTGCTTTCTCCTCACTGAGGCTATTTTTAATCAAAATGAAGTCGTTACACAAACAGTGATTATGAGTGGAGAAAATTAATGTTTTGGTAAAATCCAACTTCTATGTAAAATTGTTGGTTTCTTCCTCAGCCAACTAATTATTGAGACAAGTTAAACTTAAGTTTGTATATTTATCAGGCCCGGCCCTTAGCAAGTGCAAGGTGAGCTACGGTGCCGGGCCTCGCAATCTTAGGAGCCTCAAATTTTTTTTTTAACATGGCACCCAAAAGTATTAGGTATAAATAATAAAATATAAAAAATCAATAGACATCTTGTAATAGTTTAGTTGTAAAATAGAATGCACTTAGGTCTTTGCTCTTGAGTTCAATCTCGAGCATTTGTGTGAATTTGAACCAAATATAAAAGCCTCAATTACATACACAACCACCAAACTATTATAATTTAATATGCATTTCAGAGTTTTCTATGAATGTAGAAAACTACTATATATCTTGAACTTTTTGTCATCTATTTCCATTAACAACCCAAATTAAATCCGTTAAATAATTAGTATTTTTTTCTATTGTTTTAAGTTTTAATCATGCATACTAGTATTAATTTCCTACTATTTTTTTCCCGATATTATTACTCGTTTGTCACTATTTAGATAGCAAAGACACTTTTTTTAAACAACAACAACCAATATACATAAATCCATTTTACACTAAACAAAGTGACGATTCTTTTTAAGTTTTTGGCGTTTTTTTTATGATCCCAATTTTTAATATTAAAACAATTAGTGGTTAGGGAAATTCAACACAAGTTAGTTAGTTTCTCCTATACAAACTTACGTTTACTTAATAAGAATGACTATTTTTTATGTTATTTACAACTTAAATAGATGATTACTATTGCTTAAAAAATCTTGTTTTTCCACAGAGGCCTATTTTTAATATTTGAACATGGCCTCCAATTTTATCGGAATGGCCCTGAATTATTTATGTTTATATTCAGATCTAAATCATGGTTCTTCAATTCAAACTATAAGCTAAAGAGTAATTTTGACAAGTATCATATGTTTCTTCTGCCAAATACAATACTACCCTTTTTATTGATAAGGTTCATCACCATGTGCAGGTCAATACCATTGGAAGAGCGCTCGCGAGCAGTAGCATTTGTATTTGGTGGCTTGAGTGTTGGAAGTGTTTTGGGGTATGCAATGTCTAGCATGTAGTAGAATCATATAGGATTGTAATTTGTTTTTTTTTTATTATCTAACCTCAACTTCAACACTGTAATATTTGTCAGGCTTCTTTTCGCTCCTCCCCTCATCCAAAGTCTTGGTTGGGAATCGGTATTTTATATATTTGGTCTTTTCGGTATTGCTTGGTAAGTAGAAATGACTAATGTCCCATGTCTACTATTTCTGATAGTGAAGTTTCTCAACAGAAAGCATCTTGCGGTGCAAATATCGTAATTTGACTATGACTTTTGGTATTGCCATGAACTTTGAAGGTTTATAGGGTTTCAATTTCTCGAAGAAGGTGAAACACGGTTAGCTACAGAATCTCTTTCACGTAAGCACTTAACTAATCTATTTTATTAGTTTGAGCAAAAAAAAAAAAAAATTTAATGAATGGTAATAAATAAAGCCTTTCTAGTTGGAATTTGTTTTTCAATCTTTTTGGCTTCACGCAATGCTGGAGTGCAAATTTAGCGAGATGATGTTTGCTCTATAATCCTATTTGTCGGAAGCATTTTTTTCTTCGATTGAAAATCCCTGGACTATACTACCCATCTGCTTAATCTAGCTTGGTCTCTGTGGAGGTGTCACTTTTAACCATTGCAACAAAACGATGGTTCACTCACCATCTTGTAGCCTCGTAACTCTTACACCTCTTGTTTGATGCTTACCATTACCATAATAACCTTTTAATAGATTGTCATTGTTACCTCTGCACTTGATGTGACCCATCTACATAATTACTTTTAACATATAGGATTGATCTGTACTTTTGTTTGGCAATTGTTAAATTATAAATGAAGTTAGTGACCGTGACTACGCCGTTCTTTATATGTTATGTTTTAAATGTTGCCTGCATGTTTATAAATTAGTTGCCTTTACTGTTCAGTTCTAAGCTTTTGTTCTTTTTTTTACTTACTATGAGGATTGTGGTTTAATTGGTTGTTTCTCACTCTCGACTTTGGTTGTCCACAGCAGCCCAGGGTAACACGACACAATCATGGCAAACTTCTCTAAAAGAAATGAATAGCTCTTTGAAGGTGCGGGTAAAAAATTTATGACAGTTTTGGCATGATGTTACCCTAATATCTCATTTTTTAGCTTAAAAAATAGCAGGAATCTTTTTTGCCTTTTGTGTGTGTCTGTGTGTAAAGAGATAGATCTTTGTTTACTTGTTAGATCCTTTTTCTGAGTGAATACATATAAAATATGCGATAGATTTTTGTTTTATGTTTTTTCTTAAAATGTAGGATGTACCATGGAAGGCATTTTTCCAAAGTCGCGCTGTATGGGCAATGATTTATGCTCATTTCTGTGGTAGCTGGGGTCACTATACCTGTCTCTCATGGCTTCCAACATATTTTAGGTAACTTGTGAGCATTTAATACTTTACCTCTTTCTACTTTGGCTATATTTCATTTTAGCCCAATTAATAGGTAGTTGCTTTAAACTTTTTGCACTGATAATTTGATTCTCCTAATAAAAAAACATTTTAATATTTACTTGTTGATTTAGTATTTTTCAGGCACGAAATTTAATTTAATTATCATATTATAGGTATGATTTAAAGAAGCTGGATTCAACTTTTCTTCACTTGTTATATGTACATAAGCTGGAATTAAATTTACAGTATTGCAATTTAGAATTTTTCACTCTTTAGTAAATTTCAATATGAAATTTGTCTGACTTGGGTGTTGAGTCATGTTCCTTATGGAATACAATATTTGTATCTTTGACTGCTCCTTTTTTGTATCATATCCTCCATGATTAATATGTATAAACTTTCAAATTGAAATGTAAAAATCATTACTTTGCAGATATTGCACCGATGTTTAATGATGACCACTGACAGCCATTGCCATTTGGTCATACATTGAGCTTAGTTAGTTATGTATGAAAAATTATGTCAACAGATTAAACAATTTTGTTGCTTACATGATAAACAGTATATCTTTTAAAATTTGTACAGAAAGTTTTGACCCTATCGAGAATTCTAATTTTTCCATCCATATGATGTGTAGTCAGGAGCTGGACCTAAATCTGACAGAAGCTGCATGGGTAAGACTAATAGTTATTTTTCTTTGTCGTTTTAGCCAACTATGTCTTTTCATGCCTTGGGACTGAAAATGAACCGTTTTCAATATTTGTTTGACTTAGACGGAAAGTATGTGCAATAAGCCATCTTTTAGTAGTTTGTTGTAAATAAGTGGCGCTAAATGTCCTTGTGTGAAGGATAAGACATACCAATTTATATGAAATCGTCATGTGGTAGTTATCTCATATCGGTAACACTAGGAGAGACGTGGTGGATTGTTATTTTAGGGTCATGAGTAATAGCAAACAAACATCCATCATCGCTCACTAGTAATTTCCTTATTAGACAAGGCATATCATGCTGATCGGCTTAGTTTTTAGTATTGGTTAAATAGATCTCGAGCAAAATGATATGCATTGCATATAATTCTGCCGCAAGTTGCTTAATGCTGTAGTGGACCTCAAAATTTGCATATAATCTCTGATGAAATTAAGCATTTACAATGTAGATTATTTTTTATTTTTTTTAAATGAAGTGTTATAGACCGTTATGGCATAATTTGATCTATGTAGCCGACCTCACTTAGCGGGATAAGGCTTGGTTGTTGTATCTGTTGTTGAATAGTGTTATAGACAAGCTGTTGAGGCCTTCAGTTCCCTGTCCAACCTGTTTGACCTTTTCAAGATTAGTGATGATATGAAAATTTAAAATAGATGTAAAATAAATATGTTAGTTACAAGATAATTATGTGTGTGAAACATATTAAACTGTTTAGTATGTGTTACATATTAAACATATTAAAAGTTTAAAATAGATGTAGGATAACTAAAGTCGATGTAATATTATTAGAACAGCAAATTATGTATGTGTAACATATTACTTTGTTTAATCGTATTTTAAACCATTGTTTAATGGTACTCTTTTTGGAGGAAACAGGACTAAGGTCACATACATGCTAAGAATTGTGAGTTCTAAATCATTTCAGGTGTCTATTCTTCCACCTCTGGCTTCAATATTTGTGACTAGTATTGCATCGCAATTAGCTGACAGCTTGATTTCAAAAGGAGTTGAAACCACTACGGTATGAAAGGCATCAAAATAGCATTAAATCAATCATTTGTTGTTTATTAGTGAATACTTTTTTGACGGCTTGACAATATGAAATATTTTCTGATAAATACTTACTGCTTACAATATCAAATACATTTCCTTATTATATAGTTGACAATGACAACATTGTAAAATGGAATTTTCATGCCTTGTAGCCACGACCATATCTATTGCTAACTTTGCAATCAAATTATCTGTAGACATAATGCAGACCATTGTAAAGATACATACTTCATCTAATTGTAGGTACACATAGTACATGTTTTGGTTGTAGGCACTATGTAATTGTGTCACTGACAACTTACAATTTTTTTAACATAATTTTCATGACTTTTATTCTTAATTTATTTGGTTCCGGAATTTCTCTTAAATATAGGTTCGAAAGATCTGCCAATCAATTGCATTTTTATCTCCTGCATTCTGCATGACTCTTGCATCACTTGATCTAGGATTACCTCCTTGGGAGATGGTCGGCCTTCTCACAGGCGGTTTAGCCCTCTCAAGCTTTGCCTTGTCAGGTACTTGTTAACCCTGTAAATAGAATTTATCTGATTTTTAAAAAAATAAAATAATATCAGATTATATACTCTTTTTTTTTTGCCTTGAGCTCTTGACTTGTATTAATTTGCTTCTGCAGGACTTTATTGTACTCATCAAGACATCTCACCAGAATATGCAAGTATACTTCTGGTATGTGCGCTTACACACTTCTATTATACAAGTAATAATGTGTAGCTTCGTATACTTGTTTTTATTTGTATCTGACAATTCTGACCTTTTTATTGTCTTTTTCTTTCAGGGTATAACTAATACTGTCGGAGCTGTACCTGGAATTGTAGGTGTAGCCCTCACTGGTTATCTTCTTGATATGACTCATTCATGGAGTGTAAGTTGTTGCTAATGATAGATGTTTTCTCATAATATAATGCATATCATTCAGTATTTGATTTTAAATTCATCTTTGTACCATGTAGATATCACTATATGCACCATCGATCTTCTTCTATTTGAGTGGTACCGCCGTATGGTTGGTATTTGCCAGCAGTAAGCCTCAAAGTTTTTCTGAGGAAAACTGATCCATTGTTCAATCATTTGAGCAAACTATATGATAAACTGATTTTTGACCGAGGGAGTGAATATCTGTTTCATCTACAAGTCAAGATTATTTATGTACAAAGAAATGATAGCATAGCTACATAGGTATATTACTTCTTTTTTTCTTTTTCAATTGTAGCTTATTATAGCAGTTGTTTATTTCTAATAGATGATGCTGGTTGGTCACCAAAAAATGTAATGACATGTTGTAATTTTGGAAAGTCAATAATTTGTTGTGTTGATGCTCTAGTTTCAAGTTTCAACCATAGAAGACAATCTGAATAATCTCAACATTTTAAGTCATGAATATATTTCACCAAACTTCCGTGCAATAATTTTTCATTCTTTTGTTTGTCACATTTCTGAAGGGTTAGTTGTACGATCAACTAGTCATGGATAACTTAGACATGTCCCTGATTGATCTTTGTGGCTCTTGTCAATAAAAAGGTCATGGAGCGTCCTCAAAATTCTTTGGCTGAGTTCTTTTTATTAAAAAAATAAAAGAAAAAATAGCATGAAATTGCCATAAACATTAAGGAATCAAACATTAAATGTGTGTGATAAAATGATTCAATATCTATGGCAACAAAATTGAAAGTCACTTTCAATTTATAATAAAATTTACAATTGTCATAATGAACTGAATAGTGCATTGAGAATATGCAAAACCAATCAAAATCCTAGTGCTTGACCCTTCAAACAATCTAACAGTGGTATTTTTCCTTTATATTTGTTTCTATCGATCACCGAGGGAAACCTATTTTTCGTTTCGCGTAGTGATATTGAGCTAGCTAGCTGCAAGTGGTAGTTGCAGTATCTTGAATTTGAACAAATACAATAGAGAGAGGATCAAGTGTTATTGGCTTTGAAGAGTCAACATATATAGGATTCAGTGGAGGAATATCACCAGCTGAGTTTACACTTGGGATGTTTCCATTTAGTAACATAATTTGATTATGTAAATCTCCATCCTTTGCTGTTAAATGGTACTCTCGTCTCTGTGATTCTACCACAAGAGAAGGGGAAGGTTTTATAGCATAATTTAAGGCCACTGTGGCTTGAACAGTGGTGCTATTGTCCAAGTTGAGAAATAGTATTGTGATTCCCTTCTGTAAGAGAGTATAATCAACTCAGATTTCACAAATTAACATAACTAATAAATAATCATACTAATACAAAACAGTGTCCTTTGCACAGTGTGCATAAGTTCTAATCTTTTTTGTTCCATTGAAGGTAGTTGACAGGACGTGTTCTCCCATGAGTCGATGCCAAAGAAGAGCGCTGTATGAAAGAAATCACATAACTCTATTATGTCATAGAATAACGTTATGGTTTATTAATTTACTCCAAATAGGACCTTTAACCAAGTGGCAGGCTATTAATGAAGCAACATTGGAAACCCAAAAATCTCATATATCAGGTCAGGAAGAATGGCACGCTAAAGCAGAACTGAATCAGTCCATAATTAATTCTAACGCTTATTCTTTAACCATGAAGTTTAACTTTTAGTACCTAAAATAGTCTGGATTTGGCATGAAAGTAGTGGTATTCAATAAACCGTAGTTTCCTCCTATCAAAGTCTGTCTGCGGTATGTTTTAGTGCCATAAGTAGCTGACATGCCAAGCTGATCCAAATACCTGCATTCGATATGACTATATCGATAAAACGCTTTTAAGGAACTCGTACTGATATATCGATAAATCGCGAGGGGGTTTCATTAACCAGAAGCTGTTGACAAATGCATCAGACACAAGATGATGGCCACTATTCCAAGCACCACCAGCCTCTCCAACCCATGCTTTAGCTGTGGTTCTTGAACTTTGAAGTAGATTTTTAAGGCTGTAAAATGTGCCAGCCACTCCATCAAGATAGGTTGGATCAAGAATTTTCTCGGTTATGTGATCATCAACTCCTGCATGTAAGTAGATTTCTGTTATAATCGAGGTTAGAAAATAAAATCATGTATCATAATATCTTGATATTATGCTAGAATATCTTGATTTATCTACTAGGATCAGTTTTCAATCTTATTGTATCTTAGATTATCTCCTATGCTCCTTTCGCCTAAAATCCCACAAATTCAGCAATTGAATTCATGGAAATTGGGAAAACATGCGAAATTTTATGCTGTCTTATTGGAACATTCCTGGTCCAAGGTTATAAATGTGGTGGGTGACCACATCTGCAAATTTCTCTGATTTTCTCAAGAACTCCTTGAACCAATTTGCATCAAAGAAGCCTCCAGGTGCAATGATTAGTGGCTTCTGCACAACCTCTCTATATACCTCTTGAACTATGTTTCTTAAAATAGTTACATCAGAAGCATATTGATATGGACCGACACTTATTCCAATTCCTTTTCCACACAATTCATTACCTGCCCAATAGAAAAACATCATAAGTTCTATAGAAATAAAATTTTCATTTTATTTTTATTTTGACAAGGAATAACTACAAATGTTGTATCAAAATGTTTATTTGTTGGCAAATGGTTATCACTTCCAAGTGAACTTGGGAGATTTGTGATGGAGATAATGAGAGCCTTAAGATACCATCTTGAATTATCAAATGAAACATTTGCTTACCGAGTTCCCAACCATGAATAGTGTAATTCTTGCTAACAGTATATCGTATAAGACTTGGCGTTGGCGAAGTTCCAAGCGGTAACAGCAGAACCAGGCTTCAAAGATCTTCCAGCAAGAACATTTAATCCAAATATAACATTAACCCTGAAATGTATCTACCATTAATTATTGATAAACTTGATAAAAACAGTTGCCAAATCACACAAGATGAATCTGTTTAGCCCTAACGCGTAGACACACAATTTCTTTCTTATTTTTTTTGATAAATCTAAAGGGAGAACTGATTTTTACCCTGCCTTTTGGAAAAAGCTATTTAGCTCATCCCATCTATTCATTGGTAAACACCCTTGAGTGAAACCAAACAATTCATTAGGGTTCAAAACAAATGAAGTACAAGGTTGCTTATTATCTCCGGTCCCATATGTGACCTTATCTTGCAAAATGCCACCCAATCTAATTTTCAAGGGTGAAAAGGCTGCAAAACATTCAAAGGCAATGGTAACTAAATAAACACTCAAAACAATATTGAATTGATGTGAATTTTGTCCTTGAGATTATTTTGAACATTTTGCTTCCGAAATACAATAGCTGTGGCCCTGGAGGGTTAAATTCACTGCATGAAACGGTGGTAAATTGCAATGGAGTGACACCTCTTACTGTTTTGCATGTAAATTTAAATGTAGACTTTACTTACTTATATAATGTACTCAGTTGCAATTTACATGTGTAAGGGATTGTCAACGCATAAGGACCTTCCTATCTAATGTTTCCTTGCTTGCAAATACCATCACAAATTCTTCTAAGTTTCTTGCTTCACTAATATCGGTGCAATTGATTTACCCTTAAGTGTATGAAAACTTATTTTTTTATTCATAGCAAAGTTTTTTATTCAAATACTCCATTTGATAGGATGTTTTTTTTTTATAGGAAAGTTCTATAAATAAAAAAATAATATTTTCTCCCATTCATCCATTCAGATTATGTAGCAGCTAATCTTCTATTCCATTCATCTATTCATCTAATCATGTGATGAATATGACATCTGCATTAATACGATTTCAAATGTGGTGTATATATAGATTCTTTGAAAAGTGTAAAACCTGACTCATAAAATTTGCAGTTGTTATAACTTTGTGACGTTGAATATTGCATTGTAAGGAATGTTTGTAAATGTATATGACCCGTGCGGCAGCACGGGTGGGCGATCTAGTAACAAGTAAGTTTTCATAATCAAACATCATTAACCTTTTATGTTTATATGTTACATTTTTCTCTTAAATTATAAATTTTTTAGATTTTGGATTTGTTTAAATTTTGGTTTTTTTGGCAAGAAATCATACAATGTTTACATGAAAATGACACGTGTTGCTTAAATGTTTAGATGTTTGCATGTTTATGTTGTAAGTTTTGAGTTTTAGAGATTTTTTTTAGATTTAGGGTTTGTTTAAATTTTGATTTTGCTTGCAAGAAATGATACAATGTTACATGTAAATGACTTATGTTGTTTAATTATGGTTAGATGTTTGCATGTTAATGTTGTAGTTATGAGTTTTAGGGTTTATTTATAATTTGCACTACACGTGTTTGATGAAATGTTTGAATGAGTTTTTCATTGATTGTTTTTAATTTCTTATTGTGTAGATTCAAAACAATGGTCGGGTGGATCGACGTTTATGCACAATTCAACGACGGAGAACCTCCTAGGTTGAAGGTTCGGTGCCTTGGTATAATGCTAAGAGGTCTCAATGATCAGCTGGATGAATTCAACCAAGGAGTCAACCCCCGAGACACAAGGAAGGTGGAATACGTTTGGTATAAACGTCCAACGTTCGACGATATGAGAATATCATTCACTTGGGTGGAATTGACGAACGACGAAAACGTGACGACCATGTTTTGGGAGCACAACATGTTCTAGTGAATCGATATGTGAGCAATGTTGGTGAGATCAATTGAAGATATTATCAAAAGTATGATTCCGCAAAAAGATCGTGATTAGGTGCTGGTCGTGAGTAGGTAGGGAATGCACCTTCCAACTACAACAATTGTCTTACTCTCGACGGGGCAATTCAAACTTGTTAAACGGCAGGACTCCATCATTCGCCCGGAAGTTTTTTTGTTCCATTCAAAAGGTTAAATTCTTGTTGGCTTCGTTTAAATGATGGTATTGAAGTGTCAAGGTCTGAACCTCATTCTGTTGCCACTTGGATACTATCATGTAAAACTAAGACCAACAAGAATTTAACCTTTTGAATGGAACAAAAGGACTTCTGGACGAATGTTTGAGTCATGCTGCTTAGTAAATTTGAATTTGCCTCATTCAGAGGTAACACAATTGTTGTAGTTGAAAGGTGCAATTCCGAATGTAATGTCATGTAATGATAGGCCATATTTAGGAACTTTATGTAATGTAATCTAACTTTTACATTATGATATCGAGTTCCTTCCTATAAGATTAGTGTCATGGAGTGAACCTCATTTTTTATGTGATGACCTGTCTTATAGGAGGGAATTCGATGTGATAACACATATAGTTGATTCTATATGTAATGTAATGTAACTTTTATTCGAATTTATTTAATACGCAATTTTATTCGAATTTATTTATTACAATTCTTTATTCAAATTCACGCTAAGTTTAATTACTCTTTGTTCGAATTTATTTATTCAATATGCAATAACAAAATAAATTATGCATAAAAAAAAAATTCACACCATCATTTATTCACTTTATTCTAAGTTATTTATTTGCTATATTGTAATTTATTTATGCACTTAAAATAAATTCGAAATTAGAAAATAAATTTGATTTTATTCTAATTCAATATTTATTCTAATTTATTTATTCATTAAATACAAAATTAGAAAATAAATTCGATTTTATTTATTCAATATTTATTTGTTTATGCACTTCAAATAAATATTTATTATAATTATTCATTAAATAATTGATACATATAACAAAATTCATTAAATACAAAATTAAAAAATAAAAGCAAATATATATAACAACATACAATAATTGATACATTGCTACATTGATATATTTATTCGAATTTACTAAATAATATACTTATTTTCTTTAGGGGTAAAATGTAACCAGCCTTCATGGGGTAAAATAGTGAACAACCTTCTTGGGAAAAATACATCATCAACCCTTGGGCTAAATCTAAATCTGGTTCTTTTTATACCCTAAGAAGATTCTTTTTATCCACGGTAAAAAGTTTTTGGGGTAAAAAGAAGCAAAGGTAATTTCATCCAAAGGGTTAATCACTTCCCCAAGTCGGCTACTCACTATTTTACCCCTAGAAGACTGATCACTTTTGCCCCAAAAAGACTATTGAAAGAAGAAAAAAAAAAAAAGGGAGAGCGTGAGGAGGGAGAGAAAGTGAGATGATGTGAGGAAATAGGGAAGTATGGAGAGGTATTTATAGGTGGGAATGATGTAAAAAATGTGTAGATTGATGGTTGAAAACTGAACATCGTCCACAAAAATGTGTGTTCTTGAGTTCTGACCACCGACCAACGTGCGTGAGTTAACTCGCGCACATGCCAGTGGTGCGTGACTTAAGTCACGCATAGGTTATAAGGTGCGTGAGTTAAGTCACGTAGTGTGACTTAACTTACACCGGGGCATTTTTGGAAATCATGTAGGACGGGAGTGTTTTGTGCATGGGAGAGCAGTAACCTTATAATTAAGAATATTTAGAAGAAAAAAAATTGGTTACAATTTTTGGGTCCCCATTCATTTTATTTGAATTCTGCTCTTCACCCAGCACAAAACACTCCCGCCCAGCTGAACTAACGAAAATGTCCCTGCGCAAGTTAACTAACGCAAGTGTAAAATTAACTTGACTTAAAGTTTCGTAATTTTTACACATGCGTGACTTAAGTCACGCCGCGTGAGTTAACTTACGCAGAAATTATGAGTTAACTCACGCTGGTTAAAAGAATTTTTTTGTCCTTCTTTCCTTTTCTCCGAGCAAAGTGCTTTTGTGCACTGCTATGCATGTGAGGGTATGAAATTTTTACAATTTTTTTATAGAATGCCAATTCAATTTATTGAGGGTAATGAGTACACTGATAGGCTAACACCTTGCTAATCCAATTCCAAAATGACTTTACTAAAAAATTAATCAAATTGAGCAATGGAAAACATCCTTCATATGATACTTTGGCATAAACTTATTGATCTGTCAAGGCATTGTTGTTGCAAGATGGATCTATTAATAATCATCATCATAGAAAACACTGATCTCCTCATAATCCTTCTCGAGGGCAGCAAGTTGTTGACGAGGGTATGAGAATTCACCTTCTTCCATACCCTCACATGCATACCAATGCACAAAAGCACTTTGCTGCAGAAAAGGAAAGTAGGAAAAAAAAATTCTTTTAACTAGCGTAAGTTAACTCACGCAGATGTTAATTTTTGTGTAAGTTAACTCACGCGGCGCGACTTAAGTCACGCATGTGTAAAAATTACGAAATTTTAAGTTAAATTAATTTTACACTTGCATTAGTTAACTTGCGCAGGGGCATTTTCGTCAGTTCAGCTGGACGGAAGTGTTTTGTACTGGGATGAAGAGCATAATTCATTTTATTTAAGGTAAACTTTGCTAAATAAATCACCTAGCATAAAAAAAAAAAAAAAAAGTTTTGCTATATTGTTTTTGGGCCCTGGAAACATGGGTCGTAGATAGTCTCACATAATACATTTATGGTTTGAAAATCGCTCTTCTCCTATAAAAAATCAAATCGCTCACTTTCAATCAAACATCCTAAAATATCCCTGCTGGAAAAATACCAACGTGAAACCGCGATTCAACCTTCCTGCAGTTCTCAATCAGAGACTATTGTGTCCTTCATCCCGGAACGATACTATGAACGTCTACCTGTTGTTTTTGTTCTTTTGTAATCCTAATAATAAGAATAATGAATCCCAAATTGACAATACTTTGTGAAAGTGGGGACGCAATTGTTCACCACAAAACAAACATCCTCAGTCTTATGTGGAAACGGAGCATAGGCAAGTGGAAGAAAGCAATTGGTGTGAATTGGAAGCAATGTGTTAATTAGTTAGTTCATATTATCAATCCAATTGAATTACTTATGGCTTTCAATTTCTAGAGAAACTTAAAAGGAAGAAAACCATCTTATACAAAGACAAAACAAATGAGAGATGAAATTGAGAATGAATTCATAAGACACCACGAGTGAAGTTCAATTGAATGGGACAACAAAGGATGGTTCTAGTAATAGATTGAAGACGAATAGAACCGAACAGGGAAATAGATTGAAGACAACAAAGGACGCGTTGCATAGCGTCAGGAATGATAAGATGAGGCGGAAGAAAATTCATGTTATGAAAGAAGAGCGGAGTGGGGGAAGAGTTCACGCAGCAATGGAGGGGAAAGAAATCAATTTGTGGTGTTAACCAACTTGAGTTAACTTATTTTAAGATTTTTTCAGCCTGCGAGACTTGCGGCGCGGATATTTTAGGAAGTTTAGTTGGGAGTGAGGGATTTTTTATGGAAGAAGAACAAATTTGAAATTTAATTATTTGTCTCGTATAATTTCATGAGTCTGGTCTACAAAGACTCCACAAGTTTACCTCGACTCTCAAGTTTGACAATCTTGATTCATACATATAGGGTTAAATATATTTTTGATCCCTATAAATATACCAATTTTTCATTTTAGACCCTCTAAAAAATTTCTTCAACTTTTAATCCCTATAAAATTTTCAATCATTACTTTTGGTTTTTTTTATTGAAATTGTGCAGAAATGTGTAGAATATTGTAAAAAAAATTAGAATTTTTAACAAAACACAAATTAAATATGAATTTTTAAACGTAAATAATATAAAAATTTATATTAAATTTGTTAAAAAATTCTAATTTTTTCTGGGAAAGATTCTTATAATATTATGAATTTTTTCTGCAAAATTTTATTAAAAAATATGAAGTCTACATATGAGTTTACTTTAAAGGAGGAACCAAAAGTGAAAATAGAAAAAAAAATTAGGGACTAAAAGTTGAAGAATTATTTTAGAGGGACTATAACAAAAAAATGACATATTTATAAGGATCAAAAACATATTTAACCCTACATTATATCTATAAAAAATGCAATAACATGACAATTATTTCTTGAAGTATAAAAGTCGTTTACATTGACAGCGCGCTCATATTCTTTAAAGGGTTAACAGGTCTTACCCCCTGTAATGTATGTCATTTCCGGTTTTACATCCTGTAAAATATATTTTTTGATTTACCCCCTGTTAAAAAAATTATTTACCCCACTAATAGGCCAAACAAAAACGAAAATTTCTTGAAAAAATAAAATAAAATTGGTTTTTGTTTGGCCTATTAGGGATTTTTTTTTTACAAGGGGTGAATAAAAAAATTATTTTACAAGGGAGAAAACCAAGAGTGATCTATATTAAATGAGGTAAAAATCTATTAACCGTTCTTTAAACTATTATACTATTTTGCTTGAAATATCAAAGGTGAAAATTGCTTGATAAGACACTCTAGCGTCAGTCAGTCGCAATACATTCCACATTTGCAAACATCCTCTTGACAATAACCGTAACTTGCAAGCTCGTCTTTGCACTTTGTAATACACAAATCTTTAAAACATTGTCCTTCTTCGAGCCATGTTCTGCTAAGTTCCCATTCACAAACTTTTGCTTCCACCTCTACGCATAAAAAGAAAAATAGGAAAGCAAATTAGAAACCCAAATAAGGCTAAGAATTGAAAAAACAGGTGAGAATAAATATAGGTTACTTAGATATAGTTTGTACCCCATATAAAAATAAGGAGAATGGCAAGACATAGAAACATGAAGACGTTGTAGAATTTATTAGCATAGTAAGTCATAATTTCTAAATGTAAATAATGTTCACCACAAAAGATACTGACAAAATGTTTGTGTCTCAATGTCTGGAGATGAAAAAAAACTAGTTGAATTTATAGCACAAAAATTTTGCGAGCCGAATTGAGATATTTTTATTTTTTTTTGAATAAGAGATATTTAATTTATTATTACCAATCTACTTCAATTCATCCATCCATATAGTTTTTCTATGCTTGTATGACAAACTAAAAAAAGTATGACGAAGCTTATTGGGCCGAAAAATAAAATTGATTTTTTTTTGAAGAAATAAAATTTAATTTATTATTATCCAATTGTTTTAATTCGGCCGAAAATCAAAATCATAATATGTTATCAATATACGTGAATCTGCACTTATAGTCTGCCTAAGGGTCATGACATGGCAAACGTTATTGGGCCGAAAATCAAACAATTTGGAGATACCGGATAATTGTCTTAAGGAAGAAAAAAAATTAAGAAATCAAAAGAGAATATATTACCACCAAGATGCTATCCCATCAGCATAAGGAGTGTCAAGAGGACAGACCAAAGTTACAACAAAAGTTCAAACAAGATAATAAAAATAATTAAGTACCATTTAAACATAAGAGAGGGTTTTGGCACCAATTATGAAACTAATAAGAGAATAAACACAATTTGCTTTACGCCACCAAAAGGAAAGAAGTTTTATATTTTCCGAAAGCTTAAGAGTTGTGTTCTCTTGGCCTCGGATAATTTTGTTGTTTCTTTCCTTCCATATAATCCAAGAAGTCGCAAACCAAACCATAAGTCACGTTTTAAAGAAATTGATGTTCTTCCATCAAAAGTTGCTCACTCTCAACCAAACTTTCGAAAATACCCCAGCACAATTTAAGTCACGCAGATGTTAAACAGAACGTGGCTTAAGCCACGTTGAAAACTCACTAAAAACCAATATGAGTTAACTCATGTTGGTTTTCTTTCTGACTTTCTCTGTGAAAAAGCATCCAAATTCCAATTTTTTTAGCAAAATTCCAATTTTTTTTATAAATGGTCATTGTTGACCGTTCATATAATCTCTGCAGTTGCTTTGGAGCTTATGCAGGGATTATATGACGGTCAACAGAGATCTTTGACATCAAATAAAACACAAAAATTCAAAGTTCATAAGTTTTTGGATTTTATATTTCGAAAAACCCTAAAAACCTGTAATCCGAGGAGTATTTTGATCATTTTTGCATGACACATGAGAATAGGATAGGATGGGAAAAGTAATAGTTAGAATATTTACACCTTCAATCAATGTTATTGTCATATCAATACCATGTTTGATTTTACTCATAACTTTTAAAGTAACATGTGTGATTGGTTATGAATTATAATCGAGTGAGATTTTTTACTATTTCAGTGAGATGTTAGATGGAACCCTCATGATTACCAAAAAATTCCTAGCCTTATCAGTTATCAATGTGACACTTGTGTTTTTCCCAATACATACAATAGAATTGTGGAAGGTTATGAGAAGCTTCTGAAGCAAAATTTATCTACCTTCATTTCAATGTTGAAGATAACATTACAAGCCATGATAATCATCATCATCCTCCTACAAATGAAATGTATCATTATCCTTCTGCATTTGTATTTATAGATGAACCAAGTTCCATATCTTAAATTTGGTACTCATCAGGTATTGATTGCACAACAAACTTGCTGATCAATGTCTTGTCCATTCTAGGCTTGCTAGAGAACCACCTTCAGTACCACAAGTTCCCTCATTTTGACTTGAGTTTCTTTACAAGTGTTCTGCATCTAAGTTTTTTCATATAGTTTTGATATCGTAACTAGGCCACAGTGTATCTTGAATTTCAAGAGTTTTCCGTATCCGTATTGTATCCTACAACGTATTATGTATCACGGTCCGATTCTAATCTTGAAGATACATTACATAATACGTATTATGTACCACAGTGTATCTTGTTTTTAATTGCATCTGTCAATTCTCTTTATATTTTCTCTCAAGGTATAACTAATATTGTTGGGGCTATACCTGGAATTGTAGGTGTATCTCTTCGTCGGTATCTTCCTGATATAACTCATTCTTAGGGGAGAGGATTGTCTCCTGTAACCGTAACATTAGAGTCCAGTGAATTTCCATCCCTATATTTGCAACGAGAGGGAAAGAGAATAAAGGGAAAAGATGCTTTTAAGGATGAGGATTAAAACTGGAGAGAGTCTAGTGGAAACCTCACTGAGGGGACCCATTCCCTATTCTTGGAGTGTAAGTTGGCAGTTGTCATGTTCGGTGTCTGTGTCCATTACGCATAGTATTGATAGATTTTTCCCCATAATGACTCATATCATTCGGTATTTGATTTGACACTCACATTTATACTATGTAATTATCACTGTGTCTATACGCACCGTCAATCTTCTTCAATTTGAGTGGTATATTGCTATTATATTATTATGTTTCAGTTGTAGTATATCATAGCAGTTGTATAGTTTTAATAGATGATGCTGGTTGGTCACCCAAAAAAATGCAGTGACGTGTAGTGATCTCAAAGTCAATTATTTGTTGCACTACTAACTTTTGATGCTTCGGTTTCAAGTTTCAACCATATAGAAGACAATTTGAACAGTGTCAACACTTTTTAACTCATTAATATCTCACCAAACTTCCATGCACTAATTTTTCATTCTTTTGTTCTGTCATATATGTCTGTAACGTTAGTTGCAAGATAAACTTGGGTAACGTACACATGCTTCTGGTTGATCTCTGTGGCAATCACTTGTCGATAAAGGATCATGGAGTGTCCTTGAAATTCCATTTTGTTGATTTTTTCCGCGACTAAGATAACCTAATGTATCATCGTGCAATACAAAAACTGATATCTTGAAAGGTTGATATTCATTTAAGTGGCCGACATCTACCAACAGTCAACACATGTTTTTCATACGCATCAATCAAAGATCAAACTCTTAATCAAATAGTTAAGAGACCTAAGTATCTACCACTTGTGTCGCACTATATTGGTTTGATTGAGTTTTTTTTTTTATTAAAAAGAAAAAAGAAAAATATGCCTGAAAAACTTATTACAACTGAAATAGACTTGAGCATTTAGGAATCAAACATTAAATGTGTGAGAAAATGACTCACTATCTAAGGCAAGAAACTGAATAGTGCATTGGAATTATGCAAAACCAATCAAAATCCTAGGGCTTCGCCCTCCAAACAATCTTACAATAGTACTTTTCTTGTATTATACTGTGTTTAATTTTCTTATCAATCACCAAGGGAAACCGATTTTCGGTTTAGCCTAGTGCCATTGAGCTAAGCTAGCTGCAAGCTTTAACAGCAGCATCTGGTATATGAGCAAATACAATAGAAAGAGGCCTAACTGTTATTGGCTTTGAAGAATCAACATATATAGGATTCAATGAAGGAATATCACCGGCAGAATTTACACTTAGAATGTTTCCATTTAGTACCATAGTTTGGCTATGTAAATTTCCATCCTTTGCTGTTAAATGGTACTCTCTTCTCTGTGATTCTCCCACATTATGAGGGGATGCTTTCTTGGCAAAATTTAAGGCCACTCTGGCTTGAACAGTGGTGCTATTGTCCAAATTGAGAAACAGTATTGTGATTCCCTTCTGTAAGATAGTATCATCAAATCAGATATCACAAAATAACATAGCTACTAAAAAATCACACCTTTTTTTAACTAAATAAAAAATTGACAAACATTAATTATTAAATAATCATTTGAGTACAAGACTTCACTCACAGATTCCTTTGCGCAATGTGCATAAGTTCTGATCTTCTTTGTTCCATAGAAGGTAGTTGACAGTACACGTCCTCCCATGAGGCGGTGCCAAAGAAGAGCACTGTAAGAAAGAAAAATCATAATCCTATTAATGTCACAAAATAGCATTATGATTTATGAATTTACTTCAAACAGGACCCTAAATTCAAAATAGGACCTTTCCCAAAGTTGCAGGCAATTAATGAAGCATGACAGACACTAATGCAGAACCGAATTAGTTGAATATTAATTATGATATATCATTCTTCAATAATGAAATTCAATTTCAATTTTTGGTACCTATAATAATCTGGATTTGGTATGAAAGTAGTGGTATTCAATAAACCATAGTTTCCTCCTATCAAAGTCTGTCTGCAGTATGTTCTTGTGCCATAAGTAGCTGACATGCCAAGCTGATCCAAATACCTGTATTTGATGTGATTATCAGAGAAAGCGTAGGAATTCCTACTGAACACGGATATTTCGAAAAATCACGGTTCGTTACACTAACCAAAAGCTGTTGACAAATGCATCAGACACCAGATGACCACCACTACCCCAAGCCCCTCCTGCTTCACCAACCCATGCTTGAGCCGAGGTTCTTGAACTTTGAAGTACATTTTTAAGGCTGCTGAATATGTCAGCCACTCCATTGAGAGAGGATGGATCGAGAATTCTTTCAACTAAGTGCGGATCACCTCCTGTATGCAAGTAGCTTTCTGTTATAGTCGAATTCACGGAAAACATGTGAAATTTTTATGCTGTTTTATGCTGTTTTGTTGGAACATACCTCCTCCAAGGTTATAAATGTGGTGGGTGACCACGTTTGTGGATTCGTCCGATTTGTTTAAGAATTCCTTAAACCAATTTTCATCAAAGAAGCCTCCAGGTGCAATGATTAGTGGCTTTCGCTTAACCCCTCTATATACATCTTGAATTATCTTTCTTAAAATAACTATATCAGAAGCATATTGATCTGCAGTAACCCTTGTTACAATTCCACCTCCACACAATTCATTACCTGTCCAATAAAAAAAGCTCCTTGTAATTTCTATTTTCCTTTTAGCCAAAAATAACTCCAAATATTTATATCTAAAAAATTTATTTGTTGACAAATGATTATTATCGATTACAAGTGAACAGTGAACTCGTGGCTTGTGATGGAGACAATGAGAGTCTAGAGATAACCTTTTTTCAATTTTCAGTCTAATTGTGCGAATACTTAGACATTTTTAACCAAGGAAACATTCACTTACCGAATTCCCAACCATGAATAGTGTACTTCTTTGCAACAGTATAACGTATAAAAGACTCGGCATTAGTGTAGTTCCAAGGTCCAACAGCAGAACTCTCAGATTCAAAAGATCTTCCAGCAAGAGCATTTAATCCAAATATAACATTAACCCTGAAATATAACTACCATTAATTAATGGTAAACTCGATAAAACCAGTTGCCAAATAACACAGGTTAAATCTGTTTAGTCCCAATTCAGTAGAAACACAATTCATTTTTGTTTTTTGATAATTGAAAGGGAGAGATTTAATTTTTACCCTGCTTTTTGGAAAAAGCTGTTTAGCTCATCCCATCTTTGCATAGGTAAGCACCCTTGAGTGAATTTAAACTTAACATTTTCTTTAGAGATAAATGGAGTACAAGGTTCATTATTATGTTCAGTTCCATATGTGACTATATCTTGCAAGGTACCACCCAATCTAATTTTCAAGGGTGAAAAGGCTGCAAAACATTCAAAGGCAATGATAACTTAATTAACTCTCAGAAAAACAATGAAACATGAATTATTAAATCATTGTGAAAATAAATAACAGACATGTGAATTTTCTTTTACCTTTTATTGCATTTAACAAAATTTTGTTGTTGAGGTCCTGCATGAGATTAAAATCATAATATGTAAATTATCTCTTAATATGATATCATTTAGCAACAAAACTAAGACACCCCAAACATTAGCTTCTTTTTTTTGCAGCAATGAAACATTAAAAAAAAAAAACACTTTTTTAACAGATTCAGAAATGAAACTATACCAGATTAAGAAGAGAAGCATGACCCCAACTGCATCTTCCAAAGTCACATTTCTGAGGTGGCCACCAATCAATAGTTGCACAAACAAAATCATTATCAATTCTTCCAATAAAAGCTTTGCCATGAATTACAACAACCCCTTTCACAGCTGAATCATTTCCTATGCAATTCACTCCAATGAAGCTGAAACTGAAGCTTACCAAGTACATCCAAAAAAACATACCCAGAAGCATTTTTTGATAACCCATTTCCTAAAATCAATTAAAGTTAAGATCTTTATGGTTTTTTCATAAATGGGTCAACAAAACCAAACTATAAAAATGAAGTAGAGGTTTTGTTACTCTGCTTTAGTAGCAGAGGTTTTGTTTTGTGAATGACAAAAACTTTGTAACAAGGAAGTTGTTTGTTATGTCTGTACAATGGCCTGCTGTAAAAGACAGTACAGTTTCATGTGTATTTTGCTGGCAAAGTATTTGGTATATTTATATAAACAATCAGATCTCTCACTCATTGTCTCAGGTTAGAAATAATCAATCAAAGAACTGTTTTTATCGCCGTAATTCTTGTAAATACTAATTCATTGATTAAATGATTACTTATATGTTTTTCCAAATTAGCATTGGGAAATTGTGACAAACTTGGTTTTAAATTTAATGTGAATCGGATATTTCTACATGCAACTTTAGAGATTAATCCATGAAATCGATATTTTTTTTTATTATAGTAGTTTTGAAGAGTTTTGAGAATAAAGATTTTTTTGATTTCTTCAGGGATTCTTGCTCGAGTTTTGAATTATATATATTAAATTAAACATTTGAATTCATCAAATGACACGTTATTGTATTTATATTCTCGAAACTTAGGTAATGAAAAAAAGTCACAAAGTATTTTGAAGAGCTTATGAAAATAACTATAAACATTGTGTAAGTTGTTTCCATAAACTCTTTCAAATAATCTCTCACAAATTCTTATGTCACTTATTCCTTTTTGAGAGGATTAGAAAATTTATATTATTTAAAAACAATTTGTTTTTTTCTCATTTCAATTTTAGACTATAAAGTTAAAACCAAGTTTGTGCAATGTGGTGATTATCAAAGTTTGTACCTTTTTGACTTAACTGTTAAGTGATTAAATTAATCAAAGAAACGTCAATAAACTTAACTGTTTTTACCGTCATTATCAATTAATATAATGTTTATTTAATATTCCTGATATTTTCCATTTTCTAAAAGACTTTTGGTTGGAGGAATAAAATGGGTTTCCCTCCTTTTTCTCTTAATACTACTTTTCAATTCTATCTATATATGACCTTCTTTTGGAAGCAAGTATGGCTAGTAACATTAATAATAGAGCCTAATTCAATGTGGTGGTGCATGTCGCTGTGGTGGGGTAAGGATATTCTTTTTTGAATTGAAAGTACAAAGTTGGTTAATTAGTCGACAAAAACACTTTACTTTTTCAAACTAAACGAAAACAACTGCATGAGCACTGACATCGTGATACAAAGAACATAGATGTATCATGCACATATTTGTTTTCTTCGTTGGATCAACAAGTCTTGCTATTGAATCTCTTCAACAACAAAAAAACGGTCTCAACATTGGATTAAACAATGTGTTAAGACTTATTGATCAAATGTTGAAAAACAAACTTATACATGGCGCAAAACAGCTTTATTTGTGCATATGAATGTATAAGTTTATAATATCTACTTAAACAATAGAAAATATATTTAATAAAAAAAATAAGGCAACTAATATTTTTGTCATTCATGGTGTTGCTTCGTATATTTGATAGGTAAACAGACAGAAAATTTAAAACCAATAAGAAAAAAGAAATGCAATAATAGATTATAATCAAAAGCAATTAGTAGAATGGAAACATATGAAGAGTACAAAAACTTGCCTGATATCGTAGGTTGTGATTTATGAATGACGAATAGAAATGTAGCTACAATCTGCAACAAAATAAGAACATGTACCAAGCAATATTAACAATTTGAGGCTCCAACTGAGT
The DNA here is from genome assembly GCA_946800305.1 of Medicago arabica. Classification (NCBI taxonomy): domain Eukaryota; kingdom Viridiplantae; phylum Streptophyta; class Magnoliopsida; order Fabales; family Fabaceae; genus Medicago; species Medicago arabica. Next base: position 53,756,496 of record OX326968.1, read on the forward strand.
AAACAGAGATTAAAATATGGTGACTTGGGTTCAATAAATAACAAGAAAAAATAATGAATCATAAAAAGTATATATTTTTCTAAAAGCTACAAGTAGATTAAAATAAATATCTGAAGGGACATAGACGTAACGTAACCTAAGACAAAAGAAAATAAGAAAAAGAGTGAGGGAAAAATATTGAGTAAAATATTTATAATAAAAAAAAGGTTAGTTATAAAATATGAAAAACCTGTTATAAAGAATGTTAAATAATAGCCACAATACAGAGTATAAGATTGAAAAAGGAGAACGTATATAAAGTGAGAAAGCAAAAAATGAAGGATGAAAGACGATGCGAGAAAATTATAGTACCAAAAGAAAGAGATGATGCAAGAAAGAAAGTGAAAAATGGCCACATTTAAATACCCAAAAAAAAAAGTGACAGTGCATGTAGTAAGTGTGTAAATGGATAACAGGCTGATTGGGACACTCCGTAAATAAATTAACATGGTTTCAAATTTTAATATGGATTTTTTTAGGGGTAAATTTTAATATGGTTTCAAATTAATTTCTACCTATATTTATTTATATGGTAATTTTAAAAATATAGTATAAGTTATTATAAATTAACTATATAAAAATAGAATAAAACAACTTTATTAGTGTTGGAATTTAATTGTGTTTTATATAAGCTAAAACAGGTTTGAGAATTTAATTAGATTTTTGGAATTTAAATAGAATAAATCACCGTTTTCAATTTTCAATAAAACAATCGCCATTTTTAAATAGAGTAACTAACTAAATAAAAAATCAATCACCATTTTTAAACCATTTGGATTATTATAAAATCAATCAGCATTTTAAATAATTAACTTTATAAAATCAATCAGCATTTTAAATAATTAACTATAATATATTATCATAAATCAATCACCATTTTAAATAAAATCAATAACCATTTGGAATTTTCCTTTTAAAAAAAATATGAATCACCATTTGGAATATATTAAAATGAAAATAGTTTTTTTGTTGTGTGGTTAGAATGTGATTCATTTTAGTCCCCGTGAGCATAGCTCAGTTGACAAAGACATGCATTGTTATATGCAGGAGGCGGAGTTCGAATCCTAGACACAAAAAAATTGTGATTCATTTTAAATTTTGATGAATTGAAAATAGAAGATCAAGGGAAAGAAAGCAGAGCTGGTTTCATCTTCCAAGAAGAGAATGCTCTAACATTGTGAAGTTTCTCCAAAGAAGAGAATCCAAATTCATAAAAGTTTTTAACAAGCCAAGAACAAAAACCCTAGCGGCAATTTTCTTCAAATTTTATTTGAAAAAATCGATTTTGGAAAACTTGGGAGTTGAACTAGGGTAGACACAACTTTTTTTTTGAGCAAAGGGTAGACACAACTTGTAACTCTTATTGAAATAAATTTGTATTTCTATGTTAAAGCTTTAAAACATGGCACATGACTATACTAAAATCAACCTTAAACTCAAGTTTTACTTCTATAATATTAATAACAAGTAACAAAATTATATAGATAGCAGATTGAAAGTAAAAATAAGATTACATTGTAAGAATAACATGATTATGCTTGAATTGTCATTTACATGTAACTTATTTTTTGTTTTTCCTAAAACAATGAAGTGAATGACAAAATCTATGAGGTGTCGGTTCAACAGCTCAATTTCGTAAACCGTGATATTGAAAGTTTAAGTTTAAGTTTAAGTTTTTATATGACAGTTGTAAAATGATTATTGGTGTCATTTTTATGAATGATAATTTTTCCTTCTATAATATTTTTTATTAAAAAAATGATTAAAAAACATTTAAGCTTCCAAATTAAATTAGGCATCTGCATTTGATGGCTCAACGGGGGGCGGTGTAATAGCATGTGCAAGGTCAGCACTCAGTAGCTGGTAATGATTTGAACCTGGGGATAAACTGAGTGAGGAAGGCAGTATTATCATATTGATTGATAATTTGGTATTAAGATTGAGACATATTGTATTGTATTTCGTTTCTATTAATATAGGTAGATATGTCCGGGCCAGGTAACGTTTTTGTATATTTAATTTATACACACAACTGTTTTTAAGGAAAGTGTTGATAGTTCTAAGGTTGTTTTATTACTTTGTTTTCTTGCAATACCATAATGCTCTTATATTTATACAATTACGCTTCCCTTTGATTTTCCTGTGATATTTTCTTTTTTAATTTTCTCAGTATATATATACTAAGCTATGTATTTCTTTTAGTAGTAAAAAATGATCAGAAGGCATGCAAGTTAGTCCAAGTGATGGGGTATTCTGATTTTCTTTAAGCAAAATATTGATTTTGTGAGTGAAAGAAATTAATATTTATAGACTCTTGTGGCTTTTTAAAAACACTTTATAAAGTCATGAACGAATTTGATGGTTTACTCACTTCGAACTCTTATACAAAAGTGCAGTCTCCTTTAAATTCGTTATGTAAGTGTATGTAATGCATTCATGCTGCAGTGATTGCACGACAATTTTCAAAGTAATGAATAAAAAATATTTCAAATAATTGACTAACTTGGCGTTAATATAATTCTCGAAAAATGAATTGTTTATTATTTGTATATATAATATTTTGATTGTAATTACCTTCTTGTTTTCATTGTTCTTGTTTTTTAATAACTAATTCATTATTCTTTAGAATTATTAAAAAAATACTTCAAAATAAGGTCCTATACATTATCCCTTCCATCACACAATAAGTGTTTTCTTTTTAATAATTTCATACATATTGAAAAATGTATAAATAAGTGAGAAACACCTAATTTTACTTACAAGTCTTGCTAATCAGTGCTCTCAGTGTAATGGTTAAAGAAACTAAAATAATAGTTTTGTATTAGAAATTATAATTTTTGACTTTTAAAAAGTTAAATTCAACATTTTTCACTATTTTTCAACAAATTATTTTTATTTATGTTCTCTTATCCAATACCCAAGAGTACTCTTTAACATTTTTGGTTAGTAAAAGGATCTTTTATCATTGACATTCACCACTTTCATAAACGCGAGCATAGTGACTTTAATGTGATAGTATTAATTTGATGGTAGGAATTAGAAAACATGTAATTAATAATTTCTTTAACAACAAGAATAATCATTCATTTTAGGACAACTTCTTTAACAAATATGCAATTACGTTTGTGCATTTGCAACTGTGATATACTAAAATCAGCTTCGTACCAACTCTCATTGGGAAAAATGAGTTCAAAGTTAGTATATATAGGCATAAAATAGATCAGTCAATAAATATTCTTTTTGAAGTAATTGACCAGTCAATGTTGATGCACATACGTAACTCTTCAAAATATCAACAAAACTTGGGTCCCACCAAACACTAAGTCCTCAAACAGTGCCGTGTTCACCAAAAGTATGTTAGTAGAATCAATGCCCATACACACACACAACACATGCATGCAGGTTAAAGAATGCAGGTTTCTGGAACCGGCCGGTTCAGAATTTTTAACTTGTAGATGAAGAGAAAGTGATACGTACCATACAAAATGTATACGAGATTCTGAATTTGAAATGAGGCGAAGTTATTTAGATAAATAATATCGATATTGTCAGTTAAATTGAATCTTATGGATCTTATTTAAATATTTTAATTGATAGAACAAGATTATATATTTATACATGCCAAAACTGCCATTACATATCCATTATGATTATAGTTTTGTTTGAGGTCTCAAAATTTGTTGAGCTCTACAATAGCAAAATCTATATGGACATAAGGGCCATGTCCAACTCATAATCTTATCTATATTAACCGATCACATGCATCACCCAAAAAAATTCAAAAACTAAGGGGTTGATAGATTGAATGGATGATTAATTGGGACCATTTTCTTTTGTTGCCCATTACATTGAGTTCTAAGATATATTTCAATCATATATCCTCAACTTGACACAACTTTTCTGCCTATGATGAATTGGGAGAGCATGATCTACGCAATAAACTCAACTATGACCATGTTTGTTTCTTAGATTAGATAAGAAGGCATCATTGCTTGATAAATTTGGATTTGGATTAGGCACACTAACTACGTCCTCAATTCGTTACCTTAGTTTAATTTGAATATATAATAATGAGATCGATTAATTATGTAAAACTGATTGTGTAATTTGAATCATCCATTTTCAAATCAATCGTCAATTCAATCCAAACTATTTAAATTTAAAAGTGACATGAATATTGAGACATGATCCCTTTCTATCTTCATGTTGTCACCCACTACACCACATCCACATTTACAATAACAACAACAATATTTTATAGTATCTAAAACGTATATTATAGTATAATTGCATACCGTGTTTAGAGACCCGTTATTTTCCATTCTCTAGGATTAGCTTTTCTAACCTTTCACCAGAAAGGGGAAACATTGGTTGGAACCCACGGATTTGTTTGTTTGGTTTGATTTTTATATACACCTTCCCTATAACAAACACACTAATAGTTTGGTGTTGAGAAAAATAATTAAAGGTCACAGTTACTAAAAATGAAAAATAACTTAGATTAGAAGGAAAATTAGTGTCAGACAAAATGCATGCTTGGCCCACATGGGTAACTACAGTTTTATGCAAATCTTGGTTTAGTTGAAGTTAACTTGACTTGGACGGGAAGGTCCACATTGATGGTATCTGACTTAGAAATTGATCATCATATACCATTGGGTGATTTATTCAAAAATTAACATTGGGTGGGACAAAATGGGGCTTTCAATGAACGAAAGGATGAACAATAAAAATGTATGGGGTGTAGTGTATTTGCTAAGAGATGTTGCGTTAAAACAATGTTGCACTGCCAAGTGCAAATTTTTCTTTTGAAACTATAGGCTAAAAATCCCATAATCGACTTTCACCTCAAGTTCCCTAACTAGTAACTAATCACATAAATGTTACACTTAATTTTATTTGTGTGTGTGTGGTGGTGGTGGGTGGACACATACCAAGAGTTGACAATGTTTATAAAAAAAAAAAAAGAGTAGAGAATATTTGAACTTGAACGGTTGCCTAAATAAAGTTGCTCAACTAATTCAACAGGTTAGTATTTTTTTTTTTTAAGAAAATTCAACAGGTTAGTATTTGAAAAAACTATAATTTGCCAGAATATAAAATTTGAATTTTAGAGTATACGAAAATGCCTATTATAACATAAAAAAATATAAAAAAACTCATACTCATTTGTGAATGATCTCTTATAATACAAGCATTGGATAGAATTCAATTCAATAATGTACTCCTTGCATGCCAAAAAAAAAAGCTCGTTTGTGTCAATCTCTTCGGACTATCATTAATCAGCAATTTTCATGCTATAGCCACTAACTTAAAAAAAACTGAACTATGTGTAACATAAATCACTATAAAAGCTAAATACCACAAAATCTATCTAAATGATAGTGTTAATTTTCTAAAAAAAAGAATAGAGTGAAGTTTGATGATTTCTGACAAAAAAAATTAGGTGAACTATGTTAAGAATAGTGAACTATGGTAGAAGTTACAATTTGCAAGATGACACATTTTTTTGTTGAGGTTAAAGGTTGGACGAATGTTAGATCGTTGAAGGCGGTCTTACTTCTATTTAAAAAGATTTTTGGTTTAAAAGTTAATTTTCACAAAATATGTTTTGTGTAAACGTGGCTGGGTCTTGGATACATAAGGCGAATAATATACTTTAGTTAGTTACTGACGGAATACCTTAAAAGTAGATTTCATGGTACTTCGTGTGCTTTTTACAAAAGATTGTTCACCATACTAACCAATAAGCTCAACCAACATGCACACACTCTGGCTTGAGATGGAAGTTAAGTACACCCTTGCATGCTTTGAATAATCCAAGGCATTCCTGATCCTAAATATTAGGATCTTGCCCAAACAATTGCGGAAATGGTACGTGCAGTGGGTGAATTTGGTTCATGACCCAGATAATAATAACTAGCACGACTCATGAAGAGAAATGCTGCAATTTTAAAATTATATTTTCTGCACTTGCCTGAGACATCTTAATGGGTACCTGGTATATCATTTGCTTAAATCATGACTAGTAGCTTTCAAGATTTTTTTGCTACATTATTTCAAATGGGGGTATTCCAAACATCCAAATCATTGGTTTTTTACTACCCAACATTTGATCTCATGTGTTCAGGTTTACACGTGTGATGAAAATGTCCTATGAAACCTCTCCCTATTTCCCTCACACTTTGTATGATTGAAAATGTGAAACTTGTTATACTGTATGTCATCTAACTTATCTTATTATTATTATACATACATAATCTCATTTGAAAGTGTTGTTTACAATGCTACGCAGTTTACTCTGCTATTAATTTGCATTATTGTGTCACTTAAACGATAGAAAGCTGGTTGATGGACTACCAAATCTTATGGAAAGTGTTTAAAAAAAAAAAAAACCTGAGACTGTAGAGCTCCATACTATTACTGATAGTATGATGCCATAAAATATAATGAACTTGAAAATGATGGAAAACTATAAATAAACAAATAAATAAAAAGCTAAGCACATGAATTATAATGTTGTCCTCTAATCTGACTCTGAAAACATTCAATGACTTCAGTCAAAACATTTGTTATCAAAGGCTTGCAGACTACCTAGCTTCTTTTTGCAAACAATTTCCGTAACTCAAACAAGGAACGAGATAAAGCAATACTAACTCAGAACCACCCAAAAATACATTTGCAAACATGCAACTCTTCAATGTTCTACTCTATACTGCTTTCAACTTTTTCTTCAAGTTTCAACAACTGAAAACACAATTTTGGGAGTTTTTTTCCCCTAAACTTTTAAAAAAAACACATGTTTCTCAAAGTATACTTCCAGATGGCAAAAAAACTTGTTTTTCTAATAGTATACTTCCAAAGTGTTGTGGGAGTGGGAAAAGAAACTCGCAAATTATAATTCATTCGGTCACAACCATCTTTGAAGCATGGGTACTCCAAACATGGAGAAGTACCGATACCGGATACGCGTATGGTACTTGTAACTTAGTACCGAACCACACCTATTTTTACTTGGTTATTTTGTCGTAGTTGATGCAGCAAAAACGTACGGGCGTTTAAAAAATAACCAAAATTATCTTGCTTTTGATGAAAATAGTACAGGGGATGCACAAAAAAAAAAAAAACTCTCAAACATCATGATGATAGAAGTGTAGTAATTCACTTGAGAAAATTTATTTTTGATGTTTTATACCTACGTACCCATACCTTCATTTTTTAAAATTTGCCGTATTACGTACCGGTACCTGCACCCGTACTGGGTACCGTACCCGTACCTATGCATCATAGACAACCATTGATTGTTGGATATGTTGCTATCCATTTAACAAAAGGAAATTAGTACAAGCAGTCTTCCTTGTTAGCAGAACACCGGCAGTTTGGTGATTAGATTAAATCACAGATAAAAGAAGTATTTATCTGAAGTGACCCTAATCATGGTAGATTCCAAATGTCTTTTGTTCCAAAATTTACATGTCATGATGTTCATGGTGAATATTCAATTAATCATGTTGTAGGTGTCGCAATTCATGAACTTGTTGATCAAGCAGAAGAAAATACTAAGAACTTTGTTACCGCGCCTTACTGATCTATTATAATATACGCAGCATTATGAAGACACGGATGTTAGAACTGCTGTTCACTCGAAATTTATCTCTTATGTTTATCACAAGACTGATATAACTTCAATCCTATCTTTTAAATCTTTAAATGGTCAATGTCAAAAAAACTCATCCTTGAAAAGCATAAAGCTCTAATGACAAAATGTGAATCTGATTACCTTCAAATTTGAAGCTCCAGCAGCAATAAAAATGACATAAACCAGGACAAGCAACGCCAATAATAATAACAAGGAGTACATAATAATATATTAATCAGTGTTTGTTAATCTAAATGTCAGCCATAGGCAGGATGGATTGACAGGTCACAGCATCCCGATAACTAAAAGTTACTAGAAAATATAAAGTGCGCAAAAGGCAGGAAGAACAATTTACCAACTATATAAACTCATTTCTTCTTCTTAGAAGGTGGCTGATCTTCATCATCGTCCTCTTCTTCGTCTTCATCCTCATCTTCTCCATCATCATTGTCATTGTCATCATCGTCGTCGTCATCCTCATCGTCGTCATCACTTCCACCTGCACCGTTTGGCACAGGATCGTCCTCAGGATCAGCATCTTCGTCAGCTTCATCACCGGAGAAATCCTCATCATCGTCGTCATCCTCATCATTCACATCATCGTCATCATCCTCATCGTCATCGTCCTCGGTTTCACTACCATCTTTATTCTCTTCACAAGTATGGTTTCCCTTGGACAATTGATCTAGAGGAAACCTAATCAAAAATAAAAACAAATCAAGATTTTTGGATTTTCGAAATTTAAAACAACAACAACCAAGTCTTATCCCACTAAGCGGGGTCAGCTCGAAATTTCAAACATTCGCAAAAATTTGAATAAGGTATATATGTTTATTTTTACCTTCCATCCATTGGTGATATCAAATGATTGACATCAGTGAGAAGAGATCCAGTCTGGAGAAAAAACAAACAACAATCTTTACTCAACGCAAATTAATCAATTGTATAATGAAGGGAACGTTTTAGTTCAGCCTATTGAAAACTACATTAGCAAAAATGGCTAGCACATACACAAATCCCGATTAGACATAACTATATTGAGTTCAATATCGCGATTTGATTATATTTATATGTGTACAGCTTCTAGCAAAGAAGCAGGAATGGAGATAGAAATTTCGTAATAGAGTTTATAATAGTTGCAATCCCAACAAAATCTATCAGATTTCACGGTAATGAGTGAGAAAAGCTGGACAAAATGACAATTGGTCATAAAGAAGATAGGGACATTGCATAATATATGTCGGACTCGGGGTCGAGGTTTGAACCCCATACACCCCAATATAAGACCTATTCTAGAAAAATCTCCTAAACTTGGCCACAAATTTCTTCTTTGAATCCCTTTTCACACATTATTGGTAAATTATCGGTGCTAAACAATTTAGAGGTTATCATTAGAGAGGGACAAAACAGCCTATTAGACGCATCAAGTGTTTTCAATTGCAGAAAACAACTATTTGTTCAAATTTCGTAAAATTATGGTGCTATAGTGCCACTAATTTAAACACTTTATACTCAATAGTGTAACGATTTGTTCAAATTCCACTATGCTACAACGTTGTTCCTACAAATCTCTCAAGCCACAAAACCTAGTCACTAGTGTCAAATCATTGGTCAGAATAAAACTGATTCATTAATATAGGGTTTTAGAACTCTAAACTACACAGAAACAAGTGAAAATCATAGAAATTTAGAACTGAAAAATTGTGAGAGAGTAAGTATACCGCTATGAGGAGGTAAGCGAGGGATTTGGCAGTAGCAATGAATGATTGAAGAATCAGAGCTTCAGCAAAAGAGGAAACAGAGATCGCGTTGTTGTTTCCAAAGGCGAGAGATGAAACCTCCATTGTTGCCGCTGTGAGTGCTGTGCTGCTGCTACGCTAGAGAATTCGAGAGAGAGTGTGTGCGGGAACTTTGGGTTTGGTCCCGTTAGGGTTTTTAGTTCAAATTGATGTTGCTTCACCAAATCGTTTGCTTCCACGTTACCCTCGTAACGTACGTTTAATATTCACTTCCTTTTTTGTTATGTGGCTGTAGATGACATTTTCCGTACCTCTCCCTTTCTAATAAGTCGGCTCTATTTTTCTCATTCTCTCTTTGATTTTCTTTGTTGATGATTTTCCACGTTGTTTTGGTGCTTATTTGTTTTATATTAAAAGATCGGTTATTCTCAGTAAATGATTTTGATGTTCTTGAAAGAAGAAAAAAAATGATTTGGACATCTGCGTTGGAGATTTGATGCATGCGGTTACTCTGATTTTATCATATTTGTGTCCATATGTTCATGACATAGTCAATGTTGGTCAAAATGGAAATTTTGATTTAATGTGATTGCATCGTTACTTGTATATGGCGAGGTGGATTAGTTTATAGTTCGCAGAAAGTTGAATAATGAGATGAAAGCTAATAATAGTCTCTACAAATATTAATTCGAAAATTGCCCACAAGAACGAGATATATATCAAGGTTGGACTGTCAAACTTCAAACAGATTAACGGGCATATCCCATATGGGTTACATGATGGCAAATTGGTATATTGTCATTAAAGTCATGTTAGGGTGTACTTGTAAGACATTATTTTCTATGATGACTTGTCATGCCTTTATGGCATAAAAAAATTGCATTGATTTTGTTGACAAATGTCACTGGGTTTAGGTAACTATGAGTAATAATTATTTTTATTTCAAATCGTAATTAATTTTATTTAAAAAATAATCTGATTTTTTTTTTCAGAGTAAAGATGAAGCAAGGATTTATGATGCCCAAAGTTACAACAAATTGGAAGAAATTTTGTTCACCGGAAACAAAGTTTTGGATGGTAGCATATGTCGAATGTCTACACGAGTGGCAATACCTTATAGTTGTAGTGCAACATATCACTAGCTTGATTCAACCATGAGCATTTTATGTTTTGAAGTTATGTTATTGATGTGATATGTTTTTAATAAATGTTATTTGATATTATGTCTTCATTAGATGTTATTGATGTTATGTTTTTAATTTAATACTTACTAAAAGTCGATAAGCATAAACTAAAAGTCGATAATATAACATAAAAAGCAAATCAATGTCGATAATACAACATATAAAATAACAAAGATAACTAATATAAAGGTCTACCACGAGCCAAATTTAATGCGTGGTACAATCGCCTAAACATGGGTTTCTCTGGCATAGCCCCAATCTTGTCTAAGTAACCTCGTAGTTCGGAAGCAATCAAATCCAATCTCGAATCAGAAGGTCGTGCATCATTGGGGATGTTATACACTGGTGCAGGGATTGGTCTATGCGGGTCCTCAGCAGGACATATCAAACGAGGAAGTGATACATTGTAGTACCACTCCATGTATGTCTCGGTGGCCTCAAATGGATATGTCACCGGAAGTGCTCCTTCAACGACCTGGTGAACACTCGAATGGTAATCAATCCACTCAACATCTACATCAAATGTACGAGGATCTGGAGGAGGTGGTGGTATATACTGCATGTATCTAAATTGTCGGAGGCACCTCTCAGGCAAGTAAGGAACTAAAATGTTGCACCAACGAAGACAACCATTGTACAGACATATATCATCAAATGGGATTACCTGGCAATGACTCTCAAATGGGCGCCACACGACATCTGTAGGTGTCAGATCATCTATCAACCTCCGTATTTGGTCAACCTTAAGGGTCCCTTGTTTATACTTCCATCGCATAGCTCGAGCGGCGTTTGTTTCTGGCTTATCGCAACAAATCTGACTCTGCTCGATTACCAAGAGTCGGAAAATATTCATGAATCCAACACTGTTACATAATAAGAAAAAGTTGAAATAAAATAATAAAAAGTATAATAATAAATCAAAACAAAGAAAATAAATTATTGTAAAAGCACATATCATTCTTTCATCTCTACTAATATTTATAAATAATGTATAACTAACGTTATTGTAAAAATACCTGTAAAAGTGTCACATATATTCCAAGTTGCTTACAAGTAAACATAGAGCCATCTCCCAAGTGCTCGTACAATGTGACCAAAGCAGTTGCACCCCAACAATATCTACCACAATTTGACAAGTTTCTAAACAACAATAGATATTTTGCCTCTACGAGACTAAAACTCTTGTCTGTAAAAATAGTGCACCCAACTAGCAGAAGCATGTATGCCCTAGCAGCGCAGTCAAACATCCCGGTTTGATGATGCATTTTCGAACAACCTGTACAACCACTCCTGCCTAAAATAGCCACCCCTGTTCCTCGTCGTCTCTGCCCTAACTTCATCATAAGTTACCCCCAACAGCTCCTCCGCAAGTGTTGATGCTCCTTCTTCAGTTACACTTGGAGGTTGATCATAGAAATCACCCTTAATCGGAATGTGAAGTAGGCACGCCACATCATATAATGTAATAGTCATTTCACCAAATGGCATGTGAAATGATGACGTCTCACGATGTCATCTCTCCACAAACGCTGATAAAAGATTGGCGTCAACCATCTTCATACTAGTTCTCTAAAGTGCGCTAAGTCCAGAGCCTTTTAGCCATCCCTCTATTAAAGGAGGAAGTTGTTGAGGAACCCAACCCTCCAACTTTTTCCCATGTGATGCTACCTTTAACGCCTTTTTGACACCGCGCTCCTGCATAAATTTTAAATAAATAATCAAATAATAAAACATTACTATATTTCTAAATAAAACAATCAAAACGATTAAAACTAGTGAATCATCGAAACTAAAGAATGAAAATAATTAATAAAAAAAGACAATTTATCCAACACATTAAAATCATTTAGTGTACTAGTAAACCTAATCTTTAAATTACTAACGAAATGAGTTATTTTTTTAATAAAAAAATTGTTTTCTGCCATTCACAGTTATAATAACTAAATTTTATTTATCAAAAATGTCATCAAACAAAAGTTGATTTTTATTACTCACAATTAAAAATGGAAGTAAGCTAAACCGTCAAACATAGATTGTTTAAAATATAGTTTGAATCGACTCGTTTAACAATAATGTCAAATTTAGGCTTTTAAAAAAGCATGTTTATTTATATAGGTTTTTCAACACTCTCTTTTATTGGTTAAAATTCACGTGGATCCTACCAAAACATATGGATCCCATGTAAATTTAGTGGGTCTCATGTGAATTTTTATCAATCAAATAGAGTGTGTTAAAAAGTGTGTTGCTAGCATTTCACTTATATTTATACATTACATTTAAAAGATTCAATGCAGAATAAAAGTTTAAACACGTTTTCTGGTCAATATAAATTTTTGAAAATTATAGACCATGCCTTAAAAATGGAATATGACAAGTAATAGACTAGACTTAGGCCTTAAAATTTATAGCAGGCCACTCCTATTTAAGTTAAACGCATAGTCTCACTTGACCTACTTTCATCTTCATTTATAGTAGTGAATATTGATTCTTTTTTGAGATAAAATGTAAAAAATTTAGATGATTTTTATAATCAATGAAATTATGTTTTTTCTTATGAATTTGAGATAAAAAGTTTTTTTTGTACGATTCTTTAAAGGCTTAAATATGCATTTCATCCCTGCAATTAGGGGTCGTTTGAAATTTCATCATGAACTTACTAATCCTCTCATTTTGCCCCTGCAAATATTAATCATTTGAAAATTCGTCCATTAACCCACTTAATGACTGCCACGTCATCAAATTAGCAACATGGCATGGGAAAAGGCAAAAATACCCTTTTTTTTAATTAAAAAATTTGGAAAAAAAATTAAAAATCATAAAAAAATTCCAATTTTTTTTAAAGATGAAGAAAAAAGAGAAAATTAGTTTTTCGAAATAAAAAGTAATATATACTTTTCAAATTAATAAAAAAATAATTTTTGAAAATTTAATTTTCACTTTTTTTTCAAAATTTTTAATTTTAACAGTTTTTTTTCCAAAAAAAATTTTCATATTTTTTTTATGATTTTTAAAAGAAAAATTCAGATTTTTTAATTAAAAAAGGGTATTTTTTTTCTTTTCCCATACTATTTTGCTAATTTGATGACATGGCAGTCATTGAGTGGATTAATGGAAGAATTTTCAAATGATTAATATTTGCAGGGGCAAAGTGGGAGGATTAGTAAGTTTAGGGATGAAATTTCAAACGACCCCTAATTGCAGGGATGAAATGCATATTTTAGCCTTCTTTAAATAATAAAATTATATAATTTTTATGAAATTATATTTCCTAAAATATAAAAATCAACAAATAGTTTTTTATTTTATAAAAATAATCATTAATTTATTGATTAATTAAGCATATATATTGATACACTTCAATTTACGAGTATACCGTATAAACTCCGTACGATACACTAGAAAAAATTGAACAATCAAAACAATTTAAACCAACAGATCATTATTATAAAAATAAATCAATCAAAATAAGTAAAACTAATAAAACATTCTAATATAATTAAATTAAGTAATTAAATTACAAATTACATACCTGACCATACCACAACCTACGTGCAACATGAACCTCGTATCGCGTGAGAAGAGACATATCATAAGGTCCTCCAAGATATCCTTGTATGGGTTGCTCCAGCTCCTGATGCATGACTTGCTCCACCGCCTGATATGCGAGCTCCTCCAAATCCTGATGAATCGGTTGCTCCTCTGCATGTTGTACATGTATCGTCCTGCCATCTCGTCCTTTGCAAGGTGCCACTGAAAAATAATTAATAAAAAATAAAATAAAAACATCAGCAGATTAAAACTAAGTTATTTATAAAATAAAATAAAAAATAACATTAACTAAAAAAACAATGCTTAAAAAAATAAAACGAAAAACTGGTGCCTTTTAATAACCGGAAAAGGCGCTAATAGTGTTCCGAAAAACAACTATTCACCGGAGAAAGATGTATGAGTTTTCCGTAAACAAACTCGGATACGTGGATATCAATTTTCCAGATTACAAATCGGAACCGGAAACAATATACACGGCACACCGGAAATGTTTGATTGTGTTTTGCGGTGATAATTGACTAATGGAAAACTCAAGTAACTTTTCAGTGTGTTTATGCAAACTTAGGAGGGTGTATTGAATTGAGATTTCATGAGATTTTAATAGACTTTTTAAAAATAAAAATGTTTTGTGTATTCAATCAAGACTTTTATAGAATATAAATAAATCTTGTGGTATTCAATCAAGACAATCAAAACTTTTTATACAGGGCAACAAAATCCGGTGGTATTCAAACGAGATTTCGGCTAACTTATAAAATATCTGTTGGTATTCAAAAGTATACAAGATTTTAATGGATTCTTGTATGGAATGGATTTTGTGAGACTTTTTATCTAAAAATACACATATGATGTTCATTCAACAATCTCACAAATATCCTTGAGATTTTTCGAGACTTCCATAATTCTTGTTTTGTTCTTGTCTCAAACCAGACTCATACCATTTATTATTATAAGTCATCACGGTTTCCTGTTCACCATACATTTGAACCTTTTACCTTTACCTTGTTGTTTTTTATTATCGAATGTTTTACTTGTACGCGTTGCATACTTTTCCCTCACCGTTAGATATTTCAGATTTTTTTCCCCCACTGTTGTTTTTTATCCTTATTTGTTTTTTTAAGCAGATTTGTTTTGTTGTTGTTGTTAGTAGATTTGTTTCCCTCACTGGTAATATTTTTTTTTATATTTTTTTTAAGGAATTAATATTAGATTTGTTTCCCTGGTAATATTTTTTTTATATTTATTTTTATTTTTGAGTAACTGATTATTATTATAATTATTATTAGTTAGTTCCATATTGTAAAAGTTTGTAATTTTTTCATTCACTCTTGTTATTTTGAATTTTTCTTAAAAATCTATGTGATTCTTTCAAATCTTAAAATCTCATAAAGTCTATTGAAATCTTAGCAAATTTGTGTTATAAATCCATTAAAATCCTGATTGTAAAATGTCATTTAAAAAAAAGTCTTTTAAAATCCTATAGAATCAATATAATCTCACAAAGTCTTTTAAAATCTGCAGGATTTTGTTTGTCAAAACAATCTTTTAAAATCTCAATCCAATACACCTTCTTACTCTATTGCACAAAAGAATTTGAGAGAGAAATGAAAAAAAATAAAAAAATTGTGTTTACATAACATAGTGTGGCAAAATGTTATGTATGGGCCAACAAAACTTTGTTTGATAACTTTTCTGTAACTATCTGCACCCCCTCCAATTTGATGGTGTTAATAATACGAAATCCAAACAACAGTGAATCGTAGGGTTATAAGCAAAAGGGGATCCATTCTCTCGCGTTCTGTTTGTTAAGTCACAAAATGCTGAGAAGAAAACCAACGAAAATCGAAGTGAAAATTGAAGACAAAGAAGAACTTGAAGAAGCTCGCCGTCGCAACACCGCCGCGAATACAGCTACCACCACAACTGGCGCCGCTTCTCTCCTCCGTCAATTCGATCGCGCCGAAGATTCTTCTTCCAAAGCGAATCGCATTGGTCTCTCCTCCTAAATTCTTCCCAACACGCTCCTTCTCTCTTTCCCCTTCCGATATGGAGGTTGAAGTCAAGCTTCGTCTCCCAAATGCAGAGTCTCATCGCCGTGTCACCACTTTGCTCTCTCCCTTCCACGTCATCACTCATCGTCAACATAATCTCTTCTTCGACGGCGCTGGATCGGAATTATCTTCTCGTCGTGCTGTTCTTCGACTCAGATTCTACGGTGACGATGAAAGGTGTGTTGTTTCATTGAAAGCAAAGGCGGTTCTTGTTGATGGTGTGAGTCGTGTTGAAGAAGATGAGGAGGATTTGGATCCGAAGATTGGTCGGGATTGCGTTGCTGAACCGGGGAAGTTGGGGTTGGTGGAGTCGAGGATTATGGGGAGGGTGAAGGATGAATTTGGGGTGGCGGGTGAGAATGGGTTTTTGGGTTTGGGGGGTTTTAAGAATGTGAGGAATGTTTATGATTGGAAAGGTTTGAAATTGGAAGTGGATGAAACTCATTTTGATTTTGGAACTTTGTTTGAGATTGAATGTGAAAGTTCTGATCCTGAAGGAGCTAAAAGTATTCTTGAGGAGTTCTTGAAGGAGAATGGAATTGATTATTCATATTCTGTTGCTTCTAAATTCGCAATTTTTCGAGCTGGGAAATTGCCATGAGTGGATTTTCTATTGTTTTCCAATTGAGTTGAATTTATAAGTTATGGTTTTGTAATTGATAATTTAAGAATGTAACATTTGATGTTTGTTTGTATTGCACTTATCATTCAGCTGGTTTTGAAAGTTACTGTGATGTTTTTATTTGGTTTACACATGTTTGATCTTAAGTACCAGTTGATTATCCTGTGAATAAATTGTTGTTAATTTGTTATCATGTTATCGGGGATTTCAAAAAATAGTGGTTTGTTCATGTTCAGCTATACTACTTTTCTATACCATGTTACCTATTTGACAACATCGTACTAAATGGCGTATTGTAGAACAATAGTGGTTTTGTTAAAATCCTACTAAACTGTAGTGTTATAGAACTGCTCTTTCACAACTCTGTTTGTTGATGCACAATCTAAGTTGATGTGCTGCTAATCTTAGGTGGTCGATATTAACAGCCATTGTAGAGTTAAGGTTTAACGGTTTGTCCTTAAGCTAGTGACCTTTGATAAACTGCTCTTTGCTCTATACAGTTTATGTAGTTTAAGGTTTAACGGTACTACACAATTCGAGATGAATCACTTTTTAGTTAGTTTTTTTTCTTCTTGGCGGCAAGGGAACAGGTATATCTTAGGCTCTTAGCAGTAGAGTGTTTGAACTTGATCATACCCAAATCTAATGTGATTTTGTTTTGATTTTGATGATGGGATCGCATGAGAGTTGAGAATGGATAAGATGCTTGTCGGTTTATTTTTCAATTTATCGTGTGGTCTGATACTTGGACTAACGACACTGTAACTTAGCATATAAGTAGAGATATCTAAATATGATAGTGTACAAGAGAACTGTGTCCAGCATGGAAAGAAAAATGATATGCGCTCCTTTCAAATGTCTATGTGACTAGTTCTAGTTGAGGTTAGATAACGCAGATGAATAACAATCAGAAGCCACAAGTCAGTATGAAATTTTGAACAACGATTATTTGATGGTTTTTCCTAAATATTTTCGAATTCTTGTTAGCTATTCCCTTTCCATTTTTCATTTCAACCCATTTATGTTGTTAATCAAACTATTTTTCTTTTAATCCACTTTCTGTTGTTGATCAAACTTTTTTTCATTCAATCCATTTTCCTCATGAAAACCACTTATGCATGTTTCCACCATCTTTTCCTCAATATTTGCCACTCCTTTCTCAATATAAATAGCTTTTGAGCTTCATCCTTCTGTAGTTTTGTTTTGCATTTTGCATGTCTCTTTTGTTTAGACTCCTACAGCCTTCCAACAATTTTCTTAACTCTTGTTGTACATATTTAATTATTAAGTCAAGTTAGAACCTTTTCCTTGAACTTTTTTCACCATCATAACAAGATTATGCATCATCTACCATATGATTAAATACTTCCACACCATATCATTAAATACTTCCACCTTTTCGATTATCCTAGCCACTAAATTCTATTGAAAAGATTTTTCCCTATTTTTCATGTTTCATGTGCAGCATAATTTCAGTCTGATATAGAAAGAAAATGTTTTCTTTTTTCCTTCAATCAATCTTGGTTTACTGTGTCATAACAATCTCGGTATACCTCTTATAAATCAGTTACAAGCTAACCCCAGCATATGATTTTTTAATTTTTTAACTTACCCTTGTATTTTGACTTGTAGTTGAAACATAATATGACATATTGGTCTGCTTGATATGTAGGTTTTTGTATGTGATCGGGACAAACCATTGATTTTTTTCATTATGACATGTTGGTCTGCTTGATATGTAGGTTTTTGTATGTGACCGGGAAAAATCATTGATATTTTTCATGGTACCTGGTAAAACCATTTATGTATGTGTACGTCCGAAAACGGGGATTACATATATTGAGTTGTGTTGGATGGATGAATATGGATGCTACGTTGGGAGTGTTTGAAAAGACGCTTAGAAAGCTAAAATAGTAAAATCCATTTCAATTCAAACAAAAAGTGTGGTACATGCTTGAGTCACTTAATCAAGATCATTGACCGATGTGTATGAAACAAAAGCATATTTCAAAAGATGTCAATCCATTAAATGAATCTCAATTATTTTCATCAATTAATAGGTATGTATCAATGCGTAAATATATGTCGATTTGGTAACCTTAATGGTGTTTTTGTTCCATTTCAACGTTTAGAGGTGTTGACACCCCTCCAAGGACCAAGTAATTCTCGTTTTTCATTGCTTTCTCTATAATGACTTGTACATATCTTTTTTTTTGTTTCTACTAAAGTTACGCTACACACCACCCTTCTATACTAGCAATCTCTTCGAGAACCATTGAAAAAGCTGACGTACATATCTTGCACGGGCCTCTATTTCGACTCTTCTTCGTCATCCAGATCTCAATGGTCGTGCAGAGATGAGTAAATCACCTTCTTTGCATAAAAAAAATCCTCTGTGACAATGCTCCTACTTAGATTCTCACGTAGTCTCTCCCTTCAGTACCACACTACCTCTTTCCCCTCAACTCTCAAGCAATTTGTTTCATCTCTTCAACGTTTGTACTATCAATGCTTTAAACCTTGGATTTTACACCTCCATCTTTACTGTTTTGTTGATTGACTCAAAATGTTGAGTGATTCATAAATTCACCCATGCTTTAATTCCTCCAAACATTGAGTTAAGCACCGAAAATTTTATCTCTTAAAGTTCTAAACCAAAATCATGTCAATTTCACGTTTTCCATATGCCTGCTTTCAATAACTTTAAAGAATTTGCAGTCCCTAAATTGTATGATGAGTCAATTTTGTCACTAAACTTGTAACCATCGATCAAATTAGTTGTCACTAAAATTGTAACCATCAATCACATTAGTCCTAACACAAATAAAAAAAATCATCAATTAAGTTAAATCTTTTAAGAACATGACATGACACATTAAACAAAGATGTGATAGTTCACGTGGATTCCACGTTACTATCACGTCTCCAAGGATTGGAGATGAAATTGTGTTATTATAATTTATTATGTAAAAAGCTAAGAGCTACTTCCCCAAAAAATTTACTCTAACAAACATCTAATAAAAAGTCAGAAAGTCACGTCAAGTGATGTGAATATGTGATATTTTCTTCTCTATATATGTGAAAGTGATGTTGAGTCCACATCAATTACCAAATGTAATATTCATTTAATGTGTCACATCAGACATTCTAATGATTAAACTTCACATATGAATTGATGATATAACTTATGAAACAAAATTACTAATTTGTAAATGTTTGAGACTAATTTAACCTATGGTTACAATTTATGGAAGAATTTGCATATGAACTTTGAAAAATAGTAGAAACACTCTTCACGTTACATTACACACCTTAATATAAAGGATGTCCCCATTAGCAAGATATCTTAATATCAACTTGTCCCTAATTTTTTTAGAGGGGTTCGTAAGGGATGAGAGAATATGTGTGTACCACAGTGAGAAAAGGAACTGTAGTTAATTTTTGGAGAGAACATTGACTACAAAATTGTGGAAGGTTGAAGGAATGTGCTCTAGGTGAAATATCTTTGGTCGAATATGTGACTTACTTAAAAACTTTGTCTTAAAATACAAAGGAGTTGAGATCTAAATAGGATAATGACCCTTCTTCCTAACCACATTATTGAAAATGTAGACATACCTACATCCTCATACTAACAAAGATAATTGTAATATTGCTTGGAATAAAACTACTGATGAGATTTTTGTTTCTGCTTCAGCTTATGAATACAAACCAATCCTTTGTTCAAAATAATTTTGCGCTGGAAATGCCATAAATAAGAGGATAAAGTTTATGCTTTGGAAGATTAGTGGAGGTATATTGATGACAAAGTATGCTAGAAAGAAGCGTGGCATGACCTGATGAGATTTATCCTATCTGCTTAAAATGATCTTTGTGTTTAAGGGCTGCAGGAATGTAAAACTTGTTTAGTTGCATTTCAAAATATCTACTACATGAAATTTTTTCCTCTTAAATGATAGCAAAGATTGGTTGGCTCAAAACCTGTTGAACATTGAGTTTGATATGTTTTATGGTCCTTGGACGGTGCTGTTTGCGACCATTCTAAATTGAGAAATTGGTTAGTGAGATTTAGGCTACAAAAAGGAGTATGAACCTATTATCACTTTGTCTTATTCAGATTCAGGTATAAGTAGAGCAAGAACATATTGTGTGGAAGCCCCTTCCCTAGATTGATTAGAATCAATTGCGATGCAACAGTCTCCCAAAAGTAGACATGAATGTCGCGGGTAGTGGACATGAATGAACCTCCTTGTCTATTCTATTTTAAAAGTTTAGCTTTGGGTTGTTCTTCGGAGTTTGATGATAGCAGATGAGAAATGTTTTGATCGAAAGAAAGGAAAAAAAGGCAAAGAAGAAATGTTTAAAATCATTGATGATAGTAATGATTAACGAACTCATAGTTGGCCGTTAATGCAGGTGTTGACACTGACATACTCATGCCCGTAACGACTGGTTAGCAAAATAGATGCATTAATGTTGGATTTGATCATGTCCAAATTAATATTGTAGTATTGAGAGAAACCAATCAAGTTGCAGATATTGAATCAATCAAGTTTGGGCTCTCCTTGAAAGTTCCTTGTAATAATTTTAATTTGACTTTATTGTTGGAATTTCTTACGGTTAGTCATGGATCAATAAGTATAAACTAGCACATTTATATATATTAACATATAGATTAGATAAAGAATGGTGTATGTAGCTTTAGGTTCCATGAGAGTTGAGAGAGAATGTCGATAAAGATACAAGAGGAGTGACTACCTTCATCTTCTGTCAAGGTTTGCAAATTAGTTTTTCATCTTATGCACCGTATGTCAAATGTTTAATCATATAGTAATTAAACAGCTGATGACACAAAGACTTCTCATTAAACTTAACTAAAAGTGTCAATTCATCATTGTCCATTCAAAAACAATAACTAAATTACACATATTCATCAACTAATTACATCTAATACCTTATTGGATAGGGAGTAAGAACAAAACTAATGAGTCAATTAAATCAGTTTGATTTTTTCACATGGGTTCAAACCAAACATGCTAACATCTATTATTAATTTAACATAATTCAAAATGGATGAGCTAATATCCAATTTAAATCATATTCAAAAAGGTTAGCGGCGAGTTTATTACTCGCTTGTTTCCATTCCTCTCTATTTTTTTTTCTTCTTCCAATATGAATATGAATGTGAGGCTACATTCTTTAAAAAAAAAATCCAAACCATGATATTTTCACTAAGTTTGTAACATAATTTTATTTTTTAAAATGTTGTAATTTATATTTTTCAATCATTATATATTATTATTTTACACAAATAAACCATGTTTTTTTTCTCCATAAAACCAAACTCGAACTCAAGAAACGGTTAAACCGATGTATTGTTGAGATTGTAACTTTCCCGCGGGGATTTTAATTACTTTCTTCCATTAGTTGACCAAATATCCAAAGCTCGTGAGTCGTGACAACGCTTTTCTCTCCTCCGTCAGTTTAATCGCTCCGAAATGGAGGTGGAAGTAAAGCTACGTCTCGCAAACGCTGAAGCTCACCGCCGTGTCACCACCTTGCTCTCTCCCTTTCACGTCATCACCCATCACCAACACAACCACTTTTTCGACGGCGCCGCCTCTGAACTCTCTTCTCGTCGAGCCACACTTCGTTTCCGATTCTACAACGACGACGAACGGTGTGTCGTTTCGCTTAAAGCAAAAGGGGTTCTAGTCAACGGCGTTCGTCGTGTAGAGGAAGACGAGGAAGATTTGGATCCGAAGATTGGTAGTGATTGCGTTGCTGAACCGGGGAAATTGGGTTCTGTAGAGTCGAGGATTATGAGGAGGGTGAAGGAGGAGTTTGGGGTGGTGGGTAAAAATGGGTTTGTGGGTTTGGGGAATTTTAGGAATGTGAGGAATGTTTATGATTGGAAAGGTTTGAAATTGGAAGTTGATGAAACTGGTTTTGATTTTGGGACTTTGTTTGAGATTGAGTGTGAAAGTTCTGATCCTGAAGAAGCTAAACGTATTCTCGAGGAGTTCTTGAAGGAGAATGAAATTGATTACTCATACTCAGTGGCTTCTAAATTCTCAATTTTTCGATCTGGGAAATTGCCATAGTGTATCAATTTTCTATATCGTGAGTTGAGTTGAATTGGTTTATAAGTTATGCTTTTGTTGTTGATAATATATGAATGTAAGAATTTCTGTTTGTTGTGTTGTGTTACACATGTTTGATATTTAGTTTCTATTGCCCATTATCATTTGATTCATCTTTTTCAAAGTTGGTCGCTCGGTATAGATTCTCAAATACCAGCTGAATCAACCTGTGAATGAATCGTATGCTTTGTACTAAACCGCGTGTTGCATAACAATGGCAGTTTGTTAAATAGCAAATCTTAGGTGAATTATATTAATAACCATTGTGATATTGTTGCTCCAATGTATATATTTTTAGACAAATAGTTTCATTTTTGTTGTTAAGCTGGTGACCTTTGGTAAACTGCTTCATATAGTTTATGTTGTCTAAGGTTTAAAGGCATACACAATTTGAGATGAATCACTTGTTATTCTTGTTTGTTTAATAATAACGGGACTGCTTGACTTATGATTAGATGGTTTATCGTGTGTTTGTTTAAGCTTTAAAAAAAAATAGAGTTTGAGTTAAAAAAATTTAGAGATTTTTAAAAAAACTAAAGTTATTTTTGTTTGTTTACTATCATAAAAATTATTTTTGTAAGATTTGAAACTCTTACACTTGAGTTCCTTGCATTTGAAAAAAAAAATTAGAAAAGCTACTTAAAAACACAACAAAAAATCTAAAACAAACCCAACAAAAAGTAAAAAGGTGAATTTTTTAGTAAAAAATAATTCTTTTTTTCAAAAAAATCCAAAACAAACGGGCCTTAATTTCTCCATCTGGCCAAGGGGAGGATTTATAACTTAGCAGTAGAGTTTTCGAACATGATCATTCCCAAACCTAATGTGAACTTTTATTTTTATTTTTAATTTTGATGATAGGATCACATGAGAGTTAAGAATGGATATAGGGTGTAGGAGAAGAGGCTAATCGGTTATTTTTCATGTTATCTTGTGGTCTGATACTTATTCTAAGGACCTGTAACTAAAGCATAAGATCATATGCAATGGCAATTTTAACCAAACAACATTCAACACTCACTTTTTCAATTCCCAACACTCTACATCATCTTCTCTCTCTCTTCATTCAATTTTTACTCACTCCAATAGTTTTTTCTTTCAACACTCTACCTCACCATTTTTTATTTCATATTCTTATTTATTTTTATATTTTTGTTTTTTTGATTTCATAAAATTTCAATTATCGATTATAATTAAATTAAAATAATAAACACTTAATAATTTATTTTTGAGTTTTTTTGAAATTATTATTATTGGGATCCATTTCACTAAAAAAAAGACTAAAACTTCAAAAGAAATGCTGATAGAAAGCTAATAATAAGATTAAGATAGTGAAAAACTTTGTTTTTTTTCTGTGTCCAAATCAAATGATCCAAGTCTCTATTTATAGACAAAAAAAAATCATGAATTTTGATAAAAAAAATTATTTACAATGAAATAATTGAGTTTGAATTATTAAGATGATAAAAATTCAGGCAGCCAATCGTATGCTGCCACATGTCCCACTTTCTATCCAATTCACTCTCTGCCTTTCCTGACGCTCACGCGCCCTGTCCCCCACACGCGCCTGGCGTGGCAAATGGCAAGCTGCCACGTCTCCCCTTGTTGTCAGCATTCAACATGTTTATTGCTTTCATCTCCTCTCTCCTCCAACACATATTTCTCCCACTTTCAACAACACTACTCTAATGCATTCAACTATTGAATTCAACATTCAATAAGGCCATTGCACTTGGTCTAACTTTGATTAGTTAAAGAACCTGTTTTTCCCCTTCAATGAATTTTGTTTTACGTGTCCTAATTCGTCCCTATTCAATTACAAACTAACCCCTGTATCAGTTGATAATTACCGATTTAAGGGGAATAAACAATTCGTCAAAATAATACAAGTAGTAATAATTAAAGGGGAACAAATGAAAAACATGTAAAAGTTAACTTCAATTTTTCCTTCTGTGTAGATTAACAAAAGAGATGAAATAAAATAAAATAAAAATATTAACGGTCATCATTTAGACTTTGAATCATTCAAAGTATACTCAAATGAAATAAAACATGGAAAAATACATATATTTTATTTTATCCATGTGATGGAGGATTAGGGCTGCTTCAAAAACTAAATTCATTCAAAAATTTAAAACACACCATGTCTATGCCTAAGTATGTATCAAAGTTAACCAAATAACAAATTATTCAGAAAAACTCAAATTCAATTTTTAGATGGTGTAATTTTAGTCAAACTTTATTTATTTTTTCGATCGAACTCTAAATTGTTAGAACTTCTTTCCCTAAGGATTGAGGGTTAAAAATTGCTAAGTAGAACATAACTCCCTATCAAACTAAGTTTTACAATCACTATAAACAAATCACAAGGGCAAACAATTTCAAAAGTTGAAATCTATCTTCCACGATATGTTTTCAGTTATAGTCAGTTGTGTGTTGTTTTATTTAGAGGTGTTTCTCGAGCCGCAACAAGAGTGTTGATTATGGATGTAAAACTAGAAGGGGAGGAAAGAGAATTAAAAAAAAATGTGGTTTACAAAGATATTTTGTTGTCGCAAACACAAGTATGTTACTTTTTACATTTAGCATTGACAAGAGTATTTATCATTTAGGTTTAACAGTTAACATACACATTTACGTCATCATAAACACAAATTACTAACGTCATTACACCCTGTTAATTTTGACAATGAATAATATTATCCTATTTTATTTCATTATGCAGACAAGTTAGAACACAGTGATATCTTCCATCTATGTAACACTTGAAAAGAAAGCATCTTTATATGTACTTTGATAAAAATGTATGTTACGCTTAAATCTTAAATTAACATTTCGTTTTTAATTAACAACTAATAATAATCAATAACATGTTTCAGACCTTTCAAAAAAATAGGAGGGAGAGTTTCATAAAAGATAGAACACATGGAAGGATGAGCAACCACCTTCTTCTATGTTCAACATCGATGACAAGCTAATTGGTTTAGTGTCAAAAACCATGGCTTCCTATGACAACCTCATCATCATTTCATTAACGCTTAAATTTTGTTGATAACAGATTCATCGTCTGAAGGTGTACTATCTTGGACGGGGTTCAACAATAATAACAGATAAAACACATCTTTGGAATATTGTGAAAAGAGAAATATTGGCTCTCAAAGAAAAATAGGTGTTTACCGCCTTCATTTAGAAAAAATATTATCTACCAAATATATTATGTATCACTTATTCATCTTTGAGACAAATCAATAATTACTCTCATAAAAATAATATTTGTTAACTGATTTATTTATTTTAGCAGTTTGCACAATCCAATAAATACGGACAACTATCAATCTACAACATCTAAGTTAAAGCAAAATATCTCTATTGATTAGGTTTTTTTTATACGTTTTTTATAATACTATTCTACATGGTGTTCCATAAATTATATTTTGACATAATATTATGTAATTAACTTGTAGTTTTTCGAAAGACAATAAATTATCGATAAAGGGTGTACGAAGAACTAGCTGCAATTCTTAAACAGTAATCAACTTTTTTTATTTTAAATGGTTTGATTTTAAATTATGATTTATAGTCGTTTTGTCGTACAATTTAGTCTTTTCGATTAAAGTCGTACTCATAACTAAAGCATATTTGATCAGCTGATAATTATCGATTAAAGAAGAACAAACAATCCGTCAAAATAATATAAGTAGTATGTTTGTTTCGTAATAAGTTATAAAAAGCATGATCATAATTATTATAGTAACGAGCACATGATCATGTTTTGAAATTGCAATCACACAGCAGAGCTTTAAGTCTCTGACCCTCACTATTCCAAACCGAAGATGACTTTGATAAATATAAAACAACAATAAATCTTTACTTATATCGAACATGTTTTTTTTAACCGGGTAATTAGATAGACTAATTCATCGAGGTGAGTATGACTGCGATGAATATAAACGTTCTCACGTTTAAGATATTTAATACGGTTGTGTTATCACATTAAACACGTTTTGTTCATATTTGTTTTTTATTTTATTTTTTACACGATATATTATTTTAAACTTAAAAATTCAACTTTTAAATATTAATTGTATCTTTCTTTAAAAAAAACTGATTTCAACCCATAAACAAATACGTTAGAATCAACTCAAAATGAAATTTTTGGTCAGGAACTCAAATGCTTTTTTCCAAGGAAAAAAACACATAAGAAAAAATTCCAGCTACCTGACAAAAGGGGAACTTGTGAATCATTGTTTAAAATCTTATTTTATATTATTTGGCTTCTTATTCCAAATATTTGGGTTCGTCGTTGTTTAAGGGTGCATTTGTTTCATAGTTTCAAAAGTTATTCTTGAGATTAGTTTTTCTTCCAATCTCCAAAATGTTATTTCAACAAATGCATTTGGTAAATTCGTGTTATTCAAATGGAAATGGACATATGTGCTTTATTTTCCATAAATGAAAAATTTCATCTCTCTAAAATGAGAATAAAAAGTTGAGGAGTTGTCTGTAAATTTTATTTTTAAATATAAAAAAATATCTAAGTGGATATAATTTTTATAATCGTGTAACTAATTTGTAGTTTTTCGAATGGCAAGAAATCATAAATAAAGGATGTAAGAAGAATTAGTTGCAATTCTTAAACTGTAATAAACTTTTTTATTTTAAATGATATAATTTTAAATTATGTTTTATAGTTGTTTTTCCTATACGGTTTGGTCTTTTCAATCAAATAAATAATTTTAAATGATATAATTTCATTTCAATCAAATAAAATGCAAGGAATTGAGACATGATTCTGATTCTGATTTCATGTTTGGCTTTCCCATCAAGTGACATCAATAATAACAAAAATTAAATATCAGCGATGATAAATATACAATATAAGAATTAATGCTTCTGATTTTAAGTTGTTGAATATGATTTAAAATACAGTTATTTATGTCATCCATGTAATTTATTTCCTGCGTATTTCAAATTACAAATGCTTATAAGAATTTACAACACTCATGCGCCTGTCTGTCCGCTCTTTCTTTCTATTACGCTAACACACACACACACACACACACACACACACACATATATATATATATATATATCACAAACGTATTATTTTATACTTAATATATAATTTGTCATTCGCAGATATAAAAACTAAAAACCTAATGAATAGAGATTTATTGCTTCCCTTTTGTTTGGTTATTGCGATAACATATGTATACAATATATTTACTCTTCTTTGTATAATTTAATTTCAACATAACTATGTATATGAATGACATCAAATATGCATCCTCAATTATAAGGTTAGAGTAGTTAAAACATAGATAATATAAACACATATTAAAACATAGATGACATGAAAACTGTATTTTAAATCATATTCAACAACTTAAAATCAGGTTCAGAAGCATTAGTTCTTATATTGTATTTTTATGATCACTAATATTTCATTTTTGTCATCATTGGCATCACTAAATGGGAAGGCTAGACATGAAATCAGAATGAGAATCGTGTCTCATTTCCCTGCATTTTATTTGTTTGAAATGAAGTTTATTCGTGTTTAATCGAAAGGACTAAACTGTACAGGAAAACGGCTATAAAACATAATTTAAATTATACCATTTAAAATAAAAAAGTCGATTACCGTTTAAGAACTGCGATTAATTCTGCGTACACCCCTTTATTGATAATTTCTTGTCTTTCGAAAAACTACAAATTAATTATAGAATGTTATATGAAAATATAATTTATGGAACGCCATGCAGAAGAGTATTATATAAAACTTATAACAAAAATACCTTGATCAATAGAGATGTCTTGCTTTAACATAGGTGTTGTAGATTGAATGTTGTTTGTAGTTATTGGAATATGCAAATTGCTAAAATAAATAAATCAATTAACAAAATTTATTTTATAGAGAGTATTGATTGATTTTCTCAAAGATTAATAAGTGATACATAATATATTTGGTAGATGGTATTTTTCTAAATGAATGCAATAAATACCTATTTTTTCTTTGAGCTAATATTTCTCTTTTCACAATATTCCAAAGATGTATTTTATCTGTTATAATTGTTGAACCCCATCCAAGAAAGTACACCTTCAAACGATAAATCTGTTATTAAAAAAAAAAGTAAGTGTTAATTGAATGATGATGAGGTTGTCATAGGAAAACACGGTTCTTAACGAGAATGGATTATTTCCCATGAATTTTCCTCCGATTTTCTCTTGTGAGTTAATCTGAGCCATTCATTTCCTTTAATGACAAATCAATGGCTTTTATTAAAAAGAGTTAAAACACATGACTTTTCTTTTTTCCTTTCCTTCCTTCCTCGTGAGACCCCCTTCCTCCCTCCCTCATAAACCCATCTCGACGGATGACAGATGACAAATAACAGGTGCAGTAGAGAGGCGGTGCAACACATCAGTGGTGGTGTTCTTCCTTCCTTTTCTATTTTCCATCTTCCTTTTTCAACAGATTAAAACAGAAACTTCTCCAACCTTCAAAAAATAAATTCATGAGTTTTATTCTTTTCTTGATTAAGACAGAGAGAGAACGCAACACCGAGTGAGAGAAGGAGATTCAATTTATGAGTTTCATAAAGAAATTGACTTTAGTTTTTAGGATTGTCTATGTTTCTACTTCCAAATTTTCTTTTTCATTTTCGTTTAATTTTCGTAGACGAATCACCTAACAAAACCACCGATTGGGATGAAACACCACACATCAATTAGAATCTAATGGGTTGAAATGTGTTTGTGAGTTTTTTTTTTTAAGAATGAAATGGATTTGTGAGTTGTGACCGAGGAAGATGGGAAAAGAGAAAACCTACCTAATTTAATTATTTTCATTAACAACCATTGACGTGTCATTAAATTACCGGAGAAAACACGAGGAAATGTTTTTTAAGATTTGTTATCAAAATTAAAAAAAAAAGATCTGTCATCAAAATGTTTTTTTAAGTAGCTTAGAGACTAAAAAATCATCTTTTAAGACGAACAATTTTGTGGCTAAAATTCAAACTCCTATCTTTATATTTACTAGCGAAAAGACGGACACTTACGTGCCCGTCTTTCCGCTCCTTTATTGCGCTAACGTTTGAAAATTATGAACGGTGTTCTTTTATGAAATTTTGATTTTGATTAAAACTAAAAAAAATATAAATGTTTGTTGCTTTCAATTAAAAAATCAAATTAACCATGATTATTTATTTCAACGACATCGACAATAATACAATATAACAACAACAAAAATCTAATTTTTTTTAATGACACCAAGAACAATTTTATTATAGAAAAAGTTGTTTAAGGGTAAATTTGGAATGATGAAAAAGTAAGTAAAACATATTCATCTAGTTTGTTACACTTTTTATATGATAAAGAAAAAAAAAATTCATATATTGTTTGTTACATTTGTTTTAATATTTAAATTTATTCTTATCTTTTTTGTTACATGTGTTATTTATATTGAAAATTGAGGGTATTTTTGGAAAGAAAAATTCAACCCTTTAAAGAGGTAGTTTTCTTTATATATTCCCTATGTTTCAAAATACATGTCCAATTTCTGCAATGTGCAGTATTCACTTGACTTACTTTGACCATATTTTTAACTAATGTATAAATACAAATATTAGCATGTAAAATATTGTTTGATTTGTCTCGACAAATATTTTTAAAATATTAAATTTTTATAATTTTTATGAGGGAATATAAATTATACAATGATTTTAACAACTTTTTTTTTTGAAGGAAACAACTGGGTTAAACTTTGGCGAGAAAATGTTCAATTATTATTTTTTGCTTGGTACAGGAAAATCTTCAATTTCTTACATGGAAAAAAGATATATTAATGAATGATGTAGAACGAGTCCCACCATTACCGCCAAAGACATGAGACAAGTGGCTTTGGTGTATTAAATTATAAATGACATTTATTTATGAATATTTTGAAAGGAAATGACATTAATGATTATTTACCAAAAAGAAAGACATTTATTTATGATATACATGTATCTTCTAATTCTACAATCCATATCCATTTCATTTCAATAATTTAATCTAGCTGTTGTGTTAGCGTCTTTGATTGATTCGTCCTCAGAGGGTCAACAGGGACGGCCATAACCCAACCCAGACGGACCCTCTATCGACGAAAAACCCTAAATTATCCCTTCTTCTTCCTCTCCATTTCCCCAATTTCATTCCCTTATTTTCCTAATTCACCGATCACAATAATTCTCACTCAGCTATGTCTTCCGAGATCGAGGTCGTCGAGGAGGTTCAATCCCGCCGCGATCAACAATCGCAACCATCGTCGTCATCTTCTGCCGTCGTTGACGAAGTCGCCAGCCTCCGGAATGACGTGTACACTGCCGCGGCTTATGGGGATTTGGAGAAGCTACATAGATTGGTGGAGATTGAAGGTTGTCTTGTTAATGAGCCTGATGGTTTGGGTTACTACGCTCTTCAGTGGGCTGCTCTTAATAACCGCACTGCTGCTGCTCAGTACATTATTGAGGTTTTTTTTCTATCCATCCATTGCTTTAGACTCTAGTTGCTACTTACTTAATTAAACAAAACAAAATAAGTCGTTAAGACTTTCAAACAAACGCATCCTTGATAGGATTAGATTAAAGGGAGAGGGAGAGAGTTGGGGTAGCACCTATTCTAGGAAAGATGGTGGAAACTCGACTCAGGTGAAGAGAGTAGATTAGATGGAGGGTAGTTAAATCAGCAGTGATAGAGGAAGACTTAGAAAAACTGTTAAGAGAAACTATTATGAAATATCTGGAAATTAATGATTTGTATGGAAATATGATAAAATGTTAAGGGGGAGTCTTAACGCAAATGATAACGTTGTTGTCACGCGATTGAAAGGTCACATTACAAGTCTTGGAAACACCCTCTGTGTAAAAAGCAGGGTAAGGCAGCTGCGTATAATACACCAAAATGGCGGGGGACCTCTTCGTGGACTCTGTATATGCGGGAGCTTTAGTGCACCTAGCTGCCTTTTTTTTATGGCTTTATTTGACTCATGTAGTCGACCCCACTTAGTGGAACAAGACTTGATTGTTGTTTTTGTAGTTGTAGTAATTGATGTTTAAAAAGAGATACTTAGAGGAATTGAATTGATGATTTGGCCTTTAATTTGATTTTGTGTGGGTAGCTTGGTTCAGCTTTGTTGATCTTGTCTTTGTTATGTTACGCCGTAAATGGAAATTGAATATGTTATTTTATTATGTTGCAATTGAATGTTCTTGTGTGTGTGTGTGTTTGATTTTCAAAATTTGGAATGATAGTAAGTATGGAATTATTGTTTGTTATATTTATGTAGTGCATAGAGTTGGTTGGTGTTTCGGTATTAACTTGTTTTAAATTGGTCTTGATTGGCAGCATGGTGGAGATGTAAATGCAACAGATCATTCTGGCCAGACAGCATTGCATTGGAGTGCGGTTCGGGGTGCTATTCAGGTTGCAGAGCTATTACTCCAAGAGGGTGCTCGAGTGAATGCTGCTGACATGAACGGGTATCAGGTTAGATTGATGTGATTATTTTTTCCTTTATATTTATTCAGGAGATCAATGAGGGTATGGAATTTCAATTATGTTATGTGTCACTAACATTAAATATTCCATATCTGGTTACTTATGCCAAACTTTAGTCTCAGATTGTCATTTCACGTCAAGCAGGATGGGGCGCTAAATGTTAATTTAACTAATTTATAAAAATGGATGCAGATAACACATGTTGCTGCTCAATATGGTCAGACAGCTTTCCTTTACTATGTTATTTCAAAATGGGATGCTGACCCTGATGCTCCTGATAAAGATGGAAGATGCCCCTTGCATTGGTAATTGAAGTCAACCTTTTTTTCCCTATTTCAATGGACGTTTTCCTTTCTTTATTTGTCACATTCTACTCCACATTCAAGCACCCATTTTGTGAGATGATATACCGACAGATTCGTTGCTCAATTTGTGCCTTTTGACAACCAGTTTATGGAATTCTGCAAGTGCAGTTTGCTTGGTCATCATTGTAAACAAAAAAAATGAAGCCAGGAATGCATTTGTTAGAGTTTCAGTAAAATAGCACTAAAATATTGTCTAGGAAGTTGGCCTCAATTTGCCCAAGTTGAAAATAAATATTTGGAAACTCTTTTAAAATCAAACATGCATTAGATTTTGTTGGATATTCTTTTAATATGAAGTTTTTATTTTATTTTAAAAATATCAACACAGTCTAATTTCTGTCACATTTTTGTTCATGCAATACAACCCATCATGAAATATTCAATTTAGTTTGCCAAGTGGCACATGGAATACACAATTTAAATTTTGTTTGTAGTAATGCTCAATATACTTTTCTTGGAATTATCTCCATAATATATTGGAATACTAGTTCGAAAGAAAATTTTACCACACAACTATAAGACGAATTATGTTGTTTGAGACTCAATGTTAGGGTGAAAGTTTCGATGAGAAAGTAAATTCATTATTGTAGAGATGAGCATGCTAAGATAGATGAGGGGCCACACGAGACAAGATAGGATTAAAAATACAATTTTAGATAGAAAATTGGGATAGTTCCCATTGTAGAAAAGATGCTAGAATCTTGTCTTAGGTGACATGACCATGTATTTCATAAAATGTATGTAGAAGCTCCGGTAAGGAAGATTGGGCGCAGACAAAAGTCCAAAAGAATTAGTTTAGGGGGAGACTAAGACAACTGTAGGCCAATTGTTAGCCTAGGACAGTTTAAAGGTAAGCGATCTATTGGACAAGGCTTGTCTAATCCAAACAGCTTTTTTTTTTAATACTTCCATCTAAAGTTTTCGTGTCTTTTTTGTTTCAAGGAGCCTGGATAAATAATAATGTTATACTATTCTTTTCCTTTTTTTTATTTTTTTCTGCAATTGATAAATTTTGTATCATACAACGTTTTTTTTTTTTGGTCAAATGTATCATACAATGGTAGTTAATACTGGATTTCTTTTGTGCTATTTATTTTGCTTCACATGTCCACACTCCCTTGGAACTGAAATTTTGAAGCCTTCTGCTTAAGTGAAATACACGTGACTACGCGAGTCCACTTTCACACTTTGTTTGCTTGAAGAATGAAAGCGAAAGGAAAGAAAGAGAATGGAAAGATTGTATGAGGAAAGAAAAAGAGTAGAAAAAGAGGGGATTATTTTGGTTAATTGGTATAAGAGAAAGTGGAGTGGAAAGTTGGAGGAAAGAAAGATCTACAAATAATAATTGACATAAATACCCTTGAATATAAATAACACACACACACACACGTTCACATGTCTGGAAAAAGAAAGTGGCTAGATTATGAATAATAGTTCAATTTCACACCCGAGACAGGACGAAAAAAGTGGCAATGACTTGAAAAAATAAAAAGAGAGATTACGAGTGAATAGTGAAATAAATAAAAGCAATAAAAGTTGGGGTGTTTTGGACTTCTCATACAAAATAAGTGTGTTTCTCTACCTTTCCGTCCATCTATGAGTGAAAAGGTTTTTAGTTGGGTCCCACTGAATTCTTTCTTTCCTTTGCCTTTTTAGTGAGTTCGAAACAAGGGGAAGTGCTTTTTTCCCTCAACTTTCTCTCCTTCTCACAATGTTTCCAGTGTCAAAGTGCTTGAATTGATTATTCTCTACTGGCTTCAATTTTAGGGCTGCTTACAAAGGTTTTGCTGATTGTATACGTCTTCTGTTATTTCTTGATGCACATCGGGGGCGCCCGGATAAAGACGGTATGCTCTTATTCTCTATTTTGAACTTCTTTATATATATATATGGTGGATTCTAGGGTGAGGGTCTAATTAGGTCCCTCACCGGTGGACCACGAGAAAACCACCAATAGATTAAATAGATGGTTCAGATGTATTTAAATTAAAAGGGAGAACTTGTGCAACTTTTCACAATCAATATTATCCTTATATGGTTTCAGCCTAGTTACAATTCATGTTCTAATTATTCCTCCATGAACAGCTACCGCTCTTAGACTCAAACCATCAAATGTGAAAATCAAGTTATGAACCCTAAATTAACTAATTTCTTCTTCTTCAACAAATCTGATTATTGCAATTCCATAAAATCTTCAAAGGAACCCTTTGCATTAAATGCAGCCGAGAGACAAGGCGCAAAGCAAAGAAATATTAAGTGCAGTAAATCAAGAAAGTGATCCAATGAAAAGAAGCCATTAAATAGTTGAGAGAAATTGAAATGGGTAAAAATGGAGATGGCAGTAAAATAATTGATGGCTTTATTAAGATTAATTGATTTGGAATTTTCCTCCTCTCCATCTGGCTTTACAGGACGTTATTTATAGCACATGAAAAGGGGAATTGATGTTTGAAGAATAATAAGAATTATTTTAATTTAGGGTTCATGATTTGATCTCAGGTTTTATGGTTTGAGTGCATGATAATTGGAGGTAAAGATAATTGTTATGGTTTGAACAATGAATTATAGTATGAATTGTAAAGAGGTGGAAACCATTTGAGGGTAATATTGAATGTGAAAAGTTGTGCATGTTCTCTCTTTTAATTTGAATAAATCTGAACCATCTATTTTATCCATTGGTGTTTTTCTCGCGGTCCACCAGTGAGGGACCTAATTGGACCCTCACCCTAGAATCCACTATATTGGGAATTGTTCTGTGATTTTAAAGGCATTGTTCTTCTATTCTCCCCACTTTATTCAGGTACCACTCCTCTCCATTGGGCTGCTATGCGAGGTAACTTGGAGGCCTGTACCGTGTTAGTACAGGCTGGCAAAAAGGAAGACCTGGTGGTGACTGATATTAGTGGCCTTACGCCAGCTCAGCTTGCTTCTGATAGGAAACACAGACAAGTTGCTTTTTTCCTTGTGAGTGTTTTATAACCAAAATATTTTAATTTGCTTAGTAATGTCATTTGGATGAAAGTTTGCCATCCATCTTTTTGGTTTCTCCCCACCCCAGCCAATGGTTTTGAGAATGAAATTGTGGCTATTTTTCCTGAAAAGATTTGTGTTCATTGAATTTATGGAATATGTGCTCAAATGGATTTTTAGGCGTTTCCTTTACAAAGAAATGCATTTCCAGTGTTAAATGTGCAAAATCTACTTGTCATTCTTTCCCAATGGTATTAGTAAATGCAGACATGCTTCTGCAATGCATATTGACTTCTCGACCACTTTTACAGCATAAACCTCTCCCATTACAAGATATTGTTTAGATGAGTGAGCGGTGCATGCTGATTCTGTCTTTAGATTTTAAAAAGTGACTTGTAAAAGGCTCAATGCTATGCTACTAAAAGTTGTATTACCTAAGACTCACTCCTACCAAAATATAAAGCCCACTACATTGGCTATGGAAAAAGAAGTATTTACTGAAAGTAAAAATGCCGAAGATGAGCACACCTTCTTGCCTTCTAAATACTTAACAGTTTTTACATGAAAAGGTCATGCCCGTTGTAAAGAGACTCTCTATTCTTTTGAATGAGTATGGTTGTCTTGTCTGAGAGTTTGTAACAAAGTAGCTACTTAGTTCTTTTAAATAAAGGCGTCACAACTCACATCTGCGTATTTATTAGGAATTTTCTTTTTACCTTCTACATTTATGTTTGCTGCTTCACAAACATCATAATTTTGATTTGATGATTGATTGTAGACCTGTCAAATATTTTCACTATATTTGGTTCATATATTGGACACGTATATGTAATAAGCTTTTCTTGCTAAATCTCTTTCACAGGGAAATGCCCGAATGCTGCTTGATAAAAGCTTTGACTCTAACAGCCGCCTTGGAAAGATATCTAAATTAGGACTTGCTCCTGTACTTTGGTGCATAATTTTTGTGCTATTGGTCACCTATATTCATTCGGTCATCTTGGGTATCTATCTAAGCTTCCACATTTGAAATCAATTGTGTGTTTCTGTGAGCACTGTCATGCATATTTATGCCTTTTTTCATGGCTGTCTGACTGTTATTTCCATCATTTCTGTTAATTTTATCTTCAGCAACAAATATGCCAAAGCTGACAGCATCAGCTGGCCTTTTTGCATGGTTTGGAGTGTTGCTTGCTACTGTTGGATTGGTGATGTTTTATAGGTGTAGCAGGTGAGTATTATGGACTTCAAAACTATACATCATCTCATGAAAGTTCTCTAGGCCACTATAAGGACCAGAGCTTACTTTTCAAAACCGTAACATGACCTTGTTTCATCTTTTTAAGGATTTTAAGAGACCGTTTGTAGATTTTCTAAGTTGTTATGGAAAATCTCAATGTGGTTTTCTGTGTATTATTTAATTATGATGAGGTTGCTATCCTGCTACCGATAGGATAGCTAGATGCTATGTCCATCATTCATGTCTAATGTAATGTAGTAATTATACTTAGGATAGTTAGATGTTATGATTATTTATGGAGCTCATTAATATGACTGAAATCTGACCATCTAAAATCCAATGATGCTTGCTTTTCTGGATATATTCCCCAAGTAGCTTTTTTTACACTTTAGGTGAAAATTTGTTAAGATCAATCTTGTAATTATTTGATGTGTATTGGAACCTTTTCAACAATTTTTTTCCTATCCTTGTGTTCAAGTTCCGAAGATAACAATATTGATGGAACTTCAAGGTAGCAGTGTTTTGTAAATTGTAATGTATGATGGTCACTATGTACTAAGTATATGGTGTGAACTTACCTACAGATACACATGTAGAGCAACACTTCATTTTTCAGTTGTAGATTATAAAAAAAAATCTAGTTACAACTTGTTTCTTACATATCTGCCTTCTTGTAAACAGATTTTATTTGTTTTATTGTTTGACTGTTTTCTTAATCTTCCTCAATTTGTTTTTGACAGCAAGGATCCAGGTTATATCAGAATGAACGGGAATGACACTCAGAATATGAAAGACGATGTGAGTTTTATTCTGCTATACCTGATTTCTACTTTGATTCCAGCACTACCCTCCCACCTGCAGTATTTCACTTTTATTTCCTTTTGCAGTTTTTACCATATCAGTGTGCAATCTCTTTGTGTTCTAAATATATCTTAAATGCATATGCCAATGACTTCAAAAGTTCGAATGGTTTATCGCAGGAGCCTCTTTTGAAGATTGAGAAAAATAATCCTGCTTTGCTAGCTGGAAATTGGTCCCAACTTTGTGCAACATGCAAGGTTGTTTTGGCTTTCTTTAGATTTTCTGCATGAAGCCTTATCACCAGTAATCAATATCTTGCATGCACATATTATAAATGTCTGTCCTTTCTTTGCTTCAAACAATTTTGTACTCATTTTATGTTTCTTTTTCGTTAGATTGTCCGGCCTCTTCGTGCGAAACATTGTTCTACGTGTGATCGTTGTGTGGAGCAATTTGACCATCATTGTCCTTGGGTATCCAATTGCATTGGCAAGGTACTTCTTGATGAATTTGTGGTTTACATGCTTTTACATTTGAATTTTAGTTGAATATTTTAAGCTTTTATTTTTGTCATTGACTTTGACAACAAAGAGGTTGGTGGGCAAGGGAAATTAGTCTCAGATTTTGTTTTTTCCTCTAGATGTTTTCCTTTGCAAATATGCTTTATACACCGAATAAAATTAAAGCATGGATATGGAGCATGCCACATATCAATATTCAGTAAATGCATTAGTGCACCTTTTGATGTCTAAGTCTTATTTGCTCCCTTCACAAAAAAAAGAGTCTTATTTGCTGATACTATTAATCTTATGTCTTCCTTGAGTGGAGGTGCTGGTGATTCTTAAGTTTAATTCTATGTTATAGCCGTAAAAATAAAATATACGCACTTGAGTAAGTTGACCATTAGTTATTTGAATTCATTTTTACCAGAAACTATTTTTCCGGTAAATCAGTTTTGTAAGTTGGGCTAGACTATTAATCTTATCTCACTCTCTTACTTGAGTGATAAAGTAGTCGCTAATCCTACACCAACGCCATTTTATTCTTTTTTCATTAACCTTAAATTTTGAATAGGCGGTTTTATTTTTCTGACTGATTCAATTGGCCGGGTTTTCCCTTGGCAAACAAATTATCCTGATATGTTACATTTTATGCTTGCAGAAGAATAAATGGGATTTCTTTGCTTTTCTTATTCTCGAAGTTTCAGCAATGTTGGTTA
Source organism: Medicago arabica (assembly GCA_946800305.1). Taxonomy (NCBI): domain Eukaryota; kingdom Viridiplantae; phylum Streptophyta; class Magnoliopsida; order Fabales; family Fabaceae; genus Medicago; species Medicago arabica. Next base: position 53,795,594 of record OX326968.1, read on the forward strand.
CTGGTGGAGTATGTCTTACAAGTATGTGTATGTTGAGACAGAGTTACTTTGTTAATTTTTGTGCAATTTAAACAGCTGATAGAAACCAAAATTATGAATGCAGGAGTACTAACTGATCCACTTGCTCCTTCTTCGTTTGGGGCATGGATTAATTATGCTGGTAAAAATCACATTGGTGCAGTATCATTTCTAATTGCTGATTTTTTCCTCTTCTTCGGAGTGTTTGCTTTGACAGCTGTTCAGGCTAGTCAGGTATGTCTTACAAGCCTATCGGTACAAAATAACTTCCCTTTATTATGATCCGACTTTTGTGTCATTTTTGCCTTTTGTTTTTCTTTCTTTTCTCAGATATCTCGCAATATTACAACAAACGAAATGGCAAATGCATTGCGGTATAGCTACCTCAGAGGTCCAGGTGGTAGATTCAGAAACCCATATGATCATGGTATCAAGAAGAACTGTTCTGATTTCTTGATCAATGGGTACAATGAAGACTTGGAGTATGTTGAAGAATCAGGCAACTCTGAGGAGGGTCTAGGGATGATGCACATGGCAAGGGGCTCAACCATAACAAATGGAGACCCACATTCTCATTCTGATCATGCCAACATAAACGGAAATGGCCATGTTGTTATTAATGTGGATTCAAACAGTACCAACTCAAAAGCACATCATGGTCATAATAATGGTCATGTTCATTCTTCACATTGTAGTCATAGTAACCAAGGTAAAACCAGAAATGACAGCATTCCTGTGGGCTTAGGTCTTGGCCTCGGACGGAACACCAGATCTGTTTCATCCTCGTCGTGATAATGAAATGTCTGGTTGTACCTAACTGTAATGTATCGTAGGCGAGAGCATCTTGTTAGATTACGTTAATTCAATTTATTGTGGCCCTTTTCTACCATACACATGTTTAATCTTGTGTCTTTACTGTACATTCTCTTCTCTCCCCTTTGTTTCTTTTTTCTTCCTTCATGTATAATAACAAATTTGAGTTGCTATTAAAGCTTATAAGCCTTAAAATCGTCACGGGATTCAAATACAGAGGGTTTTTTCCCCCAACGATGATTGCCTTATACAGCCATTCCTTTGATGGATAAATGATGTTTGATTACATGGCTGAATTTTAAGTATTATGAGTAAAACAAATATAGGTAAGAAAGACGTATTCTCATATGCTGCTAGGATTATTTTTTGGGATAAAGGTAAGAGACATTTTCTCTTTGAGTTGTTCATTTAGGAGACTTAAATCCTGTGTGAAAAAAACCCGAGCTAACCTGAGGTTAGTTCTGTAGCAGGTTAAAATAGCCTTTGTGAAAGGGTCTACTGTCAAAGATTTTAATTACGCTGGTGTGTTAGGAAAAAAAATTCTCTACTATTTTTTTTTTTTTACAAGGATCTAACTCATACAGGGACACTGTACAACATTTTTACATTGTTAATTGATTATAACCGTTCAGTTACTTAAAAGTCATGTAAATGGTGGTTCATGTTGGTTGACAAATCTGAAATATTTTACCTTGATAGTACATGAAAATTACTCTCATTTTATAACGCAAAACTACTTTGGTATAACTTTATTTTGATTACTTTAAAATGAACTTTTACTCGAGTAGCTGTTAATAAAAATAATATAATCATTAATAGATGCATGATAAATTCTAGATTTGTATTTCTTTATTTCTCTACTGTTTAAAGAGTCCAAATTAATATAAATTCAATGTTTTTAGAGGGTCTTTATATTTAAATGATTTTTTTAGTTTTTCAACATTGACAATCATCTCCTATGTAAAAAAACATTGACAATCATCCTTATAAAAAAAAAGGTTTCCAATCATCAAATTCTTGTGGTAAAGTCGCAATAAAAATACGTGTCCTTTGCTAGTCCAGCAAGTATGGTTTACATATAAAAAAAAAAGAAAGAAAGAAGAAAAAGACAAGTATGATTTACGTTGCCAAGTGTGCAAATTTGCCTAATCACGGATTAATAATCATTCTTTGCAATAAAATAAGAGTTTTTATTGGCTATGTTTTCAAAGTATAATGTCGTGTGGCCGTATGGGGCTACATACGATGAGTAGTAGGATGAGCCACGTAAAAAAAAAAAAAACAGAGAGAAGTAGGATGAGCCACATGAGTGATAAAAAAAAAAAACTTAAATATAATTTTGATTTCTCTATTTTTGAAATTGATAACTTTTGATACTTTTTTTTTAAAACATATATTTTGGTCCCTCTATTTAAAAAGTCAACAATTTTTTAGCACCTCTCCTCCTTAAATGTCGTGGCGTGATCATTAATGACATGATGCTTACGTGACATCACTTACATGTTTAACATTTAACACTTTATTTCCATGTCATTTTAAACAACAAATTATTATTGAAATTAAAAAAAAATAGGGGAATAAAAAAAATTTAAATCCCCAAATTGATTTTCACTTATTGAAGAACCCTAAACCAAAAATCTCCAAATTGATTTTATCTCCTTTAGCATGGATTCCCTTCACCGTTCCCATCCTTCAACATTTTTGTACCAAAAAAACAAGCATGGCAGTATCTCTCTCAGACTTTTATTATATAATAATTTGGCAATGTGATTTTTTAATATGGTATGGGTTCTGGAATTACATAATTAGGATGCATAGTGTGTCATTAATGTGTTAAACAAAAAGTAGCAATGTTATACAACATCTTGTTTCCCAAGCCTTCCTTCTCTTCCTTTCCATACTCTATCTTGATCAGTCAGTTTTGTGGACTGAGAGCAACGACCACGGTAATGGCTACAGAGCTGTAAGGAAGAAGAAGGAAAATAAAATTAATTTGAAGATTTTCGGTATTAGTGTTCTTCAACAAGTGAAAATCAATTTGAGGATCTCAGATTGTTTTTATTTCCCCAACTCTCTTTTAATTTCAATAATAATATATTGTTTAATTTTTTTCATAGTTGTAAAATAATTTATAATTAAAATGACATGGAAATAAGGTGTTAATTTTTAAACCATGTAAGCAATGCTCACATAAGCTCCATGTCATTAATGAGCATGCCACGTCATCCTGAAGGAGAGGGGGACAAAAAAATTGTTGCCTTTTTAAATAGAGGGATCAAAATACTTATTTTTAAAAATGGGGTATCAAAAGTTAACAATTTCGGAAATAGGGGGACCAAAATTGCATTTAAGCCAAAACAGAATTGACATGTTATTAAAATTTAAGGTTTTAACGTGTTGAAAAGTTTATTTCACATGTTAACTAGGTATTTACCTTGTGCAACACACGGGTTGAATTATAACTTATGTTTGAGAAAATAAAAATTGTGATAAGTATAATCACATGTATTTTATTAATTTATAATATATTAATTTATACTAAAATATGAGTACTCCTTAAAATATATGAGAATTTGTATTGATTTATATCGTAGATTTGTGTTAATATTTTAAGGACAATTTGTATTTATTTATATTGTAAATTTGTGTAAATATTTTAAGGACAAATAATACAGTTGTTGGTGGATCCTGTAATATTTAATAAGTTGAAAGACATATATCATAGTTTATCTTAATAATGCAATGATATAAGAAAATTCTTTTATAGTATCAGTTATCTTAATAATGCAATCATATTAGAGTCATTCATGCTTGATGTCAATATTCCTCATAAGAAATGTTGCAATAAGTTCGTTAGGATATGATTAATCTTTGGTAGCTTTGTCTTTTTTTTATCTTTTGACCATGTTCTTTGAAATTACGCAATGTGACCTAACTGCTTATTTTTACGTTCCTATTTCTTATTTAAAGTCTCCTAAATTTATTAAAAAGATAATCTTTATGGTGATAAATTATCTTATTTTGAACTTTCTTATCAAACCTTCAATTTATTGGTCCAAATTATTTTAGCCAGCGGTTTGGTTTACCCTCTTGTCACTTTGCTTAATTCAAATTATGTATCTACCATCTCATGAATTTGGCTTTATTCTCAACTAATTATTGAAATATGCACAATTTTTTCCTATCAAAGCAAATATTAAATCATTAAGATTATGTGAAAATTTAAGGGGAAATTGACCAATTATTTTTTAATTGAATTGACTGAATATGACAATTTCAAAGACCGAATTGATAACTTACTTCTAACAGACAATTGCTCAAATTTCATAACCCTCGTAGTATATAGTATAAGTACAATGCAACTTTTACACATGAATAGACATATCTTTTGAGATTCAAGAAAACTTCAATTTATCTAAGTTTGACTTAAAAAAATGGTAAGCTTTACCAAACTAAGTTCCTCAAAACATAAATCAACATAACTTGTGATATTCGAGAAAACTTCAATTTATCTTAGCTTGAGATGAAATTTAATGCAATACAAAACCTTCTTCAATATCACGCAATCAAACATTTTTTTTTTATAAATGTTAATCATAATTCCTAAAAAAAAATGTCACCATGAGTTAGATAAATAAAAATCTAACTAAAATATGTTCTATGAAAATGTAAGATGACCAAATATCCAAATCAATGTATAAAAGTATTTCAAAAGAAACTAAATACAAAACTAAAGTTGAGAGAACAACTTTCATGTAAAGATCATGAACAAACTAATTCCAAAAATATATCACACTTCCAAAAAAAATAGTAAAATAATGCAACTTTTACACATGAAAGTCGTTTGTTTAAAAATATTGTTACTACTGGGCCTCGCTTGTTAGCTAAGGTCAAATTATTAGCATTAGGGTGGCTGAAGGCTAAGAAGGATGTGTTTGTTTATGGCACACAAAGGTGGTGGTCTAGCCCCTTAGAATGTCTGGGCATTGGTTAACTTTTGTAATTTTTCTGTTTTGATGTACCTGAACTGTTGTATGTATCTTTTAGTGGTTTCCTAGGCATGTCTTGTGCTTGAGAACTGCTGTTTTGTTGTGGTATATAATTTCATTTTGACCTCTTCAAAAAAAAAACTTGTACACATGAATAGACATAGCTTTTGAGATCCAAGAAAACTTCGGTTTATCTAAGTTTGACTTTAAAAAAAATGGTAAGCTTTACCAAACTAAGTTCCTCAAAACATAAATCAACATAACTTGTGATATTCGAGAAAACTTCAATTTATCTTAGCTTGAGATGAAATTTCATGCAATATAGAACCTTCTTCAATATTACGTAATCAAACAAAAAATTATTTATAAATGTTACTCTAAATCCTTAAAAAAATGTCATCATGAGTTAGATAACAAACAAACCTAACTAAAATACATTCTACAAAAATGTAAGATGACCAAATATCCAAATCAATGTATAAAAGTATTTCAAAAGAAACTAAATAAAAAACAAAATTTGAGAGAACAACTTTCATGTAAAGATCATGAACAAACTAATTTCAAAAATATATCACACTTCCAAAAAAAATAGTAAACTATTTTTAAAGGATATTCAATAATAAATCATGAGAAAAAAAATTCTCTGACTCAACTATCAAAAAGACCATCAACACATAGTTTTGAAAAGGAAGAAAACTATTAAAATAAATTAATAGATATAAAATTACATCTTAGTAATCACACCTCTCTATTGTTATGGATAAGACCTGAAAATAAAACGGCATTAGTCTAAGAAAATAATGTGTTCTCTATATATAATCTTCTATGTTATATGTGTGGCATATATGAAGTTCTTTTTGAGAAAACATATCAACCCATTTATGGACCAAAAATGCAAACCCAAATACAAAAAACAAAGGAAAGGAGAGGAAAGGAAAAGGAGAACCACATCACCTTAACAAAGTATAAAAGCATAAATGATCATGGTAGTAAGAGTTGGGAAATCATGCATATAGAAGATAAGATGGAGCAAGATTTTATTGAAAAAATTAAAACGTTTATTTTTAGAATTTCCAATATAATGAATAGAATTTATTTAGATAGCATAATCCTTTTAATATTCTTATAATGTTATGACTTACTTTCCATTAATTTTGACAGTTTTCATTAGTGTATACGTTTGTTTTTTATTTATTTGGACATATAGATTTGATTATTTAATTGTAGCATACATCATATTTTTCTTTGAGGTATTATAGTAACATTTAAGCAACTTTTTGTTTTTCCTTTCATTCTTCCGTTTTTTAAATAGTGGACGAAACTAATTCAATTTGATACTTAATTACTTCTTTAATTCTTCAAAGATAATAAAAATTGTAAAAGTGGAGAGTTGTAAAGTTTTTTAAGAAAGAAGTTAGACATTTAATTGAAATAGATGAGAGTTGTATTGTAAGGATTTAAGGGAGACATGTAACTCTTTATAGAGTAGAACAATTCAAGTTTCTTTTAGATACAAAGATATATATATATATATATATATATGTCATTATCATACAATCTATCTTGTAATTATACATTTATATTCAATTATTTTTATCAGAAAATACATTACACGTACAAATACAAATATGGGAAGCAATCTTGTGATATTTTCAACTTGTCTTTCATGCTCATGAGAATGTAGACAAGACTGATGTAATTCTTGTAAAAAAAAAAGGAAATAGATGGTATTTTTTCTTTGGGTGGAAAATATGACATTTTTGTTATTTGTAGACAAAATGATAAATATTGCCTAAAACTCACATATATAACTATGAGGTATCAAATTCAAATCTAAATGGATATGTCTAACCTAAAAATAAATATCGACATTGTCGACATTATTTATACAAGTGGAAAACAAGAGATCTTGTTATTCAAATTCCTTAAATAAATAAAAAAGAAAATACTATTACCTTTATAAGCATGCACTAAATATTCTTAAAAAAAGAAAAAAGAAAAGAACATGCACCAAATTAACCACGAAGGAAAAACATAACGACGTTTGAAAAGATTCAAACGTTGATTGAAGCTGCACTTTGGCACTTTGGAAAGAAGATGATAGATTACACCGTCAAAGTTAGAGATAGCGGTTTGGCATATTCTTCACCATTCATGGATTTAGATATAATCCAAGTCCAAAATTTGGTTTCGTCATCGTGGTGGTAGGAAAAAAAAGTATCCACCTATGTCTTGATTATAATAAGATTTGAAAGGGACGTTCATGAATTAGAAGTCATTATGTGATAAAACTGAACAAACCATTTATAACCGGAAACAACTCAATTAGCTAATGCACTTCAAATAGAATTTGTCTTCATAATTTAAATCCACTTAATATCTTTCAATCTTTGAATTTAATAACTTACATGAAAATATGTTACACCAAATAAAAACCTAACAAAGGGAATGTAGATCCAACTTCATATTCAATATTGATCGTATCAAATCAGAAAGTGATTATCAGTGCAGTTGCTTTTATACCGTGGTGAATGCTTCGATTGATGACTGAAACGGTGGGGTGTGTACCTGCGGAACTCTGACGCTTGAGTCAGTATGAGATCAGAATGAAGGTTTAGAGAGAGGTGATATTCTATCTTAGGACTACAAAGAGTCCCCTTTATATTGAGGTGAGTGTTTGCAGAGCCAATGTAAGACACACATGTACTCGACGGTTACAAATTCGTAGAAAGTGTAACCGCCGAGAGGAGAGATTAATGTTCGTTTGACCTAGTCATTGTTGCTCCGAGCACGCCCTCGCGGAGAGGAGGTGTGTTGCAATTTTTTTTAACCAAAATCAATTGGTGGATTCTAGGGTGAGGGTTTAATTAAGTCTCTCACCGGCGGACTACGAAAAAAAACACCACTAGATAAAATAGATGGTTGAGATTTATTAAATTAAAAGTGGGAACATATATAACTACTCACATTCAATCTTATCCTCCGCCTATATTACAATTTGTGTTTCAATTCTTCTTCCATAATCAGAAACTACTATTCCCTCAAATCATATTACACTCAAACCATTAAATCTGAAAGTCTAAGTTATGAATCCTAAAATTAAATAATTTCTTCTTATTCTTCATCAAACAACAATTATCCCCTTTTCGGTCCAAAACAGGTAAAGTAGAAATCAAAGATCGTCAAATTGAAAACATTTGCAACCACCCCCAACAATCAGTGAATGGTTTAATTTCATGAACTTGGAAGCATTTGTAATCACTCTTTACTGGCTACGGACAAAAAATTACAACATAAATTGTAACATGAATATTTCTAGTAACACGTAAACACCCTTACCCCTTTTTAATTTTTCAACTACTGTCCTTTGTTTTCCTCTCCTGTTTGTCCATTTTCCTTCGTCTTCCTCTCCCCTTCATTTTTCTCTTCCTTTGTCTCCCTCTTCCTCTCACAGTCTCACTTTCAAACTGTAACCATTTTCCTTACCTATTTATTTGCAATAATATAATCAACGATATGACAAAAACAGAAATGTGTAAATTGAATTATGTTAGTCCAATTCACAATTTGTTGCAATTAATCGGTTATAATTCAAAATTTGATGAGTTAAATTAATTCCATAAAATGACCAAATCAAGTGTATAATGGCCCTGATCTTAATCTTGCTATTACGTGAATTCAAATGCTCTTAATCTTAATCTTGCTATTACGTGAATTCAAATGCAATTCAAGTGCATATCACTTATTTGCAACAAAGATCATGTATATTTTTTTAGGGAAGATCACAAATAGGATTAAATAAATTGATTCATTTATGTGAATCGAAGGTGCAGGTGAATTGAATTTATGGGTGTTAAACATTCTGCATATATGTTGTTTCCTATTTGAGCAAGGGTAATTTGGTATTATAATTAAATTTTAATATACTTTAGGTGTATATAATTGAATGTGAGTAGTTGTATATGTTCCCATTTTTAATTTGAATAAATCTAAACCATGTATTTAATCTAACGGTGTTTTTTTCGTGGTCCACCGATGAGAAACTTAATTGGACCCTCGCCCTAGAATCCACCAAATCAATTATACATAAATAATTATATCAAAATTAATTTTTTCCAAACACATTAAAAAAAGAATGATTATTATTTTTTTTTGAAAAAAGAAATGAGAAAGAAAGAAAAAGGAAAAGGACATTTTCCATGGTTTAGCAAGCAAACATCGGGAATGAATGATCCAATAAAGAAAGTCCAAGTGCGGAAGAGCCGGGACGTGGGACCCGAACTCTTCCACAGACCCCACTCTTCTCCTCCTTGTTCTTATCCCATTTCCATTTTCATCGTAATAATACTATTACTCATCACTCTTCTTCACTCTTCCACAACACCAACTACTACTGCCACGTGTCATTCATCACCTTCTTCTTCTTCCTTCACACTCCTTTCCCTCATCACACAACCAAACCCTCTCTCTCTCTCTCTCCCTCCCTCGCGTATGATCTTCAGACACTATTCACTAATTTCTTTCTATTTCTGATTTTCTCTCACTACGCCACAATCATCAATCAATATTCCATAATAAGGTTCCGATTGATTATACACTATTTTTCTTTTTTGTGGTGTTTTTCTTCATCTTAATTTAGAAGACTGATTAATTAATAATATTAATAAATAATGAAAATATCTTAACGTACTTTTGTTATGAAATAGATATATGTTCAGTCTCAATCTCTCTCTGTTTACTCTTCTAACAAAATTAAAATTTCATTAGAGTAGTGGTTTAATCAAGGGATACTTAACCGTTCAAATATCTTCTACTACTAAACTAAGTTAATCATAATTTCTGTGTCTGATCACTGTTTTATGGATTTCTATTTGTATCTGTTGATTTATTTATTTCTTCCTTCGTGCAGTTCAATCCTACGGTCTGAAATATAAACTTAGACTTTGTTTTAATGAATTAATAATCAAATAAAAAGAAATTAAGTGATGGGAGGTATTTGTTCAAGAAAGAGAAATCAACAAGTGATAGAAGATGATATACGCAGAGGAGTATCTAGAAGATATTGTAGAAGTGGAAGTACAAAATGGTTAGGAGCAAGAAGTTTTAAGGCTAATCATTCTCCTGGTGGGGGTACATGTCCTTCTCTTATGGATTTATGCATCAATAAGATCCGCGAGGTGCATGTTTTTATTGTTTTCTTTGTCTTCAGTTGTTTTGTTTTGTTTTGTTTTTAGACGTTACTTGATTCAAGTTATGTTTCTCAGGATTTTCATAAATACGATTCCTTTTCGATTCTTCCCAGAGATATAAGTCAGTTAATCTTCAATGAATTGGTGGATTCTCATTGTCTCACTGAAACATCTCTCAATGCTTTTCGAGATTGTGCTCTTCAGGTCAAATTCCATGTTTTGCTTTCATTTAAGTACTTGGTGTATGTTGGTTCTACATTGGTAAAAATTGATTTTGAGTAAATTGATTCCAGCTAAAAGTGAGTTGAGGATAAAGTGATTTATGTTTGCATGTATTTGTAAAGTTAGTTGAACAATAAATTTGAGTGTTCAAATCAGTTCTAGAATAAAAAACTCCAATTTCTAGCTTCAAGTAGAATCAATTCTGGTGGCAAAATTAGTTTTACTTGAAAGCAACCAAACATGTCTGAATCAATTCTACATCTCTATAATCGATTTTGGCCCCTCTAGAAGTGGAACCAAACATACACTTAGAAGAAGCTTCGGTTACGAAGATGTGCCTGCTTATTAATTACGTGTTGTGTTTTTCATGGCAGGATGTTTACTTGGGTGAATATCTTGAAGTGAATGATGGTTGGATGGATGTCATTGCTTCACAAGGGCCGTCTTTACTTGCGGTTGATGTTTCTGGTTCTAATGTGACAGACCATGGACTGCGTCTCCTAAAGGATTGCTTAAATCTTCAAGCTTTGACCCTTAATTACTGTGATCAATTTTCAGAACATGGACTTAAACACTTAAGTGGTAGGTGGAGTTTTTAAACAGAATAATAACATGTTGGAAATTTCGCCTTCATTGCGGCCCGCCCCTAGCCGCCTAATTGTAGCATTGGGGTTGCCTTCATTGCAACCTCCAACACCTTCACTGTGTTGGGTGTGAAAGGGGTGGATTTAGTCCCACATTGCCTAGAGATATGGCCTGTGTAGTGTTTACAAAGTTTGGACTGCCCTCACCTTACAAGCCGGTTTTGTAACGTTGAGTTAGGTCCAATATGAAAACTTTAGATAACATAATAAGATCATACAAACTATTCAAAGCCAAAGGAGATGGAACTTTGCGCTGAGTTTGACGGTATTTGGTACCTAACCTGTATTCTACATGTATAAAAACTATGAATCATGGATTGTTGTTTTTGTCTTTCTTTTTTATGTAAAATAACAAAACTATTATTGGAAATTTTTGATGTCTTGCAAAAGTAAGTGGAGAAATTCATTATGAATGTTAATCCTCATTGGATGTTATGCAATATTGGAGTTATTTTACATAAATAGATATGAGATATCAAGAGTTCTATTTGTTAACATAATCAATCAATTGAAATTTGTTGCATAGGTCTGTCAAACTTGACTTCATTGAGTATCAGAAAGAGCTGTGCTGTCACACCTGATGGAATGCGTGCATTTTCCAACTTAGTTAATTTGGAGAAGTTGGACCTTGAGAGGTGTTCAGATATTCATGGTGGATTTGTTCATTTTAAAGGTTTCTATTCTTGAGATCTTGCTAAGTGCATAAGAAGCTAAACTCCTTATGTATTTGATGTTGTTAAAAACCATCATCACATCTAGTAATCTGAAACAAAATAATTTTTTCTTTAATATATACTTAGGTATGAGATATAGATGGTTAATCGGGCAGTCTGACATTAACTTCATCCGGTCATCAGGCTAGATGATCAATATTAGTTATTTCATGAAACTTCATCTAAATTTTTTGTTTTGTTTCTTGTTCGATGAATTTACCATATTCTTCGAATCAATAACTATTGTTTAACCTCTTTTAGTAACTACCTAATGTTATACTCTTCTTTTAAATTATTTTAGATAAATTATCATCATTATTTTTTATTTGATATCGACCGCATCTGGTTGGTGCAATCAAATGGCTATAATAAGTTCTACATTCATTCAATAGACCTTTTTTATTATACAAAAATATTTAAGGGGAGGGAAGGGCGAGGTCAGGGTATTCCAATTTAGGATATAGTTGACTTGAAATAGAGGATTGCCAATAAGAATCGATCTATGGATCCTTGCGTCAGAGGCTCTTTCATCTTACCACTTGAGCCAACCTTCATTGGCTTCTTCTTCTACGAACTTTATTATTTAAATTTTATTAATAAATGCTTTCCTGTTTAGAATTTACTTTCAAAGAAACTTGGTTTTGGAATTTCTAGGTTATAGATTTAGTTCCCTTTTTTTTTTCATTTCGAATACAGGTCTGAAAAAGCTGGAGTCTCTTAATATCGGATGCTGTAAATGTGTTACAGATTCAGACATGAAGGCTATCTCAGGTATTGTTCATTTGTGTTTTTTATTTTTTTATCAAAGTAGTTGCATTTTACTCCCTCTCCAATCTTTTGTGCATAACAAAATTTGTATTTTCATGCTTTCGTGATACATTATGTAGAAATTTTTCCACTAATGAGATGGAAACAAAATGTTACTATGGTCAATACTTGATACCGATTTTCGTAGTTGAGTTCATATCTGAACATTTAGCCTTGTAACTTAATTAATGGCTTCATAAGATTACCCAATTCAATTCTTTCTCTTCATACTTTTAGATGCAAAAAGGTAGGCCTTGATCACAGTTTCAGTTGACTTTCAATTTCAATATGAAATGTTTCAGGTTTTATTAATTTAAAGGAGTTGCAAATTTCCAACAGCAGTATTACTGATCTTGGGATTTCTTACTTAAGAGGTATTTCCATATTGTTTGTCATCAATTACAATTGTTACATCAAGACTATAACAGCTGCTTCTGTTTTATGCACGTCATAACATATCTAGTTGTCAATTTAGTAGAATATAAAATAACATCTTATTATATATTGACATATTATTAGAATATATTTGTTTCTGTTCTGAGATCAGTTTCTAATCTTAAAGTACCTTGGATTATTATGTCGTAGGATTAGTTTTCATATTTCTCAGTCACTTTCTTGATTTATTTCATGATTCCCCTTTTTATTTAGGATTTGGAGTCTTGTATCCCTATAAATAGGGATTAATACTTGGTCTTTGTATCAAGTTAGCATCAAGTACCAGCAATAATATTCAACGTTCTTATTATTTCTCTCTTCCTCTTGTCTAAAACTCATAAGTCATAACACAGTTTATGTTCACTCTAGTGGAAATATGTTATTCTCTAACTGTTGTCAAAAAGGTGTTTGTGTTTATAGAATGAGTTGTAAAATAAGTTTGCTTTATGTATTATTACATTGCTTGAATATTCCTATCTGGTTTACAGGTTTGCAAAAGCTTAGCACATTAAATGTTGAAGGATGCAGTATCACTGCTGCATGTTTTGAGTATATTTCTGGTAAATAATTCTCATCTTATTCTGTCATTTCATTTATGTTGATTTTGGACATCAGATTTGTTTGTTTTGGACGTCGTTTTGTAATGCTTGCTTTCCCTCTAAGTTATTTAGAAAATTAATGATTTGACAACTCTGACATGCAATCCAAGTAGTGCTTGAACAGAAAAGATTATATATGATCTTGGCATCTCATATTTGCTTACCACTGTTCCAATGTCCAAAATTCTCATGTTTATTTCTTTAATCATGTTTTTCTTTCACGTGCAGCTTTAGCTGCCCTGGCATGCTTAAACCTCAACAGATGTGGTCTTTCTGATGATGGATTTGAGAAATTTTCTGGTAACTTGAATATATAGCGACCAATTTTGACGACTTAATGTCCATGTCCATACTTTTTACTCCAAGGATGACAAAGCAACAATTTCTCAGTTTTACAACATATTTTCCCTTTCCTGCAGGTCTTACAGGCTTGAAGAGGTTAAGTCTTGCATTTAACAAGATTACAGACGCATGCTTAGTTCATCTAAAAGGTTATTCATACCTCTAACTCTTTTAATAGCGACTTTTTCACAAGCTGCTTCCTTAATCCCTAGGTTGAAAAGATACATGATCTGTACAGTCTGTTTGTGTATTTATCTCTTCAATTCTCACTACCACCTGCCAATTTTCAGATGCTAAGAGCCGAGATGGACTTTCCCCATTTATATTATTGCTTTTGATAATTTGACATTAACATCTTCATGATTTCCATATTGATACTAGTTTTAATAATCACTTTTCCTTTAAAAAAAAAAAGGGGAATGAGAAAATTATTATTAATAAAAGTGACTAATTGTCATTAACAATTGTCTCCTAGGGTACTTGAACTTCGTCAACCTCAAAGTCAAACTCTTACCCTTGATAGTTTCTTTTTATAAAATCAAAAAGACAAATTTTTGAGGGAAAATTACTGTAACTATTATTCTTTTTCATGAATTGTTTTAAATTTTTAAATCCTGCGGTAATATCTATTTTGAAGGCACATCTTATCCTTCGTCTTATTGTACTTCCCTTCACTCAGGGTCATGTAAAAAGATCAAAAAACCTAATCTAATAATGGCGTAGAAATTATTAGATTTTTAATTTGCTTCTCTTTGACAGGTTTAACAAAACTGGAGTATTTGAATCTGGATTCTTGCCAGATCGGGGATGAAGGACTTGTTAATTTGACAGGTTTATTGCTTTGTTCTTCTGAATATCTAAGATTTTGGGAGTCCAATATTTGGATTGGAAGTATGACGTACAGTATGAAATTTTTAGTTATTTTTCTTTCAGGCCTCACTCTCTTGAAAAGTCTAGTGTTGTCCGACACTGAAGTCGGGAACAGGGGGATTCGATATATATCAGGTTGGTGGAAACAACCCTGTAGCCATCAAATGAGAATTTAAACTCAATAATCAGTGTGAATTTATTGGCAGATAAATTCAAATTAGAGCATATGTTTCTATATTTGTTGGTTATATGTTTGAGTGTGAGTGCTGTCTACGAGGTATTCTATGTTTCATATAATATGATTCGCTTAAGCACCTTGTTATTCAGCTTCCATGTTGACAACTTCTAGTATATAAATTGATATTGTGTGTGTCATGGCCCAATCTTGGAATGTGATACTGCTGTATATACGTTGGAAGATAATTTCAGGAAGCATATTTAGTTACACACTAATATAAGTGAAGTTTTGTAAAAAGAAAATTTATTTGTGTGAATAATTTGCCAATCTGCCTTTCCCTCAATTTTTTTTTTTTTTTTTGCGAATCTGCCTAAGACTCTTTTGCTGTGAGCTGACATTTTAAATTTGATCTAAGGCATTTATTTTTATAGTTTTTTTTCTTGGACCAAAGGCATTTCTTTTTATAGTTGTACAACTTCTTCGTCTATTTTATAAATGGGAAATGCTAACAAGTGCCCTAAGGGAACTTGTTTAAAAGTTTAAAGTAGAAATTTTATCTTGGTAATTGTGCATTCAAGACATTGAAACAACAAAAAGTAACTTTTTCTACATTAAATTTATCAATTATTTCTATTTTTGAATCCTTAAGAAGTGCCATAATGGCACTTCTTAGCATGACCCTTTATAAATATATGCTTTCCAGTTACTTCTACGTGTACAGACGAATGTGTCCATCCACCTGATCATTTCTTGTTAGAGATATTCAAGACACTGATTTTAATGCATGTCTGAATTGGTTCTTGCTTTTGTCCAGGTTTAAACAAGCTGGAAGATTTGAATCTGTCATTCACCTCAGTAACTGATAATGGCCTAAATAGGCTCTCGGGATTGACAAATCTTAAATCTCTTAATCTGGATGCTCGACAGATAACTGATGCTGGATTGGCAAATCTTACAAGTAAGCATTTCCTTGTGTATCTGCTATTTCTTTCTTTCATGTGTATTCACCTGTTATATTTTTATATTTGGCGCTCTTGTATGAATTGTTTTGTATATGTATAGAGGGTACTATAGCTTAGCTCAGTTGGTAGGGATATTGCATTTTATATGCAGGGGCCGGGGTTCGAACCCCGGACACTCTACTTCTCCACAATTAAATTGTGTGAGTTCAAGAGGGTACTGTGTTGAGTAAGCATCAATAATAAATCATTTATATGGCCCAGATTCTCTGACCGATTATTTTTTATTATTTTTCCTTTTATTTTTTGTTTATTCTTTTTAAAAATATTTTATATATCTAACACTGCAGCATGCCAAATTTCCTTATCTTGCTTCTCCCTCTTTATGATCAGTTTTATCTTGTGTAATTGTTTTACTTCTCTTTCTCTCATTTCCCTTCTTTATTTTCATATGCTCCATTTTTTCTGGGTGGTTGATCTAATATACTCTGCCAATGACCGATTATTTCTTTCTAAGTATCCATTTTTTTCCCCTGGCTATTTGTCACATGCTATTTGGAAACAACTAACTTATTGTATTGGATTGGATCAACTCAAGTGCTTTATTGGGGCAAAAACTACATCTGTCAGGTCACAACTCTTTCTACCTGAGCCCTTGTACAAACACGATGTTTGAATCCAACTCTTGCCCTATCTAAGCCTTCACACATGACATGATGGCTTGCTTACATTCAACTAACAATCCCTTTTTTAGCACTTAGCTGCGAGATTTCTACCTTTATGGAATCGACTAGAATTTGTGGCTGGGCCAAACACAACTCCACAAAACCGGCTTGTGAGGTGAGGACTGCTCCCACTTATAAACACTTCTTCATACCATATCACCTCCAATGTAGGACTCATACCAATTGTTGAGGTTTCAATCAAGGAAGTGGAACAAATAACAATGACAACCAACAAACTAAACAGTCCAATCAACAATAATATCAACCAAGAACAAACCTAGAACCTATGTAAAGCAAGCAAACAAACAATCAATCAAAAGAACATGATAAAAAGAGTAGAGGAACAAACAGACCAAGATTGTTTACACAAAAATTAATTTAGAATGTATTTCCCACTACAAAAGAGAGAAAACTTAGATCCTTCCTCCAATAAAATCTCACTACAAAAGGTCCTTAGAATGTATTTCCCAACCCTAGAATCTCACCCAAAAGCACCCAACCCTTTTGGTGATGACCTAGCTCTCACAAACTGCTGAAAAAACCTGTTATTTTATACCATACCCGAGCAAAACACCTCGCACCCAGGGCTGTAGGAAACGCTGCCTTCCTAGCTTCCTGAAAACGCCATGAGACTTATCCCAAGCATCTCGCGACTGAGGCAGAAATAAACCGTTCGCTTTCTTCCAGGAACTTCCCGCAGCCACACTGTACTCGCCTCGTGGTTTGAACAGAATGCATCTAAACAGATTTTTAGTCACATGCAACACCAATATTTGCATTGAGTGCTTACCGGTAGGCCAAATGCTATTGCAGTTAGCTAAGGCACCACTCTTCTTCAACTTAAACCTATCAGCAAGCTCTGCGGTTTAATCTGACTCTGATCCTGTTGCCAAGAAAGATTGCTGACCCACAACATACTGCAGGTTGCATCTTCGGTTTAGTATTTCATTGAAATACCTGTTTTCAATTTTAGATGCAGCCCTGCATGAAATTCTTTTTATCCGAAACTAGCCAAACCAAGGTAGTTTTACTCTATGCTGACTACGATCATTCTCCCTTTTATGAGGTGCTGGCTATACAATATTTTTTTCTTCAATTTTTACTGTTCCACTCAATGTCCATATTAATTTGTGTGAGCTGTACTATTTTTTTATTTTTTTACTTCCATTTGATACTTAGTAGCTTCAAATGTAACTGTTTGATTGGCTCTTGTTTTGTATAGGTCTGAGTGGATTGATAACATTGGATCTCTTTGGAGCCCGTATCACTGACTCTGGAACTACATATTTACGATGTATGTATATATATCAACTTCAAGCTATTGTTGTTTTCCTTTGTTCTTTTGGTGTATGTTAACTCTATGTTTCTTTAAAATACTTGATTACATATCATGTCTCTGTAAATTGTAGTATCTAACCGACTAATTAGTCTACACTTGAAATGAGAATGCATGAGTAATAATGAGAATACTCGGCATTTCCCACGGTGCTTTCTATTTTTAGGTATTTGATGCTTATCATCTGGGTATTGGGCTGCACACATCTGTTCTGAAATTGTTATAACTGCTCAAGAGAATAAATAAATCTACAGAGTTTGTTCTTCCTCATATATTCATTTTGTATGAAAATTTTAAAACTGCTGAACTGGACAAACAAATAAATGGTTTAATGACCCAAAATAAAAACGAAAAAAATAATTTGAGGTAGTACTACTCGGAAACCTCATTTAAGTCCAGCTTACTTTTTCATTATTTGTCATTTCGTTTGGTATATATTGCATAAAATGAACTCTAATTTGAAATAATGGGAAAGCATGTGTCTACATAATCTTCGGCATAAAATTAACTTTTTTTTTTTGACTAAAGCATGAAGTTATCTTGGTGACTTAAATGTTATTTCCTTTTTTGAATCTTGCAGCGTTCAAGAACCTGCAATCCCTTGAGATATGTGGTGGATTATTAACTGACGCAGGCGTGAAGAATATAAGAGAAATTGTTTCCCTGACACAGTTAAACCTTTCCCAGAATTGCAAATTGACAGATAAAACTCTGGAATTAATCTCTGGTATTTTCTGCATGTCTTCAGCACTGCATATCTTCCTTGCATCATCTTTTCAACAAAAAATATATAAATGATTTGGTAGATATATTACAGACACGAGACTGTAACTTGAATGTGTAGTCAACAATCTATTACCCCTTGGTAATTCATGTTGACTGTTAATTAAGCACCACATGTAATGAGGATGCAGCTGGTATACTAATGTTAGTTGTTGTTCATGTTCAAAAGGTTAAAATATTAGTGTAGTCATCGCTGGAACATGTGTAAACCCATTGATCATGAGCAAATAACTGTGTCTTGCAGAATCGGAATTAAATGAAAGAAAAGTAAAACTAGATAGAGAGTATCATTTGTTTGTGTTGCTCTTTGTTTCCTTCCTTGCCCCATAGTTGGTATCAAACAAAGAGGTTTGTTCTTCTTTGGCTAAACACATGTTTGTATATCTATATTTGAATGCAGGAATGACTGCACTGAGGTCACTAAATGTCTCAAATTCTCGTATAACAAATGAAGGACTGCGGTATTTGAAGCCTTTGAAAAATTTACGCACTCTTTCCTTGGAATCTTGCAAGGTCAATGCGGCTGACATTAAGAAGCTCCATTCAACCGATCTTCCAAATTTGATAAGCTTTCGACCAGAGTAGACCAGGTGATCGAGAGAATTCTGCTCTCTGCACGGTGAACAAAATTCTGTGTACATACTTATAGGTACTGTTTTGGATAACTATAAAATAAGATTAATTGAAGATGAGAGGTGATTTCTAAAAAATGTATTTACAGTAGTAGGCATGTAAGATTGTAATTATGCTTTACTTTGCATGTTTGTATTTACCCGTCTAAAAATAATTGTACATATCATGTTTTATCCCTTTTTTCGTCTAAATGTTAAGAACGTATAGCACAATGAGGAAAAACTTGTTAGATCAAGCACTCTTTTATAGTCCGAAAATCACACAATCAAACTTATTTACATATATTTTTTGATATTTTTAGAAATCTCTTTATATAAGTTGCATTTTCATGTTCAATGGACAAATTGGATATAAAACAAGATTGTATTACAGCAGGCTTAATGAACAAATCACGCTCATAAAGAAAAAAACCAAAATAAACACAGTTAAAGTTATTATTTTCTTGAATCCTGATGAAGCGGGTAGAATAAAACGGTGTACAATTTTGAATAAAAAAAATTAAGACATTGCCATAAGAGAACAACTAATAGAATTCCATACTCAAGCTTAAGAACATGTAGCACAATGAGGAAAAACATGGTTGATCAAGCACTCTTCTATAGTCCTAAAATCACACAATCAACTTATTTACATATATCTTTTGACATTGTATACAGATGCTTAGAAATCTCTTTATCTAATTTGCATTTTCATGTTCAGTGGACAAATTGAATATAAAAACAAGATAAATAGCAGGCTTAATGAACAAATTTTCATCAACCATTATCATACTCATTAAGAAAAAAGACCAAAATAAAGACATTGCCATAAGAGAACATCTAATGAAATTTCAAATCAATGCTTATTGAATTCCATACTCGAGTGTGCAATGAAGCAAAAATAGTCGATGTATTTCTTGCATGACAATTAAAAACAAGAACATTCATATGACAGAAGAGGAAAAGAAGAATAGTTGAGAACAGTGTTGATGCCCTAGTCTGATCCAAGTTGAAGTGATGTTGAATCACCGCCGCCGATGTCTTCCGCATCCAACCGTGCAACCCGAACTCTAGCAACTTTAGCTCCACGGATGTACGTCTTAGCTTTCTCTACGGCGGGATTGTTACCATCATATGTGACTGTTATTTGAGACAATCAATAATTAATTTAATCAAAATAAATATTTTGAAATTTAATCAAAAGAAATATTTTGAATTTACCATAAACATTGATGACATCCTTAACGTTGGCTTCAATGAATCGAATAATGTCATAACTATTTTGTGCTGCCAACCCAGCATCAATGGCCATCATATCAAAAGATAACTTGTTTTCCCGCATCAATGTCTGCTTAGCCATTTTAATCCCATAGCATGTGCCAACTACTGCAACATTTATATCAAAAAAGAAAAGAAGCCATCAATTAAGCTCTGACATCTATGCTTCAAGAACACCTAAACATTAAATTTTGCATGTTTCAAATCCATTAATTGAATTAAATCAAATTAATGATGGGACCAATTTGACTAACAAAACTACATTCGAGAACCAAATGACCATAGTGAAACTAGTTAAAAAAAATATGAAGATTAGTTAACTAACTGTTGTGATGATTTTGACCACATAAGTTGGTCACGTGCTGGAGGACTTGGGGGTCATCATACACTAACAAAAAATTTCGACCAGCTGTGGTTTCCAGGACACTTTGAAACGTAGGCTCCTCTATAAGATTAAGAGTAGGTGTTTGTATCAAAGTCTGAAGGAAATTTCTTGTACGCCCAGGCTCTGCAGAAAAAAATTAGTAAATGTTATAAATTCATTAAATTAAAACATGATGTAGATATTAAAATAACACTCAGAACTCACTACTCTACAGTCCTAAAATCACACTGACAAATGAGGAAAAGTTGGTAAATTAAGTACCATGGATGAAGAGAGTAACCCCCATTGTATCATCATGCATATAATCAGTATCACAACAGCCACTAAGCTTTCCATCATCAATCTTTATGTTCATTGCTTTAACAGGAATTGTATGTTGTTCAAGTACAGTCATCACAACATAAGCATTAATTCTCAACCTGTTTTTTGTGTCTATGACCATGTTAACATTGATTTCAGGAACTCCTCTTGATGCATAAGGTATTTCAGTTATTTTAAAATATCCCAAAAGGTGATTCTCTTCAGCCTTCAGTGCCTCACCTTCGTAGACAACAATCAATGCTGCAGTTTGATTATTATGAATAGTTGTGACAACTGCACGCTCTATCCTTGGCAGCGACTTGTTCTTTTGAATCACAGGTACAAAGTTGTTTCCATAAGCTCGAATTCCGATTGCAAGTGGGGAGAAATGAAAATTAGACAACTTCAATTTTCGAAATGGATCAGCAACGCCTAAATCAGGATCTACTAGTGCTGCTGCACCTAGGGGTGTTCATGGTTCTAAACTGCATTGTAACTGAACTACATTAATGGTTACAGTTCAGTTTTTAAAACCACTTCAATTCAGTTCAAGTTTAAAACCGGTTCAGAACCAGTTTAATATATTTAAACCATATTTTTTTTAGTGCACATTTTTTCTTCAGATTTCTATATTAATTTTTAATTAAATAATTTAAATGAATAATATAATAATTATAAAACAGTTTATTACGATATCTTTTTAAAAAACAACTTATTCAAAATAGCTTATTTATGCAAAACAACTTATTAGGATATCTTTTTAAAAAAGAACTTATTCGAAACAGCTTATTTATGCAAAACAACTTATTAGGATCTCTTTTTCAAAAACAGCTTATTCGAAACAACTTATTTATGCAAAACAGCTTATTCGAAACAGCTTATTAATGGAAAACAACTTATTAAGATCTCTTTTTTCAAAAATAGCTTATTCGAAACAGCTTATTTATGGAAAACACCTTATTAGGATCTTTTTTTCCAAAACAACATATTCGAAATAGCTTATTTATGAAAAACAACTTATTAAGACCTCTTTTTCAAAAACAGCTTATTCGAAACAACTTATTTATGCAAAACATCTTATTAGGATCTCTTTTTAAAAAAAAACAGCTTATACGAAACAACTTATTTATGGAAAACACTTTATTAGGATCTCCTTTTCAAAAACAACTTTTTTAAAACAGCTTATTTATGCAAAACAGCTTATTCAAAACAACTTATTAATGAAAAACACCTTATTAAGATCTCTTTTTTCAAAAACAGCTTATTCGAAACAACTTATTTATGGAAAACACCTTATTAGGATCTTTTTTTTTCAAAAACAGCTTATTTGAAATATCTTATTTATGAAAAACAACTTATTAGGATCTCTTTTTCATAAACAGCTTATTCGAAACAACTTATTTATGCTAAACAGTTTATTATCATCTCTTTTTAAAAAAAACAGCTTATACGAAACAACTTATTTATGGAAAACACTTCATTAGGATCTCTTTTTCAAAAACATCTTATACGAAACAACTTATTTATGCAAAACAGCTTATTAATGGAAAACACCTTATTAAGATCTCCTTTTACAAAAACAGCCTATTCAAAACAGCTTATTTATGGAAAACACCTTATTAGGATCTCTTTTTTAAAAAGAGCTTATTCGAAACAGCTTATTTATGCAAAACAGCTTATTCGAAACAACTTATTAATAGAAAACACCTTATTAAGATCTCTTTTTTCAAAAACAGCTTATTCGGAACAACTTATTTATGGAAAACATCTTATTAGGATCTCTTTTTTCAAAAACAGCTTATTCGAAATATCTTATTTATGAAAAACAACTTATTATGATATCTTTTTCTAAAACAACTTATTTATGCAAAAAAAACATATTAGGATCTCTTTTTTAAAAAAACAGTTTATACGATACAACTTATTTATGTAAAACAACTAATTAGGATCTCTTTTTAAAAAAAACAACTTATTGGAAACAATTTATCTTATGCAAAACTGCTTATTGGAGATCATAATAAGTTATTTTACATAAATAAGCTGGTTTTTAAAAAGAGATTGTAATAAGTTGTTTTTGAAAAAGAGATCCTAATAAGTTGTTTTGCATAAATAAGCTGTTTTTGAAAAAGAGATCCTAATAAGTTTATTTTCATAAATAAGCTATTTCGAATAAGTTGATTTTGAAAAAAGAGATCCTAATAAAGTGTTTTCCATAAATAAGTTATTTTGAATAAGTTGTGTTTGAAAAAAGAGATCCTAATAAGGTGTTTTCCATTAATAAGTTGTTTCGAATAAGCTGTTTTGCATAAATAAGCTGTTTCGAATAAGAGATCCTAATAAGGTGTTTTCCATAAATAAGCTGTTTTTTTATAGAAAGAGATCCTAATAAGCTTTTATGCATAAATAATTTGTTTCGAATAAGCAGTTTTTGAAAAAGAGATCCTAATAAGGTGTTTTCCACAAATAAGTTGTTTCGAATAAGCTGTTTTTTTTATAAAAAGAGATCCTAATAAGCTGTTTTGCTTAAATAAGCTGTTTCGAATAAGCTGTTTTTGAAAAAGAGGTCCTAATAAGTTGTTTTTCATAAATAAGTTGTTTCGAATAAGCTGTTATTTTATAAAAAGACATCCTAATATGCTTTTTTGCATAAATAAGTTGTTTCGAATAAGTAGTTTTTGAAAAAGATATCATAATAAGTTGTTTTTTCATAAATAAGCTGTTTCGAATAAGCTATTTTTTTATAAAAAGAGATCCTAATAAGCTGTTTTGCTTAAATAAGCTGTTTTTGAAAAAGAGGTCCTAATAAGTTGTTTTTCATAAATAAGCTGTTTCGAATAAGCTCTTTTTGAAAAAGAAATTTTAATAAGCTGTTTTTGAAAAAGAAATCTTAATAATTTGTTTTTTCATAAATAAGCTGTTTTTTTTAAAAGTGATCCTAATAAGTTGTTTTGTATAAATAAGCTGTTTCAAATAAGCTGTTTTTGAAAAAGAGATCCTAATAAGTTGTTTTTTTTAAAAGTGGTCCTAATAAGCTGTTTTGCATAAATAAGCTGTTTTTTTTTATAAAAAGAGATCATAATAAGTTTTTTTTGCATAAATAAGTCGTTTCGAATAAGCAGTTTTTGAAAAAGATATCCTAATAAGTTGTTTTCCATAAATAAACTGGTTTGAATAAGCTGTTTTTTTTAAAGAGTTCCTAATAAGTTGTTTTAATAAAAGTGCAGTAAGAAAAATATGGTTCAAATATATTAAACTGGTTTTGAACCGGTTTTAAACTGAACTGAATTGGTTTAAATTTATGGTTCAGTTCATAAACCATTTAATATGGTGCAGTTTTTTTGTGGTTCAGTTTGGTTCAGTTTATAGATACAATCCAGTTAACCACATTTTTGCACACCCCTAACTGCACCTTGAAGTGCAACTACCAAAGGATTCATACCTCTGTAAAACTCATCTCGTTTGCATAGTTTAGTAACAAGATTCTTCACCTTTGGTATGTTCCAACATCCACCTACAATTATCACATCATTTATATTCTTAACTTCTACCTTTGCATCTTGCAAGCATTGGATGATTAGCCTTTCACACTTCTCAAACACCTCTTTGTTTACATCCTCAAATTCCTCCCGCGTCATAACCTTGGGTATCTTTACATCATCTCCCAACTCTAAATCAACCTTAACACTTGTCTGAGACGAAAGCTGTGTAATCGCTTTCTGAACTGTACCTCGAAGAAGAGCCATCGATTTAATTTCTCTATCCTCGTGAACATGTTTCTTGAATATCTTTTCAGAATCAGGTAGAAGATGACTCATCATATTTCCAAGCAAATCTTCTGCGCCAACAGCACTTCCTATCGAGGCTTTTATTCGGAATTTTGTCTTTGATGTAACAATGACAACAACGTCACAATAACCAGCATCCATATTAAAAATGAGAGCAATTCTCTCGCTTTCATGAGAAGCAGAAGCCTGCAGCTGTTGCTGTGCATACAACAAAGCTACTGCTGTTGGTTGAGGCAGCAGTGTAATATTTAGACTAGCCGCCAAACAAGCAGAACGTATCACATGTAGCTGAAATCGACCGAATGAATTTGGAACTGTAAACACTACATTTCTTATAGGTCTTTTCAGCTGAGTTTTAATCATTGATATTAACCCCCTCATAAATTTTGCAAATATTTTTATTCGGTCTTTAGATCTCCACACTTTGTTCACAGATGCAGCGATAGAAGGGCGGACCTTAATGTCCAAGGTGTACATCAGAAATGGGTTGGCATCATCATGGAAAATTGTATCCTCAGTATGGTCTTGAAAGAGTGAGATTTTGCTTTTAACTCCAATAGAAGGGTTGTGATCTTCTGAAGCTTCGCTATATTTCTTTACCATCTCGTGTATTGGTTGTTTCCAAAGCTCCCTTTGGGAACCATTCCACACAGAAATACAACATGGTGATGTGCCAATGTCAATTCCAACTATTGCTGGTTCTGTCATCCTGCATTTAAAAGACAAATGTTGAATTTTCTACCAAAACAACATGATGTAAATTTAGACTTACGTTCCAAAACACGATTGTATTACAGCACGCCTAATGAACAAATTTTCGTCGACCATTATCACACATTAAGAAAAAAGACCAAAATAAAAACAGTTAAGTTATTATTTTCTTGAATTATGATGAAACGGGTAGAATAAA
The DNA here is from genome assembly GCA_946800305.1 of Medicago arabica. Classification (NCBI taxonomy): domain Eukaryota; kingdom Viridiplantae; phylum Streptophyta; class Magnoliopsida; order Fabales; family Fabaceae; genus Medicago; species Medicago arabica. The sequence goes on from OX326968.1 coordinate 53,821,485, forward strand.
ATGATGTACAATTTTGAATAATTTTTTTTTAAGACATTGCCATAAGAGAACAACTACTAGAATTCCAAATCAATGCTTCTTGAATTCCACACTCAAGCTTAAGGACATATAGCACAATGAGGAAAAACATGGTTGATCAAGTACTCTTCTATAGTCCTAAAATCACACAACCAACTTATTTACATATATCTTTTGATATTGTACACAGATGCTTAGAAATCTCTTATCTAATTTCCATTTTCATGTTCGGTGGACAAATTGGATATAAAAACAAGATTGTAAAATAACTGGCTTAATGAACAAATTTTCATCAACCATTATCATACTCATTAAGAAAAAAAACAAAAATGAAGACATTGCCATAAAAGAACATCTAATGGAATTCCAAATCAATGCTTATTGAATTACATACTCAAGTGTGCAACGAAGCAAAAATAGTCAAGATTGTATTTCTTGCATGGCAATTAAAACAAGAACATTCATGATTCATATGACAGAAGAGGAAAAGAAGAATACTAAACAAGGAAGAGTTGAAGGTAAAGATGACATACCTGATCAGTGGTGAATCAGTAGCACAATGTGGATTGAAGGTTTATGTGAGTTCGAGACTAGAACGAATGTATCAATGATGTAGGAATAGCACAGTGGATTGAAGGTTTCTGTGAATTCAAGACTAGAACGAATGCATGATGCAGGAATAGCACAATGTGGATTGAAGGTTTCTGTGAGTTCAAGACTAAAATGAATGTATTAACTATTAAGCACAGGAAAAATGGAAATGGAACAGAATAACAGAAAGTTTAACTACTTTCAGTTTATATAATGATGTAATTCCTAAAATATATCTAAATGATGTATATTTTGTTTTTCGATGATTCTTTTATTCTCATGGAATAGGTTTCATATTTTATATACTTAACTTTTTTTTTGAAGCAATACTTAACTAGTAGGTTTCATATTTTTTCATGTGATTAAAAAAATATTAATTTTTCTTTTTGAGGGGATTTGACAGAATAAAATTATTATTTTCTTACCAAATTTTTTTATTAATTTTGATCACCGCAAATTTTTTGTTGTTAAGTACTCCATCCGTCTCACAGTAATAGTCTCTTTAGCATTTTTTCTTTTTCTCAAAATAATTGTCACTTTAGAATACCAATGCAGCATTTATTATTTTTTTCCATTACTATACCCTTGTTTATTGAATTTCCTCAAACTTAACTACTCCGCTAACTACAATTAATAAGGGTATTTTAGTAAACGATATTAATTTTACCATTGAAATCAACACAATCAATCATTTCCTTAATAATCGTGCACAAACCTTAAACAATTATAATTTAGAGACGGAGGGAGTATAATAAAGTTTAATTGCATGAACAAAGAGAGTGAATTGTTTAAATGCATATGAATGAAAGTATATGTAGAGCTAGCTAATAACACTGGTCCATAACTGTTTTCTGTTAATTGTAACTAACTTTGGCTAACTAACTAACAAACTCTAAGCTCGACTATAATGAAGAGTTTATAAATATCTGAATGCAACCAGTGAGCTTATACTAGTACTTCAATTATCAATAATAGAAAGCAAAAGAAAGAAACCAAACTTGTGTGAATGACTTTGTTGATAAACATTTTAGATTTAAAACCCAAAGTAGTAGTCAATAGCGGCGACGAACCGCTATGGTAATTGTCGTAACGGATAGCGGCTGCTTCAAACGCTATTTGATTTTAGTAGGAAATTATTAAATTGACCGTATATTCTAAAACCTTTTTGAGGGCGCTTTGAAGATTTTGTAAACCCTAACATTTTTCAACTCTTTCTCTCTTCTCACACAATCTCTTCCACTGTTCTCACACATTCTTTTCCTCTCTTCCACTGTTCAGGTTCATTTTGTTCTCTTCCTCAGTTTTCTTTTCCTATGTTGTTCTTTCTTTATTTCGGGTTTCTCTGTTTTATGGTTTATCTTGTTTTATGATTTTTTATTTGTTCTTTTGTTTTTTTGGGTGTTCTGATTTATGAATGTTTCATGAGATTTAAGTGTTATATTTGTTGAGAAATATATAAGTTTGTTTATGTTTTATAGTATTATTCATGTAATTCGTCCAAAATATAATCAAATATCTGTGACCGCTATATGTCATACCGCTATACGCTATTTCATTTTTGGGGTTGACTGCTACGCATCGTTATATAGGATTGACTACAATAAATCCAAACAAGGTTATTTGGCTTTGTTTGGTAAAATTAGCGGATACCTTATAGCTGATGGTTGATGATTGATAGTTGATAAGCTAATTGAAGTGTTTGATAAAATCAACGGTTCAAATATAAAATGACATAAAATGACATTCTTAATTCACAATAAAATCAATATCAATTAATATTTAAAATGCTTTTTTTGACAAAATTTAAAGAAACTTTTTTTAGACGAATAAAATATTATACTTTTTTTTAAACATAAAATAGTTAAGATATTAGAATTAGTAATTTAAATATATATATATATTCTATTTATTATTATTTACTAAATTTTCTATTGAATATTTATTTTTAAGTTTGTATACTTTATGAAAATGTCAAAAAATTAAATCCAATTTAATTTAACGTCTAAAAAATATAAGTTTTTTTCATTTTGAAAGGTCAAAAGAATATAAGTTATAAGGGAACGTGAAAAAAATATAAACAGGACAAAAATTATTATTTTAAACTCTTGGAAAGAATGAATTATTATTTTAAACTTGACATTTAAATGTAAATGTAGAAATATAGAACGTGAAAAAGTATAAGTATGCATTTTTGTCCAATAAAAAAGTAACATTAAAAAGTATAAACATAGAATAGAACGTACAAAAAGATGTAAACGTAACATTAAATAGCTTTGTTTCAAATTATACTCTTAAAGGTTAAAACTGGATTTTAGATAAAGTAAGGGTAGTATTGGAAGAAAAAATGATAAGTTATAAGCTTTTTTTTTTTGAAGGAATAAGTTATAAGCTATAAACTTAAATTCTACTTGAAATAGCGTTTGAAAAATAAGTTATAAACTTATGAAATAAACTATAAGATCGTGTTAAAAAGATTGTTATCAAACATGATTTTTTTTTCTCTCATACGTTATTGGCTATAAGCTATAACCTAACTTATTGGTCTTGCCAAAGAGACCTTTTTATCTCCCAATCACTTGAATGAAGAATATCTCCCACTTAACTCCTTTGTCAGCATGCAATAAAACAAAGACTCTCAATTTCATTCATTGAAGTATCACAATCTCTAAATCGAAATATTTAAATATTTAGTACACTATATTATATGAATTTTGTCACTTTATCACTAAAATGATAAATTTTAGTTACCTTAAATATTACTTATTATTTTTGTATAATTAAGGGACTAAATTGGAGAGAACGATACTTCAAGTATTAAGTGAGAACTTATATATAAACATTAAAAAACGAAATGGTATAGCGCTAAACCCTAACAACATTACAATCTTGTAAAAGTGTAACACAAATGGTATAAAAGAATAACAATATTGTCTCATAAGTCCATTTGTGTCAATTGAGTCCATGATAAGATAATACGACGAATTGATGGTTTTTATTAGAAAAAGAATTCTTACTTTTATAATTGATGGTTTAACTGGTATATTTGCTCTGATTATTCTACATGCAGTCAATTCTATGATTCAAATTCTAACTCACATCATCATGTTAAGAAGAACAAGAACCAAAACTCAAATAGTACTAAGAGTTGTAAAATGATTTCAAAATTGTTTCTACTTGAAGACTTGATGTTTCATATCTTTACTTTTGTTCCTCTTAATTGTCTGCTTAACTCTACAAGGTATGTAAACAAACTTTGGGCTGCTACTATTGGCAGCTCCCATTTTGTTGTAGTGTACGAAATACGAATGCCATGCACATTCTAAACTTAGTCTTTATGTTGAAAATTGCATGGCATCAGGCAATTCTTATTGCTTGGAATTTAAAGATTATGTGAACGGCCAATTTGAAAGGACTGATTTGGAAACATCTTCAATAATATGATATATAATCGATACTTGTAATGGTATGTTGCTGCTTTGCAATATTAATGAACAAATTTTTGTCATGAATTCTATCCAAGTGTTGGCTTAGAATTCCTGATTTTCCCATTTCTCGACAACCTATGATATTTAGAATGTAATGTACTATAGCAAGTGTTCATGGCATTGACGAATTCAAGTTTTTCCTTGAGGGTTTGGATGCTTTCAGGTATGTTTTTTATATGCTAAGAATTGGAAAAGATTATACATGGAATGAGATAGTTAGAAAAGAAAGCTCCCTTTCAACAACTTTTTTTATGTCGGCCACTTTATAGTGGAGGCAATGACCTTTACTGGATAACAAAAAATGAAGTGATTGTGTTGAATGTCGACAAGGAAATTATTGTACGAGGATATCCATTTTCCCATAAGTTCAATGTTCCGGCTAAAAAATATTTACTATTGGAAAATCGCCTCTCTTGCATTATATTTAATGATTTTTATAGAACATTTCAAATCTACATTTTAGATTTTGATTCAAGAAAATTGTCTCTTCATCATAAGATGGAACCTTTTGATTATGTGGCTAATTGTGGTCATGAGGTTTTGTACTAATTGTGTGATATTTTGTTTGTGAATCAACAATCAAATTATCTTTCATGTATTTCAACGTCAAAATAAAATAGGAAATATATTTCCAGACTTTAAAAACATACATTTTGGTTACAATATAAATACCAGGCAATTGACAAACATTGGGGACATTGATGTGGGCGGCTTCACACTAATAGTTTAATTTCATTGCCAAACACTCCGACATTGTTACATTTCTTTGTATAATAATGATATAATAGTATTATTTATATTTCCCTTAGTTAAATAAAAACTATTTATGTTTCTATTGTGATTTGGAAACACTTGATGCGTTGTTTATTAAGGAGCACACTCTCAGTTCTCAAGTCAATATCAACATACCAACTTAAGTGAGTTAGACTTTTATTTATATTAATCTTTAGCTTTGCTTATTAAGGGGAATTATGACTTACCCGAGAGAATTAGCATTCAAAGTTTCAAGAGTATATTATAGTGAGTTTTGTATCAATGAAGTGAAAATCTTTTTCCTATGTTCTCAGTATGCTATACGTGTGTGAATTTTGTATTTTGTTTTACCTATAGTTCTGTTTGGTAAAAATAGCAGATAACTTATAAGCTAGCTGATAGCTAATGACTGATAGCTTATAGCGGATAGCTGATAGCTGATGGCTTATAGCTGATAAGCTAGTTGAAGTGTTTGGTAAAATAAGCGGTACAACTAACTTATAAACGTAAAATGACATAAAAGGACATATTTAATTCATAGTAAAATTTTATATTTAAGTGTTTATACTTTAATGATTTAATATACTAATTTAACATATTTTTTATGTATTATTATTAAAATATAAAGAGCAAAAAATATAAATCATTGCATCGAAGAATATATATTCAAACCTGCCATTTTTATGAAAAAGCTATAACGTAATTTATGAAGAACAAAAAATATATATTTAAATAGAAGGCAATGGCAATTTATGAAGAAAAAAAATTATAGCACTGAAGGTATATGCACTGAAGAAACAACGGAAGGAATGGTTGTTTTTTTTAAAGAACGAAAGGCAATAGGTATACAACAACGGAAGGTATATCACACTAAAAAATAATTATTATAAGTTTCAGTCTTAAAAAAAAAACAATGGAATGTATATATATATCGAGAGAAAAAAAACTTCCATTAAAAACAAAAAGATCTTTCATATATATCTATTTAAAACATAGGTATTTTACTTCATAATATAATACTCCCTCCGTCCTTATATGTAACCACCTATTTGATTTTATTTTTGTCCCTAAATGTAAACTCCTTTTCAAATTACTAGATGTATTTATTATTATTTTCCTAAACATACCCTTAATTAATACTACTAACTTATCGTGAAATTTGAAAAGTCAAATTTAATACACATACAAACAAAGGATAATTTGGTAATATTAACACACAAAACGACACATTAATTACACTGACAACTTTTCTTATGAAATGTGAAAAATGTAAAACGAGTTTACATTAAGGGACGGAGGGAGTAAATGATAAAGGGTAAGAATGAAATTTAATTAGAATAATAAGGGTAACAATGGAATAAAAGATGATAAGCTATAAGCTACTCCCTCCGTCCCTATATGTAACCACCTATTTGATTTTATTTTTGTCCCTAAATGTAAACTCCTTTTCAAATTACTAGATGTATTTATTATTTTTTTCCTAAACATACCCTTAATTAATACTACTAACTTATCTTGAAATTTGAAAAGTCAAATTTAATACACATACAAACAAAGGATAATATGGTAATATTAACACACAAAAGAGACACATTAATTACACTGACAACTTTTCTTAAGAAATGTGAAAAATATAAAGGGAGTTTACATTAAGGGACGGAGGGAGTATAAGCTCAAACGCTACTTGGAATAGCGTCTGAAAAATAGATTATAAGCTCGTTGTAAAAAACTGTTACCAAATAGAGCTTTTTTTGTCAGACGAGCTTATAAGCTATTCGCTATAAGCTATAAGCTCGTTCAGTGACCTTACCAAACAGACCCTATATCATTTTCCACACACGAGTAACGAATTGTATATCATAACGGTCTTGTTAAAAAGTGTTTGGGGTACTCTTTAAAGATTGCAAATTAAGAAATTAATTTAAAAAAGTCAAATATTAAAATAAAAGTGTTTCAAAATTACCCTCAAATTTCAATATAAATAACACATATAACAAATAGATAAGAGTAAATTCAAATATTAAAATAAAAATGTAAATTCAAATATTAAAATAAAAGTGTAACAAACACGATTTTTTTTAAACAAACAAAAATGAGATATATTACCACAATGACACGGTTCTACTCTCTAGCACAAGGTGTGCATAGAAGAGCTGAACAAAAAACAACAAATATCCTGAATAGTACAAAAAAGACAGTCAACCAATGCCCAAACATGCAAGAGGTTGTTGCCACCATAAATGGTAACCAAAAGGAAAACAAACTTTTTTAGCTTTCAGCCAATTCAGCGAAGTAATTTTAACCTTTTCCATGAGCTTGATAATAGATGTCACTTTGTTGGAAAACAACTTGTTATTCCTTTCAGTCCAAAGCACATAAACCGTGCATAACCAAATAAGCTGCAAAAAGGATCGTCGGGGTTTGAAACCTCCCGAATAGTAAGCAAATTGGTGAAAATGATCCATAATATGTTGGGGATCCACCGTATCCACTCCAATCCAAGTTTGTACATGATGCCATAACTCACCAAAAGTCGGACAATAAATAAAAAGGTGATATGTTGTTTCGTTATTACCACAACCGGACACACATAATTGAGAATCAGACGGAATAATACCACGTCGCACCAAATTATCCTTTGTAGGCCACCTGTTACGAAGAAGGCGCCACACACAAATTGAAACCTTCAAAGGAGCATTTTTATGCCAAATTGCGTCAATAACTTCATCACGGTTATGCATCTCCTGCCTCATAAGCATTTGATACACACCACAGATCGTGTATCCATCTACCACATTAGGACGCCACTGCCATATATCTGTAGTAGTTTCCTGTAAAATAACATTAGAAAGAAAAGATACGCATTCCTTCATTAGGTCCTCCTCCCAAGCCAACAACCTACGCCGCCACCCCCAAGCATCTCCACCTTCCCCGCAACCTAATAAACACATTTCTGCCACCGTATTTTCCTTATAAACTGATAAATCAAACAACCTCCTAAACCTGTCCCTAAGTGGGACCGCCCCCACCCAACATTCAGACCAAAAATTGAGTTTAAAGCCATTGCCTATTTTCACCTGAATGCTCTCCTGAAACCAACTTCCACCCTCTATCCCAAAATCCTCACGAATCTTCACAATCCCTCCACCAAGTAGATCCATGTTTCCCCCCATCCTGAATTCGCCCCCTCTCATTACCGTAACGGAAAGATAACACCTTGTACCAAAAACCCACCATTTACCTAACAACGCGAAATTAAATTCCTTTAACCTCCTCACCCCCAATCCCCCCAACTCTTTATTCATGCAAATAGTATTCCAATCAATCCAAGCAATTATCCTATTATCCTCACTCCCACCCAAAAAAATAAATTAAAATAGACTTAAAAGAGGAGATTATACATGAGGGAACTTTGAAAAAAGAAAGGGCGTAGACAGGTAGAGAAGACATGGCAGATTTAAGGAGAATCAAGCAACCCCCATAAGATAAATTTCTACTCTTCCATTCAGACAGTCTAGCTTTTAAACGATCAAGAACTGGCTCCCAAAAAACCAGGCGTCTAGGGTCACCACCAATAGGAAGCCCCAAAGAAATAAAAGGTAACCGTCCTATTTTACACGACAGAACAGAGGCTGCCTCATGCACCCACGACTCATCAATATTAACACCAAACAACATACTCTTGTGGAAGTTTACTTTCAGTCCCTACATAGCCCAAAAAAGAAACAGGACCGCCCTCAATGTTATTACGTTAGCCCAACTCTTAACTCCCATTAAAAGAGTGTCATCCGCAAATTGCAAATGAGAAATCACAGTTGGATTAGTACAACCAACACTATATCCAGTAAATAAATTCGCTTCTGTCACCGCAGTCATCAAAACATTCAAACCTTCTGCAGCAATAACAAAAAGAAAGGGAGATAGCGGGTCACCTTGTCTTAATCCCCTTTTTAAAGGAAACTCATTTGTTGGACTTCCATTAACCAAAATAGAGGCAGTTGCTGAACCGACACACTCCTTCATCCACTTTCTCCACAATGTTGGAAAAGTCATCCTCCTCAACACATCATCCAAGTAACCCCAATCTACTGAGTCATAGGCCTTCTCAAAATCAACCTTAAACAGTAACAAGTCTGTTTTCAATTTACAAGACTCGTCAACCACCTCGTTCGCTATCAAAGTACCATCCAAAATTTGTCTATCCTTTAGAAAAGTCGTTTGAGTCTCAACAATAACTGAAGTCATGACCTTCCGCAAACGGTTTGCCAAAATCTTCGCATGAATTTTATACAAGCACCCCACCAAAGCAATGGGACGAAATTCATTCAGACTCTCCGGACTATCAACTTTTGGTATAAGTGCAATGAAAGTGCTATTAATACCTTTGGGAAGACGGCCATTACGATGAAATTCTGTCATGAACCTCAAAATATCATCTTTTAATTTCGGCTAAAAATCTTTGATGAACCCATATGTATATGATCCAGTCCAGGACTCTTAAAATTGTCACAGTCCCACACTGCCTCCTTAATCTCATCCACACCAAACGACATAGTCAAAGAAACGATATTAATATATATATATATATATATATATATATATATATATATATATATATATCCAGTTTTTTCATTTATCTCTTACAAAGTGTAACAAACTATATGAGTATATCTCTACTTAATTTTTAATTATCCTAATTATACCCTTAAACAATTTTTTCTATAATAAAGATTGTTGTTGGTGTCATTAAAAAATAAAAATAAAAATTATTTATTTTTTATTATATTGTTAGTATCATTGAAATAGATAATCACGGCTAGTTTGGTTTGTTATAATTGAAAGCAAAAAACATTTAATATTTTTAATTTTAATCAAAATCAAAATTTCATAGATAAACACCGTTCATAATTTTCAAACGATAATTCAATAAAAGAAGAAGAGCGAAAAGACGGTTTCGTTAGTAAAAATCTACTAACAATATATGAAAGTTGAAGTACAACAAAATTACATAATCGTCGTCTTTAAAACTCATGATCTCCTTAATTTCATGTGCAGAATGGTCATTTTGCAAAATTTAATTTAATTGTTTTAAAAAATAATAATTATGGATAATGGTTATCACAAATATAACAAATTTCCATGGATAACTATGAAATTAATTAATTTGTTAAAACAATTTATTTGTTAAAAAATAATAAATATGGAATCAATTTATTTGTTTTTTTTAAAAAATGACTTAAAAATAAATATTATGGAACTATCCATCGATATAAAAAAATTTCACATATATTTATTTTTTGGATGCAAAATTAATAAATCTTTGGAAGACTTTTAAAACATTATTAATAATGATTTTGGAGAAACAATACAGTGATGTTGATATTTCTTCTGCATTATAAGCTTATAAAATCCTCGACGATTGCGATGCAAATATTTATCGGTGTTTTAAATATAAAATAAAAGGTTATTTAATAGAAACACTACATTGACGTTGATATTCTGAAAATAGTCATGAGTTTCTAAATTTTTATCATATCAATTTTCTCATATATGTACATGAAAAATTATTTATGTATATATAAACACGAAAAATCTGCAACGGATGCAGTGCAAACATTGAACGTTATTTTGCGTATAAAATAAAAATAAAAAGTTATTCAATAAAAACACTATATTAATCAATGTTTATATTTTGACAATATTAATGAGTTTCCACGATTTTATTATATCAACTTTCTCTTATATTTCCATAAAAAAAAAAAAAACAATTCTGCAGATAAAACACTTAAAATCTGCAACGGATTTGGTGCAAACATTGAATGGTTTTTTCATATAAAAATTTATTTAATAGAAACTACATTGATATTGATATTTTGAAAATAGTCATGTGTTTCCAAAATTTTATCATATCGATTTTCTCATATACGTACATAAAAATCATTTATGCATAAATAAACTCATAAAATCTACAACGAGTGCGGTACAAATATTGAGCGGTGTTTTGCATATAAAACAAAAACTTATTCAATGGAAAAAATATATTAATGTTTATATTTTGAGAATATTACTGAGTTTTAACGATTTGATCATATCATCTTTCTCATATATTTACGTAAAAATTTGTTTTGTAGATAAAACACATAAAATCTGCAACGGCGGGTGTGATGCAAACATTGAACGATGTTTTGCATATAAAATAAAAGTTATTTAATAGAAACTACATTGATGTTGATATTTTGAAAATAGTCATGAGTTTTAAAAAATTTATTTTATTGACTTTCTCATATATGTATATGAAAATTTGTTTTCGGGTACATAAGAAAATAAAATTTACAACATGTTTGTCACTAGTAATATTTCAAAAATAGTTTAGATGAATGTCATGATTGTCATATAATATTTCATAATATTAAGAAGTATAGATGTTGGTACTTTACCATAACATAATTTCCCATGACATCGTCCTTGATACCGTAACGTAACATAATATGTTAAGTATAGCAAAACGAGTTAACATTTATAAGTAAGAGATTATGTTAAGTATAGAGAAACGGGTTAACAGTTATTCCTTTAAAAAAAAACATAGTATAATTAAGAACATAATTTTATTTTACTTTAGATAAACAATAAATGCAAAAGTGTGGAGGGAAAAATTAGGTTAAAATTAGTGAGACGGGTTAACATTTAGAAGTAAGAGATAAAAAAAACAGCGTATAATTACGAACATAATTTTATTTTACTTTAGATAAACACTAAATGCAAAAGTGTGAGAGAAAAATTAGGTGAAGTATAGCGAGGCGAATTAACATTTATATGTAACGTAAGATAATAGGTTAAGTACAGCGAGACGGGTTAACATTTATAAGTAAGAGATTAGGTTAAGTATAACGAGACGAGTTAACAGTTATTCCTTTCCAAAAAAACAGCTTATAATTAGGAACATAATTTTATTTCACTTTAGATTAGATAAACATTAAATACAAAAGTGTGGAGGAATAAAATTAGGTTAAAAATAGATCTAGGATTAATATAGTAAAGTCACACAAAAAAATTTAGGATAAATCTACAGTTAATATTGCGTCACGGGTTAACATTTAGAAATAAGATATTAATAGTTTGAGCCCAACCACAAAGTAACAAACACATATAAAATAAAATAAAATAAACAAAAGAGTTCATTGCCCTAACTAGTATTCAAAAGAAAGCGATGGTGAGCAACATAGCGAATACCGACGAACAGGTCTGGGTCACCGGAGATCATGTGAGGTACGAGTCAGTCTTAAAAGTTATTATTATTTATGATTCTCAATGTTTGTCACTAGTAATATTTCAAAAAAAATATGTTTGTCATTAGTAATAGTACCATTAATCCAATTCAGGTAATAAAACAAAAAGTTAACAGAATTTTCTTCTTTGCTTTATCTGAAAATTCCTTTTTAGTTATATTTATGTCCATCAATTCAGTCCATGATAAGATGTTATGACTAAATTGGCAAATTAACGGTTATTTCATATACTTTAGAGACTATTTAGATTAAAAGTATGTAGTTTTGTGATTTGAGACTAAAACGTTGGTACAATTCAAAAATAATAATTTATAGGGATTAACATATTAACTCTTATATTCATTACAAAGAAAAAGAAAAAACTCTTAATTTTATAATTGACGTTTTAACTAATGTATTTGCTCCAATTATACTATATGCAGAAAATTCTATGATTCAGATTCCAACTCATATCATAATGTCAAGAAGAACAAGAACTAAAACTCAAATAATACTAAGAGTTCTAAAGTGATTTCAAAGTTGCTTCTACTTGAAGACTTGAGGTTTCATATCTTTATTTTTGTTCCTCTTAATTGTCTGTTTAACTCTGCAAGATATGTATGCAAACATTGGGCTGCTACTATTGAAAGTTCCCATTTTGCTAAAGCGTGCGAACGCCAATCACGTACTAGAATTGGTCTTTATGCTGAAGATTGTCATACACAAGGCAATTCTTATTTCTTGGAATTTAAAGATTTTGTGAATGGTCAAATTGAAAGGACTAGCTTGGGAATACCTGAAAGAATGGGATATATAATTAGTACTTGTGATGGTATATTGTTGCTTCGGAATATGTCTAGACAAATTTTTCTCGTGAACCCCATCCTCAAGTGTTGGCTTAGAATTCCTAATTTTCCCATTTCTCAACAACATTTAACATTGGGACATGAATGTACTTTAGCACGTGTACCCAACTCTGCCAAATTTAAGATTTTCCTTGTAGAATTCCTTAAAGTTTCGGACGATTTATGGTATATTTTCTACGTGCTAACAATTGGAACAAATTACTCGTGGAAACAGATGGTTAGAAAAGAAGCTACTCTTGAACGACATTATTGTTGCAAACCACTTTATAACGGAGGCAATGATCTTTACTGGATAACAAAACCGGAAGTGATTGTGATGGATGTTGACAAAGAAATCATTGTACGAGAATGTCCACTTCCCCATGTGTCTGATGATCCGGTTCGTTGGTATTTATTAATGGGAAATCACATATCTCGCGTTATGTCTAATGATTATTTTAGAACCTTTCAAATCTACATTTGAGATTTTGATACAGGAAAATTTTCTCTTCATCATGAAATGGGACCTTTTGATTTGAAGGTTGCTTGCGATCATGAGGTTATTATTAGTAGTATGGCATTTCGTTTGTGGATCAACGATCACATAATCTTTCAGATACAACTTTTATGTATAGGCGTTAAAATCATTCATTTTGGTTACAATATTAAGACCAAACAATTGATAAAGATTGGGAACATTGACGTAGGCGATTTTAGAGTATGGCTTCACACTAATAGTCTAGTTTCAATGCCATGCACTCCATATAGCTAAGTTTTTTGGTATAATATATGTAGTAGTAGTATTTGTATTTCTCTTTTTTCTTTTTGACAAAAGTATTTGTATTTCTCTTAACTAATAAAAACAAGTATTTATGTTTCTACTTTTATTTTTATTTGAAAACACCTGATGCGTGGTTGCTTAGTTAGGATTTTATTAATATTAATCTTCATCTTTTTTTTTTGGTATTCTAGTGAGTACCGACTTGCTAGGAGAGAGAGCCAACGTTTTCAGTGTGCTTTTTATCACTAGTGTTAATCTCTTTCCTATGTTCTCTTTCTACTGTGTATGTGTATGTGTATGTGAGTGTTTTTAGTTTTGTGTGTAAATTATGATTCACTGATATCTTTTTTATGGAAAATGCCAATGACATTTGTTAAAAAGGTTAAAGGAGAATTTATATTAAAATTGATGTATTCAACATTTTAAAATTTTAAAAATGAATTTTTTCTACATCAAATTTATAATTCATTTCTATTTAAAGTTCTTAGGGCACTTGATAGCATAATTTTTTTTATTACACACGTATTGTATGGTATGTATATTTGAATAGTTCTAATTAACCTTTTAAAAAAAAAATCTAATTAGTTTTGCAAGTACATTTTAGATTGTAAAAGACTGTAAAGATTATTTGATACTCTAGAACGCATGTCCAAACCTATGTGTCAGTTTGTTGTTGGAATCTTTAAAAAAAAATCTAGTTAAAATTTAGTTTAAAAATTTATATAAATACTTAATTACTTTGATTCTCTTAACTCAATTTCAAGTGACGAAAACAAATTTAATTTCTTTTTCTTAGTTGTATATTTTTTAAAGAGTATAGTCGCATTAGATGATAACTATGAAACACATATTTATATTAAAATTTATACTATATATAAGGAAAATAACATGTTTTGGATTTTTAAGGCTGACTTTTTTCTCTTTCCAAAATTGCCCTCAACTAACTTTCCAAAATTCACTTTAATCCCATCACTAATGATCCAAACCGTGTTTTGGGAGACCAGATTGAAGTAATGCTTCATACCGCTCCACAGAGATGAAAAAAATGTGATGTTGATTCTGCCTATTGCCTCTCATAACTCTACTTCTTAACAGTTTGCACCATTGTTCTTCTGAGTTAATCATATCCCAACATAAATTTAAGTTTGACGCTTCATTAAGTTTGGAGATTGATCTAATCCCTAAGCAGTCTTCTGAGAACGGCTTGCAGCATTTGTGCCAGAAGACAATCACCATCTTCCTCTTATTTATGTCTCCACTTCAAATGAAGTTCCTTATCCAACTCTCTATCTGTTTTATCACTAAGACATGCCAGTTATAGATAAGCAAAGTATGCAACATCATACTATGAATAACAGATTTAACCATTTGCACCCTTCCAAGTAGCAAATTTAACTCTAATCTTATATGCAATTGGCTGGAAATAAAAAGTTTTAGGTTTACCTTTGAACATAGGTACACCTAGCTTCTTTGGCTTAGGGTTAACTACAAATGTGATTTTAGATTGTTTTGGGTGATCAATTTCATCATAGGCTAAAAAAAGACCAAGGGATGATTGGAATAGACATGGATAACAGTGGTTTAAGCGGTGGTGCAAGGTTACCTAGTGCTGAAGGTAAAGGATGGAAAGTTGTTATGTTAACGGTAAGAAATCGCTCATTAAATCAGAAATAAATTAAAATTCAAGGTTATGCTTATGTCAATAGGAAAATTTAAGCTTCACAAAAAAAGGAAAGTAGGGATACACAGTAATTGAATGAAATTTAGGGTATAAAAAAAAGGAAAATATATTGAAAGGTTAATGATTATTGGCCAGAATTTGAAATTCATGAGGCATTAATTTATTCTATGGTCTACAAATATTGTCTTAACGCAAAATAATTTTAAGGTTCTGATCATGAAACAATATTAAATTTTATATGGAGTTGCTCAGATATAAGAAACAAATGTCATTGATTTAGATAACATATCATAAGAACAATATTAAAGCACACAACTTATAGGTACATAGGAACATAGGAATTAGAAGTACATAGGAACATAGGAATTAGAAGTATCATGGTAGCAAAACTCAAAACACAATGCCATTGTCTGAGGCATAACGGGTATTTACAACAATATAAAACACATGAAGAGGAACCTCATATGTATGCTTGTAAGTCTAATGACGATCTTTCTGGCGGACAATCTCAACAAATAGTGAGTTAGGAGGATCCTCAAGATCAAAGACCAAGCTATCCCCTTGACACAATTTACTATCCTTCAGAAATTTGTTCCAATCTTCCCCTAAATATTTTTCATTCGGACCCCTATTTGAAGTGATAAGTTTGCAGTCATATTTTTTAGCGGTATTCCAATCCTGCAATGTAATGCTCTCGTGTGTACGGAATGACATTGATCGAGATCATATTGGGGAAGTGCTAGAAGAAAAAAAAACTAACATGTTTTAGTAACCAACTAAATATCGAATAACTAAATCGGTAAGTTATGATAATTTGAAACTTTTAGGAGTGTGCTAAATGACCATGATGCAATTCTGATTATAGTTCAAGTTGAAATAGAGTTCTATAAGTAGACTATATAGCTAAGAAAGTTGTAGAACATTGTGCACTTTGTCAGTCATGTTTTCCTATTAACCATAGCTGGGCCTGCTAACTGAAAAAGAATAGACAATTTCCATTTCCACTTATGAGTAAAAAACTTATCTGAGGGATTATTAGGATTATTACTTGTGCATGTGCATGTGCCTTATCCCATTCTAACTCTTTTGAGCTTCAGTCTTGGATAATTTTTAAAAAATAAGACTACTAATCTAACAAAATTCCTATGTCCTAATATTATGAGAGTCCTATTATTCTAATATTTATTATATACCTCAATTACTTCCTAGAATGATTAGGAAGGAAATATACCCCATTTCTAGTAGCTGCATCGTTTTTGTTCCCTTAAACAGGCTGCAAATGAATGTGAAATATTTATTACATACCAATAGATATCATCATGTCTTTAAGATCGACAGAAGGATTGAAACAAATCAATGTATCAGGACCTTGTCATTCTCATTTCAAGTTTAACCTTTCATAATCACACAATCTAGGGAAATTAGTATGCAAAAAAAAACCCATAGCAATAAAAAACTTAACCATCACAGGTCACTAATCAATATGAAGAGCAGGAAATAAGGCTACGAAATAAGAGATAGCTGTGCTTACCGTCAAATCGCAACCTTGGCCGTAAGAGCCATATGTTCCGCCATGAGCCGTCGTATTTTGATTGAAGTATCTTATAGTTTTCAACCGCTCCAGAGAGCTTCATAAAAAGGCCCCGTAGTCAGAAATTAGACTTATAAGCAATAGAAGATTCATATTCAAAACCTCCAATGACATTACCTGCCAACCCTTCAAGCATGCATTGCGCCAAAATACAGGGTTACAAATTGTATACCGCCATTTTCAACTCACACAAGAGGCTTTTCCCATATCATATGGAGTCATTGGGTTTCAAGACTCGCTATTTGTCAGCTTGCACTAATCTCCTGCATTGCATATAAAAAGATAATCAATTTTAGATTTGAATATCAACAATCAACAATAGCAAACAAATTAAAATAAACAACAGTTAAAATGCATTTGATTATTATTAAGTGCAAGTTCTGCATTTTGCTTCCAAAGTTTCTGAAAATTGCTTTGTTACTTCAGAAGCTGTGCTTTATATGATTCTATTACCACACTATAAACAGAACAAACCAAAGTAAACAAAAACTATACCTACATTGATTGCAGATAAAAAGGAATAAAATTAGATATCTAATAAATTATTAGGAAGAGCTTAAAGATTTGAGTGAGCCACCATCTGTATCAGATTTTTTGACATTTGGCCCTGAACTTGTAGCTACATATGGACCTGCAATATATTCTCATCAGTTTTTTTCTTTCCAGCAATCAATGCAATAGTTGTATTATATATTATTACTTAAATGCCCTTATGAAGGGCAAAATGGTAAAATGTAGATGTGTTAAAAAAACAAAACCAAAGTTAAGCATATTCAGCAACCACTTCGACCACCATGGTTACTGCCGGAAAGCGCAAGTTGAAGACAAAGAAATCATATTCAAAGCAAAACAATCTCTTCGGCATAATCTCCAAAGTTACACTGACAGCACAAACCTTCCTCTCACAAAACGACCTCACTCTCCTCCCTTCTCAATCTCTCCTCCTCGATTCCCTCATCTCTTCAACTTCTCACTCTCTCTCTCTCCTCCTCAAACCCTCCCATCCACTTTCTCTCTCCTCACCGCACCACCACTCCTGGTTCCGCCGCTTCATTTCATCCACCTCCGCCTCCGATTCACGATGGCTCGACGCTTTTCGCATGTCAAATCCCTCTTTCTTCCACCTCCTTCATCTTCTCTCTCCCACTCTTACATCTTCAATTCCCCAAATTACCCCTGATTGTGCCCTAGCAGCTGCAATTTTCCGATTAGCTCACGGCGCTGGTTACAATTCCGTTGCCCGGAGATTCGGAATTTCTCCTTCCGATGCTTGCCGTGCTTTCTTCACTGTTTGTAAAGCGGTTAATGATAATTTAGGAAATTTGTTTGAGCTTCGAACTGATTCAGATAGGGTTGTTGTGGGTTTTGGTTTTAGTTCACTTCCTAATTGTTTTGGGATTTTGGGTTTGGCTGGTTTTGAAATTGAAGACGAAATTTTGGGTAAAAATGGGTTTTTGATGGTTCAAGCATTGGTTGATTCTGAAGGTAGATTTTTAGATGTTTCATCTGGGTGGCCGAATTCGATGAAACCCGAAACAATTTTGCATGAGAGTAACCTTTATCATGGGGTTGTGGAATCAAGGGAATTGTTGCAAGGGCCATCTTATAAGCTAAGTGATGGAAGTTTGATTCCTCAGTATGTTTTGGGAGATTCATGTTTTCCACTTTTGCCTTGGCTTTTAACACCTTATAGTAGAGGGAATGAAGAAGATAGTTTTAGTTCGGCTGAAATTGCGTTTAATTCTACTCATGGTCGTGCAATGGGGTTGTTTGGTGATGCTTTTGGGAGGCTTCGAACTAGGTGGCAGCTACTGTCGGATTCGAGGAAGTGGAAACGAGGCTGTGTTGAGTATTTGCCGTTTGTTGTTGTTACTGGTTGTTTGTTGCATAATTTTCTCATTAAATGTAATGATCCTTTGCTAAGAGATAAAGGGGTGAGTTGTGTGGAAAAGGAAGGGGACGTTCTTGCTTCTGATGGTGTGGTAGATGAGAGTGCAGTGAGGATAAGGGATGCGCTTGCTTTGCATTTGAGTAGGGTGAGCCTCAGAAGATGAATGCTTGGGGATGATTTAGGTATTTTGATTGTTTAACATGTTTTTTGGGACAGATTAGCAAGGGGGTGTTTTTTGGGATTTGATGCCATTTTGCATAGCATGTTGTCATGTTCTACGTTCTATTTACTATCTATCAGAGTGATTTGGTACCAATTTTCTGAAACTGTATTGTTAGACAAGAGTATTAGACATATGGTATTGTACATATGTTGACGAGCAACTAATTTGGTATATTATTATAACTTAATAATTAGATCGAGAGAGCACTGATTCAGTGAGTGTTTGCCAATGTCCTAATTCATGACCAGTATTGTGAAAAAGTACTTGTGCTTGATGATTGATCAGTTGAGTAGTTTGTAGCTTTGAGTTTGACAAAGGTATTTTAACTTAGACATTGTTTGTCCGCTTTATGCATCACGATTTAGCAAAAATGTTTTGGTTCTCTTCACCTCTAGGAGTTCACGTTCCTTCCTTCCAACCTTGAGAATATCTGGGTTTTTTATTGGCTGACTTGCAAAGACAAACTTGGCTCCCAACTGGTTTGCACAACCCTTTCGAAATTTTGGTATGCTAGGAATCAATGTCTGTTTAAACAGCAGCAGGTTGTCCACTATGAGGTGGATGTGGCTTCTGTGGATTTTGTTGTACAATTTTACAAAGTCAAACTTAGCAGGAGAAGGCCGATCCAGCAGGCAGTGCAATCAAACTTGGAGGCTCGGTATACAGGATACTATACATCTTGGTTGATGCTGGTTGGTTACCAGGTAGCACAATTTTTCTAAGCTGTAAGTAATTAACAAATTGGTGAGATTATCTTGTCTGCCTGTAAGAAGGATGCCATGTTCACTGATCCACAGTATCTGAAGCCTTTGCTATAAGGTGGTGCCTCCAGATTGCCATTGATTGTAGTTGACTATTTAAACGATATTCCACTGTTTTAGAGCATATTATACAATATTGTAGGTTTCTGTTGATTAAGTTTAAAGAGGACGCTGTTATACTCCTAAGTAGAAATTTCAATGTAGTAGGCAGCAGCCCACAACATGGTTGGGGTTAGTATCTTAGTTGGCTTCAAAACTTAGTTGAGTTTACTCCCAACCCTTGGTGTTGATTTTTCTTGTATTTCCTCTGTTGTTCAATAATTAATTTAGCTTCACTTACAAAAAATTGTCCCTTGATCTTCATTAGTACTATTTATCTTTAAATACCTGAACGTTCCTTTTTAGCTTTTTCAGTTCTTTGTGTAACTTTTATTTTGAAAAGTCCTTCATACGATATAATTTAGACATGAATTCATATGTGGAAAACAGACATCAAAATGCTCTTAAGTTGCAAAGAATGAGATGTAGTTAAACTTTTCATAACTAATCTAGTCATTGGTTAAACCTAATATTACAAGCATTAACACTAGGGTATATGATAACCAAATAGAAACAAAAGCTAAGAGCAGCAAAAGTATTTGTATATACAAGTATCAACTAGCAACACATGAAAACTTGAATCTGTAATTTTCTTAGCAGAAAGAAGTCATGTCATCATGGTTTGATAGTGTCATTGCAACTCTACATTGCTACAGGATTGAATCTTCTACCTGTTTCCCTATCTTGAATCTGCATTTGGTTGAACGGGTCCATTACTGTAAAACCCAAATGCATATCGCACCCTTCTTTTAGTTTCTGAGAGGTGAAAATGGATGCTCAGCTCATTAACATTTACCCTTTACACAGTTCAACCAACATGTTATCAAATTCCCAAATCCAAAACGTGAGGAAATGTCTTCTCTTCTTTGTATAACTCGAACAAACTCACTTGCACTTAAGCTCCCATCACGGTTAGCATCAAACACATGAAAAATTATGTCAAGTAAATTCTCTGTAACTTGGACGCCGCATACCTTCATGAACATTACATGATACCGTAATAATAAGTTATTCATCTATTAAAAATGATCAATAGATTACTACTGTAAATATATTTTTAGGCATAACAGGGAAGCATTAGTACCTGAGATGCTGCTCTTTGAAAATCATTTTTTGCCAATACTCCATTAACTTTTCCATAACTGAATATGGCCAGAGAGAAGGACTGCAACTTCTTGCGCAATTCTGCAAAAGCTTTGAACTCCTCAAACGTAATTCTTTTGTATCTTATATGCGGATCATTGTCTAATTCGTCAACCCTATCCAACAGTTTGTTTATATGATTGATATCTGCAGATGCAACCAAGGATAGTGCAAAATCCTTGGCCGAAATGGTTCCTCTTTTATTGTGATCATAGTGAGAAAATTCTAATCTCAAGATCTGCAAATTATTTGTCATTAAAGCAAAGTAATATAGTTAAGAACCAAAAGTTATCTTGTAACATTCAAATTAATAATCATAAAAGATCTTTGCAATCGTTAAGGATACCTAATAACACAGAATCTAACTAAAACTCACAAAGTTATAAAGCCTCAAATAAATTATAATATGCAGATCTTGGAAAAGATGCTGCAAGACCATGAGGTTTGAGAGGCTCACATACCTCATCATGCAGTTGTCTTAAGAATTGAACAAATTTGTCATGTTGTAAGCAATCTTTTCCATCTTTACCAAAAAAATACTCCAAGAGACCGTCATTTTCTATCGGTGTTTTCACTCCTAGGCGTCGTCCGTCTCTGTGGTTAGCCCCTTGTCTGTTTTGAGATCGCATCAACGCCATCACTTTCTTGAATTCTGCCATGTCTATTTCCCTGTAGGCAATACAACAAACAAATCTCAATGAAAATTCCATCAATAAAATTGATGGCCAAAACTTAATGTAGTTTGCATGTATAACTTCCGACATTTACGAAAGGAAAGGAGAGGATTCATACCCGTTACTGTCAATATCAAACATTTTAAAAGCCACTGAAAAGCTGGATTCTGGTATGCTGAGAAGAGTGACAAAAAATATGTACCTGGTATCCAAAAACAAGATATTTTGTTATCAAAACTATAATGCACTTGAACTCTGAAATCACGTTGTTCGTATTTCTCATGACAAACAAGTTTCAAGCAAATAAAAGAGACAACAAATACTCACTCCGCAAAAGAAATGAGTCCATCATTATTTGTGTCAAAGAGCATAAAAAATTCAGAAGGATCACATTCTAACGAGCCAGGAAACTGTTCCCCTCTTAAAGAACCTTCTCTAACACGTCTTGATTCGGAAGGAGGAAATACAGGAACAATGGCACGCATCAAATCTGCAGGTGTCATAAAAACCTCGCCACCAGGGATCCGATTCGATGCAAAGTACTCGAAAACCTGGAATCAAACACGGTGTCATATTAAAACATTCAATGGTAACAATTTGCTGGTTTTAAGCTATGATTGATCATTAAACAAACTCATAATGACAAGATTGATTACCTTTTCTGGAGGACTTTGCAAGCGAAGGCGTTTTTCATAGTTGAAGAATACTCTTCTTCGATAACTATCTGCACCAAAACAGAAACACAAAGATATCTTAAGTGTTTGCGCCAGACCAAATAAATTAACAATTAAACTGCAAGAATTCATGGTACGATCTCTGTTGCTAACAAATTTCTCATCTCCTTAGCAAATTAACACCAACATTTGTCTATAAAAAAAACTGCAACAATCCTACTTCCATCACACCCTTCATATTCCTAGCATTCAATTCAATAGTGTTCCATATAACCCTAAGTCCTAAGAAGCTAGTAAGTCTATTATTTATTCCACAAACCTATGATTATCGATTTAAAGCTAATTTAGGAAGAAAACATTGGCATTGCAACTTCATCAATTTCATGAGAATGCAATTTCAGCCATATATAATACTCCCTCCGTTTCAAAATGAGTGTCGTTTTAGCCAATTGCACACAAATTAAGGAATGAAGTGAAATAATCATTAGACATAACAATTTTACTAAAATGCCTAAGAAAAAGACAAACTTAAAGCTGCATTGAAAATTGTGCATGAGAAAAGTTTGAGTATTTATTGAGAGTAAAATTGGGAGGAAAAAATTAAAGTTGTATTGGAAATGTAAAGTGACATTCATTTTAAAACAATTTTTTTTTTACTAAAGTGACACTTATTATGAAACGGAGGGAGTAACAGATTCAAAATTTCAAACATGAGTAAAAGAAAATGAGAGTTACCATTGAAGAGAAACTTGGATTTATTTTGATAGTTTTGTTGAAACTGATCCACAGTACCATAATCCGAGAAAGAATGCAAAGAGTTATTAGCACCAGGAGAAGATAAAGATGACCAATACCAAAAGCCTAAGGTGGACCCAACAACCACAATCCCAGAAGTTATTGTTCTAAGAAAATATTCAAAACCTCTAACACTTTCATCACCACCATTTCCGGACCCATCAAAAGAGCTTAACGGAGAAGAAGATGAAAACGACGACGTGGAGCGTTGTGATTGGCTACACAACGGCCTAATGTTATGTCGTAGAGTCTGTTGGAATCTTCTTCCCCAAGAAAACAACATGCTAAGGTTGAGTTTAGTTTAAAAAAACTACAACATGAAACATGAACATTAATAAATAAATAAATAAATGTTTATACAAATGTAATGCTGCTTGTTTAGGTTGAAGGTAGAAATTTGAGGTTGTTACGAGAAGAAAACGTTTGAGAGGGAACATTGACCCGGATATGGTTTGAAGTACGGATTGAACGGGGGATATGTGGTCTTTATCCTTTTACTCAGATTGTAACTTACCAAGTTTGTTTGCGGTTCTAAATGTTATAATTTTAGCTACAAGTTTTATAAATTTTTCACCTAAAAAATTGCACCTTGGAATAGAATCCCTTTCATTCAAATTTTCTAGTATTTGCATTATCTTCTAAGGTATTTTTGGTCTTTTCCTCACCTAATATCTCTCTCTCAATTTTATAGTTTATTTATTCAAATTTGTACTGAATGCAAGGACCTCCAATTGACTTCAATCGCAGGAAATTGTTGTGATACAATCCTTAGAAAATTGCTCTTCTCACAACATAAACATAAATTGCTCACTCCCAACTGAACTTCCCAAAATACCTCCACATGCTTTTACATGTGTTAAACCTAATGTTAAACCGATTCTTGATGGTGTACAAACAGCTTAGCCGAGCTGGGCCACCAAAAGTGATGGGCCTAAAAAAAATTATAGCAAATACCCACCCCTCAATCAAAAGGAAGAAAAAAATATGTTTTTGTTTCTTCTTTCTTCCAACAACAACGTTATTTCTTTCTTCTTCTCAACCTCTATCGAGTTCTCTCTCGACGTCCATCTTTCAGCCGCGCGCCGCCACACACGCGAGGAACCACCACCAATCCAACATACATCTATCTTTTAGACTCTAATTCTCTCTCTCTTTTTTTTTTTTTACAATAATTCAATGCTAACAAACTATCCAATTTGTATAATCACTTAATCAATCAATTTGAAAATCTATTTCAAAGAATCACAATAATCCTTTCTTTTTCACAAAATTGTGTTTTTATTTTATTAGAACCCTATTTTTATTATGAGACATGAACCTCCAATTTTATAGGGACGACCCACTCTGAGTTTTATACTCTTCACTTTTTATCTGTCAATTTTGAGGTCATAGTCATTGGCTCCCTGACTGTGTAATGAGTAGTCATAAGCCTCTGAATGTATCAAAATTTCAAAATAGTCATTGATTGTAAATGTGTACTTTGTCAATCAATATAATATCTCGTGTTAAGATGTTCCGTTAATAAGTCGTATCAGTCTCTCTATCATATCAATCCATATAAATACTTGTTTATTTTCATATCAGTCTCTACAAGAAAAGAGTTATTGTCAACATTGAAGAACTCTTTTAACGTTCATGACTATTTTGATCAACGAAGTGCATAATCGGGACTGTTTTAATATTTCGATACATTCAGAGACTATTGTAGTTACTTGTTACAAACTCGAGGACGGGCGCTATGATTTTTTTTAGGAAATATTGTTCCTAAGCCCTTTATTTCTAGTTAATATACCACTTTTTCTCTACCCTTCAATATAAGATTTTTTGACCTAGTGATTGATCTCAAGTGCTACGATTTTCATCTAAAGATAAATTGTTTGGAAGAATCCGAATTTGATTTTTTGATAGAACAATTTTCTATTAGACTTTATTTGCATCCTAACCAAATTACATTACTAGAATCCTCTTAGTCGACAAACCGGCCAAAAAAGACTCTTTCCAAAATTTGATATACATTAATGTATTTTTTTAAAATGTTCCTATTTAATTTATTATTGAAACTCAAATTTTTTTTCTCATAAAATCAATAATGGTGCTCATGAACTGTGTCGGAGAATCTTATCGAACGAAAGGAGTAGTTGTTATTTTTAAAATTCAATATAATGTTAGTCAATAATATATTAATACCTTTAAGTATTTATTGTAAAAAATAGTTAGAATTAGAAAAAGAAAACTACCAAAATTAACAAAATTTATTAATTTTTGTGGTATAATTTGATCAAATGTATTTGTACTATTACCTATATTATATATTCTTTATCTTCTTCTTTTTTCTGAAGGAACCTATATTATATATTCATTTTTTTGTCTTAGGAACAAACCTTTAAAATTTGAAATTTAACCAGAACATAAGTAAAATATCAGTAAGCATTGTTCTAGTTCTAGCCATGATAATTCAAATTGGAGTTCACTTCGTTGTTAGATGTAATTCTTTTACCACTCAACAAAATCACTTGGATAAAAATTAGACTCATAGAGTAATAATGAAAAATCAAGTTTGTCCATTTTCAAATTTACAAGTATTTATGACTATATACGTGTGGTGGAAAATGCAGATGTATTTAAACAAGTACAATAAGTTTGTTCGGGGGTAAGTATAGCTCTGCGTTAAGGAACTACTACGTCTACTACAAGTAGTACTGTCCCTTTACCTTTTTTTATTTTATTTTTTCCAATTTTAAGTCAATTACCTAAAAAATCAATTCACCATTAATATTTCACGTGATATCAGTTGCATTCAGCAATGTTCATACCTATTTATCTGTCAATTCCAGTCCAGCTAAGACACATAATTAGCACATACAAACCTTGGACCATTAATTTGCCACAGCTTTGACAGAAATCAAAGTAGATGACGTTTAGGTTAATCAAAGGGTTAAACTAGCATTTCTGTGATGATTAATGATCAAATAGTATGTGAATGTGATAGTTTATAGTTCAGTTTTGTCCCATGAACATTTTAAAATATCACATTATATAAGAAGATAAGTACGTTTAAATTTCACCTGTCTAATCTGAAATCAACGGCTGAACTAGATTAAACTAGTTTTATGATTGTGTAACCGATCATCCGATCTCATATTAATGATTGAGGTCGTTTATTGTGTGAAAACACATATTTTTGATATATGTCAAGGAATATCTGTTAACTATCAGTAAGATTTTTCCGGATGCCGATATCCATAATTTAAATTCTTACAAAGTTATACTAATCCTTTAAACATAGCCCCACAAGTGGACAGGGATATCAAACCTTAGATTAATCGGTTCAGATATTAAGTTTTTTTTTTTTTTTTAAAAATAATAATATTACGAGTCTGTTTGGATAAACAACTTAATTAAACACTTATCATATAAATACTTATATATAAACTATTATTTTTTAAATAATGTTTTATATTAAGCTATAAGCTTTTTGCACAAGTTTCTGTCAATGGATTACATAGTAATTTTATTTCCATCTTATCTTATCTCATCAGTTATGTCTTGGAAAGAAAATTGTGAATTTACTTCATATAGATGATTTAGTTCAGTGAACCATAGCAAACACCCACATGGGATACTTGACACAAAAGTTAGTTATAGATTGTCTTTCCCTCGTTTTTCTTTTTCACAGTACTACCGTTATTATTGTTATTAATTTATATGTAATTATATCTAATGAAAGCGGGCAGGTATGTGAGCTATATAGTAGGGTTTGAAAATTCAAAGTGGGAGTCATTTGGACTATTGCTTGTAGCATGATAGACAAATTGGTTAGGTTACCAAATTGATTTGCCTTAACTACTTCCTTTTTCATGGGCCCCTAGCCGTTTCAACACATTTTATCTCTCTCATAAGTCCTAAGTAACCCCAATTCATGTTTAATGAAAAGTTACCTACACAATATTTAGGCTACAAAAAAGTTAAGTGAGCTAGATTCATAATACTAATCAGTATTTTACGTCTTGTGGTGGGCTCATAAAGAAAATTTTATGAGTGTTTACTTACGTGTCATGAACTCATAAAAGTTAGGACAAATATCGAGATTCAAATAGCATTAACATACATATTTTACATATGATTATGAACAAAATACAACACTTAAAATTCACGTTCTTGTAAAATATGAATCATATTTTTTACCAACTAGATAAACATTTATATGTACCGTTGTAATGTAATTTCACTTAAATTTGTTAGAATAGCAATTCATCTTAAAGCAATAAGATATGGAAAAACACAAAAAATAAAACTACCATGTTTGACAATGAAGTTCGGCCAATTGTGTATAAGTATTTTCGATAATTGTAGTTCTTTTTTATTATCTCAACTTTCAAACTTAAATTTACCGTGTATAAATTGTATTTGAATATTACAGTCTTAGATTACAACATTACCCTTGTTTTTCAACCCAATACTCAACAAAATTAAAATGTCTTTTTGTAAAATTGTCACAACATGTAGCATCATTATAGCTCAAACTTTCCATACAGCAAATTATTGGCCGTTGTCATTCTCAATTTCAACTACCAACCAGATTTCATCAAAAAAACAAAATAACTACATAACTAGGTATCAATTAATTGTCCCTAACAATAGTCTAAAAAATAAAATAAAAAATGAAATAGCCATATACCCACCACATTTATCCATCCTTTAGGCCACACCTCCTTCTTATCTCCCATCTATCCACTTTATAAATCACAATCCTCACATCTAACCATACCACAATATCTTTCCATTTTAGCACAACCATGGACTGGTTCTCATGGTTATCAAAAACAACTCTTGACCATTCACTCATATATGATTATGGCCTCATTTTTTCACGCAATGAGCTTCAGTTGGAAGATGCAACTTACTTCAACCATGAGTTTCTACAAAGCATGGGAATCTCAATAGCCAAACACAGACTAGAGATTCTTAAACTAGTCAAAAAAGAACAAGAACTTGATCAACCACTACGACCAAAAAACCTTTCTGGTACCATCAAAAAGTGTCTAAAAAAATGCATGAGCAAGTTTGTTTTTCGCGGCGACGATAGTGTTAAGAAAAACATGCCTTTACCTGTGGTTCTACACGAACCGAATTGGTACCAAGGGCAAAAATGGAGAGGAGCATTGGTCAAGGAAGAGAAGCATCAGAAACCTATGTATAGAAGCAGAACAATGCCATATTCAGGACCATTAGATGGAAGAATGCATGAGCAGAAAATGGTCCACAATAATAAAGCATTGAAGTTATCAGGACCAATTGATGGAAGATTGATGAATGAGAGAATGATGGTGTATACTAATAGAAGTCCATTAAGAAGTAGGGCTATTGATGGAAGATTCACCAAGAGTCCAAGAGTATCTGGACCTTTGGATGCAAAAATCATGTTTGAGAATAGAAGTCCAACTATTACAAGGAATTCTGTTGAAACTGATAGCCCAATCGGTTATAGTAGTCCTTATAATAAACCCAAAGGTGATTTTGATTTTGAAGATGAGCATTCACTTTGGCCTACACTCTTTCAAGATCTTAATCCAACTTGATTGTTTTTTGTCTTTGTTTTCTTGAGTGATTCTATGGTATGTGAAGAAAACACTTTTTTTTTTTTTTTTTCTGTTAATTAATAGTAGTTTATAATAGTATAGTAGTAATAGTGTATGGAATTTATTGTTTTGCTGCAAAAGATGCTTTCTTGTAGTTTTTAAACTACTTTATACATTATTTTGTTTCAAGAACTGTTCACTTAACCTATCAACTTTATTTGTGTTTGATGGTGTATTTATTTGAGGAAAAAAACATACTTGAAAATGGAGGTTACTTAATGTCTTTCAGTACTTTGATTTCTGTTTTGTGAGCTATTCTTGGAAGGAATTGAAATGATTGCAGAAAACGATTGTGAATGAACATGATTACTCTCTTTATTAGAAATCATAAACTATCCTAATCCTCTAATGAAATTGAACCATGTACAATACCATAACAGGTATCTTTTTTTAAGTGATGTTGAGTTATTTTCAAAAGACTGTTACAGAGCATGGCCAAATATATAGCGATTGATCGTACATATTACATATTGACTCCAACTTTGTCCCAGTTACATGGCTAAGTGTATGTTTGAATTGACAATGAGTTTGACAAAATCATAGTAACACATTGATTTTGTTGAATGTCTGACTTACCATGATTCTAACAATCTCACAGCCAATGCAAGCATCTCATATATAACGCTCACATTTAAAATCTTACATTAAATAATATTTAATACACATTTATGAAGCAGACATTCAAAATCTCGCATTTAACAATATCCGATACACCTTCAGAAAAAATATCTAATACACATATGAAGCTCACTAATTATAGCACTACTTTCATCACATATAGAAATATGTAATGTAATCATTCCAAGAATCTGATAAATTAAATTCCTCTCCATTCATATGTATACACAGAGATTACAAATCATTCCAATTATCTCATAGATTCAATACCTTTCTCAGTAGTCAATACCACTTTTTTTTAACAGCATCAGTAGTCAATACCATTACCATACCTAACATACATGCTTAAAAACACATTTTCTAGGTAAATACGAAAATTCTCAACTTCATTACACTAAACCAGTAGTCCCACACCTATTGAAGCCAAAAACTAATTATCAAATAATAGCTAGATTGATGATCAGCCATTATATGCATTGCAGTAATACGCAACAGACCAGGAAATAGACCTCAATAAACCGGACATAGATCCTCAACTGCTGGTCTGCAGCCGGTGGCATTATAAAACATCGGCTACAGAGGATATATTTTGCAACAAACCTTCAAGGAGCGGTCTTCTTTATTGGTTATATATTCAACTTCACTCTACTTCTTAATTGCATGACATTTGAGGTAGCCTAAAAGAACCGCCAGCATAAAGCATTTGGTAAACGGGCTTAATTCTTATAGTCAAGGTAATGCTGGAAATGGTGCCAGCAGCACAAACAGCAGCAAGTACCAAAAACGTAACTTTAAAACAATCTGGACCAACACATGAAACGCTTGAAACAATGAGACCAAAACCTTGTTGCTTTGCCAACTCATTGTCGTATATACGCCCAGCTAGAAGAGCCGAGAAAAGTAATGCACCAAGTGGATTACCTAATGACATGAAGTTGAAAAATAAGCCAAAGTGCTTCAAACCAAAAAGCTCTGAAACGGTTGGAATCAATATTGAAAATTGCACTCCGTAGCAGATTCCAAGAACTCCAACTGCTGGATAAAGTGTTCCTTTGATGGCATATGCAAATAGAAGGTACAAGATTATCATAACTATCTGGGTGCATGTCATCCATACCGTCCGTGGGATCGTTTTCTTCCTGTAAATGAAAATCGTGAAATGATGAATAGTTACTCCCATTTTAGATTATAGAACAAGAATCCCATAGACTTCTAAATACTTTACTTTTATTTTGCCAAACAAGAATCTGTTAGAACAACAACCTGGTTCAAAAGTAAAAACTATACGAAAAAATACAAATAGAGAGCATACGATATTTGATCATGGAATTTAGACAATTGTGCCAGCGTCTCCTACTGCAATGCAGCTATATTACCTTTTTATTAATCAAGATTAGAGTTCACAAAGTAAGTGCTACAGTCCAGTTTATATGAGTCTTACCCAACATAATCACATAAACCTAAAAAATAGGTAAAAGAACAACATTCTAAATTCTAAACCACAACGTCAAAGTTTTTAACGCCTCTTCCACGGACACAACTTAATTGAGGTTGCATCAGCTGCATTTAACCGCAACCGTTCGCAATATCAATCACGGATCACGCACAAACAAAAGTGTAACATTGAATTAAAATAAATTCTAGTGATCATAGACCTATTAAAATTTTATCTGATATGAGCGTGATAGTAGATGTTAAAATCACCTGACAAAATGTTCAGACACAACTCCTCCACCAAGCCGTCCGACGAAATTGAAAAAACTGAAAACTGATAGTAAGATAGTGATATCTTCAACACCTTGAGCAGCACCTACTTGAGCCAGATTATTAATAACAGTAACACCAGTTCCAACACCAACAAAGTATACAAAAAATAACAACCAGAAATCAGCTTTAACCAGTGCCTCAAAAAATGTAAAATCTTCCCCTCTTCTAGGCCTTCTCTTCTTTGAAGGTACTACTGCTCCTTCGCCCTCGGCAAGAAGCAAATCAACATCAGATAAACCATCAGCATCACATGAACTACCAAGTGCAGTATCTGAAGAAGATTGTAAAAGGGGTTTTGTGTTTTCTTCTTTGCCTTCTTGAATCAAACAATCAGAAGATCCAACACTTTGCTCATTTTCTTCTGTTTCAGTGACTTTTTGGGGAAACAGTGTCATCTTTATAGGAATAGCTAGTGGAGCCATGAGAAGAAGAATCATCACAGCCACCAAAACATAAGACACGGTAGAATTTATATGTAGAATGTAATCAAGTGTGGTTGTTACAAGTAAATATACACCCAAGGCCACACTTGATCCTTGGATGAAAAGAAAATGCCATTTTTCTGAAGAACTCTCTCCAGTTACCGGAGTACAAGGACGAACAAGAAACATGACAGTGAAGCACAAAACAGGAATCCCGATGGCAAGGAATAACAGGAAATTAGAAGATGAATTTTGAAGAATTGCCCTAAATATTTCGGTGAAAACTGCGGCACTGATTCCTCCATAACCTTTCAATATTCCTGCAACTGTTCCTCTACTGATAGGGAAATTTCTCATGTTGGTCACAAGAATAGCAGTTGTTAACCATGCACAACTGTTGGTAGCAATAGCAAGTGCAAACCATAGCTGCAATATGATAGAATTATAGTAAAATGTGCAGTAAAAAGACTAACTTCATATTTGGGTGCATTTATCTCATATATTTATATACAGTAGTGTTATATGAACAACCAAATTTAGACAATTCTCGCGACAATTGGTTAACACCGTTCAAATATGTGGTTAACCTCCAATAACGTAACTTCATTAGCCACGAACGTAGGTGTCATTAACCGCAATCTTCAGGTGCTAAAGTATACATGTAGTATAACCCCTCACAAAATGTTTGCGATGAACGGATTTGCCTGGGATTCCGCCCCTGTTAAAATCCCTCACAAACGTCGTTTTGCCAAGGCTTTCTGCCCTTTTCTCAGGGAATCTGCCCCGGGCAAATTGCAATGTTTCTTGTAGTGGTAGAACACCTAAAATTATAGTTAACCATTCGTAGTTATTGAAGTCAAGTTGGTTGTTAATGAGTTTTGACGTCTCTTATATATTCATTCACCCTCTACTAAACATAATTAACCACCTATTTGAACAACATCAATCACTTAGAAAATTGTCGCAAAAGCTATCTAAATTTGGTATTACAAATACCATATCTCATTTATATATGCCATCAACAATCTTATTTCCCGCTAAAGAATGAACAAGAAATGAAACATAAACAGTTTAATTATTATTTTATTTCAATTATTAAATGAATAAATATAATAATGGCAAGAAATCAAAATCATGGGTCAAGGAATATTAAAAAAAAAATCTCCAATTCAAACAAGTTTGATATATACTATGATTATTCACAAAACAACACAAACTACTTAGTTTTGTTTATTTCCACTTCACTCAACTCACCAAAACCTCAGATCAAGTAGTATTACGTTATATGTGATTTCAGATTTGTCTTTATCAGATCGCAAGTTTTTCTTTGCATAATTAAACAAAAGAAAATAGAAGAAGAGGAAGAAGATTGTTACCAAAGGATAAGGAAGGGAGGGAAGTGTATTTGAGACAGAAAGCCAGAGAACACCAAAACCAAAGAAAGAGAAAAGAGCACCAATGAAAAGCATAAGCCAAGGAGGGAATTTGTTGCAAACAATACCAGGAAGAAGTCCAACATTTTCACCAATATCATTGGCAACACCAAGAAGAGTAACTTGGCTTTGATTGAAACCAAGAACTGATTTGAAGGAAGGTGAGTAAAGTGGGAATGTGTAAGAATTTCCTACTGCTATTTGCACCCATACTGCAGCTCCTAGTCCTACCCATGGTGGTCTTGTTCCTCCCTTCACCTTCAACATTGATCTGAGTTTAGATTAGCCTCTGTTATAAGTTGTTGTTTATGTGAACAGAAACTCAAACTCAAAGACAATGATGATGAATATATATAAGTGAAGAACAAGAGGTAAAAAAGACTGAATAGTAGTGTCAGAAACATACTTATATGTGGGATGTACTTGTATTACTTGATATACCTTACTACCCGTGCCTCGCGCGTTGCACGGTGTTTACTTTGTTCGGCTGAAACTTGGTTGGCTAAGACATATGTATACCAAAAAATTACATATGAGCAGTTTGCAAGTCATTAAGTTCGGTAAAACTAATCTTCGTAAATACAATATTCATAAAAGTATGAGACATAATATTACTATGTATGATTGTTTGAACTCTACATAGAAGATGGTCAACATTTTATATTAAAGAGTCAAAAATATGAAATGCAAATGATACAAAAATATGTTGATTGTTAGAACACGTTTACTCATGTTTTATCACATTGTTTGAGGGTTTTATGTGCTACCATAAAAACTTCGGTTTCCAATCACCCAAGTGGTGAAACCCTTCTCAAATACACACGTGAATATTTTCCTCAGACCCATACACCATAATATTTGTCATCTAATTAAAGTTCAGGTTTATCATTGGTTTGAGATTCATTTCATATTTTTGTAAAAAATTTATTCGATTCTTTTAATAACAAAAAAAAAAAATTCAAACTTAAACTAAGTTTATGTTCCGTTACACTCTCAGAAACACATGTGTTCTAGGATATTATTCGTTTTATGTGTAAGCACTTTACGGTATTGTTTTTTATGAACGGTGTCGTAGGATTAAGAAATGTGGAGGTTGTATATAAACTACTATTTGCCTCAATTTTCTTAAGTATTGTTCGTTTTAGGTGTAAATCCTTCGTGATTTTGTCCTTTATAAAAAGTACTTTATTGATTTGAAGAGTCTGGTAATGCATGTAAATTGCTATATTCCTCGACTCGCAAGCAACGTGTAACTTTAAAGATGTACCGAATCGGTTTAAATGCATTTGTTTCTATTCATAATTTTAGTTGTGTATTTATAAATTCAAAAAGAGTCCTGCTACATGGCACGACACATCTGACACACGAATACACACGACAGGTGAAACTACAAGCACAGAGAAAAACAAATCTAACACTTTAAACAAGTCAAGACTCAATTCACATAACACTTTAACCACAACAAGTATTGGGCAATTGGTACTTATCCTAAAGCAAAAGCAAATCATTACCAGCACTAGTTAATTAGACAAAAAGAGACAAAGACGAAACAAAACCCACACATGAGTGATTTGAAGAAATTGCAAGAAATGGGCTATAATTTGTGACTTCTCATAAATAAATTGGTCATGTAGACACTATATAGATCATTTTAAATCATAGAATACTTGAAAGAAAGGCATTTTTCTATTGTCGTGCATTTGGCACGAAAAAAATCTTCGTAAACTTTAGTATTTCCCATTCAAAAATATAGCATATAAATTTTAAAATTTAGAAACATTTTCCACCAATAAAATTCGGAGCTTATTGTATTACAGTTGAATAATGAGCTCATAAGGATGGTGCGGTAATACATATATGAATTAAATTTTACAAATTTGATTTTCATATAATAAATTATTGTTTTAAAAATTTAAAAACCTTAACAAAATAGATTTTCCATATTATAAATTTTTCTACAAAATTTTATTCAAAAATATGAATTCTACATATGAATTTACTATAAAAGAGATATCAAAAGTGAAAGTGAAAAAAAAATTAGAGACTAAAAGTTGAAGAAATTTGTTAGATGAACTAAAACGAAAAGTTGACATGTCTATAAGAATAAAGAAAAAAAAAACTTATTTTAGAAAGAAGAAGTATTTGACAAAAATTAATGAAACGTTATAAAAGAAAAATTAACGAAACGTAACGTTGTTTGCAACTTGCAAGACTATTCAAGTCCAAATTCTTTTTGTTCCAAAAAAAGTCGAAGTACTGGAAATAGATATGTGAATCAAAAGTTTTGAGGTCGAACTAAAAGGAAGCTGTCACAAGTCTGTAGAGTCTCCCATTTCAATTTTGAGGCACTTGATTTTGATAAATATTTACATCATTTTAATATTAAATAAGCCAATTTTTAATAAGAACTTTTTATTTAATGATAAATGTTGACAATTAGTTTTTTTTTTGTGAGTAAATGTTGACAATTGGTTATAATATTAATATTTACTTATTCATCTTAATTTGGATTCAAACTTCTAACTCTTTTACTTTAGCTCAAACTAGTTAAAATATCAAACCATATTTTTCAAATAAGACCTATATTAAAATATGTGTATGCTATGACCTTGGTTTTTTTCTCTACTAAACTTTTATGTGAAGTGCTTCAAACATATAAAAACGTGGATATTGTTGACTTATCCTCTTATCTAATCTCTCAAATCTTAATTTTTAGCAAATCAAATATAAGATGTAAAGAATAAAACTTCATAAGAAACAATAAAAAATATTAAATATTTTTTTTAACGATATAAAGAACTTAAACCGTGTCAATATGGCTGTGTTTGGTAACACAAATAAGTTAGCTTATAGCTTATTGGACTAGCTTATAAGCTCGTTTTGATAAAATGAGATGTGTTTGGGAAAAAACTTTTCTCACTAGCTTATAGCGTTTTTTAAAAAGCTAATCCAAATAGCTTTTTAGCTTGTAGCTTATAGCTTTTTATACTTTCTTCCAATTTTAACCTTTTTTTTAATTTTATTTTATTTTAATATAATAAAAAAACTACCCACTATCTTATTAAACTAATCACGTTTAGCATGTTGTCAAATATTAAGGTATGGCTTTTTAAATTTTCTTGTCCACTTTTTTGTTTTTTTTACTGTTCTCATAATTTATATAATTTATAATTTTATATAAAATTTATAATAAATAGTGAAGTAAATTTAGTTAAATAAAATTCATAAAAATAAAATAAAAATTGTTAAATAAAAAAATCGATTGAATTCATAAATATATTTATAATTTGGAGATGAAAATAATTTGAAAAATATTTAAACATTTAAAAATAAATGCGTTAAGTAATAAAAATTATATACATGATATTAAAAAAAAAATTAAACAAGCATGCCCTTTTATGTCATTTTATATTTATAGTCATTTAAACAACTAATTTTATCAAATACTTTTAATTTTAATAAACTAACTTTTCAGCTATCATATAGCTTATCAGCTTTAAGCTAATCTTCAACTTTTAAGCTTTTCTCATTAAATATAAAGATCTTAAATCGTGTCAATGTAATCTCTCTAAACTTAAACTTCAAGGTTTCTCTCTTTAAACTTCAAAACTCCAATTAAAAAAAAAAAAACAACAATGAAATACTCCATATCCATATAACAGTGACCGCACGACACGATCCACACGTTGATGGTATCTCTACCTCGTGTAAGAGAAAAATACTACTATCATATAATTTCGTAGCTGTATGAATTCAATTTTGATTTGGTTAGAATTTTAGCTGGACCATTTTTTTAATTTTTTTTTTTTTTAGCTGGATCATTAATTTTGAAATATTGGCCGTGGTCCGCGTTAATTAGTATCTATCCAAATTAAAAAAATAGAAAAATAAATTCAGTTAATGTTTTTTTTTTTCTTTCCGAAGGGTTCAGTTAATGCTTACATATATCTATTTGAAATTGGATTTTTTCATACCAAAAGAATCAGCAGGCAAATTGGCCATATTTTGAAGAAAATTGTTCTTCTTTTTTTTTTAAATTGCTTAGTCTCTTATTTAAGATAGAATTAACCCTTGTTCGGTATTTTTCGACTAACACTTTTAAGATCGGTTGAATCGACTTACAAAGTGATTGAACCGATCCTAAAAGTGACAGCGAGAGTTAATTCTAGCTAAAAAAATGTTAAGCGGGGGTTAACTCTAACTGAGTTAAAGGAATGAATAATTTTGAAAGAAGAAGAGTAATATTTTCTATTCTAAAAGGATACAAAAACGGACCAATAATTGAAACTTTGGATTTCGAGTCCATTTTTGCTCCATTTAGGTTTTCTCAATTTATCCCATTTCAAATCATAGATGGATAACATGTGTAAAAAATAAAATCAATGGCTATAATTAAAATGGTTGGAAAAAGCAATTCTTTAATGAGGAAAAAAGCCTACGCGCTTACAAACTGATACAAACTCTCCTTCTTCCTTTCTCTGATCGCACCTCTCTCCCACCACCGTCGCACCCTCCATCCACCGGCACACTCTTCCCCTTCTGCTCCACATCATCTTACCTAAATCATTATCCGTCAAACTTTTCTCTTCACTGCCGCCGCCGCTTCAAACCGCCATCTTTAAGTGGTTGTAAGAAGAATTGAGTTTCTTTTTTCGTGGATTGTGACTTTGTTCTCTGCAAATTGTACCTTCATTTTCTTTTCTTTGTATAGAAACCTCAAAGTATACCTTATTTGCAAAGGTATACAATTCACACAAACCACTGTTACAGGTCCTCTTGTTGGTACAAATAGGAGATGTAATAATAGATGATGTGATGGAAAATTCAGAAAAGAGAGAAGTCTAAATGTCAGATTATGTTATTATATTAACAATTAATAATATCATCAAAACTTTATAGGTAACTTCAGGTGAAAAAAAAGAAGGCGACGGACAGAGATTTTTTGATTCTTGATACAAACAGTTTCCTTATCTTCCGAGATCTGTTAAATTAGTTTCTTTTGCATTATGTACAAGCATACATGTGGTGGAAGTAATGTTACATATTAAAGTTATGAACATCTTTCAATTCAAGATAAAGAAGTAGTGAGCCAGTAGACATATAAAATTGTTGCCGGTTAGAATTATTCTATGTTTGGATATGTAGCTGTGAACATTTTATCGCGTCCTTATGTTGTTTCCATCGTGAATTTGTAGATGCAAGCTTTCATGTCAAAGTGAATTTTATATCTCTAAAAGAAAAGTCTATCCCAGATTGTAAGGGCGTAGGTTTCTTCCTCATTAAAAATTGTCTTTTCTAAACCTTTTAATCATAGCCATTAGTTTTATATCTTCCACATGTCACCATCTATAACTTGTAATAGGGTAAATTGAGGAAACATAAATGGAGCAAAGATGAAATAATGGATTTCTTAATACAATACAATGATTAAATAAGATGATTTCACATATCACCCCCTCATTTTATCAGAAGCACACATACAATAGTATAGTGGAATGAGAAACCATCCAAAATAAGAATCCTAAGTAATAGGATTTTCAAAACCGAATTCATCACGGTGATGAAACTCAGTCCAATATATCTTAGGAGATTGCTCTTCTTCCATCGAGTTTCGTTTATTCCCCGTCAAACTTTTAAAAAATATCTCTACGTGAGTTAACTCATGCAGGTGTTAAATCTAACGCTACTTAAGTCACGCTAAAAACTCACACTGAACCCCAGAGTGAGTTAACTCACGCTAGTTTTCTTTCTCACTTTCGCACAAAGTGGAGTGCCTCTTCTTGTTAAAAAAAAAAAGTGGAGTGCCTCTTGGGGATTGCAGCTGGAAGTGGTGTGCCTCTTCTTGATGTAATTGCAAAATAACCACTTAAACTTCTACTAGAAACATACTCCAATGTCGTTATATTGTATATATAATTAATAGTAACATTTTTTTTTTGTTTGTGAGCAGATTTTACTTATTAATTTCAAGAAGGAAATTCTTGCATTTCTTCCGAAAGAAGGATTGAAAAGTTTAGAAGATGATTCCTCAAATGAGTGTTCTACAGTTCTTGTTGTTGGTGAGTCTATGGCCATTTAGCAAGTGTTCATGACTCGTGATTGGATGGGTAGATCGTATATTTAAACCATTATAAGCATCTTACAAGATGAGCAAGTGCTTCATGTGAAAGTGAGAAAGAAAGTCATGTTGGGGTTTAGTGTGGGTTTTCAGCGTAACTTAAGTTACAGAGGTTGTATTTTAACGTGACTTAAGTAACATTGAGTTTAACACTTACGTAAGTTAACTCACGCGGATGTATTTGTGAAAGGTTAGCTGGAAATGAGCGAAATTTGATGGGAGAAAAACAATTTTTTATATCTTAAGCAAGTGTAAAGTTTGTGGTTAAGACCACCTATCCCCAACAAAAACTACATGGGTCATAGCGGAATTCTATGGATTATATAACTTTATGAGAAATACTTACTTAAACGCAAATCTAAATAAAATATGATTAGGCACGCACATATGAATTGAAAAAAATTAAAAGAGAAAATAATTTAATGATGTGATTAGATTTTTTTCTCATTTATTTTCATTTGTGTGAGTGTCCGAACATTTTACGTTTGTATTTGTGTTCAAGCAAGAGTTGTTCTAACTTCATAAGAGAAAAACATGGTTGGTTGAGTTTGTTAAAACTTGAAAATCACGAACATTTATTTTTATATTTATAATTTCAATCAAAATTAAAATTTTATAATTTACAAATGTTAACGTTATGAAAAGAGAGAAAAGACGAGCATGTGAGTCATTGTCTATCTGCTAGTATATATAACGTCTAACTGCTAGTATATATAACGCTATTTCATTTTAAAAATATAACATATTTTGTATCATTACATATGTTTAGTGTTGAAAGTGTTAAAAGTTAAAAGGATCAATAGCTGGGACCGATCTAGCACAAACGTTTTAGTGGGGCTAAAATAATAATTTAAAAAAAATTGTTCAATAAAATTAAAGATTATGTATTATTTTATTCAAAATAACAGTTTTAGTAGTTTTATTTGGATTAATTTTATTAGCCCAAATCCACTTGTAATTTTAACAATTGTTAATTGATCAAAATACATCTCCAGCTTCCTCCAACATTTCATTCTTCTTATTGTTCGGAAAGAGGTCATGGTCATGGTTTTACCGATTGACCTGTGTTTAAATCAGTTAATTAATTAATTAATTAAAAATATATATACTCCTTTAAAATTTATATTGTAGCCCCACACTTTTTTTTAACAAATACTCTTATAGGTCCAATAGCTTTTTTTATAGCTATTACTTTTCCCACCTAACCATTTTTCGCACGCCATATTTTTTTAATACGAAAATGCCTATGTGATTTTTAGAATTTATAATTCGAATTGAGTTTTTCCTTTGTTTTGTGATGGAGAAATGAGTTTTTCACCAATTCAAATTTTATAATCCGAACACTCCAAAAGATAGAGCGCATTCTATGCTCTCTTTTTTCTTCTTCAGATTATAGAATCTGAACACCCCCTAAACACCCTTATTTAGGGGAAAATGAATCAGATTATATAATTCAAACTATATAAGCACAAATTATGAGTCTGCTTATAACATGGATATCTAATTTAAGGACCAAATTAATTTTCTTAACTATCATCCTTCTGTTTTAGGTAATCGTTAGTTGTTCTCAGTCAAAAATCATGTTTTCGAACTACTTGATTAGATTGCTTTGAAACTTTCTCAGAAAATCAGAAAGAAAGAAAAAAACAAAGATCGAAACTCCCCTAGAAGAGGTTTCTTACAGGCCTTCGCCCCTCAAAATCCAAAATTTCATAGTTTAGACCTTTTTTTTTTGTATTCACAGAAAAATCGCAAAAGAAATGTGTTAATTTATTTGATTCTTAGAATTTTTTGGCCCTATGTTTATATATTTTTTATTTTATTTGACATGTTTTATATTTTTTTTACTTTGTTTTTTGTTGTTTTTAAAAGCGTAATTTGAAACAGCTTAAATGGGAGAGATTTTGATTGTTGCTTATACATAAGAATATTCTGGATGATATAATTCAAACACATCCAAACTGTGTTTGGATTATATAATCTGAAACCCCATGCATTTTTGTTAAAAATAAAATAAAAAATAGGACACTGAGAAGATAATAAGGTGGGAAAAGTAATATCAAAGCTTTTAAAGCCCAACAACTTTACAGCCCAATACTTATCTCTTTAAGCCCTCTAAAATTACAAAATTGCCCATAATTGTTTCTGTCGTTTCCACTAACCTCTTCTCTTTTGCTACAATGCATTCTTCTTCTTCTTCTTGGTGACCCTTTCTTTTTCTTCACGGATCTTAATTGACCGCGTTTCTCTCTTCTGATCCAACCCTATTACACAGTTATCTCTCATGGTTTTGTGCACTACCCATAAACATCTATATGTAACAAAATTTTGGGAAGTGAAATAAAAATTAGGAGTCATTTAAAAGGGATTTTTTTCCTCGCTGGGGTATGTGCTCCCATAGCCATACACATATATCTTGCAACACTTCATAAACGAGTTTGTCTTTTATAGACTGAATTTTGTAACGCTAAAAATCATGTCACAATGTAAAGATTGTGTCAAGATATCTTCATAAAATTTACATTCTCAGTTTGACGCTACAAAAATCTGTCACTATTTTTTGTTAAATTGTGTTAGACAATAGCAAATCCTTCCATTCTGAAACAAATATTGTGTCACGATTTTAAAAATGGCGACACAATTATGAAATCGTGTTGTGATTTTGAAAATCGTGTTATAATTTTATCGAGATGGAATCATTGATTTTCTAGATTTCTAAAAAGACATGTAATAACAACATGTCATCGGTAGCACAATC
The DNA here is from genome assembly GCA_946800305.1 of Medicago arabica. Taxonomy (NCBI): domain Eukaryota; kingdom Viridiplantae; phylum Streptophyta; class Magnoliopsida; order Fabales; family Fabaceae; genus Medicago; species Medicago arabica. The sequence goes on from OX326968.1 coordinate 53,863,510, forward strand.
CACGAATTGAGTGGACAGCATGAGAGACAAAATTCTCTTTAAAAGTCTTAATATATTGCTGCATTTTTTACGAATCAATTTTTTGAGAAGAGTTTATGATGATGCGAGTCTGTTCAAGTTAGTATGGAATTGGCAAGGCCCTGCTCGCATGCCAACAAACCTTTGGAAAATGAATCATTTTAAGCTTATAATGAACGATGCATGAGAGGTTTATTTTCTAATAATAGTTGTCCCCGGGGCAATTTAGCTCTGAAATCCCTTATGCATCTACCTAGAGACTACGATGATGTGAGACCGTTTTGAGACCATATCATATCATTATAAGTTCTTCTGACCGAGAATTTTGGTCTGATTTGAATGAAATTTATCGTCTAATGATATTGGAAATCCGGCTTGGCCTTAAAAGCTGCTATTTAGAGTTGCCGTTAATATGATGTGACAAGATCGAAAGTCTCTAATCTTTGAACAACAGAGAGATATGTGATCCAACTCTTTCGTCCAAAGTTATTTAGAGCATCTCGAATGGTGTTCTTTGACTTAATAATGACATCTCTTTGTCAATAATCTTTAATGGAGGAAGAAAAAATGAGTATTTATTAAGTAACAAACAAGTATATAAGAACTATCTTTCTCCATAGCAACTAACACATTTAGAAGAAATAGTAAAATATATACAAGTTGGTCCAACATTTTAAAGAAGTAATATTTTATAAGATAATTTATAATTTAATAAATAAATTAATTTTGTATAATGATGTAAAATTAGTGAGACATATTTAAATACTTTTATTGGAGTCAATATTAGTGTATTGTCATTGAGGTCATTGAGTTCTTAATAGATATTTTTATTAAAAAAATTATAAATAAATAATGTATACATGTGAGATCAATTTAAGGAGTCATGTACTACCATTATGGATGATCTAATGAAGTGAGGATATTCATAATTCTTTGAATAAGTAGACGAGAATACATATGATTACTACTCCACTTTCGGTATGTGTCAAACCCAGGACCGTTTCTGAGATTTCGGTGGCCTATGACGAACCTACAATTTGTAAGTAATAAATATATATAAACATCAAACTTGATACAAAAAACTAAAGAAATTTTTTAAAGCCTAATAGACCCCTACAAAAAATTAGGCCCAAATTTCGAACTTATGATTTGAGGTCTAAAGTGGTTGCTTTCTTTATTCTACCTCAGATACGGTTATGGTCAAACCGCCACGAGGGCACTAAAAATGTATGTCAATGAATTAAAGAATTAGCCTCTTTTATTAAAAAATAAATAAAAATTAAGAGAGGATAGACCGAAAAATTTATCAGGTAAAATAGGGATGAGAATTGGACTCAAGTCCCGTGGATACTCGCAAAAATACTTAAAATAGGTAGGTAAAACCCCGTTTTCATGGGTCTAGTTTTGGATCCGGGTATTACCCGCTGATTTAAATAATTATTTAAGTCACATGATCTCTTTCTACTACTACTTTGATGCAAAAATATTAAATTATCCAATGTCTCTCTTATTTTGTGGGAACATAGGCCGAATAAGACGACACAAATCACCGTCTTCATATCCAAACCAGAGGCAAATCAAACCATGGGGTGTTGGCACTTATGCACATGGTCCTGTGGTCACATATTGATCCATGAACTCCAAAGCATCACAAGGACCCTCCATATGCCTAAGTTCAAGGACCCACTTGAACTTCTTTAAATTATTTTTGAAGATGAATCAACCAAATATTATATGTTGGTAGGTTCAATTTTAATTTTCAATATCAATCAAACAACAAATCCTGACCCAAATTTTATGATACATAATAGCCTTTTTCTGGTGGAGCAGAAAATTGGAAATTGAGTTTAATTTCAGCATTCCACTCAAAGCATTAGCGTCCTAAATTAAATTATTCACTCTGTTTCGTACCAAAGCAGTTGATCAAACAAATGGCAAATCTACAATTATTTTGCAACAAGCTCGTCTTGCTAATATTATCAAAATCCAATCAACATATGTATGATATATACAGATAGTTGAGATGTCTACATTTAATCTTAGTGGTGTGTGTCAAAACCAATAAATAAGAACTAGGCTTAAATGCAATTTTGATTCCCCTATTTATAATTTTGTTAACTTTTCATATACCTATTTCTAAAATCAATTTTTTAGTCCCCTTATTTAGAAAGTCAATGCAAATTTTTAGTCCCTTCCTCTTTAGATGATATGGCATGTCACGTGGATCCTACGTGACATTGCTTACATGGTCTATTACTAGACAACTTATTTTCAAGTCATTAATATTAAAATATAATCATAAAATTAAATAATTAGAATTAAAAAGATACTGAAATTAAAATAGATCTATATAATAATTCAAGAACCCTAGCTTCTAAAATCCCTACAAAACCTAGTTCGATTTAAGTAGAATCAAGGAAGCATATAAAGGCTAATTATTTTCAGATTTAGGGGTTAATTGATAATTAATTCGGAATTTTACAAGTTAGGGTTCTTGAATTATTATATAGATATATGTTAATTTCAGAATTTTTTTAATTTTAATTGGGGGGCACGCCACATCATCTAAAGAGGAAGAGGACTAAAAATTTGCATTGACTTCCTAAATTAGGGGACCGAGAAGTTAGTTTTAGAAATAAAGGTATCAAAAGTTAACAAAAGTATAAATAGGGGGATCAAAATTGCATTTAAGCCTAAGAACTAATTGCCGGTGTAGTAAAAAAGTTTATTAAAGTTCTTGTACTAAATTAGTATATATATTAGCACCAAATTAGTATCACATTAAATTCAAATTTGTACTATCATTTGATTCATCATATGATATAGCTCGCCTGAATTAGATTCAGCTGATCTTTATTCAGATCACGAGCCTGTTTTGAATTGTTTTTTTGTTTTTTTTTTGTCTTCATTTTTTATATAAAATGATTATTGTTGTCGTGAATTTTGAACTCTTGTCCAAAACTAACAATACAATATGTAAAACAAATAACAATGGCAACAAACAAATAGTCCAAACAAATTGAGGAACATGTGTATAGCAAATTCACAGTGAAATCAAAGAACATAGAGATAAGAGTGTAGAGGAATAAACACAACAATATTATTTAACTAGTTCGATCCAAATTGCTTTATATCTTGACGAGATATTAACTCTTTAATCCGCTATAAATGAGTCTTTTCAAAAGATAAAATAAGTTACAAGAAATTAACTTCAATACTAAATCATAATTTTTACCCCTTTGTGTTCCTTCTCTCAACCTACAAGAAGATCATTTAAGGCAAGAGAGAATGTGTCTACAAATGCTAGAATCATCGTCTAGATTTTAAGACACACACAATATTCTCCACCTTGCCTTCAAATTAACGGTGATACAAATTTACATGTCAATCACCTTGCTGCTCTCTCCATGATTTAGTTACTCTTAAACCAAATTGATCAAGTCTAAGTAATGCTTGAATAATGATATAGGTAGTTATTTAGTAAACACATCTGCCACATTGTCTCTAATGAAATGTAAACAAATATCAATTTGCTTTTTCCTTTTATGACACACTTGATTGCTTATCAATGTGTGTCACTTTGGCTATCATAATGTATCTTCACACACACTTTAGTAATTTCTAACTCTCGAAATATACATTTCAACAATATGGCTTCATTCATCCCTTCAATAAGGGTAATATACTTTGTTTAAGTTATAGATAATGTCACAATGAATTATTGATTTTCCTTACAACTAATAGTCGCTCCAAACAATGTAAACACAAAATCCGACTAGGGTTTTTCTAGTGTCCACATTCCCAACATAGTTTGCATCTACATGTCCCTCCAAAACATTCTTATATTAAACTACTCTTGCGTATTTCAAACCGCCTTTCAATGACTTGTTCATGTGTCTAAACAACCACTTCAAAGTTTATGCACTTGGTGCAAATTTTCCATAACCTGACTCATTATGCTAATCACGTACGCTAAGTCCATTTTACTACAAACCATTACATATATGATACTTTATACCCAACTTGCATAGGAAGTATCCTCCATAATATTCTTCTCATCATTGCATTAAGAAGATTGCACAACCAGAATCTTTGTGTGATGACTCAAATTAGTGTCAACGATCTTAACATCAATCATTCAAAACGCTCCACTGCTTTTTTAAGTAACCAAATTGAGATAAGAACAATCCAACCTTGTCTCGGTTCCTCACCATATCCATTACAAGTATTCTCTTAGAAATACCAATATATTCCATCCCAAACTCACCATTTAATTCTCCTTGAACTCACCGACCTCATCGTTGCTAAAGTTTTCCACCAATATGTCGTCCATATATAGAAGTAGGTAAAGAATGTATTTCACAATATTTTTTAGCACGAATGAGAAAATCTTTGTAATTTATACCCCTAAACACGAGTAAACTCTTTTTCCACAAGCCTTGATTTATATTTTGATTCTTAAATCCCTTTAAGGACTTTCTTCTTCTTGAAGATCCATTTGCATCAAACTAGCCTTTGTTTCTCAGGTAGATCCACATTCTTCCATGCATGGTTCTTATCCAATGAATGCATTTTATCATTCATTGTCTTACCATTTTTTCCTTGCTCTCAAATACCTCTCTCTCTCTCTCTCTCTCTCTCTATATATATATATATATATATATATATATAACTAATTAAAAACCAGCATAATATTTTTCCTTGTTCCTAGTAAACCTTGTTTATTAGTTCAACAAAATCCATTTCGCTAACATGCCCTAACCATAAATGTCAAAGATTGATTTTAACAGTAGAGTCTTGACTAGTTATATATGCATGACCAATAACAATATAACCATCGAAAACATATAAACAACACATTTTGGCACCTTTAACAATTTTCAATGCACCATACAAAACTTTTAGCATGCCATGCTCAATTCTAGTGTGATAACCTAACCCAACAAACATGCTTACGAAAATTAAATTTTGTTTAAGTTTAGGAACATGCTTCACATTTTGTAAAAGAAAGTTGTCAAACATCTTAAGATGAAGAGAGGTGATTCATGAACATCCTCATGTGGCAAACCCCTCTATACACCCCCTATGTGGCATCCACGTGGCAGCAATAAATAATAAATTTATCAACTCAGAATAAAAAAATAAAAAATAAAAATAACAAGGAAAGAATGTGTCTCTGTTCCCTAACACTCTCTCCTCCGCCGCTTTTCTCCTCCACCCCTTCACTTTTCCGACGTCTTCCTCACCAACGTTGGGTCGCGAGATTTGCCGACAGCGATAGATCGGTGGTCAGGAAAACATATAACAAAATAAGAAAGGAGGTTGGACGTCGTCGTTTTGATTTTGATTTGTGTTCTTTATTCTGATTTGAGTAGATGTGAGAGAGAGCCGCGAGGGAAGCCGGCAATCAAGGAGAGGGATGGCGGCGACAACAAGGTAAGGCAAGAAGAGGGACATTGGAAACGAGAGAGAGAAGGGGCTAGATGGAGGAGAGAAGACTTCAAAGAAAAAGACATGTGAAACCTGCTTTTTTTAACAAAATTACAAAGTTGTCATCCACATAGACATGTGTATAACAATGGTACAAGGAAAATGGTGTACGTGAAACATTGTTCTAAGATGAATGGAACTCATGCCTTAGACCTTGCATGTCTTATCATTTTCAAGGTGAAGAAGTCAACCTCCTATCAATTTCAAAGCCTCAAAATATTTCTTCCTTGAACACATGTGATAAGACCATTTATAGTCTATAATCCAACTCTTCTTAGTTTTCGAACTAGTCACCACCAATATATCTGCACTCTCATAACCTTCATTTGGGGTAGCCACAACTTAAACGAATGAACTAACATTTACTCCTTTCTCAAAACAACCCTTATTGAAGTGAAGGAAATATTGAATAATTTCATTATTAACGCACTTAGTAGAAAAAGACAAATCATTTTGAATAATATCAAGAATTGAAAGTGAGTTGCAAGACAGTAAATTAACAGTTATAAAGAGTGCATAGGATCTATCTCCTCATTTACACTAACACGCTATATAATTATCTATCAACACAATCAAGTTTACGAGTAAACAGTCAAATTAATAGTAACTTATAAAAAGAAGGATCAATTTAGCGATTTACTCTTAAGTTTATCCATCATTAAATTAAAATCAATGAAACAAAATTAAGGACAAATCATCGAGTCAATATGCTTTCTCCAATCAACTGATACATTAATATCATGTAATATCTCTTTACTAGTTAGACTAACAAGAAGAACTTACTTAATTATCATCTATACTATATATAAAGAAAATTACTCCTTTCAGCACTTTTGGGTTGAACTTTTCTTTTCAAAAATACCCTCTATTTTCAATACAAATAACACATGTAACAAATAGATAAGAATAAATTTAAATATTAAAACAAATGTAACAAACACGATATGAATATACATATATATATATATATATTATCATTTAAAAAGTATAACAAACTAAATGAATATATTTATACTAGATTATATTATTTTTTTGTTGTATTGTATAATTGTCGGTGTCGTTAAAATAAATAATCATGATTAATTTGATTTTTTATAACTTTGAAATCAAAAAACATTTATATTTATTTAATTTTAATCAAAATCAAAATTTAATAAAAAAAACACCGTTCATAAATTAATGAAATAACAATAGTTTGTTTACCACCCAGGTAATCGGTGCTTGTTGTTGGGTTAGACACACGCTACCTAGAATTAAATGTGAACATCTCAACTACTTGAGTAAACAAACTGATGATTACTCTATTCTACCTTATCTATACTCTAAAATTCACCGATTTCGTGTATTTAGTCTTAATGCTAAGTAATTTTGAAGTTGTGTAATGGTTGATATTCAAGATGAGGTTGAATTAAATTGAAAAAGATGCAAGTGTGAAGCAGCTTAAGAGTGACATGACAGCATGTAGGGTGTATATATAACCAATGTTCAACTTGGATTGCAATATGAGGAAAACGATATTGGAAAAAGCATCAAAAAGAGTAAAGACACGTCCCACTCTAAGCTTCTAAACCTTATCTGCTTATCCTCACTTGTTTTTTCACAATAAGCTCCTTACAGCTGCCAGTTTTGAAAATTTAGGCAGCTTACAAATCATGAATTGGGGGCCCTCCCCTTTCTTCCTTTGTGAATATGTTTTAACTTTATACACTTTTTTCATAGAAATGGAGTGGTATTTTGGTTGAAAATCAATTGCGAAATATCTGGTTTTGCCTCTTCCAAAATCCTCACACCAATTCTAAAGAGGCGAGATTTTTACCATTTAGACCAATCTATTATTGGTTGTTGATTTATAGTTATTAATCTTATATTGGATATGAAAATAAAAGTTGAAATATGTAAGATAACTCAAATACCTAATGTTTTAAAATTTTGATAAAAATCTGATGTCTAATTCCTTTGTGTGATTGTTTTTAATCTAATGTATGGATTCATTCTAAAAGTCCCAACAACATGTCTTATTCTTCAATACTACTCGTTTTGTGGAATTTCCTACTGAATTGCAAGTTGGATGGGAGGCTTTTGCTTTTCATTGGTGTTGCTGACTTGAATTGCAAGTTAATGTCACAAACTATGAAAGTGTCGCTAATATATCAACAGATTGACTTGTAGACTTAAGAGACCCTTGCATACCTCAAGGGCCATTTTTCCTTGCCCTTAGCATATAGTATAATCTAATTTCAGAATTTGTTCCAAAATCTTCGTAAGATAGACTATGGGTGGTGACTTTTATTAATTATTCTTTTCTTTTCATATATATATATATATATATATATATATATATATTAATAAGCATGTAACCAACAATTAGCATCATGCAAATTCTACTTGCAATTTTTTTTTCCTTTCTTTTGGAAGACAATTCAATATCATTTTTTTTATATTAGTTCAAATTTATTATGAAAAAGTAGAGTTTACCACAAAGAAATAAAAATATCTTTTTCATATGTATTTTTCTTCCAAATTTTTCATTAATATAGTTTTTCTTTTTATTTTATAAAGTGAAAAATTGTACTGTTGTTTTTTTTTGTCAAGTTTGTACTATTACTAAGATGGGATACTTTCTTAATTGAATCTTTTTTTGTCAAGTTTGTACTATTACTAAGATGGAATACTTTCTTAATTGAATCGACCTACCTAGCCCGGTTCATAGTTTTCAAATTTAAGGTATGATGGTATAGAGCCAAAGTTCGAATTCTAAACCCTCCATATATTCACCTTAATAAGAAGTTGCACTTGGGTATCTTTGACTTTTTGATATTGTCGATTCTTGATCATAAATTTTCTTTACCATTCCTTTTCAAGCTACTTGCAATGTCCATGAACTTATGAGCTGCATTTAAAGAACATATTTTTATTTCTTTACCATGTGAAATTAATTTGTTCTTTTCACCTGATAATAATATTTGTTTCTTCTCCAAGATTCTTTCACTTTCTATCGCAGGATGTCGACATTTACACACCATATAACTTTATTCAGCGCCCTTCATCATTCCATATTTCAATTCCATCCAAACACACTGACATTAGGAAATGGTATACAGCATTAATACATCTCTGGGGGCATGTATCCAGCATCATGATGAGTCATTATCCGTTAAAAACAAAACCCTGTTTTTCTTTCCACAAAACTTTATCCTGTTATTTCATCATCCAACACCATATCCTCCCCTATAACTTATCATGTCCACGCACTCCATAGTCCCTACCTTCCCCACTTGCCTCCAAACACATTATATTTCCTGCAAATTAAACAACCAAATTAGAATCATATTCAATATTTAAATATATAGACCGCCAAGAATCAATAATAACATTTTATCCGATAAAAAAAATAGATAAACAAAGACATCACAAGGAAAATGAAAATACGTATGCAGAAAAATACCAATTATTTTATAAAAAAATAAAATAAAAATAAAGGGAATACTAAAAAGTACAAACAATTATTGAAGAACACACGAAAAATACAAACACGACGAACGGACTCAACGAAAAGGTTTACGACACATGAATGGACTTAACGGAAAAATTTACGAGTAACGTTGCTACGCGAAAGAAAAAGGGAGATGATGTGGAATTGAAAATTAGAACAACGCAGTTAATTAAAATTAAAATTCAACATCAGAGAAAAAAAGTTTGACTGAATTTAATTTTGGATTTAAAGTGAGAATTAATTATATTATATTTTAATCAAAATTGTTTTTCATGTAATTAGGTCCAGAAGCTCGAAGAACAGTCATCAATGGCTGCCATTCATAGAGATTTATATATTTCTATATGTACACAAACAAGCAGATAAGTTATGAAGCACATAATCATTCCTCGCTTGATTTTCCGAATTGCTCGCTCAGCCGTTAGATCTGGTTGTCTGAATCCAATTCGGCGAGATCTGGCGCCACCTTCAGCGGTGGCCGGAAACCTAAACATCGAAATTTGAATCTCTTGAAATTGAACTTCAAGAATCTTGAGCTTTTGTCATGATGGAGAGTCTACTAGGTCTTGGATGAAAATCTCCTCTTCTTTTCTGTTGATGCGATGAAGGACGAATCAAAGCTGCAAGCGCTCTTTTGACAAGATCTCCTTCAACACCACGAATTCTCACAAGCGAATTCGTCATAGCAGATCTACGCGCGTTGAGTCGATTCTGCGAATACGGTGCCGCTGTGGCGGCGCGTGAACCAAAGCCTTTGTGAAGACTACACCGAAACGAACCAGGATGAGTCGTAGGCGAACACATGCAAGTTCTTTTCGGTTGACTACTACTCTGTTTCTTCACACCGGTTCGTGGTACGGCTGAGATAGACCGGTTCGGTGAAATTGAACGGTCTAGTGAAAACCGAACGGACGAAGCCGAAGGTGATGAACCGTATAGACTGACACGTGTCGGAGAGGTATTGGCTCGGAAAAAGGATGGAGAACGAGAAGTGAAGCTTGAGGTTGAAGAAGCAAAAGCGGTGGAAGAAGAAGAAGAATAGTGAGAAGGTGAATCTTGTGAATTGCAGAATCTAGGTGAAGGTGAAAGGGATCTAAGTACAGTGTTAGTTCTTGATTTTCTAGAAGCTGCCGCCATTTTTTTTGTTTTTCCTTTGGAGAAGAAAAGAAAAGAAAAGAAAAAAAGGAATGTTTTCCTATAGGCTGGGTTTGAGTTTCTAGTTTGGCAAACCTAGCTTTACTCGAGCTATGTATATATAGGATTTTTGAATGTTTGTGAAGGTGCCAAGTGTGGGGTATGACTCTTGTGATATTTTCTAAATAGTGCATTTACTTTGTGGAATTATAGTGGTGGCCCTTCTTTTTATTTGCTAGTTGTGGCTTGCTATGCAATTTAACGCGCCTTATTAATTAGTGGGTTAATCAAATCAAATTTTCTTGGTTACATTAGATTTTCAGGAAGAGTTATTTTTTCTAGTAATCTTGTTTGTTATTTTGATGTTGAAAATTATATTATCAGAGCAGTTAAAAGTTAAAAACATTAATATGATTTGAAGCTAAAGTTCAATGTTTTCTTTAACAGAGTTCAATGTTTTGTTAAAAAATGGAAAGGGGTGAAGAACTTCAGTCTAGACTATATGGCAACAATTACTTTATGTTTGAATTAAATATCTTAGATCATATATTAAAATCATTATCATCCTTTTTTTTAACAGAAAGTCAATATCATCCTAATAAGAATGGGCTGATTAAGAATCAAGTAGGAGTTAAGAAAAAAAAAATCTCAATCGGAATTAATTATATAAAATTTTATAATAATTAAATGAAAAAGAAAAAGAAAGGAGATGCAAGTTGTTGATTACTGTATTTATAAGATAAGAATGGGTTGATCGTGAAATAACAATATTTTTCTGAATAGGAATTAATTATTCGGAATTTTGTTATGATAATGAAAAAGAAAAAGAAATGCAAGTTGTTGAGTACTGTATTTAAAAGATAAGACTGGGACCAGTCAAACAAATATAAAATGTTATAAAGGTAGGGACTCAAAAGCAAATATGAAATTCTAGATTGCAAAGGTGTGGGGTAGGCACAACAGAAAATAAGAGTCTTTAACCAAAGATAAAATAAGGTTGGGTTAGTTAACCTGAAAGGAGGACTGGACGTTGAGCCCTCTGAATTGTGATCCAACGGCCTTCAGTTCGACAAAGCTGTGTGCTGCCCATAATATTAGAAAACGACAAAATCAGATACAACCGTTTTAAATCCACTGCACTTAGTTTACAGATTTCCTCTTTTTCCTCAAAGGGATTAAGATTCTCTATCTGCCAGAGTGCCACCTATTAGTACCAACATTACTTAAGGAGTGGTTAATTACTCTAATTATTTTCTGAAACTTAATAGCTAATCTATTGTCACTTTTATATGACCAAATTAGCCTTAATACTTCCATAAAATTTCTTGTATATTTTTTTATTACATTTGTATCGTGATTATCAAGATTATTGTTGGATAAGTTAGTAAAGTACGTACTTTATCAAGATTATTGTCCAACCTTAGAAACATGGAGTCTATGTCAATTAAAAAATAGCAATTTCTTAAATTCAAATGAATGAAATTGGCCAACCTTAGATTCTCCATGTTTCTTAATGCATCAACAATTGTTAATGTTCATTGGAATCAGAATATTGACGAGTGTTGTATGTAATGTAGTCTCTATCATTTTTTAACGACTCTTTTTCGTTGCTTATAAAAACACTCTTCAATACAATGTAAGGTATACATTTTTCTTTCTCGATACCTCTCACTTTTTGCTCTCATATTGACTTGAGCATCTGCATATTTGCATGCATCATCCTTCAACATCTCGACAAAAGTTGTTCAATCTCGACCAATTTAACTCAACCGTGTAAGATCAGGAATTATTAATGCACATGGAATTTTGAAAATGATCTTGTATTGATAAGGTATAAAGAAAAAGTGAAAAATATTTCAGAATTAGTGATAGATGAGTAATAGTCACTTTCATGTAGACTTTAAGGCTTAAGGCTTTGTTTATTTTAAATATATAAACTTTAAAGCTTTGTTTGAATGTTCTAAGAAGAAGGGAGGATAAGAGAGGACTCTAGAGTGAAAAATAGACGAAAAACAGAGAAATCTTTGATGCCGTATGAAAGAATATATTTTTAGAGAATGATAAATTAATATTTATAATTAATATATTTTTAATTTTAATAATATTATAACATTAATTGAAGTTAAATAATTCATATAAACCTTCCGAAACGCTCCAAAAATCTTCCTCTGCCATAATTTTTGAGTTTCCCAAATTAAAGGAATTTTTTATTATGAAAAAAACTAAACCTCTGAATCCATCTTCTCCCAAAATGTCCTTTCTTTTCATTTGTTTATTCACTTTTTCCAAAGCCTCGTCTACCTGCTCCTCCAAACTAATCTAAAAAAAATAAATGAAATTAATGAATATGAAATTAAGATAAGCTAAAATTATATAATATGTATTTTTTATTAAATGATGTATTTAAAAATATATAGAGAGAGTGCAAAAAGTATCACATGATAGCAATGTCATCTTAATTTAGGTGTTTTTTGAGACACTACATGGATGTCCAATTTTACTAATATCTGATGTTCATTGGACATCTTTATTTAATGATTTCTACAAGTTTAACGTTGATGCACTTGGGTGACATTTTATTTGGTGACATTGACCAATCACAATGCCATATGTGACATTGTGATTGGCCATGTCACCAATTCTATGTCACCAAGTGCTATCCTTGATAGAGGGGGTAAACGAGGTATTAATGTAGTGGTGAGAGATAATGAATGTGGTGTTGTTGCTGCTAGTTGCTGGCAAGTCTTTCATTACCAAATTCAGAGGTTGCAAAAACTTTAGTTATGCGGAAGGGTTTGAAATTTGCGAAAGACATGTCTCTTTTGAATTTTATAGCAGAATGAGAGATGTTTCTAAGGTGGTATTGGAGTTGAATGCTCATCAACAATCTCCCACCTATGTCGGCTCTAATATCGAAGATTGTATTTTTTTTTGTAGTTTAATTTTTTTACACGTTAGTCTTAAAACCATCTAAGTTGTTCATTATTTAACTAAATATGTTTTTTCATAATTTAGATGACATATGGATCGAAAAAACTCCTTATTGTATTTCTACAGTCTTGACATTTGATTTATTACCAAACTTTCGTTAATAAATTGTCTTTAACTAAAAAAAATCTTAACTATATTGGCACCCAAAAACTTCCACATATCATTTTCAACGACCTAATAAATATATCTATACTATATATAAATAAAATTACCCTTTTCAGCACGTTTTTGGGTTAGACTTTTCTTTTCAAAAATACCCTTAATTTTTAATTTTAATTTTAAATACAAATAACACATGTAACAAATAGATCTATACTATATATAAAGAAAACTACCTATTTCAGCACTTTTGGGTTGGACTTTTCTGTCCAAAAATACCCTAATTTTAAATACAAATAACACATGTAACAAATAGATGAGAATGAATTTAATTTAAATATTAAAACAAATGTAACAAACATGAGCAAAAAATAATGTTATAGATTGAACTTTAAAACCTCAAAAAAAAAAGATTAGTAACAAACGTGAGGAAAAAATAAACTTAAAGATTGAACTTGAAATCCTCTAAAAAAATATTAGTAACAAACGTGAACAAAAAATATTGTTAAAAATTGGACTTTAAATCCTCTAAAAAAAAGATTAGTAACAAATATGAGCAAAAAATAATGTTAAAGATTGGACTTTAAATCCTCTAGAAAAATTAAGACTCAAAATATTTTTGAAAAAGATTTGTTAGCACTATACTAAAAATATTAATAAGTAGAGTTCTCATAGTTCATAGATCGTTCCTGCATGTTTAGTTTCTCTCAACCCTGCATCATAATTCAGAATTAACTTGTAAATTATTTTTTGTTTATAAATCAATAATATCAATAATTTCTATTAATATTTAAAAAATTAAATCCAAATTATACAAACAAACATAATAAAATAAGCATATGCGTTATTGCAGTAGAAAAAACGGACAGAACTAAACCAAAACAAAGGTAATAAACATATGAATTTACAACAAACAACTGTCTCATTGAAAAGCTTTACCTAAAAAATTAAGTGGGATAAAATTGGAAGCATTTCTACATGAGGTGTGGAGAGAATCTTCAACTTATTGTCGAGGGAAGAGCCCATCTTAAAATCAACCCTTTGATTACCCTCGTGAAGTATATGTCACTTTTGTTTGAGTAAGCGTCAAAATTAAAGCATTAGTTATTTTGATTTCTATAGATTTATTGACTTAATGAAGCAATAAGAAAACACATGATAATTTACACGTGATTAATTTGGCACCATTTTCCTACGTAGACTATGAAGACTTACTAGCAAAAAAAGAAAAAGTAAATGAAGATAATTTTGTAAAATTGTTATACATCTTTATTCATTTATTTCCTTTTTTAATCTAATATGAAATATCCTTTAAAAATGCAGGTACTACCATTACCATTCACAAGAAGGGAGAGTAGCTTACATTTGTGACCGTTATCTAGTTGGCATTAATTATCTCAGATTTTCATGAAACTTCACCTTATGAGATATCTTCAAAATTCTAGAAACGTCTTCTTCAAACAACAATATCTCTTGAATTTTTGTCTAAAAATTCTAGCAATCAATTTCCCTACACAAAATATTAGGACCCCACGACACGATTGGCAAAGGCAAACCTCCTCCACTATAAAAGGGTTTGATAAATTTAAGTCGACACACATGGGTTGTAGGTAGTTCTTATTTAATGATTTAGTTGCATACTTCGTAAATTGTTGAAAAGCATATTGGAGTCGGTCAAGGAAAAGAAAGGACCAAAATAATCGAACCTTAGTTGCATGATATGATACGATACCGAAAGTTTTGTGCTCTCCATTCGTTTCTTTTGGAAGATTCTCAATGAAAGAAAAAAGGAACTATAAAACAAAAACGACACGTAGTGTCCACGGAAGTGTGATTGTTGTGAAATTGGTACCTACTATTGACTATTAAGCCAAATATTCCTTTGGTTGGCTATAAGCCTTTGCCGGTCACTAATGAGCCAATTAGTTAAGGAACTTTTTAAAATCAATTAATTAAAGTACTTAAAGTCATATGATAGTGTGACATGACTATAAGCCATTTTATTTAGACCATGTTGTGTTCACGAATAAACTCCAAATATACAAAGGAGCAGACTTTGTACTCAATGTTACATAAGACAATCGTTCAGCAAATCCTTATAAAATTGTAGACTCCAAACCTAAAAACGTGTTTTACATGGATAATATTTGGGGAATATGTTAGTAAGTATCTCTGTACAACATTTTCAACCATCAATATAAAAGAACGGAATATTAGTTTTTAAAAGTAACATTGATCAATATAGCATGACATAAGTTATGAATACTTAGACCTCTTAATCATTTGATCTAAAATTTGATTTCTAATCAATATGTATGAAATACGTTTGTCACAAGTGGTCAACCCTTAAACGATCTTTCGGTGTAAAAAGAACTAGTATGGAATGCAAAGGTTGGCCCTTTGTCTTTCGAGTTCATTCGTAAACACAACATGATATAAATAAAATGACATATACACACACGCGCGCGCAAGTGTAACAAGTTGCATCGTATAAAATGTGTTTTTCCAGCAAACAGGATGTGTGTAACCGATTACACCTTTCCAAAAACGTCAAATTTGCTAAATTGTCCAATTTTTGTACCTTTTACTTCCAAAACGATTATGGAGTTGCTTTGTACTTTTGTAAAAATATATTTTTAATGACAAACCAACTGTTAAACATACACATAGTTCGTAATGTAATTCAAGAGTGTTTTATACAATCGAAATATATAATTTCGGGTAGAAAACTAACTCTAGAGACGGGAACTCAATATAACTTTCGACTTAGATAATCGAGAATATTTTATGTTAGCAATGATTATAACACACATTAGATATATGTGCAGAATAGCAGAACATATTATATATATGCATAGAATTATCAGACATATGTTATAGAAAATAGTACAGACATCGCATTAGACATGCATACAGTAAAGACTTAACAATTAGAGCTTAAGAAACGGAGCGGGGAAATCTTGGGTAACATAAGAACCCCAGTTAAAAGGAAAATCCTGAATGTTTCATTGAAACGGAGCGGGGCAAACCTGGGTAACATAAGAACCCCAGTTAGAAAGCAAATCCCGAATGTTTTGAATAATGTTTAATAACATGTGTCTCTTGCAGGCCTCTAGGTTTCGCTGGATGGGTTATCGTAGATGGTAACCACACGTAGTCAGAGGAGTTTCGGTGATTAGCCTCAGATAGGAATTTTCACCGGATTACAGTGGGATGGTGGCCGAGGTTATTCCACTCGGGATCCATTCCGTAAAATGAATCCAGATAATAAAGTTTGTTCAATGCTAACTCTCTAACATAATATGATCAATTTATGAATTAGAATATGTGTATGTATCTGCATCAGATCTGACTTATAATAGCTTACAAATGATGATCTTAGTCTACCCCCGATCGTCCAGTTTACAGGAATATGTTAACTAGTTCAAATAACGATCTTAGTATATCATGGTCGCTCAGGTATGTAGAGCACACCCGCACGTATAAACCCGAAATGGGTTGAGTATAGTCAGATGCCGATCGTAGGTTTCTCCCGAGATGGCCTAGAGCCTAGGATAGGTGGAACTCACTGAGACATCCTGTCTCATCCCAATCATTTTATTTATTTTACAGATCAGCAGATTGCTCGTAGCAAGAGGAAGCATATGTGTAACTGAATGAGTTATCGTCAAATGCTCGCTTCGTACTAGTTTTAGATTATTTTTTCAAGTATTCAAATATGTATCAGATGTATGTATTTGACAGTTGACATTTTATCAGATGTACGAACTTGTATTGATGTATATATTCATTTGGTCGAAATTATGTTGTAAATTTAATATATCCAATCCTAAGTTTAATACACATACTAAATATTCTAGACATTTTAGTATGAGTGTCACATTTGGTATCATATATATATATATATATATATATATATATATATATATATATATTGCATACTTTATTGTCATCCTTACTTATGGGTTCACCATTTTTTTTTGAACGAACCAATTTTTTTTTGGAGGGTGTACATATCGTTTTTTTCCTTAAAAAAATAACATGTTTTTTGACTAATTAAAAAAATGAATATGATTTATTAGGATATACATCAAGTGCTTCAGTTTTAGATAGAACCACGAGCAATTGGATAGAATATCAAATAAAACAAAAATGAATGTTCATCCTAATCAATCTAGCTTGAAGTTGCGTGAAGTCAACGATTAGCTGAATTTCCAGTTATTATGTTAATATATACGGCACGCATTGTTGCATAGTGGTGTGCGTCTTGGAATGCTTCTTGTTCTAATCTCTTATGAGGTTTTGTTTAAGGGAACTGGATTGTACTAAACTGTGATGAATTATACAAAAATTTAATGGACGTTGCGAGCTGCGGTGGTCTTTTCTGGTTGAAAGTGTATATATAAAGGATTGGAGCTTGTGATGCTACAGTGCATGTAGAAATACGTGGAATATACACTAGATTAATGCAAATTGCGAGAAGACAAGAGTTTATCCAATTCAAAGTGATTTAAATTAAACTTCCAATTGATATAGTAACATAAAACTAAGCTTAAGATAAACACTACTGCATTGGTTCTTTGAGTCCATCATCTTTCCAACTTACGGTGACAAGTTATCACTTATTTTTAAGCAAATTTGATGGAAATGAATCATATTATCGATTGATTAGTTGATTTTAGTCTCAATCAAAATTGATATAATATAAAAGTTTTGAAGACTCCATCTAGTAAACTTCAATATAATCTCCTTTTTAATAACATAACCGAGACTTTCATACCTAAAAATGTTGGTGTAGTCTTATAATTTTTTCGATTTTTGAACTTTGCCCAAAAATAACTATTTTGGTCTTGATTTATTGCAGGAAAGATAAAGTAATTATTATTATCTTTTGATTGGTGAATTAATCCGTTAGCTTATCTTAAAAGTGTATGAATTTGTCTTTTCTAGTTTTGACTAGTCTCGTAGTCATTTTAATATTTGTTTTAAGAAAAACAATGTGATAGATAGAGTTTTCTCCTTGCCTCGAGAACTTCCATTTCGTTCTTTCTTAATTCTTATGCAAAGCCTTTATCACCCGTTTGATAGTCAGGATAGGATAGAGACAAGATATGATATAAAGTTGGATAGAGATATGATATGATAAAGACATGATAAACATTAATTTTATCACGTGTTTGATGCGGACATGATAACAAACATGATATCATTATAATTAAATGAAAAAATTGCTCTCATAATTAATTAAATATTATAGAAATTGTATGTTATTCATTATAATAGAAAAATACATGCTAGCATTATTTTTAAAATGACAATATTCTAAAAACGGTATAATATCAAGATAATAAATAATGAATGATATTCTAATCCCATCAGGATAATTTCTAACCCAGCATATACTCAGGATATAAATTACAAAGGAAAGTCAGGATAGGATAGGAAAATGGTTTATTTTATCCTATTCCATTGGTGCATCAAACATGAGATTTAAGCAGGATATGATTATCATATTTTGTCTCCCTATCTTGACCATCAAACGGGCCCTTAGAGCATCTAAAATATAGTCCACTAATAGAGATTTCTTAAATAGATCCGACATGTACACATCAATTGTTATAATTTTTTTTTAATGAAAGTACTTATTAAGGATTCAATGACTCCAATGATAATACATTAATAAGGACTCCAATGAAAATTATTTAAATATGTCTCACTAACTTTACATTATTATAAAAAATAATTTATTACTTCTTTTGCAAGTGGGAACAACCAATAGTCCTAGGGATGGCAATGGGTACTCATTGGGCAGGGTACCATAATCCTCATCCCCATACCCGCGTTTTAAGAAAATCCCCATACCCGAGCCCATACCCTCATGGGCAATAAGTTTGATACCCGTCCCCATACCCTACGGGTATATAAGTATCCGTACCCGCACCCATTACCTGGACTTTCACAACAAAAAGATGATAAATAGCAAAAAAAATATCACAATATATTTAAAATATGCTATGAAATCTGTTAAATCAACATATAAAATATTACGCATCATATTATTTAGCTAAATAAAAAACATCTAAAATAACTTGACCAAAAAAAACATCTAAAATATAAAAAACAAATGCATATTACAATTAATATCAAAGACTTAAGATTAATTAACTAAATTTATTATAAATAAAATTATTTGTATAATCTATATAATGTGTGGGCATGGGGCGGGGTGGGCACTAGAGTGCCCGTACCCGAGCCCATGCCCGTTCAAGTTTGCGGGTAATTACCCGAGCCCGTCCCCATACCCGTAAGTGCGGGTATTTACCCTCCATTGTGGGTATTTTTTGCGGGCGCCCGACAGGCTTGGGTCGAATTGCCATCCCTAACCAATACATATCTTATTAGAGCATCTCCAATGGGACGTCCTTACTTAACAAGGACCACTCTCTGTTAAGGACCCTCCATTGAAGGAAGAAAAAATGAGTCTCCATTAAGGAACAAGTAACTATATAAGGTCTTTATATAGTTGTATGTTGTTTAATAAAGACTTATTTTTTCTTCCTCCAATGGGGGTCATTATCAGGAAGTGGTCCTTGTTAAGAAAGGACCCTCCATTGAAGATGCTCTAAAAAAATTATTAGCAATATACTCTAAGACACATGTCTCCGTACACGTCTTTTATCGGTTTAATTATATTGGGTTTCACCATTTTTTTTACTGAAGAATATATTGGGTTTCATCATATTATTTTGTGACATCTCTCTCATATTTATGTTGTTTTCTTACTCTCTCTTTCTCTCATTCTATTGCTTATATCCTAAGAGAAGAGAGAAAAAATGTATGTCTTAAAAGTTGTTTAAAATTAATTGTATAAATATCATTTTAAGAGTACTCAGGTGATATTCAAAGATTTCAGAATATGGCAAAGCATAAAGGATAGTTATAGTCTTTTAAAGCCTATATGTAAATATTTTTTTGTGAAGGTTATGTGTAAATCTTTTTGATGCATTATACATCGAGTACAATGTAATATTTTAAGTATGTTACTTTTATATGCATGATTATAATAATTATACTTGAACATAACTAGTTGATAGGTACATGCATCGTTATATGCAGGAGTTATGGTTCGAACCCCGGACACCTCACTTATTCACCTTGAAAAATGTGATTTCTAGCCACTAGGCTATCTGAGAAAAAGAAAATAACAAATAGTTTTATATTTTGCACCCCTAACCTAGGGTCCTGGATACGCCCCTGAAGAGAGAGAAAAAGAGAGTAAGAAAACAATATAAATACAAGAGATATGTCACAAAATAATTATATAAATATTACTCCCATTTCTCTAAACATAACTAATGAAACTAATATAGCGTTATTCAAATGTTGGTCCAAGCTGGTAGAACTACACTCATATCACTTTCAAGTAAGATCTTAAATTTGAGTACTATGGATAAAAAAAGAACATAGTTGGGAAAGGTGGTCAGACATGTTTTGTGACAAATATTAGTATCTCAATGTTGGTAGATACTTTGTTCCGATATGATGGTTAAAAATTAACATGGATTGTATAATTACAAGGAATTCTCTGCCTTATAACATAGTCTTTTTCCTTTCTTGTGCACAGCCACTGAATGTTACAAAACTGAACTTAAGAATTAAGATATAGAGGGCCAGAGGGACATGTTCTTTCTCATACCTTAGCTCTGTTTTGTGAAGTTTACAACATTTTACAGATCACAATCCTATTGAGTTATTAGAATTGGGGTGCACTTAACTCGACTATTACAAAACTGGTTAGTAAAGCAAAAATTAGCCCTATTTATAAATTTATGTTCATGATATATTTCATCCAATGTTAAACTTTTAATAAACGCGTCTCACGTTCAAGATTTAACATATCTAGACTGAAGCGTGAATGAGTAGTATGATGATAATGATAGCATAGGTGATGGCTATCCACCACTTATGGATTAAACATTTAGAACGTTTTATGATCGATCCAATAGCCGTCAACTCAACGGATTTTGAATAAAGCTTAATATTAAACCTATCTCAACTTTTACAAAATCTATGTGTAAAATGAGAATTCTTCTTTTCTTCCCTACTTGTAAACTTATTTTCATGTCATATATTATTCAACGGGTTTCTCTTTTCTGTTATATAAAAAGATTTAAAGCTATATGAGTTGGACAGAAAATCCATGTGACTGTATTCCCTATTGTATGCTTTAGTATGTAATTTGGTCATTATTCCTAGGTACTCTGCATTTCTTCCTCACATGTTTTGTCCATCTTTCGATACCAAACAAACTACTACATAAAATCTCAATCATTAACCGAATCAAAACAATACCATGGATCTACCATGCCCATACACACGATTCACACAATTATATGTCTTTTCTTGCCACGATCAATATTCTCTGGTGTAGCTAAACAATGATTTAAACCGACAGACAGTTTTTATTTTAATACACTCCCACCACGTGGGAGCTTCCCATGCCATATCAGGGAACATTGTAGACATATTGTTTGTTATTTGGATTGTTTAAAGAACCAATAATTCATTGTTGGATGCAAAATGTCTAACCATTTCGAATACTATATGTTGCTAAATTTCAGTGCGATGTCTTCATATTCAGTTTTTTATTAATCAACGTGAAAGCATTCATGTTGTCTGATTTAGCATTATTCGATCGGTTGTCACATGAACAAATAATTACTAACCATTCTTTCATTCTCTTTTAGCACTTTTTTTTGTTAATTTTTCTTTTCCTTCTAAACTTTATTTGCATATAAATTGGAAGCAATATGAATGCATTCGTTTTCAACGCCACGTATTAAAGTGGTTATATACCATTTCATTTTCAAGAAAAATAACAAAGTAGGTGTTATTCTTTTCGCAAGCAAAATACATAATTTATGTGGTAATGAACCATGTCACTTGTATGCATATACTAAACACTAGCAGAGGGAATAATAGGCCACTTCCCAATCAATGATCAGCTTTTTTTTTTGTTGAAGAAAATCAATCATCAACTGTTAATTGATGGACGGCAACGACTTTTAATTATTTCAAATTCAATTTTGGAATTTTCCTCAACTGCATTTATTTATGGTCTTGAGTTGCAGCGATGAACTGGCATCATCTACCAACTTTGCATAATTTGAGGGAAAATCTCAGCAGATTTTGTAGAGAAACATCCTTGTATTTTGACAATTGTAAATCATGTGTATGTGTATGTGTATGTGTGTATGAGACAATTACCTGTTCTGTAGCCACTCTAAGATGGTTGGGGTGCCAAACTAAAAATATATATAACTTTATTTCATCCAATAAATATATTCTCATTTATGTGTCGATTATATATATGAATTAATTATATAATTATTAAGAAATTTGATTAGGTGCCATTATTTTTTATCTAATAAAAAACTAATTGTATTTTAAATGCACTATATTTTTTTGGGAACTTTTTCAATGCAAATAAAAGAGTAGTCATTGAAAAATAAAACTTATATATATTAGTTGAGGGGTAAATTAGGGATGAAATTATTGAAAAGAGTAAAAGTAGTTAAATAATTTATATATTTTTTTGTCAAGTAGCCTAGGCTAAAGCTCACACAAGTAAATGTGATGAAGTGGGGTGTCTGGGGTTCAAACTGCGGTCTCTGCATATAACATGCAATTTCCCTATCAACTGAGGTAAGCTTACGGGGATAAATTATTTATATTTGAGTGAAGGAATTGTGCGTCAATTTTTTCCAAATATCTACTAATTTTTTATCCAAATATATATAATATATTATTAATTAATGCATTAGAAAACCCTCATTACACAAGCAATTCATTAAAACACATTATTAATTTTAAAATAAATGACTTCACTTTTTTTTAATCAAGTGGAAATAAAAGAACAAGAAACAAGAGAAGCTATCTATGGTCTTATTTTGATCCCTAAAAAAATAAAAGGTCTTATTTTGATGTATCCTAAAGCATCAACAAGAATACAGTGAGAAAGCCATGGAGGACAACTGCTCCATGTTAGCTAACGACTCTGCATCTTCATTCTCTTTCTCTAAGGGTATGTTGAAGAACAATAGAGTCCCGATAACTATGAATGCAAGCTATATAAGAGGAGCATGCATGGGGACGATGAGTCGTAACCTTTATTTTGTTGGAATAGTCGATAATCGATATAGTCAAAGACTCATATTCCTAAGTAAGGAGTATCTTTGAAGCCCGTATCCCAAGCATGAGAAAGACCATAGCTCTTGTGGGATTTCTGATTTTGAAATTTTGATTCACCGAAGATATTGAGAAATCAATTAAAGTTTTCAAATAAATACAAATGGGTAACAATTAAAGATGTACCTTGACACTTTAAGAATAACATTGTATCTGTGTCGATTGCTGTTACATGTATTTTAACTACTTTCTCATGTTACATTTATAAGTAA
This sequence comes from Medicago arabica, assembly GCA_946800305.1. Classification (NCBI taxonomy): domain Eukaryota; kingdom Viridiplantae; phylum Streptophyta; class Magnoliopsida; order Fabales; family Fabaceae; genus Medicago; species Medicago arabica. Next base: position 53,887,195 of record OX326968.1, read on the forward strand.
ATATTCCATTTTCAGATTCATTAAATAATTAATGAATTGGAATAAAGTCCTTCAATACACAATTACATGTTTTCATATTGGAATTTGTTTTTTTTTTAAAGTGAAATTTGTTGAATACCTAAGTACTTGTACCCATCATCGTTACCCATACATTAACCAAAAGTAATTGATAAATAACAAAAGGAAGTAGTCAACGTCTTATAGGTTTAAACATATTGACTAATTTATATCCTCCGGTGTAAAACCTTTTTACACTGTTTTCATTTAATCATGCATTTTGTTTTTGTTATATCATCTTAAAATAAAAAACATATAAATCGTACCCCTCTCTCTCTCTCTCTCTCTCTCTAAATTAGGTCATAATAGATATGAAAATTAAAAAAAAGAGGAGTTTATATGAAATTTAAAGATCAGTATAAGAATTTGATGGATTGTATGTTCAACATATAAATTGATTGTGTTGTTTGCTTCTTGTTCGTGAAATCCTTGTGATCTCTATAGTAAGATAGAAAAAGGGATTAAAAGATCCTCCCACCCCACCTCCCCCAAAGCCATAAATATAGAAAATCGGTGTAAAATGTATGTGTAATAATATATTTGAAATCAAGTTGAAAATGGCGTACATTTTAAGTCGATTATTTGGACAACTAGCTTAAAAACGGATTTGGATCCTCCATTGAAAATCCTCACAAGTTTTCTCCATTTTTAATCTCCACCTTTAAAATACAACAACCACTTTTCTTTATAATTTAAGGAAAATGCTATCCATTGCCCTAAGGGCACTTGATGAGAATCTTAAAGTAGTAACTTTATCTTGAAAATTGTGTATTCAACTTATTGAAATAGTAAAAATCAATTTTTCCTACACGACATTTCACAATTATTTCCTTTTTTGATTCCTTAACCATTGCCCTTAGGGCAATGGTTAGCAAGACCCATAATAATTTAATTATCATTTTCTCTCTCATATTTAATGGTTGAGATTCCACTTGAAAAAACTTGAGAGGATTTTCAATGGAGAGAATCTAAATCCCTTAAAAACGCCTTTTATGCTCGCTATTGTCTATAACCAACTTAAGCCCTATTAAAAACGCATTATAAAATTCTGTAACTCTTGTTCCTATAATATATCTCTTGAAAAAAAAAAAAACTCTTGTTGCTCTTGCCGCCTCCTTGTTTTTTTCTGGCCTCTCGGCATCATTTTCTTACCGCGACCTAGTACACTTTCGTCTTACTTTGAAGGTTTTCACTCACTTGTTAGTTGTTTCTCATTTTTAACGTTTATCTATTTATAGATTATTTTGTTAAGAAATTATCATGTATATCTTGATGTTCATTCACGCCTTCATTGTTTATGTTTAAATATGTATATCTTTATATTATATAGTCTTTCTGTGTTAACTGTATTCTAGGTTTTTGTCTTATCTAGTGATACAATTTTAAATATTTATGTTGTTTATGTGTTTAATATTTCATGTGTTCATCCATCAATTATTGGTCAAAGATATTAATCTTATTCACCAATAAAATGCCAACATTATATGTTTTTTTGTTCATGTTACTATATTATTCAATGTGTTCATATTAACAAAAAAAAGTTGTGCATACCATACATATTAATTCAATATGATATTCTTCCAAATTTATTTGTTTTCATTTTCGTTTTTTTGTTTGTTTTGCATTTAGTTATTTAACTTTTATTCTAATACATAGTTTGTTTGTTTTTTCCATTATATTATTCAAGGTTATATTTGAATTCCTATGGCATTTTACCAATAATATCATGATAAGGTACCTAGTTTTCTATGGATGAATGAAGATTTTGGAATTTGATTTCCTGTTTGACTAAGGAGTTGAACTAATTTAGCTATAACATATACCACTAAAATGTTTCTTCTATTATAAAATCTAAAATGTGTATTCCATTAACAACTTACAATCATTATAAAATCTAAAATGTTTATAACCTTGTGCAATTTCAGCGATACCACACACATATAAAACCTCATTTGTAAATACATAAGGCCTTCACATCTTTCTTGCTCCAAGAAATGGCAAAATAAAATAAAACAAAAAACCATAAATATTTTCTATTGTATATACATGTACATTATACCTGATTGGATCAGGTGGTATTGACTATTCTACTACAATTTGAAAAATATTTGAACTTTCATCATGAGAGACACTGCATTTAGCATCTAATGACTTCTCGAATAAGATTGACTCTAATACGGAAGAGATTTGGGAGTTAACCATAAAAATGATATATACACCTATGTACTAAAAAGATATGTAAAAGGGATTGATAATGGAAAAGAAATTAATATCTTTAATTGATGTCAAGCAACTGCAACATGGTTCATGACAAAAAATCGAGTAGGTTTTGGTTGAAAGTTCTTCCTCCTATGAAGATCATGGCTAGAGCGATGCTTAATTATTTTGAGGAGAATTGCCTTCAACGACTTATTAGCTTTTGCAGCCATGTCCATCGACGAGTGATGAAAATCATGATTTAACTCAAAGGAGGAAGAAGATGAGGGTCGAGCTACCACGATGCGTGGTGGTTTCTTGTGCTTGCTGCACCGGAATGAGCCTGGATGGTTGGTCGGTGAGCACATGCATGTACGATGTTGTGGATTTGTATGGGAATGAGATTTTGTCATGGAAGACGCATTTCTTGATGCCATATAGATCGATAGGGAGGATATGTATGTGAAGTGTATATATGAATCACTTTTTAAAGAACTAGTTAATGAACGTATCTATATGAGAGTTTATATTTTGAGGCCATGAAAAGGTGGCTTAATAGAGTAGGCTCATTATGGTATATTAGGTAAAAACATTATTGACCTTTTGTTTGTGTAGGAATTTTTAGTATAGTTGATGGTTGCTCAAGCAATTTTATAGGAATTTGTTGGCTCTCAAGCTCTAACCTTCTTTTGTCAATCTTCTATCACACCACGGGACATTTTCTATTTCAATTATTTACTTATATACATTAGTATTTTAATAAGGTGACATTTAGGTGCACAAAGGTTCAATTTGTGCACCATACACAAGTTGAAAGAAATTATTTTTAACCATTAGATTAAAGGGGATCATTAATCTTTATTATAGACTATCCACACTATATCTTTTTCACTTTTTCTTCAATCTCTTTCTACCAAGTACCATCTCCCTCTTTTCACCACCACCACCACCAACTTAGGGTGTGTTTGGTAAAAAGAAACTATAAGCTAGCTGATAGTTGAAAAACTAACTTATAGCTAATGACTGATAGCTGATTAAAATAAAAAGTGTTTGATAAAATTAGTTGTTGAAGTAGCTGATAAATATAAAATGACGTAAAATGACATGTTTGTGTTTTTCATTATAAATCATATATACAATTTTTATTACTTAATATATTTCTTTTTCAGTGTTTAAATTTATTTCAAAATATTTCCATCTCCCAGATGATAAATGTATTTATTTATTCAATTGACAATTTTTATTTAACAAAACTTTCTTTTCATGAATTTTACTTAAACTAAACTTACATCACTATTTATTGTAAATTTCATATAAAATTATTTATCATTGAATTAAGAGCATGCAAAAAGGAATGTGAACAAGAAAATTTGAAAAGTCATACCATGATGCTAACATGATGCAAAACGTGGGCAGTTATGGGTAGTTTTTTTAATTAAAATTAAATTAAACTAAATTAATAAAAAGTTAAAATTGGAAGAAAATATAAAAAGCTAAAAACTATAAGCTCAAAAGCTACTTGAATTAGCTTATCAAAAAACGCTATAAACTAATGAAAAAAGCTTTTTACCAAACACGACTCATTCTACAAAAACAAGCTAGTCCAACAAACTATAAGCTAGCTTATTTGTGTTACCAAACACAACCTTAATAGCACCGGTGCCCAAATTTTTCTTCCACATATTCATATTCCAGTGACCATTTATTACATAACTATTGGACAACATATCAACTTGTGTTTCTAGATTTATCTACTGTTCCTGATTGTTTTGCTGAAGAAGAAAGCAAAGGAAGTGAATAAATTCAATGAAACTTCCTAAACAAATTTTCGGCTCCACCTCCCTAGACCCTAGCCATATCTTCACTACTGGAAGTCGTGACTGAAAACTCGTCCGCGGTGGTGTGCCATGGTTCTCCGGTAAAGATTCTTTGAGGAGTAATTTTTTCAGATTTTGATTTTTTTTATTAACAAATCTAAAATCTTCAGCATTTAAAATCTGGATTGGATGAAAGGGTTAATAAAGTGAAGATCAACATTTTCACCTCCCTTTGTGGACTGTGGTGGTGGAGGTGATTACCGGTGGCTGTCGAGTTTGGTGGTGATGAAAAGAGAGAGATGGTAGAGAGAGGTTGAAAAGTGAAAAAGGTATAGTGTGGGCAGTCTATAATAAACATCAATAATCCCTTTAATACAATGGTCAAAAATTATTTGCTTTAACTTGTGTATTGGTGCACAAATTTAACATTTGTGCATCCTAAGTGCCACCTTTTAATAACTATTATTTATAAAAAAAAACATGCATTATACTCTTTCTATTGAAGTAACAATCTTCTTGAAACATCTCCCTACCTTGTTTCAAATTGAATTGATCCTTGCTGGCTTTGGAGAATTTGAAGATTGCTCTACTTGCACCTAGAAATTGCTCACAAATAGCTATTACTGCAAAGTGATAGTTATTACCGTTCAACACTTTTTTAATTGGTTAGATCACTTTTTTAAATTGGTGTAACTGATTTAAAATGTTCCATAATAAAAAAAAATTAATTGTCCATTTTTGGATGATTTGAGGTACATATGAAATAATAGGTGCCTAAAGAGCAATATTCGAAGAATTTTTTGTTCCCACTTCCTGGACGAAGCCCAATTCTTCATTTCCTAGAATAGGTCCACTGTTCTAGTTATACCCCACACCCCTACTATTATACCTTGACCATAACATTTTATACAAACTACCAAATTTACCCTTTATATAAAATAAAACTCAATCCACCCTTTCACTTGTTCACCCCACAATCACCCTTTCTTTTTTGGAAAAAACAGTCGATGGAAAAAGAAAACTCTCACTCCCATCTTTCTTTGCCAAAATCATTGATTATTAATCATTCTCCCAATCGTTTCCTTTTTCACTGTTTATTCTTTCTCTTAATCTTTTACTAGAATTATTGGTTGAAGTTTAAGGTTTTTTTTGGGTTTGTCAAGGTTTTCAGGGGTAGTGGGTTACTAGAATCCTTCAGGGAATCGTATTATGAGTTACCATAATCGATTTCCAAATTATTGATTTCCGGTAAACGTATGGAAGCGTTCGGTTGATTTTTCAAAAAACGTATGCAAAGCGTTTCAGTTCGTGCACTTCTTTTCCTTCCGGAATTGTTTCGAATTCTTACCAAATGGTTGCGTGAAGATTTCCGGTTCAGGCACTTTGCTTTTTTTTTAATTTTTTAATTTTTAAGTTCTTACCTTTTTTGGACTAAAACTGTTTTAATGAATGAAAGCTGCCCATAAATCAATAACATTGTTACTATAAAACGTTGAAAACTATTTTTTTTAGGCTTTTTCGTTCAACTCCATGACATGTGAGGGTACTTTGTAAATTGAATGTTTCTTCCATTGATCTATGTCATTAGCTTCTGAAGGAGCATTGCTCTTGATCTCCTAATTGATTTTATCAGCCCACTTCATTTCTAACTTTACGTATGCCTAAGATGTAAAGTCTATCTAACCAGCATGAACCGGAAATGTTGTGTTGTGATGTGCGGTATATATTTCGGAAAGGTAAACATGAGTTTTCCGAATTATTTTCGAAATTGTATATATGAGTATTCCGAAATATTTTCGGAAATGTTTTATAGTGAAAAATATGGAGATATGTGCATGGAAAAATATCAGGTAGGGGTGAACTCATACTGAATTAGGAGATATTAAAAATGAGAGTGAAAAATTTATTATGAAAAGGTTAAATGGTAAAAAGGGTAAAATAAGAATTTTCAAAAATTTGTAGGGGTGAAAGTACATGTGTTGGGGTATGGGGTAAAATTTCCTAACAATCACACTAAATTTTTAGATCGTTTCTTTTCTCATTTTATGAGGTTCTCACGCGTGAAGCTCATAGAGTAGGAAAAGTATTGGCCAAATTTTTTATTGTTACCCTTCCTTTCCGTTTTGATTGCATTGATACACCACTTTAATTGCTTCAAATGCCCTTTTTCCATCCTCCGAAATTTAGCACCCTGTTTTGATATTATAATCTGAATAAAAAAAATACGGTCCATATTATATAATTCTGAAGGTGAGAAAAACACAAGAAGGTGGTTGAATTGGGTTGGCTTCTCAAAAAAATTCTTGGTGTTTATTAGAACGTGAGTCTGATCAAGAATAGAGTATGTAGCAGAGTAAGGATAAACACACACACACACAGAGGGAGGGAGGGAGGGAGAGAGAGAGAGAGAGAGAGAGAGAGAGAGAGAGAGAGAGAGAGAGAGAGAGAGAGAGAGAGAGAGAGAGAGAGAGAGAGAGAGAGAGAGAGAGAGAGAGAGAGAGAGAGAGAGAGAGAGAGAGAGAGAGAGAGAGAGAGAGAGAGAGAGAGAGAGAGAGAGTGAACAAGCAAATTATCCTGGTTCCCCTCATAATTCAAGGTTAGTCCGGTCCTCTTGCACTTTCAAAAGACTTTTCACTATAATCACGCAAGATTACAATTTCCTCAAATAAAAGAGATTGTGTGTCACTTGATCTACAATCAGAGGTGTAATTAAATTAAACAACAAGTGACTTATGAACACTTAAGAAATTCTAAGATTAAATGTTTGTAAGAATTTTTTTAAGTGTTTGCGCGCTTTTGAATTTGACAAAGTATCGACCCTTGTAAAATGATAGAAGTCTTTTTTTCTCTTCCAACTAACTAGGTCCTTGTATAGGAGAGGATAAGAGAGTCGTTGTTGAAGAAGTGCCAACACATCAAATTTGTCATTGAGAAGCTTGATTAGAGTCGTTGAAACTTTGCATGAAATGGATAATATCGTTGAATTGTCATTCAAAAATCATTTGCTTCTAATAGAATGATTATTTACCTTATTTGCCCTTGGATTTTCTTGTTTGTTTATGCATGTGGTTAGAAGAAGACAAATTGTACTATTCAAAGTTTGAAAACAATATTCCATCAGAAAAAGACAAACCAGGTTAGAGTCTCCTAGACTGCAGACGTCATCTTCAGATGCTTCTTCTTAAGAGTCTTGATTCCATCAGAAGCTTCAAAACCCTCTTATGATTAGAGCTTTGACTTTTGATTGCCCTTACTTCAGATCTTTTTTGAAGTCACCAATGTTTGTCTTTTGTATCAGATGCTTTCCATTGCTTTCAGAGTCTTCATATATCAGAACCAAAAACATGACTTTGAGAGTTTAAAGAAGTCTTGTTCTTTGATATTTTTCTCTCCAAAATTTTCGACAAAATTTCAGAGTAATCCGATCAAGTAGTCTGAAAACTAGGTTTAATTGCCGAAACACCGTAGGAACAACTAAGAATGACTGAACTACAAGACATAGTACTACAACGGGTTATAATGGTTAGAAAGGTTAGCATGATTCTTAAACTAACTATCTCTGTTTCAAAATATGTTCAATCTTTAGGCTGATACAATTCATGCTATATAATTTGAACCTATTTTTCTGATGATATTTTGGAAATAGACGGTGCCATGTATTCAAATTTTATAATAAAAAAAAAACACTTCGAATTTTTTAATCGAAATGCACCCTACAGATGGTTGAAGTAGGGTATATAGGGGTGCCCTATAAACAACAAAAAGTTGTACCAAAAAACAAACGACAAAAAGTTTTTTAATGGTCTTCAAAATAAAACATTTTTTTAGCATCAAAGTTTTTTTATTGAATAAAAGTGAACTAAATTTCATCTTATGTTATCCTTCCTAAATTACGCTTCAATTAGTTCAACTACGCTTCAATTAGTTTATATTTTATCTTCCAATAAAGTATATTAGAAGCGTACTGTGTATCATGTCGTGCAACTAATTGGCTTTTCAAATGATTTTTTTTTGTTATTAGACTATCTAATCTTAATTTTTTGTAAATAAAAATTCATGGCTATAATATATAACTCAAATGTGCATGAGTTAAGACTGTTTTATTCAATTTCAATATATATATTTAGTCTACCAAGTTAAAACTGTTTGATGTAATTACGATGATGGAGTTGTCTTTCATAGACAATCCAAAATATCAAGGACAACACTGCAGCTACAGATACCACATTTGATCCCCAATAAATATATTTAGTACATTTCTCTAGGCCAGGACAATAGTTGTTGTTAATGTCTATGAACATTTTTCGAACAAATGTACAATCCATTAAATCAACCAAAAATGGCCCATAGTGATACAAACCATAGGCCACATTCACTGCAGTAGTAAGTTGTGTGTACAAGTATGGAGCCATGCAACCAGTCGTACCATAATTATCCAATGGAGAAACTTGGCAAGTATAATTCTTCCACACCTGTTTGGATATTGAGATCAAAATAAAAATATTACACATATTTATCATTTGTATGTCACCAACATTCAATGTGAATAGTGAAGGTTAGACTTTAGGGTTAGTATTCATATTTTATAGCTCTTACCTCAGTGGCATTTTCAAATGCAACTTCCCCAGCAGCACAATCTCGAACTGTGAAGTCACCATTGAATGGATTACAAAGGGGAGGCACAGAGGGACCTGATTGATTGTGAGATATAGTATTTCCATTTAAGATAATGGAAATGAAGCTATTAATTGAGTTAGCAAGACTATATATTACAGACTTGCTTTGTAAAAAGGTTTCATTGGCTGATTCAATTTCAATGCATGGAAGAATTTCATCCAAGGATGTGTGAGCTGTTGGGTTTAGAACCCACTCATCCATGGCAACACAAGTATCACCAATTGCACTGTAGTGAAAATATATGTAAGGAAATATTAGCATTATTATCATGAACGTAATAGATAAGAGTAGAAGTAAAACTTTCGTTTAATAATTTTTTCTAGCTTTTATTTTTAAACTATTTATGACATAAAGGATATTTAATTTCTAATCAACTAGTATATCTCAAAACCCCAAAGTTCATAATTGCGTGAATGCAACACAACCATTACCACATATTAAACTATGAGTTCTAACTATAATCTTCTTAAGATTATTTCCATTCTACTATTACAATGAAGCATGTAATATATTCATAATTTCATAACTACTTTTATTCAGGTAATCTTTTATAAGTTGAGAAACCAATTCAAATATTTTTTTCTTTGCAGCAGAGATTTTTTTTTTATTAATTCACAATTTTAGTGATGATGATAGAAACCTCTCTTTATGCTAAAATATCTACCCGTTATTTATGCTATTGAATTTTCTCATGCTAGATGTTGAAATAATTTATGGCTTCAGTGTGACTCAATACTCCTCGCAGTTCAAGATTTTAATAATGAGAATTTGGTTCCTTAGAAGCTTAAAGTCAATTGAAAAACTACATTCATATCTTTAGGAATTTTCACTTTAGATTTTTCTCATATTTAGAGAGTGGAATACTTGTGCATATAGAATAGCCAAATGTTGGCTTCTTTGTTGATGGTTTAGTCTGGTGCGATCATTTACCTAGTTTTAGAGAAGCTTATGCGACATTATGTCACACAAGTGCAATCCTTATTTTAAAGATGATCATTTATTTAGAGACATGGTTGGTTTACCTTCTTGTCGTTTTAGTTGATCTTGTCTTGGTGGGTTTGGTTTATGCCCTAACAATTTGTTTTCATTTTTCATATTAATAATACATTTGAGAGTTGTGTAAGATTGGTGGTACATTAGAATGTCAACATTGTTGAGATGACAATTTATACAATGATGCAATTTTATCCAATTTTGCTTAAAAAAAAGTATCTTTTATAAGTCAAAGCTATTTATAATGTTGATTTCATAAAAATGAACAATTGTGGTTAAAATTTAATGTTTCTATCATTCAGGTATGTCGTTTATTTTCGAAGTTTTTCTTCTCTTTTCAATAATGGAAGACATAAAGCTGTGTCATATATATATATATATATATATGAACAATCCATCAGTACGTCATTAAATTGAAAACATCATTGATCTCTATTTTTGACAAACCAGTATAATGTCCAACAACATGAAGTTTATAAAAAATAGAGATCAATATACTATGAGTCCCTAGAGTTTTCCCCCCGATGATACTACGAGTCCCAAGAGTTTTCCCCCAAAGAAAAAAACAAAATAACTAGATAAGGGTACATCCAAAATGACACTAAGAGTGTGTTTGGATGGGAGAATATTTTGAGGGAATTTAAATACTTTGAGGTGAATTTCATTGTTTGGATAATAATTTGAAGAATTTTCAAAATGATAGAAATTTATGAATCATTTTGTTCAAGTTAAATTTAGAGAATTTCAAATTTCTTCAAAATTTTCTTTTTGGTCCTCAATTTTTTCAAAAATTTCAATTTGACCCCAATAAATTTCAAAAAATTGCAAATTGACCCCTCATTTTTAAAAAATTTTATAATTTGACCCCTCAAAATTTTTGAAATTTACAAATTGACCCCAAATTTCAAATTTCAATTTTGGCCCAAAAAATTTCAAATTTATAAAAGTTGCCCAAAAATGATGACAATGAAAATTTTTTATCGCTCCATCCAAACAAGAATATTGAGAAATGAAAGTAATTGAATTGATTTATTTGAATTGCCTAAAATTCTAAATTTTTTAAAATTTTTCAATTACCTCGTCCAAACATACTTTAAGACAAAAAGTTATAATAAATTGGTTCTCAAAATTAACAAGTGAAATAGGAACTTACTTATGAAGAAAAACAAATGCACCACAAAGCATAAATGTTCCTGCAACAAGAATCCATCCAGCAAATACTAAGCTGCAACCATGAAAACACATCATTTACCGACAACAATCTCAATGAGATAAAAAAAAAAATCAATAATTTTAATATCTAGAAAGAAAAAAAAAAACGAAACTTACGAGTATAAAGTATACTTCAACCCAAGTATTGAAGTAACTGCAAAAAAAAAAAATCACAAAAACCACGTAAGGAATAGAATAAGAAAAATAAAAATAAAAGAAGTTACAATACTCACAAAATCCAAGACCTAAGACAATAAGCATGGAAGTAGTAACAATTATAAGAGCCAATTTCCTACATAAGATAAAGAATTATTGTTAGAAAATACAATTATTTCAATAACCAATTAAAAAAAGATAAAACTAAACTCACATTCTATCGATGCCGTTGTGTAACATTTGTGAATTATTGTGAGTCTTCGTAGAAATATCAGCAGCTACATCAATAATTTTCTTTTTAACACTATCAATTTCGTTATCAACATCTGATGGTAAACCAAATTCAATAGCCATATTTTTAGCTGAATCTAAATAGTTTGACACATTCTTTAGATTTTCAATTGTGAATTCAGCTTGGTTCACGATATACTTCATTGTGTTTGATGTGGTTCCGTGAAATTGTTGCTCACTAGAGTACAAAACAACACATCCACCTCTGACGTAAACAAACAAATATGATTAGGAGACAAAACTGTTTTAAGTGAAACAAACACAGTAGTATTTAATGTGTTTTGAAGAGAGAGGGAATTAGATTGTTACGTACATTGCCACAATTGTACATAGGATAAGGAAGATGAAGGTTGCATAACAAACAAGTTGAGAAAAGCCATAATGATCTCTTGGACAACAACAGTAACACACACAGATGATGTGCAAAACAAGCCCAAAAACCACAAACCATGTTGCAGCAACAACAAAGAAAGGAACTGCAGTAGAAAGAACAGACTGCACCAAGACAACACCAATTTAAAGTTAACAAAAAAGATGGTAGTTAAAAAAAAGATGGTAGTTAAAAAAAATAAACAAGTTTATGTTTGTGTTGAACAACCAATTGAAATGCACATATATTTTCCATATATTATTGAGAAGCACACAAAATACTGCAATGGATTGAAAATAATGTTACGTATATATGATCCAACCGGGTGTAAAATTTAACTACACACGCATATACACCCAGATCTAATGTATTTGGCACCCCTGATACAATTGTTGCATAGGACCCCTACACATAAATGTGTTGAAAATTGGGGTTTAGCTCATCTTTAAAATACATGTTCATAAGGTGAGGAGTGCCTCCTCCTTATAAACTCTTGTAAAGAAAAGAGTCTTATATATCCAATGTGGAACTTGAGTTTTTCCTAATAAAATGATAGAAAAATATTATTTGAACACCAATACGACACTATGCACCGTTAACAATACTTTTTTTGGCTCAAACTTTTTCTATTATAGAGGAAGATTTTTGGAACACAAAATTTAGTTGTCATTATACAATTTCACTATTGCATTAACCCAGAAAGAATATGTTGGTTAATCACTTTTGAAATCTATAAATCTATATATTTCTGTATTTTCTGAAACTATGTAAAATACTCTCTTCGATCACATTTATAAGCAAATTTTTCTTTAGGTTCATTGGAGAACTAATAGACCAGATACATAGTTATTCAATGAACCTGAAAAATTGTTTTTTGCTTATAAATATGACCGAAAGGAGTAAGTGGTTAATGCCTTGCATTTTTGTGGTTAATAAAGTAGTTAAATGGTTAATGAAATTTATGTTCCAAAGGTGATTAATAAAGTACACGGTGATTAATAAAGTACAGTTTTTGCTTAATTCAATAGTGAAGTTGGTAAATGACACAACTCAAATTTTGTGTTGAAAAATTCACCGCTATACTAAAAAAATGTTTGACAAAAATAAAAAAATTGTTCACCATATAAACACGGTGAACGTAAATGGTGTAGAACCATAACAAAGGAATAGAAGGAGGGTAACCGAAATATAATCAGGATTGCTAATATTCCAGCCACCAGTGTAGAATTTGAAATGGTTAAAAACATCTTTTCGAAGAGTTCTTTCTTGAGCAAGCACGAAAGTTGTATTCTCCTGAACACCTTCCACAACTAATGATCTCCATGCCATCCATGATAACTCTTCATCAACTTGTTTATCAACAATGGATTTGACACCATCTGAAAATAAGATTCTCAAAGAAGAATATTAAGCAATTAGATTAAAATAATTTGAGAGTGGTATGAAGAAAGTAAAAGAGAGAAAGAATGAACCTGGTAGAAGGGAGGAGTTGAAAGGAAAGGAAATTGCATAAGTTGAGTAGAGAAAGAGAAATAGGGAGAACAAGAAAAAATGAAAAGAAGGGATTGATGTGAAACGTAACATGATGATCATGCTTAATGGTGTATGCCTTGTGCAATTTTATAGAGTGAACAATCTAATTAGAGTTTGAACATTATATTACATGTGAGATTTTGTGCATTGCATATCATTAATGTGGTATTTTGAACAAGGAAAGTTTCGGTTATCCTTATAAATGACAGATGTTTTAAATACAAAAATGGAAAAGAGGAATATTTAATGGTGAAGATGTTCATTGCACCCACTTAAATGAAAAATCAATCTGTATAGTAAAAGATGTCGTTCTTTCAAGTAAACATTTGTAGTTTTGTAAGCAAAAATCAACATTTTATATTTATTCATTATATGATATATGTGATTTATAATAAAGAGCATATACATCATTAATTAAATAAATATAAAATATAGTTTTATTGTTTATAATAATGACCAGAAGGTGTACGTCTATATGATCTTGTATTGCACTTTGGCGTATATCTTTCATTTAATATTTTTTATTTTAATTCACCTTTTTGTTTTTCAATTTCGAAGTATTTTATGGTAGCTAAAATTAATTTTAAAATGCAAAATAGAAACTTACTTTTAAAATTCCTCCTTAATTTTTTTTCCTAAAAATACTTTTAAAGGGTATATTAGGAATGTTGAAAGAAATTTACTTTTAAAATGAAAAATAGAAACGGAAAGATTAATTTATTATTTGGGTTGAAATTTCTTATAAAAAAGTTTGAATTTTTTTAATATATCTCTTTATTGCTTAAAATATTAATTAATGTTTTCTTTGAAAATAAATGATATATAGTTACTAGGAAAGTTTATCTTATTTGTTACCATGTTAGATATAAGTATGAAATTTCTATCTATCATTATTTAACGATGAATAATTTTTTTTGGTTGAACAAGCCAAAATGATATATATTAACACATCGAAAAAATTATGCTCCCTAACACAAGTAGTGCGTAAAGAAGCAGAACAAAGTTACAACAAGCAATCATGGTGAAACAAAAGAAATTGAAAAAGCTATCAGCCAATCCCCAAATAAATAAGGGGTTGCTGCCACCACAAATGGTAATCGAAGGAAAATCACACATTTTTAGCTTTCAACGATCGAAGTGATGTAATTTTAATCTTTTTCAGAAGCTGCATAACCGAGTTAACATTATTAGAGAAGAGCATATGCTCCCGTTCATTCTAAAGAACCCAAATACAACATAGCCAAATTAGATGTAAAAAGGAACGCTGGAAAGTGTATCTTCCTGAAGAATAAACAAATTGAAAAAAAATGATCCATAACATGTTGAGGATCCACATAATACACACCAAGCTAAGTCTTAACGATGACTACTCTTAAGTGGGGAACTTGTGAGCCACGCATGGTGAGTTTTCTCATCCCATTAGAATTTTCTTATACACAACATGAAGAGATCAAATCAATAAGATGAAGAGATAAATTAATCTCTTAAAAATTTCCCTATTTATACACTTCTTATCTATTTTATTTTATTTTATTATATATTATATATTATTATTATTATTATTATTATTATTATTATTATTTAAAGAAGGTTTATTTAGCTAATTACATTACATGTGTCATCCTCTGAGTTATTTGACAATTAATGTCAATAAATTTTAATTTAATAATTTCTATATCAATTAATCACATTTTAATGACAAATATACGATTTTTTTTTTATAGAAAAAGGAAAAAAAAAAACTAAGGAATGAGTCTAGGAATAATGCACACTCCCATTACATCAATCAATGTATAACTTAAGACTAAAAGAATGACAAATAGAACGGTATTTATATATTTTTTTTAAGGAAAAAGAATATTTATAATTATAATCTACAATATATATATATATATATATATATATATATATATATATATATATATATATATTGGGTTTTGCTAGAAGACATCTTTTATGAAGGTGTCTTTTAACAAGTTAATCTATGAGCATTTGCTAAAAGACCCTAACTAATTTTTATGAATGTGTTTTTAGCAAAGTAATAACTAAAAAGTGGAAATCACACCTTGAAGTGTGGATTGCTAAAAGACACCTTCATGGATGGCTTCTAGCATAACCTCTCTCTCCCCCCCTCTCTCTCTCTATATATATATATATATATATATATATAAGAAGACGTGTTCTCGCAAACATTTGGTCGTGAGTTCAAAATCACTATTTATTTTATCTACCATTGGATCCTTAAATAAGTCATAATTTCTTTTTCTTTTTTAAGGATGGAGGAACCAATAAGTCCTAATTTCATAGAGGGTTAGATATATAGATTTGTCGGATGAAGAACATTTAGTTGGGAAGAGAGAATCCACCTTATGTTTCTCTTAAGTTGTCCAATGAAGAATATCAATACTAAACATCGTCTGAAACTTTATACTAATAATATGGTGATTAAAAAATATATATAATAAAAGAAGGTTTATACAATTAATTACATTCCACGTGTCATTTGCTAAACTATTCAACAAATAATTTGTTTGCTTACTTTTTATTTAAAAAATATATATTTTAATTAAATTTAATTAGTTGAATTCATATGATTTATATAGTAAATATAAAATGTCTCAAATATTTTCATAATTATAATTACAATATTTATACAAAAATTAAGGAATGATTTTTTTCATATTAAAGTGACACTAATAATTATTTTGCAACCAGTTCCGAGGGGTGTTTAAATTTAACACTTTAAGGTTACAATGTTAAGCTCTTATCATAAACTATATTCCATGTTTTATTCTCTTAATTATTCAACAATTTTTTTTTGTTACTTTAGATTTTTAAAATATCACATATATTCATTTAAGATTAATTAACTATAGCTAACTGATTGGTATTGAAAATATAAAAAGTATAACAAAAAATTCATAAGTATATTTACTACACGCACAATAAAACTTATGTTTTACTCCTTCACTTTTTTCTCCGTTCGCTAAATAAATTTTTGGTTGTTAAATTTAACCCCAAATATCTATGGTAGATCAACGTTATAGATAATCCACCATAGATCTTGTTAATTTTTCCAATTTTAACCATTTGATATATTTTTTTATTTTAAAAGAGGATTGTTGGATTACACATGTCAATTTTATCTTACGATGTACCACTACTGTTTAATGTTTTGTTTAAGATTTAAAATGTTATTGAAAGGTACTTCTGAATCTAGGGTTAGAATAATAATCTATCAAAACTTTTATTGAAAGGTACTTTTGAATCTACTGTTTAGGTTTTGGTAATCACTTTGAAATAAAAAACTTAATGCTATTGGGTCATTTAATAGATTGAGAAATCATCGATTAAATGATACATGTGATATCAAAATGGTATTTAGACATAAATAATGTTGTTGAGTGATTGTGATAATATCATTTAAAAGCTAGGATCCGTTTATGTGATCATGAAAATGCAGTTGTAACGCTTGGTTGACGAACTCTAACCCCAAGCGAAATTGCCACATCTCGTCTCAATTTATTTCAATGTAAATTAGTTTGAATAGTTTTAAACAAACAAATTCTCAAACCACTACTTAAGATGATATTTGACGTTGATTGACTTATGGTATACGCTAGTCCATGTGGAGACGATACTAATATACTCACGTGTAGATATAAATATGACATGTAAAAATCTTACATGAACTACCACCTAACTTTGTTTTCATTTTCTTCATCTTCATCAATCATATTCATACATTCATAAAAACTTCAAACAAAACCAAAAACAAAAAAAAACAAAAAAACAAATTAAAACCCATTTTTTTTCTTTCTATCTCCTCTTTTTTTCCATTCGCTTCCTCCTTCCTCTTCTCTCTCATCTCTTATGCTCCCTCCTTCTCATTCGCAAAAAGATTCACATCAACCACATACCCACTTCTAACAAAATTAATAAATTCAATTAACAAATTTTTTTCTTCTAAGTTGCAGAAAAATTAAACAACACACATCAAAAGAGAATCAGATCCGAATCAAAATCTAAACCGTGAATCGAAACCAGATCCGAATCAAAATCTCCACCAACAAAAATATGAAGGTTCAAGTTAGCAAAAGTGCACCTTTTCATTTGAACAAAAATATCATTCATCTTTATTATTTAAAACTAATAGTTTGAGGGTTACTTTAGTAATTTTCTTTAAAACATATTTGTTAACTTGCACCAATTTGCTAACTTAGACCCACTTTTATTTTATTACAAATGGCTTGAGGGTTACTTTAGTAATTTTTATTAAAACATATTTGTTAACTTGCATCAATTTGCTAACTTAGACCCACTTTTATTTTATAACAAATAGCTTGAGGAATGTTTACTAAACTATCATTTACTTTAAATTTACACTAATGGATTTTTTTTTGTCCAAATGAAAAGGTGCACATTTGCTAACTTGAACTTTCATGTTTTTTGTTGGTCTAAGTTAGTGTGTGTGCATGTGTGTGTAGACACACACACAATCACACCGTCAGTTTTGGTCGATGAAAGTCCTACAAAGAAGTTGCGATCGGGCAAGGGCCTTAGGCATTATACCTAATTTCATATTTTTTTTATTCATGATAGTCAGGGGCGGATCTGGACTCACAACATTAGTAGGGTACAATTTTTTATCAAATAATTAAATAATTTTTTGAAACCAAATCCTAAAAGTTAAATTTAATTGCAATTTTAATATAGTAGCCAAAATTGAAAGTTTATAAAAAAAAGGAAAAAGAGAGTTGATCTAAAACAAATTGTAGTTTAAAGGATAAGAAAAAATTGTCTACACATTACCAACAAACAGACTCTACTATTAGTCCCACATCGGCTGGTATATATCAAGACATTGAGGGTTAGCTGGGTTATAAATATAGATTCTACAAGCTTAAGAGATGCAAGTAAACAAAATATTGCTTTGTGGGTCCTATGATGTGTTACTTTGTTAAAAGTAACGGTCAGACTTTTAACTAAAAACAAAAAGCAATGTCCTGTTAATAATAAATAATAAATTGGGCCTAGGTTGGCTGGTGTAACATTTGCCACACTGGACCTAGTTCAGGTCTGCCCCTGATGATGGTTGCGGGAGGGTTGAACATGATACTAAACTCGTCGATGAAAGTTGGTATCTTTTTAGGTTATGACATCGGTGGTTTATCTCTATTTTGTATTTCTCATCTTTTGTTTGCTTATGATACTTTGATTATGGGAGAAAATAGTTGGGGATATATCAGAACTTTGAAGACTAATCTAATCCTTTTTTAAATCATTTCAGGCTTGAAAGTGAACTTTGGTAAATGTTTTACTTGTTGGTATCAATGTAGTGGATTCTTGATTGGTGGAAGCGGTTATTCTGTTGAATTGCAAGATTAGTGTTATTTCTTTTGTTTGCCTCGATTTGCTTATTGTAGGAGATCATCGCCGCTTATCTTTCTGGCAGCCGTTGATTGATAACGTTCGTAAAAATTAACGGGTTGGAAAAGTAAACATTTATCAACGTGTGGTTGGTTTGTTCTTATAAAATTTGTTATGTCGTCAATTCCGTTTTATTTTCTTCAAGTCTCCCACAAGTTTTCTCAATTGATATGGATCAAGTTTGTACCCTTGAAGGTGTCATTATTTGCATGCGTGGAAACTCGTAAACAAAAGGATCCCTACTAAGGATCATTTCTTGTGCCGTGGAGTGGTACCTTTTATTTCTTTCCTTAAGGCGGGAGAGTGTGGGAAGGAAGAACAGTTAACCATCTTATTCTATGATGTGATTTTTTCGATAGTATATGACGACAATATGTATTACTAATTTGATTATTAATGATTTTTTTAATTTTGCTTAAAAAAAAAGAGGGTAACGCCGAAATTCTAGCTGACATGATAGGGACCTTACTATCTAACATCTATATATATTCTATGAACATCGAAATAAAATTTTAAATTTCTAAAAAACCTTGTTTGTCTATTTATACGAACGAAAAGGTAGTCCTTTAAGTCTCTTCTTCTTCTTCAAGTATATATATGCTTTTTGATTACAGAATCTAATAATAGTGATATATTATAAAGTTGGCTGCAAATTATGCTATCAAATAAAACAGAACATAATTAGAATGGAGATTGGGCCGTGCTCACTGGATATGCCAATTTAAAATAATTATTGGAGGTTCTCAATCAATGGTGATATTATGGCGCGAGTGGTAACGATCCTTTGGATGATTTGGTGTAGACAAAATCAGAAATGTTGGAACGATGTATTACCGGTAGTGTTTGAAGTTAGTAGAAGAGCAAGAGAGGCTTTGGAAGACTGACCATGGTCCATGGCCATGAGTAAGGTGTAAATATGAAGCAGGTCGCAAATCCAAACGACAGCATATCCAACATAATTGGACAAAACCAAATAATGATAATGAGTGCAATGTAGAAAACATTGAAGAGAAGTGATCAAAGTTGGTATTGACTCATCTTACTAACCCAACGCCAAATAATAGTAAATCATTATATCAACAGAATTGGGAGTTATGACACTCAAATTCATGGTTTTATTTTTTATAGCATTTTAATCTTTAAATTTATGGTTTTCATCTTTAAAACAAGGGTCTTGTTAACGAGTGCTCCCGGGACACTCTTTAAACTTTGTAAATTAAGTAATATTTTAAAAGAATGTCAAAGTGTTCAATTTTCAATGCACTTTATTACACAAACTTTCATAAAAAGTTATCATTTAAAGTCCTTAACCAGTGCCCCGGAGACACTAGTTATCATTTCCCTTAAAATAATGAGGAGTATTATGACACTCTTTCTAACACATTCACTTGCTTATTGAATGAAATTCATGTGAGTATCACACTTTAAAAATGGAACTCAGGTAAAGTGGTGACACTCACATATATTTTACCCAATAGAATAGTGAGTGTCAAAGAGAATGCTCCTTACATTTCTCTAAAATAATACTAATTATATAGAATAAGATAGTGGAATGCCCTACACAACTATATAGAAGAGTGAAGAGTGAGAGTCAAAGAGTGCTCATAGCGAGGGTTTTACTGGACTTACCTACAGGCCGACCCTACAACTTGCCTCAAAAACAAAAAAAATCACAGATTTCACCTATGTAATTTTAAATTCTTCATAGTTTACCTTCGCCTAGTTAAAAAATAATTTGGACGAAGTTTGAAAATGATATGACCCCTCTAAAGAGTAAAAATGTTTGAAAATAGCGCAAGTAAACAGTTAAATTATGAAAAAATATAAAAGGCTTAATTGCACTTTTGCCTCATATCTTTTGTCAATTGTGCGATTTTGCGCCTCCTCTTTTTTTTAAGCGATTTTGCACCTCATCTTTTGTCAAATGATAATTTGTTCAAAATCATCATTAAAAGAGGGGAAAGGGGCAAAAGATGAGGTGCAAAATCGCTAAAAAAAAGAAAATGAGGTGTAAAATCGCATAATTGGCAAAAAGATAGAGGGCAAAAGTGCAATTAAACACAAGAATGTCCATCTAATCAGAAAGAGGGCAAAAAAATGAGGTGCAAAATCGCTAAAAGAAAGATGGGGTGCAAAATCGCACAATTAACATTATAAAATTCCAGAGTTAAAATCAGTGTTTTTATTTAGCAGAGCTTAGCCTATTTTTAGTCATCTTGTAATTTATCTTTCAAGGGGGGAAAAAAAGACATCTTGTAGTTTACGTAGGTTATTTGATGTCCTAATTTACATGGTTTTCACTTTCCCTCCTCTACTCGGTTCCATATCAACACTTTATCGAGTTCCCCTACAAAAACACTTTATCGAGTTATATTTTGTACCGTATCCAATGGGGTCAAGTTTTTTTTTTTGGTCATTGGTCAAAATAATAACTTTGAAATCCAAGAACAGACCCAATATATTCTTACAACCTGTATAGTGGTATGGCTAATCCCTTAAAATTGTAGAGTACCAGTTTAGGGTTAACTCCTTTCTCAACGGATACAACTCTATTTTTATCACTAGATCGAAATCGAACCTTGAACATATGATTAAATGATCCAATCTATTACTAGCTCTTAGTATATATTTAGAGGTTCATAAACTTAAGTATGCGGTATTTTAAGTATAAAATAACCGTTGTTTTAAAATGCACACGTACATTAGTATTTTTTTAGTACCAATATTTTTGTTAATTTTCAAGATTTATTCTGGCTAGTCAAAAGCAGGATTCTTGACTAGGATAGTAGTACTAACACAATTATTATAATCACCATATTAATATGAAATTACTTAAATAAATGTACATACCATAACTTGGAATTGGGAATCACGTGATACCATTAAGACAAAACCCCCGACCAAGTGATTAATTAAACAAAAAAAACTTCAATTTCGAGAGAGAAAGAACTTTGAACAATTCACTTCAGTCAAAACATCATGTCATAGAAGTAATTAAAAAAATTAAATATTGAAGTAGTAGTAAAATGTTTTTTTAGCTCTTTGTGCTACTGCTTAGCTTAGCTTAATTTTATTGATTAAGGTAGCTAAAACTAATTAACAAAGAGGAGATCTATGAGGGACTCCTTTTCTTCTACTAATCATACTAGTAGCCATATCTTCATCAGAAACTTTATTGCTATTATTGGCCATGAATTTTGCACACATACTTGTCCATCCACTTCTTCTCTTCCTAACAATTTCTGTGCATGGCATGCTCATATTCTCTGACCCTGATGATGATCCTGAATATGAATTCATTGGATCATCACAATCCACAATTGTTGACCTTGTCATCTCTAATTCATCCCCCATCTCTTGTGGAAGTAGATAGTCAGGACTTAATTGTAGGGTGTTGCATATCCTTAAGTAGGGTGAAAGGTCTTTGTAGTGTTTCAGCACAAAATCCACCTACAAATATATACTCCATATGATCAAATTAAGCATATTTAACTAATTAACTAATTTTCTCTTATAATTAATCACCCATAATTTATGCAAAAAATATATCCATATATCCCTTTTAATCAAAGTATATCATATTAACCAAATTGCTTGGGCTCTAGTGGCAAGGAGCTCCTTTCAAGAACGTATCCGGGAAATACCGGGTTCGATTTTTAGGAGGAACAATGTTTGGCAGTGCGCATGTCTCTACGCACGAGCCGGATTAATCGCCCACCATTGGTGGGATGGAAACCGGTGCGAAAGCAAAAAAATAAATAAAGTATATCATATTGTGTCTTCAATTCAAGTCAATGAGCATAAGATAATTCAAGTATATCCAATCATTTGTTCAATTCAAGTCAATTTCAATTTACTTGTAATCAATGAGCATAAATGAAATCAATTCAATGAAGTTTGATTGATACTAGTATATATATGTTCCATTAAAGAACAATCAGTTTCATTAATCCATAATTCTATGTACAAACCATTTTTTAGCACATAAATAAATGAGTCAATTTAGTTTGTTTAGTGTATATATATGTACCTTGCATCCAAGAGAACAATGGATAAAAGGTTCTTGGAGGATTCTATCACATGAAGTGCAGTAGTTTCCTGATCCTTTGAATTGGCGGTTTTGAGGTCTCTTCTTGATGAAGACCACTTTGGCACTATTGATAGTATAGGCCTAGTAAACAACATAATTCAAACTTTTTTCAATCAGAAATTAAAAGTACATCCATGTTGAATTACATAAGATTAAATTGGAATTCAATAAAGTTTTCTTGTATGCAATTATGAATCAATATGCAACATATAACTAGTGAACCAAGAATCACACTCTTGAACATGTATATGTACCTGGACATTGGTGCAGTCTATAAGTTTCTGAAGATCTTCCAATCTAAGAACATCATGATAAACATAACGACGAACTTGAAGAAGGCGGTGGTAGCGATGAGATGGAAAGCAATGAGGACAGATACTTGTGCAACAATCTAAGCAACAAACATTCTTCTCATTCTTTTTTGCATTCTCATGGTAAGAGCAACCAACAAAGAACTTTTCTGTATAAAGAGCTTCCAACCATGCAGGCTTTTGGTTTCCCTATATTAACAATTACCAAATCAAATCATTTTAACCAAAATTGAAGTCAACAATATACAAGAATTTTGATAGAAAAATAACCAAGAAAACAAAGGGAATTCAACAAACCATGATCATATATATGAAAACTTGTTGCAATTAGAGTTGTTGAACTTTATTGGAATCAAGGTATAGTAGCTAAAAAAGAGAACACAAGAGAGTATTTATGGAGGTTCACAAGAAGGGTAGGGACATAAGATATAAATATTTATTTCTTAGATATGCAATAAAGAAAATATTTATATTTTGTATATATATATAGCTAGGGGAAGGGTTATGATATGAGAGGATGAAAAAGACAGAGAAAGAGAGAATCATAAGATATGAGGGGAACGTGGGCGCTGTTTCCGTGTCTCCCATTCTCTTAATCTAAACTATTCTGCTCTTCTTCTTGGCTTAAGAGCTCTATTTCTAAATAAACCTATCTCTTCTTGAACTAGCTGCATTTTATTTACAAATTTTTTAAAATATATATTTTAAAAATTGCCACCTCTCTTCTTATTCAAAACATCTTGGAAACAACCAGTTGCTAATAGCAACTTGATTTTGGACTTTGAAATTTAGGGGTTAAATGCAATATTTTTCTGCAACTAATGTATAGAGCATAGTCTTTAATTCTTATTTGCAATATAATTTTTTTAAATAGATGTTTACAATGACATCACAATTACAGTCACATTTACTTCCATTTTATAAAAAATATATATATAAAAGTTCGTATATCATAACTACGATCACAACAACAATTTAAAATCATGGTATATAGTGTTGTTTGTCATTGCTAGTTTAATATTTTAAAAGATATTCGCCCATTTTCATGCATGGTTTTATTTAAGGGAAATTTAATTTTTTAGAGTATATATTTTGATTCACAACCCTCAAATTTATCAAGCGTAACTCAAATAATAGAAGTTCACTAAAATATTTAATGTGTTCGAATTTGATGTAAGATCAAACTCACAATATCTCTCTTATTTAGTGTGCGAGTAAGACATACAAATAAATATACAAGAAATTGAAATGTCAAAATAGAGGTATACGTGACATACAAAATATGTCTCCAAAATATTATCTGAAAATTAATTTGATCAAATAATGTAATGTGACATTCGTTCTCACTACTTTTCTTATTAATTAGTTTTTTAGAAATTAAGTCGGCAAAGTAGCACGGCATAAATTATGAACCAAATGAAAAGGGAAAGAAAAAGGACAGACAGATTAGTTGAGAAAGCAGAACCGAACTTGGAATCACCTTTTAACTCCAAACACTATTTTCTTTAATGTCCTTCGTGCTACATATGTTGGACTTCTGCAAGTATCTATCTGCTCACCTTAGTTTGTATAATTATTAATATACCGATTACTTACTATATGACTTCAAAGCTAAGCAATTAGAGCATAGAGACACCAATCACCTACCTACTTAGCAAAGACATAGCATAAAACATAGCACCGGAAATTAAGAGCGTACTTGTTTCATAAGTGGTAATTTATAGTAATAATTAACATCACATATATCATGGTGAGGAAAAAAAAATGTATCTACACATTTTTGTTTATGATTAAAAATGAGAGCTAAAGGTGTACCTAGAAAACTACATGACAGAACGCCAATGTAAGTTGGGGGATAGACAAAATGAGAGCTAAAGGTACCTAGAAAACTACATGTCATAACGCCAATGTAAGCTGGGGATGATAGACAAAATGAGAGCTAAAAGTGTACCTGGAAAACTACATGACATAACGCCGATGTAAGTTGGGGATGATAGACTCTTGCATAGGCCCAAATCTAGAGGATCAGTGCTCCCACAATTTTAACTTGACTCTAACACGAGTTCGGACGTACACATTTAAAAATGAGTGCTTGTTGGATGTTTGGGGGAGGGAATAGATTTGAACATGTGTCTTTTTGCAAATTTTGTTAGTTGTTTTAGAATGCATAATAATAAGTTCATTGCACAAACGTCGCATCTCGTGGATGTTTTGTTTTTAAAAAGGTAAATTAGTCCACATAAACTGATTATGAGTGATTTGAACCTGAGATTTGAGGAGAAACACTCTCACAGATCCCAAGCCAATACTATTAAGCCAACTCAAGTGGGTTGCATCTCATGGATGTTGTGTGTCAATAACGATACGCATAATCGAGCACCGAAGAAGTTTCTCCATCAACCACAAGAAGGAAAGTGAGTTTATTTTGTCCACTATACGCATAATTGAGCATTCTTTAACGTTGAAAATTCTATTATTTTTTTCTTTTCATATTTCCCACACAGTAGCAAACCAAATGACATTCAACAATGTGTGCCCCACCTGATCACCACCACTACTAGAACTGGACTGAGTAAAATGACCTGATACCTCGAACGGGGTGACGGTGGTAAGGCCAACCCAATGAAGAATAGAGTTCCAAACCGTCCCAAAAAAAGAGCAATGTAAAAATAGATGATTAACAGTTTCCAGAGAGCCGCATCCAGTAACATACAGACAAGAATCAGTATTTAAAACACCACGCCGAAGCAAATTATCTTTGGTTGACAATCTATCCTGAAACAGACGCCAAACGAAGACCACAACCTTTAGGGGGATATTCTTTTGCCATAACATCTTCATATCCACCGGAGCGACAACAGTAAGCTGAGCAGTCTGAAATTTGTAAGCACTGCGAAGAGAAAACATTAGATTTTTTTAAACTCCGTATACATATGTTCTCATTGTCAACCTGCAAAGTCACATTTTGAAGTAATAAATAAAGTTCCCCACCTACTCCCTTCCCACGCAAACAACATCCGCCTCCACTTCCACGCTTCTCCGTTCTCACCCCACCCCAGTTGGAATAAATCAAACACTGACACCCATTTATTCACCGACAACTCAAACAATCTGCTAAACCTTTCCCTAAAAGACACCCCACCAACCCATACATCCGACCAAAAATAAATATGTTTCTCATTCCCCACCAATCTACTAACATGATTACTAAACCACTCCTCCCTACGCAAGGCAATAATGGCACGCCACCAAGCCGAGTCCGACCTCCCATCGTCCAACAACCTACCACCCTCCTCACCATACCTCACCGACAACACCCTATACCACAAGCTCTCCTTTTTAACCAAACACCTCCAACACCACTTCTCTAATAAGGCACTATTAAACTCCCTAATTCTCCTAACCCCCAAACCACAAACCTCCTTACTCAAACAAACATAATTTCAGTCAACCCAAGTTATTTTTTTGTGGTCGTCATCCCCCCCACCCCCAAAAAAAACAATTTAAAATAGATTCAACAGAGGAGACGATACTTGAAGGAGACTTGAAAAAAGAAAGAGCATAAACAGGCATAGATGACATGACATATTTCAACAGAACCAAATGACTACCGAAAGATAAATGTTTAGATTTCCACCTCGACAGTCTAGATTTAATGCGAAGAATAAGCGGTTTCCAAAAAGACAACCGATGCGTATCACCACCTATAGGTAGCCTCAAATAAAGAAAAGGGAGATATATTGAGTGAAAAAAGAGCCTGTTATACAATATCATATGAAGTTTACAATAAGATATAAAGAAAGAAAAAAAACATAACAGTGTAAATAGAAAATAAAATTAATTTGGGACGACCATGACCTCTCTGTTGGTCCTTCTTCTTGTAACTTCGCCTATAGTCAAAGGAGTTGGAGAACTTTTATTGGTAAAAAAGAAAATATTAGTAAAACTAATTATTAACATTGTTTCATTCTTATTTTTGTTTTCCTCCATATTTTCAAAATTCTATTATTGCAACTTAATACAACTTAAAAAAGAAAACTAACACTCCCTATCAAAGCTTTTTTAAATATCTTCACAAAAGGAATTAATACACATGCATAAACAGTCTAGCAGTTTCAAAGAGTCAAAAATAATTGAGCACAGTGAAATTCAATTATTACTTTAAATTGAAGAAAACTGGTTAATTTGGCATTAATCTGTTTCGAGCAAGCTCTTAGCTAGGTAACTGTCCTTGATCATGACATATAATATAAAAAAACACATGGTTAATGAACATTTACTAACAATTCAGAATGTTGCTGCTGGTTGCAACAATTAAATCAAAGGTTTTTCATTTCTATGACAGGGAAATCTATGGGATTAATGTGTAATTTGATAGTTTCATTTATGTGAGTATGGAATCATGGCAAGTGGGGTAGTAGGAATTGGTGTTTTGTCTTAGCTAGGCCGTTTTCTTATGCGGCTCTCCCAATGCCTAATTTTACTGGTCGTGACTTAGAAAATGTGGCAACTAAGCTACAAAAATCACTACTACTTTTTTTCTATGTTTCAATAACAAGACAAAATCAAAACCCATAAAATATTAGTAGCTGTCCAAACGTTCCCATCTTCCAATTTTTGAATGACTATATAGTAAAACAATAGGAATTGGGGATGCCTAGCCTAGTGATCTCCTGTTTTTCTCATATGTTCCTTCTAACTCTGATATTCAAAGTTTGATTTACTACGTTGCAAAACGAGATGACAAAGTCAGTGTAAATTTACGAATAAATGTGTTAGGCTTCGAACCCTGATCATTGTGTTTGGCCTACTAATTTTGTCATTTTTACTAGTTAAACTAAAAGACAAATTTTTAGTCAAATTTCACTTAAATGTACAAGTCATTTGAAAGAAGTCGAATTTAAATCATAACTAAAATAATCTTTAGTCAAATTTCAGTTACTTACGGGTTAAACTTCATATTATCGGAGTATCATTTTCATAGAAACCGGAGGGTAAAGACCAATAAACATTAATGACAAGAAAATTCGAAGTCATATCATAAGAATATGATAAGATGTACATAAACAAATTATGCAGCCACTATAGGAGCACAAATGTTGTTAGTGCTACATGTAGTGCTTATATGGCAGCATTGCCTAAACATAGTCAGCTAAATTCCGAAACAAATATTTGCGATAAAATCCCATGTTTTTTGGGGAATCAAACATGGGTAACATTAACCAATCATCAACTACTCCACTATACCAATCAGTGTGTACTTTAATAATTATGTGCATTTCTAACAAACATTTCAGAGACAGACAGGCACAACTCATTAAGCACTAACAAGCAAAATTAATGACAAATTAGGAGCTTAATTTAGTGCTAATTTTTAGGAACTTGCTTATTGTACCGTTATGTTCTAACCAAGAGTTATTCTTGGGGCTTGAAACAATGACAATGGAAGAGATTATTAATTTTTGTTTGTTTCTCCTTTTACCCTTACCTTCGGTATATGGTTTTGGCTAACCCTGTTCACGTGATCTTTAGCCTTGGCGTCGAATATGACAGTGTGTGTGGCTGTCACTTTTGGCAAAACAATTTCACCAAGAAAAAATGAGTAAAAGAAGTTCATATCATAGTTGATAGTATAATTTAGTGTATAATCATAGTGAATTTGACGTAATCATAACATGTGACAGGATTGTAATTCTGTGAAATTCACTGTGATTTTAAAACACACTGTAAGTGTGTGTTTGGTTTTCCGTTTAAAACATACAAATGTTTGACACTTTTCAATCCGTTTTTATCGGAGGCTTTCAGAAACTCCAAATACTAGCTTCTCCAAATACTAGCTTCTAAGTTAACGTGGTTTTTGGTTTTTTGCTGCATTTTTAGTCAAACCATACAGAGGCTAAATTTATCTTGAAAACTAAGTTCTACATAGGCGAGGCTAATTTTTAGATATTAGTATTATTATTCTAATGCAATTTGCCAATTTGGAACCGCATAGCTTAGCAATGTATTAAGTATGATAATAATCATAATGACCAGCAAAAATCTAGAATACTTTGGTGCTAGACTGCGATATATTATTATAATGATTTGATATTTTTGTTCATGATCAATTGTACAAATTTTTTATGGAAGAAATAACACAGTTCTCTCTTTGTCAAGCATATGTGTATTTACCTTTTAATTTTCAAATTTTTACAACTTAAACTGTAAAACCATTCAATTAATTAGTATGTTGAATTTTCTTATCACTAAATTTGACATTTCTTTCGAAACACGAAGAAAAAATATTATGAAGTATTTTACCCCAGAAGGTAAATCTATAGCCATCATTTGTGTTGTACCCATTGACATAATTCAAAAGTTTGGACCATCAATTGTTTATCTATTCAAGTCATCTCCATACTAATGATCTTATGACAAAAACATAATGCTAATTTGTCATGATATTGAAAAGAAAGACACACACTTCTAAAGTCTCCGACCAAAAGTCCATGTGGGTATTGTTTGAGATTTAAACTCTCCCCATTACATGTAAAATTTGTCCCTCCCTGATCATAATTCACTTCCACCATGAGTCTATTTCCAAACATTACCAATGCTAAGAATACACTCTTTATTGTGCTTATTATATCGCTATACCCAAAATGCATTTTAATTACTAATTTAGCTCTCATCAGTAAGTTAGTGTGGAACATGCTTCATAATAAAGATAAATTGTGGGTGAAAGTTCTTTCCCATAAATACATGGGAAACACGTCTTTATGGATGAATAAGAAACTTAATAAAACATCAATCACATCTTTATGTCATTACAAATTTTGCTGCAGAGTATAGTTTTCGTGTAGGCTCCGGAGATCTATGAAGTATGGGTACTCCAATTTGCAAAACGTACCTGTACGCACCCATGACGCACCAACTTTTTTGTTTTTGTTTTTAAACTTTGGTACGGTTATGGTACGGCTGTGGTACTTTCAGGAAACGCATATCAATTTTTTTCTTG
The DNA here is from genome assembly GCA_946800305.1 of Medicago arabica. NCBI lineage: Eukaryota > Viridiplantae > Streptophyta > Magnoliopsida > Fabales > Fabaceae > Medicago > Medicago arabica. Next base: position 53,917,328 of record OX326968.1, read on the forward strand.
AGAAAATGAGGCTTTTCATGAGAATTAAGAGCAATTATAGTTTTTATTTTGATTTTTCATGAGAATTAATAGCAATTATATTTTTTTTTGTACTTTAGTTTTTCAATTTGGGTGTTTTAGCGTCGTAATTTTTTTTGGTTGAATTTTTGTCGTTATTTGAGCAATATAATTTTTGAAGGTGAGAAAAACACAAGAAGTGGGGTTGAATTGTGTTTGTTTTTTCTTCGTTTTCTCCTAAGCTGAAAAACACTGATCAGAAGCAGATAGAGTTCTGCTTCTGAAGTGATGTTCAGGACTATACACAACGGATAAAAACAGAGAGAGAGAGAGAGAGAGAGAGACAAAAAGCAATTATATAGGTTCCTTCCACAAACCGGAAGTAGTCTTGTCCCCCCTGCACTTCCAAGGAGAGTTCACTAAAAATTGTAATATCTGATTAGAACTACTCACTGCTAAAACTAGCAAGAGACTTCAAACTACTCAAGCACAACTGCAAGAGATTTCTTATGCTCTTGAACACAATCAAGAGACTTCCTATGTTCAAGCACAACTGCAAGAGACTTCTATTCAAACATAATTACAAAGAAAAATGTTTGAGGTTGAACACTTGATATACAATCAGTGGTGTTCACAATACAAATCAGATACAGAATCTTTAGGACTCTAGAATTTTTAAGATATGAAAGTTGTTAAGAAATTCTAAGTGAACCTTTGAATGCAGAACAATTTCAGCAGAGTTTTGGCACTTGTAAATTGTTGTTAAGTCCTTTTCATTCTCTAAGTCTTCACTCCTTTATATAGAGATGTGAAAGAGACGTTGTGAATTGCCAACACTTCAAAATAGAGTCGTTTGAAGCTTTGATCAATCACCAATGATCTTTTGCCTGATATGGTTATTGTCCTATAAATGATCAATTTCAAATCCATTCCAATTGTGAAGGAACACCATTGTAGGCAGAGCTGTTTTTCTTGAACAAATATTAGCATATCCAATTGACAATTTTTAATACCTTGTTATCATCAAAACTCTCAAAGGGTAATGTTAAACACATTTTGTTCCAACAATTTTCTCATGCTATGTTATTTTAAATTTTAAAAAATCCTAACGTACCCGTACCTTTGTTTTTTGAGAAATGTTGTATCTCGTACCTGCACCGGTACCGGATACCGTACCCGCACCCGTGCAACGTAACCGGAGACTCATCAATTTGGAATATTGACTGGACATAACTCGGTCCCCTATGTCAATTGGTCTCATTTGTTAACATTAGTGATTCAATTATGTGTTTGAAGGATATGTAGGAGGATGGTAAGTGGAACTTGCAAGGTCTTGCCACTATGATACCAACCGATATTGTTCAATATATTCATCAACTTCCAACTCCTAGTAACTTGGATGTACGACTTCCAGATGTGTGGACTTGATGGCATGCAAAGAAAAGTGAATATACTTGCTCAAGTGGATATTATTGGCTTCTTAAACAAAATAGAGATTGGATTATGAATTGTAACATGAATTGGCTTTGGCGCCTTAAAGTACCAGCAAAACTCCAGCACTTTCTATGACTTTGTTATCATAATGCTCTCCTTGTTAATGACCGTCGGCATCTTTGCAACATGGTAGCTTCTCCAAGATGCACCCGTTGCTCTTCACTCATAGAGGATATTCTTCACTATTTACGTGATTGCCCGCACTCTAGAGAGCTTTGGCTCCGCTTGAATATGGGGCACTATAATAATTTTTTCTCTGAATTTGATGTCAAGGTTTGGCTTCATATGAGATGACAAAAGGTACTTCCGCTATTTTGTTTAATACATGAGTATGGTATGCTTGGTGTTGGAGAAATAATACCATTTTTTAGGATCAACATTGGCGTATTCAAGATGTGGTACGAAAGACCTTTTTGTTACACAATGAATGCATTTCATACTATCCCAATCTTGGTTTGGACCCACACTCATCATGCCTCTTAGCTTATTGGATTCCTCCTCTGAAAGGTATACTCAAACTTAATATTGATGGCAGCTTTCTAGAAGATTTAGGTTGTTTAGGTGTTGGTGGCGTGGTTCGCAACCATGGAGATCGGATAGTTGGTTTCTCTCATTATGAAGTTGGAGGTGATGCGTTATTAGCTGAGTAACGTGTTATCGAGATAGGTCTTGATTTTTGTAGTATAAAAGGTTATGCCAACATTATTTGTGAGAGTGATTGTTTGGAAGCAGTTGACCTGATTACTGCTGGTCATGATCATACCTTGCATATTTATGCTACTGACATCCTTCATATTAGAGATGCTTTATAGGGAAATGGAAATACAACATTGATGCATGTTCTTAAGGAACAAAATATGTGTGCATATTTTATGGCTAAAGAAGGATCACATACAAGGTGGTCTGCTCGCTGGAACTGCCCTCCGCCCAGCATAGAATCTCTCATTGTGAGAGACAAGCCTGGGACTTAATTTTATCTTTTCCTCTTTTTTCTTTTTTCTTCGTTATTTTGTAACACTAAAAAATAATCCATTGTCTAAAAAAAACATTCATATCGTTTTTCTTTCACAATGTTTCCCTTCGTTTAAAAAAATTATAAAAACCAATGTTTACACTTATTACATGTTGTTACCAGAGGATAAATAGTAAGTAGTAACTCACTTATAAAGCAAAAGAGGCACACCAAAAAAAAACTAACATAGTGCAGCAAACTTGTGTTGTGTGATAAAGAACATAAACCTCGTAACAAGAAATCCACAACAGGAACAACAATATTTAATCCATAATGGCCTCAATGAAATCAGCACCGACCAACTGAAGTAGGACACTGCATGCATCTGTATAATTAAGCCTAATAACTTACTATAAAAAATTTACTAAGAAAAATATAAACAAATAAATAAATAATTACTACATAGTAACATAGAAGAGAAGAAATGCCAAAATATAAAACGAATGAAGAAAAGAAATGTCACTCTCACGTGCCATGAAAAGCAGAATGGTAGTATGATATTAGGAAAAGGACCTCACGTGGAAGGGATCCAAGAACCTAAATCACAAATTTAACTCTCACCAATGACCATATACTAGTACTCTTTTCCTCATATATATACACACGTAGTATATAAGGTTAATTTAGTGAGTGGTCAAAGGTCAAAAGAAAGATTAATATGATGAGATTAAAAGGACAAAGAGTGAGTCAGCGGGTGAGCCGCACGAGGGGATCTATCTGCAGAAACCTCTGCAATTCCACTTCAACCTCACTTTGCCTCCTCATAATTTAATCTTTTTCCCACTTCCACATTTTATATAGTTCTACTATTTTATTTGTCTACTCATTACTGTTTTTAAATGTTGTGTCACATGCAGAGCCGTTTCTAAATACTAGAAGATTGATTGTATGAGCTCGGTTTCATGTAAGCTCACTGCTTTCCGAAAATATTTATAAGGTCATAACTATTTATACACATCATTTGATATCTATAATAGAATATGATGCTGTTATTGAAAATAAGACGTGGAATTTAGTACAACGTCTCGCTAATGTTAATGTCATTCGAAGTTTATGGATTTTTAGGCATAAGAAAAAATTAGATGGTTCTTTTGAAAGATGCAAAGCTCGTTTGGTGGGAAATGGTTCTAACCAACAAATTGGCGTGGACTCCGGTAAAACTTTTAGTCCGGTGGTAAAACCAGCAACCATATGAACGGTTCTTAGTATTGCTATCTCAAAATCATGGTGCCTACATCTATTGGATGTCAAAACTGCTTTCTTACATGACAATACCAGGGAAACCATCTATATGCATCAACATTTTGGTTTTCGTGATCCTTAACACCCTGATTATGTATGCTTGCTGAAGAAGTCTTTGTACAGTCTTGAACAAGCTTCTCGTGCATGGTACCAACGCTTCACGGACTTTGTTGCTACATTGGATTTTTCACATAGTTTATGTGATCATTCTTTATTCATCTATCACCATGGCAACGACACCGCATACATTATTCTATATGTAGATGACATCATTCTCACTGCTACATCTGATACTCTTTGTGACTCCATCATGTCTAGACTCAATTCTGAATTTGCCATGAAGGACTTGGGTCCTCTTAGCTATTTTTTTGGGTATTTTTGTTACTAGACATTCAGGTGGCGTATTTCTATCTCAACATAAATACGCTGAAGAAATCATTGAGAGAGCTGCCATTTTATCTTGCAAGCCAATACACCGATGGACACTAAAACAAAGCTAAGTGGAGTCTTAGAAAATCCTTATGATGACCCCACTGAGTATCGAAGTCTTGCAGGTGCATTTCAATATTTAACTTTCAAGTGTGTCTTTTTATGCATGATCCACGAACACAACACATGTCTGCCTTGAAGCGGATTATTAGGTACATTAAGGGTACATCCACCCACGACCTACATATCTCTCCTTTCCTAGTTAATACACTCACCACTTAGACTGATACGGACTGAGGAGGGTGTCCAGATACTAGAAGATTCGCTTCTGGGTATTGTGTCTATCTTGGGGATAATTTGGTGTCTTGGTTTGCAAAAAGACAATCAATCTTATCTTGTTCTAGTGCTGAAGCAGAGTATTGTGATGTTGCTAATGTTGTTGCTGAATCATGTTGGCTTTGAAACTTACTATTAGAACTTTTGTGTCCCATCACAAAAGCTACTCTAGTCTACTGTGACAACGTCAGTGCTGTTTATTTGTCAGGAAATCCCACCCAACATCAATGCACAAAACATATTGAAATGGATATTCACTTCGTGTGTGAAAAGGTTGCTAAAGGTCAAGTACGGATCTTACATGGCTCGTCCCGTTATCAAATAGCTGACATATTTACCAAGAGCCTTCTGCTGCAATTGTTTGATGATTTCAGAGATAATCTCAATATTCGACAACCTCTAGTTTCGACTACGGGGTGTATTAGAATATAAAATATTCATTGTACAAATTATTAGATACTATTTAGAGATAATTGAGGACCAAGTTAAAGATACTTAATGTTCAAGTTAAAAATACTAGAGACCCAAATCAATATTATTGTATAAATACACATTACAACGTGATGAAATAGATGAGACAAGATTCTATTAATCTAAATATACATTATTTTAAAATGTATGTGTACCAAATAGTTGTAAACATATAAGACTTCCTCTTATTTACAATTTCACAAGTGTCTTCTAGACTAGCCTAAAGATCAAGCAAGTCAGGTTAAGACTTTATGCTTGAAAATTTTAGACTCAAAGTTCATTTCGTTATAAATATATATAAACTTACGATTTCACAAGTGTCTTCTAAACTAGCCTAAAGATCAAGCAAGTCAGGTTAAGACTTTATGCCTCAAAATTTTAGACTCAAAGTTCATTTCGTTTATAAATATATATAAACAAATAATATATGATAAATTAACAATAGCTTTTTTTGTTGTCAAGAAATCAAAATTCATTCCTTCAACAATGCTAGAAAGCCACGGATAATTCACGTGTAGCCCACTATCGGAATAAAATACAAGATTAATGCAAATTTAAATAAATAAAACTATAAGATCGCTTCCAATTTGCTTGTGACTTACTCCATCCCTTCATATTTATAAGTAACTTTTGGTTTTTTTAGATTTATTAAAAAGTCTTGCTTGGACATAATTTTTTTACACATTATTTAGGCACTCAAACACAAAATACATTTTATTTAAGGTTTTTTTTAGATTACCTTTAAAAAGTGGTGGGTAATTTACCCACCAACAAATGAAAATGAGCAACTTATTGGTGGAGTCAAGGTAATTTATGGATACCACTTAAAAATATATTTACGTAGCTGATGTTTATTGGTTGAAGTAAATTACCCACCATTCTTACATGAGTACCCTAGTTGTTATTTGAAAAATAAGTATTATTTAATTATTTTCTCTTTATATCTATTTCTCAATTATGCATGTGTGTCTAAAATTTGTGATCAAACACTTGTGTCTAAGTAAGTATTTTTCTAAACAATCAATCTATTCTTTTTTCAGGGTGCGGACATCCGGAAACGGCGAATCATTTGTTTTTGGATTGCATTTTCTTCAGTTCTTTATGGTATCAGGTTTGGCAATGGCTAGGCATCACTAATATAGCAGGGTTACCCAGAGTTACTAATGTTTTTCTTAGAATTATTTGGTTTGCTACTCTTTGGGTATTATGGAAGACGAGGAACAACTGTATTTTCCAAAATCCGGTTTTTTCTTCGGATGGTTTGCTCGAGAAGGTGAAACTCAATTCTTTTTTATGGCTGAAAGCAAATCAAGCAACATTTAATTATAGCTATCATGATTGATGGAAGCATCCAATCCCTTGCATGGGTGCTCATTTGTAGTTATTTTTATCTGTTTCGACAGGTGTCTATGTTTTGTTAGCACTTAAACTTTGTAAATATTTTTGGGTTAGTTTCTCTTTGCACATCTTGTGCGGGGTGATCCATTGCTATTTATAATATATCATTTTAGTTTGTTCAAAAAAAAAAAAGATATTCATTCATTCAAATCGATAGAGTAGATTAGATACAAACATCGTTAAAAACGTAAAGGGTGATTCTGCGAACAAACTCACAGCACCCAAGTTAATAGCAAAAAACGGCAAAATGCCTACAAAAAATAGGATTAAACCTAAGTCACCGAAATTCACTGTTTCCGGATCTGCAGCGTTGACGCACAAATCATTTGTTGAATTTGTAATTGATTGATGCCGAACTTTCAATAGGAACTAAACGAACACCGCGACAAGACGCGAAATCAAACGCCGCACAAGACGACCGAACAACACAACGCCGCACTTAGACGACGAAATCACAAAAAAAAAACACAAAAGAAGAAACTTGATCTATGTGAAATCCACTTATTTAGATTGAAAGAAAAGAGAAAAGAGATGTAGAGGGGTGATTCTAAGTCAAAAAAAGAGTATAGATTTACCACAATAATTATCTATGCTAGTTGAAATATAATAGAGTACAATTCAAAAATTGGTTATAAATGTGACCAAGGAGTATAGATTTACCACAATGATTATCTATGCTAGTTGAGAATGAAACAAACCGATCTGGTTGAATCGCAATACAATCCAATTCAAGTCAAATCAATTTGTTTATGAAAAATGGAGAACAAGTCGTGGTTGAACCATCGAGTAGACCAGTTGATTCTCAGTTCACCGATTGGTCTAACTCTAACAACACTACTAGTATCAACAACTATGTTACCGTTGAATCATATAAATGTAATTGAAATTCTTTTAAGTAGGATCGATCAAAATTAAGAAAATAATTAATCAAGTGTGAACTTATGATTGCAATAATTGTGTCCGTAGTATTACTCTTACTTTTTTTGTAAAGGTCAATGTAAAAACATGAGGTCAATCAGGTTGGTAGACTTTATTCAAAAAAATGATAAAAATAAAACAGGTTGGTAGAGTTATATAATGTCTTTTCAATTTTACGAGAGTTCTGCTGCTCTCCTAGGGTTTAGCGCCGGCGTTCCCTTGTGAGTGAGATCGTTGTCGTTCGGTGAGTTTTCTTTCTCCCCTGGACGTGAGTGTTTTGGCTTTTGATGCAATTTTGCTTTCATCATCAGGTATATTTCTCTTAATTGTCTCCAAGTGCTACTTTGATTTAATTGGTACGTACAAGGTGCTATCTTTGTACAAATTCCTTTGATAATCATGTTTGGTGTGGTTCATCATTGATACGTGGCACATCAATTTCATTTGTTAATTAATGGCACTAGGTGTGGTGCTTTTTCTTTTTAGATATTGTTATGGCTAAGTGCTGCTGATAATGTTGGTCAAGAGTTAGAGTTAGCTGCTGTTAGTACTGGTAAATGGTAATATCGCCATGTCTGTTAGAGGCAATCCGGTCTATGAGGATATTGATGTATGGCGGGACATGAGAACCATGTCTGTCGAGATAAATGAGTTTTATAGGAAGGAACTGTCGAGGCTTAGGGAACCGAGCATAATTTCTAAATTAAAATACCTAATCCGCTATTATAAGCCAGCCGCCTTCTTCAGTGAGACATTAGTCCACTCTAACAAAGCAAATGATCTCCGTTCCTTGTTTTGACAATTGCTTTGATGTGAGTAGTATTGGCCGGAGTGGTGGATTAGCACTATTTTGGCAAAATTCTTTTAATTGTACAGTGTTGAACTATTCTAATAATCATATAACTTTGGAGGTCAATGATTCTAGTCGTGGACATTGGCAACTTACATGTTTTTATGGTTTTCCAGAAAGTGGGCGAAGACGTGACTCTTGGAATTTTTTGCGAAGTCTATCTAATAACATTTCTCTACCTTGGTGTATATTAGGTGACTTCAATGATATTTTGGATGTCAAAGAAAAAAAGGTGGTTCTGTACGGGCTCGTTGGTTAATCAATGGGTTCCGACAAGCTGTGTCTGATGCAGGTTTGATTGATGTTTTTATAGAAGGTTATCCCTCCACATGGTTTAAAAGTTTAGGTACTCCAAGGGCAGTTGAGGAACGGTTGGATCGTGCACTTGATAACACATCCTGGTTTCAGTTATTTCCTAATGCGAAGGTGGAAAATTTAGTAGCCCCCGACTTCTGATCATTATCCGATTGTTCTCACTAGGGAGCCTGTTACGCGTTTCTGGGTTCCTAAATGAACTTTTAAATTTGAGAATGCTTGGTGTGTAGAACCTGGCATTCATGATGTTGTTTCTAATAGTTGGTTGTCTAGTGCAGGTATGCCGATAACTGAGAGATTAGATCATTGTGCATCTGATCTTAGCTCGTGGAACAAGACTACTCGTAATGGTTTGAAAGAAGAAATTTTCGAGTGCCGGAAAGAATTGAATAGGTGTCGAGATCAAGGAGCAGCAGCTGATTCTAATCGCTTGTCTTCATTGAGAAAGAAAATGACTCAATTAATGATTCAAGAGGATAAGTATTAGAGACAAAGAGCAAAAACTCATTGGTACCGTGATGGTGATTTAAATACAATTTTTTTTCATGTGTCTGCTACCTCTCGCAAAAAGGTAAATCGTATTCTTTCTTTAGAAAATGACGCGGGGATTCGTGTAACAGATGAACAGGGTCTATGTCAGCTTGCTAAAGGTTATTTTGAGGAACTTTTTCTTGAGATTCATAGTGACCGCGCCCTTGTGTTGGCAGCCATTGATAATGTTGTGTCGGTAGAGGACAATGATTTTCTAACTGCTCCCTTTCAGGTACACGAGTTTAAGGAAGCCATGTATTCTATGCACCTAGATAAGTGTCCTGGTCCGGATGGTTTTAATCCAGGATTTTTTCAGAAATTTTGGTCGGTGTGTAATTCTGATATTTTTAGTGAGTGTTGTTCTTGGCTGAATAATAAGCAGTTTCCACCTTCGCTTAATTCCACTAACATTGCTTTGATCCCTAAAGGAAATGAGCAACATACTATGAAAGACTGGCGTCCCATAGCATTGTGCAACATATTGTGTAAGCTTGTAGCTAAAGTATTGGCTAACAGATTGAAAAATGTCCTCTATAAATGTGTTTCAGATAACCAGTCGGTGTATGTCCCGGGACGCTCCATCTTGGATAACGCTATGATTGCTATTGAAGTTATTCACCATGTGAAAATAAGCAAGGGGTTGAGAGATAATAATGTAGCGTTAAAGTTGGATATTAGTAAAGCCTATGATCGTATCGATTGGTTATACCTTAAGGAGGTCACGATTAAAATAGGATTTACAAGCCGTTGGATTAGGATGTGTGTTGAAACAGTTGATTATTCTTTAATTGTTAGCAATGAGTCGGTGGGACCTATATTTCCTGGTATGAGACTTAGACAGAGTGATCCTCTTTCTCCTTATTTGTTTATTTTATGTGCAGAAGGTCTCTCAGCTCTCATCCGTCAAGCTGAAATGATAGGGGATATTCATGGCATTTCTATATGTACTAATGCTCCTATTATTTCTCATTTGTTATTTGCAGATGACTGTTTCTTATTTTTCAGGGCGGAAGAAATACAAGCTGGTGTGATGAAAAATATTCTTGAGACTTATGAAAATGCTTCCGGTCAAGCAATTAGCCTTCCTAAATCTGAAGTTTATTATAGTCGGATTGTGCCTGGTCCTACTCAAGACTCTATCACTTCCATCCTTGGTGTCCGCGCTGTTATGGGAACCAGTAAGTACTTGGGGCTGCCATACATGATCGATATAAGCAAAGAAGCGACTTTTGGCTTCATTAAGGACCGCATTTGGTACAAAATAAACTCTTGGAGCAGCAAGTGCCTTTCTAAAGCCGGAAGAGAAGTGTTGATCAAATCGGTACTTCAGTATATTCCTTCTTATATTATGAGTGTTTATCTTTTACCAAACAAGTTAGTTGATGCTATAGAAAAAATGATTAATGCTTTCTGGTTGGGACATGGTGGCACCACTAGAAAAGGTTTGCATTGGCTATCTTGGGAGCGTTTATCTGTTCATAAGAATTATGGTGGTATGAGGTTCAAGGACCTCACATCTTTTAATGTGGCGATGCTAGGTAAACAGGGATGGAAATTTCAAATTGATAACACTAGTCTTGTGTCTCGTTTATTCAAAGCTCGATATTTCCCACAGTGTGATTTTTTGAGTTCTAGGCTTGGACCTAATCCAAGCTATGTATCGCGAAGTATATTCAGCGCTAAAAGTGTGGTTAAATAGGGTGTTAGATGGAGGATTGGTTCTGGTGCTAGTATTCCTTTGTTTGGTGCTTTGTGGCTTAAAGACAGTTGCTCCCTCTCAACACAAAGCCCTCTTTATGCGCCACTTGCTCATGTCAAAGTTCAAGACATCATCGAACCATCAACAAATGTTTGGAATGCTACTTTAATTTCTAATATGTTTGATTATAAACTTATTTTGAATACTCCTCTCCATCCTCTTGTTCTTGAAGATAAAATTATTTGGAAGGCTGAGAAAAATGGTAGTTATTATGTTCGTAGTGCATATCGAATTTGTGTTACAGAAATTGCAGATAACTCTCATTTGCATGTTCCGGGGAAGTGGAGTTCGATATGGAAGCTTAAGGTTCCTCCTAAGATTCGAAACTTTGTTTGGCGTGTGTGTCGGGGCTGTTTCCCTACACGTGCACGCTTAAGTAGTGGTGGTATTCATTGTCCTAATGATTGTGTCTTGTGTGGAACTAATTATGAAGATAGTATTCATGTCTTATTAGAATTTACAGGTGCGATGCAAGCGTGGCAGGAGGTTAATTTAAGGGATGTTATTGATAGAACTCTCCGTCGAAATTATAACATGGATGTTTTGATATTTTCTCTTCTTGACCAACTGCCTTTTGCGCAAAAAGAGTTGTTTGTGACGATCATGTGGAGCTTGTGGAAGCGTAGGAATTTAAAATTGTGGCAACAACAAAATGAAACATGTCTGCAGGTTGTTGAACGGGCTCGTCACCTCTTAGATGATTGGAGAACTGCCCAAGAAGTCAGATCGCACAAAGCTACAGACATCCATGCTCAGCTGAATAGTGTTATTCATGGTCCTATCATCGAGTGGATGAAGCCGGCATATGGTAGGTACAAATGTAATATTAATGCCTCCTTTTGTGACTCTCTGAATATGGTAGGTATTGGCATATGCATCCGTGATGATCACTGTGAATTTGTCATGGCTAAGACGGATTGTTTCTCTCCTCTTTGTGATGTTGATGTTGGCGAGGCTGTTGAACTTCACACGACGCTACAATGGGCTGCTGATCTTCATTATGACAATGTTGATTTTGTTTTGGATTCCAAGTCTGTTGTTGAACGTTTTAATTCAAACCTAGGTGATAGCAGTGAACTAGGCAGTTGTTCGATTTTAATTTTCAAAACTCTCATGTCGAGTTCAATAGAAGGCAAGCCAATGAGGTCGCTCATGAATAAGCTAGGGTAGCCCCGTCTCATGCTAGCTCCCACGTTTATGATGATGTACCGTTATGTATCCGAGACTTGATAGCTAATGAAAAGCAATGAATTTTTTCCTTCAATTTCATTTTTTTTACGAGAGTTCTAAAGGCCAGCAGGAAATCTTCATATTTCTGCTGAGCTCTCAACATATCTTTAACATGACCCAAACTATTTAAATATACTTAGTCTAATTTGGCATTTTGACATTTTGACATTTTGATATATCAATTATAAGAACCGTTAGAAAACTCATACAATAAAACTCATGGCATTTCAAAGCAAATATAAAGTTGAAATCAATTCAAAACTAGTAAAGCACTGCGGCACCTTTGTTAGAGAGGGCGAGCAACATAGTTTGTTTGTCTCATAGAAAACTGAATAGTTTGATTATAAAACAAGCTGGTCTTTAAACAACGATACTAAATTTGGTATTGTAAAAGTTGTCGCAGTAAAAAACATCTATCCTTGTGAATCCCTCAAACACATTAATACCAGAACAACTACCATCCCTGAAAATTGTCGGATCAACATTAAACTAAAATAAGAAAATCAATGTTCACAAATGGATGAATACCAACTTTGGGCAGAAAATACAATAAAGGACTGCTGAAATTTGCAACAAGTCTTCAATCTCGTCCTCTGTCAAATTGCTAAAGGAATGTTCAGTTCTCTTCAACTGAAAAATGCTTTAATTAAGAGATGTGACACAAGTATTTGTGTGTGTTGGGGGGCGAGGGTGGGGCGGGGATTTGCAACTCAAATATTTAAGGTGGAAGTCCCATACTAACAATGTTGATATATGTCAAACCCATAAAGCAGTGAAAAGGCATTTCATGACTAAGGTTTTTTTGGTGAAAAATAGTAGAAAACTTATAACAAATATATGATAAACTAGCTGATAGCTAATACGCTAGCCAATTGAATTTGTAGTGTTGGGTAATATATATATATATATATATATATATATATATATATATATTTTCAATTTTTTCAATTAAGATAACATGAGTAAATTTGAGAGGAAAAATGATAAAATATAAGTTGTAGGCTATACTGCGATAGACTATTTAAATTAGTGTATCAAAAAATGTTGTAAGCTATAAGTTTGTGAGAAAATGATGATTACCAAAGCCATATTTTTTAACCATATGCACTTATAAGCTATAAGTTGGCTTATTGTGCTTGCCAAATAGACCCTAAACATGTATCACACTCTCACCATAATTATTTTAATAAACAAGTAAAATATAAATATAAAAAAAAACACACAATGCACAAAAAGTGCCAAAATAAAAAAAGTAAAATTCTGAACTGTCAATTTGAAAGAGATACAACCAACCAAATCTACATAGATCATGTGCAATGGTGTTGAATGGTAGTGTTGAACCTTGTTTTCAACACTTTGATACAATGCAATGGTGTGTTGAATAGGAGGAGAGAGGAGTTGAATTGGTTCAACTATGTTGAATTCTGCAATGCGGGACCCGTAGCCGCTACGTGGCAAATTCTGATTGGCAGGCTGAATTTTTTTCATTTTAATAATTTGAATTCAATTATTTCATTGAAAAAAAAAAAATTAAATTTTTTTTTTTACCAAAATTCATGATTTTTTTGTCTATAAATAGAGACTTGGTTCATTTGATTTGGACACAGAAAAAAAACCAAGTTTTTCACTATCTTAATCTTATTATCTTTCTATTAGCTTTTTTTTGCCGCGTGCTTAGATTGTTGTATTGCATTTTAAGTTAAGAAAATAAAAATAAATTACTTAAATAAATTTTGTTTTTTCAAAAACACTAAAAAAGTAAATTGTTAAGTGTTTATTATTTTAATTTAATTAAAATCGATAATTGTAATTTTATGAATAAAAAAATAAAAAAAATAGAATTAAATAAGAATATGGAATAAAAAATGGTGGGGTAGAGTGTTGAATGAAAAAACCATTGAAAAAGGTAAAAGTTGAATGAGTGTTGAATAAGAGAGAGAAAATAACGTGGAGTATTGAGAAGAGAAAAAGTGGGTATTGAGAGAGATTGTAAATGGTCTAAGTAACAATTAAACCTTGAGCAGAAAACCAAATAAACAACCAAAAAAAGCAAAAAAGGGTATTCATCAACCTATGTGTGACTTAAGAAAATAGCTAACAGCAACATATTTAAAATGCACCCTTCTATGACTTCAGAGCAAATATACACACAGCAAAGATGTAGGCCACGTATTTCAGCAGAAGTAATTAAAACAGATTAACTTCAATCGTGACCCTTATTCATTATCGCAAACCAACTCCAAGAGGCCACTTTTACGAGGCCTATTGCTCTAACTCTAACATCTAGCACATATAGAATAAACCTCCATTGAAGATATTATTGTTTCTTTTCAGCCACAAAGACCAATTTACCAAATACCAAAATATAATGAAAGTGTATAACAAATTAGTTGTAATATTGTTAACAGAGTAAAACGATATACACATGTATCACACATACATTCATACACTAACCAGTTAGATTGGAAACTCTTAACATATTACTACATTAGGAAACTTATCACGCATAATTAATTAGAAACAGAAACTCTTCCAATATTTATGCATACAAGTTGCTGAATGTGGGAAGGAAAAGATATATTACCAATCTTCAACGTAAGGGGGAAAGAGACATGATTCATGACATCAATGTCACCACATGTTAACAGGAAAAAAATGAATTTCTTTTTCTTTCGCTGCATTAATTTCAGAATCAAGTAGAGGAAGAGGAACTAAAACAACTAGCATAGTTAACATTTAATAAGACAACCACCTTTAGCAGATTAGGCAATCAACATGTAAAAACTCATAAAATAAATTACAATATAAAATATTTCAAACTGATAGGAACCTGAAAGATCGACGTGGGTTAGGGATAGAGTGTAAACTTTAGTTAGTGAGGTGGCACTAATTCTCATGTGATGGGGGAGAGTGAGAGAAAATGAAAATTAAATCATCAATTCAGTTTTATTAATGATGCGACATTGATTGTTTTGTGAATGAGGTTATAAAAGAAAGAAATGGAGGGGTGAGCCAGCATTGAGAATTGTCGTTAAGAATTTGTTAGGAGAGTTTCTCTTTGGTTAAGAGCTATGATCTGGATTAGGAGTCTTTGACTCTGGTTTATCACCATTGTAGAGCTCTTGAGCTCACCCATTTACACTTAATAATACAAGTTAGAACTCAATTCAGTTACACATGCATAAATAACAGTGAATCACACATACAAAGCTAATTTCCAACAAACATACTACAAATAGTTCACCAATAAACATAAAACAAGACCTTATTCATTGTTGCAGCCCAATAGTTCAAAATGCAAGATAAATATGAAGAGAATCGTGAAGGAAAACATTTCCATACCTCATTATTCTTGTTGGTATCGTCTTCTTAGGCTTGCACATTATCACTAGGGAGTGAGAGCAGAGACTCTGTATACACGGCCACTTGAGATCCCATTGGAAATGGACCATCCCAAAATAAGTCATGCTCTAGAAGTTGTCCTCTGTCATTATACTTCAAGAGTCCAGTTTCACCATTTGTCGTAATAATGTCACCACTTTTTGTAGAGTATATTGGGAAAAAGTAGTCACAAGGTTTGCCATAAGCAGAAAGAACAAGAGTCTTAGTCCAAGACGAATGTACTTTGTATTCATTCATCACCCATATTTCAGCTCTGGCATTAACAAAATCCATAGCCCATAGACTAAGATATTCTTGATATACCATCAAATCACAATATTCAGGTTCAAATTTAAAACCATCTGGAAAAGGCATCTCTACATGTTTCCTTTCCATTACATCAAAGGCAATAATAGCATTCATGAAAGAAGTATGACGAAATCCCAACCAATGAATAGACCCATTAAAGAATGACCCTACTTTATGTTGTTCACAGCTAAGCGTATAAGGGAAGTCAGTATCCTCAAGTTCTTTCCAAGTATTATCTCTCAACGAGAAAAACTTCAAATGCGAAAAATCATTCGATAAAGATAAAGATGGAACAAAAGCACAACCGATTGAAACCATCAAGTAATCATCTCTTAACTCGTCATACCCGAAACCAAAGAAATAATCTGCATCATCTAAATCGGAACGAAAAGGAGAAAAAGGTTTTTTTTTTTGTTAGCTCCAGTGGATGGATTCCATAGATAGATGTTTTTATGGTACCGCAAAAGTACAAATCCTCTACACGAACATGTGTTTTTAATAAGATGATCAGGGTAGGGTTTGATAAAATTAGGGGTTGGGTTTGGTAGTTGAGAAGCAGTGTTAATGTCAAGGGATGCTTCAAAATATATAGACAAAGGTTTCATAAAATTAGGGTTCGGTGTCTTAAAGTGTGATATGAACACAAGTCTACGAGTGTGTTTTGTGGCGGTAATTTCAAAATGTGAATTTGCAAAATGGGGATCGGAGATAAGAGAAAACCAAGACTTACAAACGGATTTGAAATGCATAAGAGACTTCACCGGTAGATTTAGAAGGATTTGAGTTACCAATTCATCAGGCAGACACGGCAGTGTTGTCGTCTCCATTCGTCTTTCTCCTCTGCTACTGGTTCTTCAAAGCCGCACCAAATTAATATGAGATTTTTTTATTGATGTCGTCTGACTGGACAAAAATAATAATGTGGTATATTAATTGTGTAATTTTGATGACGTGACATGCTAACTTGGCTTTTATAATTCTTTTTTATTTAATATTTTTCAGTTGTTTTTTATTAATTGATAATTAAACAATTACATTTTAAAATTAAGAAGAAGAAAATATACTTCATCTGGTCTTTTATAATTCTTCTTCAACACTCTTTAATTTCTTCGACCGTTCAAACACATCATCTTCAAACATTTTAAATCCAAAAGAATAAAAAAACAAATACGACAAATAAAAACATTAAAAATCCCCAATTTCATTTTTTCTAGATTTAATCTCAAATTAATTCCTCAATTTTATAAAATTTTTGCTTATAATTGAAATCATAGGGAGTAGAGTTGTAGTAGCTTTTCTTGAAACTTAATTGAGTGTGATAAAAAAACATTAACTAATCTACAAACGTATTGTTAAAAAAAGAAAACTAATGCTAAGTGAATAAGACTGCAAACATTATTACTTTTACTTTCTGATAAAAATTTAAGATGATGAGATGATGTTCCATTTTAAGGTATGGAAGATCTTCAAACTCCAAAACGCTAACAAATGTATTTATATTTACCTTCCTCTAAAAACAATAGTGAAACTAAAACATGTGACTTTTGGGGTTAGACTAGTAAAACAGTAAACGTTAGTGGTCTATACATTTTTGTTCCATTGGATTATAATTTAGGGTACACAAGTAATCTAATTTTTCATTTTCATTTTATATAAGGATAGCTCACAAAAATAGTAAAATAACTTTTTATAACCAAAAGAATAAGAAAATAGTTAATCAAAAATTTTATAACCAAAAGAATAAGAAAATAGTTAATCAAGTGTGATTGCAATAATTGTTGGGTATTACTTCTCTTGCTTTTTGTAAAGGTCAATGTAAAAACTTTTTGAGACAACAATTATAAATCTTTTCAATTTCACGAAAGTTCTAAAGCTAGGAGATCCTCATACTTCTGCTGAGCTCCAACATATATCCTTAACATGGCCTAAACTATTTAAATATACCTAATCAAATTTGGCATCTACACAATGTATATCATTTTATTTATAGAAATTGTTAGAATTCTGATTTACAGTTTTTTTATTGAACTAAAATTATGACATTTCACTCAACAAATTAAGTAATTCAACTCGAAATCAAATCAAAACTGATGACACCTTTGCCGGAGAGTAAACGACATTATTTGTTTGTCTCATAGTAAACCGAATAGTTTGATTATAAAATAAGATGATTTTTACACTTCTATTATGCGACGCACACAGTGAAAACCATGTTTCCTTGTGAATCCCTCAAACACATACCAATACCGAAACTACCATGATCCCTAAAAGTTATTAGATCAACATTAAACTGAAATTGGAAAATCAATGTCACAAATAGAGGAAAACTAGTTCTAAGGCTTTTGAGCAGAAAACACAATAAAGAACTGCTGAAATTTGCTTTAGCAATTGGCAAGACCACAAGATGTCTGAAGATCTTCAATCTCATCCTCTGTCAAATTGCTATAGGACTGTGCAATTCTCTGCAAATCAACCATGCTAACAATATTATATATGCAAAACCTACAAAACAAAGAAATGGTATTCCATGACTAAATATGTACACTCTCACCATACTTAAATTAATTTTTATAAACAAGTAAAATAAATATAAAAAATAATAAAAGCAAAAGCAAAAAAATATTCTGATTGGTGGATGCAAAATAGCAACAACCAACCAAATGTACAAAAGTAGCAATTAATCCTTCTGCAGATAACCAACTAAACAACGAAAACATAAAAAATGCAAGTGACAACAACATAAATTAAAGCAACCCTCTATGACTTTAGAATAAATATCAACACAGCAAAGATTAAGACCAAATATTTAAGCATGAGTAGTTAAAAAAGATTAAGTGCTCGTTTGGTTCCGCGTTTGGAAGCCTCAAACGCGAGTTTACTTTTTGAAACGCAGTTTCGCCGTACCTTTTGATGTTTGGTTAATTTCAAAAGCGATTCTATTAAACGTGAATATTATGCCAGACTCACGTTTGTGTGAAGCCACAATTCAGAGCTTTTGCGACGACTCATACGTGGTTTAGGAATTAATGTTGTGGTGACAACTTCGTTTTCCCTAATTAACCTTTTTCTTTTTCCCAGAGTTGCAAATCGTTTCCTCAAATCCAATAACACGGCCAGTGATGATTTTTTTCATTGATCAATTTTTGTTTCATGGTGCTACTTGTCCGCTTCAAGCTTCAAGTTGAACAGCTGCATGTTTGCAAC
Organism: Medicago arabica; assembly: GCA_946800305.1. Lineage (NCBI taxonomy): Eukaryota > Viridiplantae > Streptophyta > Magnoliopsida > Fabales > Fabaceae > Medicago > Medicago arabica. The sequence goes on from OX326968.1 coordinate 53,936,204, forward strand.
CTTCAAATCTCTCTCTCTCTCTATTTCTCTAGGTTAGAGAAGAGGTTGAAATTGGGCTTCAAAAGCCCATTACTTTCTTACTTTTATAAGACCCCGTTATATTTTGGTTAAGTCGTCTAGTGGCTGAGGCTCACATATTTTAAATGTGGAGAAGTGGGATGCCCCTGCATATATAATGCAATGTTCTTACCAATTGAGTTATGCTCACGGGGATGATTTGGTAATTTTTTTAGTAAATGATTCAGTAATTAATATGAGTAAAATAAATAAATAACATATCTAACTAAATTAAACTACCTATACTAAGGAGCCCCTAATATGGACCTCTTTTTTTAAGGTCCGCCCATGGTCCTTGTTAGATGACCTTTGATAGTAGGTAGCTGAACTTTCTTTTCATTTATATTTACTGGGCACGTTGGTTAAATGACAAAATAGACCCAATTTTTCTTATTATTTTTACTGTGATTTCATGTTTGATTCATTTCGACTTCTTCTCTACTCTCTCTACTTCACAAATTCCAGCAGTTGGATTAATCAAAATGACTCAAGAATTAATAAGTAAAATCATGAAAATAAAATTGGTAACTCCAAAGATTATGTGGAGTACAAAGATAAAACTCCAAAGTTTCTGCACTTCTTTTTTATCAATCTGGAAATTGTGTTGAAAGCTAAAAAAATAAAAAATAAGAACCTGTAATTATTAGTAATGTTTATACACTAGAGATTATGCAGGCACTGTTCATCACCGTCACAAGCACCGCCATTTTCATACAACCCCCACCATTGTTTAATTTAATTACTAGTAAGAACCAGTTATTATTAATGTTTATACAACCAATGTTTTAGATTTGTCTCATTCCCTTGCTCAGATCTGGTCCGTCATCTTTCATCCTCATGCTTTTCTTTCTCTTCTTAAGCTAATTTTCCTCGTTTTTTCATTGTTAATTTCAGAAACGTTGGATGATAGTGTATAAGTCTGAATAAGGCGAAAAAGTGTAGTATCCTCACAATTAATGAATCTTGCTCTTTACCCACAAGCTCTTTAAAAAAGCTATTTTATTGGAAAGGCTATTTTCAATAAATCAAGTTGTACTCATGGATGAATTCTACAATGTTGTTATAAAAAGTATTGAACACATGATCTGCCTCAAAAAATAAAATATAATCCGAAAGGCTTCATATTCATAAAACAAGACCACCAAAATAGCATAAAAAGTTGCGCATGTTGTTGAGGGTGTCAGGTAAATTTTGGTTAGTTTTTTCTTTTAAATAATGTGTCCAATAAATATGAATGAAAAGGAAATGTATTTACCCACTAATGTAGGTTATCTAGCAAGGACCATGGGGGGACCTTAATAAAAGAGGTTCATATTAGGGGTTCCCCCTATACTATATTTATACCAAAAAAAGTTTTTAATGGAATATGCTTTTTATTTTAAATTTTTTATTTCTTTATGAATAATCAAATTAATAATGCAAAAAATTTGAATAACTATATAAAATAGAAATAAAATCTAATCTTCAAAAAATATTAATACCCATTTTGGTAATTATGCAAAATCAATTTTGATCCAAGCTATCCAAACAACATGAATTTATAAGAATCACTTTTGTCTTAATGTATCCAAACATAAATCACTTCACATTCAACTCACTTTTAACCAAAATCAATTCTAACAAAATCAATTATGTCAAAATCAATTTTCTCCACCGCAGAACCAAACACACACTAACTTCCCTGCTTCGACCATAGTAACGGTTTGATGCACCAATCTGAAAATACAACCATGATCCTTTTTCATTGTTGCACACAACTCCAATAACGCACTTTAATGAGGTATGAAATCTCACACATATAAAATAAATCTCTATCGAGGATAATATTTTGTTCAATTTACATACACATCTGCAGACTTCATGCATGCATTTAAACCCATGCATAAACTAGTATGTAACCAGTTGAATTAGAATTGTATTTTAATTGTGCAACTATCAAGACACAGATGATTACAATCAGAAACTTATCACAGATACTTGCAAACAGAAATTCTGCAGATTTCCATTTTCGAAACTCTTCACATATCTATGGAATGGAAGTGAAAAGTTTGCTCTGTACTACAATCAAAGTATAATCAACACACACACACACTTGTCCATAGCCTACTTTACAATATGGCATTTGTCAATGATGCCTTTGATATTCTAAAAGTGATCAACTTCGAGGCAAGTGTGTTGACTGTTAAAAAAAAAGACATATCATGTTGAGTGTGATGAAGAATATATTCAGAAGAGTGTATTTTAGCATTTCACTCATAAGATTGTTCAAACTCAATATTCTATATTAACACAGTTAGTAGCAAACAATACAGAGCAACACCAGCATAAACAGGATCGACGGAACCTGATGAGAAGGGAAACCTGGAAACATCTGCCCTTACAAGAGCAAGTATATGAATGAGACATGATGCAGTACATCAATGTCTCCACATGTTAACAAGAAGAAGAAAAAAAATGAATTACTTGTTCTTTTGCTGCATCAATTTCAGAATTAAGCAGGAAAATTATATGGGACTGAAAGAGTGGCATCTCATCTTTATTAATGAAACCAAGACACTTACAAAGCATATTATAAGGAAAATATAGAGCAATGACTCTAGAACAGGTTTCAAATTTTGCAATTTTTGGGGAAATTAAAACCACTATCAGTTGATATTATAACCACATTTAGCAGATGTGAAGTACTATTGAGCCATGTTGAACTGCATTACAAAGAACCGGATTTCAAAGATGTGGATTCCAGGCAAAGGTTTAGACCGAAAGGAAAACAAAAAGAACATTTTCAAATGACTACAAAACTGTTCCATTAAATAAAGAAATACATGGAAAAAGGGATCTAAAAGGATCTTGTGAAAAAATTGAGTTGTGAATTACGTGATAAATCTATGCTCAAAAAGTACAAATCTGACATGAATATATTTATGCTTATGATCTGATTTGGTTGTATACATGGCAATAATTTCATCGCCAATATGTTATTCTCTGTTAAGAGGCCAAAGCCCCTAAATCCAAATCCCAAAGCTCGATTCTTCTTGGTACCAAATTCTAGATTACTATAACAGAATAAGCCTCAAAATGGTAAATAGGAATCAACCGTGACCATACTATCAATAGTTAATGCACCAATTCATCATGTCTAGTACGTTAGTATAAAAAACAAAGTAGAAATAAAAGATTTCATCAATTCCCATTACAGAACAAAAAGCTACAATCATATAAACATTTGCTTGATATTATGATCATCCATCAGTGATAGGAACCATAAATACCAATCAACTTCTAAGAAGAAATATAAATTATAACAATCTTGAACACTTGAGTCCATCGAAACAGCATGACCGATGCTATCATGCTTCGCAGGAAGAGAGACATTCAATAGGAAAAACAAGTTGAGTTGACAAGTCTCATTTGAGCATGAATAATTCCAGTTCCAACACTTTTGAAAAGGTTCTGAAATCAGACATAGCAGGTGATTGAAAATTGAATAGAGCAAATTTTTCTTCTTGAATTGAATCATCAGCCTTGCACCTAAAAACGTGGATGTTAGTGAACTCTTTCAAATGAGCAGGTTAAAGATACGTAGCATGAAGGAGGCTAAAACAAACAATTAAAGGAACAAGGGTAGGATGAATAACATAAATGAGCACATTAAAATACAAGGAAAGAAGGATACCAAGACAAACAAGATTGATGGAAGGCTTCAACAAGCAACTAAATTTTTGAAATGCTGGTGGGAGGTTAACTGTCACTGAATACTGGTTAAAGTCAAATGAGTTTTGCATTTGGAATTATAGGTAGGGGAAGCAGTTCATTAGACAATGTTCAGTCTCAGTTGTGATAACAATACCCGTGTATGGAGTAGTAATTTGGAGGAGTAGCATGTGGGGAGTTACTATAATGAACCCTTTATACTATGTTTCTTCGTCCAATCTCTCATCAAACAACTATTTTGCCTTGGATTCACTGTGCAACTCACAATTTACAAATCTATAATAAAATAAATATATTCTTGTTTTAAAAAGAATTCTCCCTCTTACTAGTATACAACTCAACAAACCAAAGTAGAATAAAGGACAAGCAGGTATGATCAACATGTAGAAACTCAAAATAAATTATAATACAAAACAATTTCAGGTAGTGACCACAACATACATTAAAACTCAATCCAGTTACCCATGCATAAATAACAGTGAATGACACAAATAAATCTGTCAACATTTCAAACAAACATACTATAAATAGTTGGCCCATAACCATAAAACAAGATTGCTGCAGCCAAATAGTTCATAATACAAGATAAATATCAAGAAAATAGTGAAGGATTAAATACCTCATTCTTGTTTGTGTCATCTTCTTAGGGTAGCACATTGTCAGTCTCACTAGGGAGTGAAAGCAGAGACTCTGTATACATGGTCACCAGGGATCCAATTGGACATGGACCGTCCCAGAATGAGTTATGCTCTAGAAGCTGTCCTTTGTCGTTATACTTCAACAATTCAGTTTCACCATTTGTTCCAATAATGTCACCACTTTTTGTGGAGCATATAGGGGAAAAGTAGGGAATGCCATCAATAGACAAATTAAAAGTCTTAGTCCAAGACGAATGCACTTTGTATTCTTTCATCACCCATATTTCAACTCTGCTATTGACATGATCCATAGCCGATAGACTGAGAAATTCTCCAAATACCCACAAATGACTATATTCAGATTCAAGGCCAAAACCATCTGGAAAGGGCATCTCTAAAAGTCTCCTTTCCGTTAAATCAAATCAAATGCAATAATAACATCCCTTGCTAAATCATTGTGAAAAGCCAACCAATGAATAGCCCCACTAAAGAGTGACCCTACTCTGTGCTCATCAGGGTAAAGCATGTAAGGGAATGGAGTGCCATCAAGTTCTTTCCACGTACTATCTCTCAACGAGAAAAACTCCAATCGCGAATAAATGTGATTATCATCAAAGTTTAGTACATAGGAGAATGAAAGCACCAAGTAATCACCTGTTAACTGGTCATACCCAAAACCATAGCAATATGCTGCATCTAAATTGGAACCAAAAGGAGACAAAGGTATTTTTTTTGTGAGCGCCGGTGGATGGATTCCATAGGTATATGGTGTTTGGATCATTGTACAAAAATATAAATCCTCTACAGGAACTTGTATTTTTAATAGCATAATCAGATTTGGGTTTGACAAAATTAGGGTTTGGGTGTGGTATTTCAATAGCAGTATCATAGTCAAGCGATGCTTCAAAATCTAAAGATAGTGTTTTCGGAATATAGTTTGTGATGAACATAAGTCTATGAGTGTGTTTTGAAGCAGTGAGTTGAAAATGTGAATTTGCAAAGTGAGGATCATGAGAGATAAGAGAAAACCAAGACTTACAAACGCATTTGAAACGAACAAGAGACTTCACCGGTAACCTTTGAAGGATTCGAGTTATCAATTCCTCAAGCAGACACGGCAGTGCCGTCGTCTACGTCTCCTTCTCCTCCATGCGTCTTCTCCTCTGCGAGTGTGAATTAGGTAGGTTTCTTCAAAGCCGCACCAGTTAATGGGAGAATGGTTTTAAACTATAAGTTAATTGAATTAGGGTCCGTTTGAATTAGGGTCAGTTTGGTATAAAATAGATTTTTGTAATGTAATATATTTTTGTTAAAAAATTAATAAAGAAATTTTTAAGGAAAGCTTCAAATAAAAAATCGGTTTGAATAGCTTATTTTAAAATATATTTCATCATTTTGTTATAATTTTTTTGGATACAAAAATTTTGAAAAAAATCTCTAAAAAAAAATCTATTTCAAATAGTTTTTCATAAAAATCATTTTTGAAATATATCATTTTGAAAAAATATGCAATTTTCACTATGTAAAATCTCGAACAATGTATATTTAGGTTAGTGAATGTTAAAATATCTTTTTTAACTTATAACAAATGAGTTTGAAATAACTTATACTATTTTCGAGTAAATTTCCAAAAAATCTATTTTTAAAAATACAAAGGAAAATCCATTTTTTTAGAATCTATAACAAACGGGCCCTTAGTTTATCAAAATAAAATTAGACTTAATAGCAGTTTTAACCCCTTAACTTTTCCAAAGCTGCGATTTTAGCCGTGTAAGTAAAAAAGCTAAAAAAACCGCCCCTTAAGTTTTGCACCTGTGGCAATTTTAGCCCCCTAAGTGAGGTGTCACGTGTTATTTTTTTTATTTTTTTGGTTTTGGGGTCAAAACTGCTACAGTTGCAAAACTTAGGGGGCGATTTTGTAGTTTTTTCCTTAGAGGGTCAAAATCGCAACTTCGTGAAAGTTAAGGGGCGAAAAGTACTATTAAACCAATAAATTATAAATTAAAAAAAATAAGTTATAAATTCCTTAAAGAAAATGTTATAAAAAACAAGTATATTTTTTGTCATAAACTTATAAATTATAAACTTCAAATCTCTTTATTTATTTTTGGGTCAAATAGTATAGTGGCTTGATAAATAAGGTGTTTGGAGTTCAAACTCTAGTCTTTCATATTACATACAATAATGTCTCTATAGTTGAGTTGTGCTCATAGGAACGGCTATTGCATCTCTTTTATTTTTAATTATTATTTTATTTAATTTATTGGTATGGTATTGCTAATTATTTGCTGCTACCATAAATGTGAAAGTTTTAATGAAAATTCTGCTAATATACAAATTAAAACGATTACAAATCAAGAATTTTTTTAGGGAAAACAAAATCAAGGTAACTTATTTTAATTGTAGTAATATATTATATGTATTCAGTATTCCTCTCTTTAAGCTAAAGATTAAGAGAATTGGAGGCAATATAAATTTTAATCAGTAAAATAGAGTGTGTAAGATTCAAACTTCGGTGATGGAAAATATTGACCAAGGACATTATAAAATGGTGAATAATACTCATAACTAGACTATGCTTCAAGCTAAGTTCCATTTTCTTTCACTTTGGGTACCTTCTAAAATAAAACATAAAAACTATCAGGGTGAGATTACAATCTGTGCAGTCTCATTTGAGGACCTTAACTTTGTTTACTCATTTGAGTACCTTAACTAATAGGGTGAGATTCCTTAACCCAAAGTAGCTAACTCAGTTTACTCATTTGAGTACCTTAACTAACATACTTAAGATCAATGCAACAAGTACAAATATGGTTTGAAAGTATACACATAAGTTCGATGTAATTTTCACCGGGTGAGTGATTGATATCAATTTCACTTGTTCAATATGCAACAAATGGCAAAGTAGTACCCTATCATAAGATAGTTTCCTTTATCATCATTGTTTCAATAATCAAAATATAACTCATAGTGATCTTAAAAATAAAATTAAAAAAAATCACAAGTTACTAATCAAGATATCATTTCAAGTTAACATCTTCTCTTGTCTTACCTCCAAATTCTCACGAACTTCATCTAATCTTTTACCTTCCCATTAGAAAACTAACATTTTACTTGAGTATATGGTAAAACTTGAGAATTCTATTTGCCTATGCTAAGGTTAAACTCTCACTAATCGCTCTTGGCTCTTGTCAAGGACATAAATATGTTAGAAGTAACAAGGCGCCTTGTGTACACCCTCATGTGCCTCATGCATGAGGCAACCCCCGAGCCACTTATTGCAGAAAAATTATGCATCAAAATGTACCTGCAACAAGCCTAAAATCCAAACTTTCTAGTCCATTTTGTTCTCTTAAATACCTTTAAAAAGGGAATTTAAATCGAAGGGTATTAATTGTTCATAGTCTCAAACAACTAATACTTATAACCTTTGTCAATCTAACAAAATCCATTGAAAGAGTTGTGCGAATAAAGCATATATCCAGCTTTGCGAAGCTTCTAGAGAATTTTAAGATTGAAAAAGATTGACATGGTTTAGTCCTCCCCACCTGTGAGATGTTTCAAAAGAGAAACAAGGATTTACAAGCAATCCTTACTCTAATTAGACCTTTACAACATGTATGTATTCTTTCCTTCAGTCTCAGAAGGCTTCTCAAACCTTACAATCCTTACACTCAAATCTAACTCACTTAGCTTGTTTCGATGAAATACACAAAATTAGGATAAAGGTTTTTGGAAATTATTTCCAACAATATAAATTAGAAGACATTAGAGTTGTAATTTCAAAATACTTAATTCTGAGTGTGAATAATGATGATGAACCTTGCTTGACAGAGGATAATTTAGATTTGTTCAATTCACTTTTACAACCATAGTTTTCTGCAAAGACTGCATAATTAGACATCAATATATGATTCATTTTACACAACTTTTGCTTGTGTCTCATTTTCCCTTCATCTTTTTATTTAAGCTTTATTTGCAAATCCCTTATAGATGAAAAAATATATATAAAATATAGAAGAAACTTGATGAACTAAAAAAGGAAAATCAATGTTACAAATGGATGAAATCTAAAAAAATCAATGTTAGAAATGTTCTAAGGATTTCGCGCAGGACTGCTGAAGTTCAATTCAGTAAATACGTAACACCACAAGATGTCTGGAGGTCTTCAATCTCGTTCTTTGTGAAGTTGTTATAAGACTGCAATTCTCTGCAACTTAAAAGGCGATAATTAATTAATACTTAAAAAAGGCTATTATTAAGGTTCGACAAAAATGCAACTCAAACAATTAAGCTAACAATAGAATATGTATAAAAGTAAAACCCATAAAATAAAAAACAAAACAAAAAAACAAGTGCCAAAAAAGAAAGGAACATTTTGAACTGTCAATGTGAAATAGACACAACCAACCAAATCTGCAAAAGTAGCAAGTAAACCTTATGCAGATAATCAACTAAACTAGAAAGAGAAAAAATGGATAAACATCAACATACGTATGACTTCAGAAAATGGCTAAACAACAACATCTATGACTTCAAAATAAATATCCACACAGCAAATATGAAGACCAAACACTTCAGCAGAAGAACTAAAACATATCAACTTATGTGCTTCAAACAAATTAATGAACTGATGCATCAATCTTAGAAATTATAACTGTGACCCTCCTTCATTGCTGCAAACCAACTCAAAGAGTGCACTTTACTGTGGTCTAATATCTCGCGCATATCAAATAAACCTTCATTGAAGACAATATTCTTTCTTTTGCCACAAAAATTAATTTATTGATGCCAAAGTATATGTATCCTTGAGTATAAGGATATACACATAAATCATGCATGTTTTCAAACACATGTATAATCTAGTTAATTAGCGTGGAAATGTGTTTCATTTTGTGCAACTGCCAGTACTACGAGACAATTATTACATTCAGAAATTCTTTGGAAACTCTTCACATATCTATGGAATGGAAGTCAAATGTTGGTTGTCTAAATGCAGTATTACAGTGAAAGGAAAATCAAAATTGATCATACCTAGCTTGCTTCACAATAATGATGTTTTTTATATAAGTAAGACTAACAACACTTCAAAAATGATCAATCTCGAGACAAGTGTGTGTGTTGATTTTTACAAGAATAGACTTGTCATAATTAGTGTGTTGAAAGAGTATATTTCTAGCATTTCTCTTTTTGACATTATTTCATGGAATTCTATCTTTTTAGGCTCTTTACATATCTATTATTTTTCCTCATACTAATAAAACGGAAATGGTCCTCTATTTCTCACCCTCTCCATTACCATAATTTTGGGAGTATGAATATAATAATGTAACTTTGGGTGGATTCAAATACTCTCTACACAGACTCTAAAATTATAGTAATGGAGAGAAAAACGGAGAGGGAAATGGAAAGGACCCTAACCATAAAAAACAATATTAATGCATTATTAGTATATGAAGCTCCCCATTTCTTCCCCATTTCTTTTTAGAAATGGAGAGGACCCTAACCCCTGTGAAAGATGTTGGAAAGCATGTATATGAATCTTGTAACAGCAGTAATTGCAATATATTTATTGTTCTTGGTTTACATAATTCAGTTCCACTGAGTAGTTTAGAGTTTAGACACATGGACTACATCAAGTCTCCAATTTTCTCTTCCTTTAAAAGAATAAAAAAGAAGAAAGTCTCAAGTTTTTTCATAATTGATATTATTGAAATCTGAGGTGGAGATAATGAGAATATAAGCTTTGGCTATTTTCACATATCTTCCATTGCCAATGAAACAACTAAGAACATTTGAACAAATTTTTCGCCATGGTATCACACATTGAGACAGTAAACGCTATGATTAACAATAATACTAATAGTAATCAATTTAGTTCGAAAAAACTGCCTTGTTAACACCAAAGTCTTAGGAGTAGAAATTATACTGAAGCTCGCATTACTAAATATGGGCAGGAAAATATATATTACATATCTCCACAACAACAACGACCAAACTTTATCCTACAAAGTGGAGTCGGCTACATACATCAAACAATGCCCTAATGTTCTGTCATATATCATGTTTCTATCCAACTCATTAATCTCTAGATTTTCTTTATAGTAAAGTAAACTACACATTGTACTTATGTCAAGTGAAAAGAGACATGATTCGCGACATGAATATCTCCACATGTTTACAGGGAAAAATAATGAATTTATGATATTTTTCTGCATTAACTTCATAATCAAGCAGAGAAAAAGAAAACTTTATGTGGTTGAAAACATGGAATCTCATCTTTAAGAAACCATTTACGGAGCTTTTTTTTTTAAAAAAAAATCTAGCGCAATGACTCTAAAACAGGTACCAGATTTGGCAATTTGTAGTGGAAAAACCAACCAATGAATAGCTCCATTAAAGAGTGACCCTACTATGTGATGAACATAGTGAAGAACATACGGAAAGTGAGCACCCTCAAGTTCTTTAATAGTATTACCTCTCAATGAAAAAAACCTCAAATGCGAACAGCCCATTAATTTTTTGAATGTTAAAGAAACCACCAAGTAATCATCTCTTAATTGATCATACCCAAATCCATATAGATTATGGAAATTTGAATGATTAGGAGACAAAGGTATTTGTTTGTAAACTCCAGTTGATGGATTCCATATGAAGAGGTCTGGAAAATTGTGCAGAAATATAAATCCTCTACACGAACTTGAATTTGTAGCAAGATAATCCATTACTTTAAAATCACTTGGGGGTTTAATAAAATTAGGGATCGGGTTGGGTATTTCAGAAACAATATTATCATAATCCAATGCTTCACAATCTAAAGATAGTGTAGTCAGAACATGATTTGACATGAACAAAACTCTAAGAGAGTGTTTTGCGGTAATTTGAAAATGTGAATTTGCAAAGTGAGGATTATGAGAGATAAGAGAAAACCAAGGCTTACAAACGCATTTGAAACGAATAAGAGACTTCACCGCTAACCTCAACAGAATTTGAACTATCAATTCATGAGGCAGATACCGCATTGGATTTGTCTTCTTCTTTATGCGCCCTTTTCCAATTTTACAAGTGTGTGTCGTCTCCTCCATGTGTCTTTTTCCTCTGCTACTATTCATCTTCGTTTTGGTACGGTTAAAAAATTTAACGAGCAAAGCAATGGAGGAATCACAATACGAGGAGAAAACAAGATATTGTCAAATGCAAGGAATGTCACATGTATTGAGATATTGGCAAATAAAACTGTAACAAACAAGTCAATTCAATGTCTTTAAGTGTCACAATTGCATTAAAGTGTAATTATTTTACTAAACATCTTTATCTTTTTGTTCTTTCAAAATATCTTTATCTTTTTGTTGAATCTATATTTATTAAATGAGTCAAAGAAATTTTTTAATTACATTGCTTTTTTTTTTGGACAAATTAAATTGCTTTTTTTGTTGTCCTTTTTAAAAGTTTACTTTTTTTAGTTGAATTATTTATTTTAATTTATCTTGTTTTGAAAACTTATCTTTTTTTGAAAAAGAATCGTTGACTTTGAAAAAAATTATTTAAGGAGTTTTTTAAATTTACTTTTATCTTGTTTCACTTATCTATTTTTTTTTAATTTGAAAAAGGCATGTTGTTAAATATTATCTTTTGAAAATTGGAAAATGTTTGTTAAAGAAAATTATCTTTTTAATTTATTTATAAAGTTTTTAATACAATAGCTTTTTATCATATTATGAATTAAACTTTTTAAAAGATTACCGTTTTTTAGTTTTATCCATTTTCTTAAGTGAATATTATCTTTTGAAAATAGGAAAATATTTGTTAAAGAAAATTATCCTTTTTATTTTGTTTAAATTATAAAGTTTTTAATAAAATAGCCTTCTTTTATTATATCAAATTGTTATCTTATGACGAATTAAACTTTTTAAAGGATTATCTTTTTTTAGTTATATCCATTTTTATGGAGTTTGAATATTGTTTCATTTTATCCATGAGATGTCAGCTCATTGATAGCTTGAGTTGTAACCTCAATATGCAGAAAAACTGGCACAAATATCCATCTTTTTTTTTGTTATATATTGTGCTTAATTTGATTATTTATTTTATCACATCTTGTTATCTATTTTTAACATTAGTCATACACTTTATTTTATAAATAATCTTAAGTTGAAAGATATATTATAATTCATGTATAAATCAATATAAAATTTGTTTAAGGGGTGTCAGGTTCTAGCAAAGAGCTTGCTTTTGTAATATCAAGTAACAAGGTTCAAATCTCACATGAGACAGTTGTTAAATAATCATTAGTGTCATCATTGCTGATAACTAGCAAAAAGATAAATTTTGTTGTTTATTAATTTATATTTTCAAATTACTTAATTCGAGTCCCTCAGTTATATCTTAAGTGTGGATATCAAGATGACGCCGACGATGAACCTTGCTTGATAGAGAATATTTTAGATTTGTTCATTTCGCTCTTACAACCATGGTTTTCTTCAAAGACTATATAATTAGACATAAATATACATTTCATTTTACACAACTTTTGCATGTATCCCATATTTTCCTTCATCTTTTCATTTAAGCTTTATTTGCAAATTCCTTATAGATTAAAAAATATATATAAATATAGAAGAAACTTGATAAACTAAAATAGGAAAATCAATGTTGCAAATGGATGAAAACTAGTTATAAGGATTATGCGCAGGACTGCTTAAGTTCATTTCAGTAAATACGTAACACCACAAGTTTGAACACCACAAGATGTCTGAAGGTCTTCAATTTGGTTCTCGTTCTCTGTGAAGTTGCTTTACGGCTGTGCAATTAACTGCAACTTAAAAGGATATTATTAAGGTGTGAAAAAAATGCAACTCAAAGAATTAAGCTAACAATATAATATATGTAAAAGTAAACCCATAAAACAAAAAACAAAAAAACAAGTGCTAAAAAAATAAAGAAGGAACATTTTGAACTGAACTGTCAATGTGAAATAGACACAACCAACCAAATCTCTTAACTTTACCGGGTTGTGGTAAAGTTAAATTGAATATTGTCTTAAGGGAAATGTTAACGAGTGTCTCCAGGACACTCTTTAAGCAGTTTAAATAGTAAGTTTTATGAAAAGTTGTGTTTTAAAGCAAACAAAGGCATACAAATTCATATCATATCGAACCTTAAAATTTGCAGAATATAAGAAAGAAAGCAACAATGGTACTTTAGAATATATTTGAGAACTATACAGCTAAATATAAGCTGAAAAATCTATCAATGTCTATGAATGAATTCCTCTAATAAGGCCGGTGACTACAATTAGATACTTTCTACATGCTGACAAGATAATAATTGTTACCAATAAACATTGTATAGGAATCTTGAACATGCAGTAATTAGGGCAACTATTATCAGTATATTTATTGTTATTGATTTAATATAATTAAGTTGCACCGAGTAGTTTAGAGTTTAGACATTTGGATTATTGGGAAAAACCCAAGTCCCACATCGGATAGATAAGACTCTTGAGAAGAGTATATAAAGAGGAGGCAATCCTCACCTTACAAGCTGGTTTTGTAAGGATAAGTTAGGCCCCAAATTTCAACATGGTATCAGAGCAGAAGAAATGAAAACAGTGGAACTGAGAAGTTATAATTGTTGTGACCCTCCTTCATTGCCACAAACCAATTTTTTACTTCAGTGGAACTAAAAATAAAACTAATCTTACACACACAACTTGATTTTGAAAAAATAGACCTATCATAATTATGTGTCAAAATAGTATATTCAAATAATGTATCACTAGCATTTCTCTTTTTGACATTATTTCATGGAATTCTATCTTCTTTCAAGTTCCAAACAAATTTATTCGTTTTCCTAATACTAATAAAACAGAATAAAACTTCTCTATTTCTCACACACTCAATTACCTTAGTTTTAGGAATATAAATTTAATAATGTGGGTGTCCAAGAAATCTCCATAAACTCCAAAATAAAAGAAGTGGAGAAGGGAAATTGAAAGGATCCTAATAGGAAACAAATGGATTTCTTTTTCTTTTACTGCAGTAATTTCAAATCAAAGAAGAGGAAGAGGAAAATTTTGTGGGAGAAACGTGTCATCTCATCTTTATGAAGCCATAACACTTATGAAGCATATTTTAAGAAAAATCCAGTGCAATGAATCTAGAACAGGTCGCAGATTTTGAAATTTTTAGATTTTGCAATGAATCTAGAAAGTTGTCAATATTTCCAACAAACATATTAGGAATAGTTTACCAATAAGCATAAAACAAGATCTTATTCTTTGCAGCAGCCAAATAGTTCATAATACAGGATAATAAATATCAAGGAAATAGTGAAGGAGAATACTTCAGACCGGATTCTACTTGTTTGTGTCATTTTATGCTTGCACTCTATGAAGCACTGACACGGTACGTGTATTGGATGCGATACGTATCCGATACGACAATACGTCAGTCATTGAAAATTATTGGATACGATACGTTTAAGATGCGGAGGGAGAAATCCAGATAAATTATTACTTGCAGCAAACAAATAGGAATTCACATAATTCAACAATAGATTTCAACTCTATTACGTTTAGGATTTCTTGCAAGGTTAAAAGGCAATCCAATAGAGTAGAACATTCTAGCTATGAGAGCTCTAAGAGTATCTCTATCACTTAAATTAAATGATTTCTCTATTGTCCACTTTTTCCTCCTTTTCAAAGAAGAACCCTCTTGCATTTTTCGGTGGGTAATGGAACATTCTTAGGTTTCACTCTATTACTAGCCAATTCAACAATAGATTTCAACTCGGTCGAATATTCCTCATTTACATTAGGATCTAGTTCAATAAATTCTCAACAAATGGTTTTTTACTTGGAGTAAGAACTTGTAAATTCTTTTTGACAAAAGTTACAAGCCTATGTCTTATTTCCACCTGCTTATGAACCCTTAGTATTAGTGCCCTTGTTTACTATTCTGACATAAGCCGAAAGAGGACGATGATCATCTTGTAAAACATTTTCAGAAAGCAACTTACTTGGAGTTTTTGAGTTGAAATTAGAAGGTGTTGCTGACATTGTGTTGCTTCTGAGTTTTGCCTCTGGATGACTGATTTTGATCGAGAAGTGTTGTACTCCCCTTTCCTTCAAAGATGAATACTCTAAGAGTGACTAGTGAATTTGTTTGTATCCTCTATAGTGGTTTGTTCAGACTTCAGGATTGGTAATTGTGAATATGCATAGTCGTGAATTGAATTTGCACACTAAAAGAATTATGGGAAACATAAACCAATCTTAAAAAATGCTTAGAAGTTAAGTGGGTGCGTCAAAATTTAGATGAATCAATTAGAGTAGAGAGAGGAGATCATTAAATTAGAGAATAGTAAGTAAGGAGAAGAAAACTAAACAGTTAGACGTATCTGAGGCGTGTCAGAGACGTGTCAACGGCGTATCGTAGGGTGGGGTACGATTCGGTAGCTATTTAGGCGTATCAGTGCTTCATAGCCTGCACATTATCATCGGGGAGTGAAAGGAGAGACTTTGTATAGATGGTCACTTTGGGTCTAACAAATTGATCACCACAATAGGTGTAATGATCTATAAGCTTTCCTTTGTCATTAAACTTCAGAATTGAGTATTACCGTCTGTTCCAACAATGTCACCACTTTTTGTAGAGCACATTGGAAAAAATCGCTTAGAAGGAATGCTATTAATAGGAAGAAGAAGAGCCTTAGTCCAAGACGAATGCACTTTGTATTCTTTGATCACCCATATTTCAACTCTACCTTTAACATAATTCAAATTCAAAATCCATAGACCGATAAATTCTCCAAATTCCCACAAAGCATAACATCCATTCAATGTGAAACCCATCTAGAAAAGGCATCTCAAAATGTTTCCTTTCCATTAAATCAATTGCAATAATAACATCCATTTGTAGATCATGACGAAAAGCTAACCAATGAATAGCTCCACTAATGAGTGACCCTATCATGTGATGATGATAATAGTTACCCATATAATAGAAGCAAATACCCTCAAGTTCATTCCAAGTATTATCTCTCAAAGATAAAAACTTCAAATGTTAATAAACATCATCTAAGTTTAAATCATAGGACATTGAAACCGCCAAATAATCATCTCTTGACTCGGTATACCCAAAACCTTAAAAATAGTTGACATGTATACTTAAATCATTAGGAGGAGACAATGGTATGTTTTTGTGAGCTTCCATAGGTAATGTTTTTACGACATAGAAAAAATATAAATCTTCTACACAAACTTGTATTTTCGACAAGGTTCTTAAAATTTGGATTTGGTATTTCAGCAACAGTATCCTATTTGTGTTCAAGTATGCATGACTATATAATTAAATTCCGACTATTAGGTCAACTTATGTTAAAAAAACATAGGAAAGGGGAAAATTTTATTAATTAAACTTGTGTTAACGAATAATAGTATAAACCAAATGTAGGTAAATGTAACTCTCCTTGTAAATGTTCTTTGATATCTATGTTGTAGCATTTGCACCATTTATATCATATTCTTTATAAGAATTGTTTAAATTTTGATTGATAATTTTTTAGGGATAATTGCATTGACCTCTCTTAAGGTTTGTTATAATATCATTCACACCCCATCTATTTTTTTAACAAACAAACCACTACTCAATTTTCATTGTGATAAACATCTACGGTTTAGGTTAACATTATTTGTAATTTTCACAAATAAATCTTCCTCCATTTTTGAAACATAGTGTTAATACTGTTATTTTCTTTCTTCCAACCACTAAGTTCCCTTCCATTTCCATTTATTTCTTTCTCTTTTTTTTTATTTGTATTTCAAATTAATACATATTCAATCTAAAATTGATATTTTAATCCAAATTACTGACAGAAGGCATATTATGATGGCAAAACTATCAACACCTATATCAATGGTACTCAAGAAAAATGGAATCACTTGGTTCCAAATTACCGTCAACTCTTCCAAGTTACGCGAACTAATAGTAAAAAACTTGTGTGCGGAGTGACCAAGCAGAGTTGTTGAAAGGTTTAGTGTATGTCATTTTAGAGGCACAACAATTCAAAGAATTTAAAGGCACGTAATAGAAACCCGTTCAAAGAATTTATAGGGAAGATGCAAAAGCTACAACACGTTTCTAAAAACTTCAAATGCAATTTGTAGAAGTGTGTTTTTCTCACTAACAATGTTAACTTGAGGGTAAGGGTGTTCTTTTTCAAAATTTGAAGGGGTGTATGTGTTGTTTAGTGAAACCTAAAGGGAGGTGAATACAATTACTTATGACATTACTTTCAAAACAAATGAAATAATACAATTTGAGATCAAATGAAAATTATGAGGACTAGCAAAGCAGCGCGACGCCTTTACTAAAGAGTGAGTGACATGATTTATCTATAGCATACCAAAAACTGAATAGTTTGAATACAAAATAAGATGATGGTTATCTCATACCAAACCGAATTAGTTTGAATACAAAATAAGGTCTTTCCACTTTTGTAAAACGATGCCGATTTGGTATGATGAAAGTTGTTGTAGTGAAAACCATCTACACTTGTGAATCCCTACCAAATTGTCAATACCAAAACAGTCATGATCCCTAATAATTGATGGATCAACATCAAACTGAAATAAGAAAATCAATGTCACAAATGGATGAACACTAGTTCTAAGGATTTCGAGTAGAAAACACAATAAAAGACTGGAGAGATTTGTTTTAGCAATGTCTAAGACAACAATGACAAGATGTCTGAAGGTCTTCAATCTCGTACTCTGTCAAGTTGCTATATGACTGTGCAATTCTTTGCAATCAATAAAGAAGAAAAATTATGAAGTGTTGATGTCAAATAGACACAACCAACCAAATCTGCATAAGTAGCAATTAAACCTATATATGAATTCAGAAAATGACCAAACAGAAACATATATAAAAAGCATTGATTTATGACTTTAGAATACATATCAACACAGAAAATATGTACACCAAACACTTCGGCAGAAGTAATGAAAACATATTAACTTCTCTGTTTCAAGCATATTAATGAATTCATGCATCGATGTGAGAAATTAGAACCATTGAAAACACATTAACTTCCTTGTTTGAGGGTGAGTGTGAGCAGGAAAATATATACTATGAATCTCAAACGTAAACTACACATTGTGCTTCGATTAAAAGAGACATGATCAGGACATCAATATCTCCACAAGTTAAAAATTATATAAACAATTCTTATCTTTAACTGCATTAATTTCATAATATAGCAGAGGAAGAAGACTATTTATGTTGGTGAAAGCATGTAATCTCATCTTTATGAAACCATAAAACTTACGAAAAACATATTTTCAGAAAAATCTATGTAACGACTCTAGAACAGGTTCCAGATTTTACAGTTATTTGGGGAAATTAAAACAGCTAACATAATAAACATTAATAAGAAACGTGATTGATAACATCCATATCTCCACATATTAACAAGAAAATAAATGAACTTCTTATCTTTTGCTGCATTAATTTTAGAACCAAAGGAATAGGAAAACATGTGGGTGAATGTGTGTGATCTCATCTTTATGAAACCATAACACTTATGAAGCATAGTTTTAGATTCCAGATTTGGCAGTTATTTGGGGAAATTAAAACAACTAGCACGGTTAACATTAATAACACAAGCACCTTCAACTGATTTGGCAATTTTGATCAACATGCATAAAGTCATAAAATAAATTATATTTTTGAGCGAAAAATAGAGTGCACAAGCATCAAATGGTAGGAAAGGCATCCCAACTAGGTTGGTACCTGCACCACCACCTATCATGTGCAGCACCTAAATATCTTAATATAAATACAATGAAAGAAGAGCTTGGGGAGACTATGATAAAACCAAAGGAAACAAAGTATCAGATCCTTAATATAAATACAATGGAAAAAGAGCTTGGGGGGACTACACCAAAACCCAAGGAAACAAAGTAGTGGAACCTTAGCAACTGCGTCGTTAAAAACCTTACCATAAAATAATTTACAATATAAAACAATTTCTAGCAGTGACCACAATATACATTTGCACTCAATCCAGTTACACATGCATAAATAACAACGAATCACACAAACAAAGCTATAGACCTTTCAAACAAACATACTACAAATAGTTGACCAATAAACATAAAACAAGACCTTATTCATTGTTGTAGCTCAATAGTTCATGATACAAGATAAATTTCAAGAAAATGGTTCAAGAGAATATTTCAATACCGCAATCTTCTTGTTTGTGTCATCTTCTTAGGCTTGCACATTGCCATCAGGGAGAGAAAGCAGAGATTCTGTATACATGGTCACTTGGAATCCAGTTTTAAGTTGATCAAACCAGTATGATTCATGCTCTAGAAGTTGTCCTTCGCCATTATACTTCAACAATCCATTTTTGCCATTTGTTGCAACAATATCACCACTTTTTGTAGAGCATATTGGTTTAAAGTACCGAGAGGGAGTGCCATCAATAGGAAGAAAAAGAGCTTTAGTCCAAGACGAATGCACTTTGTATTCTTTCATCACCCATATTTCAACTCTACGATTACCATAATCCATAGCCCATAGACTAAGAAATTCTCCAAATGTCCATAAATCACAATTTTCAATTTCATGGTCAAAACCATCTAGAAAAGGCATCTCTAAAAGTTTCCTTTCCGTTAAATCAAATGCAAGAATAACTTTCTTCCATAAATCATCATTATAAGCCAACCAATGAATATCCCCGTTAAAAAGTGACCCTACTCTGGGATCATCATGGGTATTCATGTATGGGAAGCGAGTACCCTCTACCTCTAGTTCTTTCCAAGTATTATCTCTTAATGAGAAAAATTCCAATCGCGAATAACAACAATGAAATAAGGTTATATCATAGGACACTGAAACCACCAAGTAATCATCTCTTAACGGATCATACCCAAAACCATATAGATAAAAGTAATCATATGCATTTGCATTTAATTCAATAGGAGACAAAGGTATTTGTTTATGAACTCGGGTGGATGGATTCCATAGGTAGAAGCTTGAATTATGATCATGCAAAAATATAAAGCCTCTACATGAACTTACAATTTCAATAAGACCATCAGATAAGGGATTTATAAAACTAGGGTTGGGTCTTTCAATAACAGTATTATTGTGAATAGATACTTCAAAATCGAAAGATAGTGTGTCACTGAGTGAATTTGTTATGGACACAATTTTACTAGTGTGTGTTGAGGCGGTTATTTGAAAATTCAAATTTGCAAAGTGAGGATCATTAGAGATAAAAGAAAACCAAGGCTTACAAACGCATTTGAAACGAATAAGAGACTTCACCGCCAACCTCAACAGAATTTTAATTATCAATTCATGAGGCAGATATTGCGGTGGATTCGTCTTCATCTTCATGCGCCTTTTTCCAATTTTACGAGTGTGTGTCGTCTCCTCCATGTGTCTTTTTCCTCTGCTACTATTCATCTTTGTTTTGGTGCCGTTAGAAAATTTAACGAGCAAAGCAATGGAGGAATCAAAATATTGTCAAATGTCGGGTTTGTCACATATATTGGGACATTGGCAAATGCAATGCAATAAACAAGTCAGTTCAATATATTTAAGTGTCACAATTACATTAAAGTGTACTTATTTTACTAAACATCTTTATCTTGTTGTTTCAAAATATCTTTATCTTTTTGCTGAATCTATATTTATTAAATGAGTCAAAGAATTTTTTAATTAATTGATTTTTTTGTCATCTTTTTTAAAAGTTTACTTTTTTTAGTTGAATAATTTATTTTAATTTATCTTGTTATTTAATTTGTTTTGAAAACTTATCTTTTTTCATTTAATATTTTTGAAAAAGAATTGTTGACTTTGAAAAACAATTATTTAAGGATTTTTTTCTAAATTTATTTTTATCTTGTTTGACCTATGATCTTTTTTTTAATTTGAAAGGCATGTTGTTAAATATTATCTTCTGAAAATAGGAAAATATTTATTAAAGAAAACTATTTTTTTTAATTTTTTAATTTATTTATAAAGTTTTTAATAAAATAGCCTTTTTATCATCAAAATTTTATCTTATTACAAATTAAACTTTTTAAATGATTACCTTTTTTTTAGTTTTATCCATTTTTTAATTGAATATTATCTTTTGAAAATAGGAAAATATTTGTTAAAGAAAATTATCTTTTTTATTTAGAATTTTTTTAATGAAATAGCCTTTTTTTTTTATTATATCAAATTGTTATCTTATGAAGAATTAAACTTTTTAAAAGATTATCTTATTTTAGTTATATCCCTTTTTATGGAGTTTGAATAGTGTTTCATTTTATCCATGAGATGCCAGCTCACTGGTAGCTTGAGTTGTAACCTCAATGTGTAGAGATATGGGCACTAGTATCCATTTGTTTGCTTTTTATTGTGCTTAATTGTATATTTATTTTATCACATCTTCTTGTTATCTATTTTTAACATTAGGCATACACATTATTTTAGAAATAAATCTTAAGTTGAAAAATATACTATGTATAAAATAAATCAATATAAAATTTGTTTGAGGGGTGTTGGGTTAGTGGAAAGAGCTTGATTTTGTAATATCATGGGACAATGAAAAAGATAAATTCTATTGTTTATTAATTTATACTTTCAAACAAATTAGTCGTTGACATTTGTATATATAGATGAGGGATCAAATTACATCGATATAATATTATATCATTCAATATCATTTTACTCTATGTATATTTTTCAAATTTGACCGTTGGATTGTGAGTTTATATCACATGGGTTATTCACGTAAAATTTTATGAAAATCTAAAATCATTTTGCATGTTATTGAGATACATCAAGATTAACAGTGTTATGTAGAGCTGAAAATAAGTCGAGTCGAGTCGAACTTGTCTGAGCTCGACTCGATAAAATTGATTCGGCTCGAAACTCGAGTTTGAAATGAACTACTTTTTAGCTCAAGTTCGGCTCGTTTAAACTTTACAAGCAACTCAGTTCGACTTGTTAGGTTCAACTCGGCCACTCAAGCTACATAATTTCATTTTATTTTTGAATAAAAAATACAATTTTTTTAATAAAAAAAAAAGCCTTTTAACTTTCTTGAAACCAAAGATGAAATTAAATTAAAAGCTATTGAACTTAACAAATAAAATGGACGAAGATACTGCAATTATATTAAAGGCGTGGTGCCCTCATAATCCAATTTATATCATCCCGTGTCATGCTTTGATTTTATAGACAATTCTTTTCTCTAGTTCTCCAAGTCTTCCGATGTGGGACATTTAGTTGCAAGGTTTAAATAACAACGTTACTATTAGCTTTTTTTTAGGGACGTTACTACTAAATGCCCTCAATGTTTGATGGATCATTTTATCCTATTATTATTTTTTATTATTTCCACAAGATGTTTGTCCCTTCAACATTACTATTAATTTTTTTATTTAAGATCCATTTTTAATATTATAACAAGCTACAAACAACTTAAAAAAATAATACAAATGTACACTAAAATTAGCATATATATGTAACAACGACAAAACTCAACATAATTTCACATCTAGAATTAAAAATCTTAAGTAAAACTCTTCCATATCGAAACTCATGTGTGTGTATAATCGTATTAAATTATGTTCAACTGGATGTGGCTTATAATTCTTAAGTATGTGAAGTTTTGAAAACTAAATCAAGATAAACTGTTTAAATATATGGAATGAATTATATAAAGTTAGAAACTATTTTTAAGTATTATATATATATATATATATATATATATAATCGAGCTAACTCACGAACCAAACGAGTCGAACTTTATATAGCTCAAGATCAGCTCATTTAATTAACCAACTTTATTTTTAGCTCAAGTTTGGCTCATTTGATTCATAAACCAAGTTCAACGAATCAATTATCGAGTTGAGTCACGAACTTTGTTCATAAATGCTAAAAAAATATCATCGAAAACTCATAAACAAACTCAAATTTTCGAGTTTAAAACCCAATTTAAATTAAGAGACAAATCATATAATTTTATCTAATGTTGTTTGGTAGATAGATTTTATAGTGGATATTATTCACCATTTGGAAAAAATTTAGTTGAACCTGCTACACTAGATAATGATGTAACCATGAAATTCACAAAACAAATATTACACAAAAAAACTTATTAAAAAAAAAATATTACCCAAAAAAATAATCACGGAAGCAGGGGGATTCGTGATAGATAACATAAGGCGTGAGACATTCGTAGATAGATAAAGCAATGAAACTGTATTAACCGTTTCTGGCAGCTGAAAAGTGTAGAAACAAATTAATGGCTACTACCATTAGATTCAGACCATTGCTTCCACTTTCATCTCCTTTGCCAAAACAAACCAGTTCCTCTCTAACTTCATGTCTTTCTCTTCCTATTTCTCGTCATCAACGTGGAAATGTTGCTGTCTCTGTTGCCTTCAACCCACAAGGAAACTTCGATGTCTCTTTATTTGATGAAGATGGTAATATCACTTACCATCATATGCATATGTTTGCCTTATTCATCTGTTGTTACTAGATTAGACATTGTCATGCTATATAATTATAATGAATTGATGAGTAATACTATAGTGTTAGATATGTTGGTCTTGGTGTATTTTGAATTTTGTTCCTGTATTTGGATGAATGTTTGTCAAACATAACTTTAAATAAAATTGATTCAGTTAAGATAAAGTTGGATGTTATGAGTCCTACACTGAGTAGATAAAAATGTTTAGTGCGATATTTACATCATGTGTTTAAGTCATAACAATTGATCTTTGTGAATTTGGAAGCGTCTTCCAACCTTATGGCTTAATACTAATTCGAACACTTTTATCTAAATGTGGGTTTTTAGCATGGACTTGGTGGTAGCCCTTTTCTTTTCTTTTGGCGGCTTCACTAACCTGTCAGTATTCAATGGAATACTTTAATTCAGCCTATAGGTAGCCATTTTTGTGGCACAACTCTCAATGAAATCCGTAATTGTTAGGACTGAAGCTCGTGAAGAGAGTCCAACTCAAAAGATTAGTTTATTAGGTGGGAGAACATCATAACTTTAGTACTACATTGATCACTTTTATCTTCTCATTGTGAGACTTCTAACCGTTTTTTTTTTTGGTTACAAGAGACTTCTAACCTTTGTTCTAAAAGTTAATGCAAGTTTCAACTTTTAATCAAAATCCACTTTTTTCACTTCGAGTCAAACCTAAGTTATCTAAGTAGTAAAACATGTGTAGTTACTAAAATCAACATTCGATAGAGAGTCACAATCAATTTGACAATGGTAAATCTCTCTGCATTTAAATGGAACTTATTATACTAAACAATGGTTTTGCAGACGAGTCTAAAGTTTCACCTCCAATGCCTCCAACTGAAGGCCGATTTGATGTTGTAATTGATAATGATGCTATTAGTCGCCTTGACTTAACCCCTTTTCAAGCTGCAACTGGCATGAAAAATCCCTTATCTGGTACGCAAATCATTGAAACTTAAAAATTGTCTTAATTGCTTTAATTTTGGATAATGAACTTAGATGCTTCCTGGTGTTATCATTACTACAGTTAAACCACAAGAATTTCTTGAGCGCTCAATTGGCTTTACCATCAACTATACACGACCAGATCCTCGCGATCCTCGAGAGTTATCAGAGTATCCTGATATTAGACTATGGTTTGTGAGACTTGATGCTTCTTATCCATGGTTGCCAGTTTTGTTGGATTGGAGAGCTGGAGAGCTAGCTCGGTATGCTGCTATGTTAGTTCCACATCAGGTAATTCAATAAATGCATGTTTGTGCGTGACTAGGACTACGGTTTTAAATTGCGGGTGTGATTATGGTGGGAAATTTGATATTGCAGCAAAATGTGTCTGATGCAGCCACAATTGCGATTGTGATACCGTTGCAAAGACCTCTAAAATCTTTGTATCAGGGCAGCAATTGCGATTGCGGACCACAATTCAGAACTCAGTAGTACTTTATATAGGAAAATAAGGGAGAGCGCATCTGATGCTAACTAACTTGATACTTATACGTTCTGTTGCAGATGAATATGAAAATGGGAGTTGTTTTTAATCCTGAAGCATTGGAACTGTTTGTTATGAATAAAGTTTTTATTGTATATTCATGGTTGAAGCATCACAACATTCCCAAACCTGAATTAAAGGCAAATAATATGGCAAGAATGCTTGGTTTTGGAATTGGAAGTGAACTATACGACTTAGTTGAGAATCATCCACTTGATATAGAGTAAATACCTAAATTGATTCCTGAAATTGTAGGACTATCAAATTAGTCCCTTACATTATTGATATTTCAAAATGCTCTCTTAAATTGCAAGATTTTAATCAAATTTGTCCCTTGTTGGTATTTGTAGGGACTAGAATGATATTAAGTTGGTAGTATCGGGAATAGTTAAATAATGTCAAGGATACATTTTGCGATCCATATATCGTTTTGGAATATAGATAATATGAGGGACTATTTTGATACAACCCTACAACTTCAAGGGCAAAACTTGGATGCTTACACTTCGATCTATCATAGAAGGGTATCTGTAAAGAGTAGTCAGCTTGACATATGAGTACCCTAATGATCCAATGTATGACAAAGTGTATCAGGATATTAAGAGCAACTAGACTTGTAAAGAAGCAATGAGATTAGCAGAACACAAGGGGGTCATTAAGAACGGAGGCTAATAATTGAGTTTTTGAAACTTGATTAAAGTAATGTCATGCTAAGGATTTGTTTATTGGTCATAGTTGCCTACTATATGCAACGTTCATGTACATTTATCAGTATTACTATTTCTTTAGTACAATTCTTTTCACTCATGAATATAAATTTGGAATTGGAAACAAATAAAGGGGATTTGAAATACTCAGTCACCCTTTTGGAAGTATATGCATTGTGTATGCAATGAATTGAAATCATTCTGATATGGTGAAGCCTTCCTTTGTTGCAGACACCTACATATCAGTTATTTTATGCATATTTTATGCCTTTATAAAACTCTTGACCATTAGTTTTGTCCCATTATATTCAAATTTTTATATTAGTTATTGATTAATTTTTTAACTAGTTTTAGTCTTTTTGTCCCATTATATTCAAATTTTTATATTAGTTATTGATTAATTTTTTAACTAGTTTTAGTCTTTTTTATAATTTTCAACCTACTTCCACTTTCACTTCGCTAACATCATCACAAAACATTGTTCGAACTTGGAACCACTATTACCGATTAAGAATGGAAGTAGAAGTTGAATTGTTGGATATGGCTCAGAGGTATTGGCTGAGCGAGCAGATCGAGTGAGACCCACCCTTGTGCATGACCCTGATAGTAAAACGGACCTACAACTACTATGTAAATGTAGACACAATTAGCCGAACTTTGTTTATGTTCAATGTTTACACTTATTGTTTCTTGAATCTTCTGAATCACCTCCGCTCTCTGGCAAAATAAATAAATTATGTTGACCGTTCCTAACTTGACCTCTTTGCGGTATTAACAATAGAATGTAACTAAAAACAATAGAGTTTCAAAATAGAAGCCAGATAATTTTCAAAGATATTTTTCCCTCAATCTTAGATACTATCATTTAACAATATTTATGGTAGTAAAATCATAGTTATTATTGACTAAAAACTTCGATAATACCATTGGCATGCACAAAAATCCTGATTATTGGCACAATCAAAACATGTCATGTGTACTCGTGACTGATTCATGAGAGGTTCCTTCGTGGCAAATAACAATGTTTTTCTTCATATTCATCCTTAAGTTAAGTTTGCATTTGGATTGGACCATGGATTTTTTTAAGAAATTCCTTTAAAAAAAACACATGCACATGACTGGTTAGTATTAGGTGGCTTATAAAATGTTAAGTCACATCAAAAGAAAAAAAATTGTAAATTCTAAAACATGGAGTTTGGTTGGATACCAATACTCATAGACAAAATCATTTAAAATTTAATTTAATTTTTAAATAAATTAATACAAAAATATGACATAATCAACCAAACTTCATAAACCAATTCACCACCAAATATATTGAGTCTCATATGTCACGTCATTCCTTTCTTATCCCATTATTGCTTAATCTTTTGATCCAAAATTCTAAATTAAAAAGCCCTAGAACTAGAAAAATGAACATAGAAAGGAAATTTGAGAGTGACAATCTTCCCATTATTTCTCCTAAAAGCATTTTATGCTTCTTATTCAAGCGCAATCATCGCATTAAACATATGTTTTCCAGGCAACATTAATCTTTACTCTTCAGTGATTCTTGTACATAGGGTTTGGGACAGTGATGGCCATGTGCCCATACGACATGGACAAGTTCATGTGACCCTATTAGAGGGGCCACAACAAATTGGCATGGGACTGTGAGGGTGAGAACTATAGATATCTTGATCAAGTATGGGGGCCAATACATAGTTTATAATTATATATCTATAGCTCTTTTTGGGCCTCAGCTAAAATTAACCTAAAAAAGCTTGAATTGGACAATCATAGAGTATTTGAAGGGACAATCATATAGAGATGGTATTCCTTCCCTGACTTTGCTTGCATATGTGGTAGTTGATATCTTAATTTGTTGTCCTGTTTACAAAATCAGTGACCCTATTCTTGGTTGACTATACCTTTTGAACTTTATACATGGATGTACATTGTAGGGTCTTTAAGCTCTTGCTGCCTCCTCTTTTTTCTCTTTTCTCCCATATGGCTGCCTCTTTTATTGAATGTGGAAGACATATTTGAATGAGTACATTTATTGAACACGATAATTAGAAATTTAAAATATATTGAAATGAATAAAAAAAATTGTTTGTTGAAATTTTCCTATTGTTATCTTGATTTTTTAGGACATATTTGAATGTGTAAATTTATTGAACATGATAATTAGAAATTTAAAATATGTTGAAATGAATAAAAAATAATTGTTTGTTGAAATTTTTCTGATGTGATCATGATTTTTTTAGGAATCTACTTGGTACCCGGTCGGTTTGTCTCCATACACCTGCAAACCTATTTACGCCTTTTTTTGTGGTGGGCAGAATTTGAATTCCGAATCTTGTATATATTATGCATTGTCTCTACCAACCGAGCTAAGTTCACGAGGACACCTACTTATGCCATTTAATTTGTATAAAGAATTTTCATTTTCTAAATTTTGTGTTGATGTTACTGGCTAGCAAAGAGGTGATTGCAATTTTAAGAAATCATAAAAATGCTGAATTTTTTTTATTATTTTAAAGAATGCATGCATCATCTTTATCTAACATCTCTACATTATAAATAGTTCATTTCAAGACTTTCAAATCATCTTTTTATTAGCTATGATCTTTAGAAAATAAAAATGGAAAGTATTTTCTCAAAGTAAATCAAAGTTATTTTTTCTCCTATTTTATTGGAAATTCATTTTGAATTTTTATTCAAAAGAAAGCCCAAAAACTTTTTATTCCGTAATTTCATCTTTATAGAAAAAAAAATCATACTAATTGTGATTCAAACTAAAAAAAACGAGAATTCTAAAAATGCAGGGATTAATATCAAAAAGTGTTAAAGTGCAGGAATTAATACCAAAACTTTAAAATACTTTAAGTCTAATTTTTTTGTCTTTTAAAGTACCACGTGGCGTGTGATAATTGTTCCACGTAGCTAAACGCTAGTTTTGGGTTTTTCAAAAACAAAAAGTGTTCCAAACAAACCCTTAATGCTCTTGATTTTTCAAAAAGTGAAAACGGATTTTCCATAAGGTCAAAATTCCGTTTTTTTTTCTACTGTTTTGGAGCCTTAATATAGGTCAATTTATCATGTATTGCCTTGGTTTTTAGTTGGTACTTTTTTTTTTAAGGATTAACTTTTTTTTCCAGTGGCATGTAATATTTACCTTTAAGCCGGGTATTCCTTGTGCTTGGGTTAAAGTTTATCAATATACTATTTAATAACTTTCCTTGAATTTTTTGTGTTGACATCATTTAAAAAATTAACCTCATTTTCTTTTGCAGTCTATCATTTAAAAGCCTTACCCTCCCATGAAATCGTATGGATATTTTTTACACAAAATCGTATCCGTTTATAATGCGAAAATCATATAGTGGCATACTGGCATGGAACTTTAAATAGAAAATGCCACTGGCTAATGATGTTTGATGATATTAATTTGACTTCTTAAATTTTAAACTCATGTTTATTTAATACTGATTGGGTAAGGTCAATTCACACATATGAAATGAAAGAGGAAACTTTTTTCAAAGCCAGACTCGTATATATATATATATATATAGTTTATCCAAGAGACATGTAGATCGAATAATTAATTAGCATCAGAATATCTGGAAAGTTATAAAATATAAATATTTTATAATTAAATACTACTATATTTCCCACTCAATCGATAACTGAATTAGTATTAGTATATATGTAATTAAGAAAACACACGACAGTAGAATTTGGTTAGGTTTTGTGGTTGGAAATCCAAAGGATCAAAACATCACGAGAGCTGGATTGTTTGATAATAACAGGCACGCAATCAGAAATCGTGTACGAATGTGAGTCTTTACATAATAACATAAAACAAATGACAGACAAAGATAGTTGGGTTACATCTTTCAATTGTTGAAAGCAATTCAAATTTTTGGTCTCAAAAGTGACACACCAATGTCGGACTTATGTTTTCTAAAAGCATGCCCTAACATATATATAAAACAAATAATATATGTCCTATAAAATAATAGTATCCCTTGATTTAATTTGAAGCTATTTCTTTTATCTTACGTGAAATTCAACTCACTCACCGATTACACCAAAAGTTACAAAATAAAATGATTGTGATGTCCATGCATTAAAAATAGAGTGAGTATATTGTATATTGTTTTTTAAGTAGAGTGAATAACTATAACCGTAGACCGTATATAGATTAAATCGTCACTTGAGGTAACAAAGAGCCTTAACCCGTAGTTATTAAATATATGAGCAAAATCTATAGTTCAGTCGTGATTTTATGAAGTGTGTGCTCAATGTTAAGTTTCACTTTCAATTAATACTGATTGGGTGCGGTACAGTGCTAAAACGCACGTAACAACAGTGATCATGGAGACACATATTCTGGAATCCAACAAAATTAAACTAATAAAGCATACCCGCTAAAGAATCTCCTATGTATTATTTTAAATTAGAAAACCTACGAAGCAGTATCATTTTAAACAATCATTAACTTCATTTTTTTCATTGTTAATTTGTTATGCTTGAGTTTCCTCTTCAGTTATATGGACATATGAGTGTAATAGGTACAGCGGGTTACAATTTACAAACCTTCTTTTTTTTGTTTATTTGCAGTCCATATCTAAATGTTGGCAATAATCCAAAAAAAGACTGTATACCGACACATGCATAACCATTGTTCTTATTAGAGTTTAATCTACTATAGTTTTGAGTTCGAATCTCAGTTCTAAAAATCTAACGTTGTTACACTACTACAGAAAAAAACATCAGCCCATAAAAAAAAACATACACTTGTAGTTGTAGAGAAATACGGCACATCACCTCCTTGATTCTTACAAAAGCTACAATAGTTGATCCTTCAGCAGAACCATATATAGATTAAGAAATTGCATCCTTACAGGCGCCATGTCAGTGTGATCAGGGGTGGGGAAAAATAACCAAAAACCAATTCGAACCAGTTAACCGAATCGAACCGTATTAAAATTAATTAAATCATTTAACCAATTCTCGAACCGAACCATTATTTTGATAACAGTTCACTAACCGAACTGAACCGTTAGTAACCATAGTTATCCGAACCAAATCAAACCAAACCATTAACAATATCTATTTTAAAAACAACTTATTTTAAAAAACATCTTATTCAAAACAACTTATTTTATGCAAAACAACTTATTATAAAACAACTTATTTTATGCAAACAACTTATTTAAAAAAAAAAAACTTATTCAAAACAACTTATTATAAAAACAGCTTATTTTATGCAAACAAACTTATTTTAAAAAACAGTTTATTCAAAATAGCTTATTTTAATACAACTTATTTTAAAAATAACTTATTCAAAACAACTTATTTATGCAAAACAACTTATTAGAATCTCTTTTTTCAAAATAACTTACTCAAAACAGCTCATTTATGCAAAAAAGTTTATTAGGATCTCTTTTTAAAAAACAACTTATTCAAAACAGCTTATTTATGCAAAACAACTTATGAAGATATCTTTTTTTCAAAACAACTTATTCAGAACAACTTTTTTATGCAAAACAACTTATTAGCATTACTTTTTTCAAAATAACTTATTCAAAACAACTTATTTATGCAAAACAACTTATTAGAATCTCTTTTTAAAAAACAACTTATTCAAAACAGCTTATTTATGCAAAAAAGCTTATTAGAATCTCTTTATTCAAAACAACTTATTTATGCAAAACAACTTATTTGGATCTCTTTTTTCAAAATAACTTATTCAAATTAGCTTATTTATGCAAAACAACTTATTAGGATATCTTTTTTCAAAACAACTAATTTAAAACAACTTATTTATGCAAGGAATAAGTTGTTTTTTAAAGAGATAACTTAATAAGCTATTTTGCATAAATAAGCTGGTTCAAATAAGTTATTTTGAAAAAAGAGATCCTAATAAGCTGTTTTGCACAAATAAGCTGTTTTGAATAAGTTGTTTTGAAAAAAGAGATCCTAAAAACCTGTTTTGCATAAATAAGTTGTTTTGAATAAGTTATTTTGAAAAAAAAAGATCCTAATAAACTATTTTGCATGAATAAGCTGTTTTGAATAAGTTGTTTTTTTAAAAAAGAGATCCTAATAAGCTGTTTTGCATAAATAAGATGTTTTGAATAAGTTGTTTTGAAAAAAGAGATCCTAATAAGCTGTTTTGCATAAATAAGTTGTTTTGAATAAGTTGTTTTTTTTTAAAAAAAAAAAAATCCTAATGAGCTGATTTGCATAAATAAGTTGTTTCAAATAAGTTATTTAAAAAAAAAAATCCTAATAAGTTGTTTTGCATAAATAAGTTGTTTTGAATAAGTTGTTTTGAAAAAGATATCCTAATAAGCTGTTTTGCATAAATAAGCTTTTTTGAATAAGTTGTTTTTTTAAAAAAAAGATCCCAATAAGATGATTTGCATAAATAAGCTGTTTCAAATAAGTTATTTTGAAAAAAAAGATCATAATAAGTTGTTTTGCATAAATAAGTTGTTTTGAAAAAGAGATCCTAAAATAACTGGTTTTGCAAAAAGAAGTTATTTTTTAAAATAATTTGTTTTGCATAAAATAAGTTGTTTTGAATAAGCTGTTTTTTTAAAAGAGATCGTAATAAGTTGTTTTGCATAAGATAAGTTGTTTTGAAGAAATAAACTATTTTTGCTTTTAATTTTAATTTGTTATTTTTTTTAATAAAAGTGGTTTTATTCGTTGGATAAAAAATATTTATTTTGGTTCGGTTCGGTTTGGTTAATAGGTAAGCAAATGGTTAACCGAACTATAACTTTGGTTCAGTTTGGTTACTTGCAAACTATAAATGGTTCAGTTCAGTTTTTCTGAACCATTTCAGCAATCTGGTTCAGTTCAGTTTGGTTTTGATGGTTAACCGAACCATGCCCATCCCTAATTGTGATGATCCAATTGAGTCAATAAAGAAAAATTCCACAAACAAAACAACGTTTGTTTTATGCCATTTAAAATAATTAGCAAAAAGGGCGCATTAATATCAATTAAGCATGGAGAAGCAAATGATACTTGCAGTCTTAATCCTTTATTTGGTCCAAGTTAGTCAAAATCCTTAGGATATAATATGTGATAAATTGAAGCTGACAACAATGAAAACCTTTATAACAATGACGAAAAATTGAGCCTAAAATAGAATGATTAACATTAGGAAGTATATCTTCTCCAGATTATATGCATGTGAACTTAATAAGAAATTAACATATGAGAAATTAAACCAAAGAGAGGAGATGAGGTTCCTTTCTGTCGACATCGGCGCCGGAAGTGGAAGTGACAATGGTGCCGGAAGTGGAAACGGAAGTATGAGAAGGTGCCGGAAGTGACAACGGTGCCATAAGTGGAAGTGGAAGCGACGGCGCCGGAAGACAACGAACGGATCGAAGATGAAATGGAAGGGTGGTGTACAGCGGCGACTAAAGAGTGAAGAGGAAAAGGAAATTAGGTTTCCTTTCTCTTTATATACCCCCTTCTAATTTAAGGAAAATAAGGGTATTAAGGTAAATTCTCATACACGGGTGCGGGGCGGGTGTGAGTATCCCCCGGCCCCACATTAAATCTACAGGTTTTCCCCAGACCCGCACCCGGACCCAGTTAATTCGGCTTTTCCCCATTAAAATCGGGGCGGGTGCGAGTTGTGTTGTCATGTCTACCTTAACCTCCTTCCTTTGCTTCACCTCCATCATAATCCACCATATTTATAGATTTATGTGCAGTATGTGAACCTATCATCCTTATCATTGAATGCTCAACATATACATGTGCCTCACATTTGTTTTTAACAACATACTCATTAACCTCATTAGTGCCATTATCATCAACAATCCTTATGTACTTGTCATCGTCGTTGTTATACCAACATAAACGATACTTAAGGTGATTTTCATAGCCTAATTCATTCAAAATATCAGTTTCTTCAAAGTAACTCCACCTATCAGTATCAATCTCATTAATTATATGGTATCCACCTATAATACAAAACGAAATCCCTTACAAATTGACTCCATGATGAAATACAACTTATATACTCATCCTTGTAAAATATTGTATAAAAAAACACTCGTCAACATCCTAACAACTTCATCCCTACCACAATACACCCAACAACCACGCAAAAGCTAAAAAAACAACATTAAATATACAACTAACATAGTAAATACACATGTGTTCTGGTCCCCACTTCAAACTTAGTCAAACAACACTCACTAAACAAAAGAAAAATCAGAATCTAAAAGGAATGGGTATACCTCAAATGTAGAGCTTCCACTTTGTCTCCCCACGCACGATATCGACCGTCGATGAGCTTCGAAAAGCGAAAATAGGTGACAAACCTGCAAACATCCATCAATGCTTGAAAATCGCCACCGGAACAACTTCTTATCTTTTCTTCCACTCCAAATTTCTATATTCCAAAACCCTAAAATGCAGGGACCAAAATAAACAAGGTGTTTTTTTGGGGGAAATCCAATTGAAGTACGAGTCAGCATCCATTTTGCCAATTCAGCTTCACTTGTCATGTCATACGTTGCCACGTCAGCCCCTGTTTGTCACATACACGTTTTTGTAACAAACCTTAACATCAACGATGAACGTCGAAAAGTTTTCATCTTGTAGATCGGTTTAAAAAAAATGATACAAAAACGAAAACGAAAAATTCACCAACTTACAGAGACTAACTACATATTTATGCCAAAAATGATTAATTATAGGACATGGTTCCAAGAATCACCCGAACATTTACACTTACAAAGAAAATATCGAATCACAATCTCATAGAAAACCCTTACTTTTCATCTTCAAATCGTAATATCATACACATGATGTTTGAAATATATCCAATTCAATATCCATTAAATTTCCAAATATGAATCATTAAAGTAATTTCATATAACAAATCCACATAAAACAATGTAAAATATTTAAGTAAAAAGATGAAATTTAAAAACGAAAATGTTTTGTGCACTATGCACCTTATTGGGTATACAGCAGATAAAGATAAAGGGAAAAAGAAAACAACGTACTAGATGTAATAGATTAATACGTGATAAGAAAAAAATAGATAGAAATAAAATATGATGTCAAATAGATTTCGAAAATATAGGATGGGTAAACATTGATTTGGAAACCACATAGATAAGAGTAGTAGTCGAACAATACCGATTCTGACATGTAGCGACCGATGTGGTTTTTGTGCATCCTAGAAATGTAACACAGTGCGTGAAGTGGCGGTGGACCACATGGTGATTGGCGTGCTACTTTACACATAGATATCGACATTCACGTGGATTTGCTCCATTTCTTTCCTTCCTAAGCCCACACTACTATGATGTGTCCTTGTCATCCCCACAAACCGTGACTTTCAAACCTTGTCTTTCATATTCACTCATAAATCAATGAATTCCTGTTTCCATATTGTACCTACGTGGTTCATTATATGTTCTTGCATGACCCAGTGCTTTGCAGTTTGTGGGACCAAACTTAATACACATACTGATCGGTTATGAATTGGATCGTAGTATTTAAATATTAGTAGTAAACTTAATACACATGTGTCTTATAGTCGTTATGCTGTCGAAAATGTAAGCACAATTAAGTGTCTTTATCTTGTTATCTATTTTGTCAGTGGAGTTTGAATATTTATATATACAGATGGGAAGTTGAAGAAGATTCATTTTCAAATTACAAATTATTGAATGGAATAAAGATTGTTCTCATTTTGCAAGAAGCACGTCAAAGTAAGAAATAGAGAATTCTATTACTATATATGTAATATTAGTGTATAATGGATCGACTATGAGCCTATGCGATAAGATCTACGACACGAGGCTTCTAATTTTATCACGTTCAACCGTGACTAAATTGGATCCCGACACATTTATCATGGTTCAACCGTGTTTAAATTGAGTCTCTAGAAACATAGCATTTAAAGTGTTTAGGACGATCATGTGTTTAATGGACTATTTAAGCTTTTGATATTTCGAGTGTTAGTTAGAAGTCTTATATTGAATTAAAGAGTAGATATTGAGCAACAAGAAATTGTGAAAAGACTCGTATACACAATACCTTAAGTTTTGAGTAAAGATGCTGAACTCAAACTCACTTGTGTTGTTGTTTTTAATCCAATGTGGTGATTTACTCTGGTGTTTTAACCTTCCCTAGAATTCCCAGCCACCGCCCAACCACATGTCATCATACATACATATTAAATTTTTGGGATTTACCTAGCTAGCTAGCTTTCTATTTCTCTCAAAAAAAAATGAAAGGATGGATATCCACCGAATTTCTTTTTGCATAGTGACTGATACTGGAATTCAACAAAACGTTCATCTTAACATATAAGACTAATGATCACGAAGTGATTAAGATCAACATTAATTATGTTCATATAAGCTACCTTCATGCAAAATTGGAGTCCCTCTTTCACCTAGCTAACTAGCCAAGCAAGTAAAAAATAAACTTGTGGTGATTAGAGACAAATGCTCAAATTAATCAAGTTGTCTTTTAGAAGAGACAGTGTCTAAAAGGGGAAAAAAATGAACAAAGGTAGAAGAAAACTGAAAAAAAAAGTTGGCATTGCAATTGCAAACATTGAATAGTACATACTATATATACAATATATACATACATGAAGAACAGATTAGGAAAATGATATATAGAGTACTATCAATCACATAGGGTTCCTAATCAATGTACATCTTTCTATAGCATTGCCAAAAGTGATAAATGTACCTTTTCAGCTATTACTTTGCATGTCTTTTTCTTTGGATTTCCCCTTTATTTCTTCAGGTAATTGGCAATGGCATGTGCAAACATTGCTACAAAGTGCACTGCCACTCATGCAGATCAAAAAACGAATAGGCAAGTTTATAAACATTATAGGCTATGATCTCTTCCTGTAGTTTTCCCCCAAGTAAATGTACATTTTCTATTTAAGGTATCACTTTTGACTAACCTATGTTTTCTTTGGACTCATTTTACTTCTTCTGTTTTTATTTTTTTTATTATTTAATAATCCAAATAATATTCTATACTACAGTGTTTTTTTACTCTTCTATAGTGACAATAGCTTCTTTTGCTTCAAAATCTTTTAATTAAAGGCTTAAGCCTGCGCTTAAATGATTGGGAGTTTATTAGAGTATTAATAATTGATTTTCCTCTGACATAGGGGCACTTTGAGTATTGTCAGAAGACAAGAGACTAAAAAGAAGGAAAAAAGTCACTACTATTAATTTATGTAATGTGGACCCCCATACACCACTCTATATATTATATAAGCTGCTACTATCTATCTTCCATTCCATCAACCACTCTCACAAATTTCCAATTTTATACTCAATTAAGCACCTCCTTGCAAGAATAAAACCCTGAAGAAAATCACACATTTTATTTGGAGATTCAAATTTCTCACTTCTTCCACAGATTTTCCTTCAAAAATGAGGCCTTCTTGTGTAGTAGTCTCTCTTCTCATTTTGTCACTTCTCCTTACAAAAACTCAAGGTAAATATATAAATATAATTTAACAGCATGTAGTTCAAACAATTAACTAGTCCTTGTTACATTTCTAATCTTCCTTTTTTGTGTGTGCAGGGATACGTTTGGGAAAAGGCTCTTTAGCATTTGAGCAACAAAAACAACATGTAGGAGATTATTTATTTTGAAGTTTTATGTATTTCAACCTTTCATATTTATGCATGCTTCCACATTTTTATGGATGTTGATATAGAAGTTCACTTTTCTGACTGCAGGATGAAGAAAGAAGCACCTTCGTGAAAAGAAGCAACACTGATTCTGAGGAAGCTACTCTTTGCAATGACCAACAAAAATGCACAGGTAGCCTGAAGAAAACAGCTTCTAAAGTATCCAGAAAATCACACAACCAGTTACCACAGATTCATGAAGATTATTATGGACCTAGACGACATAGATCTAGGCACCATTAGTTTTTTAAGTCCACAAGTTTTTCTTCCTTTTTTTTTATAAAAAAATTAGGGTAGTGGAAAATTATTATCAATTAAAGTGGCGCTAATGACCATTTTACAATTGTAGATTTGAACGTCGTCCTTTGAAATTACAAGGACATATTTTTACCACTAAGCTAACAAATTTTGTCCATTTTATTCTCTACTCTTGGTTTCTGGTTTAAAACATTGTATAAAATATATTTTTATAATAAATCATCATGAAAGAAATTTAATTTAGCACTACTAACATAAATCTTTCATATATAAATCATAGTATTAATTAAGCATTTCAAATGTTTTTATTTTGCTGCAGGAAATATAAAGAATAGGAAACTTGTTACCACTTCAATTTCTACAACTAAATCCTTGTCAAAGGTTGGTTTATAAGAGATCAAATAAATTATATTATAAATTGGAATTATTTATTTTTTAAATCTTTATTTATAATATTGTATATATGCTTCATGAACAGAATGTGAAGAACAGTGAGGATGTGGCTCACACCTCAGTAAATGGCAATACTAGAAATGTGAATGGGGAAGCAAAGGAAATAAAAGTAAAATCATTGAGTACTTCTAATTATCTCCCTGAGGACCTTGTAGACATAACTGAGATGGATTATTCACCAGCTAGGAAAAAGTCTCCCATACACAATTAATTGAGTCTAGGTAGAAAAACAGACAAAAGTTCCTTATATTTGGATAAATATAATATTATTATAGACAAAAAAAGTCGAGCATTGCAGAAATGCTGCAATTTTTTAAGGTTTAGGGATGATTTGTACATTATATATGTTGTTCTGTCACTTTTATTGATTACAAGCTATTTTAAGAATATATCTTTTTAATGATTAATTAGTTATGACTCATGAGTACATATTAATCTTAATCTTAATATCTTGGTTTGGCTCTTAATTTTTAGAAGAATAAGATAAAAAGAACACAGGAAAGTGACAATCAATATTGTTTATGTTCTTTTCAAGTTATGAAAGCAAAAACAAACCAGGACCAATGATTGCAAATTGCAGTTTTGCAAAAGTGTCATTTGCTAGTTTTGTTATTTTGTAGCGCAGAAAACATACATATATATAGTTCAGAGTCCCACATTAAATTGGATGAAATATGGAATATACAATGATAACCAAACCCAATATTATAGGCTTTAATCTCTTGTTTTCGACAAATTACTGAGAGAAAATTCACAAGGAAAATTTTGCAACTGTCATCTGGCTACGTACACTCTACCTTCATATAGGTAAGTTGCATCTCCACATCAATCGTACAAACATGTGAGTTGATAAATTGTGTAGGGGACCTAGCATGAGAAAGGGAGTGTCATAAACCGTTTAAAAATTCAGCAATAATACTATTAAGAACCAAATATTAGACTTTTTTCTGGATCCAAAAAGCTTTGAAATATAAAATAATAAAATTATCCATTTGTTTTAGTAAAAAGAAAATGAAAGTTCTGAACTTAGTCAGTTAATATCTTGCTTGTGTTGATGGTAAAATTGTATTTTTATGATCTTGCTTGTGTTGTCATTTACCTATGTTCTCCATATTTCTATTTTTGTGGGAGGGTATGTTTGACCATATTTTGTCATTCAAAATGACATTAGAGTAGTTTATTTTATTTTCTCTCACTCTTACCACTTCCTATCATGCCACACATGTAAGAAAATGATTATATGACCTTTTGATCGACTACCTCTTGGATTCTCGTTAGACATGATCATGACCCTAATAAGATACTTGAAATATGATTTTTTTTTTTTAAGAAGTGTAGTTAAAATAAGATAAAGGATTCAATGCATAGAAAGACTAAAAATGAAAAAGAAAAATATTTACAGGACAAAAAAAATACACAGTACCATGTATATAGCTTTTGAAAACAATGACCAAATTTGTTTTTTTTTTTTTAAAAGGCTGAGAAAATATATTAGAAACCAACAATAGCTCCTTTGGTACAAGGAGTACTAAAGGAAGTTGAAAAAATCCAGATATTTACAAGACAATAGATGAGCTACCGCATGGTAGCTAAGAAAAACAAAAATTACGTTACAGTCTAAAAACATGATAAATGATTCAACCTTTAAGTTTAGTAATCAAAATCAAATAGAACATAATAAGATTTTAACCACTAGTAAACTTAAAGTTTAACCTTTTCCAATAAAGAGACAAGTTGATTCGTCTTGTTTTGAAAAATCATCCAATTGCGATCATTCCATACAATAAAAAGAACCGGTATCCAAATTATATTAAAAGTCAAGAGGGATTTGCTGGAAGAAACCTCAAGACCTCAAAACTAAAAAAGTGATCAAGTAAAGAACCATGGAAAGTCGTTGAGAAGTCTAACCAACATAATGTAAAGAGTCAGAGTTGGCCATAAAACAACACAAGAAAAGAACAAGTGATCTTGATCCTCCACCAAGCCACACGCAACCGAGCACAAGATATCCGACTGCTCCAAAATATTTCGCCTAAAACAGATTCATATTTGTTGGTAATCTATTCAAGAATAAACGCCAGATAAAAATATTGACCTTATGCAGAACTTGCTTAAGCCACAACACATGCATAAAGCCTTGATGAACAACAACGCCAGTAGCAGTCAAATTGTTATATGTGTTTTTGACTGTATATCATTGTGAAGAATGAAGCTTCCAAATCCACATGTCAGCCACACCAACCTGCAAAATAACAAGTGACAACTGCTTCACACTTTCCCTCGCCATTAACCTCCTAACCTGATGTAAGATTTTTACATGTCATATACCTATGTACACGTGAGTATATTAGATTCGTTTCCGCAGGGATTGGTGTGTCTCATAAGCAATTTTAACGTCAAATATCATTTTAAGTGTTTGAGTATAATTTATTTGTTTGTGTAAACCTATTTTCACTATTCGACATAAAAGTAAAACGAGCAGAGATAGGGCTATTTCGCTTGGGGTCAGAGATATCAACCAAGCGTAACAGCTGCAATCTCTCGATCAAATAACAGATTCTAGCTTTTTAAACGATATTATCACAATCACTCGACAATATCATTCGTGTCCAAATGATATCGTTAGTTTTAGGGGATTGTTTAAATGTCGATTTCCCGCACGTTTAAACAATCACAAAGTCATGTGGATCGTTTAATCGACGATTTCTCGCCCGATTAAATGACCCAAAAGCATTAAGTTCTGGATTAAAAGTGATTATCAAATATTAACATCTATGTCTAGCATGCTAACTTAAGATATATTGTTATTCTAGTTCTCAAATCCAAAAGTATTTATCAACATCATTTTGAATCTCAATAAAACAGTAAACACAA
Source organism: Medicago arabica (assembly GCA_946800305.1). Taxonomy (NCBI): domain Eukaryota; kingdom Viridiplantae; phylum Streptophyta; class Magnoliopsida; order Fabales; family Fabaceae; genus Medicago; species Medicago arabica. Next base: position 53,977,656 of record OX326968.1, read on the forward strand.
GAATAACAACAATATTGAATAAATAAGCTAGAACCATATATTAAATGATCAAAAGATTACATAATAGCTTGTTTGAATACCTCAAGACCCACAAGAGTAGATGTAGCTACATATGTCTATGCTAGCTTTGCAAGAAATGAAGAAAAGATGAAGATTCCATAACAAGATCCATGATGTCTCAATAAATCTTGGCTTGAATCTTCTCCTAACTACCTTGCTTTGTGTTTCTCTCTCTAGAAAATGCCCTAATCTCTCTCTAGAAACTGAAAATCTAATAAAACAGTGATAGATAAAAGAAAAGGAGGAGAAAATTCAATTTATATGGCTAAATCCGCAGAATCTCGCTTAAGCGAGATGCCAAGAAATCTCAAACTGCCCAATGAAGCCATGCCACGTGGTTCTTATCCTCTAGAATTGCTGGATCTCGCTTGAGCGAGATGGAAGCGAGATGAGGAGTGAATTTGAAGCTGCGTTCGACACACATCTCGCTTAAGCGAATTGATCTCGCTTAAGCGAGTTGGCTTGTTCTTCAACTCTCGCTTGAGCGAAATGGGAAGCGAGCTGAGGCTTTCTTCTCGTCATGAATCTCGCTTAAGCGAATTGATCTCGCTTAAGCGAGATCTGCTTGGCTTGGAAAGTCAATTCTTGGTCCTTGCTTGTCATTTTTCCTGCAAAAGTTGAATGGAGTAAGGCAATAACGCATAAGTAGTAAAATTACAACAAATGGTTAATTCTCTTTAGATATCTTGCAGAATAAGTCACTACAATGCCTAGAATAACCCTTAAATTACGGTACTTTTGAGCACTTATCAAACTCTCCCCAACTTAGCTTCTTGTTTGTCCTCAAACAACAGAATCAAAAGGAAACTTACAAATCTTTGGATGAGGTTTTCAACACAATGATATTTTTCAGGTGGTGATTCAAATGCAGATACGCGGGCAAGCATGAAGTTTTCCATTATTCTAAGCATAAACTATAAATGTGAAATAAGTCATAAACATAAAGTTTACCTCAAACAGTTCAGATCACAAACACAATTATCTATGAACCACACCTAACACACTTCTTTGAAAGTAGATAAAACATAGTAGTCACAAAGGGTGAGGAGTAATGTACACACACCCAACAATCAAGCTAACATTCTGATTAAGTTATGTGTCCATCCAAATATCATCTCAAAAAGCACGAAAAGCATGGATCAAAAGGTCTTTCTTAGGGTTATAACTTGGTCGGGCTACAAAAGAAATGTCATATGTGGGATAATTGAAATCAAAAAGCCTATCAAAGAGGAACATTCCTTGTATTAATAATTCAAACCAAAACTTCCCTACCAACCATAATGCACCCTTGGTGATCGACAATAAATTCAATAACCTTGACAACTTATTCTATTTTTGGTTTCTTTTTTTCTTTTTCTTCTCTATTTTTTTCTCTTTTTTTTTTCTTTTCCATAATTACAAACTTTGAAACTTCCTAAGATATAAACATATTACAGTTGCCAGGTTATTTTCAACAATTCACCAAGATTCTTCACATAAAATACCTTCCTTTCTCCCCAACTTGAACACAACAAAACTCTAATTGAATGTTCCTCTATCCTAAGGCAAGGGACAAAGTACAATAGGGTTAAGGGTTCAACAAAGTGAAAATATCAAAGTCCTAAAACGAGTCAAACATGAACTGAATTTAGAAATTTTTTGGGCAATTTCAATGAGCATTGTGCTCATGAAAGTTGACAGTTCATGTTTGAGGACTTGATTCATTTGGCTCAGATTGGGGTGTCAGATACTCACTCTTCTCACGGGTAGGCTTTATGTGGTCAAAATGTTTCATCTCAATTTCAAAAATGCCTTGATCCTTTCCATGCTTTCATACCATTCAAAACAATTATCAGATTTAACATAACAAAAACAAGTTAGACAATGATTATTGGTCTCCAGCATATAGTATACAGTTTGAAGCTACCTCACATTTAGGCTAAGTACTAAGTGGTTCACAAATAAACATGTTTCTGAGAAAAACTAGATGGGATAAATTTTATGCAAAGTACTCATTTCAAATTCTAGTGAATGCTTAGAAAAACAGGAAACCAATACCTTGGCTTTGCGCTTTATCACTGGTTATATCATCATCACACGTCTGAGTTTGCTCAATACTTTGGCTCTTTCGAGCACTTCAAAAGTTAATGTTCATGAGCAGTTTTCTTCTTTGAGAAACAAAAAACAAGATTTAACAAAAAGTTCATCCAAAGCAAATTAGTTTGAAACAATCAACAAGCTAAGTTATTAAACGAAAGTAAAACTAACTGAAAACAGAATATTTAGCACTTCAAACCGTGCTCAAAAGTACAAGTTCCCAAAATGAAAATGAAAATGAAAATATGTTCCAACATAAAAATAAAAGCATAAACTAAAACAAAAAGCAAAAACATGAAACATCACTAAAAACTTGATCAACTGTGGCCAGTATCATCATCATCGGTATCTGTCCCCCCATCCTGGACACTGGATGTCCTCTCATCATCCTCAGCTGCATCAAAGTGTTCACCCCCTCCATAAAAAACTGGCCTGTCCCCAGGCCACATACAAGCCTCCAAGTAGGCATTAGGGGACAACATCTGGTAAGCAGGATCCATGCGAGAGTCGTACAAGGACTGATAGATGCCTCGGTGGCTCCTGAAGAGTGCAGCGTTCTGGTCCATAATAAATTGGTCCCGCTGCTCCTGTCTCAGATCTCTCTGCTCTTGCCTCAGATCATGCTGTGTCATCCAAGCAGAGAAGGATGAAAAATCAAAAGTCCCGGACTGCTGAGGCACATCCTGCTGAGGTGCAGTCGGCTGGGGGATATCCTGCTGAGGTGTATCCTCAGGTGGAGGCATACTGGAAGAGGGAGAGGGTTGTCTGCCGGCCGATTTAGCTACAAACTTCCGGATGTACTTATCATCAACGGGTGCAACCAATTCTTCAGTGAAAGGTCCCGGAATATGTATGCCATGATGTCGGACAAGGTCCATGATAAATCCTGGAAAGGCCAATGGAGTCTCCGCTCCTGCCACCCCATCTAGAGCGACATGCTTAAGCTCCCTAGCAATGATCCGAGCAATATCCACCTCTCTCATGCACAATGTGCCAAATCAAGGGAGTAACCGTCTTTGGAGCGGTGGTGACATGACTCTTAGGCCACACATTGTGGACTAAAAACTTGAAAATAATCCCAGCTTTGGGTTTCATGTCAGCAAATGCAGCCACAGTGGGGTTATTGGCTTTGGATAGCCGGTAACGTCTGCCTGGCAGGAGGATATCTCTCTGAATCTGGTTATGGTTCCAGGTCGGTGCAGCCTCTTCCTCCCCATACTCAATAAGGACCGGTACAGTAGGGTCCTCATAGGGCTGTAAGGTCAGTGGGTTGCCTAGGTAGTCATTAATGGCATCCCGATCGAAAGAGATTGTGGTTCCCCTGACGGTGGTGGTGTAAGAAAAGGAAGCTGACATGTCCGAGGGTGCACAGTCAGGTAGGGCGTTGGCGTAGAATTCACAGAGGATGTCCAGGTTAATCCTAGGGTGAGGGCTCAGTAGTTTTTCTCATTTTCTGTTTCGGAAAACCGCGGCAATCTCGGCAAACTCACCGTCGGGATTAATGTGGAAGATTTTGTCATGCCAGGTTTTCTTTGCCTTTAGGTCCAAAAACCGGGCATAGGTTTTATTGGAGGTGAAGCGGTCAGGGTCAATGTTCCTGGGTAAGGGTAGGGGACGCTCAATCACACCCGAGGATGAGGCAGTTGAGGTTTTGCGTTTTTTGTTTTGGGTTGGAGGATTTTTGGGTGCCATCTGCAAAACAACCAGAAAAACCATATACAGGATATAACAAGCATCAGTATAATATGGAATTAAAATGGTTCAGACATAAAAAAAAAACTGGGAATTTTCGCTTGAATCTCGCTTAAGCGAGATTTGCAGCGAGAATTCATGCAAGAAGTGAGGAACTTCGCTTGCAACTCGCTTAAGCGAGATCAGCAGCGAGTTTTCATGCGAACACTTTAAAATTTTGCTTGCAACTCGCTTAAGCGAGATTAGCAGCGAATTTTCAAGGGTTTCGCATGAAAACTCGCTTAAGCGAAGTTCATCAGGTTCTGCGAAATCCCAATTTTTTTCATCCAAATCCAGCCATTTTCAACATAAATTCAACAGTTTCTAACACCAAACTTGTTCCTAATCCTAGCAACAACATTATCATTCATAAAACAAACCAAAATCACAACCATTTTCCAAAAATCATTCAAAACCCTTGGTTTTTCAAACTTTCTAAATTCGGTTTGATTTTTCAAAAACGGATTGATTCAAGGCATTTGGTTGTGAATTTGGATTCAATTTCAACACTAAAACCTAAGAACAAAGTCTCTAATCACACAATCTATCCTAACCCTAGCCATTCTAAACATGATAAAAGCATGGATTTTTAAATTTAACACAAGAGATGAGAAGTATGATGAATCAAACCTGTTAGGAGTATGCAAGAGTGAATGCAAATGATATGATGAATAAGGATTGACTTGAGTTCTTGAATTTGTATGGTTAGGAGAGAAAAAGTTTGAGTTGTTGTTTTTTAGAGATGGAGAGAAAAGTATGAAAATGTGAGAGAAGTGAAAAGTGAGAGTGAAGTGGAAGGGTTGGTTTTAGACCCGTTTTTTTTTCCTGAAAAACGTTCATCTCGCTTAAGCGAGATTTGTGTTGGGAATACCAACCAGGTTTTCAAAAACTCGCTTAAGCGAGATTTGTGCCGTAAGTACACATCAAGTTTTCAAGAATCTCGCTTAAGCGAGATTTTTCCAGTTTTTCTTGCTTTTCAAAATTCGCTTTTGTCTTGGCTTCATACACTACTAATGCAACTCCTACATGCAATTTAAACATAAAAATGACTTACAAAACTGGGTTGCCTCCCAGCAAGCGCTTGTTTTACGTCATTAGCTCGACGCCTATTTCATGCCACTCATGGATCATTTAGTAAAGTTGTCGACGTTTGTCGATCAACTTCACCACCAAAGTAGGGCTTCAACCTTTGCCCATTAACAGTCCAATTAGCCTTTGTTGTTGGATCTTCCAAAACCACCGCGCCATAAGGCTTTGCCTCTTTGATTAAGAACGGACCGGACCACTTGGATTTGAGCTTGCCCGGAAACAATCTCAATCTTGAGTTAAAAAGCAACACCATTTGTCCGGGCTCGAAGTTTCTTTTCATGATCCGCTTGTCATGATAGCTCTTCACCTTGTCCTTGTACACTTTTGAAGATTCATAAGCTTGATTCCTCATTTCCTCAAGTTCATGCATTTGAATTTTTCTTTTCTCCCCCGCTTGCTCTTGGTCAAAATTCAAAAACTTTAGCGCCCAAAACGCCTTGTGCTCCAATTCAACCGGCAAGTGGCATGCCTTCCCATACACCAATTGGAATGGTGTGAAACCCGTAGGTGCCTTAAAAGCGGTCCTATAGGCCCACAACGCTTCATCAAGCTTCAATGCCCAATCTTTCCGTGATGAAGACACGGTCTTTTCCAGGATTCTTTTGATTTCCCGATTGGACACCTCGGCTTGGCCATTTGTTTGTGGATGGTACGGTGAAGCAACCTTATGCTTTACTCCATAGTGCTCAAGAGCTTTGGCTAGTTGCGAATTGCAAAAATGAGATCCACCATCGCTAATAAGCACCCTCGGAGTTCCAAAGCGAGTGAAGATGTTCTTCTTTAAGAATTTGATCACCGTCTTGCTATCGGCTTTTGGTGATGCAATAGCTTCCACCCACTTGGAGACATAGTCAACGGCCACCAAAATGTATTCATTGGTAAAAGAGGATGGAAAAGGGCCAACAAAATCAATTCCCCAACAATCAAACACTTCTACCTCAAGAAGGCTTTGTAACGGCATCTCATTCTTTCTTGAAATCGCACCGGTTCTTTGGCACTTATCACATTGTTGACAATGTGCATAAGCATCTTTGAAGAGAGTAGGCTAATAAAATCCGGATTGAAGAACTTTTGCCGCCGTTCTTTGTCCGTTGAAGTGTCCACCATAGGGTGAATTATGACAATGCCATAGAATCTTGCTTGCTTCATCTTGAGCAACACATCTTCTCAAAAGATTGTCCGCTCCGGTTTTGAACAAATAAGGGTCATCCCACAAGTAATGATTGGAGTCCCGTAGAAACTTCTTCTTCATTTGATAATTGAAATCCTCCGGTATGACACCCTTTGCTTTGTAATTTGCCATGTCGGCGAACCATGGCCTCTCTTGCACCATGAGTAACTTCTCATCTGGAAACTCTTCCCGGACCTCTTGTTCCTTCTCGGTCACTTCAACATTTACAAGCCTTGAAAGGTGATCGGCCACCAAATTCCCGGTCCCCTTTTTGTCCTGGATCTCCAGATCAAACTCTTGTAGCAAGAGCATCCACCGGATGAGCCTCGGTTTAGAATCGGCTCTGGTGATCAAGTACTTAATTGCTGCATGGTCAATGAACACAACAACTTTTGAACCAATAAGATAAGAACGAAATTTCTCTAATGCATATACAATTGCAAGCAATTCTTTTTCGGTAGTTGCATAATTGATTTGAGCATCATTTAAGACCTTGCTTGCACAGTGGATAGCATGAAAAACTTTGTTCTTTCTTTGGCCTAACACGGCACCCACAGCATAATCACTAGCATCACACATGAGTTCAAAATTTAGGGTCCAATTAGGAGCAGTGATTATGGGTGCGGTTGTCAAGCTTTCTTTCAAAATTTTAAAAGCATTTAAACATTCTTGATAAAATTCGAAAGACTTATCTTTGTTGAGCAAATTGCTCAATGGCTTTGCAATCTTTGAGAAGTCTTTGATGAAGCGCCGGTAGAATCCGGCATGACCAAGAAAACTTCTTACCCCTTTGACATTTACGGGCGGTGGGAGCTTTCCGATGACATCAACCTTAGCTTGATCTACCTCGATACCCCTTGAAGAAATCTTGTGACCAAGGACAATACCCTCGGTAACCATGAAATGACATTTCTCCCAATTGAGCACCAAATTAGTTTCAACACACCGCTTCAGTACGATGTCCAAGCTTTTCAAACATAAGTCAAATGATGAACCAAAAACCTAAAAATTATCCATGAAGACCTCCATACATTTCTCAGTTAAATCGGAGAAGATGGCTTGAACACACCGTTGAAAGGTGGCGGGTGCGTTGCATAAGCCAAAGGGCATTCTTCTATAAGCAAAAATATCAAAAGGACAAGTGAAAGCCGTCTTCTCACGATCTTCCGGGTTGACGGTGATTTGGTTGTAGCCGGAACAGCCATCAAGGAAACAATAGAAGGCTTGACCGGAGAGTCTTTCAAGCATTTGATCCATAAAGGGCAATGGGATGTGATCTTTCCTTGTTGCTTGATTGAGTCTTCTATAATCAATGCACATTCTCCATCCGGTGACGGTCCTAGTTGGAATCAACTCATTTTTCTCATTTGTGATCACCGTCATACCTCCTTTCTTTGGAACTACTTGAACCGGGCTAATCCATGCACTATCCGAGATCGGATATATCATACCGGCTTCTAGTAGCTTCACCACTTCCTTGCGCACTACCTATTTCATTGTTGGATTCAAGCGGCGTTGTGGTTGTGCTATCGGTTTGAAATCATCTTCCATCATTATTTTGTGCATACAATAAGATGGACTTATCCCTTTCAAGTCGGACAACTTCCACCCTATTGCTTCTTTGTTGGACTTTAGAATTTCCACCAAACTTTCTTCTTCCTTGACGGTTAAAGCGCTACTTATGATGACCGGTTTGACATTACCATCTTCAAGAAAGACATACTTGAGGTGTGATGGTAAGACCTTTAATTCCACCTTGGCATCTTCAACCTTAGATTCTTCCTCGGACCCCTCTTTCAACTCCTCAAGTTTAGCATGATAAGTAGGAATTTCCTTCAAGGTATCTAACTCTTTTAAGCAATCTTCAATCTCTCTTGCTTCTTCGGCACCAATAAAATCAAGTGCATCCGTCAAAGCACTTTCAAGGGGTGTTCGGTTAAGAAATTTCTTCCGATTGGTCATGATGACTTCTTCGGTTGCATCCACTTTAAAACATGCGCCCTTATCCTTGAAGTACTTAATGGCATCACGAATATTGAAGTGTACCTCTTCATTATCAAACCTCACCTTTATGATGTTGTCATCGAGGTCAATCATCATCCGTGCCGTTTGCATGAAGTTTCTTCCCAAAAGAATAGGCACATCGTCATCCTCCTCAATATCCATAATCACAAAATCGGCCGGGAACACAAATTTGTCAACTTTTACTAACACATCTTCTGCTATTCCTAAAGGTTTTGCAAAGGATTTATCGACCAATTGCAAGGTCATCCCCGTCCGCTTCACGCATAATTCACCAACTCTTTTAGCGACAGACCAAGGCATGAGATTGATGCTTGAACCAAGATCAAGTAGTGCCTTGCCAACAGCGGTGGTTCCTATAGCTACCGGTAGAGTGACTCTCCCCGGATCTTGTTCCTTCTTTGGCAACCTCCTTTGAATGATGGCACTACAATTTGCATCAAGTTGAATGACTTCTTCATCGTTGACTCTTCTCTTCTTGGAAAGGATATCTTTCATGAACTTAGCATACGCCGGCATTTGTTCCAAGGCTTCCGAAAATGGAATATCAATTTGTAACTTCTTGAAAAGTTCAAGAAACCTTGCATATTGCCTTTCCTTGTCTTTCTTTGATGAAGCTTGTGGGTAAGGTAAATGTTGAGTCGATACCTTCTTCTCAACTTTCTTCTTTGTTTCCTTCTCATTCACCACATCTTTCCCTTCTTTCTCCATCTCATTCTTTTCAACTACTCCTTGTTTTTCATTTTTTTCATTTTCAACTAAGTCTCCTTTATTCTTTTCCTCTCCTTCTCTCTCAACAACTTCCTCTTCATCAACTTCCTCCAAATCAAATTCCTCTACAACCTTCCTCTCCACTTCCAAATCATCAACACCTATCCCTCGGCCAATCACTTTGCCACTTCTTGTTGATATGGCTTTGCAATGCTCTTGCCCTTTTGGGTTGGCTTGTGTGTTGGCGGTGAAGGCTCCCCCTTGTTGGTTAGCTTGAGCCATTTGTTGTGCCATTTGCCCCATTTGTGTTTCGAGGTTCTTGATTGAAGCCTCGTTGCTCTTTTGGTTAGCTAAGGATAATTGCATGAATTGGTTCAAGGTCTCGTCCGTGTTTGGAGGACGGTTTTGTTGTTGTTGAAGGTTTTGCGGTGGATATTGATAATAATTGTTGTAAGGTTGTTGGTAATAATTGGGTGGTTGAAAGTAGTGAGGTGGTGGTTGTCTCCATGGTTGGCCAAATGAATTTCCTCGTGGAAAGTTGTTGTTTCCCGGATATCTCCCTTGATTGGAACTACCGGCTTGTTGACCTTGTTGTTGATTTGGCCTTTGTTGGTTTCCCAAAAAATTTACCTCTTCTAAAGATGGTGGTGGACAATAACCGGTAGGATGATCACCGAAACACAACTCGCAAGCATTCACTTGTGAAGAACCCCCATCTTTTTGGAATTGCTCCATGATTTGCTTGGGTAAACTCTCCATTTTCTTTTGCATTGCGTCCATTTGTTGAGTGAGGAGTTTGTTTTGTGCTAACACCGCATCATTTGTCTCTAATTCAAGAATACCTGCTTTCCTTTGTGAAGGATTTCTATTATGAGAAGATTTGCGAGAGTTAAGCGCCATTTGATCAATGATCCTTACCGCCTCTTGTGGAGTTTTCAACATTAGAGAACCATTTGCCGATGCTTCTAACAAAATCTTGGATTCACTTTGAAGACCTTGGCGGAAAAGGTAGATTTGCATTTGACTATCATAACCATGCTTGGGACAATTCCTCAACAAAGATTTGTAACGCTCCCATGCATCACAAAGTGACTCACTAGCACCTTGACTGAATGTTGTAACTGCAGTTTTAGCTTCCAGGTGCCTATCCTCCGAAAAGAACCTCTCGGAAAAAGCTTTCTCCAATACCGGCCAATCGGTCATGGTTGAAGTTGGTAGATCTAAGAACCATTCTTTAGCTTTCCCTATCAATGAAATAGGAAATAATCTTGTGAACACATTCTCTTCATCCGCTTCACTAGCTCCAAGTGTACCGGCTAGACTATAGAAGGTGGTGAGATGCTTGTATGGATCTTCGTGATCTAACCCAGAAAATGGATGAGATGTCATGAATTGAATCATTCCCGTCTTCATCTCAAATTGCCTAGCATTCGGCCTCCCAAGACGAGCGAGTCTTCTTGGACTAACCCAACATGGAAGCACATTTTCTTCTTCATTACCCTCAGGTGGTGGTAAGGCATTCATTGTGATGTCTGGTTGACTTCTTGTAGGAGATGTCGGAGGAGATAACTCTGGGGATGATTGTGGAGATTCGGTTGTGGAAGGAGGAGAACCGGAAGTTCCTTCTCGCTGAGCCAGCCTAGCCAAAATATTTTCTTTCTTTGTTTTGTTGTTGTTCCTACGAGCTGTTTTCTCTATTTCAGGATCAAACCGAAGTTGGTCTTTAGAAACGGTACCTCGCATAAACAAAGTTCAGAAGACTATACCAGGTGGTTAGCAATAAAAGGAACAATGAATGATATATGAGTATATATGTACAAGAAATAATCTTTGTGCAAAATTGCTTAAAATGATAAGATTGTTACACTACTTATGACACTATTGCTAATCCCCGGCAGCGGCGCCATTTTGATGTAAGATTTTTACATGTCATATACCTATGTACACGTGAGTATATTAGATTCGTTTCCGCATGGATTGGTGTGTCTCATAAGCAATTTTAACGTCAAATATCATTTTAAGTGTTTGAGTATAATTTGTTTGTTTGTGTAAACCTATTTTCACTATTCGACATAAAAGTAAAACGAGCAGAGATAGGGCTATTTCGCTTGGGGTCAGAGATATCAACCAAGCGTAACAGCTACAATCTCTCGATCAAATAACAGATTCTAGCTTTTTAAACGATATTATCACAATCACTCGACAATATCATTCGTGTCCAAATGATAGCGTTAGTTTTAGGGGATTGTTTAAATGTCGATTTCCCGCACGTTTAAACAATCACAAAGTCATGTGGATCGTTTAATCGACGATTTCTCGCCCGATTAAATGACCCAAAAGCATTAAGTTCTGGATTAAAAGTGATTATCAAATATTAACATCTATGTCTAGCATGCTAACTTAAGATATATTGTTATTCTAGTTCTCAAATCCAAAAGTATTTATCAACATCATTTTGAATCTCAATAAAACAGTAAACACAAGAATAACAACAATATTGAATAAATAAGCTAGAACCATATATTAAATGATCAAAAGATTACATAATAGCTTGTTTGAATACCTCAAGACCCACAAGAGTAGATGTAGCTACATATGTCTATGCTAGCTTTGCAAGAAATGAAGAAAAGATGAAGATTCCATAACAAGATCCATGATTTCTCAATAAATCTTGGCTAGAATCTTCTCCTAACTACCTTGCTTTGTGTTTCTCTCTCTAGAAAATGCCCTAATATCTCTCTAGAAACTGAAAATCTAATAAAACAGTGATAGATAAAAGAAAAGGAGGAGAAAATTCAATTTATATGGCTAAATCCGCAGAATCTCGCTTAAGCGAGATGCCAAGAAATCTCAAACTGCCCAATGAAGCCATGCCACATGGTTCTTATCCTCTGGAATTGCTGGATCTCGCTTGAGCGAGATGAGGAGCGAATTTGAAGCCGCGTTCGACACACATCTCGCTTAAGCGAATTGATCTCGCTTAAGCGAGTTGGCTTGTTCTTCAACTCTCGCTTGAGCGAAATGGGAAGCGAGCTGAGGCTTTCTTCTCGTCATGAATCTCGCTTAAGCGAATTGATCTCGCTTAAGCGAGATCTGCTTGGCTTGGAAAGTCAATTCTTGGTCCTTGCTTGTCATTTTTCCTGCAAAAGTTGAATGGAGTAAGGCAATAATGCATAAGTAGTAAAATTACAACAAATGGTTAATTCTCTTTAGATATCTTGCAGAACAAGTCACTACAATGCCTAGAATAACCCGTAAATTACGGTACTTTTGAGCACTTATCATAACCCAAATAGAACATCTCCGCAATTGTGGCTAATTTATTAACAGCAAGTCCAAATAGCCTAGAATATCTAGCATCTAAAGAGACACCATTAAGCCATGAATCCTTTCAAAACAACGTAGAAACTGCATCCCCCCACATGTCTAACAATATTATCAATCAGCCAACGATCATGTAACAACCCCCCCCCCCCCCCCTAATATGGTTCAAGTTTTGCCACCAGACTGAACCCCCTCATCCACCATAAAATAACCGCCCTCTCCTAACCATATTTCGCACAAAGCACCTTATAACACAAATCACCCTTTTCCTCCAAAATCCTCCACACTCATTTCCCAAGTAAAGGTAAATTAAACTCAAGACAATTTTCGTACCCCCAAACCTCTGTTCTCCCTATGTACCCCTGTACCCCCCCACCTTTGCTCTCCCTATGTAAGCATAAAATATCACATTTGACCCAAAATAATTTCCTAATATCCTCACAATCCCCCGCAAAAATTGCAAAAAATGGAATCAAGAGAAGAAATGATACATAAAGGAGCTTTGAAGAAGGAAAGAAAATAAACTAGATTGGAAGACAATACATATTTAAGGAGAATCAGCTGACCCCTAAAAGAAAGATTTTTACTCTTCCACCTAGACAATCTACTTCGAATACGATCGATCAAAGGGTACCAAAATTGAAATATTCTCAGATCTCCACCAATAGGCAGCCCCAAATACAAAAAAGAAAGATGACATTGCTTCCATGGTCGCCTCATGCAACCAAAATTCCACCACGAACATTCTCCCAACTTTTTCCACCCACCAACAAGGTGTCATAAGCAACCATGACCAAATTTGTTGACGAAAAACATTTAAAAAATTCTTGTTTAAATATTTATTTTAATGACACTAAAAATAAAATAAAAATTTGAAAAAGAAAAATGATACTAATGTATGTATTAATGTAGGTAGACGAAATGATAATAACCATAAAAACCACATACGCAAGCGGAGGAACGAAGTTTGAATCTTGGTCACAACGTTCGGTTTAACAATTTTGACGTTAAATTGAGGTATATTCTCATAAGCTGATTTTGGGTTAAAAAAAACAACAAAGAGTCATGTGTTAACATTTGAAAAAAAAAATTGTGGTGATCGGAGTTTGAACTCCAAACCTTACCTATATATTATGCATTGTTCATACCAACTAAGCTAAACTCAAGAACACATGTTAAAGATTCTACAAATAATAATTTTTTTTTTTTAACTTAATTAGAAAATAAATTAACACAACTTTCAGTATATAACATCTTGTTCTTTAACAAAAAGTATACAATATCTTTTTTTGGGTCAAGATATCTTTTTTTTCTTTACTAAAAAAATATTGATATTTTTCTTAAAAAATATTCTATTTTTGATATATTAAAGCATTTTTCGATCTCTCAAAATAAAAAGGCGGCGGCGAAGACCGACTCATTGAGCCGAGACGAGAGCGAAGCGTGGGAAATAACACACTACTCTCATATAAACTCAGAACTCCATACACTCTACCCTGTTTCTTCAATAGTGAAAAAAACCCGTGCGCTTTTACAAGACTCAGGGGTGAAAGCTATAACGCTGCTTCAACACCCCACTCTCCACTATTCAATCCCTAACTCTTCTTCCCCCAATTCGCTTCTACTTCTACTTCAAGGTAAATTCCTCATTCACCTTTTTCGCTTTTCGATAATCGCTTTTTCACATCAATTTCGCGTTTATGCACAATCATTATCACACTTTTTTCGGTTTTTTTGAATTTTATTCGTGAATGATCGAATTGTTGATGTTTATTCATCATCTTTGTTCTTCATAACTAGGTTTTGAATTTTGATTATAAACTAATTCGTCTTTAAGCAATTTTTGCATGAATGAAATTAGGTTCGTGAATTCGTTTCCCTTTTGTTAGGTTTGTAGCTCATTTACTTAATCATGCATGATTGAGTGATTATCGTGTAGTTTAGGTCATCGTGATTTTTGATCACTTTGTGTATAAGGGGGACATTTTTTAACTGTATTGATACATGATTTTTTATTTTTATTTTTGAATTTGGTGGCATATGCTAAGAGAAACTGCAAAGTTTATTTTTTTCAATGAAAATACAAGTACAAATACAAATGCTATGCAATTGTATTTGAATGGTTTTTTGATTTATTATTTGGATTGGAATGTGCTTGATGTTTTTCATTTGGCATGTGAGAAAGTGTAGCTGATAGTTTAGTCGTGTGTGTTTTGATTTGTTCCTGGTAATGAAAAGCTTCTAAATTATATCTAATATGGATTTTTTTTACTTCTCAGTTTCATGTATTGTTTCTGAAATCAATACCTTATGAATTTTGAGTATGCACTTTTTTGGGGTCAGGAGCCCTACAGGTTTTGCCATGTAATGAAATCTTGGGCTGTTTATGTTGTTGCTTTGTTGTTTGAGCAGTCACTGCCTTACGTTTTTTTGTGTCAGCTAAAATACTTGGAGTTGGCTGTTTTAACATATATAAATGCATTTGACGATCTTTATCACATATTGCATTGCTGATGATACTTGCATTGCTGATGATACTATGATATCAATACAAATATAAACAGTTTTTTATGCATGTGAAGGGTTTCTTTGTGCTCATGCACAAAAAAGGAGGGTTATAAAAAAACATGAGTTCCTAATTGAAGGAACTGGATACAGTGTGATTGGCTTCAAGTGATTAAAGAGCATTACCTAAGGCCGAATCGTTCGGGAGAACCCGAGATTGATTCCTAGGTGGAACAATTCCTGGCCAGACTTTACCTTACTTACCTCCTGGCCTAACTCTGGGTTACTATGGTCCATTCCCCTAGAAACTAGAAGGTTAACACACAAAAAAAATGGATAGGCCAGATTCGTTGGGTATTGTTAGCTAGAGGGAATATGATCCTATTTTACTCTTGTTCTCAAGTTTCAAGTGTGCTTTAACTTCATTTTATTGGGATTGATTGGGAATTTCAGATTGTCGTGATATCATCTACTGTGGTGATAAGTTGGTGCAGGAGCTGTAAGGTTAATCCTTTATAGAATGGACTTGGTACACATCACATTAGCACTGATTCCTCCATCATATAAGCATGCTTTATGGAGTGCTTACACTCTACACATGAAATGGTACCTCCCTTGTCTGTCTATCCTCACGTGCGGATGAACTTGCCTTTCCAACCTGTCAGGGTTGACGGAGGAGTTTGAGTCTCATACTGAATGGGTGTGCAACACAACTCCCATCTATGGTGCTCTTACCAGGTTGCTTGCAGGAGTGGGTTCTCTACTGCATATGTTCATTCATTGAATAGGAGTTCCATCCTGGAAGAATGGACTTTGCCTACATGTTGGACAGTTGAAGTTGTCTTTTAATTCTTAGTAAATATTTCTGCATGGGTTTGATGATCGTGGAAATCATGTGAACTTCCAAAATTTCAGATTTTGTTTACAGGGTCCATTTTGCATGAATTGATCTTCACATGTAAAGAGGCTTTTATACAAGTCGGGATTTAACAAATAAGCTGTAATGGTGTTCATGTGAATTTTTTCAAATATTCTTTATTTTTGTATTGTTTAATTAGTTCCACATGATTTGTTCGATAATATTATTATTATTTTTTAATGGCATGATTTGTTTCATAATAATCTCGTGTCCTGGAGAAAAAAGTAACAGCTACGAACTACTAGTAGTTTCTGATGCTTTTTCATTTTTGTAGTGTATTGTGTGGTCTGGAGAATGGGAAGTAACAGCGTTGAAAAGATCCCTAGCAATAACAGCACTGGAAGTTCAGAAACCACTATTGAGATAAAGCTCAAAACACTTGATTCACAAACTTATACTCTCAGAGTGGATAAACAGGTAATTCTTTGACTACTTATAAACGTTCTTCACTTCTTTTTTTTAATTTCTCCAGTATAATACTTCTATTTATGTTCATGTTATTTCGTTTCTTGCGCATAATGCCTCATTTAAGTAGATACATGTATAATACCTCATTCAAGTATATACAAGTAGTTGGAATATAAGGAAAATATTTCAGAATACTTGGGTTGTGCTTTAGAGTAATTTAGATTATCTTGGATTATTTTTTAGAATTGGTAGTCGACCCATCTAGTGAGATAAGACTTGGTTCTTATTGTTGTATATCGACTCTTAGGATTTGTTTACGTATTTCTTTGTATTTCATGATTTGTTTCTTTGTTTACTTGGAATTATGAGTTTTTAGTAATTACGATCACTTCCATATTTATAGTTTGGATTTAGAGTCTAGATTAATTCAAGTATAAGTGTTGGTCTTATAATCTCTACTATTTCTCTTCCCACCTTTCTTATCTAAAATCTGACAAGTTCAGCATGGTATTGCCATATTAAAGCAGAGGAATGCTATTGTCTTCATGATTCTTTTATTCTTGCTGACCATGCACACTTTTTGGCAATACTTTCTCTCCTGTTCTCTCTTTGTTGATGGGTTTCTTCTACTTACGGTATCCACAACCTGTTACCTGTCTCAAAAGCCTTGAATCATTTCATCTTGCAATTTTGTCATTTTGCTGGTAAAATCCAGCCAAGGTTGTAAAACCCAAAGTTTAAGTAAACTCGCCTCCATAGACTCGACTTGTAAACTCATAAAGAGTGTACCTACTATTGAAATTACCTATATGTAATATATGACAGATATAGATAATATAACACCATTAGAATATAACACAATTCATTATTTCATCTCCATAAAAAAGCATAACTGTTTTTGATAGATGAACATTTATTAGAGTTTAAGACTAAAAGTATGGTTTGTTTATAAAAAAATAAATAAAAAAGAAGTATACTTGGATGAGTAACTTTTAAATAAATTTACATTTTGAAGAAAGAAGTAAATGTGAAATAAAAAATGAAGTTGGAGAAAACAAAGTTGTATCCAGGCATAACATTTGTTTCTCACGACAACACTAAAAACTAAAAAGTTACAACTGTTTACATGCAAGTTAGCTTGTTTTTATGACCTAGAATCTTAAACTCGCAAGATTTGTCAAAAAAATAAGAAATCTTAAATCGCAAGAGTTTAAGACTTAACTTGAGAGTTCGATAACCACGTATTTTGGTACCATTTGTTTTTCATCCATCTTGAAAGAAGTTGCTTGATACCTCCGCTTGTGGCGATGTCCTTATTAATGTTAGAAAGCTGCAAAGTGCTCTGCAGCCATCTTTTTCTTGAAATCCATTGAGCTTTCCATAACTGATATGGATTTCTCCAATACTCTAACACACAATTCCTTCATTATATTATTGCTGGTGGTTTCTCAGGATCCAGCAGGTCGGGCCCCTTCTTCCTTATCTATAACTTTAGAACATATTTTGAGTTTCGACCTATCAAAAACTTTTTTTAAGAGTTTGTTTGTCTGTTTCTTTTCAAAGAAAAATGTGGTTTATGAGTTAAAAAAAATTGAATATCTTCATAATGATTTAAAAAAAATTACGTGAAAATAAAGTATCAAAGTAGTTGTTTCAGTTTTGATGTTTTTCCTTGGAAACTAGAAATAATCCTCCAAACATCCATGTCGTAACTCGATTAGTTTAAAGCTTATCCAAATGCACCATATTTATTTGATGCTCATAACTCCTCAAAGCTGCTGTGTTAAGTATTTTGATCATTTAGCCGGCATCATTCGTTACTTATCTGAACTGTTGATCCTCCCTTCAATTATTTCCCTTGTTCTGCAGATGCCAGTCCCTGCTTTGAAAGAACAGATTGCTACTGTAACTGGAGTGTTATCAGAACAGCAGCGCTTAATTTGCCAAGGGAAAGTTCTAAAGGACGATCAACTACTGTCTGCATACCGTATCCTTTATCTTTCTATTTTGTGTTTAACTTCACAAAGAAGGCCTATGTGGCTTTCTCTTTGCACAAAAATGCCAGATTTCTCATTCCATATCGTTAAAGAAACTGTTTATTATTTTCAGATGGTGTCTTGACCATTGTGCAAATACAACCTGAAGGTGTTCCCTTCATACATTGTTGATTTTTTCTTTTGTTGGTTCCCTTTGTTTGTCTAGCAGGTTGCTCAATCATTAACTATTGCTGTATTTTATGTGCATATCTAAAATTATATCTGCTCCTTACTGTAACATCTGGTCTATTTTTGTTTGCCACAAAACATTAAGAGTTTGAGGTTTTGAGGCAGAAAGGTACACCAAAGGATGAAATTGGTAGCAATAATAGTAGAATTTCAATAGGGAAATAACTGTGTTATTGCAAAAGTTTTTGCATCTTTACAAGAAGTATCTAGAAGTTAAATTATTTGCACTTCATATTTTGTCTCTTTTGTACCAACTATCAAGTACATTAATATTCAATCTCAGTATTTCATAAATATGTTATTCAATCTCAATATTTCACTCATGTTTGCGAATGATAGACCATCTAGACACTCAAGTTTAAAATTCAATCAATTCAAAAGCCATGATTTGTTATGTCTAGATGTTCTGTCGCTATTCTTTTAAATTTTGTTATTCATTCTTCCCTAACACAAGTAGATGTTGAAGATGGTCACACATTGCATCTGGTTGTGAGGCAACCTGATCTGCCACCTCCAGGAAGTCTGCCCAATCATGCAGGTTTGATGCAATTTTGTATATTATCTTTGCTTTTGTAATGATTATGAATCCTGATCTTATTTACTTGGTTTTACAATGTGGTTTCATTTTTTGTTTTAGTGTTAGTTTGATAATTTCTTTTTATGTAAAAAGTTGGTAAAATATGAAAATTGCTGAAGTCTTCATTGTCGAGGGATACCGTAACTAGTAGCCTAACCTTTCTGGTCTTCTAAAAGGGTTATATTTAGCTTGAATCTCTTAATGTGTCTATCTCCATATAAAACATCCCGGTGGGAAGAAATGTGAATTGCACAGTAGTACTAGAATAGAACATATAATATTAATGGCAAAATCATACATAAATTCATAAAGTCAAACAAGAGCTAATTTGACCAAACACTTGATTTTTAGTCTTTATTTCGTAGCTGAATAAAACAAAAATAATGCGAAAAACATAAAGTTAACTTCGTGAAACCAATATATATTGCATTGCACAAGTATTTTGTAGCTGAATAAAACAAAAAATGCTAAATACATAAAGTTAACTTTATGAAACCAATACATATTGCATCACACAAGTAATTCAACCCAAGTAGGTAGTAATACTGATAAAAATTTACATTTTAATTTCTTAGGTATAGTCAATGTAAAATTTAGGCTTGTAAACTTGCTAGTACAAATTAGAGCTCACCAGTTTTATAGAAGTTCACTTGAACTTGAAGCTTCCCCAATTTGGCCTAGGTTTTGTGAAGGAAAAAAACCTCCTTTTTTAATGCTGAAGGGTTTGGGACTGGTTTAGAAAAAACCCAGTTTTACAATAAAAAAATGTTTGTTTTCTTGATCTTCATCGCGCGATGATACACCCTGTTTAGGGCAAAGCACTTATGTTCTTCCTCGTCTGCGACTGCCACAGCATGTTTCTCTGTTTTAATAAGACACCATACTCTGTTGTCAATAGTGGTCGCACCGCTCGCTATCGCGGCGCGTAATGGAAATTTGAAGCCCAGCGCACCTGGCCGTGACGGCGTGTGTCGCATGTGGTTAGCGGTCAAAGTGGCCCGCTTTTCAATGTTGCGGTGTGGAGGTGATGCTGCCAAAGCGTCCGCTTCATCCTTTTTCTGGTAAGAAAGAAGAATAAGAGTAAGAATAAAAAATGAAAGAGAAAAGATGAAAGAAGGAGCAAAAAATCTTGTGAAAGAAGATCGATTCTACAAATCTGGTTGTTTGTGCTTGCGGCGACGCTCCTTCAAATCTTTCACCTAATCTTTCATGGAGCGGGTTAAGATATTGCTGAATAAGAATCATATGGGCCGGCCCAATCTCAATAAATACTAAACAATAGACTTAAAATAAAACACGTGACTTTCATTGCCTAACCTATTTTTTACCTTTTATTATTTCTATTAAAATTGTTAACCAAGAAAAGAAAAGTAAGCCATAAATACCATGAACATTTTTTCTTATACCTTTTATTTTAGAAGAAACCTATGGTAGTTTCTTTTTACAAAAAAACGATATTAACATAATTAGATAAAAATGTAGTCTAAATATAAATTAGTTAATGAGTATGTAATTTGTTTTAGTTAATGAGTATTTAAATATATATATATATATAATCTAAATATAAATTGTAACATACTTACGTAATTTTGTCAAAAAAAAAAAAAAACATACTTACGTAATATAAACCACATGAATATAAATTATTCAGAAAAATATACTAAACTTTTTATTAAGTATATTTTATATTATTAGTAAAAATGAATTAATTATCTTAATATTTGCATTTATATTAATACCGGATATATTTTCTCATACTTCCTTAGATCTTAATTAATAACATACTTTTTAATATTACTGTCCACGCCATTGAAATAGCGCCCACTACGCGCCCCGCTCCCGCACCGCGTCAATTTTTGGGTTGGCCACGCCGCATTTCCGCATTGACAACAGAGACACCATCGTTACTTTGCGAGTTCCTCTGTTTCCAGCAACTGCCACTGAACGTGTTCCTCTATTTCTCTATTTGTTGTGCTGTGCGAGTTCCGTATTTCTGTTATTTTTTCATGCTAATTGCTTCAAACTCAGCCTCTGTACTCATAAATTTATGGTTATAAACTTCTGAATTTATGGTTATGAACTTAATTTAATGTTGTGATTTAGAGGTTATTTTCTTCATCTTCTATTATAATTTTTATGCACGTGTGTGTGTTTTCTTTCATCATAAGTCTATTTTAGGGGTGGAGCCCAGAGCAGATTCATTGTTGGTCTTGTTTTGTTTTATGCTATACCTCCATGCACAACAAATGAAAATTTTCCTTTAATACAACAAAATATGGTATTTACTGCTAAACATCCATTTTGCAGCGACTGAGCCAAATTCAAGCACAAGCCATAGTCACAGTACTCAAGTCGCTCCAGGAGTCTTCATTGAAACATTCAATGTTCCTATTCAGGGCGATGGAGTTCCACCTGAAATAAATAGGGTATATTTTAAATTGGAAGAGAAAGTTGCACACTTGTGGTTGTGGGGTTGTTTGCATATTTTTGTTTATTATTTTATGGTGCTCTGCAGATTGTGTCTGCTGTCTTAGGCTCGATCACTGGACTTCCAAATTTTGCAAGTGGTGGTGAAGGGATTGTTGTCAGGGTAAGGTCAACCTTTCATATGTTTTTTTTTTATTGTAAATTGTAATGTTGCATTCTGACAAACGGAGCCCCTCACCTCACCCCCCACAGAAACAGAAACAGTGATAGGAAATGTGCGAATGAAGAATAGATATAATATTCTCAGTGTTGTGAATTCGGTCTCAAATCGAAACTTCACACCAATGAAATTTAGATTCGTGGAGCAAGTATCAATGGCAACCAAATCCAAAAGTAACTACAAGCAACAACAAGCTAGATCTAATCTAGAAACCAAGTGCATAGCAAAACCACAATTCAACCAAAGAATAAACAAGATAAAGAGAGTATAAGAAAAGATAACAACACCAAGAAAAAGAAATGTTCACCCAGTTCGGCCCAACTTGACCTACGGAGAGATTGATCTCTCCAATTCACTATCAATGAGTTCTTACAAAGAGATACAAATGAGTTACTAGAAATTAGCTTAAACAAGCTCACAAAGAACAACCCTAATTTCTACCAATTTTCCCAATTTCACCAATGAACAAGACACTTGTGAATTTTCACTCTCCCAGGGTGTTTACAATTGTTTCCTAACTCTAGAATCTAACCCCCAAAAGAGAATCAACCCTTAGCCTTGATTTCACTAAGAATCTTCTCTTTTGGTTTCATAAGACTCACCCAAGTTGCTCACAAAAGACTCTCCACTCATGTGTTTCCCAACCCCATGAATCTTCCCAAAAGGCATCAACCTTTTTCCCAAGAGCCCCCTTTTTTGGTTCTCCAAGATTCACATCTTGAAAACCTCACCCAAAGACACTCAACATTTAGTGTCTAAAACCCTAAAAGTTCTCTCCTTTGGTTTCGATGAGATTCACCGAGCTTACCCAACAAATGGGTCATGGAGTGCTTAAATAGTGTTTCAGATCTGTCAAAATCGCGCCACGCCTGAGAAAATCGCGTCACAGTTGATGCGTACGACCCAAGGTACGACAACCTTATCCAGAAATCGCGCCACGCCTGAGAAAATCGCACCACGATTTTCCTTCAGCAAAAACCATCAATTCTGCCAGCAAAATCGCGTCACGCCTCTGAAAATCGCGACCGCGTCACGATTTTCAGCTTTCCCAGCATCACAATTTTGAGTCATTTCTCAACACTCATTGTGTATGTTCCTTAAGTTTTAAAATAAAGAGAAAAGGAGAGACAGTGTGAGGACTTGGAAATGACGATAGAAACTGGAATTTATTAGAACAAAGTTAGGGCAGGATTCTCTTGTTTATGGAATGAACTGCTGACCTCTAATGGTCTAAAACCTCCCAAAATGTCAAGCTTCCCTCTCAATCTCATCTCTTATTTACAAAAAAAAACATGCCTTATTTCTCTAATTACCCACTGGTTGACTCTAGCAAACTTGGTGTAATATGGTTTTTGTTTTTACTGATCTACTGGCTGTATTTTTCCCATCGTGCACATCTTGTGCTTGTGAGTTTAAGCAATTCAATAATAATTCATTATTTGCAAAAATCGAAACATACAATCCCATCAACTAACATATGCATATCAATCTACTGATAGGAACTTGAATTTTACTAGAGCAAAAATGGGGGAGGGTTGCCTTGTTTATAGAATGAATCTCAGAACTGTGGGAGGTTGATGGTAATTAACTCTAACAAACTAACTCCAGTCCCATCAACTAACATACACCTATCAATCGATTGATAGGAACTGGAATTATATTAGAGCAAATGTAGGAGAGGATTCCCTTGTTTACCGAATGAATTGCAGAAATTTGAGGCTCTACAACCTCCCAAAAATTGCCTTATTTCTCTAATAAAGAAGGATTTTATCCTTTTATAAAACATAAAAGTGTTCTGTTGTTGTTTTCAAATCATTAGGATACATTGTTCTACACATCTCTTGATGTATCTATTTATTTAGTCATCTTGCAAATCTTTAATATTACATCTTGGCTGTAATTGGTCTGATGAAGGAGCATGATTCCCAAGGCCTTGGAAGAACTTCGGATTCTAGTGGAACATCAGATCCGTTCCGTCCCCTACTTGATCAAATTGGTTCACAAAGTGTATCAGATAGATTACGGAATACTTTTGGACTTCCGGCGTCAGTTTCTCTAGGGTCTTTGCAGCCTCCTGTAAGATGCACAAAGTTCCTTCTCTACTTAATTCTGACACATGTTTTTCAAGATTTGATATTTGAGATCCCTCTTAGTGGGAATTTTAAACAATTAATTCATTTATATATGGTTTTGTAGATTATTCCTGGTTCTTTGACAACTTTGTCCCAGTACCTAAGTCATATGAGTCGTGAATTTGATACAATTGGTAAGCAAACCATGTTGAATTCTATAGTTATCATCGTTACATTGCTCCTTCTGCAAGCTTGTTATTTGAGAATGATGGAACACATTTTACTTGCAGTCAGAGAAGGGGGGAATGGCCAAGCAGCTGAGGCTCATAGTAATGAAGCAATAGGATCTGGTTCTTCACGTTTGGGTTCAACACCAGAAAATCTTCCATCACCCGCATCCTTGGCAGAAGTCTTGCTTTCTACGAGACAAATGATCATCGAACAAGCTGGGGAGTGCATACTTGTGTGTTCTATCTCTTTATATTTTCATCTGTATATGAGCTTGCCCCCTAACAATTCAATAAAAGACCCCTCCCCCCGCTCTTTTTATATTCTGCTTTCTTTTCTCAAGTGATTGGGCATGAGTAATCTCTTTACTAAGTTAAACTGAGAAATTTATTGAGTCCATGGCATACTTCTACAGCAACTGGCAAGACAACTACAGAATCAAGCAGATATAACTGATGCCCCCTCGCGATCAACCACTCAATCTAGGGCATTGAGGACTGGACTGTTGTTTTATAACCTTGGTGCATTTTTACTTGAGCTTGGTCGTACAACCATGACATTGCATTTAGGTCAAACACCGGTAGGCTTGGTTACCCTTCTTGGTATCTTATCTTGTAATACCTGTGTTTGTATTACTAACTAATGTTGTGACTCCTATGCAGTCTGAAGCTGTAGTTAATGGTGGACCTGCAGTTTTTATATCACCTACTGGCCCTAATCATATCATGGTTCAGGTTTTGCACTTGTCCTATGCCTTGCTTGTCATGAAAACTATCATACTGTTGCTTATTGAAATGCATGGTTCCAGCCTCTTCCTTTTCAAGCTGGAGCAAGCTTTGGTGCTGTCCCTGTTGGAGCTGCACAGACTGACTCAAGTTTAGGTAGTGGACTTGGCTCAAGTCTTTTCCCAAGGCGTATCGATATACAGATAAGACGAGGTATATTATTTATTGGTGTTATGCGTCCTGTATTTTTGCATAATGCTCTAAGTCTTCACTTCTTGCTAACATTGTTTTTAATATTAGGCACTTCAACAACCACACCCAATGCCAGCCAAGCAGAGCGTGGGGATACACAATCTGCTTCAGTGCAAAGAAATCCAGTTGAAAGTTCTGCTAGTCAAGCAACCTCTAGGCGTCCAGATGCATCTATTGCTGGAGAATCAGGAATAAGGATAGTGCCGATTAGAACCATGGTTGCAGCAGTACCTGGTCCCTTGGGTCGTGCTCCTTCAGAACCATCTGGTAATTCTACTGGGCGTTACCATCCCGTTCTTGGGAGATTTCAACGTGTAACTACAGAGCAGGCAAATAGTGAACAGGGATCTCAATCAGCAAGTCAGCATCGTGCTGCACCACATTCAACTCCTGAATCCACATTGCAAAGGCAAAGCACGGAAGACTCTGCAAGGAATGGTAACAAAATGACCATTTAATGTTTCACACCATTGATTGTTTCCATAACTAGGAGTTTTTTTTTTTGTTGAAGTATTCCTATAGCTAGGAGTTTCTTAGTCTGATATTTCTTTTCTTTTTCGCATCGCTGATATGCATAGTATGTGATCCAAAAATATCTTTATAATTTTACTAAACTGCGGGTTCTTATTGAAGATGTGGTTTCTACTCAATTTGGCATTGCACTTTTGGATCATGTTTGACTAATTAGAATACGTAGAATACTTACAACTTCGTATTTTTCTACTCAATTTTCTTTCTTTCTTTTTTTCTTTGCAACCCCTTCCATTTTAGTGTTTCACTTTGTGTGCATTGAGTAACTGCTCACTATATATTATAGTTACGAAAGTAACTGCTCACTATATATTATAGTTACGAAATCTGATGACCAACACAATTATGTGATATATAGATAAAATAAATATCTGACAGGCTTTAATAAGTTTTTGACTGGACTTCTGTAGGCGCCTCATCAACT
Organism: Medicago arabica; assembly: GCA_946800305.1. NCBI lineage: Eukaryota > Viridiplantae > Streptophyta > Magnoliopsida > Fabales > Fabaceae > Medicago > Medicago arabica. The sequence goes on from OX326968.1 coordinate 54,003,353, forward strand.
CCAAACACAGGACAAGAGCCATCTAATTCTCGTGTTGTAAATATCAATATTCTGGCAGCTGGTGGGCCCCAAAACAACCAAGAATCTGATAGACAGATACCAAGCAGTGTGTATCAGTTTTTAAGAACACTCTTTCCGACTGGAGAAATACATGTGGAGGATTCAAGCTTACAAGGAGCAAATGCAAGTTCCACCTCAATGCATGCTGCAACATCAAGGGGTGCTCCCCAAGCCCCTGAAGCTGAACCTGCTGTTAGTGCTGAAGGAGTATTTTTGTCTAATGTACTCCGTGAGATCATGCCGGTCATATCTCAACAAGTAGGGTCTGAGAGAAATCCTTCTGATGATCAAGCGGCTCAAGATTCCTCAACCCAGGTTGGCATGCTTCATTATTTTCTTTTAGTTTTATTGTGTGATTAAATTTTTTCATGTCAACTTTGACTGCCGACACCTTCTCTTCAACCACCCGTAGAGATTGGGAACTCTAATTTTGATATCCTTGGTTCAAACACCACTAGGTCTTCTTTGCCCCCCAGGTTGCTGAACATGTATATAATGTCAGCAAAAACAAATAGGCGAAATTGTGTAGGAGGACTTTTGTTCTTTTCTTTAGCTTTTTCCTGCCATCGTAGTTGCGAAAGTTGAATATTATAATCACCCTTTCCTGAAAAAGGAAGAAAAAAAAACTGACAAACAGGTGTATATGTAGGTTGAAACTAATGCTGGGACATCGCGCAGACACAGTGGTTCTGAATCAGGTGCTCCAGATCCAAAACGCCAAAAGGTAACCCTTTAGCTTTCGAGTTTGTAAAATGTTTTATGTTGGATTATTTCTGTGTGGCGTCATAATTGTTAATATTGATTACTACAACAATAACGACTAGAGTCCTTTGCCATGGGTTAAATACATGAAACGAAATAGTAGGAATCCTTTCCTGGTATATCTCTAGTCCAATCATTGATCTATCCTTCTGTGATAAACTCTTTTCATTAAGTTGTTATTGATTTTTATTGCACGTGTCCAAATCATCCATTGCATTAATATGATTGTACTACTTTTTCCTTACCGAACCCTGCGTATGCGGGAGCTTTAGTGCACTGTGCTGCCCTTTTTTTATGTCATTCAGAATGCTAACCAGTTCCCCAGGGGCATTGGTTAAGCAAACAAAACAGGTAAGTTTTTATAAAAAGGTAGTGTAATTATTACTTCATCAAAAGTAAAAACTTATTTTTCAAGGCAAAATTTCTATTTAAGGATTCCTTAACCGGTGCCTCGGGAAAATTGTGGCAGGTGAAAATAAACAAGTTTTGAAGTATGATGTTCTAAATCATTGTGAATTCTTCTATCTTTGAGTCTGGAATTTGAGTTAGATTTCGGATAACAACTCAGACATAGCTTTGTCAACAGCTTTTATTTCACCGACACTGATAAAATTATTGTATATAATTTTATTGCTTACTATTGTAAGTAGCATGGATTTTGAATACGATGTTAAATTAGTTTTTCTTGCGTGGGTCAGTAATGGGTGGGGAGAACTTCTCTATGATTGTTGTGGATTTTGTTGATATTCCATGATGACACTTTCTTTTCCCCTTTTTAATAACTGTTATTAAATTTCTAGGAGTGCCTTACCATGTTTTGAATTGTTCTTAATTTTAGTTACAACTTTTGAAAAATGTTGTTGCTTCTTGATGCAGATGGAATGATTATGTATAAAATGCGGCCTTTGAAGATTGTGGTCACAAGAATCAGACTTCAGGGTGGTTCTTTTGATGTCAAATTGGTATTTTGCGCGTTTTTAGATATCTTCTATGTCAAGCATGATCTCACTTTCTCCAAGTGTATACATATTGTTGTACAATATTGGAATTGGAGTTAAGCTTTTCTTATGCGAGTTTTGATTATGCTTGGAATTGGTTATACAATTATTTAATTATTAGAAGTTAGAATTGAGATGACATCATATAAATTTCATTGGTTTCTTTTAAAACTATAAATGTTTTTTTTTTTTGTTACAAACTTGGTACACAAATTACATGGATATATCGATGCAAGGTTGATAAAATGGTGTACAAAACAGGGCTGTACGTTCAAGCATTAGACAACGTGCCTTGTAATGGTGGGAATGCATGCTCTTATTCTTTTCCACACTTATGGAAATCAGAGTTCCCAAAACTCTATACTTTCTCTCACGCTTAACATACTCCACCTTATTGAATGACACATCATCAATTTGTATACCTTGAGCACTATCCATACCAGTAAAACAACATCATTCATTCAAAATGTATCTTTTTTGAAGTTATCGTATACATCTTGTGTACTAACCATATTTAACAACTTCGTTCATTCAAAATGCATCCTTTTTGATATTATCGAACGAATTAGGAGAGACATTCTTTCAACAATTCACAGGAAATAAGCGATGATAGCTTCCAGTTGAAAGTGATAGTCATGCTTTTCGTGTCCCCTATTAAAGCTCTCTTTCCCTTTTAATTAAATGGAGGTTACAATCCACCAAGGATTACCGGTCATCACATGAAGCATTCGAAGTTGATTGTTTTATACGCCAAACAAGTGCTCTCACCCCGACATGGACGCAGTCTTTCATACATACATGAATCCATTTCATTAAAAAAACACACCAAATCACAAGCACTTAGAGCTCGACAACGCACTCACACTTGCGGTCCATGCTCCATACTTTAAATAAACACTCATGTTTTAAAATAATAAACTTAAGTATTGATAAGTAAAAATTTGGTCAAATAGCCTAATGGCTAGATATTTATCTTCTTAAGGTGAATAAACAGAAAATCTGAGGTTCGAATTCATGTCTCTCTGTACCGCAATATCTCTATCAACCGTGTTATGCTTACGGAGACGGACTTGCATCTACAGTCTTTACTACAACTGGTAAAGCAGTTGCATGTAGCCTTTGTGCAAGAGAAAGGAATTTAATTTGTGTTGTGCTCGTTTAATAGGTAGATTATTTCTGCCAACATAATTGCACGACTTTCGATTCTTATATATATATATATATATATATATATATATATATATATATATATATATATATATATATCACTAATCTTGAAATATCAGTAATCTTTTGCTAATTGTTTTGGGCCTGCGATATTATTTTGTTGCTTTTATGAATTTATTATTTATATATGAGTATTACTTTTCTCATCTTATATAATTCTCGCGTGCCCTATTTTTTTTCAAAATTATCTTTAGTCCGGATTTAATTTTCCGAAACATATTGTTAGTGTTTTTCGGATTTCACAATCCGAAAAGCTCTTTTTAAAACCAAATTTCTTTAGGCTTTCAAATTCGTGAAATAAAAGGGAAATAAACATAAAAAACAGAAATAAAAAGAACATAAAGATAAAAAGAAGTCATTTTATTAATATATGAATAATACATTACAAATGTTGAAGCTTTTCAAGCTTATTACATAAGAACCTAAAATTATTTATAATCTTATTACATAATAACCTAAAACTATTTCTAAGAGGGAGGGGGTAAGATATACCAGTGGCTCCAGCCACTGGTGGAGAGGTAAGAGGGGGAGGAAAGAGGAGGGAGGGGAAGAAGAAACCAATGATGGCGGGGTCACAGGGGCCTCTAGGGAACAAGAGACCATGATGATTAATCTCAGACCCAGACAGACCAACATGACACCCTTACAAACTCCTTCATCGTTGACCGATCATATGACTCCTGATGGATTTCCAAAGAGTCCTCTTTCTATGAAATGCCAACGATGGAAACACATCGTTGTAGAAGGAAGAGGAGAAAAGGAGAAAGAAGAAGGTGTGAATTTTTTTGAGTGCAATGAAGCATATTTATAGGGGAGGGGGTAAGAAAAGGGTGGGAAAGGCATTAAATCCGGTCAAAAAAACGTGTAGAAACATGTTTTTTAACCTGACCACCGTCCACAACGTTTGAAAAACATTTTCTATGTGGTGCAGACCACCGTCCAAAAGGTTCTGTTACAGTTCAGATGATATAATCCGGAATACACCTTTGGTTTCCGGATTATATAATCCGAATTAATACGATCCTTAGTGAAACCAAGGGAGACTTGACACTTTCTGAAGGGTGAGAGATGGTTTAGATTTTATAATCCGGATTGCATCAACATTGGATTCTTTTGTGTGATCCACATTGTGCCAAGAGTTTGTGTGGTCCACAACATCCAAGGACCTCTATAAATAAGTGTTCTCTGGTTTTCAGCTTCAATACCAGCAAAACACACAAACAAACAAACACACCAAAGAAAACCGTGCAATTTTTTGTCATTAAGCTAATGATCTTTCTCACGCTGTCCTAAATAGATAGCTCTCTATTTGACATCGTGATGAAGATCTTCTGCATGCTGTCAAAAATATATAGATACGCTCTAAAACTATAGGTTTAGTCAACATCAACCCTCGGAGTTTGGTAGAGATTGTAAAAGTTACTTAGAACACTCTAGAACTATAAATAATTCATCTTGTACATTTTTTGTTTTCATCATTAAATATATGAGATTTGATGAATTTATCTCTCTTAGTTTGTTAAGATTTTCTCTAAATTCGTCAATGAATTCTATTTTTAAGATGGTGTCATAGCTATTCTACAATGGTGAGGAACATCAGCTATGTGAATCTTATGGTGCCTCCTCGACAAGATTTGCCACAAATTCCCAGTGACAATTATCATGTTCATGCTTCTAACAGACCGTCATCTGTTGCGATTACTCCAATTGTCACACATTCGAGCCACCATACTTGGGATCGCTCCATGTGTCGCGTTCTTGGTTCCAAGAACAAATTTGACTGTGTTGATGAAACGATTATCGTTTAAGGATCATGAATCATGTTGAATCTTCTATTGCACATAACATAGTGTTTCTTGAAAAAGTAATCAATGTATGGAATGACTTGAAGGAATATTTTTCTCGTGGTGATTTCATTCGAATCTTAGAATCATAAGTTGAGATATATGGTCTTAAGCAAGGTTCGCAACTTGTTTTAGAATTCTTCACTTCATTGAAGGTACTTTGGAAATAACTTAAATCTTATTTTCCAATTCCAATTTTCAATTGTCCTCATAAACAAGAATACCAGCCACTCATACAATCCATATTTTGTTTGAAAGACAATTTTTCATTCAAAACATTCTTTCGTGTGTTTAATAGTAACCATTAATCAAATCAATTATAGAGATCATAAAAAAACGATCCAACTCGTCCAACATATCATTCAGAGATCATAAAATAAATTTTTTTCTATCTAAAAATATAGACATGATTATGGTATAAGAAAATATTTTAAAAGGAAACGAGTAATAATATTGAAAGAATGGGGGTGTTGATAATATTCCCTTACCTTCAAATAGTAATATTGTTGTTTTGAGTCAAACCTCAAAGCCCATAACACATTGTAGTAAAATCGGGTTCATTTTTGCTCCGGTCCAGTAAAATGGCGAAATAAATTAGGGTTTCTCAAATTCCATCTATTTTCAGTGAGAGGGTTTTCGAGTGCGGCGAAACTTACACCTTTCTCCTCTGCGAAATTCCCAAACTTCACCATGGCTGAACAAGTAATTAACCTTATCTTCCTTTTCCACTTTGTTTCGATTGTTCTTAGTTCTGTTGTTTAGATCTTCAATTGATTTTGTTTTTGTTGAATTTGTGTGTTACAGACCGAGAAGGCTTTTCTGAAGCAACCCAAAGTGTTTCTATGGTATGCACAATTTAATATTCTGAAAATGATTTACTTTTTTTGTTTTTCTTCCTTTGTGATTTTGAAGCTTATTTGTTTGTTATTTGATTGAATTTGGTAGCTCGAAGAAGAGTGGTAAGGGATTGAGACCTGGAAAAGGTGGAAACCGATTCTTTAAATCCGTTGGTCTTGGATTTAAGACTCCCAGAGAAGCAATCGAAGGTTCCATTTCGATATCTTTAGCTATTTCATCAAATGTGTATTCTCCATTGCATTGTGAATCTGTTGTCTTCTCTTACTGGATCTGGGTTTTCTCAATTGTTGTTGTTATCATTTTGAATGTTGATTTAATGGTGGTCTGTTTGGGAAGCATATTAACGTTAGACCTATGTACAATAATTTGAGAAAACAATCATTTTGGTCCTTGAATGTGTCAAACTTTGTGGCTGTTGGTCCTAGTTTGTGTCAAAATTACAAACCATCCTAGAATATGTCTCTACATTGGGAGTCCGTCAATGAATGTATCTTTTTGCTTGTTTGGCCCTTAAATGTTTTTGATAGTTTCAATAAAGTCAAGGACCATAGTGACCACCTGAAACATTTTAGGATCAAAATGATGGTTTACTCGATTATTTAGTCTTTGAGAAAGCTGAACCTGCAATGGAAGTGTTACCACACTTAAAATTTAGTGGAGACCATGTAGGTGAATATATTGGCTGATTTAGTTAGTTGTAGTTATATTAATAAAATGAAGTGTTTATTGTTTTATATTAATTGTTTTTTATAAGCCTTTGCAATTCATATCAGTGATATGCGATAAGGTGACACAAGTGTTTGATGTGATGGTATCCAATACAACATGAAAGCTTAGGTCTACATATGTAGAAATTTAAAAGCATTGATTTTTTTCTTCTTCTTTTCATTCAAGCATTATTGATACATATTTGCAAATTGTAACCCAGCGAACAAAATAGTATACTGAAATACATTTACTTTTTAGAAACCATGTTTTGATTAGAGAGACCAATAGCTCTTGATATCCTTATTCAAAATACTATTCGCCATTGTTTGTGTCATTGCATCATCTTCTTGACATTCTTTTGGGGAAATGCTGACTATTGCGAGCAATAGCTTCACGAAGAAATAGCAAACGTTTATCATTGGCTACTTTATCATCACCCCGCCATGATTTCCTCTGACTACCATCTTAAAAGTTTGACCAAGCTGTAGAAATATGTATCCATAGCACCTCTATTAAAAATAACCGACTTACAATTTTGCCTAAACAAAAAGAGAAACTGAATTCCATTTGTGAGTGCATTCATGCTCTTGTGAGCAAGTTCTTCGCACTATATAGCATTACTTATTCTTTTATAATTCCAAAACCAAATGGCTTGGTTGTTTCTTTCTGAATGTGCATATGTTTATTTCTGCTTCTAATCGAAAGCCTTTTATGATTTTTTTTTAAACAGGAACCTACATTGACAAGAAGTGCCCTTTCACTGGCAATGTTTCCATCCGGGGCCGTATTTTAGCTGGAACTTGTCACAGTGCTAAGATGAATAGGACTATTATTGTTAGGAGGAATTATCTTCACTTTATCAAGAAATATCAGAGGTATTCTCTTTTCATACCTTGATGCCCTGTTTTTATTTGCACTTGGAGAAACATAATTAATAATTCCATTGTTTTTTTATGTCCTCTAATTAGATATGAGAAGAGGCACTCAAACATTCCTGCTCATGTTTCACCCTGCTTCCGTGTTAAGGAAGGAGATCATGTTATTATTGGCCAATGCAGGTGAGACTCAAAAGGAGGATCCTTTTTCTTTGTATTAAATTATGATCTTGTGTGTGTCTGTGTGTCGATCATTGATATAGATGTATATCTGATTGGTTTTATTTGTGCCATTTCATCAGGCCTCTCTCCAAGACCGTGAGGTTCAACGTCTTGAAAGTGATCCCAGCTGGTTCATCAAGTGGTGCTGGGAAGAAGGCATTTACTGGGATGTGAGATGTGTTGAAATTAATTCTGGTTTCTGTATGGTGACTAATATGAAGACCTGTTCAATTTTGTTTTACTTTTGAATTTAAATTCTGTCATTGGATACAAGTTGAAGGATTTAGATTTTCATTATCATTAATTAATAGCAGCAGCATTTATATTATTTTGGCTTCTAACAAGAATTATCTCCCTTCTAGAAAATTAATCATTGATTTTCAAACTAACAATGTAGTCGCTATTTTTAACCCACATTGTAAGAATGAAGATTTCAAATTACTTCACGTTTTAAGTGAAGATTTGTATTTTAGAGGGAGATAAATCTACAAGAGCAATGCTGGTGACACAACTTCACACGTGATTAATGGATAGTGGATGAAACCGTGATACATGGTAAAAAAAATGTTAGGAACACTCTTTTAAGATCGGTTAACAGGTAAGCTATTAGAAAAGAATAGATAACGTGAACCAATAATTGAAAGTTTGTGAGGGTGAGTACATAGCATTCTTTTAAATCTAATTATCCTGGTATTATGCTTACTAGCTACCAAGTGTGCGTTTTTTTTTTTTTTTTTTTTTTTTTTCATTTTCAGAAGCTAGTAATATTAGCTTCTTGTTTTCATATCAAAAAGCATTATAGATGCACGTTTGACACCTCAAACGCACAACCAAATACAGCATTAGACAATTATCAGTTTGGTTTGTTGTCTTCTAATGAATTTACACCAATGTTTAGAAACGAAGCCAATAAAACAAAACATTTTATGAGACAAGCTGCGACAATATTACAAACATTCTCGTGATGTTTATTGAACAACTTGTTCATTTCAGACAAGCTACATCAAGCAAAGGATGTGACGCTACTTCTTACATTTTATGAAATAATTTATTGGAAAATGCTTTATATGTTATTAGGATGTCTCGTAAAAGAAAATTGAGTTACACTATGAACTTTGAGACAGATAAGAGTAATGCATCATTAGTAGCGGTTAAACTAGTAGAAATATATTAAGAATGTATGTATCCTCAATTTTCTTATAACATTATCGATCAATAAACATCACGAGATTTGTTGTAAGATTATAAGGATAAAGAAGTAAATTAGTTTTAAATCTCTCATCTTCCTTGTGTACCAAACATATGTATAATTAAAATCTCTCACCTTTCGACTCCTTTATTAAAATCCTTCTCCTTCTTTTCAATCGAATCAAACAGACTCTAAAGCTACCGTTTCTAATTTTATCTCGTCCAATATTAATGGCAGATAAGAGGAGTCTTCCGTAGACTCTATCAACCCACACATCTCACACATTTTTATTTCTACAATATATACTATATATAAAATGAATGGAAGATAATATAAATGATAGGATCATATATCCATTAAAAACAAAATTGTTTACACATAATTAATATAAGAGAAATGTTATAGGTCACTCGTTTAAAATCTTAAATGAGGTGTAATTTTTTAAAAAATTTGTATAGTCAACGCATTAGAAATTGTAGCATTTGACTTTTTTTAAAAATGATTTTTAAATTTGAAATCATTAAAAAAGTACTCAGAAATTAGTTAATAAGACCTTAATAGAATATATGTATTAAGTTATTTCTCTTCTCCAAAATTTGATTGAAATCTACATGTAACACGTTGCTATTGGTTTACATGGTAGGGAAAGATTGAGTTAACTTCCAATGGTTGAATGTTTCTGAAATTCGTGTGTGACATTATTGATGTCGCTGGAATTGGACGACTTGTGAGCTCAATTGTGCTGCCTACTATACCCCACTGACTCCTGACATGAAACCACTATGTCTATGTATGGTGCTGATAACATGCTTGGGAGTTGGGACCGGACACGATCAATAATAGAACCGTGAACTGCCTAACTAAACTAGCCTAGCCTGGAAAGTAAGAACAATATGATTTGTGTATTTTCTCTCTGTCTTACACCTAACATTGGTGTTGCTATTGCCTATTGAACAGAATCACCATATTCCACAAAAGGTTGGATTAGTAGGAGTGTTAAATTTATATCATGCTTTGAAGGACTTTACTCTCATTTTCATTCTGAGCTGTGTCATTAGATTTTTATTACTATCTTTCTTATGGTTCACGATTTTCCATCAACTAATTAAAATCCCGTATTGGCCGGAAAACATGGTGGGAAATAGCATTGCCACCTAAATCATATTGCTTTCATTATGAATTCGTGGGTAAATTCTATGGGACATATTTCATTTCCCTTCTAGTAAAGAAAGACACAAACTAAATATAATCCAACTGGATTAGAGATCTTCGGCATCAAGAGTTAGAAGTGACGGAATGTGGATGCTGGATTTGAGCTCCTAGATCAAGCAAGAATGCGTCAAGTATGTAAGTCTTATAAGGAAGAGCGTGTATCTGGATTGAGGCTATGAGTTAACCTTTAGTAGTGAATTAGGGTTTCGGGAGATTTACATAGGATTCAGAATGAACTGTCCAAATTCCTTTGGGCGGTCCTAATTTAGTGTATTTAGGACAAGGGCAAATCCATTTGATAGTGTATAAGCTACTCCCTCCGTCTCTAAAAAATAGTCGTTTAAGGTTTATGCACGGTTATTAAGGAAATGATTAATTGTGTTGATTTTGATGGTAAAATTGATATCATTTACTAAAACATCTTTATTAATTGTAGTTAGTGGAGTAGTTAAGTTTGATGAAATTCAATAAATAAGGATATAATAATGAAAAATAATAATAAATGTTGCATTGATATTCTAAAGTGACAATTATTTTGAGAAAAAGAAAAATGGGTAAAGAGACAATTATTATGAGACGGAGGGAGTATTGTTTTGAGGAGACCCAATCCGTTGCGAAAATGAGCATTGACTTAATCCTGAACAAAATAAAATAATTATATTTTTAATAATAAGATTATTTCATTGTATATTTTATTCTTCTATCGGAACTATTGAGTAGATGATGAGGATCAAAACCTGATTGTTAGTTTGTTGTGTCAATTATTATAGCCATTCCTCTTGAAAAGTTTAACATAAAGCCTATACTGGTGCAAAGGTGTTGAAGTTGGATAAATATATATGCAGCTATTCTTTCGGCTTGTTGACACTAATTATTGCACTAGGGAAAAAGAAAAGGAAAATGTTACTTTAATTTCTCAAATGCTATTTTCTACATAGCTCCCATTCTTTGGTGCTCAGTTGACTCTTTTTATGACCTTCCTTTTTAGCCCCTTTGCAGTCTTTTACCAATGAGGCCAATATGCGACGGACACATAATTTGTGAGCATGATTGTGCCACGCCTGAGTCCAACATCTTTTGTTCTCCAATCAAGACACAAGAAACATTATTGTGCATCTTTATATTGCAAAAGAGCCCAATCGTTATGGAATATAGCTTGACTTGACCACAGAGACAACTAATGTATGAACAGTATGGTCCTTGATGGAATCATGTTAGGGAACCACACAAAATTTGTAAAGCTTGATGTCTTGTCTTATTTTTAAAAAAAAATAAGTAAAACCATCAATTTACCATACTACGATTCCTATCTCTAACTTGTGATTAGCTAAACTATGATATGAAATGTGTCATGCGACATTCTAAGTAACATGGCAACGGGACGGAGCAGGCGGGTTTAAGCATCCCTGCCTCCGTCTCCGCCCCCGTCCCTAAATATATCGGATGTAAAAATTGAACACTCAACCCCGCCCTTAATGGGGACGGGTCTCCCGGCCCCGCCCCCACCCCCACCTACGAAAACTCTATTTTTTATAAAATATTTAAAAAATACATATTTTTTCATTTTTTCATAGCAATATAATACAATAATTATATTAATAATTAAATATCCAATAAACTTTTTTTAAAAGAGTAAAATAATTATAATAATTATGTTTCTAAAGAGTAATAATATATTAAAATAGTTTGGTGTTTATGGAAATAAGATTAAAAAATTTAACAAAGTAAATTTCAAAGAGCGTGGGTGGGTGCGGGGCGGGGGTAAGCATCCCCCGGCCCCGGCCCCGCCCTCATACTAAAAACTTAGATTTCCCCCGCACCCAGTTAAATCGGTTTTTCCCCGTTAAATTCGGGGCGGCCGAGGCTGGCGGGGACGGTTTTAGTTGTCATGTCTAATTGTAAGCTTAAAAAGAAAAATCATAGAGTGGTATCTAAAGGTGGATGGTGATGCTTTTTTTAAGCAAAGAAGCGAAGCTCACACAATATTTGAGGAGAAGAAAGTATTGTATGTTCGAACTTACATCCTAACATGTCAAAAGACCCGGAACATTTTACAATATGAGGTGCACTTGCGGGACAAATGTTGTGATGATTTGTTTGCACAATTAGCCTTGTTTCAAACTTAGAGAACACATATACTTTACTTGAATAAGCGTTATTACTTTAACCAATGAACTTTGAAAGATTTTGCCTTGTAAATTTTCTTTTTTGTGTTATTCTTAGTAATTCATAGAATAGAGCAAACTTGGTCCTTTAATTTTTTGCATGTATAGTTAAGGTTTCGTAATCAAGTGTTTCCAAAAGTTAGAACTAATAACTACATTGAACAAGCCTCAATTTTCAAACTATATCGAGTGTGTGAATGCATCTCAACTATTTAGCTACGCTTTTTGGTTTTATCTTTCCCTTTATAAGAAGAAAAGTTCAAACTATAGAAGGAGGCTCAATGTTGCTTCTCTATGAAGTTATCATTGTAAAATAATTATTGCATGTGGATAATAACAATTAACTAATTATTGAGAGTCTCTTAGATTGAATAGTGATATGATGAATACTTTTGTGTGAGGTGCAACTTTCATCAGGTTTGTATTAGATGCCTAATAAAAGTTTATAAACAAAAAAACATATAATATGACGGATTTCTATTAGATGTTTGTCTAGTTATAAGTTAGTTAAGATGAGGATGTTATATCCTCCTTAACGTAGGATTGAACTTTCGGATAGAGAAAAAAAAGTTAAAATATGGTTTTGATCCCTGCAAATATGTCTAGTTTTGGTTTTAATCTCTGTAAAATAAAATTGTTTTTGATCCCTGCAAAATATTTTGTTTTTGAAAATAGTCCCTCCAGGGACTATTATCAAAAGTAAAATATTTTGCAGGGACCTTTTTCAAAATCAAAAGATTTTGCCGTGACTATTTATCTAATAAATGAGTTCAGTCATCATGTGCCACGTGTGCAAATCATCACAAAAGTGGGGCCAGAAACCAAAACCAAAACGAGAGATATTTGCAGGGACCAAAAACAATTTTTTTTTACAGGGACTAAAACCAAAACTAGGCATATTTGCAGGGACCAAAACCATATTTTAGCCAAAAAAAATTATAAACCTTGTGCTTTAATGTTTTCATAATTAAATTTGTTTTAAACTTCTAAACATGTTCGGGTGTTCTTGATTATTACCTTAATTATTAGTCCATTTCGTAGGCGAATTGAGTTATAAGACAACTCAAATTCTAAATTTTTGTAAGAGACATGTGTCGAGAATCATATATTAAATATTAACATAATCTTGACAGGATTTTTTTTTATCACCAAAAAAAAGTTTTTTAAATGCAAAAATATTATTAATGACTGCACTAAGCACAATATGTGCAAATAGTGGATAAAAATATTACAACGAGTCATAACAACTCCAATACAACATAAAACTCCAACCACCGAAACTAATTTTGTGAGGTGTTGTGAGAGTTAGAGTTTACAAATTTTGTGAGGTCGTGTTGTGTTAAGAGTCTATAAATAAATAGTGTCGTGGAACATGTAAGGCCTCAGCCGTACTAGGAGAAGAAAAATTAACTTCCTAATAAAAATATTAATTATATAAAAATAATAGAATACTTTTTCCAATCATTCATTGCTTAGCTTACCAAAAAAAAAATCATTCTATAAACAATATTGGTGATAGTTGCTAGAAGGTTAAAAAAAAAAAAAGGCTTAAATCGTATTTAAGATCAATAATATTACAAAATAGATCGAATGAATAAGCTACATTGTCTATTGATAGTAAAAAGTTAGAATTTCTTGATTATAACGCTTTGATAAATGGAGCATTTGGAAGCAACAAAATAACAAAATTTGAAATAATATAATCGATGTTCAAAGCTTTGTTGTCGAACGAGCGAGAGTCGTGTTTTAAGTGAAAGTCTGTTTGACAGGCTTGTGGTGCTTTTGATCCGATTCAATTTAATACAGGTAAGTATGGTCCAATCATAGCTCATTGCAAATCTATTTTTCTCTTTATTATAGAAATTTCAGTGTCGAGTTTGTACATAGACAAATAAGTGAGATTGTTCATGCATCAGTAAAGATGATCATAATTCAACTAATTTTCAAAAAATGGTTGAATACCAAATTATATTAAACACATTTTTTGAGTAATAAAATGTTATAATTCTTCTTGTTTTAAAAAAAAAAGTTTTGATAAATGTTTTCCCTGTTTTATAACAATTCTTTCAAGCTTTTCACTCTCCAACTTAGACTGTATAAGAAACAAAAACTGAATGAGAAACAAAAAACTATTTGGATCACGAAACATAATTTTAATAATAAAATTAACTCATTAATCAAAAACGTCAATTTCGTAACGAAAATAAAAATGTCAATTTGAAACTTTCTCCATAGACTAACGAGTGGATCATATAAAGTTCATGTTATACCCATTACCCAATATTATCATCAATGTTTAGTTTCTCAAGTATATACTTATCACAAACTATTTGGATCACTAACATAATTTTAATATAAATTTACTATATTAGTACCTCAAAAAGCCAGAAGATTTCGAAACATGGTTTTTAATGTTTTCATAAATGAATTATCTCTAGTTAATTAGATTATTTCTGTTCTCTATACAATTAAAAAAGCCATAAGCAAATGTCGTTTTAGCCACTAACGTACAAAATCAAAATTTAAAATTGAAAACATTGTTAGGAAGTAACCAATTAATTAATATTTTATATAATAGTAGTATATATTAAATCTCTTTTATCCTTAAAAATTAGGAAGTAACCAATTAATTAATATTTTATATAATAGTAGTATATATTAAATCTCTTTTATCCTTAAAAAAAAAAGTAAATCTCTTATATATTATCAAATTAATTCCTAAACGGCCATGCCTATCCAGATTCTAGAATATGTTTGAAGTTTAATAAACTTTTTATAAAAAAAATAACAGAGTAATAAAACAACCTTATTAATAATTAAAGTTCATATAGTCCCACTTATATTTTTTTCCTTAAAAAAAAATTGTCTCGCTTATATTTAAAGATAAGATATAATATAACTAGGTTAATAGTGTCTTACTCCCTGTAATATAGGTCTTTTCGGTTTTACACCCTGTAAAATATTTTTCCCGATTTACCCTCCTGTAAAATATTTTTGTTTTGATTTACCCCCCTAATAGGTCATTCAAAAACCAATTTTTTATATATTTTTTCTTCAGAAATTCTGGTTTTTGAATGACCTATTAGGGCGTAAATCAAAAAATATATTTTACAGGATGTAAAATCGAAAATGGTCTATATTACATGGGGTAAAGCACCATTAACCCTATAACTAATTATATTAGGTTTTTTTAGGATGAGTTAACTCATTAGGTTTTCATATTAGATTTAACTCATTCTTATAAAACAAACTTGTAAAGTAAGAGATGTCGCACATTAAAAATTAGAAACTCTAATCATGCACTATCTTTGATGAATGTAGAACATAGTTAGTTCAGTTAATAAGAGTTAGAACATATCTCGTAAAAATATGAGTTCAACTCTTGTTGCCGACGTGAAAATCTATAAAATTCTTACACTTTCAGACATGTCCTAACTCTAATAAATCTCACTTTAATTCAACAAAAATAACTACTAAAACTCTTGCTAAACAACTAGAATCGATGGTGGTCTGGAAGTTAGAAAATTATAAATGCCTAACCGAAGAAAAATACTGTTTGACCCTTAAAACCCATTCTACCTAATTCTCAAGGAAAATATTTTTATTTTAGGGCTACCAGTCCGTAATACCTCAACCGACATCGAATAAAAATTATGTGTTTTAGAACTTCAAATGGTTTAGATATTGCTGTCACAACTTTTTAATTAAATATCATAAGTTTTTTCTACAAGGAAAGTTATCTATTTTAACCGATTTTTTTAGTGGTCGAGATTTGAACACGAACCTTACATATATTCAAGACCGTTTCTGACAATTTTTTTAGTTGTACTTAAATATATAGGCAATAGTTTAAACATGACTTTTACCTGCGGATGAATAGACTTATACTTATGAACAATTCATTTTTGACAACAAAATTGTTGTCTTCCAAACTTTTACCTACGGAAAAATAACATTTAGTGACGGATTTTGTCTGTAGGTATAGGTTTTTTTTTCCTCCTTTAAAAATTTAAGACCCCTCTAAGTGTGAGGTCCTGTGCCGAAGGGCTGCTTGCGCCGGCCCTGCATATATTATGCGTTGTCCCTAACAAGTGAGTTAAACTCATGAGAATTTATTTTAATCGACTTAATCACATACATAGATTGACCAAAATATTTGACAATTAGCACTTAATAGTCAACAAATATTTAATGATGTATTCTAAAATTCCACAATAGTTCCCTATTTTTGTGAAAAATTATCTGTGGTAGTTGAGCCATTATACTGCTGACTTCTCAAAATTAATTGAAGTACAAGTAAACTAATGAAAGGAAGCAGAGATAAATAGAAGAAAAATCCAGATAATTTGGCTAGAAATATCACACAAGATTTTTCACATGGTATGATGTGAAGGGGCATAAAGGTAGAAAAAGAGAAGAAAAACAATACTTATGATATTAAAAAGAAAGAGTGGGATAGCAATATGATAGGTAAGCATAGAAAATGACATTATCTAAATTATAAAATATATATATCAAAGAATCACCTAATAAACCCAACCAACAATTTTGGGCCACGCTTTTCATAGAAAAATCTAGAAGTTAACGGCTCTTGTTCTCTCTTTCACACTGCTTTCCCACTTGAGACACTAATATTATTATTTTTATGGTACAAGACAAACTAACATTATTATAATTCACACACAAAAAACACCAATATTATTGTTTTGTTTTTGTTTTTATTTTATAAAAGTTTAGATTAAGGGAGGCATAATTCATAATTCATGTAAAGTTAGAGAGAACTACCAACTTTATTGAAGATAAATAATAAAACTTAGCTATGACTTATTAATCGCAGAATTTTAAACTCCTGATGTAAACGGAAAATTTAACCATATGTATCAACCGCAACCGATACACTAATATTATTTTCTATAAACAAAACTAGAAAAACTTCTACATCATTTTCTCAAACATATTCTAAGAATCTTCTCTTTCTCTCTCTTTTATTATAAGCTACAAAATTCTATCAAGTCTCTTGTTGTTGTTGTCTATGACACTTTTTGTAATTACTTTCTGATTTCCATGCCTAAAACAGCTGCAAGTTCCTGAGCTGAAAAAGGTACCACTTGCCAACAACTACTTTGTTACTGTTGTCAACATGTGTGTACAAGAGGATGAACAAGTTGATCAAGATAATAATAATATGGAGAAACTTGATAACAGAAGAATTTCATGGCCTTTGCATTGTGATCTTTTGCATGCTCAAATGGATAATTCAGAAAGAGACTCTTCTTTTAGAATTTCCAGTGACCAGATCACTGCTCCTAATTCATTTCCTGTTAGTATTTGATTTCCTTCATCTTCTCTTTCTTTTGTTCCTTCTTGTTATGCCATTTTTTCTTTGTTTTTTGTTCTTCTTTTCTTCCCATGTATTATATTATAAGATAGTTTTGGATTTTTGAAGATGATTTTTCAATAAGGCCTCTTAGAATTTAATTATACTTGGGACATGTTTGGATTGACATATTTGAACCTATGGCAAAAACACTTATGAAACTGTTTGAGAGAGCTTGTGAAAACAACTTTGACCTGCCTATAAGTTGTTTTCAGTTGATTTTCATAAGCTTTTCAGGATAGCTTTATGTAAACAGTTTATAACACATTTAGAAACTGTTTGACTTTATTTTGTCTTTGTTAAATTAATAACTTATACGTAAGTGTTTAGTTAAATTCTTCATCCAAACCAGGCCTTAATTGCTTAATTATGCATTTTGTTTTGATTTTCTTCCTTTTGTTTTAAATTCTTCTCTAATTTTCTTTTTCTAAATTAGAAATTGGTGTTTTCTTGTATGCTTCTTCTGTATCTTCGGTTGAAGAGAGGCTGCAAATGAAATTAAGATTTTTAAGGGTTGCTTGACCTTGAAATTCTCTTAGATATGATTTTCAAAGGCTATAGATGATGTTAGCCTTTGATATCAGATGTGATTAGTCTCTAGGGATGTATTTGTTAGAGCCCAAATTGTTGTTAACATAAATGTAAATTGCAGTGTTTAATTATCTGCATTCATTTTCTAATTATAATAACTTTCTGTACATTTTAGCTGGAAAGCATTTGTGAGGATGCAGTGATTGCAGACAAAAAACAGAACCTGATAAATTTCGTCCCTACACTTCGGTCGGGGGAGTGGTCTGATATTGGAGGCCGCCCTTACATGGAGGATACTCACATATGCATTGAGGACTTGGCAAAGAAATTTGGTTACGATGTTGTCTGCCACGAAGCTATTTCCTTTTATGGTGTATGCCATCTAACTGATTTTGTTAATTGCCTATTGTCATAAATTTTCTTTTATCTCTTACAACATGTTATCTCATTTTTGTGATTATAAGATAGGAAAAGTGCAATCTTAACAAAATAAGGATAAACATCTTTTAATCATGATTTAACATTAAAGGCAAATGGTATTTTGTGCAGGTATTTGATGGACATGGAGGGAAGAGTGCTGCGCAATTTGTTCGTGATCATCTGCCGAGGGTGATTGTTGAGGATACTGACTTCCCTCTTGAACTCGAGAAGGTGGTCACAAGGTCATTTTTGGAGACTGATTCAGAGTTTGCAAAAACATGCTCTGTTGAGTCTTCCCTGTCTTCTGGTACAACTGCTTTGACTGCAATTATATTTGGAAGGTAAGCACTCGTCTCAACCATTCTTTGCCATTTTATAACCATAAGATCATTTTGTGGAGAGTCACATAACTTTTGGTTAGGTGCGGTACCTACCAAGCCAAGATGCACAAACACTGAACACGACACAGATAAATATTGACCGCTACGGGTGTCCATTAGAGTTATAGCCGTGTTGGAGGAAAAATAATAATTTCTAATTGGATATCTCTAAACGAGATGTGTGACACATGTCGTTATTTTCCTAGGGCATGCATAAAACCATAGCACCTTGTTTAATTATCATTATTTTCTTGTACAGGTCTTTACTTGTAGCCAATGCCGGGGACTGCAGGGCTGTTTTGTCCCGAGCTGGAGGGGTAATAGAATTGTCCAAAGATCATAGGCCTTTATGCATGAAAGAAAGGATGAGGATCGAGTCGCTTGGCGGATTTATTGATGATGGTTACTTGAATGGACAGCTAGGCGTGACGCGGGCTCTAGGCAACTGGCATCTTGAAGGAATGAAGGAAGTAAGTGGAAGGAATGGACCATTAAGTGCTGAGCCAGAACTTAAATTGACGACATTGACAAAAGATGACGAGTTTTTGATAATTGGAAGTGATGGAATATGGGATGTTTTTCGTAGCCAAAACGCTGTAGATTTTGCTAGGAGGAGGCTTCAAGAGCACAATGATGTGAAACAATGTTGCAAGGAAATAATAGGGGAAGCAATAAAGCGAGGAGCAACAGATAATTTAACTGTTGTGATGGTATGTTTTCAATCAGAACCGCCACCACCTTTGGTTGTTGAAAGGCCTAACAGAGTCAGGAGAAGCATATCTGCTGAGGGACTTCAGAATCTTAAATACCTGTTAGAAAGATAGATTATTCTTCTCTGCAATGCCTTATTTTTGGTGAGCTGAGATTGTTATGTACATAATTCATCTATGCTTTTATCTTGTGCTAATCAGTGATCACTGGTGTGGTAGAGAAAATAATGCACTGAGGTGCCAGATTTAAAATAAAATGTATACTATTGTATGATTGTTTTACCCATTGTTAGTGGGAAAGATAGACGTTAACTATGTATATCATGAAGCACACAATATTTTAACATTGTACTCGATTTATCGTTTATTAAACTTTACTTAGGAGTCAAACACATCGCTGTATATGGACTCCATACTGGTTGTTTTCTTTTAATCCAATTTGTATCCTATTCCTATGCTTTTGAGGAATCTGATTTCTGTCAATAGTATAGCCAAATACCAGTGCATAATTACTAGATGCTCCTTGACAACCAATTATCAAGGAGCCACTTGAGACAACAAATTGCAAAGTGGATTTAAAAAATGCATTGTCATGGTTCCTAATTCCACATGATGGGTACAAATATGTGGTACCAACATAACGGACTCAGACCCATCCTGTGACAAACGTAGTCAAGTACGGGCAAAGGAATACATCAATGAACATTAAAATACCAAAAAGATGTTGAAATAGCTCAGTGAGAAGGAAACATGCCAAGGAATACATTTGTTTTTACAATCATCAAATCAAAGACCTGAGAAAGCGATGTACATTATCGGAGCCTTATAGCAAATTCTCAAACTAAAAAACCAAGGGACAGACAAAACTATAAAGTGAAAGTGAGTGTCCTGCATTATCTGACTTTTTGTCTTTGACCCATGTCACTAGTCTTACAGTAACCTTATCTTAAATGGGTCATTCTTGATATATGTCAGTATGCAGACATTGAAAATACAAACTTTTTCATACAATTTTGATGGTTTGGGGGATGCTGCTACTACAAAATCAATGATAACATAACAGAATTAGAGACAATATGCCCCAACAGGCAATAAAAAACTTTTCCAGTTCCGTGAGAGACCATAATTGACTTCTATCTAAATACCATTATAGCTAGCAGCAGTATGTTAAATAGCTGTGTCAAATCCCGGCCAACTCCAAAAGCAACAAACTCATTGTTTGCTTGTATCATACATACAATTTGCTTCCAGATTCATAGTCTAAAGGTGGAAACTTCAAACTACACCCCAAATGAATATTAAACCGGACAGAAACATTTTTGAAGAATCATATCATTTGTTGGTGAAGATCTGCTGCCTGCTGTGCAAGTTCCACCATCATAGCCTCATCAAAGAACTTACCTATACTTACATCTTCACTCATTCCCTGCAAGAAAAACACACAATAAATCCTTTGCAGTAACCAGTTCTTCCCCTCTAACTTTGCATGACTCAGTCATCTAGTTTTATGTACAAACATTTTAGTTTTTATACCCTTTCTTTCTCAAAAAGGATAAAGAAAATCATCAGACATAAATGCAAAATGAGCATCATCGTATGAGACCTCCGAGTCAAAAAACAGTACACTTTCATAATAGTTAGCAACTGTTGAGAACAAAAACAGAGAACAGAAAACATACCTTCCTACGCCGTGTTTTAACCATAAACTCACGGGCAAGATGCTGGATTGGTGCAGGTTCAAGTGGGCGTAAAACGATGCTTTTGTCCAGAGGATCTCCTGGAACAATAGCCCAGTGATCAAAAACTGATTGGCAAAATGCTTGACCTTGTGTGTGATATCTTAAGTCTGTCTCAAAACCGAAAGATTCTATCACGGGCAAAAATGCCTGAAAGATGTGGAGAACAAAGTCGGTATAACGTAATAATCAAAATAAATTTCAAACCATGGCAGTCTACAGAAGCAAACCCCATTAAATTAGTTTATAGGGAAAAGTTAGTCAATGACCTTAACAAGATATGCCGGGGTGCCTGGTTGAGGAACATCAGCAGTAACATGTCCACGTCTACGAGACAGCACAGTGTAGATCGCAGATACACAATCTATTGGTGTTTGAATCTGACTCAAAGGCCAAAAGAGCAATGCAAGTATCAGTGAAAAAGTAAAATTGGTGTTCAAAGGTTTCTATTAAAAATTAGTGCAAAAAAATACAATAATTATTTTGCTAGCTGCCGTAAAATTACATTACTTCAGCCTACAACAAGGTTATTCTGATTAGGCCATTATCTAATGAAGGACTGATATGTTCTGCTAGTTAGCTTGTATGCAGCTCCTTCTCACATGTTATAATCATCAATTAGTTCATGAACCATGGAATGATTACAATAGAATTTACTATATGCAACCAACATTTAAGCATAAAATAACAAGTATATATACCTCTACGTAATATACTGGTTCCATGAGCCGAGGGGTAGCCATAAGGAAAGCTGAATAAGCCACTCGCCGTGCTGTTGGGATAATCTGGCCAGATCCACGATGAAGCGGCTCAGGGGCAATCCTTGCATCAACAATCTTAAATTTGACGTTTCTAATGGGTTCATCACACAAGGGTCCTTCTCGTGCACCCCACTGAAATCTGTTAAATGACATAACATAAAATCATCAGAGTGAAAAACAATTAATCAATGAATGATTGAATAAATCTTTGTATTGTATGGTTACCCCTGAACAATGGAATCTTTCACAGCATTAAGCAGGCTCTTGTCAACTTCAGTCGGAAGGGTGTCATCTAACAGAATATTAGGGCCCTGCATTGGAACTAGGATGTTACACATAAGTTCAAGGAGAATGTTGGGTAAACAGATAGATTGGGTGACTTACCTGCTTATCAGGGCCAAATGCCCAGATTGAGCGTGCAGCAAGAAGATCCCAGTCATATTTAGTCTGGAAAAATTCACCCAGTTTCTTTCTATTCCAGTCGGTGCTAACAACACCATTCTCTATGTCTTCTGCCAAACCTCTTTCTAGTGGCTCAGCAATCTAAAAGAATGGTCGATATTAGTTTGAGTAAAGTGAAAAATAAATCAGCCTCAGAAAACTGTATCCGTGAACTAAGAAATATACAATTTGTGAATTGTGACAAAGTCTATGCAATACCTACCATTGTTATTTTATTCTTTTTGTTTGGTGTTTCAGCAAAACATTTCATTGATGAAGATTCAACCACAGTTTCACAAAATGAGACAACAGGATCTGCAACCTGCAAAAGCACAGAGAAAGGACCATCTTCAAAAAAGGAACAGCTTTAAGTCAATGTGTAACCCAAAAAAATGAGAAACATAATTATTGGCAGAAAAGTTTAAAAGGGAAATGGATAGCAAGATATAACCTTGACTTCTACTTCAGAATAGAGCTCTCTCAGGTCCTTCATAATTGAATCCAAGTACAGCTCACCAGTCCCTAATATAGTGTGTTCCCCAGACTCCTCAACTTTAGTAACTGCTAAAGGATAACTCTTGCTAATTTTCCTCAGGCCCTCCACCATTTTTGGCAACTCACTTGGATTCAATGGCTCGGTGGCTGTTTTCACCACTGACAGAGTATTGAACAGAAGGGGCCTGAATATGTATACATCCTCATCAAAATCCACATTACAAAGAGTTGCGGTTTTCATTATTGAAGCATCCACGCCTTCAATTAAAACCCAAGAACCTGGAGGAGCCTCAGCTATTGGCATCCTGTCGCGAGCTTGATAAACCCACAACTTTGTTACTTCCTTTACCGTCATGTCCTCTTCATCATCCGGTGAATATCCTTCTCCAAGAACACGAACGGTCTGTCCTGTCTGTATCGTGCCACTATAAACTCTACCAAAAGCATCAAACACACTACAATCAGATTTTGGATACAATTTGGTTATATTAACCATTAGTGGGCCAGAGGAATCACATTGTGTCATGGCTTTGTAAATGGATGAGTCTTTAGGTCCAGTATATATATGATCAACTTTCTTAACTGCAGCATCTCTTGGTGAAGGTATGTGCTGAACAAGCATATCAGTGAAACCAGAAGCTGAACCAAAAACAGAGCTACAAGCCAGCCTTAGCAAAGGTCTAACATTCAATCTATAGGCTGCATTACTTAGAGTGACTCCAAGCTCAGCAAGGGTTGTCTCAACACTCTTCTTGTGTTCCCCAATCACTTGACTATATATCTTGTAAAGGGGTTCCAGCACAAATTCAACAAAAGATCGTTCCCCGCCACCGACAGGGGGTTTCTTTTTGAAGGTTCTGGTGTCAGGATGATAATAGAAGTCACCCCAAAGGCGAGAAGCAAATTTATTAGCTTCCAAGGGAACTCCATGTAGCTTCCCATACATTTTAGCAAATGATTGCAACGTAAATGACCATCCAGCGGTACCACTTGCAAAACAAACATTTCCAGCAACTGGGTCAATAACTTGGACATCACCAGCAACTGAGGAGGCAGCAGCTATGTGGTTATTAATGACTTCCAAAGTATGCCTCAACTTATGGTAAGCGTCTTTTGGAGGTAGTTTAAGTTCAGTTATGAGCCTGTCAACCTGAAAACAAAACAGTTAACAGCTCAGAACAAAATATTAAAATATAGAAGACTAAAATTTAAAGCCACCATTCATATCGACAAAAAATCTGTTTACCTTGTTCATCACAACAACAATAGGCAATCGCTCCTGAATTGCATGACGTATTGCCCTCTCAGTGTTTACCTACAAATAGCAAGAAACTATAAACTCGGTGTTGTCATACAGTATTTGTACTCATCTCGAATATAAATAAATAAATAAATAATGAGTAAAGGAAGAGAGCAGACAACTACTCAACCAATATATTGATAAAAGAAAAAGATACAAAGAGGAGGGGGGGAAAGACCAAAACCCTAAAGAGCTTAACAAAATCTATAACAAGGTAGACCAAGCCTATTATGAATGTAATCCTGGCCAATGGAAATTGGAACAAGATCTCACCAAAGCTTATTAGAAGCAGAGAGACCAATGTTGTCATGCAGTAAGTTATGTCATAGTAACTAACATCATAATAAAGGTTATAAGGATGACTTGGTGGCTAAGGAGGTCCAAGGTTCAAACCTAATTCTCAGCATAATACTAATTATTACTAACAATACTAGCATTGACTGTTTAGAAAAAACTATCCAACCAATAGGTCGTAGTTTGATCTTTGAGCAATGAAAAGAGCAAACCTATCATAACCTGTAAAGCACCGACACAGATACAATGCTAGCACATACACACCATTAATATTTTAAGAAAATTGAAGTGAGTAAATGTGTCCATATATGTTGGCCTTGTCCTTGACACTGTGTGTCGAACACCAGACACGTCTTTAATTAAGTGTCAATGATACATGGATCATAATTACTATTAACCTAAGCCTTTAACTCTAAATGTCAATGATACATAAATCATAACTTCTATACACTTATCGACCCAAACTGACCGATGCCAATAAGCCTAAACATCAACAAGAGATACTAATCACTACAGAAATAGTAAGAAAACAAAAACAAGAGAGTTACCATGACTCCTTCGCCGGCATCAACAACCAAAACAGCACCATCAGCAAGCCTCAAAGCAGCAGTCATTTCATCAGAAAAATTAACATGACCAGGAGCATCCATAATATTACACAAATACGATTTCGCATTACTATCCTCCAACACAAGCGACATCGGAACCGCCTTAATGGAAATCCTCCTCTCTTGTTCATCAACTCTAGTATCAGTATACCTCATATGTTTCTCACTCTGAGAATCAAATGTTGCCATATGATGAGTCTGCTCCACAAGCATATCCATAAACACCGTCTTCCCATGCTGTAAATGACCCACTAACGCCACATTCCTCGACAACGAAGGATTCGACATTAACCCTAGCATAAACTGTGAAGATACATAAGTTGAAGAGTCTTTCACACCTACTTCGAATTTCTTGTTTTTGACTGGTTTGATAATGGGTTGTTCTAGTGGCTGGTCATCTTCATCCATGACTAGGGTTTCAACATCTTCGCCGTAAACTTCGCTGGCGGTGGGATAGTACTTTTTGTCTTCGGCGAGGACGATTTGATTTTCGATATTGTCTACATCATCGTTGGTGGTTGTTAGCCATCCGTTTGATGGACCTTCGCCGTCAGATTGGGCGGCGCGGTCGTCTTCTTCGTTGGGTTCGTCGCGGTCGGAGGGGTCATCGCCGTCGGAGTCTTGGTCCGATTCGATTTCGGGGCCGATGTAGTTGCCGAACTCATCATACAAGCTGTCATCCATGGTGGAGAGAAAGTGAGGCACCGGAGAAGAGAAAGTGTGGTTTTGGGCAGTGAGGGTTTTAGGGTATGAAATGAGAGCTCAACACACACCAGAGAGGGAAATTGGAAGGAAGACGAGATTTACACTGAAATGGGCTAGGCCCGGTACATATATATAACGGATTGATTTTTTTTTTTAATTTATGCAAATAAATCAATTTTCATTAAAGAGAATTGTATCTTGTTTTTTCATAAACTTGTCTTGTTTGGATTCAGCTTATCAAAAAGAGTTTAAACAAATAAATACATTTTTATTTTAATTCATAAGCTCGCTAACGGAAATTGTACATTTATAAACTTTTTTTCATAAATTACATTAACAAGTTTATAAATAATATATAAAGACATGTTTATTTACATAAGCACTAGAATAAGCTAATCCAAACATGACCTTTAACAAACTTATGATAATTCATAAAAATAAAGAAAATAAAATTATTTGCATAAGCTCGAAAATATGTCGATTCAAATGGGCACTCCTACTCTTACAACCCTTCAACAATGTCAATTTTTTTAACTCTTTCCAAAATCAGACTCATTCATTCCGACTAGGGCTGGAAATGAGTCGAGTCGAACCTGTCTGAGCTCGACTCGACTCGATAAGGATTGGTTCAGCTCGAGTTCTACACGAACTCTTTTTTCAGCTCGAGTTCGGCTCGTTTAAAGTTTACGAATAATCCGATTCAGCTCGTTAGGTTCGGTTCGTTTATTCAAATCATAAACCTTAAAAGTATTTTTTTTGTCAAAGAAATGTCAAAATTTATAGAACTTTGACGGAACAAGTCCTACACCGGCACAACATTTTGAGCAAACACACAACAATGTTACATATATTAGAAAAAAGAATTACGACAAACAAGCATATTTTGATCCAACATATGTGATTATCCTAGATCAATTCCTACAAAGCCATATCATCATGTTTTGATCAATTTTTATAATTGGATTCAATTTCAACGAGAACCGTTGATTATTTTCACCAATATTATTCCTGCCGTCTTTTAATCGAACATCGATGACTATCCTAGATCATTCAAAACAAAACGAAGAAAGTAATGAAATGAAGAACAAAAATTATGTATAGATTATAAATTATAGGTAGAAAAAAAATATTCATAAAGTTGAGTGATCGAAACCATAAAATGAAGAAGAAATAATGTTGATCCTGTAACTACAAAAGTAATTTAGTTGATGATTCTGAAGGATTTAAAAAGAGATAATGGGTATCTAAATTTGGAGAAAAGGAGATGAAAGGTTTGGAACAATACTGAGAGAGAAATGAGAGTATCTTTCCCATCTTAGTGGAAAGGAGAGTAAATTAATATTTTGGGAATGAGAGTAAGTAAAGGTTCAATATTTTCGTTTGGTTCAATGTTAACATCTCAATGAAAATTTCTACACGTTGAAAAGAGGTGTATGGTTATGGTGTACTAAATACTAAATTTTAAAGTTATTTTTTATTTTTTTTAAAGGAAAGTCAAAGAGTCAAGAAGGAATAAATTTAAGTTACTTTGAAAAAAAGTTGATATATATTTTTCTTTTTTAAAAGTAAAGTTTAAGGTATATATATAATCGAGTTAATTCATGAACCAAACAAGTCGAACTATACATAGTTCATGTTCAGCTCATTTAGTTAACGAAGTTAATTTTGTGTTCAAGTTTAGCTCATTTGGTTCATGAACCAAGTTCAACGAGTTAATTATCGAATCGAATTTCGAACTATTTTCGAATTGGTTCGGTTCATTGTCAGCCCTAATTTCCGACCAACTTTTACAGAATTGAAAAAGTGACAAGTTTTTTGAAATTGACTGTCATATCGAAAGTGCTTCGGTAGCATTTGCCTTTTTTTGTATAGGCAAATATTGTATGCATCTATACACCTCTTTGATGCGTTGAGAACGAAATAAATAAATAGAATAAATTGATAGATGTGATATGCTAGTGATAAATTTCAAAATTGTTAATATAATTAAACATGTATTTCTCACTATTTGTATTCAATCTGAATTATTTCAACATATTTTTTGAGTAAAATAAAAAAAATTATAAGTCGAGTTCCAAGAGCTCATAAGGTACTCATAAATTAACCACAAATGAAATCCATACACACATATCCTTGTAGGATATGAGTTAGCTCATTATCAACTAAATTAGAATGAATCGACAATCATTTCAATATTTTAAATCAAATCAATTTTATTTTGTTAATAAAAAATTGTATAATTTAAAGTAGGGAAATGTTAAAGAGTGCCCTTAAGACACTAGATAAAATGATAAAGATATAAATATTGTATTGGAAAATGGTGAAAAGTGATAAATTAAAAGTCAAAATATTGTTGAATTCAATGCAAACATGTTACTTTTGGTTTCTCTAATCATTGCCCTGAAGATATTGGTTAGCAAGACCCTTTAAAGTATATGCAATGACCAAATATTATTTAAATTAGAAAGCAGCAAAAACAAATAAATACACTTCAGATTTTAGCTATGTGGTAAGAGTTTAATCTTCT
This sequence comes from Medicago arabica, assembly GCA_946800305.1. NCBI lineage: Eukaryota > Viridiplantae > Streptophyta > Magnoliopsida > Fabales > Fabaceae > Medicago > Medicago arabica. The sequence continues at coordinate 54,031,758 of OX326968.1, forward strand.
AATATCATCAATATACATAATTTAAATCTTATGGTTGCAAAATGATCATTATTGTGATCCAATGTGGTCACCGAGTTTGGTTCTGTCTTGTCAAGATATAAGCATTGTTGTAATTCTTATTTTGAAAACTCTCTTGTTGATAGTTAACAAGGTAGCCACGCCATCAGCTCGCTTGGGTTGATTAAACCAACATGTATTTGACAATTGATTTTTTTGTTGTTTCAAAGATAACAAAAGGAACAAATAAAAAAGAAAAAGGAAAACAAAAATAAAACAAGCTAACTAATCTCTAAGAAAGAAAGTGTCAGCGACATCGTTTCCAACAATATTGGCGAGGCCAACAGAGGGCGACTCGTAAATAACAAGGTCGTCGTCAGAAGAAGTTTCTAGCTTTGCAAGAAAATCTGCACATTAGTTTCCTTCTCCAAGGGTGTGACAAACCGTAACAATACTTTGAATAAGCAAATCATTTATGTCTTGGATAAGGACCACATAAACATGGTAATTCTTCAGGGGACTGTTAATAAGATTAATGCAAACAAGAGAATCAGAATAACAAACTAGATCCGCATAACCTAAATCCTCAGTTATGATTAGACCATGATGAATAACCGAAATCTCAACCAACATGATATCATCTGAGCCTGGAATAAAACATGAAAACCCTGATAGAAACAACCCTGCATAGTTACACATAATTCCACCAAAGCCGGTTCGAATATAAATACCATGGTAGCTACCATCCACATTAAGGATTGCACAAGAGGCGTTGTTGTTGTTCCATTTTATGTATCGGTCAACAAGAACATCAGAAGCAGTAGAAGAAAAAATAGCTTTTATGACCTTTATCGAATTCTTCATGGTGCAAGTTACGTGATGTAAAGATCAAGTTTCACCATCCAAACAAATGATTAATGAAAATGATATAACCACCATTTTCTATTAGAAAAATGACAACAACATATGTTGCGAATATATTTTGAAAATACATATATGACTCGCTCCCTTTTTGGAAGAAACACGAACTAGCTGTAAAAATAAACTTCATTTTCACAAAATAAAAATAAAAATTGCACACAAATATACTTTTGGAGTTTGATTGTATATGTATTTATCATCCAATATTTTTTGTATTAATTTATTTAAAAATTAAATTAAATTTTAAACGAGTTTTTCCTTTGAATACATGTATCAACCACATTGTCCTCGTGAGCTTAGCTCAGTTCGTAGAGACAATGCATAATATATATTCAAGGTATGAGGTTCAAACCTCGACCACAAAAGAAAAAAAATTCAACCACATTGCATATACCTAAAAAGTTACTAAAATACATTTCATTTCATCTAATCAAGTCGTTACATCTAATCAATTGCACGATTTAAACTTAAAAAATTAAAAGAAGTTCACGCGAGCCCTTTACTTGATCCCAAATTATTCTATTCTTGTAGACGACTAATTTGGCCCCCTCTTCCAACCCGCGATACCAAAATTGCTGGAGCATCTTTGCCCTCGAAAATATGGTTTATCTAGACTGTGATATGATCACGGGTCTCGTCAACACGCATTTGGTCGTGAATAGTATTGCAGTTGTTACACTATTACATAGAAAAGGTCGTTTGTTGCAAGCAACAACATTAAAAGAGATAACTGTTTTCGAAAAGATTATTAAATAATTTTAAATTTGGAGTTGTGTTTGATTTGTGAGATCAGAACTTAAATTTCTTATCCTCCGTGTTACAAATTACAAACATAATTGTTAAATGTCATGATTCAACCAATTAAATATGAACTTGATAAAAATAGGAACGGTTCGTCAATTGAATGGGTTTTGTGTAGCTTTTACCTTGTATATTTAAGCAATTTCTTTCAATAAATTCAATTGAATGGGTTTCGTGCAGCAAATAATACGCTTGATTCTCCAAATGAGTTCAATTGAATGAATTAAATTAAACGGAGTCGTGTGTCCTCTCGATGCAATCAGTGAGGTATATTGGATAAGATGCAAAAGTAAATAAGATCTCATACGTTAGTCTTTATCATTGACCTCGTGATAAATATATCCAACATATTTGGTGTAAGTCTTCTCGCTTACACCTCGTACCAGCGAATCTGACTCTTTCTATATGCAATTTAAACACAGATTTTCTAAAGTTAAAGCCACATAGTTTGTACTCCAATAATATATACTCGGACATTGATCTTGATCCAACATACATATAGAAAACATTTATCTTTGTTTATTGTTCTAGCAGCATGCATGATACATAAACACCATGAATAAGTAGCATAATAACCACACAGTAAATAGAAATAGCATAATAACTACACACTGATACATAGTAAAAATACATATAGGGGGCGAGGGAAACTGTATAAATTTATTCGATTCATCAATACACTACCCATAGTCTCATATAGCTAAGGAAAAATTATTAGTAACATATTCATATGCAATCAGCGATGGTGATGGTGTGGAGGGTGACCATGTGGCCCAGGAGGACCACCAAGTGGAGGTGGCTGAGAACCAGGTGGAGGAGGTGTTGGGCCTGGTGGCGGACTAGGAGGTGGATGAGCATGCGGCGGATGAGCAGGTCCAGGAGGATGTGGACCCGGTGGTCCAGGATGGTGAGAACCTGAGCCTGCGGGTGGAGGTGGATTGCGCATATTTTTCGCAATAGTAGCTTTCTCCGTTTCTCAATGAGAAGATGAACCCACACTTGTTTTTTATGTTATGGAAGTATAATTGGTGAAACAATGAATCAAAACAACAACTACTTGTAGGACACAAGAGAAAACTCTAGTCTTTTACTATCCATCAGTCAAACCAGAAGTAGTTGGGTAACTAACATTCATATATCATGATGGTTAAAAAAGCAATCGGTCACGCATGTAGTAACACAATTAAGTTTGAAATTAGGATTGATTTAAAAGTTTGTATATGAGTTTAATAACGGTCGTCCTTGTGAAATCGGAGACTCGACTTTCATAGTAAAAATTAGCCTTTAATTAAAAAAATGCACAATTTTTTAAAAGATTAATCTTCTATTTAAATTGAAAATAACATTTGTAAAATGATTATTAGTCACCGAAATCAAAATTAGCAATTATTTTTTACTGAAGACGTGTTTTTTAACTTAGAAATAAAAATATGGAACATGATTTTTTATTTAGAAATTGAAACATGAAACATGTTTATTTTTCTTTTTTGAGTAGGGGTGGAGATATTGACCAATAATTTTATTTTTGAGGCTCATCATTTTGAGAGGTCCAACTCGACTGAACTTTTTGCACTCCCCAAAGAACGACCATAAGTTTAATGTGATAAATCAAAAGGTAAAATTGTTCATAAAATATATATTCTTTCTGTAATTTATTTGTTTTATCCTCTATATCTTTTTAGGTGGCTTTCTTGTGAGAATTTCTTTTTCCACTAGTTTTCTTACTCACTTTTCGATTTTTTATTTCTTTTTACAAATAGATGAAAGACATTATAAATTCAAACATATAATGAATGTTGGGTTTGAACTCCGATCATTAAGTCTGATCTTACAATTTTGACTTTTTTTTTTGCAGCTGAGGTATGATTTGTGGACTCGAATTTCTTATTTTACCTCGTTTGGATTATATAATCCAAACTATTTTTACCATATATCGGATTATATAATTTGAATCTCCTAAAAACTGAGAAAACACATACCAATTTTACTTGTTCCTTCAAATTTTATTTCAACACGCTTCAACAAAGAAAACTTTAAAAAAGTTGATAGCTATTCAGATTATATAATCTAAAATGTGTAAAACTCTCCAATAAACCAGTTAAATTACTTAAAGTGCGTGAATTCAGCCGGCCGTTAAATTTTTTGACGAAAAAAATATTATTAATCAATAATTTGATTAAAATGATTACATTTTTTTTACATACAATTGATTTTTGTATTATACCTTGTTATATATGCAAAGTTTTCATTGTCATTTACCGATGATATATTTTTTCGTTGAAAACATTTAAGACACATAATTCATGTTTTATTCTTTTGACCGATTTTTCTATACACAAGTGTCGCTATTGAACTTGTCATCACTTACTTAACAGATTCAAGTTTCATAAACTCATTTTCTTTTTTGGAATGACCATTATTATCTTAAGATTCTAAACACACGGTTTAGGAATTAAAAAATTGATCATAATTTAATAGTGGACGTGTTCATAGAATGTTGCTGAAAAAGGTAACTGATAATTTATTTATTTATTGGTGCAAAGGTGTAATTGGTGATTCAATTGCAGTATCCGAATGAATAAATATATGCTATAAGTACATCAACATTTAATTTAAAAGATAAAATATCTTAATTTTTTCCCCTAAAAGTTAAAATTTTAACTTATAAAAAAATTATACTCACCTCACATTCAAATTTCAAAATTATCAAGGCCCATTTATGAGTATAAAAGAAAATTCTATTCTTTTTTGTCAAAAAAAAAATTCTATTCCAAATATTAGATGCACAGTATATAATGAAATTATAAGTGTTGTGCTAAATTTCTACTTTTTTGTTTTGTTGAGTTTCTAGTTGTTTTGTTATTTTATTTTTTTAAAAAAAGTTAATTTTCTAACGAAAAACAAATTGCACTATCTAATTCTAAGCCTTACTGCCTTAGTAAGAAAAAAGTTGTAGACAGCGTAATTAACGTCGTTTATACATTCATCTTTTTCCTTTACTTGAGAATGAAAATTTAAATGTAGAAAGATAATTAGCAATAAGAAAAAACTCAAAGTTGGTCAGCTTTCCATTTTGATCACTCATCAAGCAATAAGCAAATAAGCAATAGACAGACATCAACATCTTCTTCTTCTTCTTCTTCTTCATCACTTCCTCTTCCTCTTATCTTTCTCTCTCTTTGACCCCCCTGTTACTTACTTTTTGCACCCCTTCTTTCTTTCTCTCTCTCTCTCTCTCTAACATGGGTTCCACTTCTAGTAGACTTGGGTCTCGCCCTTCTTCTTCTTCTTCTTCTTCTTCTTCTTCTACTCAAAGGGTCAACAACAACCATCGCTTCAGATTCTCTTCCTTTCTCTGTGGTGCTTCCACCTCTCGCTCCATTTCTCAGGTACCCTTTTTCTTTTTTCTATTCACCTTTTCAATTCTAAAATTAAATCTCTGTTCATCCATCCGATCCCCTTTTTAATTGAAAACGATCAAAATAATATATGTAGTGATTATCAATTTATCACATAGTTGATGGTGATTTTATAATCTGATCATTTTTCATACTATTTGCTGAGCTTAATCAATGAAGTTATTTGATGATGCCAATGATATTCTTGTTGTTTGTTAGAAATATTGATAAATTGAAACTTCACATGTTACAAATTTATTTTAATTGTTTATTCATTCAATGGAAAGTAGTGGCACTGCTTTACTTTCCATTCAATTCTAGAGGGATGTTGATTTCCTATGAAGCAGCTACGAAAACACGTCACCGGTAGTAATTTGAATAGATTCACATAATTGAATGTAAGCACGTGAGTCAGTGATACATAGTTGATTGCCTGATTTATTCATCTAATAATCTGATTTTTTTTTTTTTTTTTGTAAATAGAATGTACAAGAAATGTTGTCAATTGCGGATAGTGGAAATTAGCGATTTGTTCAAATTCCACCACACAATCTATTTGACAACAAACTGTACTAAATAGTGTATCGCAGAACAATAACAATTCGTTTAAATTCCACTGTGATATAGTGCTAAAGCTGCCATTTAGCAACGTTGTGTATAACTATGACATGTAAATTTATGCACGCAAACATGCAGTAATTCGAGGATGATTGTTAAATAGATATTCAGAGAGTGGCTGATTAAGGAAGTGATATTTCTACTTTTTTTTTTGTAGATGGAAGGACATCAATATGAAGAACTTCAGGTTGATCCAGCTAGAGATTTTAATGATGAAATTCAGAAACTCGCTGATGAGTTGACATTATCACGTGCAGAAGAAGCTAGATTTAGTTATTGTGCTCAACCTGAAAGTTCAACCTCGACCAATACGGGAACTGGGTTCCGCGAGAATGCTACTGTTGAAGGTTCTTTTGGAAATGTTGCTACAAGTAGTCAGAGGAACTGCTTGTCTGAACAAAAGGAGCTAGTCCCTCCTTATCAGGTGAGTGCTGGTCATAGCCATCCTGAATCATATAGTGATAGTAACAACACAGCTAGTACTTCATTTGTTGAACAGAAATCTTCAGATCCAGTCTCTCTCTCTGTTAATGATTCTGCTAACAAGGATAGAATCAATAATGTTGATGATCCAGTGCTTAGCGGCGTCTCTCGAATATCTCATGAGACCGCGCGTCCAAGGAGCCCAATCTCTCAAGAGTATGGAAATTCCAGTTCTGGTGAAATTTCTGTTGAGATCAACACAGATGCAGGCATATCTATCCATAGTTCTTCCATTCCTGTTTCTCAAGCTTCTAATACTCTACCAGCTTCTCAAGTGCCAGAAGATGGAGCTCGTCACGAAACATTACCTTCAGGTTTAGGTATTCTTGTGTCCAACCGGGAAATAGTACATGGAAATGATGGTCTATTTCAAGTTGACGTGGTCGCAATATCTTCCAACATTTTGTCTGGCAGCAATGCAGATGCCGATGATAATGACGCCAGAAGGAATAGTAGAAGATTATTTTGGGATGCTTTTTCACAACGCAGTTCTAGAAGGCTTGGTGATTCTCCAACCATCGTTTTCTCATCTGGAGGTGCTGATGATTTGGGATCTCAAGATCGGTGGCATGTTGATTTTGATGAGGATTTATCAAATTATGGTGTTGGGGATGCGTCTGGACATAGGGGCAGCAGAATTCACAGATTGAATGAAAGAGTGCGAAACTCAAGATCTGAGGTGATTCTGAACATTTGAAGTATTTTTTGAAAGTTGCGTATGTCACTAGTACTGTATTTTTTAACTGGGCGTGTGATCCCTTGCATGTTACTTATATTGTTTACTTAACTAATACAGATCTGGGAAAGGCTTCGTGGCGGCCTTGATGAGATTGGTCGGTTGAACACTTCATGTCCATTAGGACTCCATGCAGACGGTATGTGCTCATGCGAGTCATTCCCAATGGCGGAGGAATCTAGCACTCGATCAAGCATTTCAAGAATAGTCATGCTGGCTGAAGCTCTTTTTGAGGTTTTAACCTTGTCTCAATTGTCATATGTTGTTTTTCTTGCATAATTTAAACTCCATGCATCTATAATTTATTGCTTTAAATTTTCAGAATTTAGTTTAATCCCAGTTCTTGATGAGTGTCAGTTGGTTAAATCTAACTATGATATACCATTGATAGGATAGTGTGAACTTACATCACAAAATGTTGGTCGGCATGTGCTATTATTACTTATTATGTTAGCCGCAGATGTTTCTTGCATAAAGAACTATGGTTTGCATGGTGAATCATTCATCATTCATAACTGTTTCAAATCTATTATTTTCTCGTCACCTGAAATGTCCCTCATTAGGAGAAAGACTTGCTTGGGCACAAGCTTTTGGGCACTTGACTTAGGCACACACACAAAATACATTTTATTTAACTATTTAAAAAAATAAATGTTATTTAATTATTTTCTCTCTCTACTTTTTCTCAATTATGTATGTGTGTATAAATTTAGTGTCTAAACACTTGTGCTCAAGTAAGCATTTTTCCCCTCATTAGAATTAGACCTAAATAATTGTTTGGCCCAAAATGATTTTGTACCTTGCCATTGGGACAATGAGAAGTCTGATATGTGGACCAAAACCAATTTGCTCAGTACCATATTTTTCCACCGCAGGTTTTAGATGAAATCCATCGGCAACCTGGATCCCAGTCCCTATCCACCTCACTCCCTGCACCCGAATCAGTCGTGGACTCTTTCCCTCTGAAGTCTCACAAAAAGGTTGATGCAGCTGATGGAGGCAATGATGCTGAACAGTAAGCTCTTTGATCACAATTATTATTAGTATCATCATCATCATCAAACCAAACAAATTTCCCTAGATTAGTAGTCGTGGCTGAGTTTTTAATGCTCTTGTTTGTCTATGCCAGTGATGTTTTGATACTTTGTTCTGCCCTTGAATGCTTACATGAATGTTATACTTTTTTTATTTGTTCATTTAGCAGTTCAAAATTCTGGTATCTTCCAATATAATAAATTAAAGTTAATAATCATTTGGTAGATGTTACATATGCCTGGCGGAGTATGAAGATGGGGACCAAATACGAGTTCTTCCTTGCAAGCATGAATATCACATGTCGTGTGTCGATAAGTGGCTGAAGGAAATACATGGGTAACCAGATATTGTCTCATTCTTTTCATAGTTAACTGTTTCCAACATATAAGTAACCATTTTTTTTTCCATTTCTCTCTTTTACAGTGTATGTCCTCTGTGTCGCAGCAATGTTTGTGGAGGGTTAACAGAGTTGTCAACTGACTCAGAAGTGCAGTCTCGGTGATATTGTACATATGAATGTAAATAGTTCAAATTTAGGTTAAACTTCCATTTTCGTCGTTTACATATTTACATATACACTTCACATCAATTTGTTCCTCCAGAAATTAGTATCATCAAAACGGTTAATTTTGATAATCACAGAGAACTTGACAGATCATCTTGATTTCACTTTAAAATTAGTGGAAAGACTAATTGATATGAGAAATCTTGAAAGATTAAATTGATGTGAAGTGTATGCTGAATAACCATAAGTGATAAATCCATCCGACCCTTTGGCAAATGATAGTTGCTAAATAGCTAATGAAGGAGATGAAATTTTATATCTGAATTTTGTGAGGTTTCTCATATTCCTTTTTCCATGTTTATTATATCCCCGACAAGCTAATTAACAATATGATACGATTAGATGTTTCACAAAGGAAATGGAATCCGAAAGAGTAGTCAGGTGATATGAATTGGGACACCAAAGAAGCTCTATGTAGAAGGTTCAAGACTAGATCTCTTCTAACAACATTTTCCATTCCTGACAAATTAATCATTATAATTTGGCTAAGAAAGATGGAATGGAACTTGAGTGAATGTACTTGCTTACTTACGCTAGGAAAGAAATGAAACAAATTATTTGTGTTTCCTCTTACTCTATCGCAACATTGAGAGGATGGTTCCATTTTAGTATTGCGGCAATGTCTCTGCAGTATCCAGACCCATATTTTCCCCCCAATAATCCTTTTTTTGTTTCTTTGTTGTAGTGTGTGTTAATAGAGGAGAGAAATAGATAAGACGAATTATGCATTATAATTATATGGTAAGATTTGATATTGGTTCATGTCATGTGTCTTAAAACAGATTGCCAAATATATCTGAAAATGCCTATAAAAACTGAAGTAGAAATGACGACTTAGCACTACACTGTTTGACATGGAAAGTATTGATGTCATAAAAGCATTATTGATAATTCAGACAGAGGTTAATATATTTTTTGTAGTAAAATAGTTAAACTCACGTCATGGAGTGTGAGGTTTACATCTTGGCTACTAATGTTACTAACTATGGTGTAGCTAACATTTGCCAACATCAGAAAAAATTCTGAGGATGGGGTTCCTTCGAGGAAGAAGCTGATTGACCCAAGTAGAGTTGGATAGAAATATGATGTATGATAGAGTATTATGGCGTGTCGACTTCATTTAGTGGGATTACGTTTGGTTGTGTTGTTGTACTCTCGACATAGCTACGAGAAAATGGGTTTGATGTTACGACTGCCAACTGAATTATCATGATGAACAATAAGATTTGGATGAATGACTTTTCATCATTATCAAATGTTGTCCAAGTCCCTGTGTGGCCGGCATGTTTTTCTCTTGCAAATGTGCATGTTTTCCATTTCTCTAACGTGGATTTTGAAATTTTATATCTAATTCGCGAGTCTTCTCTTACATTCCTTTTTACTTGTATAGTTTATATTTTATATCCCCGACAAGCCAATTAACAATATGATTAGATTGGGTTTATTAAAAAAAACAGTATGATTTCTTCTTTACTTGTATAGATGTTTCAATCCTTATAATTTTTTTTTTTTGATGTTTCAATAAATGGAACGGAACCCCAACCAAGTAGTTAGGTGATATGAAGCTTTTTATACGATCCATGATACTAACACTATGTTTGATACGGAAATCATGAAAGTAGTACTATTTTCTTCTTTTGACAAGCATGAAATATTGATAATTCAGACAGATAGTTAAAAGTTTTTTTTTTATGTCATTTTAAAGTCTTGACAATATTATTAGACTCCTCCAGTGAGGTTTCAACACTCGCAGTTCAAGTGCTTGAACATATTCAAAGGAGTTTGAAATATAGATTCAAAGATTAAAATCTTGACTACTAGTACAATATACTCTAGTACAATAACATTTGCTTGTATGAACAAATTCATGCATGTTACTTGGAGAAAGAAGCTGATAGAGACCTCAGCTTAATTAGTTTCTTAGAGGAAGAAGCTGATATAGACCTCAGCTTAATCAGTTCCATGTACTCTCAGCATAACCATACGAAAATGGATTGATGTTACTACTGCGAACTGAATTATCCTGATGACCAAAAAGATTTGGATGAACGTTTTCATCATCATCAAATGTTGTCCACCGCTTTGAGTTGCCGGACAAATGTTTTTCTCTTGAAATGCTGCGCTTGTTTTCCATTTCTTCAACGTGGTTTTTGAATTCCTTTTTCACCACATCCAGCACAACATCGCCATATTTGTCACACCATGATCTTCAACAAAGTAGACACACAAGATAAGAAACAACACCATAAAAGTTGAGTACATTGTTAAGTAATCGAAAGTTGAAACCACATTATATTAGTAAGTTGACTCACTTGGGGAAGTAGTTTTTCAAATCCGCCTTATCCACCGGAATTCTTGTAGAAATTGCTTCCATCTGATCATTCCTGTTTGCACACAGAAAATGTTACATTTCAAAGCAAAACATTAAGTATCAATTTTCCAAATGGACTTTAATGAGAAAATACTCACGAAAATTTAAGATTTGGGTTTGTGCTGCTAAGTTCTGTCTGGATTCTTGACAACTCCTTCTTTATGTTGTTTCCCAAAACCTATTAATAAATCACAAACAAATTGTTTAATATATATGACCAAAATTAGCTCAAAGAATAAATCGTCAATTTAGTCCCTAAACTATCCGATTTAGTTCATAATGTATATGAAATACGTGAAAATTTAGTCCATAAAATATATGATAGTTGTATTCTTCAACATGTTAATAGCAAAGACTAAATTGATGAGTTCACGTTAGATTGAAACATAATGGAAGGATAAAAAAGATACCTTATCTATGAAAAAATCAGATGGAGAACCATCAGAATGCAACTTCTTCTTGATCAACTTGGTATCTGGTCCATCACCAACTGCTCTTGCAAAAGACCGAGATGAAGCTGAGAAAGCCTCACTATCAGATCTCTGATTCAGAGGCAAAGGAGCTGTTTCATCATCATCCAATTCATTTCTCTTCCATTTCTTCAATCCATCAAACCCCCATTGCTTTTTCACTGATTTCCCTCCTCTTTGTTCTACCTCAGACCCACCGCCATTTCCCTCTCTCTGCTCCTTATGAAACAAAGCCCTAAATGGTTTCCTCTTCGACGAACCACCACCGCTTTCCTTCGCCGGGTTCGGAGGCTCACTTTCCTCCATAAGAATAGTTTTCCCTTCACTTTGTTGTTTATGCAAAGGAGGTGAATCAAATATGCTCTTTTCATGCTTGTTAGAAGAAACAAATCCGAAAACTGAAGCTGCTCCTTTAATCTGTTTCAAAGCTGATCCATGACTTGATTTTCCCTTAGAATTCAAATTCTCCTTGTTCATCAAACTCTTATCATCTTTCAAGTCAATCACAGACCACTCATCTTCAGAATTCTCTTTTAAATCTTTCGATTTCCCCGCAATCACATCTCTAGCATCAATCTTAGCTCCTTGTACAGCTAATCTTTGCACCAATGGCCTCTTAGAAGAATGGTAATCTTCTTCAGAAATGCACTTAGCATAAAGTAGTTCCTAATAAGGTCCAAAAAGTAATGAATAAAATGTTAAAAATGGTTTAACAGTTCATTGGCGAATTCAAAGGGCAATCAAATTGATACTAACCTGCAAAAAGAGAAGCTTGTCTCTTATTATGATGGGGTGTTCTTGTTCCGGAGGAGAAGATATAAGGGTCTCAAGCAAGTGAGTTTTGAAAGCTTTAACTTCAGTTTCAGCTACAATTCCTTCTTTGTGAAGACCCATCAAGTTCAAAACTTGGTGGAAAGAATCTTGTTGCCATTTAAGGTTGTCGGATTGAAGCTTGGACAATCTATGTTCTGCAGAAGGTAAAGAACGTTTTTTGAAGTTGAAAGGAAGAAGGGTTTTGCAGAAAGAGGTGATTGAATCATGAAGAGTTGAGTAGTAAGTGGGTGTGTAGTTGGAGTACACCATCGTTGTTTGATGTTTTTGTTGGAAATGAAAAACTGTATCAGAAATTATGTTGATGTTGTTTACGTTGAATTCGGTGTTTTTGAGATTTTGAAACTTTTGGAGTGTGTTGTTATTATTGCTCAAACGGTCGTTTGATTTTGGAAACTAGCCGTTGAGGCTTATGCACCATCGTGTGGTCAAACCGACCCTTCCATGTGGCTTTCCATCTTTTTTAACGACAAAAATACAATTTTTTTTAGGAAGAAAACAAAAAATACAATTAAATCTCAAATTTATTTTTTTGACGTTAACCCTCCTCCTCCGATCTTGAGGGAAAGACTCTAGTAATTCAAAGTTCGACCATGATGTAAGGATATATATTCCCCCAAATATTTCGTCCATGGTAATTCTCATTTAATTGCTTTATCATCTCTCCTTCATTTAACTAGTATTCCATCCGTATCAAAATATAAGCAGCAAAAATGACTTTTTAGGTTTATTTATTTAATGATGTATGTGGTCCATAATATGAACCACATAGTTCATAATGTGAACCACATACATCATTAAATGGAATGAACCTAAAAAGTAAATTTTGCTTATATTTAAAAACGGAGGAAGTAGTTAATAAAATAGTTTTTTTAAGAATTTTGTTTTGGCAAAATTACACTCATCATTAGTACTTAATTTCAGACGAAGATTTCGTCAATTATTTAAATTTTTGCGTCATTTTATCATCTTAATTTGTTTGTGTATCAATTTTGAAACTCAAAAATAAAATTTATATAAAAACATGAGTAAAGGACAATGAATTTGAACACTAAAAAGGTCATATCAAAATAAAATTATAGATCTGAATTTTGATAATCCATGTGCAGTGTGCTAATTGATCAAAGTAGACGACATAAGAAATATACAAATATACAATCATTAAATGTAATTAAGTTAAGAGATGAGAGTAATTTTACCAATTTGTACTCTAAACATCCTAACTATGAACAGATCTGATGGGTCACACTAACTACAACGCTCACAACATCTCAATTTCAGTCTATTCAATCCGGTCTTTATTTCTTATATTTCTTGCTCCTTTGCAATTTTATCTTTATCATCATTAACTTTAATTTATCTTCATTGCCATTTTCTTTCATGTCATTTACTCTTCATGGTCGTTTTAAATCTTTCTTTTGTCGTTTTAAATTTATTGAGCGTTAACTCATTTTTTTGGGCGAACTCATAAAACAAAAATAAATTCAAGCTTCCAGAACATTAAATATGTTCTTACACCGTTTTAAGTCCACAGGTGGCAATGGTAACAAAAACTTCGTTAAATCCATTTGAGTGTCTAAGGCAGCGCATTGTGTTTTGTTTGACATTGCCACTTGCAGATTAAACAATGTTTCACCGCGAATGCAATACCACTTATACACTTAAAAGAGTGAAAAACATATTTAATGGCTGGTTGGAAAACTGACTCATTCTACGAGTCAAGTTCATATTTCCACATCAACCTCTGACGTGGAAATATAAACCTGATACAGAGGAATGAGTCAGTTTTCCATCCAAACCCAGTGGACTACAATGCTAAGTAGTAGAACAAGTTTGGTTGTAATGTGGGGTGTGCAAACTAGCGGTTAATTCTCTTCATGGTAGAATTAAAAGCCGTTGATTCCTATGTGTGCCATGTCTTGTACCTTGGAAGAGGCAAGAACAACATGTCTCCCATCAAGCTTAAGGTTTACACATTCGATGTGATAAAGGTCTACAATTTTTTAGACATTATGTTAAAAGATAAACAGTTGAAGTTGTTGGATGATTACAAGTTGCTGTGAGATCTGATGATCTTAAAGATCGAAACGTGGTTAGTCACACTACTATAATTCAATAGAATCTTGTTTTTTCCAAAAACAAAATAAATTGCAACAGTTATTTAAATCTAATTCAAATTGTCAAAAAAGAAAAGAATAGTGACTTTGATTCAAATGAAAATTATAACTGATTAACTTCTTTGGTTACAATTGGTATGTCTTTAATTACATATTGAATGAAACTCTTGTTGCAAAAAAACAAAAAACTGAATTTCAATTCTAAACAAACAAACCAAAGTAATTAAGATCTAAATTATTAAAATAAATTAAGCCACGAAAAAAGACTTTTTCTTCTTTTGTAGTTTTCTGACTTGATACTTGCTGTAAACTTCTCATCTAATCTCCTTTTGGCTTCTCTAGCTGATCCTCCTAGTTTCTCATCTGGGTATGAGTCCTGATTCTGCCTCAAAAAGCTTGTGGGTGAGGAAGTTGAGGATTTGAGGTTTCTTGTATATAAACAAAACGAACGTTTTGTGGAATCACTTTCAACTTTGCTCTTATACAAACGTCTCCTTCTAGCACATTCAACTCCTGGAAGCATTTTTTTCAGTTCAGCAACAAACAAACAAACACTGTCTTAATTAAGATGAAAATCTATATATAAAGAGAGTTGTCTTGAAATGGAATCTATATATAATAGTATGTGACAAGAGGAAGAGTTATTTAAGGTTGAGGAAGAAAATTATAGATGTGAAGGTTCAAGGAAGATACGTAGCACCATCGTGGAAGTTTCCTTGTATGATTTTTTTGGATTTATCATGTGAGTACGAGTCAAACAATCAAAGATGCATGAAGGACACGTTAGTTTGTCGTGTCACTTTTAAATTAGTTTAGAGAATGAGTTGATCAAAATATTTTTGTTGTAATATATTTTGTCAAAATTATATTTATAGCAAAGAAGTGGGGTTAAATTAGGCATGGCAACAAAGCTCATACACGTGGGTATCTGTCCGAACCAAACTTAATTTGACAGATTTTTCCGTTTTGATTGAGTTTGGATATTGGTTTGAGTTTTCTTCGATTTTAAAACACGGATATGGGATGGGTAAGGAGATATAAGTACCCACCCCAAACTCATACCCAAACACGTCCCGAATGTAGAAAATCAATTTATTACCCATTTTATATTAATATAAACTCAAACCTTAAATCATTTCACTCACACAGTCAGAGTCTCAGTCTTTCATATGACAATCACTTATCACAGTTCTCTCTTTTCTCCTTCCATATTTCACACTTTCGACCTCTTTCTTCTCCTTCACCATAGTCATTGATTGCAATATATCTTTGCTTGATAATACATTATAACATTGCGCTCGAGGCTAAAAATACTTTTATTTTTATTAAAAAAAATTATCCACTACGGGGATGGAGATGGACTGCAGATATCCGAACCCATTAGTGACATGGATGATATTCAATTTCTCATCCTGCTAGATATGTGTAGGATAACAATTAAGTATATGCGTGTAGGATATGGGGACGGAGAAGGTAACACTCGTCCCCACTCCATCCCATTATCATGTCTATGTTAAATTGATAAAGAGTTTACATCATTACTATGAGATTTGTCATGTTTTTCGTGAATCTCAAAATTCAACCCATTTGAGAATCTTTTTGGTTGGAGACTATGTGTGTGTTTGGTTTGACCGTGGTGATAATTGATTTTAATATAATTGAGTTTGAGAGAATTGATTTTGATTAAAAGTGAGTTTGATGTGAATTGGTTATGTTTGGATACACTTGCTTAAAAGTGATTTTTATGAGTTGATGTTTTTTGGATAGTTTGAATCAAAATTGATTTTGAACATTAAAAGACCAAATTACCCTTTTAATTGTATTTAACTAAATTTTCATTATTTCAAAACTTGATTCTTATCTACTCATGTCGTTTGAATAATTTACATCAAAATTGATTTTAGATGTTAAACTACCAAAATGAATTTTAATTGTAATTTTTTAAGAGGGTGTTTTAATCATTTAAAAATAGATATTTCATGCACCGAAAAGAATCATATATTCATTTATATTATTTAAATGCATTTTTTTATAACTTTTGAAGAATTTTTTTTTTCATACAAAAATTAGTCATTAATTTAAAAATAATAATAAATACGGATATTAGAAGCAACAAATTCATTGAGGTAGCCCGCATGAAAAAAATGCTCCACATACTATTACTATACACATTTTGTAGAAGTTTATCCAATTAATTCATTGCAGCAATAACTCCTCAAAGGTCGGCTAGTACATAAAGCAGTAAATAAGCAATAAGAATACAAGGATAATTGTGGAATAAAGAAAATATAGACGTCCCACGGATCAGTTTCAGAATCAATTTCATGTGCCGTAGAAGCTCCAATTTTGAGCTTCACATAGAATCAAGTTTGAATATAAGAATCGCTTCACCATTTTCAATCAAAACAACTTCATAATAAAGTAAAATCACGTTAAGCCCTCTCGTCCATTGCTTTCCAACGCTCATCCAAACGAGCACTATATCAACTTTGAGATGTTTTTCACTTTGGTGAATCTTGTAATCAATAAATTTTCAAACACGGAGATATTAGGATTACATAAAAAATTTGTAATGATGAAAGCATTTTTTATTTATTTTTAAAAATGAAAAACTTATTTAACCCAAAGTATTATTTTCTTTTTCCTTCTGATAACAAAGTGGACCACATTTAAATTTAAGCTAATAGTGCTGTATGTATTGTAAAATATGGCAAATTTTAATATGAACCATTTTTATAAGCGGTCTCTTGTAGACAGGTCCTCAAAATATGCTTAAAATTTTAATAAAGACAAATGTCCTCTGTTAAAAATAGTCTTTGATTTATTTTTAGGTTTAAATATATAAAAGGTCTTTGTAATTTAGCGTATTTTTGGTTTTCATCTCTATAAGTTTTTTGTTCTAAAACAACTCTTGTATTTTCGATTCCTTTTGGAATTCGTCTCTGTCGTCAGATTCCGTCAACAAAAACACTTTGGTGGGTAACAGAGGCATGCATGACAAATTCTGAGTTGACAAAAGTTGCTGAGATGACATGAGAGATGATAAGTAGTGCTAGCACAGGGACTAAACCAAAAACGCAAATTTACATAAGGATGAAAATAAAAAACTTAAATATCAAATTTTAAATTTTAAAAACCAAACTTTCCATCTTCTTCCTCTCACTATTCTTTGTTTCTTCTTTCTTTCAAACTTTCCCCAATTTTATGCAATGATCTATGGTTGTGGAATAAATGGAAGGGCATCAAATGCAGTCGAGTTGTTTGAACCGATGGCTAGAGAGTGTATCATCCCTAATTTTGCATGTGCTTCATAGTCATAACAGTTCAATATGTTTGAGAGATATGCAACTTTTGGTTCTACAACCCCAGACTCATAAATTTTTTCGCGACCACTTCTTACCCTTACACTGTCATTCTGACATAAGTCAAACATTTCTTCATCCCAAACTCATGGATACACACAGTAAACTTAAATTGCAGACGATAAATAAACTATGACATGCTTGCTTTGTTTTAATTTACATGCAACTGTCCTCAATTATATGTTGACTACGCCATGCTTTGGGTTATGTTTACTTGATGTATACTAGGTAATCTTTATTATTTCGTAGAGTACAAACGTGGGTACGACACATATACGCCAATACACAATGTTTTTAAAAGGTAAATATGATACCGTTAAGATATGTTAACAAAAAAATTAAAATGAAACTTATATACATGTAAAATACATGAAAGAATTATGAATTGATTATTTTTCATTAATTTATAATTATAAAGTTCACAATTTAAAATAAAATAAAATAAATGTGATCAAAATCTAAAGTGTAGAGTTTTAGTATATATCATAATCTAATTTTCTTCCTATCATATGGATATTAACATAAGTATTATTAAAATAACTTAATACAAGTTTTGTCAAATTTTAATAGATTGAGTCTTCTCTCTCATTATATTAATCCATAAAAAATATAACTTGTAAGTGTGGTTCATTAAAAAACAACTCAACTGATTCATATCTTAAATTGAATAATACACTTCTCGATTGAATTCTCTGAAATTTTTTGCATATTTTTTTACTTCTTATAGATTTTAGCATTTCAATAGAATACCAAATTCAGTTTTCACTCTATTCTCTTTTATCTTTTCCTCTTAATTAGCTTACTACTGAAAATTGGAAACCAGATTTCAAACATAAATTTGTAACGAGGGTTATAGCTTCATCAATTAATGTATGAAAACTCTTTTGTCAGAATCAGAATCTAAGTGGCGAGCCCCGTAGCTTTTAAGTCCACGCGGTTCTGTGAGAGAACCACCACCAAACATCAATTGTTGCTAGCAGGAATGGTTAAAGCCCCATTACTATTATTATATCTACTTTCTACTTTGTAATTTAATTGCAAACGTCAAAGAAAAAGAAACATGCATGAGCTTGTTCATATCTTCACTTTTGCTTGTTCATTTCCATTCAAAAATTAATCAACATGGCAAAATCACTACTCTTCGGAGTTGCAGACAAAGCCGTGTTATTAGATGCTGAACAAAAGCAATGGCAGAACAATGGGCTACGTGAATGGTTGAAACAGATTAAGCGCGTCTTCTATAATGCTGAAGATGTTATAGATGATTTCGAATGTGAGGCCTTGCGAAAGCACGTCATCAACACTTCAGGTAGCATTAGAAGGAAAGTAAAACGTTTCTTCTCAAATTCTAATCCTCTTGTTTATCGCTTTCAAATGGCACATCAAATCAAACATATCAAAGGTTGCTGCTGATAGGCTTAAGTTTGGCCTTCAAATCAATGATAGTGATAATCGTGTTGTAAAAAGGCGCGAATTGACACATTCATATGTTACTGATTCTGATGTGATAGGAAGAGAACATGATAAACAAAAAATCATTGATCTGTTATTGCAAGATAGTGGTGGTCATTATAGCCTCTCTGTTATTCCTGTTGTTGGAATTGGAGGATTAGGAAAGACTATACTTGCAAAGGCAGTGTTTAATGATACAGAGTTTAGATGAAACTTTTCTAATGAAGATGTGGGTGTGTGTCTCTAATGATTTTGAACTTAAGAATCTGCTTGTTAAAATCCTCAATTCAGCTAGTGTTAGCGGTTCTGCTGCTCCTAACCCAATTCACCAAGAGAACTTTACAAACCTTGATCTTGAGCAGCTACAAAATCGTCTGAGAAATGAGATTGCTGGTAAAAAGTTCTTGCTCGTCTTGGACGATGTATGGAACCAGGATCGTGTCAAATGGGTTGAGTTGAAGAATTTAATACAAGTAGGTGCTGAAGGAAGCAAAGTCTTAGTGACTACACGTAGCCACTCAATTGCCAAAATGATGGCCACCAACACATCATATATACATTTCGAATTGAAAGGTCTTTCTCCAGAGGATTCCTTGTCTGTATAAGTCAAATGGGCTTTCAAAGAGGGAGAAGAGAAAAAATATCCAGAATTGATGGAGATTGGGAATGAAATTGTAAAAAAATGTGGAGGGCTTCCGTTGGCCCTAAGAACATTGGGGAGCTCTCTATTCTTAAAAGTTGATGTGGAAGAGTGGAAGTTTATAAGAGACAGTGAGATTTGGAATTTACCTCAAAAGGAAGATGACATTTTGCCTGCTATCAAATTAAGTTATGATCAATTACCTTCTTATTTAAAGCGGTGTTTTGCTTGCTTCTCCCTCTTTGAAAAGGACTTTGAATTTACTAATTTTCATGTTTGTCAGCTATGGGAGGCACTTGGTTTTCTTCCGCCACCAAATAGGGGTAAAACCTTGGAAGATACTAGCATTCAGTTACTGCACGAGCTTTGGTCAAGATCATTTCTTCAAGATTTTGTAGACTATGGTGGTATTTCTGAATTTAAATTGCATGATCTTGCGTTGTATGTTGCAAGAGATGAGTTTCAATTGTTGAAATTTCATAATGAAAATATATTTGATAATGTACTTCATCTGTGAATTATTAAAAATGATTTGCTTGGCCTAACACCAATTCCCACTGGTCTAAGAACCATGAAATTTCCTGAGGGAGCCAACAATGAAGCTTATTTGAATAATTTAGTGTCAAAGTGCAAATTCTTGCGGGTTTTACAGTTAACTGGTTCTACATATGAGAGTTTACCAGGCTCTATTGGCAAATTAAAACATTTAAGATGTCTCCATCTTGTGAATAATGAAGAATTGAAGAGCCTCCCTGATTCGGTGTGCAAACTCCAGAATCTTCATACTTTGAAACTCAAAGGATGCAAAAAGCTTCAAGCATTACCCAATGGAATAGGAAATTTGATCAGCCTTAGGCACCTGCATATAACTACAAAGCAATTTAATTTCCTAGAAAAAGAGATTGCAAAGTTAACTTCTTTAGAAAATTTATTTGTCGATTCTTGTGACAATCTAGAGACGCTATTTTTTGAAGGAATGCAACTTTCTAATCTTAAATTGTTGGATATTTATTCTTGTGGGAATCTAAAGTCTATGCCACTTCATGTTATTCCCAACTTAGAGTGTTTGGGGATTGATGATTGCCATAAGTTGGAATTGTCATTAGGGAATGACAACCAAATCCCGAAGTTAAAGCTGAAGATTCTTGAGTTGTCCAAAATGGTTGCAAGGATGTGCGGATACATTACAGACCTTGGAAATTGGTGACTGTGAAAATCTTGATGAGCTTCCTGAGTGGTTATCAACTCTGATTAGTCTCAATAAACTTTTCAAACCTTGAAGTTTTATCAATTAAAGGTTGTCCTGAATTATGTAGAAGATACCAGCCAGGAGTTGGACGTGATTGGCACAAGATATCACACATCGAAAAAGTGTTCGTTGAATCAACGGAATTCGAAATTTAAAAGGAATTTACATATATCATGGTCAAGATTTAAAGGTATTACGTTTCTTTTATTTTTATTTGTTTGTAATAATAAATTGTTTAAAAGACTTGTTTTTTTTTACCGAACATGCATGATTTATTTTCTATGTTTGTGTTTTGATGTCTAAGAATAATTGTACATCTTTTTTTGGAGCACTCCGATTAAATAGTTTGAAACCTGAATTTTCGATTAGAACATGGCGGAGACAGTTAACAATGACCTAAAACACGAGGATGGGGTTAGGATAATTAGTATGGTTCTTAAATTGGCTATATATGTTATAAGTAGGTCAATCTTTATGCTGATACGATTCGGATTAAATAATCTGAAATGTTTTCTCTTGAATTCTTGACAATGGTGTTTAGGGATGTTCAAATTTTATAATCCGAGAAGAATAAAAAAATAAAACAAGGAACACACTCTAGTTTTTGAAGTGTCCGGATTGTATAATCCGAATCGGTGAAAAACTCTTTTTTTATTTACTCCAAAGCTAAGGAAAACTCATTTTTTATTATAGAATCCAAAAATTCCATAGGTAATTTTATAAAAAAAATTAGAGTGCGCGAGGAATAAAAAGTGTGAAAAAGTAATAGTCTGTATTAATGTATTTTCTCACACACACTCTCACACTTAAGTTTCAACCCAATATTTTAGGGTCCAACCAAAGAATACTCCTCTAGTCCAAACCTAACATTCCGAGGCTTGGAAAGATGAATGATGAAAGCAAACTAAGGTTAACTAATTTAATCTGTTCAGATTGAAAATAAATTCAATATTCTACATTCTAACTATGTGTTTATTTCATTTTAGGATGCTGAAATGGTTATGCAAGTCAATGAAGACGTTTGAAGTTGAAATTTATTTTGTTTATCAAATCACTTAAGTGAACTATCATTTTAATTTATATTTAGAATTTATTTGGTATCATTTTAAGTGAACTATTTGTAGGGATGGTAATGAGTACTCAATGGGTAGGGTACTACAATGCCCATTCACATACCTGCATTTGTAAAAAATACTCGTACCCGTGCATGTATCCTCGTGGGCAACAACTTTAGTGACATTCTCTATATTCTATGGGTACCTAAGTGCCCATACCCGTACCCACTACCAACACTTTAACTATGAAAAGACAATAAAAACAACACAAATGAAATAAAACTATGGTCCAATTTTTTTAAAATTGACTCATAAAATAGTATGAATCGTAGTATTTAGTCAACTAAAAAACATCCAAAATATCCCTAAAAAATTGTACACCGGCAAGATGGAGTTGTTATTGTATTAAATAGTTTTTTGATTTAGGTTTGGGTTTAGGCTTAAATAGCTAAATAAATTAATTAATTATACACCAAAAATAAATAATTATTTATAATATTATATAAATATGTATATGCGGGGTTGCGGGCTGGGTAGTATGGTACCCTTACCCGTGCCCATACCCATTAAAATTTGTGAGTATTACCCGGACTCGTGCCCATACCCATGAAAGCAGGGTTTTACCCTACCCATTGTGGGTATTTTTTTGCGAGTATCCATTGAGTCTGGGTCCAATTGCCATCCCTAACTATTTGGTTTGTAATTTGAGATTTAAAGCGTGTGTGCTAAAGTTTGTAATTGGATATTTAATATGCAATATGTTGTAATTTGCAAGGAAATCATAACCGGATCAGACATCGAACCGGTAAAAGCACGGGTTTTAGGTTTAAAGGTTCAACTGAAGTTGATCCATTTTTAATAAAATAATTTTTTATATATATTTTTGAGGAGAAATTAAGTCATTTATATATAAAATAGGTAGTATTGCAATAAATAAAATAATGTTTGGTACAATATTAACTTAAAAAAATGATGGTGGTTTGGCTTGTTTTAGAAAATTGTTCTTCTCCCATAAAAAATACTCATGCTCAACTGACTGGATGAAAATACCTCCGCGTGATTTAAGTCACGTTCGATACTTTCAGTGTGAGTTAACTCACGCAGGTAGTAACTTCAGCGTGACTTAACTCACGATGCGGGTCTTGCTGTTTTTGTACATGATTGGGTGATAGTCATTGAGCCTACATGCATATTAAATTTTTTGAGGACCCAATATTTTGGAGGTCCAGTTTCGTAGAGCTGACTGTACACCGCCAAGGACGGCCATGCATGTCACATTAATGAAATTAGCCTTGTCAACCCCAAAATATGTTTGGGGCAATAAAATTAAAAAGAGGGTAAAATTGAGGGGTCAAAATCGCACATTTTAAACTCGAGGCACCAAAATCGCACAACTGTGAAACTTGAGGGGCTAAAAGTACAATTAAACTTATATTTTTGTCAATCTACTTAGGGGTTCATGTGGATCGGTTTGGGTTATATTTGAAAAAACCTAAAACCCGAACCATATAGGGTATTTTAGTTTGGGTTAGAAAGAGGAAAGGCTTGTGAGGTTTTGTACCACATGTGACAGGATGATAAATCTTCCTAATTTCTATAATAAACATCCACTCAGACACTCCGATGACCACAACCTTATTCTTTTAGAATTATGGACTAACAATGTGTGCATGAACACAAGTAAAAGAAGTAAGATTCAGAGATTTGAGCAAATATGGCTCCATGATGAAGACGGTAGTCACATTGTTAAAAACAACTAGCATACTTGCAGAAGGAGACATTACTACTAAACTTCAAACTACTCTTAACCACCTTCATTCTTGGGGCTAGGAAAAGTTTGATGACTTTCCCAAAAAATCAACAATCTTCAGGAGGTCCTTAAGCACCTGGAGGATGTTATTCCAAACAGAGACACTCTTAACCATATCAAAACAATATAAAGGACACAGACTCTATGATGAAGAATGAAGTTATGGTTGGCTCAATGAACCAGATCAGTTCATCGGTCACAAATGGGGGACAAAAACACTACGTTTTTCCACACGAAGGCATCTTGGACAAAAATAAAGAACCACGTCAATTCTATTCATGATAACCATGAGAACATATAGAGGGTAAGGATAGGATAAACATAACTTTTATCGACTATTTTAACAATATTTTTTGTACTTCTAATCTCATAAACATACATGGAACTATAAATACTGTGAAGAATAGATTGAGCCAAGACATGCAAGATTTTCTAAGTAAAGATTTCAATATAGCTGAAGTTTATCAAGCCATTAAACAAATGAAGGGAACAAATTCTTCTGGGTCTGATGGCATGCCTCCCTTATTTTATCAGGCTTAATTACTAGGGTGTCATTGGTACTAACATCATCAATTTTGTGCTTAACATTCTAAATAATAATGTTGAATTCTAGTAATATCAATCACACCTTTATCAGTCTTATTCCTAAAATTAAGGATCCTAAGTTTCCTTATGTGTTTAGACCAATACAACATTATGTAATGTGGTTTTTAAAATTATTACTAAATGCATATCTAACAAGATAAAGAAAAAAAAAACTTTATGATATTGTTGGCCCTCAACAAAGTGAATTCATACGTGGGAGATTAATTTATGGTAATATTGTCTTAACTTATGAAGCGTTCAACCATCTTAAAACTAAAAAATATTAGAAAAAGAGTTTGTTGGAATTAAATTTGACATGGCAAAAACATATGGCCGGGTGGAATGGGATTTTCTTGAGGATACTCCCATCACTATCACTACGAGTTTTTCTATTAATTTAGTTAATACTATTATGAGATGTGTTAGAAGTGTGACTTTTTCTGTTCTTATGAATGGTCAACCCTATAATACGTTCTCTTCTAGTAGGGGTATCAGACACGAAGATCCATTCTCCCCCGTTTTTTTATTTTACAAGTTGAAATTGTGTATGGTTTAATTGCTTTTTATCAAGACCAAGGGTTCATCCAGGACATTGATATAGCCATGAATGCTCCTAGGATCTCTCATCTACTTTTTGTTGACGAGAACCTGATTTTTTGAAGAGCTAGGCAGGAATGGGCTAGACATTTAAAAAGATGGATATTTTCAAGGAATATCAAATGGTTTCAGGTAAAAAAATAAACCTTGAGAAGTCTGAAATGGTTTTCAACTCCAACATTCAACAAAATGTTAGAAACAACTTTCAATTATACATGCCTATTCAAATCATGACAACATAGGAAAGTATTTATGATCACCTACCCATATAGGTCATTCTAAGAATCAAGTTTTCAACTTCCTTATGAACATGATAAGAAGCAAGTTGAAAGGGTGAAAGGAAAAACAGGTATCCTTCTCTAGTAGGGGTGCTTTAATTTGGACAACGTTCCAAGATATTCCTACTTATAGAAAGTATTCTTCTATGGTCACAAGACTAAATCAATAATGTTTGGACATACATACATAAAAAGATTATCCTCAAAATATTCAATCATTTTTTTTATTATTTTCTTCTTTATTATTAAAAAAAAGCTTCTTTATGTGAGTGTGACCAAACACTATTTATTTAGTCTTGTGACGATTCCTCATGTTATAAGTTGCTTCTTGATTCCTTGAAGAATTGGTGATAGAATAGAGCAATCTACGTGTAGGCTTTGGTAAGGAGGAGCATATAACAAAAGAAAAGTTCATGAGTACATTTAAATCTATATGCTTTAAATCTATGAGCATGAAAATAAGGACTATTTTCAAATAAAAAAAAGGAAGATCATGAGTACATTTAAATCTATATGCTTTAAATTCTTTTCTGACCAAATATAATTTGGACCTTTTTGACTAAAAATTATAGACTTTTAAAACCTAAGACTAATGCTGTTGTAAAAGAATAATAATTAAAAATTAAAAATAGACACAAATGGAACAATTCTCTGTTTAAAAAAAGAAAAAAGTGTTTTGGCTGAAAAGGAAAATCAGTAGAAAATAGTAAAAAAGGTGAAGAATTTTTTTTGTGAGAGGTAAAGGAGGTAGGATTGATAATAGGGCAGGCTTACGCATATACAAGCCGTTACTTTATTATCTGAATGGAACAATATTTCATTCCAATTGACGCAAATACCCTTTCGTAGAATACGATGCCCCTTTCCGCCCAGTATTCAACCTCCCTACCCTTTATCGTCATTTCCTCTCTCATTCCTCTATTTACTATACTACACACTCTTTCTCTTTCTCTTTCTCTCGCTTTCATCTTTCTCCTCCTACCATTCCCAATCCAATCCAAAAACCTTAAACAATTTTCATTCATGGCGGAAGAAGAAGATTCAACTCTCGAATCACCGCATTCTCTCAAATACAAACTCAAATCCTCCCTCTGTTTTTCTTGCTGTTTCTCTCACCACCGCGTGAAACCAAGAATCGTTCGAAGCTCATCGCTTAGAACTCACAATCGCAATCACAACAACTCTCGCTCAATTGATCTTCCGCATTTAAAGGAAAAATGCACCAATTTCATCTCCCGGATCGTTCACCACCGCCGCCGCCATTCCGCCGATTTCCACTACGACGCTCTCAGTTACGCGTTGAATTTCGAAGACGATGCCAACGAGGAGAAGTCTGTTAACGATCTCAGGAGTTTCTCAGCGAGATTACCGGCTTCTCCGCCGTTATCACCGAAAGCGGCAGTTAATGATACCGTGAAAATCGCCGCTATTAGTTGATATGAAATGTAACCGCCCAGATCTAGAATTGTGCAATGCAGGTGCAGGCATGGGATCAAAACTCCGATCCGGTGACGTTTTAGAACAGTTTTTTGGATTTTGTTAATTGTTGTTATGTTATTTTTATCTTTGGTTCTATTGTAGATATTAGCGTCATTGTTAGATGCAACCACCAATATGAATGTTTATGGAATTCAAACGAAATGAATAAGAATTGGGAGAGAAAAAAAGAGAGGATAAAAGTGAAAAATGATGATGATAGTGATTTTTTACTCTCTTGGTGGTGTTTGTGTTTCTTCGTTGTTTGTTTGCTAGTTGTTACTTTTGGATTTTCGAGATTCAGAGTAGCGTTGAAAATTGGGAGAGGTAGTGATGGATTGGTAATGCTAACTGAATCTCTGACACATGTCGACTCTATTCATATTTTGTCACGCTCTTGGACCTTTGTTTGTTGCTACTGTTTTAGAGCGACTAATATTTACCAATATTTTAATCTTGGAAGTCAAGAACCTTTCCACTTCTCTTAGAACTTCACGGTCAACATTAAAAAATAATTATACCACTGTTTTGATTTGTTGTGATAAAAGTCCTCTAATTTGTCAATCCAACTTTGAAGATTTTTACCAACAGATGCTAAACCTTATATCTAGATAGTGTAACACGCTGACAAAAACCAACAACTGCTAATTGCTATACTTGATGGGTCTGTTTAATTTGATGCGTAGGATGTGATGGAAATATAATATGATTAGAAAATGGATAAAGATATGATATGATAGTAACATGATATGCGTTTGACACACATATGATAAGAAAAATGATAACATTATTGTATCATATCATGTGTTTGGTGCATACATTTTCCTAACACGATAAAATAAAGGTTTAAATGTGTGTTTAGTCCTTGCACTTTCAGCTAATTTTGACATTGATCATTTTTTTTTGTTTGGCATTAGTCCCTGCATTTTCTAAAACTTTTGACTTTAGTCCTTCTGTTAACTCTCAGATCTCAATTAAAAAAATCCAAAACTAAAGGTGTGCCACGTGGGCCAATCATTTCACGCCATGTGGTACACTAAAAGACAAAAAATATTCAATTTATTATTATTATTATTTTATTTATTATTTTTTTATCTAAAAATATAATTAGTCCTTGCACTTTCAATATTTTTTGATATTGGTCCCTGCACTTTGGTATTGGTCCTTGAGACATTTTTTTTTACAAAAAAAAGTCAATGATATTATTATTTTTATTGAGTATAATTATAAAAAAAAAGTTTTTAAAGATATTTTTTTCAAAGAATTATTAAAAAATCATTTTTGGAAAATCATTTTTGTTCATTAAAAAAACTAATCACGTGGACCAATCATTTTTCAAAAATTATTTTTTAATAGTTCTTTAAAAAGCTTTATTTCATTTTTTTTATAATTATTTTCAATAAAAGTAATAAACAAAATGATAATATCATTGATAGTTTTTTTGTAAAAAAAAAAACGCTCAAGGACCAATACCAAAATGCATGGGTCAATATCAAAAAGTATTGAAAGTGCAACGACTAATGATATTTTTAGATAAAAAATAATAATTATTTTTTGAATACCTTTTGTCTTTTAGTGTGCCACGTGGCGTGAAATGATTGATCCACGTGGCACACCGTTAGTTTTAGATTTTATTTTTAACTGAGAGTTAATAGAAGGACTAAAGCCAAAAGTTTTAAAAAGTGCAGAGATCAATGCCGAACAAAAAAAGCGTAGGGACTAATACCAAAATTGAGCGAAAATGCAGGGACTAAACACGTATTTAAGCCTAAAATAAATGCTTAATTGCACTTTTGGTCATAGTATTTTGATTAGCTCATGAAAATGGTTTTGTCTCTTTCAAATCGAACAAAATCGTCCCTAAACTCTCATGTTTTTTTGTAGTTTTAGTCTTACCCCTTATTTTCAACTTCAGAAACGCACATAAATGACAATTTTAGTCCTACCACCTATGCTCAACCATGAAATAAACAAGGAATAAAGCATGTGGGTACAAATAATCTCAGTTTACTAACCAAAAAACCTTAATTTCTAAGACATGTTACCTGAAATTAGGGTCTTAGAAATTATGGTTTTTTGGTTAGTGTGGTGAATAAAGTATATTCTTTGTACCCACATGTTTTATTCCTTATTTATTACATGGTCGAACATAGGTGGTACGACTAAAACTGTCATTTCTGTGCGTTTATAATTATGGAGTTGAAAAGGGGTAGGACTAAAACTGCAAAAAACATGATAGTTTAGGGACAATTTTGTTCGATTTGAAAGAGGTAGGACCATTTTCGTGAGTTGGTCAAAATGCGAGTACCAAAAGTGCAATTAAGCCTAAAATAAATTAATAACTCTACATCATATTCATATTCGTTGTCCATCTCCTTCATTCCATTAGATTAGATTCGTTGTCGCTGACCTCCATCTCTGTCCGACGAACATAATTATAATTTGAATATTGATTGAAATTTGAATTAGAATATAGCTAACTCGTCGAGAACACATCCCACGCCTCATATTGATTGGAATTGCTATTGATTGAAGAAACAATAAGCTGAATATAATTAATTGCCGTTAATGATAATTGATTGGGTAGAAAACCAATTGGGAAAATAATTGATAAAAAAATCGAGAGAGAAAATAAAGAATTAGGTTTTAAACTAGATTTAGGTTGGAAAGTATTATCGATTGGAGTTGGAATAGGAGTATAATTGATATCAATTGGAAAATAATCAGAAAAAAATGACAAAAGAATGAAAATTAGAAGCAGTGGGAGTCCAAGGAGGTAAGGAGGTTGTGCAGAAACAAAGGTACGCGTGTTTGATAGCTAATTAGCTATGCTATCATGTTATCAAAGATAAAAATAACAAAAGGTGAGTAGAATATAATTAGAAATAGGTTTAAGTTATCATTTTTTACTAAATGGCGAATTAAAGGATATGATAGTTTTATCCTATGTTGTCTTCAAACGGGCTCTATATTCTTTTGTTTCAATCACAATAAAGTCGCTGATTAATTTAAAATAGATGATAAGTAGTTTATAAACATTCATGACAATAGTTGTTGATAGAGATGTCTTTTATATACAAAACGGCGATAGTTTACGGAAATCCACAACCAACAATATTTTTGAAATACAATTTGTTGACTTGAGGTTGGAAAATTGACATGCATACATAGGGGCTTAATCCAGACTTTTAACTAAGATCATAAAGGCTAATTCGTGCATCAAAGAAGTCACATGATGCTTAAGAATAAAGAACAAGAATAGTTTATGAACGTCCATACTTCTCATCCCACCATGGTATAAAAAAAGTCTTTTTGACAAAAAAAAAATGTCTTTGCCAAATGACAATTGTGATTGTGAGGGTTGCATAAGACTCAAAATGGACAATATCTTATAAATACAGTGTCATAAACTTGACGTCAAAATAATTTTATATTAGTAGTATATTGTCTTAAATACACACCTTTGTAGTCCCTTAACTTTTTTTCTCCATTTCAAATACATGGAAACAAATATAATGATTAAAAAAACAAAAAGAAACAACACATTTTTTAAGATAACACAATAAATACAATGTGAAATGAAATAAATAATAATAAAATATAACGATTTATCCTAAAAATAAATAAATAAAACAAGTCATAAACAATACATGCCATGCTTCATATATAAATGTTTGTGGCTTTTAAATTGTAACAAGCCATGTTTATTTTTGTTCAATAACACCTATAATATATAAAACATAATATAAATTCTTATATTTCGAACTACACCAACAATAAAACATTTTAAAAAAAAAATTGTTTAACGATATAATTGAAAGAATGAAAAAATCCAGCCTAAAATTCCATATCCCTATTATATGTTGTTATAGATTAAAAAATTATTATGTATGTATGTCTAATATAAATCAACATAAGAAAATGAAGTACGCCTCTTAAAAAAGAAAGTATGATTTTCTCAAAGTGTTTTCTAAACAATTAAAAGGCCATGACCCATTTAAGCATCTCTTACTGTTGTACAATCTCCATGCTCTAATAGCATGGGCAGATCTAGACTTGATGGTTTGGTGTGGCAAAATAATAAAAGAAATTATTGGGTGTATATTTAATTTATAATACAATATACATAGGTAAAATTACATAATTAGTCCCTTAACTTATTTTGTCACGATTTAGTCCTTTATGTTATATAATAACAACATAGTTATCTTTTTTTTATGAAAAATAATAATAAAAAACTCCAAAAAAAATAATCATCAAACTCATAGACAAACATAAATATTTATCATACAAGCCTAGAAAATCAAATTTCATTGAAAAAATCTCATAAAAAATGATAAGATATTGTCATTTTATAACATAAAGGACTAAATCGTGATAAAAAAAAGATAAAGGGCGAAAGTGTTACCTAAAATTAAGTTAAGGGACTAATTGTATAATTTTGCCATATATATATATATATATATATATATATATATATATATATATATATATATTAGTAATGCATAAATGAAACAAAAAAGAACTACACAAAATGGCTAAGACAATTTTGTTTCACCTTTATGTCTTAGGTTCGAAACCCGTCCATAGAGCTATCAAAAATGGGCCGGCCCATTGGCCCACAATTTTGGGTCGGGTCGGGCCTTGAAAACTAGCCCAAAAATACACTCAGGCTTTTGGCCCATACAAAAATGGGGCTTCGGGCCGGCCCACTATTTCTATTTAATTTGATTTTTGTTAAAAAAATAGTATATTTTTTTAAAAAATTATCAACTATTTTAAAATTTATTAATAAAAAATATTTAAATAAATAAACTTAATCAAAATGAATGAATTTAGCTTAAAGTTTTAAAATTTTAAAGTTTATAAATTATTAATTTGATTTAATTGAATGAATAATCTAGAGTTTAATTAATATTCAATGTTAATGTAAAAATTATTTACACTTTTATGTCCATCTAGTGATATTTTAGCAAAAAAATAGTTGTGAGTAACTAATATATAAAAAAAAGTGAATAAATTTAAAAGTAAAAAATAAACGGGTCGGGCTGCCCCCGCACAAGCTGGGCCGGGCTCCAGAATCCGCAGCCCAATTACAATTGGGCTGGGTCTGGCTAGGCCATTCATGTAATCGGGACCGGGCCGGGCTGGGCCAGCCCATTTGACACCTCTACCCGTCCACCACACTTTTTATGATTTTCTTAAAAAAGTTAATAATGGAGGCGCTAGGAGTTAAACCATTAACATGCACATAGTTAAAGGCCACTCTACCACTAGGCCGCACACTCATTTATGAAAACGTATCCAATTATTTGATATATATATATATATATATATATATTATCTTTTCGGTCTACTAAATTAAAAAATATATATTGGACAATAATCTGGTGTTGCAAATGCCACACCATGATAATGTGCATTTGGTATTTTGAATAACTAGAAGTAGGTCTTAACGATGCAATACATATGATAATGTGTTTTTTTTTTGAAAGAATGATAATGTGCGTTGAATTCGTCAATATTGTTTGTTTGTCGATCTAAGAATTTTTTTTTTTGAAAGAAGTCGACTTAAACAATTGTAACTAATTATTTTAAATTGAATGATTGTTTAATAAATTTTTTAAATTGTTTAATTGATTGTATCGTGATTCTTGATCGACATATGTAATCTTGGTCGACATATTTTGTAAACCAAAAATAAATAAATTAAGAATCTTGAGTTGAACCTTTACACAAGATTGAATAACTATAAGTATTAATCTAACAATCAAACTGTTAAAAAAAATATATTGTCATAAAAAAAATAAAGGAATTTTTGAAGTCCCTTAAAAACAAGTGTAAACCAATTCAAAGAAAAAACACACGTGTAAACCGATTCCCGCACCAGTTTCCCGGGAAAATATAAACGATGCCCCTTTTTTTCTTTTTTGAAAAATGAAGAAAAGAAAAGATTTGATTTCATTGGTTATTTGGAGAGAAATATCGGCACTGTAAATGGAAGGAAAGAAATAATCCTTCATCACTCATAATACTAAAATCAATTCCTATTTTTAGCATCAGATTCAGAAACAATTGTTTTACATTTTCTTCTTTCCAAATCCAGACTCCACCATCATTCTTCATTTTCAATTTTTTATTTCATTTTAATTACACTTTCCACAATTAATCCTCATCATAATTACATTTTCAATCTCAATCAATAGTTTTATGCATCCATGGCGTTTGATCAAAATTCCGTTCCAAAAGATCTACGTGTATTGAACGTTGCTCCGATAATGGTGGAGGAGCCACTCATTTCTCCGGCAAGCGTCACCTCGCCGCCGACTCCAGATTCAGTTTCCGATTATTTCTATCAACCGTCCGTCTCGGCCGCCGCCACGTCAGGAACCTGGTGCGTTCGTCCCATTGTGAATTCACCTTCTATTGGATTAAACTATGGCTCTAGTTTTGGTAACCGTGTTGTTGCTGGTAATGCTTTGAATTTAGGAAATTGGGTAGGGGGTGCAAATAGTAATAATCACAATAATAATAGTTTGCATAAGGTTGTTAATGATGGTGTACCTGTGAATGTAAATGGTTATACTTATGGTTGTAATGGTGGAACTAGGTCTGTTGACGAGACCAGCGATGATTCAAATTCGGGTAGGAAAGTTAAGTTTTTGTGTAGTTTTGGTGGGAAGATTTTGCCTAGGCCTAGTGATGGAGTGTTGAGATATGTTGGAGGGCAAACAAGGATAATTAGTGTTAAGAAAGATGTGAGTTTCAATGAGTTGGTGCAGAAGATGGTTGATACTTATGGACAACCTGTTGCTATTAAATATCAGTTACCTGAGGAGGATCTCGATGCTTTGGTTTCGATTGCTTGTCCTGATGATGTTGAGAATATGATGGAGGAGTATGGGAAATTGGTTGAGAGATCTCCTGATGGTTCTGCTAAATTGAGGGTTTTTTTGTTCCCGATTTCGGAGGTTGATGTTTTGGGTGGATCGCAGCTTGGTGATTTGCAGGATACCGGGCAGAAGTATTTTGATGCTGTGAATGGTCTTGTTGATGGGAATGGGGTGGTTTGTGGTGGGTTCAAGAGTAAGGAGAGTGTTACAAGTGCGGCTTCGACACAAAATTCTGATCTGAGTGGGATAGATTCTATTGATAGCCCAGTTGTCGGTCAAGGGGATTCGACGTCTTATGTGTTATCGCCTAGAGAGAATGTGGCTGGTTCTCCGGACACAAGTGCAAATTTTTTGGTTTCTGAGTCTAGTACACCAGTTTACTCAAGTGCTTCGCCTGTTTCATTTGGCATGTCTGTGGCTAAGACTGGTCCAAGTCACAATCCATATATTCATAATGAGGTCGAATTGGAAAAGTCTGTGCCTGTTGCTTTATCGCACCAACCATATGAGTTGCACCAATCTAGAATGGAAATCCCACCTCCCTCACCATATCTGAACCACGCAGAATCTAGAATGGAAATCCCACCTCCCTCACCTTATCTGAACCACACAGAGTATGTTCAGCTGCCTCCCCTGATGGGGTTCCCAAATCATCAGCTTTTAGGAAAGACGGGGCCTGTTTTCACCCAACAACAGTTTCATAATAATGCTTCCGGTTTAGCTTTCCATCAGGCCATCCCCGGAGCACAAATGACAATGACTCAACCTTCTTCTCGTCTTGGTATAAGATCAAACATCATCCAGCCACAACCATTTATGCAACCGCAACACAATCATCTGAACCAATATAGTGACGAAAATACATCAGGCATAAGGATTGTCCAGCTTCCTGCAGAACACAACTACAATACATATCAGGTTCCAGTGAATCAAGTTCCATCTGTCATAGTTGGGGGTAATTGCAGCTGGGTTCAGGTTCCTCCACAAGAGCATGTTGTTTTCTCTGATGGGTTATTACCTCAACAACAAGTTATCACCCCAGAGAAAATCCACAGAGCTGAGGGCTGTTCTATGTGTCAGAAAAAGCTGCCTCATGCCCATTCAGATCCAGTGGTTCAGGATCAACATGATGGCAGTTCGAGTCCAGTTCCTGATTCAAGCCCAAGCTACAATAGTTTTCCGATGGAGGACAACATAAAAGCGCAAGCAACAATGAGGGCTGAGCCTATGGTGGCATCACCCTTAAGGGAAGGCATTGTTGAACAAGGTTTTAGCGCAAGACCAGGTGCCATTAGCAAATTGGAAGCTCATAATGGAGTGAGACCTTCTACTGATAATACTGGGATTTCTAATAATTTTGAGCCTCAGCATGAAGGTGGGAGGATTTTTATACAAAATCCAAAAGAATTTGATCATGCCATGAATTCATGTATCCAAGAAACGATTGGTAGGATAGGTGAAAAACATTCTTCTGGGGATGGGCTTGGGGCCATGGGAACAACACCACCATCGTATCCAGGTGATGTTGGCCACCAGCATATGGCGCCGGGTGAAACCTGGGTTAAACAAGATGAGCTTGTGAATAAACATGTAAATAATGATATACCTATAGTTGATGGAACGGCTATACATACTTCGGAGTGCATTGCTCAAGCATCTCCCAAAGAATACACTAATGAGCTTACTGGTGTTGTTTCTAAATCAGATGCAGTAGATAGTTGGATTAGACAGGGATATCTTAGATCTGTTGATGGAGGGAATGACACACTCAAGATTCACATGGCAGAAGGTTATGTAAGTAATGATCAATGCATGTTTCCAATTGATAAACCTTTAGAAGACAACACTCAGATTGCTGCAGAGGAAGAGGTGATTCTGGATAACAACTTTGGCACATCAAAATTGATAGTTGACGCAAATAAAATTAAGATGATAGGTGTGCAGCCATGTTCTTCTAAGGAAATTTCATCCAGGCACAGTTCTAGGACAGGGGAATACATTGATGTTGCACAACCACCTGTGTTGGACATTACTCAATCAAAGATTGTAAACCATCACAAGGATGATTCAACATCATCTACATCATCACCATCTTACATGTTTGGGGATATGCAGGATTCTCCAAACTCAGTTTTCGGCTATCAGGATCTTTGGAATATACAACAAGGTACCTTCTTTCCACCTTATGTACTGAGCAAACCTACATTGGAGAAAGAAACCTATTCTTATAAGGATTACTTTGGTGAAAATCCAGGAACCTACAAGAAATCAAATTTAGATGCACAATTGGATGGCGACCTCTACGAGTCATTTAAACAGAATTTAAATTTTGAAAATGGTTGGTGTGACAAAGGTTCGCAAATTGTTAAAGTCTAAAATATGCAACTAGTTATAGATGTTTGCGTAGCTCATAGCACATATTCATCTTTGTTTTGCTTTGTTTATTAAAGGCTCAAACGAAGACCAACACCTTAAAGTTGTTGCTGAAGATGTAGCAGCTTCTGTTCTGCACCCATGTGCTCCTTCAAATCCTAGCTTGCAAGCCGGAGATGTTTCCCGTCACGAAAACATTGAGGAAGGTGATGTTCAAAATAATCTAATAGATGCGAAGTGTAGAGATATAACTCAGGTGATTTTGTTTATAAATTGCTCAATATTTTTTATGTCGTTCTCCCCTTCAATGCTATTTTGTTAGTATTATTATAATGTTATGTTATTTTTCCCATTTAGGATGTCAAGAGCAACCCACCAGAGAAGGGAAACTTTGGCTTTCCGACATCTGGTGTTGGACGTCTGCAGGTTGAATGTCTTTCATGTTTTCTCTTCTATGATTTTTTAAAATCAGCAGACCTGAGCTAACACCTTTTTGTTGGAACTTTACAAGATTATAAAGAACTGTGACCTTGAAGAGCTGACAGAATTAGGTTCTGGTACCTTTGGAACTGTTTATCATGGAAAATGGAGGGGAACTGATGTTGCAATCAAGCGAATAACTGATAGATGTTTTGCTGGAAAGCCTTCAGAGCAAGAGCGCATGGTCTGTATTTAATCACTAATGATTACAATTTGAATTTTTTCCTTCTCTCGTCAGTGATCGAGAAACTAACTTACGCTGATTCTCTATTTATGCATCAAATAGAGAGATGACTTCTGGAATGAGGCAATCAAGCTTGCTGACTTGCACCATCCAAATGTGGTTGCTTTCTATGGTGTTGTACTTGACGGCCCAGGAGATTCTGTGGCAACAGTAACTGAGTATATGACTAATGGTTCTCTCAGAACTGCATTGCAAAAGAGTGAGAGGTAATGTGTGCATACATTTATTAGAATGTGTATGTGCATGTTTGTTTCTTAGTTCCTTTTCATTAACCCTTTATTTAATTCACTGTTTCCATAATGATAAAATCATGATACTAATACAATCATATCAGGAATCTAGACAAGCGCAGACGTCTTTTGATTGCAATGGATGTGGCATTTGGAATGGAATACCTGCATGGAAAAAACATAGTACACTTTGACTTGAAAAGCGACAACTTGCTTGTGAATCTCCGAGACCCACACCGCCCCATATGCAAGGTTTAAATGTCTGATACTCATGACCACTTAGTACATTGTGATCCATATATGTTAGTTTCTTATTAATTCAAGTAACTATGTGATATACTTCTGTGCTGCTGAAATTGAGCAGACGAGTAATGTCTTTGGAATGCACTGACAGGGGGTTCCTTTTAAAGCACCTAATAAGATAGATTGATCATGTTCTTGATTACACTGATTAAGAGAATGCAAGCTGTGAAAATCACTAAAATACAACGTGTGATGTATTAGATACATCATTTGACATTTTAATTATGTCTGTGCTAAAGGTTTTGGTTAGGCTACATGTGATTGTGATGATGTAAATGAAAATTTATATGCAAAAGGGTATAGTCATATATTGGTTAGAACTTTAGAATCGTTGCTTATAGGCTACAATAAAGGTTTTGTTGGGTGACCAAATTTTCACTACAGTGGATATATGGGAACATAAACAGAAAACAGAAATTAATGGTTACTCATTTGAAGGATGAGTCATAGACCAATGAAGATGCTGATACATACCCGCTAAACACAGAAAAATCACACCTATGAATGTGTAGGACTGGATTGTACATAACATAAGGTTATCTATCCGACTCTAGTTGGGAAGCACCCATAATTTTGTACACACAAGGTCATAATTTTAAGTTGGATTTAATGTTTAGCTTGCACTAACTTTCTATAATGTATAGATGACATAAAAGTTAAAGTACGGTATGCAATTCTTTCATCACTTCACAAATTGGATTATGGTTCTTCTATACACATTGTGGAGATATGATTTCACTAATAGATCCACATTCACTTTGTTTCTCATTAACAAGTGGCGTTGATCCACGTTCACTTTGTTTTTCTTTGAGCGAGTTTTATGTTGTTGTTATTTTTGCTGACTCTTTTTACTTGAACGCTGTTATTTGTGAATTTGTTTACAATCTTTTGAAACAGTGAATAAATTATGTTAATGTTGATGTCATTCACACCATTACCTACTTAATTTTTCTCTAAGAAACTAAATTATCTACCTTTTGTTTGGTTGAGAATGCTTCCAGCTTCATGCTCTGACTCTATAAAGCTTATTTCATACTTTGAAGTTTGAACACATTTAATCATCACTCAGAAAGCAAAGGGCTCTGATCATCTTAGAGTCAATTTTTTTGAAAGTCGGCCTACATTATCAGGCTTTAATCATGGAATGTCAAAATAAATTTGTATCCTCCTGTTTAAGCTCTAACTCTCTTTGTTGCCTATTTTTTGTTCTAATGTAATTTCTACGCTATATTTTTTCTTTAGCTCAAACTCTCCATTAAAAAAAAATCTGCAATTTATGTCAAGCTAGTATTGGTTTTATGCATGGTAATAAGAATCTCGAAGATTTGCTTCAGATTTTTTTTGGTGGTGCACATAAGAACTGTCTTATTCTGGTATATTCAAGGCATGAAACTGATGGAAAACTGAAAATTTTAATATGTTACATCTCACATACTATTTGAAAAAATTGTGACTGAAATTTTATACCTAAAGTAATTTTAATTTCTGTTGTTATAGCCATTGATGCATTGACTAAATGTAAGTCCCTCCAAAGTCACTGAAAATTCTACCTGTTGATTACTTTGTAGGATCATCTTATGTTACCAGGCTTCCCATAATGAGTAGTAGACAATTGCATATGCTTATTTTTGGAAAATTCTTTGGACTGCTTCTCTCTAGTGTCCTTTGGTGATTGAACCATGACACAACCTTTAATTCCCAGCCTGTTCTTTTTAGGAAGGAATTTATAATTTGCTCTTGACTAGTGTAGCATCTTATTTAGTTTACTGGAGCTTCATACAAGAATCTTTTGCTAGTCAAATCTTTGTTATTTTGTTTTTGTTTGCCATCCAACCTTACATATGTTTCATTGTTTTAGTTGTTATAAACTTGCAAACTTTTCATTCTTGTCATAAGTAAGAAGTGTTTGTGGTCCAATTGAGATTGACTGTAAGACATAGGAGGTAGAAACCCCATCTAAACCATTCAGTTTCTATAATTTGAAAACCAGCTGTGTTGGTTAATGTTTATATCAAAGCAATTCAATC
Source organism: Medicago arabica (assembly GCA_946800305.1). Classification (NCBI taxonomy): domain Eukaryota; kingdom Viridiplantae; phylum Streptophyta; class Magnoliopsida; order Fabales; family Fabaceae; genus Medicago; species Medicago arabica. The sequence goes on from OX326968.1 coordinate 54,071,155, forward strand.
TTATTTTGGATTTGATTGGACTGTTTGATTGTGTTTTTTTTTGCTTAGAATGGTACATAAAAAACCTAAGCCTATTTTGTACAGAAAACTCATAAAATGACATAGACATCAGAAACAAAACAAGGTCCATATATTTTTCCCTCAATTTTCCTTTGACTAGTTTTAATGTTATTCATTACTTGTTTTCTGGTCAACAAAACTACTATAGTTTGAGCACAGAGTTATCACATCCCAGAACAATTTGTTTACAGCTGACATATTTGCTTGCTTTTGATATCAGGTTGGTGACTTGGGTCTATCCAAAGTAAAATGTCAGACACTGATCTCTGGAGGTGTGAGAGGAACTTTACCATGGATGGCTCCAGAACTGCTGAATGGAAGCAGTAGCCTTGTTTCAGAGAAGGTCTATGCTTTTACTTAACCTGAAAGGTCCATGATCTTGTTTTTTTTAAAATGTTTTCTTCATATTTTGTCACTGTTTAAACTTGTTTTTGTTTTAGGTTGATGTCTTTTCATTTGGTATTGTGATGTGGGAACTCTTAACTGGACAAGAGCCATACGCTGATTTGCACTATGGTGCTATTATAGGTAATCCATGGTTGAATTCTTGAATTCATGGTAAAGGTCAAGTAATTTAGTCTTTCTAATATATGAAACGACAATTTAGTCCATTAAATTGAATAATGTTGGCTAATTTAGTCATTTTTCAAAAATAACACCGCTATTCTAAAGGTTTTGTGTTTATGTTGATGCATGTAAGAGAGGGTTCAAGGCAATATGTAGGTTTTTATTGGTTTTGATGGATGTTTCCTAAATGGATATTTTTGCGAAGGGACTAAATTGAGCGACGTTCTTCAATTTAAGAGACCAAAATTGTTTGATCTTTGCAATTTAGATGACTAAAATGGTGATTAAATTTACAAATTAACTACATGTCTGAGATATTGAACAGTTCCATGTTGGTTTTCTGAATACAATTCAGGTGGTATTGTGAGCAACACTTTGCGCCCTCCAATTCCTGAGTCTTGTGATCCAGAATGGAGTTTGCTGATGGAGAGATGTTGGTCCTCAGAGCCATCAGAGAGACCCACCTTCACGGACATTGCTGATGAATTGCGTTCTATGTCAATTAAACGCCAAAATCAACAGCTACAACCCTCTTCTTTGCACACACAACTCAACAAATGATTTTTATTTTGTTTGTTTTAGATTCTTATTGAAGCAAAACAGGAGCAAAAAATGTTTCCCGGATTTGCTTTTTAATGAAGGAAGTTCTTGCTTCCCATTTCATTTTTCCACAACTGCACAACATGATGCTTTAACATCATATTTCTCTCTGGTGTTTTTCATCCATTTGACTCTCACCAATGCATTTTGCAGTACGTATCATTGAGAGGGGAAGGTTAGGTTGTATATGTTCATATTATTGGTAACCTATGAACAGAACATTTTGTTCATATTTTGATAGTAACTTGTTTAACTGAATATTCTAAAATGTTTTACCATTGTCACGCATATGCATTGTTAATTAATTTAATAGTACTCCATATTTTCTTATGATCGTTGTTTATGATAGAATATTTTTTCTTATCCGTGATGATAATTGTTTTTGTACATTCATTGAACTTTCTACTAGTTTGTTTATTTTCGTGTACCGTGCGTGGAATGGTTCCCACCCCATAAAATTAAGCAATTAAAGCATGACACGGTTTGAAACTTTGGACCACGGTGGACCAACATGAAATGAAATTTAATCCTAATCCTAATATATACAAAACTAAAATAATAATAATTAATTAATATTGCTTCACTTCTCATCTTCTATAACGTTTCCCTTTATTTTTATGCTAATAATGATATGTTATTGGTATTGTCAGCGTCAAAAGCGTATATAATATGAAGGGAACTAACACACAAGGATATTTGCTTGCTTGCTTGCTTGCTTAGAACCTTCCATATGTATTGAAAATTCAAACATGTCATACGGTTTCTTTGACTTTTCTTCCTTTCCTCCTATCTCTTCTTAGTTCATATCCATCACCTATAAATGCTTTCTCAATGATCATAGTCGCCACAAACTTAACCTCACATCATAAAAAAACAACATGGCTGCCTATGAGGGAAGACCATTGGTGATGGAAATGGAAAGCAAACAAGATTTCGAAGAGACCAACAGGTATGGATGCGGGTGCGGATGGTCACGGATATTCACCTCGAAATGGTGGCAACGCCACAACGAAGAAGATAAATATCTACTTGATGAAAATAGTGAAGGTAATAGAGGAGAAGAGACATGGATGATGGACACGTTGAAGAAGATGAAGGAGACTTCAGAAGTGATGGCTGGTCCTAAGTGGAAAACATTTCTTAGAAAAATAAGTGGGTATGGGAAAAAACAACAAAAGCATAGGTTTCAATATGATGCACATAGCTATGCTCTAAATTTCAATAGTGGAGCTCAAAGTGAAGATGAAGAATATTTGCCTCCAAGTTTTTCCACAAGGTTTTCTAATCCTTATCCAGCTGCACGTGGCCAAAATGAAACATGATATATATATATATATGTAATGTTCTTGTATTTTACAAAGATTTTAATTTAATTGATTGCCTAAACTTGTTACCATGTTCATATATAATTCTATGTTTATTTGGACCGATAAACACGTAAATAAAGTAAGGATTTCAAGACACCAATTCAAGGAATGATTTTATAGAAAAAAGTTATGGATGCATGCGAAAAGTACGCAAGTGGTATTGATAACGGGTTCAAATTCGTTCATTCGTTACCTTTGCCTCAGGACAAATTATTTTCACTCGCAATTACTTTTCGTGTTAGAACTTAGAAGGCAATTGAAGTTATGCCTAAAGGGTGTAAATAAATATCTTTGATTTATAATCCATCAATCATCCTTCACCTTCAATCAAATTTGCAAAGAAAAGAAAACTACAACTATTTAAAAATTGAGATTTTCTTTTCCCATGTGGAGGGGGAAAAATAAACACATTACAACACGAGTATGGGTACGAGAATACGACAATTTTTTAAAATAATAACGAAAGAGCTAAATTATTCATTCACAACAAAAATATCATAATAAAATTTTGAGTTAGTTACAACAACAATGTCGTTGAGTAAAAAAATGATTTGAATACTACCAAACCAAATACGTTTTTTTGCTGTTTTGGTTTGCGTTGGTTCAATTTGCAGTTTTTCTATTTGATTGATTCGATTTTTAAATACCTGATAGTAACTATTTTTTAGTAGTTTTTTTAATGACTTAATGTTGTAATTTACTTTTTGAGTGTTTGAACAGTAGTTTTGATACCAGAAGAGTGTTGTAAATGTTAAGAAATATAAATAAGACTTTTACTGTAAACATAAATTAAATATAAAAGCCGTGTTTGTTTATGGCACGCAGTGTTGGTGGTCAAGCCCTTTAGATTGTTTGGATATTGACTAATTTGTTTTATGTTTTTTGTTGTTTCCTTTTGTAACTCTTAGTGGTCTCTCAGGTATTTCTTGTGCTTGGGAACTGCTGTTTCTTGATGGTATATAATTTCATTTTGATTTCTTAAAAAAAAAAAAAATATAAAACTTCCAAAATAAATAAATAAATCTTAGTGAGGATCTCATTGTAAAATTTCAATTTTGCAAGTAATGGCCGATTAAAAACTTTCCGTAATGAACGTAAGGAAATAGCTTATTTGACATACGTAATCTAAAAACTTCCCTATAAGCATACTGCATACATGCCACAATCTTCTACTATGGCAAGTCACCTAACTAAACCAAGAGGAAATCCCATTAAAAAAAATATAATATAGATCAACTAGTGATTATTGCAACTTTGCTTAACTTTTTTCTATTGTTTCTTTATTCAATGTAGTTCAGATTTGATAGAATTTCCAAGTTGATGTGAGTTTGGAATTCTAGCTAGGAAGTTGGTTACAAAGTTGGTGAAATAAAAAGAAATCAACAATAAATATTCCCACTCTTTTATATAGTCAAGTCACATGAACCAATGTGAACCAAAATTGAGTAAAATCTATGGAGGACGGATATGATACGGATAACGGACACGACACGGACACTAATATGTCAATACCGTTAATAATTTGATAAAATTATATAATTCAGTGTAATTACAAGTATCGATGTCAGACACAACACGTGTTGGACACCGGGACATGCCTAATTCGAGGAGTGTCTGTGGTTGTGGTTTGTAGAGTAAAACAATTATCTCTGATAAACTACCTCTACCAAACATGTCATGCACATACCTACAATAGTCAAATTGGTTGTTTCAACTTCCATATTTCTTCTCAATTTGAACTAAGTTCTTCCTTCTTAAACTCATTCACTCATCATGAACCAAGAATAATCAAATCTACACAATGGCATCTTGCTTGAAACCACAAAGCAGCAATGAAGATGATTCTGTCATACTCTTTTCAACTTCTAATTCTTCCATTAGTCCTTCTTCCTCTTCTTTCCATCATTCACCACCACCAACTTCATACAAACTTTCTATTAAAAACCTCACCTATACTTTGCACCCTTATAAAACCATTCCCTTTTCATTTCATAACCTTACTCAAAAACCACATCCTGTAAACATACTCAAATCTGTTTCTTTTGTTGCCAGAACTTCCGAAATTGTCGCAGTTGTCGGACCTAGTGGCACAGGCAAATCCACCCTCCTCAGAATAATCGCGGGGCGAGTAAAAGATAAAGATTTCAATCCCAAAACTATCTCAATCAATGATCACCCTATGAGTACTCCATCTCAGTTAAGAAAAATATGTGGCTTTGTTTCACAAGAAGACAACTTGCTTCCACTTCTAACAGTGAAAGAAACTTTGCTATTTGGTGCAAAGTTTAGGCTAAAAGAAATGACACCAAAAGAAAGAGAATTAAGAGTAGAAAACTTATTGCAAGAGTTAGGACTTTTTCATGTAGCACATAGTTTTGTTGGTGATGAAGAGAATAGAGGTGTCTCTGGTGGTGAAAGAAAAAGGGTATCAATTGGTGTTGATATGATTCACAATCCACCAATTTTAGTCTTGGATGAACCAACATCAGGACTTGATAGTACCTCAGCTCTTCATGTTATTGAGCTTCTTTCTTCTATGGTTAAATCAAAGCAAAGGATAGTGATACTTTCAATTCATCAACCTAGCTATAGAATATTGCAATATATTTCTAAGTTCTTGATCCTTTCTCATGGTTCAGTAGTTCATAATGGTAGTTTGGAATCACTAGAGGAAAGAATATCTAATTTGGGATTTCAAATTCCATTGCAACTTAATGCCCTTGAATTTTCAATGGAAATTATACAAAGTTTAGAAGATAATTCTAGTAGTTCCATCGTCCACGAAAACGAAACTTGTTTTCCAAGTTCCATGTGGGCGCCAGAAGAAGAAAATATTGGAAGTGATGTTTTCCAATCACAATATGAAAAAGAAAGTTTTGGATATCTTTGTTATGTAAACATGATGGAGATACTATTTCTGTGTTCAAGATTTTGGAAGATTATCTATAGAACAAAGCAACTTTTTTTAGCTAGAACAATGCAAGCATTAGTTGGTGGATTTGGTTTAGCAAGTGTTTATATAAAAGTAAGAAAAGACGAAGACGGAATCACAGAAAGGTTAGGTCTGTTTGCATTTAGTCTCAGTTTTCTCTTGTCTTCAACAGTTGAAGCACTTCCAATATATCTTCAAGAGAGAACTGTTCTAATGAAAGAAGCATCAAGAGGAGCTTACAGAATCTCTTCTTACTTGATAGCCAACACTTTTGTTTTTCTTCCTTTTTTGTTTGTAGTATCTTTACTTTTTGCAGTTCCTGTTTATTGGATTGTTGGACTCAATCCTTCACTCACTGCCTTCACTTTCTTCACTTTTGTTGTTTGGCTCATTGTGCTGATGGCAAGTTCTTTAGTTCTCTTTTTGAGTTCTGTGTCTCCTGATTTCATTTCAGGAAATTCACTCATATGCACAGTTCTTGGAGCCTTTTTTCTATTCTCTGGATACTTCATTCCAAAAGAGAGTATTCCAAAATATTGGCTTTTTATGTATTATGTGTCACTTTATAGGTACCCTTTGGATGCATTACTCACAAATGAGTATTGGAATGTTGGAAATGAGTGTTTCTCACAAGGCTCTTCTTCAATATGTTTGGTTACTGGATTTGATGTCTTGAACAGTAGAGGAATTGAAAAGGATAATAGGTGGATGAATGTGGGGATAATGTTTGGATTCTTTGTGTTCTATCGTTTGCTTTGTTGGGTCATACTTGCTAGAAAGGCCTCCAAGACTACAATATAACACAAACTTGTTTCTATGTTCACAATGTAGTGGACAAATGAGGCCTTTTCTACAGAAAACCAATTATTTGAAGTTTCTTATTTATAATATACTACAGATTTATAGTATTCTAATTTTAAAATATATGTCTTGTCACTATCTCTTTATGATTGTTCTCTTTTTTTAATACTTTGAATTATAAGAATTCAAAATGAGTCTCACAGCTTATCATACAAATAATAAATTTGGTGCTGACACAAAGAGATGGACTTGTGAATGAATTGATTACTTTTTTTCTACAGGAATGAATTAATTACTTGTTGGACAGTTATGTTTTTAAGAAAAAGAGAGGTAATGTGAGGATTTTTTATTTTTTTTTAGAGGAGGAAATGTGTTCTCCTTATCATTCATTTCAAATGATCAAATCTCTACATTTCTCTCTGCTAGATTTAATTCTATATACAAATAATAAATTTATTGAAGATTCATTTATCTATCTATTTTTTTTCAAGTAGGGAAATACATATATGTATCAACAATCACCATGCTACCAATTAAATCTAATAGATAGTGCCTTATCCTCCAATATCAGATATCAAGCAGCAACCTCATATTTAAAAATGCAAGGACTTTATCTAATTTCACGAATACTATTTCTTAACAACGACTTCATCATATAAACATTTCCCCTTCTACATCCGTATTCCATTATTTTCACATTCATGAGCAAGTGCAGATTCAATGAAGAAGAATACTTTGCGCAAAATATATATGTGAATATATATATATATTATTCACATGAAGCTCTGGTTACTGCTATCACCTGCACTGATATCATAAAAAATAAAATTTAACATGTAGTCATATAGTTTAGGATTTTATTTTGCTATATTTCATTTTCAATCTATCATTTAGTGCAATATAAGTATGCACATATAATGTAACTCTCTTTTTTTGGTCAAGTCATAAAATGTATGTCTGCATCTTAATTACTTGTGATCTCATAATTCCATAATTTTCATTGATCAATGATGAAATCTGTTAGTATAAGTATGCACTAAATATTGAATCACTGAAGTCATAACCAACATAAAATGGTTTATGGTACTACCTCTTGCGCTTGGTTTTGGAGCTACTAGAGGATGGGGAGTTAGCATGCCAGTTCCTTTTCCTTTGATTGATAAACCAGTTGTTTATTTGCTTTAATTGCAAGCCTGTTTCCTGCACCAATCTAGCCTTATCTTCCTCCTATAAAACAATTCATATATATATTCACAAGTGCAACACAAAGTATGAAATGGACATATATAGCCAACATAGACATATGCAAATAATTAATGTTGATCATATCTTACAGTTGGATAGGGCCATTTAGAATGTGATTGCCACCAAGCTTTCAAAAGGGATGTGGTGTCCCCAGGGAGTTTCCCAGCTCTTCTCTTTCGTAGAATTTCTTCTCTTATATCTACAATCTTCGACTTGTAACCTTGTTTGAGTTCATGCTTCAACTCAAGCCTAACTCGTTCCATCAAAGATCTTTCAGTCTCAGTGGGGACAAGAGGACCAAAGCCAAGAGTATCAACGCTGTCATGGCTGCTTCCTTCGTTGTATAACCTAGCGTTACTCTCCTGCTCATCTTCATCGTCGGACATTGTTGCTCCTGTTCCTTCACCCGACGATACACCTGCTTATGATGCACCGTAGTTTCATTGATCTTAGACACATAAATAACTCACTTGTTCTGTACATATATGTAGTGCACTTTTGAAATATTTCATATAATTGCATGCTAAAAAATTCAAAGAGGTAAAACATGAGGGGTTGGGAATTACTACTTTCTCGGGTGAAACATGATACTTCTATATTTTTAGTTTGGATTCTTCAGAAAAATAAAAATAAAAATAATTAGTTTGGGAAACAATATATATATAGGAGCTTTTACGGTGCAGCCAAGAAACTGACTTTTTTGAAAAAGTTAATTTTGATCTTAATGTTTGATTCATTTTTAAATTGTTGATTACTGAGTAATGATCAATAGTAATTCATCTAGTAATGCTTGCAACATCTTGGACTTACGGGTACTATTTTATTGTTGGCGTCTTTAACATGCAAACAGAGTTAATGATATTATGTGATAGTCTTAAGTGTTACACTTTGTGGGGTGTTACACCTAAAAAAGGGTAGGATAAAATTAGATTAAGTGTAGCCTTGTTAATCTAATGAATTGATGATACTATGAGGATTGAACACTTTTGATGTCACTGTACAAACAGTGAGGTGTTATTCACTAAACTTTTGATGCTATAGTGTTATCTTCACCAGAAAAGTCATTCTCATGACTTCACCGTAGAATTTTCCTATCTATAATTAAGTCTATATATTTTGAGTTGGACGCCAAGAAAGTTGTAGAATATTTCGATAAGGGCATGAATGATATATCCGAGTTTGGAGCTATAATGGATGAATGTAGAAATAATTGCAATGATTTTTTGAAAACTTTAAGGTAGAGTTTAGTCGGAGACAAACGAATTTGGTTGTTCATACTCTTGCTCGAGAGGCCACTTTTCTCTAGCTAGTCCCCATGTTTTTGATGATGTACCTTTTTTTATCTCGATTTTGATTTTTAATGAAAAACTATAAGCCATTTTCTCTATAAAAAAAAAAAAGGTCTAGAAGTGACTAAAATTGTATTTGTTATTAAATAGAATGATAAACTAAATAATATTCATTAAAATTAATACGAAAATTAATCATGATTCAGTTGGTATTTATATTTGAATGGCCACGACACATATATATAGTTTCATGAGAAAAAAATTATATTAGTAAGTTAAGAACTTGAAGTTCAAATTTAAGTGTGAATACTGAATAAGGGTTGATATTTTGTGAATAAATTCGTTTTTTAGTGACAAATTATATGGTTCATCCAACAATTTAAGTGTATTGGTGCATTAAATCCTTAAATTAATAGTTAAATGAGTTTTTTTTTGCAGGAAAAAATTATTTTCTATCACCTATAATTATAATAACTAAATCTTGTTTACCAAAAACATCAAAGCAATAAAATTTAATTTTCCTGAATTTTTATTACTCAAAATAAAGAATTTTGATTATTTTTTACAATAAAATGTAAAAAAATTAGTATATTTTAATAAAAAATGAAATGATGTTTTTTCTTATAAAATGATATTTTTCTAAAATATAAATGTCAGTAAACAGCTATTTTCTTCAAAATAAAATAAAATAGTTAAATGATAAAAAATTTCAACGAGAGTACTGATACGCTTAATTTACAGATATACCGTAGAAATTTTCTTTTTAGTTCCCATTCCAACATCATCAATTTCATTTGACATAAGGTAGTGCTTTTTTAAGAAGCACCCCCTAAGATTCAAAAACAATTTGATTTCACACTATTACTTTACAAAGACAATTCCAATTTTTTTCATTTTTTTAAAATTTATGTTAATTTTACTTGTTAAAAAGAAGATACAGAATTCTGAAATGAGTAATTTGTGTCCACTTTTTCAAAACAATGAAAATGCAACATACTCTTTTCGATCATATTTATAAGCAAAAAACAATTTTTTAGATATATATTAAATAGTTTTTTTTGAAGAAATCAAAATGAAATTAGATACGACAACAAACAGCAGTCCCCAAGCACAAGGTGTGCCTAAGGAACCACACAAAGTTACAAAGAATCAATTACACCAAAAAACAAGGTAGAAAAACTTAGCCAATCCCCAAACAATCTAAAGGGCTTGATCACCACCTCTGCGTGCCATAAACAAACACAACCTTAAAGGCTTTCAACCAACCTAATGATAGTAATTTAACTTTGTCTAACAAGCTAGGCATACTAGTAACAGAACTATTGAACAAACTGTTTATATATTAAATAGTTAATGTATCTAACTCATAAATGTGACCGGATACATTAATTATTTAATATATTTAAAAATTGTTTTTTGCTTATAAAATATGATCGGAGGAGTAGTTGTTTTCATTATTTTTAGAAATGTATCTTTGCCACCTAGATTTCACATTCTCTTCGGCACAATGATTCATTTTAAGAGTCTCAATTTTTTGGAAAATGATAGATACATTGACAAATTTTATCAATTTTTTTTTTAAGACAATGTATATGCTAACACCTTTCCTTAATTATACACCATTACCTCCCTTGGTTTCTGGCAAATAACAAATTTAATTGGCCAAAACCTTTTCTTGATCAATTTTTTTAAGGGGATTCACATATGTTATTATTAGTAAATTAAAATGAATAATTTTTTTTTTAAATAGAAATAGAAAATGTTTTTGCAAAGTAATACCTAAAACAAATATTATGTTTGGATTGATGGTAAGAGATTGAATGAAATAAACTATAGAAGCTAGGTTTTAAAAAATAGATGCTACTTCTTTCTGCTACAATTCATTCCACTTCCACAACCCCCATGCAATTAATCCTAATAGTAATAACACGTAAGGCTGCATTTGCTAAGGAAAAAAAATAACCTAGTGCATTTTTACTTCACACGACATTTTATTTTGTGAATAATGAGTTGAGTGACAGGAGTACCTGTCAAGCTTTGAAGAGACTGCTCGAGATCCCAACAAGCCATCACTGCCTCCATGGCATGAACACGGACATGTTGTTGCAATTGTTCTTTGAAGGCACATAGCAAAAGAACATAATGTGTCTACAACAACAACCATGGAGCCAAAAGTAAAAAATAAGCCTTGTCAAAAAAAGAGTAAGAAAAAAAGGAAGCTTAATTCTGATGAACAATTCATTACATTAAAAATTGAAGTATTAATTAACTTTTTAAAGAATAATATTTTAATTTAAAATCTTAATGTTACGGAGCTCTCGTTAGCAAGACCTTTGTTTTAGGGGTGGGAAAAGGGGCCAGACTTTGATAGGCATGAGTCTGGCCTACGAAAATTTTTACAATCCCGAGTCTGGTCTATAGCCTATCATAAGCCGTTTTTCTTTGTCTGGCCAGGCCTATTTAAAAGCCTGAGCTGACATAAAAGCCTACTTACACGTCTACTTTACATTAAGGTCATCAAATAGTTTATTTGGCCTACTAAATATGCTAATCATGCATTAAAGCCTACTTAAAAGCCTATTTCACTACAAGTAAATTTTAACTAGATTAAAGCCTACTTAAAAGCCTATAACAACAAAGCCTATTAAGTGACTGATAGATATAGAAAAAAATGTTAATATTTTTAATGTATGCAATTATTTTAATATAAAAAAACATTTTTTAATAAATAGGTATTAATAGGCTGGCCTATTAGGCTTAATAGACTTTTCTGGAAGCCTAAGTCTAATCTATTTAACTAAACAGACTTTCTAAAAATCCTAAACCTAAGTCTTTCTACTAAACAGGTCAGGTCAGACCAAAACAGGTCAAGCCGTAGGTTCCTGTAGGCCGACTTAGCATATTCTCAAACCTACTTTGTTTGAATTTGAATATATCAAGTCAAAAATGATGCTGAAAATAATCAACTTACATTTAATTTTTGAACTTAATAAGTTTTAAATCATGGGCAAATATTATATATTCTATATAGTATTGGAAAAACAAGTCACACTAAAAAAAAGGTTATGTGGGATTTATAAAATATGAAATATCAAATCTTTAAATCGGTTTTATAAAAGAAGTTAAATCAAATATTAAAACACAACACATTATTTAACTCTATTCCATTTGAGTCATGCATTATTAGTCGCGAGGAGTGTATTGAAAAAACTGAAATTAGAAAGAAAAAAAAAATTGGAAAGATTTTATAAACAATGACATCACACTCACCTTACAAGCATCTATTATGAATACCACACCAATACCAAGATGTACATTCTCATTATTGTACTTGGTCAAACCATAGAAACGTACAATGATGGAGTAAAGTTTAGAGTAAAAACAGTGTAATCAAGTTTGGTTTCAGAAAATATTCTTAAGAATTCAAAATCTGATCCCCATGAAGGTTTCAGCAAAAAAGAGAAAAGAAGAGAACACACACCTAAACAAGTGGGACAAGATTAACAGAAAGAAAAGATTCTATAAAGCACTCCTAAATGCTTTGTACCATTATTAAAGGGAGTATAGTATAGCATCAAGATAATAACCCTTAAATTGGAACTAGCCACACACCAAGACAAATCTGATTCACTGATTAATCACTTTTACGACCCAAAATGCCTCGTACTGCTGTCCATCAGAAAATAATAAAAGTTGAAAAACCACTGATTTTCCTACCATTATCATCATTATTATTCTTTTTGTGAATTAGTCATTTATATTTTAATATATATCCACAATACAAATCCCATAATCTTCTATTTGTACTAGATACTGTTTTAAACCTTAAACTCCACAAAATTAGGGAAATAAGGTATACACTTAGACATAAAAAAGAGAAAAAATAGCGAAGGTTTGATATTTATGATTTTACAAGTAGCTTGGGCGAGCATAATAATAACTAGACTCGAACCTATCCTTATTTTATAACACAGAATATGCAAGCATTAGAGTCTCTAACCTATCCTTATTTTATTGTTGAATAGTCTAAGTAACTAGGCTCACGCACTTTAAACTGAAGAAACAACATAATCTCGGATTCAAACACAACCCCTATATGTTGATGTCCTTAAAGTTATTAATTGAACTATACTTACGAGAACTCTAACCCATCCTTCAAACCAAATACTATTTTATTGGTTGAAATTTATCACACATAATATAGTGTTCAAATTTGAGTTGGAAAATGTATTGTTTGCATTCCTCTCATAAAAACATTAGTAAAGTACGTAATGCTATGAGGAAAAACAAAACTGAAAGAAAGCTTAATACCATTTTATTATGTTTGTTTTTAAAATATTATTCCAAATACGTAATTAGATGCATATTACATATGCCAAAAAAAAAAACGAAACATAAAAGTTATATAATGTCTTGAAAAGCTGAAAGAAATCTTAGGAGTACAGTGAGGAAAATTAAGACACTACGAATTAAACCAAGAATTTTTCAAGTTTGAACTATAGTAAGAAGTGGATTAAGAGAAAATACACAAATCAATTGAACACTGGTACAAAAAAAAGTTGAAACTATTCCATAAAAAAGTAGGTAAAGAGAGACAAACCATAAAGTGATCAAGCTCCTTGGGATCCATATTTCCAATTCCAACAGAAGAATATTTTTGAAGAACACGTTGTGCCTGTTGAAGCTGAGCATCAATCCTAGGAAGCTGATCAACCGGTGTTGCAATTCTGAGACAGGAAACATGAGCAGATAACAATTGATCATAGAGTGGATGTCCTAATATCTCTGCTTTATATTCTCTTAATTCTTCAGTTTCGCAATTGCTGTCACTCCGGTGGTTCCGATCCATGCTTTTTTCCCTCCTTTCTGGTTCCATTTGCATGAAATTCTGTTGACGTGCGTTGTTGTTGTTGAGCCAGGATGCTCTTTCTTCATCTTCCTCTTCTGTGAAACGCTGGAAAGCTATTTCTTGTTGGAGATGCTCGTGAAAAGCCATTTATTTTTAGTGATGTCCAAACACAAATTAAGCAAGAGTGGTAAGTTGTTGAACGTTGATGTGGTGTGACTGTGAGAATGAAAGAAAGAAGAGATTTGGAAAAGCACTTTTAAGGAAATGACTTATTGGAAGGTGTTGACGCGTTGATCTACAAATGGGAGAGAATTCAACGGTGGGATTGGTGATAACGTGGGACAATTGTGATGAATAAGAGATTTTATTTTGGTGTAAATAAAGACAAAGACATGGATATAAATCAATCATGTTGAGTCCAATATCATTAAAATGATTTGGATCTGTTTTGATAAAGTTTCAATTTAGTCTTCAGCTGCAACAATATTAAAGGTGTGTTTGGTAAAAATAAAGTATAAGTTAGCTGATAACTGATAAGCTAGCTGATAGCTGAAAAACTAGTTTATAGCTATGGCTGATAGTTTATAGCTGAAAAAGCTCACTTATCAAAATTGATGTGTTTGGTAAAATTGATTGTTGAAGTGACTGATAAATATAATGACGTAAAAGTACATATCTATTTTATTTATTTATTTTGTTAATAAACAATTTTACTTAATATATTTATTTTTAAATATTTTAATTAATTTCATCTTTAAAATGGTAAATGTGGTATTAAATTAAATTGTGATTTTTGTGTAATTAAACTTTTTAACTTTGATATCATATATCTTCTTTAAAAAAACTTTCATATAATATGTCTTTTTTATTTTTTGAAAATTACATAGTTTTATTTGAAATTATAAATAGTATATAAACTAGTAGAATGCAAGAGGAACTATATATAAAAGGAAAAAAGAAAGTGCATGGCTGTTTCAGCAACCGAAGAAGAATAAAAAATGTGGCTGTTACTTTGATAACATGGATTTAGTGGACAGTGGTCACTTGTTTTTAAAAAATAATAAAATAAAAATAAAGGTTAAAATGGAAGAAAATATAAAAAGTTATAAGCTCAGAAGCTACTTGATTAGTTTCTTGAAAAACGTTATAAGCTAGTGAGAAAAGTTTTTTACCAAAAACATCGCATTCTATCAAAACAAACTTATAAGTTAGTCCAACAAGCTATAAGATAGCTTATCTGTGTTACCAAACACAGTATAAATCTCTTAAAATCTTGTCGTATGTTAGACTATTATGCTCATGTCTTTGTAATTGCATGTTGAGGATGTTATTGACTTAAAGACCAGGCTTCGAAAGTTATTGTCTTAAGTCAATATATTTAAAATTGTATTCGGTCTCATTTACTACTAAGAAATTAACGAGTCAACCTAAATGACATATATGAATTAAAAAAAAATCAATGATGTTTAAAGGAAATACATGACAATAATTTTTTTTAATTAATTATTAGTATTAAGAGTATATAATAATTCATTGGGTACCCCTATATGTCATTTGAAAATTAAATAAATAAAAGTGTTGGTTGAGAAATTTTAATTAAGAATGAAGATTATTATTGTGTTGATGACGTGTTGTCATGTATTTGGAGGATGTTTGAGGGAGGAGGGGAAAAGGGAAAGGATCACGAGGGTATTTTTCATTTTCTTTGGGCATAAAGACAAAAATGGGTAATTATGGATTGGCAATCTTTTGGGTATAAAAATGGGTGATTGATTGAATATTGGTGCTTCGTAGGGATCGGCCTAGGATAGTAAGAAATGTGGACAGCCAAAAACTTAAAGTCCAATTACTAGACTTTTCTAGTGTTAGATGGGGACAGATATTTAAAAGTAAAAACTTAGAGGTCTATTTCTCGTTTTTCATTCAATGTCCTCTTTTCATTTTGTTTTGTTTCTTTTTTGATAACTATTATTTTGGTTACACTATGAAGCCCATCCTTGCGGATCCTGCATTAATATCCGCTTCATACTTCTCAATACGTATTAAAATAAGTATCTGAAGATTGAATTTTATTTTATTAAAAAATAATTATTCGATATTAATCGATATGTATCTAGAGAGTATCTGATAATTATCCTACACAGATACCTGTCCTACTAACAATGTTCCTTTTTGATATAGTATAGCACTGATGGTGTTCTTTTTGGGATATATTGTGCATGTAATTGACTAATTATCACTCTCTTAATCATCAATATTATTTATATTTATGTTGATGTGTTACGAGCCAATGAGTGGTTTCTTTTGTTTGTTAATATATTCGCATATTAAAAAAAATGGTTATAATTATATGGTAATTATATTTTTTTATTAACGTATCTCAGCCGTATCGTATCTTGATTTTTGAAATTTTTCCGTATCAGCGTATACGTGCAGTATCGTATCTCGTATTCAGGCTTCAAGGTTACACACTTCTTCCAAATTTATTTATTTTTTGCGGTGGCTAGGGTTTGAACTTTGAACTATACATATATTATACATTATTTCTACAAACTGAGCTAAGCTCACGATGACTCCTTCTGAATTTATTAACTAATTATAAAAGTCTTGCTTTGCTATATTTAATTATAGTTAAATTTTTATTATCTTGACCTATTTGATGTTTATATTCTAATTTTTTTTGAAAGAATAAAAAATATTCACCACTTGAATCCAAGTAGGGATGACAATTGGACCCAAGCCCAATGGGCGCCCGCAAAAAATACTCATGATGGGCGGGTAAATACCCACATTGTTGGGTATGGGCTTGTGCACAGGTAATTGCCCGCAAATTTGAACGGGTATGGGTACGGGTACATGCACTCTAGTGCCCACCTCGCCCCATGCCCACACATTATATAGACTATACAAATAATTTTATTTATGATAAATTTAGTTAATTAATCTTAAGTATTTGATATTAATTGTAATATGCATTTGTTTTTTATATTTTAGATGTTTTTTTTGGTCAAGTTATTTTAGATGTTTTTTATTTAGCTAAATAATATGATGCGTAATATTTTATATGTTGATTTAACAGATTTCATAGCATATTTTAATTATATTGTGATTTTTTTTTTGCTATTTATTATCTTTTTGTTGTGAAAGTGCGGGTACAGGCACTTAGATACCCATAGGGTATGGGGATAGGTATCAAATTTATTACCCACGAGGGCATGAGCTCGGGTATGAGGATTTTATTAAAACGCGGGTATGAGGATGAGGATTATGGTACCCTGCCAAATGGGTATCCATTGTCATCCCTATCCAAGAGTAAGATAAATATTATGATTTTATATGATAAATATTAAGTACTACTTTTTGGAAGAAAAATATCATGTGTAATTTTAAAGAAAAGTATTTCATTGTTTATATAAATTTAGAAAAACGTAATGAACATAATTAAAATATAATGGGTCCAAGTAATTATTATATCCAAGAAAAGGATATTCCATAATGGACCCGTTTGTTTATGATTTTTAATGATGTTTTAGATATGTTTCTGCGTAAGCTTTTTAATAGTGATTTTCAAAAATTATTTATTAATTTTTAAAAAAAACTTGTACTCAAACGTAAATAAAACATATTGATTTTTTAAAAATCATAAACAAACATCTATTTCACTTCAATTATTCAAATATATTTCCTTCCTATTCATTCTAATCTTAAATAATATATCTATTTCAAGATCTTGTATTATAATGCTTCAGGTGCTATTGAAACTATTTTAGTGAAATTTAACTGTCTCAATTCTCGGGCTATTGCAGGAAAAATTCGAGTTCCTTTTGAATTTCCTTCTTTATCAATGAGAACCGCCGCATTATCATCATACTTTATTATTATACCATTACTACGATTTAGTTCTTTACAAGTACGTACAATTATAGCCTTGATCACTTCAAATCTTTTTAAAGATGAATTTGGTACTGCTTTCTAAAGATGCTCGATACTTATCTAAAATATCTGAAAATTGTAAGATTCGTCTTTAGACCATTTTCAAAGGTTCAATCTAGATGCATTCATATTTACTAAAAACTTTTAATCTAATAGTAATCTTTTCAATAGAATAATAATTGAACGTTATAACACTACCAAAATGATACACTATTTTAACAAAGTTGATATTATGATGCCCATATTTTCAAAATAAAATAAATAGAATGACCTATGTGAGTAATTAACTGTTAGATTGGTTTTCCATTGGAAATCTTTTATGGTTGGAAGAGAATATATATCCATGTTGTTGATGATCCCTTGATGTATGTTATGTGTGTTGCTGAGCAACAGTGTATAATGTCTATTAATGAAAAGAAAAGGAGTACACCAAAACGACGTATGAAGGGCAGAAGTTGTGTTGAGTAATAGTGGCAGTAAGTAAGGACCACAACTGACGAGACGACAGTCGAAGTTGGCGTTCCTGAACTTAGGCTGCCCACTACCCAACCTGATAGTGACTTCAGCTCCCACATTCAACACATGTCAACCTCAGGGATTCTTGGACCACAAACCTTGTATTGTATTGTACCTGCATGCGTGTTTGCTGCATTTCGGACTGCGGGCCGTAGGATGGAACTCATTCAGGGTGCCGTGGGGCCTCCATGCGTAGACTCTTCTTCAGAATTTTGCTCATTTTAATTATAAGAATTCAAAATGAGTCTCACAGCTTATCATATAAATAATAAATTTGGCGCTGACACAAAGAGATGGACTTGTGAATGAATTAATTACTTGTTGGATAATTATGTTTTTAAGAAAAAGAGAGGTAATGTGAGGAATTTTTGTTTGTTTTAAGAGGAGGAAATGTGTTCTCCTTATCATTCATTTCAAATGATCAAATCTCTACATTTCTCTCTGCTAGATTTAATTCTATGTACAAATAATAAATTTATTGAAGATTCATTTATCTATCTATTTTTTTGAAGTAGGGAAATACATATATGTATCAACAATCACCATGCTACCAGTTAAATCTAATAGATAGTGCTTTATCCTCCAATATCAGATATCAAGCAGCAACCTCATATTTAACGATGCAAGGACTTTATCTAATTTCACGAATACTATTTCTTAACAACGACTTCATCATATAAACATTTCCCCTTCTACATCCGTATTCCATTATTTTCACATTCATGAGCAAGTGCTGATTCAATGAAGAAGAATACTTTGCTCAAAATATATATGTGAATATATATATATTATTCACATGAAGCTCTGGTTACTGCTATCACCTGCACTGATATCATAAAAAATAAAACTTAACATGTAGTCATATAGTTTAGGATTTTATTTTGCTATATTTCATTTTCAATCTATCATTTAGTGCAATATAAGTATGCACATATAATGTATCTCTCTTTTTTTGGTCAAGTCATAAAATGTATGTCTGCATCTTAATTACTTGTGATCTCATAATTCCATAATTTTCATTGATCAATGATGAAATCTGTTAGTATAAGTATGCACTAAATATTGAATCACTGAAGTCATAACCAACATAAAATGGTTTATGGTACTACCTCTTGCGCTTGGTTTTGGAGCTACTAGAGGATGGGGAGTTAGCATGCCAGTTCCTTTTCCTTTGATTGATAAACCAGTTGTTTATTTGCTTTAATTGCAAGCCTGTTTCCTGCACTAACCTAGCCTTATCTTCCTCCTACAAAACAATTCATATATATTCACAAGTGCAACACATAGTATGAAATGAACATATATAGCCAACATAGACATATGCAATTGCAAATAATTAATGCTGATGATATCTTACAGTTGGATAGGGCCATTTAGAATGTGATTGCCACCAAGCTTTCAAAAGGGATGTGGTGTCCCCAGGGAGTTTCCCAGCTCTTCTCTTTCGTAAAATTTCTTCTCTTACATCTACAATCTTCGACTTGTAACCTTGTTTGAGCTCATGCTTCAACTCAAGCCTAACTCGTTCCATCAAAGATCTTTCAGTCTCAGTGGGGACAAGAGGACCAAAGCCAAGAGTATCAACACTGTCAAGGCTGCTTCCTTCGTTGTATAACCTAGCGTTACTCTCTGCCTGCTCATCTTCATCGTCTGACATTGTTGCTCCTGTTCCTTCACCTGATGATACCCCTGCTCATGATGCACCACAGTTTCATTGATCTTAAAGACACATAAATCACTCATTTGTTCTGTAGATATATGTAGTGCACGTTTGAAATATTTCATATAATTGCATGCTAACAAATTCAAAGAGGCAAAGTATGAGGGGTTGGCAATTACTACTTTCTCGAGTGAAACATGATACTTATATATATATATATATATATATATATATATATATATTTTAATTTGTGAATAATGAGTTGAGTGACAGGAGTACCTGTCAAGC
Organism: Medicago arabica; assembly: GCA_946800305.1. Classification (NCBI taxonomy): domain Eukaryota; kingdom Viridiplantae; phylum Streptophyta; class Magnoliopsida; order Fabales; family Fabaceae; genus Medicago; species Medicago arabica. Next base: position 54,091,262 of record OX326968.1, read on the forward strand.
TTTGAAGAGACTGCTCGAGATCCCAACAAGCCATCACTGCCTCCATGGCATGAACACGGACATGTTGTTGCAATTGTTCTTTGAAGGCACATAGCAAAAGAACATAATGTGTCTACAACAACAACCATGGAGCCAAAAGTAAAAAATAAGCCTTGTCAAAAAAAGAGTAAAAAAAAAAGAAGCTTAATTCTGATGAACAATTCATTACATGTTTAACAAAACAAGCAATTAAGATGATTTATTTACAACTGAAAAAAATAAAGAAAACCCAGTTAGTCATGCTTAAAGAAATGTCTCAATATATGTGTTTTTATGCCTCTAATCATTATCGGAAGCAAAATGTTAACGAGATCTTTAAAGACATTCTTTAAAAACCTAAATTTGCAAGATTTTATAAAAATTTGTGTATATTTCAATACATTAAAAATTGAAGTCTTAATTAACTTTTTAAAGAATAATTTTTTAATTTAAATTTTTTAAAGAGTGTTACGGGAGCTATTGCTAGCAAAACCTTTGTTTAAATTCGAATATATTAAGTATGAGACAATGCTGAAAATAATCAATTTACGCTTAATTGTGCACTTAATAAGTTTTAATAAGTTTTAAATCATGGACAAATACTATATATTCTATATAGCATTGAAAAAACTCAAGTCACACTAAAAAAAGTTAAGTGGGATTTATTAAGTATGAAATACCAAATCTTTAAATCGGATTTATAAAAATAAGTTAAATCAAATATTAAAACACAACACATTATTTAAATCTATTCAATTTGAGTCATGCATTATTAGTAGTGAGGAGCGTATTGAAAAAACTGAAAATAAAAAAAAAATTAAGATTTCAAAAGATTTTAAAGACAATGACATTACACATTTACACTCAACTTACAAGCATCTATTTTGAATACGACGCCAATATCAAGATGTACATTCTCATTATTGTACTTGGTCAAACCATAGAAACGTACAATGATGGAGTAAAGTTTAGAGTAAAAACAGTGTAATCAAGTTTGGTTTCAGAAAATATTCTTAAGAATTCAAAATCTGATCCCCATGAAGGTTTCAGCAAAAAAGAGAAAAGAAGAGAACACACACCTAAACAAGTGGGACAAGATTAACAGAAAGAAAAGATTCTATAAAGCACTCCTAAATGCTTTGTACCATTATTAAAGGGAGTATAGTATAGCATCAAGATAATAACCCTTAAATTGGAACTAGCCACACACCAAGACAAATCTGATTCACTGATTAATCACTTTTACGACCCAAAATGCCTCGTACTGCTGTCCATCAGAAAATAATAAAAGTTGAAAAACCACTGATTTTCCTACCATTATCATCATTATTATTCTTTTTGTGAATTAGTCATTTATATTTTAATATATATCCACAATACAAATCCCATAATCTTCTATTTGTACTAGATACTGTTTTGAAACTTAAGCTCCACAAAATTAGGGAAATAAGGTATAATCTTTAGACATAAAAAAATAAAAAATACAAAAGGTTTGATATTTATGATTTTACAGGTAGCTTGTGTAATAATAATAATAATAATAATAATAATAATAATAATAATAATAATAATAATAATTAGAGTCTCTAACCTATCCTTATTTTATTGTTAAATAGTCTAAGTAAATAGACTCGAACACCTTAAATGTGGAGAAACGACGGGATTCAAACTCGACCTTACATGTTGATTTTCTTACAGTTATCAATTGAACTATACTTATGAGGTCTCTAACCCATCCTTTAAAATAAATATTCTTTTATCGGTTGAAATTTATGTCCTCTTAAATTTATGTAGGTCACGCATAATTTAGTGTAGTAAATTTGAATCTCAAATATTACAGAGTGAGTTGGAAAATATATTATTTGCATTCCTTTAGCATTAGTACCATTTTATTATGTTTGTTTTTAAAATATCTTTACAAAATCGTCATTGGATGCATATTACAAAGGAAAAAAAACAGCAACGAAACATAAAAATTAATTCCATAAAATAATGTCTTGTCTTAAAAACCACCTGAAAGAAAGCTTGGGAGTCCAGTGAGGTAAATTAAGACACTAGAAATTAAACTAAGAACATTTTTAATTTGAACTATAATATAATATATCCCTAAAAAATCATAATATACTAATATAATAAGTGGAATATTTCATAAAAAAAAGGTGGATCAAGAGAAAATACACAAATCAATTTAACACTAGTACTAAAATAAGTTGAAATAAATCAATAAATTTAGAGACATAGTAAAATCCCTGTAAAATTAACAAACCAATTTTAATAATTTTTGTCATTATTAATTTTCTTCTTAAAAAAGTAGGTAAAGAGAGACAAACCATAAAGTGATCAAGCTCCTTGGGATCCATATTTCCAATTCCAACAGAAGAATATTTTTGAAGAACACGTTGTGCCTGTTGAAGCTGAGCATCAATCCTAGGAAGCTGATCAACCGGTGTTGCAATTCTGAGACAGGAAACATGAGCAGATAACAATTGATCATAGAGTGGATGTCCTAATATCTCTGCTTTATATTCTCTTAATTCTTCAGTTTCGCAATTGCTGTCACTCCGGTGGTTCCGATCCATGCTTTTTTCCCTCCTTTCTGGTTCCATTTGCATGAAATTCTGTTGACGTGCGTTGTTGTTGTTGAGCCAGGATGCTCTTTCTTCATCTTCCTCTTCTGTGAAACGCTGGAAAGCTATTTCTTGTTGGAGATGCTCGTGAAAAGCCATTTATTTTTAGTGATGTCCAAACACAAATTAAGCAAGAGTGGTAAGTTGTTGAACGTTGATGTGGTGTGACTGTGAGAATGAAAGAAAGAAGAGATTTGGAAAAGCACTTTTAAGGAAATGACTTATTGGAAGGTGTTGACGCGTTGATCTACAAATGGGAGAGAATTCAACGGTGGGATTGGTGATAACGTGGGACAATTGTGATGAATAAGAGATTTTATTTTGGTGTAAATAAAGACAAAGACATGGATATAAATCAATCATGTTGAGTCCAATATCATTAAAATGATTTGGATCTTTTTTGACAAAGTTTCAATTTAGTTTCAGCTGCAACAATATTAAATCTCTTAAATTTTTTTGCCGTATGTTAGACTATTATGGCCTTATCTTTGTAAATGCATGTTGAGGATGGTACTGATTTAAAGATGAGGTTTCGAAAGTCATTATGTATTTAAAATTGTATTAGGTATTATTTACTACTAAAAATTATCAAATCAACCTAAATGACAAATATGAATTAAAAAAAAATTCGATGATTTTTAAAGGAACTACATGACAATAATTTTTTAATTAATAGTAGTATTAAGAGTATATAATAATAATTCATTGTGTCCATTGGGTACCCCTATATGTCATTTGAAAATTAAATAAATAAAAGTGTTGGTTGAGAAATATTAATTAAGAATGAAGATTATTATTGTGTTGATGACGTGTTGTCATGTATTTGGAGGAAGTTTGAGGGAGGAGGGAAAAAGGGAAAGGATCACGAGGGTATTTTTCATTTTCTTTGGGCATAAAGACAAAAATGGGTAATTATGGATTGGCAATCTTTTGGGTATAAAAATGGGTGATTGATTGAATATTGGTGCTTCGTAGGGATCGGCCTAGAATGGTAAGCAATGTGGACAGCCAAAAACTTAAAGGTCCAATTACTAGACTTTTCTAGTGTTAGATGGGGACAGATATTTAAAGGTAAAAACTTAGAGGTTCATTTCTCGTTTTTCTTTTCAATGTCATCTCTTCATAGAAAAAAGAAAAATTTGTTTTATGCATATTTAGTAAAGCTGAAAAATGCATGTAAATGATGAAAAGTTCCGACGGCAATTAATTGTCGAATTTTTGAAATCGGTTGATGTTAACTGCTAAGAAATTCATCGACAGTTAACTGCCGAGGCGATCCAGATACAAATTTGGCAGAAGCTCTCTCATCTATTATTACTCTCATTCTACCAAAAAAAATCAAATCTCTCAAAATCTCTCTAAAAACCCCAACCAAATTTAATCAACAAAATCACATGATTTCTCGGAGGATGTTAACTGCCGGGAAATTCATCGACAGTTAACTGCCAAGGCGATCCAGATACAAATTTGGCAGAAGCTCTCTCATCTATTATTACTCTCATTCTACCAAAAAAAATTCAAATCTCTCTAAATCTCTCTAAAAACCCCAACCAAATTTATTCAACAAAATCACATGTAAGCAATCATAGTACTATTAACTTACATTTTACTTCTTATAAATGTTTTTTTTTGTAGTTTTTGAGTAGATTTATTTTATTTTAGTTTTTGAGAAGATTTATATGTTATAATTGATTTTTAGAGTAGATATGAGTTGATTAATTTAGTTAAAATGATTGCATGATGTTTATGTTATAGTTTAGAATTTTAGGGTTATTTTTAATTTTAGGGTTATTTTAGTTTTTAAGTAGATTTACATGTAAGAGTGTATGATTTATTTTAAGAGTAGATATAAGTTGAATAATTTTGTTTTGCTTTTTTTTAGGGTAAAACATTTAAGGGTTATTTTTATGATTTTTAGGGTTTATGTAAAATTTACACTCCAAGTGTTTGATGAAATGTTTGAATGAGTTTTTCATTGATTATTTTTAATTTCTTATTGTGTAGATTTGAAACAATGGACAGGTGGATCGACGTTCATGCACAATTCAACGACGGAGAACCTCAGAGGTTGATTGTTCGATGCCTTGGTGTAACGTTAAGAGGTCTCAAGGATCAACCGAATGAATTCAACCAAGGAGTCAACCCTAGAGACACAAGGAGGGTGGAATACGTTCGGTATAAACGTCCAACGCTCGACGATGGGAGAATGTCATTCACTTGGGTGGAATTGACGAACGACGAAAACGTGAGGAGCATGTTTTGGGAGCACACCATGCTCCAGTGGATCGATATGCGTGCAACTTGGTGAGATCAACGAAGATATCATAAAAAATCTGATTTCGCCAGAAGATCGTGATTAGGTAGGGAAATGTACATTCCAACTACAACAATTGTCTTCCTCTGAATGGGGTAATTCAAACTTGTTAAATAGCAGTTCTCAAACGTTCACCCGACATTTCCATTGTTCCTTTCAAAAGATTAAATTCTTGTTAGGCTGATTTAAATGAAGGTATTGAAGTGTTAAGGAATGAACCTCATTCTTTTGACACTTGAATACTGTCATTTAAACCAAGCCTAAGAAGAATTTAATTTTTTGAATGAAACAATAGAAATGTCGGGTGAATGCTTGAGAACTGCTGTTTAGCAAGTTTGAATTTACCTCATTCAAAGTTAAGATTATTTTTGTAGTTAGAAGGTGCATTTCTGAATGGAATGTAATGTCGCGATATGACATATTTAAGAACTTTATGTAATGTAATGTAATGTAACTTTTAAGTTATGATATCGAGTTCCTTCATATAAGATTAGTGTCACGGAATGGACTTCATTCTTTATGGGATGACCTGTCTTATATGAGGGAATTCGATGTGATAACATATATAGTTGATTCTTTATAACACATGTTGTTTTGAATGGAACAATAATTTATTCATTCACTTTTCGAATTTATTTATTCATTACGCAATTTTTATTCGAATTCACGTTAGATTTAATTAGTCCTTATTCGAATATGTAATTTTTATTCGAATTCACGTTAGATTTAATTAGTCTTTATTCAAATACGCAATTTTTAATTGAAATTATTCAATACGCGACTTAAATCGAAATTATTCAAAACACGATTTTATTCAAAGTACCAAAATGTCAAGCAAAATGATGCAAAATGTGTGCGACATATAAAAAAAAGATCCACAACAATTAGGCATTACAAGCCATTACATTCAATCATCTTCCTCACGTATCTCAATTTGGTTGTCTTTGCCAGTCCTTGCGGCGCCTGCTTTTGGTTGAGGACCAAAATAACATGTCCCCCCGCTCCTTCTCAACTTGGAATGATTGTACACCGGCATCTTCAAATCATTCTTTTTTACGGACCCATCACATGCGATTCCGTGCATGTCATAGGCGATTTTTCTTTCTTTTTTTCATCACCTTCCTTTTTGTTCAACTGTACCATGATTTTGATTCTCAGACATATCTACGTAAACAAATTGGCGATCAAAACCTAAACTAAACAATAATGCGATAAACCTAAATTATCATCAAAACCTAAACCTAAACCTAAACTATCATAATCATAAAATCAATTCTAACAATTCATAACAACCTAAACCTAATCCTAAACAATTCTAACATCAATTTTTACAATTCTAACCTAAACCAAAACTATCATAAAAACATGAAATCAATACCTAAACCTAACAATTCTAACAATTGTACAACAATTCATCAAAACCTAAACCTAAACTATCATAAAATCATAAAACCAATAAAACCCCTATAATCGAAATTTAGCCAAAAAAAACTAACAATTCAATCAGAAAACAGCAATGCAATAGGATGATAACAACTTACTTCATTTTGTGCTTGGAATTTGCTTGGAATGGTTTAACCTTGTCCAAAATTGCACCTAAGGATGTAGAAACCGTAACAATGGTGTTTTGGAAACTCTTGTGACTGTTATGTTCTTATAACATCGCCTTGGTAGTTAACTGCCGAAGTTTACCTCGGCAGTTAACTGTAGCCGGTTCCCTTTTCCTCGGCATTTAACTACCGAGGGGTATTTTTGTCATTTACATGTGTTTTTCAGCCTTACCAAATGTGTATACAACAATTTTCAAAAAAAGATAGGAAAACGACTTTTTTTTATACACCTCTCATGTACGAGTTAAGATCATTTCTATTTATCATCTTCTCCATTTCTATCATTTGGAAAAATAAAGACAAACAAATATTTTTAAAAAGTAAAAAGCAATTAATGATGATGTGATCCACTTAATAGTAGGATCCATTATCTATTTTTTATATCTATCTCTTCAAATTACATGCTCCATTTATTTTGCTAAATGGAGAAATTTTTACCCTTCGTGTACACCCTCATGTGTCAAGTGTAATTTAGTAATTTTGCATCACATCATCACCTTCTCTCATCTATTCTTTCAATGTTTTTGCCACATGTCACAATTGTGTGTGGGTATTAACGGGTGTACGCCATCTAAGGTGGTCAATGTATAAAGACTCATTTTCATATTGTTTTTTTTTTCTTTTTTGATACTATTATTTTGGTTACACACCTTCCAAATTTATTTATTTTTTGTGGTGGTTGAAGTTTGAATCTTGAACTATACATATATTATGCATTATTTCTACCAACTGGGTTAGGTTCATGAGGACTCCTTCAAAATTTATTAACCTAATTATAAAAGTCATGCTTTTCTATATTTAATTATAGTTAAATTTTTATTATCTTGACCTATTTGATGTTTATATTCTAATTTTTTTATAGAATAAAAAATATTTACCACTTGAATCCAAGAGAAGATAAATATTATGATTTTATACAATAAATATTAAGTGCAACTTTTTTGAAGAAAAATATCAAAGTGTAATTTTAAAGAGGAAAATGTTGAACTGCACGAGAGAATTCCCGTGCGTATCCCGTGAATGACATAAATTGTGCAAATTACCCCTGTTTTATTTGTTAAACTACTATCAACTCTGAATTAGATGTCCGCATCACAAAATTACTTGCAACTACACGTCTCACGTTCTGTTCTTCTGTGACAAGAAGCTTGATTTTCGATTTCTACCGTCAGCCACTTTCTCCTTGTTCTGCATATTTTTTTAGGTTTCAATTTTTAATTTCCACACTGATAATCATTCTCTTTCTCTACTTGATTTGTTTTGGGGGAAATGGGCAAATCATATAGATTTACACTCGATTCTCCGTAGTTAAATGTTACCCACCGAATAAAGTTGTTCAGTTTACAATTCCATCGTTGACGGTGGTATTGAGATCACATAAGCTCTATGACTGCAGATGGAGGTCCAGAAACAGTTGCATGAACAACTTCAGGTTTAAATCTATTCTTTTTGTGAATTTTCTTTTTATGTGCTCATTTGATTGTTAAAAGATTAGAAATGTGAATTGAAGACTTGTAAGCAAGCTATATTTCTGTTGCAATTGCCATGGCTTTTAGAAATTTTTCATCTAAAACTTAATGAAATTAGTGTGAATAAACTATGTAGGATTATGTACTTCAACTGGTGTTTATGAGCTTAGTGAAGAAATTCAAGGAAATTGGAATGTAACTAGCCTGTATAGGAAATTGGATTAACTAATGTAGTTAATTTTGTTTTAATTCACAAACTTTGTGATCAAAAGCTGAATTTTTAACAACAACAAAAATACTGCAAAAAATCTTCAAGATAGTGAGACATAATTGAGACAACTGAATTTTTCATGGTGGGTTTTGCAGGTTTTTACATGGTTGTGTTAACCTTGGATGCCTTGCATAGTGTAGCAGGGTAATTGTGTGGAAGGAGTTAACTTTGGTTACATTTTAAGCATGTTTTGCCGTTGTGTAGAGGTAGCGAGACAACTTAGATTTTGTTAGAATAACACAGAGAAAGAGCTTGTTGCACATATTGTGTACATTGAAAGTTTTTGAATAAATTGTCATTATATTGTGCATTTATTTGGTATTTTTGTTTCTCTATTTTATATCAAACTCCTCAAACTGTAATGTCTTTGATAATTATAGAACTATTATCAATTGATACTTCTATTTATTTCTTCTGTTTGCAGAAGTTGAATAGCACAAGAGAATCAATTATGCCAAAGTTGTTTGCAGAAGCTGAATAGCACAAGAGAATCAATTACGCTAAAGAGAAATGATAAAATATATAGTGTTGCTGACCTAATATGGAATGATATCTTGTACTTGTGTTTGGGAAAGTGTTGTCAAAAACACAATGTAACGGTATCATGGTCTGATGCATACTTGTGTTTGTGTTGTCTCTGCTGCTCCAAAGTTGTTGCAGCTGTTGTCGGTTTATAACCTTATTGCTCAACCTGATGTTGTTTCTGTTATGAGTGGTGCGTGTGCAGTTGCTATCTTGTTGCAAAGTTGTTGTGTAGTCATTGTCCTGCTCATGTTTTTGTCAACTTCTTTGGCTTTAGTTGAGAATGATTGGTGACTAATTCCTATTGAGTAGAAAATTTTGTCTGTCTTTGTGATTTTCAGGGTGATCCACCTATATATGGCGCCCTTTGTATTGTTAATGTAATTACATAATTGTAATGTTTTTTTTAGAATAACATTGTTGTAATATTTGAATATTTAATACATTGAAGATTGATACTGTAACACCCTGTTTTCACAACATATAAATAATATAAAATATATCAGAGTGCATCATAAACAAGATGTCACATTTCGTTCTTCAAGAATCATTTCATCATAAATAGGGTTAAAATCCACTATTTAATTAAACATCTGCTTTCAATAATTAAAACAATATCGCGGCGGAAAATATCCAACGTTTAAATCAAAACTTGGCACTAGGCCTCAACGTCATCAACATAATAAAAACTCCAATTAAAAATGGTTCAACAACATCTTATAAAGAGATACGTAACAAAGGAAAAACAAAACACATAAATATCTTCATCTCGTTACGTATCAAAGCAAGACTCCTATGACGACACGAGGATCAACTCACATCAGCGGTTACTCCTGATTATCTGCATGTTACCCACGTAGAGGCGACATTCAAACAGAAGGGGTGAGATTTCACATTCATTAATAATAAGCAACAATTCATAAAGAAGAATTAATCAATATAAAACAGCCACAAGTAATCATCAACAAGTACTTCATATAATTCCAGATACAAATCATCAATTAACTTCGTTCATCAATGCAACAACAACCACTCAATCAAATGCAATATAATTATGCATGTGGTACCAACAGAGCTACAACTCCCTTCGCTAATGTCGTAATTCAACTTGACAGGCTACAACCCCCTTTGCTACTACTTGACAGGCTACAACTCCCTTCGCTTAACAATGTTTATGCAATGATACAACTTAAATGCAACAACAATAACATCATAATTCACATATTAAATTATCCACAAAAGATCTTCATGTCAAATCAAGACTGCTGAAAACATAACATAATTATCAACAACTTTCATATTCAAACCAAAGACCAACTCAAAACAGAAACGTGTGAAAAAGACACAAGAACGCGAACATGGCACTCTGCCACTGAGCAATTCGTGAGGCGAGAAAGGCTACTCGCCGTGGCGAGCTCACAATTTAGTCACTCGCTGTGGCGAGCAAGGGCACTCGTTGTGGCGAGCTAAAAAAGGTAGCTCTCAGGAAAAACGACACTTTTCATCCAAAATCCCAATTTTGACTTTCCAATGCCCATATTTGATTCCAAAAATTGTCTAAACGTTTCTAAACAATAGAAGACACTCAAAATCATATAAAACTTGGCCCAAAACATCAATCCTACAAAGAGACAACAATTTTTCTACTGGACAACTCGCTATGGCAAGTAAAACACTCGCTGTGGCGAACGACAACTGGGTCACTCGCTAGGCGAAGAAATATACTCGTTGTGGCGAGTTAGCTGCTACTCGTGAGGTGAGGATAACCGCTCGCTGTGGCGAGCGACGACGGACAAAACTACGAACAACACGAACAGAATTTCAGAATTTTGCCCCAAAACCCAATTTTCGACATCCTAACTCTTAAAATTGATAGGAAACATTACCTACTGATAATCTACAACCTAGACAGCAACCTAGACAGCAACTTTTACGTTAATTCATGTGATTACCTATGTTTTTAACAATTTATTTCAATTCAAAATCTAATTTTCACAACAACAAGAGATTAAACCTTTTCAGAATTATTACTCATGATTAAAGAAGGTTAATCTTACCCTTACCTTAGATTGGTTGAAGTTTTGAATTCTACAAGTTTCTCCTTTTTTTCTCCCAAAAACTGTTTCTTCAAGTTTTCTCTGTTTTCTCCCAAAACTGTTTTCTTGTTCTAACCCTAATTCTCTAATGTTCCCCTCTATTTATAACCTCTCCTATTCTTAACCTAACAAATCCCTTCATTTACTAAACCGCCCTTATGCCTCATTAAATCTAATCTAATTAGATTTCTTCACTATTAATGTCATAACAACCTACCAATAAATACCAAAAATCATCACATAGCATCACATATCACAATTATTCATATAAATTAATAAAAAGACTCTAAACTCGATAAAATAAATAAATAAATAAAATAGGGCGTTACAGATACTCTCCCAATTCAAGTTTCAAGATGATTGATAATCTCTGTATTAAAATCAATTACATAAAAATGACCGAAATTGAAACATGTTAAAACATTCAACCAAATCAGAAAGAGTGCAACGATGGAAAAATTACAAAAAGTTTAAAATAATAAATGAAGGTTGGGTAACGTTAAAGCCAAAATGAAACCAAACTAGACCAAACTGAAAAATGGCACTGCCCTGCAACTTTCATACACCCGACAACAGAGAAACTACTACAAACATGCATGAAAACTACACAGCTGAAACAACATATTATAAATAACAGACCTGTCACAAGACGTGCTAAACGGGTAGGCAATCAGTACAACAAAGGAAAACAAGGCTATAAATAAAGGCACACTTAATCAAGCTCTGCAACACAACAACCAGTCTAGCACAAAACTCCCACACCCGCTGCTCCAACCTATTCTGCACAAACAGCCCCAACACCAAACAACCTTGAAGCACTAAAAAATCACCATTTTCACCCCATCATGATGATGAATGATCATTTATATGGTGTTGTGCCTGCAAAAAGTACACACGAATGAAATAATTAGTGACTTATGTTGAAATTTGACTATATTGCCAAAACAAATCATAAATCAATACCTGTAAAAGTTCTAAATATGAAACATTGTGGTCTATGCTTTGAGAAGAATATGGAACCTAAAACCAATAGATTTTGAATGAGTTAATTTCACAATATAGATTTATATGCGTAAATAAAATTGAAGAGTGTTGAAATCTATATTCACCTGATTAACATCAAGATATTTTTGATTTGGATTGAAGGGAGCTAACATTTGTTTTCCTTGAATGCTCTCTTGTGTGTCAATCACATCAAGATCAATGGTCTGAGATATAGAGAACTCTTGATTTTCTTGAACTTTAGATATACTAGGCCCCTACATAAAAATAAATAAATTAGACATACATTTTATTACGTGTAAATGATATAAAATAAACTTGAAAATTTCAAGATTACCTCTTCTTGACTTTGATAAGTGTTACTTTTTTTGTTGCTTTTTTGTCCTTTCTTTCTAGCAATCTTCCTTTTCACAATTTGATCAACTTTAGAAGCCTTCCTTTTTGAAGGAGGACGCCCTTTACTTCGAGTCGCTACAAGATCAAGAATTTTAGTCATTTGATTTGGAACTAAGTTATCTCCTTCAGTGATCTCTGAAAAACTTTCTTGACATGTCATCTCCAGTTTTAAGTTCTCTATTTTATCCATTACTTTCGATAAATCATTTTCAGGATGGATACATGAAGAAGCAACTTCGTAAAAGGCATCACAAGCTTTAGCTACACGCTGCAACTCTTCATTTCCGGCTAATTGATCAAAACCACTTTTAACAAGTGTATGTCTTCGCTTAATATCCTTCCTCCATCTTGGCAATATATAACAAGAGGGCACTGACTCTGTTTTAGTTGTGAGCTTAAGAACACAAATGATATGTCTACGTAAAATACCCTTAAACTCAAATAAACAACATGTACATCATATTTCAAAGTCTTTCTCATTGAAGAATACCTTGAACATTATGTCTTTAACTTTATCAAATACCTTTTTACTTTCTGTAACACAACATGTTAAGTTCAAAGCCTCTATTCTCTCAAAGAAAGCATGACAATACATCATAGAAGCCACTTCTACTTGAAACTCTTTGAATTTTGCATTGGTATATGCCTTTTGAAATTGAGATTCAAATCCAAAATGATTTATACAAGCAATAATTATATTGAATGAACTAAAATCAACCATATTTTCCTTTTCAATTTTATCTTTCAATGCATTATCATGTTGTTCAACAAATTGCTTCAATGATGTCTTTGAGGTCACATATCAATCAAAAAATGCATTCATACTTTCACTTCGTTGTGTAGTTGACATTCCAGCCCAAAATGTGTCTCTCACATACACAGGAACCCAACGACGACGCTCATCAAACAACCCTTTCAACCATTCATTATCATGAAGTTCATAACATTCAATCATTTTTTCCCACTTCTCCATGAAATCACTTATGCTCAAAGAATCATACACTGCATCATGCAAAAGTATTTTGATAGACTCATAGTTATAGAGTCTACTCAATTTTTCTAGAACCTTTTTCATTATATGCCACAAGCACCACCAATGGCGAGATTTCGGGATGACGACTTCAACTGCATTCTTCATTGATCTATCCTGGTCAATAAATATGGCTTGTGGTGCACACCCACGCATACATTCTAACCAAGTAGTGAACAACCAAATTTTTTTTTTTGTATCCTCATTCGACAATAGAGCGCAACCTAACATAACTAACTGACCATGATGATTTACTCCAACAAAAGGAGCAAAAGGCATGTCACATTTATTTGTTAAGTAAGTGGTGTCAAAGGTTACTACTTCATCAAAATACTCATAAGCAGCCCTACATCTCGCATCTGCCCAAAAAACATTTCTTAAACTACTTGTGTCATCCACATCCATTACATAATAAAATTCACTATTATTTCATTGCATTCTAACAAAATAATTTTGAATGGCTTCAGCGTCTCCTGTCCCAAGTCGAAGCCGCCTCACTTTGTCTATGTAGTTTCTAACATCTTTTTCCCCGAATGTAAGGTTATCATATCCACTTGCTTCAACAACCATAGACCGAAATTTTTTACTTACATTAATCCCAGCTTGGTCATTAACCTCCAATCTCCTTTTTATACTAGGGTCTATATTCTTGTTGCATCTAAAATATCTTGTTTTGCTTGGACTTATTAAGTCATGATTATGTTCAAGAGCAACCTTAGAAACAGTAATTGTTCCATCTGAAGACACACATACATTTATTCTAGCCTTACAGTGTGTTTTCATGCTAGGATTTGGCTTTAAAAGATTTTTGAAATTACTCACATAGCTTCTTGCACGGTTACACCCTAGAGTAAAATACTTTTTTCCACCCTCTTCATTTTTTGTATTGATTTTGCTAACTCCAAAACCTATACATCTAGCATAATTCTTGTAATATTTGTCAACTTCTTCTGCAGAATTAAATTTCATGCCAACCTTAGGTTTATCATCTTCATTTTCTGTTAAATTATCCTCACAATTTTCATTTATGTGATCACTCTCTTCTTCTTCTTCACAAGATGTAAATCTTTTCTCCGCTAGTGCAACAAATTTTTTAAAAAAGAAACTTAAATTAATCAACTGAATTAAAAGTAAAGGCAACATAATTAATTTAAAAACAATAGATAAATAGATAAATTAGACTTACTATTGTCTCTTGAACTGGATGCTAAAATAGTAATCAAATTTCAATTGATGGTTGAGGCTAGAGTAACAATGCTAATAAACGGAGGCAGTAGCAGGTTGATATGCAAAGATAGTTGTGCAATGACAACCACAACGAGAATGACGACAGTGATTGCAAAACGGAGACAACAAGGATGACAATAGAGATAAGAGAATGATAATACCAATTGAGAGAATAACGAAGACGACAACAACGACAATCAAACTAACGCCGATGGAAGCGACGAACTTCAGTTTTGAAAACAGCGGTAAATGTTGGTAGCAATGAGTTTGTGTTGTTGAACAAAATCAGAACATGAGGTCATGGAGAAAGAAGTTTGTGCCGTGATTGTCGCTTCCGTATATTTTATATTTTAAAGTTAATATAAAAAAAATATAAAAGGGAAATTGGATGGTGGGGACAATCATTCTTTGGTGCAATTCGTGGGGTGCGTGTCACACCATATAGCACAACTTTTTTAAAGAAAAGTATTTCATTGTTTATATAAATTTAGAAAAAAGTATTGAACATAATTAAAATATAATGGGTCCAAGTAATTATTATATCCAAGAAAATGATACTTCATAAGACTGGTACGAACCTTTATTAGTTTCGCTCGTTTAAACCCAGTTCAACTCGTCAATTCAATTCACATAATTAATATGTCAATTTTTTTCTTCTAAAAGGCAAAACAAATAATATTAACTAAGGTACTAAATGATAAATCATTTGACCCAGCGCTTTAAGGTTGATCTCCTCTCAATTGTTTCAAACCCACCGATGTGGGACTATTTTCATTGTGTAAAAGCTTTAGGCTAGATGAGCGGAACTTTTCACCATTTGTTTTTAAATGAGACACTACTGTTATTTAATATTGTTAGTTGTTGAACATATATATTATTTTTTTGGTGCAATTTATTATGTTTAATAAGACAAGACGACACTACTGTTCTTTAATATTGTTAGTTGTTGAACATATTTTTTTTTTCGTGCAATTTATTATGTTCAATAAGCCAAGACTTAAAATCATTATTAGAATGCTGGACGAACCAAGTAACATATCAATTAAGTATACCTTCAAGTGCCTAATTATTCAAAAGTTGCATACTTAAACCTGTAAACTTGTATCATGTATCGAAGTGAACCGCAAAGCATGTGATTATGCAAATAACCTAAAACAAATGGTGTTATGCTGTAAGCCACCCATAAAAGTGTTTTTTAGTAATCCATACATAAAGGTGTGATTTCCACTTTTTAGTAATAACTTTGATAAAATATACCTTCATAAAAATTAGTTGGTGTCTTTTAGCAAATGCTCATAAAATAACTTGCTAAAAGACACCTTCATAAAAAGTGTCTTCTAGCAAAACCCTATATATATATTATCGAGCCAACTTATGAACCAACCAAGTCGGACTACATATAGCTCAAGTTCGGCTCATTTATTTAACAAACTTAATTTTCAGTTCAAGTTCAACTCATTTGGTTCATGAACCAAGTTCAACGAGAGAATTGTCGAGTGGAATTTCGAACTTTATTTGAGTTGGTTCAATTCATTGTCAGCCCTACTCCATAATGGACCCATTTGTTTATGATTCTTAATGATGTTTTAGATATGTTTCTGTGTAAGCTTTTTAATAGTGATTTTCAAAAATTATTTATTAATTTTTAAAAAAAACTTGTACTCAAACGTAAATAAAACATATTGATTTTTTAAAAATCATAAACAAACATCTATTTCACTTCTATTATTCAAATATATTTCCTTCCTACTCATTCTAATCTTAAATAATATATCTATATCACGATCTTGTATTATAATACTTCAGGTGCTATTGAAACTATTTTAGTGAAATTTAACTGTCTCAATTCACGGGCTATTGCAGGAAAAATCGAGTTCCTTTTGAATTTCCTTCTTTATCAATGAGAACCGCCGCATTATCATCATACTTTATTATTATACACCATTACTACGATTTAGTTCTTTACAAGTACGTACAATTATAGCCTTGATCACTTCAAATATTTTTAAAGATGAATTTGGTACTGCTTTCTAAAGATGCTCGATACTTATCTAAAATATCTGAAAATTGTAAGATTCGTCTTTAGACCATTTTCAAAGGTTCAATCTAGATGCATTCATATTTACTAAAAACTTTTAATCTAATAGTAATCTTTTCAATAGAATAATAATTGAACGTTATAACACTACCAAAATGATACACTATTTTAACAAAGTTGATATTATGATGCCCATATTTTCAAAATAAAATAAATAGAATGACCTATGTGAGTAATTAACTGTTAGATTGGTTTTCCATTGGAAATCTTTTATGGTTGGAAGAGAATATATATCCATGTTGTTGATGATCCCTTGATGTATGTTATGTGTGTTGCTGAGCAACAGTGTATAATGTCTATTAATGAAAAGAAAAGGAGTACACCAAAACGACGTATGAAGGGCAGAAGTTGTGTTGAGTAATAGTGGCAGTAAGTAAGGACCACAACTGACGAGACGACAGTCGAAGTTGGCGTTCCTGAACTTAGGCTGCCCACTACCCAACCTGATAGTGACTTCAGCTCCCACATTCAACACATGTCAACCTCAGGGATTCTTGGACCACAAACCTTGTATTGTATTGTACCTGCATGCGTGTTTGCTGCATTTCGGACTGCGGGCCGTAGGATGGAACTCATTCAGGGTGCCGTGGGGCCTCCATGCGTAGACTCTTCTTCTTCATGCATCGCTACTATTGTCATAAGCTCAACTTCCCTCCTCACTGTCAAAGAGGGACACTCCATGTATTAAGTGTGTCTTGGTTTCGGATATATGTCGGGTCTGACATCGACAAATACACTTATAATTATACTGAATTATGTGATTTTTTAAATTATTAGTTGTGTCGACGTGTCAGTGTGTGTTCGTGTTGTGTCTGATGTCTGTATATATGTGCTTCATAGGACCTCCTCATCATATCCTAACTCCCAATCAAATATTTTTGGGTTATATTTTCGTAACTTTGAATTCGGTGACTTTGTCTCTAACTCCTCTCTCCTAATTAATAACTCTATTTCATCAAAATAAATTATTTTAGGGCTGGTTAAGGAATCAAACGTAGAAAATATTACATTGAAATTTGTATTGTCAACTCTTCAAAAACATAAAAAATATTATTTTCACTTTAAAATTTCATTTTTTAAGTTTCCTTAACCGGTGCCTCTGAAGCACTAGTTAACATGAACCAAAGTCACCAAATCTCAAAGTCACCCGAGTATTTTTCTTATTTTTTTGTGTAAATTAAATTTCGATTAAGGTGTAACTCTCCATCAACTTTTTATAGTTAAGTGAACAATTTAGAAGGGTATATCGTATCATCCCAACGTAACATTGGGTCTATCCTTTTAATTGTGAGAAAATCATACACTTCTCTTACATATAAACACAGTTTTTTTTTTAAACTTCATGTATTTATTTTATAATATAGATCAGATATATTAGTTATTTAATAAATTTGTAGAATGAATATTTGAGTTAGGTCCGGCATGAGTTGTCCTAAATGATTAGCTCAACTGGGAATATTCACCAAGTTCACTTAACTGTAAATTTAAAAACCTTACTGATTTCTTGCACACCCTACGATTTTTAGATTATATAATCTGAAAAATACAAAGCACTTTTCTAAATGCTCCAAAATACATTAAAACACCCTCTAAAATATAGCATTTTTTTGGATTTCATAATCCAAATAGGGTATGCGAGAAGGTTGGACAGTGGAAGAAACATTCTCTAAGCCATAAATAACTAGCCCAATTTTTATTTTATTTTTGGCAAAAATCAAAGTGGGAGTTTTGTATTGAGTGCTCACAAGCACAAAGGCATGTCCAGAGTGAATGTTTACCAAGAATTCAGTTTACATTATCATAATTTTTGTCACCACATTGTCTCACCCTATACCGGCCACAATCAAAATGCATGCACATATTACAAAGTCTAAATCATTTAGATCATTCAAAGCATCAACATAGACATCAAATATGATATTAACCCTTTCATCACTATAATAATTAGAGAAAATAAAATCATAAATATAACTATGTCTTTAATCATAAGCGTCGGTATGTAACAAAATAGTTTCTCACTTTCTAATCGTTTTCTGCAATGCTTAAGAACATCATTCAGAAACATTGTAATTTTCTTGTTTACATAACAGATTCATACATTACGTACAACTTCCCTCTTAGTCATGTGACTCATGTCTAGTTTTATAAAGAGGCGAAGAAAACTTGGAAGTTGTTGTATAAACCGAACAATGAGTCCATGATACTTTCTTCTTGAATGAAACATATCTTTTTTGAGGACATGCTTTGTTGCAAATATCTTCCAAATTGTGCAATGCACAACCACATTTTTTGTGGTATGGCCTTCGCTCAACCTCATTGTCATGTGATGATATGCTTCCTTCAAAGACACACCTAAGCATCATATGAGATGCTCCAGTGGCCATATTCTTCTATACTTAATTGTGTTTGTAAGTTGGTGATTCTTCCTTCTTTTTTTTCTTTTTTTTTTCTTTCTTTCATACATATATAGTGTAGTGGGATGAAGAAATCAATAGGAGAAAAAGTGATTTTGTTTTTATTATTTTCCCGTTAATTTCGAGACAAGTTTATTCTTGAGGCTTCTAGCTAAAATGGACTGTTAACATGACATATATCACTAGGAAGTGTCATGGTGAATCTAACTAAAGGGGTACTTTTTTCAGTAGGAACAAACTAGTGGTTTGGCTACTCTTTTTGTGTTCTTAGACCCACCAACAGCACTATGTTATACCCTTATTTATTTATTTTTGGAAGAACACTATGCCACCCTTGTTATTTCATTCAGACTATATAGAATTCTCCAAAATTGATATTTAACCAACTTAATGTACTAATGAGGGGAGTTAACTTCTAAGCAGCAAATATTCTATCTTTGAAGTTTCTACATTTTCACGTCAAAACTTTCACACTTAAATTTTTTTGTTAAGCTCCTTCTCCGTCCCTTCCCCTTCTATACCTATATGTAACACTGAAAATTAAACTTATTTTTACAAAATATCTAAAACTGCTTATATAAATAACTTATAAAGGCTTATGCAAAGAATGTTTTCATTCTCTGTTTAATCGTAAATCATTTTATACGCAAGTACTTTTACAATAAACTCGTATTATTTGGAGTACTTATTTAAACTGTTTGATCAAATGTCCCTAAGTCAGACCACAATATTCCTAGGAGATTTTGTGTACTGTTTGGTGGAAACAAACATAAACATTTTAACTCAATAACTCGATTACATACCTTGAGTACTAAGGTCTTCAACGAGAAGTTTAGGAAAATAGTAAATGTACATTTTAGTTTGAATATGAAAACAACATATTGAACCTCACAGGGTTTATTTTACATGAAAAGATTAATAATAATAACTTCAAGTTTCCTCCAATACGGGTTAACACTAGTGATGCTGAGAATACTGGTTCTCACTTTCTCTCTTTCTCCCTCCCTCATCGCTCAATCATTGAACCTCCGCCACTCGCTGCTTTCGTTTTGTTCATTTACCAGACAAGGTTGCAAGCACAAGCTGCAGGGGTTGCTTATTCTCATCCTCTCACTAATCTCATCAGTAGAATCTCATGTTTTGCTCCAAATATGGACATGGTATGTGTCGAATATATATTTATTTAATTAATTAAAAATACGGAAATACTAACGAAATATAATTATTATCTAGAGTAATATTTGAATTTTACAACACTTGGAGCCAAAGATGACGAACAACGGAGTATACACTCTCTTACAATTTCCAGAGCCGTCTCTCTTACAATTTGCAGGAGGGGATGGCCTTTTGTCTGAGACTCAATGGCTTATTGATATCGGTCTTCATCCAAACTCCAACTTTCCAACAAAAGCAATTGGTTACAGACAAGTATATTGTTTTTCACTTATATGTTTTATATTTACATTTCATTATTGCTATTTGCAAAACTCAAATAAGGAAGTAAATTTGGTTGAAAGTAAATACAGACATGCCTTAAGAAATATCATTGGTTTAACATTCTCCTAATTTTTAGGCCCTGTTTATTTAAGCTTTTGGGAAATGTGTTGTTACGATTGTGTAAACCACTGATATATATCTTAGATATTTTATGTAATGCAGAAATTATTTATTTATTTTTTCCATTTAGTGGAATTATAAAATTACTTTTATTTTAAAAAGTAATTATCATCACCGTTATTTTCAGAGGCTACTCTCAACAATTACAAGTCTTACTTTTTTTTTTCAAACAAAAGTGTTTTTTTTTTTTACAAAGCAAATAAGCCCATATTCATGTATAACTTTAAATTATGGTTGCAATTCGGATCAATATCGTAATTCGGATAATAATGTTAGCAATCTAATATTGTAGTTAGCCTACATGTTGTATTTTTATATATACCTATATGATAATTGCATTTTTGATATAAATAGTGAGAATGGTTTGACTTACATTTTTCTTGTGATTCACCAATTTCAGGCCATGGATTACTCAATAGGATGCAGAGAACAAGGGGGTCAGAGTTCAGCTGGAGTATTTTACAGATTCTTGTCTGAATTTCAAAAAGCTTCAAGGTAACGCGTTTTGTTTTACATAAAATAACGGTACCCTTGACATTGGCTAAATTATGTACAACTTAAAGTTTGCTACTCTCTGTTTCAAAATATAAGCAAAATTTACTTTTTAGGTTCATTCATTTAATGATGTATGTGGTCCATATTATGAACCACATACATAATTAAATGAATGAACCTAAAAAGTAATTTTTGCTTATATTTTGGAACAGAGGGAGTATGTGGGAAAAGATAATTATGATCCATGAACATTAAAAAAAACACTATCCTACAAACTCTTACTTGATTTGGTTTTTGCAGGAATTTCGCGAAACGACAGTTGACTTGGTTTCATAATGAACGTATATACCATTGGCTTGATGCTTCTAAACCCCTGGTATAACGATTGAATCTTTTTCCACTAGTGTCACTACATCTTCATATATGACTTCATCTAATTTCTTATGTATACTGGTATTACTATTAAAATGCAAATAACTATCAATGTCTCACCCAATTTCAGAAATAATAGTGAAATGGCAGTAAAATTATATCCTTAGATACTAACAACTATACGTTTGTAGGCGTCGTAGTATCTACTATTTTAACGAGCTTTAACATACTTTATGGAAATCCTTTTATGGAACCTATGTAGTGTGGTTATCTTATGCATGTATGTGTATATGTCAATGTGCATGTGGTTGTATGTAATTGGAGGAAGATGTTTGCTGTTCTGGTACTCAATCCGTAATTTCTTTATGCTTATGCTGATTATGATGAACAACTTATTCCAGGAAACCGTTCTGAACTTCATTCATGATGCATACCACAATAAGAATGGAAATCTTTTTGTGCCCGAACACCTTAGAATGTCGAGAGATATTACTAATCCTCAAATAGCTGCTAAACTAAAGGCTTACCGCACCAGAAATAGGTATTTTGTTTTTAGTATTTGGTATATATTTATGCAGTGTTGATAATATTTGCTGCTGCAAATATTAATAATTGTTTCTTTATGAAGGCATTTTGTGAACGGGGAAGATTGTTATCCTATTTTGGAATGGATACAGAAGACTCAGAAGTGAAGGATGGAGATTTTTCGTTTTACATTCGCTTGAATTAGGTGGATATTTGGAATTATAGAGGAGTATTGCAGGTTACATAGGAAGTTTTGTTTTTGTTTCCTTGCTTGTTAACATCCTTTGGTCGACTTTTATGTAGAATATTATTGATAGAAGAACACTGTAATGACAACTGAATTTGCAAGTTAAATTTAATTTTTGAGCAAAATTTGTAAGTTAATTTCTTTTCCTCCTTTTATGCAAACCATGATCTTTGATGTATTCATAATGTTCATAGAATTCTAAAGCATTTGTTGGACTGAATAAATATTGAGAATTGATTTTTGATATTTATCTTTATATCCTTTACCTTCCCGCCATATCCGTATATTCTTGCTTCCTCTCTTTGGGTAACATAGACCCGCCCGCATATGAAAGTGATGAAATATCAGAAAAAACAATATAATCTGGTTTTAACTTCATTTTTTCTTTCCTTGCCTTTCTCAAAGTATAGTTATTGTGTCCGTCGCCAGGATATTGTGCCATCCCTGTCTGGTTGCCTGCCATCACTGCATGTGGTGGCTCCTAGCTTATCAATAACTTTGAGAGTGGTTCTGGAGATAAAGGTTAGGCAGATAGAGTAAAGGGCACTGGAATTAACCGATTTCTTGAGAGTGGTTCTGGAGAAGTGGAAATAAAGTAGAGAAATGAGATATAGGGGGAGGCATAGGTTTAAGGTTGAAAGAGACCCAAACATCCATTCTTAAACTTAAACGAACACCATTGTAGAGGGCGAAAAGAAACAGGAGACAAAGGTCTTGCTAATGATCGGCCGCTGATGAAGGGTCTGTTAGAGATGGCTGAAGGGAGCAAGGGCCCTTAATGTAACCACATAATCTCTCGGCAAATGTGTGGTAGGGTTGTTGTTGCAATGGCAAGAGCGTGTAGAGGCACACTTATGTTGGGGAAGTAGTTGCTTGCAGCAGAGGGGACTAGAATGGTGATCCGGTTTGCATGAAGCAAAAGGCATGTAGGTTTGCTGTGTGGTGGTGATTCTGCACAACAAGAGTATGCATCTGCGAGGAATGATGATCGAAGACAATTGTTAGGGGTGATGACTGTATCTCACAGCTGACAAGGGATGAGAGGTAGAGATGGTTCTACTGCGGTTGCAAAATCGTGTGGAGGTCATGTCTGACCCACGGTAAGGCCATACATATACTTGCATTAGGTCCCCGCCCAACCACTCAATTCTCTTCATATACCATTAATTTTAAGATCTCACTTTATCTTAATGCCTAATATATTATGCATGTGGTGCCCCTCTAATTTGTTCACTCAAAACCCCACCAAACTTAATGCCTAATATATTATGCATTTTAACAAAGAACAACGGTGGCGGCCTGAAGAAAGAGTGACGGTGGCAAATACGCCGGCCTTGGGGGTAAGTTGCAGATATTTGTAGATGTGTCCACCTACTGGTAATCACTACCTGCTACTCCCCAACTGCTTGCCACTCCCCGACAGCGAGTGAATCACCTTCGTCGATGTTTTGGCATTGTCTGCATCTGTTAGGGTGGGAGTGGAAAGGAAAGCTGGAGGAGTGGCATGAGATGAAAGAGCACGATTTCGTTGGTGTATTTTCCCACCATTTTTCTGTTTTCCTAAATGGTGTGAGCTATTTTGTTTTTGTATAGTTTTCTGATGCCCTCAAAAAACGTTGTCACTTTGCAATCATACGAGGTAATTGTATTTTCTGTAAAAAAGTGAAATAAAATTTCCCTAGAGTTGTTGTTGGCAAGGCGGCAAATTAGAAAATGTTAGAACAATATTGTTAGGAGATTTTGTGTACTGTCTGAGCATTTTGTTGAAAAAAGGGGTAATATTATGAAGTTGTTTTGATTCTCTAAAAATGTATTCTTTAATATGATTTGAAGATACGAAAAATATAAGTGTCACTCAAGTCCACTCAATAGAAAATTCAAGATACGAAAAATAGCTTAATTTGTTTCAGAAAATGTAACTGATACGTTCAATCTCTTAGCTTCTAGGTACACTCCTTTGTTGCCAAGACGAGTTCTGAATGATTCTTCACAGTCTATAAATTATTCAAGCTTTTAGGTTTCATCATATGATATAAAATTAGAAAGAATAGATTTTTATTTTTGGGATTTAAGTCCACATAAACAAAAAAAAAGAACTCTTTTCAAGAGCAATCTAAAATTCTGGATTTTACTAAGTTCATATAAAATCCTGTTTCAAGAGTAAAGGAACACCAGGAAGGAGAAGAGAGAGAAAGGGATGTGTAAGATGTGAGTGGTGCATCATAAAATTCGTGGAACATCACAATCTAACCGTACACCAAACTCACCTACAGTGGGAGACCTATCAGGCTCTCCCACCCTAGACAGCGCCAGATAAAAACAATGTTTTCCCCGTTCGGATGAGTAAACTTGGACAAGCATGATTTTTAAGAATCCAAGGTGGATAATGAAGATCTTTCCATTGTACAAGGTTAGATATTAGTCCATTGAGTAAAGAGTTCGGGTACAACATAAATCAAGCTGATTGAGTCGTGAAAAATGACTTCATTTCTGATTGAAAAATGTAGTTGACACACTTGGTAAGGCTGAAAAATATCAGTAAATGACGAAAACATCCCTCGACAATTAACTACCGAGGAGATGTTATAAGAACATAACGTCACAGGAGTTTCCAAAACTTCATTGTTACGGTTTCTACATCCTTAAGTGTGGTTTTTGACAAGGTAAAGTCATTCCAAGCCAATTCCAAGCACAAAATCAAGTAAGTTGTTATCATCCTATTGCTTTGTTGTTTTGTGATTTAATTGTTAGTTTTTTTGTTTGTTAAATTTCGAGTATAAAGGTTTTATTGGTTTTATGATAGTTTAGGTTTAGATTTTAATGAATTATTGTAGAACTGTTAGAATTGTTAGGTTTAGGTATTGATTATATGATTTTATGATAGTTTTGGTTTATGTTAGAATTGTTAGAATTACTGTTAGAATTGTTTAGGATTATGTTTAGGTTGTTATGAATTGTTAGAATTGATTTTATGATTATGATAGTTTAGGTTTAGGTTTTGATGATAGTTTAGGTTTATGGCATTGTTGTTTAGTTTAGGTTTTGATCGCCAATTTGTTTATGTAGACATGCCTCAGAATCAAAATCAGGGTAACGTTCAGTCGAACAAAAAGGAGGGTGATGAGAAGAAGAACGAAAAATCGCCTATGACATGGCACGAAATATGGTTCCGTATTAAAGAAGGATTCAATGCTAGTGTACAATCATTCCAGGTTGAGGAGGAGCGGGAGGACATGTTATTTTGATCCTCAACCAAAAGCAGGTGCCGCAGGTACTGGCGAGGACAACCCAATTGAGATAAGCGAGGAAGATGAGAGGAATTTGAATTTTTTAGAGAGAAATTTGAATTTTTTTTTGGTAAAATGAAATTAATAATGGATGAGAGGTTTTAGAATTCTTCGGCAGTTAACTGTCGAAGGGTAGTTTAGTATTTTACATGTGTTTTTCAGCCTTAGCAAATGTGTCATCAACAATTTTCTTTCTGATTTAGCCAAAAATCCAAGAAGGAGCATGAGGCATGTCAAAAGACTTATGTGAGAAAAAGAGTTCTCTTGGGTTCTACGGGGAAACAAAAATCTTGGACAATGTCACTCTCGATAACTCGTTAAACATTAGTACCTTTTTTTGGACAAATTTAACATGTGCATTTGTTGCAAAATAAAACAGAATAAAGGAAAGATTAAAATATTAAATAGAATTATTCAACAGATTATGTTTCCTATCTTAAAACTGTTATTTGGGAGTCCATCAGTAACAATGTCAAGCAGCAGGCTTCATGAACAATAGATCTGAAATTGATTCTGCTCCAAACTCTTTAATTAGCTCTTCCTGTTCCACCACCAAATCACACTCAAATTAGCAGCAATCTTGGAAAAGAGAGCATTGAGAAACACAATACAACACACATAATTAGCTTCTTTATAAACCAACATCAAAAGCTTTGAATAAAAATAATTGTCATCTATAAAGAAAGATATATGTTGTTAATTCAAATACCAGTGATGAAGTCTCACATTGGTAAGCAATGGGTTAATATTGGACTCCACCTAACATCCTAATTGTTTTCATTTCTTCTTTTTTTAATTACAAAAGTATTACCTAGTTTTTAGTTTATTTAATTGTTTCTCGTACAAATATTAGAAAAGAAGATAATTTTGTAATAAAAAGTGAAAATAGAAAATATTTTCTTAAACCAAACAAGTACTTTAGTTGAATGAATGATATAAGATTGAAAAAATAAGGGGAGTTAAAATGATGAACCTCAATGGAATCGTTTTCATCGGCGAGCTCCTGGCATGCCTCAGAATAACTTTTTAGTTGTTTTGTTAGGACAGAAATTTCTTCATTAAGAGCGTCTATCTTTGTACACTCTTCACGTTCTTGCTGCCAAGGCACAAAATAATGAGAACATCAAATGAAATACAAAGTTCAAGAAAATGATAAAGGTTTCTAGGTTTTCATGAGGAAACTATGACAAACTCACAAGAGATATAAACAAAGTCAAGGAGAGCACAACTAAAATTTGCAACAACCACATTGGTTATTAAAGATACTAATTGGCAATTTGGAAAGCCAAGATCCGACGAATATACAACAATCATACCAACAAAAGTCTGTTCTTTTTCCACTTGGTGGTTTGAATTACATGGATCAATCAATGTCATAAAACCCTAACATGTATAATCATAATCATACCTACACTCATGTTCCAATTAAAGGGAAAGTTTGTTGAGAAAGCACCATAAGTTCACAATAAGGAAACTTTTAGCTAACGTTTTTGAAAAATTAGATTATTAACATAAGCATGTCTATGAAACTGATCACCAATGAAGGAAACTAAGATATTGTGTGTCTTCTGATCAACTTATCTGGCTATGTGGATCGATAAACCAAGCTAAAAACATTGTTTCTAGGATATTTTGCAATCTAGCTCTAATTAGTTATCATCATACCTATCTTTATCTATCTATAGTGCAGCTTAGCTTGCAGAGTTCTGGCATGCTTATCTTTAACTAAACTAATTGTTTCATGTTCTCTCAACTATTTAGGGCATATGGATTAAAATAAAAGTGATTTTGACATGAAATAATTTAGAGATTATATTTTAGAGATTTTATGAAAAATCAGAATCTATTTTACGTTTGTTTAGCGTAATAAAAATCATTTTTTTTAAACAAATAATCTAGTTTGTTTGGATACAACTATATAAAAGAGATTTTTTGTTACAAAATTAATTCAATCTTTTAAACAAGATTTTTTCTCTTCTCTAAAAAAAATCTATTTTTTGATAAGCTGGTCTTAACAGCTTCTCATTTGAAGTTGTTTTTAGATTTTTTTTATATTCTGATTTTTTTAAAAAGCTATAACAAACGGATGCAAAACTCTTAAGTGATTATTTTTTTAAAAAAAATGATTTTTTTTCTTAAAAAAGCTATAACAAACGGGCTCTTAATTAGATCATCATAGCATTGAATAATTTATTTAAAGAAAAATAGATTAAGGACTTGGAAAAAAAACTTTTTGGGGACTAAAAATATGAAATTCAAAAATGGAAATAAACCCACAACTTTTTTTTACATTTTTAATCATATGCAACCATTGTCGAAATCATAGATGTTTCGATATTTTCTGTAATGGTCTAGTATGTACCTTTTTCCTTAACCTTGTCCTCTTAGCTGATTCCCTATTTGATTGTCTTTTTCTTTCTTTTCTAATATCATCAGCTTCCTGTCAAAAGAAATGCAGCTAAATAAGAAATACTAGAGATTGTGCCAGATAGTTAAGAATTAATCTTAGCAACCTTAAGAAGGGATTTACTTTCTGAAATGTATTCACCAGACGTATCTAGCTAGAATGCTGGATTGTAAAATGGTGGTAGCATTTCATATGAAAGGCTTATAAATGATAGAAATGAAGTGTAGAAAGAAAAAAAAATGCAAACTAAAACATGAGAATATTTTTAGACAAGTTGAAATTGTAACTTCTTAAAAGATCAGTTACCACACAAGAAATCATATTGTCACTGACAAAATTATGGCTGGAATTATAGGGTCAAGATTTGAGATGGAAAACCAACAATTTAAAGCTCAATATATACAGTGTGTCGATGGGGCATCTCATGTGCGTAACTTTACATAATAGCTTAATCTTTTAGAGACTCGGGCCTTGATATAAAATCTCGCAAAGTAGTAGTTTTCTTTTTGCCACCCTAAATCTATGTTAAGCCGACACTTCAGATTGAAGGCATACCAGAGTATCCAACATTCTCAAATTATTACCGAGTCCATATTGATATTGTGTCAGTGTTTTATAGTTATAATTCTAGATCAAGTTATGTTCTAACACAAGGTAGTCTGAACCTATTTGAAAAGACTCAAGTCCCTTATTGACTACAGATAGTGTCTAATAAGTGCTTAAAAGGTTTGGACATTCCTCGCCTTATGAGTCGGTCTTATGAGATTGAGTTAATTCCAATGTCTACGACAACCTATGCATAACCCATGCTTCAAGCCATAAAGAGGTTTTGTATGAGGGAACATGTTAAAGTGAGGGAATGTGCTAAAGATATTAAATCACTTGTGTTATATAATCAACATTACATTATTTTTTAACCCTTGTGTTTTTTTCGACGGTAATGACAAATGGGGTCTTGTATGAGACAATGTACCTTTAAGGGATTTAAAGATGTATCTAAGATATATGAATGGATTTAGATTCACGGCTGTCACAAAAGCGCAACTACATCAAATATGTGTTTCATTGATTCAAAAAGAGATTTTGCAAGTTATCTTAGGAAAAAAATCGATTGTTCTTATATTTTAGCTAATCCATAAATAAAACCTTTTCAAACATGCTACGAGAACCCATAACATTCTACAGTACCATATATTTTAGTTGAGCATCAGCGTCAACATCAGAATCAGATTCCTTGACGACTGTCCTCAAACTTTGAATCAGCCCAGATGGTTTTTCTAGAAAGAAACAAGATGCAAGGCTGTTAGTTACATGAACTGCAATACAAGTTTTGGTACTTGTCACCTTTCTGTGCATTCAAATTTTAGATTATAAAAATGAATTTACATTATTGAGACAACCAAAAGATAAATCCTTATCCTCACCATCCCCAACAGTCATCTTAGATTTCTGCTTCTTCCAACAAAAAGATAAATCCTTGTTCTCACCATCGCCAACATTCGTCTTAGATCTCTTCTTCTTACTTATAGGAAAATCCTGCCAGAGAAAGGATAAAATTAGACTTTTTTGCTAAAGATTTTAAGCATAAGACCTGTACTGAAGAATAAATCGATACACTTTAAGCCTTAATAAACTACCCATTTCTTATGAGGTTGAGTTAATTCCAATATCCAAGAGAACCTATGCATAGCCCATGCTTCAAGCCATAAAGGGGTCTTGTATGAGGGAACATATTATAGTGAGGGTATGTGCTAAAGTTGTTAAATCACTTGTGTTATATAATCAATATTACATTATTTTTTAACTCTTGTGCTTTTTTCCACGGTAATTATAAATGGCCTATGTAGAGACAATGTACCTTTAAGGAATTTAAAGATGCATCTAAGATATATAACGGAGGAGCAAATCAAAGTCATCTTATCTCTCTTTAGGTTGCTTTCCTACTACATTTTAACATTGAATATGCAGTTGATTATTAGCATTAAATGCTGTAAACTTTAAGATACAAAAGTCTAAAAGCACAACTACATCAAGTATGAGTGCTCATCATAATGATTCAAAAGAG
The DNA here is from genome assembly GCA_946800305.1 of Medicago arabica. Taxonomy (NCBI): domain Eukaryota; kingdom Viridiplantae; phylum Streptophyta; class Magnoliopsida; order Fabales; family Fabaceae; genus Medicago; species Medicago arabica. The sequence goes on from OX326968.1 coordinate 54,121,371, forward strand.
ATTTTACAAGCTATCTTAGTAAAAAAAAAAACTGATTGTTCTTATATTTGAGCTAATCCACAAATAAACCTTTGCAAACATGCAACAAAATCCCATAACATGTTATAGTGCTCCTTCCATCCCAAATTATGTCATTTTAACAAAATATGTTTGTCCCAAATTATGTCATTTTGCACTATCAATGCAAAATTAATGCTTCTTTTTCTATTATGCCATTTGCTATTAATTGCTCTATCGTTTAATTCTTTTAATTTATCTTTTCCATACCATTGATGAAAGACATTTTTGAAAAATATTACTCCTTCTGGTCACTATTATAAGCAAAAATCAACTTTTTAGATTCATTCATTAAATGATGTATTTGATCAATAATATAGACCAAATACATCATTTAATGAATGAACTTAAAAAGTTGACTTTTGCTTATAATAGTGACCGGAGGGAGTAACTCGTAATTTCTCTTCATAGTCCATACAACATTAATTGCATTTCTTAATTTTCGTGAAATTGTCAAAGTGAGATATAATTTGGTACAGAGAGAATACCATATTATTTAGTTGAGCATCAGCATCAGATTCCTTGACGCCTGTCCCCAAAGTCTGAATCAGCACAGATGGATTTTCTACAAAGAAATTGTTGTAATATTGATTCAACCACACAACTCGATCAGCATCTCCATCATCAATTTTTGGTGCTGGGGATTCGTTTCTATATCCACTTGATTCCCCAGTTATTAATCTTACAGGTTGTGAGTTTCTGGTAAATAATTCGTTAAAATCTGGGTTACTTTTGACAATATTCCTGCGTACCATTTCTGAGAAAGCAATTGCAGCATCCTGACCAAAATGCATAAATATTGGTATTTGAACACATGAACTTAATACACAATTCATTATGTACATCATTGAATCGATGGTCTAAGAAAGCAAGTATTTATACGATCCATAAATATGTACATCAATACCTGATTTTGCCACATGGACTGATGATTCAAGTAAGAACCAGCTGCATATTGATGATTCACGTAAGAACCAGCTTCAGACTGACGATTCAAGTAAGAACCAGCTGCAGGTGGATGATTATAATAGCGATTTGGAGTAGACTCGGGATTGTAACAAGCCTATTTAAAATTTAAAAGAAGATAAAATGAGTCAGTTTTTTCTCAATGTACGAGACACAAGTTACACAGCTAAGATAACATTACAAATGAGTTTAATTTTAATACACTGTCAGTGTAAGTTTTACACCGCCAACAAATCACAAACCAATCATATGTACGATTTTAGAAGTTTATTGTGATTTGAGTCAAACATTTTGAATGATCTGATGATCACGATTGCTTGACAAGGATATGCATTAAATTGATACGAAGCAGAAAATGTTTTAAACCTGCATAGGTGTAGCCCAATGTGGTAGCATAGGATTGTCTGGAGTTAGTTGCTAGAAAGAAAAATAAAAATAAAAATAAAATAGAGCATATTAGCTATGACTATAAGCAGACTGCGCATAGAGAAAATTAGTTAATATAACCATAACATGATTTACTGACATCTTGAGGCACCATAAAATAGTAAGGTCTTCCAGATGGATTGGATTCTTCTTTCCTCATCAAGCTCGAGAAACTTGTGAATTCAGTAGCTTCCTAAATAAATAATTGCTTTAAATCAAAACACCAAGATAATGTACAAAACGTCAAAGAACAATCTTCTACTCTACACATGTTTTCTATAGAAAAACAATTATGTATGTAATGTCAAAGAATATATTTAGAAGTTTATCAATTACTTGACCTAACATACCAAATAATGGTTTATCAGGTTTGATAGGTTCAAATTTTGAAGAAACAAGGAGATTTTATATATGCACGTAAATAAATAAAAGCAGTTTGTTCAATGACATATTGTGGCAAACAGCAGTTTGTTCAAATTTTGCTATACAATAGTGTTATAGCGCTGCTATTTCAGCATATTTGTACTAAATAGAGTATCAAGAAACAACTAGGGACTTATTCATATTCTGCTATGCTGTAGCCTCTATTTAACAACACTGATACTGACACGGAGAAGACGGGCTTAATGGGAATTAAGTTGAGAAAGGATGGAAAAAAACCCTTTCTTGCTTGATTCGCACGCAAAAGAGAGGGAAGATATTAATGGAGAGAAAGTGGTAATTTATTTTTAACACTCTTGTAAAGTCTAATGTAAAATATACAAATCCCCCAATATTGAAAAACAATAAAAATTGAATAGACATAAACTCTAAAAATAATCTCTCCACTCGGCTATCCTTATCTTCTACGGTTGATACACAATTGTAAAATAAACGTGTATCTATGGCAAATATAAAACACATAAGATAGCATGTTTGAATCGCTAAAGAAAAAAGAAAAAAAGTACCAGAAGTATTGAAAGTGAGGTTAACGAATTGGTGATAGAATCTATGTCTCTGATAAGACCCAACACTGTTAACAATGTCTTGCTATTTATAAACAAAAAAAAGGTGAAATATTTTGGTCCAAAATATAGTCCAATGATATGGTAATATTATAGTATATGGATCATATCATTAATTAGTTTAGATTTAAATCTTTTTTTCCTACATCATTTTATAAATTGTGTTGTGAGTTTAATGGAAACGTTTAGAAAGCAAGAGTGACTGACCTAAGCATGGAAGGTGATGATTCGCAATAACATTCTGGTGCTATCTCTGTTCAGTTTGAGTGAGTTACATAAAGCGTAATTAGAGAGAGAAAGCGCGGTGGTGACCCATTCTAAGCCCACACCTCCACTTTGGCAGTGGTGCTCCCAGACTCCGGAATCCGGATCCTCTGTTTCCCACGTACTACATTCCCCAATCTTCTCTAGCAACAACCTCCAATCAAAAAATAAAATTTGAGCACACTCTCACCGGTAAGTTCCTCAAATATTTTTCATTCTGGATTGTACCAATAAAATACTTGATCTACTATGTTCATCATTTAAGATTTAAAGTTATTTTTTTAAGATAAAATAAAATTTTATTCTCTAAAAATATAACAAATTTTTCAAATAAAAATTTAAATAACCATGTAGTAACACATATTTATCTTGTTTATAAATAATCCTAAAAATATAGTAAGTATTAACCAAACACTTTTTTAAAAGTACTTGATATTAAAATTTTAATTCTTAATTCTATTATTCAACTTTTTTTTATAAACTTTTTGGTCCTCCCGTGCATTAAAATAAGCACTTAGGTGGTTTTGGCGGGTTCTTGCAGTTGTGGTCCCAAATGACTAACCCAATATTAGGGATGGACAAACGGTCGTTTTCGATCAGTGACAGACTAAAACTATCCAATCTCGTCCGTTGATGCATTCGGTTTTCTTAGATGTCGGTTTTGACGGGTAACGATTTTTTCAAGTGGTTTATTTCAGTTCCTCATCTCTATTATCAACTAAAATTCATCAAAAACAAAGACAAAAACGAAGAATCATAAAATAGAAAAAGTGATAGCATTTGGTTAAGATCAAAGACCGCAGTCACTATGTCTCCTTCACTGAGACTAACAAGGATAAGAAACTAAAGGACATATAAGAAGTTAGTTTATTTTTAAATTTGTAGATCTTTGTGTAAATGCTTGTGTAAAGAGAGCAAAAGGAATGAAAGGCTGAGATAGAGAGAGGTAAAAGAGGTATTGAGTTTCATTTTCAATTTTGGAGGAGAGGAATTGTGAGAGGGAGAGTGGATAAAGTCTAGTGAAGTGTCTACCTACTCCCTACACACATAAAACAATAGTAAAAAAATACAAAAAGAAAATATGGCTTAAATAATGAGAGTTGATACACTAACATCCATACGTGGCATACTCTCATTGTACACCTCCCATGTGGTATTTTTAATTAATTACATTGAGGGTAATTTTGTCCATTCTCTCTCCCTTCCTTCACACCCAACCTCAATTGTTTGTTTCTTCACCCTCTCTCTCTCTCTGAACTATCCTCCTCTCTTTCTCTCTCAATCCAACCTCACCACTCCCTCATCATTTTCATCTCGTCTGTCGATCTCTCTTCGCCGCAGCCAACACATGACCCGTTACATAATCTATGGCCGCAATGAGTTCGAATTCCCTGTTATCTTTCTCTCTATCTATCATGACTGTCGTCGGCCATCACCATCGTCGTCGAAGGATCTACAGTTTTGTGCATGTCATCAGACCAGGTCGGTGGGTAACAATAATGAGGATCGGACCGGAGATTGAGGTGATAGAGGAAGTCTCTGGAACAGTGGAAGATAGAGGAAACACAGTCAGAGACGGTGTAGGTTGACAACGGAACAGTGAATGCAGTGAGAGAGAAAGAGAAAACAAGGAGAGAGGGGAGAAATAGAACATGTGGAGAGAGAGAGAGAGATGGGGGGAGGGAGGGAGGGAGGGGGGAAGCACGTGAGTGAGAAATAGATGCTTGCTGAGTTTTTTTTTTTTTAAAGAATGCTTCATAAGGGTGTATACTGGGGTTTGGGAAAAAGGGTGTATACTGGGGTTTGGGAAAAAGGGTGTCTATGAATAATTTCTCTAAATAATAGTAGTGTTTGTACAACAATAAATTTAGATGACACGTGTGAGTGTGAATATTTATTGCTTTGGAAATAGTAAAATATAGATGTAAAACTTAAAAAGAAATCTACCACCATGTGTTAAAAGCTGGACATGAAGCAAGTATATTATGGTTGGTCGGTCGAATGACGGGTTTGGTTGGATAGAATTCTCAAATCTGTTTTCATCTTATACTATCTGTTGAAGACCGAGAATGCAGAATTGTAGGTCCGATAATCCGAAAATGGACCGCCCACAACATAGTTTTTTTTATCAGGTACATTGGTTTTAAACGGATGTCGGTTTTTGTCTAGCCCTACCCAACATGACAAATTTATCAAAACCCATTTATAATTTAAAAGACAAAACTCAGGTGCAATTCTTTATATGCTTTTTCGTATAGTTTTTAACTAAATACATTTTTTAATATGACAATTTCTGCAGAAAATTATGGTAATTTTAATCAAGAATCATCCGGAAAAAACCTAAAAAAAATGTACCCAAGCTTTTTCTAATTTAAATACCATTTATTTTTTTCACTTCACACTTCTCAAAGCCTTCTTAGTTGTTCATACTTTAATATCCCAACGTATGAAAAAAAGGGTTCATTGCACCTTTTTCTACACGTTTGAGTTTTAAAAATTGGATAAATTAAAAGATTTTAAGAAGTATGGAAGGTTGGAACAGAAATTACCTAATTCGAATAGTACTGCTTTGACTATAGTCATACCAGAACGATCAATATTAATTTCAAGAGTTCAGTTTACATTTTCATTTTTGCCACCACAACTTTTCACCCCACATATCAATGTCAAAATACACTAGCACATTACAGAGTGTAATTTATTTAAATTAGATCGATCAAACCTAATGATACCACCACTTGATCATAGTAGCATTAAAGCACGCAGAAATCATATATGATATAGTAATTTGAGAAAATAGAAGAATTCAATGTAACCACGCTTTCAATCAGAATTCTTGCTAAATATCCAGTAAAACATAAATTAAAATAAAAAGACCTCCTCACTTTATAACCATTTTTGCTAAATGCCTAAGTACATGGTTTACACACAAATGATCACATGCAACCTCCTCCATGTTATTCATGTATAGTTTTATAAAGAGGGGAAGAAAACTTGGAAGGTGTTGTATAAACAGAACAATGAGTCCAAGATATTTTCTTCTTGAATGAAACATATCTTTTTTGAGGACATGCTTTGTTGCAAATATCTTCCAAATTGTGCAATGCACAACCACATTTTTTGTGGTATGGCCTTCGCTCAACCTCATTGTCATGTGATGATATGCTTCCTTCAAAGACACACCTAAGCATCATATGAGATGCCCCAGTGGCCATATTCTTCTATACTTAATTGTGTTTGTAAGTTGGTGATTCTACCTTTTTTTCTTTCGAACATTTATAATGTAGTGGGATGAAGAAATCAAGAAGAGAAAAAGTGAATTTGTTGTTATTATTTTTCCGTTAATTTCTAGACAAGTTTAGTCTTGAGGCTTATAGTTAAAATGGACTGTTAACACAACATACATCACTAGGAGGTGTCTTGGTGAATCTATTATACTAAATGAGTAGGAACAAGTTTGTACTCTTCTAGTTTTATGATCTTAGACCCACCTACCCCACTACGTCACTCTTGTTTTTTATTTTTCTTGGTACAACACTATGCCACACTTGTCATTTCATTCAAACTATATAGAATTCTACAAAAAATTGTTTTATTAATCAACTAAATGTACTAACGTGGGGAGTGATCTTCTAAGCATGAAAGATGCTGTCTTTGAAGTTTTTATTGGACGGAATTTTGTCTTTAACGTTAATTACTACAATTTCGTCCGTGCAATTTTTATGTTTTCTCAACGTTAGAGATTTTGTATTATGTTGAAAAATAAACTGTCCAAAGTTTCCCCTTTTCAATTTCATCTATTTTTTCCATTTGTTTTTTCCTTATTTTCTAAGTCATTTCATCCCTTTCCATAACTCACAAACAAAACCTAAAAGGTAGGCAGAGTAAAGAGTACTTAATTCGTTAGTCACTTCTATTTAAAATGGACCATTATCAACTAATTTGAGTGTTTAAATTAGTGACCAACTTATTGAATACTCTTTATTGAGTCTGAGACCATTATGACTAATTAGTGACCATAATGGTCCCAAACTCAGTAAAAAATACAAGACCAGCGCGCCCACTGCTGATTGCCGCCATTTCGGAAATGCCTCCTACTCTTGTCACCTGGCCTGTTACGACATTCTCAGTGTCATTCGAAACCCACAAGGTCAATGAAAGAAGCAAAAGTAAGTGTTGAGGGGAATTTCAAGAAGCAATGTGGACTTGTTTGGAACTATATCTGCACAGTTATGGTATTCTGCTTAGTGCACTCTGGTGTATTCTGCACAGTTAAAGTATAGACAATGTTGCCTCTCTGCTAAGCGTTTTCACTGACTGTTATGGTATTCTGCCATATCTGCAATGTTAACATGTATGTTAGTAAGTAAACAACTAGAATGAATATTCTGTGCTCTTAAACTTTATGTTGACCAGCATCAAACATGACTTTCGTTGAAAGAGTAATGCTGTAAACATGTTACTTAGAATACACATACACAATGCAAACTCATGGTAGTAAATACATCAAAGCAAAATAAAGTCAAAGCTTAACCAAGAAAAAACACATTAAAATTTGAATAGTATAAAAGGCACTGCACTATTGTCTTAAATTTGAAGTTCAATTATAGACCTAACAAACTTTTGATAAGACTCGTGCATATATAAAACTAAGAAAATATCATAAGCATACCAGTCACACCTAGAAAGTTTAACATTAAAAATCCAATTTCTACATATTGTGGTTTTGAAACAAATAGGGTAAAACAATACAAGTTTACGAAAGTGTATGTTTAAAGCAAAAGCTAAACCAAAAAATTTAGGGACGAAGAAGAAGTGGAAGCAAAATCTAAACCAACAAAAGCAAATCCAATTTATGAAAGTGTTTGCACCACCTTCCATCGTCATGTGATTCGATTTTGGTATTCAATGGAAGATTGGTTGTAATGAAGGGAAAGAAGAATGAGTAGGATTGTGGATTTGGAATTGAACGGGAGAGGGAATGAATTGAGATTCTAAGAATTTTGGAATTTAAAGTGAACATCTTCGATTTTTTCTGTCAATTTCGTCTAAAATGTCATGTCCACCATCCTTGTCAACCAAAAAAACAGCTGCTCAGCATTTTTTACACTTAACTGCCAACCTATCGTTGAAGACGAAAGTGGCTAACAAATTTTGAAGTTAGGGGCCATTATGACAGCAAGGTACACATATGAGGACCAAAATGTTGTTTACCAAAAATATGTCTCTAAAACTAATCACTAAATTTATCAATATTAAATTAGTGGTGTTAAATCGTAGCTAATGTTAGGTCTATGATAAAATAACGTTTTTCTAACTAAAAAGATGTCTATAATTCGTCCCTTAAATTGTCTAGAATCTAGATTACTTCCAACTAAAAAATATCTATAATTCGGCCCTTAAAGTGTTTAGTGACCATTTTTGGGTGAATTGTGATATAGTGGTTGAATGTTAGGTCTTTAATTAAATAACGTTTTTCTAATAGTACTTGTTTTCAGCAAGTTAATTCTTAGTAGGAAAATGTCCATATGAAATGTCTTAATTCTTGTCATAAGTAAAACAAACATGATTTTTCTAGATGCGTTTGTCCATTTAAGAGATATCAAAAATGCTCTTTCTATTTAATTTTCTAAAATTAAGAAATTGAGTAGTTATAAGTAATATGTTTCATTACGATCATGTTTGGTAAGTCTTGTTCATAGGTTTACTTTATATGCATTGTCTTGGTTAACTTCTTTGAAGGTTAATCAAATAGTGCTAGATTAGATATGCTTAATTGCATCTGTATTTAGGGATCTTTGTGGGAAATGTCAAATGCCTTATTTAAGACTTCGTGGAGTAGGATTTTTTTTCTTCCAAAGAGAAGTTGTGGAACTCCGGATTATAGTGTTTGTGGTTTATAGATTGTTATTAATTAACAACATTTTTATGTTTTATACATTTTTAGAAAAATGAAGGAAAACTAAATTGATCAAGTATATATGACATAGTTTCATGTCTAAACAAGGTTGCTTAATTTCTCCGGGGGTGGAAAAACGGGCACCTTTATCTACGACAAGTTTACGCTATGTAAAGGAAACAAAACTTATAGCACAGCCTACTTAAAGAGGAAGATGAAGTGCCCATAGGCAGAGATCAAGAAAGAACTAAGAATAGGTGCATACAAAAGAAATTCCATTACCATATAATATAATTACAATTTTCAAGAAAATGGAGTTTCTAATTTCTATTACCATAAACGATGAAAACAGAGTAACCTTAGGTAATAAATATGCATGAACCAAAATAATAACGTACGTCCATACAAACACCAGTTGGCTATAAAAAAAAAAAAAAATCAGCTTATAAATTATAAGCAGTAGAACACAGACCTCAACAGATTGCTTCAGATCATTATTTCTATAAACTATTATCAAATACATGAATTAATTTTTCTCAGACCTTGAATTAATCTCCTCCTCCTGCTGGTTTACCAAACTGATCATTACTTGAGAAGAAGAATTAGTTGGAAAAGCAAAAGAAGAAGAAGAAGAAGAAAGAGTAGTTGAAGCTGTTTTCACGACCAAACTACTACGTTCTTTCTTGATAGGATAAGACACAGTCCTGCTACAACAACTTGGTAGCATGTGGTTGTAGTTCATACGTGACTTTTTATTATGAAGTGCACAACCACATTTACGGTGGTAAGGTCTCTTTTCAAAAGTATTGTCATAGCCAGATATGCTTCCTTCATACAATGACCAGAATAATCCATTTCCAGCAGTGGCCATATCATATGATTTCTCTCAAAATCACAATCTCTAATATCTAGATATTGAACTCGATGATGCCAATGTTCCTTTTATACAATTTGTTAATTTGCCAAGGGATGGGCATTTATATAACTCCATCCGTGGGTAGTTAATTTAATATTACTTTGACTTCCTTTCCACCGCCTACTTCTTAGACTTAAATAAATTCCTTCTTTCTATTTATTGACTTCTTCATCTCTCAAATATCAAAATATTGACACCGTATTTAACATCGTGTATATTCATTTTTATCACTTTTTATGTTTTACTTTCTACCATTTATGCACTTTGCAATATTACGCGCAAAATATTTGAAAACAAATCTTTGATATCTTGACATCATTTCTCTTATAAAAGTTTGTTCTATACTATGAACAAATGAAGAATTTCTCTTATAAAAAAAGTATGAAAACTTGTTCTGTAAAAACTTATATTAAATTAGGAATATTTAAGAATGATATTATTAAGTGGACTTAATTTATGAACATTTTAAGTGTAAATGTTTTTTAAGGTGACTAATATATGTTACCTTACCTATATTGAATTTTAAATGAGCTTTTTCACACACTATGATCTAGCGGAAGAGGTTAGTCTTCCACCGTATGACGCATAAATGTTTGAACCACGATTAGGAAAGATATTCATATTTAGTATTCTCAAATATGATACCTCAAATGAAAAACCTACGTAAAAAAGACTTTTTAATCTGTATGAAAAACTTTAAATTATGAAAAATATGAAATTGAGAAAGTAATATTTAGGTGACAAATTAATGGATTGGATACAATTTTATTTGAACTATAGAAGATCGATTAAAACAATCCATTAATTCATTTATAATTCACTAAATATCCAGCCAATTCATCATTTATTTTACAATAACCATCCAATATATCCAATAACAGTTTTTAGTAGATGGCTGTTAAAGTATTTAATTTTCATAATTTCACAAAAAAATTAAAAATCATTAGCCACCCCTATTAAATGCACAATACTCCAACTATAGTGCATGCTGGCCAAATGGATATGTAGTTGTGTGAACTTGTGGGAGTCAATATCTGGTGGGTCAGTTCACAGCACGGGGTCCTATACGTGGGCTGTTACCTGTTGGGCACTAGAAGAATTTAGTTAGCAGCTAACAGTTGGTAGAAATAAAAAATAGAGAGGAATATTAATTATAAGACATTAGTTTATTTTAATCAATGTAAGAGAAGTCTCAAAAGTATATGGACAATTGCTAGCACTGAAACAAACTTGGAAAATGTTACTACTAATACTAATACTAACAAGACACTCTTAGTCTTAGGTTACCTATATTCAAAACTCTTTCTTCTTACCTTTCTCTTGCCCAAAATAATAAATCTTTTTTATTTTTGACATTGTCTGCTTGGTTAACTAAAAATGAATTTGGTATGTCGTTTTTCTTGATGTAGGCATATGGAATTATGGATGATCCCAAAAGTAATCTTTTGTTTTCATTTTGGGTTATAGTGTTCTAGTTATGTACGTCAATATTTGTGTGTTTGGTTACATTTTCTATTTTGGAGAGCGGATTGAGGCAATGTCCAAGGTGGTCACTGTTGCTTCATCGTGTATACTCAAGTTACACTTCTTTGGAATTATCGAATGGTTTTATTTTTAAGAAGGGAAATAATAGAGAGCATAATATGAAGAATGCGTGGTACATAGAACTTAGAAGTGGGATTTGTTAATTTAGTTGTTTGAAGGTAGTGGGTATATTTTTTTTTTTTTTGGATAACAAGAGGGCCTAAACCCAACAGAGAAAGAAACTACCGCCTAACAATACGCGGAGTACAAACACCAGTTAAATCAGCTAAAAACAACATACTAATTTGAGCAGGACAACGCTCATATAATATCAAAGTAAAACCTCCATCACAAGCTATATTTGCCAGTGCGTCAGCACAAGCATTAGCTTCTCTGTACGAATGGCAAATCCGAACCTCCCAATTCATATCCAACAACCGTCGAATATGTTGTATTATGCTCCAACTTGTTGCCGTTCCTATTTTTGAGGAAGAGAGAGTAGTTGCCACTACCCAAGAATCAACATGAAGCTCCACTCTATTAAAACCACGAGCTCTAGCCAACTTCAATCCTTCAAACGCACCCCAAAGCTCAGCTATATACGAATCACAACTCCCTAATCCTTTTGAGAACCCACAAATCCACTCCCCGTTTTCACCCCGCAACACTCCTCCACAACCAGCTGTATATCCCCCTTTAGACGCGCCATCGGTGTTAAGACGGATCCAACCAATCTCCGGTGGCTTCCAAGATATATTCTCCACCACTCTCCTACCAGTAGTGATCATAGGATGATTATATTGATTGTCCATATAACAATTAACCCTCCTTGTCACCTCCTTCCAAGAGTTAAGAGGCATCATAGCTTCACTATCATGACTCAACTTGTTTCTCCAAGACCACAGAGCATGACACGCCGTCGCCCAAAACTCAGTCCAACAACCTGTATCATTCATGCCCAACTCCATGTTCATATTTAATTTGATCCAATTCTGCAAATTGGCTTCAAAAAAGATCTCTCTTTGATTAATCCTAATTGTATTCAACCAAATACCCACCGCAAGCGGACAATCTCGAAGGACATGCAACGTATTTTCAACATCTCCACAATGATAACAATGTGGATGTCCAATTCGCATATAGTTCAACCTACTATTTGTCATGAGTCGGTCATGTTGAAGCAACCACACCAAACAACGAATTCGTTCTGCAACCCGAAGCTTCCAAACACGAGACCAGCATTGATCACCACTAATTCGATTGAGACCGCATAAACTTTCATAAGCATAAGCAACAGAAAATTCACCTAATTTTGCTGCTGCTCCAGTACAAATATTTAATATACAGTAAATTGTATTTACCATCTTTTCAGTTTTTATTAAAAGACACTCATACCCTTTTTTAGTTTGGAAAAAACACTCACCTCCCCTCATGTTTACTCTGTTAATCACCATTTACAAATTTTTCATCAAATATTGAATTATTATTAGACGTTAGTGTAAAACTAGTATATTCTAACAGTGTTTTTTTTATAAGCAGTTTAGAAAGCTAGTCGGTCAATTAGGTGGTCCAAGTTGGACCCAAACTTTAAGGGGGTGCAAACTAAATAGACCCAGCTAGCATAATTTCCAACTAGGCTACTAGATCCATGATGCAACCACAGTGGGTGAGAATAGTGCAAAGTTTGTAAACAGAGATACACATGGAAAAGGAATACTACTATTAGGTTATGTCTTCAATTAGGTCGAAACTCTCAACAACTAGCAATCATTCGTAACACATCAGAAATATATTACTAATAACAATAGAAGGAATGAAAAAAAAAAATGAATGGACATAAACCGAACTAAGTAATTGAAAGTTAATGAAATCCATAATTAGCAAATAAACCAAATCTATTATGGAAAAGCAGTCCCTACTAAATATTGGTAAATGGGGGACTCTAAAAAGATTGTACATTGAGATATATCATAATTTGCAAATTACGTGCACAAACATTTTTTTAGGTATTAACAGTTACTTTATACTTTAACTTAGTGATCACGTCAACAGTTAATCAAAACCATTATAACCTCTGAAACATACACGTTATTAATTGAATTCAACAAATAAGTATATGTTTATTGTGAAATCTTAATTAAAATAAGTTAAGTTACATATGGTAACATATATCATTATAAAGAAAAGAAAAAACATATTCTAGTAACGGAAGCACAAAACTCTGTTTTGCCTTGCACCGTCAACTTGTCAAAAAAATTCTAGAGAAACATTTCCTTAGCTAAAGATGCGAAATATTATGAACTTATAGCTCAGATTAAATATATTTTTGGTCATATATTTACATAATAATTAGCTCTCTTTTCACCATGTATTTTTGTATACCCCAACCACCCATCGAATCTCTTACCAAATTATTTAGAACCACATATCGTCATTATGTGTTTACTATGTTATCAACACATTTTCTTTATTCTGCTCTCTTATCGTTCTTTCTTTATTATGCTTTCTTATCGTTCTCTCGTTAATTTTAACTCTTTGAATCTCATGTATCACTTGGTTGCATGATGTTTAATTTTATGAGTAACATTTAATCTCCTCTTTGTTGTTGAAAAGAGTAAATTCAATTGCCTAAGTTCAGGCCATTTTAGTTTAATTTGTGAACTAAATCTATGCATTTATTGCCTCATTAGAGTGAGCCCTCTACATCATAATAACTAATTCTTGGCTTATAAACCTTGCTCAAAATAGGATGAACCTCACCGTTAATTTCCACATACCTCAAGCGCATCCATAAGTATGCGAGCAGGGTTAGAAATAGGTCAGGCTGGCCTACAGGGGCCTACGGTCTGACCTGTTTTGGCCTGACCTGTTTAGTAGATAGGCCTAGACTTAGGCTTCTTAGAAAGTCTGTTTAGTTAAATAGGTCAGGCTTAGGCTTTCAGAAAAACTTGGTAAGCCTAATAGGCCGGCTTATTAATACATATTCATTAAAAAAAATATTAAAATAATTGCATACATTAAAAATATAAAAACATTTTTCTCTATCTATTAGTCCTTAATAGGCTTTGTTGTTATAGTCTTTTAAGTAGGCTTTAATCTAGTTAAAATTTACTTGTAGTGAAATAGACTTTTAAGTAGGCTTTAAGGTCTGTTTAGCATATTTAGTAGGCCAAACGACTATTTGATGACATTAATGTAAAGTAGGTCTAGAAGTAGGCTTTCAGGCCAGTCCAGACTTTTAAATAGGCCAGGCCAGGCCAAGAAAAACGGTCTATGATAGGCCATAGGGCATGCTTAGACTTGTTAATTTTTTCGTAGGCCAGACTCAGGCCTATCAAAATCTGGCCTGATCTGACCTATTCCCACCTCTATATGCGAAAACAAACTTCAACCAAGAGATTACGGTCCCATTTGTCATAGATTAAATGATTTTATTTTACATTTTAAAAAAGGGTCTTGCTAACCATTGCTCTTAGGGTAATGGAAGGGCAATGGTTAAGGAATCAAAAAAGGAAATAATTGTGAAATTTCATGTAGAAAAAGTTGTTTTTTTACTATTTTAATAAGTTGAATGCGATTGATTGCGATTGAGGTTTCCTCGGTTGTTTGCTCTTTCTGATAACAAATCTATTTCTGTGGCGAATTTGTTTGCCATCGGTTTTGAGCAGGGAGGGGAGGCGTGGAGGTGGAGGCGGAGGCGGAGGTTGTGGGCGTGGGAGGAAGAGGAGTGTATGACTTTATTACTTGATGTATCTTTGTATGCTAATGTTTCAGATAGGTGGATTTGGTTACCGGACCCTTCCGAAGGTTACTCTGTTGGCGGTTCATATCATTTGCTGACCGTCCAGGATAGTCCTCGCACGGATTTTGCATCATCTCTGATTTGGCATAATCAGGTTCCGTTGAAGGTGTCTATTTTTGCTTGGAGGTTGCTTCGTGACAGGTTGCCAACGAAGTCCAACTTGGTTCATTAACGGGTTCTTTCTCCTGAAGCTTCTATGTGTGTTTCAGATTGTGGTTCTGTGGAAACTATGCAGCATTTATTTTTATCTTATAATTTGTTCTCTTCGTTATGGCCCCTTGTACGCCAGTGGCTGGGCATTGTAGGCGTTGATTCGAACGTCATAGCTGATCATTTCATTCAGTTTGTGCATCTCACATGTGGTGGGAAAGCTAAGCGGTCTTTTCTTCAGCTTATTTAGCTTTTGAGTGCTTGAGTTTAATGGAATGAGCGCAATAATAGGCTGTTTAATAATATTGTAACTACTATTCCCATGTTGTTAGAGAAAGTTAAATATATCTCTTTAGCATGGATGAAAGCCAAAAAGGCGGTCTTTAGGTTTGGTACTGACAGGTGGTGCTCAAGTCCTTTTCAATGCTTGGGCATCACTTAATGGTCTGGTTGTTGGTTGTGTAATTGTTACTTTATTCTTTTGGTAATTATTTTGGCACATCTTGTGCTAGAGGAGTTGCTTTTGTGGTTATTATATATATTCCATTTTTGCTTGTTTAAAAAAAAAAAATTGAATGCATAATTTTCAAGATAAAATTATTACTTTATGGAATTACTAAAAATTAACATAAGATATTTCGAACTCATTTCTTATAACTTAAAAGAGCAATTTTAACATTCAGCAGTTTAATTTTGTCAACAAAAAAAAAACATTCAGATTTTAATTTTAACATAGTAAAAGTTACATTTTTTTCAAAAAGATAGGGGTAAAACACATATTAGTTAATTTATTGGGCCAAAAATTAGACCCCAACCATGAAGTATACATTGTTGATTCGGATCGGATGGGGAATATCCTATCGGGTCAGACCCGTATAGCGGGTAGAAATCAACACGTGGGTCCCACTCTCGTGTTCCAATCTTCACCGCCATTGAAACACAACAACAAAGCTCGCTCCATTCACGATTATTCGAAGCAAAAATGGGAGGTGGAAGTAGAAGAGGAAGAGGTAGAGGTAGAGGAAGATCCAACACCAGCGGAAGCGGTAGTGGCAACCCGAAAACCCGTAAAAGAGGTTCAGTTGCGAGAGAAGCACTTTTCGTCGAAGGTGGATTCTTATCTGATTGGGGTCCTTCCTCTTCCAATCGCAATTCAGGTTCTCTCTCTGTTTGATTGCTCGGAAATTTGATGCAAAAAATGTTTTTTTTTGTCTTAATCAAAATTAGTTATTCATTTTCATTTAATGTAAAAATTGATAATTTATATCTGGGATAATGATTTTGCTTCATGGGTATTTTTTATTTTTCAATTTGTGTTTTTCTATGTTTTGGTTTGATTATTGATTTTATTTTTTGCAATTGGGTTGCAGGTAGAAATGGTGGTTCAAATAACAAATCTGGGAGTCTACGTAGAGGAGAGGCGTCTGGTTCTAAAAATGGATTTGCAAAATCTTTGGGGACTACTATTGCATTCAATTATTCTTCACCTGATGTACAGGTTTGTTTGTAACCTTGCATAATAACAAAGCTTATAACTTTTAAGCATTTTTATGGTTGCTAGGGGAAAATAGATTTTCCATCTAAAATTATTGATGTAAATGTCAAGTTGTCAACATATTAGATAGATCATAGAATGTTAACTTCAAACATTTAAGCACCCACAGTTCTGATCGAAGACGTGTATGACGCTTGTTAGTGTCTGACACAGACACATGTGATTACATTCCATTATGCATTTTCAGAAATTATGGGGTTAATGTGCAATGTTGTGTCCCGTGTCGGTGTCGGTGCTTCAACACTAAAAGATTCTTACTCACAAGGCTTCATCATAAACCGTTTGCACTTTGCAGCAATGCTTTTTCCCGCATGTGGATGCACAAGTTTTGTGAGTGCATTTTCTCATGCACATAAATATCCCAGAGGAAGATATTTAACAGAAATTGAAAGTTAAATTCTTTATCTTTGAACTTATCCATCAGCATAGTTTTATAGGATGTCTCTGATTTAAATTGTGTTTAACTTAATTGAGATCAGATAAGCTATGTTCATTGTTCATAGTTGCTTCAGAGTAACTTGCATTTATCGGTATATACCAGGAAGTCTCGCGTGGTGGGATTGGGAACAACAATGAAGATGGTAATTTAAACAAGCTGCGCCAACCTTTTGTTATGGTGGATTCCCAGCAGAATCAAATTATTGCTCATGAAGATCAAACAACTTCTTCAAAGCAGAACAGTGTGGAATATACATACAGTTACGGTGATTTTGTTTTGGGAGATAGTTCTCATAGAGGATTAGGTTTCCATGTTGAACATGACGAAACCCCAAGTGGTACTGTGACATCATCAGAACAAATGCTACAATCAACCCCAGTTTTAGATTCATTGTCCTTTCAAAAGGATGTTGATTCTGATGAGGATAGAAACTGTGATCAGATGGAAGAAGACTTGCCATCAAAGGTGTCTTCTAGTAGAAATTCAGGGTTTCTTTCCATTGGCGGTCTTAAGTTATACACAGAGGACATCTCAGATATTGAAAGTGAGGAAAATTACATCGAAAAGACATCTGATGAGGATGGCTCTGCGTCTTCTGAGCAAGAAGTACTTGGATCATCTGAAAGCGATTATTCTGAAGACACGTCTGACAGTGATTCAGACATTGATGAAGAGGTTGCAGAAGATTATCTGGAAGGAGTTGGTGGCTGTGAAAACATCATCGATGCAAAATGGTTGCTAGACTCTGTTGTGGATGATTCAGATGATGATAGTTCTTCCAGTAGTAGCTATGGTGAGGCTTTGGAGAAGTTGGGTGGTATATCCCTTCAAGACGCCTCCAGGGAATATGGCATGATGAAAGCCCAACCATGGAGGCAAAGACCTGTAAAGAAGCATGTTCCTTTTACTCTGGATGACCTGATGCTCGAAAAGGATCCAAGAACCATTTCTGCTAGAAAGAAGCATGTTTCTCGGTTTCCTCATTCTTGGCCTTCACATGCTCAGAAGAGCAAAGCCTCGAAAAGAATTCATGGTACGGCTATTCTGCAATCACCTATGTCAAAGATCCAATGTTATTCCCTTAATTATATGCTTTTAGTTTAACTAAACCTTTTTTGCTGATTGAAATTACATTCTACATTTTAAACTTCTAAAGCATTGATTTTTTCAGTTAAAGGATGATATGGTCAAGAAGATCCTTGCTTTAATATCATTAATTAACTGCAAAGTTTTAAATCCCTTGATTATTTTGGCTGGATGGTTGAAATAGCAGGGCTGGAAAAAACTGGTTGTGAAGCGGTTGTATGTTTAATTTGTGTATGCATTTATCTATTATCCATTGGTTTGATGCATGAGCTTTGAATTCCACAAATCCTATGTCAGATTGTATATTTTTATTTTTATTTTAAATATATGTATATACATATACATAGATTCAAGTTGATGGAAATATGTTACAAGGTCATCATTGAGATTTCACATTCATGAAATATTAACATGAAATGGCTGAACTTCAAGTGAATAAAATTTAGATATTGGAAAAACACCCCTGCTCATGCTCACACACAGTATGGAATTCCAACCACTCATTTTGCTGACATTCTGTACAGGTGAAAAAAAGAAACTTCGTAAAGAAAGAATTGCTGTCAAGCGTAGAGAGAGAATGCAACACCGAGGTGTTGATCTCGAGAAAATTAATTCGGTAAGGATTTCATCACCAAATATAGTTATTTCTGGGTTCTGGCCATACTATATCTAATACCGTTTTCTTTTGTCTACCCTTTTGCTCTATTTATCTTTCAAGCACACTTATTTCTATTAAATATGTGTAGATCAGTGAAATTTAGTTGTAACTTCTTGCATCAAAATGTGGTTCCTTTTTCTGATTTATGTGTGTCTGTGATGTTTCTATAACAAGCTTTTCACGAACATCTGGTGACTCTTACCTAAGGCTGTTACCTATAAATTTACCTATACATTTCCTTTTTAATCCTGTATAAGTTCTCTGACTCGATGAAAGGTCTTGTAATTATAGTAAGGAAGTTGTGTGATTAGATTAAGATATGCTAACCCTTTGATTTATTTATATTTTACATCTCTAATGACCCTTGGAGTGTGGGATTTGGGTACATATATTTATGGCAGGTAACAGTTTGTGTGCATTGCGTTACATATACAGTCGTTGTAGGAGGCATATGCCTTTGAGAGGCATCAAAAGGAAAAATTGAAAAATTGTATGAGCATTGAAGTTCATTTTTATCGTTTTTGTGATACTTGTCACTCTGTGTTATAGATATAATAAGAAACTACCAACATTCAGGGTTTATTAAACTTTTAAGTTTTGTATTTTGCATTAATGCACCAGATAAAAAATGCAATGAAGGTGTTTCTGTTATATGCAGGGTAAGCATATTAAAGAATGTGTAATTTTGTAGAACTCGTGCTCCACTCCCATGATTAGAATGAGTGTCGGATCCTCATCTTCTTTTACCTTTTATGCATCTCAAAATGTCCATTTTTGCTCCGCATTAATCTGAATTTTGTTATTTATTGCTTTATATTGAATCATGTATTTCTTTGGCGTGTGTAACTTCTCTTCGAAGTTACCATGCTTGACTTAGTTTGAGTTTTCCCACCCTAACCTTTTTTTTTCCGATTCTAGAAATTGGAAAAGATTGTTTTGGAGGACGTAGACATGTACTCTTTTCAGCCTATGCATTCTCGAGATTGCTCACAGGTGAGAATCCTTTCTGTGCCAAATAGTATGGCCAAAAAGTATTGCTATTTTAAATGAATGCCGACTTCTGTTTACCTTGTGTACTGGCTTCTGTTCTGTTTTCTTAAGGATATATAATTATTTTGATGATATTAACATAAGTTTTAGAAATTAAAATCAAATTTTGTATATACTTCAAAAACACACTTAAACCGTTGATTACAAAATAACATATTGTGGGTACCTTTTTCTATCTGTACAACTCATTTATTAAGTTCATCAATATCATAAGAAATTGAAAAAAGATTTTTTTATGTTTTTTTTTATAGTAGTAATTTTTATATTAAAAATGTTCAATTGTAGTTCATTAAATAAAGTTTTTATGTTGGATTTGTACTTAATTAATTTTTAAAATTATAGATCTTGCATTATTGAATTTAGATTTCTAATTCGAGTCCCTGTGAGCATAGCTCAGTTGGCAGGGATATGCATTGTTATATGCAAGGGCTGGGGTTCGAACCTTGAACACCCCTCTTATTCACCTTGAAAAAGGTGACTTCTAGCCACTAGGCTACTTGACCAAAAAAAGATTTCTAATTCGATGCTCTATTTCTTTCACAACCAAGCATAATAATTTTGAACCAATTCAAAAAAAATTGATTTTCAATTTAAAATTATGAATCATAGTTCTATTTTTATAATGCCAAATGTTAGCATTTAATTGTTATGTTGGTATTTTCTTCCTTGCCAGGATTCGAACCCTGGACCTTTAACTCTTTTAAACCCTTAGCTCGCATCCCCCCACCCCCCCAGCCCATTGTAGCATTGCAGTTCTAATTATGTATTCCAACTGCATTCCTAATTGATTATGGGACTTTATGATATTCATCTATTTAATTTGTCATGCACATGTGTCAACCTGTTCTGAGCAGCGTTGGCCCTGTAATGATCTCAGTTCTCCATGAATATAGGTACAGCGGTTAGCAGGAGTTTATCAGTTGCGGAGTAGCAGCCAAAGTTCTGGGAAAAGAAGGTGGTGCATTGTCTTCCCTTGTTCAAAGAATTGATTATTAGTGTCTACAGTTGCAAATTTAATATCTAGTCTGGATTTGTGGTTTCAGATTTGTGACAGTGATGCGGACACATTCTACATCGATGCCATCTGCAAGTGGTAGACAGCGCCTGGAAAAGGTTCTGTTCTGTGGCATCACTAACTACATCTTGAAATTTATTCATTTATACATTGAATTTATGCTTTACCTCCGGGTTTCATCACTGCCCTTGAGATACAGAGTGGCCCATCTTCCACTCATTTTTCCTACTCTTCCACCCCAATGTCCTTGAAACTTCAAACATTTATTTGGGACATTTGATCGTTCAATTTAACCATTGGATATTTATTCAAAACTTGAGATTTTTTAACTGCTATTTCAAAGACTCGGGGTTTACAAATTTTCAATCATCTCCACTGTAAGTTTTTACAGCCGAGACTGAGTTTTTTAAAGAAAATAATCACTTTTTTAAAAAAAATAATCACTTTTGAGAGTGTTGTATCTGTTTGTTACATCTTTTTGAAAAAATCTAAAAAAAATAAATAATCAGAAAACAGCTTCAAATGAGAAGTTGTTGAGAGCAGCTTCTCAAAAAAGTTTTTTTTAGAAGAGAGAGAAAGTAAGTGTCAAAAAGGGAGGTAATTTTATAATAGAAAATAATCACTTTATGTAGTTATATCCAAACAAACTGAAAATTATTTTTTAAAAAAGTGATTTATATTAGGATAAACAAACACAAAATGCGTTCTGCTTTTTTATAAAACCTCTAAAGAAATAATCTCTAAATTATTTAAATGTCAAAATCATATTTATTTTAACCTGTAACAAACGGACTCTGACTATTTCGTGAACTTCAGTTGTTAGGAGTTGATGACGAGGAAGTTGATTTTTCTGTCATGGATCCTATGAGCAAGAAGTCAGTGAGTGAAGACAGGAGAAGACTGAGAAAGAAAAATGCTAAAAGGAATGATTTTAGGCAGCAAGAACTTCAATTTGGCCAGAGCAGGACACCAAAGAACTCAGCCAGCAGAGACAGACGTAAAGTGAAGGACAATAAAGGGAGCGAACAAAAGGGTTCGTATGCTAATCAGCCAGTGTCATTTGTATCAAGCGGCACAATCCACTCAGAAACTGTACAAGTTATTGCTGTTGATTCTGAAGAGACTGATGGTGCAAATAAGAAGGGTGCCACCAGCTCTGCTAATGTTGCTTCTTTTGAGGTACACACCACTGGTTTTGGTTCAAAAATGATGGCTAAAATGGGATACACTGAAGGAGGGGGACTGGGGAAAAATGGTCAAGGTATGGCTCAGCCCATTGAGGTTATCCAAAGGCCGAAATCACTTGGTTTGGGTGTGGAATTCTCTAGCATTGTTGATGATCCAGCAAGGGACAGTATTGGTACTTCTAAAAAGCATACCAAAATCTCTTCAAGAGTTGGTTCTTCTGAAAAACTTACCAAAGGCTCTTCAAGTATTGGTTCTTTTGAAAAGCATACAAAAGGATCTTCAACTTCAGGTATTGGTTCTTTTGAAAAGCATACAAAAGGATCTTCATCTTCGGGTATTGGTACTTTTGAAAAGCATACAAAGGGGTTTGGATCAAAGATGATGGCGAAGATGGGATTTGTTGAAGGTTCAGGATTAGGTAGAGAATCACAAGGTATTACTGCTCCATTGGGCGCTGTTCGGTTACCAAAGTCACGAGGACTGGGCGCCAAAGGTTAATTTAGATGTAATGTGTTTATGTTCCTTTCTAATTGTGTATTATTGTCCTTAAGTGTTGTGATCTTACGTGGTAATTTATCGTTACCGTAGAAAGACTAAAGTTATCTAGTTTTCTTGCTTGTAGTTTTTTAATTATGGAAACAAAATAAGAAAACTCGGTCCTGCCTTTATGGAGGACATGTAGTTTATGTGTAAGATGCCTGCTACATTGTCTGTATGATACTGAAGCTGTACCAATGGACACCTGTTTTAACAATTTGACCCTGATTAATCATATGTTATTCTTTATTTTTTCCCTTTATTTAAAGTGCCTATTTCTTTATTAATTTATCTATTTTATCATACTTATGTATTGCACCCCTTCAATAATGCTAATGATAACGAATTTGATTATAAAGGGAAAGTGAGTTTTTTTACTCAAGGGAAATGTGAGTTAGTACTACAGCATCTGCTATCAAACCATGAAAACTATTAAACACCAAGAAAATCATGTCATTGAAGCCATTCTCACAAACTTTATTTCTATAATAACTAGTTTAGAGCCCCGCGTTGTCCGGGTTAGATATTAAATAAGTTTGTGTGTACGAATACACGTGTAAATATATTAAATTGATTTTTTTAAAATTTACAATTATAATAATATCTTAAAAATAAATATAAATGGTGAGATGAATGTTCAATGCAAGAATAAAAAGTGTAACAAAATCAATAATGAATTAGTCCAAGTGGTAAGAATTTTGGATCTCTTTAAACATGTGGTCATGAGTTTGTTAGTATAAGAAAAAAAAATCGATTGAAAGGGAAGAACCGATCTTTTATGCCTCGCCGATTCTTGACGAAGATTACTCATCTCTAACGATAGTGTGCAATTTGTGAATCTATATCATGGTTACAAAAAAGAATAGTATAATAAATAGACAAAAGACATATAAATTAACTCCTTAAAAAAATTATATATGGCTTCACAATGGTTATAGTTTTATAAAATATTCTATATGCATAGGAAGTTGTAGGAAGTCGGCTTAAATTTATGGTTGTTATTAAAAATTAAGATACTTTTTATCTCATAATGTAACACTCCGAAATCCCAACTTAAAAATTCATTTAAATAATCAGAGTATATCGCAATATTCAGGATGTCACATTTCATAAAATCTTTAAAACAAAACGAATAATAATTTATTCTTCATCAATATTCAAAACATTGCAGCGGAATCATAAACGTCTCAAAATCCTTAAAATAATTAATTCTTGGCACAAGGCCTCATAAACATCTCAAAATCAAAGTTACGTCGTAAACATCATCATTAGTCGACATGATACATAAAGGAATAGAATTTAACAAAAACCCCATCCCGTTACATATCAGAGCATTTCCTACGACACCACAAGGACCTCTCACATCGCCGAACCTAAGCTTGGTCACCTGCACTTGCTCACAAGGCGGCAATTCCAACAGAAGGGGTGAGATTCACAACAATTATATTAACATATAATTCAAACATTATGCTTAATAACAACAACAATAATAATCACATATAACGGAAACATCTCAACATCTACGTATAATAAATCATCTTAAAACATCTTCACATAACAATCATCTCATAACGTCTCAGACACAAAACTCGACAAATGCAACTCTAACATCTTAACATCATGCATGTGGTACCAATATTTTAGCTTAAATAAGCTTCACCGTCGCTTTGAGCAAATGCTCCACCGTCGCTTTGAGCAGAAGCTCCACCGTCTCAAATTATGCAAATGCATAAACTCGACTCTTTACACTTAAACAAGTTAACACAACATCTTAACATCATTTACGACTCTTGACCGACACATGCAGGTATAACAATACATGGCAGCAGTTCAGCACATTTAACACATATTCACAGCACATAATCATCGTTGCAAATATCATTTATACTTCATTCATATAACTCACTTAATAAGCATATAATCATTGATTAACGCCAACAACTAAAATCACCTTACAGCGTCATTACATGTTGTAATTTAGGTCTTAAACATCTCTAATATTATCCAAAGGTCTACCCTCAAAGCCTCGCTCAAAACAGAGTTATAAAACTCAAGTTATAGTGGTCTGATACCACATTGCTCGCTATGGCGAGTGGTCCTACTCGCCTCGCGAGTTGCTACTTAGCGTTCTGCCAGTACTCTCTACGGCGAGTGTTTTTGCTCGCCTTGCGCGCACTAAAGGGTCGCTCGCCACGGCGAGCTAAGTTGCTCGCCTCGCGAGTAATTACCTAACTGCTCACCACGGCGAGCGGGTCTGCTCGCCACGGCGAGCTATCGCAGACAGGTTACGGGTTCGCTCGAAACCTCGCCAAAACTCGTCCAATTCCTCATATTATGGCTCCAATCCTTCAGAATTATAATCCTAGTGATTAATCTAGGTTCTGTAACAAGTTTCTACATAAATTTGCATCAGTCTCTCATCAATTTATCACAATTCAACATTAACCCTAACTTATCAAATCTCTCAAACTATTTTCCTAATTTCTTCGTTAATCACAAACAATTGAATGACATATCAATATAATCGAAGCTAGGCTCACCCTTACCTGATATGTTTGCAGAATTGGGGTTCCCTCTTCTCTGGTCACTTTTCTCCCTTTTTGCAAAAGTCTGTAATACGTACTGACTGTTTCTCTCTAAACCTAATTTCTTTTTATACTTCTTTCTAATCTCACTTATCCCCACAACTCTATCTTATTATAAAAACAACCCCATCTCTCAAAATTATTGTTATTATATCACATCTTAATTTTCATCTAAATATATCTATATTAACATCACATATCTTATTTTATTAAACAATAAAATAAGCATTACATCACAACATCATCTCATACGTCACAACATCATTAAAATCATATAATATATAATAATATACTATATACTCTAATAAAATAATTAAATAAATAAAGTGGGCGTTACACATAACATATTACATTAATCAACGTAGATTGATATTTTTTCTATAATAATATAGATTGATATTTTGTAACATTGTCGCTTCACACAGTTTAAATTGGAATATGACGCTAAAAGATAAATAAAAAGAAGTAACAGATGATTTAATCAATTATTAAAATTAGGTTTTAAAAGATAAGATATAACAAAAACAAAACAAAAATATATACAATATACCAGTAATGAATAAAATAATGTGCAAAAGTATGAGTAAAATATTTAGAAAATTCAAAAAATAATATATTTATTTAAATAAAAACATAATATTATAAAAACAATAAAAAATGTACATTGGATATTTATATCAAATTAAAATAAATATTATTCAAAAATTTAAAATATTCAAAACAAATGTGAAAGCGAAAAAAATATTCAATAGGAAAAAAATAAGTAAATAACAAATAAACTATTGAAATAAATCATGATAAAATTAAATTATACTTTTAATAATTGTACGAAAAAATTATTATTTAATCAGATAATGAAGCAACACATTTATTGGAAAATATCAATGTAATGTATATTGTTTGTTGAGAGAAAGGGGTATGCTAAACAGAAAGAAGAAGAAAATCTTTTTGATAAAAAGAAAGAATTCGTTGAGATATCTATGCAAAATTAAATTTTCATGTAAAAATAGAAGATTAATAAAATTTTGAGAATAAACGTGGAGTCAAAACGTGACATTAAATACCTTACTTTATTTATATATTATTGATTGATTAACATCATCAATGGAGTTAAATTTTGTAGCCATAATTTTTGAAAAATAAAAAATAAAAAACAGAATGATAAAATTTATGATTTGGTTAGTTGGGAATCGAAAATGAATCAAGGTATTGTAAGTATGTGTGTGTGTGTGTAAACATCAGTAGAAGTGTTTAAAATGTTTGAAAAGTTGTTTTGAAAAATCAAAAAATAAAAATAACAAAACGTGTTATATTAAAAAGTAGCATTAGAAAGTGGTTGAAATATATATATATATATATATATATATATATATATATATATATATATATATCAAGGTATATGTAAGAGAAATAATAGAATTGGTGTTTGGCAAACCTGAAGAAGGAAAAAGGTTAGATGAAAAGAAAATTTGGGATTTCCATTTGTGCTTAAAATATGTGAATACGTGGTTAACAAAAATTCCTTTATTTATAGTTAACAGGTATATATTTTGAACAAAGATAATATTTATATTAGAATATGTTGCTAAAATATAACGTAATAACTAATCGAGCTGATAGCAGTGCGCACGATTGGATCAAAAATGGCGCAAATAGACCTCATTCCTCCACTTTCTTTGTCGGCTTGTGGTGGGCTTGGAGGCACCGAAATATGACGTGTCTTAGTAATGAAACATGGTATCTCACTCGCCTTAGCTTTCAAATTCAGAACACAACAAATAATATCAAAAACAGCTTCACGGCCGTGACTGACTGCCCATCACCAAGAGAGGATGGTTCGTTGGAATAGTCTTAATCACAATCGTCATTTGCTAAACATGGACGGCAGCTATCTCGGAGTGCCAATTCAAGCTGGTTATGGAGGTGTTATTCGAAATTCAACAGGATACTATCTCTCGGGATACTCAGGTTTCATCCCAACATCAACAAATACATTGTTCGCCGAGCTCATCGCAATTCACCGTGGTTTACTTCTAGCTGTGGAAATGGGTATCGAAGATTTGGCCTGTTACTCCGACTCTCTCCTATCTATAAAATTCCTTATTGGTCATGCTTCCAAGTATCATGCTTATGCCGTGTTAATTCATGATATTAAAGACCTCTTGTCTACAAGAAATTTCTCCATTCATCATTGTCTCAGAGAAGGAAATCAATGCGCTGACTTCATGGTTAAATTTGGAGCATCCTCGAATGAGAATTTTTCCGCTCATCCTTCTCCTCCAAGCGCCCTCATAGATTTGATCAAGACCGACGCAGTGAGAACCTTCTTCCTTAGAGCTTATGCTTTCCCTTTTTCTCTCTGTTTTTGTTTTTGCTGTTTTCTTTTAGCTTTGTTACAAAAAAAAAACAAAACTAATTGAATGATATTGTGTTAAAAGATTACTTAGTAACTAATTGAAACTTCTTTTTCCTAAAATAAAGAATGAACCAATTGGAGTATATTAAATCATAAAATAAGATCATATATGTAAACTTTGTTGAAAGTATAATATGTAGTTTGTTGAGATATTTTTGCTACATAAAATATTAGAAATTCAATAAAAAATTAAATGAAATATTGAATGGATAAGATCAAAAGTTTGTTGAGATATTTATGCCAAATAAATATTGGTTTAAAAAAAATAAATAAAAATATTAAGAATGAATGTGGAAGCGCCATGTGGCATAAACAACCTTACTTTATATATATATACTATTGATTGATTATTTATAGTCAACAGTTATATATTTTGAACAAAGATAACATTTATATTAGAATATGTTGCTAAAAGATAACATAATAACTAATCGAATCATTTTTGTTAAAAAGAAAAACTAATTGAATGATACGGTGCTAAAAGATTATTTGGTAACTAGTTGAAGCTTCTTTTTCCTAAAATAAAACCGAACCAATTGGAGCCTATTAAATCATAAAATAAGATCATATATGTAAACTTTGCTGAAAGTATTATATGTAGTTTGTTGAGATATTTTTGCTACATAAAATATTAGAAATTCAACAAAAAGTTTAAATGAAATATTGAATGGATAAGATCAAAAGTTTGTTGAAATATTTATGCCAGATAAATATTGGTTTAAAAAATAATAAAAATATTGAGAATGAACGTGGAAGCGCCATGTGGCATAATTTTTTTTACTTTATATATACACTATTGATTGATTGATTTCAACCACAGAAAATATTAAAAATTCAATAAAAAAGTTAAATAAAATATTGAATGGATAAGATCAAAAGTATGTCGAGATATTTATGCCAAATAAAATATTTATTTAAAAAATAGAAAAAATAATAAAAATATTAAGAATGAAAGTGGAAGTGACACATGACATAAAAAACCTTCCTTTATATATATAATATATACTTTTAATAATATTAATAATAATAATGATAATGTTTTAGCTAACCTCTCATCATCATAGGGGCCATTTATGCCTTTCAGATTTCAATTTAAACCTGTCCTGTGTTTTGGATGAGCAAAGAATGTTGTAATTTAATTACTTAATTTAAATCGTTTTCTATTTGGTTACACGTGATTTGGTGGTTTGAGGGAGAACATAAGGGTAAGGCATTAGAGTGATCAAATTATTTGAAAGTCAAATATTGTGTGTTATGTTACCACTACCAGCATATATTTATTGATTATGAAAATGATAGTATAGAATATAGATCCGAGATCATTCTCTTTTATTGGTACGGAAGGGTGTCACGTTTATCAATTTTATTTCCACGTTCTGGCATCCTCTAATTTAGATCTAGACCTCTTCACCTTACCTGGCTTCATGCTCAAGTTTTAAAATACTAACCCCCTTTACGTTAGCGTCAATTCAAAGATACGTACTCGGAAGGAAAAAAATTACCCCCTTTAATCACATTCAAAGGTATAAAAATAAATGGGTATTCAAAATCACAATTTTAAACATGTTTAAAATTTAAATTATACTTTATCACTGCTAAGATTACATCGCAAAGTAATATTCTAGTTATTACTTTCAAAAAAAAAAAATGAAAGATACAATATTATCGCCTTTCCATCGGAGTACTGCCTGATATAGTAAACAATAAATGATTATAATCTTTTACAACAAAAAAATATCTAAAAATGCTATAAAGTCTAGATCTGAATAACAATACAAGTTAAATTCCTAACAAAACCTAACAATGTTTGAATATACTCTGATTCAAGCCTCTTTCAATTTAGCCCGTGTTAGGCAAGTAACCTAATAGGTTTCATTTTATAGCTTCTAAAGTTCACGGCAATGTTGCATTGGAACAGAAAAATAAAACTTGAATTGGACGCAGATTTCTAGTGTTACTGTGTGAGTGATTATGAGCTCAAATTTAACCTCAAGAGTGAGACTGCATTATAACCGGATGTAGAATTTGGGCGCTAATGTAATTAGCTTCCTTAGTTTTGTACAAAAATCCCGATTTAAAGAAAAAGATCGAAAGAAAGTACTAGTATAGTGTAATTTAATTAAATTTTACTATCTAATTTTCTTAATATATCATAAAAATGATGATAAAGGAAGAAGATATTGAGATATTAACGTGATATTTATGTTACATAATTTAAGTTTTGTGAATTCATACACGAATGATCATAATTAAGGTTATGTTGGCTTTATGAATGAACAAAACACTTTAAGTTAGTCACTTGACTTTATTTCGGTTGGCTTATCTGTCAATTGAAGTGTGACGATCAAAGCAAATCTCTTAACAATATGAGAGAGATTGTCCAAAATAAGAGAAGAGTGTGAGAGCATGATATTATGGCGATAACTCAACACACAAATTGCGGAGCACGTAAATCAATACATCCTGAGACTACTATTATAGTGGTGATGCCAAGAGAACATCGTGAAAGCAATAATCAATATCCTCTCCCGACTTTTATTAAATTCACTCTAATCGTCATGTTTAAGTCAACCAACAACGCACTCAAGTAATACATCTCAAGACCAACTACTTGACGCATTTCCATTCGTCCTGACACCATAGCTTTAATTTTCAATCATTTATGTACCCATGCATAGACAAAACTTAAAGTTGTGTATCCAAAACACAAGTACAAAAATTGAGAAAAAGGGCACTTATGAATCACATAATAAATAAATAAAATGAAAGTTGAAGTTATGGTGGCTTGACGAATAGACAAAACACTTCAAGCAATAAGACTCTACATGGGTTACTGAACTTTATTGTCGGTTGCTTTGACAGTTAGCTGAAGCGTAACAATTAGAGTGAATATCTTAAAAGCAGGTGAGAGGTTATCCAAAATAAGAAAAGAGTGTACGAGCATGATATTGTGATGATAGCGCAACACGCAAAGTGATGAACACGTAAACAATACATCCTAAGAATACCTATTACACCGACGATGCAGAAGAACATCGTGACAACAACAACAATCAATAACATCTTTCTATTTTTATAAATTTCACTTCGATCGTCATGCTTAAGCCAACCGACAACACAATCACACGACCCACTCCAAAACCGATAACTTTAAATGTTTCTACTTCTCTTAACATCATAAACTTCAATTTTAACCATTTATGTACTTGAGTACCCTAAACACCAAGTAAATAAAATTGAAGGGTATCATAGTCATTCACTCATTCAAGAAAAAGAGACTCTCATAAGAATCTCATGATAAAACGAAATGAGAAGGGTAGTAGCAAATATATAAATGTGCAGTGAGTGAGTCCCACGCTTCAACGTCGGTGCCTGCACGACATCGTTCCGCATTACCTTTTCCTTCAATTTAAGATTCCCATTCTCTTCTTATTCTCTAAATCTCAATTCTCACTCAAATCTAAGGTTAGTTCAATTCACAATTTCTACGCATTTGAATTCTTCTTTCATTCAATGTTTTGCATTCTTTATGCTTGAACTGTGAAATTGGTTATAAATTATTCTGTTATTTACTTGTTTTTTCGATTTTTTGACGTTTTCTTTATCTGGGTCTTTCAGATCTGACGCAAATTGTTTAAAAATGGAGTCTTTACACAAATTCAAATTCTGGGTCCTGGCTATTTGTTTGGTGTTTCAATCAGGGTATGGTTTCTACCTTCCGGGTAGTTACCCTCACAATTATGCAATTGGTGATGAATTGTCGGTGAAGGTGAATTCTATCACTTCAATTGATACTGAAATGCCATTTAGTTATTATAGTTTACCTTTTTGTAAACCTCTAGGGGGTGTTAAGGATAGTGCTGAGAATCTAGGTGAGCTTCTCATGGGGGATCGGATCGAGAATTCGCCGTATAGGTTTAAGATGTTCACCAATGAGACTGAGGTGTTTTTGTGTCAAGTTGATAAATTGTCTGATGATCAGTTCAAGATCTTGAAAAAGAGGATTGATGAGATGTATCAAGTTAATCTTATACTTGATAATTTACCTGCTATTCGTTTTACGAAGAAAGATGAGTACTTTTTGAGATGGACTGGGTACCCTGTTGGTATTAAGATTCAGGATGTGTATTATTTGTTTAACCATCTTAGGTTTAATGTTCTTGTCCATAAATATGAGGAGACCAATGTGGCTCGTGTTATGGGAACCGGTGATGCGGCTGAGATGATTCCTCCTGTTAAGGAAGGATCTGAGAAGCCGGGGTACATGGTTGTTGGGTTTGAGGTTATACCTTGTAGTATTATGCATAATGCTAATTCTGTTAAAAACTTGAAAATGTATGAAAAATACCCGTCGCCTATTAAATGTGATCCATCGACTGTGGCAATGCCTATTAAAGAAGGCCAGCCGCTTGCGTTTACCTATGAGGTAACGTTTGAGGAGAGTGATATCAAGTGGCCATCTAGATGGGATGCTTACTTGAAGATGGAGGGAGCCAAAGTCCACTGGTTCTCGATCCTCAATTCGTTGATGGTGATCACTTTCCTTGCTGGTATTGTTCTTGTTATCTTCTTGAGAACTGTTAGGAGGGATCTGGCCAGTTATGAGGAACTTGATAAGGAAGCTCAAGCACAGATGAATGAGGAGTTATCTGGTTGGAAGCTTGTGGTGGGGGATGTTTTCCGTGCTCCATCGAATCCTTCGTTGTTGTGTATAATGGTTGGTGATGGAGTTCAGATTCTAGGGATGGCTGTCGTGACAATATTGTTTGCTGCACTGGGATTCATGTCACCAGCTTCTCGTGGAACACTTATCACAGGTATGCTGTTTTTCTACATGATACTTGGTATTGCTGCTGGTTATGTTTCAGTTCGACTGTGGAGGACACTCGCGTGCGGTGATCAGAAGGGTTGGGTTTCAGTTGCATGGAAAGCTGCTTGTTTCTTCCCCGGTATTGCCTTCTTCATCCTCACAATCTTAAACTTCCTATTATGGGGAAGCCATAGTACAGGAGCCATTCCATTTTCACTCTTTGTTATATTGCTTTTGCTTTGGTTCTGCATTTCTGTCCCACTTACACTTGTTGGTGGCTACTTTGGAGCAAAGGCACCTCACCTTGAGTATCCCGTTAGAACCAACCAAATTCCTAGAGAAATTCCTCAGCAGCGGTATCCGTCGTGGCTTTTAGTTCTAGGTGCTGGCACCCTTCCCTTTGGAACCCTTTTCATTGAGCTCTTCTTTATCATGTCCAGCATTTGGATGGGCCGCGTTTACTATGTTTTCGGGTTTCTATTCATTGTTTTGATTCTTCTTGTGGTGGTTTGTGCTGAGGTATCTCTTGTTCTAACTTACATGCACCTCTGTGTGGAGGATTGGAGATGGTGGTGGAAATCATTCTTTGCCTCTGGTTCTGTTGCACTGTACATCTTTTTGTATTCCATAAACTATCTTGTATTTGATCTCAAGAATCTGAGTGGACCTGTTTCTGCAACTCTGTACTTGGGATACTCACTCTTCATGGTTCTAGCAATCATGTTGGTGACAGGCACAGTTGGGTTCCTCTCTTCATTCTGGTTCGTGTATTACTTGTTTTCTTCAGTGAAGTTGGATTGAGGACTTTAGCTCTGCAGAGATCTGTTTCTATCATGAGGACCCTTTG
Source organism: Medicago arabica (assembly GCA_946800305.1). Classification (NCBI taxonomy): domain Eukaryota; kingdom Viridiplantae; phylum Streptophyta; class Magnoliopsida; order Fabales; family Fabaceae; genus Medicago; species Medicago arabica. The sequence goes on from OX326968.1 coordinate 54,154,565, forward strand.
GAAATTTTCAATCTATATGTTATTTTATTTCAGTTCATTATAATAGGGAGCATAGAAAATTTTATAGGGGAATAATGTTGTCCAGTTTTGCTTATTTCATTGTTAGATATAATATTACTGCATTATTAAGTTGGCATTCTGAAGTTTATAATGTACTTAAGCTGTTGAAGTTGGGGAATGCAATTCAGAGATTCATGACCTTGCATGCACTAGTTATATATTCGTTTTATCCTTCCAATTGTTTGCTCTCTTGAAAAATAAAATAAAAAACAATATTTGTTCTTTATTGGTTATTCTACCTACTCTTGTAGTTTTCAGATAATATTTGCCCATTTTGGGTTCCAATTCTTATTTCTTCAAATTTGATGAGAAAAAAAATATTGCCAGATTTTTAAAAATAAGTTTAATTATTAGAGGTCTTTGAATTATTTGGAAATTTATTAATATATTTTTTAATTAAAAAAATGTATAATCGAATTCTTGAATTTATTTATACATTGTAATTTTATTAGGTCTTTAAACAATTATTTCAATGAGAGATCTCTGAATATTTAGATAACTTTTTTTTTAAGGAATATTTAGATAACTTGTAATTAGGGTCTTTGAACTTTTAAATGATTTATAATTGAGTCTATAGTTATTGACAAATTTATAAACTTGGTTACCAATTTCTACCAGTAGAGAGATGTTGCAGACTTTAATATAATTCTCTCATCTGGGATATACATGTTCCATTAAAACTATATTTGCATAGAGTTTATGCGTAATCAATTTCCTATGAAGGATGATTTGTTCAGAAGAGGTATCCTCGGCGAGGATGATTGTTTTTGTGTTGGAGGGTGTGTAGAGGAATCGGTTAGTCGTTTGTTTTTTGATTGTCCATTCTTTGAATGTGTTTGGGTGGCTGTAGCTAGGTATTAAAGTGGCGATGCCCAACGGACGAGGTGATTGATAACCTAGGTCAATTTGGGAGTCGTTTGTTTTTTGATTGTCCATTCTTTGAATGTGTTTGGGTGGCTGTAGCTAGGTATTAAAGTGGCGATGCCCAACGGATGAGGTGATTGATAACCTAGGTCAATTTGGGAGCCGTTTGTTTTTTGATTGTTCATTCTTTGAATGTGTTTGGGTGGCTGTTGCTGGGTATTAAAGTGGCGATGCCCATCGGATGAGGTGATTGATAACCTAGGTCAATTTGGGACTGTTTTACGGAGGCAGCCGGCCGGGTGCTCTGTGAACTAAGAAATGTAATTTGGGAACTAAGCAATGCAATGCAATGCCATTTATAGAAAAGGAATGTAATTTTACACAAGGGATTAGTTATTCGTGTGATCAATGTTTTTCATATCCAATGCTGTGCTGGAGCATGGAAAACTATGTTTTGCTGATAAGCATCGGGTCATTTTGAGGAAGAGGGTTTGGCCTGTTTGAGCTTGGCAAAGCATAACTCGATGGAATTTGGTTCCACGATATTGAGTTAGAATAAATTTTACCACAACTTCTTCAATTTTAAAGTTTCAATCGGATCCTTTATATTATTTTGTCAAATGATTCGTTTACTTAAAAAGTATTTACAGCGTTGATACAACACCTTATGCATCTCTCTATCATTAACGGAATTTGTTGGTGTTTCGGATTTGTTTGATAAGGCTTAGGGTGTGTTTGGTAAAAATAAGCTATAAGCTAGCTGATAGCTTATAGCTGAAAAGTTAGTTTATAGCTGATAGCTGAAAAAGCTCGTTTATTAAAATTAATGTGTTTGGTAAAATTGTTTGTTGAAGTGACTGATGAATATAAAATGACAAAAAAGTACATTTCTATTTTATTTATTTATTTTGTTTATAAAATTTTACTCAATATATTTATTTTTAAATATCTTAATTAATTTCATTTTGTGGTATTAAATTAAATTGTGATTTTTGTGTAATTAAACTTTTTAACTTTGATATAATATATATTTTTTAAAAGAACTTTCATATAGTGTATCTCTTTTAATTTTTGAAAATTATATAGTTTTATTTGAAATTATAAATAGTATATAAACTAAATATAAAAGGAAAAAAGAAAGTGCATGGCTGTTCAGCAAACCGGAAAAGATAAAAGAAAAAGAAAAAAAAGTGGCAACCGGAAAAGATAAAAGAAAAAGAAAAAAAAGTGGCAGTTGCTTAGGTAACGTGGGTTAGTGGTCACTTGTTTTAAAAAATAATAAAATAAAAATAAAGGTTAAAAATGGAAGAAAGTATAAAAAGCTAAAAGCTATAAGCTCAAAAGTTACTTGAATTAGCTTTTTAAAAAACGCTATAAGCTAATGAGAAAAGTTTTTTACCAAACACATCTCATTCTATCAAAACAAGCTTATAAACTAGTCCAACAAGCTATAAGCTAGCTTATTTGTGTTACCAAACACAGCCTTAATATTTGTTCCATATGTAACACCTCATTAAGTTTTTTTTTAAAGGAACCTCATTAATCAAATGTTAAATTGTTGTTATATGGTTAATTACATCATGTGAACATTGTGAAATTGCGGAAGCCGTTAATCATATAATTGAATTAACCAAAATTTAACTATAGATCGAGTTAACTATTTACTCAATTGAATTGATCATATTTTTTAACGTAATTGTGTCAAGAAAATAGTGTCATTGTTCAAAAAACAAAAAAAATAGTGTCATGATATCACATGTTAAATTTAGACATGGATCATCTTCTTTCCTTCATTCTCTTCTTCTCCCTTGTTTCATAATCTGTGTATCCAAAAAATTAGAGATCATGCAAAAGGGATGTGGATACAACTTACAAGTAAACCGGATATAGAGACTTTCCATTGGAATTTATTTCAGATTAATCATTCAGTTATCTTTTCTTTAAGAAGATCACCCAGCTGTCTTAAATGACATATAAAGAGTATGACCGCTCCTTTTATATATCTATATCCATATATATAAAATATTTCTTTAAACGACGATATAGTCCATAATCATCTTATTTAAAGTCATTGATTTTTCAAATTAAAAAAAAAAGGTCATATTTTTCACACGAACACTCGATGATCTTAAGAGATTTTTTTTTTGTGTGAACCCCTTATATAATTCGTACGACAAAAAATCTGCAGAAATGTTTGATATAATAACGGAACACACAAAGGTTCAAACCGAACAATTTTCCACTTCTTAATACTTGGTGCATGTGAATTTCGGTTTTAGAGAAAAGAATATCCATTTACGATGGACAAGACAAACGTACCAAACAATAATGCAACAACTATGTAAGCACATGCTAACTACCTCTTACTTATCCAAGGAAACACAAATTGCCTGTTGAGAACAAAGCTTCAATTTATCAACCAATTTATGTTTCTGCATTATTGCTTCCGCTACTCACCTTAGCATACTGACAAAACATATATGGCCCCCATTTTTTTAATCAAGTAGTTTATTATTTAGAATTTCCTACTTAAAGATGAATAAGTGACAAATTTAAAGTTTAAACATCGTCTTCTATTTATCAACTGGACTATGTTTATGGATATTTGGACCCCATATTCTAAATGAAGAAACATTATAAAAAAAACAAAAATTAACTACGTACTCATATATCCACCGTATATTTCAACATCAATCATCAATGGACTATACAAAACAAAATGATAGGAATTCTTGCATTTCAGTATCACTCAATTGGATTACCCAAAACAAAATTACAATTCCTTTAGTTGGGGAAAAAGCCAAAAATCAAACATTTCTACATTGTTTTGTTTTACCATTTAAAGAAAATATAGCTTTTCCACAAGTCAAAAAGAAGTTGAAAATATAATTAAAAAAAACTAACACTCTTTGTTTCATTAAATAGTGATATTATTAAATTCTTATAGTGTATGATAAGATATTAAGATAAAGCATGAGAGTGACATATATCCCTGAAAAGTCAAAAAATGTATTGACCTTTACAAGCTAAGATATTAAGATAGTCTCTGACTTAGTTCTGAGAAAGGAAAATTCAAGAAATGGAGGATGGTTCTATCACAACAGGTGGTGTGGCTAAGGTGAGGGCAGATCAATACAATGGGAGAGTCACAGTTCATGTCATCCTTGCTTGCATTGTTGCTGCCACTGGAGGGTCTCTCTTTGGCTATGATGTTGGTATTTCAGGTTCTGTACTATTCCATAGTCCAAATTTTAATGATTTTATAGTTTACACCTTCACTTTTAGCTTCTTCTATTGTCCATTATCTTGAAAAAAAAGTTTAGATAATTTTTTATTTAACAGTATAGAAGGGAAATGCATGTGTTAAACATCCACTACATAGGTTGAATTTCACTGACGTAAGACTTAAGAATAAGGACAGAAAAACAAAACATCATTCTCTGAGTGTTTAAATTGAACTGCCATATTGTCTACTGATATAATACTAACATAATATAATGTTTAAAATTGAACTGCCATTGTCTACTGTTCAGTTATTTGAATTGTTCAACCGCAGTTTCATCTCCATTTTAATGCTTTAAAACAATTGAACCTTGACTCGGAGGTCTAGTCAGTTTAAAGCACAGCTCAGAAGTCTCGTCACTTCGATGTCCAATTCGATATTTAAAACATTCTTAGAAAGATTATGCAACTTTTCAATTAGTTCTTTCTGCGTTCTGCTGTCTTGGTTATATACCAATTTGAAGTGTCTAAATTCACCTTCCCTTATATTAAGATGCAGTTCCTAGTTATTATCTTATTAGTATAATTTAAACCAGATCCAGGCAGATTCTATTCATAAAATTAAAAAAAAAAAAAAAAAAAAAAAAACTAAGTGTAATGGCAAATTAACAAACCTTGCATCAAATTGCATGATAGTTGTATCAATTATTTTGATTCTGATCTTCCACATTTAATTGCATTATCATACAAATGATATGATGCAGTTAAACTTGATTCAAATCAAGTTTGGGGACTAGGCATGTATATATTAGGCCAAGAATTTTCTAAAGTAAGAACAGTAGAAGTGTGAACATTAGTATACTCGTTATGTTAAGAATTTAAGTCAAGATATGATGTCTAAACGGCTATTATTGTCTGTAACTTATTCACGTTGATAGATATCTCCCCCTTTCAGTTAATCAATTTGAGAGTTTAGTTGAGCACTTAAGATTGAATATACAGCTATCTCACTGTGCGTCATTGAGAGGTCAAATTTCGATAAAAGCATCTCAGTGACTAGATGCTTTTATCGAAATAAGCATATGCGTCATTGTGCATATTATCATTTTTCTTATCAGAATATGTAAATAAGAATAATCTTTACAGCCATTTATCGAAAAATTGATGCATGTGTCATGGTTAACAGGAGGAGTTACTTCTATGGATGACTTTCTTCTTAAGTTTTTCCCCTCAGTGTACAAACAAAAAATGCACGCACATGAAAACAACTACTGCAAGTATAACAATCAGGTCCTTGCAGCATTTACCTCTGTTTTATACATTTCTGGTTTAGTTGCATCCTTGGTGGCATCTACAATTACAAGGAAATATGGACGGAAAATAAGTATCATAGTTGGTGGTATCAGTTTTCTCATCGGATCAATTCTGAATGCCGCAGCTGCTAATCTAGGAATGCTTATCATAGGTCGAATTCTGCTTGGTGTAGGCATTGGTTTTGGAGATCAGGTAGTGAAATTTTTCCTATAACCTTTAGATTCTTATGCAAATACAAACTTTTTTTATGTATAACATTGGTATATAAAAAGAGCAATCAAACAACTAATTCATGCGTACAGCCAAGCTCTAAAGTCTAGAGCACCAAATTATCAAACGTTCAATTGATTTGAGCTAAGATTTTATGGAGTTAAAGGATCAGGGTTCAAACCTGAAGGAAATACTTATGTAACAACTAATATACTTACGTTGTTGATTACACGGGTTCATAAAATTTTACAAGAAAAAAAGTAGTAATGAGATGACACAGCGAATGGTTCAATAAAGTATGTTTGAGTCAGAAGATAATACAGTTATACCTTGAAGGTGAGAAATTACTATAGTTACTCCTCTCCTGAATCCTGATGTTTCTTTTGAAGGCGATTCCTCTTTACTTGTCAGAGATGGCGCCAACACACCTACGAGGAGGCCTAAACATGATGTTTCAAGTTGCAACCACACTTGGCATTTTTACAGCAAATATGATCAATTTTGGAACACGCAATATTAAACCATGGGGGTGGAGGCTGTCCCTCGGACTTGCTGCAATACCAGCGGTTTTGATGACTGTTGGAGGAATACTTATTCCGGAGACTCCAAATAGCTTAATAGAACGAGGATCAGAGGAAAAAGGAAGGAAGGTCCTTGAAAAACTCAGAGGAACAAAAGATGTTGATGCTGAGTTCCAAGATATGGTTGAAGCAAGTGAGTTGGCAAATTCAATAAAGCACCCTTTCCGAAACATACTTGAAAAACAATACAGGCCAGAATTGGTCATTGCTATATGCATGCCTGCATTCCAGATTCTTACTGGCATAAATTCAATTCTCTTTTATGCTCCGGTGCTATTTCAAAGCATGGGATTTGGCAAAGACGCGTCTCTCTACTCCTCAGCCTTGACTGGGGGAGTTCTTCTGTTATCAACATTCATTTCTATTGCAATAGTAGATAGATTGGGGAGAAAACCTCTACTCATCAGTGGTGGAATACAAATGATTATATGCCAGGTTAGAGAACTATTTCTTTAATACAAATTCCAATTATGCTCACAATAACTTGGATAATAATGCTATTCTTGATTTGCAAAGGTCAAGACTCTTGCAAATCAGTGGAACAGTTTGTATTTGCAAACTAATAGATTATACTCTTATTTTTCACATGAGCAGGTCATAGTTGCCATAATCTTGGGGATCAAGTTTGGAGACAACCAAGAACTGTCAAAAGGCTATTCATTGTCGGTTGTAGTTGCAATTTGTCTATTTGTTCTAGCATTTGGATGGTCATGGGGGCCACTAGGATGGACAGTCCCAAGTGAGATATTTCCATTAGAAATCCGATCAGCGGGGCAGAGTATAACAGTTGCTGTAAACCTTCTCTTCACTTTCATAATAGCACAGACGTTCCTTTCTCTTCTATGTTCATTCAAGTTTGGGATCTTCCTGTTTTTTGCTGGCTGGATAACCATCATGACCGTATTTGTTGTTTTGTTCCTACCTGAAACTAAGGGAATTCCCATTGAAGAGATGGCAATTATGTGGAAGAAACACTGGTTCTGGAAAAGGATACTACCATAGACTGTAGACAGCTGAAGATACAGTATAGGGTAAAAAGTTTCAGGGAGCCAGATGATGCAGTTTGACTATAATTAATTCCATATGTTATAAGCTACTAATGTTGCCGTATATAATTGAAACTTTCATACAATGTCTATCGTTTTCCCTTCATTTACTCTAGAATTGATTCTGATTCGAAGTTATAATATGTAGTTTTTGTCTGCACAATAGATTTTTAATGCTAAATTTATGTTCAAGGTTACATGAATGTATTCAAACGTAATTCACTTCACATTCAACTAACTTTTGGCCGGAATCAATTCATTCAAAATCATTCTTTGCGCCATAGAACCAGACACATGAGTGGAAAATGAGCATGTTGAATATTTATAGATTGTTCATGTAGTCATCTCAATTTTCAAACACATAAGGAATGAAGCAGACACCCTATTCAGTATGGCAATGAGAAATATTAGTGATAATAATACATGAGGACTGTGACTAGGGTTCATAGCTCAAAATAACGAATTTTAAGTATACCTGATATTACGAAGTTGGCCATGATGGTGTTCGAAGGTATTGTAATTCCAATGAAGTTCCAGAAGAGTTCCAAGCCTGATCTAAAATTGATTGCGATGTGAGACAGGATCTACCATATTGTGTGATGATGATTCTGCAATTGCATGAACACTCTCTTGTGTAGCAAGTGTGAGGTAGAAATTTCATATTGTTTGGAAAAGTGAAGGATGGTTGAACACCATATAAATGAAGAGACCCGTAAACAGTGTCTTGAGGTTTTTGGTTAAAATGTGGTGTTCAAGTCGCTTATTTGTTTTCGGACACATTGTGGGTGCTCCTTTGACTCCTCTCATAACCAACACACATGATGAATTCTGAAATGCTGTGATTTTCTTTGGTCGTTGTGCCATGATTGAAGGCAAACTTGATCCAAATTGGATGGAAATGGTAAAATGAGTGTTGGCAAGATCATGATCAAAATCTTGTTCATTCAATAGAATAAAATGATATTATTTTATCTCTATTTAAATGGAATGATCCATTAAATGGAGAGGGTCTTAATCCATTATAAATGGACTAAATGGATCTTGATTGATATTGTACTATTCTTTATCAAAAGATTATTTAATATTTTACGCATGCTAATTATATGTGTAAAATTGGTCCATCGCGATATATATAATTCTACTTCCGCTCTTGAACTCTCGTTTTCTCCTTTTTTTTTCTTCTCATTTTTATATCTTTTCTCAATTGTTTGTATTCAAAATTATTGTGTCATGCATCCAAAATCGTTTAGATAAAATGATGTGGTTCTCTTCTAACTTAATCAAAGTTATGAATTTGAATCCAACCTTAAACATACAACAATGTTAAGATTCTTAGAAGAGTTTATTGTTCATTTTAGTCTCACAAAATTTAAAAGATTAGTTTCTACAGTTATGCACAGAGGATACCTAATTTACACCACAAAATTATTGTTATTGTCTCATGCATTCTTTCAACAACAAAAAATATTATTGCTCATGCATGATGCGTTCTTATCATGATTAGGCTTCACTCATGTCGATACCCCATCGACCGAACTAAAAACAAAACATCATCCATTCTACACTATACTCCCTCGTAATAGTAGATATATATCATTTTCAGGATATATACATCAATACTCCTTCCATCACTTTTTATAACCACCGTATATTTGACAAATAAATCAACTATGTATGGTGGATTGAGCTAGTCAGTAGCATTCACTCTTCTAGGATAGGATGGACCTATGAAACGTAATAATGCTGAATCATACAACGCCAACTTGCCAAAAAGAATGGACCTATGAGAATCAAGCAGTGTTTTCGCCGTGTTTCATTCTCCCTAAAGCCAAAAAGAAAAGAAAATAAAAAAAAAAAAACGTCACATTCCTCTTTTAAAAAAGAAAGAAAGTGTTAAAAGTGTTGTTATTAGAGCATCCGGTAAGAAACTAAAATTGATATATTCTCCGGTTATTATTAAAAGTAAACTAATTTTTTTTGACACTCGTGCTCCTTATTGCAAATGGATTGACATACGAATAATAAAAATGATGCAGGTAACAGTGAAAAAAAAAAAAAGTTGTAAGGTCAGGTCTTTCCATTTGCAAAACTCTAAATATCAAAATATATGACTTTTGTGTTGTGTGTGAAATTTTTACACGGTATAAGATTTTTTTTTTTTTTAGAGAAACACGTTTAGGGCTTGGTATATATAACCAAGTTTACATGGAAATTAGGGTAGCCGAGTTTGCATGGAAATTAGGGTATTAACGTATTAAATAAGTGTAGAAAATATTGTCAAAAAAAAGGCGGATAGGAATGAAATTGGTGCGATCCAATTTTTTAGTATTAAATAAGTGTACAAAATATTTTCTTAAATAAGAAAGTGTACAAAACATTGTCAAAACAAAAATCAAAAAAAAAAAAATCTAAAATAGAAGGCATCAAACGAAACGTGATCATTGATATTGATATGCTCATAGTTTCTAGAACAAACGTGCAACATCAAATATTGCAAACCTAATAAAACAAATGAGTGGGAAAAATTAAGTTAAATTGTTGCAGACCTAACACAAAATATTTCCTTAAAAAACAAAAAGGCAAGATGGATGATAGGAATGAAATTTGTGCGATGCATTTTTTTAGATGGAATTTGTTAGGTTAAATAATTACAAACCTAAAAAAGCAAATGAGCGGGAAAAAATTAGGTTAAATTGTTGCAGACCTAACAAAATTAATAAATAAGGATATTTACATTTTATTATATTTATTTAATTAATAATGTATATAATATTTATTATATACCACATACATTATTTAATAAATAAATTTAAATTGTTGATTTTTGTTTATAATAGTGACCGAATGGTGTACATAGATTATTATGTTTTGTTTATGCATTGTATTTTAGGTGTAACACTATTATGTTCGTCTATAAACAAAAAAAGTACAATTTGCTTATATAAATATTTACAAATTAATATATATTTTTTTCTCGATAATTATTTTTAATGTATATTTGATTCTACTTCAGCATGATAAAATTGATTATAGATGTGTAAAATTATTTGTGACATATTTAGATGATCTTGACATAAGAATACAATTTTTTTTTATCTCCAACTGATTTGTATTCTTGAATTAAAGTATCTTTAGATTAAAGTGCATTCTAAGAAGCTTGAAATACACACTTAACTAAATTATTCAAAAACATCTTTGTTTCTTTTGGAGAGATTCATACTTGAAAATTGAATTTTCCACGGTTATAGTAGGATGTTGTATTTGATGTGGGCCATTCAATCTCAAATCGATGGTTTAAATTATTTTACTGCATGAGACCATGCTTAAAATCTAGGGGTTTGATCTTAAATCTTGGATTAAGATCCGCTACAATGTAAAATTGCGTGAAATCTATACATCATAGAGTCCTCCTCCGAGTATATTGGCATGCTAAAGAACCGTGAAAAAGCACGGGTGAGAAAAAGGAGCAACGCTAAGAAGGGAAACCGTTTTTTATTTTTATTTTTATTGATGATAATAAGGTAACTGGTGGTGCAAAATTGGATACAACACATTTTGAAATGGAAGATGGTGACAATTTTGAGTTGGGTGATGGTACAATTCATTGCGATTGAGTGGTATAGAGTTGAGGAGAGCTGTGCTAAGCTAACTAGTGGATCTAGAATGTTGTTTAAGGATTCAATTATGTTAGCTCGTTGAAAATATGATACTATATTTACATGACAATTGACAAATATTTAACTTGTATCCTTTTTTTGTTGTTGTATTTCTTTTATCTGTTTTTCTTTATTAGTATTGGTTTCTTTTAAATTTTTGTTTTGTGTTGTTGGAAGGAGTGCAACATAAGAAATTTCCATGATAAAGAGTTATCGTTGGAACAATTATTGTACTACATCAAACTTAATTCTTAGTTGTAGTTAAAGTCGCGTGACTCTCGTTTTTTTAGCGACCATCACTCGTGGTGGTTCAACTTGTTAGCTTGTCAGGTTATTTTACTTTTTAATGTATTGTTTTTCTCTTTTGACAAGCTCTCTAGTGAGACGTGTATTGTTTACTCTTTTTTGTTCTTTACGGTACTCCTTGTATTACAAAGTGAGGTTGAAAACAGAAAAAAGAAAGAAACGAAGAAAGCTAAGCTCTCACGAGCAAGGTTCCTGATGCATCAATTCTCAACAACGGGCGAAGATTATCTGGCGAAAACTGATGGGATAAGAACATATCATCTGAAGAGGCTCCTAGCTTAGCTAAAAAATCGGCACACTGGTTACCATAAAGTGAGGTTTAATGTATAATATCTTTTGGTTTCTCCCAAGAAAACGGTATTTTTATATTTATGTTTGAAGGTTTAAATTAAGGGAAAATTATATCCACCTCCTTTAGGGTCTATTAAAATGACACTGACATCCCTTATAGTTTTAAAACTTACACTAACCTCCCTTGAGTTTTCATCAAATTGACAAACACCTCCCTTTAATATTAACACTGTTATCTTTCCTTTAATTTTAGTTTTTTTAGAAAACTTTCTGTTAACTTTTAACACGATTCTTGAATTGGGAAAAGACAAACCTTTTTCTTTGTTGTTTCTTTAGACTTTTGCATACAATTCTGAAATTTCCAGGGTTCATAAACAAACAATGCCTTTAATTACTCACCTTCTTACTGGTTTAGGAGCGGGTCTTTTGGCTGTCTTGATCGATTCTCCAGTTAATGTAGTAGATTCTACCCCAGCCTATTCCTTCTTATGCTCTTTGCCTGCAGATGCACTTGAGTTTTAAATGATGGTAATGACAGACATGTCCATAATGAAATGCGACAGACATGTGTCCTTAATGTTACCAATGTTGGTGTTGGTATTGATGGAAAAATAAGATGAATACAAACACTGTTTTATTGTGTTCTTCCTTATTTGATTTTGTCATTGTCGTAAATGGACCTTTAAATTTTGAATTATGTGGGAATTGAAAGATTTATGACAATAATTAGGACCTTTTTTGTTATTATGTTAGTTTTATTTTAACCTTTATATTTGATGTTCCGATTATTCTATGAATGTCTCTTACGAAGATCTCAATTTCATAAGGGAAAATGGGATACATGACTTATATTTAAATTATGAATAACTTTTCATACTTTTCAAGTGAACTAAAAGTATTTTTAACAGCTTATGCTAGCTTGATGGTTTGATAGAAAAAGAAATTCTCTCAAATGATTTCAATCCTCATGGAAACACACTATCTCTCTCAAAAATAAAATAAAAAGATAACAGAAAGTTAACGGTGTTAACAATAAAGAGAGGTGTTTGTCTAATTGATGAAAACTTAAAGAAAGTTATTGTAAGTTTTAAAACTAGAGGGGCTGTCTGTGTCATTTCAATAGAACTCAGGAGAGGTGGGTGTAATTTTCTCTTAAATTAATGTTAATATTGTATTATTACAATTATCTCTAACCATTAATTAACCACTGAAAGAGTATTTGGTCAAAGGGTGGATCTAGACATTTGATACATGTGGAGTTAAAATAGTTTTTCAACTTATCAAAATTTTAAATTGTCCTGATCATACACTATGTTAGTAAAATAATCTTTAACATTAAAATATTTCGTTAATATTATCATATTAATCATTTAATATACTTACTTATTGTCACTTCAAAGACTATTTTGATTAACAAAGTGTAAAATTAAAAAATATTTTAAAATTTTATTACATTAAGATTCTATTATGATTATTCGTTACTATAATCAAATTATAATAAAAATAAATAAAAAAGTTGGATGTGTGGCCTAAAGCCACACATAGCCTTTAATAAATCCGCACTATTTTTGTATATATTTTCAAAAAATGGTGTTTGTCACTCTATTTAAAAAATATTAACTAATAATATATAAGGGTGTATTGGATCATGATTCTAAGGGATTTTAAAAGACTTTTTAATCATCAAAAAGTCTTGTGGTATTCAATCAAGACTCTTTCCAATTTAAAAAAAGTCTTGTGTTATTCAATCAAGATTTTTTGTCATTTAAAAAAAAGTTTTGTGGTATTCAATCAAAACTCTTAATCACTTAAAAAAATAGTCTAGTGATATTCAAAATCATTCAAATTTCGAAGGATTGTTTAATAAATCAGATTTTGTGGGATTTTCTAGTGAAATTTTATCATGAAAAGATGAGATTTCTTAGGATTGCTTTTTTAAAGATTTTACTATTTGTGAATGAGAGAGTGTTATGATCATTTGTTTTTTAATTATTTCTTAAAATTCATAAAATCTGTTGAAATCTCTTGAAATTCATAAAATCATTTCAAATCCTTTAAAATCTTATGAATTAAATCCGTTGAAATTTTAAGTCTTTTAAAATCATCAAAGTCATCAAAATCCTGCAAAGTCTTTTAAAATCCTCAACACTTTTTTAAACAAAAATTATCCTTTAAAATCCTAATTCAATACACCCTCCTAATTTTTTTTTGACAAAAAAACTAATAATATTCTTAGAACGCTTTTGAGATTAGGAAAAAAATCTTTGAACAGTTGATATGATAGCGGGACCATTAAATGTGACAGAATCTGTCTAGCTTGTGTTGAACAGTTAGAAGTTGGAACTTAGAATTCTAGAAACTTGGCTTCTTTTCAACGTTGAGTGCGGTAGCAATAATGAATAAGCGGAAATCACAGCTTATACGTTGAAGTTTCTGTTTTCAGCGGGCAATTTTTCTATATATGTACATGATTTTTCACTTTATGTGAAAATATTTCTATATATGTACTTGATTTTTCACTTTATCTGAAAAAACTTCTATTTAAGTTAATGGCTTGATTTAACTTTATGTGAAAATTTGATAAAAGAATCACGGTTGAAACAGTTTTACTTACTCTAGACTTGTTTAGTTGTTTTCCTAGCTCACGAACAAAAAAAAAAGTGCTTTAGACTTTGTATAAAATCGAATTGAAGGTGTGAGTATAGTAATTTCATCCTTCATAGAGTATTATTTTCCCTTGCATGCAGATTCTTGTAGTATAAGGAAATGGAAGATGGGTCTTTCCCTACGGGCGGTGGTACTGTAGATAAGGGAAGAGCTGAGCAATATAAGGGAAGGGTCACTGTTCATGTTATCATAGCTTGCATTGTTGCTGCTACTGGTGGGTCCCTTTTTGGCTATGACGTTGGTATTTCAGGTTCTGTCTTAATCCCTTCACTCTCAAAACTTCATTCCAAATTTTTAGTATGTATTTTATCTTCCACCTTTACTTTTCTGGAATAAATTACCTTTCTCTTGTTAAAAAACTTCAATTACTTGTATTTTATTTCCACCTTCACTTTCAAGATATGTGTTTGAAAGCTGAAAAGGGAAAATACACATGGGTTGAATTTGACTGACATAGGACACGAGTTGATTAGAATAAGGAAAGAGAAAAGAATCTCATTTTCTTGAGTGTTCTTTCATGTCTGTCATATTTTCAATTTGTCCTTGTCTGGAATCTGCACTGCTTAAAATCCTCTTCCTTTATCCTAATAAGATGCAACTTCCCAGTTATCTTTTCACTAGATTAATTGGCAAATGAATCAACTATAAATTTTGTTCCCAAACTATAACTCTGTCATGCATTTAATATTTTAGTCCTTAAATTGTTATTAATCTATTAAATTAGTCCCTAATTTCCTTTAAAAATTAAAGCAAAAATGAAAACTCAGGCACTGTCTTGATGGATTAAAAATGGTATATTTCTACAGTTTAGGGACTAAATGGGTGGGAGAGCGATAGTTTAGAAACTAAATTGATGGTTTATTCATTGACAAATCCAAAAACCGGGTTGGGTCTTGTGGAATATACACGAATCAAATAGGAATAGGATTAGCTCCACGAGAAGGAACCTATAAAAAGAAAACGAAAAAAAGAGTATAATTTGACAAATCCCACTTTAAATTGCATAATATAAGATATCTTGACTTTGATCCAATTCTTGTGCTCCAACAACCGGACATGAGCGAGTACCAAATTATTTGAATCATCTTTGGGGGGACAAGACATGGTATAATCTATTGTGATGCAATTTCATGTACTTTCTCTTTATACGAACGGGACACCAAACTAAGCCTTTTAGTTATTTTCTAGATGTCTCATATTTATCATTTTTATTATCAGAATATGAAATAAGCATAATCTTATAGTCATGGTTAACAGGAGGAGTTGCTTCCATGGATGACTTTCTTCAGATTTTCTTCCCCGCTGTGTACAAACATAAATTGGAAGCCCATGAAAACAACTATTGCAAGTATAACAACCAGGGCATTTCGGCATTTACATCTACTTTATACATTTCTGGTTTAGTTGCATCCATAATCGCAGCTCCAATTACGAGGAGGTATGGACGAAGGACAAGTATCATAATTGGTGGTATCAACTTTCTCGTTGGATCAGCTCTGAATGCTGCAGCTGTTGATCTGGAAATGCTTATCATAGGAAGGGTTTTGCAAGGTGTTGGCATTGGATTTGGAAATCAGGTAGTAGCATTTTCCTACATTAATCTTTTATCCATTCTTAACTGAATGCAAAATATTTTTGATATAAAACATGGGTTTATTTATAAAAAGAACAATCAAGCAACCGTTTTATGTTTAAAACCAAACTCTAAAGTCTAGATAAGCCAAATATCAAATGTAGCTTTGAAAAGTGACTAACTAACTTCCAACATTAATTATGTGAATGTTAACATAGGCTCATCAAATTTTACAGGAAAAAAAAGGTATTAATGCAATGGAAACAATCAATGGTCGTATAAAGTTTGTTTAAGTTAGAAGATAATCCAGTTATACCTTTTTGAAGGCTATTCCGCTGTACTTGTCGGAGATGGCGCCAACCCACTTTCGAGGAGGATTGAACATGATGTTTCAAGTTGCAACCACTTTTGGGATTTTTACAGCAAATATGATCAATTACGGAACACAACAGATTCAACCGTGGGGGTGGAGGCTGGCCCTTGGCCTTGCTGCAATTCCAACTCTTTTGATGACTATCGGAGGAATATTTATTCCAGAGACTCCAAATAGCTTAATAGAAAGAGGATCAAAGGAACAAGGGAGGAAGCTCCTTGAAAAAATCAGAGGAACGAATGAGGTCGACGCAGAGTTCCAAGATATGCTTGATGCAGGTGAATTGGCAAACTCAATAAAGCACCCCTATTATAACATCCTTAAAAGAAGATACAGACCAGAGTTGGTCATGGCTATCTGCATGCCTGCATTCCAGATTCTGACCGGCATAAACTCAATTCTCTTTTATGCTCCAATGCTATTTCAAAGCATGGGATTTGGCAGACAGGCGTCTCTCTACTCCTCAGCATTGACTGGAGTAGTTCTTGCTGGATCAACATTCATTTCTATTGCAACGGTAGATAGATTGGGGAGACGACCCTTACTCATCAGTGGTGGAATACAAATGATCGTATGCCAGGTATGGAAAATCATTGTTAAATGCAAATTCCAATCATGCTTATCAGAACCATGGCTCTGACATTATGCTGGTAGTTGAATAATTACAACATTCATGTAGGGTAACAGATACAATTTGCAAATGTCACTGCGCTTAAGTTGCATCCTTGATTATAGTCTCATTTTTCACATGAACAGGTTTCAGCTGCGATAATCCTGGGGATCAAATTTGGAGAAAACCAAGAATTATCAAAAAGCTATTCAATATCGGTTGTAATAATACTTTCTCTATTTGTTCTAGCATTTGGATGGTCATGGGGGCCACTAGGATGGACAGTCCCAAGTGAGATATTTCCATTAGAAATCCGATCGGCAGGGCAAAGTATAACAGTTGCTGTAAACCTTCTCTTCACTTTCATAATTGCGCAGGCCTTTCTTTCCCTTCTCTGTTTTTTTAAGTATGGGATCTTCCTATTTTTTGCTGGCTGGACAGCCCTAATGACCCTATTTGTTTTTTTGTTTCTACCTGAAACCAAGGGAATTCCCATTGAAGAGATGTCAATTTTGTTGAGGAAACATTGGTTCTGGAAAATGGTACTACCAGATGATGCAGTTTGACTACAACAATTACTTGGATATTTTATCAACTGATCATGATCCGCGGCATATAACTGAAAATTTCACCCAGAATCATATTGTCCTTTTGTAATTAAGTACACTACATTTACATCTATGAAATATTTAATTGTAACATTATTTATAATTTTATTTTAAATCTAGATGATTTTATAAATGGATGACCAATTTCGTGAGTGAGTGAACATATCACGTATGCAACCTAAACTTTAATCATTTTTGAACAAGCCTAAACTTTAATTAAGTCTTACTTTTATTCATTTATTTACGGTATCGAAACTCGCCTAATTACTCCACTGGTGCGTTTGATATGCTAAAAGGTAATTGAATGTTGATGTTGCAAAGTAGTGGAGCAAGGTATAAAAGGAATAAAGCAAACACCGTATTCGGTAATGCAATGAGAAATGCAGCATGCTCATGAGAGAAGCTTAATTACATTCTAATTCTCTCATGTGTTAAAATTTACATTTTCCTCTCTCAATAATTTTATTTTTATTTTGAATGGTATAACAACAAAAATCTAATACCCAAAGTGCCATGAAAATAAGTATTGAAGGTCTATTGTTATTTAAATAAAAATTTAATTGCTTATTTCCCTCTACTTTTAATTCATAATAGCATTAACATATAGTTTCAACCCCTATTATATAAAGTATGAAACAATACATAAAATTTAATCCTTAGAAAATTACTAAAGCTTGTAAAATATGTCTATTTAAAAATAAATTTTAGATTCCAAATAATGAAATTAATAATAGAATATTTAAATTAAATTATCATTGACACTGATAATTCTAAAGAAATGAATCCACATTTAAAAATTGTGGTTTAAAATTAGTTGTTATCATAAAAAATATTTATTTGTTAATATAAATTAAGCTATAGTACGTATTTAATTTTTAAGATAGATGAGTGTAATTTAAGCGTAATTTACTTTAATTTTTATTTCACAGATGAGGCGAATGTATTTTTTATTTTTTTTGAAAAAGATGAGGTGAATGTATTATTTAACATAACATTAATTAGAGTGTAATTCAGACCCTTTAAACAGAGATATAATTTACTTAAATTATTATTTACTTTTTGGGTAGATACTGAAAAAACTTGGTATTATTTGAAAAAGGAGAATAAAAAGAACAAAAGCATTATACAGAAAGGAAAAAAAATCAGAATTAATTTCCTTTGAAGTCTCTGGTCAATTTTTGCGGCTCTGCAAAATTTACTTTTTTACGTTGCCCTGCAACTAAAGGTCCTTTTCTGCAAAACAAAAACACCCTATGATGAAAGTTGCTTATCACTAATCTGAAGGCTTTTACCACAAGTTTTTATTCAACATGTTTTGATCATCCTTCAACAAAAAAAAAAAAACATGTTTTGATCATGATTAAGTAACGAAAAATGTTAGCATCCACATTTTAATGAATTACATATGATAATTTTATCATAAAAATTATGTATTTAAATTTTCTACTATTTTTGAGTTCTTTAACTTGTGCTGGACCGTTAAAGTAAAAGTAAATATTTGTGTTCTAAAGTCAAGCTTTTCGGCCTCTGCATTTATTTACATTTTACTGCCCCTTTTCTGTGACAACAAGTAAAAGTCCCCTCAATATCATTTATCATTTCAACACAAACAATAATCTTTTCGGTGCAAGTTGGGGGAATTTGAAGCTTTGAACTTACACAGAAAAATAGAGAGAGGGAAAATGCAATTGAAAAGATCCACACTACTACCATCATTCTCAAACTCCTCTTCCTCCATTATACCCAGGAGCTTCAATTGACATTTTTCCAGGTTCTCATTTCTTCCTTTTTATTATCTTGCTTTTCTTCTCTCATACCTTCTTTTGTACCTTGTTTTATTTAATGGAAATGTTAACCATTGTCTTAAGGACACTTATAAGAAACTTATAGTAATAACTTTATCTTAAAAATTGTGTATTCAACTTATAAAAATAGTAAAAAGCAAGACCCTTTATTTAAATATTGGTCATGAGATTGGACAAAAAAGCAGCAATAGACCAAACAAAACATGAATTCTTGTCCTCACTAAGCGTCTAAGCCATGAGATAATTTTTGTCTATAGTGCAGTCTATCAAAAAATACCAAAATATCATTTTTCAACATAAAAAATGTTATCTCTCCATTCAGTTTTGTCTTGATATGTTATTTTTATGTTCAAAAGTTATTATTTTGCGAATCAAACACACCTAGTGTTTTTGTCCGAAAAAGTCTTTGGCTAGTGTAGGAAATTTTTTAAAAAAAATCTTAGTATCAAAAAGGAAAATTGTTTGTATGGTCATGAGTGGACAAAATTTACTTTTGCTGCTAAATAGTAAAGGGAAATGTAGTGCCCCAGGCACTAGTTAAGAACACAAAATTAGAAATATTGTATCGTGAATTGTGAAAAAATGGGTATTTAACATTTTAAAAGTCAAAAAATTGATGTTTCCAATAACAGTTTTTTATATTTAACTTCCTTAATTAATGCTTTGTGGTACTAGTTAACAAGACCCGATAGTAAAAAATACTTACATAGTATAATGTGATAAATTATATTAGATACGAATGGTTAACTAATATTTTTAACTGTAGATGTTTGAAAATTTAAATATATGACTAACGATTGGTTCATGTTGTGTATTTTATAGAAAAATGTTTTCTTGAATGGTGGTCATTGTAGGTGATTTTAGTATGATGCAACTATGTAAGTGAGAAGTGCTTTTCTCTTCTTAGTGGTACAAATGAGGATATAGATTTTATATACTTCTTTGATAATTAATTTGCATAATGAGACATTGCCAAATTTCGTTAGCTCAGTGTTTTAGAAGGGTGTACATGTTTTAGTGGGCTACGCTTGTGAGACAAAATATATAATACTTAAGGTTTGCATGTGTGCTGGTCATGATTTGAGATTGAATCGTGATAAAATTGGTATGATAGTTATAAAAGATTTTATATATTGTGTTATCTGGTTTAATGTAATTTAATATATATATATAAAAGTAAACTATTTATAGATATTAGTACACACTATCTATCTCGATTTGTATTTGTTTTGTTTAATGAAACTACTGTAAAATGTACTAGTATCTTTTGTTAAAATGACTATGGTTCACTTCACCTTGATTTTGCAAATCTCATCTCCACTAAGATTTGTTAACGTGTTTATCGTGATTCTACTACTATCAGTATCTATGTACGGGGAGACAATTTGGGACGGAGCATCTGAGTTGGCATAAAAAAGAACCGTGAAAAAGCATGGGCTGCGAAAAAGGACAAGCGCTAATAACGAAACATTGTTTGTCTTTTTGACAGATACCAAGGAAACTGATGGTGCAAAATCCAACACGTGGCATTCTGGACAGAAGAGAGGGACATTTTTTTGGGTTGGGTGAGGGTTAAACTTAAATCCACTGAGTGGTATGAAAATGCTGACAACTGCGTTTTCTTTCTTAATCGGGTACCTCTATAGCCATTGGCCAGTCACAGATCCATGTAGTACATGGCTATAAGGGTCCATGCCCCCACAATCAATAATATAATCTCTCTCAAGTTACTTTCATAATAAACACTTGCTTCCATATTAAGCTTTTCTTTTCAAAAATAAATGTATAAGACTATAATAAAAAGATAAAACAAAATAAATTGATGTTAAATATAATTTATTTTCATTTTAATTTCAAATCGAAAATTATTCTATATATTATAGAATATTTTAGGGTTTAGCTTATAAAGTTTTATATTTTATAGGAAAATGTTATTAAGTGTTCTTTAGGCATCGATTAAAAAAATAAATTTAGTAAAAACTTAAAATATTATTTTGCTTCTATAAACATATAGACTATTTTCGTACACCGCCATAATTTTTTTTTGAATCCATCAGTGCTATATATAATTTTCCAAACTTATCTCTCAAGTCTGATAACATCAATAAATATTTAACTTGGTATGTTTTTTGGTACTGTGTTAAGTGGTATTGAAAGACAAATTTACTTTTGATTGACCAAATATACACGTCCTTAACTTAGAACACTCGACTGCGGGACCCATAAATATTAAAGAATCAATCTAGCTTACGGGTCTTGGTGTTGAACAGTTTGGATTCTAGAAACTAGACTTCATTTCTACGTTGAGTGCGGGAAGCAATAATGAATAAGCAGAAATTACAGATCAGATGAGGTCAATATTAAGTTTAAGTACTGTTTTCATTAGGCAATTTCTCAACGTTATTGGATTCCACTTTATATTAAAAAAAATCTAATAAAATAATCACACGGAGCAAACAGGTTTTATTTACTTTAACCTTTGTTATATATAATATTGAAGGTGATAGTATAGTGTGATTTTCATTGTTCATCTTCCATAAAGTATTATTATCTCTTATATGCCGCCATCTGTTATAAGGAAATGGAAGATGGTAGAGGTGGTGGTACTGTGGATAAGAACGGAAGAGCTGAGCAATATAAGGGAAGGGTCACTGTTCATGTTATCATAGCTTGCATTGTTGCTGCTACTGGTGGGTCCCTTTTTGGCTATGACGTTGGTATTTCAGGTTCTGTCTTAATCTTTTCACTCTCAAAACTTCATTCCAAATTTAGTATTGATTTCATTTTCTGGATTAGATTCTCATGTTAGAAAACTTCAAGGGTTGAATTTCACCGACAGACATAACACACTTTGAGTTGATGAGAATAAGGAAAGAAAAAAAAATGTTCTTTCATGTCTGTTTCTCAGATTTTCAATTTGTCCTTGTCTGAAATCTGTACAGTTTCAAGTGCTTAAAAGCTCTCTTCCTTTATTCTTCTAAGATGCAAATTCCTAATCATATAATTGACAAATCCACCATTAAATTGCATTATATGAGTTATTTTGACTTGGATCCAATTCCTTGTGCTCCAACAAGGATATATCAAATTATTTGAATCATCTTTTGGGGGGGACAAGACATGGTATAATATATTATGATGTAATTTAATGCATTCTTTCTCTTTATACCAATGGGACCCAAAATGAAGCTTTTTTTATGATGGCTCATATTTATCATTTTCACATTATCAGAATATGAAATAAGCACAATCTTTATGGTCATTTATTATAAGATAATTGACGCATGTGTCATGGTTAACAGGAGGAGTTGCTTCCATGGATGACTTTCTTCAGAATTTCTTCCCCGCAGTGTACAAACATAAATTGCGAGCACATGAAAACAACTATTGCAAGTATAACAATCAGGGGATTTCTGCATTTACCTCTACTTTATACATATCTGGTTTCATTGCATCCATAGTAGCAGCTCCAATTACAAGAAGGTATGGACGAAGGACAAGTATCATAATTGGTGGTATCAACTTTCTCGTTGGATCAGCTCTGAATGCTGCAGCTGTTGATCTGGAAATGCTTATCATAGGAAGGGTTTTGCAAGGTGTTGGCATTGGATTTGGAAATCAGGTAGTAGCATTTTCCTACATTAATCTTTTATCCATTCTTAACCGAATGCAAAATATTTTTGATATAAAACATTGGTTTATTTATATTAGAAGATCAATCGAGAAACCATATCATGTTCAAAACCAAGGTCTAAAGTCTAGATAACCATAGCATCAAATGTAGCTTTAAAAAGTGACAGCGAACATTAATTACATGAATGTTAATGTAGAGTGTCAAATTTTACAGGAAAAAAAAGGTAGTAATGTGATGGAAACAGTCAGGGGTACTATAAAGTATGTTTAAGTTAGAAGATAATTCAATTATAATATACCTTTTTGAAGGCTATTCCGCTCTATTTGTCAGAGATGGCACCAACCCACTTTCGAGGAGCCCTGAACATGATGTTTCAAGTTGCAACCACTTTTGGGATTTTTACAGCAAATATGATCAATTACGGAACACAGCAGATTCAACCATGGGGGTGGAGATTGGCCCTTGGACTTGCTTCAATACCAACTCTTTTGATGACTGTCGGAGGAATATTTATTCCGGAGACTCCTAATAGCTTAGTAGAAAGAGGATCAAAGGAACAAGGGAGGAAGCTCCTTGAAAAAATCAGAGGAACAGATGAGGTCGATGCGGAGTTCCAAGATATGCTTGATGCGGGTGAATTGGCAAACTCAATAAAGCACCCCTATTATAACATCCTCGAAAGAAGATACAGACCAGAGTTGGTCATGGCTATCTGCATGCCTGCATTCCAGATTCTGACCGGCATAAACTCAATTCTCTTTTATGCTCCAATGCTATTTCAAAGCATGGGATTTGGCAGACAAGCATCGCTTTACTCCTCTGCCTTGACTGGAGTAGTTCTTGCCTTATCAACATTCATTTCTATTGCAACAGTAGATAGATTGGGGCGACGGCCCTTACTCATCAGTGGTGGAATACAAATGATTATATGCCAGGTATGGAAAACTCATGATCTAGTGCAAATTCCAATTATAAGAACCATGACTTTTTGACATAATGCTAGAAGCTGAATAATTGCACCATTCATTTAGGAGTGAATACGCAAATTGATCCTCGAGATTGTAAGCATCGATCAAAATACCATACTTTTGCAAATTGACAAATACATCCTAAAATTGTTAAATGTCGGTCAAATTTGTCAATAGCGCATCCTATGTATATTTTTACCACTAGAGACTATGATGTGACACGTTAAATGAATAGGTGCCTCCTCCACGTTGATCCTACCTCAATGCCACCATATCATGGAGTAATTTGCCTATAGAATGTAGGTCTCTCAGAGACTAATTTGTTAGTACTCGGTTCATTCACACTTGTAAATATTGACAAATTTATCCCTGAGATGATTTAAATTTCATAGGCAAATTTGTCCCTAGTAAGTTACAGTGGTGTAGGATCAAGTGCAATGTGACATGTTTGGTTAACGTGTTATATCATAGCTTGCAGTGATAGATGTTAACGGAGAAGCCGTTTTGATTAACATTTTATAATTTTGAGGATCTACTTTCCAATTCGCAAAATTGAGGGACTATTTAATGATGCTTACAAATTCAAGTATCAATTTACCTATTCACTCAATCATTTAGAGTATCAGGTAAAACTTGCAAATGACATGACCCTTGCATAGCAGAGAAACCATTTGTATTTGCAAAGTATTGATTATACTCTCGCATTTTTCACATGATCAGGTTATTGTTGCCATAATTTTGGGTGTCAAGCTTGGACCAAACCAAGAATTGTCAAAAAACTATTCAATATCGGTTGTAGTTGTACTTTCTCTATTTGTTCTAGCTTTTGGATGGTCATGGGGGCCACTTGGATGGACAGTCCCGAGTGAGATATTTCCATTAGAAATCCGATCAGCAGGGCAGAGTATCACAGTTGCAGTAAACCTTCTGTTCACTTTCATAATCGCACAGGCTTTCTTGTCCCTTCTATGTTCATTCAAGTATGGGATCTTTCTGTTTTTTGCTGGCTGGATAGCCGTCATGACCATCTTTGTTGTTTTGTTCCTACCTGAAACAAAAGGAATACCCATTGAGGAGATGTCATTTATTTGGAGGAAACACTGGTTCTGGAAAAGGATACTGCCGGATGATGCAGATCGACTATCCCAGGATTCTGGAACTGAATTAATTAACCTAGATGCACATGAACGTGCAGTGTAGAACTGGTAAGTTTATCCAAATCAATAGAGTTTACTTTCCGTTCGCTGTAATTAAGAAATTACACGACTATAAAGCTAGTCGAAAAGGACAGTCTAGCTTTTGTTGTATTTGTGGAAAATGATAGTTATATTTGATTGATTGTTTATCCATTAACTCAAAACATAACAAAAATACTGATTGAGATTGTTACAATGAGAGATGTTGGTAACTATTTAATAATCCAATCATTGAATGAACTTCAGATAAAAACTTGAATTTGTTCCCTCTTTAGGGAAATCCCAAATAGAATGTCTGGAACGGAGTCAAAAGAAAGTACTACCTTATCAGCTACCAAACTTTGATTGGTATTTATGTGCATTGGCGGGTTTGCATACTACAAAGCTCGCTAGGACGGTGTACAAGCAAGGCTGGAACTTACGGTGATTCCATCGAAGATGCAATAAAAGACCAAATTTCCCTGGAACTTCAACAAAGATTGCCAATTGTGTTCAAATTATTAACTGTCACAGAATCCAATTCCCAAGTAAAGATCATATGAAGGAAAATCAAACAGAACAAGATGATCAAACAATTAAATTCAATGTAGTGCTCCTGCTCCTCCGTTAGATGCAATTTAAAATGCCGGTTTTGCAAAATAAAATACACACATATGAATAATGTCTTTAGATTATTATTCCAAAATTAACAATCAGTCAAGCTCACTTATATATCACATCCTATAGGTTGCCTTTGACGGCCCTAGAAACAATCAAGCAGCTTGGCAAGCATTACAACTTTAAATGACAAATCGTGAGAATTATCGATTATTTGGTACACACCACTTGCGATAAAGGAATCGTAAAAAAAAGGTATCAGATAGATGGTGAGTGAATATAATCCAATTAAGGGCATGGAATCACTTAATCAAGAATTTGCCTCAGACAAACCCACAACATCAATTAAGTTAAATTTTCACCACTGAACCACATTACAGCGTATTGATCTGATAAGATTTACACCACTGAGCCACATTAGTGTATTGTTCTGAATTGGACTCGAGACCCAACCTGACAGGGCTCAAAAAGCTGTAGGCAGGAGATTTGGCGCGACGCAAGATCGTCCCAAATCAGTACATTACCATTCTCCCCAAACCCATTCCTCCATTATAAATACGTTGACTGAGGTCCAGTGGAAGTATTCCAATACCTCCATACTCTCCATACTCCCACTAATTCTCATACGGACTTGAACGTCACAATGCCTATGCAAGTTTCACCCACTATCGCCACTTTAGCCGGGACAAAGTGTTGTTCCCGCCCACTTTCGTGTGGTGACCAGGTGTTGTTCAATTTGCTCCCCAAGGCAACTTTTTGGCCTGCTTTGGACCAGTAATTATATCAATAAGTTGAGAATAAACAAATTTTTCAATCAAATATATGAATTCACAACACACAGGTCCTTCAAGACCAATTCAGGACAGAGTTACAACACTGAATTTCACCAATCAATAAGCATTTAACACTTAAAACTTTCTATTACTATTGAATTTCACCAATCAACTACTACATCAATACGAAAACAAAGACAGAATTACAACCAATGACCTGAAAAAACAAACTTTATTCTTACATACATGAAAATCAATCCATGTACTCAAACACCCTATAGTCTATATTCACTCATATCAGACTAGGGGAAATTACAATTTCTTTAATCCCTTTTGTCATCAACATATGAACTAACTATAACCACAACCTAACTGTAACTAATCCCCCTGTTAGGAACTGAACACTGAACTGAAAATTAAACCTTCATCATTACTACAATCTTTGCTTCAATTTCAACGCTTCTTCAAATTTCTTCATACGTTCGCACCCTACGTACAATCCTCTTGAAAAAATAAAGGAAGCACGCTAGGGACAGCACGAACAAAAAAAAACAACGATCCATCATCATCATCATCATCTACTTCAGCAGAAAGTAAACAGACACCAAAGAAAGAAATAAAGTTGAACTAATTATTCTAAATCAAGTCGAAGTAACCGCCTCAAATCACTGGTTGCAACACCGTTCTTTCCTAGAAATCCGGGAACCGGAACAGAACTCGGTGGTGGAGATGAAACAAACCCCGATCCAGCGTAAATCACGTCCTTCGAAACCCTAATCTGCTTCTGCATGGTGATTGGATCAGGACCAAACCGATCCGTTGAACCCAATACCAAATCAGAATTCTCCATAGCCTTCACCGTTTTCACCTTCTGGTCTTCCACCACCGGAACAACGATCTCCGGACTCAACTTCTCGCCTCTTTTGAGAATCTTAACTTGTCCCATGACAAGCTTCGTCGGCGCCGCCGTTCGATCAACAGAGTGCTTCCGATCATGTTGATTTGATTGACCAGTGGTGACCGGACTTCTTTTCCGGCGACGATTGTGGTGGTTATTGTTGTTGACGTAGGATTTGCAATTAGGGTTAGGGTTGGAGTTTTTTCTGGATCTGATTTGTGAAGAAGGGATTGATAAGGCATCGTTTGGGAGAAATCGACGTTGAAGACAATCGTGGGAACGAAGAATTGCAGTTCCCATAGTTTTTCTAGAGAGAGAAAGTTAGTTTCTAGAGAGAGAAAGAAAAAGCGCGTGTTGTTCTTAGAAGGAAGAGAGAGAAAGCATATACACGCTTGAATAATTGGGATGAAGAAAGAGAGCGTGAGAGGTTATTATTTATAGAGAAGTGTTTGAGTTGCTATTTAATTTTCGAATAATTTGTTTGAAAATATTTGAGTTTCGGATTACTTGTGTAATAATAATCGCGTTTGAACCGACTTATTTGGGTTAGTTTGTACTCACCTTTACACGTTGGAATATTTTTATTGGTTATTTGACAGGGTCATGCGTGTATTAATCGCCTCCTTCTTGTTGAAATAATTGAAATAACTAAAGAGCCCTTCTTTTGGAGTATGGGCCTAGACCATAGGGCGGTTTAATTTTTGTCGTTATAGCCACCTCCTCTAAATATCAATCATCATTCATTCATTAAAAAATTTGTGGTCGACAGACATTGCATTACACATGATTTGAAAAAAAATATATTGCTTTTTTTTTACCTAACCCAATTGAATTCAATCATAATATTAATTTGGATAAAAAATTGATCCAATCTACTATCTAATTTAAAATTAAATCAAATATTTTATAAAAAATAACTTATAAACATGGTCAAGTGTAATGTAATAATTTTATCCTTGGGTATGATTGATATGTGTATGAGATAGCGGTTGAATTATCTCTTTTCTCTTCTCATAGATCAAATGCTCTAGAATGTTTAAAGTCTTTCACTCTTACTTACATATTTTTTTATTTTCTCATAAAATCAATTATTTTTTTGTCAAATCTTTTCTCCATTCATACAATTTTAAGATCAAATATTTTTAGTTGATTTCTTCAAAAGTTTCATGTAATTTCTCAGTTTTTCCCCTTCTTAAAAATACTAAAATTCGTTAAATATATATAGGTGCTGCTTTATTTCCAACAATACCCTTATTATGAGTTACTCCGTCTCTAATTATAAGATTTTTTGAGTTTTTTTTGTGTCCCTTTTTATAAGACCATTTTTAAATTTTAAAGTAGATTAATTATTCCGTCATAAATATACCTCTACTATTTATGTTACATATTTTTCTTCAATATGTAATAAATACTCTTGGAAACATTAACAAATCCTTTCTCCTGAAGGGTGAATTTGTAAAACAGTAACAATTGTCAATAAAATTAATACAATAATCCACTTTCTTAATTTCTGTGTTCTTCATAGGAAGGTCATATATTTAGAGACGGAGTAGTAAATAATTGTTGTTTTTAATAAAAAAATTTGTTATTTTTAGTTTCTTTAACACATACAATAATGATTTGTGATAAGCACATGATTGCTCATAATGACTCAATGATGACTTTCATATTTTGACATGACACTAACATGTAATTTGGTAGAGCAATGCTATATCGCAAGAAAAATAATATCAAGAATTCTTCAAGAATAAAGAGCAATCAATCACAATGCACTATTTGCCACAATTCAAGGAGGTGTGGCTGAAAAATAGAAAGTGAACAAATAAATCATGCAATTAAAACTTGCCAACTGTTTCTTGAAAAATTCTTGATGCTATTTTTCTAGATAAATAGCATTTTCCAATTTGGTAAATAATATTTCATATGAATTGTGAGATTCGTAACCATTTTTTAAGCTGATTTTCTAAAGTATACAACCAAATATAAAAAAATGGGTTAAATATGTCTTTGGTCCCTATAAATATATCAACTTTTTATTTTAGTCCCTCTAAATTTTCCTTCAACTTTTAGTCCCTATAAAATTTTCAATCACTACTTTTGGTCCGAATTTTTAATTAAACTTTTGTATTTTTTAATGAAATTTTGTAGAAATATGTATAATATTGTAAAAACAGTGCCCCAAAAAAATTAGATTTTTTAACCAAACATAAATTAATTATGAATTTTTAATCGTCGAAAATATAAAAATTCATATTAAATTCATGTTTTGTTAATAAATTCTAATTTTTTGGGAGAAATTCTTATAATATTATGAATTTTTCTGCAAAATTTTATTCAAAAATAAGAATTCTACATATTAGTTTACTTTAAAAGAGGGACCAAAAGTGAAGATGAAAAAAATTTAGGGACTAAAAGTTGAAGAAATTTTTTAGAGGGACTAAAACGAAAAGTTGACATTTATAGGGATCAAAAACATATTCAACCCTAAAAAAAAATACAATTAGTAAAAAGTTATTTATTTAATATAAATGCACAAGTCCATATACAAAATTACTACTTTAAACTTCTTAACATGTGCAAATTTGCAAATGATAGAAAAACCCTTATATAATTGACGCCAAATTTTTTTTTTTTTGAAATTACATCACTGCAGGTTATGTCGCAAAAGTGATATACTAACAACTTAATGTGGCATACCTCCCACATGTGACACTTAAACATAAAACACTTCAAAAGTGCTAGCTCAATTTTTTTTGTTTGAAAAACACGATCTTTTTTTGTTTGTTTTATTTCTCCACATCTTTCTCTTATTCTCTGTTGCGCCACCGTCCACCTCAGATCTCTCTCATTTATGACATCTCACCGGTGACCACACGGGTCTGATACCGACGTCGTCTTCATTGTCTCTCTGGTATCTATCTATCTCCTCTGTAACTTCTTGTTCACTCCCATCACTCAACTTTGATCCATCACCTTGGATATTCCAGCATCCTTGGTGACAACGACGTGCTCAAATTTGAAGGGATTGAAGGTCAAAGACGATGATTGTGAGAAAGCTGCCCTCTTTCCTCTTTGAGTCCTCTTTATCATATGTGTGTCAGTGGTTTTCGTATTTGTGTGGCTTGTGACCATGGTGGTGGACAGAGGGGAGTTTGGTGAGTTTGATGCGAGGACGACGTGCGACGATTTTTGTAACGATGTCTAAGGGTGATGACAATGGTGGTGGTGACGAAGGGTAATGGATAAAGAGAGGTGAGAACTGAGATCTAAGAGAGGAAGTAAGAAGATGACAGAGGTTAGAGACAGAACAGGAGGGAAAGGGGGAAAATATGACAAATGGTGGGGCAGAGGGCGAGGACGGGGGAGATGTTGGTGGTGGTGGTGACAATTGGTGATCGATGGGGAGAGCAAAGGAGTGAGAAGAGAGAGAAAGGAGTAATGATGAATTGGATTTGTAAAATAATAATAATAACGCCACAT
The DNA here is from genome assembly GCA_946800305.1 of Medicago arabica. NCBI lineage: Eukaryota > Viridiplantae > Streptophyta > Magnoliopsida > Fabales > Fabaceae > Medicago > Medicago arabica. The sequence goes on from OX326968.1 coordinate 54,185,297, forward strand.
GCCACATCAACGTACAAAGGATGTATGAACCTATTATTTTCCTTATGTCGTAACGACTTACAAAAAAAAAGGCTAAATTGCATTTTTGGTCCCCTAACTATTTAGGTAGCATCGCATTGGTCCCTTAATTAAAATTCGATTTATTTTGGTCCCTTAACTTCTCTCTATTACACATTTTTGCCATTTCTGTTAGTTTTAATTTAAAAACATTAGGTAATCTTCATTTTCTTCTGAAATTTTTCTGGGATTCTTCTTGTTGAAGGTTGATGGAGATGATATGAAGATGAAAAAGAGAAAAAGAAGATGAAGAAAATCTAACTTTTTCGAATTAAAACTAACGGAAATGACCAAAATGTGTAACATAGAGAAGTTAAGAGACCAAAATAAATCGAATTTCAATTAAGGAACCAAAGTGATACTACCTAAATAGAGACAAAAAAATGCAATTTATCCTAAAATAAAGTTACGAACTAATTGGCATAGTGATTACTTTTATGTAACCCATTATCATGAAAAAGACTAGGCGAATCTTAAAGATAATTTATTGATATATTAAACTTTAGATTATGATCGAGCAAACTAACTTAAAAACTTTAAAGAATGGAGAAATAATTTACAATAAGATGAAAGTTGTTTTTTAAACGAGTCATGAAATATTGTTGGTAATGGTATCATAACCCCATGTTCCTCTCAAATCTCATTTCATAATGGTACCACCCTCACACATAGTCTTTATCTTACTACTAATGTCATTATGTTGTTTTCTTCGTCCTTAAGCTAAATATTACTATTACCACTAAGAACAAGTAAGAATAATTTTAGGTTTTGTAGTGTATTAAATAATTTTTGACTGCATTAAACATTACTGAAGTTGATTGAAGATGACAATACAAAACCAGAAATAAGTAGATGCAGACAAAATAAAAGGTTGTACAGGTGGCAATCTCCAAGTGGACGACGTAAGTGGGATCTAACGTGGTGGCATGCATCGTGTAATGACTAATGACAATTAAACTACCCATTTGACGGTCAGCTCAACCTCAACCAGTCGGACTTCACTATCTTCACCAAAAGTGGGTCCCACAAGGAAAATAAAGCCAAATAATTGATGATACTCTTAATTCACATTTGAATTATGCATTAAGCAGAAGAAGAAGGAGAAGGAATAAGTGATTAAGTGTGCGTGCGATGGACGCAACAGCAGGTCCATCGTCGGAGTTGAGCAAATCGGGTAGCAAAGGATCGGAGAGAAGTAGCTTCGGTTGGGTATATCACTTAGGAGTGAATTCCATTGGTCATCAGTATTGTCATCTTCGTTTTCTTTTGATTAGGGGAAAGTATGTTTCCATGTACAAACGCGATCCTCATGAAAACCCTGCCATTGTATGTTTTTCTTTCTGCTCTACTAATTCATTCATTGCATACTCTTAATTACATTCGAAACACTATTTTGGATTAATTACATCACTACTAAACTCTAATTACTGCACTGATTAATCTTTTAATGTCTGCTTTACTTCTTAATTGCACTATTTATCATCAAAACGCTTGTCTGTTTCGGTTATTTTTTTAATTCAATAGTTAGCCACGAAACTCACACATACTAGAACTGGAGAATTGCGAGTCTGAATTTGTGTCTCGCCATATCAAATATATATGCCATCTTTTACCATATGAGTTGTACTTATGGAATGTTTCAGATACTTTTTTACTTCAAATGTTAATTAGTACTAATTAGACATATTAACCGAAGAGACATGCTTGTCTGTTTCAATGATGTTATCTTTTCAAAATTGCAAAGTTTATTTATTTTATTTTTTCAAACGTGGCTTGTAAATTTGTAGTAATTCCAAATCCCTCTTTAGTTGACTGTTTTTTGTTTTTTTAATAAATATCTCTTACTTTTTCTAGTCAAAAAAGAAAATCATCTCTTTTTTATATATTTTTTATTTTTTTATACAAGTAAAATGCTCATTCTTGTAATTTTCCTACGTGCAGAAACCAATTAGGAAGGGAATTGTTGGCCCAACACTAATGGTGGAGGAGCTTGGTCGCAGAAAGGTCAACGATGGGGTATAATTCTTGCAAACTTATCTCATTGTGTTTAGTAAACTAAACTGATTGTATGTTGGTTTTAATGGAAATGAAATATTCTGTTTGAGGTTAAACTCGTAACAATATCTAGTGTACTTGTTTCATTTAACTTCTAAATTTGATGGAAGCTAAGTATATTTTTTTTTTTGTATTCTTCCCCAGGATCTTTACGTTTTACGGTTTTACAATCGGTTAGATGAGGCCAGAAAAGGAGAAGTAAGTTATAGTTATGAATTCCTTACTCTAATAAACTTTTTATAGTGATTGAAAGGTCATTGCCATGCAGCATGTTTTTTAATGGCTAATACAGCTTATGAAGAATTCAAGATTGATCAACTTATCACTTGTTACACTCTACTAAATATAAAACAGAAGCATAAGGTTCTATTGTTATATTTGCTGCTATGTGTTGATAATCATTTTAAAAAAGCACAATCAACTTTTGTTAAGAAAAAACACCGCACACTTCCAAAGCACTATGTACACAATAAGATTTTTAACTAAGAGTGTTTTACATTACTTTAATCCCATTGCATTTTTCAGGTTAAATGCTTGTGTTGTAATTCGTTAACATCCCAGCACACACTAAGTGCAAAAATCACGATGAGTGTTTCATCTTGTAGACTGAGAATCCATCTATGCGAACTTTGCCCAAAGTTGCAGGATTTGGAACTCATTGAAAACACCTTGTGGCAAGGCCAAGTCAATGCTCGTGTGAGGGTTTCTTACCTCAGGGTCTTGCTAAAAAAGATGTGTCAAATTCCACAGCCATGGGCAGCTCCAAAGCAAGAAATGTCAATAAAACTAACAATAGCCGCCCAAGAGGGTTTCCTCAAGCCAATTTAAGTCCAACATACAACTTTGCTGAACAACCACTCCAAGTTGTTATTTTCATTCCTAGTAAAAAAACTTACAACTAGTGTTCCATACTTTGAACGATCCTTTGATGCTATCACAGGGATTAAAACCGATAACATAAACTTGCCCTCAAATTTATTACCACACTTGTTGCGAGGAGTACCATCAAGATGATTAACTAGGTTCCTGGATTTGAAATTTATAATATAAAACTTGCCCTTGAATTTTCCTGTTTAAAGGTTTGATACAGTTTCTCGACTCAACAATCGTACTAGCACGCAAATGTATCTGCATATTTGTGTCTGTACTGGCATCTAATTTTTTAGAATTTAATGAACCCTCAATGCCATGGGTGTAATTGTTCTTTCCATCTTTTCCAGCATAGAATTAATTATTTTTCTTTTCCATTTTCATCAAGATTGCTTGTGCTACAGCTGGGGAAGCCCGGGGGTGGATGGAAGCATTTGATCATGCCAAGCAACAGGTATGAGAAAATAACTAGAGGAAGGCAGGCTTATGCTGCATTTGTTACGCCCTTAGCCTGATTGAGATCGGAAGTCTATTTCTGGGGGAAGGGGGTTTGATTTGGAGTTCCCGTTACAAAATTTTCTATAGCTTTTCCATAGGTTGAAACTTGAAAGAATTGTTGTGTCATGAATGAAACTATAAGGTATTTACTCTAATCTACGTACAATTTTAATTTACTGGATATATGTTCTTTGCAGGCCGAGTATGAATTGTCAAGTGGCGGTAGTGCCAGAGACAGACTAAACATGGAGGCCGAGTATGCTTTATTTCCCCAATCTTAAATGCAGTCATGCTCATATCTGATATAATAGCATTAGTTAAATGGTCTTACCAACAATGTGGATTGGTAAACCATTAATAATGGTTTATATATTTTCAAAAAAATAAATAGTGGTTTTTATATCATACATGTGAGCAGGGAATTGCAATGCCTTTGGCACCTTCTATTGTCTTTCCATTTTTTTCTTTCTTTCCTCCTTTTTATACCTGCGAAGTACAAGATCAATGATAATTTTAAGGAATATTGCTTACAATTAAATAATTTTGTTGAGGTTAATATATTTATGACTTTTGAGTTATGCTTAACAAAAGACCTGGATAATTGTTGTTGGGCTCATTATTAGGTTTTCTGCCTTTTAGGTTGTCCTTTTAATAGATGATTTATCATAAGTTGACATATCATCGCTCTTTATGTTTTGGAAGGATCAATCTTGAAGGACACCGGCCTAGAGTGAGGCGGTATGCCCATGGACTAAGGAAGCTAATAAGAATTGGCCAAGGTAAAAATATGGTTTGATCAACGATATTCATCATGGACTGCTTTTGTTGCATTAGCATGCTGAGTTGTTTTTATAATTTGTTCATTGGATAACATATTCCGCTGCGCATATTAGCCAATGTGGTTCTGAAAATATGTAGTGATAGTTGTGAAAGTGTGTGGTTCTGATTCTGTGTTATTTATATTTATGGAAAGAATCACAAGTTTCTTTTCTGATTGTGCTATATTCTGGGGTTGCTGCATTAATTTTTTACTCTTGTATGTGCTTCTCTTGACTTACTCTTGTTCCATCTTTTTGAAAGGCCCGGAGACATTGTTACGGCAATCATCAAAGTTGGCTGGTAGGCCAGACAGGTTTGAAGGGGATAGTGGAGACACAGTTGAAGCACATCAATGGAAATGTGTTCATACTATGGCTGGTATTTTTCTTGCCATAAACATACACTATTTTGTAGCCTATTACTAGACAGTGGTGGTTTCTTGCTCTAATACCCTTTTTTCTTTTTAGTGATCTCTTAATATTGATAAAATATTTTAATTTAAGGGTCTATATAAACTGTTATAGAGGCTCTTGTTTTGTTAGAATGTAGATATGTAATTACAAAGGCCCTTGTTTTTGTTAGAATGTAAATATGTAATTAAAGGACCTTTAATTTTTCACGATTACTTCAACTGCTGGGTCTGAATAGAGGATGATGTGAAGGCCAGTACTCTAAACTAATAATAGGACTCTAGGGGTAATCAATCAATTCAAGGGGAAAATTTTGGAGGGTCCTTTCCCACCTCTTTTGCTCTCTTACTTTATTCTCCCATTAAAAAATTTTCATTTATCTGGAAAGAGAAAAAAAAAAAAAAAAAAGTAAAAAAACTCTACAAAGGAAGAAAATCATTATTTATTTGGGACATGGAAGCATGACTAGTTGTGTATGATTTATCTTTTTGCTGCACAATTTGGTTGTTAGACTCTTTTCACACACACAATAATGGTTTTGCTTATGATTTTTCCTTCTTGTAGCTCTTGTTCATACTAGTTTTGATAGAGAAAAAAAAATGTTGGATATATCCTTACCCTTCTAGATACATTTTGTTTGTGGTTTCAGGAATTAGAATTTTTGAGGATGTCACTGATCACAAGGTATGTATAAAAATTTACTTATTTGGGTGGGGGAGGCTCCTGGGTGATACATATCGTTAAACATATCTTGAAAATTAGTAAGCTTTCCACTCATGTCTGTCATTCTAACAGGAGATGCAAGAGTTAATTTTTGTCTTGTTGCTGATTCTTTTATTACCCACTACTTGTTTTACTCTGTCGATATTTTGCTTAACAGATTTATTCTGGTGCATCAGTGTATGTGTCCACAGCAGTCATTCATAGTTATAACATAGATGACTAATTGTGTGGTCAGCTATTCCCCCTCAGATAGTCATTTCTACTGTAGTTGGTTTTTAGAAACTTCTGCATTCCTTCCTTGTTGCTAATGAAATCCTTTCTGAATAAACTGGAAGATTTTTATTTTTGGCTATTCTGAAATTCCCTCAATTCATTTTTGCGTCTCCCGAGAGGTTAACTCTAAAATTGTTTTCTTTTCATCCTACTATGAACTTGCAGAATTTTGTTTACCAGTGAAAATTTTCAAATAGCGGTATTTGTTCATAGTTATACTGTAAAAGTACACCTTTGTGTATACTGTTGTCCTTTTAGTGGAGAATGAAGCGGCTTTTATTTTTCCACAATGTTAATAGGAAAGTATCATGTAAATGCCTTGATATGCTTCTGTCACATTTAAAGCAATAAAAAATAGTGGTTTGATTCATTATGATATAACTAATTTCTGCCGTGTTACTTTTTTGTTCTTTGCAGAATGGTAAGGGTGTCCTTGCAAAGTCTGTCGGTGTTATTGATGCAACTGCAGATACTGTTTTTGAAGTACTTCTCAGTACTGAACTACAGAAAAGATATGAGTATGTAACCTCTACAAATTTCTTGAGAATTTTCGGTAACTTATTGGGAAAATTATGGTCTGCTTGGTTTGGAAAAAATGTTTACTGTTTCCATTTCTCATTTTCACCAATAATTACCAAAAATGTCATTTTGTTGTACTTTTTCCAATTTTCATAGATTTGTTTTCACCATTTCCTATACAATATTTGAAAATAGGAAAAAACTGAAAACAAGATTTGTTTTTACCATTTCCTATACAATATTTGAAAACAGGAAAAAACTGAAAACAAAATTTGTTTTTACAATTTTCAATGAATACATACAATACAAACAGTGAACTAGATGAGCTTTTAATCTCTTCAAACTTTGTATTTTTTGCAGGTGGGATATGTTAGTTTGTGACTTAGAGCTTGTAGATTCTTATGACGGACACTATGATGTTGTTTACGGGACATATGATCCTAAGTATCTATCCCGGTAATCAATTGATGTTAACCTTCTCAAATTTCACAAATCATAACATAATTGCAACTGGATTTCTTTGATAGGATGTTCTGTTCTGTAACATTTAAATTTCCATCATTTCTCATTTGTATATACAAAACATTGATTTTTCATTGATGGAAATTTGCATAGAGTAGCTAAGGCTAATTTGATGTTTCCTATTAACTTTGACGTCTGTTCTGTAGAGTTCTTCATATTGGCCTTCCGCTTACTTATTGGTTGTGTATTTGAGTTTTAGGTTCGGTCTTTGCTATAGTTGTGATGAAATTTTGGTTACAAAATAGCTACTATTTCCTCACTTCTTTGTCTTCCCTCCTATTGTGTTATTAATTTTTTTTTACTTTTTTGAATATTATTCATGAATTATCTTTTAAACTTAACCCAGGTGGCATCCAAAGCAGGATTTTGTCTTCTCTCGTCAATGGTTTCGTGGGCAAGACGGAGCATACAGTAAGAATATGCTCATTTACTTTCTTTGCTCGTATGTCCTTCATTTCCCTGTTGAATTTTCAAGAAACCGAGACTCTTACATAATACTTGTTGAGAAAGAATAAAATGAGAAAGCAAGTGAATGTGTTTGTGTATTACACATCAATGCTGTGTTTGTATTAAATCAAGAGCTTATCCCTGAAAGACTTGGTAACATATTCCAATTGATCATTTGAACTAACAAAGCTATCAATGTCAGTATATAAAATCTTCTCTCTAATGAAATGATGAACTATCTCAATGTGTTCGGTCCTCTAGCAAAATATTGGAATTGACGCAATATGCAGTGCAACTTGGTTATCACAAATGAGTGTCATCTATGAAACCTCCCCAACTCTAAGCTCTCTGTTAAGACTTAAGATATCTGAGTGCGAGGGGGTGCGTTGAGACCCCATATCATGGGATGGGATTGGGGGGAGGGGAAGGGGTTGCAGCATGGACCAATTGGCTGTTGGTTGGAAACTGTGGGGATCGAATGTCTAAGGTATAATGCAGCTGCAAGTTGAAGGGAATATTATTGGAGACATGTCAAAAAGAGAAACACATTCGAAAAGGACTTGGAGATAGGAAACAAGAGAAGAAACGCAGATTTTTATTTTTAAAAAATCTCGAAAGGAGTGGGCCTACTGGTATTAACGAGTTAGGGTTTCTTATCAGGTTCTGATAATAGGATGATGAAATGGAAAATGAGAGAGCATATGAGTGAAGCCGCGAGTGTGTACGTTGTACGCTTGTATTATGTATGTGTCTGTGATTCATTGTATACAATAAATCATAATTGAAATTCTAGCGTACTTGTTTTTATATGTTCTGTAAGATGTTTCAACGTTTGCAATGTTCCGTTCAATGTTCCAACATCATAGCGTAAACAGAAATAAAAAACAAGAAAATAAAAGACAAGAAAGTAAAAAAAAGGCACAATGAGTTTGTTGACCCAATTCGGCGACAAACACACCTACTTTGGGGGCTACCAAGTCAGGAAGGAAATCAACTATTGTAGTCCTTATTCAAAAGCTCTCAGCAAACTTCTCGTTTACACTTTATGACCTAGGACCTACCCGTCTGGACTTCAACCTTGGAACTCCTAGATCTGAGATCTCATCTCACTATCCTATGGTCAGTCACTGCCCCAGTAACCTATCAGATCTCAAACAGAAAACAAATGGTGAAGTTACCTTCAAACACAAGTTACGACCTTGCTTCACAACTTTGGTGTAGACAACGAGTTTACAACTCAAAAACACAGTCTTTAACAAGTATCAAGACGATACAAGAAAGACTCACAAATAAACAGAACTAATCTTGCATCAAAACGATACAAGAGTAGAACGCACAGACTCAAAACCCTAATGTTCTAAACTTCTAGTTCGACGGTTTGAGTACCTAATTAGGTCTTTGAGTCTTCCTTTTATACTGAAGCAATATGGGCTAACAACCTTGCTGGGCTTCAGTAACAAATTGTAGATCGATCTGATTCACAAAACAGAATCAAAATCAAGTAGACAAATATGGAAAGTCGTAATATGTAGGAACATATTTAGGAACGTACCGACCGCCTTCAAATATTCCCTAAAATATTCTTGCTCCTTTGGGAATAAAACCAAATTGATTCTGTACAAATATGTACGTTGCTTGGACATCAAGTTAAGGAAAAGTTGTTTCCTTTTAAAGATAAGGCGCGCGTACAAATAAGCATGAACTCAAGTACACTGAACCGTGCCAGGATGTTGGAACATTTTGTCCAACATCTCATATGGATGCCTAAACTATGTTGGAACCTAGAGTCCAACTTCACAAGAAAAAGATATTTGTTTTAGCAATAATGCAGCCAATACAAATACCAACAATAATGAATAGGAAATTGTACATCCACCTATTTCTATTATTTATAAAAATACTCATCAAACTGCAAGAATACTAAAATAGTGAATTTCATGTATTATGTGTGCATATGTATGGTACCCATTTTGCAAACGTGTCATCGGTTTTTAAGTACAAAAGTCTGGTATTGCTATGGCGGCTGTTGAAACATTTACGTATGAGTCATTACCAATTTAATAGTGATTATTGGGTATGTGTTCAATTTTTGCTGAAGTATTCTGTATTTTATTCATGCAGCAATCTTGCAATTTCCAGCTATACATAAGAAAAAGCCTCAAAGATCTGGTTATCAACGTGCAAAAATTAATCGTAAGATGACATTTTTTGGTTGAATAGTTTGGTTGTTTGCTTATGGTAGAAAATGTCTCTTGACCTTTTTTAGTCTAAGAACTATCTAGAAACTGATTAGAAGAAAGAAAATATAACCACTGACGTCTGTATTTTGGGCATTGATCATTGACTAATTTTACCTTTGCATGTTTTGTATTCTGGCTGTAGCATCTACATGGGAGATCAGAAATTTGAACGCACCTATGGGATCAAATAGCCCAAAATGTCTAGTGACCCACACTTTGGAGATACATTCTGAATCCTGGAGTCGATGGAAGAATAAACGGTGCTCAAAATTTGAGAGCAGCATTCCTTACACATTACTGTGCCTAGTGGCAGGTTAAGTATTTGAGCTTTCACTTTTCAGCTTACATCTCTCTGAAGTGTCTAGTGCTTGCAGTTCAGGTTATCAAAAGTATGTGGCCCAAACTATTTGCTTGTAGTGTGTGTTTGGGCGAGCGTTTTCTAAAAGTAATAATGAATGAACTTGATTTTGTAAAATTGAGTTTGAAATATAATGAAATTACATGATATGTTAAGCAATGCCCTGTCAAAAGGGGGTCACAAATGAGTGCAACAATAACGTTGTATTGACTCTCTATAAGGGTCGCATTTTTTTACTCTGAAGTAATTTATGTTTTGATGTTTACAGTCGTCCTGAGAGTAAAAACGAGCTACCATTTGGGTGAATTTGTGTGTTTTGAATTCAACAACGTAGATTATAACATATACAATAATAAATACAAGGATTTAAAATCCCTGATTAATGTTGAACAATTTGTATCTGACTACTATTAAAGAGGCATTAAATAGATGATGTGAAATAATGGTTCAGGTCTAAAGGAATACATCGCAGCCAATCCAGCTCTCCACCAAGAAAATGCCACCACAATAGTTCACTCCAAAATATCTGATGCTTCCACTTCCAGTTCTGAATATGAAGATGAAGTACAGGATGAATTTTATGATGCAATCGCTGCCGAATCATCGTCATCGGATGAAGAAAGTGGCGATGATGAGAAGCATGATCAAAAGGTTTGGTCAATTCTGCTTATCAACTATAGAAGTTTACAATAGAAAATAATATTGTCTGTGTGTGACTGATCTGAAATGAAGAAAAGGTATTTGTTTAGTTAAGTTCTATTGTTTAATATCCTATCCAATTTATCAGGAGTCAAGAGTCAAACTAAAGAATGTTTCATGGGCAATTGCAACCTTAGCTTTGAAGCGAACTGCAGGTCAGCTTTTCCTTTGTTTGCTTGGTATTTTCTAGGGTTAAAGGACCAAAGCTATTGTAACTTTCTGTACATGGTTGGTTCTATGTAGTTGGACTATCCAATCAACATATTTGCTTTTTCCGAATGAACTTTGATGATGTGTCAAACACACTTAGAAATATCTTTAGAAGGTCAAGGAAAACTGATCGGCTGCCAAAAACCTAACCGATTATGAATATATTTGTTTCTGATTTAGGAAAAATAAAAGCTGACCAAATATTGATATCTATGTAATACCATGTTTTGAAATAGTAGTTATTTAGGGAGAGATACCATGAAAACAAAGGATAGTTAAGGTGGACAAAACACAATCTTTTTACTAATTACTCATATTCATGCTCATGATTAAGCTTGTTCTTACCTATATTCTTGCTCATGATTAAGCTTGTTCTTACCTATATCTTTTTACGGTAATATATTATATTTGTTATATGCTTGAGACTGAGATATGTTAATGTTAATCTGTTACAAATGATTCCACCTAAGCTGTTCATATAGAACTGTTCTAGCTGTACCTTCCATAATAACTGTATGTAACATAACTGCTGTAACTAACTGAACAAATCTCAGTTAGTTACAGCTCTAGAAAATTCTAGAACAATCAGCAATTGCATACAGTAAGTTCTTCAGTAAACAATACTCTTATATGAATGCTACTTTGATTTGATGTACTTTCTTTTGCACTTGTGTTCTTTTTTTCTCTCCGGTCTTGTTATCTAAGGATTCTTTATCTTCAATTTAGAGCTCTGTAAAGTATCCCGAGTGACTGCACTCTCACCTTTTATACAAATATTATGAAGTTGTACTTTTTAGACCATGTGGTCTAGAGTCTGGTCCTTGTTACCCCCATTCTTCTTAACAGAAGTTAAGTTTCCATTTCAACTTAAAAATAAATATTAGAGAAGGCATTGTCAAATTTTTTGAAATGCATTTTAAAAATAAATTTAATAATTTTAAAAATCCTAAATATTTTCATTGTTTTCAGAAATGCTATCTCTCTAGTTAGCTTCCATCTTCTCTCTATCACAATTAAAGAGGAAAGTCCATATCCATCATTCCAGCCACCCATTTATAAAGTGAAAATTGAAAATGTTATTAGAAAGTAAGCGGACCTTAAATTTCAGCACAAGGTAGGTTAGGCTTGTACATTGTCCATGGCTCTTGGCCAAGGGGCTATTCTGTCAGAAGTGTTGTTAAATATTAAATTATCCACGTGTTTCACCTTACAACTTAAGCTTTTGGGATAGTTGGTTCATGATAATACCTTTGATCAACCCACCTAAATAGTGAAAATAAATAAAGCATTCTATCATTTGTAAGTAACTGGTTAGAGTTTCATGCTGCTACTTAGTTTCACGATTTCATTCAGTATATAAGTCTTATATGCCTGGTCGTTGCAAGCAGCTCCTGATCTAAGCGAAGAATTGGATCCTCGGGTCACTCCTATCACAATCCATCCAAACGACATACATGGTTCTCTGCGCAAAGGAATGGATGACAATGACACAAATTGTTGGACTTCTCCTAGTGGAAAAGGATTTATGATTAGAGGAAAGAACTATCTTAAAGATAATTCTAAGGTGAGTTAACTCTTTAAGTTATTCAGCTACAGGGAAAAGGACAACAAAACTTTTTTAAAAAAGGGATGATAAGCAATGCTGTAATAGTCTGCATGTGCTTCAATCTCCTTCAAATTTACCCTTATCTATATTCTTTGTAATGGAGGGGTATTAGGTTCATCGGTCATTTAAACTCCTCCCTTTTTCTTGCAAATTCATATATCGATCTCTCTTAATTTTAGAACTACATTTTTTAAACTAAGATCTTTATCTACTTTTGAATAGTTTTTGTCCATATGTTGCTTTCTTTTGTCCTGGTTGAATGCTCGTTACATTCTTGCAATTTACTTTCCGTTGTCATTTACAAAAATTGTCATGCAGGTAGTTGGTGGAGATCCTCTTCTTAAGCTCATAGCAGTAGATTGGTTTACAGTCAACAAATCTGTAGATAGAATTGCCCTGCATCCTAGGTGTTTGGTTCAGGTAACATTAAATTTTCAAGATTTCACATCTTTAATATTTAAGCATATCTTTGTAAAGTATAGTTGGGGAAAGCTGCTCGGTTCGCTTCAGAAATATTATTAAATGAGTTTGCTAAGCCATCAATTAACCCAAGGATTGAAGTTCTCATGTTCCTACTGCTTTATAAATAATAATTTAATGTAAAAATTGGTGTGTTTGTTCTAGCCTTCATTAAGTCCTTATTCCAAGAAATAGTTTCACTGTTTTTAGCAATTACATGGCATATCATATATTTCCTGTGTGGTTGTGCTTCTTTGATATCCATGGCTTGACAGCTAAACAAAATACATGGAGCTGGATATTCTCGTTGTGCATAAGGTGTTAGATTTTTTTACTGTCGAAGAATATTAGAATATCCTTCAATTTATTATTGGTATCAGTTTTATTTTATTTTAGTACAGAGTATTTTATTTGAGTACATCACTCCTTGATTTGAGGAGTTGACAGTGTACCTTCTCCTGCAAAAGGGGTACTCTTTTACTGAAATAACACAATTCTCAGTTCCTGCAATAGTCTCAGTATTCACTGTTTGTGACTCACATTCCAGCTCAAGGCAAGCTTCCAGATATGCAGACCTTGCCCCTCTTCAAACTCATATTTTTGTGATATTCAAGTCAAACTCAGGGTTCTTCCTAGTTCTCAGTAGAAAACACCCTGATTTTGTAGAGCGAAGATAGAGTACTTTGTTCTGTATGAGCAATTGTCATGGTATATTGTGCTGTGTTAGGAAAATCAGTACACACCATTAAATTTACCCACAGAAGGATCTTACAAGTGAACATACATAAGCACACTGCAAAGATAATAATGGAGAACACAAAAAATCATGTGGTTCGGAACTTCTTACCTACATCCATGGAAACGTTCCAACAAAATTTATTCATTATCTCAAATAAGGTTATGAGGATTGTAACTCACCTAAATCTCGAGTACCCCACTCCTGAGCTACAGGGAATGATAAACACATATATCTCACACTACAAGTGATCGCTCATATAATCCTCCTCTCTTGGACATGTTTGGGGATGTTTCAACTCTTGAAAGTCCTCTTATTTATGGGAGATGAAAGTGACTCCCTTTCATGAATGTAACTTTGTAGATATTAATCGTCTCATTTCTCCAAGTAACATCTTTTTAAGATGATAGAGTTTTTCAAGAGTCAGAGAAACATTCAGCCATCTCTTAGAACGTACCTCTTAAATTTCTACTCACTTGCATTTATTTGGAAATTTGAATTGATTTCCCAACATACTGCTATATTTTTGTATTCCTTGTAGCTCATAGCTTGCATGTATTTCCGAAGAGTGTTAAGTTCGTTAAGTATTAGTTGAATAGCTTACCATAGTAGTTATTCAGTTAGTTGGTATAGATCTCTGGATTGTTCTGTCAGTGGCTTGCGCATTTTATCAAAATCTAGGCTTGATGTTAAGCTTTCTCATTCAAAAAATCAGAATATCAAATTTCAGAAATCGGATCTTCAAAGATATCTCTTTTGACCTCTCTCAAATTCTCTTAACCCTTGGATTTCTTCAATCATGGAAAATCTTCTACTTTTCACCTTCTACGTCCTTTTTTTTTTTTTTTTGCATTTTTCACAAAGCTGTATTAGAGGACAGCTTCAACTAACCTTCAGTTAGTTGAAATGCCTCATATTAAGCTTAAATCCCACTGTACCTACTGTACACCAACTCTACACTATGTTTTCTGTTGTTTATGGCTTCAAATTTGTGCTTCGGAGGAACAGAGAAATCGTGACACGATTTCATCAACGTGTCACAATTTTCCTTGGCAGTGAGCATGGTTTCCTGGATGCTCAATCGTGTCACAATTTTGGGAAAACGTGACACGATTTTCGACTTGCTGGGTACGTTTTCAGGATAAGGTTGGTCGTACTTTGGGTCGTACGCACCAAACGTGTCGCGATTAGGCCAAACATGACACGATTTTGACTGTTGAAGACTACTATATAAGTGTTTCTTTGCAGATTTTGAAGGAGAGCTTGAAGAGGGAGAAACTTGGGACTACAGAGGAGAGAACTTTAGGGTTGAGTGTCTTTGTAGTGAGATTCTCTTGGGTTGGGACACATTGTAAACATCTTGGGTGAGTGAAAATCATTGAGTGTCTTGCTCTTTGGTGAGATTGAGAAAATGGGTAGAAATTAGGTTTGTTCTTTGTGAGCTTGTTTAAACTAATTTTTTGTAACCCATTTGTATCTCTTTGTAAGAACTCTTTGATAGTGGATTTGAGAGATCTCTCCCCCAGAGTAGATCATCTTGGATCGAACTGGGTCAACAATCTTTGGTGTGTTTGTTGTTTTCTTTCTTGCTTTCTTATGCTTGTGGTTTAGAGCTTTCCACTTTGATTCCTAGATTAGATCTAGGTGTTGTTATTATTGTTGTTGCTTGTGATTGCTTTGATTGTGGTTACTATTTTCCTTTGCTCAACACATCATTGTTTATTGGTGTGAGATTTGAGTCCGAATTCACAACATTTTCCCTTGTAACTAATCCCTACTACCTAGGGACAAACTAATTGAAAGTTAGTTAGGTCAGTAAGTGATGTGATGATCTATAAATTACCCTAACTGTTGTAAGTAATCAATTCAGTTTTGAGAAATACAAAAATAACACACAGTTCACTTTGAATCTCTCTCAACTCTCTGGCAGAATCTTTGAGATTCTTGGAATCTTAACTTGGTATCAGTAGAATCTCCCTTCGTTTTGGAGGCCTCTGGTCAAATGGAATTTCCCACGCCGCTTCTGCGTGTTGGCTCGTCTTCTCCGGCGAGCAAACACTCGTTCTCAGTTGTATCTTTTCTGCAAATGCCTAAATAATGTTGTTTTATTTCTCTTTAAGCCTTTTAATACAGTGCATGCTAAAACTTGCGAGGCTGGGATTGTTTGTGTATTTCATCTTGATTTCCGAAATCATAAACTAGAGATTTCGAGATTGTTAATTTTTATATTATTGCACTGTCTAATCCTTTCCATCTGAATTTCAGTCAGAAGTCGGCAAAAAGCTTCCATTTATCCTTGTCGTTAATCTGCAGGTATGGATGTCATTATTGTTGTTGTTGACACACACACTTACACATCATTGGGAAAGGTTGTTAAATATGTAAGACTTTTTCGAGTTGAAAAACTATTCTTAGGTCCTTGATTATCAAATAGTTTTTTGAAATGGTATTAAAGCATAGTTAACTAATCTTACATATTGCATCCAATCCGACTTTTCATGTACGGACAAAATACATTGAGATTGATTTTCTTTCTTAGGTCCTTGATTGTCAAAGAGTCTCATTGTGATAATTAGGCAATCTTACACATTGCATCCAATCCAACTTTTCATATACGGACAAAACACACAGATTGATTGTCATTTTTTTTGGGGTGGGTATAAAAGTTTGTTCGGAAGATTAGTTAGTATTGGAATAAGTCCCAGTTTTTATCCCTTATTTTCTCCCTCTGTAATTTCCCAAAATGGAGTAGATTAGTTGCTATTTCATAACCAACTCGGCCTTTATATTCTAGCATTGTATGACTCCATAGGAATAAGAGCAAGTATGATTTCCTCTCTGAAAATTACAGTTTATGTGTATAAACCAGTTTCTCGCGGAAATTTTCTAATGTTTTTTCTCTTCATATATTCAATTATCAGGTTCCTGCTAAACCAAACTACAGTTTGGTTCTATACTATGCAACTGACAGACCGGTAAATAAAAAATCTCTGTTGGCTAAGTTTGTTGATGGAAGTGATGTGTTTCGGGACTCAAGATTCAAACTTATTCCAAGTATAGTTGAGGTATGCGATTCTCGATGAAAAGTTATATATGTGCCCTGTTTGATGCCTTATGGCTTTGAGTAGCTAATATTTTTCATTGGATATAGGGATATTGGATGGTTAAGAGAGCAGTTGGAACCAAAGCTTGCCTGCTAGGGAAAGCTGTAACTTGTAAATATTTCAGACAAGATAACTTTTTGGAGGTAATATTACCTAGGCCTTTCTTCTCTGTTGTACTTGGGCTAGAGTAGATGTGAGAAAATGATAGAAAGAGAAATAAAACTGAAGAGAGAACTTGAGAGAATCTGAAATTGGTTATTCTGAAGACTTAGATTTATAAATTGTTACACTTACTAGGAGCAATACTATGACCTTTGAACAATGAAGTATCACTTTTACAAAGAGTGAACTCAAGTTGCAACAATGCATAACATCTTGCATACCAAGTTTGGGGTTTTGTTTATGACCATATAGGGACCGTGTAATATAGAATAGATTGGGATTGCTGGTATAAAATAGATAAATATCAGCATAATTTTAGATATCCCGTGTAAACTGCATGCTCCATGCTGTTGCTTATAAAAAATTTGACATTCATTTTGTTTTCTTAATTTGAATTTTGCTACACGTTGTAAATTCCCAATTCAACTTCGTTGAAATTGTGTGCTATAACATGCCAGTTGTTCGTTGAACCGAGCTTTAGTTTACATGTAATTTATTGTGCAATAAATTACACTTTCATATGTCAAAAAAATTACACTTTCAAGGTAATATTTTGTATTATGCAGATTGACGTGGATATTGGATCATCCTCTGTAGCTAGGGGTGTCATTGGCCTTGTACTAGGATATGTTACAAGCCTAGTCGTTGACCTTGCCATTTTGATAGAGGTTGGTGTCTTTCTGCCTCTGGTTATCATTTTTCTGGATTTCTGGACAAACTATCCCCTAGTTCCTTTTGATATAGACTTGATGTTTGGTGAGAATATTGAAGCTGTGATTTTATGGAACTGTGTTTTTTATGCAATTCTTAAGTCTATTGGTCAGGGAGGCATGCTCTTCAAGAGTGTCTGTTTACCCTTAATGTCACTACTGGATAGAATTGTATTAATGGTTTCTATTTGGTACCAAGCTCATATAAAGGGAATTCCCGTGTACTAATATGTGAAGAGATGTTAGAATTTGTATCTTCACAAAAGTGTTTTCTCTCCTTTTCTTTACAGATTATATCCGTCATCATAATATGCATAGTACCATATATCCACAGGTTATCTTTTATTCGGCAAGAAGAAGGCTTAGCTCTTATACAAAGGGCACATACCATAACTATGGTATAAATACAAAAAAGAAAAAACCAATTATATCAAATCCAAAATATTTCTGGGAGGGAATGGATGGAACTGATTTTGTCAACATCCCTCTGACCGAATACGCAATTAAAGAAATTCTAGAAGCAGACAATACAACTTTTGAATTTGTTGTACATCCTTTCATTAACATGCAAAAGGATTGCAGCTTTTATATCCTTGGCTTCTTGGTGCATGTCATTTCATGCATCAACTGTGCTTACATCTATTGCATTTTAGAGGTATGCATGCCATGAGCCGTGTTTCATATATTTCAGATATTGACTGATGTTATATTTGCAGGCAAAAGAAGAGGCGGAGCTGCCAGAATACATTCTTGGAACTGTCCGATTAAACCGTTTGAAACTTGAATCTGCCATACCATTGGAGGATTAAGGTGTTCTGCGAGAAATATTAAATCACCCATTCCATTTCATTATTATGACTCAAACTTACATTGGGGACTCAATTAAGAAATAACAATCTGAGTGAATTTTTGTACAGATACTTTGGTGTTTTTTTATATTTCTCCCATGTCTCTCATTCATGTTTGTTCCTCTGTTGTTCAGTTCCTTAATAGTTGTGCTAAGGTTTCGCATGCCTTTATTTTATCTCTTCTGGACGGAATGAAAAAGCAATGTCTAAGCTACTATGCATCTCCCCCATACCTACCAAAAAACCATACCTTTCATATAATTATTAGTCAAAATTGCACTTGGTCGTTACTTTTTTTAATTCATTTTTTTTTTCAAATTAGGGTCTGTTTGTTACAGATTAAAATAAAAGTGATTTTGACATAAAATAATTTAGAGATTATATTTTAGAAATTTTATGAAAAATCAGAATCTATTTTGTTTTTTAAAAAGCTGCTCTTAACAGCTTCTCAATTGAAGCTGTTTTTAGATTATTTTTAGATTTTGATTTTTTTAAAAATTTGTAACAAACGGATGCAAAAGTCTTAAAAGTGATTATTTTCTTAAAAAAAGTGATTATTTACTTAAAAAAGCTATAACAAACGGGTCCTTAGTCCTTTGTATTTTTGACTGGTTGCATGTTGAACCTAACTTAACTTTCATAATATTTGCGAAAGTGAAACACAATTCGTCAAGTTCTTTCGATGAAATCTTGTAATTATCGAGGGGTTTTTTTACCAAAAAAAAAAGATAAATTTTCAATCAGTTTTAGGTTGTGTTTGGTAACGACGAGAAGCTAACTTATAGCTTATCCAATTAACTTATAAGTTTGTTGAATCAAAACATGACGTGTTTGGTAAGAAGTTTTTTTATGAGCTTATAGCTTTTTTCTGAGATGCTATTTCAAGTAGCTTTTGAGCTTATAACTTATAGTTTTTGATATTCTCTTCCGATTTTAACCTTATTAATTTAATTTATTATTTTTTAATAAAAAAAACTACCCATGTTTATATGCAACTACCCACTTTTCACGTCTTTTTTTAAAAAAAAAAACTACCCACTTTTTATATTTTGGGCAACCAGACCCTTGTACCACTCATGTTGTAGTGTTTTTTATATTTTCTTTGTTCACCGTACATTCTTTTTAATTCATATAGTATAATATGTAATTTTAAATAAAATTTACACTAAATAGTGAAGCCATTTTTGTTAAATAAAAAATATTAATTGAATGCATAAAACACATTTATCATTTTGGAGATGAAAGTAATTTGAACTGAATTTAAATATTTAAAAAGAAATGAACAAAAAATAATATGTATAATTTATTAAAAAAAACATGTTCGTTTATGTCATTTTATATTAATCCGATGCTTCAATAGCTAATTTTCTCAAACGCGTTATTTTTAATAAACAAGTTTTTCAACTATCAGCTAACTTGTAGCTTATTTTTACCAAACAGAGACCAATATGATATAGGTCAATGCAACTGCCTTCTCTCTCTAACATTTTTTACTCTGCCTTATCTCTAAGCTAGCCCATCCACCTCATTACCCCTTTGGTCCAAATCTCACCCACCAAGATGTAATAGTCATTAACGGTGGTGTGATGAGAGTTTTCCTTCTCCGCACCACCCTTTAACAACCGTTCGATGATGTAACACGATTTTCTCTGGTTCCTTTGGTGTTGCTTTGTGTCTTTTGGAGGTGGTTCTCCTTCTTTAGTTCGGTGTCCACCGTGCCTTAGTTCGGTTTTCACCATCATTCGCAAGGTTAACTCCGGTAGTGGTTGGTTAGTGTACGCACCGAAAGGTTGGAGTCTATATGTTGATGGTGCCGCTGCTGAGGTGAAGTTGGTGGCAGCATTGTCACCAACGTGTCACCCGTGTTGGTTTGGTGGTCACTGGCGTTGTTTCGTTTTGGCTGAATCGATGGTGGTATTTGAACTGTTGATCTGGGTTTTTGTTTTTTGGTTATGTGTTGGTATCGTCGTACTACTTGTATTGTTTTGTTTGTTTTTATGTTTGTGTGTTTAAGATCAGAGAATTTGGGTGGTAACAGATGTGGCCTCCTTTACGGTGGTCTGGTTTCGTAAACCCAAAAAGGTTGTCTGGTTACCAACGTGTTAGACTCATCCCTCGATCAGGGTTCAGACATGTATGTTCTTTGAAACCGGTTGAGTTGATGTTTCTGTGTTTGATTCTCTGATCTTCATGGTATGTTGAGATCTCCAGGTCTCAAGACTTCAGGGCTGCCTCATCTCAAGTACTCGCTTCTTACCCATACCAGCCTATGTGACTATTATCGGATTGTTAGGCTCGAAAGAGTTGTTATGTCTGCTGCTTTGTTCAAGGGGTTGTTGGTGCGTGGATCTTGAAGCTGTGTTGGTGGTTGATTCATTCACCAATTTTGAACTCTTGTCGAAGCCAAATTCATGTTTGTCCCCTTTTGGAGTTACGACCCGATGCACCTTTGATTAATAATAAAGCAAAGACATAATTATAATTTGCAATTAAACCATTTACAAACTCATTTTCGGAAGTTGGTAAGTATGATTAAGTTGAATGTTGTTAAGTTATTTTGGTACATGTTGATCAGTTTGAAGGTTGATTTTACCATGAATGTAGTTTAAACTGAGCATTAGTGCAATGTGATAGCTTAAGATTGAAATAATAAATTGATAAATGTATGTTTATTTTGTGTTCAAGGTGTTCGATGAAATGCTTCAACGAATGTTTATCTTATATTTGTTTATGTCCATTTTATATTTTTAATGGGTCAACATAGGTCAATGCATGTAAAATTTGATACGATGGGCTAGGCCAAAAAGACATGATCGTTTTTTTCCATGTTTTATTTACAACCTGACCCATGATAAAACATAGGTCTAATGGATCATGTCCATTTGAGCAGTTTGAATTATGAGTCATGGTTATGTTGTATGTGTTGTTTGTGGTGCTGTAGATGGGACGAGGATAGTAGAAGAACATGGATACGAATGCGAAGATATCACCAGGTCAGTCAACAATACTTAAAATTCTCTAGAGTGTTAAATTTTAACAGCAAATTAAATATTTAGCGCAATTCAACATTGTCAAAAAATAATTGATGAATATAACAAAATGCCAATGTGTTACATACTATCCACTGTTAATTCCATACAACGTTAAAATTACCTACTATCAACCATTAATTGTATACAATGTTAAAATATATTTTTTTAATATTAAAATGTGTATTTGTTACAACACAATAAATATTAAGATTTTTTATTGACAAAAAAAAAATCTTAGTTAATGTTTTTTTTATATAAAAAATCTTAATATTTTTTTTTTCAAAAAAAAATAAATATTAAGATTTTTTATATAAAAAAAATTAACTAAGATTTTGTCAATAAATAAATGAAATGATAGCTAAAATTCAAAGTTGAGACAATAAATTAAAGATAGATAAATGAAAACTTATACAAATAACTCACACACAATAACATTCAAAACAATTTTGGTAATTACATATTCACAACTAATTTTGATATAAACTATTCAAACAACTCCAATTGATAAAAATTAATTTTACGTAAATGAATTCGAACATATATCAATTTTGTTCAACTCGCTTTTAATCAAATTTAAATTTGTCTATCCCAATTATTGCAACCACAAAACCAAACATGTACAAAGTACCTCAACTTTCATGAGATTGTTTGGGCAATTATTTTTTTCTCCTTAGGCTATGTTTGGAGAGTATAAATCAGTGGAGCGGAACAGAATGAAACGGAATAGAATGGAATGGAATAAAATAAACTTCTTATTTTGTCGTTTGGATATTTTACGATGAAGCGAATCGAAGTTTCCATTCCATCGCTTTGAAATTGAACTGAGCGGAGTACTTATAACTTGTAATTCATTTATTACCCTCAATTGTGAAAACATCATTATGTAAAATTGAAGCATATTCTAACTTATATCCTAACACCATTATTGAAGGTGATTATTAATTAATAGTGAATATTGTTTTGAAAATTGTTATAGAACTTCTAATATTTTGATGAATTAAAATTGTCGTTATAATCAAAATAAACAATTTTTTGACAAATTAAAAAAAGATATTGATTGAATTTCTAATATTTAGATTGTAAATTGTTCAAAAAAATATTTAGATTGTAAAGTTCAGTGCTGTAGAGTTCATAAAATCTTTCTTTTGCCATGCGGAACTTATCATTTCAAATTGGTGTAACAAATTAACATGATTGTGTAGTGGGCAAAAAAGAAGCAAATTAAACAAGTTATGTGTTTCTAAAGTAAATTGGCACAGCCATGGAACCGTGTGGGGGGAAACACAATTGTGGAACGAGTTACGTGCGGCAAAATAATTGGAAAAAGAAGATATATTTACAGAGAGTGGAAATAGATTGGTGCGTGTCCCATATCTTCAGATTAATAGAGTAAGAATATGCAAGGGGGAATAAAGTTATAAATGCCTATACACAAGGTTATTTGGCTCCAACCTTGTCAACACCTGATTTTTTTTTATTAGTACAATGTTTTACTTCAGTTATCTTTTTCTTATTCTTTATTGTATTTGGTAAAAAACTTATTTATGTTTATAGCTCCATCATTTTATTTGATTCAATCTTTATCTCAAATTCTATATATTTTTGGTATTTTGTTCCACCGAGAAAAAAATTTATATTTTTTCAACAATTGCCAAACAACTTTTAGCTTTAATTCTATATATTTTTGGTATTTTGTTCCACCGAGAAAAAAAAAATTCAACAATTGCCAAACAGCTTTTAGCTTTATTTTCAAAGCTCTTAATTTTATCTATCTATGATTTTGTTAGCTGATACGGCCAGGAAAAAAAGCTTGGTCCAAAAGCTAGAAGTTTGAGCCATTTCTATTCCTTCTAACATATTCGTATCGACAATTATTTACAAGTTAAGATATAATTAAATGCATTTGTAAACCTTTGTATGCTATACAATGTATATCAATTAAATTAAATTTATTTAGGTGCTTAGGTTTCATTATACTTTCACTCAATTCAACAACAAACTGTAACAAAAAAAACAATTTCATAAATGATCAATTATTGAGCAATCTCTCGCTCTAGTAATTAACAGACATCTAATCTTTCACAAAAAAGACAAACACATGAAATAAAACATACACCTCCGACCACTGTTATAAACAAAAATCTATATTTTATGTTAATTCAATTAATGATGTACACGGTTTTTATTATAGACCACATACATCATTTAACGAATGAATATAAAATGTTGATTTTTGCTTATATAGTGACCAGGTGATATATTTTGCTGACCCTAATGAATACACCGCGTAGTGGAATTATCCGACTGACATGGTAACTGGATGTACAACTTCTACACGAAACCTGACTATAGCACTGCTTTCTCAGCCGAACTTTGGACTATTCATATTGACGTAGAACCAACCCTTTCTCTTCATCTTCAACACACTGAAATTTAAGATTGACTAAAAAATCATTACAAACATGGTTTTACCTCGTTTTACAAATAATGTTTATCTCACCCCTTTTCTCTATGAAGTTAAATCTCAAATCTAACTTCCTACATGGACTACCTCAATCTCGTGTTTATCGCGAAGCCAACTAATGCCTTGATATATTTTAGTTAACAAGGATCATTCTGTGTCATATAAAGAGTTACCTCAAACATTGCTTGTTTTTTCCAACTAAGGTTTTGTTCTTAGATTTAGGGGCATCGTCTAGTCTCGTTTGATTCATTGATTTATTTTCGTAGAAAATATATCAATATAAATAAATTAAAAGCAGTGAGGTGGAAATATTGAAAGATTACAATCAGCTTGGATACAAAGATATAAAGCCGTCGAGGTTCAAGTTAATTCTCAAGTAGCGGCTCTTTGCTTTTCCTAATGGAGAGTGATGGGGAGTATATCACATGTAAAAGCTTATGCATAGAATTAAACTTTTGCTGGAGGTTGTTAAAAAAAGCGCTTGTTGGAGTTATAATAAAATATAAAAATTTGTTGCTCGTACCGTGAAGTAAACAGATGTACAGATGCTTTGATGAATATAAAATGTCACATGATTTCAATTTAATGAATCATGATCATTGTCCCACTCAAATTAGTTTATCTACACATGACAAAATACACGCCGACATTAGTCTAAAAAGCAATCAATTCATAATAGTCCTGTGAAAAAAAAAAATCATTTTATTCTTTTACCAATCTCTCGCACTAGCCGTTACCAAACATCTAATATTTCACCAAAAAAGGCAAACACAAAAGAAAATATATTTTATTGCTAACCTCGAGGAGTACACATCGTATAATGGAATTATTAAATTGACATCGTAACCTGATGCACAAATTCTACACTAAACTCAACTATAGCAATGTTTTCTCGATTGGACTTTGGACTATTCGTATTGACATAGACCTATCTCTTTCTCTTCACCTTCAACGCATTGTGATTTAAGATCGACTAAAAAAATCATTACAAACATAGTTCTATCTTGTTTTAAAAATAATGCTTACCTCACCCTTCTTCTCCACAAAGTTAAATCTCAATGGTAACTTCTTACACGAACCACCTCCATCTCATGTTTATCACAAAGCTAATTAATGCCCATGTATATTTTAGCCAATAAGAATCATTCCCATCCTACAAACGAGTTCCCTCAAACGTTGGTAGTATTGAAATATTACTGTTAATTTGGACGTATATGTACAAAGTCGATGAGGTTCATGCAAATTCTCAAGTGGCGGTTATTTGCTAGCCTCAAATAGGGCGGGGGGCGTATCATAGATAAAAGCTTATTCAGAGGATTAAACGTTTACCAGAGTTATAGTGAAATATAAAGATTCGTTACTCCTATCAATATCATGAAGGTACTATACTTTGACGAACATAAAACAACAGTAGGTTTCAATACGATGAATTACGAACATTGTCCCGCTCAAATAGCGTGAACCTTACCACGATCACCGGGCCACCACCGTCAATTCTAATAACAATAATAAAATAAAAAAACGAAGCGAAAAACATGCGTATATAAAAAGTGCGAGGGAATCAGTGTTGGGTCACTCAATTCAATTGTTGTTTGTTCTTGCTGACATAAGTTTGTCTATAAAGTCAAGCAAGTGAACCAAACCAAACATCACTCTTTTCATATTCTTGTTCTGTTCCAAAAACAGGACAAAACCCTCGTACTTGTTTCCATCATCATAATTACTCTCTCTCTCTCTCTAGAATATTCATTCATTCACAAACCTTACAATGCCGTACGGTGAATCTTCCACCGCTGCTTCCGTTCAGTTTCCGCCGGAGACCTCCGATCATGGAAAAACTTCTTCCCTTGACGTTGAGTCTTCTCAAGTCAAAAAAGATCCCACCAAAATTGCTAGAAAGTAAGCAACTTTTTCATACCCTTTGTGTTGTTCTTCACTCTACTACGTTTATTTTCAATTGGGCATGTGGGTTTTGTTTTCTTTTGTTGGTTCTGTTTTTGTTGTGGAGGTTTGAGTATTAGTATTATTTTTTCGATGATTTTTTAAGATAACTATTTAATTCATGAAAGTATGTTAAATGCAAGAATTTTGATGTGATTTTGTTGGGTTTGCTCATGATTTTGATTCTTTGCTTGTATTGTGAAATTATAGAGAATCTTATGAATGTTTTGATCTTTTGGAAGGTATCAATTGGATTTATGCAAAAAAGCTATGGAGGAAAATACTATTGTTTATTTGGGAACAGGATGTGGGAAGACACACATTGCTGTGTTGCTCATGCATGAGATGAGACATTTGATCAAGAAGCCGAACAAGGATGTATGCGTCTTTCTTGCACCTACCGTTGCTCTAGTTCATCAGGTGAGCTGTTGCACATTTGGGGGGGGTTGGGGATTTTGCAATATGATTGAAATTCTTGTGATTTGTACGGTGTTAAATTTTCCTTGATCCTGTCGAGTGAAAAATTGCATTAATTATAGAATTATGATTTTTACGTGACGTAATTATTGTGCGGTGTTGTCAATTAATGTGCGAATCTGATGAATTGATTTGTTCTTGTATTGAACAATATCTCTTTGAATTTTTTTGTTTTAACTAATTCGAGCTTGTTGGTCATTCCAATGTGTGTCGTCTGAAGCCTATTATTTTTTTTATTTATCTATAGCAAGCAAAGGTGATATCTGACTCTACTGATTTTGAAGTTGGAACTTACTGTGGGAGTTCCAAGGGCACAAAATCTCATCAACACTGGGAGGAGGAGATTGAACAGAATGAGGTGACATTGCTAGTTAAATCATGTTGATTGTATTATTTTTCTATGTGTTGCTGTTACGACAACTTGAAGTAAAATCTGTTGGATGAAAGTTGGTGAAAAACTATTTAATTCCATCGAGGCAATCAAATCAATATATCGAGTTCTATATTTCTGTTGAGTTAAATTTTCATCCAACGGTGTTTGCTAATTCTAAATTTGAACCGTGTTCTTGTTTTTCCCCCTCTCAGGTTCTTGTCATGACCCCACAAATATTACTTCACAACTTATCTCATTGTTTCATCAAGATGGAGATGATTGCACTTTTGATTTTCGATGAATGCCATCATGCTCAAGTCAAAAGCAGTCATCCTTATGCAGAAATCATGAAAGTATGTTTCACTTTTGTCAAATACATTCATAATGGAGAATGTTACACATTTTTATGAATAGAAACCTTTCCATTTCCATAGTTTCTTTTTAATTTCACGATCACAATGTTGCAATTTTTTAGGTCTTCTACAAAAATAATTCCACAAAGGTTCCCCGTATATTTGGCATGACTGCTTCCCCTGTTGTAGGAAAAGGTAAAGTAATAATGTTTATCTTCAATAAGTTGCTACGACTTTTTCCTGACTTAATTATTTTTGATATTCTTGATGTTTTAGGATTTTGGTAGGGAAGGAGGGAAAAGTTTAGAGACTCTGAATATAACGTGATATAGTGTGTTCTGACGTGATTTGTTACCAAAGACAAAGCATTAACCCTATTTTATTAAAGAAAAATATCAAATCCCTAAGATAGCATCATAGCATTGCGGGAAAATCGCGTAAGTCACAACAGTTGAAATAAATTAGTTATGACAAATGCCAGGGCCACGCCCTCTGACACACTCGTTTAACACATTCCAATACTAATTAGCCACATCATCTACTTTTTTCACTCCTTTACCCGATGGCCTCTTGCACAGTTTGAGAGACGTTTATTTTTAGTATAGAAAAACAACAATTTTTTTCCAGAATTCAAATGCAACATTGCCACAATCTGTTGGCCGTCATCGATCTGTCAAGGGTGGCCTTTTCTGTGTCTATATTCTTCGTTGTTTGGCTATAGATGGTGAAGTTGCAATTGACAATTTGGAAGATGAAGAGACGCCTGGGTAGAGGTTGAGAACAGTAGTTGAAAAGTTAAAATCTAAATAATAATAAAAAATAAAATAAATGGTTTGGCAATGAAACCGGTAGCTACTCAAGAATAAAAATTGTGAATGATGTGGAAAAACAAAACAAAGGAAGAAAAAGGAGACTCTTGTTATCTAAGAATGAGACTCGCCCGAGACTCAGTGAGTCGTTAGAGGTGGACATGGATGGATGCAGAGCACAATCCTCTTATCTACGAAAGAGTATGATTATTCGTGAATGGAGTGTGACTCTTCAGATTGACTATTCTGAAAACGAGTCATGTGCAGTACACATACTGTGACTTTAAATTTTATGACTAAAAAAAAGAAAGAAAACTCTAAAAATTACTTCCATCCACTATAACCACAAATGCTATAGTGGCCTCTGTATCCCTTATAGAGGAGCTTGCTTAGTACTTAATAGGTATAATGAAGTTCATTCTTTTCTCCCTATCTCTGAAATTCAACAATATGAATGTTTTGTCATTCTTATATCTGACCAGTTCTTCGAGGGTGTTACCATAAACAAAGTTTGCTACATTGTTGATAGTGTATTCTTTATTTTGTTGCTTATTGTTTTATGTGTACTTTTGGAGATAAAGTGCTGAAGTTTACTATAAATAAGTAAATTCCTTGTACAGTTTCTGAACTCATGTTTTCATTTTCAGGTGCTTCTACTGAAGCAAATTTACCAAAAAGCATTAATAGTCTTGAACAAATGCTTGATGCTAAGGTAAGGTTTGCATAGCATTATATGCCAAAGAGGAGTGCCAGCAACCGACTCTCTTACACACATTTTCCAACACTCTCTTTTATTGGTCTAAATTCATATAGTTTCCACCAAATCATGTGGGTCCCAAATAAATTTTAACTAATAGTTGAAAAGTGTGTGTTAGAGAGTGTGTTGCTAGCATTATTCATATGTCAAATAGCTTAAACATCGAGAGCATCATTTGTAGCTTGTCTTATAAATCTGGTGTCAAACTTTTGCCTTATTGTCCTGTGTACAAGATAGCAAATGTTCTTTCCGTTGATAACATGGGTGAAGTAGATATATTGATCAAGAGTTTTTGTGGATAATTACCTAGTCATACTGTTTAGGTGTTGGGCTTTGTTGCTTATCCTAATGATTTGAATATTGTTTGTAGGTATACTCAGTTGACGACGAGGCATTGCAATCTTTTGTGACCAGTCCTTCAGTTCGTATATATCGTTATAGTTCAACTGCAAGTATGGAAACTAGCTTGTACTGTAAAATTGAGGAGATTAAATGCCAGGTACACTTTTGTTGTCTGTTATGGATCTTAAGATGATTAAGTGAACAAGGTTTACCCAATGACTGCTTTATTTCATGTTAGCAGTGCATAGAAACCCTTGGTAGGAGTATAAAAGATCACCAGAAGCGGATGAGCACAAAGAAACTTCTCAACCGGGTGCATGAAAATGTGGTCTTTTGTCTTAGAAGTCTTGGCATTTGGGGAGCATTGCAGGTAAAACTCATGGATTTGATTGCAAGGCATATATGTGCTATTATTATTATTATTCTTATTTTTATTGTTGTTGTTGTTGTTTGTCGTCGTCTATTGGTGTTTGCAAGTACACTTTTCTTATTGTATTAGTATTATACAGAGTGCTCTTTTTTTTGTTATTGGGAATGGCTTGTTTAAATTGCCTCTTCAAATATGAAGCAGAAACCTACCTTAGATGCTGTTTCATCTTCTCTTCTTCACTAGTTGTTTTGGGGATCTTGTTTTGTTCATGGCATGACTTCTACATTTGTTGTTCATGGCGTGACCTCTACATATGTTGTTTAGGTTGTAATAGTAAACACCATTTTTATTCTTCTCATATCTAAGAGAATATGCTTATATCCATAGCTTTAATCTATTGCTGATTTATTGTTGGGGGCAAGTATGGGAAATTTAGGGAGCAATGAGGAATAATATCTATAATTGTACTTACAACTACATAATTTTTCTTATCCAAAACCATAAAAGCAAAGATAACAAGATATTGAAAACATTTATTGCTTAAATATTGACCATGTATTATGTAATTATTATACTATTATATCTTACTGTATATGTTATCTAATTTAATGATACTTATGGTGAGTTTTCAGATTAAGTTTGATTTCCTACATAATATTTTAGCTTGTCAGTTGTTTATCTCTATTTGTTTTAATTCAGAACTTGCTGTTTTAATTTTGTTCCTTTTTCTTTTTTAATATTCATGTCACCTTCCAAGGCTACTCGTATTCTTTTGAGTGGTGATTATTCTGAGAGGCATGCATTAGTTGGGGCAGAAGGAATTTCAAGTGACGAGTCTGTATGTGATAAATATCTTGCAAAGGCTGCTGACCTATTTACTTCTGAATCCATGACAGGTATTATAATATTGCTTAGTGGTCTTTTAATTGTGTCATTACTGTTGCAGAATTTCCGAGTTGTTGCTTTTGATAATTTTTTACTATATCCATGGACTGTTAATTGTGCTTCCATTTAGAGTGATGTTAGGTCATCATATAATATAAATGTATACATATAAAAAAATATTAACATTAATATCTCATTTTCTTATATAAGGGTGGTTATGTCATTTACTAAATATACATCTTTCTTTCCTCTCAATTTATTCACTTTCATTTCTACCAAACAACCAAAAAATTATCTTACTTTCTACTCACTTTCATTCCTTCAACATTCTTTCCTCTTACTTTCTTTCTTTTTACCTTCTTTTCTCGGACTCCACTTGTATACCATTGAGGAGGGAATGTCACATGACATTGGCCAATCCAGCTGTGACACATAAGCCAATTCAACTATTCTCTCTCTCTCTCTCATGCATATTTTGATGTTTAAAAAATTGTATTGCCACATGTCACATTTCAATTGGCTAATGTCACGTGACATTATGTCACACAAATGTAATCCTCTTTTCTCATCCAAACAAAGCATACAAGTACAATTCATTGCTGCATATCATCACTTTCACATTAGGGTTTCAAACAAACTACAACTCTTTCACTTTTCGCCGCTATTTCTTTCCACCGTCAAATATCAACCCAAATCGAACCAATGCTGCTTCGTTGCGATCTGATTTTATTCGTTGGTGATGATTTCAATTTTATGTTAACTACAATGGCCTTTGTTTGGTCGTTCGTCAGTGTAATTTTTTCTATTTCAACATCGAGTGTGATTTCCTTGATTAATAAAGGTCAGTTCAGAGTTTATTTTTTAATTCTTTTGTTTCGATTTTGTGCTAAGTTAAGTAGATGAATCAATTAAAGAGATTTCACATAAGGAGGTTGCGGCGGTAGAGTGGTTTTCGCTGTGATCTGGTGGCAGAGACGTTTCTTGAGCTAGGATGGGAACTGGGCTGCTTTATTTCACTGATACATTGTTTGTTAGATCAGAGTTCTTTTAGGATGTATATGTTATACTTAGATTTTTGTTTTTGTTTTATTTTGCGATTCTGTAGGTGACAGTGCATCTGATCCTTCTTCTTTGGAAATATTAAAAGAGCCATCTTTCTCTGCAAAGCTACTACGCCTCATTGGGATACTGACCAGTTTCAGGTTGGTTTCTTTAACAATTTTTTTCAGACATGTTTTTATATAGCTCACGTCTAATGTATATAACCAAATTTGACTAACTATGGCTTGATTATGAAATCGATTTATACATTCTGATCAAATGTTCCAATTTCAGGTTGCAGCAGAACATGAAGTGTATAGTTTTTGTTAATAGAATTGTGACTGCTAGATCTCTGTCGAATATACTACAAAAGCTCGAGCTTCTAAGGCAATGGAAGAGCGATTTTCTTGTAGGAGTCCATTCTGGAGCTAGGATTATGTCACGGAAGACCATGAATGCAATTGTTGAGAAGTTTCGCTCTGGCGAGGTAAGAGTAATCATTGTTGTATTTCACTCGTTAACCTTGAAATATGTTATTGTGAGAACTGAATAGTTTGTAAAATTTTGCATGCTAACTTTTCATTCAGTTTGATGAATAAAGAGTTAAGCCATACTACTGCACATGTATGCTTATTTATAATGACTAATGATAGGGGTGTACTTCTTGCCCCCACATGAGCTTCTTGGTCTTGAAATGGTCTCTCTATAGCTCATGGCTATCATTTTTTATGGTTCACTTTGGAAGGCAAACACAGTTAAGGGTGTGCTGTAATTGTGTCACTGTCTCAGCACAAGTTCATATTCACCGTAGTATTAATTACAGCCATTAATGCATAACTATCTTCAAAGGTTTCTCCTTTATAGGGCACCAATAAACTACATATATGCATTTATTATCAATATAAAATAATCGAATAACATTGATTGCGGGAATGGAAGGAAATCAAGAACTTACAAGAAAAGATTATCCTCTGGCCAGCAATGTTAAGGTCAAGACCCCATCTAGGATCGAGAGGGGGTTTGCAAGATTGTAAAACACAGGCTTGTAGCAAGGAGTGCATGAGCTTCCAACCAACCACAACAGAGAAAGTCAAGTGTGACGGGAAAGGATGCAGGTGACTTGAAGCAAACATAGGGTCAATAGATAGGGGGTGAAAATTGCGAAGAGATGAGAAGAGAGGGTTGAGAGAGAAGGGTGTCTGTTTTGGGGAAGGCAAAATGGCATTTTATGGTACATAGGGTTAAAAGTACAGGTTTAAGGAAATAAATATATCTAGTCTGCACCCTCATGCTTTCCAATATTTTCTTTCACTTCATTTCCGTTTTTAGAACCTTCAAACACTATTGGAGATAATATAAATTGTCTTTTACTTCTCTGCATGCATTCCAAGCATAGTTGGTGTTAGGAAATGAAACTTAAATACAGATAAAAATAATTTTTTTATTGGCTTATTTATGTAATATATTTCCTAGCTTGTCAAAGAGTTGAGTGGTAGTAACATGCTTATTTGGATTACACTGTTCACAGCTGAATTTATTGGTTGCCACCAGTGTGGGTGAAGAAGGACTTGATATTCAGACATGTTGCCTTGTCATACGGTTCGATCTTCCTGGAACTGTTGCCAGCTTTATACAGTCAAGAGGCCGTGCACGCATGCCTCGTTCAGAATATGCATTTTTGGTTGACAGGTATCTTTACAATTTAGAGATTTTAATACCTTTACAATTTAGAGATTTTAAAAGGAATCTATGCAAATCCGTCCTTCTGGTTATTTATGGAATCTTATTTTTGCAGTGGAAATGAGAAGGAATTAGCCATTATTGATGGTTTTGAGAAAGATGAGTCCCGAATGAATACGGAAATTACTGACAGAACATCCAGTGAGACATACAACATCCCTGTAGAACAAACATTCAGAGTTGATTCATCTGGTGCCTCAGTCAGT
Organism: Medicago arabica; assembly: GCA_946800305.1. Classification (NCBI taxonomy): domain Eukaryota; kingdom Viridiplantae; phylum Streptophyta; class Magnoliopsida; order Fabales; family Fabaceae; genus Medicago; species Medicago arabica. The sequence continues at coordinate 54,218,412 of OX326968.1, forward strand.
TCGGCTTATAGTATCTCATTGCTCCACCAGTATTGTTCAAAGCTTCCACATGATGAGTATGAGCTTATTTAAGCTTTGACCTTTGTTTGACCGAAATATGTATTCCACTAACAAGTTTCAGGGAAATGTAGTGCAAATTTTATGTGTCTTAAAATGTTGCTAATATATCTTTTCAGGTTCTTTGATCCCCGGCCAAGTTTCTTTTACTTTGATGATTTAGGAGGGACTGTCTGCCAAATAACTTTGCCTTCCAATGCTCCTATACACCAAATTGTCGGTACGCCACAATTGTCCATGGAAGCTGCGAAAAGAGATGCTTGCCTGAAAGCAATTGAAGAACTGCATAAATTAGGTGCTTTGAATGATTGTCTTTTGCCAAGGCAAAATGATGCAGAGCCAGAAAAGGTTTTGGGTTCTTCTGATTCAGATGAGTATGCAGGTAAAACTTCAGCTGCACTTTGATTAGTCATTGCTTTCATTATCTTTCACTAGGCTGCCAGAAATGTACTGTATACATTATATCTTGAAATTGAGTGTTGAGCATGATAACTTGTCTATGAGTGTAAGGAGAGTGACTAATCCTCCATGCTGATCATATTTAGACTTTTTAAACTCTGTGTCGCCCTTTTCTCTGGATAGTTTAGTGTTGATTCATTGCCGGTGTGAAAACTTGCATCATAATCCATTCATGTGTTGCCAGATCACTGAAAGATTTTTTTTCTCTTAGGCAGTTATTATCATAGTCAAAGCTTTAGATGATGTGGTAACACATGATAAGAAGATAGGGTAAAAGCTTACACACGCAGTGGATTAAAACTAAACTCTTCTATGTATCTTTGCATGCTTCTAAGCTTGTTGAGGAATCTTTTTTATCTGTTTTCAGTTGTAGTACTTTGACTATGTTGATTACTGTTAACTTATGGCTCTAGGGATGTAACAATATGGCTATGCAGTGAGTGCTATATTAATTTTCCTTTATCTGCAGATGACATTTCAAGAGGAGAATTATATGAGATGCGAGTTCCTTCTGTCTTTGGACAGTCATGGAAAAATGAAGAGAAAACTGTCCGTCTCAACTCTTACTACATTATATTTTCCCCCACTCCAGAGGATAGGGTCTATAAAAATTTCGGTTTATTCATCATGACTCGTCTTCCAATGGAGGCAGAGAAACTGGAACTTGATCTTCATCTTGCTCACGGTAGATCCGTGATGACAAAATTTCTTCCATTTGGAGTTGTAGAATTCAACAAAGATGAGGTGAGTAACTCTTTTAACAAAAAATTAAAAAGAAAAAGAAAATTTTAAGTTAACGCTTGGGCTTTTCCATCTTGCAGATTAAGATGGCGGAGAACTTTCAAGAAATGTTCCTCAAAATTATTCTCGATAGATTAAAATTTATTTCCAAGTTTGTAGAATTGGGTGCTAAATCTCACACAAGCACATCGACCTTCTACCTTTTGCTTCCAGTCATATTGAAAGAATATGATAATGTGATGAAAGTAGACTGGAAGACAGTGAAGAGATGCCTTTCTTCACCAATTTTCAGGCATCCAGAAGTTACTTCAGATAAAATGGTTACCTCTATGGATAATCATCTGCTACTTGCCAACGGTTACAGAAGTATTACAGATGTTGAGAATAGTTTAGTGTATGTTCCACATACCAAGTTCTTTTTTTTTGTCACAAATATTATCTATGAAAAGAATGGATTCAGTCCTCATAAAAATTCAGAAACTTCAAGCTTCGTGGACCACTTAAATGAAAAGTAGGTATCTGTATATTAATTATTATTATTACTGATTCATTGTTATTTCACTTTTGGTTTTCCATCTCCATATTTTTTTTATTAATGAAAACGTTTAGATTTATGAGAAATATTTAAATTTTCCTGATTAACAGATAGAATCAGACATCAGATGTTTTTTACATGTAATTTGGAATATCATATATTTGTACTGATATTTGACGAAACTAACCTTGCATGCTTGGATGTCAGGTTTTCCATTAATCTCAAACGCCCTGAACAACCACTTCTGCATGCAAAACAACTCTTCAATTTGCACAACCTACTACACGATCGAAAGAATGCGGATGATGCTGGTACTGTGTTGAATAACCTATTTTTTGTGTTCAATTTTGTTTGTCTAGGCAATTAAATTTGTTCACATGATTTTTACTAGCCAGCAGAGTGTCTTTGCTGTGTCATTTTTTCCACATTTCAGGTCCAGTAGTTTGTGTGGGTGTACATATAGTTACGAATAAAATTATGAAGCCATGGCAACTAGTTTAAGATAAATATCTGGCTTTGTATATTAACTTGGGTGGTGGTGTTCTAAGAAGGTAGGAAGTTGGGCAATTTGGCGTCCAAGATCATTGCTCTAGTAGTTAAATGTCTATGATGTTTTCCTTTAGCTTGGCGTTACCTCAGCCTTTTTGTCTATCTTTCCGGCCTTACTTTCCTAGTTAGAATTACTATTGTTTCTTGGAAATTCTGCTTTTATTACAACTTAAATGATTGGACACCGCTCAAAAAGTTAGATGACCAGAAATAAGAAAAGTGTTATAATGTTAAAAAGGCTGGTCTGTATGCAACTGAGTCATTCGGATTCCAAAGAAAGAACACAAACTGAAAGGCCATGGAGAGGTGTGCGGCTGTGGACTGGAATGGTTGCCAGAAACATTTGTGGCGGGGATTTGCCGATTAGTAGCGCAGTAGGTGCAGCACATTTATGGGTTTTTGGCAGGGATAGGTCGAAACCTATCTGATGCCATTGGCAACTTAAGAAATCGAACAACAATAGGGATAGACTTGGGTGTAGGAAACAGTTCACACACAATCAGCCAACACACAAAATCGGTCTTAATATTAATTCCAACGACATAAAAGCATTCAATCCCAAATTAGATTGCTTCTAACATATATACATTATATGCTACCATAAATATCAATGATAATCTACCGATGCATGTGTATTTCTTTATGTTTTTGCATAGACAAACATCTGGATTTTGGATTTATCTTGTCTTTTGATAATTCTTCAGATTCTTCTCTAAATGATTGTAGATTTTAATATTTCAGTCACAGAACCACATGAGCTGGAGGAACACTTTGTTTGTTTTCCTCCTGAGCTATGCGAACTGAAAATAGTAGGCTTTTCAAAGGATATTGGCAGTTCCATATCTTTGCTACCTTCAATTATGCATCGTCTTGGAAACTTGCTGGTTGCCATTGAACTGAGGAACCGGCTATCTTCCTCCTTCCCAGAGGCAGCTGAAATTAGTGCCCATAGGGTAAGACCTTATTAAATGCATGTGTTATTCCTTTTCAACAAAGTGTTGCAGTGCTTATATTGTACACGTTGTTGTTGTAATTTAGAGCTACTAACAATTATGAATAACTACCAGGTTCTAGAGGCTCTCACCACCGAGCAGTGTCAGGAGCGCTTTTCCCTTGAAAGACTTGAAGTGCTCGGTGACGCTTTCCTTAAATTTGCTGTCGCACGCCATTTTTTTCTGTTGCACGGCAGCTTTCATGAAGGAGACCTTACCAGCAAGCGTTCCAATATTGTAAATAATTCCAATTTGCTCAAGTTGGCTATTAAGCGCAATTTGCAGGTAAAGTCATATTTCATGCTTTTTCATTACCTAAATAAGAAAGTATTATCATTCTTTCTATCTTGATGTCAACTTTCAAGCTTTAAAATGCATATTTTTATTTAATAACTTAAGTTGTTTAATGTTTATATCCTTGTTCTCTCTTCCAGGTCTATATACGTGACCAGGCACTTGATCCCATCCAGTTCTATGCATTAGGCCGTCCTTGTCCAAGAGTTTGTACCAAGGAAACTGAAGACAGCATCCACTTATGTTTAGATGAGAAAAGGAGTGCAACTCAAATCCGTTGTAATAAAAATCACCATTGGTTGCATAGGAAAACAATTTCTGATGTGGTTGAAGCTCTTGTGGGAGCATTCATAGTCGACAGTGGATTTAAAGCTGCCATTGCCTTTCTTACATGGATTGGCATACAAGTAAATTTTGAAGCCTCACAAGTTGTTAATATTTGCACCGGAAGTGTTGGCTATTTTCCTCTTTCTAGTGAAGTAGACGTTCCCTCCCTTGAAGGAAAGTTAGGGCATCACTTTGTTCATAAGGGTCTACTTCTTCAGGCATTTGTACATCCTTCGTATAATAAGCATGGAGGAGGCTGTTATCAGGTAATCATTTTTCTTTCGGCTCCCAATTTTTTACTTTAGATAAGATTACTTTATAGCTCTTGGTCGGAATTCTAGTGGTACATTTTGATCTTTAGTTTTAAAAACCTGATAATCTTTGCAGAGACTGGAGTTTCTTGGAGATGCTGTCTTGGATTATTTGATTACATCATTTCTATACTCAGCTTATCCCCAACTAAAGCCTGGCCAACTGACAGATCTGAGATCGTTGTCTGTCAATAATAAGGCATTTGCCTGTGTGGCAGTAGATCGCTGTTTTCATGAATTTCTTCTATGTGATTCAAGTGCTCTGACTGGGGCTATAAAAAAGTATGCGGACTATATTAGAAGACCTGTATCAGACCGTGACAAAAATGGAGGGCCAAATAGTCCTAAGGTAGATATTGTGACCTTTTTATAATGTTGCAGCTCCAAGATGCATTTAATGTTATTCATTTCAAATACATCTGCCTGTGAGGCGACGTTCCTTAAGTATAATGTTTGTATCTGTTTCAAAGTTTTGATGGGTTCCTATTGCTGTGTAACTTTGCCTTAAATATATACGGGGTTTAAATGGACATTATGGATTGTTTCAGGCCCTAGGTGATTTGGTGGAATCTTGTATTGGTGCCGTTCTTCTTGATTCAGGATTTGATTTGAACAAAGTTTGGAAGATTATGACTTCGTTCTTGGACCCAATCATGAAATTTTCATCAAGTTTACAGCTTAGTCCTGTTAGGGATTTGCAAGAACTTTGCCAATCTCATAATTTGGAATTGGAGCTTCTGACATCAAAACTAGCTAAAACTTTTTCAGTTGAAGCTAAAGTGACCGGGGATGGTGTATATGAAAAAGTTTCTGTGACCAGCCATAATAAAAAAGAAGCTGCTAAAGTTGCTTCACAACTACTATTTTCAAAGTTGAAGGTAAAATACGTATGCTTAGTTTTCTTATATTTCCATCCTCATTTTCTCAACATCAACGGTGCATTTTTCCTCAGTGCATAGTGGCACAACATCCAAGTATATTGCTGTTGATTTCTGTAGGCTGAACAGGGAAGTTTGTTCTCTCTCAGAATTGGGATTATCTTTTGCATTTTTTTTTCTTTCTATTTTTTATCTTGTAAGTAGGAGGATTGCTCCATTTATTTTTCCATTTGTTGGTTTATCTGTAGCAACCTATGGTTATAGGATTTATTTCCCTCGATTCAGTTTATAATTCAATATCTGTTTGGTTCCTATCATATACACATGTCTTTTCAATTATTGGAAAGAGGAATGCAAGTATGTGTGCAGAAGGTGCAAATTGGTAAAGTCGTAGTATTGCTATGCACAAAAATAATTTGATAGAAACTACGAACTAATGCGAAAATATCTTCTCCAACATTTAAGCTTATTCCTGGGTGTTGTTACTGTTTCTGCTGTTATTTCTACTATATACCAATCATTTAGAGAGATGCATTTTGACTTTTTAGCTACAACTTCAGCAGCTATATTGCCTGTATTTTACTGTATGATTTGAGTCAACATGGGTTTGAATGTGCAGGCTCAAGGCTTGAAACTGAGGACAAAAACTTTGGAAGACGTTCTGAAATCAACATATAAGACGGAACCAAAACTCATTGGCTTTGATGAAACTCCCATTGATGTAAAAGATACTACTATCATCGAACAAGTAATGGTTAATGGAGACCTATGCAACAAGTCTAATGCAGGAATCTGCCCTATTCGGGAGGTATTGGATGCATCCTCCTCGTGTGTTATACGTGTCGCTCAACGGCTTCAATCTTCTTCTAAGGGAAAGCTTAGTGAAACCGTTCAAAATCGTGATTGTGGCAGTGACTTAGCAAGGACAGGTAATATAAAAACTGTTGGTTGTTTTGCCAAATACCGAAGCCGGCATCTCTGTTCCATTGATTCTAACTATTTTTTTTCACATTATTTGGTACAAAATAACAGCAAGATCGCGATTGTATGAATTATGTGCTGCTAATTACTGGAAACCTCCTTCATTTGACTGCTGCAAGGAAGAGGGACCAGACCACCTTAAGTTGTGAGTCCCTCGATATCTTTTGTTTTAATTAATCTTTTAGATATAAATATTTATTTGTACCCATTTTTTGTGAAATTCTCTGTATTAATCATTCATGCGATACAAAAATACACGAGGGCATAAATAGCCTAGGGAATACAATCAAAATAAGGAAACTACTCAAAATATGATTGTCTCCTTAACTCTTTATAGCTCCTATTGTTGATGCATGGATAGTGATGTTGTGCAACATAAACTTTCAAGTGTTTATCGCTTGGTATATTTTTATTTTTAACACGATATCAAGGATCCTGTGTTGACTACCTTTGCTTCATTTTAGATTCACTTGCATGGTGACGATGGAGATAGAAGAGGCCTCAAATATGATTATCGAGTTTATTGGGGAACCTCTACCAAAGAAGAAAGATTCAATGGATAGTGCAGCTGAGGCTGCATTTTGGCACCTGAAAGAGAAAGGTTACCTGCATAATGCTAAGGGTAATTGACAAGCTCCTAACAATTATATATCATGTAACATAAATCCAGAGACAATTTGGCGTAGGAAAATCATTTTTTGACAAAGCGGTTGGTATAGTTTATTATAGAGAAGGCCATGAAATCTAAGTTGTTTTATAGTTACAGATAAACCATGTTGTTGGTATAGTTTAATATATGCCTATGTTGTATTATTATGCTTTTGTAGTGTCTAAGTTGTTTATATCACTTCATCTATAGTGGACCTCAAATTATTACACAGAACATTTTATAATGTATGACATGTGAAATGTAAATATTTATTTACTCCTGAAAAATTCTACTATATGTTTCTATGGGAGAGATTAGATGAAAATTGCTATTTTGATGGATAGATTAAAAATGGCTGCGTCTATGGTGAGCCACCATAATAAGCCGTCCATGAAATATCAACAGGTGGTCAAATCGGACTACTGGTAGTTATCATCAACCAAGTTTACAAATATAAGCGTTATGCATCAACCACTTACGCTGAACTTTGATTTGTGAATAAAGGCATTTGTATCTTTACAAATGGAATGGAAAATGAAGAGAATTGAGAGTTGAAATTGTAAAATGTATTCCTCTCTAACAGTGTGTCTATATATATGTATACATCAAATTTAGTTCTAGCACTATTTCCACCGTTCTCTACTAGAAAGATGGTATAACTATCATTAGGAGTAGTATTGTACTTACGATTAATCTTTTTTCAAAAACTTATGATGGTGCATGTTTATGTCAACTACGGTGATTGTCGGATATAAGATACTCCCTCTAAAATAAAATAAAAACAAAAGCGATAGTTGAAAAAATAATGTATGTGGCTAAAAATTTGCTCCATAATATATATTAACTTTTCAACTACCCTTTTTCTTATTTTCATTCTAAGTGGAAGTAAAAAAGTGCATTCACCAACAAAAAAAAAGAGTTAGATCATGTAAGTGTCATTAAATATATCTCCACCGAACAAATCAACAATGGTTATTATCCTCTCTACACTTGTATAATTCACTTGTAAAAGTTTCTACACTTTTTAGCTTTTAATTTATTTTTACTATATATCTCTAAATAAAACTTATTTTTATTGTATAGTTTGTTTTAAAGTGAACAAATTATTTTACAATGTAAGTAAATAATTCCTTAAAAAATGTAAAGTAAATAATTTTAAAATACATCTTTAACCTTTAAAAGAAGTAAAGATACTCTCCATTTATAAAAATAAATAGAGATGTCATTTAGAAAGAGATAGACAAAATAATAAACTATAAATCTTATTATTAAATGGGTTCCACTATCATTAATTATTTTTTACTTTTTGCATGTTTTTATCTTTACAAATGAAAGAAATGGAGGAAGTCATAAAGAGGATCCTAACTATAAAAAAAAATCAGTTTTGATTAATTTTTAGCAATTATTTACTTAAGGGGAATCAACCCCATTTTTATCAATTCAATTTATAGAAATTCATTTTCTGCGTACTTCACGCGCCACGATATCCTACGCTCCCACGCACCCGCTACACTTTTCCCGCCACAATATTCCCGCCAAAACCCTCCCTCTTAATTCTTCTTCTTCCCATTTCTTCCACAAAATCACCGAAGAAAAAAAAACCTAAAACCCTAATCCGAAATCAGAGATCTAAAAAAATGTCAGGTTGGGATGAAGGAGGCGTATACTACAGCGACCAAGCACACTCATGGGACGACGGCCGCGGCGGCGAAACCGACGCCGTTATCTCCAACCACACCATCCTCCAAAAATTCAAAGAGTTCATCCGTAACTTTGAAACCGGTAACAATGTCTTCCCTTACAGAGAAAGCCTTCTCCACAATCCCAAATATCTTCTCGTTGATATGGAAGATCTTGACTCTTTTGACCCTGATCTTCCTTCTAAACTCCGATCTGCTCCCGCCGATATTCTTCCTCTGGTAATTTCTTCTAAACTCTGATTTTCTCCGGTTGATGACTTTGTTGATGTTGATTTGTTTTTTTGTTTGTTTTTGTGTAGTTTGAAACTGCGGCGGCGCAGGTTTTGGTGAGTTTGAAGACGAAGGTTGCTGGAGATACTGGTGATATGGAAGATGCTGCTCCTGGTGATGTTCAGATTCTTCTTACTTCTAAGGAGGATTCTGTTTCCATGAGATCGCTTGGGGTGAGTTAATTTTAACTAATTTTGTGTTTATGAAGTTGTTTAGGGAGTTAGGGTTCCAATTGAGATATTTGATATTTGTAGATAATTGAAGTGTGACGGGTGTGTGACACCGACACATGTGATTACATTCAATTGTGTTATTTTCAGAAATTACTATTGGTGTTAGTGTCGTGTCTTGTGTCCATGTGTGTGCTTCATAGTATTTGATATTTTCTATAAAGCAAGTTGGTTATTATTGAAACTCAAGTGCTTAGTGTTTCAATTGAGACATTTGCTAGTTTCTATGAAACAAGTTGATTATGTTGAATCTCGACTGCTTAGGAATTGAGATATTTGCTAGTTGCAACAGGACAAGTTGATTCTTATTTAATTTTGAGCATTTGGTATATTTGAGGTGACATCAAGTTGATTTTATTTTTTGTTTTATCATTTTTTTAGGCTCAATACATTTCGAAGCTTGTTAAAATTGCTGGGATAACAATTGCTGCGTCGAGGACTAAGGCAAAAGCAACATATGTGACCTTGATATGTAAGAACTGTAAGAAGGGGAAGCAAGTTCCGTGCCGGCCAGGACTTGGGGGAGCAGTTGTTCCACGTTCATGTGATCATGTTCCTCAGGTTTAGTTTGTGCTGTTTTTTGCTTATTTTGCAGTGGATACTTCACTGTTCTTTATTTTGCGTTTTTGAGGATGTCTCTTACATGATAAAAGGTTTTTTTTTGTAGCCTGGAGAAGAACCTTGTCCCATTGATCCATGGCTTATTGTTCCGGACAAAAGCAAGTATGTTGATCAACAAACCTTGAAGTTGCAAGAAAATCCGGAGGTAGTAATATACATTTAATATGACAAAAGGTTTAAAGACAGTGAATGATAATGATGACATCTTTATGTTGGTTTTTGAAGGACGTTCCAACTGGAGAGCTTCCTAGAAACTTGCTTCTATCCGTTGATCGACATCTTGTTCAAACTGTAGTGCCTGGCTCAAGATTAACAATCGTTGGAATCTATAGTATTTTTCAGGCCTCCAACTCTTCTACATCGTGAGATTAATCATCTTTTTTCAGCATCTTTAGATTTCTTCTTTGACCAATCTACAGTTGATGTCAATATATTCAAATGCTTTGTGTTTTATGCAGCAACAAAGGAGCAGTTGCAGTTAGACAGCCTTATATTAGGGTTGTAGGAATAGAAGATGGAAATGAAGCCAAGTCTCGAGGTCCCACTGCGTTTACAAATGAAGAAGTTAGTGTTCACCAACTATCAATTGACTACTTCTGTGCTTTATACATTGCTTGCTGCCTCCTTTAATATCACGTTTTAGCTGAATGAATGCTAACAGTGTCTGTGGATCCTGTGAAACTAATTTTTTTAAACCAACTTTATTAGTTTATTAGTGTCTTAAGAATTTTGTCATTTCCTTTCAATACTAGATACTGTCTATGATTTCTCAGTTCAATGAGCTGTATATGATCTTACTTCTATATATAAACCTAGGCTGAATTTTCATTCCTACTGTTGCATATTCCTCATCTGTAGATGTTACTGGCGCTAATAGTGGTATCTTTTACAGATTGAAGAGTTCAAAAAATTTGCAGCTGATCATGATGTATACAAAAATATATGCTCCAAGATTGCTCCGTCAATATTTGGACATGATGATGTCAAAAAGGCTATGGCCTGTCTTTTATTTGGAGGGTCGAGAAAGGTATACTGTTGTCTTTGAATACTCGTGTATTTTGTTGGAAATATCCAAACTTTCATACATGGCTGCTGATCATATGGTCATTTTCCTTGCAAGCAGCATTTGCCAGATGGGGTGAGATTAAGAGGTGATATCAATGTGTTACTTCTCGGGGATCCATCTACAGCAAAGTCACAGGTTATTTGTTTGCATTTTTCCTTTAAACTGGTTCTTTAGTTACTACAGCAAAGTCACAGATTTTTCTTTCTTTCCATTTTTCCTTTAGAATGGTTCTTCAGTTACTCTTTGACAGTTGAGTTTAGTTATTAAAAACAAGTGCCGCTTGTGGTATCCAAAAATGTAATTGTTTTTCCACCATATATAACAATGGTTAGATTTTAACATGAAATACTCTCATTTTTTTCTTCTATTTTTACAATTTAGCTTAGTGGTTTTGAATAATTTAACCATTATTTCATTCGCGTCGTAGTTTGCATTTCCCTACATTACGTGACAGTTACATTTCACAGTTTCTCAAGTTTGTTGAAAAGACTGCTCCTATTGCTGTTTATACTTCTGGAAAAGGATCATCAGCTGCTGGTCTCACAGCTTCTGTAATCCAAGATAGCAGCACTGTAAGTCCTTTACTTAATGCATTGTTTGCATTGGATACTAAATGTCTGTCATCACTACTTAATGTTGTGATATGATCATAAACTAGTCCTTTGCATATCTTGATTGAGAATCTCTGATCGTTATTCTTTGCATTTTCAGCGTGAGTTTTATCTTGAAGGAGGAGCCATGGTCTTGGCAGATGGAGGTGTTGTCTGCATTGATGAGTTTGATAAGATGAGACCGGAAGATAGGTGTGTAAACCATTTGTTGTTACTCTTTGGTAATTTATCATTGTTGGTTTTTGTTGAACTTATTCACTGTATCTGTTATGTAGGGTTGCCATTCATGAAGCCATGGAACAGCAAACTATATCCATAGCTAAAGCAGGAATAACAACCGTTCTTAATTCAAGGACTTCTGTTCTTGCTGCTGCCAATCCCCCATCAGGCCGTTATGATGACCTTAAGGTCAACTGCTATATAACCCCCCTCTTTTTTTTTGTTTCTTAAAAAGCATATCATCATTATAAGAGACTAACAAGATTCATAAATGTTTCTCCAGACTGCACAGGACAATATTGATTTACAGACAACTATTCTTTCTAGGTTTGATTTAATCTTCATAGTGAAAGACATCAGAATGTACGAACAAGATAAGGTAACTTCAACTGTTTTTTACCCTGTTCTCAGCTTTCCGCATGCGATACTTATTTTTTGCTTCCTTTGAATGCAGCTTTTCCTATGAGAAAATGCTGTGTCAATTTTCTTGTGCTGTGATGTTAACATTTAATAATGCACATTATCTAAAGTATCTTTTTTGAGAAAATTATCTAGTTGATATTTAGCAAAATGCAGCTTGCCTCTTGCTTTGTGTGTCTGGCATTAAAGAACTAGTTTTGCAGACTGTGCATAAATATATTTTACATGTTCGATGGTTTTCAATAGTTTTCAAGTCGGTGGTTGACGAATTTTGGTTTACAGATAATAGCTAGTCATATCATAAAGGTTCATTCATCAGCTAGTGCAACAAGGGGTGAGAATAGGACTCCCGTTTCCAAGGAAGAAAATTGGCTGAAGAGGTATGCCATATCTAAAAACTTCATCAAACTTTTCATTAATTTCATTTATTTGAGAGGATGAGCTTTGTGCTGTAACGTAAATAGGTACTTGCAATATTGTCGAACTGAATGCCACCCTCGTCTATCGGAAGCTGCAGCAACAAGGCTGCAAAATAATTATGTGAATATCAGACAGGTATTCATGAATATGCTATCAAATTAATGTAGAAATGCAATGTTAGCCTGTAGTCTCAATATGGTTATTAGTAGTTGATGATATGTCGGAGCCTTTTTTTCGTTGGATGTCATTTATAATTATATTTTCCTCTAAATGCTGATCTAATAACATGAACATGCTTCTAAAAATAGAATTCACTTTTTCTTATGAAAAAAATGTAGGATATGAGGCGGCAAGCAAATGAAACTGGAGAAGCAGCTGCAATACCAATTACTGTAAGGCAGCTGGAAGCTATTGTAAGGTTGAGCGAGTCACTTGCAAAGATGAAACTGTAAGTTTCGCTGTTATTTTTTTCTGGGTACCTTTTGTCCATATCTCCTGGTGCATTTTCATAAAAGTTTCAAAAGACAGTACTGATATATAGATTATAGGACGTCACATTGTCTGATTAATATGGTGTTAGCAGTTTCATTATAGGATAAGGCTCATAATGTACTGGGTCATCCAAATTTATTTGGAAAGGTGGTTAATTTGTTTGTCAATAATTTGTATTAGTTTTCCAAGATTGCCCTTGTAATTACTGTCATCCAAATTTCAATGTCTTACTTTTTGTACTCAGTCAACCAATCTTCACAAGAGAAGAAGTTTTATCTTTTTCATGTGTAAAAGGATATTTTTGCAAAGAAAAATATTAATGTAATAGACACTTGTAAAAGGGACAAACAAATCTGAAAAAATGTCTTATATTCATGGTTCAACAGACAGTCTAAAAAAATGTCTTTGTATATCTATATCAATTGGTTCAATAATTCAATAGTTGTGGACATAAATAAGCCTTACAAGCTTATGTTTTTGGGTTACATAATTCTACGATTGCATGTAAAATCCTTAATATGCATTGCTTAACGAAAATCACTGAATTCTATTAAATTAATCATCGTTTTGATTTTCTTTTTTGGAGTGCCTTTTTCCGTTCTTTTGTTGGTCCATATAATTTTTTCTGACATAATGCGCCTCGTTAATTAACTCGTACCAGATCTAATCATGCTACCGAGGACAATGTGCAAGAAGCCATAAGGCTTTTCACCGTGTCTACAATGGATGCAGCTAAGTCGGGAATAAACCAACAGATAAATCTTTCACCTGAAATGGCCCGTGAGATACAGGTTTGTCGTGTGATGATTTCATTTCTCTTTTTCCCTCCGTATAGGTTTCATATGCTGATTAGTTATTTATTTGCTCTGAGCAGCAAGCAGAAGTTCAGATAAAGAGAAGAATCGGGATTGGGAACCACATATCAGAAAGAAGACTGATCGATGATCTCGGCAGAATGGGGATGAATGAATCTATTGTAAGTACTACTTAGCCACTTTGCTGAGAAGAATGTCATAGCTTATAAACCAGAATTTGATGACGCCGTTTGGTTCAAACTTTTAAAAGATACCCATTTTAAATGGGGTTATGTTGGGACTTTCAGAAATTAGCTGATGTTTTGCCCATCATAAGCACACAAACACAAAAAATATTTAGACTACGAAACAATAAGTCACATTGTTGCAGCGACAAAGGGATTGAATGAACCATGAGACTGTTCAAAATTGTTGCAACTTGAAGCCATTATGTGTTCCTTTTTTTCTTCTTCTCTTGAATTATACTCAAGCATGTTGTTAACAATCTATTCACCAAAAGCTTACATGCTTATATTTTTTAATTTGGCAGGTGAGAAGGGCCCTTCTAATCATGCACCAGAGAGATGAAGTAGAGTACAAGCGGGAAAGGCGTGTTGTATTTCGGAAAGCCTAACTTGTCAGTTTTCTCACCCATTAGGTATCATGTAGAAGAATGCTAAGCTTCATTTAAGGGCATTAAAATTGTGTTCTTCGCGTTATTTTAAGGTTTAGTTTTTTTTTTCTTTGTAAGGTTCGATGTTAGCTTTTTGCTTCTATAGTATGCAATGTGTATATCAACCATGTACTCCAAAACCATGGAAAAGAATCTAATGTCAATCCAAAACCATGTAATCAAATTTTTATGCTTTTTATAAAACAATTGTATTTTAAACTACACCATCTTTAAAATTATTTTTTAAGACATTGTTTTTATTCTTTTATTTTACATTCCTATTGATTTTCTGATAGTTTTTCAATAAATTTTAACATTTCTCATTAATTCTTTAAGCGAGAATTTACAAAATTAAGTTAGTTTTAATTTAGATATGTTTCAACCAACACTCAGATACATTTCAATAAATAAAAAAATACTCGCATACATTGATTGAATTGCACAAGTTAAACATAACTTTGATGGAAAATGCTCACAAACTCTCCAAAATTTTGCAAATGCCCTTATACATATTCATCGGAAGTTGTGTTTAGATGCTCTCGATATTATTGGACGATAACTTCCGATGCACCACACGGTCAGTAGGACCTGCTCCAAGAACTCAACAATTTGATGCTTCTTGGATGGAATTTATGGTTCCTCCTTGTTTCCCGATAAAACTTCGTACTTGTGAGGCCGGCACACGTGAAGGAGCATCTAACCCGTGAATTGACCGTCTATGAGCAGGTGGAAGAGAAGAACCAGGCTCATCTTCAGCTAATATCATTACCTAGTCTATATGCAACACGAAGACATGATATGGTGACAAACAGTAAAAAGCCACCTGAACACCAATTACCAATCCCTTTACATGCCACTTACAATCTCAGGATCAACAAAATAGCACATCCTTAACCGGAGAGGACCATTTCATGTCACAGATGGCAAAATTGGGCTAAACGAGGATGAATACTTACTTATACTTGGACTTGAAGTTAATCAATACGACAACAATTGAGCAAAAGAACAATCGCAAAATATGTTTGACTCGATTTTGAAGTTGCGTAACACAAGCTACACATGGAGACTACAATCTTCAAACAATCAAACTCGAGTTTTTACTTGACTTATTTTGTCTAGGTGGAATTGACTCGTAACCTCGAGTTAATTTGATCTTTTATTTGAAGTTATAGTTAAATTATTGAACTGATGATATTTTAAAGTCTTATCAGTTAAATGTCATGAAAAGAGTTGTTTCGAACACATAACATGAACCAAATATCGAATAACTTTTTTAGGGAGACTAAAACTAAAAGTCAATATATTTAAAGAGATTAAAAAGATATTTCAACTCTAAAAGATTCATCTTTTCTTTATCACAGTGTTTCATTTCAACATTTCATACCATACTAACAAATGAAAATGAACACATAATTTAGAAAGCGAAAACAAAATATTTTCACAAAGCAAACAAATCTTGAATTTGTTACAATCTCCATCCCACAAAAACTGTTCTATCTGACCATTTAACATATATTACAACATAAACAAAAATGATGACTTTACTTGATTCAATCGAATTTAGGAGTTGAGTCTTGGAAATAAAAAGTTAACTTACTTTTTAACCTCATCACGTTGAATCTAACATGTCCCACCTGTTAAAAGTAAAATATGGTCAGCATATCAATGTTAGCGAAATAAATATACTATTCCGTAAAAAAAGAGTATATAAATGAATGTTTTTACTAAAAAAAATATATTAATGTTAAGTTTTCCCCTTTAATAAAAACTAAATGAGGTTTTATATATGTTGGATTTTTTTAGACGTTGTTTGACTTAATAACATTTTATTAAGAAAATAAGCTGTGTAAAATATTAGACTTAAATAGAATATTGTTATGTGACAAAAAATAAAATAAAAAATAGAATTTCATTTCTTCTATTTTAAATTTTAATCAAATCAACTATTATGATGCGAGTCTCTGGGTACCACACCTCCTAACTGAAATAGAGGTCACTTGTCAAGAAATTGATCAATGCATTTTTGTAGACTTTTATCAAAACACCACTTCTAAGTGCAATAGAGGTCACTTGCCTAGAATTTGATCAATGTATTTTAATCCATATTTAATAGCAATGAACCTTGCATATTTAATAATTAGAAAAAAAAAATCTTTTTATGCATATTTAACTTGTTTTATGTATAATGATTATTTTATGCTATTTTCTATATAATACTATTTATAACTATTAATTGAACTTAGTTGATTTTTGAATATGATGTTTTGGTCATTTCACGCCATTTTACACGTATTATAAAAAATATAATTAATTTTATATAAGATTTTTTTATGAGAGAGTGATAAACAATTAAAGATATAATTAGAAAAAGTAAAATTATATTGTAAAGTAACATAATTTGAGTACGATGAAATATGTCTTAAGAAGTGTAGTTTTTTTTTTATGCTTATAACCATGAAACGCTAAAACACAACCACACAACTTCATAACACTTGAATTCCATTTCAAGTAATTTAATGACAATTTTGGTCTTTCGTTTTATAACCATCTCCTCCACTTAGTACCTATTTATTTATACGGTAGGTTGGACGTGGCTGTACACTTGATGAGAAGCTCTTATGTTTAGCTTCAACAAATCACGACCAAATGTGCTTTGGAATGCGAGAATAACATTTTCATTCACCGTAGATGCAAACAAAATATTAAAAAATTTAGTTGATTATATAACCATGAAAAGCTAAAACAAAAAACACAAAACCACCTGATTTCATAACACTTGAATTTAAATTCAATTTACAATGAGAAATTTGGTATATTTTCGTTTTATAACCATCTCCTCCACTTAGTACCTGTTTATTTATGTGGTGGGTTGGATGTGGCCGCACGTTTGATGAGAAGTTCCAATGTTTAGACGTCCAAACGTGCTTTGGGACGCAAGAATAACAATTTCAAAATTTTAGTGTTGATTTTCGAATTAGGTTTCGAGTCTCAGTGTGATTTTTTTCCTTAAAGCTTATGAGCTAAACAAAACACAAAACCCCAGTGCTCTACTAGACTTAAAATCTAATTCAATTCAAGGTTATTATTTACAATCATGAGGTTTGTATACTTTCAATTTATAACAATCTCCCCCACTGTTTTGGTCAATCTTCCCGATGTGGGACTCTTTAAGCTATCTACTATTGGAGTAGGACACAAGGGAAGTGATATTATTTGCAGCGATTGAAATCCATGAACCCCATAACCAGCACACCATCAATCTTGTTAATCTTCAAGTCACCAACAAAAATTCGATGAGCAGATTGTAAGAACACATGATCACAATTGAGT
Organism: Medicago arabica; assembly: GCA_946800305.1. Taxonomy (NCBI): domain Eukaryota; kingdom Viridiplantae; phylum Streptophyta; class Magnoliopsida; order Fabales; family Fabaceae; genus Medicago; species Medicago arabica. Next base: position 54,236,031 of record OX326968.1, read on the forward strand.
CCCCATATCAATATCCACAACACAATTCCTCACGTCACATGTATGGGAGGAAAACAAGTCACGTTCAACAAACACCATTTTTCAATCCCACCCCTTCACGCATCATTGAAATGTTCAAAAACAAGCATTCAAATTATTCCACAACACACACCAGCATGAGAATGGGGAAGAATGAGATCAGAAGTTTACGCTTTGAGATAAAATTGAAGTGTCATTCTTTCTGGTTTTCATTTTCTTTCATGTTGAAGCAAAATATGGTGATGAAGAATGGATCGTTTTATCAATAGGAGCCCAAATCATTTTTTAAATAATTATTTTAAGAGTGTTGCAATAAGAATCTAAAAAAAAAAAAACAGCTTCAAATAATAAGCAGCTTCAAATGAGAAGTTGTTAATAACAATTTCTTAAAAAATTGATTTCTTTAGAGGAGAAAGAAAATATAGTTTAAAAGATTTAACTAATTTTGTAACAAATAATTCCTTTTATATAGTAATATCCAAACAAATTAAATTATTTGTTTTAAAAAAAGTTATTTTTATTATGTTAAACAAACGCAAAATAGATTCTGATTTTTCATAAAATTTACAAAATATAATCCATAACAAATGAGTCATAAATCATCTGATAAACTGTCTATGCTGACTACAGAGTATCGCTAAAATCAATAACAGATAATAGATTTTGTTGTGACTATTTCGGATATATCGAAATTAAAGTTAACTTAAGTTTTGTTCAGTGAAAACGTTTAGTTAAAATCATCTTTATTTATTAGTCTCTCCATTTCTTTAATTTAAGGAGATAAATACAATAAATTTAAAAATAATAATAATGGGACCTGAGGACCCACTACATACTTTTTGTATTTATCTTTTAACTCGTTGAGTTTTAGAAATTTTTTTGGTTAACTTTTGGAATTAGGACTTAAATATCACAAAGGAGTGTGGTTTTTATATTTGAAGCTCGTTGTTCGAAGCAAGCTAAAACAAAACAAAGAACCACAACTGCATTGCAATACTTCAAATCCAATTCAATTCAATTCGAGTGTTAGGATTTGTTGTATACTTTCAATTCAATTCAATGTTTTGGTCAATCTCCCCGATGTGTGACTCTTTATGCTATATGTTACGGATTGAATTGAACCCACGAATCCCATAACCAGCATACCATTAATCTTGTTAATCTTCAACAACAATTCGATGAGCACGTTGTAAGAACACTTCATCACAATTGAGTCCCTATATCAATAATCTCACCCTTCCTCTTTATATAATACTCCCCCGTCTCACAATATTAGTTGTTTAAGATTTATGCACGGTTATTAAAAAAAAGATTAATTGTGTTGATTTCAATGGTAAAATTAGTAGAATTTACTAAAACACTCTTATTAATTGCAGTTAGTGGAGTAGTTAAGTTGGATGAAATTCAATAAATAAAGATATAATAGTGGAAAGAAATAATAAATATTGCATTGGTATTATAAAGTGACAATTATTTTGAGAAAAAGAAAAAGGTTTTTTCTAAAATGCCTTGGGAAAGAGGTGGGTAAACTACCCATCTTGATGTGGCACCAATAAAACATGGACAACTGTAATTCACAATAAAAATGGACAAAGGGATGAGTTTGACAGATTGACCCCATATACTTTTGTTATTTAGTAGATTCACCCATGCATTAATTAATTTTCAAAAAAAAAAATCCAGACTTTTTTCTTTCTCTTCTTCTGCATAACTGCTTTATTCTTCTGCGTTTCTTCTTTCAGTTTTCAACCCATCCATTTTTTCCTTCAATCCATTCATAATTTGAAAACAAAAATTGATTCATCTTTCTGACGAAACCCTCTCATTCAACTTATCTCTCACGGTTCTGTAATTGCAAGTAAGTAATTTTTTTTATTCGTTTTGATTGCTATTTGAACGGTTCAAATTGTTTTGTTTGATTTGGGGGTTTAGGGTTTTTCATGTTTTAAAGAATATTGAATATTCACTGGCTGTGATTGTTATAATGTTTGATTTGACTCCCTTCGAACAGTTTTTCTTGTGTTTAAAAACTTTCAATACATGATCAACAAGTATGGATGATGTATATGATTTAGGATAGGAAATGATACCATATTAGGTATTGGGGTTAAGTCTAATTCAGCCCCACAAGCCTAACTGCCATATCACTATCCAATGTAAGCCCCTCACTAGTTATAAATTTTCTTATGGGTGGGCATTAGTGCATATGGTCACATGTGATTATCAGAGTCTGTTAGAAGGGTGGCAAACTGATAATATATGTTTTCTGATGGGAGATAGAACTTGAAAGTCCAATCACTCGCCTATTTCTAAGGTACAGTATACTCTTGAAGGGGGCATTGAATGTTAAACTCTGTCATGTGGCAGTTACATATGGAGTCAAGATCCTCTCCATTTTTTACACTCTCCATTATTTCCATTACCAAAGTTTTGGAGATATAAATACAACAGTGTGACATTTGGTGGGTCCAATTATTTAATATATACTTCAAAACTCTAGTAATGGATAGGGGAAATGGAGAGGATCCAAACTCGTACGTAAGTATCAATTTATGCAGGGCAGTTGTGTAGTAATAATGTATTTAATTTTTTCTTATGTGTAGAACAGTTATGTGCTAGTTAGTTATGCATCTAATAGGCAGGACAGTTAGTAGCAGGTATGTATTCATGATTTATGATGCAAGCAGGAAGTTAGGAGGTAGTTATGGTGTCCATTTGGTAGTTTTGGACAGAGATAACTTCATTCTTTGTAGGTGTTTCACAACACTAGGACAACATTCTTGTTTTAGTCTATGTAAAACTCTTTGATTGATACACCAATTTCACTCAGCATAGCTCATACTTTACAGTGTTAGTGTGTTTGTTTAGTTGGTTACCAATTAGTTTAGTTTAGTATAGTATTAGCAAGTTAGGATGTAAAGCTGTCATCACAGCTCAGCCGAAACAGAACCAATTGACTGTTGAAACACAGTCTACTAATGTGAAACCACAATTATATAACACAATTTTCAATGTTCAATTCCCATGCTATCCAATTTTATAGCTCTTTCCTAGTACAAGTATTGTCTTGTATTGGACATCCTGTTGAGCATCCATGTGTATTTCCCCTCTGTTTTGTTATTAGTCTACTGTACTATAAAAATTTACTCTTTTCAAGCACTTATGGTGCTTTAATATATTATTTGTCTGATCTAAAAAAATTCTCTGCATTTTCCCTTCTCTCTCAGATCATACATAATATTGGCCCCATAAAGCTTAAAATAAGAACAATAGAAAATGAAATACTTATCGCTAGGGGTGGGCAAAATTAACCAATAACTGAACTGAACCGGTTAACCGAATCGAACCATATCAAAATTAACTGAACCATTATATTGGTTATCTAACCGAACCATTATTTTAAAGACGGTTCATTAACCGAACCGAACCGTTGTTAACCGTAATTAATTGTTATGAACCGAACCGAACTGAACCATTACGAATCAATTAATTCCTTTTCAGTTTTCACACAAAAATCTGAACCCTTTTTCACAAAAATCTGAACCCTAATTTCATATCAAATTCACCATCTTCAATCGAAGCTCACTGATGGCGAGTCAATGTATTTCTGCTACAGTGATGGCGAATCTACCTCTTCTCTTCATATTTCTGCGACAGTGAGCTCACTTCAATCGAAGCTCATTCTTCTGTGAGACTGCGACTCTACCTTCCACCTCTTCTTCAAATCATTTTCTCTGAAGAATCTAAGGTACAAATTCTGTAATTACATTGGTACTGGGATAATTGACAATTCTTTTCTGAACTTGAAAGTTGTTAATAGTTTTATATCTCAGTTTTCCTGGAGTTTTGTTCAGTATATATGTAATTTAGTGTTGTTACCCAATTTAAGATGTTTTCTGTAAATAGAAGTGATTATTTGGTTAATTTTATGCTTCAGTATATTCCACTTTGTATTGACCATCATCAAACATTGTTTATTGATTTGTTTTGTAAACAGAAGTGATTATATTATAACTATATTTGCTGATCTTTTGCTATCTGACCTGGAAACAATTATAAAAGCATCAAATCTCTACTTTGGTGTTCTTTATATTAGGTACAAAAAGCATATTATGTAATCCTCCTAGCTTCTGTTGTTTGTGTTCGGTTCGGTTCGGAAGGATTAAATTTTGGTTCAAAATATAAACTTTGGTTCGGTTCGTAAGTTACGAAACGGGTAACCGAACCATAACTTTGGTTCAGTTCGGTTAGTTCCAACTCTTAAGCGGTTCGGTTCGGTTATTTCGACCCATTTCAACACTTCAGTTCGGTTCGATTCAGTTAATATGGTTAACCGAACCATGCCCACCCCTACTTATCGCCATCACCCCTTATTCCTTTTTGAAGAAACAGAAATGACAAGAGAAAATATTTGCAATCATACCATGATCTAGACACATAGTACTTTCCATCTTCGATTAGGCGTGTGTCCTGGACGTGTCTGACACCGACATATGTAATTACACTTAAATTATGTGATTTTCTCAAATTATCAGTTTTGTCGACATGTCGGTGTCTATGTTGTGTCCGGTATACGTGTCCATATCGGTGCTTAATAGGTTGGATATGAAGTTAATGAGATCCCTTATACTGTTATTTATGGTGTGAGCAAATTATTTTGTTTGAGTGGCTCACAGTTGGGATGAATGTGGATCAACATTACAAAAAACTTGCTCATTACTCAAAGAGTATATGGGTTCGACCACCAATGGGTTTGTGGAGTGAAACATATATGTTTCTTTCTCCTAGGACAGGTGTCTGACACTTATATAACACTCATACGATCCGTGTCGGACAACTCAGACAAATATCTAAAACATTTTTTTCTCTCTTGCTTTCGGTTACAGTAGATGCAAGAGTTATATATGTTTGAGAAATGTTGATCAATTAGGGGGTTATAGACATTACAGTTGATCACAACATTTTTGGTTTTTTTGATAGTAGATGAGTAAATAAAAGTCAAATACTACAATATCTTGTTTTAGAACTTTTTCTATAAAATAACTTGCGCAAGTTAGATGCTTATATATGTATTTTGATTTTCCTTTTAGACCATATATAAATAAATTAGCATATATGTAGCGGTGCCGGTGTCTTGTATTATGTACATTAGCGGTGTCAAAGTGTCTGTGTCAGTGTCAGGTGTCCGTGTCGGAGTCTATGCTTCATAGGTGGAAGGTGGTCCTAAGTCTAATACAAGTGGATCATTGTAACCTTCTAGAGGTAGGTAGGTCGGATTAATTTAGTTTTAACATGGCTATGTACATTACATTGCAGCCTTATTAATTGAATCAAGACAAATATATTAAAGAGCATAATCAACTATTATCCATATGAAGAATTATTTTCCTTTATTGTTTGTGTAAATCTTCACTCAAAACCCAAATATGTAGCACAACAGTACAAATTCTTAAAAGGAAAAATTTACTAGTATATGTAAACGACTATCTGATGAATAAATTAAACAATAAGTCTGTTGAACATATTTTACTAGTATATGTATATGATCATTTTCTTTTTCTTTTTTCCAGTAGTTAAATGAAGTAAGTTTTAAATTGTTAAGCATATTAATGTCTCTTATTTCAGGTAAATTTAATTTAAAATGTCAACCTATAGTGAAGCAACTCAGCATCTCGATAATGATATTGAAGAGGTATAATTCACCGATGATAATGGTGTTGGTAATGATGGAGATAAAGGGACAAAGAATTGCAATGGTCATAAAAGTTTCAGTGAAATTACAAATGATGATATAAGAGCTATGAAGTTTAGCACAGAGGAAGAAGCTATACAATTTTACAAAGCGTATGGCCGTTTCCATGGGTTTTCCGTAAGGAAGGATGATGTGGTAAAAGATCATGAGGGAATAATTGTTGCGCGGCGATTACTTTGCAATAAAGAGGGAAAATGTGAAACTAAAAATAAGAAGAATGAAGATAATAATAGGCAAACCATGCGAACTGGATGTCTTGCTAGACTTCGAGTAGCCTATGATTTCATTCAAAAGATTTGGAAAGTTACTAATTTTGATCCCGATCACAACCATGAACTAAGTCCTCCAAATCTTGTTCATTTGATTCCGAGTTATCGAAAATTGAGTGAATCGGATAAACAAATTGTAAGTGGTTTGCATTCTCAAGGTGTAAGAACATGTCATATACTAGGTTTTTTAATGGGCCAAAAGGGAGGACATGCAAATCTTGGATTTATAAAAAAGGATCTATATAACTACACTGATCATCAAGGAAGGGTTAGAATTGAAGGTGGGGATACTTTTGCTACTTTGAGTTATTTTCAAGGCAAAGCTGATAATGATTCGACCTTTTTTTCAGAGTTTACCTTTACAGATGATGGACGGTTAGAAAATATATTTTGGGCAGATTTTGCAAGCAGGCTTAATTATGAATGTTTTGGTGATGTGGTTCTCTTTGACGCCACTTATAAAAAGAACAGGTATGACAAGCCGCTTGTAATTTTTACAGGATTCAACCACCATGGTGAAACGACCATTTTTGCATGTGCTTTAATTTCTGATGAAAAAAAAGAGACATATAAGTGGGTGTTAAATATGTTTTCAAAGGCCATGTATGAAAAACATCCAAAAGTGATTGTTACTGATGGAGATAAATCAATGAGGGAGGTTATTGGAGTTGTATTTCCGAATTCAAGGCACCGCCTTTGTTCATGGCATCTACATCAAAATGCTCGTGTGCATGTAAAAGAGCCCAAATTCTTAGAAGAGTTCAACAAACTCATGTATTCTAATTACACAACTGAACAATTTGAGTCTGAGTGGAAGAGGGTTGTTGACACTTATGGTGTATCAAAGAATAAGTGGGTGATTAAAACATATAAATTGAAGCGAATGTGGGCAAGTGCATACATGCGAGACCATTTTGTGTGTGGAGTTAGAACAACATCAATATGCGAAGGTGTGAATTCGTTTATCAAGAAGTATGTTCAAAACAAAAATAGCCTTGTTGATTTTCTGCATAATTTTGAAAGAGCTGTCAAAGAATACAAACATAATGAATTTTTGGCTGATTTCAAATCATTTTATTATAAACCTGTGTTGACAACTTCCTTGCCTGGATTTGAGCATGAAGCTTCAGAAGTATTCACTTTTAAAAAGTTCCTAGAAGTCAAAAAGGCGATAAAGGATGTTGCTGCAGAATCTGTCACTCACCATGCTGAGATTGGAAATAGTGTAATTTTTAGGGTTAACGTTTACCGTAAAGATGCAGTTTTTTGGGTTCATTTTGACAAGGAGCATAATAAATTTATATGTGATTGTAGACGATTTGAACACAAAAGACTTCCATGTTCCCACATTATTTCTGTCATGAAGTATGAGAACATGGATGCTTTCCCAAAAAGTCTAATTTGCAAAAGATGGTCAAAAACAATAAAGAAGGATCACATCTTATCATTTGCCTCCAAAGAAGTTCATAATGAGGAAAAAATGGTCATGTTCCGCCGATGGGCACTTACCGCTGCATTCAATAGGCTTTGTGAGGTTTCTTGTAACAATGCCATTGATTATGAGGAAGCTTTGGAAGGGATTAATAGTTTGTGTGACAAGATAAATGTACGTCGTGAGGGAAATGTCAATGGCAAGAATAAGGTCACTGAATCTGTAGCTGGAGATCCAAATAATGCTAAACCCAAAGGAGCCCCTAAAATGAAAAAATCATACATAAATTGGAGACACGTGAAAGAAAGACGTTGTTCTCGTTGTAAAAGGCATGGTCACACAATTCGAAGGTGTCCAATACTTGCTGGAATTGATTTCACATTTGTAGATGAGGAGGAGGAAGAGGAGAAAGAAGAAGGTGAGACAGAGAAAGAGGACGAGAAGGAATACGAGGAGGACGAAGATGCAGAGGAGGAGGAAGAGGTGAAGGAGGAGGAGGAGGAGGAGGTAGATGATGCACATGTTGAATCTGAATATGAATCAAATCATTTAAATGTAAGTTGAAGATATTGTATACACATGTTTTCCATCTTGTGATGAATTTGAGGTTGATGTTGATACTTTATTTCTTTTATGTCCAGGTGTCTATAAGCCACGACATGAATGATGAAACCCATTCTATGTCAGTATCAAATGGTAGACATGATGTTGATAGTATCTTTGGTATTAAACGTAAGAGAGATGGTGACAAAGTCGATTTTTCAACACAAGACTCTGCGAATACCAGAACAACAAATATAGACATTAGAAAGGCCGATGCTTCTGTGACTCCAAATATTACAGTTAATATTGAAAACATAATTACTTATTTGTATCACATTGCTAAAAATTGTTTTGATTTGAAATTTTATAATATGTTATCTTGATTAATTTAATTATTATGTTTTGATTGTTGTAGAATGGTATGCCATATGGATTTGCAAGATGGAACCATGGTGTTGGGTATGTTGGCAACTCTTTTCCTGTGTATGGTGGGATTCCAAATGTGGGTGGATTAACTTCTTCACAATTCCCTCCGGCAGAGAGTCTTCCATCACATTATAACAACATTCCTCTGTATCCTGGAACAAATAGTGTATGTTATACTGGATTTTTAAACTTATTGATTGTGTTTATTTTGTTGTATTTTTTTTCTTCTGATTGTTACATTTATGTACGACAGTTTATGAGCGTGTTGAAGGACATGGAGAGCTTAGCAAACCATAAAAATAAGTATCAAAATTAAGAAACATTCTCATATGCTGTTATTTGGAAATTATTGTTTGTAAGTGCTCGTTTGGAATTTGTTTTCTAAGTTTGAATTAATGATTGTGTTGTAAGTGCTTGTTTAATGTTTCCTAGTATGTTATTTGACAGGTCGAAGTAAAATTGGAGTGGTTCTTTACTTTCGCATGAATTGATAGTTGGTTTGCATTAGGGAGTTGAATTGGAAATTGGAAAACCAGCTTTGTGGCGTTCTAGCATGTCTTTATCAGATTGTGATTTAGTATGACTCAGATTTCTTGCTTTAAAGTTCATACTGGATTGCATTTGGTGGCGTTCTAGCATGTCTTTATCAGATTGTGATTAAGTATGACTCATATTTCTTGCTTTAAAGTTCAGACTGAATTGTAGTTAGATTTTTTTCTAAGTTGGTAGCCAAAAGCCTGTAAACTAACAAGTGATGTGTTAGTGATGATGATAAAATTGTGCACTTTGCAGTGGTTTAGACTTGGTTTACATTTTGGATTTGTCATGCTTTCAATACTAAAACATTCTTACTGACAAGTGCTTCAGGCTTAGAGAAGTTTCGTTGATTCATATTTTTTGCATCTGCTAACTTAATATATGTTTTCTTAGTAATCATATATATTTTTTTACATTTTTCTTCCATATTTAAATATAGAACTCGGTTTGCTTGTAACTGAGCATAGTTCTGAGGTTGGTTAATGCATGCATTTTTGGGAGAAAAAGTATTATAAATTTGCCACTAAACTAGGCAAAATCTTATTAGTTTTCATAAGAGGAAAGGAAAGTGACCTAAACTTGTAAATAAAATTATATTGATTATTTCATCTGTCCATTTTAACGGTCCTCTTCAAAAAGATTGTTTTATCTCTTACTTTATGATTGAATCTTGCTTCACACTAAGAACACTACTACTAATTTGATTTTTGTTCTTATTGAATGCATTTATTTTCCTTCAAAAACAAGTCCCCTAGTCCTACATCAAAGGCCACTAGATAAAATATTTGTTTTTATTTCTTGTTTTTATCTACTTGACATTACACTTCGCTCACAACTAAGGAAAGATGCATCAGTTTAATGTATTGGTGATAGCTTTTGAGTTGTGCAAAATTAATATATTTGCTTGTCGAATAAAAAGGGTGATTGGAGGTGTTAATTAAAAATATGCAAGCGTGTATCTTTGGTTCCACTTTTATTCCGAGTATAGAATTGATTTTGACATGTTTACTAGAACAGCGGATAAGTATAGCAGCAATCACTTCGGGGATTTGAGTTTTATTTTTGAAAAATAGGATAAAAAAATTGCAAAGAAACAAAAAAATAATTTGAGTTTTATTTTTGAAAAGTAAGATAAAAAAATTGCAAAGAAACAAAAAAATAACACATAAGGATTCAAACTGCCGACAAGGGAGGGAAACATAGTTCATGGAAAGCCACTCAAGCTTGGTTTAGATTTGTGCCTGAAAAATTAATGTATGTTAAAGTAGAAATTTCCTCTAAGTGAAGTGTATATGTTTTTAGCTTAATTTACATGTTTTAGAAAACTAATTTTTGATTCATTGGTGGTAAATATTCATTTAGTATGTTTGGAGGAGAAAAGAGCTTATTTGTTTGCCCAAAAATGATTTATGATTTCCAACTTAAACCAAAACCCCTCCAAACACATTCTTACCACCAATTAAGTCCCTTGAAGGTGAATTAAGCTATAAACATGTTAATGCTCATCACAATCACAAGAGTGCAATATATATATATATATATAAAGGGAAGCAATACAGAATGTTGAATGACGTATCTTTATTTGCAAGTGTCGTACTAGTTTAGATAAAAAAAAAAAGGGTTTATAGGTCTTTACACCCGTAATATAGGTCATTTCCAGTTTTACACCCTGTAAAATTATTTTTTTGATTTACCCCTGTAAAATATTTTTGTTTTGATTTACCCCCTAATAGGCCAAACAAAAACGAAAATTTCTTGAAAAATAAAATAAAATTGGTTTTTGTTTGGCCTATTAGGGGGAACGAAAATATTTTACAGGGGGTCAAAAAATATTTTTACAGGGGGTAAAGACCTATTAACCCAACAAAAAATTATGGTCTCAGATATATGTATTTGACAGATGTATTAAATTATCAGATATACGAACTTGAAATGTTGATTTTATTGATTCGGTCGAAATTTTGTTATAATTTTAATGTATCGGTACTAAGTTAACGCACATGCTAAATATTCTAGATAAATTTAGTATGGGTGTTACACTAGGTTTCTAAAGGTCTAGTTTATCATATACACATATATTGAAGATTTTGATCGTCAAAATTCAAGTTCTTAGTCCATTCTCATTCAAATTAGGCCATGTCTAACAAACAAATTGATTTCATTTAATATTGTTAGTCGTTTAGGACCGTTTTAGTTGTCGAAGGAGTGTCCTATTATTTTAATGTTGAAGGGATAGTTTGTCGCATTGACATATATCAAAGATTCTAATCGTTGAAATGTGAGTTCCTAGTTCATTCTCATTTCAATTAAGTCATGCATTATTGTCAAATTGATTTCATTTGAAAGGGTTAGTCTTTTGGGATCATTCTAATAGTCGGATGAGTGTCCTATCATTTTTATTAGGTTTCTAAAGGTATAGTTTATCATACACATATATACCGGAGTTTATAATAGTCAAAATTTGAGTTCTTAGTCTATTCTCACTCCAATTAGGTCATGTCTAACATACAAATTGATTTCATTTGATATTGTTAGTAGTTTGAGACCGTTTTTATTGTCGGAGGAGTGTCCTTTTATTTTAACGTTTCTGAAGGGATAGTTTGTCAGATTGACATATACTGAAGATTTGGGGAATTCAAGTTCCTGGTTCGTTCTCATTTCAATTATGTCATATCTAACGGTCGAATTCATTTCATTCAATACAGTTAGTAGTTTGGGACTGTTTTAGTCGATGGAGGAGAGTCCGCTCATTATGATAACTAGAACATATTTATCATTTCTGCTTTCTCTTTACACTCTATATGGTCTTAAATATAAGCAACCCAAATTATCATTTTGACTAGGTTTCTAGAGGATTAGTGTATCGGATTAACATATACCAAAGATCCCGATCGTCCGTATTCGAGTTCATTATCCATTCTCATTCTAATTAGGTCATATATTACGGTCGATTCATTTCATTCGATATTGATCGTCGATTGGGACCGTTTTAGCGGACGAAGTAAATGTTCTTTCATTTTGACTTGGTTTCTAAAAGGCTAGTATGTCGTATTGATATATACCGAAGATTTCGATCGTCGAAGTTCGAGTTCCTTCATTATGATTCCAATCAGATTATATCCAACAATGGAATTCATTTCATTCGATATGGTTAGTCCTTTGAGACTGTTTTAGTTGTCATAGGAGTGTTCTTTCGTTTTGACTAGGTTTCTAAAGGACTAGTTTGTCGTATTGACATATACTGAAAATTTCATCGTCCAAATTCGAGTTCCTTGTTCATTATCATTCTAATTAGGTCATATCCAACAATGGAATGTTACTGAAGGACCGTTTTGTCGACAAAGGAGTATCCTTTCATTTGGATTTTTTGTTTACATTAAGTTAAACTAATAAGAGACCCTTGCTTTCGCACGGGTCACGTAACATTTGTGGTAAATAAAAAAAAATTAGATTGTTAATATTATTGAGCGTCTTTTCATTTTTATGTATGTATATGTGATAGACTGATAGTCTATATGATAAAATTTTAAAAATGTGTGCCACTTTTAAATTAGGGTTAAATATGTTTTTGGTCCCCATAAAATTGGGAACTGCTAAGCTTATTCTTTACTTAATTTTAATAGGTTTTTTAGTCCTTACTATTAAAATTAAGTAAGGACTAAATTTAAAGGTCCCAATTTTATAGGGACCAAAAACATATTTAACCCTTTAAATTATCATCATTAATATAATGTTTTTATTAAATATTTTTGTATTTTATATACAAAATATCGTTAAATATTTACACCACATTCGTTGCAGATTTTATATGCTTATATCTCAAAATCAAATTTTATATATACTGATATAATATTATTATTTTTTTAAGAATGTTTTATGAGAAAGTTTTGATATGCTAAATTTTAAAAACTAATAATTTTTTTGACAAACTAATAATTATTTTATAAATATCAACATTAATATGATGTTTTTCTTTGCCGTTGGATTAATCCAACCGCTTAAAAATACACTTGGGAGGCAACATTAGAGAAAACAGAGGAGTGGATAGATACAACACGTTCCCACTACTGATTCCATGTTTTACTATTTTTCTGTTGAAGCCAAATTCATTTTCCATGTTTTACTATTTTTCTGTTGAAGCCAAATTCATTTAAACACACGTTCCCCACTCCTGATTCAATATACTCCTTCTCCAAAACCTCTTATATCATTTATTCCATCTCTCTAGACACCATAGTCTATATACTCCTTCTCCAAAACCTCTTATACCATTTATTCCATTTCTCTAGACACCATAGTCTATACCTTCCTATCAGTCAATAGCATGGTTGATATTAAAATTGAAAACGAAAACAAACGGAAACGAAACGATGATGAAAATGGTTCTACGTCAGTAACATCTCCATTGTCAAAAAAAAAATGATGACGATAAAGAACATGCGAAGACCTATATTGGTAAAACTTCCTTGGTGGATTTGGACTCAGAAAGGTACTTGGTTCTTTTCGTTTGCATCTCTTTTATAAGGTTTTATTGTATATATGCATTTCATCAATTCAGTGTAAGTACGAATTTTGGTCTGGTTTCATGCATAGTTTTGCGAGCTTAGTGTTTCATTATATTTGTTTGTATATTTTCTTTTGTATTTTGTTCTTCTGTACTGTCGTACGAATTTATTATGTCTTTTGTCCTTCTTTTGTGTTTTAGTCTTTGCTTTGGCGCTTTGTTCTCTACTCTTTAGTAGGGTTTACTTAATTTAGATCTTAGTAATTCATTTCTTTTAAAAAAAAACTTGTTTAACTTTTAGAACTTATATTATTATTCAGTGACAAACAAACTATTCAGCAGTCGAAAGTGCAAAATGGATTCTTTAATGATTGGAATCCTAAGTTTTCAACGCCAACAAATTATGATGTCAATGAGGTAAAATATTTGAATTACTTTTTTAATTTGAAGTTCATAATGTGTTCATCATTATGTTTTACAAACTTTTTTAATGTTATTAACAGGGGTCATTAGCTCCCAGGGTAATAATTTTGGAGACCAATGTTCAAAGCATGATGACATCATTAGAAGAATTGAAGGAGATGGTAAAGAATAAACCTTGTACACATAATGACAAAAATGTGGAGGAAGTTTTGAAAAAATTCTTTGAAGACAAAGAAATGTGTCAAAAAAGTGATGACAGTTGCGAGGAAATCAATCCAAAGAAAAGTGTCCGAAAATTATTCTCAACAAAAAAGGAGGAAACACGTCTCCTATTGTAGTTACCAAGACACCGATGGGGTACACAGTTCCACATAGAAAAGAAAAAACAACTCACTCCAAATTAGATGGGCCATCTATTCCAAAGGTATTAACATACCACTATTGATGTCTTCGGTAGTATATTCATTTGATTAATGATTTTGTTTATTTGCATTGATTTGTTAATATCTTTATATAGTGGTTGTCTCTGATGTTTCAACCAAAGACAAGAATGAAATTAAACGAAGAAGAGTGTAATTTGGCCATTTACATATTTGGATGTCCACCTAACGGAGAAATTGACAAGTTAGTCATTCTTTTAAATTTGTTTTGGTTTTTATGATTTTCATTATTTATAATTTGTTTATTGATTCATATTGTTGATTGTTGTAGGAAGGAGATCATCGCTGCTTCTAATTATTGGGAGCATCATGTAACAAGGAAATTACTACTTGATTTGAAACCCAACAAATTCGTTACGGGAGATGTATAAATACAATTGTTCTTATTTGTTGAATTAGTTTGTTACATAACTTATTAAGCTTATTAGTATGGGGTTATAATGTTAAGAGATCAACTTTGTTTTAGGTAATAGATTTGGCAGCGTGCATGCTAACTTACGATGCAAGAAAGGAAATGCGTCAACCTAAAACTTGGTTTATGCCAACAACTTTAACGGTAAATTTTTAATGCTAACTATTATTAATATTTGTTTGTCCCCTATGCTCTCATTCATGTTTAAAATCCATCTATTTAGCGATATGTGCTGTCGTGGGATTCACAGTTTTGGAAAATGAAAAAGTTCTACCAAAAAGAATTTATGGGAAATGTTGATGCGGTTTCAAAGGTAATTAGTCTGTATTAATTAAAGCAATATTTCTTTACTCATTGCTTATATGTTTGTGAAACTAATGTTTAAATATAATCAGATCTTTTTACCAATATATGATCATCTACACTGGTTCCTTTTGGTTATTGACTTTGTGAGAAAAGAATTAGTATATCTTGACTCGTACCAAAGTTCGTCGGTGCTTCACGGCAGGATATCAAGTATCAAAAAATTGGTAAAAACTTACTTAAACTATATTTTTATCTTACATATTCATCAATGTAGAAAATCATTAACAAATTTGAAGTGTTGTTTCAGTCTATATTTATGGAGGAGTTTTTGATGGATCCATCTTTCCATGGTACTGATTCAAACTATGATTATAAAATAACAAAGTTTAAAATAGTCACCCCAAAAGGTTTGGGACGTCAAGGGGAAGGATCGTAAGTTACCACTATGTATTCTTTAATTAGAATTTTATTTACATATTATCTCTCTTAATGATTAAATTTTGTTTTAGGAATGATTGTGCCGCTTGGGTAATTAACTGGATGATGCAACGTGGAGAGAATGGATACAAGATTGAAGTATGAAAAATTCACATTATAAAATTTTGCAATTTCATTACATTTTGTGGAATTTTTCAGTGATGACTTTAGCCAAATTATGCAAGCAGGTGGACGAAGGATCGAGACTAAAAATTGCACTACAATTGACACTGCATCCTTTCAACGACAAGAGAGATTTGATGTTGGCAATGTCTTTGGAATTAAAGGAAATAATTCAGAGTTGAACTGAAATTATTTGTATTTCTTATTTGTTGGATTTTAGTTGGAGACTATGTAATGACCTTCGGGGAGAAAGTCTTTTTTGGTTTTTTGTTGGATTTAAGTTGTAGACTCTGTAATGACCTTCAAGAGACAAAGTCTTTTTTGGTTTTTTTTTTGTTTGTTTTGTTGTGGATTTCTAGTTTAAACTCTAATGCTATTCTCTAAACATGGTGGTCAATTATATTCTATCTATGTTATGTGTGTGGACTTGTATGAATATTTGATGATTGATATCCAAATATTGTGGTCAATTATATTCTATCTATATATGGAGAAGTATATTAGGAAGGTAGTAGTCTTTTATGTGAGATGATGGTGTCGAGTGGATTCAATTATTTCTGATATTGTCCCGAATTTTCTATCATTATGTTGGCACAACTCAGTGTGTTTGATAGTAGAGGTTGTTTTGGAGTGTAGTTTTGTCTGCGGCAATTGGTTTTTTCTGTTGTTGTTTGTAGCATGTCTGTACTGTATGTTTTTTATCTCAAGCTGCAGGTTGTGTTCTTGTTTGGGCTCCGTCAGTGTTGTTGCTCACATTGAGGAGGATGGCCTGTAAATTCTTATGATTTGTTTACCGAAAACTAAACCACTTCTGTGATGTGTTTTGTGCAAGACTAGGTGTGCCAAAATCTTCAAGTAAATGTCTATTTATTTGATGTAACTACTTTTGTTAACTACGTTTTCTTTCTAAGAGGTTTTTATATTACATGACATTGGGATGAATTTTGCAGGGGAAAAACGAGTTCTAGTTTAAGAACTTTGGCATGTTTGTGTTGGAAAAACTGAACCACTTTCTGTGATGTGTTTTGTGCAACAGGTTTGCTAATGTTGGTGATATTACAATGGAAGTGGTTGGGAATGCTGTATCACAGTTTCAGCAAGCGAAAACATGACTAGGTGATGCTACCACAAAGTTGAAATCTTCATATATAGTTGTGAAAGCTGGTCTGCTGTTCCTGTTCTCTTGGCAGCAACAGCCACTGGGGCCATTTTTTCTGCTGCAATTTTTTTAGTTTTATGCTTGGTGTGGCTGTTTTAGGTTTTATCAGTAAGTAGGGTATGTAGTTTTTGTTTGAAATTGGAGTCTCTGGTGTTTTATTTCAAGGAGGGTGTTTATTTTTTTGGGTTGTTGTGTCTTCGACGGACGTATCGCCTATCTACGGCGTCCGTTTTTGGTGTATTTTTATTGCTTATCACTTAGCATGTGCAATTGTTGACTTGTTATTCATTGTTCATAAATAAAAATTGTACAGTTAGGATGAGTAGTTCAACTCATTTTTTATTGGTGATTTGTTTGTTAGACCTTAAAAATTAAAAGTGATTCTATGCAAATAGGAGACAAACCATTACAACCTTTGTTAAAGAAGAAAGTTAATTAACCCTTTGACATTTGAATTGAGAAGTCTAATACGACCATGATGAATGACTTTGGAGAACCCACTCCCACTTAATTAGTACGCAACCAAAGCCTGCAAAAGAACTTAACAAAAGTGCAAGTGCCTAAATTGACATAATTCCACAATGGACATTTGAAAGAACCTAATTCAAGGTCTTCTAAAGCCTATTGCAAATACAAATGCATTTTTTTCATAACTATTAACAACAAGAAGAATGGATTGTATATCAAAATAACTTTACTATTTCCATTGAATATAATATTGGATAGTACAATATTTTTTTTTAATCAGCATATATTATTGAAACACACCCGGCACAAGACGTACTAAACGGGTGGATATACATTACAACCAAGCAAAACAGAAAATCAGCAACTGCTGCACCAACAAAAATGCTGTTGTCAAGCAGCAGCAGAAAAACGTCCCTAGCAGCAAAAAAAATGCCCCTGAAAATGCCTAGCACAACGCCTATTCCAACCCCCCACTAGGCCATCAGAAAGACGCGCACCAACATGCCCCACATCTGCTGTTCCACCAAAAGAAGCTTCTAGGCCATCAGAAAGACGCGCACCAACACGCCCCACATCTGTTGTTCCACCAAAAGAAGCTTCATCCAGACACTTCAAACACAAGCCAGTACAATTGATTTGATGATCATACAAAATTATCTATAACGGAAAATTACAAAGAGTACATTCAAACTACACCATTTAACTTAAATGCCAGAGTACATTCAAACTACACCATTTAACTTAAATGCCAGCTACTATCACATGCTTTCTTCTCCAAGGCATTTAAGTGTCTGCTAACACGTAAAGCCAAAGACACTCACTACTTGCAGCATACAAGAGGACAACATCAATATATGAAAATTTAGCACAATACTCTTGAAACACTCTGACAACCACCCGTTGCTTGGAGCGACAAAATCTCTGAAAAAAGGTACTATCCGAAATAAAGTGTGCGGATGCATTCCAATTAAAATTGTTAGGACTGAGACAAAATTGTCACTATCATTCAATTTCGACCACCATGATTCTTCTTTTAAATCGGAATGGCCAACATTGATTGATTCATAATACCACACACTTCTAACTCTCTATCATTCATTATTAGGCTTGGATTTGGGTATTAATAGTTCATATAGGTACATACCCAAAAAAAAATTGCTGACCAAATTAGAAGAGCATCTTCTACATAAGGGTAATCTTTCATTATTAGCTTTAGGCCATGTGGTTGTGTAAGGTCAGATACTGCCATTCCCCTGAAATGTTTAAAAGTGAAAATCTTAGTTAGATTTATATGTCATTTGCTTACGCCAAATAAAGCAAACATCAATTGCATGTTAAGAAAAATGCAGGGTCTCTTTCCTGTAGAAGTTTTTTTTTTTTTTTTTTGAAGAATCTTTTCAGTAGAAGTTAACAAGATCCTAAGAGCATCTCCCATTCACACCATCCCAAGTTAGGTGTGTATTTGATTCTATGGTGACAAATTTTGATTTTGTAAAATTGATTTTATTTAAAATTGCCTTCAATGTAAAATGGCTTATATTTGAATAAATTCACATAAAAGTGAGTTGAACAATAAATAGAAGTGTAAAAATCATGTTTGGAGCAAACACTACAAATCTTAGCTTCAAATTAGAATTAACTCTAGAGTGAAAATCCATAATTCCAAAATGCATTTGAACAAGTAAAAAAATAATTATACACTTATAGAATCAATTTTGACTCATTCAAAAGTGAAATAAAACATATAAATGCAGCTGATACAATAACAGACCACAATCGCAGACTTTTATTTTAAACTTTAGAGTTGAAGTCTTAAATTAATTATTGAACCATGTTAGTTATGCATAAAACTAATAAAATTCTAGAATACATGTTAGAGTTAAAACATTCAGTACAAAATATAGGTATTCTATGTCAAAAGAATAATTGACCATCAAAACATAATATAGGGATTTTACAGTCACAATCCAAAATAAACTATAGATTGTTGTTTTCTTTTGAAAAAATTCACAACCATTTAGTTGCTCATGAGAAATATTTCAAACGAGTTGGACTTGCCTCTAAAATTAGTTTCCAGTTCAAATTGGCACCATATGCTGTCAAATTCTCTCAAAAACCTCTAATCATTGTAATGATGTCGGATTTCCGTCCAAATGTTCTATAAAATAGGGCACTATATGTCAATTATATGACTGAAGGATATAAAGGTTGTGAAGCACTAAAACTTTTTCAATAAGCTCCAACATAGTTTCAACTTGTAGCAAAAGGTTTTGATCCAGATGGGGTACACTGACAAAAGATTTATGGTTTATCAATAAAAAGGTTGTGATCTAAACAAGAATAAGATCTTCGGCAATATGCAACTGCTGCAGTTCTTTAATATGTGCATAAATCAGAAGCATCCCATATTCCCACACAGCACCTCACATCCACTCATGCGTAAAGTTGACAGATAAGTAGCGATGATGATGTGTCTAGATAGCATACTAAGTTGCTAGCTTATTATCTTATATTCTGATGTAAATGCAAGAACCAAATTATGCATCTAGAAGCATTTAATAAGGGACACTAAACCCACAGACAAAATTACTACAATGTTTTAAAGAGATGGGAAAAATATTACCTTGATTTTATCAACGAGAGAAACAGAAAAGCTGGATAATCTGATGTGAATTCTTCATAAAATAGAATCATAGCCACTGATGTCATGCACCATGAAACAGGAAGGTGAACAACAATCTAAGATTCATCCCACAAAATACAAAACTGTAAGTCAATTTGAAGGAATTGTATATATATTGCTATTGATATTACTATCAACATCCCTATTGTATAGCCTCTAAAAGGAATTGTAAACTCAACCAACTTTCAACTAAAAAAAACAGATTTCAAGCAACTTTCCCACATATACCACAAAAAGTAGAACATAGCATGAGCAGTGAATCAAAAAGAATGCAGAAGGATAATAACATATTTGTATCAGACCAAGCATAATTCATAAATCTAAATCAAACGATCACAGACACTAAATAATTCAATATTCATTAAAACATGGAGAACCTTAAACCGCAAATCAAACAAAACAATAACCATTCCAATAGCATTGAAAACTAAAAAAAAGTTACTTACTTGCAAATCCACGACAGATAAGTTGAATGTGAGGGAAGAAAGGGTTTGCACTACAAGAAAAAACGCATTTCGCGACTTTTAAAAAAGACTGATTGCGACTGTTAGAAGGGTCGCAAATGTTGCGACCCTTCCCCAACATGCGCTGATGTTGGGGTCGAAACTGTCTTTTGCGACAGTTCAAGTAAGGGTCGTACCAACAGCCGCAATGGGTATTGCGACGGGTCATAACAGTCGCAAAGTACTTTTTTGTTTGAAATGGGTGTTGCAACTGTTCATAAGGGTCGCAATTCATTAAAACTATTTAAAAAAAATACTCATTGCTACACTTTTGAACTGTCGCAGTTTGTGGAATTAATTTTAAAAAAATAATAATAAATCACTAAATATGAATTCTTAATAAAAAAATAAACTAATCAATAAACTAAAATTTGAATTTTACATTCATATAAAATGATTTGTGGCGTCAAACACTCTCGACATGACTTTCAGATCAATACAAATTTTATGATTGACAGTTTCAACTAAAATGATGTTTATAAACATCGTATGATATGTATCAAAAGAACAAACCAAAAAAATTCTAACTCTAAATGATTCTAAAGGTAATAAGATGACCACAAAAAAATAATAAGATGGAGACCAATAAATTTCCCTTTCGTTTGGATCCACATAGTCCATACCTGAAAGACAGAAACTTAAATAAGAACAAAAATAGCTTAAACCTTCAACATTTCAATACTTGCATACATGGTATCCTATAGAATTCCTAAAGAAGTTTAAAATAAAAGCCCATGCAATAAAAAACAAACAAGTTGGTGACACCATGAAGGGTAAACATAACACTTTTAAATCCAAATAATCTTGGCATAACATAGCATTTTGCAGACAAACAAACATAACATAGCAACACTGTCAATTGACATTGATGATAATTCAAATTGAGTACAAGTTTCACCATTATAAAGATTAAGACATTGGTATCATACCTGGAAGAACTTTCAGATGGATACCTTGTTGAAAAAAATCTATGTCCTCACCACCCCCTCAGAAACATCTACAAAATATCAAACAACAAGCACACTAAGACATTCACACTCTTTTGTGACTGAATGGACATATAAGATGACGACACAGCTGCATGCACTATGTGGCTTAAAGTAACAAGTTCAAATACATTTAACTCAAACCAATGGCCTAGGCAACAATGTGCGGGTTAGACAAATTAAGATAAGAGTTCAACCAAAATAATCAACTAAGTGAAACCTGGATGCACAAAAGTATCTGATTGAAGTTTAACCCATTAAGAACAAATGAGCAACTAACTATCAGCATGCATCAATTGTTATCCATCAGAGTTCGATCTACACACAGTTTCAACATAAAATTACACACAGTTCCAGCATAAACTACACACAGTTCCAGCATAAAACTACACACAGGTTAAGCTTAAACTACACACAGTTCCAGCATACACTAAACAATCAAAAATGTCGACAAGTAATTAATTTTAAGAAATTTGTGAAAACAAGTAGAGAGAGATTTGTGAAACAGTATGCTATGTTTTAGAAAATCATTTGTGCATCCAAAGAATCAATTTTAACACATTAGGTCTCGTATCTCTCCCATTCATCCTTTTATAAGTTTGGTCTAAAAAATAAGCTAAAACATGAACAGTTGGTGGTTCAGGTCGAACCGAACCAGTGTCATGATTGGGTGAACCCGTTCATTATTTTCAAACTAAACTGAAACCAAGTTCACAAGTTGAATTGTTGTCAAGAACTCATAAAGTTAAATAAATGTCAAGAACTCATAAATGTCAAAAACTCATAAAGTATGCACAGAAAGGAAGTTAAAAAACAATCGAGCCTTAATAAGTAAAGCTCTTAAATAAATCCAAAATCACTTTTGTGAGTTTTTACCAAACTTAATTTACATAGTTTATAGCAGAAATGACTATATAAAAGGAATTAATTATAGTTAGTGTCGGACACCTAACATGTCTTCTATTATGATACTAACACTTCCTTCACACGTGTAGTAAGAATTATGCAACTGGCAATTCCTAGACTCAATACACTGAAAGTGGAAAAGATAAAGAAAAAAGAGATTGACACACCTTGATCTGCAACTAGCCAACGATATGAATTATCTGCAAAAAGTGCAAACTTTTCATCTGGCCTTAGTCCAATAAGTCAATAACTCTTAGGCCTTCTGCAAAATCCAAAATTGCCTGCTCCAACTGCAATAGATACCAAAACAAATTATAAGAACAATATAAAGGATAAAAAATAGCAACTTACTTTTTCAAGTGATAAAAAAATAAAAACTGATTGTATGTCATAGTTGAAGGAGGATGATGATATTGATCTTACTAAGGCTACTTTATCACCATATTTTTCAGCAGAAGATCGCCAAATATCAGGAACAAATGGTATGTTTTGTTTTAGTTTACATATGGTCTACTTTATTTTAGTTTATTGTATAGTATTTATATGGGAAACAAATATAACAAAAAGGGTTTTCGTGATATGTTCGTAAGCAATCTCTTCGCAAGATATAGCACATTCTTAGAAAATAAAACTCTCTGATATAACAATACTGCTCCTAAAACAGAACCTAACATTGCCTAAAACAAAAACCCGGGCAGAAGCTACATCTAGCCAAAAACAGCTTGACCGCAGCAACACACACTGACTCAACCTGAGACACAACCGCATCAGGGATCAAAAAACCAGAAGAAAAAAAAACTCAACGGAAAATTTAACCCTTTCTTTATTCATCATCCATATAGCTAAATTAGTAGCAGGGCTAGGACCATTTGATTCCCAGAAAAAGAATTTGGTCCTCGATACTATATGATATGGAGGTCAAAATTTTGCTAAGCCAAAAGAGGAACTCAATGGATAATTTAACCCTTTCTTCATTCATTATCTCAAGCTTCCCACTAACTTTTGAAGTCTTGGTTATTAGCTTTGGTTTCCCGTGTCACTTAATCTTTGTTTTTCAATAATACGAAATAATCTTTGTACTAAATAATCATTTTCCCGATTCTTTCTATACCAATAACAATCCACACAATACAAGAATCTTATGAGCAAATAATCCAAACAACATTCAACAAAAATCCCCTTTTTATTTCAAGTAATTTCTTGATCCTTTCTATACCAATAGCATAGATTCAAATGAATAAATTTTACCTTGAGAAAGTGAAGTAGTAGAGCTGAAGTGCGAACCACTGCGAAAAGCAATGACGAAAACAAATTGCCCAAAACTGAGAACGCAAAACTGAAAAAGAAATTACACAGATTCAATTAACAAAACAATGATTAATATAAAAAAATAAAAATTAGAACTTTGAAGATTCACAACGCAGATTCAACACGATGCATAGATTCAATGTATAACGCAAGAATGAATAAGAAAAAAGGACAACAGGTTCACATGAGCTTGAAGAAGAATCGCGAAGAAACGAAGGAACCACATGCAGAAACAGGTTGGGTCGTTTCTTCCAAACACACTGTCGCGAAGTAACGGCGTTGTGGCTGACAGAAGAAAGTTTCGTGAGAGTAGAACAAACCAAAGTTGTCTCAAATTAACCAAACAGAGTCGAAGAACGAAGCAAGCTGCCTCAGATTCATGTTGAGGGTGAGATTGAAATTGGGGGTTTTAGGGTGAGATTCATGTTGACGGTTGAAATTGAGGGCAAGATTGGGAGGGTTAGGTTTCAGATAGAGAGTGAGATTGAAATGGAGATTTTAGGGTTTTGAAAAGTGGGAACCGTGGGAATGAAATTGAGAAAGCGGGGGAGATGAAAATATTTTGGGTGAAAAGCACAATTGACTAATTCATGTTGATGAAGATGAATCAAATTTTTTCTCAAATTATGAAAGGATTGAAGGAAAAAATAGTTGGGTTGAAAAATTGAAAGAAGAAAACGCAGAACAAGAAAGTAGTTAGTTGCGCAGCAGAAGAAGAAATTTGTAAATTAATTAATGCATGGGTCAATCTGCAAAATAACAAAAGTACATGGTAAAAATCTATAAAACTAAATAATATGTATTTCAAATACAATGGAGTACACGTGGCTGCTCTTTATTGGTGTTAGGCTACATGGGTAAATTGCCCATGTGTTTGTAAAGGTAGGCTAGGCCTCACCAAAGAAAAAATGCTAAAGAGACAACAATTATGAGATGGAGAGAGTAACTTATCCACAGCAATATTCCTCACATGCATGGGAGGAAAACAAGTCACGTACAACGGACACCATTTTCCAATTCCCACACCTTCATGCAGCATTGAAATGTACAAAAACAAGCCATTCGAATTTTTCCACAACATACACCAGCATGAGATTGATCTGAAGTTTACACTTTGAGATAAAATTTAAGTGTCATTCTTTCTAACAATGTTTTCTTTTTTATGAAGATGTTTTCTTTTTCATTTTTTAAAACTATTATTATATTTATTAAATTAGACTCTCAAATGTCTCATAAGTGCAGGGGCCGGGGTTCGAACCCTGGATTCCCTACTTCTCCACACATAATGTGTGAATTTAGCTACTAGTCTACTTGACAAAAAAAAAAGACTCTCAACCTATTTTATTGAGATTCAATAGATTATATGTCATGTAGTCTAATTTTCGCAATGTCAATTATATTACACCTCTAAAAACACACATTTCATCCATTTAAAAACTCTTCTAAAGTAAACCTATTAAGTAACTGACACCTATCCACTTTGTCACATAAACCCCATGGTAATAGCGGTACCCTGTCATTCAAGCCCCTAGAGGAATTCATCCCGTCTCTCTATACTAGCTTAAATATATGAGGACTCTTATGCTATGATGTTAACCACACAACTCTCATCATCCTATTGTTGAAATGGTTGAGTCAACTTGGGTATCATGACTCAAATCTTCTATTGATCATGACTAGATATCTTGCAAGATCAATACAGGTACTAGCTTCTTCTTTATATGTGAAAAAATTCTTCCAATATTTACCGTGGATAATTTTCCATGAACTGATGCATCGTTTTCTCCTCAATATAATATAAGCTAGAAGAGAAGTAACATAGAAATAAAGGTTACAAAAAGAAGCAAAAAAATAATGATATATAACTTCCCAAGATAAGGACATATATAGTAGAAACACATTGGTGAAAATTAGATGTAGGGACATTTGATACACAACTAACAATGGTATCTTTTTTTCTTTCTAATCTTGTTTTTTTTTAGGATTTTCTTGGGTAGGAAAGTGGAAACAAATGACCCCCACCAGTGGTTGTCTTCTTCTTGTTAGTTTCTTTGATCGTGTTCTTTGTTGGTCATTTGTTTTCCCTTTTCCACCTAAGAAAATCTTTCCCCCTTTCTCATCCAAGGGCATCATTTCATCCTTTGTGTTTGTGCTAGAGTCATTCATGCACCGTCATTACTTTATCATTTCCTCACTTTGAGATGGTATATTATCTCTCAAATGGGGGTTTATTGTTCACATCTCATCCACCACCCCTACTCTTGATGCAATCATTTCGTCCTCAAATCGTCTTCACTCCCAAAGCGCCCTCAACCCCAAATCCCCTCCACCTTCAAACTGCTCACAATCTCAACTACCTTCACCCCCAAATTTTCTTCAGCGATAACTGTTTTCTGATGATGTCCTTCTCACCCATTGGTTGTGCAACAATCGTTCTCTCCACCACTAACTGTCCGGCCTCGATGCTCACACACTTACCCTTCCCCTATGTTCACCTGCTCCATCTCTCTTTAAATAACTCCACACACAAATTTTCAGAACTATTGCAGATTCTGGAATCATCACAAAAACCGCTCTCCTTGACATGTGTCTTTGGAGGACTCTCTTAGCGTGTTTGACAAAATGCTTTAAAGGAATGTTGTTGATCGCCCTCAACCGCATCCTCTTATCTATGTCTAGTTGTTATGGTTGTGTAACCAATTTTTTTTTTTGAAAGAACTTATGGGTAAAATCACTAGCTAATTATTAAATACTGTTACTGACAGTAATCCAAACTGGATCACTAGGTTTGGTTGTGAGAAGACAGAATTATTTTACCATCAGCATGAATTTCAAAACACGTTCAATGCCAAAACAACTCGAGGGACCAGGTTTTAGTGCAGTCAGATGTCACTCACTGCATACATTCAGGAAGCTATTGTGATCATCAGATCTTGATAGGATGATTCAAAATTTAAAATTTTATATTAAACAGATCTAATGGTTCTAATCTGCTGACTGCATCTAATTCAATCCAATCCAATTACAACTCGAGACTCAAACAACTACTGTACACGCTATTAGACGTGTAAAAACAGTCCATCAAATGTAATAATTGAAGCCAAGGAAGCATGCTTGGATATTTGCCTGGGCAAACGTTTAATTAATTAAAGTTTGTAATATGCAACATAGCTTATCCTATGAGGATATGAAATGCAGAAATAGGCAATGTGACGAGGTTACCAATAAAACTGATGAGAAATGGCATTATGACAGGCAGGTTTAATCAGTCATTGATGCTTGTGACTATAAGTTCATCATGCAATTCCAGATACAGAATCACATTTGGCACATAGATGATACTTTACACAAAATGGACTGAAAATAAGCAACTAAAATGGTACACTTTTGCATCCAACAGAAGTGCATATAGAATAGAATTCTTAGCTTGATGTCCAAATATAAATCTGGCCTCCGCTTGTAGCTCCTGCTAGCATCCCAACCTCATAAGAGTGTTTATCAAATCTGCATGGAATTGCAGATATGTGTGGGCTCTGTAGAGTCTTTACTGTTGCCCTTTGAACTGTGGAGACAACGTCAACTCCTCTTTTCATATTTCCAATGAAGAGGTATGAATTGTCCCAACCCCATATTGCTCTGCGACCACAAAACCAAGATAACAATGTCAACTAGAATCAAATAAATTTCCTTTTTACATAGAAAGAGTGAAATATTAATTGAAATGTAAAAATTATCTCCAAACATCAGAGGGTTAAGAGTTAAGTCCCACACTGATATGGATATAATTTTGCAAAGTGGGGCAAGTTCAGCAATGGCAAAAGAGAGGCATAACTAATACTATAACAACTTAAACATTCAATACTTCCCCAGAAACCGCACCTGAAAGTTGAAATCCATCTTCCGGTCTGATTGTCATGATAAACGGAAATTTTATCCTCTAAGTTAGCACCACTGTATATACCAATAGTATTGTCCAGGCTACAATTAACAAAATCCATCAAATTCACAATTAACAAAAACCCGGCTCAAAATAATTACGAATCACAAAAAAAATTGGAATCTAGTTAACATGCCGATTACAGTTATCAAAACAATAAGTAATAGGCCATACAAGTAAGACATTCACATGGAATCTAGTGATATTAAAAATGGAACAAAGGCCTCATACCTTGTAGTCGCAAGGCTGCATCCAGAAGGAGAAAAATAGGCCGATTGCACAGACCTTTTGTGAGTAAATATCCTCAAGGATGTGTGCTTAGGCCCCCCAATAGATCTCAAATCCCAGGTACATGCAGTTCCATCGGAGGAACTGGTAGCTACAATATGAGGGCTTTGCGGGTTGAAATCTATTGTATTAATCCTACTTTCATGCAAGTCCCATTGGGATGAACATTTTCCTATCCTGTTATCCCAAACAGACAGACCCCCAGAACCCTCAGCAAAATATAAACAGTTTGCCTCATTCTTTGGCTGTGAGAGGGCATATATATTGTTTTCACCGTTGTATACCATATCAAAGATTTCCTTCTCAGCATCCATCAATCGAATAAGTCCATCGTAACAACTTGTGTATATCTGTATACAAAATCAATGATCACAATATCAGACAATTCTGCTATTACAAACAAAAATGTAAGGGTATGTTTGGATGAATGTTTTTGGAGGAAAATGCTTATTTTCCTATTCTTAATATAGAAACTATAAAATGTTGATAAAAATGAAATCATTGTGATTGAAATGTTATCATCTATCATCTTAGTCATTCAAATTAAGAATTCACCAACCTTTGATAAGCAATGCGGTTGAAACAAGATCCCAGAAATAGGAGCCTGATGTGGATGATACAAAAAAATCTCACTTTCTCCAACATTCCAGAACCCAATATCCCCGAATTTGTTACCCGCTGCTACCATCTTAACATCATTAGAAGGGCAAAACCGCATTTGGGTTATTCTTCCAGGAACAACACGCGCGATATTTTCCGGATCCAAATTCAAAGATTCCAACTCGAATGAACACTCAATTTTCTTCTTCTTTTTTGCAGACCCATTAAGTTCTTCTTCTGAAAATTCCTTGTTGGACATACCAACAAGCGATTCAATGAAAGAACGATCCGAATCATCATCGCCTTTATAAGCATCTTTCATGGGAATAGGACCCAAATTTTGAACAAAATTATCAATTTTTTGAGGGGAATTGTGAGTGAGAGTGTTAGAATCAGAGCATTTGGAATCTGGTGGAATACCTCTTGTTCGAAGTGAGCGTCTGATAACAATTGGGGTTTCGGTTTTGGGTTTTTTCTCCGATTTCACACTAAAAGATTTGGTAACGGCCCTGTCAATTTAAAAAAACGAAAATTGAAGTTGAATACATAGAAAATGATGAATGATTTAATAGTGAAAATTGAAGTGAAAAAGAATACTTGGGACGAATGGAGAGTTCGGTGGCTTTGGAATGAACTTTGAGAGCGGCCATCATTTCATTGTTGCGGCGAATGTTTTCGAGTCGTTTGCGTTCATACTCAGTCAGTTTCTGAGGCGCCATTGAAGAGAACAGAAGAGAATAGAGGAAATTAGGGATTTGGTTTTTCCGAATTGGAATAGAGAGAGAGAGAGAGAGGTTTTTGCTTTACATATTTATTTATTGCTCACAACAAAGGAAGGTGATTTGCGCGGGAACTCATGACCCACAATGGCGGCAAATAGATTGATTTTTTATTATAAGATCCGGTAGGTTTATAACATAACACAATCTTCTATCTATAATATATATTTAGACACATCCAAAAAAACTTCTTATAACACCTCTAAAAAAAACTTTGTTATCTCCTCTTAATCTATCTCTTTTACTAATAATTAAATTAAATAAATAAATCAAATAATAACTTTCATTGAATTATGTTTATGATCCGAACAACAATTAGATAAGCAATAGGCAAATAGATTATAGCCAGTAATATCTTCTCACCGGCATATGAGAGGTTTTATATAAAAAAAATTAATAGCACATCATGAATAAACCAACAATAAATTAATCCAGCAGTTGATATCAACGATTAAAAAGAATACACAAGGTCAAGTAATACAAGGTACAATTAACTTTTAATTTGACATTATGCTTTTTGTTTCATATTACATTATATCTCTTTCACGCATTCTTTATATGTTTATTATGGATTATGGATGGATGGATTCATTTCTATCACAACCTTTGAACTACTATTTTTTTTTTGTATTCTATAACTCATATACACTCACATATTATATATACAACCACTAATATGATCTCAATATTTTTAGTTTCTACATTGAAAACATTATGTATAAATATGTGATTCTGTGCATCATATTTTTGGATTTGTTCATCATCACTTTCAAGTAACAATTGGATAGTTCATCTTCAATTTTGTAATGCTGTTTTTCCAATTACTTTTATTCCTCATCTCTTAATTATCAAAGTCTAAAACACATGAGTGTTCTATTTGTGGATTCGAGTTTGCAATTGGAGAAGCTTTAGGTGGCTACATGAGGAGACATAGTACTCTTCATTTTTTGGCAATTCATTGGTGCAAATTGGTAGTATTAATAAGGGGTATATTTATAAAATTAGTACTTGCACTGA
Organism: Medicago arabica; assembly: GCA_946800305.1. Lineage (NCBI taxonomy): Eukaryota > Viridiplantae > Streptophyta > Magnoliopsida > Fabales > Fabaceae > Medicago > Medicago arabica. Next base: position 54,266,327 of record OX326968.1, read on the forward strand.
TGAATAAATATTGTTTTTATAAAGGTGAAGACAAGTATCTACCATTTTTTCGTATAAAAATAATAATAAATATATTATAATGTAATTAAGATAAAGATGGAGAAAATTGAGATGAATAAAGAATGGTGCCTCTAAAAATATATTCAGAGAAGGTTAAACCGTTACACATCTATCTATCGATCTATATGTCTTCTATATATACATATTCTTTTAGTAAACTAAACTTGACACATTTTAGAGGTAGAATTATGCTAGTGTGGCACATCTAAAAAAAGTTTTCACTATTGATTAACAACTTGACTTTCCTATTATCTTTGAAGAATTGAAGAATTAATTAAATAGTTTCCTCCACTATTGAAAAAAAAAAGGAACTACCCACTATGCCTGTCGCACATAATGAAAGGAGAAAACAGAGACTTACTTGACGGTTAGTACTATATACCTCAAAGAAACATATGTGTGCTACTATTATTAAATAATTAAAACCATATGTCCACATAAAAAAAACGTATACACTAGTCAAATCGTCAGGAAATTAATAAAAAGTCAGTCATAACATTATAAGAATATTAAAATGATTATGCTTTCCAAATAAGTTCGATTCATTAGATTGGAAACTCTAAAAATGAACGTTTTAATTTTTTCAATAAAATCATGCCCCATCTTATCTTATATGTGCATGATTGCCCAACTCTACTACAATGATCACTTATGTTTGTCTGCTTTGTTAAGGTGGTGTGGTTCTCCTTTTACTTTCCTTTCAATAAATAGTGGGGAATAAAGCCAAATTTATGATATTGGCATATAAATAATTTTTTATTTTTGGAGTAAATATTATAAAATAAAGTTTTTGATTATAGTTTTGGTCTCTTTATTTTCACCCACAAAATTTGTCCACTATATTAGAAATCAACAATATTGGTCCCACCTTAATATAACAGACCCGAGTTATTATAGCATTAGTATTATCCAACAATATTATATATTCCTTAACAAAGTATAATAGACTTGGGTTTTTATAGAATTAAAAAAAATAAAAAATTAAACAATATGTTAATTTGATTCTTTGCTATTTTTTTATTGAAATGTTACTAAAAAAACATTCATTTAAGTTAGTGTCATAGGTTGAACATGTATCTATGATCTTTAAGGCATATTAATATTGGAATCTGTCTTTGAAATTTGAAAGCTTGGATGTTTTTTTAAGCTAGAATCTTGATGATATGCAACTCTTAGAAAAAGATTCCACTCTTACTCCATCTAATAATCACTAATATTAATGTAATTAAACATAGGTTAAAAAAATACCACCCTTTATTGTTCCATAATGTCTATATATGATTAAATAAACATGGGAATATAAACTTCGATTGGGAAAAAAAAATAGACAACCAAAAATACGAATTAAGCAAAGTGACAAGAAGGTAAATCAAACCGTTGGTTAAAATAATTTGGATCAATAAATGTTAGAATAAAATTTCAAAAATGAAGGTTTGATAGGAAATTCCAAAATAAGCTAATTTATCACCATAAGGATTATCTTTTCAATAAATATATGAGACCTTGAATAAGAAATAGAAATGTAAGAGTAAATTGTTAGGTCACGTTGCGTAATTTCGAAGAACATGGTCAAAAGATGAAAAAGACAAAACCACCAAAGATGAATCATATCCTAATTTAAATTTATTGAACCCTTTCTTATGAGTGATATTGACATCACGCATATGAATGACTCTAACTCTAATAGAAAAGAATATGAGATTCCAACGTTAAAAAAACCAAGCAACGTATTATTACACCACTACAATACCATAAAATAATTTTCTTATATGATTGCATTATTAAGATAAACTACGGTATATGCATTCAACTTATTTAATAGAGCAAATCGCATTCACCTCCCCTGAGGTTTTCATAAAAGACACTCACACCCCCTTTAGTTTTGAAAAAACATTCACCTCCCCTTTTTTAACACCGTTAACCTTAACCTGACTGACGTTTCCTTGCTACTCTCAAACATCCAAATTTAAACCCTAATTTGTATTTTCTTCCAAAAGTCGGGAATATGAAAAGATGCCATCAAAATTCATTCCAGTCTGACGTATCATCACCAACTTTCCACCAAAATTATTCCATGAATATCTATCAATTTGCCAATTTTACAGCCAATAACAAGTGATGCCAAGAGTAACAAGCAAATTGGATAACAGACCAAATGGATGTTCCTATTAGTTGCCAATATTTCAGTGAGGATAACAAACAATTATCAATATTATGTATCTTAATTCAAGCTCCGTTTATACATTGTAGAAACAGCTACCATGTCTTCATAATAACTTTTTATTTCCCCCACAATTACCAATTTAAAGTTCCATGGATTAAAAAAAAAAGCTTCAGTTCCATTGCTTCACGATACTCGATAAAAAAACAAATAGATTTCACTCAGACAAATCAACCAACACCTTATGCTCCAAATTCATATGCAAAGAGTTGAATTTCATAGAATGGAAAAAAAAAACTTGAATAATAAAATGCAGAAAAAAAAAACGAGGAAGAGAGTTGAAGAGATGAAGAAATAATGAAAATTGGAGAAAACATATAAACGACGAAGAGGGTTGCACCGATGAAGAAATAGTGAAAATTGGAGGAAACATATAAACACAACGTCTTTTGAACTTAAATATAGTATATTTGTACTCTCTTTATTTTGAAACATTTATTCAAAGTCTCATTTCCTTTTTATCTCTCTATTTCTTTCATACCATCATTCTCAAGATGTATACAAAGTGTTTGTTATTTTTTTTTAAGAAATCAAACTAACCTACTAAAATTGAGATTAAAATAGGAATGTACTCCAAAGTCTCAAGTAACACCACATCAAAATAGGAATCAAACTATTCGTATTTATCGTTTACTTATATGCTTAATTTATCGTTTATATATAAAGTATTGTACCCAAAGAAATAAGAAAAACATGTAAATTGATTTCAGTAACTTTATTATATACTTTTTTTAGGGAATTTTCTTATATACCTTGTTGCACATGTTAAGTAATAGAGAAATGATATTTATACAATTATTTTGTGATAAATTTTAAACAACCCTCTCTTATATACTCATATCATGTTCTTACTATCTCTTTTCTTTTTTCTTTCTATATTATTTTTGACTAATAAGAAGAGAGAAAAAGAAGATTGTAACAAAAGTTATCATCAAATAGTTGTACAAATATCATTACTAAGTAATATTAACTCTCGGGCTTTTTTTAGGTACAACCCACTTATTAGGGCAACTGATTGTTTTTCTATTTATAAAGAAACAATGAAATCTCTAGCCAATCAAAGAACCAAAAATAAAAAGCTTACATGCGAGAAAATGAACCTTTGACCAAAAGGAAATGAAAGACCTTAATCCCGTGAGTGGAGCAGACAGGGGCGGATCCACCGTAAGGCATGGTGTGGCAGTTGCCATGCTAAATTAATGTCTGGATCTGCCCCTGGCAGCAGATATAGACTTGCAGTATCTTTTTAGTTCCAAAATAAGTGTGATACACTGATACTATATGTTGGTTACAATGATGTTTTACAAAAAATACTTTCATTTCCAAGTGATATTGTAATATTACAAGACCAACCCGGCAACCACTGTAATGCCACTTTTGGCATGGTTATGTTGATGCTATTTTCAGTTCGCTAAGATTACAACAAACAGAAGTACATTATAAGCAGCAAGAGAACTGCTAAAATTAAAAGAATGGCTGAAACTTCTCTTTTCAATTACAAGCAGTAAGAAAGCACATTACAAAACAAGCTTTGTCATTGGTACATTATGAAATCCATCCTTATCATTTGGAAAATTTTCAGTAAATAATTTTTGTTGATCCAACAAACAAACATGTCTAAAGGCTGCCAGAACTTCAACTATGCTGCAAACAAAATTTGAGTAACCTATATAATTATACTCAATGTCTACCAATTCCGCATTGTCTAAGTTTTGAGCAATTTTCAGAAATTGACTGTATACCACATGTGATACTTTCCCATCCTAGCATTTGCCATATCCAGCGGACATAATTGGCATATAGATGATACTTTACACAAAAAGGCAGAAGATAGGCAAATAAAATGGAACAAGTTTTTGCATCCAATAGAAGTGCATATAGAAGTATATGTTTGGAATCATGGTGGGATATTCAAGAAATGCATAGCCAGTCAAGAGTTTGTATTTATAAAACTTCATACAAGTTGAGTCCAAAACAGCATAGGGACTCGAGAATGTGTGCTGCAATACCATATCCAAAACAACACGGGGACTCCAAAATCTGTGCTGCATATTATAGAATAAAAATCTTAGCTCAATGTCCAAACATAGACCTGGCCCCAGCCAGTACCTCCTGCTAACATCCCAACCTCATAAGAGTGTGCATCAAATTTAAGTGGAATTGCAGATATGAGTGGGCTTTCTAGAGTCATCACGGTTGCCTTTTGAACTGCTGAGACAACATCAACTCCTCTTTTCTCACTCCCCATGAAGATGTAAGAATCGTCCCAACCCCATATTGCCCTGCTACCATAAAATCAAGATAACAAATGTCAACTGCTATTGTTATGAATCAAATAAATTCCTTTTCAACATATGAAGATTGGAAGCTTAATTGAAATGTCTCAAAGCTTTGATGTAAAAACATTTCAAACAGCAGATGGCAAATGAGATGCATATAAACTCAACAAAGATCTGATGCTTCATCTAAAATTGCACCTGAAAGTAGAAAACACTTTGATACTTTCATGATAAACAAAAGCTGCGTCCTCCAAGTTAACTCCGCTGTAGATGCCAATCGTGTTCTTCGAGCTACATCAAGAGATTATATCAACTCAATCCAATCAAATTCACCATTAGGTAAATAAAACCAAGGATTGAAATCATCAAGAGATTATAATCGAGGCTTGAAAAATAAAAAACATACTTTTGGAATCAAGTTACTATGCAGAACTGAAGTTGGCAAATAAAAATAAAAATAAATACAAGACCACACAAGTAAGCACATTCACATTGCACCTCACTTATGCTTTGTTTGCGAGTTTGGAGGGGAGGACTTTCAAGGGGAGGGAAATATAGGGGAAAATGGTGAAATCTTTACATTTTTTGAAATGATGTTTTTTTAGAGAGTGATAAATTAATGCTTATGATCAATATACTTTTAATTTTAAAATATTCTAACAACATAGATTGAATTTGAAGAATTCATATACACCCTCCAAAATCCTCCTCCAATACAATTTTTGAGTTCCCCCAAATTAAGAAGATTTTTGTATCATGAAGAAAAACAAACCCCCAAAGCCCTTTCCCCTCAAAGTCCTCTTCAATACCTTGTGCCCATAAAGTATTGAAAAATAGTTACATTAAGAATGGAACAAGTGCTTCATACCTTGTGATTGCAATGCTACGTCCAGAAGGAGAGAAGTAGGCAGATTGCATCCCCCCTTCATAGGTAAATTTCCTTAAAGCTGTGAGGTTACCCTTACCCATACCACCAAAACATCTAAAATCCCAGGTACATGCAGTTCCATCAGATGAACTGGTAACTGCAATGTGAGGGTTTTCAGGGTTGAAATCTATTGTATTAATCCTCAATCGATGCAAAGCTAAGCGGGACGAAGACGAATATTTTCCTATCCTATTATCCCAAACAGTCAAACATCCAGAACCCTCAGCTAAATATAAACAGTTTGCCTCATTCTTGGGTTGTGAGAGAGCATATATACCTTTATCTTTCTTTTTTTTGGAATCAAAATCTTCATCGTTACTACTATGATATACCATATCAAAAACTTCCTTCTCAGCATCCATCATCCTAACAAATCCATCATTACAACTTGTGTATATCTGCGTATTAAAATCAATTATCACTGCTTCAGAAAATTCTGTTATTTCACAAACATGTTAACGGAAAATAACTACAGGCCTACTATGAAAATAGTTTGATTTTAATGCATCTTTTGCTATAAAAATAACTTATGTATAAACACTTAATTAAGCTCTTTATCCAAACAAAATCGAACTGTCCGAGAATTCACACACCTTTGACAAGCAATGTGGGTGAATGGAGATCCCAGAAATGGGAGCCTGATGTGGATGGTACACAAAAACCTCACTTTCTCCAACATTCCAGAACCCAATATCCCCGACTCTGTTACCGGCTACTACCATCTTGAAATCATTGGAAGGTAAAAATCGCATGTGAGTTATGCTGTCAGGAACAACACGTGCTATATTTTTACGATCCAAAGACAAAGATTCCAACTCAAGTGAACACTCAATTTTCTTCTTATTTTTTGCAGTATCATTGACTTGTTCCTTGTTGGACATACTACTATCAGCTAGTGATTCAACGAAAGAGCGATCCGAGTGCGTACCCTTGTAAGCATCCTTCATGGGAAGAGGATCCATAGTTTGATGGAGAGGTTTAGTTTCAAGAGTGAGAGCTGGAATACCTGTTACCGTTACAGATAGCTTGAGATTTGTTAGAATTAGTTGAATACTCGTTCTTATTTTATTATAAGTTGTTTTGACGTTTTAACACGTATTAATTAATTTTGTATTGAAAAGTTGAATTACAAATGAGTGACACATAATAAAACACAAATATTTTTTCCAAAGTGACATGCTATAATAAAACATGGAGAGAATATTGTTTAAGGTAGTTACAAGTTAGTTATCATTAGTTGATAGCTGATTATATTTATATAAAACTCTGTCTTAGGATTTGGGCCGTAAGGTGGGGGGTTGCCCCCACTTATATAAACACATTCTTAAACTTTATCTGGACATATAAAATGTGACTCGATAGCAGTGACTTGGTATCTTTAATAAATTATGATATCATCTTCAAATTTTTGGATTGGGTTTACAAAACTGGTTTGTAAGTGAGAACTACCACACTTATAAACAAATGTTGAGGTCTTAACTTTTTCAATATCAGATTCTTAATACATTGTAAAATTTGAAGAACAGAGATAAGGAAAATACTAACAAGCGCCTTTATGCACTCTTTAAAATCCGTAAAAGTGTGTTTGGATTGAGGGTTTAGGAGGAGAAGGGAGGGGAGGACTCACTTTTATTTTTTAAATTACGAACAATGTAAAATCCTCCCATCCCTTCCCTCCCCTGCTAAACCTTCCATCCGAACACCACACTGAATAGTACTTCCTCTGTCTCAAATTAGTTGTCCCTTTTGAGTTTTAAGAACCTTAAAAGAATATTTTGTTAATTTGTAATCGAAAAGATAATACCTCTAATTCGAAGGGAGCTCCTGGTAGCAGCAATGGAGGTTTCGGTTTTAAGTTTCTTCTTCTCCGGTTTGGTTACGGTTCTGTAAAACAAAAATTACAATAAGTCGAATTAATGGTAAAATTAGAGAAAATAAAAAAGAGAAATAAATACTACTTTGAGAGTTGGGAAGCTTTGGAATGGATTTGGAGTGCAAGCATCATTTCATTGTTGCGACGAATGTTTTCAAGTCGCTTCAGTTCGTATTCGGGAACTTTCTGAGGAGTCGCCATTGATATCTTTTGCTTTTGATTTTTGGTTTCAATCTTTGCTTAGCTATTTATTATTATTATTATTTTTTTAGTCTAATTCTTGAAGCAAGTGATATTGGAAGCAGAGATTTCCCGCCTACACACTCTGTCTGAAATGTCAAAACTTACATGAAAAAAACAATTATTATAATTATTTTTACCCCAATTTGTTAGAAATCAATTTTTAGTCTCTCTATTTTCAAAATCAGTTTTTGGTTTCCATATTTCATAACCTTTGGTATTTTTTTCTTCCCTTGATGTGATGTTTTCATTAATGATCCGGTTGGGATTTGACATAGAAAAATTGGATAAAATTATATCCATATCATTACTTTTTAATTAAATTATTTAAAAATAAGGTTAAATAATACATAAATAAAAAATTCAGAAACTAAAGATAATTATAAGAAAATCCAAAAAAGAAAAGAAAAAGATACAAAGGTTCATGAGTTCAGTCTCCATTCAAAACTAAAAATAAACTTAAACCTAAAATTTAATTAATCATATTGAAAACTAAAAATAAAATAAAAAACATATAAACCACAATCATCACGGGTGATGAATCCGATCTGATGATAAAAAACCCCTAAAATTGATTATGGAGTGGATGCAAAATGATGCTAAACAAAAGTTATGAGACACACACCCTTAATTTTTTTTTAGTTTATTATTTTTTTCAGCTCAGGATTGAGGTCATTATTGATAAGATAGAGAGATTGAGTAATAATGCTTGTTATATTGTCTGGGAGAGCTTCTGAAAATAATGTACAACATGTTTATAAGCTCTCAATGATAGCTTTTGAATACAACTTACAACATATATGAAAACAATTCGATTTTATTTTATCTTTTGTTATAGAAATAATTTTTACATAAGCATTAGTATGATAAGTGTTTATGTTATAATTACTAAAAAAAAGTGTTTATGTTATAAGCGTGTAATTAAAATGTTTATCCAAACAGGGCCGAAGTTTGAATCGTATTGCCCTTTTAAACACAAAGACTTGAAGATGCCTTTTCATTTTCAACTTTGAAGATCTCCTAATGAATAGAGTGTAAAATGATTTTTGCAGATTTACCTGAAACAGGTTCCTGCCCAAGACTCTATATTGGTCTCTTATGATGTCATTGTTCACGGTGAGTGACTAATCCAACCCATTGCCATTTTCTTGCTTACAGTTACTGTTTCTTAAGACTATATTTGTGTTATTTATTGGACTTGTCTCATATATGTTTCTATTTAGCCATTCATAGTTTCCATTCTTTTATTACTACAAGAAAATTAGAACAAAATGTTTTGCAATTCATCTTTCAGTTACATGTTATCAATCATGAAGTCTAGAACATACATTTGATCTGATTCAGTTAGGGAAGGTATTAGATATAAGCCATTGATAATATTGAAGTGAAAGTGAGTTGCATCATTATCACTTTACATGTCCCCACAATATCAATTCAAACATCTATTTTTCTTGGAAGATTTTTTATTAAGATCTCCTACAACTATATTTCAAGTAGTGAAATGAATTTCTTTTCAATCCTCTTCCCCGTCCCTGAATAAATTACATCTTTACAAGTTTTTTCACGATAGACATATTTTTAAGCCATGGAGTATGAATCCATGTTTATTGTTTACGTACTCTCACATTGATGCACAACTTATGCTATTACAGACGGTTCCAGCATCGTGTGTTCTTGGTTCGTCATGGGCTTATTGGAAACGTTTATTTGCACACACAAAGTATGTTCCAGTTAATTTTCTTAATTCTTTACAAGTTTGGTTATGCAAAGTTTTCTAGAATGCAATCTACTTATTTGGTCCTTTCAGTTTGGTACTTATATTTACATTATTGTACTATGTTTAGGCCGAATGGAGCTATTGAGTACCTGATTTGTTTACAATGCCGCTTGACTGGGAGAGGCCCTGGCAGGTAATTTCTTTGTTCTTGAGATGATTGATCACTGTATGCTACCATTCTAGAGCAAATAGGAAGACCAGTTCTTACCAAAGTTACATTTCTTCCACAAACCTCTACACATTCTCTTCGTTAAGTCAATCTGTTTATTTTTGCATATATCGTCCCTCTTTAATTTGTTTAATCACTTGAAGATGTTTCAGTTATTATATTCTTGTTTATGATGACGATTTTGCAAGAGCAGCATTCTCTCTTCTTACTAGTTACTGTGCTTGCGAGGTTGTTTCAGAAAGGGGAAATTTTCTAATAGAATGACAAACATCAGCTGACTATCCCCTTGTTATTTTATGTTTATAATTTTATGCTGACTCACACACACTTCATTCCTCGTTTTGTTCTACTGTTCTTAAGTTTTCTCTATTTGGTTGTTTGAGTAACATGTTCATCTTAATTTGTGGGAATGGTCTATTTCTGTAAGCTATGGAACATTAGCTGGTTACCTGGCGGGATTGGTTGTATCGTTAGGCTTTGTTCTTGCTCATCCTAGTAGGTTGCAACGTGTCAAAAATGAATGAAGTGCAAATGATTGATTCTGGTAATTAGCAAGTTACTAAAATAGCATCCAATTTTGTTACTTTGTTGAAATCATTAAGAAGGGATAAATGAGTTGAAAAAGATAAATAAGACTCTTAATAGTATTTTAATAATGTGATTCTATGAATTTGCCTGTGGTAAAATCTAGCTACTAGTAATCTTATTCATTCTAAAAGTACCTATTACAAGCAAGTACAAAAAGACTGCCATGACCATCATCATAGGACACCTAATTTATATGGAAAATGAATCATTGATCTGTCATGAGTTTAAGCGCAGCTGCAACCTACAAGAGAAGAATAAGATATGTTGTCCGATTTGAAAACCACTTTAGGTAAAGCATTTAGATAGGGGAGGGTCCTAAACCATTTTAGCAAAAACTTTAACTTGTTTATTTGGGATATACGATGTAAAGGGATAATATTGTAATATGAATTTACTTGTTTATTTAGAATATATAATCTAATGACGATAATGACAGCCTTGTAATGTGAATTTTGTTTTATTCAATTTAGACATTTAATGCTCGATTATTTGTTGTTTTCTCACTGGTTTTGCTTGAAGTAATGGCAATCAATCAAATGAGTGATACTTCAATTAATCAATGTTTATGAGCTGTTGTTGCTATTAAGTAACTGTGCTCTATCTTTATTCTCTTAACCTTTTTTTCTCGGTATAAAAGTGAACGACAGTTCCAGATACCAAGACAGCAAAACCACGTATACGATTGCCATGCCTTTGAAACTAAACATATTGTAGTAAAAGTCTTCTTATTAGATCAAGTAAAGCAAGAGTGAGTTCTTTTTTATTACTAGAGATCCTTTAACATCTCATTCTTATTTTACATGATGAGAGTATAGAAGCTAAAAAGGTCATAACTTCACTATAATCTTTATATCTTTGTTCTCTTTGCTGCACAGGACTATGTCTACAATCCATTACTAGGTCTCCCATGCTTGAGAAGCTGCAGAAAATACAGTTAATTTTTTCCATTAGAATGACTCACTGTGAGACAGTTTGAAATGACATTAAGAATAAGAGGTAAAACTCTAAGGTTAAGTTTTTCTATCTATCTTTTTGATCTGGGAATTGACCAAAGTAATCCCAAGAGACTGTTCTTTAGGCAACTAGCAATTGCTCACAAACACCTAACCCAAACGGTAGTTAATTACCGTTCGCTCCCCATCGGTAGTTAATTACCGCTCAACACTTTTTAAACCGGTTTAACCAATTTAAAAGGCATCTGAATGGTAATTAACTACCGATGAGGGGCGTTTTAGGTGCATGTGAACAATTGCTAGGTGCAGAGCAACTTCCTTAATCCCCTAGGAATAGGGTCAGACCAACAAATATATAGGCCTAAACCAAAAGTTGAAGTTAGCCATATAAAAGAACAAACAAACAAACAAACAACAAACTCCATATGATTATAGTTGTATGTCGAGAGAGTCTTATAAAGGATATATAATAAGTAGAACGAAGCTATGTTTAATTAGGAGAACTGATCTACCTACCTGCTTGAGAAAGAGCCCAGTTGCTGTCTTGTTCAATATGCCAAGCAAAATATCCAAACAAACCATTTTGCTTGGCATAAGCAACCTTGGCAGATGTACTTTGAGTGTCATCGTATCCATACCAATCTGTCCCTATGAAGCAATAATTAGTAACATATGTGGAATTGTACACAACCTGCGCCCCAACATTTATTATATCTCTGTACTTTACTACCCCAAGCCCCTGTGTAGCTTTGTCAAAAATTTCATGGTTATTAGGATCTGACAAACTCCACTTGAAACCGTAGAAAGGTACACCCAATGCTATTTTGCTTGATGGAACTCCTAACCCAATCCATTTTGTGATACCTTCATCTACACTGAATTGGCCTGTTGGGTTTTTCAAAGGAGCAGGTGGTCGTGTCTGAGTTTGATAGCTACCTGAGATGTAAAGGTCATAAGTCATTACATTGACCCAATCCAAGTTGTTTGCAATATCCAGACCTGGGTAGTATTCCAAAGGGGTGATCTGATCAGAGCCACCCACGGCAGCAGATAACAGCAGTGTTGGCTTGCCGGAACTGCTAGACTCTTCGGCCACAGCTGCTCTCCACTCCGTGATGAGTAATCCAAAGTTGGTCTTATCTGTGTCGGAGGACGGATACTCCCAGTCAAGATCAAGACCATTGAAGTTGTTATTTCGAGCAAGTTGAATGGAAGAATCTATGAATGATTTTCGGCTACTGGCTTGGCTAGCCATATCTGCAAATATTTTTGCCAAAGTTGAATTCCCACCACCAATTGATAAAAGGGTTTTCACGGAACTACTCTTTGCCTGAATGGTTTCAGTGAAGGTTGAGAAACTAGCTGTGTTTGTAGAGGAAATAGTGAGTTGGTTGGTATTAGAATCAAGGTCAGCAAATGCACAGAACAAGTGAGTGAAATAAGAGGGATCAATGTCAGAAACTGCAAGGCCACTACCAGAATACCAATAGCCACCTTTAATGGCAGCGTTTGTATGGAGAATCGTGAGTAGAGTGGAAATCAAGAGGAATGAATAATTTTTGGAGTAAGCCATTTTGTTTGTTGCTGTGGATGTAAATCGTCTCTGATAAGTGATGTGGATATATAGCAATACAGCAGCACATTTTGTTGACTCTTCTCTTGCTTCTTTAACAACGGGTCTCCTCCAACCTTAGCTATGCTTGAATGGGAATGAGTCAATATATTGAATATTGATAACTCTAACTCACAAAACATGATATTTTTCCCCAAGAAAGGTCATTCGTTTTTTTACTAAGGATTACATTTCCCTGTAATTTTAAAGGTTACGTTTGCTTGCTATAGAGACATGGCAACTAAAACCGCCCCCGCGAGCCCCGGCCGCCCCCGCCCCGAATTTAACGGGGAAAAGCCGATTTAACTGGGTGCGGGTGTGGGGGAAATCTGAGTTTTTAGTACGGGGGCAGGGGCGGGGCCGGGGGATGCTTACCCCCGCCCCGCACCCACCCCCGCCCCGCACCCGCTCTTTGAAATTTACTTTATTAAATTTTTTAATTTTATTTCCATAAACACCAAACTATTTTAATATATTATTACTATTTAGAAACATAATTATTATATTTATTTTAATTTTTTAAATAAAGTTTATTGGATATTTAATTATTAATATAATTATTGTATTTTATTGCTATGAAAAAATGAAAAAAATATGCATTTTTAAAATATTTTATAAAAAATAGAGTTTTCGTGGGTGGGGGTGGGGCGGGGCCGGGAGACCCGTCTCCATTGGGGGCGGGGTTGGGTGTTTAATTTTTAGATCCGATATGTTTGGGGACGGGGGCGGGTGCATGCAAGCGGGGGCGGGGGCGGGGATGCTTAAACCCGCCCCCGCCCCGCCCCGTTGCCATGTCTAGACTTACCGAAAAATATTTTTATTTAATATTTTTTTTAAAATGATTTTTATGAGAAGAACTTACTCAAAAATAATAAAAGCTATTTAAACTCAATTGGTATAAATTAAAAGAGTAATATTGGTGTTTTAAACATTTTGTTTGGAATTTTATTATCCAAAATAAATCGTAGAAAAAAAAGATGAAAACTGATTTTTTTTATGTGAAGTTATTTCAACCAATTTCTCATTTGAAGTTTTTATTTTATTAAATTCTCTTTTAAAAAAGTTAATAAAAACTAAATATTCCCTATTATATTACGCATAACACATCTGAAATGAGGGAACACACAAAACACAATCGCCTAAAATTTACAAAGTTGAAAGCCTTTATGATCTTTGTGCAATACTTGTGGAAACAAACAAGTTCAAGACATTTGCTTTGGTTTATAAGCTTTTGAAGTTGACTTTGCTCTTGCCTATTGCAACAAGTTTTTTCAGCTATGAAGATTGTGAAGAGTCAATTACGTAACAAAATGGGTTGGTCTAGTGATATTGGTTTGAGACTTGAGATTGTGCTCCTCTTTGAGATCTCAAGTTCGATTCTCTCTGGTGTCAATTTAGGTGGGCTAATTTACCTTCTTAAAAAAAATAAAATTGGGTGATATACGTTCTTTTCACAATTAACACTGATGTTATTCTTGCTCATTTTCAACAAATGGATGGTAGACGATTTTCATTGTAATTTGCATCAAACACATCAAACATTATTATATATTATTTTTAGTATAATTTGTATTATAATTTCTTTAAAATTTTTGCCAAACTAATATGAAATGTCTAGATCCGCCCTGAGTGTACCTATTACAATAAAATATCAAATGAATGCAACTGGGATTTTAAAGAAGCATACTGCTAGATGAATAGCAGTAGCAGCAAACTTGGAAAGTGTTTAGTTAGTTTATTTTCATCAATTGACTATTCTGACACCCTTCATCTACTCAGCCTCCAACTGTTTGCATCTCTCCAAATAATTCACCTCAAGTTCCCTTGCACTAGCCAAAATTGCCTTTCCCCTGGCCACCTGTTGATGCACAAAGAAATTAAAGTTGTGAAAATTGAATCAAAAGCATTGATAAAGCTCCATAAACTTTGTTAAGATTTCCAGCAAAACTTGCCGCCTCTTCTTCATCAATTTGAGTACAACCCAGGTTACAAAGACTATGATATAGAAAGAGAACTAGAACAAATTCCTTTGTGAATCGAACATGAGGTTTCTCCTCCTTAACTCTAGCCAGGATAGCCAGCAATGCATTACTCCCAGCCACCTGCTGGTTTAAAAAATTGATATCAGAGAATAAAAATATGTATAAAGAAACTAAAATTGTGAAACTTGAATCAAAAGCATTGCCAAATGCCCTATCCCGTAAACTTTGTTAACTTTTGCAGAAAAACTTGCCTAGGTTTCTTGATCACGTGGGTTGTTAGTCAAAGTTGAAGATTTCGCCCTCAAATGGCCAGATTTAGCACTTGAATGACAGGAATAAGCCCTCTCATAGCCGCGCCAATAATAAGGAAGAGGCTCGGGGGCACACCTCTAAAGAGAAGGTCAACTAGATGGAGTTTAAGTATGACCAAAGAAAGCTCTTTTTTTCCTGCTCTCTAGCAAAAAATAAAATAAAAAAGGGAATGAAAGCACAAATCAGTGTAGGACGACATCAATATACTAAAATAATATGAATGAAATGGGATCAATATCTCAAGTCTAGAAACAATCCCAACCAAAACATAACCAACCAATGTGTATCAACACTCAAGAGCTTGCATTTTCATAAAAATAAAAAAGAAAGAATTGCATCTTCACATGATTCTAAAGTTAAAATCTAAATCGTGAAACATGGATGGAGTGCAAGTTAACCCAAAATAACTCGACCAACTGCCGGGAACATATTAATAGTTTAACACTACAACATTGAGCAAATTTTCTTTCACTTTGAATTGTCTTGTCTTAATAAGACAATCTAGAATAAAAACATTTATACTATTAAACAACAACAACAAGCAATTTAATTTAATTTCAAAAATATTGGTCAATGATTTTAGACTAAAAATTTAATTTAAAACTTCACAATTTAAACATTAGACAATGTAGGACCTAATAAAATTTAGAGGTATGTTACTTGAACAACCATTTTTTAGACAACTTATGAGACAACCAAAGATATACAAAGAAATCTAGTTATTGGCACAAAAACCAAAGCAATGACGAGATATATGAAGAGCACAATGAGAGTATGAGAGAGAGAGGGTTGTCCAAAAAGTTGTCACAAAATGGTTGTACAAATATCATTTCACTAAAATTTAATACTCAAATTAGATTATGATAATTTTATATGACAGGCACATATCAAAGACTAGATCAAATAAATAGAATTATAACATGGCCACACATTCCTTCTTGTCCAAACCTGATGCATGATGAAAAATTGTGTTCTTGTTGTTAAGAGTACTGGATGCTTAGGCTTGTATTATTAAGCTAGTGTAGTTTATCCGTTTACACTCAGTTCTGCATTAGCCTTTAGGCTTGTGACAGGTGTCCTTACTTATTGCATTTAGCATGTGCCTATAAATACTTGTACTTTCTGTTATTCAATCATAATGAGAATCTCTACTTTCCCTCTCTTCTCTCTCTCACTCTCTTTCTCTCTCTTCTAACTGTATTCAGTTACAACCTCTATCAAGGTTTAACAATGGTGGTTTCCATTTCTAATATGGTATCATAGAGCTTCTTTTTCTCGATCCTTATCCATGGCTTTCGCTTCGTCTTCTTCCTCCTCGCCTATCCCAACGAACAACGAAACTCACACAGACAACAATGGAGCTCCTCGCATCACTGCGGCGGCTTCGAAAACCTTCAAACAGGTCGTATCGGTCAAGCTCGACGATACGAACTATCTCCAATGGAAGCAACGGGTTGAAGGAGTTATGCGCGGTACGAAAATGGTGCGCTACGTGGTATCGTCGCCGATTCCACTGGTGTTCCTCTCTGCCGCGGCGCACGAAGCCTGTACAGAGAAACCGGCGTACACTGATTGGGAGGAACAAGATTCCTTGTTGTGTACTTGGATCCTGTCTATTATCTCCTTCTCTGCTTTCGCGCTTTGTTCATCTGCGTGACTCACATTAGGTATGGGATGGGATTCATACCTATTGTTATACACAAATGCGAACACACTCAAGACAACTTCGCTCTGAGCTTCGTGGAATTACTAAGGGTACACATTCAATTTCTGAGCTTATTGCTTGTGTGCGTACAATTTCTGAATCCCTGATGTCTATTGGAGATCCAATTTCACATCGTGACCTAATTGAAGTGGTTCTTGAAGCTTTGCTTGAGGAATTCAACGTTGTTGTTGCAACTGTGAATAGTCAAGTTGCTATAATCTCACTGGATGAATTGGAATCTCAGCTTCTCACACAAGAGGCGCACAATGATTAGTTCAAGAAAGCCTTGACTGGTGATTATATTTCTGCTCATCTTACTCAAGCTGGCATTCCTGATGGAAAATTTGGTAACAATCAGGCTCAAGTGGATTCATATTTTGACCAAAATCACATTGTTCCTTCAAATCAACATGGCAATAATGCTTCTCAGTACTTTAACCCTAACTATGGGGGTAGAAATGGCTCTAGAGGTAGAGGCTTTCGTGGAGGACGCTTCAGAGGAAGGGGAGGACACAATTTTGGCAGAGGAAGCTCTGTTCAGTGCCAGATATGCTATAAAGTTGGTCATGATGCTAGCATTTGCTACCACAGAATGTCTGTTCCACCTCAATATGAAGGGTATGGTGCTTATGGTGGTAATTTTGGTGGTCCTGGCTCTTCCATGGGATACAACCCTCACCCTAACCTCTGGATGCAATGTGTTACACCTCAACCCAATGTTTGGATGCAAGGTGCTACTCAGAGAGTTCCATCTGGTATTTCACCTAGATCCCCTTTTCCTCATCAGTATGGCAACATCAGTCCCTCACCTCCATAGGCTTATTTGACTGACAATGAGTCTATTAGCTCCAATTCCTTTAACATTGGCTGGTATCCTGATTCTGGTGCTACTCACCATGTTACACCTGATGCTACTAACCTTATGGATGCAGTTTCCTTATCAGGCTCTGACCAAGTTCACATTGGTAATGGTCAAGGTCTGCCTATTACCTCTATTGGCTCACTGAAATTTCCTTCTCCCTTCTCCCCTCATACTACTCTTAAGCTTCATAATTTACTTCATGTCCCTTCCATTACTAAAAATCTAGTCAGCGTGAGTCAATTCTCTAAAGATAATAATGTGTTTTTTGAGTTTCACCCTAACACATGTTATGTCAAATCTCAGGGTTCTTCTAAAATCCTTCTAACATGACATCTTGGTGATGATGGGCTCTATCAGTTTGATTCCCATTTTGTGCCTAAAGTTGTTGCTGACTCTTCTTGCTCCAGTCCTGCTCACAACTCTCAGTGTCATGCTAATAATTGCACTTTCTACTCTAGTTTCCCTTTGTCAAAATCTCAATGTAATAATGTTGAAAGTGTGTCTACTTCAACCAATAGCAGTAGTGTTAGCAGTAGTAATGCTAGTAATATCTCTTTGTACAAAGTTTGGCATAGCAGACTTGGTCATCCTCATCACGAGGCTCTCAAATATGTAATGCAACTTTGTAATCAACATTTACCAAATAAAAATATCTTTGATTTTTGTTCAACATGCTGCTTAGGAAAGTCTCATAGACTTCCATCTGTTTCTTCCACTACAACCTATTGTAAGCCTCTTGAGCTTGTCTTTTGTGATTTGTGGGGTCCTGCCTCTGTTGAGTCGCATGGAGGTTACTCTTACTTCTTAACTTGTGTTGATGCCTACTCTAGATATACCTGGATTTTTCCACTTAAACTAAAATCCCACACTCTTATCACATTCCAAAACTTCAAAAATATGGTTGAGCTTTAATATAACCTTCCTATCAAAGCTGTTCAAATAGATGGAGGTGGTGAATTTCGCCCTTTAACTCAATTTTTGAACACTTTAGGTATCATTCATAGGCTGACATGTCCCTATACTCACCATCAAAATGGAACTGTAGAAAGGAAACACAGGCACATTGTGGAAACTGGCCTAACTCTATTAGCCTATACTAAAACGCCTTTATGCTTTTGGGATCATGCCTTTTTAACTGCCACTTATCTCATTAATAGATTACCTTCCCCTGTTCTTGGTAACAAATCACCCTTTTTTATGCACCAGCTCCATGATTATAATTTTTTCAAATCTTTTGGTTGTGCTTGTTTCCCCTTTACCAGATCTATAATAATCACAAGCTTGAATTTCGCTCAAAAGAGTGCATTTTCATTGGGTATCCATCATCTCATAAAGGCTACAAGTGTCTTGACCCTTCAGGAAGAGTTTTCATCTCTAAGGATGTCATATTTAATGAGTATAGGTTTCCTTATGCTGAACTTTTATCTAGTGATGTATCTTCTCCAACTCAAGGTGTCAGTCCTTCTTTAACCACTTTTCTTCCCACTATGACATCACCTTTCAACACATCACCTCCTGCTAATTCTCAGCCACCTCCTATTGCTACTGTGCCCTAATCTGTTACTGGTTCTCACACTCAGTTCTTTCATTCCTCACCTCATCAATATGTTGCCAGTCAGCAACATCAACAGTTTGTCACTCCTACCGTGTCTTCTACCTCATCATCACCTTCCTCCTGGACCTATTATAAACCCTCTTCCCATTACTACTTTGTCTCCCACTACTTCAGTGACTTCTTCTGCATCCATTGAGTCACACAATAGCAGTCAAACTGCTTCATCTGCATCTGTTGGTAGTCACCCCTTACCATCTGCTCCTCGTCATCGCATTCATTCCCATAACACACACTCTATGGCCACTAGAGGAAAGCATGGGATTGTTCAAAAGAGAATTCAGCCAACTCTTTTACTCACTCACATCGAGCCTACCAGTTATAAGCAAACTATGCAAAGTCCTGAATGGTTGCAAGCCATGCAAGCTGAGTATGATGCACTTCTGCACAATCACACATGGACTCTTGAACCTCTTCCTGCACATAGACATGCAGTGGGATGTAAATGGGTTTTTAAAGTCAAGCAAAACCCTGATGGGAGCATCAATAAATATAAGGCCAGACTTGTGATGTAGTATTTTTCCATCAAACAAAAGTAAGTATTTTGTTATCGTCTCCACAGAGACTGGTGCGATATTCTAAGTTGTTCAACAATCGATGTCGTTTTGAGCTAAGGGTTTCAAAATTGTTTGTTTAAAAACTAAATTGCAAAAGTAAAAGTTGAGAGTAATAAGGCGTAAAAACATTGGAGTTAGAGTTCCTTGATTAAGCGTTAAACGTAACCTAATGATCGCATATATGGATTCTAGCGTTTTACCGAAATTATGACGTATCACTCAACAAGATTATTCGTGTCCAAATAATCTTGTGAGATCAATTATATTGTTCAATAGTTGATTTCCCAAACTATTAAACAATCCAATAGTCGATCGTATAGTTGAATCGACGATTTCTCAATCTATTCAACGATCCAAAAGCTTTACGTTCCGATACCTTGTGTGATTATCAAAACATCAATCCTATGTCTAGAATCATTGTTTAGATAGATGAATATTCTAAACCTAGATTCAAAAGTATTTTTCAATAGCATTTAAATCAAAGATAGGAAATGAATTGCAATAATAACTTCAATATCATTTAAATTGCTAGAATCATATAATACAAGATCAAAAGATTACATTCTAAGCTCAATCAAGTACCTCTAATCCCAACTAAGGAGATTTAGTTCATCATTGTCATGTGAACATTACAAAAGTGGAAGGAAAGTTGAGAATCCATGCCAAAAACTTGATTTCTCCAAGAATCTTGATGAATTCACACTCAATCACTATTGGCCAATGAAAACAGAAGAATTTCGCCCTATTCTCTCTCTAAAAATGCCATAAGATGTTCTCTGAAATGAAGGAAAAGACCTTTTATAATTGTTGCAAAATTTGCACATCCTGCCCGGCAGGAAATATGTCGCTGTGGCGACAGAACCTTCCTTTGCCAGTGGGTTTCTGCCACGTCATCATCCACTTGTCTTAAACCGCCTTTTCCTGCCAGGCAGAACATTTATCGTCATGGCGACAGGATGTGGCCATGGTGACATTTAGGCAGTAGCAAACTTGTTTTTTCCTTGTCATTTCCCGTTATGGCGACAGGATGTGGCCATGGCGACAGTTTTCTTGTTTTTGCTCCTTTTTGTGTTTCTTTCATTGGTTCAAGTCTAGATCACTTCTTTTCTGCACAAAGTGGGTAAAGTAAGATATGAAAACACAATGAGGCATTTTCCTCCTATTTCATAGCTTTTCCTCAAGTAACTTGTAAAACAAGTAATCAAAGTGCCTAAAATGTATATTCTATTCAACTACTTTTTGACACTTATCAAACTCTACCCAACTTTAAATGTTTGTTTGTCCTCAAACAAACGACTTCAAAAAAAGGAAATAAACACAACCATATGACAATTAGTTCATCATTGTCATGTAATACAAGATCATTTAAATTGCTAGAAGAATTTCGCCCTATTCTCTCTTTAAAAATGTCATAAGATGTTCTCTGAAATGAAGGAAAGGGGCTTTTATAATTGCTACAAAATTTGCACATCCTGCTCGACAGGAAATATGTCGCTGTGGCGACATAACCTTCCTTTGCAAGTGGGTTTCTGCCATGTCATCATCCACTTGCCTTAAACCGCCTTTTCCTGCCAGGCAGAACATTTGTCGCCATGGCGACAGGATGTGGCCATGGCGACATTTAGGCAGTAGCAAACTTGTTTTTTCCTTGTCATTTCCCGCTATGGCGACAAGATGTGGCCATGGCGACAGTTTTCTTGTTTTTGCTCTTTTTTGTGTTTCTTTCATTGGTTCAAGTCTTGATCACTTCTTTTCTGCACGAAGTGGGTAAAGTAAGATATGAAAACACAATGAGGCATTTTCCTCCTATTTCATAGCTTTTCCTCAAGTAACTTGTAAAACAAGTAATCAAAGTGCATAAAATGTATATTCTATTCAACTACTTTTTGACACTTATCAACTTATGACCAAAGGTTTCCACCAACATGGTTTTGACTATACAGAAACTTTCTCACCAGTTGTGAAACCTGTTACTGTAAGAACCATTCTCACTCTGGCTGTCACTAAGAAATGGGCCATTCAACAACTGGATATCAATAATGCCTTTCTTAACTGCTTTCTTACTGAAGAGGTTTACATGAGTCAACCTCCTGGCTTTAAATCAACTGATAAACAACATGTCTGAAAGCTTCATAAAGCTTTATATGGGCTTAAGCAGGCCTCTAGAGCTTGGTTTGAGAAATTACAGGCTATTGTGCTCAGTTTTGGGTTTAAGTCAAGTAAATGTGACCCCTCTCGTCTCACTCTCCATACCAAAACTCACTGCATCTATCTGCTAGTGTATGTTGATGATATAATTATCATTGGAAGTTCTAAAGCTGTGATTCAGAATTTGGTATCCAGACTTAACTCAGAGTTCTCTCTAAAAGATTTGGGAACCCTTGATTATTTTCTTGGCATAGAAGTTAAGCACTCTCCCAATGGCTCTCTTCATCTTTCTCAATCAAAATACATTAATGATCTGATGGCTAAGGCAAACATGGAAAATGCAAATAGTATGGCATCTAGTACTAAACTCTAAAAATTTGGCCCTAATCAAGTGCATCATGCTACTTACTTCAGATCTATTGTTGGTGCTCTTCAATATGCCACCATTACAAGGCCATAAATTTCCTAATCAGTTAATAAGGTCTGTCAATTCCTATCTAATCCTTTAGAAGAACATTGGAAAGCAGTTAAAAGGATTTTAAGGTACTTAAAGGGAACCATCAATCATGGCCTGGTTATTGAAGCAGCCACCTCATCAGAACCCATTGCAATCACTGGTTTTTGTGATGCAGACTGGGCCTCTGACCCTGATGACAGGAGAAGCACATCTGGTGCTTGCATATATTTAGGACCCAATCTTGTTTCTTGGTGGGCAAAGAAGCAGACACTTGTTGCCAGGTCAAGTGTTAAGGCTGAATACAGAAGTTTGGCTCAAGCTGCAGTAGAAATTCTCTGGATACAGTCTCTTCTTCAAGAGTTGAAAGTTCCTAGCATGGTGCCTCAAATCTACTGTGACAACCCGAGTGTTGTTTCTCTAGCTCACAACCCTGTTATACACTCCAGAACTAAGCACATGAAGTTAGACATTTTCTTTGTAAGAGAAAAAGTCTTGAACAAAACTCTTGTGGTCTCACATGTGCCAGCTCATGATCAATAGGCAGATGTTCTAACAAATCCCTTATCTACATCTAAATTTATCTATCTCAAAGACAAACTCAGAGTGTTTGACAACACCCTCAGTTTGAGGGGGAACTGTTAAGAGTACTGAATGCTTAGGCTTGTATTATTCAGCTAGTGTAGTTTATCTGTTTACACTTAGTTCTGCATTAGCCTTTAGGCTTGTGACAGGTGTCCTTACTCATTGCACTTAGCATGTGCCTATAAATACTTGTATTCTCTGTTATTCAATCATAATGAGAATCTCTATTTTCCCTCTCTTCTCTCTCTCACTCTCTTTCTCTCTCTTCTATCTGTATTCAGTTACAACCTCTATCAAGGTTTAACAATGGTGGTTTCCATTTCTAATACTTGTTCTTATCCAAAGAATCTACTTTTGCTCCAGACTCAAGGAGAAATTGTGTATACTTAACCTGGAATAACATCACGAGCAACTTTTATTCCATACATTACAAGAACAAAACTAGATTCATAAAATTATAGCTCTTTGAGCTTTAGTTCTCTTCGCCCTGCCTTGAAGGAAGAGAGGGCTGAATGGAGCTAGACACACACACTATAATACTTGCATTAAGGTCTATGCAAATCATAAGTGATGACAGGAATGGCATTGCAAACGTCAAACGAAAATGCTATTTATATCGGCAATTTCAAACCAAGGACCGTAGTAAAGTCGAGCATTATTGGGTATAAAAGAGACCAGATCAAACTAATAAGGATTTTATTTTTATCAAGAGGAGATATATAACCAATTTGTAGAAGGAAAGACATATGCTAGAAGCTAAACTGGTAGAAAT
Organism: Medicago arabica; assembly: GCA_946800305.1. Taxonomy (NCBI): domain Eukaryota; kingdom Viridiplantae; phylum Streptophyta; class Magnoliopsida; order Fabales; family Fabaceae; genus Medicago; species Medicago arabica. Next base: position 54,290,016 of record OX326968.1, read on the forward strand.
TCTAAAGGATCAGTTGGAAAGCTAATAACTAGTTTACTTGGTTGTGATTCATTTTAACTTTCCTTTAACAATTCATGCAGAAACCTGGATTTCCAATTCCAGTTGCAATTGCAAGACAATTCATTACACTCAAAGCCTATTTTAATTTCTTCAAATTCAGCGTGAACTTAACCTTAACGTTTGTGTTCCACATCTGCACCCTCGACCCATAAAAGTTTCATGCTTGAGCACAACCACACAAATTTTATCTTTTACTGTTTCATTTGAATGACTTCAACGATAAAGTGAATGGCGATTATGTCATACCTGGACGTCACCAACATTAGCAGTATGATGAACAATTGATTCAGAAGCAGCTACTACTCCAGAGTTTGGAGGAATGCCCAAGGCTTCTCCAAACTTCTTCAAAACCTCCTCATCATTCCAGTATCTGCATGGAAATGATCATTCAGAAACTATCTACCAATTTACACAACAAAATATGGCGGAAATATGGAAATGCCAAAACAATAAAATATGATTTACCCTCATGATTACTGCAGGACCACCATTCTCTATCTCATCTAAAATTTGTTTCAAATATGGTTCTTCGTAGATGTGTGCTTTTCTCTCTTCAAGCATGGAAGACATTGACGGGTCCTGTGATAGACAACATATACATTCTAACCTAACAAGCAGCAGATGTGTAACAAACGTAACGAAGAAATTTTATAAATACCTGCATCAATGCATTACCCAGGTGCTCGGCCATGGTCATAAAAGTACGATTCTTCATTACTTGTCGCATGGTTGAATTATAATTCTTATCTTCAAGTTTTGGGAGACCATCCTGTGTTTATACAAGCGAAGTTTTCCGACGCTATCTGATTTTCTGATTGATCTTTTGCAATTTGTTCAGCCAATTTCTTAATACTTGGATCCTATGGCATATTGACATTTTATATTTTAGTCTCCATGATGAAATACTGATATCATATACATTGGTAATTCATAGTGTGCATCTGACAAATAACATTCCCTAATGAGTGAAAAATGAAAAGAGGAAGACTTGGGCCATGATGTGTTCAAAGTCATCAAATGCTTCACTTAACTTAAACTCTTCAATAAATCTCAGGTTTATACAAGCCTTAAAAGATTATTACAAAGATAGCAGCCATCAGAACAATACCATCTGCCAAAATCTTATCCAAGCTGGCAGCAACTACAAAAGGCTTACTCGATTATCATGGTATGGAAAGCTTCGAAGAAAACAGAATACAATCTTAAAGAACGCTGTTTGCAAACAGCGAAGATCTCGAAAAACGTTCAAAATTTGTCTTCATAAAACTTACTTCCTCCGTCTCACAATGATAGTCTCTTTAACATTTTTTCTTTTTCTTAAAATAATTGTCACTTTAGAATACCAATGCAATATTTATTATTTTTTTCCCATTATTATGCCCTTGTTTATTGAATTTCATCCAACTTAACTACTCCACTAACTACAATTAATAAGGGTATTTCAGTAAATGATATTAATTTTACCATTGAAACCAACACAATCAATCATTTTCTTACTAATCGTGCACAAACCTTAAACAGCTATAATTTAGAGACGAATGAAGTATTCCTATAATCATTGTCCGACCATAGGCTGCAAAATTGCAGATGGACCAAATCTGATGCATGTCAAGGAGTTGTAAAAACATGCAAGGACAAAAACAAAAGTACATACTACTCATAGAGTTCATGCAAACATAATCAAAGTCATTCAAAATTACCACAGCTTGATTATCAATAAATATAGCACACACCACACATATAATGCAAATAACACAAGAAAAGAGACAATAGCTTACACTGAGAAGACGACACAAATTAAAAGGGTTGGCTGGAAAACCTTTCTTTTTGGATTTCTTTTTTTTTTTCCTTTTCTTTTTTGACAATTCATCTTCATAGGTAATAACTCGAGCAAAACATCAAACACGTCTTGCAATTTTGATTTTTGATATACAACAAACATAAGGACACACCTGTTTGGATCAGACCACGAATTTTGAAGGAATAGGAAAAAGTTAAGGGCATGCTAAAGAATGGCGCTAGGGCACTAGTTAAACAAAAATAATAATATATCACACATTTGTAAACTTAACTGCAGTCACAAGCCACTACCAAAAACAAACTTTACTGCACAAGTTTTAAGATATTTTTACCATATTTATTTTCTTCTCACACATTTGTTAACATTTTTCTAAAATTAATAATAATCCAATAAGAATAACGTAATAAAAATATCATCATCATTGATTATAGATACATACCAACAGGAAAATCTATTGGTGAACTGGAAGCCATGAGCGAAGGAATCCTGATAGCTGAAAAAAAAAAAATTCTAGGTTATACGATAAATTTACACATTCAAATTGAGAGAAAAATGGATGGTGAGGAGCAAAAATTCGATTGTAAGCCTTAAATATTAAAGAACAAAATTATGAGAAAGAGGAATTAAGAAGATGAGTGAAGAAGTTGAAACCTGAATCCTCTTCAATTTCCAATTGGTAATTTTTATTTTTTTGGTACAAAAGTATATGGAAATTTTAACATATGGTAATTATAATTTTAAATAAATAAACAAATTATTTCCAATTTTCAAACATATTGGTGAATGATTTTCGATTAAAAATTTAATTTAAACCCTCGTAATTTCAACGTTGGACAATGTAGTTACTAATAAAATTTAGAGTTATGCTATTTAAACAGTCATTTTGAAGACAATTTATAAAACAATCAAAAAATATATAAAACAAAAAAAAGTTTTGAAAGAAAATCTAAAGCAACGGTGTGACATGTTAAGAGCATAATGAAAGTATCAGAGACGTTGTCACACAATAGTTGAAAAATATTATTTCACTAAAATTTAATATTGTTTCTAGATCCCAAATCAGAGGGTGGAACTAAATTATCACAAGGATAAAATAAAATGAAACAAGTGACCCGGAGGTCAACTCAAATCCGTCATTCCCTTTCACTCATTGGCGGAGCTACACTAACACCAGGGGATTCACATGAACCCCCTCACTTTTGTAAATTTACCCTAACAATTGTAGTTTTGTTTAATATGAATCCCCTCATATTTAAGTTTTGCACCACCTCGACTCACACTGCAAAGTCAAGCACAATCCAAAGCCTTGTAGGATTGTTAAGCCACGTGCCTGGAGATTCAAGGTGAGCATGAAGTTGTAACTGTAGTTCAAAATGGGCATATATTAATGGATCATCGAACCAATTGTGTGAGTCTATTTAAAACACCTCACCACTAAACTAGGAGCATGAGCGTGCCATTTGTTGGTACAAAATAACACACAAGTTAGTGAACTATAAACCATTTTTTATGTCAAACCGACAAATTATACTTTGTAAGTTGTTTGTAAAATCACGAAAGATATGAAAATTTATGTATCTATTTAAAATAATAGTTTTTGTTTAAACAAAAAACTACTTAAGATTTTTTTTTACTACAATAAAACTATGTATCTTCTATATATAATTATATATTATTTATTATATATTATAATAATTATTACAAATGGGGATGAATGAATAAACGATTGTCTTGTGATTTATATTGAGAGATTTGTTTGACAATATTGAACATGAGGTTATTATTCAACGATTTTTTAACATGAAACCACATTTATGACAATTGAAGAGTATATTTGTAATTTTGGTTGTACAACAAGTTGTCCCATTAAAAAATTGTTCAGATAACATTCATCTTTCTTATTTTATGAATTAAAGTTCAAAAGTTTGAACCACCTATCTCAGGGTCCTGGCAATGCCACTGCTTTCACTGAATTATGCCTTAGGGCATCTTTCGTCCCCAATTTTCATTCGAGTCTTTCGGTATAGAACAAGATTGGTCAAATTTTGTGCATTCTTATAACTATACGTATTGAAGGATTCCACTTACAAGCAAAATATATCTTTTTTGTTTTTACATAAAAGTGAAATTTTCAAAGTTTTATTTGATTGAAATTTGGGAAGGGTAGAGGTGAAATCATTAAAGTAAATTAGAAAAATATGACATATTATTTGTAAAAGAGAAATGTTATTTGAACATCCAAAAAACAACAATTTTTTGATAATCAATATAAAAATACACAATTTATAACTAATGATGTGACTATAAGAGAGAAATAAGTAATTAAAGATTGAAATAATATATAAATATATGGTGTTAAACAACCAAAATGACCAGCTACAATAGAGGTGCTATTTTATAGCATTGCATAATAGTGTCGCCTCTATGCCAAGGGAAAACATGGGAATGCAAACTAAGCACAAGAGACATGATTTCATTTGCTCCATCAAGCTCTAGAGTCTAATCCCGTCTTCAATGATAAATACACCCCCTATACTTTGATATTTGTATTGATTTAGAGTGTGTAGTGTTGTTGAATTGTATCAATGTCAAGACCCTTCAACTTCACCACAGATTCAACATGTCCCTTGAGTGTATGGAGCTCTTTGAGCCTGGAAAAATATTCATCAAAATTAAAATAAGCATTACTATATATACACTAATCCAAAATTAAATATCATCATATCTTTAATTAGATGCATTGTTATTTTTTTTTATTATAGAATTGTACCTGGCAGCTTCAGCACGTCTCTTAGCTTGCTCAGCCATTTCAGATTGTTCATGGTGGTGGTGGTGGATGTTCTTAGATTCTGGAACATGGAGACCATGGAGTGTGCGTTGATCCAAAGCCCATTGAGCCTCCCTCTCTCCTCTTCCATAGTCCTTCTTTGTTGTGAAAGCAGTCTAAAACCAATCAAGTCAAAAACAAAATTATTCATTGGCATTGACATATACTATATAATTAAATTCCAAAACACTCAACACTTGACATGTGACACCAGTTATATATAATTTAAGATAATAAAAATAATTGGATACATGTTGTGTTAGATACGGACACACTTCAGACACCAGACACATTTTCAATCTGAAGTGTTAGTGTCCATAGTACTATATATAGACTATGAAACAAAGGAAAATAATTTGGTGATTTTAAGAATGTTTATAGACCTTATTATCAAGCATGTTGTCCCATGCCCTGCCTGACAATCCCAAACGGATGATGAATTTGAGGATGTCAAGAGGAATGTAAGTGACAATGGTGAAGATCCAGATTACTCCTGCCCATCTCCAACCAATTCCATTGATTCTAGCAAATCCCCAGTGTGCATACACAGCAATGACAGTTGCCACCTAAGTTCAATAATTCACAAATATAATTTAAGATTAATTTCGCAAACAATAAAACCTTTAAAATTGTGGTGCAAAATTTGAAAAAAATGACTAAATTAATTGGCATTGTTTAATTTAAGAGACTAATTTGTTGTTTCGTAAATTCGAGGGACTAAAACGACCGACGCTTACAATTTCAAAGATTAGAAACCTGATTTACTAATTTTCAGATTGTAGGTAGGAAAAAAAAAAGGACTAACCAACTGTGCAGCAAAGAAGGCTGCAAGAAGCAACAAGCCAGGGCGTTCAACATAAGACCAACTCCTTGACCTTGTCACAAAGATGAGGGCTTGACTAATAATGCTCACTTGAAGGTATAGAGCTGAGTTTTGGTGATCACTAGAGTCTGCTATTGGCTTTACGCCAAAAACTCTCTGAAACAAACAATGAGGGGAAACAATGAAACATGTCATGTCATATGATAAAACGACGATTAATTTGCAACCGAGGGAGTATTGAATTTCAAACTGCTAGAAATACTTACGGTGAAGAAATCGGTGTCATGAACTAAATAGAAGAACAGAACAGTGATGATGGCCATGTAAGATCCAAGAACAATTCCAGTAGCAAAGATTTCTTTAAGCTTCCATGAATCAGGAACTGGTGATGGCTTCACTCTATCCTTAGAGATGGTCATGATGGTTCCATCGTTCAAGATGGCAATGATGAGGACCATGAAAGGTGAGAAGTCAAACTTCCATATCAAAGCTACAAGCATGAACCCAAAAACAATACGGATGGTGATAGAAACAGCATAGATTGTGTAGTTTTTCATCCTTTGGAAGATGGCTCGGCTAGTTAACACCGCACTCACAATCACACTTAGTCCTGGCTCTGTCAAAACAATGTCAGAAGCACTTCTTGCAGCATCCGTTGCATCAGCAACTGCAATACCGATGTCTGCCTTCTTCAGTGCAGGTGCATCATTCACACCGTCACCAGTCATACCAACAATGTGTTTTTTGTCCTGCAGCCTCTTCACAATCTCGTATTTGTGTTCTGCATATATGCCACATAATTATGAGGTGTCAGGTCATTGGAAATAATTTGACTTTGTAATCTCAAGAGACGAAGTTCAAAAGATTATATTATATTGATGTCGTTAATTAGTTACCAGGGAAGACTCCGGCAAATCCATCAGCCTTCTCAATGAGTTCATCAATTGGAATGGATGCAATGGCAGGGTCCGTGTTATCACCAAGAAGAGATGATGAAGGGTACATGTTGGTGCCCATTCCAAGTCTGCGACCAGTTTCTTTCCCAATGGCGAGTTGGTCACCAGTGATCATCTTAACATTAACACCAAGATCAAGAGCACGTCGAATAGTCTCAGCACTGTCATGTCTTGGAGGGTCAAAGAGTGGCATGAGACCCAAAAACTCCCATGAGTCTCCTTCACTCTCCTTGGTCTTTTCTGAAACAGTCTATTAACCAAAAGCAAAAGTAAACATTAGTAAGATATATAATTTCCTCGTATTTTTCAGGTCATATGACAATTTGACACTAGATCCTAGACAGACCAGGATCTAAGATAAAAAAAAAAAGACGCAGTTAATGCACCAAATTCAAATTCATTGGACCCTTACTCACCTGGCGAGAAACAGCCAATGAGCGCAGACCACGTTCAGCAAACTGATCAATGATTTTGTGGGCCTTTTTCAAAGTCTCTCCCTTGAGCTCACAAAGTTCAATAATCTGATAGACAAGATGCATGGCTAGTCAAATATCAAGTGCTGTGTTATATTAAAGTTATATATTAGTGTTATATAATGCATTCTTATCATACGACGTTAGTTTCAACGCATCTCAACAACATATAAAATGAATTTAAGTTTTAATTTTTTTTTTACATAGATGATCAATATGATGCAAACTTTTCATCCAATAGTCCATTTTGTAAAATATATACTATCCACTAAAACATTATTGAGTAGTGTAACTTGATTTATCCTTTATTACATATATACACAAATAATATTTGCAAATGAAATTAACCCCTTACTTGCTCAGGAGCACCCTTGCTGCATCTATGCCAATTTCCTTCACTATCAATGTAGGTAATTGCTGTACGTTTACCCACTGGATTGAAGGGCAAGAAATGAACCTCAGTGATTCCTGATCTTGCCTAGAATGTCAAAATTAAGCCATTTAGTATTGTGTTTCTTGTTAAGAATTAAACATAAGACTAGTTAAGGTTTGTATACAATAAAAGAATGTAAGTTTAAAAAAAAAATCTCAGTACCTCCTTGGGGTCACCCAACATCCCAACGATTGAAGCATCAATAGCATCCTGGTTTTCAACCCTAGATGCCCTGGCAGCAGCCAAAAGAAGACCATCCTTGTTTACGCCATCGATGAACACCTGTATTTACAAACAACCTTGATCAAAACAAAAAGAAACTCTTGCAATGCAATATATTCATTATCAAATTTTTTGTGACAATCTAAATTTTTAGATTGGTATTGACCTCAATCAAATTTTTGTCAACTGAGAGCTTGTTAAGTGTGAGAGTTCCAGTCTTGTCACTGCAGAGAACATCCATCCCGGCCATTTCTTCAATAGCTGTCATCCTCTTGGTGATAGCTCCTTGCTGAGACAAACGGTGAGATCCAATAGCCATGGTCACAGACAAAACTGTTGGCATGGCAATCGGGATACCTCCGATGAGAAGAACCAGCAAATTGTCAATACCTTCTCTATATGCCCTTTGTTGGATTGGGTACATCACAATAATCTCAATCAACATTCCTACTGCAATGGAGCAGATACAGAAGTTTCCAATTGATGTCAACACCTAATAGAATCCAATCAAATAATATCCAAAGATTAGTCCATATAGTCTAGAGTCATCAAATAAATTAAACTAAGAAAACACTTGCTAGAAACTTATATAAAACTAAAAATCACAAAAGTTTACCTTTTGGAAGTGACCAACATTGTTGGTGCTATCAACAAGGTGAGCAGCCTTTCCAAAGAAGGTATGGACACCAGTGGCAATGACAACAGCTTCAATCTCACCTTGTTTGCAGGTGGAACCAGAGAAGACTTCATCACCAGGGTTCTTGGTAACGGGAAGTGACTCACCGGTGAGTGCAGATTGGTCAATCTTAAGGGCATCTCCTTCCAAGAGGCGAGCATCAGCTGGGACAATGTCTCCCAGCTTTATGCTCACTAAATCTCCTGGCACCAAAATTGCCGCCTCTTGTTCAGTCCATTTTCCATCCCTCAACACCTACAAGTTTGTTAATTAATCACTCCATGTTAGAACAGCAAGTATGACTCAGAAGAAAACATTTACGAAAAATGCAAACAGAAAATACATAATTTGATCACGTAGTTTGGCCAAATATGCCTACGTCTCCAATATAGAGTGACTGAAACGCATATTGATTACCTTGGTTTTAGGTGCAAGACCAGCCATTAAAGCTGCTGCGGCATTGCCTGCATTGTTTTCTTCAATGAAACTAATGGTTGAGTTGATGATGAGCAACACAACAATACCAACGAAATCTTGCCAATCCGCTGGCTTGCCCTGTTAATTGATATACAACATGTAATGTATTAGATAAAAAATACATAGTAGTACATATTTTGAGTCTCTAAAACTCAACTCGCCTAAACTTTTTCTATTAAAAATAATAATTTGTAATTACCCCTCCATTTGCCAATCCAATGGCCATAAGGGCAGCAACCTCCATAACCCATGATAGTGGATTCCACATGAAACCCAAGAATTTAAGTAACTTGCTTTCAGTTTTCTCTTCTAACTTGTTAGGACCAAATATTTGTAGCCTGTTCTCTCCCTCGGCTGATGTTAAACCCTCTCTAGTACATTTTAGTTGCTTGAAGACTTCCTCAATTGGAATGTTTTCCTGCACATATACACATGCAACATAACAACTTAATTGTCATTACAAAGGAAAAGAAGTAATTAAAAATTGATAATCATGTCAATGCATGACATCATAGTTTTAAACCGCGGTCGCGGCATCACACATTTATATTGAGGAAAAGTACAGCTAATACGGCTGAAATGTATAAACTTCAATGCAGTTGCGAACCACAATTTAAAACCATGCATGGCATTACGCGTATCCTTTTTGCCTTACAAGATCAACATTCTCATTCTTGAGTTCTTCAAATAGATTGTCAGACGGCATGATGACAAAACTATAAACTTTGTCTCTTCCTCTTTCAAATTTTTCTTTCAACCAGCCCTAGGAGCTCCACTTCTCTAGCTCTCTAACAGCGGAGGTTCCTGCTAAGGGTTGAAAGAGCAATGAATTTATTAGGAAGATGACAATAATTCTAGGCCATTGTCTCTCTTGTTTTATAGTAGATGGAATGCGTTGTACAATTTTTATGTTATTATTATCAACCACTAAGTATTCGTTTTCCTAGGGAGTGTTTGTTGCATGGTCTTCCTAGGGAATATTTTCTGCATGTTTGTTACAATATCATGGTATAGAATTTTATAAAAACAAATTCATGATATATAAGCTATTTTTGTTGTGTAAAAAAGAAAGCTATTTTTGTTGGTGGTCTATTACAAGCTAAATTTGGGAGAACAATTTAATGATGGGATACAAAATTTGTTGGGAGGGTTCAATTGGAAATTGAAATATAATTCAACAGGTTGTATAATAAATTTGAGCCATTCCCTTGCTATATACGTTGAAAAACAACTCACAATTTTTATTTTAAGTAAAACCTCATTCAAATGGAAATTTGTAAGATTTGTTTGAAGAGGTTTTGTAACTTCCATGAATAAGTGTCTTAACAGAAATGTTAAATTGTTAGTACCATGAGTTGCCATGATTTTTTGTTAGATATGTAGTTTTCCTTTTCCTTTTTACTTTTTTTTAATAATATTTTATTTTTCTTTTAGATAACGTTTAATAATGTTATGTCAAATAAAACAAAATTTTTATAAATAGATAAAAAAATATTATTGAGAATTCGAAAAAATAAAATTCAATTTTTTTAAATAATTGTTGGATACTATGAAAATATGCTTAGTTTGATGAAATATTTTTTTAAGAGGCCAAAAACAATTAAAAATCCTCACTTGAAGCATAAGGTGTGTCTAAAAGGGAGTAAAAAGAGTAAACATTACAAAGAAGTCAGATAAATTAGCCAAAAACACAAAGCTAAACATTATAGCATATTATTACCCATACAAACCAATGGATTAGACCACCAAGAATGTACGTCGACAAAATCAATAGATTTGCGTATATTCAGTCACCACAAAGAGCGAAACTTAATACGATCGATAAACTTCTCCGACGTTAATTTCTTTGTTACGGAAAAAATCTGAGTATTACACTCTTTCTAAAGAGTACAAATACAAACCGTCCAAATTACAAAGCATGCACGCCGTTATGAGTCTAAACCTATTTATCCACAACACTATCTTGCAAAAATGTTATTTAAAAGAGAAACACATTGACCTAACTGCTGCTCTTCCTCTCACGCAAACAATTGTCTTCTCCACCGCCACCTTTTTCTATCAACCTCCCAACTTTGTCTCCTCATCTATGCAAAAGTAACATTACTAGCAACATATAAATTAAACATAAGTCTAAACCTAGACCTTAGACATCCTCCCTCCAGTCAAGGATCACACCAAAAAGATGTGTTTTCACCATTACCAATAATACGACTCACCCCTTTCTTAAACCAACTCGCACCGTGCCTTCCACCCCCTTGATAATGACATACAAATCCTTCCACCACACTGACGTTGTTCTCCCACCTCTCCTAATACGACTCTATTTCACCCCATACTTAGCAGCCAAAACTTTGAACCATGACCCTCCTTGATCCACATACCATCACCAACTCCATTTTTCCTGACAAGACAAAATTAAATTCACTAAACCTCCTTACCCCCATGTTGTCATTCTCCTTACCTAAGCAAGCTTTATCCCAATGTATTTTTCTAGCTTCCTCACTCCTCCGATAAGAAAGATTTTAAAAGAGATTTAAGGAAATAAATAATACATGTGAGAGCAATGAAGAAGGAAATAAAATAAATCGGAAGAGACATTAGGATAAATTTAACGAGTACAAGCCGACCACCCATATATATTTTTTTACTTTTCACCTTTATATTTTTTTCGGATGCTTTCAATCAAAGTCTACCATAAAGATAAACGACGAGGATTTCCACCAATCAGAAGACCCAAATAAACAAAAGGAAGTCGATCGATTTTATAGTTCAAAAACAACTATCACTTCAACCAACCAAGATTCCACTATATTGACACCAACAAGTAAGCTCTGTGAAAAGTCACTTTTAGACCTGATATAAGTTCAAAAAGTATCAAAGTAACCTTCAACATTCTAATATTTCCCCAACTTTTTGCTCCCATGATCAAGGTATCATCAACAAATTGGAGGTTAGGAATACGAAATGAAGACTAAGAACCCACATCATAGCTTAAACAAATACCAGTCTCCATAAAAGAGATAAAAAAATGAGATAGTTGATACCCTTGTCGGCGACCCTTATCCAATCTGAATTCATCCGTGGGACTTCATCTGACCAAAACTAACATATTTGATGCACTAACACATTCCATTATCCACTGCCGTCATTTACAAGAAAAACCCATCCTTGCCATTATCATATCCAACTAACCCCACTCCACATAATCATAAGCATTTTCGAAGTCAACTTTAAACATCGTAAGCTCTTTCTTCCTTTTCTTAGCGTCATCCTCCACTTAAATTGCAACAACACCGTCTAACATTTGTCAACCTGAACAAAAGTCGACTGAACTTCAGAGGTCACGCCACTAATAACCAATTTTAATGTATCTGCCAAAGTTTTAGCCAATATTTTGTTGAGATATTTATCTATATTATATATAAAGAAAACTACCCCTTTCAGCACTTTTGGGTTGGACTTTTCTTTCCAAAAATAACTTTAATTTTCAATACAAATAACACATGTAACACATAGATAAGAATAAATTAAAATATTAAAACAAATGTAACAAACACGATATGAATATATGTATATCCGTTTTTTTCCTTTATCATTTAAAAAGTATAACAAAACTAGATGAGTATATCTATACTTACTTTTTCAATATTCCAATTATACTCTTAAACAACTTTTTCTATAATAAAGATTGTTGTTCGTGTCACTAAAAAAACAACAAACATTTATATTTTCACTTTTAATGAAAACCAAAATTTTATAAAAAAAAATACAGTTCATAATTTTCAAATGTTAGCGCAATAAAAAGAACGGATAGACGGGCACGGAGTGGCCGTCTTTTCGCTAGTGTTGCGTAAAATAAATCAAGTTTTATAACTAAAACATTGTTTTTTAAGACTAAACCATTGTTATTGTGTTAGTAGCACATATGCATATTAAACTCTAACACAAAATTAAAATCAATTTTACTAAAAAATAAAAATTAATTTACCGAGTTGGATTATGTTATAATTAAATTAGACATTACTTATTCATATAAAAAATATAACTTAATTAATAAATTTTTATTAAAATATACTGTAATAAAAAAATAAAAATATATTTAATGGATAAAATTAAAGTAAGATGCTAGAGCTTTTTTTCAATTTTAAAATTAAAGTAAGATGCTAGAATTTTTTAACAACTTTAAAATCGTCTGACATCGTTTTTTTTTGTCAAGTAGCCTAATGATTAAAATTTCCTTTTAATAATGACAAATAAGTGGGATGTCCGAATTTCGACCTAACCCATGTATATAACAATGCATTGTCCTCACCAACTGAGATACGCATGCATACGAAATTACATCACACAATCTTATTCCTCTAAAAAAAACTATAAACTCCAAATTTCAAACAAGTATAATCCAACTCCCTCCAACTTTTATTATAAGAAGTTTTGCAACAAATTTTTATTTGATTCTATTTGTAAAAAATTATCACAACTTTTAAGGTGTAATTATTAGTTAAAAGACTATTTACCTCTTATCCAATATATGTTTTTTAATATTAGTTAGTATATTTGAACTTTCACAACTTTCTATAAATATTTATAAAAAATTTCAAAAAGTTACAATAAGGATGGGTTTTAATATTTTTTTTTTTTGAGGGAAATATTTTTTGTTTTTGTTTCTTTCTCTTAATAAGGATGTGATATAATCTTATTTTTGGTCAAAATAATCTTGATTTATTGAAGGATATAATCTTATTTTTGGTCAAAATAATGTTATTATTTGATTGTAAAAATAAAAAGTAAAAAAAGTTAGCAGCACGTTTTCCAAAGCAAGTAAGGAAATATAAAACCTCACATAAACCTTGTTCATTCATCCAATCTTTGAACGCGATGCTCCTCCCTCTTCTTCTTCACATATCACCATTCTCTTCAAATAAATAAATAGGGTTTCTTCTTCTTCTTTCAACAACTAGGGCTTTCGATTTCACCATTCTTCAGACGAATACGAAGAAGATGCCTCCTCGCTCCAAACGAAAACCGGTCCCACCAACCACTGACGTCGATTCTTCCATTCGTACCGGTACTTCTTCAATTTCTCGTTTCTCATTGGTTCCCCGTTATTACGAATCACAAAACTATAACGAAATTCACTTCTTAATTCTATTTTATTAATTTTAATTTATCGGATTATTATTTTATTTTTCATATGATTAATTCGCCGATTTTGCTTGATCTGATTTTTTTTTTCCTTTCTTTAGATTGATTTATTTGATTTCATGTTGTTATTATTCAGAACCGAAGACGAAGAGAACAACTACAAAGCAATTTGAACGGATAGATAACCTCTTTGAATCATACACAAATAAATCATTGGATATGATTGAGTAAGTATTATTATTATTATTACATGTTAATCTAAAAGTATATGTTATTTTATTTGGTGTTATTAGTTGTTGTATGATCTGGTTTCGAATTGAGAAAACATGAGTTGCTGCGACACTTCCGATGGAAGGCGTGTCCCCGGCGTCCGACACTGACACATGTCATTGCATTCAATTAATTCATTTTTTATCAGTGCTGACGTGTCCTGTCAGTGTCACCGTGTCCGTGTCTGTGTTTCATTGGAAGTTACTGTACTTAGATTATTTTTTATGGTACTTTGTTGTGCTGCTTATGTGAGTATTAATGCAATGCTTTGTACTTTTTGTTTGGTTGGTCAGCCCAGATGGGATTGAAGCACTTTGTAAAGATGTGAATGTGGACCATACAGATGTTAGGATGCTGATACTTGCTTGGTACATATCTGACTGGATTCTTTATTTATTTATTTATTTTTACTGTTTATCTTCAACTTGTTTTTTTAACTTTTTAAATTTATGTCTTTCTTACCAGGAAAATGAATGCCGAAAAGCAGGGTTATTTTACTAAGGTTGGTAGAGAAAATATTCCTTCACAATCTTTTTTTAGTGATACAATGCTTAAAATATTGAGATATACAGGCATGCATTATTTATTCCCCGCTTTCTTCTCCATGGGTCACACTCATGCAAATCGTGGCTCTATGGCTTTATAGGGTAGTGCAATTTGAACACATCACCATTGTTGTTTGATACGATATTTAGTACAAACCGTTATCAAATAGGGACTATTTTGACAATATAGTCCTTTAGCATAGCTGAATTTGAACAGATTGCTATTTTATGCAATTGACAACACCGCTCATATGTTATGTTTTAGTATATATTCACACACACATAAACTGTGTTTTTCTTATCTGTCTGACAGTTGAACTATAACAATGGTATTATAATCAAACTAGTCTTGTTTTAACATATTTTAAAAGTAAATATCAAGTCAACTTTGATGTATACGAAGTACTGTTAAATTTTGTTTCAATGGGAGGTCTTATTGATATGTATGACCTGAACACTGAATCCAGCTAATAATAGTTTATTCAGTGAAAAGTTATTCTGTAAGAGTGATTTTGACATGCAGTGGTTTGAACTTTAAATTGTGTGTGTCTGCATGTGTGAGTCCAAGACGAGGAGAGGTTCAATTTCTCATTTTTGTTTGTTTCATTTCTTAGTAGCTAACAATAGAATCAATCTAAGTGAAATAGGTAACTTGACACTGTTAAATCGTATTACACTGGAATGCTGTCCTTTTCTCTATCTTTTTTCCGCCCTAAAAATGGAAGTACGTTTTCTTACCTCAAAAAGGGAAGAGTTAACACTACGGCTGATAGCTCTACAGTGAAACTTTTGGTGTTTGTGTGAAAGCACAAGACTGTTGAATGCCATGATCCTAACTACAATCCATTTATACTCTTGATACGCCATTCATATCATCATCAGTTTAGACAACTTGAATATCCTTCTCATAGTATTACTTGATTTTGTATATGTCATGATCACAGTTCTTTCTTTCTTTCTTTCTTTGAATAGGATGAATGGCGAAGAGGTCTCAAATGTTTAGGGGCCGACACACTCCCAAAATTAAAAAAAGCAATGAATGGACTAAAGAAAGAGGTTTTTTCCTTTCCCGGCTATAAAATATTTATGAAGTTCATTGTGTTCTTGTTGAGATTAGCAATTATTTATGGATGTCCCCAAGAAGGTTTTGACGCAATTTATTTCCATTTTTTTTGTCTTGGGTAGGTGATGGTTCCAGAAAGCTTTGAGGATTTCTATTCCTATGCATTCAAATATTGCCTCACAGGTAAGCTTAGTCTTGGCGGGTTTATTTTTTAACTGTAATTCAGATTGGTTGTGATACATAATTATGTTGCTGCCTTGATGATTTTTTCTTCACCACTTTGTGAATCTGTTTGAACACTGGTTAATACTTTCAGAGGATAAGCAAAGGAGCATAGATATTGAGACCATATGTGAGCTGTGTACTATTGTTCTGGGATCCGAATTCCCTTCTCAAGTCAATTTATTAACAGAGTATCTAAAGGTGAGTAGGTGTTTGTATTTATTTTTTTGTTGAATCCTAAGTTGTTACTTTATGCTACTCAGCTCTGCGTTTGATCTTTTAAGTTGTATGTAATTTGGGACAATGACATTCATTGATGTCTAATACCATCATGTTAGATTGTGAAGAATGTCAATGTTCCTTTCTTGCATTAGTAGTTGTTCCATACTTGTAGCCAGTCGTACACATGAAGTTTTGTTTATTGTGTGGTTCATAATACAAAGTTGGTTACATCCTGGAGATATTTTTCGTTGTAATGTATTGAATATGAAATCCAGTGATGGAAAAGATTTTTCTCAATGACACTCTAAAGTTGTCCTGTTTGGGTGGAAAATTTTGATTAGAAGAATTTTAATACCGTATTCATAAATTATTTTGTAATGTTTTTTTTTTTCATGGCAGATCCAGAATGAATACAGAGCGCTAACAATGGATCACTGGAGAAATTTTTATCGGTTTTTTAAAGAGGTAATGCTATCATTTGTTTATTTTACCCTTGCTTGAGTTTTTATCTGATTTGAGGTCCATTGGAATCTGAAATTCACCATGCAAGACATCAGCTTGTTACGTGTGGTCATCTTATACCACAGTCTTATGATTTGTGAATTTAGTGAGTATGCCTAGTACTTTTTATCATTAGAAATTCATCATACCAAAAACATCAGCCTGTTATGTGTGGTCAGCTTATACCAGTCTTATGATTTGTGAATTTAGTGAGACCTTTTTCATCTATTAGGAAAAACTCAAGTCCCATATATAAGGACTGTCTGTTTAAGAGCCTATAAAGCATAGACAATTGTCACCTTGTGAGTTTTGTAAGGTTGAGGTAGGTCCAAAGCCTAAGATAAAGTTTATCCTAGTTTTGTTAATGAGCCACTGTATTATCCACACACCAAACACAACATTGCTGGACGCAGGGGGTGTTGGAAAAAACCCAAGTTGAATATAGGCCGGAGACAAGAACTCTTTAGAGTTTATAAAGTCCAGACAATTCTCTCCTTACATGTCGATTTTGTGGGATTTACTTAACTCTAAAACCTATGACTCTCAAATCTCAATTGCAAAATGTTCATATATTTTTATGTTATTAACACACTTAGATAAAAATTGTAGAGGTTTGTTAATAATTTTTTTGTTATTTAACACACTTACATAAAAATTGTATAGAGGTTTGTAAATAATTCGAGTCATGCTAAGCACCTGAAGCTAAGGCTTGGCATGGGAAATTTAAAACTTGGTATTGACTTGTTTACAAATATGAAATTCGAGTTTGGCTTGTGTAGCTTGTTGTTTGCCGTCCCTTTATCACTTTTTTCTATTCTTGAAATACTGTAAATGTACTAATTTTTTATATCGTACAAAAATCGAAAGAGAAAGGATGTAAAAGAGAATATTTGATCATGGAGTAAGGTATAATTCCTTTGATAGAATTCAAATGTATTTAGTAACAGCGATATATAATTTATTACAATTATTTTTACCTATTTCTTTATCTAATATTACATTTTTTGTTATTTTATTGACACAAACACACACTCACTCATGTGAGTTATTCATGAGCTATTATTGTCAAGCTTATAAAATTTGTACTTGGTTAATTTGGATAATGGTCTAAGTTAAGGTTGAGCTTGTTTGTTAGTATCATTTATATAATGGTCTAAGTTAAGGTTGACCTTGTTTGTTATTTGTTAATAAATTGAAAAAACTTGATTGAGCATTAATTATTTGAGCTCGAATCAATGTAGAATAATTTAGTCCATTTAAGAGAAACTACAAAGAAAGACGTAGAGATCAATTTGCGGAGCCCACTAAGTGGAATCTTGGTTGTCGTTGTTGTTGCTTAACTCGTGCATTCTTTTATCTGCATATATGGTCTCTGCTGTTATGAAACATGTCTAATTGTCTACAATGTGTAGTATATTTTGCATAAGTTGTGCACTTCAGTAACATAGTTTATTGATGCTGTTATTGTGTCTTCATTTAAAGAAATCGCACTCACAAAAAATGTTAACATTATGTTGCTGCCAGGTAAGCTTTTCTGACCTTCAAAGCTATGATTCCAGTCAAGCCTGGCCAGTGATTGTCGACAATTTTGTTGATTGGTTGAAAGAAAAAGAAAAGACAATATAGTTAACCTCCCGAAGTTACAGTTCAACTTCACTCATACACTCCGAATCAGAATACAGATTGAAGCTGATTAAAAATTGTATACGACTGTTCTGAGTAATCTGTTTGCAGTTTTCTGCAAATATTGTCATTGATTAATCATATGTTACCAACACCTCAATATAGTGTCAACTGTCAAAGTTATCTTGATTCTTGAGTTTTACATACTTTGGGGATATTGTTTTGATGCAATTTTGTTTCCTAGTGACTTTTTTTAACATCGTTTGTGTATGCTAACCATTTCTGTGATAAAACTTTTTCAAACCTGCATCTTTGGTCTGTCTAACGAGAGTCTTAACTAAATTTTAAGTTTGAATCTGAATGTGAGAGAGTAATCAACCAAACACTACCAGTCTATTATTTTTCACTGTTATTTATCTGTTCAAGCCTTCAAGTTAAAATCGCCATATAGCTAGGCAACTTGATGTGACAAAGATCGGTGGATTGGTGGGGTTCAAGAGCTGGCCCCATTTTTTATCTATTGTCTGTAGTTTCACCATTTCAAGAAGTTTACTTTACGATTTGAACTTTTGATTTCTGAGTTATTCGATAACAATTTCAACCATTGTATCTTGACTCTCCCCCAATTCACTTGTTGGTAAACAGTCTTTGATAGCTAATTATACAAATGGAATCAACAACCAATTAAAAATGGACAACCATTTGTAACCATTTTCTTATCTTGTGTTTTGTTCGATTAAATGCAAATTTACTTAAAAAGTTAATTATAATCCTCTTAAAGATTTAAAAATTCCATATAACATTACTTGTTTCTCAAAAAAGAACTCCTTTTTTATACAGAAAAAGAAGCGTCCTTTATTGAAAAAATATCGAAACTTTCAAAATAAACTTATTCAGAATTTATGATCAAACATACATAGATAAAAAGTACAAGAACACTTAATAAAAAATACACTTAATAAAGAATACACGTAAGAAATAATCATAAATTATAATAGTAATAACTAAGAATAAGATTTGAGTAAAATGGGAAAAAAAAAATCCACAGGAAAGTGAAAAACTTCTCAGTAATGTTTTCTCCAATGACATCAACCACACTTAACTTAACTGTAAGTTGATATAAAGTCCAAACTTCCCATGCATGATGAAAGAATGATAATGGAACCATGCAAGGCAAGACCTCAATTCACTTCTCCGGTCCCATGCATGATGAAAGAATGATAACGGAACCATGCAAGGCAAGACCTCAATTCACTTCTCCGGTCTCATTCACTCAAGCCTCCATGCTTTCGAAGCTGCATTTTGTGAACAACAAAAAAACATTGAAATTCATTAGATTGGCAGTCCTCATTTTATGGTTGATTGCATGAAAATGCTATAAAGTGACAGCTATTTCTTTATGTTAGACAATCAATATCAAGAAGTCATAAGAACCAAACCGTTGGAAATGTTGGTGGCTATCACTGTTAAAGACACATCATTATGAGAGCATTGTGGGTTACAAAATATTGGTGGCTATCAATACTTACTTAACGGCAACATGTCTAATTGATGATGAGTTGATTATGGTGAACCAATTAGTATATTCTGGGTTAGAGTTTGACACACCAGAAGTAAGAAAGGGGGGGAGTTTGAGATGGTGTAGTTCCATCAATGTGGGCCATGATTTGGATGCTAGAAATAAGGAGATTTTTTGAATGGAATTGTGGTGGTTATGTTGGCTTCCATGAGAGAGAGATGGATAAAAGACACTGATACCATATGAATTCGAATGAATGTTATACTGTTTAGAACAAAATCTTTTTGTATTAAGTTTTTTCATTTTGTATCCATCTGAAAAGAGAATGTTATTTGCCATATCAAGTTTTTTTTTATCAGTTAGGTCTATCTTATCTTATTCTTATGAAGTTGAGTTGTAAGACGATGAGTGCATGTCTTTGTAAACTCATTTCATGCTTTATGTATAGTATGTTTGTACCTTTTAGAATCACGACTGGGTTAGACAAATCAATTATATCTAAAAGCTAATATTTCTAACTTATGGTGTATCATATCATCGAGTTCTTATTTATATATATGCACACACAAAAACAATTTTGATCCAAAAATCTTATTTTAAAACAACAAAGATTAGTATCGTTTTATGTTGCAACGGGATACCAAAAAATCAACGTCTTTATCAATCTACTCCTTAATATCTCCATTTAAACCCCTAAAAATCCTAATATATCATCTTCAATTTTGATTAGAACTATTTTTTTTTTAAGAAGCTTGATAAGAACTATTTAAACATAAATCATTTCACATTCAATGAAAATCTAATTTATAAAACTAATTCAGGCAAAATCAATTTTTATCACAAATTAACACACACTTAGTTTGTAAACCATTAAAAAATTTCTTAAAGTAATTTGTCAAACATCTACATGGTTAAAAAAGTGTGTTAATTTACCTTGAGTTGAGACTTTCCAATCACTAGTATCCAAACCAGCAACCCAAAAGAAATAACCACGTAGTTTAAGAGCTTGAGCAAACCCAACCTTCACAGAAACCGTAAATGGATCATCATATCCGATCCAAGTACTCCCACTATACGAATATACCGACCCGGTCTCCTTGTCATACACCACTTTTGCACCCATTTGTTTATTAAAATCCACAACTTGAAAATAAGCCATTGCACCATCAACCCCAGGACCCGACCCAACACTCGGTGCCCTGATTCCATGCACATTCGGATCTTGAAGCTTCCATGTCTTTCCATAAAGAGGCATACCCATAACAATCTTTTCTGGAGCAACCCCACCCCGGATCCATGAAAACAACCCACTCACCACACTCACATTACTTTTCGAGTCAAACATTCCAGATGGAGCCCCAGTCGCATTACTACCCGGCCCGCGAAGATCATAACTCATAACGTTAACCCAATCCAAATTCTTGTTAATAGAATCAACCGGATACATCCGTGGTTGACCGGAGAGGAAAAAATTCACGGCGAAGTAAACAGCGGCAGTGAGAAGCAACGGTGGCCGACCAGTGGAGGCTGCTTCGTCGGAAATTGCTTTTCGCCATTGGAAAAGCAATTCTCCAAAGTCATTCATTTCTTTTGTTGTTTTAGGAAACTCCCAATCGAAGTCGATTCCATCGAATCCAAACGTTCGAGCGACTTCGATTGTGGAGTTAATGAAGGTAGCGCGTGCAGTGGGGTCAGATGCAATGAAAGCAAAGAGTGTGGAATTGCTAACTGCACCTCCAATGGCAAGGAGAGTAGGAATGGGAGGGGTTTTAGTTTTGAAAGTGTTGGTGAAAGTAGTGAGTGAGGTGGCTACAGTAGTCGAACCTTCTTCTTCTTCTAGCTTATAAGTGAATTTGTTGGGTAAAACAAAAGCGTAGAAAATGTGAGTGAAAAGTGATGTATCTATGGAAGATGGAGGGAAAAGTGGATTTTCTATCCAGTATATGCCTTTCACACGTGTGGTTGATAATGATGGTGATGGTGATGGTGATGGTGATGGTGATGATAACGGTGATGGTGTGCTTGTGGAACTTTTGGTGGCTAGGGCTAAGATAATTAATACTAAAGTTAGGAACTGTTTGAGTTTGAGGAAGTTTGCCATGACAAAATCTATATAAGTTTTGGTTATTTGTGGACGGACTAGTTTGTATTTTTGCTTAATGATGAGGTAGTTATAATGGATTTGGATACTATATATAGTTATAGTTAAGGTGAAGGGGTGTGTTCAACATTCGTAAGTGGGAATAATGGCATGTCACTCTTGTTTAAAAGCTGGCATATTCTTTTGTTATTGGTTCGAATCAAATCTCAACTCAAAGGTTCCCGCGCTGCATGAATGACTCGAAGGAAATGGTTGACAATCATTACTATATTTTTTTAATCATATTATACGTAGAAAATATTCCCCAATTGCAATTAATTTTGTTTAAGAATTTCTTGAACATCCTTGGAACTAAAGTTTTTTTTATAGCGTAAGTGTCATATATCGATATTTTATGTTTAAGATGCATAAATTTTCTTACCACTCGGATCATCCACATACATATTTAAGTCTAATATTCTTTAAAAAGGTTGATTTATGAGCATCAAACTATCCATCATTTGACTGTTTGATGTTAATGATACTTCAGGGTCCGTTTGGTTTGAGAGTTTTGGAGGGGAGGGGAGAGGAGATTTTTAATTTAAAGTGTTTGATTCAATTTTTAGAAGGGAAAGGGAGGGAGGGAAATAAGGGGAGCAAATTTTATTGCACTGCCAAAATTAACCTTCGATTGGTTTAAAATCTTAATATTATCCTAATAATAATATTTAATATTTATTATTATTAGGTTATATTATCTTTGAAACAAATATTATTATTATTATTATTATTATTATTATTATTATTATTATTATTATTATTAGGTTATATGTTGTTTTATTTTGTAACAAATTTTATTCCATGTTATTAACAACTTTTCCTTGTAACAACTTTTATTATTACGTGTAACAACTCTATTACTAATCCATTATTTTATCGTCTACATCGCGTTGTTATCAATTACATCGTGATTGTTTTGTTACTTTATTATCCTTATTTAATTAAGTTTAAGAGTAAAATAATTTTAAAATAATTTTAAAATCCGTCCCCTCCCCGTGCGAATCAAACACATTTTTATTTAAAACCTCTTCCCTTTCCTCCCCTCTGTTAAATTCCCTCCCCTCCTCTTCCTCTCCTAATTCTCGAATCAAACCGAACCTAAGCAACCTTGAATTTGGAATGTCATCTAATCTAATCTAACTAAATCTTTTATTTATTCTATCTATCTCTATTTTACGTGGCCACCAAACTTGTCAAAGAGTATGTGAGGATGTAATGAGTAAATATAATCATGAGCACACAGCCGTCCACGCCCCTTTGGATTAATTTTATTCGATTAATACAATTCAGTTTAGGAAGTCTCTTTTCGTTTTTTGGTAGTGAAAAAAAAAACCAAGAGACAAACAACAAAATATAATCGTTTGTTTTACCTGTACGGAATGAAATATAATTAGCTCAAAATCTTCTAATGATTGATTAATCCATTCTAAAATATATGAGCTTCTTTAACAAATCATTTGTCCAAATTTTATAAGACCGCAAATATTTATTACCACAATATTTCTATTTAATTCACATGGTTTGTGAATGAATAATAGATATGACAATGTACGAACACAAACTCCTTTTTGAGGAGACGACCTTTGTGAATAAATTTAAGGATTGAGTATCATTGATACAAATTGTAGATAATTTAACCATATTAATAAAAAAGTTTTGGGCTTCCTTCAGATTAAAAACTCGTTATTAATAAGATGAAACTGTGCCCAATCGTGGCAACTTGGTATTAACTTAATTATGGCTTAAGAAGGATGGTAGACAATAGCTTTGTTCGGCTGTGTGTGAACTGGGGTCTGTGAACAATCGTTGTAGGAGGAATTTTGAATTTGACTTAATCTTTGGGGACAAAATAATTTGTTTTGCCTTTTTAAATATATTATTTTGGGAACTGCCATGTTAAATATTAGATGTTATTTTAGGTTGTCTCTTAGCATATTATAAATTAGTTAGTACATTAGGACGTCCTTCCTTACATTCAAGAAGGTGGAACTAATTTAAAATTAGCTTTTTCTAAATATTGCAAGTCGTACAAACCAGCAAGTTTACTAACTACACATACTTGGTACCGATACATGCATGTACGGTAGCAAGTGGATCCATCCATCCATTAATAAATCATTTTGAAGTTTTTTTTTTTCTTGAGAGAAAATCATTTTAAAGTTATACCATAAAAAAAAATTATTTTAAAGAATTCTGATATTTTGATACCTATACCTTCTCCCACACCTCTACTTGTTTTCATAATTCCTCACCTTTTCTCTATTCCTTTAATTTCCCATATCTCTCTTCCCAATTTACCACCTATACTGTCTATATATAAAGAGAATAAATGACTCTCAGAACGTCATTTTTCTTAGCTATTTTATCATTCATTTAAGCTATTGTATTTACAACTTTATTCTTTAATAATATTATTTAGAAAATAAATCTCATTAAAGTAAGACTATCTCACTAAAATAGCAATATATCTACAAGCGAATACATGAATTTGAGCTGATTTTTTTACTTTTAATTATACTCTTAAACAAATTTGACTATAAGA
This sequence comes from Medicago arabica, assembly GCA_946800305.1. Taxonomy (NCBI): domain Eukaryota; kingdom Viridiplantae; phylum Streptophyta; class Magnoliopsida; order Fabales; family Fabaceae; genus Medicago; species Medicago arabica. Next base: position 54,314,556 of record OX326968.1, read on the forward strand.
ATGCTATTTGTTTGTGTTATTCAAAAAGATAAAACTTTATATTATATTTGTTATATTGTTGACGTCATTAAAAACAAATAAGCATAGTTAGTTGCAATATGAAAGTGCAAAATATCTAATATCTATGCCTATAACTTTAATTAAAATCAAAATAATTTTTATCAAAATTTCATAAAAAAGATCGTTTATAATTTATACGCATTAGCGAAATAAAAATAGCAGACAGACGGGCACAAAGTCCCATTCTGAATAATAATAATAATAATAATAATAATAATAATAATAATAATAATAATAATAATAATAATAATAATAATAATAATAATAATAATAATAATAATAATAATAATAATAATAATAATAATAATAATAATAATAATAATCTATATATATATATATACACACACACTATATATATATATATATATATATATATATATATAAAGAGAATAAATGATTTTGGGCTAACTTTTTCACTTCGAATTATACTCATTGACAAATTTGACTATAAAATTGTTATTTTGTTTGTGTGGTTCAAAAAGATAAGAATTTATATTATATTTAGGCTTAATAGTAGTTTTTGCCCCCTAACTTTCACGAAGTTGCGATTTTGACCCCTAAGGAAAAAAAAACTACAAAACTGCCCTCTAAGTTTTGCAACTATAGCAGTTTTGGCCTCCTAAGGCAAAAAAAAAAACACGTGGCACCTCACTTAGGGTGCCACGTCAACGTAGACCGAGTCAAAATTGGCCTTGGGGGCCAAAACTGCCATAAATACAAAACTTAGGGGCCGGTTTTGTAGTTTTTTCTTAGGGGCCCAAAATTAGGGGGATAAAATTGCTATTAAGCCTATATTTATTATATTGTTGGTATCATTGAAAAGATAAATATACTTTGTTACAATACGAAGTGCAAAAAATCTATTACCTATACCTATAATTTTAATCAAAAGTCATAAAACTATTGTTCGTAATTTATAAACATTATCACAATAATCAGAAGAGCGAATAGAGGAACACTGATATCACCATTTACACGTTGTAGTTTCAATTTAGGTCATATCTTCTCACTGCTCATACCTAACCGATAATGCAAGGCAAAAGAGAATTTGTATACACTTAAAAATAAATAACGTGTTAGCTAAAATTGGTGGATAGGCGATTTACAAACATAAGAATATCCCTCAAACGGTAGCTAAAAATAAATAATGTGTCAGTCAAATCTCTCCCTCCCTCCCTCCCTCACTCTCTCTCTTAATCAAAGCTCAATGAAATTTAATAATTAAACATTTAACTCGTGCTCCACAATTGTAGCGCCACTAACCGAACGAAGCGATGAACGCACTATGTAGATTATATATAATTGATTACACAGCTAAGTAGAAGACTGCAAGACGAACGTGGGGAGCCATGTACCCCTCATCGGAAGAATACTAATCTTTGCAGGTCACATCATTTCGACCAGTAGGACTGGTGTTTGCCTCTAAATACTGAACTTCTACATTATAGCTCTGTTAACTTCCAAGTTTAACAATGATTCCATAATTGTTTTTTAAAACTTTAAAGAACAAACAAACAAATACAAAAGTACATTAAAATATAATACTTTATAAAGAAAACACGTAGGACTCTACAAAGAATCATAACTTAAAATTGAGTGAAATGGGGGAGAAAAAAATCCACAGAAATGTAGAACATTCCCCCCTTCATGCTTTCTTCAATGCCATCTACTTGTGCATTGTCCACCCAGTTATTTATCCATTAACGTTGAATATATAGTTCAAACTTCCACTACATACATGATGAAACAATTGACAACGGAACCATGCAAGTCATCATCATCAGGTCTGAGTTCACTTCTTCAGTCTTATTCACACAAGCTTCCAGGCTTTCGAAGCTGCATTTTTGAGGGATAAATTTGTTATATCATGTTGTTCTACTGTTTTTAAACAAACAAAGACAAATTCATTTAATTTATATTGAGGTACCTTGAGTTGCGATTTTCCAATCAGTAGTATCCAGACCTGCAACCCAAAAGAAATAGCCACGAAGTTTAAGAGCTTGAGCAAACCCAACCTTAATAGATACCGTAAATGGATTATCGTATCCGATCCATGTACTTCCACTATACGAATAAACCGAGGCAGTATCCACGTCATACTCCACTTTAGCACCGGTTTGTCTATTAAAATCCAACACTTGAAAATACGCCATTACACCATCTATCCCAGGTCCCGGCCCAACACTCGGTGCCCCGATTCCATGCACATTCGGATCTCGGAGCTTCCACGACTTCCCATAAAGGGGCATACCCATAACTAACTTTTCCGGTACAACCCCGCTCTGGATCCATGAAAGCAACCCACTAACCACACTGACGTTACTTTTCGGGTCAAATGTTCCGGATGGAGCCCCGGTTTTATTACTCCTTGGCCCACGAAGTTCATAACTCATAACGTTAACCCAATCCAAATTCTCGTTAATGGAATTAACCGGATACATCCGTGGTTCACCGTAGACGGAAAAATTCACGGCGAAGTAAACAGAGGCGGTGAGAAGCAATGGTGGCTGGCCTGTGAAGGCAGCTTCATCGGAAATAGCTCTTCGCCATTGGAAGAGCAATTCTCCGAGGTCGTTCATTTCTTTTGTGTTTTTAGGAAACTCCCAATCCAAGTCGATTCCATCGAATCCAAACGTACGAGCAACATCAATTGTAGAGTTAATGAAGGCGGCACGTGCGGTTGGATCGGAGGCGATGAAGGCGAATAAAGATGAATTGCTACCTGCACCTCCAATGGCAAAGAGAGTAGCTGCAGGAGGGGATTTGGTTTTCAAGGTTTTGGTGAAAGTGTTGAGGGATAAGATTTGAGAAGATGAAATTTCAAGCTTGAAGGTGATGTTGTTGGGTGAGAGGAATGAGTAGAGAATGTGAGTGAAGAGTGATGTGTCTATTATTGATGGAGGGAAAAATGGATTTTCTAACCAGTAAATACCTTTCACACGTGTGGTTGATGATGGTGATGGTGTGCTTGTGGAACTTTTGGTGGCTAGGGCTAAGAGAATTAATGCTAAAGTGATTAACTGTTTCAGGTTGAGGATGTTAGCCATCACAAAATCTATGTTATTTGTTTTTGCTTGATTGAGGGGTGAGTTCTCTGCTGGCTATAATTAAGGACTGTATATATAGTTAAGGTGAAGGATGTGTGTGTTCTACTTCTACATTCTTAAATAGCGTAATCTTTTGTTACTTGTTGATTTTGGTATGTCAAATAGAACCAGAATCGGAAATGGTTGACAATCATATCCCAAAAAAGAGTCAAATACAAACTTTATCATTTTTATTTTTAGTGAAAAATACATTTTCTAGTATACAAAAGAAGGAAAAAATGTAATATATTTTACTAAAAATATACTCGCCACATATTCCGTATTTTTTATTTTTAGTAAATGTTTAAATTGGAAGTAATCCTATTCATGATAAATCATACATTAAATATGAATAACTCTTCGAATCATAAATCAAACTTTAGTCCGTTATATTATAAGAGTCTAATTTCTTTTTTTTTTCTTTGACCGAACCTCCTACATTTTTTTTACAAACTCCTACATGTGTAATTAAATGGTTTATTTATTCAATGTGTGGTCATCAAACTAGTCAGAAGAGTATGTGAGGATGTAAATAAGATTGTGAGCCGTCCATGGCCCTTTGGATGAATTTTATTCAATTATTACATTTCAGAATTTTTTTTTTATTGGACTACATCCGGTCATGATTTGAGACTTTTCTTTCTCATCCTTCAACCTTTGCATGTCTTATAATTTTTTTTTTTTTATATTATATGATTCGAAAGATGTAAAAACATTTAAAACCTCTTCATAAACCCACCATTTATTTTTCTTTCAGATTTTATAATTCAAATAGAGCATGCAAGAAACTTGAAGTGTGAAAAAAAACTCTTATGATTTCTCTTTTTGTTTGACAAACAACAACAAGATACTACCATTTGTTTTCAATCATTTTGAATTACAGTATATGTTATTATATATGTTTATTTCTATGTATCTCCGTATTACTTTTTAATTTTTACGGTTTACACATACGAAAAGGGAAAATATATTTCAGAAATAACAAAAATAATAATTTTGCATTCTCAAAATTTCTATAATTGTAACTATTTCCAGAACACACAATGAATTAATTTAATTGGTTTGCATCTTTAGATTCATCTAATCATTGATTTGTTTCTTACACCTTATTGAATAGTATTGGTGCCAAGTGATATTAACTTACGGCTAATTAAGGATTGTTTATATCTTTGTTCGGCTGTGTGTGAAGTCTAAAATGTGAACATCGTTATGGGATGAATTTTGAGTTTGACTTGAACCTAGGTGATAAAATATGACTTCCATATTAAATATCAGATGTTAATTTAGGTTGTCTCTTAGTCTAATAACTTAGTTGTTACTTTAGGCCGTCCCTCCTTACATTAAAAAAAGGTGGAACACATGTATTTAAAATTAGCCTTCTAAATTGCAACTTGTACAGACCAGCAAACAAGTTTAATAAATCATTTTAAATATTTCTGATGTAAATGTATAGCTACACCATCATTTTAAACAAGTTTTTTTTTTCAACAAGTAGAGATTCAAGAATAATGTCTAGCTACACCATCATTGTGAGCAATGAGTGATAGATGTAAATGTGGCTACTATTGCAACCATATTTATTTTCTGTCTAAGGAATTCAACATGAGTGTTTTCAAAATAAAGACTATACATAAAGTTCTACATTCACCTAAGACGTAACCGGTCGAACTGAGAAACAATTTCTTTTCAAGAGGGAAACTATGCATCATCCGTAACATTGCTTGATATAGTCCCAAAACTTCCACATCATGAATCCTTAAACAGGGTGATGAGCACATCATATTAGCATGTACTAAACCTAAAATTCTCTGTTTGATCTAAAAATTCTTACATGACCTAAACTAGATATCACATTAACTACTAAAATATGCTTATCGACAACATTATCTTGGTAACATTTGAGAAATTGTAACATCATTGATTGAAGAGAATTTGAACCCAGATTTTAATGTATCCACCTTATCTTCATGTTTTTTCATCGAAAAAGCAGGCACGTTTGGAGTACCGACATATGCACTTTCATTCTTGAGCAGTGAATCAACTTCTAACATGGATGGTTTATCTTCCGAGTTCTCTTGAACGCACAAAAGAGCTATTTGCATGCATCTCGTGATTTTACAATGCGAGTTGAATCATCCAATGAAGGGTCAACAAACTCCATTCCTCTCCCTTCCATCCACAACTCATATGCCTGGAAAATGAAATAGCAATTTGGTTATATGTTTTAACATCAAGTAAATTAGTAAAGATCTTGTGCAAGATTGCACAAATATGGCAAATATATTTTTTTTTACAGAAAAGGGAAGTGTGAACGATAACTTACATATTCCAAAAGGTTCATATTTTCATGTGGGCCGTAATATCGTGAAGTCCTGTTTCCGCTTATGATTTGCAAGAGAAGGACTCCAAAACTATAAACATCATAGGTGAGTATATACCTTTTCTGACATACTCGGGAGGCACATACCCACTACAAAAGGCAATACACGTGGTTAGAGTCGTCCAAGGAACAACGATAACACATTATTAATTAAAATATACTTACTACGTTCCCACGATCCTGCTTGTATTTGCTTCAAGTTCATACTTCTCAAAAAGTTTAGCCATACCAAAATCTGATATCTTAGGATTCATCTCATGGTCTAACAAAACATTACTGGCTTTAATATCTCTGTGGATTATAGTAAAATTTGAGTACTCTAGGAGATAAAGAAGGCCTTGAGTAATCCCTTCAATGACATTCACACGCTTCCTCCAATCTAGCAAAATTGATTTCCTTGGATCTGCAATAAATTCAATTCTCAACCATTAGTAACTAAAAATGTATATTCTGGAATTATTGCTGCTTCGAAGATTAATTGAACTCAGTAGCAAATAAAAATTAATTTCCTATTTCTTTGAGAAGAAAACTTAAGGGGCAAGTAATGTTACAAACCAATGAGAAAATAATCTAAGCTTTTATTTGGGAGGTATTCATAGATCACAAGCTTCTCATTCCTTTTTGTGCAGTAACCCAAAAGTCTAACTAAATTCACATGTTGTAGTCTTGCTGCAAGTGTGATCTCATTTTTGAACTCTTCAAGTCCTTGTTTTGAGGTTTTTGAGAGTCTTTTGACAGCTATTTCTACTCCATTGAGTAAATTCCCCTGACAAAAACAAAATCATAACATTGTCATCTTATGGCTCGGACGTAACATAATAACTAGCATACTTGATATTTATGGTCCATTAATATTTACAGTCCTTCCTTGCTCTGAGGTTAAAGTTGTTTACAAAGTGGAGATATTTCAAATTTTGATAAATTTGCATAATTGAAGAGGAAATTCTTAGAAAACAACTAGTCACTACATAACAGAAAACATGGCATAACTAACAACTCTGCATCCATTAAAATTCAAATATTATAGTGTTGAGAGAAAGCATATCCCCTTCCATTAAATGAGATATAACATCTTATAAAGTGGCTTTGTAGTTTTTAGTCACCCGTCATCACGCCCAGTACTAAACATCTGGAGTGCGACTCTAATGGCCTGATTGCACGTAACCCAGTGGAATTAGATTATCTCTTATACCATCATAAAAATTGGATTAAACCTAACTCAACTAACAAAATCGGTTTGTAAAGTGAGGGATACCCCCGCATATAAATACATTTTTAGGTCATATCCCGTCGGATTTGGGACTCTTAACTCAAACTCCCACATTGAATGATTGTCAAGGCTATGGTTATGAATATTTATCAATAATAAATTAATAGATGTTTTTTCTTGGAAAATTTCATCTGCATAAGATATAGGTTTGATTCATGCATCGAGATTAAAATATCATGTAGCTAATAGAGTTTTGGGGCTATCGAGATTAAAATATCTCAACAATTTATTTAATGCATAGAAATTCACATAAAAGAATACATCATTACTATCCTTACCAGTTACCACAGTAATTCCTTTCAAAAAAAAGTTACCACTGTAATTGTCAACTTTGTTAATCTTGAATTTACATTTCACAGTTTCTATTTGAATGAAATATTTCACAAACACATGAATTTCCAAATGTTACCTTGTACACTGCACCAAATCCAACCCTTAACGGGAAAAGAACCTCTCGAGTGAACGGAGAAATACAGTGAAATCACTTCAAAATAAAACATAAAGAAACATTTATTTTATTTAATTTCTTTTTTTTTTTTTGCTTTATTTTATTTCCCTGGTTGATCTAAAACTTCTTACAAGGCCTAAACTAGAGGATATAACATTAAGCACTAGAATGTCTTGCTCCATACCATTATCTTGGTACCATTTGAGAAATTGTAACATCGTTGATTGAAGAAAATTTGAACCCAGAGTTAGATGTATCTCCCTTATCATCTTCGTGTTTTTTCATCGAAAAAGCGGGCACATTTGGTGTACCAACACATGCACCTTCATTCTTGAGCAGTGAATCAACCTCTAACATGGAAGGTCTGTCTGATGAGTTATCTTGAACACACAAAAGAGCTACCTGCATGCATCTCATGATTTTACAATGTGACGTTGAATCATCCAATGAAGGGTCAAAAAACTCCATGCCTCTCCCTTCTATCCACAGCTCATAAGCCTGAAAAATGAAATAGCAAATTGATTATATGTTTCAACATCAAGAAAATTAGTAAAGATCTTGTGCAAGATGCACAAATGTGGTAAAAAAATTACAGAAAACAGAAGTGTAAAATTCTGTGACGTGTCCTTAGAAAAAGATTTTTCTTAAAACCGATAGATAACTTACGTATTCCAAAAGGTTCATATTTTCATGTGTGCCGTAATAATGTGAAGTCCTCTTTCCACTTATGATTTGCAAGAGAAGAACTCCAAAACTATAAATGTCGTACTTGGGTGAGTATATGCCTTTTCTGACATACTCTGGAGGTACATATCCACTACAAAGGCCAATTTAAGTGATTAGAGACATCGAGGGAACAAAGATAACACATTAATGATTATGATTTACTTACTATGTTCCCACGATCCTGCTTGTGTTTGCTTCAATTTCATACTTCTCAAAAAGTTTAGCCATACCAAAATCTGATATCTTTGGATTCATCTCCTGGTCTAACAAAACATTACTAGCTTTAATATCTCGGTGGATTATAGTAAAATTTGAGTACTCTTGGAGATAAAGAAGGCCTTGAGTAATTCCTTCAATGATATTCACACGCTTACGCCAGTCTAGAAGAATTGATTTCCTTGGATCTGTATTAAATTCAATTCTCAACTATTAGTCATTAAAAAAGTATATTCTGGAATTATTGCTGCTTTGAAGATTAATTGATCTTAGTAGCAAATAAAAAATTAATTTCCTATTTCTTTGAGAAGAAAACTTAATAGGGACAAGTAATGTTACAAACCAATGAGAAAATGATCTAAGCTTTTATTTGGGAGGTATTCATAGATCAGAAGCTTCTCATTCCTTTTTGTGCAGTAACCCAAAAGTCTAACTAAATTAACATGCTGTAGTTTTGCTGTAAGTGTGATCTCATTTTTGAACTCTTCAAGTCCTTGTTTTGATGTTTTTGAGAGTCGTTTGACAGCTATTTCTACTCCATTGAGTAATTTCCCCTGACAAAAACAAAATCATGACATTGTCATCAGAGAATTACTCTACTAAACTCTCAACTTGTGGCACGGATGTAACATATTTGATATTTATGGTCCATAATATCTACAGTCCTTCCTTCTTCTGAAGTTAAAGTTAAAGTTGTTTACAAAGTGGAGAAATTTCAAATTTTTATAAATTTGCATAGTTGAAGAGGAAATTCTTAGAAAACAACTAGTCACTACATACCAGAAAACATGGCATAACTATAACAACGCTGCATCCATTAAAGTTAAAACACTATAGTGTTGAGAGAAAGCATATCCTCTTAGATTTGGGGTTGAGTCTAATACACCACCTCAGATCGAGGACTAAAGTAACATGATGGCAGGTAACTTACTACTACAAAGCCAGTTTATAAGATGATGGATAGCTCAAACTCCCACATTGAATGATTGTCAAGGCTATGGTTATGAAAATTTATCAATATTAAATTAATAGATGTATTTTCTTGCAAAATTCCATTTATGTAGGTCTGATTCATGCACCGATGTTAAATTAAATTAGTTTTTAATGTTAAATTTGCTGGCTTCTTCAAAAAAAAAATGTTAAATTTGATGGATGTGTTAGTGTACTGGATATTATGTAGATAATAGAGTTTTGGGGCTGGCGAGATTAAAATATCTCAACAATGTATTTAATGTATAGAAATTCACATCATTACTATCCTTAGGGAGGTTTGAGAGCTCGAATCATCTGATCATCTTTTCCTTCATTGTTAGGTGATTAGGGAGGTGTGGGGTGGATTATTTAGATGGCTGGGTTTTCAATTTTGGACTCCTCCGAATCTGTACATTCATTGGGAATGTTGGAATGATGGTTGCAGAAATAAAAGGATTCGTAAGGGGTACCGACTTATTTGGCATGCGGCGATTTGGGAAATTTGGAAGGTGAGAAACGACAGAATCTTCAACAATATAGTGCGTGGGGTGGAGGAGATAGTGGAGGATATCAAGGTTCTGTCGTGGAGGTGGACTTTGGAACGGCTGAAATTGCCAGCGTGTTTGTTCTAGAATGAAGTTGGGACCCAGAAGATTGTCTGTTGTGGTAGCTGTGCTGTTGGTGTGGTGCGGGTGTTGAGGCTGGGGTGTGCCTTCTTTACATTTGCTGTTGTTTGCGCTTTTCTTCAGGAAGTGTTTCTGTTGTGAGTGGTTTTAACAGGAGGTATATAACAGCATTAGTATTGTGCTCCTGCTACTGGTGTGTTTTTTGCGGTTTCCACTGGTAGGAGTTTTTTGGCCGGTTGGCACTTGGGTTTATAGGTTTCCGGTTATTTTGGTGCCTTTGTATTGTTATTATTTGGCCGCGAGTATTTTGGTGCCACTTGCACATACTCGACGAGAATAAATTACCATAATAATTCCTTTCAAAAAAAAAAGTTACCACTGCAATTCTTAACTTTGTTAATCTTGAATTTACATTTTACAGTTTCTATTTGCATGAAATATTTCAGAAACACATGAATTTCCAAATGTTACCTTGTACACTGCACCAAATCCACCCTCTCCAACCTTATTTTCTTTCGAGAAGTAACTTGTTGCAAGTTTTATTGTGAGATAATCAAATACTATCAAATCAGAACCATTTCCATTGAGATCTTCTTCAGGTGCTGATAAATGTATCCTCAATCTGTACATCATTCTTGTAATAGTAACCACTGTTCCTGTCAAACGGTGTGAGATAAATAAAAAGTGAAAATTGTGCACTTGTCAATATCTTTGTTTATTATTCAATTTTATCGCTCTAGGGTGAAAGTTAATTATATCCTCATTACCTTTGTGGTAGTAGCAAAAAAATACTATTCCCAAGAGAATGGTAGCAGTCAAAGCAGTAACCAGAACAATTATCAGCAACCTTCTGTTATGATGATCTTCATTTACTTCATGAGCTGAAGAAAATGATACAAATATTAATCTAGAATTAAACAATATATTATTATAATGATGTGTCCGCCTCAGCCAATTATTCTTTATATCTAGGTCAAGAACATGATATTGACTAGGGATCAAGGGTAGAGAAAGGTCTTGTTTGTTCAAAAGTAAGAAGATACAAAAAAACATACAAATACCACAAAATGTTTGATCACGGAGTTCGGCCAATTGTACTTAACTCTCCGACCAATGCGGCTGCAGTATTTTTCTATTAATCAAGCTTAGGGTGTACAGAGTACAACTGGTATTTTAATACTACAGTCCAATTTAAAAGATTACAATGAAACTTACTTGTAACTATGAGTCGTAACCAAAATATCTTTAGCATTTCAGAATCAGTCAACTGTGTCATATTTTCAGGTCAAATATTTAGAATTGAAAAACAATTCAAAGAGGGTAGAACAAATTTACCTGCCGTTGAAAGGACCCAATTGTCATCATTCCCAACTTGGAAAACATTGTAACCAAGTAATCCATTTTTCTTTGCATAAGAAACCTTTTCTTTAATAACTTCCACATCATCAAAATTAACCCAAGTAGATGCAACAGTGAAATAATTCACTACAAATGTCTCATTATAAGATGAAAATACTCCATCACCAAAACTTCTAATGTAACTTTTTATAAGTTTATAACCCATATCACCTTCCATTGTAATACCAGGACCAGATGCTGGTGATCCAACACCACCTTCGCCTGATTTGGCAAGTCTCCATGCATATCCATGATATGGCAGACCAATTACAAGTTTGTTAGAAGAAAATCCTCTTTTTCTCCACTCTTTGATACCTGAATTAGTATTTTCCGAACCAGATGAACCATACAAAGCTGCATGAAAACTGGTGATATTGTCCTTTATAGGAAGATAGTAATCATATGCAACAAAATGAACCCAATCCAAATACTTTTGCATTGATTCAAAAGGGTAACTTAAGGAATCTGAAGCTTTAAGATAATAACCTGCCATCACCAAAACTAACCCCGGTTTTTTGGTGTTTCTTGCTTCAGAAGTTATCGCGATTCGCAATTCCTTCAATAGGGTTGCCAAATTTGCAAGTTCTTTGCCCTGCTTTGGTAAGACTCCACAAAGGTCTATGCCTTGAAACCCATATATTCTTGCTGTTTGGATAGAAGAATCAATGAAAGATTTTCTATAAAAAGATTGGTTTATCAATGAGTTAAAAAATGAAGAGTTTTCTCTTCCTGTGTAGATTGATAAAAGAGTTGTAACAGATGGATTTTGAAGTTTTACTGTATTGGTAAAGGTGGAGAATTTGTGTTCCTCAGAAGAGTTTATAAAGATATTGTAGTTAGTGGAGTCTATAAAAGCAAAAGCACATAAGAGGTGTGTGAAAAGTGTGGATTTTATGCCTGAAGCTGAAATTTCATTGTCGGAATAGTAATAACCAGCTTTTACCCAAGATGTTGTGTCTGCAATTGTATAAGATGTGAGAAAGAGCAAGACAAGGATGATAGCAAAATGTTTTGAAAACATTTTAATTGTACTGTTTAAGGATGGATGAGTTATCTTAATTATCTCAAGACTCCTTAACTCTGTGGTATATGTATTGGTTACGTGTTGCCAAAACAAAAAAGCACTCTCTTTCTAGTTTCTACGTTGAGAAGAGAGGAAGTTATTAAGGACGAACTGTTCAAACTTAAGGACACACTTAGTCTGTTGTTCCCACTAGGTAAAATGAAAAAGAGAATCTGTCAAAAGAGAAGAGAGTGTCCTTACATGTCTTTCTTTTATTATATAGTCAATCCTTTATATATTATTAAGTATAAAAATATAAAAAAAATGCCTCAAAATAAACATTTGTTTTTTATTTTTAATAGCTGTTTACAAACTTAGAGTTACGTAATACTCTTTTTACGAAAAAGTTACACATAATTTTTTATTTATGAATGAGTTAAATGTAATTTAACATAAAAAAAGAATCACGAGGAGAATTAGGAATTTTTACATTGTCCTCACTCACTGAAGTGAACATTCTTGTCAGAATGCTGAGAGACCAAATTGTTTGGCTGCTCTTGAAATGATTTGTCACTACTTTAATCTGAAGTTCTTGTACTATTCTAGCGATATTTTCTTCTTGTTTGGGAGCATCAAAAGCATCCCAATCAGAGTTTTGAGGAGTTTCCACTTCAATGAGAGAAATGCTTAGAGGCTCATCTCTTCAACTTAATCAGCTGTCTTTTTCGAGTCTGATCTTCTTTCTTTTCTTCAATATGAGCATCAGATTTCACCAAGGTTTCTTTTTCTTTTCCTTGTGAGATTCCTTCTTAAAAGAAGGAGTTTAACATTCTACTCTTTCTTATTTGGTTATTTCTCTTTCTCTTGTTGCCATGGCAGCATATCAAGTGTAGTGAACTTTTGGATTTTGCAGATGTGGAAGCTTTGCAAGCTTCTTTGATAGGCTCATAGGCATGCCATGAGAAATGCTCATGTGAAGTAGATTCTTAGTATTGAAAATGGTGTATTAATCACTTGACTTTTCATTCTCAAGAAGTACCTTGAAGAATTTGAGAATCTTTGTGATAGCATACCATAAGTTAAAAACAAAATATCTATTGTCAAAAACGCACATTACACGCCTAGTCTATATCGTAACAAACACATGACTATGAGCTCCATCCAACAAAAGTGCTATTTATATTACCAGACTCACATTCATTATATACAATAGGTTTTCAACAGCATATTCTATTGTATAATCTTTTAGCAACTCTCTAGTCTTTAGTAAAGATTTCCCAGATGTTAACAGAAAATAAAGGTGTGAAATTCTGACCCATGTCATTAGCTGGAATTATTTTTCTCAAAGGTTGATTGATTTTTAGCTCGATATAGAAATTCTCATTTTAGTTTCTCAAAATTATCCTTGGTTGATCTAAAAATTCTTACAAGGCCTAAACTAGAGGATATAACATTAAGCACTAGCATGTCCTGCTACATACCATTATCTTGGTACCATTTGAGAAATTGTAACATCATTGATTGAAGAAAATTTGAACCCAGAGTTAGATGTATCTCCCTTATCGTCTTCATGTTTTTTCATCGAAAAAGCGGGCACATTTGGAGTACCGACATATGCACCTTCATTCTTGAGCAATGAATCAACTTCTAACATGGATGGTCTGTCTGCTGAGTTCTCTTGAACACACAAAAGAGCTACCTGCATGCATCTCATGATTTTACAATGTGATGTTGAATCATCCAATGAAGGGTCAAAAAACTCCATGCCTTTCCCTTCTATCCAGAGCTCATAAGCCTGAAAAATGAAATAGCAAATTGATTATATGTTTCAACATCAAGAAAATTAGTAAAGATCTGCTGCAAGATGCACGAAAGTGGTAAAAAAAAAAGACAAAACAGAAGTGTAAAATTCTGCCGTGTCATTAGAAAAGACTTTTCTTTAAACAGATAGATAACTTACGTATTCCAAAAGATTCATATTTTCATGTGTTCCGTAATAATGTGAAGTCCTCTTTCCACTTATGATTTGCAAGAGAAGAACTCCAAAACTATAAACGTCGTACTTGGGTGAGTATATGCCTTTTCTGACATACTCTGGAGGTACATACCCACTACAAAGGCCAATTCAAGTGATTAGAGATATCAAGGGAACAAAGATAACACATTACTGATTATGATTTACTTACTATGTTCCCACGATCCTGCTTGTGTTTGCTTCAAGTTCATACTTCTCAAAAAGTTTAGCCATACCAAAATCTGATATCTTAGGATTCATCTCCTGGTCTAACAAAACATTACTAGCTTTAATATCTCGGTGAATTATAGTAAAATTTGAGTACTCTTGGAGATAAAGAAGGCCTTGAGTAATTCCTTCAATAATATTCACACGCTTACGCCAATCTAGAAGAATTGATTTCCTTGGATCTGCATTAAGTTCAATTCTGAACCATTAGTCACTGTAATTCTGTTATAGCTGAACAAATCAGTACATTCTGTAATTATTGCTACTTTGAACATTAATTTTTTGTTCCACCACACTTTGAACATTAATTGAGCTTGGTAGCAAATAAAATATTAGTAACAGACCAAAGAGAAAATGATCTAAGCTTTTATTTGGGAGGTATTCATAGATCAGAAGCTTCTCATTCCTTTTTGTGCAGTAACCCAAAAGTCTAACTAAATTCACATGTTGTAGTCTTGCTGTAAGTGTGATCTCATTTTTGAACTCTTCAAGTCCTTGTTTTGAGGTTTCTGATAATCTTTTGACAGCTATTTCCTGTCCCTTCCGTAATTTTCCCTGGAAAAAATTAAATCATAACACTGTCATCAGATAATTATTCCACTGCACTCTCAATTTGTGGCATGGATGTAACAGAATAGCATATAATGTTTAATATTTATGGTCTATAAATATTTAGAGTCTTTCCTTGCGCTGAGGTTAATGACGTTTACGATATGAATGTTTAAATTCTGATAAGTTTTCATAGTTGAAGAGGAAATTCCTAGTAATCGACTAATCAATAGATAACAGCAAACATAACCTATTACCTACGGACAGTGGTCACTGACGCATAGACATCGATAACAATTTTAAAAAATAGATGTGTTAAATGCAACATGTGTCAGTGTCGTGTTGAACTCAAAAGGTGCCTCAACTTTAAGTGTCGGTGTTACATATGGCATAACTAACAACTCTGTATCTACTGAAATTAAGATGCTATAGTCTTGGGATTTAAGAGCAAGCAACCTCCTTCATTGAATGAGTGGGAAGAGGCTCTGACTATGAAAATTTATTAGGTATCAATGGTAAGTGACTAGAAGATTCATGAGCTATAGTTCTGATTCATACATCTGATATTAAAATTAATTAGTTTTTCATGTTAAGATTTGCTGGATGTGATATAGAGTGCTGGATATGATGTGGCTAATAGAGTTTTCGCTAACGAGATATTAAAATATGTCAACAATTTAGTGCCTAGAAATTCATATAAAAGAATACATCATTACTATCCTTATCAGTTATCACAGTAATTGTGAACTTTTCTAATCTACAATTCACAGTTTCTATTTCATGAAATATTTCATTAACAGATGTATTTCCATATGTTACCTTGTACACTGCACCAAATCCACCCTCTCCAAGCTTATTTTCTTTTGAGAAGTTATCTGTTGCCACTTTAATTGTGAGGTAATTAAATACTATTAAATCAGAACCATTTCCATTGAGATCTTCTTCAGCTGCTGATAAATATATCCTCATTTTGTATATCATTCTTGTAAATGCAGTGGTCATTGTTCCTAACAAAGGAGTTTGAGAAAAATAAAAACTTAAATAGGGAAAATTGTACACAACTCAATCTCTTTATTTATTATATATTAAGTTTATCACTCTAGGGTGAAGGTTAATACCTTGGTGGTAGTAACAAAATATTACTCCCAAGATAATGGCAGCAGCCAGGGTAGTAAGCAGCACAATTATCAGCAACCTTCTGTTATGATGATCTTCATCCACTTCTTGAGCTGAAGAAAATGATACAGATGTTAATCCATAATTACAATACCAATCTAGTGATAAAGTGGTGAGTCTACCTCAACTAATTAGTCAATTAAAATGGTGTTTCAAAAACCTGGTATTTAACTTAAAATTTGACTAGGGAACAAGGGTGGAGAAGGGTCTTGTTAGAACAAGAACCAGATTCATAAGTAAACACGTACGAAAAACACATGCTGTGAAAGTGACTCAAAATTGGAGTTTGGAGGCCAAAAATGATGTTTGCTGGAAAGGTCAAATCGGCGCCCGAACTGGGGAGTCCGGGGCCCGATTTTTCGCTGCCTGATGGGGCTTTTGGTTCGGTTTTTTTCGGCGCCCGAACTTGCGCATTGTGGATAAAACAGAAATGTATTTTTGGGGTCAGATTTGTTACAATTTTATGGGAGTTACTTTTACTATAAATATAGGCTTTGTATCAGAGCAAACCTTGAGATAGAGGGGGCTGAAACAAAGTTTAGAAAGGCAACAACAAAACTAGGGTTTGTATATAGTTTGTCTCTTTGGAACAAACACTAGGGTTTGAGGGTTGATTCACCTTGGGAAACACTATTAGGATTGAGTCTCTTGGTTACGGGAAGAGATTGGGGCTTTGGGTAGAATTAGGCGGGAGACTTATTCTTGTAACTCATTGACATCTCTTTTGTAACGTTACTCATCATATAGTGGAACGGAGGGCTGCTCTCTCCCCCAGATTAGGTCAATTTGGACTAAACTGGGTAAACAATTTTTTTTGTGTTCTCTCTTCTTTTCTCTCGCTGTTTTCTACTTTTGTTAGTGATTATAACTGTTACCCACTTGTATTGGTTGCTTGATTATTCCTTGCTCCACACATCAAGTATTTATTGGTGTGATTTTTTCATCGAATTCGCAACAACACAGACAAACAACACACAGTGGTTGATCACAGAGTTCGGCTAATTGTGCCAACCTCTACTACTAGTGCTACTGCATTACCTCTCCATTAATCAAGCTTAGGTTCTACAGAGAGTAACTTGTATTTAAATATTACTGCCTGGGCTAGAAGATTACAATCAACCGTACTAGTTACTACAAGTCATACCCAACATATCTTTAGCATTTCAGAATCAATCAATTAAGTCAAAATTACAAGTCAAATATTTTGAATTGAAAAACAAGCAAAGGGAACCGTAGAGGGTAGAAAAAAGTTACCTGCCTTTGAAAGGACCCAATTGTCATCATTCCCAACTTGGAAAACGTTGTAACCAAGTAATCCATTTTTCTTTGCATAAGAAACTTTTTCTTTAATAGCTTTCACATCATCAAAATTAACCCAAGTAGTGGATGCAACAGCGAAATGATTCACCACAAAAGTATCATTATAACATGATACTACTCCATCACCAAAGCTTCTAATATAACTTTTAATCAACTTATAAGCCATTGAGCCATCCTTTGTAATAGCAGGACCAGAAGTTGGTATTCCAACACCACTTTCACCTGGTTTCACAAGTGTCCATGCAAATCCATGATAAGGCAAACCAATTACAAGTTTGTTAGAAGAAAATCCCCTCTTTCTCCACTCTTTAATACCTGAATCAGTATTTTCCCAACCAGATGAACCATACAAAGCGGCGTGAAAACCCGTAAAATTGTCCTTTTTAGGAAGATAGTAATCATATGCAACAAAATGAACCCAATCCAAATTCTTCTGCATTGATTCAAAAGGGTAACTAAAGGAATCTGAAGCTTTAAGATAATAACCTGCCATCACTAAAACTAACTCTGGTTTTTTAGTGTTTCTTGCTTCAGAAGTTACCGTGATTCGCAATTCCTTCAAAAGGGTTGCCAGATTTGCAAGTTCTTTGCCTTGCTTTGGCTTAACTCCACGAAAGTCTATGCCTTGAAACCCGTAGTTTCTTGCTGTTTTGATGGAAGAATCAATGAAAGATTTCCTGTTAGAAGATTGGTTTATCAATGAAGAAAAAACTGAAGAGTTTTCTGTTTTGGTGTAGATTGATAAAAGAGTTGTAACAGATGGATTTTGAAGCTTTACTGTATTGGTAAAGGTGGAGAATTTGTGTTCCTCAGAAGAGTTTATAAATATTTTGTAGTTTGTGGAGTTTATAAAAGCAAAAGCACATAAAAGATGTGTGAAAAGATTGGATTTTATGTCTGAAGCTGAAATTTCACTGCCTGAATAGTAATAACCAGCTTTGATCCAAGAAGTTGTGTCTGCTGCAAATGAGTGAGATGTGAGAAAGAGGAAGAGAAGAAAGATAGCAAAATGATTTGAAATCATTGTACTGTTTAAGGATGAGTTCAATTGTCTCAAGACTCTTAACCTTGTGATATGACAAATGATTATGTATACGTGTTGCCACTATAGGCCCTATACCAAACATGTCAAATTTTGGAATTGAGTTGTGATAAATTTACATATATGTTTGATATCAGCAATAAATAAACTTTAGCTACAGTTATTGCAACTCTTTTAAGCTTTGGGTTACAAACTTGGAGATTTTTCAAAATGAGTGGGTATTATGAAATGTTTTGTCAAAACTAAAAGGAAAGAAAATGTGAATTTCACATTGAAATTTCTTTCATACTCAATAAAATGATAATACTAATTTGATTTTTAGAATTCATTCAAAGAGGAGTGGTATGAACAATGTTCATAATATTTCTCTTCATTCAAATTATGTAGTTGGTTCCTTAAAAAAATTACACAGCCCAATTGATTTTTTTTTTTAATTTTGCAAATTGGTCCTTGTAAATTTTCAAAAAAAAATCAATTGATCCCTATAAATTTTTTAAATTTAAATTTGGTCCCAACTTTTTTGAGATTCGAATTTGCCCATATAGTTTAAAAATGAACATGTTGGATTACTTCTAACAAAATTCTAACAATACAAAAAATGACACATGAACAACAAAAATTCAATAATTAAGTCCAAACCTTAAAAGAAAATTGTTACAGTATCAAATTTCAAATTGATAAAAAAAGTATAAAATAGGAGTATTATAAATGTTTAATATGGGATGGTCCAATGTAAATACTAAACCCGAAATGCTGATTGCTCCCATTTTAATTTTAAAAAATACTTTATTAGGAACTACTCAAATTTGACTGGTATATGAAATTTGTTGAGGAAAATTTTCAGACGTTTTTCCTTTTCAGAAAATACATAAATTTTCGTTCTTAATTAAGATGTCTCCAACTCAATTTAGTATCTATTTTTCAAATTTGTAGAACCTGACTTGAAAGTACTATTTACTTTATATGTTTCCTTGTGAAGTCAAGTAACCCGCACATCTAATATTAATCTTTTATTTATTCCTAACATTTTGAATATCGTGAAGAAACTTAAAGTTAAACGTAACCTTAGGTAGGTAGACGAGTTAGTATGGAAAAATCTAAAATTTTGACTAATATAAGATTTAATGAACTCCCTCCGTCCTAAATTATAAGCAAAAAAATTACAATTTTTTGTCTTAAAATATAAGCAAAACAGACCAATTTTTATGCTATGTATTATGTTTTTTTTAAAAAAACTTCTTTTCCAAAGCAAAATTAAATACAAATTGCATTCAATTTGTTTACCTTTTTGTTTTCTCCATAATCATTAACCAATGAGAATTCTTTCCATGAAACTTATTTCAAGGAGAATACAAAAAATTATACCTCAAATTATTATCTTTTAACTTTCTTAATAAGTGTGAATTGGTGTTTTTTGCTTATAAATTGGGACGAAGAGAGTATGTATAGCACGAATCTTTTCGGGCATCAGTTGTTGTGGGCTACCTCTTTCAACTTCTGTTTTTAACATTCCTCTTATCCAAGCTAATCGTATTTTGCTCAGGTATATACCTTCCAATTCCATTAACTAACATATGTTCAAAGATTGTCTGGTAAATATTTTTTTATAAGCATACTACTCAAATTGGCGCAGGGCATAAATTCAGGGATTCAACAAGAGAAGTTTCTTTTTTGCTTGCATTTGCAGTCCCATTTTTAAATAGTACCATAATTATATTTTAGTTCTAGTTTAGAAAATCCAATAGTTTTGGGATGCATTGCATTGTCTACTTTGCAAGAAAACTTGCTTTTGTAAAAACCGAACGTTTACAACATGTTCGTTTGTTTGTTGTGCTACGAATGATGAATACCTCAAGCCCAATTCCGAATTATTGTCCGTTTTGAAGTATGTGCGAAACACTCTGGCTTTGTTCTTTGTAAAAGACATCGAAGTGGATTGAGGAGTTTATTTTTTATAAATTACCTTATGTTCGATGGATTCTCAAATAATGTGAATTTTTTTTTATAAATTACCTTATTTGCGAAACTCATTAGAGAATAAATAACAAGGACAATAGAGAACCACAATCAGAATTATTACTAGATTGAATAAACACAACTGTACATTGATAGAAATAGTAAATCATAGATCTAATGGACAAGGTTACACTTCTACCACTTTGCTTCACTCATCAACAAGCCATTTAATTACATAGCCCCTTAAGAAAGCATTCACTCATAAAAAGGTCTACTCTCTGCCTGCAAGAACTGTTGCTCCTTCAACCTGAAAATCAGTAACTTAATATTTAGAAGTCAAGTTCTTTAAAGAGAGAGCAACATTAACCACAAATTATAATAATCTTGGTCACATTTGATTTATGGTCTCATTTTGTTACCTTGAAGGTTGCACCCCAGAAATCCTCTTCATTAGCAGGCACTGCAGTAATTTTATTTTTAGGATTCTCATAGCACATCAATCCTCCAACAGCAGTTGAGTAGAAACATCCTGTCCAATTACAGACCAACAGTGTCAAAAATGAAACAGAGCTGAGAATATCCTTGTATTAAATACTAAACTTGTATGAATCCTTATCCAACCCTTTCTCAAACATCATCCAAGGTAGACACAATTGGTTGGTGCATGTGTGTGTGCGTGTGTTATAAAAAATATTATAGCACTGGATTACTCTTTTTAATTTAATGTGTTATGCACACTTACAGACAGACATTCATAAACAATGTATCAAACTAACACAAAATTAGTTCAAAACATGATTCAGCAAGTAGTTCATTGAACTCGATTCAACGTACACTTTATTATTTTGCCTCAGTAAAAGAATGAAATTACTTTGTTTTTTGGCTATGTAATTTAATCTAATTAACAAGTTGAACCGATGGAGCGGTTAGTGAGCTTGAATTAATTCAATCTTTAGCAGGAGTTTTGAGCAGGACAAATTGTTATCGAATAAAGTCGAGCTGAAGCAGGTTTTAACATAATAGGACTAATTTTCATGATAGAAGAAGTCACTGTACCTTGAGGGAAAGAAGCAAGTGACTTGCCACAAGCACCTTTAAGCAATTCAGCATCATCAGCAAATGCTACATATCCATCAGCAGTTATTCCCCAAAATAGTGGTACCTTACCGAATTGATCCTGTCAAAAAAATAATACATTAAGCAAAATGAAGAAAGAAATTTAAACAAGAAACCTTGAAAACATAGTCCATGATTAGTGCTTGCTTACAGAGGCCACAAAAAGGGTAGAAGTGGATTTGTCAAAAAGTATGAAAGCAAAAGTGCCACTGAGATGACCAACAACGTGATTGGGAGGGTAAGGTGCTCTGTCACGTAAAGCTTTGTAAGCCTCAATCACCAAAACTACTTCATTAGCTGACTTTGCTAGTCCATATTGTTGCCTTAATCTCCCTAAATTGTCTAGAGCTCCCTCAAACATGCAGAATATCTCATCTTTTACACCAAACATTCTGCCATTTTCCATTCAATATTTAGAACTTAATAATAATAATAATAATAATATAACATGATAGAGGTAAACTTAGCACAATGACAAATCAGCACTTAGAAGGAAAAAAAGAGTACACAAAATTAATTTACTTTAATTTAATTTCTGTTTATAGTCTATGATGAGAAGAATATCAGCTTACTTTTACACGATTTTTCGTTTTCAATGTGCACCAAAAAAAAACTACTAATAATAGGGTACTGTCTAAAAAGGGCACGGTGAAAAATAAAATAACATTTACTATTAATTCAGTTTTTTGACAAAAATGTATAAATTCTATTTTTAGAAAGTAAAAATGACTCAGAAAAAGTAAAAGTTTATGCTGTTTAGATTATACAAAAACAATCAATGTAAAATAACTTGTAAAAAAAAATGTAAAATAAATTTCTTAGAAAGTACTGTAGTTTTGCTTATTTTTAAAATAAAAAATGTGTTAATTCTTGGAAACTAAAATAAAAATTAAATGTACTTAACTTAGTTTTGATTATTTTTAAATTATATAACTAAAAATTTATTGAGCCAAAAAGAAAGGAAAATTTTATTGAAAATGTAGAAATGAAAATTTAGTGAGCCGTGAGTTTATCTCAATCAACAAGAAAAATGTATTATAATATGTAGTGGTTGGATTTCGATCCGGACATCCTACTTTTGAAAAAGATGAATTATTAGTTGCTAACCTATATTTGAGACAGTATTATCTTTTGGTATGTAAAATTGGCCACATAAGCCAGACTCTTAACAACAGGATCTGAAATCGTGACATATGCACGTAGCGTTTAGGATCATAATTATGAACTTAATTCTTATTAAAAAAGTAAGTCAAGTAATCAACAAGCATTGATATTGAATTACCTGGGTTGTAACGACGACTCGTTCTGATGTGTATATGCAAACCGGACTTGATCTCCGACTTCCACTGACACTGTTGTACCACCATTGCTGTCAGAGAAACGCTTCAACAGTGCCTTCGCCGTCGACTTCGGCGACGGTGTTCGGCTGCCAGCTGCAACTAGCTCATCAGGCGGGGACACGACGGAGCTGCTGAACACACCCAACATGTTTAGTTATTTACTTATGACAAGAACAGAGCAGCAACAATATATGAAATGAAGCAGGGGTTTTGTTTTATTATATAGTGGGAGGAACGAGGGCAGTTAAGTCATTTTCTCATCATCCTAATAATTGAAATTTAGGAGAATCTAATCACTTTTTCTGACAAATTCTTTTTTTTTTTTTTTAGAGGTAACAAATTCTTTTTCTTCAGTAAAACAAAAATGTGTCAAGCTTTTTACGTGTAAAAACTTAGTTTCTTTTTTTTAAGACATAAAAATGAAATATATTAACACCCCTTAAAAACTTAATTTCTACTATATTAAGATTGTATAAATATGCTAAATCATTATGGTTATTATGTTATAAATATTAAGTTTTCTCTACCATTTCCTTCAAAAAGAAAAAAAGTTTTCTCTACCGTTTAATAATGAATAGAAATCTTGGATTAAATTATGAACACTTAATCAATAATTCCCTAAACAGATAAATTAGTCAATAATGTTCTTTTTCTTCCTAAAAAGTATCCTTCTATTAAATGCACTTCTAACTTCTTTTTACAATCTTGGTCCCGGCCTAGATTTTTCTTACATGGTGGTTTTGATAGTTCAAGAAATTGTGCTTTATTGCCGAAAAATGAATTTCAAAAGAAAACACCAGTAGACCAAAATCACCATTTTTTTAGGCTAGAAAACACTTTTTTTTTGGGTAAATATATGTGTAGGATTAAAACTACAATGAATATGAAAATTGAGAAAATAAAAATTTACCCCCCTCCGTTTCTAAATATAAGCAAAATTGATTTTTTACGTTCATTCATTAAATGATATATCTGGTTCATATTATAAACCACATACATCACATCTAAAAGATCAATTTTACTTGTCTTTAGAATGGCCAAAAACATATTTAAGAAACCATTTTTTTCAAATTGTATATTCGATTTAATAATACTTGCATTCCTTTCAAGTTAATATATCAACTATACATCTATAATAATGATAATTACGTCAACATTTTTTTTTATAAAATACCAATACTTTTTTTACGATAATCTAAAAACAAATACATGATTTTTTTTGACCGTAAAAACAAATACATGATTAAATGCATAATAAAAAATCAATTTTATATGTTTTTCTTTAAAGAATATTTTATATGTTAAAGTTATACAAATTAATATACATTTGGTATTTTAAAAAAATTTAGACTAAATTCATTACACTGTTCTTTTTAACGTACTAGTATGTGAAAAATAAATAAAAAATTATAAAATATTGAGTTAAATATATAAATGATCTTTCTTAATTTTTAGGCTAGTATATAAAAGATCTTTATAAATATATCACCATTTGATTTTAATCTTTTTAAAAATGAATGGTTGATATATATAAACGGATTATTTACTTATTTAACCTTGAAATATTAAGTGACGAGTAAAAATAATTTAAAATAAAATTAAGACTCATGACATGTGGGGTCGACAGTGGCGATGATTTTTGCACAGGAATCAGACAAACGTGGGGTGGGTCCAAGTAACTTCTCTCTATTTCTGAAATCTGAGACTGAAATTGATGGCCAATTTATTCCTGCTTGCAGAATCATCCAGAGTTTATACATGGGATTTTGATTTATTGCGTGCAATGTTTTATGACTTATTTTTTGTTTCTAAGAGTCTAACAGTGAAATTTCCATGCTGAATCGATAAATGAAAAATTGTGGATTTTAAAAATATGTCAAAGGTTGATATCTTTGCATATTATATAGATTTTAAAAATTGAAATCAAGAAAACTAAATCATGAGAAGAATTGCGACTTCTCTAGCACATTCCATAAAACTCTACACAACGACTGATGAGATATGTATTTTGTTTTTGTTTTCCCTCTTTTAAATGTTGATGTCTCCATTTATTTTATTTTACTCACATGAAAAGATAATTTTACTAACCAAAGACGACGATAAATTAAAGGTTAAAATAGGATATAGTCTCTTCAATTCACAAGCAATTCAAATCATAAATATCATGGATATTTGTCAAAAAAGAAAACATATTTAAATGGATAGTTTGGTTAGCTACATAGTCCACACCCATGAAAAAAATATAGGTTTAAATATGTCTATAATCCTTGCAAATAGGTTTTGATTGAATTCTAGTCTTTATACTTACTAATCCTTCCTTCTTCTTCTTTTTCTGCAATTGTTATCTAAAATGTGGCAAATGTGACATTGATATATTTTTAGACTAGGGAGTAACAATTTTAGCATATGTGGCATCTGATTACTTACGTGACGCATTCGTGGCACCAGCTGATTGGGAAATCATCTCGTTGACTCAACTTTTCAGACATGAAGTTTCATTTTTGCCCTTAATGAAACCTGAAAACTAAAAAAGACAATAATGCCCTTGTCTTTCCACTTCTTTCTTCCCTCTTCTTTCTCGACATTTTCTCTTCTTCTTCCTCCCTAATTGGACATTTTCTCCGAAGTGAAAGGAACATTCATCAAAGACCCAACATATTTCTCAACAGAACACCTAAAAAACTCATTCCTCTCATCAATAGCATTGTACAAAAATCTCATTTTGATTGCTGGGTGTTGGATAATTCTTAAACTCAACACCATGAATTGTTTCATTAGCACAAATATGCAAAAACCTAGCTTCTGGGTTCTGTTTCAATTCAACAAAAGATGGAATCTTTGTATACTTTTCCCTAGACCAAATCACGTTTTGTTTACAATATTTCTGACCTTTCACAGCTTTATTACTCCACGATCCAATAACAACGTAATCAACGGCGGCGTCAGTTTTACATATATTCAACGGCACGGCGGCGAACTGAATCTCCGGCATCGAACCATCCTCCATCGAGACTGTATCGGAGCTTCGTCGTACGAATTCTTGCTCCGCAACATTAACTTTATGGGTTCATATCTGGTGGACGTCGGAGGATGAAGATGGAGACGACGGAGGTTGTGACAGCAGGTGGCGCGGTGGCTATATGGTGGACGTTGTAGCGGTGGTTTGCGTGAGAGATGAGAGAGTGGTAATGAGAGAGACATAACAAGGAAAGATGGTGAAGTTCAAATAACAAGAAACACCAACAAAAGTAAAAAATCAAAAGGAAAAAAATATGAATTTGTTTGTGACAAAAATGTATATGTTGGTGTTGATTATGTTGAGTGTGACAACAAATTTGATGGTAATTTGTCGGTTGGGTGTGAAATTAGAAGTGAAAAGATGAATGGAGTGAAATTTGTTGTTGAGTGTTACTAATGTTATTGTTGTTGATTTTGTTGAAGGAGTGATGTTTGTTTCCACCGGGAAGAGAACAATGGTGTTGGTAGTGGTGGTGGTGGTGGAAGGAAGTAGAAAGAAAGGTATAATGGTCATTTCGCGTTTGTCAAGTTTCATTAAGGGTAAAATAGTCATTTTGGATGTCATTTGCCTGGTCATCCATGCCTTTTTCCAATCAGACTTTTGTTCCTTTTGAACAACGGTAGCCACATAAACGTTGAATATCTTGACGTGTGAGATCCGAGACAAACATAATATCACATTTAAGAGGTTCTGGAGACCAGTTTTTGTGACCATATTGATAAGGAAGTCGATTTTCCTCTCATATACAAATTAGATGATCATTCTATACTCTCCAAATATTGACTTTCTCGATAACATATGCATGAGCTTGCAAAATGTTTCTCCAAGTATAATTTGGACGGTAACCAATTGAAGTTGTCAAAAAATTATTCCCAGAAAACTAAATTGTTTCCAAACATTTCTTCTTCTTCTTCTTCTTCCACATTCTACCTTGGACAAAAATAAATGTTACTTAGGGGGGTGTATTGGATTAGGATTTTAAAGGACAATTTTTGCTTAAAAAAGTCTTGAGGATTTTAAAAGACTTTGCAGGATTTTGATGGCTTTGATGATTTTAAAAGATTTTGCAGGATTTAATTCATAAGATTTTAAAGGATTTTAATGGATTTCAATAGATTTTATGAATTTCAAGGACTCGTTGAAAAAAATGATCATATCACACTCTCTTTCACAAAATCACAAAATCGAACACACTCTCTTTCACAAAATCTCCATGTAGACTCTTTTATTTATTTTACTTTTTTTACGGGAGAGCTTGCGAGAGAGAGAGGGAGAGAGAGAGAGAGAGAGAGAGAGAGAGAAAAAAAAGGGATGAGAGAGAGGGAAACGAGAGAGTGAGAGAGAAGAGAGAGAGGGGGAGGGAAGAGAGAGGGAGAGAGAAGGGATGCGAGAGAGGGGAGAGAGATACAAAATAAAAGAAAAAACAATTCTAAAAAATCTCATGTTTTCATGAAAGACTTTTGTATGCTAAAATTTCATTAGAAAATCTCTCAAAATCCATCATAATCTAATTTATTAAACAATCCTTCGAAATTTGAATGATTTTGGATACCACAAGACTTTTTTTAAGTAATGAAGAGTCTTAATTGAATACCAAAGACTTTTTTTAAATTGCAAAGAGTCTTGATTGAATACCACAAGACTTTTTTAAAATTGAAAAGAGTCTTGATTGAATACCACAAGATTTTTTCATGATAAAAAAGTCTTTTAAAATCCCTTAGAATCATAATCCAATACACCCCCTTAGGCCTACCAACAAAATCAAATAGCCTAAAATACATCGAATAAAACTCAACAACCTTAATTTGATTCCAACTTTAGAACAAGAATTTACAATCAACAAGTACATTTTAGTTGAAAGAGATTTCTAATTTATTCAAATTGATAAGTTGACGAAAAGAATAGGGATGAGTATTGAGGATTCTTTGAATGGTCCGAACCTCTTGAAGAGAAACCCTAAAAAAAATAAGGTTACCATCTCAAAATTTGAATTCAATGAAGAACATTTCTTTGTGTGTCTTATTAATTAAGAAGCCCGAAAAATACATTGACACGTAAAATAAATAGATAAGGAGATAAATAATCTCATTGATGAAGACCACACTAAGGATAAAACTTATGAAAATAATTTCCCGTAGGTAAAACAGGGACATCGCAGCAATGCAATTAAAACTCTAGTTTTTCCATTTTTGAGAAAAATTCATACACTAAAGTATCCAACTTTTATTTTTTTATTATTTCAAAAAAAAAAACTTTTATCTCACACATTCCTTCTTGCCTTGATCTTTTTCCTTGTATAATGAAAAGTTTCGAAAGCAGGAAGACATTATTACTGATTAATTGTCCCACCACAAAAGCACTTTGTAATTTTACAATAATACGAGGAAGAACCAATTTCAAAATATTGCAAATTGTTTGAGTAATTATTTTAAGGGTTAATCATCCAACTTGACCTTATAATATGTGTAAAGTTGAAAACTTCATACCTGTAAGATAAGATGATTAAAAAACATATTTCTTAGAATTGATTAAAGAATTTGTGTATCGAAAAACAAACTACAACCGTGGATTTGTAAAAAAAAAAAAAAAAACTACGACTATGGTGGTGGCAAAGGCGGAACCTTTCATGGGTTAGGATGGGTCATGACCCACCTAAAATTAACGATTATAGGTCTATTTTGGGAAATTTTATACAATTTTGTGTCGGTTTTAAGTTTTTGCTGATCTAAATTCCTGAAAAGTGATGTAGTGGTCCATCCGAAAAAAATTAAATAATTCAATTATAGGTCTATTTTGCGAGACTTTAAACAATTTTTTAACGATTTTAGCTTCCGACGGTTTCAAAAGTGGCGTATGTGATTTTTGTGATGCTTATACTTGGCATGTTAGCGGAGGCTTATAGTCCTTTGAATTTGCATGAGTTTCAAATCTTCCGCATATTGTTCTGTCAACTAAAAAATTTCTCAATTAACAGCGTACCGTTTAAAAAAGGTTTCATAATTTATAGTAGTTGTAAAATACTTAATTATTTAAGTATCATAATTTTTAGTAGTTATAAAAAAAGTTTTATAATTTTTAGTCAAACTTCGTCATTTCAACTTCATATTTGATGCTTATTACGACTTTAATTTGTGTTAATATAATATAACTTATTTTATTGGCTCACGCGCCTAAGCAGCACCTAAGAAGCCAGTCGAGAAGTGGATTGAATCTTTTTCAATCTAGAGATTGGCGGATACCCTAGAAAGAAATGATACAAATCCGGTTAGGAAAGATTGTAAGAATGTTTTGTTTACCAACCCCGAAAGAATTGTGACTCTTTTTTCTTTGTCGACTATAAACCAATTTCGATTTTAACCTATCTCAGGCTGACCATCTCTCCAGCCCCGTTCGATGCACTTACTTATTGGAGGCTTTCTCAATCGAAAATGAAAAGAGTCAAGATTAGCCTATTGAACGATTTTCTTAAATTTTATATGTAATCAGACTCTGCCATTGGGTGGCGGGTCCTAATGAGATGGTGAGAAGTTGGGTAAAAGACAAATATGAGATTCCTAGCTACGTCCAACTGTTTCACCAAACATAGTGACCGGACCGCTTGGATTATTAAAGAATACATATTTTTAAACAGTAATCTTGCTTCCTTGTTTAATGCATTTAAAAAATAAATAAAAATTGACCACCTAAAATTTATACTAAATTCAAAACACTGATTATTAAGTTCTTTTCTTTAGGGAAAACATTGATTATTAAGTTGAAGTTTAATTTTTTTTATTACAAAATTGGAATATGAAAGTATCACCACAAAAATATGACAAACAAGAACATGGCTCTCTATGACTGAATTTTATATTTGAGGAAGACTAGCAATACACATTCTAACACATATTTTTAACACACTCTCTTTGATTGGTTAAAATTTACATGAGTCCCACCAAATGATGTGGATCCCACATAAATTTGATGGATCTCATGTGAATTTTAACCAATTAAAGTGAATGTGTTGAAAAATATGTATTAGAATGTTTGTTGCTAGCATTTATATTTATATTTATTTTGAATTGAGGTGAAATTGATAATTAAGGAAGCTACTTCCTTGTGTAAAAATTAAGGACTATTCATTCGGGTCACAAAACTTTTAGGATTAGTTTGAGTTTACGAGGGAAGAAAAGGGGAGGAATTTGGATAAAATAATTTAGAAAAGAAAAATTAAAGAATTAAAGAAAGGAAAGTCCCCTAATTTGAATGAAAAAGTTTACATTTCCTTATAATAAAAAATCTTTTTAAAATGAGGTAATTTAAAAAGAATGTTGACGTAAAATTTTAAGATCTCAAGAGGAGCACACTCTAAAGTCTCACGTCAATATCATCAAGCCAACCTAAATGGATTAAAAGGTTTATATCTTTATACATTTCTCTATACTTTCACGTTCTCTAAACTCTCAAATAAATCCTTAATTTAGTACGGCTTGGGCTAAAAATGGGTCAAGTTAAGTCAAATTTAGTTCATACAGGTTTGTCTCAATTAAAATTGGTTTGACATAGACTAGATTGAAATTATCATCATTCATGAATTTTTATGTGTTCAACTCTATTTGGTTCAAGCTCGTGAACATTAATATTTGGCTTGTTATTTAATGGTTAAATTGTATGTTTGACCCTTACATTTATTTTTTAGGTTTTAAATTGGTCTTCTAAGTCTTCAAAAGTTTTAAGTTGGTCTATTATGTTACCAAATTTACAATAAGTTAGCCATTTTAGTGTTTTTGGATAAATTTCTGTTTAAAACATTCATGTGGCTAGCTAACAGAGACGTGCATGTTGGTATCTTTTGGGGGTGCCACGTAGACGTTTTAGAAAGAATTAATTTGAAATTTGATGAAAATGACTAACCTATGTGGACATCAATACCTACATAAGAAACTAAGCATGCAATTTAACGTTAAACATGCAATTAAACATTAATTAGTTCAAATCATGTAACGTAGAGGTGTGTTTATTCAACTTGATGAAAGCTCAAATATTCTTGGTAAAATAGAATTCTAACCAAAAGTATATGATTTTCCTTAAAAAAAAAAACCAAGAGTATCAATTCAACTATAATCCGTCCATTGATTCATTTCATTATATCAAAAAATCACTCATTACTCTTACATGTCTCTTATGTGTCGTGGTGCATTCCTTATATAGAAGAAAATGTTAAACGAAAAGGGACACTAACCCTTGTCGTAAATAGCCCAAATTGAAAAGCTAAATATAAAAGTATTTGAGTTAGATGTAGTTTGGTTTGGTTCATCTTAAACCCTATTCACGGTGAATATTAAATAAAAATCAATTGAGCAAGAAAGTGAAACTAATTACATATACAAGAAGTGAGTTAAGACTCTAATCCTTTTTTGTTCAATCATTCATTGCTTGCACCAAGTTGTTTGCTAAGTGACTGTCACATGTTCATTGTTGGAATTTAAATGTAATCGTTGAGGAATCAACCCTCTACAGATGAAATATTATGTTATCCATATAACATTATAATCGTATATTGAAGTTTAAACAAAGTAAAGGTTAATCATGGTGCTTCCGTCCACAGTATTAAGAGCAGATTAACAAAAGGAATGCAACAAAGAAGATTCTTAATAATTCAACTATGTAAGCTTCAATCTGCGGGCTGTATGCGAAAACTGTGGGTGAGATGAAGTGTGTTTATCCAAAAAGAATCAAATCCACGTCAATATTATGCACCCACTCTAGATATTTTTTTATCTTGACTCGACTTACGAGACATTCCCTTTCCATATTTCACTTAACCACGTAATTGACAATGCACGTTCATCCTTCACCACTAAATATTGTAGACCCCGCACGTCATGATGAGATCCCACCATACATGAATGAGGTGAAATGTATCCAAAACATACCCTATTTTAAGAAGCTGATAAAACTATTTGTTAGATTCCTAGTGGGAGTTTGAATTCGGACCCTTCAGCTATTTTAAATCTTATCTTAAATCGGTTAAACTATTTTAATTTAGATTTGGATTTTGATAATGTTTTGGAGGGTTTTCGTGGTGCGATTTTAGATTTTGATGATAATAGTTGTATTTGCAAGAACATCGTTTTCCATAAAGCACAACGTATTTTGGCAAATGTCCTTTTTAATAAAAATGTTTAAGATATGGAAGTTAAGTTTGACATGATAACAAGACTTAAGGTAAGTTTAGGGTGTTTGCAAGCAACGCATGCTCATAATTTCTTTTAGCTATCCCTATTGATGCGTTATGTCAGCATATGTTACCAGTGGAGTACCATACTATTCTTAGATATTGATTTATGATTCCACTATTTCCTATTGATGATTTGTGTCTTGTTTGTTGTAAGATATGCCTCGATATTTTTGATGAGCATGCGACTCATTGTAAGGAACTTTATGACTTTAAGAACAAACATGACTTTGTTAGTGATGTCTTTTTTGATATATTCAGGTGGGCGAGAGCACCAATGAAGAAGGAGACATATGTGAACCTTTTGACTGACCCTATAGATCGACACCTAGACCTACAGATGTTATGGTGTACGAATGGGTAGGAGGAAAGCATACATGTGTGGACTTGACTGAGGTTTTATCACTTGTGAGATTAGCGGTCAAAGCTTTTACTATATGACATACAACCCTAAAAGATGTGTCAATCAAAATGGCAAAACATGAAAAAGCGTGTTATGACAATCAACATGCTTTTATACCATTTACTTTTGAAACTTTTGATTTCCTAGCACCAGAGGT
This sequence comes from Medicago arabica, assembly GCA_946800305.1. Lineage (NCBI taxonomy): Eukaryota > Viridiplantae > Streptophyta > Magnoliopsida > Fabales > Fabaceae > Medicago > Medicago arabica. Next base: position 54,347,278 of record OX326968.1, read on the forward strand.
TGTTACCTTTTACGTAGAGTACAAAGGTCATGAACATCAATGTCATGTCTTTTAAGATCATGAATGTTGTATTTACAATGACTGATTTTGTCTTCCAAAAAGACTTAACGGCGCAACTTGTCGTCTATTTGTCTTCTATTCATGTTTAATCGATCCTTGATAAATAATATATGCAATTTAGAGAGAGAAAAAAATAGGTTGTTTAGAGGATTTTGTTTTGGATTTTAAAAGTTAAATTTAAAGACAAAATATGAATGTAAAATATGTTTAAATGATTTTTTATTTAATATAAAAATAAATATCACTTAGGATTGAATTTATGTACATAATCGATCTAAAAAGTTTTGTATGCATGTGTATCTTTGCCGACAAAACTACTACCAAGTTTTAGGTGATAGATTGCTTTGATTGCTCCTAAAGTCATTTATGAGCAGCAACGTTGTTTTATTTATATCGGAAAAAATTTAAGTCTCACATCGGATATATAAAACTTTTGATAAGAATTTTATAAAGATAATGTACTTCTCACTTTGTGAACTAATTTTGTGAACTAATTTTATTAGGATGAATTAGGTCCAAAACATTATTAAAATAAAAGCAGACAAGTTAAAGAGTGTTCTTCAGCTTTTGGTTTTAGTAATACATTTTGTAGGTGGATTTTATGGTATTCTTCAATCATATGGTATTCTTCAATCATTTTATTTATCCTTTTTGTGAATGGTCATTTTGTGAGTTTCTTTTCTTGTAAAAGAGGTGTTCGACAAGGATATCATCTCTCTCCTTTATCACTTTGTTTGGCAGAAAATGCAGACCGTTTGATTATTGATTGTCATTGATAATTATTCCAGACATCGTTATTTTTTGTTTGATTTGAGTTTGGGTTCACAACAACTTTATTATTAATTCTGCAATGGCATATCTTCTTTTTTTGGGGTCAAATAGTCCAACGGTTAGAGAAATTCACCTTAAAGATAAATAAGTGGGGTGTCCGAGATTTGAACCTCAACCCCTGCATATATATGCATTATCCCTTATCAAGTGAGATAAGCTCATGGAAACCCCTTTATAATCTTGTATTGACCGATGGAATCATTATAAAATGAAAAATTAGTTTATCTTATCTTATTTTCAGGAGGCTTCTCTACCCTCGAATTAGAGTGAATCAATTTTGCCATCCCTAGCGATTTGCTTAAACCGTTTGTCACCAACTTTATTATTTAAGTTGATGCAGTTGAAATCTAGCTGTAAGCAATTTTTTTTCCGTGCCTCTAAATTGGCCTTTCCACATATTAAACGCCAAAAAAATTGCATTGCGTCACTGATTCACTATGAGAATCACAAGACTGGGTCAATTTTTGTTAATTGGTAATTTTATTAATTAATGGAGAAAGATGAAAGTGAGAGATGAAAAGGATGAGTGAAGGGGACCCCAATGGGGTGTATTTGTTGCCGTCCTTCCAGGGTGTATGGAAGAAAATCTTTAGTCTCTCATAGGCTTGAAACACTTGTGATTGTCTTCTTTCAACTTTGCCGTTTGTTTTGTGAGAAAAATCAAAATTCATTCAAGTGTTACATTACATTATTTGAAACACATTTTTCAACGCACTCTCTTTTATCATTAGTTCTAATAACATATGTGAACCTTATACAAAGTTGACTATGGGTCTGTGCAAGCAAACTTACAATGCAAAGTTTTCAGTTTTGCCTGAGTTTAATCCGGTTAAATTGAACCCCTTAATACATGATTTTCGAAATGTTTAAGACAATCTTGATCTCATATACTATTGACGGAACCTACATGTATTTTAATCAATAAAATATAATGTATTGAAAAGTGTAGGTTAAAGAATGTATCGCTGTCTTTTTTGGTTTCATTTCCCATTGGCAATTAAGTATACCAGACTTGAGGCTTAGTAAAGCCGTAATTAAGGCTTAAACTATTCATCATGCAAAGCAATCTTTTATGTTACTACTAAAACAATTTTCTATACGTTCATATGAGTCAGCATGAAGTTGTAATTACATGTTGAAATAATCCATTTTTCATTGATTCGATTGGCGCATGAGTATTTTCAAACTATTATATTAACAATCATGCACGCCAAATAACAAATATAATTTTTTGTTTTTCATTTACTTGTACTCCAAATTTTTGTTTATTGTTTTGTAGTTTAAACACCAAATGAAACAGCCAGAATTGAAGTATCATACTTGACTCAGCATAGAAAGTGGCTTTCTTAAAGTTAATACTCTTTTTTCTATAATCCATTGAGTCACAAAACTTCTCTTTTATCGGATGTTTGCGATTGTATTGACCCATCCTGTTGTGAATTCGATGAAAAAAATCACACTAATAAATATTTAATGTGTGCAGCAAGGAATAATCAAGCAACTAAAATAAATAGGTAACAGTTATAATCACAAGCAAAAGTAGAAAACAGCGAGAGAAAAGAAGAGAGAACGCAAAAGAATTTGTTTACCCAGTTCAGTCCAAAATTGACCTAATATGGGGAGAGAGCATCCCCCGTTTCACTATAATGATGAGTAACTTTACAAAAGAGATATCAATGGGTTACAAGAATAAGTCTCCCGCCTAATTCTACCCAAAGTCTCAATCTCTTCCCGTAACCAAGAGACTCAATCCTAATAGTGTTTCCCAAGGTGAATCAACCCTCAAACTTTAGTGTTTGTTCTCAAGAGACAAATTCTATACAAACCTTAGTTTTGTTGTTGTCTTCTAAACCCTTGTTTCAGCCCACTCTATCTCAAGGTTTACTCTGATACTAAGCCTATATTTATAGTAAAAGAATCCATCATAAATTGGAACAAAATCAGGCCCAAAAATACGTTTTATTTTTATGCATCTGCGCAAAATTGTGCTCTGATTTTGCCAGATCGTGCTCCGGTTTTTTACGAATGGAAGTGTCATATCTAGTCCAAAAGTCGTGCTCCGATTTCTCAAATCGTGCTCCGATTTTGACAGCTTCAGCAAACTTCAATTTCTCCAATTTTGAGTCACTTTCACAACAATCTCCACCTTGACTCTAAATTAGTGATGACGCCAATTTTAACATCAACATCTAGCTGCTCTTTCCCTTACTTCCCACTACACCATGTAGCTCCACAAGTTTACACCATAACCTCTTCAACCATCGGAATGTCTTCCTCCCCTTTGAACATCCTTGTGTCCAAACTACTCAAATAATTTTAGGTAGTTCCACAAGTACACACCTTAACCCCTTTAGCCATCGAAATGTCTTCCGCCTTCTCGAAGGTCCTTGCAGTCCAACTACGCTAGGAATTTTAGGTAGTTTCACAAGCATTCATCTTAACCTCTTCAGTCATCGGAACGTTTTCCGCCTTCTCGAAGAGTCCTTGCAGTCCAACTACACTAGGATTTTAGGTAGTTCCACAAGCATTCACCATAACATCTTCAACACAAGACATCCCCCGCTTCCTTGAAGATCACCTTGCATCCAATCACCCTTGACCTTTTTTTAGGGTGATACCGCAAGTCGTGTTATACATTCTTCAACCTCCGGAATACCTTCTGTCTTCATGAAGAAATCCCTTGCTCACCACTAGAGCATAGCACCCAAGATCCTCCATAGTCATACCATTATCGGTGTGTTCAACTCCACCTCAAGCTGAGCTTCCAACCTCCCAGCTAGCAAATGTGTACATCCCACTAAGTCTTCAACCTTGAAACTCCACCTCAACAGGTAGATCATGAGTATTGTTGTCTCCGCCTCTCTAGACTGATCATGAGTATTCTTACCACCGCCTCTACAGGCTGATGTTGAGTGTTTAACATCTCTCCAGACGACCACCGCTCCACTAGGCATCAATCCTAAGGTGATACATATCACCTTCTTCATCCTCCAAACAACACACCACCAGAGCACATGCATCCTCATAACCCTCAGAAACAATTTGTGCGGAGTTACCATTAATCTCCGGACAATCCTTCATGAAGTGACCCATCTTGTGACAGTTAAAGCATTTAGACTTTGACTTGTTACCACTCTTTCACCGGTTACCTCTACCTCCACCATTCCCTCTTGAGACTTTTAGGCCTTCACCGTTTTCATGAATTCTCAAGTCCTTGGACTTGGTCAACTCCTTGGTTCTCAAAGCCGCTTGAACTTCTTCCAAGGTAATAGTGCCTTCTTTGCCATAGAGCATGATATATTTGAACGATTCAAAAGATTTCGGTAGAGCACACAACAAGAGTATAAATTTATCTTCATCCTCAAGTTCCACCTCAATATTCTCCAAGTCATCAAGGATTTTGTTGAACTCCGTAAGTTGCTCCATGATGGCCTTTGACTCCACCATCTTGAATGAGTAGAGTTGTTGCTTTAGGAATTACCGATGAGCCAAAGACTTTGTCATATACAAAAACTCCAACTTCGACCACATCGATGTCGCGGTTGGTTCCTTCGCTACTTCTCTCAAGACTTTATCCCCAAGGCACAAGACAATGACACTCCTGGCCTTGTCCACCATCTCGGTCTTCTCCGCTCGTGACATGGTGACCGGTAACGCACTTTCACCCTTCAAAGCTTTCTCACACTTTTGTTGTATTAACACCGCTTCCATCTTTACCTTACATAACCCAAAATCGTTATCTCTGGTAAACTTCTCCATATCCCACTTTGAACCCATAATACTTAATTATCCTTTGATACTCTTCCCACGGTGGGCGTCAATTGTTGTGAATTCGATGGAAAAAAAAACACACCAATAAATACTTGATGTGTGGAGCAAGGCATAATCAAGCAACTAAAACAAGTGGGTAACAGTTACAATCACAAGCAAAAGTAGAAAACAGCGAAAGAAAATAAGAGAGAACACAAAAGAATTTGTTTACCCAGTTCAATCCAAAATTAACCTAATTTGGGGGAGAGAGCAACCCTCTGTTTCACTATAATGATGAGTAACTTTACAAAAGAGATATCAATGGGTTACAAGAATAAGTCTCCCGCCTAATTCTACGCAAAGTCTCAATCTGTTCTCGTAACCAAGAGACTCAATCCTAATAGTGTTTCCCATGGTGAATCATCCCTCAAACCCTAGTGTTTGTTCTCAAGAGACAAACTCTATACAAACCCTAGTTTTGTTGTTGTCTTTCTAAACCCTTGTTTCAGCCCCCTCTATCTTAAGGCTCACTCTGATACAAAACCTATATTTATAGTAAAAGAATCCCTCATAAATTGGAACAAAATCAGGCCCAAAAATACGTTTTATTTTATGCATTTGCGCAAAATCGTGCTCCAATTTTGCCAGATCGTGCTCCAATTTTTTACGAATGGAAGTGTCAATTCTGGACCAAAAATCATGCTCCGATTTTGACAGCTTCAGCAAACTTCAATTTCTCCAATTTTGAGTTACTTTCACAACACATCCAATGTTTACTCAGACTTTGTTTGGGAGTCTGGAGGGGAGGGGAAAGAAGAAAAGGCTTTGGGGGGGGGGGGGGGGGGAGAGAAATATAGAAAAAAAATTGATAAATCTTTCACATTTTTTTAAAGAGTGATAAATTAATTCTTATGATTAATATATTTTTAATTTTTCTAATTTTATGGCCAAGACCATGTTTCGGAGCAATCTGATCAAGTAGCTCGAAAACCGGATTTTTGACTAAGAACGACTAACAATGACCTAAAATGACCATCCATAAGAGTTAGGAAGATTAATATTGTTCTTAAAATGACTATTCATCTTACAAACATGTTCAAAAATTTTGTTGATACAGTTCAGATTATATAATCCTAACTGTTTTTCCCCCTGAAAAAGGTTGTTTACGGGGGTGTTCGGATTGTATAATCCGAAAAATTCAAGTAACACGCCCTATTTTTTGAGGTTTTCGGATTATAAAATCCGAATCGGTGAAAAACTCATTTTTCCACCTCATAACAAAGGAAAAACTCAGTTCAGATTTTAAAATCTGAAAATCTCAAGGACAGTTTCGGAAGAAAAAAAAGAAGGCGCACGAGTAGAGTGGAAAAAAATAATAATCTAAATATAGTGACCCATCGGAATTGGTACTTTTTGGATCCATTCTGGAGCAAGTGTAAAATCTTTTGAGACTTTTTTTTTCACTCCACTCATTTTTTGTGTACCCTTAGAAATTCTTATTTTACCTTCTTTAGAATTATATAATTTAAACTTAAATTTTTTGATTCAGATTATATAAATCCAAAATATGCCTATGTTACGTATTTTTTACCAAAGAAAAAGGGTATATATTGAGAGCCTGTTTGTTTTGACTTTTCAACATCAAGAAGTGCTTCTACAACCCTCAAAAATGAAAAATTCAGTTTTCAATGATATTTGGTTTGGCTTTTAAGAATTGCTTCTATCCTCCAAAAGCAATTATCCTTAAAGCTACAATTCCTAACTTTTGGCTTTCCTAGAATCAATTCTCCAATATATTTTATATTTTGATTATTACAACATATTATTTTCCTTTATTGCCCTTTATCAATTCTCCTTCTTTTTGCTTTGTAATTAATTTGATGAACCAAATTTAATCAGAAAACTTAATGAACCAAATTAGCCCCCGAAAAATATTTATGGTAATTAGTTACCATGTTTTGGATTTTCCTTTACGATGTTTACGCTCATATTTACTGTGTTTTTTCTTTTACCTTTCTTTTACGCTATATTTTATCATTTTTGACAACAAACTCTAGTAGTATTTAACTTAAATATATTTTATCGAAAAATATAAAATATATGAACAAATATTTTTGTAAAAAATTGGTTTAATTATCATATAGATTATTTTTTAAATTAATAAATAGAAAATTTATTTATTTAAATTAAATAATATATCTACATTTAGTATTGATCTACATATACATTCAACTATGTTCATTTACTTGCATTTAGCTATGTCCATTTTAGTAGTTATACATTCAAAAGTGATTTTGATCAAAACTATCCAAACAACATTCAGTTTGTTTAATCAATTCTACATTATTGTATTCAAACATAAATCAATTATCTCAAAATCAATTCTGTCAGAAACAATTCTATCAAAATCAATTCTGTCAGAATCAATTTTATCCAAAGCTGAACCACACATGTGTCACCAACCCACCATATGACATTGCTTGAATGATGATGCATTTCAAAAAATAATGAAAAGAATATTTTAAAATCTTTATTATTTCAAAAAATATAGGCAACTGTTCAATTTAAAAATCTCTTATTTTTTTATTACAGTGTCTTATCTTCTTTATTGACAAGTAAAATTAGCATAAATTTGAAGGGAAAAAAAATCATAAAATAAACTGTCCTTAACTTTTTGTACAGTTACACATTGTCTCTAAACATGACTTATCAAAAATTTAAATTAGGAAGACTATAACCCACGCGATGATATAAATCATAATTCATGTCATAAAGATTATTCATATTATATTCGGTCAAAAGTATATGTTCATACGGATTATACAAAATATCTCTGTTAGAAAGAAACTTTGCACTTCGATTGAACTTTATATATTAAGGACAAAACTTAAGTGTATTTACTTTGGTGTTTTTTTTTCAAGTTCGATAATTTTCTCAAAGTTTCTTATAGCTATAAATAGTGAATTTCATACAAAGAATGATGTGAAATGCACGTTAGGAAAAGCTAATGCACCTAAGAATGATGTCTTAGCAGCGCCATATATTTATCTTCTTTTAACGGTAGAGTTTCAGTTTAGTAACTTTAAGTTTGGTTTGATACCATCGTTATCTTTCATCTAAATAATTTATTTTAATTATTCATTCATCATTTGCATAGAGATAAAGTCATCAAATTATCAAACTTAAAGGCACCAAAGTGAAACTAGTAAGATCTAAACCAAATTTGAAAATGGGGGGCCTCGAATGGTTATTACTCCTTCTGGTTCTACATAGAAGCAAAAGTTGGATCAACAAAAATTAATGTATCTAGTTCAAAATTTGAACCAAATATATCAGCTTTTGTTGACCAAACTTTTACTTATATATAAGATTAGAGGAGTGTTGTATTAGATATAAAAGATTTTTTTTCTAGGAGAATATTAGATATAATTGTTGGTTACAATAATGATCATGCTAACAAGTGTCATAATCACACTTGTTAAGAAAGTAAAAAGTAAAAACTTTATATTAGAAGTAAACAATTTTTAAAATTCAAAAAGTTGAATATGCATTTTCTTACCAATTCTCAAAATTATATTTCTAATCTAGTTTCTTTAACAAATGTCTTAAGGCACTATTTAACATTTCTCATACATTAATCACTTAACTAAAATTCAAAATAACATACGAGGGGTCTCACCAATTTTTTTAGACAATAGAGATAAGATTAATTTAAAAAGAGAGTATTACTGGCACTCCTTTTAGATACTAACACCATCTCACTTGATTTTTTGAACTTGGCCAGCACTATTTCACTTGATTGATACTCCTTCACTCTCCTATTAAGTGTCTCTTTCCTACTTTTCCTTATTTCAAATTATTTGTCTTTTTTATAACATCAATACAATGTTTTTTTTTCCATTAACATACTCTTATTTATTGCATTTCAATCATCTATAACTACTTTACTAATTATGATTTTTAATACGGGTGTTTTAATAAATGATATTTCATCAGTCCCAAAATATAAGAAAAAATGGGTTAACATGAATTGTTGTGTTTGATATAAATTTTGGACTAAATACATTAACTTTTGTTGACTAATTTTTGCTTATATTTTGAGACAGATGGAGTACATATTTTGTCGTAAAAATAAACACTATTGATCATTTATTTAATAATTAGGTAAAACCTGAGTTAAAAACATGATGTGAGTCGGAAGGAATAATGATTCTAAAAATAATTTTTATTATGGTTACATCCAAATCAAATCAAATAGGTATAGACTTAGAAATCGAAAACACGTAAAACTTTCTCTTAATGGAGCAATACAGCAACCAAGTTGCGAGTGGTCTTAACTCTTTTTTTTTTAAGTAAACATGCTTATAACATTTCATTAATAATAAGAGTTTCAATATATCTGAGTATTTCAAAATAAACAGCGAGACTAGTTAATAACGTGGCTTCTCTTGCAAGAACATGAACAACCTCGTTGACTTGTCGCCTAACAAACTCCACCCTAGAGTTGGAAAATAAAGCAGTAAACAAAGAACGACAAGAAGAAATAATACAACCGAATTTGGACATGTCGTTCCTGTTAGAGAGAAAGGCATCAGAAGTTAACTTAGAATCCGTTTCAAAATCCACGCTATCAAATTGCATGTCACTCAACCATTGTAAAGGTAAATGCAAACCAAGTGCTTCTCCCACATCAACCGAGACAAGACAAGGATGTGTCACGGTTTTGGCCAACACAAAAGTACCATCTGAATCTCGTACACAAATACCAATGTCTGTTCGATTAAAGGAAGAAGAAAAAGCGGCGTCAATGTTGCATTTGAATCTCCCCGGCATAGGGTGTTGCCGCTTCTGAACATCATGTAAGGCCTAAGTGGAAGGCCCCCCCTCAAGTGTCGAAGGTGACTAGATTTGATCGGATGATGCAAGAACAGCGGGGGTGTTAGCCAACTGCCAACCAACCACCATGTTCCGAGCTTGCTCCACAACCGTGACACTGTTTTCTGTTACATCATCCCAAACTCTGAGATTGCGGTGTTTCCAAATGCTCCAAAGAACAGTTGTCGGACGTTGTGAAAGTTTAACATACAAATTTTCAAACGAAGAAAAAATAGCAGCTGCAGATGAAACAATATTTGAAAGAATATGTTGAATAGAACCCCATAGCCCGGTTCTATTCCAAACCTGGATAGCAAACAGACAAGAAAAAAAGACATGAGTGAGATCTTCATAATCTGATGCACAACTAGCACAATTAGTCGGACAATTAACGCCTTTATCAAGCAGACGTATCCTCGTTGGAAGGCAGCCCCGACACATGTGCCATATTAAATTCTTTACTTTCGATGGAACTTTGAGATTCCAAATTCCCGACCAATACCCCGGACGCCAAAGATGAGAGGAATCAACAAGTTTAAAAACACATAACATGTAGGCACTACGACCGAGTCTTAACTTGTTTACCAGAAGTTTGAGTTTTGCCTCCTTAATGATATTTTTTCCCAACTTTTATTTTCTTTCTGTATTATTTTTCTTTTTACAAATCAATAAATTTCAAAAAAAATGAATTGATTTCCTAAACGTATATTTTGTCTAAAAATCTAAAATTGAAGTTTTCAAAAACTTCAAAAAATATTTAAATGAAAATAATTAAAATTATACTGTTCAAAGACTGAGTGCGAAAGCACAGAGAATATTTATTTCATTTTAAAATCTCTAGTTAGCTAGTTGGAAGTTTAGACTTTAGTTTAACCCCAGCAAAAATCGAAAGAACCTGCCCAGTAACCTAGCACAGTCAACTCCTGGATCCTTGTGCATTTAACTATGACTTCCATACACTGTAGATCAAGAAAGAACACTTTTTTTTTCTTATTAAAAATGTTCGGAAGGAATGAAGAATATTAACAACACGATATTTTAAACATTTTTTCAACACTTATTTTTCATTAGATGAAATTAATATGTGTTCCACCACTTTATGTGAGTTTATATTTTTAAAGTGTAGAACTCATTAATTTAACAAATAAAAAAGAAAATATTAAAAAAGGTTTTTAATTTAAAATGTTTTTAACGAATTCATTGATCTTACCAAAAAAAAATACGAATTCATTGACCAGCATATTGTAAAGACAATTTAATTTGTCAAAATGACAAGTATTTAATACTACTCCGGCTTATTCTTTCATTGTACTAAAAAAGAAGATTTTGCTAATCAGTGTCCTTAGCGTAATGATTAAGGAATCAAAAAAAGAAAATGACTGTGAAATTTCATGTGAAAAAAATTAATTTTTACCCTTAGAACCATGATTAACATTTTCCAAAAAAGAAACATATTCATCTACCAAGATCATCAGAATCCGTGACACAAGTAAGATATTTAGGACACATTATTTACTACTGACAACCACACCCATCTAAAAATGTACAAATAGTAAGTACAAAATATTGAAGGATTTTCGATAACAAGGAGTAGGGATGGACATCAGACGAATTCAGACAGGTTCAGGCCCAAACTCTCCTGCAAGTGTTATCAGCTGACCCTATTTTGTTCATTGTCTATTTCGGTTTTTCAGGTAACAAGTTCATCGGTTCATGGGTTTCTCGGTTTTAGGTTTCTCACTTAGAAAATAGCAGATCCAAACTGAATTCAAAGAAAGGAAAAAATGGTAAGAAAAATTTCTTGGTTAAGACAGTTAATCAAGAAGTTGATAGATCAGTAAAGTGTTGATGGAAGATGAAGGATCTTGGTGTGTGGATCTTGATTATGTTCTTCTCAACTCAACGGTCGATATCTTATTCGATCTTGATTATGATTTTGATTAAGGGTTTTTATGACAAGTGTTCTAATGACATATATTAAGGATTTAAAAATAAAAACAATTGACAATTTTTATGTAGAAAAAGTTGTTTTTTTATGTTTCAATGTGTTAAATACATAAATCCCAAGAAAACAATTCTACTTTAAACATCTTATCAAACGTTTTTAGGGCACTTATTAATATTTTCCAATAAATAAATTGTACTCCAAAATATATGTGTATGTTTCGTGTTCAGAAATTAATATTATACATGTTAGATAAACTCTTTGTATAACTATATTGAACAATAAAATGAGTAAAAGAATCATATTTGAAATTAAAAGTTAATCGATTGATATTTATAAAGTCATTTTTTCTTCAAAAGAGCCGAATGTGGAGGAGGTTGTTGACTCGATCAAGAGCATTTCATGAAAATGGTTCTTAGCTACGAAGAAGGGAGATCTTGACTTTATCATGAATGATTTAGTAACCTACTAGATTGTATTAATAGATAAGATACTTATTTTTGGTTCGTCTTTGGTAGATTTAGCACCCTATCTTCTATTCTTTCTTTAGTGGGTTTAAATTTAATACTCATTGTGCTCTTTCCATAGCATTATTTATAAAGTTCTATTCGTTGTTAAAAAAAAAAAGATGTAGCAATTATATTAATGTTGCTCTACATTGCGTTAGGACTGCGACAATAAAGAAGAGTACGGCAAAGATAATCGTGAAGACATCTAATTGTCGCGTTGAATGGTTTTGCAACTATTTCTAACGATGAAGACGATGGAGAAAACGATCAACAATGGATAATTTGGTTTTAAAACCACTTCTAACCATGTCACTTACGAAAACAGAGATGGTAGACACTTTAAAGTGAGATGCATATGAACAACTAAAAAATTCAAACGATGGATTTGAATAAGGAATTTATTTGTTAAAAACAACTTAAAGAAGTAAACATATTTTTTTAAATTAAAAAATATATAGTTTCAAATATAAAAGGGATAAACATATTAAGAGAATTAAAGGAGCATTTGCTATCGGTGTAAATTGATTTTACACTCATCAAATACTAGTTTAGTTGCCTACTTTACCACATCATACAATTTAGTTTTGAAATGCATTTATACAAGTGTTACGATGTTGTATAGTGAAAAAAAAGCAAAATGATGTTGCATTTCATCGAATTTTAGCATGAAACTAGTTTATTTACACTGTTTTTTCTTTCTTTCTTGACACAGTACCGAAGATGTTTCAAATGGTAATATTAAATTCAATAGGGACTAAACCAATAGAGACTCCGGTGGGAATAGTAGAATCGTTTTATATAAAATATAGTACATATTTGGAATTACAATGAATTTGTCAAACAAACTCTATGTGAAAACAGACACATTGATAGATATAGATGACTACATGAGTGTAAACTAAACACTTATTTCCATACATTAGGTTTATGATATTAGACGAAAAGTCAAGTCTTAAAATCCCCTAAAGTGGGAACAACTTGCTTTGTTGAGTAAAAGTGAGGAGCTAAAGCCAAGTTTTGAGGAAACAAGATCAAACTCCACAAGATTATCCTCCAATTGATGCCCACCAATAATAATTGAAGTTGCTGATGGTCCCACTTCCTCAGAACCCGCATCAACAAATCCAAGACATAACACGTTTTCATTAACCTTAACCATTGAATTAGCACCAAAGATTCTCCATTCAACATCCCCCTTCAAGACCAAATCAATTGTAGGCACATTTGGTCCAGTAACACTCTTGCTAATTGTTCTTGAATCAAAGCATGCTCCAAATGGTGCAACAGCTTTCACTCTCTTAATCTTTCTAATTTCAGCTTTCTTTACAAAAGCATTCAAAAGTGGATTATAGATTAAAGTGTGTAATGTAGTGTGAGGAATCACGGTGCTGAGTTTGGTACCACCTTCTCCTAGTTTGTTAATAGAAAGTAACGTGGTATTAAAATTGACAACGTTGTTGTCTACCTTAATTGACTTCACCTTAATGAAATACTCGGTTGAAGGAAAGTTATCAAATATAGGACCAGTACTGCGACGGTTAGTAATAAGAGGGGTGTATTTAAGAAATTTGGAAGCATCATCTTTATTAGAACCCAAATTATATGGACCCCCACCAACAAAGAGACTCCCAGGCCCAACCCCACTTTTTTGTGAAGTTGAAGGTAAACATAGTGTAAACTTACGATCAAGTTTAAATCTATTTGCGAGTTGTGTTGGTAAAGAAATAAGGGTTCTCGCAAGCCCTAACACTCCTTTTTTACCCTTGCTTAGGCCTTGAAGAAATCCTTGAACACCAAATTTATCTGGGTACACACATGATGAAATGAAATGTGGCACGCGCTCGTTAGTAACCCTTCGGCCATCGTTAGTGACACGTGGGAATGATAAGATATCCTCTCCTACGTCTCCACTCACGAAGAATCCACCGAACGGGTTGAATGGTTCGACACCACAAGTGTTGTTGGTGCATCCGGTTTTGAAAGGATGATTGGTACAATCAATGCAACCCGTGCCTCTAGCTTGCTTGCATTTCTTTGTACCGCATTGGGTTGGGTTATAAGTTGTGGAATTGTAGGAATCATCACATTCAAACCATAGGAAACGCTCCCTTATGTCAATGACAAGATCTAAGGCCACCGCAGGGGTTCCCATTTTAATACTAGTTGAGTATTGTAGGGTTTTAGGGTCTTTTGCAATGGGAAGCACAAAGGTGTTGGGTTTAGGTATATGGGACTTCGTTGATGCAACTGATGAAGATAAGAGTGAAAGAAGAGATAGTGAAAGGAGGAACAAGTGGAGGGTAGAAGAAGTAGCCATTGTGAAAATAATTTTGTTTTTCAACCATGGATTGTGTCTCTTATATAGAAATGTCATAGAGATCTACACTCATTAAACAATTTTGTCTGCATGTGACAATATGGTAGTATTATAAATTATTCAATAGTCTATTAAATTACTCAATATAGCTGTTTTTTGGTGAAACACTAGTATAGCTGTTTATTCAAGTAATCTTCACGTTCCTTTCCCCACATATTTCGAATAAAAACAATCTACAATTAATAATATGATCAAAATAAATATATAAATTAAAATAAAGGTATTATATGACCATTATATACAAATGAAACTATAAATTTAATTCTTGATTGTTTTGTTCAAAGCCTTTCATTTAACCGTAATAGTTAAGAAATGCAACGTGCATGCGTGAAAACTTACTAGAGAATGGATGTTTATTTATAAGTAGTATACCAAAAATTCTAAACCTTAAGTTTGAAGTATTTGAACGCCTTGTGAACTACAATATTTAAAGTAAAACTAAGTAAACTTTATAAATGTCAATGGTATTCAAGATTTGATTGTTTGCACTTTCGTATAAAAAAAAAATAGTTTCATAATTAAGTAAAGTACTCAAAATTAATTCTCATTTGAAAGAAAAAAAAAGATGCTTTTTCTTCTAATTTTCATTTTTTGAAAATTTTAACGATTTATGTAACTAATGGCTATCAATTTAACTTTTCTTTTCAATGAAAGAATTTTGAAGGATTGTATTGGTTTTTCCCTAGAATATTGGCAACCAAAAATATTGTTTAGTATTGCGCGGCTCTAGACACTCCTTTAACTCTTGATGAGAAAACTAGGAAGAGAACTTTTGGTCATTTTGCCAGAGTTCCAACAGAGGTTGATTTGACTTTAGATATGAAAGAAATAATCGTTGTTCATAGAAAATATGTTGATTTTTATGTGGATGTTGAGTATAAGAAACTTCCAATCTTTTGTAACTTATGTCAGATTATTGGACCCTCTTTTAAGATCTGCAAGTATCAGATTTCTCCCAAAGTGAAGCATGTTGTTAAGCCTACTACCTTAAATGTTGAGAAGGTTGATGTTGTTATCAACTTATCATACCACCAGTAGGCATGCCAAATAATGTTGCAGGTTACAATAAGATTTTTGTAGAAATCAACCCTCTAATTTAGGATATACTAAGGTTTAAAAGAGTTACAATTTATGAGTTTGAGGAAAATGTATTAAACCATGAGGAGGAGGTTCATAATATCTTTGTTGGAGCAGTTCATGTGCAACAATTGCAGGTTGATGATTTTGTTCTGACTGTGAAGCAAAGAAAGGATCAACATAGCAACAAATTTTCAAATATGCGTAATGCTGGACCTTGAAGCGATGCTGTTACAAATCTAGATTATATTCGAGATACCCCTACTTGGAAAAGCATGGTTCCATCTAATGAAATAGTAGCAGATTCTCTTCCTCTGGGAGATCATGTTACATAAGCTTTAGCTCATGAGGCTTTTTGTAGATCCATAGTGATGATAGACTCTAACTTGTCAAATTTTAGTCCAAATGTTATTCACGACATGCAAGTTTTAGGGATACTTCCTACTGAGGCCTAGCAAGCTATGAAATTTCTGAGTGCATCATGTGCTAACATGACTCAAGATATTCATATCATTTATTTGGTTGGAGACACAAATCAACAGTTTTATTTGGTGGTCACAAGAAAGAAGAGGAACAAGTTAAAGCAACATCAGGCTGAGACTACCAAATGGTTCAAGGTATGCGTTTACAGCTGTTGTGGATTCCTACAATAAAATCACAACAATGAAACTTATATGTGTGGAACAAATGAAGTAGTAATCAATATCAAATTATCTTCAAGCAGCAACAAACATACCTAAATCTAAGTGTGAATCAACACCACAAGTATATCCAAAGCAACGAAGATAAAAAAGAAGAGAGAAACAAAAAACCAATATTTATTTACCTAGTTGAGACAATTTACCCTACATTAGGGGGGAGATAATAGGTCTCCAATCCACTATGAAATGAGTTATACAAAGAGATTACGCGAAATTAGCTTATAAGCTCATAATAAAACAAATCATAATTTCTACCAATTGTTCAAGTCACTCAAATCCACAAGGAATCATTAAATAAAGCATTAAAGAAAACTTTTTAATCCTTCCTCTAATGAGATCTCACTATCCAAGATGTCTATGAAGTGTTTTCCAACTCAAAAACCCCTCACCAAAGACATTCAATCATAAATTCCCTCATTTGGTTTACAAGATTCTCTCCTTTAAAGCTTGTCCAAAAATCGTGTTACAATTTGCAAAAATCGCGCCACGATGAAGCTCGTACACAGTACTATAACTGATTCAAAAATCACGTCACGATGCTGCCAATCGTGTCGCGATTTTGCTTTCACTGGGTCCTCCAAATTCTGTCTCAAAATCGTGCCATGATTTATAAAATCGTGTCACGTCTTCAGCCTCTAGAAACTTCAACAATTTTGAGTCAATTCAACAATAATGGTTCATGTCATTAGTCATTCGGTGTCTTGTTTTACCTCATGCTTTTAAGCAGATTTTTCTAATTTGGTCTTTCTTTTATCATTTATGTTTTTCTATAGGGTTTTATCTTAGTCCCTCTTTCTATTAATATATATAATTAGGGTGATGCAACATGCCACCCCTATGCTCTTCATCTTTTGCTTAAAAAAGAATAAATTTCATCGAATAATTTATCTAATAGGAATAATTTATTTATTTAAAATGAAATTCCAAGATGACTTTTCTCTCTTTAATGTTTTATGTCTTTTATTTAAAAGTAAGAGTTTGTTTGAAAAATACAATAAGATTTTTTTTTGAATTGACAAATATTATTAAGATAGGCTAGGGCAAGGTGCATAAAAAGAGAGCCTCGTAATAGACGGCACCTCTCCGCCTAAGTTCAACTCGATAAAAAACCTCCTATAATCATATAACTAATAGTTGATAGTTTATAATTAAAAAAGACTGTACCGTAAATATGATTAACCACAAAACTACTTTTAAAAAATATCTAATATTTGTGAAATCTTTAACATATAAAATAATAATAAATTAAAGACAATATTCATCCTAAAATTTGAATGGGTCAAGAGATGCTAACTCATTAATGTGATATGGGGATTCCCATCATATTAGATATTAGATTACAAATTGACTTTTGGTCAATTAGATACCGTTAAATATGTATCTTCTCAAGGAGTCGATCTTGACTTTTATCAATAGACAGGAAACTTACATAATTTCATTAAAAAAAAAATAAAAAAAAACTAACAATAAGACGCGTTAAATAACAAGGACTGTAACTAAAAAATAACAAGGATTCGCCTCGAAACAAGGTCTATGCAAAATTGCAAACAAACCAACCAACCTAACAAGTGTTAATTCCTTTTGGTTCCATATTTACATCTTGTAAATTTCATGAAAATTCCGTTATCTTCGGTAGAGTATATATATATATATATATATATATATATATATATATATATATTTGTAACAAAGCTAACAAACAACAAGTAGAAGGAAAAAAGAGAAAAAAAAATAAAAAAACTCAAGCTCTTGGGAAGAAAGTTTCCATGGCATCCATTCTAAGCAATCTGAGAAGATCTTGAGGAGCGGACGAATGGACCAAGAAGTTGTTATCCGAAGAAGCTCCTAATTTGGCCAAGAAATCAGCACATTGGTTACCCTCTCTGAGCGTATGCTGGAGAGCAAAGTTACGTGAAGCTATTACATCTTTGATATCTTGAATGAGCACCGCATAAAGATGGAACTTGGAGCTGTCACCTGTGATGAGATTAACAGATAATGGAGAGTCCTAAAAGCAAACCAGATCTTCCAAGCCCATGTTTATAGCTAACCGTAACCCCTGAAGAATAGCCGTAAGCTCAGCCTGAAGGACGCATGACGAATCGGGAAGGAAACCGGAGAAGCCTGCAATGAAAGAACCAACATTGTTGCGAATTAACCCACCATACCCGGCTCGGTCCATCGTATTTATAAGAATAGTTTATAAAAACTGTGGGTATTAAAAAAAGTGTTTGAAGTAATAAATTTGTTATGAATGTAAGTTACTATACCAAATTACCTTTTGTATAGAGATATTTAATGTTAATTTTCATATTTCAAGGTATATTGATAATTCCTTAAAAAAAAGGGTATATTGATAATATTAATGAAAGTATTTAAAAAATGAGTAATAAATGCATTTAGGAATTTGTAGATAGTCTTATAAAAACAATTAAATGTTCTACTCTATTCCATCATAAAATATCCAAAACAATGTAACTATCTACTCCATTCCATTCGGTTGGTTATGCTTCATTCCATTATGTTCCTTTATGCCCCGCTCCTTTATGTGCCATCAGGTCAAACAGAGCCTTGTCTCTATCGTAGCTCACCAGCTCACATTTCTTCTTCTGTCGCATCCGTTTAGGTTTCTTTGTTTGCACTTTGCAATTTTTGTCAACTATCTTCTTCATTTAACTCAAGTCAATAATGCTTGAAAACTATGTTGTGTTGCTTGGTTAAAAATTGGGGGGAAACTTGATCCCATGAAATTGAAAATTGGAGTAAACTTCACTTGGTACTTGATATATTTTGCTTGTGATTAATTGTGTTTGTGAAATGTTAAATTAGATTAGTTGCTTGGGATTAGTCTGTATGAAATTTCATTTGGTACAGACTATGTTGATATAGTGGACTTGTGGAAATGTTGAAAATTGGAAGGTTTATTGATAAAACAATCATGTCAGATAGTTTAATTACCTGAGATGTCGTTGGTGGAGAAAGAAAGGATTTGTAGCTGAGAAGAGTTGAAGATAGAGTTTTGGTAATGAACCATTGAGGAATTTGTTCGAGAGATCAATGTGATGAGGGTTTTTGGGTTAAGGATCACTGAGGATAGATTATCTGAATTTAAGCTAGCAAATTCCATCAAAGTAAAGAACAAGTACATGCAAAACATACATGTATATAGTTTTAATTCTAATACTTTTGATATCTGGGATTTAGGTTAGGGCACTATTTCTACTTTGAACTAAATGTGTAAACAATTTCCCTACATCTTTATTAATAAAGATCTGATTTGTGATGCTTGTCATTTAGGCAAGTTTTCTAGACTTCCATTTCCACTCAATGTGAGTCAATTTATGGATGCCATTGATTAAATACACATAATGGCATTTGGGATCCCATTAGGGACACTTCAATAGAGGAATATAAATATCTTTTTAACTATTTTTGATGACTACACATGATTTACTTAGATTTTTCTTATGAAACCTAAATTAGAAACAACGGCTAAGCTTCAAATCTTTATCAACTTTGCTTCAAACTCAGTATTCAACCAAAATAAAATCTATTAGAAATTAATGGTGCTCAATTTAATATGCCTTAATTTTACTCTGATTTAGGCATATTACATCAAACATATTGTGCAAGAGACATCTCAACAAAATTCAATTTTTGAGAGAAAACACAGACATTTGCCGAATGTCACTAAAACTCGACCCTAGAGTTAGAAAAGGTATCTTCTTGGTTTTAAGCAAGGAACTAAAGATTGTGGTTTGTTTGTCTTGCACACTCATGATGTTTTTATTTCAAGGAATGCTATATTTTTTAAACACATGTTCTTTTAATCCTCTTTTTTCTACAAATGAAAATCACATATATGATGACTTAATTGATTCTCCAACTTTATTATTTGATGTTTTTTTCCTTCACATTAATGACCATATTCAAATTGTTAATAACAATCACAATAAAAACTTGTTAAATGAATTTAGTTCTCACACTAATAGTGCACATGATATTGGATCTGTTAAACATGATATAGCTCTGTTGACAAATGCTTACTTGCAGAATTTTAAGTCTCATGCTACCATACAGATGCAAAAACGAATCGTTTATATTCCATTTTCTTTGTTTTACAGTATCTTATTAGAATTTATCTGCTGCACATTTTAGTTTTTACCGCTGCTATTCCATATTCATGAGCCAACAACATATAAGCAAGCTTCAAAGTATCCATGTTGGGTAACAGACATGAATTATGAATTAGAGGTTCTCAATCAGGACAATACATGTAATGTTAAAAATATTCCACATGGTAAGAAGCCCTTTGGATGTAAATGGATATACAAGATAAAGTATAAAGCCGATTTCACCATAGAAAGGTATAAAGATCATTTAGTAACAAAGGTTTTACCTAAAAGAAATTACAGATATCTTTGATACTTATTCTCCTATTGCCAAACTCACCTTTGTAAAATTACTCTTATCCATTGTATCTTCTCAAAATTGGCATATTCATAATGTTTTTTTGCATTGTAATATAGATGAAGAAGTTCACATGCAATTACCTCCAGGAATTTCTACTAATAACCTAAACCATGTTTGCAAACTATTGAAGTCCTTATATGGATTTAAATAGTTCAGTCGACAATGGCTTGCAAAACTAACTTCTGGTTTAAATACTGTAGGCTGTTCTCAATCTGCCTCGGATCACTCCTTGTTTACTAATCTTCAAATAAAATTTTACTGCTTTTCTAATTTACGTCGATGATGTGATTATTGCAGGTACTGGCGTATTTGAGAGAGAATCCATCAAAGATTACCAACACAAGACTTTCAAGATTAAAAACTCAGTACACATCTAATATTTCTTGTGACTAGAAATGGCATACTCCAAGACTGGATTACATATGAGAAATGCTAGTTCTCCCGAATTTTTTGCTCACAATAGCATCACGATATGAGAAATTAAATGCAACAATAACCCCTTTTATTTTTTCCCCCATGTTTTCCGGGTAATTGCTAGATCTAACAGTTGCTATTTGTTCATGATCTCTCCGTGAGGATTTTGTTCGCCATGTATAGCAATTCTCATTACATATTCTACACCGGAAATAAACTCTGGATATACTACATGAAGCTGGTATGCTTGCCTCAAAAGCAACATACATTCCTATGCAAAAGAACAACAAGCTCTCCAAAGATGCAGTACAACTAGGCTCGTTGGTAAATGGATATACCTCACCAACACACTTCCTGGTGTTACCTACTCTGTTCAGAATTTGAGTCAGTACATGATAACTCCTACAACACAACATCCACAGGCAGCCATTCAAATACTATACCTAAATATTTCTCCATCACAGAGATTATTTTTTCCATCTTAGATTCAGATCAAAGCATTTTGTGACCTAGATTGGGCAAGCTGCCTAGACACTTAAAAATCAATCACTCGTTTTTGCATCTTCTTAGGCTACTCACTATAAATTTCTGACATAAAAAAAGTTAAGTACACCCACGCATATAATTATGTTTGGTTTGGTTTCTTTTACTTTTAAATTAGTGTTCCAAAAATAATCTCAAAATGGTCGAATTTGATCTTAAGTTTTCCATCATCATTTTTGCTCACTATTTGATTCTCAACATTTTTCTCTTGCAAAAGTTTAATTTCTTTTAACGGTGGATGAATTAAATATGAATTTTTATGCTTTGAAGTAGACATGGCAACGGGGCGGGGCGGGGGCCGGCTTTAACACACCCGACCCCCGCCCCGTTTAATGGTACCCAGCCCCGCCCCCGCCCCCAAACCCGTCGAGGATAGAAAGTTCACCCCAGACCTGCCTCCAACGGGGACGGGTTTCCCCGGCCCCACACCCACCCCCACCTGCGAAAAGTGTAATTTTTTTTTACAGTAAGCTTGTTTTTCAGTGGCAAACTTGTTTAAACCTGTTTCAGTGACAAGATAATTAAAACAAAAGCCTCTAACAAGCTTAGAAGCTTTGCAAATTTGTCTAAATATTACAATTCATAATCAATCCATATTCAAAACCAACAAAAGCTTCTTTATATACCCTTGCTAACTTAAGTAAAACAAAGGTAATAAAGTAAATTCACATATACGGGTGCGGGGCGGGTGCGTATATCCCCCGGCCCCAGACCCGCATTAAACCTACGGGTTTTCCACGCACCCGCACCCAGACCTAGTAAATCCGGCTTTTCCCCGTTACTATCGGGGCGGGGACGGGTGGGACCCGATGGGTGCGGGTTGTGTTGCCATGTCTACTTTTAAGTGCTTAAAAATTCATATTTAATTCAAGTTTTGTTAAAATATTTCAATTTCTTTTGGAAGAGATTATTATAATATTATAAACATATTGCTACAAAAACTCATGTGAAAATTATAAGGATACAAGTGACCTGATTTAAAAACAAACACGAAAAGTGCAGACCAAAAATTAGGATGACCAAAACGAAAAGTTCAAATATTTCTAACAATCAAAAACATATTTAACACTCTAAATTATATCCAACATATTGCAAGGTTTGTTGGAAAAGGAAATAGAATAAAAAAATCATAAACTTACTTAATGGGCCAAGACACTATATCGATCTTTGATCGCTTTTTCATTTAGTTAAATGAGACAAATCGATTTGAATGATTGAGTTCAAAACTCCATCTCGTCCCACTTTTCATTTGAAGGTTTCTTTAAAAATTTCTTTGTTCAAAAATTTATAACAAAAATATATTACACTACAAAAATCCATTTAAAAAAAAGTTATAACAAACGGGCCCTAAGAGAACATTTGTTATAAATTTTTATAAAATTGATTTTTATTGTGCAACATCTTTTTGCTATAATTGTGTTACATTATTTCAATAATTTTTTAAAATATTTTATTCTAAAAATTTCATCATTTTTTATAACTTTTTTTTAGTCAAATTTTTAAAAATATTTATAAAATAAAAAGCTATTTCAAATAGTTTTTCATAAAAATCATTTTTTAAATTAGTTAATGTCAAAATCTTTTTTATACTTATAATAAAAGAGTTTTTTTTTGGTACAAAACGAGAAAAAAAATCAAACACAGAAAGAAAAACTATCTAGAAAAGAAGGTCCCACTAGCATAAGCTAGTAGGAGCAGGTTGATTCCAGCAGGGGTGTTCGATGGACCACAAGAACTCATGGTTGCCTGCATCATGTTTAGCTAAATAATATGCGCGCACATTTCCCTTTCTTAAAGTATGCAAAACACAAACTTGTCAATCCCTTGCCAGGATCTCCATAATATTGCGAATAATCCGGGCATAATGGTTCTAATCATTAATCGTCGCAAATATTAATTGATGGTTGTTTTCGAAACTGAATAACGCACCGAGTTTGTAACTTCCAACTCCCAAGCAAGTTGTAAGCCATGATACATTGTCATCAATTCAACATGGAGTATATTAAAAAAAAACCAATATTCCCAGCAAAACCACGGATCCATGCCCCATTATCATTTTGAATCAAGCCTCCAAAACCTGAGACCCCAGAATTATGAAGGCTACTACCATCAACATTCAAAATCGAGCCTTGTCCATTATGAGCATTCCACTTTACCAACCGCGGTTGAGTAGTCAGATTAGATTTTGAAAAACACTGAGCTAGTAAATTTGCAAAGTTCACGGCTATTAGTTTTAAGCTGTAGGGAGAAAAACCCACTAGGGTTAGCCTGATGGTATTAATTTGGGATCTGAGAGTGTGCTCCTTCTATAGGTCTCAGGTTCGATTCTCTCCGGTGCTAATTTGGGTCAGTTAATTTAGCTTCTTCAACAAAAAAAATTGTAGGGAGAAATAACCTCATTTGCAAGGCGTAAACTGTTTCGCGCGCACCACAACCACCAACACGCAGCCACAACAAGGAAAGTATAAATATTAGCACCATGTATACCGCTACACAACTACTCATACACCAAATTCTCGTGATAAAAGGTTTGGTCTACAAATCCCAATGATTTCTAAATCAAAACAGCAAACTCACAATCACGCAAACAATGTAAAATTGTTTATGTATATCTATTACACCGGGGGAAAGGATCTATATTAAATGAGTTTAAAATAACTTCTATAATTTTTGTGTAAATTTTCAAAAAAAAAAACATTTTTAAAAAATACGAAGATTTTTTTTAAAAAAAATCTATTATAAATGGGATTTAAAAGGTTTAGTGGGCTCAACCTATTTTACCTCCAATAAAAAAGGAAAAGAAAAATGTTGTTGACACATCACACAAGGCTGAAAAACACCTTTAAAAGACTAAAATACCTCGTCGGCAGTTAACTGCAGCCGGTTTCATATTTTTCGGCAGTTAACTGCTAAAATTACTTCAGCAGTTAACTGCAACCGGTTTCATTATTGTATCGTCAGTTAACTGCCGATGCGTCCTGAACCTGCAAATTGGCAGAAATTTGATACGAAAACGAACAATTGTCATAAACATATGTCATCCAAATGCAAACTAATTAACACCAACTCATACTAACACCAAGTCATATAAAATCATAAACAGAAAATAATACTACTCCTGGTTCTGCTGATGCTGTTGTTGCCGCCTCCTCGGCCTCTGGCCTCGCCTCCTGGTCAATATCGGTGTGATCTGCTCCCTAACGTGGCTCATGGTCTGAAACCACTATTGAGGGCTCATGACCTCCGCCTGACCCATCTGCTCATCAGCGTAGGTAACAGCAGCATTAGCCATGTCATAGGTATCAGGCGAGCTTCTCGCCTCGTACCGCTCCCACTGTTGTGCAATACTCTGCTCTTCATTTGCTGGCCTTGGAAGATCTCTTGGAAGAGGTGGCAAAATCTGAGGGTGAGACACCTTAGTGTACCATAACATATAGCCACACTCCATCCGCCATGTCTCAACTTCTGCCTCCTCACCCCAATCGGCCTCCTTAAGCGTGTAAGTGCGGAAGTCATGGAATGCCTGCACAATCTGAGGCGGTCGCAGCTCTACAACATCTGTCGGATGTCTAGGGACGCTTTGGACGTATTCGTACTACCCCAAAACCCTCTCCGGCAAGTGACGGTACACCCAAACAACACTGCACATAATCCAGCCTGAATACAAGAAAATCTCCTCAAAACCATGGATCTCCCTGTGCTCCTCGTATGGCCTCCAGCATACGTTATCAAACTGCAAATTATCAAGCAATGTCTGATACGTCACCCTCTCTCCATGTCCCTTCTGTAATGTCCACTTCGCTGCAACCAGATAGTTTTCGATATAGTTGGGGTTTCGATCAACAGCATAAAAGTCAGGAAAATGCGCCAAAAATCATCCATGCACAAACCAAACAAATCACATTTATAAGTTACTACACACGAAAAATATATCAAAAAAATAATAGTTAAGGTTCAAAAGTGACAATTTCTTACGGTGAGCAGTGTCACGCTTCCCCAAGAGCTATGTCTGCAGGAAAACAGGCCTCAACTAAAGAGTGGTATAAGTATGCCAGTGTCATCCCTCCCGAGAATAATTACGCATCCCCGCGTAGCCGTCCTCCATAGTCGTCAGATAGACCAACTCGATGCGTATGTTGCTTTTATCACCAAACAACAAGCATCCAACAAGATATAGGAGATAACACTACACACAAGCAGTCCTAACCCTCTGGAGTTCCTACTCCACCCCTGGATCCTCTACTTCCACCAATCTGGTAGCCTTACCAAGGTAACTCGTATATAACTCCCTCATATTCGGATAACTAATGTAACCACCATACTCGTCACCGCAATTTTTCTCTGCATCCTTCTCTGACACACCTAAGTGTTTCACCATCAGTTCTGCTCCATCACTCCGAGACATCTTCTTCGGGTGGCTCAACATTCGCCCTTCAATCGGAAGATGCATGAGACATGCGACATCATCCAAAGTGATGGTCATCTCCTCCAAGGGCAAGTGAAAAGTGTTGGTCTAGGGATGTCACCTCTCGCATAGAGTCATCAACAATGCATGAGGCACAGCGGTGTAGCCCATATAAACCAAATCATGTAACCCGCTCTCCTGAAGCGGACCCCAAAACCAATTAGCATTACTGTTTGGACGTCGTAGACTCAAAAACTTAACTCCATGATTAATCGGTTTTACAATACGCACCTTACAAACCTGAAATAAAAAAAAAACATATTTTCAGTAACTTATACAATGTAAACATTTAAATAAACAAAATTTAAATTGCCGCAAGTATTTTTAATTTAAGACAAAACACATTTAAAACTTAAAAAAACACATAACAAAATTAGTACATTTAAAATGGCACGCACGTGTAATTTTAATTTATATTATGGGCGTCATTTTAAATTTAAATTGCACGCACCAATTTAAAACATAAATAAAATAATTAAACAAAAACACATATTAAAAAAAATTAAAGCATATGATAATTTTAGACAATTAAAAATAACACTTACGTTATTTGAATTATACCATAGCCGCAATGCCACATGGTTCACATAAGAGTGCAGCAGAGATGTATCGTACGGTCCTCCAGAAAAGGGAGCCTCCGAAGGTAACGTCGATGTGGTTGTAGTGAAGGCAATGTCATCGTGGTCCATCGCAGGAGGCACATCATCGTCCGGAATATGCTGGTTGTCGTACCTACCATCAGTCACATCGTGGTGTACCTGATTCTGAAAATTCAGGTACTCCACCTAGGTCGAGTCAACCACCTGTGACTGTTCAGGTTGTGTAGCCTGAGAAGTCCCTGAACTATCTGCCCTCCCTCTACCTCTTCCCCTCTTTGGTATATGTAAGTGTTTCCTCTCACGCCGGTGGCTTTGTGTCATAGCACGACTACCACCAATCATCTTTGATGGATCGATCCCCTGGTCCTGATTAGATATATCTACACAAAAAATTCAAAAATTAACATCATTTGCATAACCTAATCAAACACATTAAACCTAAACATAAACATTCACATTAAACCTAAATTAAACATAAACATAAACATAATCAAACACATTATAAGCACAATGAACATCATTTCCATAACCTAAACCATTTCATACAATCATCATTTCAATATAATTTGTGTGCATCATTTCCATCATAACCTAAACATCATTCAATATAATTCTCATAACCTAAACTAACTAAATAATCAATATACACTTTATCAAACTATAATTAAACATCATTTCCATAACCTAAACTAACTAAATAATCAATATAATTGTCATTGCGGCATTTTATCAAACACTTTGTGTGCAAAGTGTCAAACATATTCAAATTGTGTTCATTTGGCACCATTCAAAACCACATTATCATTAAACATCATTTAAACAGCATAAGCAACAACTACATTGATCTATAACATCTAAACAACACATGCAATCTACCAAAATATCAATTTCAACATCAACCCTAACCACATGCAAACTACTCTAATTTTTTTAAAAAAATTAACCTAAACAAACTAACATTATAATTACAAAGATTAATGCAACTTACTTGTGATAATTTGGGGATGATTTGCTTGCAATTCGTGGACTTGGCTTTGGTGATAATTAGAGAGAAGTTGGAGAATTTTTGGAAAACTAAGCAAATGATATGTTCTGGTTTTCAGTTTCTGTATAAAGGAAAACCTCGGCAGTTAACTAACGATAAAAATGAAACCGGCTGCAGTTAACTGTCGAAGTTTCTTCGATAGTTAACTACAAGCAAGTTTCATTTTTTCGACTTCGATAGTTAAGTACAGCAAGTTTCATTTTTTCGACAGTTAACTGTCGAAGGTATTTCACATGTGTTTCTCAGTCTTGTGTTATGTGTCATCCAGCAATTTTCAAAGGAAAATTAGGTTCTTCTATAAAAGAAAAAAAAAAATTGTTAAAAGTTAAATATAAAGCTAATAAAAGTAGAGTTTCTATCTGCAAAATTTATAAACGCTTTGTTGGTGAGTTTTTCTCACGATCAACTTTACATCGCATTCTTTCACTCTATTTGTAATCACTTTTTCACACTTTACTCTTTATATTTGTGAGAGTTTGATCATCTTTCTTACAATCGATTCTGTAAACTAATTGATTATCAGAACTGAATCAGGAAATGGCGGCAACGTCAGAAGCTATGAATCAATTCCGCCGATCATTGGAGATACGAAGACAATTAATTTTGAAAAGAAACCCAGTAGTAAAGGACAATATTCCCTGTGAAATTGACGAGGTTATTTATTATAAATTACTGTTTCAATTTTACTATTTTTCTGAATTTTGATAATAATGATGAGTGTTATTTCTATAGGGTTTGTTTTTAGGTTCGCTTGGTTCTGCAATGAACAAGGTTGGTTTGAAAAATGTGAATGTTACTCACATTTTGACCGTGGCTTGGAAACTTGCACCTGCACACCCTGCAGATTTCATCTATAAAGTTATATATGGTATGATCATTGAATTGATTTTGATATTGACACAGTTTTAATCTGTTGAGTTAAACATGTTTTTGATCCTCTAAATATTTTAACTTTTGGTTTTAGTCTCCCTAACATGTTTAGAATATATAATAATATTTTCTCCAAAAAAATATATATATAATCTTTTACCAAAACATATTAAACACTGACTTAGTGTCAAAAACATAAAAATTTATATTTAATTCATCCCTTGTTAATAAGAAAGTTAAACTTTTGCAAGAGAGAATTCTACAATGTATTGAACATGACTGTGAGAGAAAAAATCAAAATTTTGAATGATACCCGTGCGATGACTTGATAGCAGGAACCAAAAGTTGTGATGTAAATTTTTTTGGAAAGTCGAAGAAATTTTCTAGGGTGATTAGAACGGTTAAGATGAAATATTTATAGGGACCAAAAACATATTTAACCTTATTCTTTTAAATTTTGGTCTTCAATAGCTTCTTTTGATTTTGTGGTGTCAAGTAATGCAAGTGAGATCCAATTAAGGTTGATTATGATTATATTGATTACACTCTAATTATGAATGAACTTAGTATGTGGTGTATTTTGTCTAAGTTTTTTAGGAATGTGGTACTGTATCCATACTAAAGTTACACTTTTGTTGAAAAATTGAGGAAGTTGCTGACAGAGAAAGTACCAACTTAAGACAACATTTCAATGAGTGTTTTGATTTTATCGACGAAGCCAAAAGAAATGGTGGACATGTTTTGGTTCACTGTAAAATGGGAATTTCTAGGAGGTATGTTTCACCGTTCATATATGCAAAACTGCAAACCTTATGGACAAGATTTTGCTGTTCTATCTATTCCATTATTGTCTTCTTTTTCAGAAATCTGCTTTTTTGTCTATCTTTTCAGTCTTGAATTTGAAGTATTAAACATTTGAACTAGTTGTTGAATTGCATGCTTAATATTATTTGCTATCTTTTTTCAATGAAATAGAAACTCAGAACGCTTTATAGTTTGAATTGGATCAACTTCAGATTTGCTTTGCCTCTGTTTTTGGAATGCTATGAAATTTGTTAAAATGTTGAGTAGAAAGTTAAGTACGTAGCTTGAGATTCATAAAGAATGATGATTATGTCCTTATTTACTTTTGGCAGAATTTATGTCACTACTTCCTTTATTGTTCATGTTGGAACTTAAAATAAAGATTCTTGATTTTCATATTGTTCATTTGACTATTTTCTTTTTAATTAGATTAACTGGAAAGAATTTGGTTCTAATTGATTTCCACCTTCCAGTGTGACTATCGTTGTGGCATATTTGATGAAGTCTCGTGGGATGAGCTTATCTGAAGCTCTGCAATATGTAAAGAACAAAAGATCACAAGCAGCTCCAAATCGTGGTTTCATTCGTCAGCTGGAAGACTTTGAGAAATCTCTTGAAGGTGAAAACTTCATTAATCTTAAATATGATTAAACATCAGCATATAAGATACATTTACATAACTATATTTTAAATTGATACACCTCTATGGCCATCAAAATACATTTAACACATGAAAAAGCTTGTATAAAATATCAGGAAGTCACTTTACTCAAAAGCTTTTATAATGCATATTGCTTAAACTGAAAGAAAACTTGACTTGTACATAATATAGTAATCTAGCAGAGTGTGCATGGTAAAGGAAGTATGAAGGGTCTACTGTGTGTGTGTATAGTATGCTTCTCAACACTGAGTGTGTTTGAGAATAAAGAGGAATAGTTGATGCTGAGAATGAAATCATACTCTCTTGAAAGAGGTTTGTGATTTACAAGCCGACATATGCTGAGAATAGAAAACACTTATGGCTGTGATTTATTGTGAATTGTTGAAATTCCTTTAAAACTAAAATCAAATTCTCTTCAATTTAGGGTTTCATGGCGGAGTTGGTGGAAGATTGGGGGCGGAGGGGCCAGCGACGGAGACCTCTTGCTGGGAAGAAGATTTGGGCCCCGGACAGGTGGTGGACAATGAGGAGAATGAGGAGGAGAAGAAGAAACAAAGCAAGCTTGAGAGTTGTGCTGGAACGCGAAGAAAAAGACCAAATGAACATGAAAAAGAAGAACGAATGAACACGAAGAAGAAGACGGAAGAAGCATGCGTGGTTTTACTCGCGTAACCTATCTTTTAATCTCAGCCACACATCTAATGGCTGCTACTATTTTTTATTTCAGCATTTCTCTTAGTTTTCTTTGATCGTTTTGAAATATCTAAATATCAATGCATGACATTGTGAAGATGGAATATTAATTCAATACTGTCAAAAATGGAGTTCATGGGTTTTTCAAATGGTCGATCTATGCTTTAATTTTAGAGTTTAACTTTAATGATAACGCATATCCTTTAAATTTTTAATTTAAATTTGACTTCAAAAATACCGGTGTTCTCTTTATATGGCATGTTTTCCTTTGATTTTCTTCACTACTGGACTTCAGATTTCATTTTATCTTCACATAGTTTTATCATCACAGATTCAATTTGAAAGTCTATTGTATGAACATATCTGGGTACAAAAAATGGTCGTGATTGACAAGATATTGTGGATGATATTTAATGTGAATATGTGACTATGGAAAATGCGGGAAGACAAGGGCATCGAGAGTTGAAAATTTGCACTGAAACTGCATCTTTGGATGTGGAAGTCCAAATTTATAACAATGAATTCTGGCTCTCCACAGGAATAAGAATCAATTCATTTTTTTCTGGAAAAAAAAGAAAAAGAAAAAGTAGAGTATTATAATGTGGTTAGCACTATCCGTAGAGGCAAGGGAGCTGATTACTATCTCTCACAGTCCCTTAATGGAAAGTGCATTTGGTTCTTTTCAAAGAGGTGGTATTTTGGAGAAGCTCGTTAGATCCATTCCTCCTCCTAAATTGAATTTTAGTCATAATGTTTCTAATATTGAGCTTCGAATGATCTTTCTTTGAGATTTTCTTAAGTCCTCTTTTTGTGTATTCGTGCAATCTTCAAAAGCGTTTTGAAGTTCTTTGTAAGTAGACAAGTCATTGGAATAGGAATTGATTACTTCTTCATCATGACAGTTGTAAGCCATGAGGCAAAAGGTTGGATATCTCACTTATGCTTGAATCAGTTGTTGCTGAGGCCTTGTCATCATCTTCCATTCAGAAACACGATGGTTCATAGGCAAAGTAGGGAGACCAGAGCATCAAAAATGGGTGTTTTTGACCCACCCTCCATCCTCCATTTGTTATAGTGTATTAAACACCTAAGGTTATGGTTTGAAGAAGAACCTCTATTATTTGTTGGATCTTTCACAAGTGCATGTAAATTTCCTTTATCAATACGATATGAATTATATTTAGTTTATATGTATCAGTCTTAATGTTCTTCAATTCCTTAGAACTTGAATTGATGCTAGGTTACAATTTCTAGAATCATTTCGTCTTTCTAATTGAAATCGTTATGTATAGTTTACTCAAGCCGTCCTTTGAGAGCTTGGGAATTTCTCTTGTATGACTAGCTTTAACGTATGTCCATCCGAGTATAAGTCCCAACTAACCACATAGGAGAAATACGACATTGAAAGGGTTCGTAACCCGAGATAGAGTAAGGTCTTACTTTGTTAAACGTCTTGAATATATACCTTAGATAGTGTATTTAATCTAGAAGATGTATCGCCATCATAAAAAGTTACTCATTCCGTCCCGCAACAGATGACTCATTTGAAAATGTGCAATTTTGACCTAACTTATTTTGACCGTATTTTTCTATTAATATACAAAGATAAATAATATCATATAAGATGTCGTTAGATTCGTCTCTATGAGTATTTTCAAAATAACAAATTTTCATAATTTCTTTTTGATATTTTATTCAAAAATATTTAAACTCAAAGTTATGCATTGGCATGCGTAATAAGATCAACTGTGTCAAGTATTATAGACGGAAGAGTACTATTTAAAGTCTTTAGGAGCACTAGTTAACGTTCCCTCTAATTAATTATTTCACGACTCTATTTATAAAATCCTTAAAAAAACGATTCTCGTTGTAAAACAATATCCGGTACTAGTTTTACTATTTTAGCAAGGTTTTCATTTGCACCTCACATATTGAAAGATAAAAAATTCACTCACTTTCTAGTAGATGTGAATTCAATTCAAAGTGGTGAAAGGTAGAGGGCCCCGGTAAAAGTAAAGAAAAGAACACCCCATCAATATGACCTTAGGGTGTGCAAAGCGTTCAATGGAACCGAGCTTCTCCAAGCTATGAGCCTAAAAAAAAAATTAGTCTGGTAGTCCTACTAAATACTATCTCTTTTGGGAGGGTGGTTTGAGGTTCCTCATGTATATGGTAGTGATTTTCACCTTTGGATGAACTGCATATATACGACACATTGTATATATCTTTTATAATATACAAATAGAACATTGTTCTTTTAAAAAAAATACATTTTTATTTTATCATGGACCTCTTTTCACTTACAGAACCGAGCCTCCAGATTCGTAGGAACGGCCCTGAGCACCAGTATCTTCCATGATTGATTTTTTTTTGAGCAAATGGTCACTTTAATCCCTAATTCTACACATCGCTATCACATAGATTCCTGACTCTGCACTTCTGTTATCACTTTAGTCTCTGACGTTAAATAATTATGTTGAGTGTGTCACAAGGACTAAAGTGAAAGTATAAAATGGTCACTTTAGTCCCTGAACCAAAAATCAATATTCCCAACTTGAATCTCAAATCCCTAACCGTTATTCCTAAATCCCTAAAAAAATATACACTAATATGAGACTTTTTTCTTTTGTCAAAAAAATAATGTGACTTTTTTCTAAACATCGTAGACTTTTTTTAAAATATTGTATGTTTTATAAATTGTATTGAAAATTTTATGTGTCTTTTTTATGCTTAACGGTAAAACTTTATCCACGTATTAAACAACCAATTGTGTAAAATATTAACGCTGATATTATTAATCTATATTTTTTATTTTAAATAAAAGAACGATGTATTTTGACAAAATAAAATGTTATATTAATATTGTCAAATAAGATAATAAATTAGGGATTTGAGATTTTCAATTTAAGGGATTTAGCGATTTAAGATTTAAGGATTTGAAATTCAAGTTGGGGATATTGATTTTTAGTTCAGGGACTAAAGTGACCATTTTCTACTTTCACTTTAGTCCCTGTGACACACTTAACATAAGTATTTAACGTCGGGACTAAAGTGATAACGGAAGTACAGAGTCGGGGACTTCTTTGTATTTAATCCTGAGTCAATAACCTATATGACAGCGAGGTATAGAGTCAGAGACTAAAGTGACTATTTGCTCTCTTTTTTTCTCCCTCGGCTACATACCTTGACTGCCCAGAACCTTTTTCTATAGTGTGTTTGTTTAAAATTATCTATTTAAATTATACAAATAAATATATAAGAAATAAATATTAATATGTTTTTTTTCCAAAAAATATTAATATGCTTGTTAACTGTTTATTAAATTTTATATTTGGGTATTAAAGACTCGTGGAAAAAAATAGTTTTTTCCAAAGAAAATGAAGAAAAAATTTCTATCAATATAAAAAAAAATCATAAACATTTCTCTTAGATTAATTCTCAGGAATAATATTTATGTTAATCAAAATATCTTTTTTTTTAATATCAAGAATAAAACTCTCAAGTTTCATCTTTATAATACAAGAATATTCATAGAAATTAATTTAGTAAACTTGATACAAATACCTTAAAAATATCCCAAAACATTTAGATGAAATGATAATAGATATCTTTCACTTTAATTAAATATATTAGATTTGAAACAAGCAATGAGAATCCAACAATATTAAATCTCTTTTGGAGATAGTTTTGTCACTAATTACCAAGGAGTAACATTCCTATAGGATTTTGGAGGCGGATTTTGATTATTTATAATTACTATTTTTAGAGAGAAACATTTTTAAAATATTGTAAATTAGCAATTGTTAGTGATCAGATCCTCTTTTCAGGTGCAATTTAGCTTGGACCCATGAAGTTTTGGTCTAAGATGTACAATTTTTTTTTTAACCTTTAGATTGAATCAGCTACCAATTCTTATCATGGTCTATCCATACCAAATACAATCCATCAACTTCATAATAAAATGTAAAATGACATTAAAGGACATTAGTAATTCATAATAAAATGTATATCAATTAATATTTAAGATATTTAATAATTTAAATTAATCAATTTAATATATATTTTCAATATATATTTTACATATTAATAAATTAATATTTTAATTTTTTGGTCAAAATACTTAATTAATTTTATAATAATTAAACTATATTTTCAATTTAATTCATTTCAATTTTTTTATTTCAGTTTCAATTAAATAAATTATTTTCAATTTTTTTATTAAATTTCAGTTTTAAGTTTTATCTTACGTCTATCAGATTTTTTTTTCATTAATATTTAAGTATAAAATTTTATTTTAAAAACAAAACAAAAAATAATGAGCCTATAAGATTAACAAAAATATTAAAAAATGAACAACAACAACAAATATCCAAAAAGAAGTTATTTAATAAGCAGCAACAACTAGATTTATTTCTTAAAAAAAAAACCAATTGAATACTTATTTAATTCATGTTACTTTTTTTTTGAAGAAATTTAATTCATATATTTCTTAAAAACTCGATTAATATAACGTGCCGTAAGAAAAAGACTACTTGTATTGCTAAATGAAAAGAAAAAAAGAAAAAAAAATGAATTATGTGACAAAAAAAAGGAAGTAGAGAGAGAGTAAATTAGAGTTATAGACTAGATGGGTGAGATTTGGTATTTATAGATCATGATAAGATTTGTTGGGTTCATATGATCTGATGGCACAAAAAATTGGTCCATCATGGATCGATATTTTTATAGGTTCGTTTTATACTTCACCCCTCTTTTCATTATCTTTTTTTTTATCATACAAATACATCATGCAACTTTCTATGATCAAGATCCTCTCATGTTGAAAAGAGGGGGGGGGGGGGGAGAGATAGTTTTAAAATTTAGAAGAAAAAAAGGGGAGGGGGGTGTCAAAATCTAAACAAGATACAAAAAGGAGATAGTTTAAAATTTAGAAGAAAAAAAGGTGAGCTATGGTTTAAAACTTTGTTTGCGAGTTTGAAGAAAAAATGAGAATGGTTTTGAAAAAAATAACATATTTTTACCTAATAAAATATAAAAAAAAAAAATGTAACTATATTTGTTAAGGTCGGTGAGTCTGAGTTCCACAGAAAAAATGTTTAATTCATGTTTAAATTTACGTTGTTAAAAAAGATTTTGACAAAAAACCACAAATAAAAAAAACAACAACCGCTAATCTGATTTATCAAATTCACAATTTTTTTTATGAATTCACAATTAATTTAATAGTCTTGCTAACTTGTGCCCTAAGGGCACATGATAAGAAACTAAAAATTTGATTTTGAAAATTGTGCATTCACAATCTTAAAAACTTCAAAATTTATCTTTTCAATGCAATGTTTACTTTTTAATTCTACTTTTGGATCTTATCTTGTGCCCTAACATTTTCCTTAATTTAAACATACGTTAAATTAATGTGGGATTTGAATGATCATAGCATGTGTGGTTAGTTGCGAAACAATTATATTTGATCCTCGACAGAAGTGCCTCGTCACACTAACTTTGCTCCAACTCTCGCGCAGCAGAATTTAGCTTTTCTCCGTATCTTTTTTGGTGGATACTACGGCTTAAGCAATGAATAATGACCGAAAATATATATTTATATCTTTTATTTACTTCAAAACTATGGTAATTAATACTATTAATTCTTTAAAAAATATAGAGAACCTCAACCCCTTACAACATCACTTGTCTATAACATAAATTGGCCCAAATACATGTAACATGTGTTCGATATTAGGATGGATATGTCAAAATCACTGTAATACATTATAATTTTTAAACGGTCTTGCTAACCATTGCCAAAAGTAGCATGTTTGTATTGGTTACAACAACATTTTGACTTTTAAAAAATTAAATTTATCACTTTTCATCATTTTTCAATACTATATTTATATTTTTATCCCTTTATCCAATGCCCCGAGGACAATGGTTAACATTCTCCTTTTCTATAAACAACACTTTGTAAAATTACCGTGATTATGACATATCCACCATAAATCCAAATACATATATGATAACAAAAACCAATCCTTTCCATTCTAAAGACGCCTACAGCAAGCAGAAATATTATATGAATCTAGGTGCTTTAAGGTCGTTGAGGAAAGAAGTCGTTAGTGTAGTACTATGCATTTACGGAACATGATTTGATGTTGTAACAACGTCCTGCTGTAACGGATCTCAGTCGTCCGATCTTCAATCGATGACTGAGATCAAACTGTGTAAAAACCGTACAAATAAATTTAAACTGTTGGATCACTTTTCTATGGTACAAATCAACTGCAGGCATTTACAACCGACAATCTAGATCCTGCATTTACATATCTCCACCATGGGGTTGCAGGTAGTAGTTACTAAGTAAAAATTCATAAAGTATGAATCACGGACACACAAATGTAAATATCAAATACAACATTCAAAAACACTTCGACAAAAATAAAGGTTTTTAATCATAAATTAATGTTAGACACCAATCACATCTTTTATAAAAAGTGAAATGATGTTTGTAAAATTATCTTTTGACAGTTTTTGTTACAATTTTCTCTCATATATTCACATTATATTTTTATTTTCTTTTTATTATTTTGGTTTTCGTATAAATACATACATCTCTTTGTCAATTAATTATTGTTTCAAAAGTTTTCAACAAAATAGTTGTTCAAATAACACATCAGTTTTCCAAAAGTATCGTGTATAGATCCAAACCAAAACACACATTCTTGTCACAAGAGAAGGAAACTGTGATTAGATGGATGGATGGATGAGATGCACCTTATCAATATCATCATATCATAATGTCACCTATCCCATCCCAACCAAACCACATGATTATTATTAGTAGTATTATCACCTTGAACAGAACAGAGTGGCATAATATATGGGTCCCCCTGTCCTCCTCTCTCATTTGTTCATACGTACTATTACTGTATATAAAAAAAATCTGGAGAGATACTCTGGACTGAAAAGACAATACACTTCCTTGGTGAAGTGTCAACGCCGTTAGATTTTCAAAATGTAATAAAAGTAGTTAACTTGTCCTTGTCAAACTGGTTAACTTCATCTCCCCACACATCTTCTCTCACTCCTCATTGCCACTCACAAGTTAGTAAACCGACAACTCTTATTTGGTTCAACTAAACTGACAACTTTAATTTTACAATCTTGCATTACTTCCTCTTTGACAAAATTTATAAAAAAAATGTTAATCAGCACCGGAATGCTGGTTAATGAGATTCATTTCCTAAATTATATTAATTCCTTAAGAGAAATGTTAATAAGTGTCCCGGAAGCTTTTGTTAAAGAATAATAAAAAGATATATTTTTTTGAAAATTGTACATTATACTATTTAAAGATTAAAAATGCGTTCTTTTCAATACAAAACTTAACTTTATTTTCTACTTTTAGTTTCTTAACTAGTGCCCCGAGGACATTGGTTAACTATACTCATCTCTTAAATATATTACTCTGAATTTTCAGAATAATATATTTACTACAGCATTGAGTTATCCCAGTCTCAGATGGATCAACAGTGAACTGTTCTAATTGATGTATGCGGCTAATATCTAATCTGCACCTATAATAATTCCACAGTTATTGCCATTAGTTGTTGCACAACATTCATTTGTGGCAACAGTAATTGCCAGAATAATTCTTTAGCTGTTATCTACACCGTTTGACCTAATTTTTTTGTGATAAACATTCACTACACATGATGAATTATGTGTCTACCACACGTTGTGGCCTGTGGGATGACTATGATGCATATGGCACAGTCTATTCACTTTAATGACTCTATCAACTAGTGCTATGCTCTATGGTTTTTTTGTGTACTATATGCTCTATGGTTGATATTATAAAAGTATGCAGAGCAATAATTGATGGGAATTAATAACCTTAAAATTAGAAAATGACATGTAAATACAATCAATTACTCTAATAATTAAAAGTTTTAATCAAAATGTGATTGAAAATCACTCTTTGGGTGGATTGTGAATTGAGAACCATGTTGATATCCAACTGGGTGGGTCCAACCTAAAATGGCTGAAATTGAATTTCCCAAGTCACTGTGGCCACCGCATCACTTCACATAAACAAACATCCATGATGTCTCGCATTGCAACAAATGGAGACAGGAAATAATGTCTACATATGAGATTCCAGAGATAAGCCAATAATAATTTAATACTACTAGACACACTCACTGGTTGAGTAAAGAGATAACATTGAAATTTCCAAGAGAAACGAGCAAAGAGAGCTGGGAATTTCTTTTATCCCATTCTCAATAACATTGTTTTCCTTCTTAAATCTGTTTATTACTATTCCCAAAATATAAACATTTTTATATATAATAGTACTACCCAAGAACATAATAAACTTAGTAAATATCATAATTATATTTCTATAAACTACTCCTCTATGGTAATTAGAAACCCCCCTAAAGATGAAAAGGGAATCAAAATCAAAGAAAATTGAAAACAGAACTAAAAAACTCATGTTTCATTGGGTATATATAATATATTGCATAAAATTAGAGGGTAGGCACTATAGTTGAACAATCACCATCACCACGACCATTGTTGGTTTTGATGAAACACATTACATGATGTTGCAGCTGGAAGTGTTCTCATCACCGAAAGCATGTGAATAAGGATCTGGAGGAGGATAAGGGT
Source organism: Medicago arabica (assembly GCA_946800305.1). Lineage (NCBI taxonomy): Eukaryota > Viridiplantae > Streptophyta > Magnoliopsida > Fabales > Fabaceae > Medicago > Medicago arabica. Next base: position 54,386,637 of record OX326968.1, read on the forward strand.
AAGGAGGGTACATGTAATTCACAGCAGGAGGTGGCCTTGCATACATCATTGGTTGCTGAAATCTTTGATCATTTTCCACCATTGCAGCACGTTGTTGGTTCATCATTGCAGCAGCCATTAACTGTTGTTGTTGCTGTTGCTGTTGTTGTTGATAAGGATTTCCCGACATCATTTCCGGGACAGGACCACCACCGCCTTGAAAGTATCCTCCTCCGCCTGCCGGTAGACCTTGAACAGCAGGAATGTTACCACCCATTTGGTTCATTTGCATACTCATCGGTCCCACATTATTACCTCCACCACCCATAGCAGGGTGAGAATGATCAACTCCACCACCGCCGGCCATCATTTTTTGAAATCCATTGTTCATAGCTTCAACATTACCACCACCAATTGGTACCGACATACCCTTTTTACCCCCATTGTTGTTATTTTGATTATTATTATTATGATTTCCTCCACCACCACCACCATTTTTAGCCTCCGGTAAACCACCGCTATTTTTGTTGCCTCCACAGTGATTCTGATTATTTCCTCCACCACCACCACCGCCACCTTTCTTTCCTCCAATGCCATTTCCATCATTCATGCCATGAATTTGAACCGGCACAGGTCCACCACCACCGCCACCTTTCTTTCCTCCATTGCCATTTCCACCATTCATGCCATGAATTTGAACGGGCACAGGTCCTCCTCCACCACCACCACCAGGTTTCTGCCCGTTTCCACCGCCACCACCACCGTTAAAATTGCCACCCTTCATAGCACTCATAAGCTGTGGATGATTCCCATTCAACATCATGTGAGCACCATTCCCCATAGGCATAGAAGGGGGTTTCATCTTATTAGGTGGCAATCCAACCATTTCATCATCAAACTCATCATCAAAATCTTCATCATCATCATCTTCGTCGTCATCATAATCATCCATTTCATCATCACTAAAATCATCCTCATCTTCAGGCACATCAAATTTAACACCTTTAGCATTCTGATTCGGGTTCTGGTTCGGCGGCATCTTCATGCCTTTAAATTGAGCTAGATCTTGAAACCCTTTCATCTGTTGAAGTTGTTGCAACTGTTGTTGAAGCTGAAGATTTTGTTGCTGCTGAGGATTTAGTCCTTGTATTTGTATTTGTGGACCACCTTTGGGTTGGTTATTGTTTCCACCACCTTTCTGATTTTGATTCTGACCCTTGTTGTTGTTGTTGTTTCCACCACCCTTGCCATTGTCAATTTGCATGTTCTTTAACTGATTAACAAGGTTGTTCTGGTTATTATTTTGATTATTATTGTTGTTGTTTGGTTTGGGAACACTCCATAACTGAGCATGTTTCCCTGATTTTGCAAGCTTCTTGATGAGAACATTTGGGTCCACATTCCCTGAAACCGTGACCTTCCCTTGTTCTGCATCTATCTCAGTTGTAAATACTCCTGTTATTCATTAATCAAAACAAAATCCATATTCAACAATTACTCTCAAAATTAAGGTTCTATTTTGGATAAATGACAATATTAATTGCATACATACCATCAATTTTCTGTAAGATTTTCTTTACTTTATGCTTACATCCATCACAATGTATGTTCACTTTTAGAACAGATTTCTGCATACACAAAAAATAAGAATAAGTTTCATTAATATTAATATTAATATATGAGACAAAACAAAACTTAGAAATGTACAAAAAGATAAAGAAACATGGAGAATGTGATGGGAGTACCTGTATCTTCAAAAATTCTTCTTTACTCATGACCAATAGGAATAAAGTTTATAACTTGTGATAAATAAAGATCTGGGCTATAGAGAAAAGATCTGAGAAAAAAGGGAGGAAAATGTAGTATTTTTTTGGTGGAATTTTATTTGGTTTTAGAATGAAATGAAAATAGAAGGGAGTGAGAGAAAGTAAATGGTTTATAAGAGTCTCTGAAATATAACAAGCAAGTTTCAGAGCTGGGAAGAGAGAGAGTGGTGAGTAGTAGTAGCCATTGAGAGTAAGAACGACGCCGGCGAGATCTGAGTGATAATAAGGAGAGGTAGGGAGAGTTGCAGAGGAGAGAGATTGAGGTATACGGTTTCTATACGAGTTACACAACTTCTCAACAATTTATCCTTGGCCATATGACTTCATTTTTTATTTTTTTTTGTGTTGGCTTGAAGATTGTGAGGTGGGAATGCTTAAAAAGTAAAAAATCATCATAAATCAAAATTATTCAAAAGTGGAGAGAGAATGTGTGAGAAGAAGGGCTAGTGGTACATGTGAGATTTGTTTTCTTTAAAGTTCTAGTAATTATTACGGTCAGTGAAGTAAGAATGAAGTATAGTACATGCCTAAATAAAAAGAAGATAGACTCAAATGAGTTCAATTACTTTATATTAAGGAAATGCTAATGAATGTTATTATTAAAATATTGTATAGTGTTAGTTCGTAATAAAATAAAAATGTATTTTTTTAAAGAAAATGTTGTGTTTTTAAATCTCTTAAAAGGAAATTACAAAATGTTGTATATATGTGGTACATTCAAAATGAAAATAATCACTGTTGTGTATACATGTAAACCTCAAACCACCCTCTAAAAAAACAACCATCATAGATCTAATTTTTTTTGAAGCTCATACACACAGACCCAGTTCCATTGAATTTCTTATACACCTCAAGATCCAACACTAATTTTGTATTTTCTAAACGTGAGATCGAACTTACACTATATTAATGACATTTACTGAGGGAGTGGCCAACTTGTAAATTTCTTATTTTAGAACAGCTTTTTAGTACACTGACATTCGTTCACCTCAGAGATGAATTTACTTTACTTCTCCATTTGTGCCTTGAGGCTTGAGCGATGCTAGGAAATTTAGCTGCATCTATCAACCCAGAAACTTTCTCATTTTTATGACCCTCCTTTTCTGGCATTTTTATCTCCTATTAAATGAGGTAAACATAATGGTCCCCAATTGAATAATTAGATTGAATTTTCCTTCTTCATTTCGAAAGAAAAAAAAAATTCATAAAAGGATAACATATTTTTCTTTTGGAAAAATGATATTTATTGATTTTACTAGTAGATGGATCATTCATTTATTGTCGGTGCAATCCATTATTAAATTTGCCTCACAGTGACTCTTCTATTTTTGGAAAACACAAGAAATGCATTACTACAAAACATGAGAAAGAAGTGTTGCCTCATCTTGATCTTTTATGGGATATACTATCACACGTTTTTTTCCAACTCCAACTTGGGGGATAAGCCAAACACAAATAAATAACATATTAGTTTGGTGACGCACATGGACATACTTATGACTTATGTGGGATATGCGTAGAATTAATGGTAATTATATATTGGACATATATTTAATAAAAAATTATAACTTTAATTCTCTGACATTTTAAAATAAATTGGGTGGATAAATATATGAAAGCAACCATTGGTTAAAAAAACATATATGAAATCAACCAATCGATTCCTTCTTGCAATTCTTTTTGTACTATTGAAAATTTTCTACAAGTAAAATAGTCAAACACGTCTCATCTCAAATTTAATAGTAGTTCTTTTCTTACACGCTGTATTCAAATGAAATTTGACCCAAACTAATCTAAGTTGAGTGGCTCGAACTCAGAATGCTATTTTGAGAGGAGGGGAGAACTATATCCCTACTTCGTATAATCTATATTACCCAAAATACATTAGTTGTTTTTATTGTGCTCAATTAGCATGGAAATCAACGAAGAGTTAAGCATGCCGTGAGTGTACTAGTGTGTGAATCAACTCCCCAAAGTCAAACAAGAATCAATTCAAAAAGGTAGTTTCATTAATAACAAAAACATATGCAAAAAGGATAAAGCAAACTTCGGTGGACCTGATCTAAACCTACCTAACTCTCGGTATAAAATTCTAGTAAAATTATTTGATGGTATATTGAAGTTTTACATGGTATATATAAATAAATAAATAAATCTTGTGTTGCATGTTAACGAAACTCAAAATTAAAAAAAAATTCTTAAATTTTGTACCTTCAATTAATCAAAAGTAAATAAAAATGAAATTCAAGTTGAAGTTAGCATTTTCTTGAGAAATTAAATTCAAATTCAACTAATGTATTTAAGGAGATAATAAAAGAAAAATTTGTTTTGACAATTTAAATTTTTTGCAACTTTTACAATAAAAAGTGGATTGATTACACATTTTCCCATATAAAATTACCTCTTTTGTCTTCTCAAACAATTTGTTACGGATATTTGTTACTACCTTCATTTTTGGGAAATGTTAATTTGTACCCTTATGGCACATGTTAAAAATTTCACCAAGTAGAAATTATATATATCCTCCGGTCACTATTACTACCTCTGTTCTTATATATAAGACTTTTTTGCCAAAATCACGAGAATTAAGAAAGTTTAAATTTGTATTAAAGATGTTTGTAATCATTGTTGTTTTTAAATTTTCTTTAAGATAAATAAGACTTGATTACATTTTTTATCTTCTAATTTTATCAGAGCCATAAAAATAGTCAAGTAAATACTGGTGCGGTGACTAAAAACCCAACAAGAGCTGCTTTTGGTGGAATCTTTAGAGACTCAAATAATGTCTGTCTTGGCTGCTTTGCACAAAACTTGACTACTGAATCAGCGTTCATGGTTGAAATTTCTTGAGTAATGAAGGCTATTGAGATTGCAGCTGAGAATAATTGGAACAATCTTTGGTTAGAGACAGATTCACAATTAGTTCTTCTGACATTTAAGGCTGAACACATGGTTCTTTGGTTTCTGAGAAACAAATGGTTTAATTGCTTACAAGCCATAAAGAACATGAATTTTTTGGTTTCACACATATATAGAGAGGGAAACACTTGTGTAGATAAGTTAGCTAACTTTGAATTAGCTCAGTCTGCATTTGTTTGGTTCCCATCTCTCCCTGACTTTTTGAGATCTGACTTTGTAAAGAATCAACTATGAGTAGGACTACATATATATAGGTTTATGTATTTTTGAAAAGGTATAGACCTAGTTCCACTGTATCTTATTCTTTTAATGAAATTTTGGTAGTGCTCTTTGCACTACTTTGCGAAAAAAAATAAAAAATAGTCCCCTGTTTTAAAATTAATTTTTTGTTCCTTAGTTATCACATTTGTTGTAATTTCGACCAGGATTCTATTTTTCTAGTGCTAAGAAGGGTGATTTTTTGTCTAAAAATTGTGATATTACCCCAGTTATAAATCTCAAGGGAAAATACCATTTAAGGGGTCAAGAACCTATGATGAGATCAAAATTACAAGAAATGTCAGAATTGAAAGGAAAAAAAGTTTGATTTAAAAACGAGGAGACTTACGTGTGAGTCTGATAAAACAGGGGAGCAAAAGTGTAATTAATAGTTGTTTGTTGGTTGTCATTGTCAATTACTGCAATGATATAGAAGCACTTGGTAAGAAGAATGGAGGGCCGCCTATATATATCTTTAGGTTGCCATTTAGCTTGGACCCATTGAGGTATTGGTCCATGATGGACCAATTTTTTCTACCCTTAGATTAGACTATCTCACTAAACTTATCATGGTCTATAAACACCAAATCTAACCCATTAACTCTGTCTCACTCATTCTCTCTCTCTCTTCTTCAATTCTTTTCTCTTTCATCAACAAGAGTACAATTTCCTTCACCACCTCATCTGAAAAAAGATCAGGAACTTCAATTTGGGAGTGAAAAAAAAGGTAGCACAACAACAAAACATGAAGAAGTAACATAAATTTTTCGGTCATTCCATTAAAGCTTCGGATCTGGACATAAGTTAACTTATATTTGCATTAAAAATAGAAACATCAGGAATTTTTATTTGTAATTAAAAACATACCATATTTGTACAAAACAAAACCTTGATAAAGTTGATGTCTACAGTCTACATTTCTTAACGCTATATGAAATCAAAGTTGACGATTGAAAAATTAAACTTAGAATATTGTAACTTAGATCCTATTCTTAACCATGCATTAATATCTTTTATTGACAAGATGACACCATTGGTTGTAACTTGAGATAAGATAGCTTGATCGAACACGGTATTGATTGTTATTTTTGCATCTGAAAATATTATTTTAACTAGGGAAATTTTATGTGTTATGGTTGTTGGCAGTTTGGAATGGAATATGATTATCAGTGTGGAGGTTGGATTGAATTGAGGGATGATAGATGATCGATGTTGACTTGGTAATGTAAAGTCCAAAAAAGTTGGCAGTAGTTGAAGACAAGAATGCAAAAAGGAAAGGTTGATGATGGTGTATCAAAGGATAGAGATATTGGAAGAGTGAGAGAGTACTCATGTGTGGAAGGACTATCATAAAATCTATATATCTTATTTGATCAATGATTTAAGTTAACGGGTTCAAGTTGGACCAATTTTTCAATGAGTCCAAATTAAACGCCACCTATCTTTAGATGCAATTTGTTTATGGATAACATTTATGCTTTGCAGCCATATAGATCTGGGAGAGGTTGAGACTGAATTTAATTGGACGGGTTCAATATTAATTTGAAAAACTTGATAATAATTTGTGTAGTGACGAATGGAATATTATTTTTTGCCAATGCATTTGTTTGTTTACTTTCTCACTATTAACTTCTCGGATCACCACCCTGTTCTTATCATTCCTCAAGGTGTGATATCGGGTACTAGAGTTTGCAAATTCGTATTTGAGAAGGCTTGGGTCCATAATCTAGCTATTATACAAATAAACAACCATAAGTGATTGGTATTGTGTGTGTTAATATTAATAAGTTTGAAGAAAAACTAAATCATTGGAAGACTCAAACCTTAAGTATCATTTCTAAGAGAAAGAAAGACTTAATGGCTAGGTTGAAAGGTATTCAACATCGCCAATATACATGTATTTCTAATCATTTTCTTAATAACTTGGAAAAGGATCTCCAACTAGAACTTGATACATCACTAGTGCAAAAATCACTTTTTAAAACAGGGATATTAAATAGGTTGATATCCACATGATTTAAAATCTCAAACCGATGATAAGACTTTAACTAAGAATTTTTTTAAATTGGACCACCTGGCTTTAAAAAGGTTTTTAATAAATTAAAAACTATTAAAATAAAATGCACTAATCTTTCCAAAAAAAACACTAAACTCTATCTTCTATCAACGCGAGATCTCTTCTCTTCATTGTTCTTCTCTGTCGTCACCGCCACACCGAGCCTTGCCGCGACCACCACCTACAACCTCTCTGCTTCAACCTTCAAGTATTATTCTTTGGGTGTCTCTATTCTCATTTCTACCCAATTTGTAGATCGTCAAATCTAGGGTTTGCGATTCGAAGTAGAAGAATCTTATTCTCTCAGATCTACACGAAGTAGTCACCATTAGTGAGTAAATTCCCTCTTCCTCTTCTTATTTGATTTCGTGATTCTGATTAGGATTTCCTTCTAGCGATTCTAGCGTTCTGTAACCTGTGTTGTAGATTTCGAGATTTTGGCAACATACAATTCATGGCTTCAGAAAGAGAATATCAATGAATTCAAATTATAGACTCCGGTTTACATTTATTTGATTTGTTGCTGGTTGAACACAAACTGTTTGATAAATGTTCTTGTAAGTGATTATTTGATAAATCTACTTTAGTGTTATTGTATATGAATTGGGTAAGGGAATGACTTCAAGATGGCATCCTTACCTCATGCATTTATCGCAGAGTTACAATGTGTTAGTCATGTTTGGTAAATTTGAGAAACTTTTCGTTCATGTTGATTTTCATGATTTTTCCTCAAGAAAGTTGCTGCTATAATGTTCAATCTATGAATTATGCTTTCTTATATGCACTGGAGATTTTTAGTAATGGTATTTTTGAGTCATTTCTCATATTCCATTTCTCATATTCCATGGATTAATTTATCATTGAGAATCATGTATGATCTTGTGAATGCTTTTACTTACTTTTTTTTGTTTCATTTTATCTTTTCTTGTTTATATCCACGGTTAAACAGAACTTGATACAAAAATATGTATATTAGATAACTGGTTGTGGTGAAGAACATTTGGTAAAATTTATTTATGTATTGGATTTGGTGCAATCTCTGAGTTTTGTTTGAAAAGTTTGGAGCTATCGATGTCTGTTTGATGTTTTCATTAGTACAATATTATTGGCATGAAGGGTGAATTTACTGTATCTGTCTCAAATTTTAGTAATAGATTTCGTGATTCCAGAATCACTTATCAATTTCATATTCTAGATGGTTAACTTATATATATGTATTGACTTTAGTTCTTCTAGTTGAGTCGCATTAAATCTTGAAGTTGATTAGTTATATGAATCACCTTCCATTGTGTTGTCAATTAGGATTCTAGGTAGTGGCACTTTCCAGTTTAATTGTTTGGAGTCAAAATATTATATATGACTAATATCAGCACTTATATTTTATGTTGTATGATCCTATGCATGATGGACTTCTTGAAGGGGATCTTTTCCAAGACACTCTGGGTATCCTCCTCGCCCTTATAAGGTTAGCTCACTTAGTTTTAGTTATTTATTTTCCAAGTCCCAATCATGTATGATTTTCATATGATGATATATTGATGTTATGGACAATTTAGACACCACAAACAATTTTATAAAGTCTGAGTCTGTTATAATTTGTGACATTTGATACTTGCTAGGCACCTCAATCACGTAGAAAACCAATGACTCTTTCAATTGTGAAACTTTTGGATCTTTGGAATCTACAAGTGAGGGCAGAGGAGAAGAGGAAAGAAATATGAAAGGTAAATGCTATTTTCTACTTTTGTAACTTGTTTTTGTTTTGGGTTTTGGATCTTATAGATGTTGAAGGTCTTGGGATGTATGCCTATTATGTTGTTGTTGTTCTGATGTTGTGTTGTTGCTGTGCGGTTAGCAGTCAAGCTTTTGGGGCTGTTCTGTGGTGCTGTAATAGCTGTTGGCAGCAGCTGCGTTATTTTGGTGTTTTGATAGGAGACCTGTTGGTTGGTAGGTGTTGTTTTGGGTTGGATTCCTTTTTATTTTAGTCCCTGTTCTGTCATAGAATTTGGGTTCTATGGGATTTTTTTATCGAGTTGTTTTATTGGTGGAGAGATGCCTCGGTTTTATGGCTCTCGTTGTTTGTACTCTTTTTCCTCCTGTTGCAAGTTATGTGCACCTTGCGCTGACTTTGCTTAATAATATTAGCTGTTTCAAAAAAAGTTACATACTCTCTCATGCTCTATCCAAAGGCACATTTGTGATTAGTCACCTTGACAATTAGTTTGTTACAACTAACTTTGCTATAGAGTGTGTTGTAAACACGAGATTGCAAAGTTTCATTTGTGCTAATAAAAACGACAACAATTATATTATCAAAAAGATAACAATGTATATTATCTACGTAAATTGTGTATTTGTGAGAGAGGCTATATGATGTAAGCATCTAATAACCAATATTACAATGCCTTCATATGCATTTAGCTTTTTAATCTCTTACTTTTTCTTACTCTCTCTGTGTGGATAGGCACAAATGTTCCATTCCAAGTATGGGAAAATTAGATGGATTTGGACTATTATCACATAAATCCAAATACTTGATTATATAACTTTTTATGAGTCCATATACTTTTTTTCTTCTTATGGAAAAGCAAAAAATATAGAATCATGTTGTTCCCACTTCATCATTGGCTATGAAACACTAGAAAATTACATCTTATTTATATTATGACATTTGAAGCTAGTGTCATCAAATAATCACTTTATTAGTGTGAAACTTGTACACTTTTGAAAAATGTTAGATATTTGATTGGTTAGTGTTTCTAGTACTAAATTGATTTGTGGTTACTGATTTTTGCTTAGATATATCAATGTTTTTGGAATTGGTTTAGATTGAATTTATCTTATGAATTGTTTGTAGGTGAATCAGGGAACGTAAGTATGGTTGCACACATCTTGATCATAAGTCAGGGATCATAATGTTGATGTAGAGAGCTTGATATAGTCCTCTTGGTATATCATTGTAGAATTTCTTTTAAATGTGTTTCAGTTGCATGCTATTGAATTATTAAGTTGTGCCAAAATCATGTAATAGCATCGATTCTTCGATTCATTTGAAGTCCTTGGACTAGGTGTAAATCAATTGTTGTGTTAAGTGTGAAGTAATAACAATGTTTAAATTTTGTGGATGATTTTATTTACAAGTTGTTATGAAATTAAATGATTGTGTATAATGTTCTGTTTTATTACAATCATGTACAATATGGGAGAAACAAAGAAAACCATTTTTTAAAAAAAAAAAAACTAGATTTTAAATTGGGTGAACAAATATAAAATGGAAGATTTTAAATAAGGTCAATACGAACTTGAAAACATAATTATCTATTGAACTTATTAAATGTGGCTAACCGATTTAATTTATACATTTTAAATCGGACCAGATGTATAAAAAGAATTTAAATCGGGTCAAAGGTAAGACTTAAAAATGAAACACTTATTAAATCGACCACCTATAAATCGGATACATAACCGATTTAAAAAGTCTTTTTCACCTGATTTAAAAAGTGTTTTATGCACTAGTGCATTAAGCAGGAAAACACGACATGGTCCCAAAAATCTAGAGCTAGGTGGGTTCATTGCGGAGATTAAAACACAAGGTGTCATCACCTTAAAACTATTACTATACTAGAAGGAGGGAGAATAAGATCATCATGCTTTAAAATATCGAAGGTGTTTGTATTCACGAAAATAAATTGAAGAGTATGCTCAATGTATCCTAAAAAGATTTGATAGACCAATAATCATAAATGGTCCATCATGGACAAATTTTGCATTGGTCCATGCTAAATGTAAAAGGTTTCTTGTTTTTTTTCTTTGTTTTGTTCACCTTATACCATCTACGACAAAGCCCTCTAAATTAGGTGCTTAAATTGAGTTCATATGTCCACATCACTTATTTTACGGTAATATTTAATAAGTACCAATTTTCCCAACCCGACACCTTAAAAGAAATTATTAAATAGGTCCCACAAATAACTTTATATCATTACATTTCAACAAAACTAGTTATTTTATTAAGATTTATTAAATAAGACCAATGAAAAATGAAGAGAGAGATGATGCTTTCATAGCCACCCTTCTTCATAGCCACCCATGTAATATACTCCACAATGAAAGTGTCTATTTAATGTGGTGCTAAATAGGTGAAGCACCCACCATTGTGGATGGTCTTAAGATTTATTTTTGCAAGCAAACTATTGTTTCCATTCTTAAAAGCCTAAACCGTGATCAAGTAAGTTGTAATTCAAAATTACACAATTTTGACCTTAATTTAATTTTAATTAACACTTTTTTTTATTTAATCATTTTTGTTATAATCAGGTAACATTACCATCCTTTATATTTTTTCCGATTTAATCATTTATGTTATAAAATATTAAGAAGTTAGATCCACTTACTGAAATCCTTTATATTTTTTTCGGTTTAATCCTCTAAGTTCTCCTTTTTCTGCGAGCTTTCGGACCTAACTCAGCATAAATTTTTCTCATAAATATTAATAAGTAGAATTCATATGAATTGGTCCTAAAATGTAAAAGTTTATGTTTTATGGCTAGGTGGATCTATTACAGGCATTTTCCGAATTAAAGGAAGTAAAAAACATTTATTTAATTTATTATACTAGTATATGATTATGACTGGCTCAATAGTTATATCATACATTTTAATAGGCTACCTATATTTAGAATATGATATTTACAAATGTCTGTCGCTAAGGTTCTAACGTGGAATGACTTGGGCAGCCATGCAAACCCACTTCCATATATGTTGAAAACTTCACATGATGAACCACATGGTGTTTGGACAGTGATTGATTAGTAGAGAATATGAATGAATTTGCACTATGAAGTAGTGGGGTTGGGGAGGGAGTATTTATTGACTATCGCCTAGAAGAGTACAATTTCAGTTGCAGTTTGCAACTCACACATGGTTTCTTTTTTCTCTATAGCTTTAGATTTTACTAGTATGGTAAGGGAAATTAATAATGGAGTGTAGATTTGAGAAGTTTTAACCACAAGGGAAAGTTTTGATTCTTACAGTACCATTCAACTTTAACCTTTCGTTTTATTTATTTACTTGGTAGGAATTTTTATCTAATCAAAAGTTTCCCCATTTATACGTTTGAGATATCGGTAACGGATTGATTAACATTTTTTTGTGGTTATAAAGCTAAGTAGAAACAAAAGAAAAGAGCACAATAAGAAGAAAGAAAAGAGAGAACGGGATCTTAGGGAAGAAAAATCCCTAGGCGTTACTCTAATTAAGATGGAAGGATGTCATGCGGAGGAGTCGAGTGGACGATGAAGCCAACATTAGAAATGGAGTCCATCTTTGCCAATAAACCAGCACTCTGATTAACATTGGAATGTCTAAAAATATGTAGATTTTAATTTTTCTTTTATACCTCTTCCGTTTTAAAATGAATGTCACTCTAGTTAAAAAAAATTGTTTCAAAATAAATGTCACTTTATATTTCTAATACAACTTTAATTTTTTTCTCCCAACTTTACCTTCAATAAATACTCTAACTTTTCTCTCACACAATTTTCAATACAACTTTAAGTTTGTTTTTTTCTTGAACGGTTTAGTAAAAATGCAATGTCTAATGATTATTTCATTTCATTCTTTAATTTGTGTGCAGTTGGCTAAAACGACACTCATTTTAAACGGAGGGAGTAGTTTAACAAATGAGTTAAAAATGTGTGAATGTAAAAAATCTCAACTGTCAAGGAATCAAAATTCAATTGGGGGTTGGACGAGATCATGCATGATGCATACACACTTTAATGATTATCATTATTCCAAATATTTAACTTCAAACATTACAATAGAAAGCAAGTGAAAATAAAGGCAGCATGCAATTGAATCTGGAGGACACATGAATGTCTATTCAAGATGCCTCAGCTTTTTTTCCTTTGTATATTCCGGCATTTTGTTTTTGGACGTTCTTGCTTACTAGAATATTTTTGAGTCAGTGTCTTGAAATTGTAGGAAATTTTTAATATTTAACTTTGATTGATACGGTGGTAGTACCTTACCCTTCTTCTTGGTTTTAAAACTTTTCTCCTTTGCTGCACTAAAATAAAAGGTCTATACGTTGTCTCATGCGATATCTAATACTAGTTTGTTCTTGCAGAGCATGTGTTTTTACAAAGAAAATGGTCTTCAATTTGACAAAAATAATTCTTGTACAATATAAGTACCATGTACCATAATTCTACATGTGAATTTCAAGTATAAACAATTAATTCTTTTAAAGATGTAGAATTAGCAGAAAATTTGGACAGAAGATCATATAATATAAATTAATTAGTTTGATACATGCATGATCTTAATTTGTGTTCAAAACTCTAACTTTGATAAGAATATCGAATATTTCGAGTTTTTCACAATTACATTATTATTGCAAGTGTGATAATTTTCCGTAATGTCAATGATGACAAATAGGGTTAATAGACTTTTACCCTCTGTAATATAGGGCGCTTTTGATTTTGCCTCCTGTAAAATAAAAAATTGGATTTGGTTTTTGTAAAAAAAAATTGTTTTAAAAAACCCCTCTAGGCCTGAATTTCGTTGACGTGGCATGTTGTGTCACCTTTTTCGGATGACGTGACATGTTAGTTGTATAATTAATTTTATTTTTTTATGGGTTACACGTGACATTTGTGATTTTTTTTAAATAAAAAAAAATTCTTAAATTTTTTTAAAAAACAAAAAAAATCATTAAAAAATAATTAAATTCTAAAAAAATTAATAAAAACGAAGATAAAGAACACCCAACACCTAAAATCTTTACTTTTTTTCTTTATACCACTTACATGTTACATCACACTCATTGATAAACCAACACACTTATTAGAATATAAAATATTTATTGTATAAATTACAATATATTAATAATTTATACAATGAATATTTTATATTTTAATAGCACTCATCAAAGTCATTTAGCGTGACAAGTTTTAAAATTTGAACTACTAAAAATGTGAAAAGCATAAAGGAAGGAGCAAGAATGTTGAACACCATAGCTTTATATATATATATATATATATATATATATATATATATATATATATATATATATGGCATTTCAAATGAGAGGACTTTTTAAATGAGAGGATGAGAGGATTCATTAATAGCCATTAGATCAAATTCTACGGATCAGATTAAAAGCTTCATATAAAATTAATTGCACATGATTATTTTCCCTTCTTTTTATCTTCTCCCCGTTACCTCTCCTCCTTCTCTGGTTTTCACCTTTCTTCTCTCTCTTGCTCCATCACTCAGACCCAATTTATCGTACCACTCATACACATTAATGATTAACTTCTCAACTTTGTACAAGGATGCATCCATTGACCATGGTAATGTGAGGAATCTTGTTTCTACTGAGCTATCAAGCCGTGAAGAACTTTGTTTCTACTAATTTCATATTGATACAAATTATTAATTCAGAAAAACCTTTAGTTTCTATGATAAAAAAACCATAGATTTTGGAACCTTTTAATTAATCTCGAGAAACATGACGTACCAAATTAGGGATAACAAGACATGTATATATATATATGAATTGGAGAATAGCTTAGAAAATGCAGAAACGGAACAAGTGGAATTGATTTACTGTATAGAAAAATTCGTCCAGCTTTGAATTTTTAATTGCATCTGAACTGTTTCTGATAAAGGAGAAAGAAAAAGAGGCAACTCAGAAATATGAAGAAGGAGAAGCGAATGGAAAAATCAAGTGCATTTAATTTTATATGAAGCTTTTAATCTGATCCGTAGAATTTGATCTAATGGCTATTAATGAGTCCTCTCATCCTCTCATTTAAAAAGTCCTCTCATTTGAAATGCCCTGTATGTATATGTGTGTGTGTGTGTGTGTGTGTGTATGTATATATATATATATATGATATGATTAAATTAAAGCTATGATAATATTCAAACACAAATCATTAGAGAAACCTTCACCCTCAAGATACATTACAAAGGTTTTCTAGTGACTAGACCAGATCTACAATGCAACAGTATCATAAAAACAAACGAAAGAAGATTGAGAATATGTAGAAATCACTTATTTAACAGGAAAAAAAAGGAAAAGCAATTTAGAGGGTGATTTTGGATCAAATTGACTCTAAATTACACCTCTTCGGTACCTAAGAAAAAGAAATATGGCGACGATTAAGGTTTGGGAAGGAGAGAAGAGATGACTAGTTATTTTACACTCAATTAATTATATATATATTTTCTTGATTTAAGCTTATTTTATATTTCACAAAAGATCAGTTGTTCGAAAGAATCCGATTTCGATTCATGTGTGCAACAATTTTGGTTAGACTAAAAAACGAAACGCAAGAACTAAAAAACAAGAAATTTAGGAAGATAAAAAAAATTAAAAAAGTTTCAAAGAGATGCAAATTGAAATTTGATATATTTAGAAGGGTTAAATACACATTCTCTTATTCTCGCATGTGAGGAAGAGAGAAAAAACACATTTTAAAAAGAGTTTAATTAGTATACAACTACTTTAGAGATACACATTTAATGATGTGTTATCACATTAATTAATGAATGTGACAATTGTATTTTCATATTTATTAATTCATGTGACAACACATCAATTTAATAATTGGTTAAATATGTTTTTGGTCTTTATAAATACATCAAATTTTTGTTTTGATCTTTTTAAAAAATTTCTTCGACTTTTAATCATTATAAAATATTCGACCATAACTTTTAATCCCTATTTTAAAGTAAAGTCATTATTTTTTAATAAAATTGTGCGACGAATATTGTAAAAATCTCTAAAAAAATAATAGAACTTTTTTTTAACAAAAACATGAATTAAATATAATTTTTATTGTAACAATTTTATTTATTTTTTAAATATTTTTAACGATTAAAATTTAAAATTAATTCATTTTTCGTTTAAATATTCAATTTTAAAAAAATATTATTATGATATCATCAAATTTTCTACAAAATTTTATTTAAAAATATTAATTTTACATATTAGCTTATTAAAAGTAGAGAAGAAAAGTAAAAATAAGAAAGTTTTCGATGACTAGAGATTGAAGAGAAAGTTTAGAGCAATTAAAAAAGTTGGTATTGTACACTACACACCCATACTAATTAAATTGTTTTAAAAATTTGGAATTTCTGCTGCAAAATAGTAAACGCTTTGTTGGTTAGTTGTTCTCCTTTTCGTTGATTTATATACACCTGAATTTGATTATGTTCATCACAATCCATTATTTATATATATCATTTACACTGATACGATTATTGAATTTGTACGAATTAGGAAATGGCTACAACATCAGAAGCTATGGATCAATTCGACGAATCGATGAAGAAACAAATTGCATTAATTTTGAAGGTTGTGCTTTTGAACAAATCACTGAAAGAGGATAATATTCCTTGCGAAATTGACGAGGTTGTTTACTTAATCATGCTTCATTTTGTTAATTATCTTCATCATTCTTCTGAATATTGTAAATAATGAATGATAACTGTTATTTGGTTAGGGTTTGTTTTTGGGTTCAGTTGGTTCTGCTAACAACAAGGTTGGTTTAAAAAATGTGAATGTTACTCACATTTTGACTGTGGCTGGGAAACTTGCACCTGCACATCCTCCCGATTTCGTCTATAAAGTTATAGATGGTATGTTTCTTTTATTATTTCTTATTGCATTAACACGGTTACCAGACACGACACTGACACCACGTTGACACTAGTAAATGGATAGGGTGTGTTTGGAAATACATAATCTTCATCAATAATGTTACAATATTAGTCAAAATATAAGGTTGAGGTTACCTATTTTTATGGATTACTTGAGTTGCATTGCATTTAATGTAAGGTTTATTTAAAGAAATAATGTTAAAATAGGTCAAATGGAAGGAACTGGCAGTAGGGTGAGTTTTACAGAACACCGATTAGGACAGGGTCGGGTACCTAATTTTTATTTTGGTGACAGTGGAGTGGGTTTAGGGAGGTGGGGTCAGGTGGAGAGCAAAACCCTGACTCCGTGACCATTGCGTGCTTTGATCTTTAAAAGTTTAGCATTTCGTTTGGAATTATGAAAAAGCGTGCTTTGATCTTTGAAAGTTTAGCATGGGTTGAGATTGTTCCAGTACTCGACACTTTCAATAGGAGAGAGATTGATGTAATAATTTTTTTTGTTATTCATCTCTCTCTCTCCTACTAGATGTGTCGAGTACTAGAGAGAGGATCTCATTCTGTTTAGCATGCAGTTGCTGTAAAAATCTTTCCTTCTATCTTAGAAATTGTATTTTTTTATAATAGATGTTATCATCTCATAATGTCAGTTCCTTTTTAACCGACTCATGTAATATTGCGATCAATTAAATGAGACTGCACATCATTTGAGGTCCATGTTGCTTGTCGTCATTAAGGTTGATTGTGATTATATTGATTACACTCTAATTTTGTCTTTAGTTTTTTAGGCATCTAGTACACAATATCCATACTAAAGTTACACTTTTGTTGGAAAATTGAGAAGTTGCCGACAAAGAGGATACCGACTTAAAACAACACTTCAAAGAGTGTTTTGATTTTATTGACGAAGCCAAAAGTAATGGTGGAAGTGTTTTGGTTCATTGTTATGCTGGAAGATCGAGGAGGTAAGTTTCACTGTTCCTATCTCTCTCTCTCTTGTTTACATAGGATCATTTCTTGTTCATTGTACAGACTATTATTTAACTTTAGACAAGTGTCAATAAGTTGAAATCTGTTTTATGTCTCAATCATCTCGGGCATTTTTGTTTTCTTTTGGTTTAAATTTCTTAAATGTTGTTTCTCAAGCAAAAACTGGGAGCAGCACGATGCTTATTGGAATTTCAATATGTTCCTTAAAATCCTTACATTTTTATTTTGTTATCAATGTCTTTTATTATTCAATGGCAGATATTATGTTTTGCTTATAAAGTTGGGAAAATGTCATGGAACTTATAGCTTTTTAATTATGCTATTAGTTCAA
This sequence comes from Medicago arabica, assembly GCA_946800305.1. Taxonomy (NCBI): domain Eukaryota; kingdom Viridiplantae; phylum Streptophyta; class Magnoliopsida; order Fabales; family Fabaceae; genus Medicago; species Medicago arabica. The sequence continues at coordinate 54,404,668 of OX326968.1, forward strand.
TGTTACTATCTCTTGAAATCCATTGTAATAATGTTCTGAGTATGGCCATATATATGTGATGCCATGTGGAATTTGAGGATATGATTGTTGAGCTAAATGTCAAATTGTTTCATACATGGAAAACGACAAACCTTGTTGACGCTTTGAAAATTACAGATATGATTTTTTTTTGTTTTCTTTTCCAGAAATCTGCTTTCATGTCGATCTTTTCAGTTTGAACTCTTGACATATTAAACATTTGAACCGACAATTGAAGTGCATGCTTCTCAATGAAATAGACTAAAAATGCTTTATAGTATGAATTGAATCAACTTAAGATTTTATTTGCTTCAATTTTTTATATGCTATCGATTTTTTTAATATGTAGAGTGGAAAGTTAGGGATGTAAGCTTGAGATTCATGAATGATGATTATATCCTTGTTTACTTTTGGCCTGTGACTTAAATTCTGCACAAAGTTCATGCAGCATTTTACTACCTCCTTTTTTAATGATCGTATTGGAACTAAGAATCTTTGATATTCATATTGTTCATTTGGCTATTTTCTTTTTCATTAGATTAACCGGAAAAACTTCGTTCTAATTTTTTTCCACCTTCCAGTGTGACTATCATTGTGGCATATCTGATGAAGTCTCGGGGAATGAGCTTATCTGAAGCTCTGCAACATGTAAAAAGCAAAAGACCACAAGCAGCTCCAAATCGTGGTTTCATTCATCAGCTGGAAGACTTTGAGAAATCTCTTCAAGGTGAAAACTGTATTAATCTTATATATAATTAAACATCAACATACCAATGTATATATAATTATATATAAGATACATTTACATCTTATATAGATATTAAATGGATACACCTCTATAGCCATGAAGATACATTTACGATTTACATTTAGCACATGTAAGAGCTTGTGTAAAGTATAAGGAGTCACTTTAAGCTTTTATAATGCTTATTGCTTAAACTGAGAAAATTGACCTGTATATAATATAGTAATCTAGCAGAGTGTGCACGGTAAAGGAAGTAAAAAGGTTTTTATAATTATCCACTAAACATTATTGTTACTATTGTCAAACAATTTTTGCATAAAGAATGATACAATCACACAAGAGTTCGACTAACGATCATGTCTTATAAGCTATATTTGTGTGTGTATCTATTTCATTATGATCTTTTTTTTTTTTTTTTGGTCAAGTAGTCTAGTGGCTAGAGCTCACACATTTTAAATGTGGAGAAGTGGGGTGTCGGGGTTCGAATCCCTGCCCCTGCATAAATTATGCAATGTCCCTACCAACTGAGCTAAGCTCACGGAGACTTTCATTATGATCTTTATCAGATATTTAAGCATACATGCTCATTTTCTGTGAAACTTTGATTTGAGCATTTCTCTTTCCTTTCTTTTATATTTTTTGTAATATCTAAATTTTAATGCATGACACTATGTATACGAAATATTAATGCAATTCTGTCAAATTGGAGCTTCGTGGGTTTTTCAAATGGTAGATCTATGTTTTAATTTATATATACTTTCGCTGACTTTAAAAATACTGCTGTTCTCTTTATATGTTTTTTCCCTCTTCATTTTCTTCACTAATGGACTCCACATTTCTTTTGTTCTTCACATAGTTTTATGAACACTGATTCAAATTCAAACCAAAAGTAGTTTGTGCGAACATACCATTGATTGTATCTAGTTTGTTTTTGTGAAGATATGAAAGTGTCTGGGTAGAGAACATGATGGTGATCAGACAAGGTAGTTTAGATGATTAGTGTGACTCTGGCAATCATGTGAAGACAAGGCAGCATGAGTTAGGGATTGGCACTGAACTTCATCCTCAGGTGCGGAAGTCCCAGTTTATAACAACTATGACTTGCTACTATGCATACCAGCCTATTTCATGAAATGTTGAATTCGATCTGTCTTCTCTCATTCCATGTTTCTATTAGTGTTTACGAAAAATGGCCTGTTAGGATAAATTAACTTTTGTTTGAGGGGATATACTTCTCCAGAAACACTTACGAAAACCAAAATATTAAAAAAATTGCAATGATACTCAATTTTTAAATAGCAGCCTTTGTTTGAGAGTATTCTTGAGCTTTTTGGAACATCTTTCTGTTTTATATTCAAGGGATGCACCTAATAGTACTTGAGTTTTTGAAGTATTTATTGTTCAGTATATCCAAGCTGAACCCAATTAGACCAGTCCAATATCGGATTGCCCACACTTGTTGACCCAAACTGATAAAAGAAAGGGTAAATATGTCATCTCCTCTCCACGACTTGGAGCTACTGTGCACACTCTGATTAAAACCTGTGAGCACATGAGGAGAAGAAATTACCACCTCTTGTCTACCCACGGGCAAAACCGGAGGTTCCAACCAGGATAGACCCTTGATGGTCACTTCCACCCACACGATGATTGAATGAAAGGAGAAATGGCCCATTATCCCGAGTAATATAACTCGGAAATGAGGCAAATAAAGGCTACGAATAGGACACATGTAGATGTTCATAGGCATTTCGCATTTTAGACTATCAAATGTAGATAACTTTTGTAACCTAATAATTTTTGTTGTCTTGTATTCTAATGTTGTTGTTTTGGGTTTAGTTCTCATTCTTAGTGCAATGACATTTGAGAGCTTTTTTCCCCCGTAGTTCTTAAAAAACGGTTTTGTCCCGCTCTTGGAATTTCCCTAGTTGAGACCCCAGTACCCCACACCCAAATGATGAGAGTTGCTACCACTTCCTTTGCCCACGAGCAAGACAATTTAATTAAAGGAGAAACTATCCACTATCCCAAGTAACGTAATTTAGAGAGGAGGTAAATGAAGGTTATCAATACGACGCTTGTAGACGTTCATAGGCACTATACATTTTAGATCATCAAACAGAGATTTCTTGTAACTTGATAAATTTTAGTCTCTTGTACTCAAATGTTGTGTCTTGGCGGGCTTAGTCTCCATTCTTAGTGTGATATGTTGGGGAAAATAATGAAAATTGAAATGCCATAAACGCAATACTTGAGGTCTAATAATTACATTTCAAATCATCTATTTCTTTACCCAAAAATCATCTAACTTAGGAGGGTTGTCAAGTCTAGAGTTTAATATGTTCGCTCTTGCTCTTGATAAGTTATTTACGTCAGAATAAGAATGAATTTATTTTTTCTGGAAAAAAGTGGACTAGTCATAATGTGGTTAATACCATCCATGGAGGCATGGGTGCAAATTGCTGTATCTCTCAAAGGTCCTTAATGGAAGGAACGTTGAGTTCTTTTCATAGAGGTGATAATTTGGAGAAGCTCATTAGATCGATTCCTCCTCCATTTGACAATGTTTAAACTGCATTGTGACGTCGTTTTGTTCAGGGAGATATGTGGGCTATGGCCTGCGGGGGTATCCGTCGAGATTGTAGGGAAATCTGTTTTGTTTATACGAAGGTTATGCTGCTGCTATAAGGGTTTTAAAAAGCAAAGTTGAGGAGCCTCTACCATAGCCTAATTCTAGTCCTTAGAATAGCAAACTTGTGGGTTAGAATCCTTGGGGTGGCCATTTGTCTAATCTCCAAAAGATGTGTTCCATTGCATCTGCATTCATATTCAAGTTAAATCTTATCGAAGGGATTCAAAGCCTCTTGCATGATAGCAAATTAATACTGTGGAAATAATTTCTTTGGAAAGTTCGAGTGCTTCCAAGTTCCAACGGTGCAACCCATTATGAATGGTTTAAGTGGATTTCATTTTTTTCTTTCTTTTTCATAATGGCACATCACATTTATTTTATTATTTTTGTTTTAATGATACAGCCTTAAGAACTCACTATAACTCTCACACAATTATCTATCAAAATTCAATGGAAAAGAAAATAAATAAAGCTGGGTAGCAATCCTGCTAACCCGGCCACCCAACCCAACAAGTTCTATGTTTGCATACTTTTAAAAAAGAAAAAGATTGTAGACATCCTTTTTTATACATTTCTCGTGTACATTCCCATGTGTCAGGGGTATTTTAGTAACTTCATGTCACGTAATCACCTCCTCTCATCTCTTCTTTCAATATTTTTGCCACATATCACAATTGTGTGTAGGTGTCAAAGTGTGTATGCCATTTAAGATGGTCCATGTATTAGGGCTCCTTTCAAAATTAATTTTTCTAACACAATTAATTTGAAATTTTCTTATCGCGTATTGAGACTATTTTTTATTAGGGAAATGTTAACTAGTGCCTCCGAAGCATTAATTAAGGAGACTAATATAGAAGTTTTGTATTAAAAAATGATGAAAAGTGGATATTCTACTTTATGAAAGTCAAAAAATTATTGTTTTTAATAGAAAATTTCTACTTTTAACTTTCTTAACTCGAGACACTAGTTAACAAAGACTTTTTTTATTAAGATGCAGAAACACCTCAATTACATCATCATTTTGTAATTGTGACATAATACTGGTTTTCGATTTTTCACATTCTAACATGTTGAATTGGAGTTGATCCCTGGTCCAAATGTTGTCTTGTCCCCTATCAAATCACTCAAAAAAGATGCGTCCATTTCTATCTTTTACTTTTGTCCCCTTTCCATTTATGGTGATATGTAAATCACGGGAATCATACTATCATAGTATAGATTTAGTTCAGGTTTTTTTTTAAGAGTGTTCCATAACAATCTTTAAACTATTGTCTTTTTCATATTTCTTATCAGTATGAATAATGTGTACTCCCTCCGTTTTAAAATATAAGTAAAATTTGTTTTTTAGGTTCATTTATTTAATTATGTATGTAGTCCATATTATGAACCACATACATCATTAGGACTACATACATCATTAAATAAATGAATTTAAAAAGTAACTTTTGCTTGTATTTTGAAACGGAGGGAGTATGTTTTGTGTGTTAATATTACGAAATTGTCATTTGTTTATATGTGTATTTAATTTGACTTTTCATATTTCAAGATAATATAGTAATTAATTAGGGGTATGTTTAGGGACAAAAATAAAATCAATTGGGTACTTAGATATAAGGACGGAGGGAGTATAATTTCTAATGCATTAAATATATATAACTTTTCACAAAAAACGTATAATTTAAAGTGTTTAAGGAGTGCCTCCGAACACTACTTAACATTTCTCTTTAGTTTATATACTCATGAATAATAGGGTAAACTTCTATAAGAAAAAATCAATAATGTAAACTTTCAGTATATATTTCATTAACTTGATGTTATTTTTAAAACATGAGATCAAAACTTCAATTTTTTTCCGACTTAAAATAGAGGCAAAAAATGCATTTAAAGCTAAAAAGATGTTATATATAACTCTTTTCATTTTGGTAATTTTTTTTTATAACTCTAATAATTAAGAAAGAGACTTATGCAAAGGAGATTTTTTTAATCGACGAAAAAGCTTATAAGATTTCATTAGATATCAATTATGTAATACTTGATGGTACATCAATAAAGACATAAGGGCTAGTTTAAGATGTGGCTACCTATGCTAAGTCATGAATGACCTTATTGCTTGTTGCCAAATAAACTGAACATAAGAGTTTTGAAAAAGATAAATTACGAGTGTTTGCAAGCCTCCGTAAAAGCCTCAAACTCTGTTATATCTATGCTACCTCTCTCAAAGTAGTTGGCAACTTTCTTTAAGTCCACCTCGAAGTCTAACATTTGCTAGCTGTAATTCTTCGATACAATAACATGATAGAGCCTCCTTGCCTACCTCGTATCCACTGAACAAACTGGTGAAAACCATTAAGTTTTAGCAAGAACATACACACTCGTGTCATCGCGAATGCACATACCGGTGCCTACTCTGTTGCAAAGGCATATTGTTTTCATTCATATCCTTTATAGATCAACCAAGAGAATGCAAAGCCATATTTAGGAATAAAGACCAAGAGAATTCATATCTTTTTTATGCAAAGGATAATTGTTTTCATTCAAAATGAATTCATATCATTTTTGGATCAACCAAGAGAAAGCAAAGCCATATTATGGAAAAGAGACATCTATATTCCCATCAGGCTACGACAATCCTTTCATTATGATATTATTTCTTTTTCTTCTTTACCGTTATAAAAAAATATCAAGCATGCCTTAATCCTTCAAAATTAAGTCCTTTATCAAGATAGCTTGTATGCAGATATGTGACAAATTCATCTATCTTAATTATCATCAAATTTTTTAACTATAATTAATATTCACTTAGCATTGCACTTTCTTTTTTTACATGTTGTACATAATCCAACAATTGAAAGTTATAGTCTGACAATCAATTAGATGCAAATGTGTTATGAAGAGAGACTCACTTAGAGTACACAAACTGTTATTTCCAATTTTATGCAATTGTGTTAAAATCTTTAGGTTCCTGTGGTTCTTGCATATATGTTTGTTTCTGTTCCCAATTTATAATTAAATATTTGAAGCTGTAATGCTACTATATTAATATAATATATTTTTTCTCGACAACTTCATTCCATATTTCTCTAGTAACATCCAACTATCACTAACATGGAACCTGTGCAATAGCATGGGTATTGTACTAGTTATGCTTAAGATCTTAACAGTCTTATGTAGGAAATTATTCCATCCTACTTGTTCATTTTTATTTCCTGTTTCATTTTTTTTTTGTTTGGTAAAGGAATAATTTTCAATTTATGACTCTTGCTATGTAAGAAAGGGTAAAAACTACGTATAATTTTAAGAAATTATATACTTTATAAAGAACAAAAAGTTGAGCCGAAAGCCAAAACTAGTCTCCCTTTACCTCTTGACCATAATATGAAAGAAACTGTTGGGCAACACTCTCACATTTCATACCATTTTCTATTTTTCTCCTTGGAACATGTTATCATTATTTTATTTTATTTTATTTTATTTTGTCAAAAATATGTTATCATTCTTGAGTACAAAGTTAATAACCCTTGCCTAAATTATTACATGACATGGACCCATTGTTGGGAAATGGATGGATCTAGCCATACTCATCCATCTCACTCCAACACTCTGACCACAATGCTGTCTCATTCTTTGTATAGAACTTCGCCTTTTTTTCATATGCTTACACGTGATTTAATAATATAAATTATGAATTGTGCACAATCATTGAATTGATTTGTTGAGGCGTGGGTCTTGTGAAAGAAGATTGTCTATACAAGACCAAGGTCAATGAAGAGCCACTGGGATAAAAACATGGATGGATCAACGTTTGATTTCCAACCCTTTTCAAAAAACGAATTTACAAATTTATTTTGCCAAGCAATCGTAGATTATTTGAGTCATTTGAAAAAAGCATCAAAAGTTTGATTGTTAATTGTAAAGACTTTTATATCATTATTCAAAAAAGTGAAAAACAATTTGTATATTTGTAATGATGTATACATTTTATTAATGAAAAATAATATAAAGAAGTACGTGTACATTTAAGTTCATAAAAAATATATTAGATGCATACAATGATTAATTTTTTCTAATTGGACTTAAATCCTAATTAGATTTATCTACGGCATTCTATCCGAAACTACTTGATGCGAAGACAAAATTTACAGTTATATAAAAAACAAACTAGGTTTATAAAATTAGACCGAGTTATATCGAAGTTGAATGGAAATCCCCCATTGCATAGATTTTTAAATTGTTAGATGAATTAATATATTTAAGGTCAAATACCTCCCCGGATCCATTAAGTTTCATGTTTGTTTCAGATAGATTCTTTAAGTTTCTAAGGTTTAAGATATATCATTTAAGTTTCGAGTTTGTTCCGAATAGGTCCTTTAAGTTTCTAAGGTTTCAAATAGGTCCTTTAAGTTTCGAATTTGTTTCAGATAGGTCATTTCTCTCAACCTCCGTTAAGCCAAAGATGATTTGTCTGTTAAGCCAAAGCTGTTCTGGTTGGGGGAAAATTGATGCCAAGTGTCAGAGAGAACCACCTCACCCACTTAACGGACATATCAACTTTGGCTTAACGGGCTTAACAACTTTAGCTTAACCGAGGTTGACAGAAAGAACCTATCTGAAACAAACTCAAAACTTAAAAGACATATCTGAAACCTTGAAAACATAAAGGACCTATCTAAAACAAACATGAAACTTAAAGGTCTGAGGGAGATATTTGGCCTATATTTAAACACCTTCATGTTTTGAGCTAGTTTTTGAAATTGTTGAGAAATAAAAAAATAAAAAAAATTCACATGAGGGAAATTACACTCACATAAGCAAAAATAAACACAAAAACAACTTACAATCTCATACAATGTTTACGGGCAAAATTATAAACTATCAATTATAATTTTTGCACAAAAGAGTTGAAAAACCTAAGATTTGGTACATCCAAAGATCAAAGTTGTTGTGATGAAGAAAAACTCAAACTAACTCTATATTCATAATAACTTTATGGAAAATGTTAACTAGTATCCCCATGACACTATTAGCACTAGTTAAGAAAACTAATATAGAAGATTTGCATTGGAAAATGATAAAAAGTGTAATGTTGCACTTTTGAAAGTCAAATAGTTGTTGTTTTTGATGAAAAATATCTACTTTTAACTTTCTTAACTATCAGAGGCACTGGTTAACATGACCCTAACTTTATATCTCTTTTTTCTTTTCACTACTCAATTTGAAATTTGAATGAAGATTCACTTAGACACAACACTAATGCGATCCAAGCTTGTTTAACATGCCATCGAAGCGAATTAAGAATGATAACGTGGGAATTTGACTTAGAACCCACACTATGCATAAGAGTGGATATTAAAGCTTTATTAAAGATATATAGATGTATTTAAATACCGTCATCTTTTGAGTTGACTTTTACAATGACATTCATGTTTATTTAACAAGTCATACAATTGTTTCAAAGTTTAAAGTTCCAAATCTCTTCCTTAAAACGAAAATGTTTAAAATCTCAATTATTTAAGTTCAAATTCCCCACCGTGACCTCATGGAACCCGCGAAACATAGTTTGAGACTTAGCAAGTGAGTTGAAATTTTGGCAAATTGGATTTCCATCATCATCATCAAGCAATTTTGTACCAGTGTCGTTTTCATTTTTCATAGCAATTTTGTACCAGTATCAAAAAAAGAAGTATGGAGATTTACTTAAAGTCAACCCGTTGGATCCTGTGATTCAACTTTGAATTTTCACTTTGGCATCTAGCAGTACTCATTTTATTTATTGTACTTCGTCTTGGTTGGCTATTTAATTATTTCATGACTCCATTTATAAAACAATACCTAAGTACTAGGTATTCGATAAAAATATAAAAAAAGAGAAATCCTATATTCGATATACATTTTTCTTCTTCTTTTTCTATGTCAAATCAAACAAAAAAGGGAAAAAATTGCATTTTTCATTTCTTTAACGTCCACTTCAACCAAACAACTAAAAATTCATTCACTCCCTATCATCTCTTTCTTCTTTTATTTCGTTTGCTCTGACTTTTTTTCATATGCCAAACGAAGCATGCATGTACATGTACTATTGGTGTGGAGGTGCCGAGCTATAGTAGATGGGGATTCAATTCAATGTGGTCAAAAGTAGAGAGGGCCCCGACATATGTAAGGAAAAGAACAACCTATCAATATGAGCACCAGTGTCTTCCATGATTAATTTATTTCTCCCTTGGCTACATACCTTGACTTACCAGAACCTTTTTCAATAGTTTAGAGAGTATGTTTGTTTCAAATTCTCTATGTGGAATCATAGAAATATAGAAATAAAAAGATACTAAGAAATAATTATTCTTACGTTTGTTGAATGTTCATTAAATTTTATACATGCATATAAAAGATTTATGGAAAACAATAATTTTTTTCAAAGGAAAAGAGTTCTCATGAATATGAGAATGAATCCATAAACCTTTCTCTTAAAATAATTCTCTATTTCATATAAACGGAGTCATGAAATGATTGACCACTTATGAAATGGTTCATATTATAATTTCTCTATTTCACATATTATAAAGATAAATTCCTACGCAAAAACTTTTACACCAACGAAAAGGAAAAACAATGACAAATAAATGTATATCTACAAGACAATAAACATTTAAACCTAATAAAATATAACAAAAAGGAAGTATATGTAATCTGAAATACTTCTCTTTTTTAATCATATTTTAGGGTTGAAGGAGTACTTATTACAACAGATGAAATCCACAACGATTGTTTGAATTAACAGTGTGAATATCAATTTCGACGAAAACCACAAATTTTAAAAAATTACAATACTATTTCCGTAAACTTAGTTTAGTTTGTAAAAACATCATATTAAAAAATGAATTTATAATCATTAAATTATTAAACAAATAAATAAATAAAATTACGATATTATAGTGACTTATCAAACTCACCATTAACTCATAAAAAAAAAAAAACTCATCGTTAATTCAAACATTCACCTGGTTAAAGTGAAATTTGGGATGATCTAGTTAGTTTGGATGAGAAACAAAAATATTGGATCGCTACCAGAGGTGCCTAATCACATTAACTGGTATCTCTCTATCTCTGAGACAGCACCACTTGTCTTTTTGCGTAATCAAATATTATATGGATCTAGGTGCTGGTGCTTTCAGGCCGTTGAGGAAAGAAGCCGTTAGGAGGCACTATGCATTAAGGGAGGCATTATTCATTTATCTATTTTAAAACATTATATATTTTTTTAAATATAAAGTTCGCAGATTTTAAACATATAAAAATAGAAAGTTTTGGAATCAAACCTATATATATAACATGTAATATCTCCATCAATTGAGTTAGATTTATTATAACATTATTTAAACATGAATTAATTAAAGGGAAATGTGTTGGACACCAAGAACAGAACCCCACATTCTTCATATTCAGTCACAAGAGAAGGAAACTGTGATTAGATAGATGGATGGATGAGATGAACCTTATCAATATCATCATATCATAATGTCACCTATTCCATCCTAACATGTTTTTAACAAGTGTTTTCGAAACATTTTTTAAATATTTTAAAATAAATAATTATATTTAAAAAAGTTAAATATTTTGATTATTAATATATTGATTACATATATATTCATAAATACTTATTATTTACTCCTTCTGATCACTATCAATAACTAAAATTAACTTTTTAACTTCATTCAATAAATGATATATTTGAATAAAAAAAATTATTGAATAAACCTAAAAATTTAATTTTTGTTTATAATAATGACTGAAAAGAATACATATTTAAAAAATGTATTCGAAGCTATGAAGCCTTGACATAGGTACGAGTGCAGGTATGATAGCGGTATGCGGATACGCGAATTTTTTAAAATTTATGATACGATACGATTAAGATACGTTAATAAAAATTTAATACTAAAACTTATATGTATGTAAAATACCTGAAGAAAATAAACATTAATTGATCTTTATTATTATATTATTATAAAAGTCACAATTATTTTAAAATAATACATGTGATCAAAATAAAAATATGTAAAATTTTCTTTTATACCATATTATATTTTTATATGTTGGGATATCGAGAGAAGAATCATTAAAAGAATTCGACATAAATTTTATCTAATGTTGATTAACTTTTTTTTTTGAAGAAACTAATGTTGATTAACTGAATCACGTCTCTCTCATTCATCCATAAATTTTTTTTTTTAAGTGATTCGTCGAAAAACAATTCTATTAATGCATATTTAAAATTAAATCATATACATCTCTATTGAACTTTTACAACATTGTCTCACTTTTATACCTTTCATCTTTTTCTATGATACATCTATAAACGTATCTTATAAGTATCCTTGTATACATGTAGAGTATCATATAAGCATTCGATTGATTTTTTTTTCAAATTAAAATAATGAATTCTGATACGATGTAAGTATCGATATCCGATACGGATACATCTTCGTTTTTTAAGAATCCAGTCTTTATAGATCCAAAACATTAGGTAACATTTTTCTTATTATTATTAGCAGTATTATCACCTTGAAGAGAACAGAGTTGCATAATAAGTGGGTCCCCCGTCACTCCTCTCATTTGTTTATAGGTACTACTGTATATATAAAAAAATCTAGAGAGATACTCTGTGCTGAAAAGACAATACACTTCCTTGGTGAAGTGTCAACGCCGTTAGATTTTCGAAATGTAATAAAAGTAGTTAACTTGTCCTTGTCAAACTAGTTAACCTCATCCCCCCAACACACCTTCTCACTCCCAATTGCCGCTTACAAGTTAGTGAACTAACAACTTTAATTTTACATTTTTTACATCCTTCCTTTTTAACAAAATTTATAAATTAAAGTCACATGTAGTTTGGTAGGTGAGTTACAAGACGTTGAAGGGGGAGGTTGAAAGGAGAAAGTCTTGAATTCGATAATAGCCTGCCATGAAGCATTCAGGCATGCCACCTACGTTGACATGTAAACATCGTTAATAATTTAAAAAAATCATAAAATTCAATGTAATTATATGTGCTAGTGTCGTATCAAATACTACACATGTCTAACACTGAAAAATCATAAAATTCAATGTAATTATATGCTTCATAGTTAGAAACTAACATTGCTAACAATTATTTATAAAAAAATCAAATTAAATACACTTTACTAGGCTTAAACCAGGAACCCAGATATTTTTTTGTGAAAATTATGGTTCCAGTTACGGAATTTTCGGAATAATATATTTACTGCAACATTGAGTTATCCGAGTCTCAGATGGATCAACAGTCAATTCTTCTATTTGATGTGTTATTATGCGGCTAATATCTAATCTGCACCTATCACAATTCCACAGTTATTGCCATTAGTTGTTTCACAACATTCATTTGTGGCAACAGTAATTGCCAGAATAATTCTTCAGATGGATCATATCTACACTGTTTTACCTAATTTTATTTTATTATAAACATCCACCACATGATGAATTATGTGACTATGATGCATATGGCAGTCTATTTCACTTAAATGACTCTTTTTCAATACAAGTACTATATACTATGAGTAATACCGTAATTGATAGGAATTAATAACCTTAAAATTGGAAAATGACATATAAATACGATCAATTATTTTCTAGAAGAATTAATAATTAAAGGTTTTAATCAGAATGGGATTGAAAACCACTTGGATTGGTGAATTGAAATCATCTCCATTAGTAGATGAAATAGAGAGATCCAAATGGGTGGGTCCAACCCAAAATGGCTGAAGATAAACCAAACCAACCACTGTGGCCACCGCATTACCTCACACAAACAAACATCCATGATTTGTTTTGCATTGCAACAAAGGGAGACAGGAAATAATGTCTACAGATAAGATGAGATACTAGAAGATAAGCCAATAATAATAATTTAATACTATTAGACACACACTGAGTAAAGAGATAACACTGAAATTTCCAAGAGAAATGAGCAAACTGAGCTGGGAATTTCTTTCATCCCATTCTCAATAACATTGCTTATTACTATTCCCAAAATATATAAACACATATAAACATATTTTTTTATATAATAGTACTACTACCCAAGAACATAATTAACATAGTAAATATCATAAATATGTTTCTATAAACTACTCCTCTATGGTAATTAAAAACCCCCTAGGCCTAAGATGAAAAGGGGATCAAAATCAAAGAAAATTGAAAACAGAACTAAAAAACTCATGTTTCATTGGGTATATATAATAATATATTGCATAAAATTAGAGGGGGTAGGTACTATAGTTGAACAATCACCATCACCATGAACATTGTTTGTTTGAATCACATCACATGACATTGCAGCTGGAAGTGTTCTCATCACTGAAAGCATGTGTGTAAGGATCTGGAGGAGGAGGGTAAGGGTATGGAGGATACATGTAATTCACAGCAGGAGGTGGCCTTGCATACATCATTGGTTGCTGAAATCTTTGATCATTTTCCACCATTGCAGCACGTTGTTGGTTCATCATTGCAGCAGCCATTAACTGTTGCTGTTGCTGTTGTTGCTGCTGCTGCTGCTGCTGCTGATGTTGTTGATAAGGATTCCCCTGCATCATTTCCTGGCCACCACCACCACCACCTTGAAAGTATCCTCCTCCGCCTGCCGGTAGACCTTGAACAGCAGGAATGTTACCACCCATTCGGTTCATAGGCATACTCATTGGCCCCATATTATTTCCTCCACCACCCATACCAGGATGAGATTGACCACCACCGCCGGCCATCATTTTATGAAATCCATTGTTCATAGCTTGAACATCACCACCACCGCCTCCAATTGGTATCGACATACCCTTCTTACCTCCATTGTTTTTTTGATTATTACTAATATTCCCTCCATTCTTGTTTCCACCACCGTTGTTTTTAGCTTCCGGCATGCCACCATTATTTTTGTTACCCCCACCTTGATTCTGATTATTCCCTCCACCACCACCACCCCCTTTCTTTCCTCCATTGCCATTTCCACCATTCATGCCATGAATTTGAACGGGCACAGGTCCTCCTCCACCACCACCACCAGGTTTCTGCCCGTTTCCACCGCCACCACCACCGTTAAAATTGCCACCCTTCATAGCACTCATAAGCTGTGGATGATTCCCATTCAACATCATGTGAGCACCATTCCCCATAGGCATAGAAGGGGGTTTCATCTTATTAGGTGGCAATCCAACCATTTCATCATCAAACTCATCATCAAAATCTTCATCATCATCATCTTCGTCGTCATCATAATCATCCATTTCATCATCACTAAAATCATCCTCATCTTCAGGCACATCAAATTTAACACCTTTAGCATTCTGATTCGGGTTCTGGTTCGGCGGCATCTTCATGCCTTTAAATTGAGCTAGATCTTGAAACCCTTTCATCTGTTGAAGTTGTTGCAACTGTTGTTGAAGCTGAAGATTTTGTTGCTGCTGAGGATTTAGTCCTTGTATTTGTATTTGTGGACCACCTTTGGGTTGGTTATTGTTTCCACCACCTTTCTGATTTTGATTCTGACCCTTGTTGTTGTTGTTGTTTCCACCACCCTTGCCATTGTCAATTTGCATGTTCTTTAACTGATTAACAAGGTTGTTCTGGTTATTATTTTGATTATTATTGTTGTTGTTTGGTTTGGGAACACTCCATAACTGAGCATGTTTCCCTGATTTTGCAAGCTTCTTGATGAGAACATTTGGGTCCACATTCCCTGAAACCGTGACCTTCCCTTGTTCTGCATCTATCTCAGTTGTAAATACTCCTGTTATTCATTAATCAAAACAAAATCCATATTCAACAATTACTCTCAAAATTAAGGTTCTATTTTGGATAAATGACAATATTAATTGCATACATACCATCAATTTTCTGTAAGATTTTCTTTACTTTATGCTTACATCCATCACAATGTATGTTCACTTTTAGAACAGATTTCTGCATACACAAAAAATAAGAATAAGTTTCATTAATATTAATATTAATATATGAGACAAAACAAAACTTAGAAATGTACAAAAAGATAAAGAAACATGGAGAATGTGATGGGAGTACCTGTATCTTCAAAAATTCTTCTTTACTCATGACCAATAGAAATAAAGTTTATAACTTGTGATAAATAAAGATCTGGGCTATAGAGAAAAATGGTGATTATAGATCTGAGGAAAATAGAGTATTTTTTGTTCTTGTTTGGTGGAGTTTTAGAATGAAATGAAAATAAATGGTTTAGAAGAGTCTGTGAAACATAAGAAGCAAGTTTCAGAGTTAGGAAGAGAGAGAATGGTGAGTAGTAGTAGTCATTGAGAGAGAATGGGGTAAGTGTTCCAAGAGTTTGCTCTATGTTTGGTGTCTTTATTTATTGGTGTATTTTACTACACAAGTGTCTTCGTTGTGTACTATAATTTTTTCAACAGTTTAACAGTGGCCATGTGACTTCATTTGGCTTAGCTAAGAATCCACCTCAATTTAACCTTCTTTCTTTTCCTTCTCTCTCTTGGCTTGGCTTGACTTGAAGACTGTGAAGTGGGAATGCTCAAAAATCATCATAAATCACAATGATGCAAGAGTGGAGATGGAGAGAGAGAGAGGAAGTGCTAGTAGTACATCATATCTGATGTGAGATTTGTTTTCTTTAAAGTTCTAGTAATTATTATGATGATCAGTGAAGTAAGAATGAAGTATATGACTGAATAAAAAGAAGATACGACTCAATAACACTTTTATTTTTCGGTTACTTTTTTGTCTTGTTTAATCATCATTCAGTTCTAATTTAACACCGCTAAAGAAAAATTTAAAAAACTTTGAATATGATTATCTTATTTCACTTGAGAATAATTTGATTGTTACACACCCAAGCAACTCTAATACTGAATCAAACTCAAATAAAAATTATTGAGTCATAAACCATTGTGGTGTATAAAATATCTCTTAAGACACAATGTTAAGACTCTTAAGACTCTTATTCTTAAGTGAATTTTGCACAATTTTTTAATAAAATAATCATTGTTGAGTTGTTTTTGTTGAAATGTAAATGATAAAAAGTTACTTGTGAGACTCATTTAAATATTTTGTTAGAAAGTCTATATTGGAGTGGTTGGATACCAATTATATATTATTATTAAAAAATTATTAAAAAAAGTGATGCGTTCATGTGAGACTTATTTAAGACCTCAAGATTGAGGGTCTCCACTCTTGATGCTCTTAGTAAAATTTAAAAGAGTTCTCTCAAATAAACTAAAAGAAAACTAATTTAGACATGTCATTAATATAATTTCTCTTTTAAATTTTATCATGTCTATTATCAAATAAAATTTATCTCAGTTGTTTTACAGATCAACCACGTCGATAGATGAGTTTGAAATTTACATGCTTCTAATTGTTACACTATCACTTCTGCTTATTGAGGCGGACAATAATAATCAATATCATAATATTCAATTTTTATGGTTGAAAGTGGTGCCTCTCAAAGTCTCGATTTTTGCTTGAAATCGTTTTCTTAAGCGGGTTCATACTAGGGATAAGCTTCACGTGTTTTAATAATTAATGAACAAGGTTGTGTTGCGAATTGTGGCTCTACTGAGGACATGAATCACTTGTTTATTAATTGTGTTTTCTTTTGCGGTTTGTGCCCAAAAATTGCGCATTGGTTTGGTTTTTCAACTGCTTTTCACGATTCTTTTATCAATCACATGCATCAGTTTCGTGGCCTGCGGGGATTTTCGAAAAAAATTAAGTTATCTTTAAAAATTATCTCGATGTCTGCTGTTTGGATAATTTGAAAGAGCGTAATAATAAAGTTTTATATAAATAGTACATTCAAACATAAATCACTTTACATTCAACTTATTTTTATTTAAAATCAATTCGTGAAAACCTAACCAAATCACTTTATCCACTCTTAAAAACAATTTTACCTTGTTTCCGTAAACATAGCTCAGTTGGCAGGGATATGAATTATTATATGTATGACCCCGGAAAAAAAATCAATTTTACTAAATTAATAACATCTATTGAGGTTGTGGCTGACTTGTAAATTTCTTATTTTAGAACTGCTTTTTAGTACATACATCAGTTTTCTCTGAGAGTGGAATTTACTGTACTTTTCCATTTGTGCCTTGAAGCTTGAGCGATGCCAGGAAATTTAGCTGCATCTATCAACCCAGAAACTTTCTCATTTTTTATGATCCTCTTTTTCTGGCATTTTTATCTTCTATTAAATGAGGTAAACATAATGGTCCCCAATTGAATAATTAGATTGAATTTTCCTTCTTCATTTTGAGAGAAAATATTTTTTATTCACAAAAAGATAACATATAGTATTTTATTTTATTTTAATTCTTTTCATTAAAAAAAAATAGTATTTTTTTTATAAGAAAACTGATATTTATTGATTTTACTGGTAGACGGGTCATTCATTTATTGTCGGTGCAATCCATTATTAAATTTACCTAACAATGACTCTTCTATTTTTGGAAAACATCAGAAATGAATTACTACAAAACATGAGTAAGAAGGGCTGCCTGGTCTTATTCTTATCTGAAAGACTATCACACATTTTTGTCAATTCCAGCTTGGGAAATAAGCCAAACTTAAGTAAATAATAACATTTAATTATTGTGACGCACATGGACACAGTTACGTGAGATATGCATATAATATAATTACTCCCTCCTATTAAAATATAAGCAAAATTTACTTCTTAGATTCATTCAATTAATAATGTATAGTTATTCTCTGATGAAATTGAGATTCAACGTTCGTGTTGGATTCGAATAAAAAATCTTTGATTAAGTTTAAAGAGATAATATTGTCCCATTCAAATATTTTTGAATAGATTTCATTTATTTTCGAAAATGAATTGATAGATTTCATATATTTTGGAGATTAAAGATTAAATCCATTAATAATCAATAGATTTATATTTCACCCAAAGGCACTTGAATGAAAGAGTCGGGTCTCTTCTAACTCAGCCATGATATTGGGTTCGAATTCAGATTTAGACATGCAACAACATTAAAACTCTTCGAAGGAGTTTGCCGTCTATTTGAATATTACAAGATTCAAGAGATTAGTCTCCACTATTACACGTGGAGGATGCATGGTTTACGCAAAAATAATAATATAGAATTCATTTCTATCTTTTTTTAAGGATGTATTTCTAAGTAGGTATTCTTTGGATGATAAAATTGAGATTCAACCCTGCTGTTGGATTCGGACAAAGAATCTCTGATTAAGTTTGAAGAGATAATTTATTATCTCATTCAAATATTCTTGAATTAATTTTCATATACTTTTGAATAAATTGATAGATTTCATATACTTTAAAGATTAAAAATTAAATCCTTAAAGATTAAAAATTAAAAATTAAATTGACACGCATTTGAGTCCCACAAGATTTTATTTTTCTATCTATTTTTTTAAGGACATGTTTCAAACTATTATACACTACCTATAGAAATATTTTTGGCACCCATTAACATTAGTATTATATATATTAGAAGGTCGCCGTCAACCGTTTGATCGATTTTGCTAAGTGTGTGTTTGGTTTTACGGTGTACAAAATTGAGTCTGGCAGCTTTGACTCTGAAAGAATTGATTCTGACAGAATTGATTTATGTTTGGATGCAATAATGCAGAATTGATTAAACAGAATGATTGTTGTTTGGATAGTTTTGATCAAAATTGCTTTTGAATGTATAATTACCAAAATGGACATAGCTAATTAAGAGAAAGGGTGGGAGAAATTGATGATAATTAAGAGGGCAGTTATGGAATTGATAATAGTTTAATGTAGAATTGATTCTATGAAAGCCAAAAGCTAGGAATTGTAGCTTTAAGGATAATTGTTTTTGGAGGATAGAAGCAATTCTTAAAAGCCAAACCAAACATCATTGAAAACTCAATATTTCACTTTTGAGGGTTGTAGAAGAGCTTCTTGATACTGAAAAGTCAAAACAAACAAGCTCTAAGTAAATACGAACTCTTCCAAGTGGTATTGAGGAAATGAATCAAATCAATATTTGTCTTATCGGAAAGGTGAGCAAACCTGAATTTGTTTATCAACTGTCAACCTATATCCATTTGTAAAGCGAGTTATAAGATTCTTAGCAAGATGATGGTCAATAGACCGAAGGTTTACATTGCTCAAATCACCTCTCATCAACAAAATGATATGGCAAATGGTCAATGAACTTTCCGTAAGATAAATCGTTCGAAAAAATTCGAGTTTGTTTTGTAATAGGAAAACAATTTTTCTAGATTTTACTTCTTAATCGAACTTCGAATTACTATGATTTTCTTCCCCTAAAAACTGGAAGGTAAACACAAAAAACGACACTTAACTTCGTCTTGTAATTTTGAATAGACGTATGACTTCATCTTATGTGTCCACATTGTTGTTACTCCTAATTAGTTTGTGCCCTCCGATTCAATTTAATTTAATAAAGAACATTGAATAGTTCTTATACCTTTTCTTCTTAAACTATCGGCTAAATATTGAACTTTGGTCTTTATCAGAAAACAAATATTAGACTTTGGAATTGGATCTACTGGAACGCCGTTTCATGTTGTTTTGCTTGCAAGGATTTGACACTTCCGAAATACATCATACACACAAATAGCATCATTGTCAAACACTAATAGACACTTGTGCTCAATTCCCTTTCGAAGTAATGAAATACTTAGGTCACGGTAGTTACACATTTACTAACATCATTATCAGACAGTAGCAATTTTTCTTTCTTACCATCCACTAACTGCATTTTGATTTATATACCCTATGCATTAACGTGTTTGTCCTTCCACTCTCATTTCGCATTCTAGGCTCTTAATTGAAATAATCATTAATTAGATATGATTTATCTCACAACTGAATTTTAAATTATTAGCGTCCAAACATCCAAGATCTAGAGGTTAATACATAATAAAAATTGTAACGTTTATTTACTCTAAAGATCCCTTATTTATTTAAATATTTTTATTTAAGTTATTTACTAAAAAGTTTATGATGAATTATTAAACTTGCTATCAATAATTTTTAGTTAGGCATCTTACTAAAAATATTCAACGGAGTCCCTAAACTTTTAAGTTTATGTTTAATATCACAATGAGTATGTCAGAATGACGATAACCCACTAAAATTGTTATAAAGTGCATCTTTTAAAAAATCATGACGAGTTGTTGTGATACCAAATATACATTAAATAAGTTGTAACTTTTAAGTGTATCCTTGTCTATTTAAAGACACGGGTAGATTTTCATGGAGACCAATAAGAGCCACCGCTCCTCCCAAATTTTCTATAAATATCATATTAAACATATTATTTCACATAATTTATGGTCGGCGCAGTGGATAGACAATCTTTCAATCTCAAGATCCACCACCGTTTTAGAGACCTAATGAAAAATTTGTTGAAATTTCAATCACCAATTAAAACCTGTTCAGGATAGTTCAAATTTTAGATACAAGTTTCTCATTGATCAGAGATTCATTTGAAAATCTCCAGGCATTTGGACTCTCAGAAAAGTAACTAAACCTAAATAATAATACAGAGTGTCCCTTGTTGATACATTGTTATCAACAAACTAAGGAAATATTCTGTGATAAAAGAGTTTTGTCACGATTTATCACAAGAGGGGCCCTCACCCTAATGGAAGACAGTTATGTATGTTATTCCGGAAGAGGAAAAAATTAATTACAAGTAATTTTTTTATCCAAGAAAAAGTAAAAACATCCTTGTAGTTGTATGGAATACCGTGTGACGCCACAAATTATGGGAGTGTTTTTTCTTTGTGTTAGTACCAAACTTGTGTGAAATGATTTTTTTTAAATTTTTTTTATGGTTTTTCAAAAGGAAAATAGACACATAGGTCATTTTTTTCAACTTAATAATAATGCTTTTGGTGATTAAATCATGCATGCCCTACTTTAACAGCAAAATTAGGTAAAAGAAAGCAACAAAAAACTAGCTAGCATAGCCCTCTGGATACACTGATGAATCACGTTCAAGGTTTCTTGTTTTTTTCTTTGTTTTGTTCACCTTAAGATTTATTTTTCCAAGCAAATTATTGTTTCCATTCTTTAAAGCCTAAACCGTGATCAAGTAAGTTGTCCTTTCTATTTTTCTTTCTCCTTTATCTCTTTCAACATTTTAACATGTCACTTTTACCCGTCAAAGGCTACTTGAACGGTGGTTACAATTAAAGGTACCATGCACAAAATTTAAAATTTGGTTTTCCGTCTAAACAAGGACACATTAGGATAATTTTACTAACAACGCATGCTCTTTTTTTGGGTTATGTAGTGTCGATTAGGCACATTTTAATAATAAAAATAATAATATGAACAATTGGTTATGATTCAAGGTTATCTGTACCAAAAAGAAAATGATTCAAGGTTGACGTGAGAACCTCTTGATTGAAATTAAATATAATAATTAATTTTATCAATGCTCTTTAGGTTCTCCTATTCTGCAAGCTTTCGAGATCTAACTCGCATAAATTTTTCTCATAAATATTAATAAGTAGAGTTTGGCCTAATTAATCTTAAAATGTAAAAGTTTCTGTTTTATGGCTAAGGAATTAAGGTAGACCTATTGCGAATTTTTTCTGACCTCAAATACCACCAAATCCGAATTAAAGGAAAAAGAACAATAATATTTAATTTATTATACTAGTATATGATTGTGACTGGCACAGCTGTGATGTCATAAATTTCATAAGAGTGAAAAAATGATGGGCAAATTTTTTGTGTGAGTTTAATAGACTACCTATATTTAGAATATGATATTTACAAATTTCTGTCAATGTTCTAATGTGGAATGACTTGGGCAGCCATGCAAAACCCACTTCCATATATGTTGAAGACTTCACATGATGAACCACATGGTGTTTAGACAGTGATTGATAATTAGAGAATATGAATGAATTTGCACAATGAAGTAGTGGGGTTGGGGAAGGAGTATTTATTGACTCTCACCTAGAAGAGTACAATTTCAGTTGCAGTTTGCATCTCACACATGGTTTCTTTTTTCTATATAGCTTTAGATTTTAGTATGGTAAGGGAAATTAATAATGGAGTATAGGTGTTGAGAAGTTTTGACCATAAGGGAAAGTTTTGATTCCTACAGTACCGTTCAACTTTAACCTTTCCTTCTATTTATTTTCATCTAATCAAGATTTTTCGCATTCATGCATTTGAGATATCGGTAACCGATCGATTAACATTTGATTATTTGAATATACGCTGATTTAATTTTTCTTTTATACTTTAATAATGAGTTTAAATTTGGACCTTCTTATCTTTATCTTGATTGTATATGTGAATGTGAAAAATCTCTAAGAGCAAGGAATCAAAATTCACTTGGGAGTTGGACGTGGTCATGCATGATGCATACACACTTTAATGACTATCATTATTCCAAACATTTAACTTCAGACATTACAATAGAAAGCAAGTGAAAAAAAAGGCAACATGCAATTGAATTTGAAGGACACATGAATATCTATTCAAGATGCCTCAGTTTTTCTCCTTTGTATATTCTGGCATTTTGTTTTTGGTTCTTTCGTTGTAAAAGATACTAGAATATTTTTGAGTCGGTGTGTTGAGATTGTAGGAAGTTTTTAGTATTTAACTTTGACTGAGACGGTGGTAGTACCTTACCCTTCTTCTTGGTTTTACAACTTTTTCTCTTTTGCTGTACTAAAATAAAAGGTCTATACTTTGTCTCATGTGATATTTAATACTAGCTTGTTCTAGGAGAGCATGTGTTTTTACATAGAAAATGGTCTTCAATTTGACAAAAATAATTCTTGTACAATAAGAGTACTGAGTACCATGTACCATAATTCTACATGTGATTTTCAAGTATAAACAACTAATTCTTTTAAAGATGAAGAATTAGCAGACAATTTGGACATAAGACTATATAATATAAATTAATTAATTGGATACATACATGATCTTAATTTGTGTTCTAAACTCTAATTTTGATCAGAATATCCAAATTTTTTTAGTTTTTCAGTTACATTATTATTGCAAGTGTGATAATTTTCCATAATGTCAATGATGGCAGATATTACGCAATGATAACCACAATGACATTTTATATTTTTTATTAAGAGACAACTATCAACAATAGATTGATTTAAGTGATAAGGGATTCGAACTTATTAAGTATGCGAACATGTTCAGTTTCTACCTCAAGTTTGAAGGAAAGAATCCACCTTATGTGTTTCCATGTTCATGTACGAAATTAGTCATTACTAAACTGCCGTAGAAATTTCAGTCACAATATCAAGTTAACAAAAAAAGAGGCAACTAAAATTTAAGCTTGGGTTTCATGTTATCTTCACCCCATAATTAACCTTGAGTGGTTTGTCATTGATCCTATTCAATTGATTACTATAAGAGACAGACTTGTAGTGCCATATAAATCACCTTTAATTAGATTAAGTGAATTGCAAGAAAGGCCATTTACCAAGCAATAATGAGAACTTCTGGCATTAATTAAACATAATAGCCATAGCCGTATATTTTCTTCAAATGCCCAAATATTCCTTTGTTATCATTTTCTAAATCGAGTGTCACATGGGTAGGATTTTTTTAGGAAAATTACTTGGGTGAGAAAGTGTCACATGTCATATACAGCAAAACCATACTTGAAAATCCTTCAAAACTTTGACAATAAGTGATGTCCTTAATTTTAAGTAGAAGTTTAGGCCCCTACGTTATAAGTTATAAATGTGAGTAATTTTATTGGTGTTGATTCAATAAAAAAAGAGAGGAAATATGTATAAAAATTGAGTTTTGAAACACTAATATTTATTTTCGGTGTCTTTTTTTCCGAATTGTCATTGATGGGTTGTCATACTAATCGTAAAGAAGAGTAACACTATGAATTTCTACTTGAAGGGAGCGCACCAATCATTGTTAGAATTTCGAATGATTTTCAAATATTGATACATTTTGAGTTAGAAAATTCCTTCTCAACTTATTATAGCCATGCCTCCTCGAGTCCTTGTTCGCTGCTTTTTTAATAGGAATGAACTTGGTACTCCGGAGTTTACAAGTCACACACTACACACCAACTACTTGCGTTTATACCCCTTGTTTAACAGTTGAACAAATAAATTATTGGTGCAATTTTTCTCTCTGCAAAAGTTCTCAATTACCACTTCTCGCTTGCCTATTTAGCAATCAGTGTAAAGTTATGAAAAATAAGCAGTTATTTTATGCTAATTAGAAACAAAACCATGCAATGCAGACTTCCAAATATTGCAACAATTCAATACTAGAGATACAAGCTAAACTTGTTCATTTATGTTTTAATAATCTTGAGGAATAAATATTTGCTACACCTCAGCAGTTGCAAACTGAATTGATGAAAGCCTGTATAGAAAACTCAATTTTGAAATAAAGTGCAGATAAAAAAGACTTATCACCTATGATTTACTTCTACATTGGTTCAAAAGTTAATGTCTGAAAACATCTCCAAGCTTTGAAGATTCTGATTTTGTACCAACATAAACTGTACCTTGTATGACAATATTAGGTAACCATCTTTCTTTTTATTAGTAAAAAGAAGATAAAGAACATCCAACACCTAAAATCTTTACCTTTTTCTTTATACCACTTACATCACAGTTCACACACTCTTTGATAAACCAATGCTTTCATCAAAGTCATTTAACATGACAAGTTTTAAAATTTTAACTACAGAAAATGCGAAAAGCATAAAGGAAGGAGCAAGAATGTTGAACACTATAGCTTTATATATATGATATGATATGATTAAATTAAAGCTATGATAATTTTCAAACACAAATCATTAGGGGAACCTTCACCCTCAAGATACATTACAAAGAGGTTTTCTAGTGACCAAACCAGATCTACAATGCAAATGATCCTCTCTTAAATATGACTCACAGACAAAAACACAACAAAATAGTCACCTGTACAATATAGATATGGGCAGGAGTAACATTCAACATGAAAACCACATAGAATCTAATTTTATATTGATTAAAATACATATGAACTATAAACAGATTATTGACTACAATTTACATAATGTGAAGGAAAAAAAAACATGTCCTTATTCAGCTTGGCTTCAGGGTAAAATGTTGTCATTGGTCATCATTGTTTATCTTGATTTCTATCAGTTGCTCGATTGGTTGGCGGCATATAGGGCAATTGTTTGATTGAACCCGCAAAGCTTTTGCACACTCGCTGCACATACACTGAAAAATACAACAGACGTAATATGAAAATAATCAAAATAGTGAAGTGGATATAATGCAACATAATACACATTATGTGAAAACCAAACAAACAACTAGTAATGATACCATGTGTCGGCAAGGTAAGACAGCAGTATCCTTTGGTTCCGTCATGCATATTACACACTCCTTTCCAGGATCATTACGATCGAAATCAGGTGCTGTTGAGTTACCAATTCCATATAACTCTCTCAACTCATAACGAACTTGATCAATCCATAGAATCTGCCTAACCACTTTAACCTGGAAAGGACCAGTGTCACTGTTTTTCTCCAAGACAGCTTGAGTTATTTGCATGTGAGGGGATGCATCTACTAAGGAACTGACAGGAGTATCATGATCTTCCAAAGGCGTTGATTCAGCGCATATTACGAGGGGAAATATGTCTTCTTCAGGTGAAGGGTTTGAAAGATCATCCAAATCAAAGAAACCTAAGTCAATGCCTGTTCCTGATGGCTGACAAAATTTCTGGCCAACTCCTTTCTGGAATGGGAATGTGATCGGCTCAAATGCTTCGGGAAATAGAGGAACAAACCTACATGGATGTTCTTCTTCTCTGGCTAAGTAGAAGATTGTAATTCTGGTCATTACAAATAAAAGAAACATTACATCACCGTACAAGCAAAAACAATTCATTCTATCAATGAAACACTGTCCCAGACAAAGATACAAGACACGATGCAGATATGTCGACACCGGTCATAATTTGAAACAAAACCGAATAATTGAACGTAGTAGCATATGTCGGTGTCGACACTACCACATGTCATACACAGAACACACCTTCAATATCCTGACGCTACGTAGCATTTCATCATATACATTTGACAATCATTCAATTATTTAATTGTGGTTTTAAATTCTATGTCATTTGCAGCTCTAAGTCTAACCATTTAATTGTTCTGGTTTTAAACTATTCTTTCATTAGCAAGTGAATTTATCAGTATATAAGTCATTTGTTGCTTTCAAATAAATAAAAAAAACGGATGATAGTGAGATTAGATAGACAAAAGTAAAATTGAAGAGCATAAAGAGTTGGAATTGTGAAAATTTGGTTCTTGTTCTAAAACATTACTGAATATTCAATTGATAGGTAAGGAAACAGGGCCCTTTTAATTAAGATAAACATAAACTAATAACCTAATTACTACGCAATGGTGAAACTGAGATAGAATTAACGCAAAACACTTTATAGCTTTCGCAAAATCACGGTAGCTCACCATGATATCAAACACGCAGTAAGAAAAGTAGAAAAGGCGTTAAAAGACGGACCTGCCAGGAAAGAGGGCATCGAAAACAAAGGAAATCAAGTGGTGATCGGGATTGTTGGGATCCTGGTACAGCTGCAGGGTGTGTTTATGCAAATTCACATCATTCCTTACCTTCTTTGCAGTTTCATGGTCAGTGTATGGAGGTGGTGGTGGAAGTGCTTGAACAGCATTTACATCTACATCAAGAGGTTGAGTATTTGTTGTTGCATAGAAAGGGTGGTGAGGCTGAGGCAGCATGGAATTGGCAGGAGTGTATCCATTTGAGTAGTATTGATGAGGAGGAGGAGGGAAGTAACCTTGAGGTTGTGGCTGAGGCATCAAAGGATGTGGCTGAGAAGAGTAATAATAGTAAGGAGGTGGTGGATATTGTTCATGGTAACTATGTCTTCTTCTACTTATGTTTCTGTTATTACTGTTATTATTACTCCATGAACCACCCATCTAACACTAACTCTCTCAACTGAATTGGAACAGGATGGTGTGTGTCAACTCCAGATCCAATTCTTTGTGTTCTTTCCACTAACACAACACACCACTTGCCAATTTTTAATCCTTGCTTCCCTTTTCATCTTTTCTTTGGCGTGTATATATTTACTTCATAAATATATTATAAAAAATTGCAATGTGATAGAAAAAAAGTAAAAGCCAAATATTTTTTGTATGATTATTTAAGTTTAAACACACACGTAGCTTGCTAGGCAAAAGGATTGGGTTTTTCTTGTTAACTGCAAACAAAGTAGGTGCTCTGGTTGAGATTCATGCCTTAATCTTAAGTTGAAATTACTGTCAAAGTTTAATAAGCACTTCATACGGCTAATCACTTTTAAGACAGTTTGGAAGAACTTGTGTTTATGACATATTCATAAGTTATATGCAGCTTATTTTCTCATACTCTCCAAACTAACTTATAAAACAGCTTATATAAAAGTACGGTTTGACTTTTTATATTTTGTTATAGAAATAACTTATACATAAAACACACATGTCATATGACAAGTATTTATGCAATAAGTGGTTAGAGGTACATTTCACAAAAAATCGTCACTCAATTTGAAAATTTCTTCACCAAAAGAGTTGACTGAAGATGGATGACATGAATCAACCATTATCCAAAATATAGCAGATATTTTTAGTTTTTTGCTTAAAAAATGAACAACGTAAGATATTGATTAAAGTGATGGATAAACTTGAAGCAACAAAACATTATTTATGTGTTTGTATTGATTATTGAGCAAAGGTAGAAGAAGTCTAACAATTAATAATAATACACAAGGGGCGAAAGAGTATTACAAGTTGTTCGATTATTCTACTCCAAATGTTACAAAACTCAAGTCAGGTTTTGAACTATGCGGATGATATACTAATTAACTAAAGATATTCCCAATGCATAGCTCTTTGAAGTTAGTAAACAGTAGTGATACAACGTGGAGGGTTTCAGAAAACAAGAACAAAATGATTCCAACAAATCCTCCCGATAATATAATTGAGGTCCAATCAATCCCCACTTGCACAACCCTTGCAACCACAATGAACACACTCTATAACCTTCTCCTCCCTGAGCTCCTTGGGCACTCTGCAAACACAAGTGGTGGCGAAATTGTGATCGCGTGGCTGTATGCACCTCAAGCAACATAGGCGTTCATAACCTGGCTGCAATTCAGAAACAAAAAATCATTACTCAATTACTTATACAGAATAAATATCGCTACTTCGAGAAAGCCATATATTTCATTTTCAACAGTTCTTAGAAATAAAAAGTAAGATCAATTAACTGAAGGCAATCAAAAGGCAGTAAACAACAGTGATATTGGTGATTTTCAGAATATTCAAACAATTTTTTATCACAATACAGCTCTCCAATTGTAAGAGTAGATATAGTTTATTTCACAATCACACACATCCTTATAGATAGCAACTACGATGAATATGCGGTTAATCTTTGATGTCAAACAATTGCTTTAGCAAATGGCATTAGCTCACATTTTATATATTCCTATATGGAGCCAAAACTAAGACATACATCAAACGACCATTCACGATTAAACAAGTTGGGGGTTACCAAGATTCACGCAATTTGGTTCATTCATTCTGGCGCATTACAATTCTGTGTGGGCAAATTGTGGTAGAATCTAAAAAATATTTAAATATAGCAAACCAGAGAACTACAATCAGCTTTAGGTTTTAATCGAGTCTATTATGTCCTGTGAACAATTTATTTGAGACCTCGATTCCTTACTCACATGCATAACTTTACAACTGTCATTGATAAAACCATTTAAAAACCAAAAGGTCACTAAATGATCAAGTCCTTTACTTTGGAGAGGTTACTCAACACAACAATTTTAATACAAATGACTTGTTGCAAATTCTAAACCTTCTACCACCGTTTCTCCTAACATTCTTGTCATATATACGGTTCTAGCCAAGAAGCATCAGGCAATTTATTCTTGCACTATAAGGTGACTTATTCCCTGCAAAATGACCTTTTAGGATGATTAGAGAGCACCAGGCACTCTACCTTCTCGAGCAATTTTTAATGCTTTGTAGCAAAAACAAGGTGATTAGAATTTAAGGCAGCGTGTATCATTTGCAGTCCTATGGTGTATGTGGTTGGAGAGACATATCCAATATGCTTAAGGTTACTTCGCCTAGGGTTACACCATTTTTGGTGGTAAAAGGCAAGTGTTGGCATCCCAGATATGGATTTCTTACTTCTTTCTGATCGTACTTATTCTATCTCCCCTCAAATGAAACTTACTTTCCTATTAAAAAACAAAATAAACACAGAAGAACTTTCAAATAAAAAAATACCTTCTTCCATTTTGCAATTAGATTGCGGTCAGCATATCCTTGATCTAAACAGAATTCATACAATTCTTTAGAAATTTCCTTTCTCTTGTGGTAGAGGTCAAATACGTAGCGGCTCTTCTGGTGTGCAATTTTAAATATAGGCCACAGAGTCTCACATTTTCTTTTGCCATCATGTGGGTCATTCTCAGCTGCCACATAAAGGATATAACAATATTATTACTTTCAAAGATTTCAGAATGAAAAAGAATACAGTAAGAAGTAAGGACTAAGCATAACATATAGCATACAAACCTTCCCTCATCTTTCCTTGAAGTTCACGAAGTGTAGGCTCAATTAATTCCCAGCCTTCTGGGTATTTAACTCGGCTTGTCTTTACTTTTGGCATTTTTATCTGTCAAAGGAAAATATGATATATTAGGTTCACTTTACAATTTACATACATTCTAGCAAGTAACATAAATGGAACTTCAAAGGACAAGCTATGAAGTTGTTTATAGGTCTATTCTACTAATGTTAAGAGGCACAGTTAGTTAAGAAGAGTTCAGCTGGTTAGTTAGGTTAAGTTAGTTAGTGGATATAATAGCAAGACATGTTGCCTATAATTAAAAGGGAGCCTTAGAGAGTGAGCTATCTTATCCATTTTATAGACTTGGAGCCTTTTGCCATTGGGAGAGTCTAGAGTCTCTCTAATACTCCAGGTGTCTTACTGTAAATTCTGAAATTTTCCCATGTTATCCAATAATACCAGTTGGTTTCGATTAACTGGAATCAGAGCTGGTTGTTGGTGGCTCGGAAAGGGCTACCTACGGAGGGGCTGACCAGAAAGGACGAGTACAGTGTTGTAGAGTGAAGCTGTCCGGATGTCGGCCCCCAGGGACGGTGCTATGGTACGGGTATTATGTGCGTGCAAATTCCACATCAGGCAGTATGGGATGCTCAATGGAGTGTCTGAGTGGACTTGGTTCACTCAGATATATATCAAGTATTGTCCCTTGATAGCTAGCTTTTAAGGGAGGGCACTTATCAAGTTGGTAGTTAATAAACAAAAGACAAAGAAAAGCCATTTACAAAATTAGTTATTTATAAACTCAAATTAACTCATGAAAACAATAAGGGTCCATTTGGATTGGCTTATTTTTGAGCTTATGCAAATAAATAAGCTTTACATTAATTCATAAGTTCTCATTAACGAAAATTGTATCTTCGTAAGCTGTTTTTTTTTTCTTTCATAAACTACTCTGACAAGCTTATGAATAATATAGAAAAGCTTATTAATTTGCATAAGCTGTTTTGCTTTCGCATAAGCTCAAAAATAAGCCAATCCAAACAGACCCTTAGTTTATAATGTTGGCAAACAGTTGCTTTACTCTAAGTTCTGAAATAAAGTGACCACCGACCACAACAGGACATCGTAAGAAAAGACTCATTCAAGACATTTTGATACACAGAATCCATTCTTGATGATTGAAAAACCTTAAGCAATAAGCATCATAAACTACAAAGACAAAATAAAGTTTAAAACATAGAGAGAAAATGAACCATAAGCATAAGTTTAATTAAAATCACACAGGAAAACCCTAAAAAAAATATATTGAAGAACAGGCAGTGGACTAACCCTCAGACGACAATAAGCAAAGGTAAACGGTGGTTGGTCGCACAACTGCCGGAGGCGACGGAGTTTACCTGTCTGCGACTGCCGAGAAGAAGAACGAGAAGACAACACTGTACTCCTAGTGAGTGGTTGTGAGTAACTTATACGATAAATAAGTAAGGGGTTAATAGTTACGTGTAATATAGGTCATTACCGATTTTCCCTTGAAATTATGTTTTTGAATTTTTTTTGAAAAATAAATAAAAATATTTTATAAAGGGTAGATAAAAAAACAATTTAAAGGGAGGAAAACCGAAAATGACATATATTTTATAAAGGGTAAAAATCTATTAATCCATAAGTAAATAGACACTCTTAATAATAAACGATTAATTTACTCGGTAACCAAACACACCCTAAACTTCCAAGACTACACGCAGTTCTTTTTCTTTTTGTAAATAAACTTACCTAGTTCTTGAAAGAGAAAAAAAACATAACCACCTATTTGATTTGTGGAAAAGAAAAGAAAACATTTTAGTAATTTCATATTAATTTTTTTTGGATAAAATAGTTGTAAACTAGAGGGTGTTTGTTTCATCGTTATTACTTAGAAATAATACGGATCGTCTTATTTCTATTTTTAAAAATGTGTTTGGTTAGTCAAAATATAATCATGTTGTAAAATTTCACGAGGAGTCAAATTTTCACTAATAGAAATCCTATGATTGAGAAGTTGTCATACAAATAAAGACATCTTGAAAGGGGTTGTACCATTTCAAATGATATGCAAGAGAACAAAATGTTCACGAGGATCAAGTTGTCAATCCCATTTACCTGACTTGCTTCCTTGCAAAAACAGTTGTATACGCCAGCAAACAACACTCGTTCATCTTAACCCACAATCCGCTTGATCCACATGCATCATCCAACAACATTTACCTTGAAGTGAAGGTTAAACTCCCTAACTCGACAGATCCCCAAACCACCACTCTTCTGATCAAGACACGCCTTATCCTACTTCACTGGGTGAACTTTCTTAGTTTCCTCGCTACCCCTCACAAAAAATATATTTAAAGAAGAGATTTAGTAAAGGAGATTATACATGTGAGAGTCTTGAAGAAATAAAATAGACAAGTAGCGAAGACAAGACAAATTTTAAAAGAATCAATCGATCACCTAATGAAAGATTCCTATTATTTCATCTAAAAAGTTTTTTTTTTTTTGAAGAGACTAAAATTTAGAAAGTTTTTTCTTAATATGATCAAAACATAAAGCACCAAAAACATAAACGACGAAGGTTGCCTCCTATAGGAAGACCGAGATATAAAAAGGGAAAATGACCAACTCTACCATTAAAAGCAACTGAACTTCCGTCAACCAAGCATCAGACACATTCAAGCCCACCAACATACTTTTATGAAAATTAACTTCTCACACAAATTCATCCTAAACATGATAAAATTAACTTTGAGGGCCTAATATTCATCTAAATGTTTACACCTAATATGAATGTATCATCCGTAAATTGCAAATAAGAAATAGGGACGACCGTTGAAGAACCATCTTTATACAACGTGTATAAACCAAACCTCAACTGAATTGTTCAACATGAAATGCAACCATTCTACAACAACCAAAAAAAAAGGAGACAGAGGATATTATTGTCTAAGTTCCATTCCTAAACTAAACTCATCATTTTGGCTTCCATTAATTGACTAGGATCGAAGCTGATGTTGAGCTTATATACTCCATGGTCCATCTTCTTCACACAACATGAAAATTATGTATAGTACCTTAAAATATCTCTTAAAAAGTTCGTGTGGCAAATGCTTACATGCATTCCTCGATTATACTATAGGAAAAAAACATGCAAGATGATGAACCAATTCTAAAAACGTAAATTTCCATAAATAAAAAAAAAAAGAATAAGAAAAAAATTTAAGAATTTGTTTTAGTAAATCCCAACACCTATTCATTGTTCACACTTTTTCATTCTTGTCTGTCATATAATCTCCCTTGGTAAACATAAAAAAAAAAAAAAACTATGTTACAACAATACATGCAAAAAGAAAATATAAACCCAGAATTAAAGAAGAAGAAAAAACTGTCACTTCCAACTCATGACAAACAAATAGTGTAAAAGGTCAAATTGAGCAGAAATCTGGCCTCATTCTCTTCCGAACTGATATAGAACCTCTTTGATGATCCCTAAATATTTTGATCTCCGAAGAATCCCTCATATCCTCAAGACTAATATACTGTTGCTTAACCATCTTTAAGGAATTATGACACCCCGTGTCATGAATCCATATATAAGGATGACTAGTTTCATCATAGGAATACAACAAGTTCTTTAAATTTTCACCAACACTGCCATTCCTAGGCATATATGCCTTATATATGTTTTTACATTTCAGTCTCTTTGAAGACCCTGGCTTCAATGTATGAATCTTTTTCAGTATTGATCCTACCCTTATTTGCAGCTCCACTGGCTTATCGCTTAGGTTCCATATCCTCGTCCCGAATCCCGAGCCCTGCGCTTGGTCGCGATAGCCGTCAAAGCAACCACCAAGAGATGGAAGGCTAAAACCTTGCACTTTTCCCATGAGAGACTTCATGTGTTTCTTATTCTTGTTCATTGCATATGCAATATGTTTCTGTGCTGTAGAAACTATGAGTTGGATAAATCAAGGTGTCTCATTTTTTTTATTGTGAAGCTTAGCCATGAGGCTATGATCATAGAATAAAATAAAGTATGTGCAGAATTGCACTTTAGAAACCTTACAATTACAGAATAAACTGTTAAGCCCTTCCATCAAGGAATTGGTAGGGTCCCTTGAACCCCAAGATTCAGCAACAAGACGGTACAAAAGTTTATTTGTGACTAAATTTTATAAAATTGGTAGTGTATAGCTTTTCTTTTGTTTCTTTGGGAATAAAAAAGAGACTATTGGCACCAATACTAGGTGTTCAAAAGTTCATGTTGCCTCACCTTTATCACAAGGACGGTTGCTTTAGATTTAATCAATCTTGAATAAATAACATTCTCATGATAAGAAATTACAGCACCTCCTTTTTGTGTGCGGTGTGCATTGAGCTCTTAACTTTATTTGGGCGAAGTTCTCTTAACTATTTATTATTAGTTAACTCGCGGCCGAATTCAAGATTACCCTGGTCCCCTGCCCATGAAAATCGGAGGGTTAACACAAAAAAAAAAAAATTAAACTTAATAGCATGACAGTGAACATCGTATCAAGCATGGCCCGAGGCTGTTGGTTAGAACAGAAAATAGGTATGGTGGTTAGTGTTGGTTGTTGCAAGTCGAATTCTGTCAATTTTTGGTATAAAATTATTAAAAATAAAATACCTAAAAACGATTTTCACTTTTATTTGCTTTATGAACTACAGCCATGAAAATACTAGTGAAGATTTGTTAATTTAAAAACATTTCTAATATAAAATAGAGGAAAGTACAAACATTAAGACTAGTTGCCATTGCCAATTAGAATAGGCAATGCACATAAGAGCATCTCCAACCCTGTTCCAGCCAGTGTTCTACAGCTTCAAGAACATGTTCTTATCTTGTGTCCCATTGGAGTTGGTTGACATGGATGACAGGCTGGAGAACTGTTCTCCAAGGAGAACAAGTTCTAGATGAAAAGTGGTCAGAAAAAGCAGAAGAAAGGGAGAGAGATTCACAATCAGAAACCAAAAACCAAATCAAATATGGAGTAGGAACGGTTTGAAAAAATGAGGATGAGAAAGTGGGAACGAGACATGTGAGGAGTTTGAGAGAGTGTAGTTTTTACTGGGTGGTGGTGGGTAGAGATGATTCTAGTTCTATTTTTTTGATAAAATTAAATGAAAAAACAGATTTTTATTAAACAAACATATGTGGGGTCAATTGTTTGACCCTATCAAATAAGTTAAGAACATAAATATTGTTCTTTCCATTGGAGTAAAAATGAAGGAGTGTGCTTAGTACATATGTGGCATCTTTAGACCCCACCAAAATGCTTCAAGAACACAAATTTTGTTTTAGCATTGTAGATGCTCTAAGCATGCTACATTGCTATGCTAATGATTATAAATTGGTGAAAGTAGGGTTAGAATCAACCAACCATAGGTTTTATGTTTTAAAAGAATTGCATTTTGATACAGTTTTAGCTTCTTTTTTTTTGTTGACAAATTATACAGTTATAGCTAGTCCTTATAGTTCCAATTATGGTAAATCCAACTGGTTATAAGGGTCCTAAATGCAACAGAAAGATTCAGGAGTTTTTGTGCGTGCTACGTTGAAAGAGAATAGAAATCAAAGCACCGAAATACTCGCGGTGGTTAACAAAGAGCCAAATACCATATTTACGATATGATAGGAAAAAAAGAACGCCAACTTAAAGCCACGGTCCAAAGTAAAAGCACAAAACAACAGATAGAATCAGGAATAGTTCACATTATAAACTTTTCTGCTGTTAGACATATTCAATACCTCATCTTGATAGTATAATTAACCATTTCTAGCAATAAACTACATTTCTAAGAAATGTTGGAACAATACAAATCAAATGTAAGAAGCAACTGCTTAGAAGGTGGGGGAGTAAGAATTTACACGCTGAGCGGTTTACTTTTGTTGATTCTCTTGATCCTGATCTATCTCATTTACGAGAGGCTGATTTAGACCTACCGAAGTTTCAGTGACAATGAGTTGTTCTGAGGAAGATGTATTTTCATCCATATCTTTCTCACATTCAGCCAAGGCCTTGTCTAAAGCAGACTTGGCAACTTTAGTAACACAAATCATCATAACCACTGCAAGTTACCAAAACTAACACTTCAGCCTGGCTAATCAGAACCACTACAAGTGTTATCTGTTTTGATTTTTAGTTTTAAAAACAGAAAGAGTAAAAGATTTAGTTTTTTTAACAGTATCTTAATCTTAATAATATACGCAAACAAAACACCCAAAACAATTTTTTACAAGTGTTAATTAACAAATGCTTTGTTGCCACATCACCTAAAATATATCATTGTTGCTAATCAATAAACAAACACAACAAACTTTATATCATAACTAACATATATTCTTTCGGCAATTTTCTCCCGTTGCGTTAGTTTTTCAAAACAAACTAGCCAAACAAGTTTTTTTCTTTTTTAATTTTGAAAAACTAAACACTTTTTTCAAAAAGAGAAATCAAACAGGCCCCATGGGAGTAAGAAGGACCAGCGAGAGACAAAAAGCACAACAGCTCCAAATTTCTATATTTATTTGAGCAAAGAATGTGACTTACCCGAGATCACTAGACTAAAAATGATCATAGCCTGCATCCAGAAGAGAGAAATTTATTATATCTCAATTGAAGATAACATTGAATAAATCCCGCCTATTCGATCCCGTCAAGATAATAAAAAGATAAGACCCTCCAAAGCATCTTAGTTGTTCATCAGAAAAAGATACCTTTAAGGATAATTAATACGGTGATGTCTAAAGATAAGGAAGTGTTTCATATGGTGGACTAGTGCTTAAAAATGGTTTCAAAATCTAACAGTAACAGATGCCACTCCTTGCAAGTAGAAGCTCATAGTATTACCTGTCCTTCTGACGGAAATAGTGACACAATAGTGTTGGTTTGTCAAAAGACCAGAAAAACAAATATCAGTGCTTCAAAACTCAACTTGCATTTTTTTCTCTCTTGTTTTTGTCGAAACAACACCGATCAAGTCACTTTTCAGCCATAAGGACATGAAGGATTCTGAACTCTACTTAAAGGGGGTGACGTCTGTCGTTGTCTAAGTTTTGAGCAGTTTTCAAGCATCAGTTCACCGTAGATCACATGAGACACTTCCTCACCCTAGCAATTGTCCATTGATATATGTAATGTAGGATGGCATCTCTTACCCAACGAGTCTTTGAGAACTCTCCCCAACCATGTGTCACATCAGATATATCTTTGAGCGTTGTTCCAGCATACACAAGTGCCACCGTTAATGGCTGTGAAAGTAGCATTGAAGGTATTAACAAATTGCTGTAACTGAAATCCCATCTAGTGAGAGCTATAATAACACATATACCTTGCTTATAAAATAATTAACACAGATGCAAACTATCTAGTGTACATTAAATCCAAGAGGGGAACAGAATTAGATGCATTAGTTGTTGTTGGGTTAAAAAATTCCAATCATGACACCAATGTTGGGTTAAATTTCGACCAAATTTTGAACAAAATACATCAATTTTACTTCACCCACTTTTGCTTATATTTTGTAACGGAGCGAGTAACTCCTTACATTTTTATTTTATTTTAGTTACATTCTTGTAAATTAACACTGTTAATTTTCTGTTAACTGTATTGTTCCTTCCTCCTCCCTCTGCCATAGCGAGTAGCGCCTACACGGTGGTAAGAGTCACCACATACGAGAAGTAACTTAAAAAGAGACATCCTATTAGTGCTAATCAATGAGGGATGAAGAAGATACCATCATTCCTAACCAGGACGCCAGTGTGTATTCCCATAATGAGACTGGAGTCACGGATAGGAGATAATTTAATATGTTATATGGTAGTAACGGAACAAGCCGAAGCAGAAACACAATCTGAAAAAAAATAAAGTCAGATATTAGTTAAAAAATAAAAGAAAAATGAACACAAGGTAGCAAATGAATACAGTACTGAGCAAAGATTTATAAGAACAAACCTTCTTAAGTAATGATTAGTAATTGCCATGTATCAATCAAAAGATTTTAATATAGGATATAAAGGTTGGCTTGGTGGTTGGTTTGGGGGAATTAAGGAGTGGAGTGACGGGGGAGGTCAAGGTTCCCTCCCCAACCTCAACAAAATACTAATAATTCTAACATTTGTTGGTTCAAAGAAATAAATCATTTTAACTAAATTGTATATTTTTTTGGTTTAAACGAGTCTAGTGGCAAAACTCACACACATTATGTGCTGAGAAGTGGGGAATTGCGGGCTCGCACCCACGCCCTAGCATACCAAATGACCCTTACGCCTTTTACCATCTGAGTTGTACTTGTGAGACTTATTTTAGCTAATTTTAGAGATACGATAAAACCATTCATTTTCGTTTTCAGCTTCACCTAACAGCTTAAACTTTTGAGATAGTTAACTGTACAAACCTTAAAGCCGGATCGATGAATTGCAATTGACACTGATCTAAACTGTGGATAATCCTTCAACTTAGAAGCAACAAATGATTTCCCAATCTGTTTAAAGAGACAAATATATAAAATAAATAACCTCAGAGGAAACAAATAACTATACACATCGACCAAAATGGGGCCGACTGGAAGGCACATGAAATTTCAAGAATCATGTACATGAAGAAAGAGGATCCGATACTAATCAAGAGAAACCTAAATAAATGAATATTCAACAGAAACCAGTCGAGTAGTTTTTGGCTTTTTGTAATTCAACAACTATAAATAACTGCAAAACTTACTGTTCCACCAAGGAGAAATGCAGCTACAGCACCAATGGTTGCACCAAGAGAATCAGCAACAATGCCAATTGGAAGGCCAAATAGATAACCACCACCAAGCTGAACAAAAAAGAATTAGGTAAGGTGATATAACGAAGGAGATGTAAATTATGAATGAAGTGTTTATAATGCAACTGCATACACTTAATAATATACCAGAAATTACAAATGAATCATTTAAGAAGTGATGGAGGTGCTCAGGACAGGACTTGCATCAATTAATTGATAAAGATAGTTTAACAAGGTTTGAAAGAAATGCCGGTTAATTAAAGATACTTACTGTAAGTACAGA
Organism: Medicago arabica; assembly: GCA_946800305.1. Taxonomy (NCBI): domain Eukaryota; kingdom Viridiplantae; phylum Streptophyta; class Magnoliopsida; order Fabales; family Fabaceae; genus Medicago; species Medicago arabica. The sequence continues at coordinate 54,443,832 of OX326968.1, forward strand.
GGCTGGAACTGCCAATATAGTCAAAGGAATGTAAGCAACTGCCCTGAAAATAACCAAAGGAATACAAGTGATTGAGTTCACTCAAGTCAATCATCATCCACATTAATGACCTAACATTAGCAGCCATGTAACATTTTAATATACAAATTTGTATATATATAAATACTCTTCTCTATAGTATTATGATTTTCCAAAAGCTATCATTTGTAGCTTCTGCATGATGCACGGAGTCACCGTGACTGGCATATCTACCGTGATTCCAAACATACACTACACTAGCAAGAAATGGAAGCACATGGAAACGAACAAAAACAAGTATCGAGGCTATTAAATTAGCCAAAATACAGCATGAGATAGTTAACATGTGAAAAACTTAGTACTGAAAAGTTAATATTGACTTACAGAGCAAGCGGACCCCATGGCCCAAGGTCTTGATCAACCCATATCAAGAAATCCTTCAGAATCTGCATGGCAAAAATGTAGGGGGTAACCAAAATGTTTTCATGAATTAAAATCCAAATGTGGTGCATGTAATGAAGAATATTATAAAAATGGCATTCCACTTTGAATGCATGAACAAGGGAGAAGAAGATAAGGATATGCAATAGTATATTATCATCTAACTATGCTATAACTTGTGAAATGCTATCTTATCTCCTATTGGATAAGTTCAATAGATAGCTAATTAACACTGTGATTAATTCACACCAAGACGATGAAATCCTTAACGTACAGCTATATAATAAAAAATATGATTCAAAGCACGTAAATATGATATGAAGAAAATGAGAAGGAGCCAGAAATGAAAAAACCTTTTCAATTGGGAGAGTAAAGCAAGCGACAACAATAGCGGAAACAAGGAGAAGGAGAAGAGTAATCTTGAGAGCATTGGGCCATGTCAAAAACATGTTTAACCTGCGAATGAATACGATGATGTTTGTTTTGCAACATTCATTCAATCAAAATAATAATATATAATAATAATAATAATAATTTTAACCGAAAATATATTATTAAATTACATTTATTTATTTATTTATGAGTCTCTCACCTTGTTGTGGTTTGTGCATAAAAATTTATCAATCATGACTCGCAATACAGTAAGATAAAATTCAGAAAAGATAAGGCTTTTGTTTTCAGATTTGTCTTCTGCTAAAAATGTTATCTCCTTTTTGTGATTGCTTTTGATCTTTCTTTGTTTGATTTTGTGTTTCTTCAGGGTTTTTATTTATGTCCTCCCACTTTTTTTCCTTTTTATTAATATATTTTTATTTATATACATATGATGTAAATTCGTTGACTTTACTTTTGACCTAAAAGATAAATAAAAAGAGCGGCCTATATATTTTTTCAATAAATGTCTAAGTTTATCTTCATTTGCAGAAATGTCGATTTTTAAAATTATTGAAATTAGTTCCCTCAAAAAAAATATTGAAATTAGTAGATCATTCTTGATTTTTCAAAACATTAATCAAATTCTTCTATAAAAAAACGTTAATCAAATTAGTGTCAATGTCAACTATACTCACATGTAAATGTAAGTGATTTATTTGATAGTTTATCCAATCATATTTATAAACAAAAATCCAATTTTCTATATTTATTAAATAATTAATGTATCTGATCTATATGTAAATTGAATAAATTAATTATTCAATGAATCTACAAAGTTGTGTTTTTCTTCTTATAAATATGATCGATGGAGTGTTGTTTAAATTTTGTCAATCTTAAACCTAATAATCCATGTAGAATGAATATGGAGGACTAAATTGAAACAAGAGTATTTATTTAAAGCTTTCATCGTATTAATCTATTCTTTCATTTCTCTTCCACCCTATTCTTCTGCATCCTTCGTTCCTTCACTTAGTCTTCTTCAAACATTTAATCCACCAATTTTCTTTCCTCTATTATTCTCTTCTTCAACCTTTGAACTTATATATTGAAACTCATAACATAGTTAAACAATGGTCTAATCAACCCATGTTCCTTAACTTTCCTCTTGATAATCTATCACACAAGAATAAGTAATCACACCCAAGTCTTCTCACTACTTTGTTTGTTTCTACCTATTTTACACCCAAGAATATGGATGGAAGTTTTTTATGAAATTGTATACGATACAATACAATAATATCATGTTAAACTTGATATTGCATTATTCTTTGTTTTTTCAGTTGTTATATTTGAATATTTAGACCTTCGAGTGTTTGGCAGAGTTTATTATTGACCTAGCTTGTGAGATAAGTATATTTGAAAGAGCTTATAAAAATAACTTATGATGCCCTGCTTTGAGCTTAACTTCAAAAGCTTCAGATATAGCTTATAGAAGCAAAGAATATAAAGATTACCGAGCTAATATTGATTTTCTCTTTGACTCTGATGTGTAAACTCTTAAGTAGGATATTTAATTAAGTTGATTACCCTTTCTTACAGAACATTAAGTTGAATACCTAAACTCTCTTTCTATAGGAATTGGTTAATGTTCATGTATGAATAAGTGGGTGTACCTTCAGAACATGGGATGCGCTTCCTTCGTCCGTTGGTGAATCTTTTGTGATTGGTCATACGCTTCCTTTGTCGCTGATTGGTTCTTACGATTCGGTGTAATTAGAAACGATATGATAGCTATCCAAAAATTGGTTATGCTCAAGGTGGTGGAGCGTGACAGCGCTATAGTAGGAACGAGGTGAATCCTAATATGTCATAGAAGGTTGTTACCCTAACTTGCACGTTGTTTCGAGGTGACATTTATAATGAGGTGGTCCAGGAGGTCAGAACCTACTTGCACCATGTGACCATACGAGTTGTTCACCTCGGTGGACATTGACTTAGCCCATTTATTGGACCTTTATTTCCTATTTTTAATGGGCTATTCTATTGGATGACCAAGAGAATAATTGGGTCGAACCTTTTTAGGCCCGAACGATTACACTAGTTCCATAGACCATTGGTCACATAATGAGTAGAGAAATTATATATGTATGACCACTTTGTGACAGTCTTCTCTCTCATACTCACTTTATATTTTTATTTTATCTGTCTATTGCTTTAGTTTTCGGTCAATACATATTTCTCTTTGTAAATCTATGGTTGACTTATTTGTCTCATAAGTTGTCATACAAATAGTTATCAAATATCACACCTCTAATGAGAAATAGGTGTAAGAGTATTGAAGTGAAAAGTTTTTGAAATTTTCCAATGTGAGGAAATTTTAAAAAATATTTATCGATATAAAATTTTTCAAATGAGATGTTATGTCAATGTGATACCTTTCGTACCCTAGACTTGCACCTCAAAAGTGAGGTGGAATTCTACGAGTTTTCCTTTTCCTCGTGTCATTTCTTTAAAGCTTTGGTCTTCATGTTTCCTGTTACATTATTTTATCACATATATTACTTGTGTTGAAGTAAATAAATTAGTAATAAATTGTTTGCTTGTGTGACTTGTTTGAGGTTTATTGCCTGGCATTAAATTCGGGCTTCACAATGGACTATAATCAGGGCGTCGACGTAAAATATCAAGCTTAATAATTGATCCACTAACAAGTTATCATCAGGTGTGGACGATGCAGGTTATAGGCTTACGAGTTGACCACTGATGGTCTATCATCAAGGTAACGACATATAAGTATCAGACTTATTAATCGAACCACTAACGGTTTATCATCAAGGTGACGACATATATACACACACACATATATATATATATATATATATATATATATGTATATGTGTATATATATATATATATGTATATGTATATATTTAACTTATTAATTGACCCGTTGGTGGTTTATCATCAGGGTGTCACCGTGTGTGTGTATATATAGGTTTATCAGTTCATATCTAAGGTAAATACAATACATGCGATGTATTCAATAAAAAAATTATTAATGGAAAAAATGTTTTGAAAAAGAGTGTCTCGTTAGAACCTCTTAAACCAAAAATCCAATGAAGAAATAAGCCCGAGTAGAAAAATAATATTACACTCCTAAAAAAATAAAAAACTTGAGTCAAAATAAATTTTGAGGTGTGTGGTGTTCAACGATCTCAGGTTGGCATGTGCCTTTTCCCGTTACTTAGCTTATGTGATATGGCCATTCCCATCCTGCTACTAGCTTTACATGCCTCTTCTATTTCCTCGCTTCATCATTCTTTTTCCCAAGACTAAAAACTTCAGTTACGTGCATGAGTTCCCTGACTTTGACGACCATGTGAAGTTCTATTCTTTTGATTTGGTATGGGGACCATAGTGTATGATCCATAGACGAAGCTTTAACGGGGTTTCATGTGTAGAGGATTGATGTATAGTATAGTACACCCACAAGACCGAGTTAAGTTCTTGAACCCATTTAGTTTTTCATTGATCCAGCCGCTTCCTTAATCTGTTGAGCATGATCTTATTTGCCGATTCGAACTGCCTGTTAGTTTGAGGGTGCTCGACCAAGGTAAACTTCATCCTTGGTGGGCATTTTTTTAATTCTTTTTTAAAAAAAGAAGCATCATGGGCTACTAAGCATTTTTTTTTAAAAATCTATCGATAACTTTTACCCTTCGGTCTTAAATATAAACAAACTTTGTTCAAAAAAAGATGTGTAAATGGTTTAAAATTTCAACTAAATACATCAAATTTGTTTGACCAACTTTTGTTTACACTCTCTCCATCCTTAATTATAAGACCGTTTATTACTTTTTTCCTTCAATTATACAATTTATTAATACTATCAATTATCTTGGAATTAAAAATCCACATTGAATGCATTTATACATGAAAGGGTAATATAATAATAGTTACACATTTTTTAACAAATTTAATACTCTAGCTCCAACAACTTTTCTTAATACTTGTTATTTTGTTAGATATTCGTATATTAAAAGACAAATGGAATATTTGAGACTAGAGTAGTATTATTTAGCCTAGTTGATCTTGGATGAATGACTCATTAAGGTTGATGTGATTTGTTTTTAGGGTTATTTTTCTAATTTAGGATAATGGGTGCAACAATAGGATCTTGGGTTTGAAATGAATCGAACCAACTCGAAAATAGTTTGAGACTTATTTGGTAGTTAATTTGTTGATTGTGATTTATAAACCTAGTGAGTCAAACTTGAGTTGAAAGTTAAACTCGTTAAATAATTAATTAAACTTGTATTATGTATAACCCATTTGGGTTGGTCTGATAGTCTTTGATTGAGATGTGCTCATTCTCAAGGTTTCATGTATTATTCTCCCTAAACCTAATTTGGGTCGGCTAGTTTAGCTTTTCACCAAAAAAAAACTTGGATTATATATAACTCTTAAGATTATTTCATGTACTTTTATTATTTATTTATTTTGACAAAGTATACTTTTATTATTGTATAAAATAGAACTGGAAGTAGAATAAAAATGCTCCAAGATAATGCTGAACACAATGTAAATATTAGGTCATATTTTAGGTATAAAATCTCATAAAGATATCAAGATCTAATTCTAACATTTCTTAAAAAAGAACAATCCTTAATTAGTTAAGTTGTGTGCAAACACGGTGAACACGCTATATTGAGCGAAGCTCAAAGAAAATACCATATCTTGAGATATACAAGTTCAAATAAGGTATTATTTATACCATTTGAAAGCTAACAAATATCTACAACTCTACTGTTTATAGAAAGAAAAAAAACAAATTCGACATCTATCGTAGTAAATTATATGTTACAAGTTTAAGGCGTGATATCACATGTGTTGCTCATACTAATTTCTTTTGGTGATAGAGAGTTTACAATGGGATAGATATGAGATTTTAGAGAGTAAATAAGAGATTTGAGATATTAGATAAGTATTAAATAGTGAGGTAATAGTGAAACAGACTTGGTTTGTTTTAATAACTTTTTTTTACGGAATAAATTATTATAAATAGTTAGATAATGTGTTTACATTTTAAGTTTAATCAAGAATCCAGATTTCCCAATGATGAACTGATAAAACTAATAAGCTAGAATTATAAATGTACTCCAACCTAAACAATTTACTCAAAATGTTTTAGGACGTTTAATTAATAAATCGGGAAAAAGGAAATAACTTAATTTGCAACAAAGATTTTTCATTAATTTAAGGTTTAAATAGGTCTTTCGTCCCTGTAAATAAAAGTCATTTGAATTTTCGTCCCTGAAGTTACTAATCCTTCCAATCTGCCACTGCAAAATTTAATCATTTGACTTTTGGTCATAATTAGGTTTTTTTGCTGAGGTGGGTTGTCATTAGCGACATGGTGCCCATGTGGCAAGTGATGATTGGGCGAGGTGGTTGACTTAAATAGGTCTTTCGTCCCTGCAAATATAGGTCATTTGAATTTTCGTCCATGAAGTTACTAATCAGATGTAATTAGGACCATTTTTCAAATGATTAATATTTACAATGGCAAAATGGAAGGATTAGTAACTTCATGAATGAAAATTTAAATGACCTATATTTGCAGGGACGCAAGACCTATTTAAGCCTTAATTTAATGATAGTCTGACATTAGAGAATATATTACAATGAATCCCAATTAAAAAAAATAGTGAAATGGGTGTTCCTTTGTCTATTTTTTAAGAATTCCTGAAAATCATGCCAGTCATCTAATAACTTCCTCTTTAAGTTGTTGGGTGGTTCACGCTTAAGGCGTTCTTTCACGCAGCTAGTATGGTTACTTTGTGTCTGAACTATATGGAATGATCGTATGGTTACATTGTGTCTGAACTATATGGAATGATCGTAACAATAGAGTGTTTAATAATGTTGAAAGTTCCATAGATAAGTTGCTAGATAAAGTAAAGAACTATTCATTATGGTGTCTTGGTTAGTAACACAAACATTGTTTTTGGCTTTACTTTGTGGTGGTCAAGCCCTTTGTTAAAAAGAAATGAACAATCATCTAATAACTTCCCGGCCACTACTCACCCCGTCAGAACTTTAAAGAAGAAGAAGTAAAGAAGAGAGAGAACAGAGAGAGATTAGGAAGGAAGAGAGAGGAAATAAGAAGAAAATGATGTAATCTGAAGGGGAGTGCGCGCGTCTACACGTACTAACGTGCACTCCTGCCTCCCCAACCTTCGGATTTAATCGAATGGCCACTGGAGCTTCTCTCCTGATCAAATCAAAGCCATATGATCTCAATCAGACGGCTTCCATTGCTTCCTTTAAGCCCAACGCACTCATTCCTCTCTGAAGCCCATTTACAACCTTTTTTTTATCTCTGCACCCTCCACCTTATGATTGGACCCCTACATTTCATTTTTATTCTCTCTTTGCATTTTATTCTCGCATTTTTTATTTCCTTATTAGTTTAGGTTTATTATTCCACATTTTATTTATCCATTTATTTTGCTATTTATTTTTTTTATCACAAAGAATTTAGAATGTATATTAGGTTTGGATGTAAATACATATCTAGTTTAAGTTCACGCATATTTATTTCTCCGCAGACTTTAGAATGTATTAATAGGCTTAATGTAATAGCTTTAGGTGCATGTGTGCGTGTGTGGGTGTATGTTTATCTTTTATGCTTGGTAGTTTAGGTAAAAGGTCTTTGTGGTGGTCCAACACCACCATAAGGTACCAACGTGTTTTTATTTTTATGCTCCGTTAGTTTAGTTTTCAGCTTTGACTATTATTCAAAAACAACAAAAACATCCAAATAACCCAAAAAATCACAAAAAACATTTTCATAAATAAACCTTGATCCAAGATCAAGTGATCCTTTTTATTTTTTTATTTTCTTAATCAAATCTCAATCAACTTAATTTTTACTTTGATTTATTTTCTTTAATATCAAAAAACACAAAAAAATTCTTATTTGCCACTTAGCTTTTCACTTTAAAACCTTTTCAAAAACAAATAAAAAATACAAAAACAATTCAAACGAAATTTCTACCCCGAACTACGAGGTTTTGATCCCTCACGGGTACGTAGGCAAAGGACCACGTCCTTCCAAATCATAAAAAATGTAGATAATTAGGTCTTTGTTTTCTTAATCATTTCGAATTCCATTTTTTTTCAAAATTAAGCAAGTTATAGCACAATAAAATGAATAAAACCAAGAGATTCTCATAGAGTACTACTAACATAAAGGGTGATAATACCTTCCCTTTATGTAACCAACCCCCGAACCCTAAATCTTTTTTTAAAGTGGTATTTGAACTTTTTTCCACTTTCTTTTAAAAATTAAATGTTTAGTCGTGAAATAAATAATAAGTCAAAAGCTAATCAAATAGCCTTGATCTCCAAAAAATGACGCGACAGTAACATTGTATGGTTGTTTTTTTAGGAGTTTCTTAGGCACACCTTGTGCTTCGAAGACTTCATAATTTTGTTTATTTATACTATTTTTTATTGTTAAAAAAAAAAGTTACTTCATTCGTGGATGGCTTGGCTTTCAAGCAAACCACAAAGGTATTTTAGTAAATAAATAATTAATACACTTGAAAATTCGAAGAAGTTCAATTCCTATAAAAACAAAAGTGACAAGAAAATCTGTGAAGAGTATCTTATATTTAGAGACAGAGAACATTATCATATGTTAAGCATATTGGTGTTTGAAACAAGAAAATATGTTCAAACAAGCAAAGAATGCTTTGAATTATGATAATAGCATCATGTGTTCTAAGGACTTACAATCCTCTATGTATTAATCCTCTCTGAAACAATCTCATTATGTACACATAACTCAGACTAACAAAATATATGAGCTAAAAAGAATATCAAACCTAATTTTCAAAAAATGCAAAAGTTTAACCAAGTGAAAGCTACCTCAATAGTTTTCAAGTTTAGATAATCTTTTCCAATAGAAGCTGCATGGCTATCTTGCACATAGTGCATTGAGAAGAACATGAGCTAACATAAGGTCTACAAAATATTGATGACCAATTTGACCATCTTTCCACGTCATCTTTGCCGGAGCCCTTCCATAGTGAACTCCATCGTTACACCGGTTATCAAAATGCCATGGAAATGTCATATCAAAGTTATCAATCACACCAGATAGAACGCCCGCTTGCTTCAATTTCTCTATGAAAACACCGTTAAATATCTCCATCTTATTAGGATTAAATGCTAGCGATCTTGCATATCCACCGGTTGCAACTGTCGTTCGGTAAAAGACTTTCGGCAGTGCCAATCCCCTTTGCTGCACTGTCTTCATAACATCTGCCCAAAAGGATGCTGCATATTTTGCTCCAACAGAGAATCCTTTTATACCACCAAAGTGTACACCGTCATGTAAACCAGAGTTCAGGATCACAGTGTCCGGGATTGTATCTTCTGAGAAGTATTTCTTCAACAAATTTTGAAACCTTTCATTTCTCAAAGAATCCAACCCAAGATAGTTTTGTGTATCATTCCAATGTCCATTGAAGATACTTGTAATCCTAACGGTTTGAGAGGCGTCCTTTGGATTTGAAAAGTTCCTGTCAAATCTTCTTGGGACAGAATGTACCTCAGGCAAATCTAAAATAAAATTGAGAATATTACGTATTGTGTCAACATGATTTGAATCGCCCCAGAAGAAAATCCATCGATTCTTCAAGCAATTCCAAGCAGACTCAGCTGAGTACATCTTGAATGAACAATGTGTCGAGTAAACCCAACCATTACTCTCTAAAACTCCCAATGAACCATCACACCAAGGAGATTTGCAAGGAAAATTTGATGCTAGGCATCGGTATCTACCATCATCACCAATGGAGCAGTCGTCATTCTTGCCATGCCTTGTCCACCTTCCACACCAAACATCCCTTTCAAAATCAGCAGCCTTGCAAGTTTGCAACTCCGGTATGAAAACCTCGTTCTTGTAGAATCTAATTGCAATACTACGAACCATTCGATCGTAAACATATTTCCAAGGGGTAAGCTTCAAACCTTCAAACTGTCTATAAAGCAAGAAAATAGTGAGATTATAAACCCCAACGAAATCAGGATGAACTTGAAGCGAAATCGAGTAAGATCCATTGCTAAAATCTTTCACCAATGGTCTAGATTTCCATGATTCCCCTGAAAGATCAGTCTCAAAATAATCACCACCTAAACATCGAGCCTTCCCCGAATCATCCAATGCTTGAAAAATAAATTCATGCATATCACCAGCTGATAAATCTACCATGTTCCCACCATCCAAATCCAATCCAGGAATAGAAATCTCAACAGTCTTAGAATCTTTACAAGGTTCACCTCTCTTAGTTAACTTTAACAATCTAGATCTAGCTAAAAGATTTGAAGTCAAATTAACCTCTAGTTCACTTTTAATCCAACTTGCAACATTATTCTTAACAAGATCAAAACTATTTAGGTTTTTATCAAGTTTTTCAGCTAAAGTAACATCAACAGAAACATGAGTTTTGTTGGGTTGGTTTTGATCTAAACTAATAGGATTATTGTCTTGAAGCGAACCTAAAAAACTAGAAGAATCCTGAAAAAGATTATGTGAACGAGGATACCTTAAACCTTGAAAAACATTCTTACCAATGCATTCATCAAAGCTCCAAACTATGAACATTCCAAATAGAACAAAAAATGTGAGTAACCAAACTCGCCATTGATTCGCCGGTGGCAAAATCATTGTCTTTTCTTGCATCACAAACTTCCAAAATCCAACCAAATCCAAAAAATAGTTGGAAACATGAAAGAGTGAATGACAAGAAAAAACAAATGGTGGTGATACTCACAAGGTCATATCATAGTTCAAAAGCAAAAGATTGCAGAAAATGGTTGAAGGCCTTTCACATTAAGCTTAAAAAAAAAACACTTTTGAGAGGTTCAAGTCCAAAAACAACTCATCAATCTCAAAGTTTTTTTCTTAACTTATGTTTTTTCCTCTTTATTTTAATTTTTATTATTATTAGTATTATATTTTTATACTTTTATTTTTGGTGAATTTGATTTGCTTACATATTTGGAGTTTTTCTTCACTTTGTTTGATTCCCCTGTTTCTAATCAAAGCTATGTATTTTGCCATTATTAATTACTCTATTTCGGCTTTAGTTTATTTATAATCAAAACTTTTCTATTTCACACTTATTAAGAATTAAGAACTTAATTGTCTCAAAAGAATTAAGAACTTAATTAAATTTACAATTTACTAAAATATCTTTTACTATAGATATCATGTTAAATTTGGATTGGCATTATACACTCATCATAAAAATAGTAGAATTAATTGATAAAAAATAGTAGAATTAATAATAGATATTTTCACCCAAAAAAAAGAATTAATAATAGATATTTTTAGAATAGTGATTTTAAAAATAGTAGAATTAATTGATCAAAAAATAGTAGAATTAATAATAGATATTTTCACAAAAAAGAAATAATTAATGCTAATAGATATTTTGAGAATAATGATATTAAAAAGAGTTTAATTTGATGATTTTCGTTTATATTTAGGCCAAAAAATTATGATTCTTCTGATAGCTTTTGTTACAAGTATGGATGGACTAGTTATATTCTTTTCATAGCTTATTATCATATGTCTTCATTTGAATACAGCAAGTGGCGTATCCAGGACCCTGGGTCACGGGGTGCGAACTTTTCGTCATACAAAATTTTGAATTTCTTTTTCTCATAAGAAAGTCGTATATTTTAGTTCTTCGAAATATCTCCGTTCTCACAAATGATCACCTGCTATGAGGTCAATTTTGGTTCAACTTTTAAATTTTTTAATGTGTTTTTACAACCATATTTAGAACATTATTAAAAATAATATCAGTATGACCGAGTGCTTTAAAGATTAAACAATTATTTCATTAATTCTAATATTAACCACTTTGAATTGAAGATGTAAGATCATCAATAATAGATCAAGTTTTTTTTATTTTAAGGAATCCCTTATTCTTAAAAGCTGTTACGGGTTGCAACAACTAAACCCTACAAAATTGCCTCTAATTGTGCTGCATTAATTGCTAATTAGGTTAACACTAAAAAACTTCCCTCCTAAATCCATGCCATTTTGAATTTCAAAATTTTCCTTTGAAAAAATATGTGAAAAATTGGTGGCATTTACTAGGTATACATGTTGTTTACGGTAACATCTATTTTCAATGTCCAATTTCTCTCATATCAAATATTTGCATCTCTTCCCAATAGTTTCTTTTGCATCTCTCTCTCTATCTCTCTTCCGTCTCCTTTGCAACTTCTTCCTTTGCCTATTCCCTTTCATCACATCGACAACCTCCCTCTTCCTCCACGCCATCAACTACAGAGTCATCAACCGTCGTTTCTGCACAAATTGCGTTCTCAAACAACAACACACTTTTTTTCAATTTGAAACATGGCCAAGGTAACAAGATTATACCTCATTTTTTATTTTGTTCCGACTTCCAATGCGTTTATCCTATTGCCTTGATGTAGCACAACTAAAATCTTGATATAGTAAGAAAATAATTAGTGTGTTTCTTAAGAATTCCATTACGACATTATTCTAATCTATGATGTTTACATTTTTAGCTTTTTTCCTTTGTAATGACTCTACAACATTAGATCATGTTATCTCTAAAATAACAAAAAAAAAAAAACAAGTTTATTTAGGGGCCTTTTTCTTCATATCTTAATTGATGACTGTTTGAGACAGGATCTGCAGAGGCTATTTTTGGACAATCATGAGCTGCTGCTGTCATGTGCTGTTATCTGCGGCTGTTGTTTGTGTTTGGTGGTGACAGTTAGGGGAGTGGCCGACTGTTAATTTGGTGCTGGTTAAAGTTCATATAAAAGTTTGCAGGTAAAAAGCTCTAAGAATGGACATTGATTGACTTATAAAAAATATGATGAAGAAATTTATTTCAGTTTCAAATTATTATGTTGTTGAGGAAGCTTATCACTCTTCCAAAGCTTATTACTCTATGTTCCTCACTTTGTCATTGGTGTAGTCCTTTTCATTTACATTTGTGGGGAAGGTGCAAGCATACATGTGTCGGTTATCACAAACTTAATTTTTTTTCTTTTCTTCGAACTATTTTGGATTTATACAATAGTTATGGATTGAATGACATATTTACAGAACCTAGCGATTTCAAAGTTAAAAAAAATAGTTCAGGGACTATTTTGATCATTATATGTAAAGATTACTCAAACTGTGAATTCGTAAAAAGAGGCATATTACTATACTTTTTCTCTGGGACACTATAGACTTCCTTTTGGTACTCAACCTATTGGCACATTCGGTACTTGATTTCCTTTCCTTTACCTTACTATTTGTTCAATATAGTGCTTGAGTTCCTTTCCTATCTCTTGCTGTTTTTTCAATATAGTACCATTAACTAGCCCATGACCATGTGCATAGCATCTTGGAAATCACAGAAACTGTGACAAAGGGGGTTTATTATTGTCGCGTCATTTTTCGGAGATCAAGGCTATTTGATTAGCTTTTGACTCACTATTTAATTCACGACTGAACATTTTATTTTTTTAAAAGAAAGTGGCAAAAAAGTTCAAATACCACATTTTAAAGATTAAGGGTTCGGGGGTTGGTTACATAAAGGGAAGGTATTAGCACCCTTTATGTCCGTAGTACTCTACGGGAACCTCTTGGTTTTATTTAATTTTTGTGCTATAATTTACTTAATATGAAAAAAGAAATTTAAAATGATTAAGAAGAAAAACCTAATTATCTACATTTTTATTGATTTGAGAGGACGAGTGTCCTTTGCCTACGTACCCGTGAGGGATCAAAACCTCGTAGTTCGGGGTAGAAATTGCGTTTGATTTGTTTGATGTTTTTTATTAGTTTTGAAAATATTTGAAACAAAAAGCCAAGTGGCAAAATAAATTTGTTTGTGTTTTTTTATATTAAAGAAAATGACTGAAAATAGAATTTAGGTTAATTGCAATTTTTATTTACGAAATGATAATGTAAAGGTTCACTTGATTAAACAACCAAGGTTTATTATTAAAATGTTTTTTGTGTTTTAACATTTTTTGAATGTTTTTATTGTTTTAAATATTGAACTAAAACAAAATAAACTAACGGAGCGGAAAATAATAAAACGCGGGGAACTCACAATGGCTTTGGACCACATGAGGACCCTTAACCTAAGCTACGAAGCATAAAAGACAACACATAGCCCACACACACACATGCACCTAAGCTATTACATAAAAGCCTATTATACATTCTATGGTCTGCGAGAAATAAATGAAAATAAATAACTTACATCAACGCCTAAATTACATTCTAATGTCTGCGAGAAAATAAATATGCATAAACCTAAACTAGATATGTATTTACACCACACCTAATATACATTCTAAATTCATGCAATAAAGTTAAATAAAATTAAATGACGTAATTAAAATATGATATGTATGAGTACGGAATGCGAACGAGAACATAAAAAAATGCAAGAATTAAAAAAAATACGAGCAGGGGGGTGTTAACAGCAAAAAAGGGGTGCAGAACTAAAATAAAAATAGAAATTGGGCCTTGGGGATGCTGGGGCGTGTGGGCTTAAGGATCAGATCAGGGCCGTCTGATCAAGATCAGACAGCCTAGATCTGATCATGATATGAGGCATCAGGGGCCTCTTGATCCCAAACAGACGGTTCCAAAGCGTGGGTGTACCGTAAAGGGGATGGGCAAGCGCGCGCTGGATCGGCAGGAATAAGAAGGGGTATAAATACTCCAAACCCTTCACAAATCCTCATTCTTCTCCCCTATTTCTCTCTCTTCTGTTTTTTCTTTCTCAAATTCTCTCTTCTCTCTCCTTTCATGTTCTTCTCCCTCATGAAGTTTCCGGCAGCCGGTGTGGTGGCCGGCGCGGAGGCCGGCCGGCCAGGGTGGCCGCGCCGCCGCGTCGGAGTCAAAGGTGACCCCTTTTTATTTATTTTTTCGCCCTTTCTCTTCTACTCCTCCTTCTAAACCCGTTTCTGAACTCAAAATCCCCAAAAGCCAAACCACTAAACCTAGATCTTAAACAAAAGGAAAGAAAGAAAGAAGAAAAAAAACATGACTACCTTTGAGTTTCCCAGACAACGGCGACGAAGATGATGACGTGAGGACGGCGTTGATCCGTGAACTGGTTCGGTTCCGGTGCGTTTGACCGATTGGATAAAGTTTGGTTACGGATTGTGTTGGGATTTCGATGTATTATGCGTCTGGATGTTTGATGATAATTTGAGTTTTTGTGATTGTTTGTTCTAAATTCATCTGGAAATGTTTGTTGCAGGTTCTATGTGTTAGTGATTCACGATGGTTCTGTGTTCTTTTTATGAAAATTTGCGGCTGCCGTGAATGTTTTTTTCGTTTTTTTTCGATCCCCTCTGTTGTGATGGCTGGCTTCTACTTATAGTCTGATGATTAGGGTTTAGGGTTTGTTGAATGATGCAGAAAAACTGCATTTGAATCAAGAAGAATGGAGAAAACGTGGGGATTGTTTCCCGGATGACTTGCTATGGTTTTGAACGAATCTGGACTGTTTTTGGCCCCTTTAATTTTTATGGACATTTTAAAAAAAAGAAAAAAAATGGTAAAACAAATGTTGACCTGTTCTCTAAAAATAAATAATAATAATAAATGTATATATAAATTAACATTGAATTAAATAAATGAGATCGAAAATAAAAGGTGGAAGTGAATTTAAATTAAAAAGACCAATAAAAGGTGAGAAGAGGGCCCGACTCGGAACTAAAAAAATGAGGTATTTTAAAATACCTCTCTGCCGAAATTTTCACTGAAAAGTCGAGGACTTATCAAGATCGAGCGGCGTACGAGTGTGGGGTCAACTGACACGTGTCGGTGTACGAATGCAAGGATCTTAGGTCAAAAATCGGGGTATGACAGATGCCCCTATTTAAGTTTCTTCGTCCGAAGATCTGAAGATGAAATCTTTGATATGACGGATCGAAGGGACTTAAATACAAAGTACACCTATTTTTGACCTTACGATGATGTGTGAATGTGTGTGACACAATTATGAATGCAAGACGGTACGGATGACTCGAACGGGACGACTAATGACGACGGGATGCTCGGACTCTTTTTAGAAAGGGATCCGACTCGGTTAGGGGAATGTAGTTTCACTGGGAAAATAATTGTCTATTGTTGTATTAATTTGGAAACATAGTTTAATGAAGACAAAACTTTTGATGACATCTCTGGACCAGACGCGCTGGGGATGGCGCTCAAAGGAATGACGGATAGACGTGGAGTGTCCGTTGTTTAGGACAAGGCAAAAAGTAAACTTAAATGGTCTGTTGTTTAGGACCGTTGGCTTGAAAAATAGTAAAAATGTAAAGGGTCCGTTTTGTGGAACTATTAGCTTGAAAGCAGATAAAGTGTAAGCGGTCCGTTGTGTAGGACTGTCGGCTTGAAAGCAGTAAAGTGTAAGCGGTCCGTTGTGTAGGACTGTCGGCTTGAAAGCAGTAAAGTGTAAGCGGTCCGTTGTGTAGGACTGTCGGCTTGAAAGCAGTAAAGTGTAAGCGGTCCGTTGTGTAGGACTGTCGGCTTGAAAGCAGTAAAGTGTAAGCGGTCCGTTGTGTAGGACTGTCGGCTTGAAAGCAGAAAAGTGTAAGATGTAAGCGGTCCCTTGTGTAGGACTGTCGGCTTGAAAGCAGTAAAGTGTAAGCGGTCCGTTGTGTAGGACTGTCGGCTTGAAAGCAGTAAAGTGTTAGCGGTCCGTTGTGTAGGACTGTCGGCTTTAGACGAATAATGGACTTGAAATGACAGGATGCGGCCAAAACAAGATTTCGGGTGACCGATGCAACCATGTGTGAATGATGTCGTGTATATGTTGTGTGTGAGTGAAAGTAATAATGCATGAATGTATGAACGTGTGAATGAATGTATAAGTGTGTGGACTGGACTGTAATAGGTAAATTCGACGGAAAGAGATAAAGCAGGTAGGAAGGGGAGACTGGCTGACATCGCAACACCCACACTCGGCAAACTTCCTTGGAGATAACACTGTTGTGAACTAATGGAACAATTTCCATGGCGAGACCTAACACAAGATAGCAGTTCTCAATGTTTCCTGGGGGGGGAGCCCGTTATCGACCAGAACTTTGGGTAAAAGTCGCCATTTCACATAGGGTGCCAATCCGTTGGTATGACAGATGCCCCAGCAGTCACGCTCCTTTTTGTTTTTGTTTGTTTGCTTGTCTTCTTTTGAGATCCCTAACTTTTGCCTGGACCGCCTTTTCGGGTTTTCAGTCCACCGGGAGTATATTTCCTTTTTTGTGCCCCTAACTTTTGCGTGGACCGCCCTTTCGGGTTTTCAATCCACCGGGACGCTCTTTATTGCCTAAGCCGTCTTTTCAGGTTTTTGACTTAGCGAGCTCTTTTTGTATTTTTTGTTTCCCTTTGTAAAACTCCCCACATTGTCTAAGCCATGCTTGTTTAGTAGGGTCCGAACGTTCCTGGAGGAGAATGTCGACGTACGCTCCATTTTACTCGTGAGTCTTAAGGAGCACTTATTTGTTTATGCTTTTGAGAGACGTGAAAAAGTTTTAAGAATTTGCTTCGCAATATTACCATCAAAAACAGAAGAAAGTATGAAAAATAGAATAAATGAGAATTTCAAAATAAAGGGGAAATGGCTCAAATTTTATTGATTGAACAGTGGTCAGCCGATGGCATGACTCCATAGATCTTTACAAAAATTTAAAAAATGGTAATTTATTTGTGGACGGGTATATTGAACTTCACAACCCTATTTTCCCTAACAACTTTGAGTTCCGCTGTTCTGATGCTTCAGATTGAAGGTTCTTTGGTAACAGGTGTGCCCCAGGTCGGTGGCGTCTGACCGGATGCAGTTACTTTGTCTTTTTCTTTATCCTTAATTTTTGCATAGACCGCCCTTTCGGGTTTCCAGCCTATCAGGATAATCTCTGTTTAATGTCTCTAATTTTTGCCTGGACCGCCCTTTCGGGTTTTCAGTCCACCGAGACGCTCATTTTTGCCTAAGCCGCCCTTTCGGGTTTTCGACTTATCGAGCTGTTCTTATAATTTTTAGACAAAATATTTCTTGACTGCATCCGTGTTTACAGTACGCGGAAGTTCTTCACCATCCATAGTTTGAAGAGTCACGGCACCACCGGAGAAGACTCTTTTGACGACGTATGGGCCCTCATAGTTAGGAGTCCACTTGCCCCTGGAGTCGGGTTGGAAAGACAAAATCTTCTTTAGCACAAGATCACCCTCTTTGAATTCACGGGGACGAACTTTCTTGTCGAAAGCCTGCTTCATCCTTCTTTGATATAGTTGTCCATGACATAGAGCAGCCATGCGTTTCTCCTCGATTAAATTCAACTGATCATACCTACTTTGAGTCCATTCAGCTTCTGATAACTCAGCTTCCATTAAAACTCTCATTGAAGGGACCTCAACTTCTACGGGAAGTACTGCCTCCATACCATATACCAAAGAGAAAGGGGTTGCCCCTGTTGACGTGCGTACGGAAGTACGATATCCATGTAATGCGAATGGAAGCATCTCATGCCAGTCTTTGTAAGTTACCACCATTTTCTGGACAATCTTCTTTATATTCTTGTTTGCGGCTTCGACAGCACCATTCATCTGAGGCCTATAAGGAGAGGAGTTGTGATGCTCGATCTTGAAATCATCACATAGTTCTTTCATCATATTGTTGTTCAGATTCGTCCCGTTGTCTGTAATGATTCTGCTAGGGACGCCATAGCGGCAGATGATTTGATTCTTGATGAACTTGACCACCACTTGCTTGGTCACATTAGCATAAGATGCGGCTTCAACCCACTTGGTGAAATAGTCAATGGCTACTAGGATGAAACGGTGCCCGTTTGAAGCTTTGGGTTCGATCCTACCAATCATGTCGATGCCCCACATGGAGAACGGCCACGGGGAAGAGAGAACGTTGAGTGCGGTTGGCGGAACATGAATCTTATCAGCATAGATTTGGCACTTATGACACCTCCTGACATGCTTGTAACAATCCGCTTCCATCGTCATCCAGTAATACCCGGCCCTTAATATCTTCTTGGTCATTGCATGCCCACTTGAGTGAGTACCGAAAGATCCTTCGTGTATTTCATGCATCAATAAATCCGCTTCGCGGGCGTCCACGCATCTAAGCAACACCATGTTAAAGTTCCTTTTATACAAAATGTTTCCGTTCAGGAAGAAGTTGCCAGATAGTCTTCTTAAAGTTTTCTTGTCTTTGTTGCATGCTCCGGGTGGATACTCTTGACTTTGAAGGAAACACTTGATATCATGGTACCATGGTTTGTCGTCGACCACTTCTTCAGTTGCAAATACATGAGCAGGTCTTTCAAGACACCTGATACTGATTAATGGTACTTCATTTCGACGGTTTACTTGGTACATTGAGGATAAGGTAGCTAAAGCATCTGCCATTTGGTTCTCATCACGGGGGATGTGGTGCAATTCGACCTTGTTGAAGAAAGTCAGTAACCGTCTCGCGTAGTCTTTGTATGGAATCAAGCCGGGGTGGCGAGTTTCCCATTCTCCTTTGATCTGATTGATCACGAGAGCTGAATCACCATAGATGTCAAGGTTCTTGATTCTTAGGTCGATGGCTTCTTCAATACCCATAATGCATGCTTCGTACTCTGCCATGTTGTTTGTGCAGTCGAAGGTTAGTCTGGCAGAGAATGGGATGTGGGTACCTTTAGGAGTAATAATGACTGCTCCAATGCCGCTACCATAAACATTAACAGCTCCATCAAATATCAAACCCCATCTTGATTCAGGGTCTGGGCCTTCCCCGAACAACGGCTCGTCACAATCTTTCATTTTCAAATACATGATCTCTTCGTCGGGAAAATCGAACTTTATAGGCTGATAATCTTCGATCGGTTGGTGAGCCAGGTGATCGGCAAGGATGCTACCTTTGATTGCTTTCTGGGAACGGTACTCAATATCATACTCGGATAACAACATATGCCACCGGGCGATTCTTCCTGTTAAAGCTGGCTTCTCGAAGATGTACTTGATCGGATCCATTTTAGATATCAACCAAGTGGTGTGATTAACCATGTAATGACGGAGGCGTTTGGCGGCCCAGGCTAAAGCGCAACAAGTCTTCTCGAGCATGGAATAACGAGACTCACAATCAGTAAACTTCTTGCTTAGATAATAAATAGCGTGCTCCTTTCTTCCGGTCTCATCTTGTTGCCCGAGCACACAACCCATAGAAGCATCTAATACAGTTAGGTACATAATCAACGGTCTTCCTTCAACTGGAGGGATAAGAATGGGCGGTTCTAGTAAGTACTCTTTGATGCTGTCGAAGGCTTTCTGGCAATCTTCTGTCCATACAATCCCTTGATCCTTGCGGAGTAACTTGAATATCGGTCCACATGTCGCAGTCATATGAGAAATGAATCTGGAGATGTAATTTAAACGCCCGAGGAATCCTCTCACTTGTTTTTCTGTTTTTGGAGCAGGCATTTCTCTGATGGCTTTGACTTTGTCCGGATCTACTTCGATACCTTTTTGACTAACAATGAAACCCAGAAGCTTCCCGGATCTGACACCAAAAGTGCACTTATTGGGGTTC
The DNA here is from genome assembly GCA_946800305.1 of Medicago arabica. Lineage (NCBI taxonomy): Eukaryota > Viridiplantae > Streptophyta > Magnoliopsida > Fabales > Fabaceae > Medicago > Medicago arabica. The sequence goes on from OX326968.1 coordinate 54,464,330, forward strand.
AGACGGAGTTGGTATTTTCTCAATCGTTGGAACATCTTTAGCAAGTATTCGACATGTTCTTCTTCAGTGCTTGATTTGACGATCATATCATCCACATAAACCTCCATTTCTTTGTGCATCATGTCATGAAAAAGGGTAGTCATACCTCTCTGATAAGTAGCTCCTGCGTTTATCAAACCAAATGGCATTACTTTGTAACAGAAAGTGCCCCAAGGGGTGATGAAGGATGTTTTTTCTCTATCTTCAGGTGCCATCTTAATTTGATTATAACCGGAGAAACCGTCCATGAAGGAGAAAACCTTGGATTTTGCAGTACTGTCAACTAACACATCAATATGAGGCAGTGGGAAGTCATCTTTGGGACTAGCTTTGTTCAAATCACGATAATCAACACACATTCTGACCTTACCATCCTTCTTCGGAACGGGCACTATGTTGGCTAACCATTGAGGGTATTCTGACGTAACGAGGAATCCTGCATCAATCTGTTTTTGTACTTCCTCTTTGATCTTGAGAGCCATATCAGGGTGAGTTCTTCTCAATTTCTGTTTGACCGGTGGACATTCAGGCTTCAGAGGCAAACGGTGTACCACAATATCAGTATCCAGCCCCGGCATATCTTTATACGACCAAGCAAACACGTCGACATATTCTTTGAGAAGTTCTATCACTTGTTCCTTGACATTTGCTTCTAGTGACGCCCCGATCCTTATTTCTTTCTTGTCTTCTTCAGAGCCTAGATTGATTACTTCTAATGCTTCCCCATAAGGCTGAATAGCTCTTCTTTCTTGTTCAAGTAAACGAGAAATCTCATCGGGAATCTCTTCAACCTCTTCTTCTTCTGCTTCGTATACAGGGAACTCAAAGTTGGGAGAGATCATAGAGTCACGTTGTTCAACGGGTTTGTTGGTAATTAATCTGCACATATGTTTAATGATTGATTTTAGAAGAAATGTGTAAATGCAGACATTTTGGAAGTGATCATGTTTTTTTGGTTTTTTGTATTACCATTTTTCTTTAAAAGCATAAAATAAAACAAAAGTCGGAAACAAAACGACATTTTATTGATGATTGTAATTTTTGAAGCAAAAGCCCTAGATAAATTCACTTTCGCTTGGGGCAGGACGAAAGGATTTTTTTTTAAAAGCATAAAGACAAACAAGTGCATTACTTGGACAAATGAGCAACAAAAGGAACGTCGACAGCAACCCAGTTATGGTTAGACCCTCCTTGCGTCACAAAGTGGCATGGAATTTCTTCGGGGTTGTCTTCAATGACTGCGTTGGTTTCTGGCGGAGAATGAATGAATCCAGCACTGCGAAAAATTCCTCTCTGTGGCTCAATGACGAACCCTGCCTCGGGGATTCCAGCTGATGAAGAGAAGCCGAGACCTTCTCGATGCTTGTTCTCTGGTAAGCTTAACACTTGCCCCCAGCCTGTAGACCCACCATCTTGGACTACCCTCTGAGCGTCCTTGAAAGATGAAATAGATGCCCCACTCTTCTTCGAATTCTCTTCTTCTAAAGAAAGTCCTTGAAATAAAGATCCCTCGGTATTGTCGGCACCAATGAAAGAGAAAGCCGACAAGTGGCTTACTAACAAAGCCTCTTCTCCATTCACAGTTACCAACTTCCCATTCTTCACAAACTTCACTTTCTGATGTAAGGTTGACGTCACTGCCCCAGCTCCATGAATCCAAGGTCGGCCCAATAGACAACTGTATGATGCTTGTATGTCCATTATTTGAAAAGTAACCTGGAAAACATGTGGCCCGATTGTAATGGGCAGATCCACCTCTCCGAGAACAGTCTTCTTTGAACCATCAAAGGCCTTTACCATTACCCCACTTCGTCTTAACGGTGTGCCTTGGTAGGAAAGTTGGCTGTAAGTTGCTTTAGCCATCACATTTAGGGCTGACCCGGTGTCCAACAACACATTCGACAAAGCATCTGTCTTGCAATTCACTGATATGTGTAACGCCCGATTATGGTTCCTTCCTTCTTCTGGGAGTTCTTCATCACTGAAACTCAAGTTGTTGCATGCAGTGATATTCCCCACTGTCGTACCCTAATTTTTGACCGATTTATTTTATTTTTATTCGTACGTTGTTTGTTTTCCAGTCGTCTGTTCGCGCGCGAATTCCCGTAATAATCTGTTTTTGTTCGTACTTGTGGTCGCATTTACTTTTCGTTCGTCGTTTATTTTTAATATCGCGCGCGTATCGTTTCCGTAATTTTTACTCGCGTTTTGTGCGTTTTTTAGCGTAGCGTAGCGTTTGCGTTCGTAAAATTTATTTTATTCACGTCGTTGATTTATCGTTTTAATTAGCGTAAAAAGCCGCGTAATCTCAGTCGTATCAGACGAAATTTCGGCAGAGAGGTATTTTAAAATACCTCATTTTTTTGGTTCCGACGGGACATTTTTATTTTTATTTATTTAATTTTCGTTTTCCATTTTTAACCATTTATTTAGTCATTTATTTTTTTCATTTTACTTATTTATTGTTATTTATTTATCAGATTTTTATTTATTTATTTCTTTAAAGTCCTTGTACACATGTCACTTTACTATTGGTCCAATCCAACTTTTCCTCCAAGAAAGAGCAAGGGTATTCTGGTCTATTCCAAGCATCAGGTACATAGTGTGTCAGAGTCAATGGATCAATCAGTCACACTTTCCAAGAGAGAAACAGATTTCGAAATTACAACAAGAAAAAACAGATCAAAACTTTCTTTTTCACCAAGAACACCAAGAACAATTTTTTTTTTTTTAATGATTCTCAGTGATTCATCAAAGAACCATCATCATTGAATCATTTTTCTCTGCAATTCAAGTGCGAGTTCATCACCATTTGGTGACAAACTCAAGCACGATCACAGAAAAAATCAGTGAGAAGAGAAGAAATTTCAAAACCCTAACCCACAAAATCAGTTTCGGCCAGAACCCCAACAGTACCAAAAACCATTTTTGAAATCCAACACCAACAACAAACTCAAATCCCAAACCCTAGCCATAAAAAAAAAAACAAATTCGGCCAACAACAATAATCATCACAAACCGAAATCATCCATAACCAATCCAACAACAACAACAAAAAATTCGGCCAAACCGAATCCGAACCAACAACAACAACACTCATAGTTTTTTTTTTCGGACAAGGAGAAGAAGAGCAAAACCGAGCCACACAAAGGGGCCGAACCAAGAACCAAAGGCAAGGCAACCGAAATCAAGGAACAAAGAAAGGAACAACACCGAAACCGAACGGAAGAGAGAAGAAGAAACAAGAGGTATTTTGTTCTTGACTTTTTGTGTGTTGTTGGATGAATTTATTTTTGTAGATCTAGAGTTGTTTGTTCGTTTTTGGCAAAAACTAAAGTTGGATCCGGAAAGAGGAGAAGGAGGTGAAGGTTTTTAGCAAAAAAATTTTAAAAAAGGAGGTGTTTATCGCTCCGACACGGCGGCGCTCCGGCCGGCCACCGCGTCGGAGCCCTCCGGCCACCATCTAACTCGCCGGAGAAGATGAAGATCATCTCTCCGGCCGCCACCTCCTTCTTCCCTTTTTTTTTTCTTTTCGGTTTTAGGTTTAGTGAGAGAGAAGAGAGGTTTTGAAATTTTTTAGAAAGAGAATGAAAGAAGGAAATGAATGAATATGGGTGAAAAACCCTTATATATTCATTAATGGGAGCTGGGTGGGTCGACCCAGTACCCATACCCATGCCCAGCTCCAGTAACCCAAGCCCAGGCCTATGTTTCTACTCATTTGCTATTTTCACCCCCCATTGATGCTGTCTGCACCCCCCTGCTTGGTGTAGTTTTTTTTTTTTTTTTTGTTCTTTCTTTTAATTTCATGTGCTTGCCTCTTAAATTATTTCATTTAAGTGTTATATTGTATTTTCATGCATCTTCATTAGTATTTTAATTTTCACATCATGCATTTTATTTTATTTTATCACTTATGTTTAATGCATTTTAGGTTATGAAGTAACATTTCATATTTTTTCATTTTGGCTTAATGTTTTAATCATTATGCATGCATTATCTTTTAATTGTTTAATCACCATCTCATGCATATTTTATTGTTATTTTTTGATTGTCTTTATTTTTGTAGTAAGCGTAATAGAATATGTTATAATTTCATGCGTTTATTTTAATTAGTTAATTCATATGATTTTAAACCATAATTCATGCACTTTTTTTTTTATGTCTTAATTTTAACATCATGCATATTTTTTGGCTTAGTTCATAGTTAATTTTCCCTTTCATATAAATTTTATTCATTTAAATATGCTAAAAAAATTTCATGTACTTTTGTTTCTTTTAATTTTGTTATTCGGCATTTAGGGTCATTTCATATATTTGCATTTTAGGGTCTCGTTGTCTTTAATGTGTTTAAAATTGCATTTTTAGTTTATAGAAATAATTCTCATATTAAATATTGCATGCATATTTAAATTTCTTGACATTTATTTTGTTTTATTTTTATTTTTGGTTTAGTGTGTATAATTAGGGAATTGATGTAATTTATTTTTTTCGCGCATTTTTTCCTTTGAGACCATAGAATGTATTTAGGGTATGTAATATGTAATCGGCACACGCACTGACACGTGCACCGACACACCACTTTATTTATCGCTTTACGCTCTTTTATTTCTATTCCGCCGTTACGTGATTTCGTCGTTAGTTAGAAAAATATTTTCTTCAAAAAGACCAATCAAGTCAAATTCAATTTTATTTTAAGTAAACCTTGGTATGTAATCCAAGTGATTTTTCCTTTTATTTTCTTTAATCAAATGTTAATTAATTTAATATCCACATTAGACATGGATTTCGTATATTTAAAATTAACCAACTTCATCATATTTTCTTCTCATGCCTTGAGGCCTCTCATCTATTCTTAAAACTTTTCTTTCAAAAATGTTAAAATCAATTCAACTCATCAAATAAGTTCTTAAGCCGAACTACTTGATTTTGATCCCGAGTTATTTGGGTAAGTAGGCAAAGAGTTCCGACTCTTCCAAATCAATAAAAATAACCAAAAACATGCTTCTTCTTTCTCCCTTCTTTCACTTTAACTCTTAACTTTTTAATATAAGTAAAATCAATTTAGCGCAAGATTAGAGAATAGGTAGAAGGTTCCTATGGGATACCATAGTCGGTTAGGGTGCTTAACACCTTCCCCAATCGAAACCAACCTCCGAATCCAAGGTCTTAAGGGTTTTCACTCACTTTTTCCCTTCCCGCGAATAAAAGTTGAGAGTTCAATGATTCAAGGTTCGAATCTAATCAATGATTCTGACACCCGAAAATCACGAGCACAGAAATGGCGACTTCACTGGGGACCTTTTGAGGGTTAAGCCTATTTTATCTTTCTTTACTTTTGCGCTTTACTTTTGTAAATACGTGCCTATTTGTTTACTTTTTTCGTGAGTGGCGAGATAAGTCCCCCTACCCGGACTTGAGAGGAAATTAGGATAGGATGGTGGTATAATCATAGTACCTTACCAAGAGTGATTTTTGGTTGTGGTACATGTGATAACCCCACTCAACTAAGGAATCTTGGAAGTATAATTTGTTAACATGAGTATTCATGTTTGGCATGCTATTTTCAAGTGACCGTCGAAGTTGAGAACCTAGAGTTACATTTAACCCATCTCAGCCTTTTAGGATGTAGTGCGGTGGCTAAAATCATGAGTCAGTCTTGGTTTAGTCGTTACGCGATACTACACTCAAACTAGACTTCCTTGCGAATGTTATGGGACTAGGAGTATTCTTAGGCCCCAATATATTCGAAAGGGGGTTGTAATTTGGGAACTTGGTAGAACCCGTGATACAGGTACATTTGAAACCATAGTCCTTACCTCTTGACGTGTTTTACCCTCAGCTCCAACTTTGTGGACTTAACCCCACCATGTTTTCTATGTTCTTTAGCATAATCATGCATACATGCATTCATCCATAAATATATTTTTGCATCCGATGAAATATCGAAGGACTTATTTAAACTTTTCTTGTAAACATCTTTAGATATGGACAAAGTAAGGAGGTGCACCAGGAAGTATGTTTTCCACAAGCCGGATGTTTTAAAGCTGAGAGATTTGGCAAAGAAGGTAACTAGTCAGGAAGCTTTTCACGAGCGTCATGGGAGATTGTTAGGTATCCTCAAAACAGATGTTGAAAAAGGAATCTTGGAAACTTTGATCCAGTTCTACGATCCACTCTACCACTGCTTTACTTTCCCTGATTACCAATTGGTTCCCACCCTTGAAGAGTATTCCTACTTAGTTGGTCTGCCAGTGCTTGATGAAATACCGTTCAGTGGCCTTGAACCCGTTCCTAAGTTCGCAACTATTGCCGCAGCTCTCCACCTTGGAGCTTCTGTCATAAAAGCCCACCTCACTACCAAAGGAGGTCTCCTAGGCCTGTCTACTGATTTTCTTTACCAACAAGCTTCCACCTTTGCCGACGCATCCAGTAATGAGGCATTCCATTCCATTTTAGCTTTGCTCATATACGGCATTGTGCTTTTCCCAAACCTCGACAACTTTGTCGATATCCATGCTATCCAAATTTTTCTCACCAAAAACCCTGTCCCTACTTTGTTAGCCAATACATACCATTCTATCCATGACCGAACCCTCGCAAAACGTGGGACTGTCTTTTGTTGTGCGCCTTTACTCTACAAATGGTTTACCTCCCATCTACCTCAAACCCACTCATTTCAAGCCAATCAAGAGGGTCATCCGTGGTCCCGAAGAATTATGTCTCTAACTCCATCCGATATAGTCTGGTACCGTGCAACTAATGATGTGGAAGCTATCATTGTCAGTTGTGGTGAATACTCCAGTGTACCCCTTCTCGGTATACACGGGGGAATTAACTACAACCCCATTCTAGCCAGACGTCAGTTTGGATATCCGTTGAGAACTAAGCCAGATAATATCTACCTAGAGAATGAATTCTATCTCAATAACAAAGATCACCTGAACCAGAGAGGGTTGTTTGTGAAGGCTTGGCGTGGCATCCATAGACTTAGTAAAGGTCAATTAGGAAGAAGAGAAGGTGTTGTGCACGAATCCTATACCCAATGGGTCATTGACAGGGCTGCAGACTTTGGAATGCCTTATGTTTTACCGAGGTTCCTATCTTCAACTGTACCAGCACCGATTTTGCCTTTACCTCCTCAGACTGCGGAAGAGTATCAGTTACGTTTGGCTAAGTTAGAGCGTGAAAAGGCTGACTGGGAAGGAAAGTATCAAGTAGCTAAGCGTGAGAATGACACCCTCATGAATTTGCTAGAAGAAGAGAATTGGAAAAATCATAAGAAAGATCAAGAGATTGCTGAGCTGAAAGAGCGCATCAGGGTGAAAGATGCTATACTTGAACAGGTTCCCAGGAGTAAGAAGAAACGCATGGATTTCTTCGCTGGTCCGCATTCAGATTTGGAGGAGTAGTCTGCTTCAAGAGCTTGAGATCTTCATCTTTTGTTTTATTGTATTTTCTTAAGTTTTCTATTATGTACTTTGAAGTCTATCCCTTGGCTCAGTTTGTTAAAAGGGAATTATCTTGTTTTTGCTTTTTTTGTAATGAATGTTTAGGATTGTTATGTTTACAAATGATCGTTTCTATAAGTTCTTCGATGAATCAAAAAATTGCATTGTTTTTGCATTTAGCATATCATGCATCATACTGCATCCATAAACTGTCAAAACCGAGTCTCATAATTCTCTCATTTCTGCCTCAGTCAAGGAAAGTGGCCCGGCGTATTCAGTACAAGCCTTCTCGCATCCACAACACTCGGGCAATTGTTAAAAAGAAGATGGATTTGATAGAACAAGAGAACAGAGATCTCAAAGAACAGGTTATTACACTCAGAGAGGGGATGGATAAGTTGACGGTTATGATGGAGGCTATAATGGCCAATCAGGCGCAAGCGGCAGCTACCCAGCCGATTCTTGACGTTATCCCGGTCCAACCAGTTCTTGATGCTCAGCCAATCCCTGTTGTTACGTCTGCTGCACAAAATTCTCCTGTGGTTGTTTCGTCTGCCCAGACTGGTCCTACACAACCAATCCTTACTGCTACGGCTGCTGGCACTGCACAGCCCACCCCGGCTGGTTTTTCTTTTGGAGATGCATCAAATATGTACAATGAAGGTCTTCGTCCTCCCGGTTTTGCTTATCACCCTCAGAACTACATGTCCAAGGAGTATCCTTGGAGTATGCCTCTTACAGCTAATGAAGGTGTACGCTTTGCTGGCCCAGAAATGCCAACTCCTTATGGACAACAAGCAACGCCACTTTTTCATCATGGACAACTATTCCCTCAAGCTGTCATGAATCATACGGCACCCATTGTGCATACTGCTCAGCAGGAGGAAGGTCCAATTTATCATTCGGGTAGTGTGGTAGGAGATGACAGAATGGTAAGTCTGGAAGAGAAGTACGACGTAGTGCAGAAAGAACTGAGGGCTCTTCGTGGTAAAGACATCTATGGTCAGAATGTGCACGATCTGTGTTTGGTCCCAAATGTGGTACTGCCTCCCAAGTTCAAGACTCCAGATTTTGTCAAATATGAAGGGAACACTTGTCCACAGAGTCATCTGGTTATGTATGTAAGGAAGATGACAGCCTACAAAGACAATGAACCTTTGCTCATTCATTGTTTCCAAGACAGTTTGACTGGTCCCGCACAAATATGGTATATGAATCTGAAGGGGATCACCACCTTCGAAGAACTGGCCAGGGCTTTCATACAGCAGTACAGGTATAACGTACATCTGGGGCCCACCCGAAGGGAACTGCAAGCTATGACTCAAAAGGATAAAGAGTCTTTCAAGGAGTATGCTCTCCGCTTTATTCAAAAATCGGCCCAAATCCGCCCTGCTCTGGAGGAAAGAGAAATGGCTGATCTTTTCTTTGAAACTTTGAGTCCCTACTACTCGGAGAAAATGATTGGTTGCGCATCGCAGAAATTTACTGAGATGGTTGACGCGGGGGTTCGCATTGAAGATTTGGTCCGAAAAGGAATTTTGGCCAAAGAAGGTAGTGTGTCAAGTGCTTCGTCAGGTGGGTCGTCTAATGGACCCAAGAAATTTGGAAACAGTTATCCAAAGAAGAGTGCTCAGGAAGTCAGTATGGTAGCCCAGGGTGGATCCCAGCCAATATATCCAAACTACCCATTCATCGCCAATATTCCACCACCTTTCCCAGCTCCACAAAATCAACATTACCACCCACAAACGCCCCAAAGGCCTCCACCATTCTATCCACCACTATATCAACAACCGTATCCGCAACCTTTCTACCAACAACCATATTATCCACCACCACCTCAACAACAACAGCCTCGTAATCGAGCCCCACAACAGCCAAATCGCCTACCCAGAAAAGAGTTTCCCCCCATACCCATGTTGTATGCAGACTTGCTACCCTCTTTATTAGCAAGGAATCTTGTGCAGACTAGGCAGCCTCCCCGCTTGCAGAACCCACTACCTCCATGGCACCGTGCTGATCTTACTTGTGCCTTTCACCAACGGGCACCTGGGCACGATGTTGAGCACTGCTACCCGCTCAAAGAAGAAGTTCAGAGATTGATTCAAAGCAAAGAGTTGTCCTTCGAGGACACCAATTCCAATACTCCGAATAACCCTTTGCCATCTCATGGACCGGCTGTTAATATGATTCAAGAGGATCAAGATTTGAGTCTAATTCTCAGGGCTCAAGATATCAGAACTCCTTTGGTCCCGATTCACGCCAAGATGCGCGAAGTAAACATGTTTGACCACGATCACGATGCTTGTGAAGTGTGTTCTATGGATCCCCGAGGGTGTGAGAAAGTCCAGGAAGATATACAAGGACTGATTGACAGAAAAGAGCTGATTGTCAAGAAGGAATCCAGGAATGTTTGTGTTATTACTCCGGTGTTTAAGAATCTTGAGGTAGTCCGTGATGGTGCGAAGTCAGACGTAACTCCTCTGGTGATCCGCTTGCCAGGACCTGTTCCCTATACTTCTCAGAAGGCCATACCCTACCGGTATGAGGCAACTATTGTGGAGAATGGTAAAGAGATCCCTCTGCACTCTGCAGATGCTGTCATAAATATAGCAGGTGTGGGCAAAGTAATGAGAAGTGGGCGTATTCTCCCCACTGTTGTGCGCAACGAGAATACTGCTCCGAATTTGCCAGTGCAGAATCTTGATAAGGGTAAAGGTGCCAGCCAACCTGAGGGGATAATTCAGGAAGGTAGCGATGAGATCTTGAAGCTGATCAAAAAGAGTGAATACAAGATAATCGATCAGTTGTTGCAAACCCCGTCCAAAATTTCCATAATGTCCTTACTTATGAACTCTGGAGCTCATAGGGACACTCTGATGAAGATTTTGGCTCAAGCATATGTGGATCCCGATGTTACCCTGGGGCAATTCGGGAGCATAGTTGGAAATGTAACTGCGTGTAATAACCTGAGCTTTAGTGATGAAGACCTCCCGGCGGAGGGAAGAAACCACAACTGGGCTTTGCACATTTCCGTCCTTTGTAAGTCAGACTCGATGTCGAATGTGTTGATAGACACCGGTTCCGCCCTCAATGTGATGGCAAAAACCACTTTGGAAAGGTTGGCATACCGTGGCGCCCAGTTGAGGCCAAGTGCAGTGATGGTAAAAGCATTCGATGGATCTAGGAAATCGGTGATTGGGGACATAGACTTGCCTATCACGGTGGGTCCTCATACCTTTAAGGTTACATTCCAAGTCATGGACATTCAAGCTTCATACAGTTGCTTACTTGGACGACCGTGGATCCATGAGGCTGGGGCAGTGACCTCCACTCTTCATCAAAGGCTGAAGTTTGTAAGTTGTGGAAAGCTGATAACGGTAATTGGTGAATCAGCCCTATTGGTTAGTCATTTGTCTGCTTTCTCCTATATTGGTGCTGATGATGTAGAAGGAACTTCTTTTCAGGGGTTCTCTGCGGAAGGAGGAGCTGCTAAGAAGGGTGAGACTTGTATGGCCTCCTTGAAGGATGCCCGGAAGCTTGTACAAGATGGTAAAACAGGAGGCTGGGGTCAGTTGGTACAGCTGCCTGAGAACAAGCGTAAAGAAGGTCTCGGTTTCTCTACCAGTCAGTCGAGCGCCAGTTTCAAGCCAGTTGAGGGTATTTTTCACAGTGCTGGGTTTATTCATGCTCCACCAGAAACCAATGCCATTCTTGAAGATCAGTCAGAGGAGGTTGCACCTGTCTTTGTAACACCCGGAGGAGCCTTTTGCAATTGGATCGCTGTGGATATTCCTTCTGTGATGCATGTGTCTAAGTAATACGTTTGTCTACTTTTTCGTTTTTTAAGAAAACTCTTTTCGTCCTGCCCCAGACGAAAATGAACTCTTGTAGGACTTTTGGTTTTATCTTCAAGTATTGTCGTTATTAATGAAAAACGTCGTTTCTATCATGACTGTTTATTTTTTATTTACTGCTTTTTCTGGAAAAATGGTAATAGAAAAATCCCAAAAAAATTTCATTCTCTTTTTTCTTTTTAAATCAATCAAATTCAAAAGTCTGCATTTACTCATTTACTAAAATCAATCATAAATCATGTGCAGACTGAACATACATAAGCCCGTTGAACACAGTGACCCTATGCTTCTGCCCAACTTTGAATCCCCTGTTTACGAGGCTATGGTAGAGGAGGATGTTGAGATTCCTGATGAGATCAGATGGATGTTAGAGCAAGAGAAAAAGATCATTCAGCCTCATGAGGAAGAATTAGAATTGATCAATCTGGGTACTGAGGAGGATAGAAAAGAGATTAAGATTGGAGCGTCATTGGAAGTTACCGTCAAAGGAAAAGTAATTGAACTTCTCAGAGAGTACGCTGACATATTTGCTTGGTCATACAAAGACATGCCAGGATTAGATCATGAAGTTGTAGAACACCGCTTGCCTTTGAAACCTGAGTGTCCTCCAGTCAAACAGAAGCTCAGAAGGTCACATCCTGATATGGCTCTCAAGATCAAAGAAGAAGTGAGGAAGCAGATTGATGCAGGCTTTCTGGTTACATCCGAGTATCCTCAGTGGTTGGCCAACATTGTGCCTGTTCCGAAGAAAGATGGTAAGGTCCGAATGTGTGTTGATTACCGAGATTTGAACAAGGCAAGTCCGAAGGATGATTTCCCTCTACCTCATATTGATGTATTGGTTGATAGTACTGCTCAATGCAAAGTTTTCTCCTTCATGGATGGTTTCTCTGGTTACAATCAGATCAAGATGGCTCCTGAAGATAGAGAAAAGACGTCTTTCATCACACCATGGGGTGCTTTCTGCTATGTAGTAATGCCATTTGGTTTGATAAATGCTGGTGCCACTTATCAGAGGGGTATGACCAAGATATTCCATGATATGATGCACAAAGAGATAGAAGTTTATGTGGATGATATGATTGTCAAGTCTGGTACTGAAGAGGAACATGTTGAGTATCTGTTGAAGATGTTCCAGCGGTTGAGAAAGTACAAGCTCCGTTTGAATCCTAATAAATGTACTTTCGGTGTCCGATCAGGGAAACTTTTGGGCTTCATTGTTAGCCAGAAGGGTATTGAAGTAGATCCCGACAAAGTCAGAGCCATCCGGGATATGCCCGTTCCAAAAACAGAGAAACAAGTCAGAGGTTTTCTCGGAAGACTGAATTATATCTCCAGGTTTATCTCTAATATGACTACTACTTGTGGGCCGATATTCAAGTTACTCCGCAAAGATCAAAGGATTGTTTGGACGGAAGATTGTCAGAAAGCCTTCGACAGTATCAAGGAGTATTTGCTTGAACCTCCAATTCTTGTCCCTCCAGTTGAAGGAAGACCGTTGATCATGTATTTGACTGTGTTAGAAGATTCCATGGGTTGTGTACTCGGACAGCAGGATGAAACTGGTAGAAAAGAGCATGCAATTTATTACTTAAGCAAGAAGTTCACAGATTGTGAATCCCGGTATTCGGCACTTGAGAAGACTTGTTGTGCTTTAGCCTGGGCTACCAAACGTCTTCGGCACTATATGATCAATCATACCACTTGGTTGATATCCAAAATGGACCCAATCAAATACCTCCTGGAGAAGTCTTCGATATCAGGAAGAATTGCTCGTTGGCAGATGTTATTGGCCGAGTTCGATATTGAATACCATACTCAAAAAGCAATCAAAGGGAGTATCCTAGCAGATCACTTGGCTCATCAACCGGTTGAAGATTATCAACCTGTTAAGTTTGATTTCCCTGATGAAGAGGTCATGTATTTGAAGATGAAAGATTGTGATGAACCGTTGTTTGGTGAAGGTCCAGATCCTGAGTCTGAATGGGGTTTGATATTCGATGGGGCCGTTAATGCTTATGGCAATGGAGTTGGGGCAGTCCTCGTCACACCTGAGGGTACTCACATCCCTTTTACTGCAAGGCTACGATTTGATTGTACAAACAACATGGCAGAATATGAAGCTTGCATCATGGGCATTGAAGAAGCAATCAATATGAGGATTAAGAATATTGATATATGTGGAGATTCAGCCTTAGTGATTAATCAGATCAAAGGGAAATGGGAAACTCACCATGCTGGTTTGATTCCTTACAGAGATTATGCAAGACGGTTGTTAACTTTCTTTAACAAAGTGGAGTTGCGTCACATTCCCCGTGATGAAAATCAGATGGCAGATGCTTTGGCCACCTTGTCTTCAATGATCAAAGTAAATCGTCACAATGATGTGCCATTGATCAGTGTCCAGTTCCTTGAAAGGCCCGCTTATGTGTTTGCAGTTGAAGTACTTGCTGATGGTAAGCCATGGTTTCATGATATCAAGGTTTTCCTTCAAACTCAAGAGTATCCGCCTGGGGCATCTCACAAAGATAAGAGGACTTTGAGAAGACTGTCTGGTAATTTCTTCCTGAATGAAGATGTATTGTACAAGAGGAATTTTGATGCAATGTTGCTCAGGTGTGTGGATGAACGTGAAGCAGATTTACTGATGCATGAGATACATGAAGGTCCCTTTGGTACTCATTCCAGTGGACATGCAATGGCTAAGAAAGCATTGAGGGCAGGTTATTACTGGATAACGATGCAAAATGATTGTTATAATTATGCCAAGAAGTGTCACAAATGTCAGATATATGCAGATAAGAGCCATGTACCACCATCTATGCTCAATGTTATCTCTTCTCCGTGGCCTTTCTCCATGTGGGGCATTGATGTGATCGGTCGGATTGAGCCAAAAGCTTCTAATGGACATCGTTTCATACTATTGGCTATTGATTACTTCACCAAGTGGGTTGAAGCGGCATCTTTCGCCAATGTGACCAAGCAAGTAGTGGTTCGGTTCATCAAGAATAACATCATCTGCCGTTATGGTATTCCTAACAAGATCATCACGGATAATGGTACAAATTTGAACAACAACATGATGAAAGAATTGTGCGATGGTTTCAAGATTGAACATCACAACTCTTCACCATACAGGCCCCAGATGAATGGTGCGGTTGAGGCTGCAAATAAGAATATCAAGAAGATTGTGCAAAAGATGGTGGTTACTTACAAAGATTGGCATGAGATGTTACCCTATGCTTTACATGGATATCGTACCTCAGTGCGTACTTCAACAGGGGCAACCCCTTTCTCTTTGGTATATGGTATGGAAGCAGTGCTCCCTGTGGAGGTAGAAATCCCATCTTTGAGGGTCTTGAGGGAGGCTGAATTAACTGAAGCTGAGTGGTGCCAGAGTAGGTATGAGCAATTGAATTTGATTGAAGAGAAACGCATGACCGCTTTGTGTCACGGACAACTGTATCAATCAAGGATGAAACAAGCGTTTGACAAGAAGGTTCATCCCCGTGAATTCAAAGAAGGAGACCTTGTGATCAAGTGTATCAAATCTTTCCAACCGGATCCCAGGGGCAAGTGGTCTCCGAATTATGAAGGTCCTTATGTGGTCAAGAGAGCGTTCTCTGGTGGTGCTTTAATCCTTACAAATATGGATGGAGAAGATTTACCTCGTCCTGTGAATTCTGATGCAGTCAAGAAATACTTTGTCTAAAGATATATGAAAAGAACAGCTCGGTAGGTCGAAAACCCGAAAGGGCGGCCTAAACCAAAAAAGAGCGTCTCGGTAAGTCGAAAACCCGAAAGGGCGGCTTAGGCAAAAATTAGAGACACAAAAAAAAAACAGAAAAGAAAAAAAAAAGAATTGAAAAAAGAGTTTATCCTGATAGGTCGAAAACCCGAAAGGGCGGCCTATGCAAAAGTTAAGGACTATGACAAAGTAACTGCATCAGATCAAGCATCACCCAGTTGGGGCACCTTAGCTGTCAGAAGTCCTCCGACACTAAAGCATCTAAACAGTGGTTCAAAGTTGTTAAGGAATGTAGTGGTTATTGTGTTCAATGTACCTTCCCATGTAATTACCATTTTCCAACTTTTGTAATCTGTGGAGCCATGCCTTTGGCCGGTTACCACCCTATTACATTAATTTGAGCTGGTGCCCTCTTTTGGAATTCTTGTTTATTCAATATGTAAATTTCCTTCTTCAATTTTAATGTCAATACTTGACGTAAAAACTTTGAAAAATTCTTTTACTTTTATGAAAAAACAAAAAAAAATGACAAACATATTAGCTATAGGTTCATATATCATGGAAACATATGTCAACATCCATTCAAACACAGGTGAATTCAACAGAGTGGATCATAGTCTTGCAAAAAGTGAAAAGAAGTAGCAAAAAAAAAGAGAAAAGCTCGCTAAGTCGAAAACCCGAAAGGGCGGCTTAAGCCAAAAATGAGCGTCCCGGTGGATCGAAAACCCGAAAGGGCGGTCCAGGCAAAAAATTAGGGACATACAAAAAAAGAATATATTCCCGGTGGATTGAAAACCCGAAAGGGCGATCCAGGCAAAAGTTAGGGATTTCAAAAAAGAAAGAGAAAAGAATACAAAAGAAGCAATGACTATGTGAAGCACGATTTTGAGAAGGTATTTTGGTTCAGTTCAGAAATGGCGACCTCAGCCAAGTTTTGGTATTATGTGGTCCTTACCCAGTTTCAGTTTGGTTAACGGGTGGTCCCACGATGGTAATTTGATTCATCTCCATGTGATTTCATCCCCAGTGAAGAATGCTAAGTGTTGGCACTGTAATACCGGGTCACTATCCTTACGACCTGCCCAATCTTGTCCCGTCAGTTTCACCAATATATTTTCATACATGTCATTCATTCATGCATACATTTCATGCATACTGATATCATTCATACGCATTTTACCTGTGTGTCCTACTCCATGTGTATCCAGTAAAGTTTGTCATCATCAATGTATCCATTTCGGTCTGTTTACCAATTAAGTTTCTTTAAAGTGGCAGGTCCCATCTTTTCATTTTTCCCCAGTATCTAGTTGAAGCTGTATTTCGTACGAAGAGTATTCGTTTGTAACCTGTTTTTGTTTGGCTAAATTGCCTCAGTGGTAGTAACGCATCACCAGTATTTCTTTCGTATGATCGTCGTTACCCCAGTAAAGGTAATGACCAGTATTTCTTTCGTATGTTTGTCGTTACCCCAGTAAAGGTAATGACCAGTATTTCTTTCGTATATTCGTCCTTACCCCAGTAAAGGTAATTGACAGTTTTACCCTTCGTATGTTCGTCATTACCCCAGTAAAGGTAATTGACAGTTTTACCCTTTCGTATGTTTGTCGTTACCCCAGTAAAGGTAATGACCAGTATTTCTTTCGTATGTTTGTCGTTACCCCAGTAAAGGTAATGACCAGTATTTCTTTCGTATGTTTGTCGTTACCCCAGTAAAGGTAATGGCCAGTATTTCTTTCGTATGTTCGTCCTTACCCCAGTAAAGGTAATTGACAGTTTTACCCTTCCGTATGTTCGTCATTACCCCAGTAAAGGTAATTGACAGTTTTACCCCTTCGTATGTTCGTTGTTACCCCAGTAAAGGTAATTGACAGTTTTACCCCTTCGTATGTTCGTTGTTACCCCAGTAAAGGTAATGACCAGTATTTCATTTCGTATGTTTGTCTTTACCCCAGTAAAGGTAATAGACATACTTTTTCTCTCCCCAGTAACACTTCACCTGTTTCTCGAGTTAGTATTTTCGTCGACATTGCATTCGTACTTGCATAACAGACAACTCACATCATCACATCCATAGAGCTTTCTCGATTTCTGAGTTGGTCAAAAATTGGTGTACTTGATATTTAAGTCTCTCCGACCCGTCGTTTCAAAAATTTTCGTCTTTTTAAACCCTCGTGACGGAGAAACTTAAATAGGGGCATCTGTCGTACCCTAATTTTTGACCGATTTATTTTATTTTTATTCGTACGTTGTTTGTTTTCCAGTCGTCTGTTCGCGCGCGAATTCCCGTAATAATCTGTTTTTGTTCGTACTTGTGGTCGCATTTACTTTTCGTTCGTCGTTTATTTTTAATATCGCGCGCGTATCGTTTCCGTAATTTTTACTCGCGTTTTGTGCGTTTTTTAGCGTAGCGTAGCGTTTGCGTTCGTAAAATTTATTTTATTCACGTCGTTGATTTATCGTTTTAATTAGCGTAAAAAGCCGCGTAATCTCAGTCGTATCAGACGAAATTTCGGCAGAGAGGTATTTTAAAATACCTCATTTTTTTGGTTCCGACGGGACATTTTTATTTTTATTTATTTAATTTTCGTTTTCCATTTTTAACCATTTATTTAGTCATTTATTTTTTTCATTTTACTTATTTATTGTTATTTATTTATCAGATTTTTATTTATTTATTTCTTTAAAGTCCTTGTACACATGTCACTTTACTATTGGTCCAATCCAACTTTTCCTCCAAGAAAGAGCAAGGGTATTCTGGTCTATTCCAAGCATCAGGTACATAGTGTGTTAGAGTCAATGGATCAATCAGTCACACTTTCCAAGAGAGAAACAGATTTCGAAATTACAACAAGAAAAAACAGATCAAAACTTTCTTTTTCACCAAGAACACCAAGAACAATTTTTTTTTTTTTTAATGATTCTCAGTGATTCATCAAAGAACCATCATCATTGAATCATTTTTCTCTGCAATTCAAGTGCGAGTTCATCACCATTTGGTGACAAACTCAAGCACGATCACAGAAAAAATCAGTGAGAAGAGAAGAAATTTCAAAACCCTAACCCACAAAATCAGTTTCGGCCAGAACCCCAACAGTACCAAAAACCATTTTTGAAATCCAACACCAACAACAAACTCAAATCCCAAACCCTAGCCATCAAAAAAAACAAATTCGGCCAACAACAATAATCATCACAAACCGAAATCATCCATAACCAATCCAACAACAACAACAAAAAATTCGGCCAAACCGAATCCGAACCAACAACAACAACACTCATAGTTTTTTTTTTCGGACAAGGAGAAGAAGAGCAAAACCGAGCCACACAAAGGGGCCGAACCAAGAACCAAAGGCAAGGCAACCGAAATCAAGGAACAAAGAAAGGAACAACACCGAAACCGAACGGAAGAGAGAAGAAGAAACAAGAGGTATTTTGTTCTTGACTTTTTGTGTGTTGTTGGATGAATTTATTTTTGTAGATCTAGAGTTGTTTGTTCGTTTTTGGCAAAAACTAAAGTTGGATCCGGAAAGAGGAGAAGGAGGTGAAGGTTTTTAGCAAAAAAATTTTAAAAAAGGAGGTGTTTATCGCTCCGACACGGCGGCGCTCCGGCCGGCCACCGCGTCGGAGCCCTCCGGCCACCATCTAACTCGCCGGAGAAGATGAAGATCGTCTCTCCGGCCGCCACCTCCTTCTTCCCTTTTTTTTTTTTCGGTTTTAGGTTTAGTGAGAGAGAAGAGAGGTTTTGAAATTTTTTAGAAAGAGAATGAAAGAAGGAAATGAATGAATATGGGTGAAAAACCCTTATATATTCATTAATGGGAGCTGGGTGGGTCGACCCAGTACCCATACCCATGCCCAGCTCCAGTAACCCAAGCCCAGGCCTATGTTTCTACTCATTTGCTATTTTCACCCCCCATTGATGCTGTCTGCACCCCCCTGCTTGGTGTAGTTTTTTTTTTTTTTTGTTCTTTCTTTTAATTTCATGTGCTTGCCTCTTAAATTATTTCATTTAAGTGTTATATTGTATTTTCATGCATCTTCATTAGTATTTTAATTTTCACATCATGCATTTTATTTTATTTTATCACTTATGTTTAATGCATTTTAGGTTATGAAGTAACATTTCATATTTTTTCATTTTGGCTTAATGTTTTAATCATTATGCATGCATTATCTTTTAATTGTTTAATCACCATCTCATGCATATTTTATTGTTATTTTTTGATTGTCTTTATTTTTGTAGTAAGCGTAATAGAATATGTTATAATTTCATGCGTTTATTTTAATTAGTTAATTCATATGATTTTAAACCATAATTCATGCACTTTTTTTTTTATGTCTTAATTTTAACATCATGCATATTTTTTGGCTTAGTTCATAGTTAATTTTCCCTTTCATATAAATTTTATTCATTTAAATATGCTAAAAAAATTTCATGTACTTTTGTTTCTTTTAATTTTGTTATTCGGCATTTAGGGTCATTTCATATATTTGCATTTTAGGGTCTCGTTGTCTTTAATGTGTTTAAAATTGCATTTTTAGTTTATAGAAATAATTCTCATATTAAATATTGCATGCATATTTAAATTTCTTGACATTTATTTTGTTTTATTTTTATTTTTGGTTTAGTGTGTATAATTAGGGAATTGATGTAATTTATTTTTTTCGCGCATTTTTTCCTTTGAGACCATAGAATGTATTTAGGGTATGTAATATGTAATCGGCACACGCACTGACACGTGCACCGACACACCACTTTATTTATCGCTTTACGCTCTTTTATTTCTATTCCGCCGTTACGTGATTTCGTCGTTAGTTAGAAAAATATTTTCTTCAAAAAGACCAATCAAGTCAAATTCAATTTTATTTTAAGTAAACCTTGGTATGTAATCCAAGTGATTTTTCCTTTTATTTTCTTTAATCAAATGTTAATTAATTTAATATCCACATTAGACATGGATTTCGTATATTTAAAATTAACCAACTTCATCATATTTTCTTCTCATGCCTTGAGGCCTCTCATCTATTCTTAAAACTTTTCTTTCAAAAATGTTAAAATCAATTCAACTCATCAAATAAGTTCTTAAGCCGAACTACTTGATTTTGATCCCGAGTTATTTGGGTAAGTAGGCAAAGAGTTCCGACTCTTCCAAATCAATAAAAATAACCAAAAACATGCTTCTTCTTTCTCCCTTCTTTCACTTTAACTCTTAACTTTTTAATATAAGTAAAATCAATTTAGCGCAAGATTAGAGAATAGGTAGAAGGTTCCTATGGGATACCATAGTCGGTTAGGGTGCTTAACACCTTCCCCAATCGAAACCAACCTCCGAATCCAAGGTCTTAAGGGTTTTCACTCACTTTTTCCCTTCCCGCGAATAAAAGTTGAGAGTTCAATGATTCAAGGTTCGAATCTAATCAATGATTCTGACACCCGAAAATCACGAGCACACCCACTATTCCACCAAACTGACCAACAGTCACATCATGGTCTACAAATGCTTGCTCTAACACGCTCATTAAAGCTCCCCTATGAGCTTCTGAATTCAGCAGTAAAGACATTATTGATATTTTTGACGGAGTCTGCATCAGTTGATCAATTATCTTATAGTCGCTTCTCTTGATTAGCTTGAGCACCTCATCGAAATCAGAACTCGTGTCGGCCCCACTAGACTGGCCTACATCTTGGAGTGCATTAGAAACTCTAGCTTGAACCTCTTCAATTAACGGGGCGCTAACCCTCTTTGGAAACACTGCAGGGATAACACGCCCGTTCCTCAATACTCTACTATCTTCAGCAATATTACCCACAGATGGCAAAGATGGTATAGGAACCTCGTGACCTCCTTCTATCATAGTGGCATTGTACTTGTATGGTATGGCTTTTTCAGAGGCATAAGGCATTGGCAGGCATTGGCCCTGGTAAGCAAATCACTAAAGGAGCAGTTGACTTCCGACTGTCAAAGAATATTTCCAAAGGCTCAGGAGTCATGACACACACATCGTCACATTTTCTTTCAACAATTAATTCTCCCCGATTCAGTAGTCCTTGGATATCGTCCTTTACTTCTTGGCAACCCCACGGGTCTAGACGGCATACCTCACAGGCGGTGTGGTCATGCTTGAAAAAAGATGCTTCCCATAACTTGGCGTGTAATGGAACCAATGGTGTTCGGATATGTTGCACTTTAAGAACAAGGCAAGTCTCTTGGCAGTCTTCGACCATGTTGACAGCTGGAGCACCATGATTTGGTAAAGGGTTGGTTTGAATATTTGGGTTTGAGTCGGTGAAGGTTATTCTCTTTTCATTGATTAGCCTCTGGACTGCATTCTTCAAACAATAGCAATTCTCAATGTTATGGCCTGGGGCCCCTTGGTGAAAAGCACAAGTCTGGTCTGGTCTGTACCCTGGTGATGGTTTTTCTGGCACTGGAGGGGGTGGTCTAGTTTGGATCAAATTCTGTTTGAGTAACCCTGGAAGCAATTCTGCATAGGTAATGGGAATTGGGTCAATTTGTAATCTTTGAGCTTGTGGTCGTGGTTGTTGTTGTCGATATGGCTGTTGGGGATAATGTTGGTATGGTTGTTGGGGATAATGTTGGTGTGGTTGTTGTTGGTATGGGCGTTGTTGGTATGGTTGTTGGGGATATTGTTGAGGATATTGGGGAAGATATTGTTGAGGAAATTGGGGAAGTTGATAATTTAGTGGTTGGGTAGCGTTAGTGGCAGGTGTGATGGCAGCAATATGGTTATAGGTTGGATAATTTGGTTGATGGGTCACCATGTTGATCTCTTGTTCCTTCTTCTTTGAAAAACTACTTCCGAACTTTCTTGTACTGCCGGTGGATGTATTTTCTTTCACTAACCGTCCTTCTCGGACTCCTTCTTCCAACTGCACCCCCATGTTGACCATCTCTGTGAAGTCTCTGGGCGCACTTCCAACCATCCTCTCATAATAGAACTGACCTAGAGTTTTCAAGAACAGTTTGGTCATCTCCTTTTCTTCTATACCTGGGCTAACTTGGGCAGCAACATCCCTCCATCGCTGGGCATACTCCTTGAATGTTTCTCTGTCTTTCTGAGTCATGGCTTGGAGATCACTTCGGTCTGGAGCCATGTCTACATTGAACTTGTACTGCTGCACAAAAGCTTCGCACAGACTATTGAAAGTTCGGACCTCTGTACGGTCCAGATTTATGTACCACTTCAGTGCGGCACCAGCTAAACTGTCTTGAAAGTAGTGAATGAGGACCTGGTCATCACGTACATACGTGGACATCTTTCTCATATACATCCGTAGATGCTCTTTAGGACAGGACGTCCCCTTGTATTTCTCAAAGTCTGGGAGCTTGAACTTGTGGGGTATCTGGACATTTGGTACCAAGCAGAGATCATAAGCATCTTTCCCGAATATTTCCCTTCCACGAAGTGCTTGCATTTCCCAATTCATCATCTCAAACTTCTCCTGTAAGTCGATCACTTTGTCATGGGCCCCTGTACTTCTTGAGGGAATGATAGGGTCTTCTCTTTGTGGCATAGTATGAACCAGCGGTATTGAGTAGGTTGCAGTCGGAGTGGAAAATGCACTGTGAACGGTAGACACCAGAGTTTCTGAGCCATGAGGACGGAGTACTTCACCAAAGCTAAAAGGCATGCTCCAAGGACGACCTTCTGATGTCACTTGCTGTGAGGTAACAAAAGAGGGACCTGCCTCAGCCTGAGTACTGCCAGGGGGAGGAGGTGGTGGTGGCAGCTGATCTTGCGCGGCCGTTAATGTCTTCACCAATTCAGTCAGTTCGTCCATCTTGGCCTGCATGGTCTCATTTGCTTCTCGGAGTACTCGGTTTTCTTGTTCGAGAGAGTCCATTCTTTTCTTTACAGTTGCACGAGTGTAGTGAGTGCGAGTAGATTTGTGGAGAATGCGTCGGGCCACTTTTCAAACGGGTTGACCTTCAAGAATAAAGAATTTGTGTGAGACTTGGGATTTGAAACTATGAATGCAGAATGATGCATGATATGTTTATGCAAAAAGACACATTTTTATCGAAGGATTTATAAAAGCATTTCTGTAAACATCATAGTTGAAGGTTTCATAATAATTTAAAACATCACAAGATAATTCCCTTTCTAACAAACTGAGCCAAGGGATGGACTCCAAAGTACATTACAAAAAGTTAGAAAATGACATAAATGATAAATAGACTGTGAAACTCTTCAACTCCTGAGATGGTCTACTCCTCAATATCTGGATGAGTGCCGGCGAGGAAGTCCATGCGCCTCTTCTTACTCCCAGGAACCTGGTCAAGTATGGCGTCTTTCTCCCTGATACGGTCTTTTAAATCAGCAATTTCTTGGTCTTTCTTGTGGTTTTTCCAATTTTCTTGCTCTAACAGGTCCATTAAGACATCGCACTCCCGAACCTTTGCATGGTACTTTCCTTCCCAGTCGGCTTTCTCGCGTCCCAACTCAAACAAACGTGCCTGGTATTCTTCCATATTCTTGAGGGGTAAAGGCGGAGGTGTTTCCGGAATGGTTAAGGTTAAAGACCTTAGCAGGGGATAAGGCATCCCTATCTGTGCAGCCCTGTCAACTACCCATTGGACGTAGGATTCGTGGGCTATCCTTGACTTACTTCTCAACTGGTTTCTGTCCATCCTAACAATGGAGTGCCACGCCCGTACAAATTGTTTTCTCTTGTTATGAACATCCTCTTTGTAAAGGAAGAATTCACTCTCGAGGAAGAGGAAGGCAGGTCTCATCCTCATAGGGTATCCGAACTGGCGTTTAGCAAGCATCGGGCTATAGCTGATTCCCCCATGTATGCCCAGAAGAGGTACATTAGCGAAATCTCCACAATGATCAATAATTACTCCGGTGTCATCAGCTAAGTTACACCACACTATGTCATCCGGGGTGAGGGCCATAATTTTCTCGGACCATGGGACAAACTCTGATCGAATCTTAGGACGGGGTAAGTGGGAGGTGAACCAAGTGTAAAGTAAAGGTGTGCAACAGATGATAAGTCCACGCTTCTTATTGGTACAGTCATGGATTGAGAGGTAAGTATCGGCAAGCAAAGTAGGGACAGGGTTTTGGGTTAAGAAGATCTGGATTGCGTTCATGTCAACAAAGTTGTCAACGTTCGGGAAAAGCACAATGCCATAGATAAGTAAGGCGAGGATAGATTCGAAAGCATCTGCATTGGATCTTTCCAAGAAAATGGTAGCTTTTTGGTAAAGGAAATTGAAAGGTAGGCATTGGAGACCTCCTTTGAGGGTAAGACAGGCTTTTATCTCGGCTGCCTCAAGATGAAGAGCAGCTGCAATGGTGGGGATTTTGGGCATGGGTTCAAGGCCATGGAAAGGTACTTTGTCCAACACGGGTAAACCGATCCAGTAAGAGCATTCTTCAAGTGTAGGCATGAGCTGGTAGTCCGGGAAAGTAAAGCAGTGATACCGTGGGTCATAGAATTGGACCAAAGTATTGAGAAGTCCCTCGTCAACATCTGTCTTGAGAATGCTAAGCAAATATCCATACCGATCTCGAAAGTGATCCGGGCTATTTAACCTTCTGGCTAGTTTCCTCAGATTTTCCAAATCTGGCTTCTTGAAGTCATACTTCCTAGTTCTCTTCGTAACTTTCTTCACGGCGCTTTCCATAGTACCCTCCCTAGTACTCTCCCTAGTACTCTCCATATCTATGATGTTTACAAAAAAATGTATAAGTCCTTCGACGGATGCAAAAATGAATATTTATGGATGAATGCATGTATGCATGATGCTACACAAACAGTGAAAACATGGTGAGGTTAAAGGTCCATAGTGATGGAGTCAAAGGTGAGTACGTCATTTGGTAAGAGCTATGGTTACATGTGTACCTGTATCACGGGTTCTATCAAGTTCCCAAAGTCCAACCCCCTCCGAACTTTGTCGGATGCCCGGGACAACACCCGGTCCAACAGCGTTCGTAGGAGAGTCTCGTTTGAGTGTAGTATCGCATGTCAACTAATTCCAAGACAACACTTGGTTAGCCACCGCACTACGTCCTAAAGGCCAAGATGGGTTAAAGGTAACTAAGGTCCTTAGCTTCGACGGACACTTAAAAGTAATAACGTCTAAACGTGACAACACACGCCGACATACATTACCTCAAGGTCCTCCGCTAAGTGTGGTTATATCGCATGCTCCAAAACACGAGAATACTCTCGGTATGTCGCTATGATTCTACCACTCCTATCCTATATTTCCCTCAAGTCCGGGTTAGGACTTATCTCACCACACACGTTTAAGAATGGAGAAAGAAGAAGTAAGACCAATATATACATGTATTTCCAATCTTTTTATTTTTGTTTTTAAGCAAGTTATAGCACAAATTTTAAATAAAGCCAAGTTAGGCTCAACCCTCTTAGGGGTCCCCAGTGAAGTCGCCATTTCTGTCGCGTCATTTTTCGGAGATCAAGGCTATTTGATTAGCTTTTGACTCACTATTTAATTCACGACTGAACATTTTATTTTTTTAAAAGAAAGTGGCAAAAAAGTTCAAATACCACATTTTAAAGATTAAGGGTTCGGGGGTTGGTTACATAAAGGGAAGGTATTAGCACCCTTTATGTCCGTAGTACTCTACGGGAACCTCTTGGTTTTATTTAATTTTTGTGCTATAATTTACTTAATATGAAAAAAGAAATTTAAAATGATTAAGAAGAAAAACCTAATTATCTACATTTTTATTGATTTGAGAGGACGAGTGTCATTTGCCTACGTACCCGTGAGGGATCAAAACCTCGTAGTTCGGGGTAGAAATTGCGTTTGATTTGTTTGATGTTTTTTATTAGTTTTGAAAATATTTGAAACAAAAAGCCAAGTGGCAAAATAAATTTGTTTGTGTTTTTTTATATTAAAGAAAATGACTGAAAATAGAATTTAGGTTAATTGCAATTTTTATTTACGAAATGATAATGTAAAGGATCACTTGATTAAACAACCAAGGTTTATTATTAAAATGTTTTTTGTGTTTTAACATTTTTTGAATGTTTTTATTGTTTTAAATATTGAACTAAAACAAAATAAACTAACGGAGCGGAAAATAATAAAACGCGGGGAACTCACAATGGCTTTGGACCACATGAGGACCCTTAACCTAAGCTACGAAGCATAAAAGACAACACATAGCCCACACACACACATGCACCTAAGCTATTACATAAAAGCCTATTATACATTCTATGGTCTGCGAGAAATAAATGAAAATAAATAACTTACATCAACGCCTAAATTACATTCTAATGTCTGCGAGAAAATAAATATGCATAAACCTAAACTAGATATGTATTTACACCACACCTAATATACATTCTAAATTCATGCAATAAAGTTAAATAAAATTAAATGACGTAATTAAAATATGATATGTATGAGTACGGAATGCGAACGAGAACATAAAAAAATGCAAGAATTAAAAAAAATACGAGCAGAGGGGTGTTAACAGCAAAAAAGGGGTGCAGAACTAAAATAAAAATAGAAATTGGGCCTTGGGGATGCTGGGGCGTGTGGGCTTAAGGATCAGATCAGGGCCGTCTGATCAAGATCAGACAGCCTAGATCTGATCATGATATGAGGCATCAGGGGCCTCTTGATCCCAAACAGACGGTTCCAAAGCGTGGGTGTACCGTAAAGGGGATGGGCAAGCGCGCGCTGGATCGGCAGGAATAAGAAGGGGTATAAATACTCCAAACCCTTCACAAATCCTCATTCTTCTCCCCTATTTCTCTCTCTTCTGTTTTTTCTTTCTCAAATTCTCTCTTCTCTCTCCTTTCATGTTCTTCTCCCTCATGAAGTTTCCGGCAGCCGGTGTGGTGGCCGGCGCGGAGGCCGGCCGGCCAGGGTGGCCGCGCCGCCGCATCGGAGTCAAAGGTGACCCCTTTTTATTTATTTTTTCGCTCTTTCTCTTCTACTCCTCCTTCTAAACCCGTTTCTGAACTCAAAATCCCCAAAAGCCAAACCACTAAACCTAGATCTTAAACAAAAGGAAAGAAAGAAAGAAGAAAAAAAACATGACTACCTTTGAGTTTCCCAGACAACGGCGACGAAGATGATGACGTGAGGACGGCGTTGATCCGTGAACTGGTTCGGTTCCGGTGCGTTTGACCGATTGGATAAAGTTTGGTTACGGATTGTGTTGGGATTTCGATGTATTATGCGTCTGGATGTTTGATGATAATTTGAGTTTTTGTGATTGTTTGTTCTAAATTCATCTGGAAATGTTTGTTGCAGGTTCTATGTGTTAGTGATTCACGATGGTTCTGTGTTCTTTTTATGAAAATTTGCGGCTGCCGTGAATGTTTTTTTCGTTTTTTTTCGATCCCCTCTGTTGTGATGGCTGGCTTCTACTTATAGTCTGATGATTAGGGTTTAGGGTTTGTTGAATGATGCAGAAAAACTGCATTTGAATCAAGAAGAATGGAGAAAACGTGGGGATTGTTTCCCGGATGACTTGCTATGGTTTTGAACGAATCTGGACTGTTTTTGGCCCCTTTAATTTTTATGGACATTTTAAAAAAAAGAAAAAAAATGGTAAAACAAATGTTGACCTGTTCTCTAAAAATAAATAATAATAATAAATGTATATATAAATTAACATTGAATTAAATAAATGAGATCGAAAATAAAAGGTGGAAGTGAATTTAAATTAAAAAGACCAATAAAAGGTGAGAAGAGGGCCCGACTCGGAACTAAAAAAATGAGGTATTTTAAAATACCTCTCTGCCGAAATTTTCACTGAAAAGTCGAGGACTTATCAAGATCGAGCGGCGTACGAGTGTGGGGTCAACTGACACGTGTCGGTGTACGAATGCAAGGATCTTAGGTCAAAAATCGGGGTATGACAATTATGATTAAAGTTGGTGTGTTGTTTGGATATCCATTAATCGGTATTGTAGTACAAGTAAAGATATTCTATCACATGTTAAGGGTGAATGACCAAAAATGTGTAACACAGGGGGTATGCTATGTTGTTATTTTAATATTTTAGGCAATCAAGTTATGCGTGTGCTGCTATGTTGTTTGTGGCATGGTCTTATATTTAATGCAGTAGATTAAGGCGTTCATTTTCCTTTGCTTATATTGTTTTGTTATTCATGTTGTCTCTTTACCATCTATCACTTCTAACTTATTAAAACAGAAATGGGTGCATGGAAGCATTGTTGCTTTTCTCAAGTTCTAGTATATAGTCTAGCATTTGGAATATTAAACATCCATTCTATTATTTAATTTATTTCTATAATAGCCTAATTCTCTTCCTATTATAAGAACTTTAGTATTCACAACTCAGACTATACAAAGTAAACTAAAACTGTAACAAAATTCTTATGCTTATTAGAATAAATATGAACAATTTGGTATCAAGGAACATATTATAAGATGACACTTGCCTATGTTATTTGAACTTGATGTGAAAATGACATATTATAATCTATTAATTGGTGGGTGTTGTTTGGCTGCTGCTGCGTTTTTTTTGGTTTGTGGGAATGTTGTAATTACAATATCTGTTTTTTGGTGTCCGTATTTTTGTCTCAGGTTGGTGTTTTGTATCTCCCTTTCGGCTATTTCAGTTATGTTGTGCTCCCTATTGATGTATGTTTTTGTTGCTGGTAGTGATGCAAGTGTATGCGTGGGTAGGCCATGCTTTAGGTGTTATCCTTGGTTCGATACCTGTTTCTGGTTG
Source organism: Medicago arabica (assembly GCA_946800305.1). Classification (NCBI taxonomy): domain Eukaryota; kingdom Viridiplantae; phylum Streptophyta; class Magnoliopsida; order Fabales; family Fabaceae; genus Medicago; species Medicago arabica. The sequence goes on from OX326968.1 coordinate 54,493,147, forward strand.
TTGTTCTCGGGGATACATTGGTATCATGTAGTTTTAGCTTGGCATAGCTTGGCATGGCATCATTGTTGTTTTTCTGTTTAATTAAGTAGTTTTGAATTTTATCTTTGTATTGGAACATCTGCAACTAATCAGTTAGTTTTTTGTATTTTGTGTTTTATTAATCCTTTGAGTTTTGCACCAAGTTGTTCAATGCCAAAATTTAGTTAAATGAAGAACTTGTTTTTCTTTAACAGGTTTGCATTCGTATTTATTAGTATATAAGGAATATAGAAACTATGTCAACAACTTTTAGCATATATAAATAGCCATTTGCTGAAGCTCTCCTTTACCAGTACAATCCAAACGTTTATTGCTTGATTGTTATTGAATTTCAATTGCGTTCTATCATGGTAAATAAATCAGATTTTCCCTTAATAACATTTCTCAAAAGTTTTTTTGAAATAAGAATGATGTATATATTTAAATTTATTTATTTAATAATGATAGCAGCAAAAAAAAAACAGAGGCAATTGGAGTGGCTAATCAAATACTCACGGTTAATAACTATAATGGCCCACTTTAGTTAAACTCACAATGGTAGTGGAGGGGTCGATTTCCATTAGTTTCCCACTGATTTTTGCTTGCTTTGTAAACACAAGGAGAATTATTTAAAAACGGCTATTCACTTCCCCATATAAAAAACCATGTGATAGATCATTTCCCAGCTTATTTGACTCCATCGACTGTTTGTTACATTTTTGTTATTTCAAATGTTAGTATATAATGTAATGTTAATTTAGTACTTTTAATCGTTGGTGTATCTTTTCCAGCTCATAAGACCCGTGCGGCGCACGGGTCGGCAATCTAGTGATAGATAAAGAGAAGAGAAAAAAAGATGAGAAGAGGAGCAATCAAAGAGTGGTATCAACAAAAGAATATTAGAACAATATATATGATTAAACTTGCATAAGAAAGTTAGTATCATCTATATGGTCTAGTGGTAGAGTATGTTTTGCCAAAACCTTGCATCATGTGTTCGAGCCCTCTTGGTTGCATTTTTTGAATTTTCGGTGAGATAATAATATTAATTTGATTTTTCGGTGAGATAAAAATATTAAAATTGAAGTTCAAATTAATCAATCAATTATGTAGTACAAGCTAAAAGCTGAGAAAGTTCTGTCACGTCGTCAGTGTTTTCTGCAAAAAGTTAGCACGCGTCTCAAAAGTCAGAGATCTTTGGGGTGTAGGTGCAAATATTTGAACTTAAGGTGCAGAACAATAAATCCAGGGTGGTCAGAATGAAAAAAGTAAGGATATTGGTGCAATTTTTAAAAGTTATGGGTGTGCAGGTGCACACCCTCATGCTATACTGGATCCACCCCTGAATACAACTCCATGAATATTTAAACAGAGGGATGTAAAAAAATATTTTCTGATTTCGTCTGCACCAAATCATCCAAAGGATCGTTACCATAGTATCACCATCGATCAAGAACCTCTAATAATTTGAAAATTAGCTAAACAAAGCCTGAAGCAGCGTTAACATATTGTTCTAGTATCACCATAAATTCACTTCCCATGCTAGGACATTTGGAATTACATTGCACTCTGTTGGAACAAAGGGTGTTTAACAATACCACTTTTAGTTTTGATGATAACAAGGTATTAAAAATTGTCAATTGGATATGCTAATATTTGTTTAAGTGTGCAGGATCTTAGTCAAAGATTTTAATCTTAGAAAGTATTATGTAAGAACAACTGAAGAGCAAAATTCTAAAGAAGCTTGTTGCAAGTGATTCTGAAGACTTAGAGAGCCTGAAGAATCATCTGAAGCTGTTTCGAGTGGTTCTGAAGACTCGGGGAGTCTGAAGAAGCTGTTTCGAAAAAGTACAAGACTCATAGAGTCTAAAGAAGCTGTTTCGAAGAAGTGCAAGACAAAAGGTTCTGAAGACTCAGAGAATATGAAGATTGAAGAGAGTCTGAAGCTCAACAGAGAGTCTGAAGATTTCAACTCAAGAATTTGTTTAGATGAATCTCTGAATGCATTTCGTTGCAGAAGAAACGTTCATATGGAGTAACGACTACCTTGAAGTCAACTTAAGCATGGGATGCTTTGTGACAAAAGAGCGCAGGAAAAGGACAAAGTACATGTACAACCACTTTCTCCACTACTCCATTACTTGTACTATTGGCAGCTGTGTCTACTGGTATTTTCGCTTCAAGTGGAATGGAATTCAAAATCTGTTTTGAAGGACGATTATCATATCAAGCAACAGATCAACATTATTTGATTAAGCTTCTAGATGACTCTGTAATGTGTTGGCATCTCTCAACGTATCTCTTCAACCTCTATATAAAGGATAAAAGACTTGAAGAATCTGTTAGACTGTACTACTGAAAAACCGAGCTATTACGCTATTTTGAAATACTCCCTGAGTCAAGCCAAACACATCAACAGATTAGGAAATTCTTACAAACTTCATATCCTAGAATTTCTAAGTGTCACAGAAAACAAAGTCTTATTGTATTGTATTTGGAACACCACTGATTGTGTTTATCAAGTGTTCAAACTCTTATTCAATTTTCTGTAAATTGTGTTAGAAGTCTCTTGCTTGTGTGCTTGAGCATTTTAAGTCTCTTGGGTGTGTCTTTGAGTATTTGAAGTCTCTTGCCTGCGTGCTTGAGCAAAAGTAGTCTCTTGCTTGTGTGCTTGAGCATTGGAAGTCTCTTGCTGTGTGTTTGAGCAACTTGTAATTTGTTATTACATTTTAGTGAACTCTTTTTGGAAGTGCAAGGGGGACAAGACTACTTCCGGTTTGTGGAAGGAACCTGTAAAACTGTTTGTGTTCTTTCTTTCCCTTATCTCTTTACTTTATTCCGTTGCACAGACTCTGAACTCCTTATCAGAACCTGAACTCTATCAGACTCTGATATGGAAAACATAATCAATCTCTTTAAGAGACGCGAAAAAGTTAACACAATTTAACTCTCCCTTCTTGTGTTTTTCTCACCTTCACACTCCTCTTTGAATCTGATCAGTAGGACACCACAGAGTGCTCTCCACAAAAAATCTTAACCCTGTTAGGCACGTGCAACTTCCTTGTTAGTATCCCTCCAATTACCACTCGAACATGAGAGTTTCTCAGAGCTATATCAACTTGACAGAATACTTACCATCATTACTTAGGTCTTACAATTGAGGGGTATTTTGAGAATCACTTCCACATTTCATATTAGGCACATGTTAAGGAATTTATTAAAGAAATATACACATAAAAAGTCGTGCATTCAACTTCTTAAATATTAATATATTATGTTTTCCAATATAAAATTTCCCTTTTTAGGTTGCTTAACATGTGCCCTTAAAACACAAGTTAACATGACTTTTCATATTAAGATAGGTTAAATTTTTAATAAATATTTTATTTAACATTTAAAGGAAAAAATTATATTTTAAAACTTTTTTTCTCAAGTTGAGATCCGAAACTTTTTCTTGGTACAGTTCCTACTCATTTGTGGTTAACCAAAACTTTCTAAATTTATATAATTGAGTCTTTTTATTAAATTAAAATTAATTCAATAATAAATATCCAAGGGGCTCGACACAATCTTTATTATATTTTATGCATTGTCACATCAATTAATGAATATTAAAACATATAAGTTAATATATTCATTAATTGATGTGACTAACACAAAGTTGATATATTTATTAATTGACGTGACTAATACATTATGTGTAAAAAATTATACATTAATATACTAATTAAACTTTTTGATATTAGGCTCGCTAGAGTTATGACATGTCTCAAAGTCCAACCTAATATCACAAAGTTTAATTTTAATCAATCGAAGAATTATAACTCAAAGCTAATGTTATTTTAATCAATCGAAGAGAGTATGTTGGAATATGTATATTAGAATATGTGTTGCTATCATTTCTCTTGATTCATATAGTTAACCCCACTTTATAGAATAAGACTTGTTATTGTTGTTGGAGGCAACTTCTATAGAAGATGGAGAACCATCAACCTCATTATCAATTTACAAACACAATTATGTACATAAATACAGAATTCCAAACTTGAAACCAAGTCACCGCCGGCGTGACCGGAAGGTCAAACTGTATGTGTCAACCGCAATTGATTGATGTATGAGTTGATAACTTGGTTCCTCTAAATTACTAGCATTAATTAAGAACTTAGGTAGTTGTTTGGTGCCATCATTAATTATAGTTGTTCACTGCCAACAAGAAAGGCACAAAGCAATCCATTCATTCATTCTAACTAACTGACCACATGATTGTAGAGTAGACGGTGCAACTCGTTGCATTAATTCTACAGCATTCGTAGTACTATAGAATTATGTTGACTAAATCAATGGAATTAAAGAAAATCGATAGCAAGATTGAATTTACCCTTCATTGTATTTTTTGTTTATTTATTGGTTACCAGAAAAATATGTAAAATAATTAGAAGCATTTTAGTAAATAAATTTTTAACGCACATGAAAATTGAAGAGGTTCCTTTAAAAAGGGACATGGAAATTTATCAAGAGTTAGTAATATTTGAAGGCCAAAGAAACTATGCAAACAAAAAGAATAGCCTTTGAATTATGATAGTAGTAAAATGTGTTTTGAGGAGTTAGCATCCTCTGTATTAATCTACAAATGGAACACTCTCGTCATGAATTTATGATTCATGACACATGCTAACAAAAAAATATATGAGCAAGAAAGAATATCAACCCTAATTTTCCATAAAATGCAAACGTGTAACCAAGTGAACACTACCTCAATAGTCTTCAAGTTCATATAATCTCTTCTAACAGAAGCTGCATGGCTATCTTGCACACAGTGCATTGAGAAGAACATGAGCTAACATGAGGTCCACAAAATATTGATGACCAATTTGACCATCTTTCCACTTCATCTTTGCCGGAGCCCTTCCATAATGAACTCCATCGTTACATCGGTTATCAAAATGCCACGGAAATGTCATATCAAAGTTATCAATCACGCCGGAGACGATGCCCGTTTGCTTTAGTTTCTCTAAGAAAACACCATTGAACACCTCCATCTTGTTAGGATTAAATGCTAGTGATCTTGCATATCCACCGGTTGCGACCGTATTCCGGTAAAAAACTCTTGGCAGTGCCAATCCCCTTTGCTTCACTGTCTTCATAACATCTGCCCAAAAAGATGCTGCATAGTCTGCTCCTGCAGAGAATGCTCGTATACTACGAAAGTGGACACCGTCATGCAAGCCAGAGTTCATGATCACAGTGTCTGGTACTGTGTCTTCTGAGAAGTATTTCTTCAACAAATTTTGAAATCCCTCGTCTCTCAGTGAATCCAACCCAAGATAGTTTTGCGTTTCATTCCAATGACCATTGAAGATGCTTGTAATCCTAACAGTTTGAGACGGATCGGCTGGGTTTGAAAAATTCATGTCAAATCTTCTTGGGACAGAATGTACCTCAGGCAAATCTAAAATAAAATTGAGCATATTACGTATAGTGTCAACATGATTTGAGTCGCCCCAGAAGAAAATCCATCGATTCTTCAAGCAATTCCAAGCAGACTCAGCTGAGTACATCTTGAATGAGCAATGTGTCGAGTACACCCAACCATTACTCTCCAAAGCTCCTAACGAACCATCACACCAGGGAGATTTGCAAGGAAAATCCCATGCTAAGCATCGGTATCTACCGTCATTACCAATGACGCAGTCGTCATTCTTGCCATGCCTTGTCCACCTTCCACACCAAACATCCCTTTCAAAATCAGCAGCCTTGCAAGCCTGCAACTCCGGTATCAAAACCTCACTCTTGTAGAATCTAATTGCAATACTACGAACCATTCGATCATAAACAAATCTCCACGGAGTAAACTTCAAACCTTCAAAGTGTCTATAAAGCAAGATAATAGTAAGATTATAAACCCCAACGAAATCAGGATGAACTTGAAGCAAAATTGAGTAAGATCCATTACTAAAATCTTTCACCAATGGCCTAGATTTCCATGATTCCCCTGAAAGACTGGTCTCAAAATAATCACCACCTAAACATCGAGCCTTCCCCGAATCATCCAATGCTTGAAAACCAAATTCATGTATATCACCAGTTGATAACTCAATCAAATTCCCACCATCCAAATCCAAACCAGGAATTGAAATCTCAACAGTCTTAGAATCTTTACAAGGTTCACCTCCCTTAGCTAACCATCTAGCTAAAAGATTTGAAGTCAAATTAACCTCTAATCCACTTTGAACCCAACTTGCAACATTATTCTTAACAAGATCAAAACTTTCTAGGTTTTTATCAAGTTTTTGAGCTAAAGTAACATTAACAGAAACATGGGTATTGTTGGGTTGGTTTTGATCTAAACTAACAGGAAACAAATCTTGATGTGAAAGATTAAAACTTGGAGAATCATGAGCAAGATAATGTGAACGACGATACCTTAAACCTTGAAAAACATTCTTAACAGTGCATCCATCAATGCTCCAAACAATGAACATTCCAAATAGAACCAAAACAGTGAGTAACCCAATTCTCCATTGATGCATAGGGATCGAAGTTACAACCTTTTCTGGCATCACTAAGTTCCAAAAAAACATACAAATCCAACCAAATCTAGCAAAGACACTAAACTCCAAAAGTTTGTTTCAAGCACAAAACCTGAAAACTTGAAAGAAAGAGTGAAAGAAAGGAAAAAACAAATTGTGGTGATACTCACAAGGTGATAATAGTTGCAGAGAAAATGAAAGAAGGGTCTTTCACATTGAGCTTAAAAATAAAAAAACACTTTTGAGAGGTTCATGTCCAAAAAGAACTCATCAACCTCAAAAGTTTTCTCTTAACATATCATTTTCCTTTTTATTCTTATTTATCTTTGCTATGAGTTATTTTAATTTAAAGAAATAACAAAAGAAAGAATATTAAATAATAAAGAATATACTAATAGGAAAAACATTAATGGTTCATTAAAGTAAAATAATTTATAATCTAAGACAATTTTTTACTTTACTTTCAAAAGTGACTTATAAGTTATAAATTTGATATAGATTTTTAGTGTGTAACTATATAGGCTAATCATTCTCTTAAGAGATTTAATATTTTTGCTTTTCAAGAGTTGAATTTAAATCTAAAATCTCTTTAAAAGAAATCCGTGCTTATGATATAATTTAATATTGAATGAATAAATTCCTATTAAAAAAAGTACTAAAATGAATATATTTTTATATTTTTTGTGAACTTTGATTTGCTTAGAGATTTGGATTTTTTTCCTCATTTGTCGTTACCCTGTTTCTAATCAAAGCTATGAATTGTTATGCAAGTTGTAAGTAACTAAGTATTTAACATGATTGGTTTAGAAATAATTAATCCGACGAAATTCAAGGACAAAGATTCACCGCAGTTTCTTGCGAGTTTTCATTGACCTCTGTCTTTTACTAGTGGTCCTTCACTAACGATGAAATAAAACAAAAATAATTAACGAAAACGATTGAATAATAAATTAGAAAGACAATAAACTCAAATTTATAGATTTTTAGAGTGAAGAGTGAAGACTCAATTCAGCCTCTCACAATTTTCTCTAACTCAAATTTACTCTTTAAAATGAGACAATATATAATCTTTAACATTTTTATACAAGGGATAAATTATTCTATTTGTTATGATGAATTTGAGATTAACTTTTTATCCATATAAAATGATATGAATTGATGATTTTTTTACAAAAATAAAACGATATTAATTTATTCAAATTGATAAAGTGTATTAAATACAACCATGTTCAACATGTTAAAATGTAAAGGGTGAATATATGAATAAGACGACGAACACCGCAAAAGACGACGAAATCAAACAACATGTGAAATCAAAAAAACACCGTACAAGATGACGAACAACATAACGCCTCAATCAGACAGCAAAATCACGAAAAGACACAAAAAGATAAACTTGATATATGTTGAAACCGTTATTTAAGTTTAAAAAAGAGAGAAAAAAAAATGTAAATGAGTAATTCTATGTGAAAAAATGACCTAAAACATCCTTTCTAGATAAACATGTATCTTCTTAATTTTTCAGTTTATTAGAGAAACCATAATGTGGTAAAATGAGAAGAAAAAAATTGTTAAAGTATTTTAAATAAGATACGGTATCATAGAATATTATTGAATACAAATATAAAAAAACAATATAAAAAATTGGGTTGTTTAAAAGTTGAATACTTTTTTTTACCATTGGAACTAAAAAGGTATGATGTGTCATTGAGAGACCATTTTTTTAGTGTATGTTTGGTTCAATTTTTGATGGACCAAATTTGATTTTAGAAGTGTAGAATTGATTCTAACATGTTTAGTTGTCTTAAGTATAATTGACTTTGTCATCAAAATTATTTCTACTTAAAGATATAATTTGTAGCTTTTAATTCTATTATTTATTTTTAACACAAATTTATAATTCAATTCATTTTTATATGAATGTATTCCAAACATAAATCAATTAACTTGCAACTCATTTTTAATCGTAAACAATTTTATAATACCAATTCTTGTTAATGCAGAATCAAATTATAATGTATGAAACCAACATTGGTTTCATAAAAAATGAACATTTGAAGTGCTCTATCAAATTATTATTTGTCCTGTTCACAAAGATTATTATTTTTGTGAATAACTCCGTTAATTGATGGTATCTTATTATATCTCCTTTGTAAAAATCAAATATATTAAAGTAGTTACATTTTATTAAATAACGTGAGATAGAGTTTTGGTTAACAATTCATTAAAGTTAAACTACTACAGTTTTCTAATCAATGAACACAAATTTAAACTAATCCAGTTTTCTAATTAACGAACACAAGTTTCATTTTCAGCCAAACACTAGGCTGATATTACGACGATAGGGCCCTTCATCTGTGGTGCGTAAAGTTGAAGTGTGCCCTTGTTGGCGTTGCACTCTACAGTACACCTCACCGACACCGACATAAATGCAGTGAAATATGAACTGTGAAGATTGAAATTTGAATCTCGAACTAGCTATAGCTAGTTTTGGTGAATGATGATAGTAAAAGATAAAGTATGTGTGACAGGTGGGGCATTTATGATTTATGTCATTAGGAATAATTGAACTGGCGAAGCCTGATTGATAGGAATGTGACCACGTAACATGCAATGTATGTACCACACTCAAACCACTGCCACAACATTTTCACATCTGTTTCTTTTTTGTTTGTTGGCATAAAAAACGACAGTGGAGCATGTCGCCGGAACATCACAGATAAAACATATATGGCAGGTGGTGACGGATTGTTTTCGTGACATTACACGCTTCCTATTTCTATGAAAATAGTATGTAGGATTAAATTAAATATTATGTAGCTGATATGGAAGAAAGGTGACTTGGGAACTTCATCAAAAATTAAATTGCAACCTGTTTGGATCAAAATATATATATATATATTTGTCGCGTTTAAAAAGAGAGGTGAATGAATCACCATCATCTCCAAGGGAGAGTGTGATAAAAAAAAAAAGAGAGAGAAAATAATTTATGAGAGATAGAGAGGATGTGTTGTAACAATTGAGTGTATTACAACAGTAGATGACTGTGAAAATGATAATTTCACAGAAAATGAGAATTCCTGGAGACTGACTGCTGCATGTGAGAAAGGATCCAAACACATGACACGCATGTGCTAGACGAATGCTACGATAATGATTAATTAATCAAAATAATATACAAATTTTTTCCTTAAGATAATTTATACTACCGTCTATTATATCAACAAAAAATAAGGCTGCAATAACAACCCAACCAATAAAAAAACGATAGATAGATAAATAAGCGATCGAAAATAAATATTGGCGAATAGGAAAAAACTACAATGGCAACCAAAAAAGGAGGAAAAAATTGATAGACACCTAAATTAACTCCATGGGTCGTCCCAGCCCTTGGGTCCCTCTCTTTTTAAGAAATCAATAATAGCATTGACAGCTTCTTCAACTCTGTTAGAAAGGGAATGATTTCCATATTCAATCTCTACTTTCTCAGCACCTCCCATTGCTCTGCATAATCTGCACGTATTCAAAATGTACACAATGACCATCATATATGTTCACTCCTCCCAAACTGCGGTTAATGGATAACAAAAAGCAATAGATAGAAATAGAGAATTTACCGCTCAACTAATGCTTTCTTATCAACGTAATCTGGCACATACTCATCAGCCATTGAAAATATAACCTGCAAAAAACCAAGGCATCCCGAGATTTAATTTTGTTGTAGTAGGGCTTAACATTTTACATGACATTATAATGTTTTGTTGATCCATATAAGTGTGTAACCGACTCTGTTTATTGGGAGAAGACTTTTGTTGTTTTAACATTTTTACAGAATGAAAATGATCACAAGGACATCATTTCACTACGAAGGCACCAACGTTTAGCATTTACTTAGACCAATAATGAACTCTTATTGAAGATTAGATGGTAAACAACTTTAAGCTCTCTTTTTTTGGGTATGTGCGGAGTCACTAGCATCATGCTTAAAACTTGTATATTCAACCCAGCTCCCTAACCACCTGAGCCAACTCTACGTGACCTTTTAGCTTGCAATTTATGCCCCCTTATGTTGCCAAATTACATTTCAAAAGAACATTACTGTATACTTTCTACATAGAGGAGAAAGAAGAAAGGACATTTCTGCACCTAGCCAAGGTTTTTCTTGGCCAAAAGTTTTATAGGGGGAAAAAAAGAATAATTATGTTAGATTGATATATGCACACCTGGCAATGTGTGCTAGACATATGCCCGAGTCTCATCCTCAATTGATCATCACTCAGGTCGGAGCTGAACAAGTCATCGTCACCATTATACGCACAAAGGGAGTGATACCTGCATAAGAAACTGCTTGTTAGGAAAAGAGAAATAACATGAGACAACAATACCTTTTCTTCGGTATCAAATAAATTTCGATACTAATAAACAGTAAATAGTTCCCACGGATCAACAAGTTGGGCATGTGGTATTACTCCACCAAAGAGAGAAAGGTAAAGAAGAGGAAATAATAGGTGTAAATAAAAAGACAGATTACTTAATAGGGGACAAGTAGTCTATTGGACAACTGATACAACTAAATTGAGAAGTAATATCTAACAACTTGAAACCCACTTGGGTTGACCTGGTGGTATTGGCTTAGGATCTGGGAGTGTGCTCCTCCTCGAGGTCTCAGGTTCGATTCCCTCCGGTGTCAATTTAGGTGGGCTAGTTTAGCTTCTTCAAAAATATCTAACAACTTGAAACCTTGTACAGATAAACATTATAGCAGTATAGCACTAACTTATTTGGAAGGCTGTCATCATCCAGATTGAGCAGTAGAGGAATCCCAAGAAAGTCAAGAGTAAAATTTGAGGCTTTTGCAATTGGCATGCAAACCAGAAGGAAGGATACTTGGGTTTACCAACACCATTATTGGAAGGGACCAACTTATACAAGTAAATTAGGTTTGGCTAGTATATAATTCAAAGTATGATGAATAAATAAAAAACAATCAAACTTGTGAATTATCAGAGGCATATAAAACTTGAAATTGTTTATGCTTAAAGGTAATTCTTACTTATGCATGTCCAAATGTAGGAAATAGGCAGTCATTATTTGACATGTGTTAAGGCTGTAGGTGCCTGCTTTTAGAAATGCACTAATCTTTGAAAAATATCGGTACACGTGATAATAATGATTGTAGTGCCAAAGAGATTATGTGGATCTACCAAAACTATGAATTTCTCAATATACAATCAACCATTTCAGACTGATGATTGAAGAGCAAAAGATTTTCTACAATTGAGTAACATTATCGTTTTGTTTAAAACAGGGCATCATCAGTTTCTAAAAGAAAACCAAGATTACACATATTTGGAAATCTCAGCATTTGTACTGCGACATTATTTATGTACACTCACCTATATGCAGTAATTGGGGCACTAGGATCTGCTTCCCTTGGCATTATCTCTGAACCTCGACCTTCGCTTATCATTTTAGCAGCCATGTCAATCATAGCAGCTGTCTGAGGAAGTGTAGATTGATATTCCCTATCACTGACCGGAGCCTGAACAGTTAAACAGAACAAAAAACAAAGTTTTCAGTGAGAGAGAACAGACACTATAACAAGTTATATATTGACATTGAACAAACTAAGCATATACTATTTGATTTTGGTTTGGGTAACACTACAATCCAGCATTTCAATCCTTTGACTTCAAAATTTTAAATTATACAGACGTTAGAAAACCAAATTAAGTACGTTAGTAGTAGTAACTGATCCACACTTATGCAGGGTTCTGAAATACCGGGCAGGTCAAAAAATTGGTTGAGAGACTAACTTGCAGTTTGATGGCATAACCGTGGTCCAACTAATTAGCACATAGACATACAATACAATTCATCATATCAATACATTAATCTCAATAAGTATAAATTTAACATTTTTTATCTTTGTAACAGAATATTATTTTATTAATGTTAAAAATACTACAACTTAAAATATCAATAAAAAAACAGATAGCAAAACTTTCTACGGTGTAACTAATAAAATTTATCATAGCTATTTTAGACATATCATATACTCCCTGTATAATATCACTATGCTTAAATATCTAATATTATATTTAAATTAATACTTTAATAGAAAAAAGGTATTTCCTATGCAACCATAGGACATCTTAGTATGCCGGGGGTATGACAACATTGACCTCCAACCTTAAACCTACTATCCGATTTGAGCATGTTCACTAGTTAGCCGGTTCTAGAGACAACTTTTAACAATCTAATAGCGGGCCGGTTTTCAGAATCAGAACCATTCTTAAAAATTGATGTGGAACCGCCATTGAACTCTTTTATAGCCTATATCAAATAGAGAGGAATGAGAAAACACAAATTTTGAAGGGAAAAATTACTCTTTCCAACTGTCCGTCAATATATCTCTCATCTAGCGTGGGATTCACTTTTTTCATTTTATCAACGAATTAAAACACATTACACCTATTACTCATTTTATATCTTCTCATTTAAGTTACTTTTACATCTTTCCTTGTTCTAAGGAATCTTGTCTTATATGTTTCATAGTATGTAAACATATCTTTGATAGGATATTTAGTTGAAGATAATTTTCATTTTTCTAAAATATTAGTTTATATAAGATTTCACTTTTTGTGTTAGACACTCTTTAGGTTCATTATTCATCTATAATACTTTTTGATGATTGGATAAAACAAAATTTCTTCATAATATCTTATTTGAATTGAGTACTTTGCATGTAAAGGAGTACATCAGGTTGTGTCGGAAGAGCACTCGACACCTAAGGGAAGAAGTGCCTCACCAAAAGAATTACTCTAGGATTACTTGGTTCTACGTAAAAGAGTTCGTAAACTGATCTACTATCAACAAGTACCTGCAAGATGGCAGCACGAACAGCTCGGGAGCAAGCAAAATTTGTCCGCATGTAATGCACAATATCCTGGAGAAAATGATCAAAACAAGAAAAGTTTATTTAACTTTCTCAGAAAATGTCAGTAGCAAGAAAGGTAGTGGAAGTATGGTTCATCACTTTAATGGAATATAATATAACCTGACAACCAGTACTATGCCCAAGTAATGCCACACCTTCAGAATCTTCTTTGTTAATTAAATAATTAATAAGCTGATCCAGATCCTTAGCATCCTTCAACATTAACAAGCAATTGCAAACTCAGTCATCAAGATAATTATTCTCATCAATCAGATGAAAATTATAATTTTGCATTTTTCACTTAAACCTGATGATGAAAAGAGAGCATCGAGGTCTTAAATGGCCATGATATTGAGGTAATGTATTTCAAGTATGCTAACTCCATCCTTATATATATTGAACTTTTTATTTATTAAGAAGCCAAACTAACCCACCAAAATCGGCACCGGGGAGAATCGAACCTGAGACCTTGAGAGGTATATATAGAACTCTTCTAAGTTTTAAGAAATTTACTTGTCCCTTTTTATCGGACCCATCCTTATATATATAGAACTTTTTATTTATTAAGAAGCCAAACTAGCCCACCGAAATCGGCACCGGGGAGAATCGAACCTGAGACCTTGAAAGGTATATATAGAACTCTTCTAAGTTTTAAGAAATTTACTTGTCCCTTTTTATCGGACCCCCTTCAATAAAATACTAACATTTGCGGTTTCAAAATATAAAAGTGGCTAAATTCTTTAGTTTACGGTCACTAAATTATGATCCTGGGTTATCAGGATACTTAGTTTACGATATTTATCAAAATAGCTACTTTTTCTATTAAAAAAAAAACTACATTTTGAATGTTGGTTGTGATAATTCTGAAGGTCTCTAGTTTAACTGTTTAACAGTAGAATAAATTAATTTTATAAATTTGATCAAAAAATAAAAAAATGTTGTCTTTAATTGTCGTTGAGAATAATTCTGACCTGAATCGATAATTGAACATGAATATAGAAATACAGAATTTTAGGAAATTCTGGATTCTTGCAATAAATAGTTTGTTTAATCCCTGAAATGAAGGGATTCAAGTCATTCAACTATGTTCCAAGTTAAATAAAAATTATAAGGCTGAGAGCTAATCCCTCAAGTAACTCATATATAATATCACAAGCAATGTTTTGGTCTCCTAAACAAACAGCCGAGTCCTCTATCACAAAAACCTAATGTAATCACCAAGACCAACATTTGCTTTATATTAACCTTGGCAGGGTCATGTTGTGCAAATACTATGTACGCCATGCTAAGGTAAAAAGGCATTTCGGATTTCACTGGAAGCTTACTCTCCATATTTTAATATCAATCATATAAATCAAAAGCTTGTTTTTGAGTTCATAACGCATCAGATTAATAAGCAACAAACTAGAAAGTTTGCAACACTTAATAGCAACAGCACGCCCGGAATTATAATTTATTTGATTACCTGTTGCAAGCTGGAGATGCCATATCCACTATAAGAAGATGACATGAGAAATTGAACTAGTGACCAATTCTCGCGGTCCAGAGCAATTGCCAAAGGGTCTAAATATCTACAAGAAGAGAAAATAGACATTAAAACGAAACTCGTCTACAAATACTCTATTAATAAATAAATTTATAATCATACTAACTTCTTGCAATCTTAACTTCAAATGAAGAGAAAAAATCATACACCAATTTAACAATAAGCTATCAACCCCAAGTGGAATAGAAGGTAGTTGTAATTTAAAATTAAGCTGTACCTATAAAAGTTAAAACAATAAATTCGAAATTTACAAAGAATGATATTTGTATGGTGTTTCACAGTCACTTTATTCTTTCAAAGACAGATTTTTAAATGCTGGAAAGAAAGAAAGAAAAAAACTTAACTTGTTTTTGATAAGACGCCTACGCATATTCTAGAAGAAATACAGTGGGGTCAAGAGAGTAATTTATTTAGTGAGCTAGAATATGGTTTACCGCATCTGTAGGGAGGGGAATCTTAATGATACATTCATTACATGAGACGGGGCAAGAGGAATGAGGGAATCATGGAGAGTTATTGTTAGACTCCGTTAGAGGAGTTCTTTGGTTAAGAGCTATAGATCTCTGGTTATGAGTCTTTGACTCTGGTCTATCCTTTAATTTGCTATTCCTTTGTTGTACTCTAGGCTAATCTTTACCATTAAATAATATAGAGATTTACCTTATTTGATTTTGTAGGTTCTACAAGTTTCCCTTTTAATATCGAAATACAATATGCTAACTCTGAAAATATATATAACAGTAACTAAATTTACAAAAGAAACAATTGCATAAAATTTTAATTACAAAACCTATTAAAATAGGTAGACATTAATAACTTAATAATAAAAAATTAGCCTGTGGATACTGGTTTGTAATAATAGAAACAGATCAACTCATAAGGAAACGGAGAGAAAGAGAGGGAAAGTAGAGAGTGATTAAACTCTTTGTGTTTCAGTTATGTTGAATCAGTATAACAATAATTTGGTGATTGGTATTTGTACCAACCAACCAGAACTGATTCCCAATCAGTTCGAACTTGTGCTGAGTCAGCACCAAGTTAGTTACAAGTTACAATGATAAGGCCTTCTTTGGCTCTTAGCTATTTTGATATCTCATTTGGCTGTTTTAGCTATTGCTAACAGTATTCACCCAAAAAAATAAAACTATTTCTAACAGTAATAGAGAAACTAATGAGGAAAGTGAGGGAAACAAAGAGAAAAAGAGAGAAAGTGAATAGTGATTAAACTTTTTGTATTTCCGTTATGCTAAATTAATGGTATTCCTTAACTCCCCACCCTCAGCCACCAAGCCATCCTTATCCCCATCCCCATATTTATACAAATCAGAACTGAATCTCAATCAGTTAGAACTAGCGCTGAGTGAGCACCAAGTTAGTTACAATGATAAAAGCCTTGCTTGGCTCCTAGCTCTACTATTTTCCTATCTCGCTTAGTTGTTTTAGCTATCGCTAACAGTCACTCTATTAGGTAGTCATTAACATATTGTTCTTTTTGAAGTTAATGCAGTGGGAATAAACTAGATAAGAACTGGTAAAAAGGTAACAATCAACAAGATGTTTTACAAGGACGCTTTTGCATGCTTAAAACCAGCATTTTATTTAGTTAAGCTTTTTTTATCTCTTATTCTTCATCTTCAAAAGATTTAAAAACAGAAAATAAGGTCTTAAGCAAAGCAATAACTAAACTCCTGTAAGGACATTGGGTCTTATGTTTTAACCCTAAAGAGAAGAATTTGGTGTTTGAACAAGAACAGAGGACTCTGCTTCGATATAAAACCAAACTGAAGTTGAGAATGAAACAGAGACCGATGAATAGAATTTGAGACACATAGAATTATACTCAATGTAAGAAATGATCAAATATTGAACTTACGCAGTAGCAAGAAATCCATCCGTTAATCCCCCAATAAAAATAACCTGTCGTTTGAAATCACCACTTTTGAATGCAACCTGCAAATAAAACAATTTATCACAAAGCCGTTTCACTACAAACATAAAGGGGAAAAGGGATTTTAAAAGTGAAGAAGCAATAGAGAACAATGTTCAGTGTCTAACATAAACACGACACCAACATATGTGATTAAATTTCAATCATTTCCATTTCTTTTAACTATTATTTGGGTCGCCACTCTCCGTGTCAGTGTTTGTATCAGTGCTTCATAGGGAAAATGCAATGACGCCTAGATAGAGACCGAGCCCGAGCAACGCAGGCATTAGATTAACAAAAGAACAATACAATTACAACTCTAATACAATCTCCATAACATTCAGAGTAATTACTAAAATTCAAACTGTTTCAAAATTGTTTCACATCATGCCGAAAATGCCTTGTACTAATCTTACTACACATGATCAGTATCGAAAGTGCAATCAATTAAAACAAATCAAGTAAATAATTGAAGCTAAAATTAAATCAGATCGAATCAAAAATTGAAAAAAATGAATTAAGTAACGGACCTGAATAGGATTAGGACCGTATTTGAAAAGAACACCTCGAATTTGATTTTTACGGACGACGGGGCCGGTGATATCAGCGGAGGCGGAAACGGTTACGGAGGAGTTAGTTGACATTTTCAAATCGGTACGGCCAACTCGAACGATTCCGGAAAACCAGGAGGTGGCGGAAGAAGAAGAAGATGAAGGCGTTGATATTGAAGGAGTGATTGAGGGATTCATTGCTCTATGAGCTGGACATTGTTACGTTGATGGTTCACGACAATGATGACACTTTCAATTTCAGTTTCGCTTACGAGAAAATCAGATTGCGCGTGTCACCACTATGGTACTTACGCGCGTGGAACTAATTACAATCTTGCGGTGGGTGAACTGAACTAAACCGCATGTTATGACACTCTCCAACATTTGTTTACGTAGTCTTTCTTAAATTGGGTAATAGTCATTCTAGTACATGAATGTCTAAAGATTAACTAGAATAGTCCTTCTATGTAAATAAATTTTGAAATAACATTTGATAATGTATTTTGTTAATTAAAATAGTCTTGATATTAAAAAAAAACTCTTAAATTACTTAACGGTAGAGACTATTTTGACTATTTAATAGATGAAAATTCATTTAACATTTTAGAAATAATTTTTATATAAAGTGATAAGACATAATTGAGTTTCATTTAATACAAAATAAGAGTTAGTTTATGTGAACCTAACTCAATTAATAGGTACGATGCATAATACATATAGAGGTCGAGATTTGAATTTTGAACATCTCACTTTTCCACATTTAAACTTCAGTCGTTTGACCATTTACAATGGAGCACCCTATATTGAGTGTTTAAATGGGTCATCTTTGTCCACATCACTTATTTTACAATAAAACTTAATAAGTATCATTTTTCTCCAACCCAATACCGCAAAAGAAATTACTAAATATGTCGCACAAATAATTATATATCATTACATTTCTACCAAGTTTTATTCATTTCATTATGATTTATTAAATGGGGTGAAGAGAGAGATTGCGCTTCCATAGTCACTCATCTCCATAAGCATCCAAATATTATACTCCACAATGGGAGGTGCCTATTTATTATGGTGTTAAATAGAAGAAGCATCCACCATTGTGGACAGTCTTAGACTATTTAACCAAAAAATAAAAAAAAAATGCTGGAAAGTGTTAACAAAAGTATTTTGATTATCTATCGTTTTAATAATAAATATGTAAATATTTCAAGCAAATATTCATCTCTTTGATTTTAGTTTTATAATTTTTTTTAAAATTTGGTAAAATATAGAATCTTTCGTTCTAATTCTCGATGTTTTATTTTAATATTTGTAAAATCATTTATATAATCTCAAGAATTTGAAAAGCAAGGTCTGACCTTTAAATAGGCTTGGGTTATGTTCCTTAGACTATTATTTTTTTTCTTTCTATTACCTTCTTACGCGCCTATTTTTTTTATTAAAATATTTCTGAAATTTCATATCATATAATCTGAATATAGTTTGGATGTTTCGACTTACATAATCCAAAATATGCTTAAATATAAACAACAATCAGAATATCTCCTACATCAGCAGTTACAAACTTTGATTTTAAAACAACAAAAAAAACAAAGTAAAAATTGATGAAACATGTCTAATAAAATCAAAAAATATAAAAATACCACAAAAAATTATAAAAATCAAATAAAACTAATGTAAATTTTTTCGAATTTCTATGAGAGTATGAAAAAATTTAAAAAAATGAAAAAATTGGTCTAAATGATAAAATTTTGAATTTTGAGGGGCGGAATCACGTAAGAAGTCCCTTCTATGATAGTCTTAATCTTTGATTTTTGTTTTTCCTTCTGATTTTCAAGGAAAGTTTCGGAGCAATCTGATCAATTAGTCTGAAAACCATATTTTCAACTTAGAACAACTAACAGTGACCTAAAACAGAATGATGTGAGTTGGGAACATTAATACGGTCCTCAAACTCATTATCCATGTACAAACAAGCTCATAATTTGTGTTGATACATTTCATATAATATAATATCAATTGGTGAAAAACTACTTTTTCCACCACAAAACAAGGGAAAAATTTAATTCGGAGTATAGAATCCGAAAACCTCATGGGTATTTTCATAAATAAAAAAAGAATAGGGTAGGCGAGAAATACGTAGGGTGAAAAAAGCAATAGTAATGGTCTTTATGGATAGCTTAAGGCCCTCGAAGATAAAGTCTTAAATTCCAAAATCAATTCTACAAGATTATTTTTTGCACCCGCTGATTCTTTTGTAACACATCTTTTATAACTAGGAAAAAACTTAAACATCCCTAATGCAAGAAGCGGTAAGACTAAAGACATTGCAGATATAAAGAATCAATGAGGAACAATGTTGTTCCAACAAATGCAGTTCAATTTTTATTTCTACAACTTAAAACTTGAACCCATTTTTATTCATTGTAAAAATGTATAACTCGTTTTTAAAAGTTTAAAAATTAAATTTAAGAAGGTAGACAAATTTTCAAGTCTTGTTTTAAAAAGTTCTGGGAAAACTTCCGGCAAAAAAGTAAGTTCAGTGTCGAAGTAATATGTTACTAAATAAAAAAAGTAATATGATACTCAATAATAAAACTATATCTAAACATCAATCATATATCAAACCGATTTTATGAGGTTGAGTTAAACCCAACACAAATTCTAAGACCTAGTGTTAAAGGTTCGAACTTCGTTCCCTGTACATATAATGCAATGTCTCTACCAACTGAACCAAGTTCACTGGAACATTTCAAGACATATCTAAATGTGATGGTATTAATTTTATGTTGCATACAATAACAAACATATTCTTCTTATGACTAAATTATTTCTGCAAACTCAAAAACTTCGTCGGTGTGTATAAAGGAGATGGAAGGGAAAAGTTATGAAAAAAAGGAAGGAGTAAGTGCAAGAAATATAGGATATTGAAAGGAGAGAGTCTTGGTTGGTTCATTTTTTTTCATATAATACAAAATCTTTCTCGTTTGAGGGAGCTAAAAAATTATATTGGAGATGGGTTTTAGAATGTTTATATGAATTCTTCAAATTCAATATATATTGTTATAATATTCTTAAAATAAAAAATATATCAATCATAAATATTAATTTATTATTTTCTAAAAAAACACCATTTTAAAAAATGTGAAAGATTTCTTCATTTTTCTATATATTATTTCTCATCCCCCAACCTCCCTTTAAACTCTCAAAATAAATACAATAATTGACTTATCATAATGTCAATATAATCGGATTCTCTTCGTATACCTCATATTTTTTGAATTAATGTATTTTGGTGGTGGTTTAGACTTTGTATTTTTCAATATTGGAAGAAATTGTGCTCAATTATATCTTCATATTTATTTAAGCATTATTGCTATAATTATCTTGTTGTGGGTATGAGTTATTATTGTCATTCTGAAGTCGCATTGACTATTTAACATTTTATAATTTATGGATCAATTTGTTTGGTTATTGTCAATTTCATGTGACATTTTACACAAGTGGAAAAATTAAGGACGGTTGGGGTAGGTTGTGTATTTGCTCATATGACGTGGCATAATAACGTTTCAGAGCACGTTCAATGTCACATAGAGAGGCATTTGTCACGTTGTGTCGACTAAAGGAGCAAACTAAAGGAAGAGTGACATTTGCAAGAATTTACAATTTTGGGAGGTTTTTGACTATTTACGCCTACTATAATATATAGAAAGGGTAATAGTCGTTTTAGTACTTGAATGTCTAATGAGAAGTCACAATAGTCCTTTAATATATCGAAATTTTAAAATAGTATTTGATTGTGCATTTTGTTAGTCAAGATAGTATATAACGTTGACAATAACTCTTTTTGTATAGAGAGTGATATGACAACAAGTAAATACTTATAGTGATCGATATAATATTAAGTAAATATATTGAGGGACTCATATGACAATACTAACATAGTAACATTTTAACGTGCGAGACAATCTTGACTAACAAAGTGTATATTCAATGACTATTTTAAAATTTTAATACATTCAAGAATTAATATGATTACTCAATACACATTAAAGGACCAAAAGTAACTACTACCCCATTATAGTATATTGGATGATATTTACTACTGTGCATGTTTGAGTACTGTCTGTTTAAAGAACCCCTTACTTTGTTTAGAAACTACTACAGAAAAATAGACAGCACTTAAAAATCTAGAATAAATGTACACTTCCTTTAACAAAAAAAATCATCCTTTTGAGACATCATTTTTATAATTTGGCCAGACGGCTAATAAGTTAAGTAAACATTAACATACTCTAAAATATGTGTCTCTTATATTTTTTTTTTTAAATATAACATGACTTGAGAACTGAGATTTCCTTCTGAAGTGGACATTGAGACACTAATCAAACCAATATGGATAAACTAGGCACTCCTTCGAATATATGTTGCTCACGATATCCAAGGACATTGACTTAATGTAGCTAGGAGGTCATTTTATTTTCATTTCTCAAAAACTAGAAATGTCTTAATCCACATTGATTTTTGATCATAAACTAATGCCGGCTTTAGCTAGGAGAGTAGAATCAGAAACTGCACCCAAAGACCTAAACAAGAAACTATTATGTCTCCTCAGAACGGGGAAGAATTTTTGCTTAGTTGAAAGAAATAAACAATACTTATGACCTTATAGTTAGTATATATGACATAGTGAATGTGGGAAACAAACCCAACATGTCTCAAATTCACAAACCCACGCTTGTGTGCAGGCCAAGAAGAAATGGATGCCGCTAAGCTCATTTTTAATTTTGTTATATATACATAACAGTTGAGTTTGGACCTTTTTTTTACATGATTGTGACTTGCAATTTGCTTTATTACATCTCAAGCTAATGAAAACAATATCCAGTATATATGTGCCCGTGATGAGTATAGTGAAAGCCTAACGTCCCAAACCAATGTTATGCAAATTCAAAACAATATTATAATTTCCCTAATTCCTATGCACGATATGGAAGTTGGAGGGAAATGGAAGTCAGCTCTCTCATGCTCATAATTTATTCCCCATCCAAGTGGAATTCAATAATCAAGTCGGAGTAACAAAAATAACAATACATATAGTTGCCCACATTTATATTTATCTAAAACTTGAGGCCGGGTAGTGAACAAATATGATTCAAAGTTTTTTTTTGGCCTTAGTACTCATATCAAAATTGTCTGGTTAAGTAAATTATGATCAATGATTTATTTATTCATTGTTCAAATTAATGTTATTCTGAATTTGTCATCAACTAAAGTTTAATAATCACTTGAATTCAACTATTTGGTAAATACGGAAAATATTAGGTCTCATATCAATTTCTTTTACTCTACATCTCTTTTGAATTATAAGCTTTTGAGAAAAAAGTTTTTACCAAGCACAAGCCTAATTTTTATAGATACGAAATATACTTGTGGTTAACATTATGCCAAATACTTTTTTTCCTTTAAGTTTGATAAAAATACTGGATTTATCCATTAAATCTTTTAAGTTTTAAATAGATCTTTAAAAGGGCAACGTTGCATTAAATTAAAACTTAAATGACTTATTTCAAATTTAAAAAACTTAAAGACTAATCCAGTATTTTTGTCAAACTTAAAGGACAAAAAAAACATATTTGGCCTTAATATTATTAAGAAGGTAAAATGTCAAAGTTAAACTTACTCATATATAAAAGAATATTTTAGAAATATCAATATAGAAAAATAAATACATTAGGATATTACTAACATACTTTTTAATTACCCCCTAACATACTTCCTTCGTTCTTTTAATTAATACTCTAATTTTTGACTCAAAATTTAATTAATGCTCTTAATTAGTGTGTATTCGGTTATTTTACTTATATTTCAATTTAAAGAGATCATATATTAAAAAAAAATAGAGCAGTAAAGTTTTAAATACTACAAGAAAGTTCATCTATTTGACATAAAACTTAGCTTCGTGGTTTGAGCAGGAGATTAAAGAGTGAAATGATAAGGAAGTCGAAAATTCAATCCTCATATCAATCAATATTATGATCTAAGAGTGTATTCTTCTTAAGATTAGTCGGTTCTTGAACTAATAGAAAATTTCAAAAAAATATAAATAAATAAAATATGTACATTGGTCGTTTAAAAAAAAACACTTCATCATAGGAGTTAATTAATCACAAATAATCAATTGCACGTTTCTCTTTTTGTTTTTTGTCAAATCAATTGTACATTTCTAATGATGATATTCTTAATTCTTTAGGAGAAAAATTTGTGGCTGATATAAAATCCTGCGTCACTTTGACAGGCTTCATTTGCATTATAAGCCACTCAACGATTCTAACATATTTATATATTTTGTTCATAAAATATATTTATATATTATATTATGACCTAATTGCTTAGTTTGCACTTTGCAAATGACCAAGGCGTTGACCAAGAAATCCAACACATTGGAATGATTAGCTAAATTATGCAGTACTAATATTAGTTTTTTTCTTATTTTACCAACACCAATACTAGTTATATATATAGTATTTTTTATGTAGTATATAGAAGCCGAACTAATAGTAGCATATAATATGAGTGCATATGTACCCCAGTTAATCATCTATCCATAAGGTCTGATTCAGTGACAGTAGTTTGACTTGGTAACTTTAACCACATAGTTCAAATCACATTGCTGATAAAATGATTATTAGTATCACTTAATTCATAATGATTTCTTCTATATCAATTTTCATTTTGTACAAAATGTACCTTAATTAATGCAGAAAAGAAGAACCAGACAACAAAGCATAGTAGCTCAGGAATCTGCTCATATTGACATCCGAAAATGGTCTCATCATCGCAAATACTATACCGCTTGTGTGATATTCTATTCACTTTAAGGTTAAAAACCAAGTTTACAACTCCATTGAAGCAAGCATAGTATACGTGACTGTGATTACAATATAAAACTATAAACAGAGAAAATGGAAGCTGATGGAACTCTAGCTAGGACGAATGCACCGAAAAATTGTGGGGTCGTTAGGACTCAAAACTCAAAATATCAAGCAACAACGTACACTTCAATTATACAATAATGTGTTTGTGCCCTCTTAAAAGTCGTTCATTATTATATATCATCATAATGGGTCTATGCACGGGTTGATGATACTTAGTGGTTATCATATCTTGAAATATAATTTTAACTAGATTGATGAAAATCCCATTATTGACTTTATAATTAATTGCCCATGATTGCCTAATTTGCCTTTCAACAATGTCACTTTTGTGCCGAGGATATATAGTGATCCTAAGACCCTATATAGAGTAACTAATTATACATCAAAAGTTTGGAATATAAGTATATTAATTAATGCTTTTAGATTTGGTAGATGTAGATGTGAATTGGGGAAAAAACTAGATATCGCAAACGCTATTTACATGATTAATCATTGCAAATAAGCACGTCGAAAGACATTTCTAATTTGATCTTTATATTTCACGCTTCCCACATTAATGATTAGTTTGGGGCATTAATTTTATTATTATTTGATGAATGTTCAATGGTCAAAGATGTTCAAATGTAGAGTGTGCTATATATCTCTTCTCACTGTATTTAGTGCGACTAGCATTTTGAATTTGAAATGCAGAAGAAAAAAACAACTTTTGGTTCACACAAATTAAACCCCACCAGCACTAATAGATTGATATTGGTCATAAAAAATAAAAAAATAAAACTCTTTTTTCATAATTAAAGTATCCCAATATTATTAGGCATTCTTTCATATACACAAACACAAATGAATAGTGTTTGGTCACACACACATAAAAAAATCATTCCTTAAAATACTAAATCGCTTTATTATCAATTTCTTTTTCATTATTAAAAAAATATTTTAATGTATATGTACCTAAACACTATTCATTTGTGTTTGTGACTATAAAAGAATTTCTCCAATATTATAGAAATTAATTGGATCATGCTAATAAGTATCCTCGTTAAAAAATCCAAAAGAAGTAAGATTATATTGAAAATATTATCTTTTACATTTTTAATTACACAAATTCTAAAATATTTTTAAGTTGTTAACAAGTGTCTAAGATTCATTTAAAATGTAATTAAGATATCTTAAAATAACTAAAGATTCATTTAAAATGTTGGTTTCTACCAATTCATATTCATGTATCAGCCATGAAACAAATCATGCAACAATTAATTAAGAGATCCAACATTTAAAATATATATGTATTTTGTAAATCATGAAACAATTGACCCTAAGATCTCTTAATTAATTGCTCCATAATTTGTTTCATGGCTGATGCATGAAACGGTAGAAACCAACATTTTAAATCATGGAATTTTGTTAAAGATGTTTATAAAGTTTAATTTGATGTAGAGTTTTGAGAGAAAAATCTTGTTTTTATATATGATGGCATTTGGAATAAGATGGTTCATTTAAAGGTTTCATTACTTGTGACGCATTTTCTATACAATCCCTTGCCAACAAAAGGTGAAAAAAAAAAAAAAATTATCATCAAATGGTAATTTATGATTGGATGGGTGTGGTAATTAATTAGTGAATAAAAAAGAATTTAATTTGTGAGACGTCAGCTGAATCCCTAATTTCTTCTCCTTCATCTATTAAAAGGGGTGGTTTAGGGTCAATTTTTGACCCCAAATCACCCCTCTAAATCGTTTTTCTCCTTCCCTTTTATTTAAATAAGTGATTTTCACATCGAATTAGATTTTCCTTTTGTGATTTCGTCGTCTTAGTGCGACGTTGTTTTGTTTGTCGTCTTTGCACGATGTTGTTTGTCCTTTTCCTTTTGTTCAGGTGTTTGTTCAGTTCAGATTGTCAGATCAAACTTCGATCCAGTGCAGATCCAACCAATGACTTTGATGTCATCAACGTTGCAGATTCGGAGGCATGGTTATTCCAGAGATTTTAATATAGTCATATTTGTAGGCTCATGTACTTTGCCGTTTTATACTATTAACATGGATGTTGTGAGTTTGTTCAGATTCGTCCTTTTTGTTTTTAGCGAGTTTATATTGCATCGATGTACTTTATCAATTTGAATGAATGAATGTCGTTTGTTTTGTGTCAAAAAAAAGAATTTAATTTTTTCTAAAAAAAAAATTTAATTAATTTTAAATTTAAACATTTATTTGAATTCTTTCCTCTAAATTCTTTTACTTTTGGAGAGGATTTAAAATTGGCTTGGAAAGGAATTTTACTCCTCTTTCTTCAAAATGTTAAACCAAACAATTAACCAATAATTTTAAAATTTAAACTTTTAGTGTTTGTTGATGATGATGTAATTCAAAATTTAAGAGAATCTATCATTTTGGCCAATTTTCAACTAAACTGCATTCATTTTTAAATATTTTTATTTAGATAGAGTAATAACAATTCATAACATTAATATTTTTGGGTTTATTTTATAAATTTTAAAATAAATTCTCAAATCCGTTTCATTTAACTCCAACCGAATATACTCTAAAGAACTAACTAGGAAATAAAGAAGATAAATAACAAATATGAAAGTTTCTTTTATGACTTTTTTTAAACGATAAATGTAAATTGTTAGCAATATTAATATTTTATACTTTTATCCGGATTTGAATCAAGAATCATAAAAAATTTAACTTTTAGTTCAAATTAATTCAAGAAAAGGTTAACAAGTGTCTCAAAATCACATGTTTAAAAGTTTAAAGAAGATTTTTTTTTAAAAAAAAGTGTGTATTCAAAAAATTGAAACTTTAAAAAGAAACATTTTTAACATCAAATTTAAACTTATTTCCTCTTTTAAATCTTTAACAAATAATCTAAAGACATTTGTAAGCATAACCCATTAATTAAACTATCCGATCGCTTTGTTTTTTACTAAAACAAATATGAAAGTTAAAGAATAACATATAATTTTCCCTTCCTTCAAAAAAAAAAAAAAAATTCCCTAGAGTTTATAACAAGTTGGTACCGGTAGATAATGTAAATTATTCTCCTCCTAATGATTATTGTGACCAGTTTACTTGAGTGCATTAGACCCGTGCTTTTACTATATGATGTTGATTTTTCTGAATTATTTATGCTAAGTAATGGAGATCAATTGCTGACAAGTGTAATAAGAAAATATAGTCAATATTTAGTGTCTGTCGCTTTGTTTTTATATACTAATAATATAATATATAGTTACTATAAAATATGCAATTAATTGGGATTTAAACTCTGTCCTTGAGTGCTCCATTAAGCAGTATAGGAAAAAAAGATTATGCAACTTGCGAATAGACATATTATGCATATACACCGTTATTTAATTTTCGATTAGGAAGCCGTGCCCAAAACATTGTTTTACATTGCATAATGTTAGAGTGTTTTAGAAGCGACAATGGACTAAACATCCAAATTCATTATATTAAGAAGAGATTTATACGTCACATATTTACTCAAATATTTAAGGCCTTAGGTATATGATTCTTCTCTCGTATATATCCAACATTTCCTCTATTTCTAGTCGACGTCTGGACATAATCACTCACATTTTTTTTTTAGAGAATAATCACTCACACTTGAAACCCGACAAACCCCTCCAGTGTGAGATGTCCACATCACTAGCCTAATCCTCACCAGGATCCCACTCCCGCACCCCCACCGAGCCTAATCAGGGCTCTGATACCACTTGTTAGGGACTTTAGGGAGCGTCGGGAGCGGCAATTGCCTAAATGTTCAAGACCACTAAGAGACTTAGACATCATATCTTTACAAAAAAAACCTTTAGGAGCATTTCCTCTATTCTAGTCAATGTGGAACATAATCACTCACACTTTGAAACCCAACGCATAATATATGTATATGTAGGAAATGTGGTTCGAATCTCGGATACCTCACTTATTCACCTTAAAAATGTAAATTTCTAATTACTAATTTATGAGAAAAAAAATCAAAACGACCACGAAGTTTGCTAGGGTTAAGGGTTTCTTCTTGTTATTCTCTCCCATTACTTAGTGAGATGCCATTTCCTTTCTATCCTATTGAAAGGCTTTCTATTTCCATTCATTCCTATGACCTCCTTGTCAAACTTATATGTAAGTAACGAAAAGGACGAACTCAAAATCCCAATTTAAGAGGCACTTAATAATTCTATTGACATGAGTGCTAGCCTTGTGAGGTGATTCCTCACAAATAAAACGGTTAGAGGTTATATGATGACAGAAAAAATCACAGAGTTTTGGCATGCGGAAAATACACTAAGTTCGACAAAGAAAATACAAGTGTACTCGTGTTTTCAGTCAATTGAGCATTAATCTCTGAGAGTGAAGAACAAGTCCAAAACTTCTTATGATAAGAAAGATCATACTACCTATACCTATAAGAAGTTGACGACCAAAGCTTCACATGACTCTAGAAGAAAGGATAGATAGAACCTTCATCAACTATAGAGAATTCAACCTCTATGTTTCAAACAAATACCTCTCCAACTCTATAAAAGAAACTTCATTTAAGTGAATAAAGTTGATCATTTCAAGAGAGTCTTAGGATTCAAGAGGTAAATTAACGAAGTACAAATAAAAAAAATCATAAATTCTATACAAGAAAAAAGACATATTCAATGATAAAATAAAGTATCAAAAAAAAGTATTGAACACTCATTTCGAGCTGAAATTTAAATCAACCAAGTATGCCATTGCAATCAACTTGGTAAGAGTTCTTATATACTTGTAATGAAAGTTAGAATCTTAAGAATGACTTTATCTCTAATCCGATTCAAACTCAAACTATAGTAAATGGTCGAGTAGTGGCAACAACCTATAAATGAATTCAAAAGGCATGAAGAGACATTTAAATACTCATGGACTCTCAAAATGTTTAAACATATTAAGCACACATATTGAGAGTTGATATTCCTAAATGGGGTTTAGAATACTCAACTTAGAAAGCAGATTGCCTAAATCATGAGGAATCCAAATACAATATTTTTTGTTCCCTTAAGAGAGATTATTAGACTCAAATGAAGAGGCGGTTTGCTAGATCTTGAGGAATCTAGAAGTGATCTTCATAGTGGCCTAAAGAGGCTTCAAAATATTGTATGAAAAGGTGTTAAACACTTCGGTATTTTATATTGAGAAAAATCTGAATCCCACATTAGATAGATGAGACTCTTGAGAAGAGTTTATATAGAGGAGACACTCATCATCTTACAAGCCGGTTTTGTAAGGATGAGTTAGGCCCCAAATTTCAACATGGTATCTTACTCTCTAAAAGGTATTTGAAACAATGACAGATATTAGGGTTCCTAAATTCTCTATGCCCTAAATTTCCCATGTGTATTGAATTATAGAAGGACATCAACATATTCTTCCTCTCGATAGTTCTACAAACGGGCAGCTTTTTCTCATCTACCTTACCGAGGCCCAAAATATTTGTAAGATGAATAAAGTTACTATGCTGATTTAAATCTCTGAGTTACTAAGTTTCCCTAATTATGTGTTTCGCTATTATTTACTTTATAATTCAGGTAGGATTGCACCAATCACCAATAGTAGGTATGTCACCTTCCTAAGTACTGTTATCTTAGGGTTGGTTCCCTCAGAAGAAGCAAAGTCTTACGCTATAGTAAGATTAAATAGGATTCATAAAATCTATGAATAAAAAATTTAAATTAAATAATCCAACAAAGAAAATAGAGGTTCATCTTAGAACCCTTCCCTAATAGGGTTTAGTTACTCATGGTAACTGAACACAAATTATGAAAGAAATAAAATATACCCTAGAGACAAGGAGTGAGGAGAGACTCATCCCATAAAACTTCTAGTGGTTTCCTTCATCTTGAACCGCTTTGTTCTAAGTGAGAAATAATTAATGAGATGATTGATATTTATAGTTAAGTTTCCAACTAGGTTTGGGCTGAAAATATGGTTTTTTTCCACTAAAAAAGTGGAAGAAGCATATATGACCTGCACCTCGCATGCCTGGGGCGCATAAGCATAAAAACCATGTCTCAGGCGCCCATGTCGCATCAGTGTTATTGTATGCCCGTAATAACCCGTTTCTTCGTCTTTTTGGATGTTTCCTTCATATAAGATGTCATAGGTTTAGGAACATAATTCCCCCCTTTGTAATGTCTTCAAAGGCCGCTTTAATTTCCATTCATCGTCTTCCCAAGATCTTCACAAGTTTTCAGATGTTTTGCTTTGCCGATTTGCATGATTTCTTCTTGAATTACATCAAAAAACTCTAGAATTGCTATGTTTCGGGAAAAACTAGAATTACATGACTCAAATAGAAAAAATTACAAATGTCCTGAAAACCATAGGCAGTTATTATAATACTCCTCTATTTTGATTTAAAACTAAATAAAAATGATCGAAAAAGATGTTAAAAATAACGTAAGATGCTTAATAATTATATTACTCAAAGGTTATTGAGAAGATCAAATGCAGTACTTTTGATGTTTTGGAGGAACCTAATCAAGATCTTATATGCCTACTAAGGTATATAATACAAGAAGCTTGACGAGGTGTTGGAAAACAATAAAAAAATGCTCAAAGTGGCGGTTAATAACTTTTTACATGTTTGATCATAATAGATTAAGTCCTCGACTATGTTGAGACTAAATATAACAACATTTGTTGAGAAGAAGTATAAAATTCCTTGTGTATCTTTTTATTTCCCTTCTCTTCAGTTCTTATTTGTAAGTGTTATTTATGTCTTCTCTTTAGTCCTTAAAATTAAACTGAAAATGTATTTAAAACTTTCTAACACAATTTAAACTCATTCTTTCTTGTTTTTTTGGTATCTTCAACAGTGGTGGTCCCACCATAATAGTTTAACAATGAGCAAGCATTGTTGTAAAATTTGTACACCATGGTATGCTAGTATGAATTGAGACACTTTGGACAGATCACCACATTTAGAAATTAATGAAAGAAGATTCTGATTAACATCACTTCTTACCGAGGATGTTGAGCCTCACATAAAAACTTCAAGAATGATCAAATATAATAGAATGTACAATTGATTGATCATATAAACTCTCCACATGGAAAGAGTTTGTTTCTCATGCTTATGTATAGAGAAGCTGGTTGGTGTGCTGATTTGCAAAACTGTAAATTATTTCTTAGAAAATTGTTTGTTTCTCTTCTACATTCAATTTTTAGTTTCTCACTAATTAGACCAGTAATATCCTAATTAAAAACGGCCGATATATGGTAGGCCAGGGCCATATAACCTCTTCGTTATAAATAGCAGCAATATGTGCAAGCTAAGTGTCTTACCACAAGCATCAGTACTTACAATTCCTTCGTCTCCTCGAGCGGGTTTCTATTCTTTTCAAATCTGCATCCTTTCTTTCTACCTATTTCTATTTTGCTCACAGTTATTTCCTCAACACTAATACTAATTTTTGAGCTACTGAACTTCATAATCAATCAAGTTTTATATATTAATATATCCTTCAAGACCTCCATTCATCTAATTAATATCATACAGTTTTGATAAAGTATATAACCAACGATATTTTCTACTTTGCAAATATTATTCTTCACCTCACCGCGTGTTTAGTTTCTGACATTTAAGGTACGGTATTCCCAGAATATAAATACTAGCTAGTACTAGTATTAAATTAATTAAATTGCTTGTAAAATTAATTAATTTTATTTCTTGTCAGTTTGCTTTTCCTATAACATGGATAAAACGTTAATTGCAGGTTAATTACAAGACATGCATGTTTTGTGCTGGTTGTCTTGTCTATATATACTCTATAATTATCACTTAAGGAAAACTCTTTCTATATATTAATGTCTCCTTTTTCATACCATATACAAGGCATTGCTTTGCTTGCAGATATATAGATTAAGTTCATTTATTTTTTTAGATCCATTATTCTTTTCTCCCCCTTGTTAGATTCTATTTGTAGTTGGATTTAATAAACTAATATGCTTATGAGCTGGTTTTGCTAATGTTATTCATAACACGAGTAAATTAAAAATGTCTGGTCAACTTTCTTTGCAGGTTACACTTTCTTGATCAAATTTGATAATTAAGAAGAAAAACAAGAGGAAGAAAAAAAATGATGAATATATTTTCAGTGTCGGGTGCTGTTGCTTGCAAGCCTCTAGTGAGTTTCCAACCGCCACTAATGGATAACAGTTCATTGTTTCATCAACATCGTAACAAGGAGAAAGTACTTGTGATCATGGGTGCCACTGGAACCGGGAAATCCAAGTTGGCAATAGATTTAGCAACACATTTTCCACCGGCAGAGATTATCAACTCCGACAAAATGCAAGTTTACAAAGGACTTGACATTACAACAAACAAAGTTACAGAAGAAGAGTGTCGTGGGGTCCACCATCATTTACTTGGAACCATTGATCCTAATTCAGATTTCACATCCAAGGAGTTTTGTGAAAAGGCGACGATGGCTGCTGGTTCCATCGTCGCCAGAGATGGGTTACCTATTATAGCAGGTGGATCAAATTCGTACATTGAAGCTTTGGTTAATCATCATCATGAGTTTCATACAAGGTATGAATGTTGTTTTCTTTGGGTTGATGTTTCACGTCAAGTGCTTCAATCATCTTTATCCACACGTGTGGATAGGATGATTGAAGCAGGTCAAGTTGACGAAGTTCGTGAAATATTTAACCAAGAAAATCATGATTATACAAGAGGGATACGAAGAGCCATTGGTGTACCTGAATTTGACCAATTTTTTAGAGCTGAGTTAGAAGGAAAAGTTGATGAAAGAACTATGAAAAAGCTTCTAGAAGTTGCTATTGATGCTCTTAAAATTAATAATATTAAGCTTGCAAATAGACAGGTCCAAAAAATTCATAGGCTTTATGGTATGTGGAAGAGGAACATGCACCGTCTTGATGCTACGGAGGTGGTGCTTAAGGAGAAAACTTGGGAGGATTGTGTTTTGGCAAAGAGTCTTAGGATTGTTCACAAGTTTCTATACGATGATTGTTCACGTGTTAGAAATGGTGGTGGAAGTGGTGGTGGTATTCTTGTGCCTGCAAATATTGGTTCTTCCCCGGTGGCAACAGCAGTAACCCATTAGAGGTAGGGTCGAGCCAGCAAGAGAAGAATAAAAAATATTATATAGATCAAACCGCATCACTGACATTACAATATTTGGCATTTCACATTTATTTTTTTATTTTTTGTTTTCACCCCACTCTCCTATTAAGAGTCCCACATCGGATATGTGATGGTCTGACAATGTGTTTATAAGTGGGGGTAATTCTCACCTCACAAGTCGGTTTTGTGGGGTTGTGTTAGACCCAACCACCATTTCTAAGATGGTATCAAAGCCTCTCCAAGATCCATTGGGCCACCCCCTATCAGGTTTTCGCTATCGGGCCGCTCACCATTTATGTCCACAAACCAAGCCCAATAATGCTGGTGTTGAGGGGGGGTGTTAAGAGTCCCACATCAGATCGGGTCACCCAGCATTTATGTCCATGAACCAAGCCCAATAATGTTAGACCCAACCATCATTTCTAAGATCCATGACAGTTTTCATGTATATTATACATTTATTTATTTATAGTACTACATAATACTTTGTATATGCGAAATATCGATGTAATATTGTTACAATAATTACAACAGCTAGCCGATCGAAATACATAACAATGGATATCGGCTGAATTATATTTTAATAATATGGAGCTTGGTATATTATACAATTCGTTGCATTGTGGCTCTTATATATTTTGTATTGTATATATGGTGTAAGTACTAAAAAAAAGTAAAAGTTGTAAAAAAATTGGAAAATGTTTTGTGTAGACCACATCTGGATGTATACACCATGAAGTAAAGAGAAAACAAAAGAGTGATGTGATACATGTTATGGTTTAATTATGTGATAGAAATAAAGAGAAAATAAGACGTTTTTTCTCTTTATTAGAAATGATACCTTGGGATGGATGTAAAGCTAAGCAAATAGCTTCTGCCCCAAGAACAGAGGACTGTGTTGGTTGTAAGAGGTGTGAGTCCGCTTGTCCGACGGATTTCTTAAGTGTTCGAGTTTATTTAGGGCCTGAAACAACTCGAAGTATGGGTCTAGCTTATTGATACGTTTCAAAAAACACCACACGAATACGTTTTTTTTTACTGGCAAAAACCCGTGCTGAAAAAAATATTTTGTATTTTTTTTTGAGCACGGGCTTTTCTGGCCCAAGTGTATCTTATTTTTATGACGAATTATTTTCCTTGGTTAACAATAGTTGTAGTTTTCCCAATAGCCGCAGGTTCCTTAATTTTCTTATTCCCTCATAGGGGAAATAAGGTAATTAGGTGGTATAGCATTTGTATATGCTTAATCGATCTCCTTCTAACAACCTATGCATTTTGTTATCATTTCCAATTGGATGATCCACTAATTCAACTGACGGAGAATTATAAATGGATCAATTTTTTTGATTTTTACTGGAGATTGGGAATAGATGGACTCTCTATAGGACCCATTTTACTGACGGGATTTATAACTACTTTAGCCACTTTAGCGGCTCAGCCGGTTACTCGAGAATACCCATTATTCTATTTCCTGATGTTAGCAATGTATAGCGGTCAAATCGGACCATTTTCTTCTCGAGACATTTTACTTTTTTTCATCATGTGGGAATTTGAATTAATTCCCGTTTATCTACTTTTAGCCATGTGGGGGGGAAAGAAACGTTTGTATTCAGCTACAAAGTTTATTTTGTACACTGCAGGAGGTTCTATTTTTTTATTAATGGGAATTCTGGGTATCGGTTTATATGGTTTGAGTGGGTTAAATTTTTTTGAGGTGTTTATTAATCATTGTTGAAAAAATTACATCACATTACAATCATCAAATGTGTGACTCCAATAGTAATATGGTTAAAGTCAAACATTTTATATGATCTAAGAATTATGATTGATTAACAATATAAAAACTCTTTACATCAATGATAATGGTATAGAATTAAATTTAAGAAATAATTATTGTACATTAGTACATAAGATTAAACAAACCTTTAAGGGTTCAATCTAAAAAATATAGCTTGACATTGGTTGTATTGTCATTTAAGCATTGTTATTACATTTTGTTTGATCTCACCGGGTCAGGTATATGACACCCTGTCGATTGTATTTTTCTTTTTATTTAACATATTTTTGCTTAAAAAAAGCAATTATTTTAGTCTATTTCAATTTTCAAATTTTTTTTTTAATAAAAAAAAGTAAATTCGTAGGTACCTTAGAATTTGACTGGGTGTTGGTACCAAAATGACTATTGATAGACATACACCATCTTGTATCTTTTTAATAATATTTACATTTTTTGGTATGAATTTTATTTGTTATGGACATCTTTATAATTAATATTGACTTAGACTCAGTTGAAATTTTAAGATGATATCATAATCTCTCACAAAATTTGTCAGACATTTTGGTTTAGAAGTGTCGTCCTTTTATTAACAACAAAATGTATTTAATAAGTAGAGAAGTATACACAAAATGCACGATGAAGATGTTTGAGTTGGGTATGGAGGAGGGAGGTCAAGTGTGGCAGTGGAGAAAGAGTTTATGGGATTGGGAGGAGGAATTGGTGAGGGAGTGCAGGTTGTTGCTGTCTAATGTTGTTTTGCAGGTGTTGACTAATGACTGTTGGTGTTGGCGCCTTGACACAAACAGTGGTTACTCTATTCGCAGTGTTTACCAAATACTTACTTCAGATGATAGCCAGGTTGTGGATGCGGTTTTAGATTTAATTTGGCATAGAAAGGTTCCAGTAAAGGTGTCCATTCTAACTTGGAGGCTTCTCCGCAACCGGCTGCCCACAAAATCAAACTTGCGGCTCGTGGGATCCTTCCCCAGGAGGCGCAGATGTGTGTGGCAGGTTGTGGTGAGGTGGAAACGGTTCATCACTTATTTGTTTCTTGCACTATTTTTTGTGAATTATGGCATCTTGTTCGTGAGTGGATTGGGGTGTCTGGAGCTGATCCGTATGATATTGCTTCTCATTTTCACCAGTTCACCTATTTAGTTGGTGGTTCGATTACTAGATGTTCATTTATGCAACTTCTCTGGTTATTGTGTGTTCGGATCTTGTGGACTGAACGTAACAATCGGTTGTTAAAAAATGAGACAACCTCAATGTATCAATTGCTTGAGAAAGTAAAAATCCATTCTTATTGGTGGATGAAGGTTGCTAATGTTGTGTATGTTTGAGGTGTCCATAGTTGGTTTACATGGCCTATTGCTTGTCTGGGCACCGGTTATTTCTAACTTTGTCAGTTAAACATCTTTGTATATTTAGTCGTCTTCTGTAGGCACATTTTGTGCTGAAGAAGCAACTTTGGTGTTAATATATATTCCATTTTTACTTGTTAAAAAAAATATAAATAACATTTAAATTTAACTCACGGTTCAGATAAAGTATAACGGATACTCAGTCTACAAAAGAGAAGGTGCTTTGAAAATTTAACAGTGAAGTGATAAAAACATGAAAAAGTACACATCTCTTATCTTATAAATGGGTTTTGTGATATTGGTTTGCATCAAATTGAACTAATGATCATTGAATTAGAGAAGGATTATAAGATAGTTCATTAACCATCAACATTTGGCAGCCGTACAAGCAAGCACAAATTGAATATGAATCTTGCAGCACGAGTGGATGAATGGATGGGTATTTAATTTGTTTTCTCTTGAGAATAAGGATCAAACTTGTAGTTCGTAGTGTTTGATTAATTTTTCTTTTTCTTTTTGACTTATTAGTAGTAGTTCGGGCATGCTCTCTGTCCCTTTTTTTTTATTCTTCCGTACCAATCGATCCAATACGGTGCATCTGCATCAAACATCATAAAGTTGCCTCATAGTGGGCCAATTAATTGTTGGGTGATTTGTGATGGCCAATGGCATCTTCTTTTTGACTAAATACAACGGCTTCTTTTAAGCTTTTTCTAGAGTATTTTTGAAGAATAGTGTGTAAATTTCTCGTTAACCAATTAAAATCAGTCACATAAACAAGGTTGCAAGTAAAACAATAGTTAGTTTATAGAGTATTATTTACAAATTTATGTGGTTGATTTTGACGTTTCAAGAATGAATTACCTACAATTCATGAAATGTAGTCTAGACCTGACACCCACTTTTACCATGCAATAGAAGTTTTTTGGATGATGATGTTGTACTAAATAATGACGCTCTTGTGTTTTATTAATGGAGAAAATTTATGCTTAATCCAAGACAATAACGTTTAAGGTAAACAAGATCTTAGTCTCAATGAGAACTTATAGATGTTATTGTATAGTTCAACTATATAATAGTTAGAGTTCATTGTTAGTTGTAACTAAATAGTTTGTTGAGAGTTAGTTAGATTACTTGTTATTCAAGTAATAGATAAACTCTATAAATAGTCATATAACTACTCAATTCATAATCAATATAGTAAAACTTGCACACTCTCTTCTCTCTCTCTTTTAGAGTGCAAGAATGCTCTTGCGCTAATAACAAAGAAATTTACATTATTTCGGTCTTATTATTATTATTATTATTATTATTATTATTTACTAAAGAGAGTAGTAGGGTTCAAACCCTAGATCTCACATTTGGACCGAACCTTAGAGTTTGACATTTTGGTCTTTTTATTTTATTATTATTATTATTTTATTTACTAATAATGTTTTGTTTCCAAAAAATTGTACAATTTTGATCACCGTTGATTCATTATTGAGTGGATGAGAAAACGCAATTCCCCCGTGCCAAAATGATAAAAGTCACATAGAGATTTGATGGGTTACTGATAAAATTGATCTGCACTCAATATGCCAAATATTCTGTCACATAAAATGACTTTTTTCTTCTAGAATAATATTACGCATATATAATGTATACTTTCATAAAATTTGACGGTTATTAGATTCTGCTTGTTAAATCAGATTAATTAAATATTTTTCCATATGCATTTACTGTTTTTTGGTTGATAAGATGCATTGATTTTCGAGTGAAACTATTAACTATATATACTACTCAATTATAACTGCCCAATATATATATTCTTATGCGAAGTGTTTATGGGGAATCTTGAAAAGGAGAAAAAAAAAGCGGGAAACAGTTATAAAAATGGTGGTGGCACAATACACTCTAAGTCTGTCTTCTTATCCCATGATTTCCAATACACACAGAATTTGCCATTGTACTCCCACTCACCATCCATTATTATTTTTAAAAACAAAAATGTTTGATGGACATT
Source organism: Medicago arabica (assembly GCA_946800305.1). Lineage (NCBI taxonomy): Eukaryota > Viridiplantae > Streptophyta > Magnoliopsida > Fabales > Fabaceae > Medicago > Medicago arabica. Next base: position 54,531,869 of record OX326968.1, read on the forward strand.
CAATCTTCCCTACTCGTGCAATAACTGGTTAATCATATGTAAAATTATGACTAATCCGATTGAATATATGATTACTTGACGATTTTAAAAAGTATTGTTACTGAACTTGTCATTTTACGGTATATTTATAGAAGAAACTAAATATATACTTAACATTATAAATAAACAAGTCTTGTAAAAAAAATTTATAAATAAACAAGTAAAAAAATATGAGTACTTAAGTATCCGTGCTTCATTGCTAGGGAAACAAATCAAATTAGCATAAATCTTTTTTTTTTCGTTTTTAAATTAGCATAAATGATATAGATAGTGAAAAGGGAAGTCTACCTCTAATTTTATTGTTAAATTTAGTGAAGAAATGATTATAACTGAATTATAATTTTCCAAATCCTAAATTTGTTTTGTTAACTCTATATTTTTAGTCCCCTAAAAAAAACACTATATTTTTAGTTTAGTTGTGCCCACACTTGTGCTCAAAATTAACGAGTGTTCACTCATAGTTATGTTCATATTCATAAATTAAGCAAGTAATTTCTCTAGGCATTATAGATAGGGATTAGTTTTTACGTATTCTTTTTGAGTCCTTCACCCATATTGTCAATTCTTATCCACATCCTCCCTTTAAACTCCCGTCGCCCAAAGTTGATACCTTATGTAAAAAAAAGGAATGAAGGATCACATTTATGAATTAATTAACAAGTTTTCAAGTATGGTCAAAAATCACCTTTTGTAAAGGGGCATAATTAGTCTTGTACCAAAAAAAGAAAAGAAAAAAAAGGGGCATTAGGCATAATGTATATATAATCTTGGCTTTGCATCCCATAATGAAAAAAAGGAAAGTCTAAAAGGAGTACCAATTTTTCCAATTCTTCTTCAGCCTCTTGGTCCACATCAAACACAAGAATATTTTTGCCATAGTCTTAAAATAAAACTATATAGTATATGTTCTTCTTTATTATTAGTTTCAGTATACTGTATATGAAAGTGATTTACATGCACTTCAGCACTTGGTGAATGATCTATAAATTTAGTAGTGTCATTATGATCAGCGTACACACATGGCATCAGGATTTCTTTTTCATATTCGTGAACAAATCTATGATATAACTCATAGTATATATTATCATTATATATGATTGCTGCCAACTGTGTACGCAATGAGCTTCTGAAGTGGTCCATGTGATAAAAAAAATAGTTTGGTCCAAGTGATAATTAAAGAATTTGAACCTCTTAAACGATGAAGATTAGTCATCGTTAAAAGGTGGTGAAAACTTCGTAATTATAATATTAATATAGTAATAAAAACAAAGAATTAATATAGAAGCTTTCGGGTGGAGGGTTGGGGTGGTTATGTTCTAAAAGAAAAATTAAAGCTTTTTAAATTGGCTTTAAAGGAGTGGCATCAGAGTCATTCAAAAAATTTACCAGCTAGGATATCAATATTAAAGGACCGAATTTCCACAATTGATTTAAAGGGAGAGCAAGGGGTTTTGGCGGAAGAAGAGCTTCATGGATTTTCTGAGGAATTGTTTTCTTTATCCCGGATTAATTCTAGCATTTGTTGGCAACAGTCGCGGTTGCAGTGGTTACGTGAAGGGGATTCGAATTCAAAATTCTTCCATAAAATTATGTCTGGTAGAAGACGTAGGAATGCAATCCAGTTTTTTTATGGTAAACAGTGTGTTGGTTGAAGGGGTTGACAATGTCAGAGCGGCTGTTTTCACTCACTTTTCTGATCATTTTCAAGCACGTCAGGTTAATCGGCCTAGTATTGACTCTATGCAATTTCGGTCTCTATCTCAGCGCCAAGGGGCTGATTTGATCAAACCTTTTTCTTTGGAAGAAGTGAAGTGAAGGACGCAGGACGCAGAAGGTTTCCATGTGTTGATGAAATCCCTGTCTGAAATCAATTTATTCAAAGGCTATGCGGCTGGAAGTCATGATCCAGTTTCAGTTACTCACTTACAATTTGCAAACGACACTTTAATATTGGGTGAAAAATCGTGGGCGAACATCCGTGCTATGAGAGCAGTTCTTATTCTTTTTCAAGACTTGTCGGGTCTGAAGGTGAATTTTTCTGAGAGTCTCCTAGTTGGGGTAAATGTTCCTGGTTCTTGGTTAGCCGAAGCATCTATGGTGTTAAATTGTAAAGTTGGATATATCCCTTTTATGTACCTCGGGTTGCCTATTGGTGGACATGCGCGCCATCTGGCATTTTGGGATCCTCTTTTGAAGCGTATAAACTCTAGACTGTCAGGTTAGAGTTCGAGGTTTTTGTCTATGGGTGGTCGCCTGGTTTTGTTGAAGTATGTCCTGTCATCATTTCCTGTTTACGCCCTTTCCTTTTTCAAAGTTCCGTCAAGTATCGTTTCCTCTATTGAATCTATTTTTAATAAAAAAAATTGGGGGGGGGGGGGGAGTTTAGACCACAGGAAAATTTCTTGGATCGATTGCAAACTATTTGTCGGAGTCAGGAGGTTGGCGGTTTGGGTGCAAGGAGAATTAGAGATTTTAAAGTAGCATTACTAAGGAAGTGGTGTTGGAGGCTGTTGATAGATAGTGATTCTTTATGGTATAGGGTGTTGTCGGCACGTTACAGGATAGAAGGGGGGCGTGTGAGTGATGGAGGCCGTGGGGCTTCTGTCTGGTGGCAGGGTATATCTGCTTTGCGAGCTGAGGAGTGGTTTCATGGTAATGTTAGTCGCTCTTTGGGAGATGGTAAAAATACTCTTTTTTGGACGGACGTTTGGGTGGGTGGAGTATCTTTTAGTTTGAGATTCAATAGATTATATGAATTATCGTTGCTGAAGGTTGAATCGGTTTTTGGCATGAATGCGTTAGGTTGGGGGCTGAAGGGTGCAGCGTGGAGTTGGAGGCGTAGGCTGTTTGCGTGGGAAGAAGAGTTAATGGGGGAACTTAGGCTTTTACTTGAAAGTGTAACCTTGCAGGTTGACAGGGTTGACAGAAAGCTGTGGCGGTTGGAAACATCCTCTGTTTATACTGTTCGTAGTGCTTATAAATTGTTGTCTGGCAATGTTCTTGTTGATGATGCGGTGTCAGTGCCTCCTTTGTGGCAGAAGGATGTTCCCTTGAAGGTGGTCTTGTTTGCTCGGTGTCTGTTACGTGACAGGTTGCCTACTAAAGACAATTTCTTCCGTCGAAACGTGATTGGCGCTGAGGCTCAGTTTTGTGCTGGAGGTTGCGGGGAGGTGGAAACATTTGCTCACTTATTATTACATTGTAAGGTTTTTGAGGCTGTTTGGAATCATATCTTTTCGTGGATTGGTGTTACTACGGTTATGCCGTGTGATGCTTCTAGTCTTTTTAATCGGTTTAATGTCCTGGGGGGAGCTACCAAGTCAATGCAGTTCATCCTTCAGGCTATTTGGTTTGCAACAGTTTGGGAAATTTGGAAAGAAAGAAACAACAGAGTATTCAAGAATAAAAATAGCTCTATATTGCAAGTGGTCGACAAGATAAAGTCGCTAACTTTCATGTGGTTAAAGGGGAAATACGTTAGCCTCCCCTCAAACTATCATGGTTGGTGGCTTAGCCCGTTTGTGATACTAGGCATTGGTTAATAACTTGTTGTTCTCGTTTTTTGGTGGTGTGTAATTATTGTGTAGTCTTTGTTTGTACTTTGGTATTACTTCCTTAGTACACCTTATGCTAAGAAGGCCATTCATTATCGTTAATATATTTCATTTTAGCTTCTTAAAAAATAGAATTAATATAGAAAAAAATAACAATTTCACCAAATTAATTTATTAATTTAAAAAATTGATCTTGCCAAACAGAGTTTAAAATTGATAATTTATTTCATTTTTTTAAAATTGTTTACTCATTGTGAGATAACATGAGTAATTATTTTAAAACAATCAAGTAATTGACATATTGCATTCAAAACATTGTCGTGCTAACTTGTTAAAGAAACAACAAAATGAAAGTTTTACAATGAATAGTGCATTTTTTACACTTTAAGCTTGATTATATGAGTTCTAAGATATTTTTAATATTTTGTTTTCTTAACTAATATTTTAACGACACTAGTTAACATTTTAAAAAAAAATATTGTTTGTGATTATTATTTTTCACATTTTAATATAAATAATAGGTTAAAATACTCTTTTGGTCCTTTAACAACATTTTTAGTATCGCTTTGGTCCCATAAGTAATAAAAACTCCGTTTAGGTCCCGTAACTTTATTTAAAGTATCAGTTTGGTCCTTTCTGTTAATTTAATTCAAAAAAACGTTAAATTTTGGTCCCTTAATTTATTTAATTAGTATTAGTTTGGTCCTTTAGCTTATTTAATTAATATTAGTTTGGTCCCTAAATTTAACGTTTTTTTGAATTAAAATAACAGAAAGGACCAAACTGATACTTTAAATCAAGTTAAAGGACCTAAACAGAGTTTTTATTACTTATGGGACCAAAACGATACTAAAAATGTTGTTAAGGGACCAAAAGAACATTTTAGCCTAAATAATACTAGTCGCAAATATTAAAATGGGTTTTTATCGTGGTCACTTTCTTGAAAGCAATCAAATTGTCATAGTTTGGCAAAGTAGTAAAACTGTTGAGTGTTGACTGTTGACTGTTGTCCACATTTGGTTGAATGAGTACTCATGTTGTATTGGATGGTGACTTCCTGAATTGAAAGACGGTTTACCAGAATAGCAACAATTTAAAGGTAAAAGAATATCAATCAAGGGAAAATAACCTCCAAAAACTTCTTTTTCCCACGTTAATAATATCACTTCCGATTCTTCCAATATTGTGTTAAATTTTAATGATTAATCTTTCCCCATCAAGAGTAAGTCTAGTCAAAAGTATACCTCGTGAGAATCCAAATTTGGCAGTTAATGCGCGCATGGGTGGGGGTGATTGGGTCACCAATTGTTTGTTTGTTTTGTTTTTTTTTTGTCAAGCTCACTTACTTGCTTCTACTATGAGAGTACCCTAAATATCTTAAGTACATGATATCAATAAATCTCTTAAGTTAGATTCATAGTTTTGTATTTTTGCAGTATTTTTATTACATTGTTTTTTTATTCAATAACACTATAAACTATAAAATAAGTTATAATCGGTCATTACATTTTGTTCATCTCTCAAACAATGAAATGAGAATTTTAACTTATTTCATTATAAAATAACGAAATAATGGAATGAAATGTTTATTCATTTTTGCTCCATTCCATTATGTATTATTCTACTCCGCTTCGTTTAGATCATCAATCCAAAAGAGCCTAAAAGATCACTATATTTTTAAATGTTTACAAGTTAACCTTTAAAAAATTTCAACTCTTTTTAAAATTAGTCCCGAAATTTTAAAAATATTACATCTTAATCTCTATTTTTTCATATCTTGTAGATCGATGCTTCAACTTTTTTGAATTCTCATCTTTTGTTGAATGTGAAAAGCTTCATTAAGAAAGAATAGAAATGGGGAGAATAATTTTCTCATTACTGTGAAAATGATTATATTATATCAGTAGCTATACAAACTATTTATATCACAGATTCTAATAGTAGCTAATTATGAGGTAATACATAAGGTTACAATGTAACAGTAGCTATCTTAATGATAAGGTAATTTGTAAGGTTAAAAGGTAACTGAATGTGTCAATTAATTATAGGTAATATGCTCCCTCAAGCTGGACTATGGATGTCCATAAGTCCAAGCTTGGAGATCAAACCAGAAAATGCAGAAGATGATAATTGTTTGGTTAGAACATCAGCTAGTTGAGCAGAAGAAGGCACTGGAAGAAGGTGAATGAGTCCGGATCGAATGCGCTCTCGAACAACATGACAATCGATTTCAATGTGCTTCGTCCGCTCATGGAAAGAAGGATTGTGAGCAAGGTAAATTGCCGATTTGTTGTCACAATATACCATAGCAGGGGCATCAAACATGACTCCCAAATCTTTAAACAAATAATTCAACCATTGAAGCTCACAAGAAAGGCTTGCCAAAGCTCGATACTCCGCTTCAGAGCTAGACCGAGAAACTGTTGATTGTTTCTTTGATTTCCATGAAATCAAAGAGGTACCAAGAAAAACACAATATCCGGTCATTGATTTGCGAGTAACAACACAAGTAGCCCAATCTGAGTCAGAGAAACCAGAAAGTTTGAGTGGAGAAGAAGAAGAAAAGAAAATTCCTTTAGCAGGAGAAGCCTTAAGGTATCGAAGAACTTTCGTCGCAGCTTGAAAATGAACTTCACTTGGACTAGATACAAACTGACTTAACTGCTGGACAACAAAGGTGATGTCAGGTCTTGTGTTAGTGAGGTAGAGTAGTCGACCTATGAGTCGTCGATAAGCATATGGATCATTATAAGGAGGAGACTCGGAATCATGCAATTTGAGAGATGGATCATAGGGAGTAGAAGACGGTTTTGCTGCCAAATTACCACTATCTTGCAACAATTCAAGAGTGTATTTTCGCTGGTTCAAGAGGATACCTTGCTTTGATCTTGCAATTTCTAATCCGAGAAAGAATCTAAGGTTACCAAGATCCTTGATCTGAAAGCTTTTGTCCAAAAATGACTTAACTGATTTAATTTCAAAGGAATTGTTGCCAGCCAAGACTATGTCATCTACATACACCAAGAGAGCAGTAAAAGAAGAATCATCTCTCTTAACAAATAAGGAATGATCAGCTGCAGATTGACTATATCCCAAAGAGAGCAAGGCTGATGACAGTTTTGAATACCATTGTCTACTTGCTTGTTTGAGGCCATAAAGAGACTTGTGCAATCTACACACTTTAGGAGAGTTAGAACCAGAATTTGGAACAATAACACCCGGAGGTAATGACATATAAACTTCCTCGTTAAGATCCCCGTGAAGAAAAGCATTGTTCACATCTAATTGTTCCAAAAACCAACCCTTAATGGAAGCCAGAGCGAGTAGAGTTTTGACAGTAGTAAGCTTTGCCACAGGTGAAAATGTCTCAAAATAGTCTACGCCTTCCATTTGAGTATACCCTCTTGCAACCAATCTTGCTTTATACCTCTCAATAGATCCATCAGCATTATGTTTAATTTTGTAAACCCACTTACATCCAATAGGATTCTTCCCCGTAGGCAAGTCAACTATGGACCATGTTTGATTAAGTTCAAGAGCAGCCAATTCAGATTTCATCGCCTCTTTCCAACAATCAAGTTTACACGCTTGTTTAAAGGTTGTTGGTTCAGTGTTGGTTGAAATTGAAAGGCAAAAATGCTTATAAGTGTCGGCACAATTTGCATAAGACAAGGAAGATGATATAGGATAAGAAGAAGTAGTACTTGAAGATGATTGATGTTGTAAAGATGGGAGGAGACTGCAGTGGAAGTCCTGAAGATAGCTTGGTGCTTTTCTGATTCTGTTAGAAGCTCTAGTAGGAGCAGGAACATTGGAGTTTTGATCAGATACGACTATAGGGACAGCCGGAGAATTAGAAGCAGAATTATCTACCAAAGTTGCAGAATTTTGTGCATTATTAATGAAAGGATTTGCATTAGCAGAAACAGAATGGTCTGCTGCAGAGACAATTAAAGGAGTAGCCGGACATATTGAAGGAAAATTTGGAGGATCAATTGGAAGAACAAAATTATCCAAGGTAGGGGATGAAGAAGTGCGGGAAGAATTTACGGATGAAAATGGAAAAACGTCCTCATGGAATATTACATTTCTAGAGACAAGAAATGAATGACTAGAGATGTCATATAATAAGAAACCTTTAGTACCATCTCTGTATCCAAGAAACACAGTTTTTCTTGCTCTAGGCATGAATTTTGTTCTATGATTGTGTAAGGTGGATGCGAAAGCAAGACAACCAAATGTACGAAGATGAACAAGAGTTGGAGGTTGTTGAAACAATACTTCATAAGGTGTCTTGTGTTTTAAAAGAGGAGTGGGGAGACGGTTAATAAGATGAACTGAATGCAAAATAGAAAGATGCCAAAAATTGGATGGTAGAAAGGCTTGAAATGAGAGAGCGCGAGCTACGTTAAGGATGTGTTGATGTTTCCTCTCAACAATTCCATTTTGTTGAGGAGTCTCAACACAAGATCTTTGATGGACAATGCCTTTAGCAAGAAAAAAATCATGCATGAGAAACTCACTTCCATTATCACTTCTCAAAGATTTTAACTTAGTATGAAATTGAGTTTCAATGTAATTAACAAAGTTCATGATATGATTTCTGGTTTCAGCCTTATTTTTCATGAGAATGATCCATGTAAAACGACTAAAATCGTCAACAAGTGTTAAAAAATATTTATGGCCAGCTACAGAAACTACGCCATGCGGTCCCCAAATATCAGCATGAAGCAACTCAAAAATGTGAGAAGAATGTGTATTGCTATTAGGAAAAGGAAGTATTTTCTGTTTAGCATAATGGCAAATGTCACAAGGTGTAGAATGAGATTTAAATGGAACAAAGGGAAATTGTGCAGAAATGGATTTATGAATCATATTAGAAACATGACCAAGCCTATTATGCCAAAGTATTGAAGACTTGTTGTCAACTTGGGAAGCAACATTACAAACAGAAAAATCAGAAACTGGGAAAATATAATTACAAGAAATGTTGGAAGAACCAGAAATAGAAGAAGCACTAGCAGCAGGACTTTCCAAGACATATAATCCTCCCTTCTTCTTAGCTATACCAATCATCTTCTGGTTGGAATTCTGCAAAATGGAGCAATGGTCAAGGTAAAATGCAAAATGGCAATCAAGTGACTTGATGAGTCTTTGGATAGAAATTAAATTGGTGTTAAAATGAGGAACAAAAAGAACATTGTGAATGATAATGTTTGGTAATATTTGAACACTACCGGCAATGTTAGCGCAAACCTTGTTGCCATTTGGTAAAAAAATTGGGACAGATTTTATATGGTGATAAGAAATGAAATGTTGGAAGGAAAAAGTTATATGGTCTGTTGCACCCGAGTCTAATACCTAAGTAACAGAATGCTTACCGTATGTTGGAGAGGAAATGGTATTAAGAGCCACAGGATTGGTTGTGATGGAATTAACAGATGCAAGTGTGGGATTAGGTGCAGCCTGCTGTTGGAAAAGATTTAAAAACTGTTGAAACTGGCCTTGAAGCTCATTCAAAGATGAAGCCATAGCTGAACTTGACACATGAGAAGAATCCATATTTGTAGTAGAAGCCAAATTGACAGATTTTCCATTGCCAGATCGAGCACCTTTTGACCGATAACCCGGAGGAAAACCATGTTTGGCATAACAAGTGTCAATTGTATGATTGTACCTTTCACAATTTGTGCAATATCTAGTAGAACTCTGACCTCTACCAAAATTTCCGCGGCCTCTGCCTCGACCACCAGTACTAGAATTAAAATTCTTAGCAGGTTGAGAACTAGATGTATTTAGTTGAACCTGCATAGCCATCACACCTTGTTCATTTTCTTTATCAACGGTAGTAAAGACAGAAAGATTGCGTTCTTGTTGCAACACTAGGGAAAAAGCTTTATGTAAAGCAGGTAAAGGCTCCATCATCATTATTTGAGAACGAACGTGAGAGTACTGCTCATTCAAGCCTTTGAGGAATTTAAGAACACAATCTTGCTCGCGATACTTTTTCATATCAGCCACGGCACCACAAGAACAGGGAATTGCACAAGTGCAATCCCTAATTGGACGAAATATTACAATTTCTTCCCATAATGATTTCAATTGAGTATAATAGGACGAAATGTCGAGGCTACCTTGATGTAATCGAAGCATTTCCTCTTGAAGATCAGAAATCTTAAACATATCACCATGAGAAAACCTAAACTCAAGATCATTCCAAACAGCAGATGCACGATCAAACCAAATGATAGATTTTGCAATATCAGGAGAAATTGAACGCTGAATCCATGCGAGAACCATACTGTTGCATCGAATCCAAGGATCATATAAAGGATCAGAAACACGAGGTTGTGCAAGAGTACCGTCAACAAATTTCATTTTGTTTTTAGAAAGTAGAGCAATTTTCATGGATCGCAACCATGAATGATAATTCTTGCCATCTAACAATGGCGTAACAAGCACAACAGCGGGATTTTCATTCGGATGCAAATAGTAAGGATTCGTAGGGTTTGTAGCAAAATCAGAATAAGTTTCCATGACAAATTAATTTGAAAGGAAGAAGTTTTTTTTTGTTTTTTTTTGTTTTGTTGAAATCAATCAAATTGAAGAACCAAATAATCAATCACAGAGTGGAGCAAATGCGTTAATCTGATACCATGTTGAATGTGAAAAGCTTCATTAAGAAAGAATAGAAATGGGGAGAATAATTTTCTCATTACTGTGAAAATGATTATATTATATCAGTAGCTATACAAACTATTTATATCACAGATTCTAATAGTAGCTAATTATGAGGTAATACATAAGGTTACAATGTAACAGTAGCTATCTTAATGATAAGGTAATTTGTAAGGTTAAAAGGTAACTGAATGTGTCAATTAATTATAGGTAATATCTTTATCCAACATATTTAAAATTCTTTATATATATATATATATACTCTCTCTGTGCTATATTATAAGAAGAAGAAAAATCACATTTATTAAGAAAACTAAAACATAGTACTACCTCCATTCCTAATTATAGGACCCTTTTGAGAATATTTTTTTGTATCTTTATATAAGACCCCTTTGCTATTTCCAAATACATTAATTAATTTTTTACCAACATACCCTTATTTATTTTATATCTTTTTCTTCAATCAGCATTAAATACTACATTGAAAATATACACTAATCATTTCTCTTAAAGGACAAATTTGTAAAAACAATACTAATTACAAACAAATTTATTATCATTTTTAATTTTCTTAATTCCCGTTATTTTTCAAAAAGGGTCCTATAATTAGGGACAGATGTAGTAGTTTATAACATAGTTTTTTGTGTTATCTTTGAAATAAGTTTTACATGAAGATGTAAAAACAATATTCATTAGTTGTTGGTTATTGAGAAAATGAAAAAGAAAACAAATTGAATGCACTTTGCGTTTAATTTTCCTTTGGAAAAGATAATTTTTTGAAACAACATAATTAAATATGATAAAAGTTGATCTTGTTTCTTATAATTTGGGACAAAAAAATTGGATTTTTTTTCTTATAATTTGGGACGGAATGGGTATTAATTTATACAATCATTCCAAAACTGTTCAAATTTAGAAAAAAGTTAACAGTGAAGACTTTTTTTTTTACAAATAACGAAAACTTTTATTAGTCCAATCCTTACAAGCAAGAGAAATTTGTATGTGATCTCTCACCCAACACGTCATTCTTACACCTGTCCAATTAAAATATGACACATTATTAAAACGAAAACTTTTATTAGTCCAATCCATACAAACAATAGAAATTCTTATGTGAACTCTCACCCAACACATCATTCTTACACATGTCCAATTAAAATAGACACACATTATTAAACTATAAAAATATATAATTTTTAATTAAGAACTAGAAACTAAAAGCATTAACAGACTCTCTCTTTAGCCATGGTTACAGTCTCCCTCCCTCCCTCTCCAACAGTGGTGAAACTTGAATTGAATTATGTTTGACAATTTTTGTCCTCCTTCTCTTGTTTTCTGCTCCAAATCCTTCTCTTATGCTCTTTCTACTATTTCAATAGTCGGTGCCTCCTCTTATGAGTAGATCAAAACGTGAATTAAACTATATTTCACAATTTGAGTCTATTTATAAATTGAGTAGTGATATATGTACATTCATTGGAAGACATCTTTGATGACAACCTTGTTTTTCTCTCTTCTTACTTGTTGAAAAACAATGGAGAGAAAAAGGAAGAGAGAGGAAAAGAAACATCATGTAAGTATGAGAGAGAAAAATGTCCAAAAGTTGTCACAAAATAGATATACAAATATTATTTCTCTTATAAATTTAAGTAAAAAATAAACCCAAAGCAAAAACCGAGAAAAGTTTGTTGAAGTGATTCACAACACATCCTTCCAATACATTATATGTCAAAAGTTGAAAAAACTATGGTGTGCAAAAAATAAGAGGATTCAAGAAAAATGAAAAATTGATCTAGAAAAAAGCTAGGGTGGTGGTGTGAATTGCTGATGGATTTAAGAAAAGTGGAGAGAGGACACTGAGAAATCATTAAAACTAATGGCAAAATATCATAGGACAAAGAGAAATCATCAAAACTAATGGTAAAATATATTATTTTCATGAAGTGTTAAATTTAGATTAGATGATTGTAAGAATGGCGTGTTAGATGAGAGTTCATATAAGAATTTCTCAACATACAAAATTAATAATACATATAAATCACTAAAATATTTAAATTAATTTGAAATATAATCTTTTGAACATTTTCAATTTCCTAATCCATAAATTCTCATTGTGAATATTTTTGGCCATAAGGAATTTGATCTTATCGCGATAAAGAGCTTCTAGTAGCCATGGCTGAAAAGGCGACGGTGCCGTCAATTCAATTCGTAGCTTAAGGACAATGCATACATACACTTTGATAATGACATGACTACCCATCTAACGATTCGCCAAATACCAATCATAAGTGCACGTGTGCATGTTGACCATGATAAAGAAATGAGAGATACCATTTTAGTAATGGTAGAGTAATTTATATATTTAAAAAATGATTGAAAATATAAAATAAGTGACGTGATGGATAGAAGAAAAATAATAATATGTATACTCTAAATAAAACAAGATTCAATGAATTATAGCAAACTAATGTTGCAAAATTATTTCGATCAACAACGTTGAATTCAAATTTCTTAAGAGAGATTTTAAAATCGAATCTCTAAGTTTAGGAAAAATATGATAGGAAGCAGTGACCTGCTTAAAATGATCGGCCAAATTTTTTCTTAAGATTTATATTCGACAAAGATTTGAATATTTTGCATCAATAACATAACCACTCAAAAAATATAAAGAACTTTATGGTCTTGGTCAACTCAATATCCCCACATTTTTTAGCTTCCAAATTGAAGTGTTTGTTTCCTTCCTATGTCCCTAGTCCACTTTTAGGATACGTAAGTTTACCAAATTCGTACCTTCATGGAACTTGTTAATTTTGGTTTTGGTCCATCATCAGTTTTGTCTGTTCGTAGCTCCTATTTTGTTTTGATGAAGTGAATTAAATTTGTAGCATGTTGATGTTTCTTGTCCTTAACAGAAGTGGGTGACTGTCCTATACTACCATCCACGTTAGCTATCTTACAACTAAGAAACGCGTAGCAAGCTGGAGAGATTCAACGAGAAAAGGGTGACACGGTTTTGGGGGTTGAACATTCGAATCATTTAACCAATTATAGTATCATTTTATAACTTTATTGTTATTATTTTATAACACTCTATTCACTTTTAAAAATGTCAGTCATATACTATGCCAAAAAAAAATTAGTCATATAATAATCGTGATCAAGCTCAAATGATTAATAAACCTAAATTAAAGACAAATCATTCGAGAGAATTTAAATTCAAATTCTAACTGAAGTCTGAACACACCATTTCCCCTGGAACGAGACAATTAATAGTACAAAATAATGTCTGTCATGTTATCTTAACTACGTTCTTTAAAAACAAATGTTATCTTAACTACATATGTGTCCGTGTTATTCCTTTTGTATGACATTGAATTAGGGTGTGTTTGGAAAGAGGTTTAGGAGGGGAAATGGAGAGGAGAGCTTAATTTTCTTTTTTAATTTACAGATATTATAAATTGATTTTTAAAAAATTGAATTAACAACGTGATAAATGATCATATAATACTTCAAAAACGCTTAATTTATTTTAAAAAGATATTTTACATTGGTCGTAATTTAAAAAATAAAAGTGAATCCTCCCTTCCTTTCCCCACGCCTAAACCCTCAATTCAAACACACCCTTAGATTTTCGTTTTAATTATTTATGATCATGATTATTTTGGAGCTTAGTTGCTAATATCATGTCATGAACCGCCATCTTATATCCATAGGTAGAGTTACCTTAGATTTGCGTTTGTGTGTATTTATATATAGGAGGAAACTAACGATGAAGAAGATGCTAACTAGCATTTCTTCGTTTTTGCCGGGCTATAATATATATAATATGTTTTTCAATCTTCATATAATCTTCACAGATATTAAGAATCTATGTGAAGCTTTTAAAAGATGACACACATGCATTATGGACATTCCTTTTAAAACTTTTATTAAACTGAGTTGTGAGATTAGTGAATCTTTGTCGATCTACTAACCACCCTTTAGATACGATTCGAGAAAGATTTGATGAATTAAATTCATTAATTTTGCCATCGTTTCATTGTCCAGCCGTAGTTAGATACGCATGTGAACTATAATCATGTTGAATTCAAACACGTTCTTTGGAACGATAGTTCCTACTCACCCAAGAAAAAAAGGAACAACTTAGAGAAAAATAAATAATACTATATGTTAAACATTTATGAAGTTTTAAGAACACATTTACTTTTTAATGTGTAATCTTTTCATTTTCACTACTCTAACTATGTAAAATAACATGTACCCAATATTTTGTAGAGAATTAAATGGAGAAGAATTTGCACAGAGTGTATTTTTTTTAGAAATGTTCTTTGAACAACTATTTAGTTGTCTTAGGACGTACTTACTTACCGTATAAATACAATATTATTTTTTTATTAGTTTTTTCACTCTCCTCGAGTCAAATAAATAGTTATAAAAAATGCATGTTTATAGAGTTGTTTAAATAATATTACTCGATCTTTTCCCACACATACATCACATCCTTTCATGTTAATAAATATTTGAATATATTATGAAGTCGTATAATATTATAGTCATTATTGTTTATCAGCGGGAATGAGTGCTAACAACCCATATTTTTTAACATATTTTTTAATTGTTTAAAATTTACGTATGTTCCACTAAATCATGTGAGTCTGATATAAATTTGATAAAATCCATTAAAATTTACCAAATCAAAGAGTGTGTCTCGGAAAATACATGTCAAAGAATGTGTTGCTACCATTATTCTTGTTTAAGATAGTACAAGTTTGAATCCTTGTCGGAACAATCATTGTTTAGACTTTCTCATCTTTCGGTTAATCTATAAAGTTTTAGAATCCCCCTTATGTGAGACTCAGATGGTCAATTAGGACAAGAAAAACATATATCATTCATAAGAATTTTTATAAATTTGTTTAAGAAAGTCAGTGCATAGTTATTTTCCAGTAAAAAAGTATAGTTATATTAACCCATAGGCATAAAAAGCTCAATTGAAAATTTAATTAAAAAATTAGTGATTTTTTTATATCTCATACCAAATATTTCCAGTCCCGTAATTTTCAATTTTTTTTCGAAGGATTCAAAAATCTCGTTATTCTTTGAGTGTTCTGGAAATTGAAAAAAAAACGTGTGAAATGAAAATAGTTAAACGTGAAAATGTGTAAAATGAATTTATTTTTTTAAAACTTTGGGAGTGCAAGAGTTAGCGATTAGGTGTAAATATCAGTCTAATATTTTATGTTGGGTTTAATAACTATAATTTTTACGGCCCATTTTACTTCACTGGACTATCTTTGGACTACTTATTAGTTTTGAAATTTAAGCCTTGAAATTTTGCTGTTTAGGCCTCCCATATTGCTCACAGGCCTCCCAAATTTTTGAATATGCCTCTTGGAAACCTATAGATAGTTGCATTTTGATGCTTTCAGAAGTTGTCTACCAGAAGATATGTAGAAGATATGTTCCGATAGGTCCTATAATAACAACACAACAAAATTCAATTTGTCACATGCATTATTGTTGATTTGAAACTTCGAAAACTTGAACTCTAGACAAAAAAACACTATTTTCTTCAACCACTGATCTTCATCAAGCCGACATCAAAACATCATATTTATTGTCACATTTCTTATCAAGCCCAAAAAATAAGTGTCAGTTTTTTCATTTTTATTGTGTTTGTTGAACTTTAGGGTTGTTGAGCAAATAGAATTGGTTTGCCATTTGCATAGCAAATAGGATAATTAGATTTAGGGTAGTGTTAACTTGTGCCCTTATGGCACATGTTAAGGAATCTAAGAAAAGAAATATTCTTTTAAACTTTGTGCATTCAATTCATTAAAACATTCAAGATTAACTTTAATGCACGCATTCCAATACATCATTTCTACATTTATCTTCTAAATAACATTTCCCTTAGATTTATTGAAGTATCACTAGACTTTTCACCTGTGCTGCCGCACGGGTCATATACAATGTAAATGTAGTAGGGAAAAGCAATATTACATTGTATAGTTCCAACTTATATTCAACTTTCATAAATTTAAATTAAATTTAATGAACCAAGTTTTCCAAGTTTCCATAAAAATGGGAAATAAAAGAAATGAGTAGTCGTAAAACAACGACTTTGAACACATAACAAAACCAACTGAGAAGGCAACAATGATGAGATTACATGTGGGATGGGTTTTAAAACATATATCATAATTCTTACGCTCCTTACTGCAAGTACACGTTGGCATTTTGTTGTATTGAATTCCTAAAACAGACATTCAAAACAAAACATGCTTTGAAAATGTTCTCTGTTAGATATACCATATATACGCCGTTAATTATTAAGACTATCCTAATAGCGAAGACCAAATCAGTGCATATCACAACAACCTTAAACACACATATTGACTATTAAACTTAGAACCTCCTTCTACTTTTTGAATTTTCAGTGACATGTTATTCATATAAGTACTGGTACAACTCATGATATTTTTGGAAACAAATAATGTACACTAATTTGTAAAAATTTAATAACAATTGTTCATCATTCTTGCGCATTGGTAACTGGGAAAACTCAAAAAGGTCACAATTATACAATCATTTGTATGAGTAACAACACACATGATTACAAATTATCTGAACAAAAAGTCTTTTAAAAAGAATCGGTAGAAGTTAAACTTTATCCCATCACACTCTTGCTTCATGCTTATTGGTACATCTAGAGTAAAAATTCCAAGTAAAGCCACTGCGTCCGGAACTCTCGAAAAACAACAGGTCTTGGCCTTGATGAACTCTCGTTGAGTATTTCTTACACGCAATCCATCTCTCCGTCTAAAAGACGGCCATGTAGACATTGCATTTTATCTCTCTATTTGCTGGCTTAGTCCACCATGGAACTCTAATAGTGCTGCTAAATTGGTCAGTGATACTGTTTGCAGCTGCTGCAATGTGCTTAGTGTGCATCTGCTGCACTGTGCTTAGCGTGCAGCTGCTGCCGATCAGATAGCACTTCACGCATGTCCTGAACTGAAATTGTTTCTACTTCGTTTGATTGTGCCATACTTTTTCATTTCAACGACGCCATATGTACCAAAACATCATTGCAAAGGTCTTCTGATCCTGCACATTCAGTCCCTGCATAATAGGAAAGAAAACTTAAAAAAAAAAAAAAAAACAGCGCCTCATGATGAAATTCTGCATATTTTGCCAAAGACCAGCCGCTAGCCATACTTCATCTGCATATTGGCAGCCAAAGAACAGATGACATTCATATTTTTCCTATTTGTCACACATTGGACATGTAACCAAGCATGAAACATTTTTCCACTGCAAATTACCCCTTGTAGTTGTCGGTTGTCAACAAAGAAGCCTAACGATTTTTTTCATTATTAGAATAAAGAAACTTAATACCATCTCCAGTTAAGAGAAATATATAAATAACAAAAGTTCACTTGCAGCTAGTATAACTATGATCCCTTGACTGAAGTGGTAAAAATTATGTAGCAGTAAGCACAAATTTGAAATGTGATTAAGATATATAATGCTAAGTTAAATCAATATTTGAATCACTATAAAACATATTCCATTAACAAATAAGTACTCATCAACAACATTAGAGAATTTTTGTTTTCTTCATAACCATCATCATGATAAAGCATTTGTCTGTCATGACACTGCAACCTACAATTGGATGAACCAAAATATAGAACAATCAACTGATTATGAAAGGAAAACTTGGGGAGTCAAAATAATATTCAGATAACCAAATAAAAACTAAATATTATTTTATAATATAATACCCTTTATGACAAAGAAAAATTTAGAAGAAAGTTATGTAGCTGAAATAGAATAATTAGCTCAGAAAAGCTATGTAAAACGAATCCTAGTTTTCCACATCTGACAGCTTTTGCACAAAAGTGACAACATAAAAGGCATGGAGAATATAATTCAATGACATATTCTTCCAACACCCAAGGTGATGGACAGACAGCTTTTACAAAGAATAGTTGTATCTGGTAGCAGAATTCAAGAGAAGCGGAGGAATTGGAGGGAGATAATCAGTCCCTGTGGATTGAAGAACAAAAGAAGAATGCAAATAGAGTTGTGAATGAAGACCTGCACAATCATACCAAGCTTTCAGTTTGAAGAAACATCGGAGAAGGATCAAGTAGGGTGGGGAAAAGGAAGATTGCATGGCAAGACCAAGTGGAATCAAGGGTTAGATCATATAAGTAGTACAGTTTGGCTTAACTCCTACTGTTGAGATGTGGCTCAAAAATGAAAACTGAGAAAGTGAAGAATCGTGACACGATTTGGCAACCGTGTCACGATTTCACAATGTCGAGAGTTGTTTTGCAGGGTGTCCAATCGTGACATGATTTTGGGAAAATGTGACACGATTTTGCTCGAATTTGAACACTACATATGCAATCTTTGACCAATTTGTTGGGCAAGCTTGGTGAATCTCATGGAAACCAAATGAGAGAACTTTTAGGGTTTTATATACTAAATGTTGAGTGTCTTTGGGTGAGCTTCAAAGCTTCAAGATATGAATCTTGGAGAACCAAAAGAGTGGGCTCTTGGGAAAAGGGTTGGTGCCTTTTGAGAAGATTTATGGGGTTGGTAAACACATGAGTGGAGAGTCTTTTGTAAACACCTTGGGAGAGTGAATATTCATGAGTGTCTTGTTCATTGGTGAGATTGGGAAAATGGGTATAAATTAGGGTTGTTCTTTGTGAGCTTGTTGAAACTAATTTCTTGTAACCCATTTTGTATCTCTTTGTAAGAACTCATTGATAGTGGATTTGAGAGATCAATCTCTCCCCCAGAGTAGGCCAAGTTGGACCGAACTAGGTGAACATTTCTTGGTGTCGTTATCTTTTCTT
The DNA here is from genome assembly GCA_946800305.1 of Medicago arabica. Taxonomy (NCBI): domain Eukaryota; kingdom Viridiplantae; phylum Streptophyta; class Magnoliopsida; order Fabales; family Fabaceae; genus Medicago; species Medicago arabica. The sequence goes on from OX326968.1 coordinate 54,551,016, forward strand.
ATACTCTTTTTATCTTGTTTATTCTTTGGTTGAATTGTGGTTTTGCTATGCACTTAGCTTATAGACTAGGTCTATATTGTCGTTGTTGCTTGCGGTTACTTTTGGTTATTGATTGGTTGTCATTGATACTTGCTCCACGAATCTAAATTTCATTTGTGTGAAGTTTCAATTTGAGACTGAATTCACAGCAATTGGCGCCCATCGTGGGGCAAGGGGAGAAGTTTTTCAAGTGTGCACCATGGATACCAAAGGTTACATCTTGGAGATGGAAGGAAGCATGGTTCAACATGAGTGTATGGAAGCATTTAAGGTTGAGGTTTTGAAGCAGGTCATCCTAGCACAATCGAAGAAGGTTAAGTGTGAAGAGAGAAGGTCATGATGGTGGTGTCATGGTGGTGATGTGTGTGTTCCCAATGAGTAAGTTCAGGCTGGAGAGGCGGTGGGAAGAGTACTCGTGATAAACCTTTGAGGTGGAGTTGCAAGGTAAAGGCATAGTGTGTGTATGCATTTGGAAGTTAAGGTAGAGAAAGTTAAACTTGAGGTGGAGTTAGTGACACCGAGAATGGTACAACTATGGAGGCCTTGGGTGTTATGCTCTAATTGTGAGCATGTGAATTCTTCAAGAGGACGGAAGACATTCCGGGGGTTAAAGAATGTTTGGCATGACTTGTGGGATTACTGGATAAAGACCAATGGTAATTGGAGGCAAGTGAATTTTCGGAAGGACGGATTTGATCACTCCGGGGGCCGAAGAGGTTATGGTGTAGGCTTATGAAACTACCTAAAAATCTTAGTGTAGTTGGATGCAAGGATCTTCAAGAGAGCAGAAGGCATTCCGAGGTTTGAAGAGGTAAAGGTAAGATTTTGTGGAACTACTTAAAAATCCTATTGTAGTTGGATGCAAGGAACTTCAAGAGGGGGGAAGGCATTCCGAGATTTGAAGAGGTAAAAGTGAAAGCTTGTGGAACTACAAAGTGTAGTTGGATGCAAGGAATAAGACTTGGAAGCTTGTGGAACTACCGAGGGTGGTTGGATGCAAGTGGAGGTCGGTATGTGGATCGAGGTTCAAGCGGGGCTTTGGACTTGATTGGTTTTGTCTTGAGGGATTGTTCAAGGCAAGGATAAGGAGAATGGTGGTTGATGGTTAAATTAGCATCATCATCATTTTAGAGTCAAGGTGGAGAATTGTTGAGACGTGGCTTAAAAATGAAAATTGAGAAAGTGAAGAATCGTGACACGATTTGGCAACCGTGTCACGATTTCGCAATGTCGATAGCTGTTTTGCAGGGTGTCTAATCATGACACGATTTCGGGAAAACGTGACACGATTTTGCCCGAATCTGAACACTACATATGCAATCTTTGACCCATTTTTTGGGCAAGCTTGGTGAATCTCATGGAAACCAAAGAGGGAACTTTTAGGGTTTTAGATACTAAATGTTGAGTGTCTTTGGGTGAGGTTCAAAGCTTCAAGATGTGAATCTTGGAGAACCAAAATAGGGGGTTCTTGGGAAAAGGGTTGGTGTCTTTTGGGAAGATTCACAGGGTTGGAAAACACATGAGTGAAGAGTCTTTTGTAAACACCTTGGGAGAGTGAATATTCATGAGTGTCGTGTTCATTGGTGAGATTGGGAAAATGGGTAGAAATTAGGGTTGTTCTTTGTGAGCTTATTGAAGCTAATTTCTTGTAACTCATTTTGTATCTCTTTGTAAGAACTCATTGATAGTGGATTGGAGAGATCAATCTCTCCCCCAGAGTAGGTCAAGTTGGACCGAACTGGGTGAATATTTCTTGGTGTTGTTATCTTTTCTTATATCTCTTTATCTTGTTTATTCTTTGGTTGAATTGTGGTTTTGCTATGCACTTAGCTTATAGACTAGGTCTATATTGTCGCTGTTGCTTGTGGTTACTTTTTGGTTATTGATTGGTTGTCATTGATACTTGCTCCACGAATCTAAATTTCATTAGTGTGAAGTTTCAATTTGAGACTGAATTCATAACAACTACCAATTTAGAATGTGTAGCCTTCTGCCTCATAATTTGTAGCAGATTTTATACCTTGAACAAAATCAGTCTAGTTTTATGTTTTCATCTTGTACAGAGAAAATATACTACCCTGTAGAGTCATGCCATCATATGTTCAATATATAAATATTAGATGGAATCAATTCACAATCTTCTGCTAATTCACAATTCATATGTTTTAGTAACTTCAAAAATTAATGTTTGTATCATATTCCCTCTTGCTGTCATCAAGTTCACATAGCCAATTCACATGAAATCTATCAAACTTATCCTAAAGTCAAACTGTGACAGAAAAAAAAGCATCTTCATTCGTATATATGTGTGCTTTGAGCTACTTTTTAATTGGCACCTCAGCGAGCAATGTCACAACCATAAAAATCTCAATAGTAAAAATCTCAATAATAACTACTCACATAAACAATACCATAAAATAAAAATTTCTAGCTTCTTCCTTTTTACTTTACCTTCAGAATTTGTGTTTAAGTATGTGATTTACCCTGTTCTTGGCATATGGGAAGTAATATTTACAATGGTTGTTTTGATCCACTCTTTAGTTCTTGCAATTGAATCCTGCAAAAGTAACTAATTGAATTTCATAATATATTCTATAAAGAACTATTCCATAAGATAATGCAAATTAAGAAGTTCAAAGGAAACACAATTAAGAAAACAAAGACTTGGCTCGTGATAAATAGAGTCTATAAGGAAAAAGTAAAAAGTAAAGTACCTTCAACCAAAAAGGATGAAAATTGAGACCTGACATATTGGACCTCATACATCCATAAAATGCATATCGGCTGCACCACTATTAGCATTTCAATTGCTAAAGTTAAATTGCAACTGAAAAAATTACCAGAAAAGAGAAAAATTACTTTGATTTAGGAAATCCCTGATATAAAAATCCCTAAATTGGAAAACAAATCAAACCCCAACTATTAGTTGCTCTCAAAGTTACAAAGAATGATATGATACCATATGATAAGAGCATCTAAGAATTACCTAAACAGTGGAAACCGAATTGTCACCGAAATGCTTCCCGGGTTGTAGAAGAGAGGTTTTGCAATTGACTCGTTCCGAAATGCTTCCCGAATCGTCGTATTAGGTTGTCTCGCTGTGACCGTTGCGACATGGAGCCGTGGATTTGCAGCCGAGGTCAGCGCCATTGGGTTGCGACATATGATTCTTCCATTTGCTTTGTGAGATTACAATATAATATAAATTAGGCTTAAATGCAATTTTGATCCCCTATTTTCAAAATTGTTAACTTTTGATACCTCTTCTTTCAAAACCAACTTTTTCATCCCTCTAGTAAGAAAGTCAACAAATTTTTTTGATCCCCCCTTCTTCAGATGATGTGGCAAACTCATTAATGACGTGGATTCTATGTGACATTGTCTATGTGACACATCATTTCCATGTCATTAAAATTTAAATATAATCATATAATTAAATAACAACTTAATATTAAAATTAAAAAAGAATTGAGGAATAAAATTAGAAAACCTAATCTATTTTTTTATTCCCAAATTGAAGAGAGAAAAAAATCCCCCAAATTAAAGAACACAAGAACAGATCATTTAATTTATCAGACCAAACACACATTCATATCTTCTCCACTGCATGACTATCGATATGTTCTATATCCGTAGTCAAGTAAAGATAAGAGTTGTGGTTGTGTTTGATTGTATAACAGCACAAATACAACTTGGATTATGTCCGAGTTTCTTAACCTGAGCACTACAACTTAGAGACAAACTAGTGTCAAATCCAATAATTTATTGCGTACAAGATTAGATTCATTGAAAGAGTTATGGGAGAATGCTATTCATTCTCCTCCACGAAAAAAAAACTCTTCCAATTCTGAATTCTAATGATTAGTAACTAGTAACAACATGCTAAGGTGCCATGTGTCGAAATTGAAGATCTTTATGTGTTCTTCAATTTGGTGGGATTTTTGTCTCTTTCAATTTAAGGTTAAAAGAACAATTTAGGGTTTCTAATTTTATTCCTTGAATTTTTTTATTTTAACATTAATTTTATTATTATATTTATAAAAAAAAATTGAAGAGGCTTTATTATATTTAAATTTTAATGATGTGTCACATAGACAATGTCACGTACGATTCATGTCATTAATGAGCTTGCCACTTCATCTAAAGAGGAGGGGGACTAAAAAAAATTGTTGGCTTTCTAACTAGAAGGATGAAAAGGTTGGTTATGAAAAAAGAGGTATCAAAAGTTAACAATTTTGAAAATAGGAGGATCAAAATTGCATTTAAACCTATAAATTAAATCGACCAATTTGGAGAATGATTTGTGCAATATTTACGGAATCAGGAAAAAATGTAATTACATGATTAGAAGACAAATCGAAATTGAAGGAGAAGTCCCAAAATGATGAGTTAATTTCAAAATCCTCGATTTGTAATCGTACACGCGTTCTCCCCTTCTACTCCAACCACCAGTATCGCCTTTGTCGCCGCCGATGGATGGAGGAGAGGGTTGACGGTGGTGATGATGATAAGAGGAAGAAGAAGAAACACGTGAGCTTGTTTTCGAAAAGAGGAAACGCGTGTGTTGTGTTTTGTTTTTCAGCCTCTTGCATAAGATTTAATCCTAGCCCTTAAGTCATATATTGAGTAGTGTGCATAGTAATTGTCATGGTTTTCAATGCATTAACTCATAATGAAAATGTGAGATTCAAATTTCAAATTTTTGGAGCCATTATTTTAGATTTAGGGTTATGGAATTAGAGTTTGCATGTTTGCTAGGATTATATATAAAGGATTTATACAGGGATCTACTTATTGTTTGTAATTTGTGGAGGGTGGCATTTAAATTATTTTAGGAATGTGAATATAGGATTTATGCTCTAATTGTTTGAGAAAATGCTTGAATGAAAATTTTGTCTAAATTTTTCCTGTTGATCGTTCTAGATATGATGGACAATGTAGGAGACATGTGAGCAATATGGGTGGTCTGTAATGAATAGAGTCAACTCAAAATTAGTTTAGAGTTCGATTTGACAATTAACTCGTTGAATTTGATTCATGAACCTAATATGTTGAATTTGCGTTATATATAATTGGGTTCGTTTGGTTCATGAGCTGACTTGATAACACACACATGATTGGAGTTTGGACGTGGACGAGTATTTTGAGGATATTCTTAATAGTGGTTGTAGAATTTTGTTGTGTTTTTCGGGGTGTCTATAATTGAATTAGTGTTGTGCTTTTTATATTTATTTGCATATTCATGCAGGTTTAAACTTGATTCATATATACTTTTTTGAAAAAGTCAAAACGAGATATATTAAAACCAACAAAGAATTCTATCTGAGACAGCGTGTGCAAAGATAGAAATCAAGGAGATAAAATTAATTCATATTAGATATAGTTCCTGTAATACGTAGAATGTTTGATTTTAGCCGTTTAAAATAAGAACTAAAATGAATATGGTAGAGATCAATTTTAATACGAAATGAGTTTACATACTTAAAAAAGAACTACAAAACTAAAACGAAGGATTCTATATTTAAGAGAACTAAAACAAAAATAATATTTTTACAATGATTAAAATTGAGGCTAAAGTGCACTTTTGCCCTCTAAGTTTGAAAAAATTACGCTTTTGGTTTCCTAAGAATAAAAATTACATTTTTGGCCCCTTAAGATTTAGCCCATTTGCAACTTTGATTCTTTTACCAATTTTTACTTATTCAACGCCTATGTGGCAGATTACGTGTATAATTATTAAATTAAAAAAAATAAAAAACCACATAATATTTTAAAATAAAATAAATAGAATTAAAAAAAATAAAAAAATTCAAAAAATTGAAAAAGAAAAGGAAGAGGCATATGATCTTATGAACCCAACACCTTCATCTTCTTCTCCTTCTCCTTCATCTTTTTCACCCAACATTCATTCACAAATCACAACACTTAAAAATTAAACCGAAAATAATTTCATCATCATCATCCAACATTAATCATTTTCATCATTTACATATAAACCCAAAAAATACCCACCCCATTAATGAAACCCAGAAATTAAAAAATAACCATAATTTTTGTTAAGTATCACAATCAATTAACTAATTAAAGGCATAAGAATTGTTCAACAGAATTCTTAAAATTGGTCACTTCTGGCACTCAATCTTAAACATATAAGTGAAGATCAATTAAAGTACGAAAGACAAATACAGCAAAATCCTCCATTCTAGAAAAAACTACAAGACTATATAATAGCCTTAACCCTTAAGAAACTACCAACAACATAGATCAAACCAAAACCAGTGGACTTGCCACCTCCAAAATGAGTAACGAACTTGAACACAAAAACGATTTTTGGTTCGTATTTCATTTTTTGTTGTAAGCCAGAGAAACAGAAAGTTCAACAAAAGGGTCGAAGGCCATTGTATGAGATGATGTATTGGTGTGTGTCTGTTTGATGACTTTCTAAATTAGCCCCGTATGAGATGAGGATGAACAAAGATCAGAGTGAAGTGATGAATGAATGAAGGAAGATCACGTGCCTCTTCCTTTTCTTTTCCTTTTCAATTTTCTGATTTTTTTTTTATTAATTTCATTTAGCTTTTTAATTTAATAATTACGCATGTGCTCTGCCATATAGGATAGGCGTTGAATAAATCAAAATTGACCAAACATATCAAAGTTGCAAAGAGCTAAATATTTAAAATTGTAATTTTATTCATAGGATCAAGATCGCAACTTATTTAAACTTAGAGTTAAAGTGCACTTTAACCTAAAATTTAAAACCAATACATCATATATTTGCAAAACTATTTTCTCTCAACAAAATAATATTTTGCATACGTTCTCATTTATCAGTTGACATCGTAAAAGTGTTGTGTTTCAAAATCTAATGGCACTTGTTAGTGGTAGTACTATATGCAAACCCCAAACTGTATTCCTTCACCTGTCTGGGAATTTGAAGAAACAACCAGTGTCGGAAATCACATTTCCTTCTTCAACAGAATTTGTAAACACTCTTTCACTTTCACTTTCTACCTCCACCTCTCTTCGCTATGTACCTTCTACATGCTTTTGCTCCACCTCCTCTGAATCTTCTGTCGAATGTAATATGCCTTCTTCAACCAAAATATTCATCAAAGGTAACTTTATTTTGTCCTTAGCCCTTTAATCAGTAATGGGTCTCTTTCAATTTTGTTGAAATTCACCAAATTGTATTAACTGCTTTACTTGTTTCACTGTCTACATGGAGATTTTGCTGTCATTCCTGTACAAAATTTTTATGTGCCTTTGTCTGTGAAATATGGAAAAGGTCCATCTTATTATTATTTTTGTAATGACAAATGTTAGTGTGTTAGATTAATTTTTCTCCTTAATTTGAATAAGGACCTCCAAATTCTTATCTTAGGTTAAACCAGTTGAGCCCAGCATCCCAAAGGTTCATCTTATCTAATATGATACTCCCTCCATCCCTATATGTAACCACCTATTTGATTTTATTTTTGTCCCTAAATGTATACTCCTTTTCAAATTACTAAATGTATCTATTATTATTTTCCTAAACATACCCTTAATTAATACTACTAACTTATCTTGAAATTTGAAAAGTCAAATTTAATACACATACAAACAAAGGATAATTTGGTAATATTAACACACAAAACAGACACGTTAATTACACTGACAACTTTTCTTAAGAAATGTGAAAAATGTAAAAGGAGTTTACATTAAGGGACGGAGGGAATATTATCTTTAATCTGAACCAAACAAGTATAAGCACATAGCTTTACTTTCACTTTCTCGTTAGAGACAGAGAAGAGAAGGCTCTTATAGTCTTACTTAAAATGTGTGTATCAAATTGAATTTAGAAGTAAGGGAACTTAATTTTAGGCAATGCTAACAAATTAAGGTGCTAGCTCTTTGCCTCTTTGGCATTTAGTATTTACAATACAACAAGATAAAATAAATGGATTAGATTTCTGACCAGTTTAGTTTCTTGGAAGTTCGGACTGCGCTAGTTGAGACTAGTCACTAAACAAATATTGATCTTGAAATTTGTTAGTCTCCTAACCTCTGCCCACATGCATTGTTTGTTCTCAGGAACTTTTCCCACCCCAAAACACTTTACATTTGAAAGTAAACACAGATTTTGTGCTGTCCGGACAGGATGTGCACTTCGCGACAAAAATACAATTTTTTCTTTCCCGGAAGTACACTTCCGAAAATCATGTGTGCTTATTTAAAAATATGAGGGGGGGGGGGGGGGTAAAGGGTCTCCCTTGTTAATTATCAAGGTCTGAGCCATCTTAACAGCTCCATTAGGATTGCAAGGCTAGAGATGTTGTCATTTCCCAACTTTTCGAGAAACTATCCTTGGCAATGCAATGCAACCACTTTTTCCTTACTTTAATAACAACAATTAAAAAAATCATGTTAAATGGGTCTGGTATATGGATAATTTCATAATGTCTTAGCATAAATCATGTTTGATGACAGAGCCCTGTCATTTTAGGTATAATGTTATTGTTTCTAGATTTTACCAACCATATAATTTAATGAATGATATTTTTTGAAGAAACTAAACTAACCCACCTAAATTGGCACTAGAGGGAATCGAACCTGAGATCTCGAGGAGGAGCACACTTCCAGATCCCAAGTCAATACCACCAGGCCAACCCAAGTGGGTATTTAATGAATGATATTTATGACTGAAATATGAAAAGTCATTAGACCCATTCTGCTACTCTTGTATTGCCTCACATGAACACACAAAAACTGTTGTATTGCATATGTAAGCAGGTGTTAAGCTCATATCTATTGATCCGTTTCCTGTAATGTCCGTCATAATAAATAAATCATCCATTTTCACTTAGCATTAAGTAATTGCACCGAAGTCTTCATGGTTGTCCTATGCAGGGCTTCCTCTTTCAACCTCTGAATTGCATTTAGCGAAAGTGTTTTCAGTGTTCGGTGAAGTCACTCAAGGTAATTAATTATAAACATATTTTGGGTGTTTTCAGAGAGGTACTTGAGTTAGTGGAACTTCAAGTTTTGGAAATCTTGAGTCTCTAAGGATCTTCATTTTTTTATTGCTTTATTTCATGGCAGTCAGGCTTTTGAGAGATAAAAAAACTGGGCAGTCTCTAGGATTTGCATATATTTGGTTTGTCAAGGAAGAGTCTGCACAATCAGCTGCAAAAAAAATGAATGGAAAGGTATGCATGCAACTTGTAAGTGATATCATGTCCATACTATAAAATGTTGATGACATGGGAGCTGGTTTTTGTGGTGCAGTTTTTTTATGGCAGGTTTATTTATGTTACAATTGCAAAGCCTGGATCATCAAAAAGTTTGAAGAGAAAAGCCTACAAATTTTAACTTACATGAACTCTGTCTCTATGAACCACTCTAGTAAGCATACAATACATGTAAAATGCAGCTTACTTATGAATTTCTAGCATTGTGTCTTGGGGGTTCGTTTTGGTAAATGATAGTTTTGTATGCACTAACAACAACAACAATAATAATACTAATACGCTACCTTTTGATCTAAAAGTGGCAATCACTGATGGTGACAGGAGATAATATGCAATGCAAACACTATTAGATGATTTGTGATCTATATTGAACAGTGTACTAAGGTTGCCATTATGAAATCCATTCGAAACTTCACCTCCACTCCTTCTCTCTTTTATAACCACTGTTGACTCTGTCTGTCTCAAGGTGTTTACTATAACTGTCTAGTTTATTAAGCCCTTAAAGCCTAAGGGGGCTGATTTGTGGCAATACAGATGATTTGTGTTCAGAAGTATATTAATATATTTCTTGATAAGATACTTCAAGTAGCTTTTGTGTTCAGAAGTATATTAATATATTTCTTGATAAGATACTTCAAGTAGCTTTTAAACTTATGACTTACTACTAGAGTGAAGACTCATTCTAGTCCTTAAAAAACCGAGACTCGGTTTGGTCTCTTACAATAAAAAATACAACGTATAGTCCCGCACAAAAATAAACCGAGACACTTTAGTCCCTAACAAAACCTCCATAACAAATTTTGATTCTTTTTGCTGATATGTGATTTTTCATTCACGTTGTCAGTCCAGCGTGTCACAATGTTGCCTACATGTGATGTGATCGAATTAATGGACAATATGGTCTTTGATAATAATTGAAAAGAGACATTTAGTTCTTATACATGATTTCTAAAATAAGTCCTTATACACGATTTAAACCCATAAATTATATCTTCTTCATTAGAACTCCATGAACCTCAGTTAAAGCACCTCTAGTACAGCACTACAGCGTGTTCCATGACATGTATATCCCTCTCAAATATATTACTTTTGGCTTCCATATTCCACTCCATATAGCTTAACGTAATCAACAACTGATATTGAACTCTATGTTGCATATAAGTTTCTTTCAAAACAAAATCCATATACCTTAACAAGATCGAAGTGGTGAATTCCACCGATTGTTCCAAATTCTCTCTTAAATTTTTCTTAAGCTTTCTTGCCATCACAACTACCATTCTTTCCATTGTTCGTGTTCAAGGTGCTTCAATGGAGGTTCATATGTTTTATAGAAAGAAGATACAATTTAGGGATATAATTAGGTATAGGGATTAAATTGTATCTTTTCCATTATCACCAGAGATCATATTGTTCCTTAATTTGATCACATAACACGAAGGAAAAATGGTGACATGGTGGATTGGATTGACATTTGACAGCATGGACAAAAACATTATATAACAGCCGAAAAACCAAATGTTTCGATGGAGGTTCAATTAGGGAGTAAAGTGTCCTCATTTGTTTGTTAGAGACCAAAAGTCGTATATCATTGTGAGAGAGCAAACTGGCTCTCATAATTTTTACAGGGGACATAAAATTGCTGCCATTAAACCTCCAATTGCTGAAGTTATGGATTTTCCCTGTTGGAACCATAGGCTCCGATGGTGCCTTCATTATCAAGACAGCTTTCAAAGCCATTAGGATTTCTCAACACTAGGTTAGTTGATTATGCCCACAACCTATGAAGAGATTTAGAATTGGCAGGGTCCGAAAATATACAAGTATCACTTGTGGAAAGTTATAGAAGACAAGCTTCCCACAAATGATACTAGATATAATAGTGGTATGTCCGCTGCTAGCATGTGTCCTAAATGTCATAAGTATTTCAAAACGACCATGCAATTGTTGCGGGACTGCGAGGAAATAAAGGAGTTTTGGAATAATCTTATTGATCAAGAGGAGTGCAACACTTTTCATAGCAGAGGTTTGCATTACTGGATGCTGTTCAACTTATCTTCTACCTAGTGTGGTAAAAACAAGGTTATGTGGCATTTAATTTTTGGTATAACTCTTCATATTATTCGGAAAGCAAGGAACATGTTGCTTTCTCTTATCAACAATCTGATTTCATGACCATGTGGTTCAACGTTGTATATATAATATTTTCCGTGCAGATTTTGAATCTTCTTTCATTTCTATGTGGTTTCTAGCTTAAGCTTTTAGCCCTCTTTTCTCATCAACAAATTAACATGAAAATTTGGAGTTAAAAAATTATATACATTTTTTTTTGACAGAAAATTATATACTTTTTCTAATGTATTATATCACACAGATTAAGATACTTTAGCACGTCTTTCTTATCTAACCATCAAATAAGACATACTCCATCCGTCTCAAAATATAAGCAAAAATTAATTTTTAGGTTCATTCATTTAATGATGTATGTGGTTCATAATATGTACCACATACATCATTAAATGAATAAATAACATGTTCTCTCAAAAAGAAAACATGCCTATTATAATTAATTTTAATTTTATTTGTTATGTCAATATATATATAAAAATAAAAAAAATAAAAAAACATGTCTATCTAGACGGTAAATATCTCAGGTGTTTGTATAAAAAAATGTTTATCAACTAGAGCCGTCTTAAACTTGATTGGTATTATAATATGTTTTGGGCAATTGACGAATTAGTCTCTACCAAACCCTACGTAAAGATTTGAAGATATTTGCTGAAGATATTTGGCTAAGGTTCCCGGAGAATCTTTAATTTGGCGCAAGTTGGTAAGGCAAGATTTAATAAGGTGAATTTCATAGATTTGACGGACCATTTTGTGTTCAATATATACTTTAATTGAGTATGAGAGAGAGTGATATTTGAGAAACTAAATATAATATTTAAGGAGTAATTATCCAACTTAGTTCTTGAATTTTCATCAATCAGTCAAGTTTGTCTTCAGATTTTTTGAAATATCTATTTAGTCCCTGAGTTTTAGAGACGTCCATCAGAAAGGTCCCTCCGTCCAAAAGGGTCGTTAGTGAGGATGATGTGTCATCCTGCATGTTGTGTTGTCATGTACACGTGGCAACAAGGAAACCACGTGTACAAGGACGAATTTGATGGAAATGGTAAAATTTTGACATTTAACTTTTCAGTGTAATTTTTCCTGTGTTTTCAATTATACCCCTCTATTATCATTTCCTTTCATCCTTACATTTCACTTCAGACTCGTCAAAATAGTCCCTGACCTTTCTCCTTCCCGCCTAAAACTTCACCCTCTTCACCTCTCCAAAACCATCATCATCGTCGGCGATCAACCTTAGAAAAGATACGGGTTTGAAGTCAGATTTCTTCGTTTGTTGAGGTAACGCCGTTCAACTTCGCGTTCCATTCACTGTTTTTTCGTTTTCTTCCTTTTTTTATGTCCATTTCAGTTTTCTGTGATTTTTCGTTTCTCCCTTTTTTCAACTTTTAACTTCAAATCACGCTTTGGTTGATGTTTATTTGTGAGTGTAGTGTATTTAATTGCGTTTTTTAGATTAATGATTTTAGGGTTTTTGGTTAGAAACTTAAAAATTGCATGTCTTTATGTTTCGTTACTAAAAATGAAGAACAATATATTAGTAATTAATGAAATCACATGTTGATTAAACAAGTTTATAAAAAGGGTTTTCGGATGACTTAAGAACATTAAATTACTTGATGAATTGAAGGATATATAATGTTCTTTTTTTTGGCTATATAATGAATTATGAACATCCAATGCATGACTTTTGATGATATTTTCAACAATATTAGTGTATGTCTTTTTATATTTTACATTGTTCAGCAAATTTATATACCAAGGATCATAGTGATCTCTGTTGTGAAAATTCAAGGACTTATTTGATGGTATTTTTACAAATTTGGGGATCGATATGATGCATAGACAAATAATAGAAGGACCAATTTGATGGAAAAAATTTAACAAAAATGATGATTTCATTCATAGACAACCTTTTTTCATTACAAGATTACAACATTACACAGACTTATACATCGTAAACAACTCAATCAAACACAATACTCCTATCAACCTTGCATTCCTTCCATGACCAACGCCATTGTTTTTAAAATAACCTAGTTCTTCAACTTCATCAACCCAGACAAAGAATTGACAATTTTCACCATCGTCCTATACAAAGAAAAATCAAATCAGTGGCAATTTCAACAAACCATAACACACATCACATAACCATTGTTAAACAAACATTTGGCATATGGCAGACATATAAAGGCCTTCCTGGATTATTGACAATGTTGGCTTTTCTTACAGCACAAATTTTATTACACCAACAATGAAGCACTCTCACATCACCGTTGTACATAGAGCTTGAAGATGAAGACCGACTTTTGTAGCTGCTTTTGCCCATACGCCCACCACCCATCATTTCTGAACACCAAAGCTTGAACAATAACCACTGATTTTTGGATTTCGAATTCAATAAAAAAATTAGGGTTTTAAGTTTTTTGAACTGGGGAAGAACTTTGTCATCAATTCATGAAAGAAATTTTGGGGATTTTGATTTGACGGTCACAAATTATAACATTAGGGTTCAGAATTTATAAATTTGGGGAAAAAAGAGTCGTTCATGATAAAGATCTGTTGGAGAAGAGATCCGTTGGGCATTTTTCAGTTTTCTGAAAATCCATCAATTTGGTTCTTGGTAATTTCATCATTTTTGGCCAAATTAATCCTTGCTTGCGTGGCATCTGACGTGGTATGCCTCGTAAGAGGTTAACAGTACATGTCACCTCCGTTAACAGGCCAACTTAACGGAGGGACCATTTTGATTGACATTTTGAAAATTCAGGGACTAAATAGATATTTCGAAAAATCTGGGGACGAACTTGACTGATCGGTGAAAATTCAAGGACTAAGTTTGGGTAATTACTCAATATTTAAGGTTAATATTATGGATCTTGGGATCTTTGGTTTTAAGGAGATGTCGACATGATTTTCATCCCATGCAATCCGACTTTAAGTAATAATATTTGTACCACCACGTACAAATTGCACCGGTAATCCATTTATGATCAGCTACGATCAATAACTTTTGTGATTTTTCTTTTCTTTTTTTTATTGGGAAAAAATAATAAAGAGGGGGAAATAAAGAGAGAAAATAAGAACACAATATAAATATAAGAATAAAAGTTGTACAAAACTCATAAAATGTTTGTTTAAATATCATTTCTCACATGACTTCTCTTCTGAGGCTCCCTTAGTAGATTAGTAGATGGCATTCAACACATTTTGGGAGAACACTTTTGCATAAATTTGATGTGTATATATAATATGAACACTTTGAAGATGTTGAGTTTGTTGACTTCTTCACCTTTTCAATCGAATCTTATCTAGTTTGTTGATGTTTTTGGGGTTTTCATGCAACAAATGTGTTAGTTTCTTTGCTTTGATTTTATCTTCCAATCGATAAAAAAAATCCTTTTTTATCTGATAATTTTTTTAGTAGAAAAAGAAGACCATCCAATTTTTAACGTTTGAAGTTAGTGTAAACCGAAGTTAGCATTGAGTATAGTTAATATAACATTGCTAGCGTGACCAAATTATCATGAAACAAACTTGAATCGGTGACAACTAAGAGTCACATGTGACATGTAAGTTTTTTATACAGATTCTGATGCTTCTCGTACGTGTAGACGAATGTACTATCCGTATATTCTCCAATCTCGTTCGGACGTTCACTTAAAGTTAATGGCAATATTTTTATTATTTAACGATATCAATTTTTTTTCCTGAAGAAGCCAAAATGAAATTATATAACAAAACAGTCTCAAAAACACAAGGTGTGCTTTAGATTATAGACTACAAAAGAAACCAAGAGTTACATCAATTACAAACACAACACAGCAGCCGAACACTAGCCTATACCCAAACAAACAAGAGGGCAAGACCACCATTGCTGAGTGCCAAACACAAAGATAGCTTTTTTAGCTTTCAACCACCCTAAAGACAGAATCTTAACCTTATCTAGTAAACGGGAAATGGGAGTAACTACATTATTAAACAGACGATTATTTCGCTCGTTCCACACAACCCAGGTACAAAGAAGCCATATAAGTTGCATAAAAGAACGTCTAGATTTAGCACCACCTGTCAAATAAGTAAACTGAAGAAAATGGTCGGAAATATTATCAGCATCCATCCCATAACAACTAATTCAATCACGCACCAAATGCCAAAGGGAACCAAAAGTGTTGCACAATAAAAATAGATGTCGTGTCGTTTCAGGATGACCGCAACCAGCGACACATAAGGACATATCAGTCGACAGAACCCACCGAGCAATCAAATTAGACTTTGTTGGAAGACGATCACAGATGAGTCTCCACGCAAAAACTGAAACCTTCAAGGGAACCTGTTTATGTCACACCAGCTCCGAAGCAGAAGCCTCACTAGTATGATCCAGAGAGGTTAACAAATTATATTTATCACGAACTGTGTATCCATCTGACGGCGCAGGAAGCCAAACCCATCTATCTGAAACATTAGGAACCAAGAGAACATCAAGAAGTAAAGTCTTACACTCCGCTAACATCTCCTCCTCCCACTGCCACAACCTACGCCTCCACCTCCACACCTCTCCCCACTGCTCTGCATCAACAGAGAACAAGTTTGCCACAGTCAAGAACTTAGTCTCTGTTAAGTCAAACAGATGACGAAAACGATTACATAAAGGAACGTCCCCTAACCATTTATCATACGAAAACGACGTATCAGTCTCATCTCCAACCCTCTGCATCATGTGGCTATCGAACCAGCCACTCTCCCCAACACCGCCCATGTCCCTACATCGACTCACCTCCCTCCACCAACAAGAAACACTCCGGCCCCCAACCTCCAACCTGCCACCTAATTCGCCATACCTGGCAACTAAAATCTTATACCACAAACTATCTCTGTCCACCAACATCCGCCAACACCATTTGCCTAACAAAACACTATTAAATTCCTTCAACTGCCTCACCCCCAAACCTCCGTACTCCTTTTCCGAACAAACAGTTTTCCAGCCTATCCAAATAATTTTTCTATGATCCTCACCGCCTCCCAAAAGAAATTATTAAACAAAGATTCAAGGGAAGGGAAGAGAGATATCAAATTTTGTTATCCATTAGCGACAAAATAAATATTGAGTTTAATTTGTAACTCCCAACTATTATCGTTGTTTACATATAAGCAGTAAAATCTGTGATTGTTTAACTCTAGAAAAATCAACCGAAAGAATGATGATAAAAAATAGGAAGAGAGAGGTGTGTGTACGTAATAACGAACGCGGGATGGGATTGTTTGTTTGGTAGTTGCGGTTCGGTTATGATAATCAATATATGACGTGGAACCCATCCATTTCCATAGCACGTGACTCCTCACCACCACCACCAGATACATACAAGGAAGAAACTGAAACTCAAAGAAAGAAGAAGAAGAAGAAGACCATCATCATATCATCATGACGATGATGAATTTGCTAAATGCGTTGACGGTGAGTCGGATATTAACTCGTGACCGCCTATCTCTAGCCAACGAAGGCATACCTTTTGGATCCGTAACATGGATCGCTTACGCCGGCATCTGTTGTTTTCTCGTATGCTTTGCTGGTATCATGTCCGGTCTCACTCTTGGTCTCATGTCTCTCAGTCTTGTCGACCTTGAAATTCTTGAACGTAGTGGTTCTCCTTCTGAGAAAAAACAAGCCGGTAATCATTGCATTTCGTAATTAATTAATCATTTCGTTCAAAACTTATATTCTGTTATTATTATGCAGCAATCATACTTCCCGTCGTTAAAAAACAACATCAGCTTCTTGTTACTCTGCTTCTCTGTAATGCCGTTGCTATGGAGGTAATTCAATTTCAATTTCAATTATTATTATTATTGGATCAACTTCTTTGTGTTTCAAAGAGCTTATACAAACTATTTATCACATCTCTATAAACTGTTTATGAAAACAACTTATAGATTGAGCCTGTTTGGATTGACTTGTTTTTGAACTTATGCAAATAAATAAGCTTATGAAAAAATAGCTTATGAAGATACAATTTTCCTTGTTGAGAACTTTTGAATTAACATAAATGCTTGTTTATTTGCATAAGCTATTTTTCATAAGCTTAAAAATAAGCCAATCCAAACGGGCCCTAAATGAAAATTATTTGACTTTTATTTTACATTTTGTTATAGAGATAGCTAATACATATATGATAAGTACTTTGTTCATACATAGCTTTTCTTATGCCTAGTATTGATTTTGTTTGCACTGATTCCTAAACCCTGCCTAACTTTTTGACAGCCGTTGGCTTTCAAACTTCAAATCTGCAGGCTCTTCCTATATACCTAGATAAACTCTTCAATCAATTTCTTGCTATCATTCTCTCTGTTACTTTCGTTCTCTTTTTCGGTGAGGTATGTCATATTTTTTATTTACTATCTTTGTTACTTTAGTCTCAATATTTTTACCCCAGTTACATTGTTAAGTCTTTTTATTTGATTAATAATAATAACTTGTTTATCTGATTTCAGGTTATTCCACAAGCAATTTGTAGTAGATATGGTCTTGCCGTAGGTGCTAACTTTGCATGGCTTGTGCGGATTTTAATGGTTATATGTTATCCAGTTTCTTACCCAGTTGGAAAGGTATATTCTGCTAACCTATGAAAGTTTTTCCATGGCACTCTTTTGGTAACTAATGTAAGGTAATTGACAGGAGAAAAAAAAAGGAAAATTATTAGGGTATCATCTTATGTTGTAGTATTTCCATGACACATCAATATGAAAACATGTTATGCTGATTATGATATGATATACATATACACATGAAGGCCTTTTAAAAGTTGTTTTGTCAAGACAATTATATCTGTCCTGTCTAGTTTAAAAGAATGTACTTGTGCAACAGTGATAGACAAGTATAATTATTACCTTACTGGCTGAAACCATGGTCAGTCTCGTAAGAAATGGAGACAAAAGCTCTATGCCCTTTCCCCCTGGGAGCATAATTGGTTTTTGTTTTAATCACATTGCTCCCAAGTATTTCTTTTCCTAACAAATATTTGTTCCAGGTTTTGGATTACCTATTGGGGCATGACGAGGCTTTATTCAGGCGTGCTCAGTTAAAAGCTCTTGTCTCCATTCATGGAAAGGAGGTATAAATCAGTAACTGTTTTTCAGTAAACAGAATAAGTCTTGTTGACTTTGTTGAAGGTACTCAACTATTTTGTTTAGGTAGTTGATTTATAAATGTTGAACTTTCTTGGTTTTTAGGCCGGGAAAGGGGGCGAGCTTACACATGATGAGACGACAATTATCAGTGGAGCTCTTGATTTGACCGAAAAGGTAAGTGCTGCTGGTCACCTTCCATATTCAATGCAACCTATTTGTCAGTGTTCCATTTCATGTCAATATAATACTGTTTTTCAATTATGATATTCAATACAGAAGAATATGTATCTTACCTGTGTTGAGTTGTAATATTTACCTGGAAACCTTTAACTAGTTTGTGTTATTCCGGGACATTAGGAAGCATCAACGGTGTAGGAAATAGAATAGAGAACTGGGGTTTATTAAATATTTAACAATGTGCCACGCCAAGTTATTCCTACACTCACCATCTACTTTGAGTGTTCTTGTGTTCCATTACTAATACATTCTCATGCATACTTGTGTTCTCTCAATATTTGCTTTGTTATTCTCTCAATGCATACTTGTATAAAGACTAAAGAGCATATGCAATGCATTATTTTTCCATCTTGTTATTTAAATTTCCTTTTGCTTGTTCATTTGTGTTTTTGAGCAGACTGCTGAGGAGGCTATGACTCCTATTGAATCAACATTTTCTTTAGATGTTAATTCAAAATTGGACTGGTAAGCTTTCTTAGTTTCTTTGTCGTTATTCTTCAGTATGTTGCCAATAAGTGACTGAATTTGTTTTGAAAATGACTTTTCTCTTGGAGAAAGTTTTCAGTTGCTTCATCTTTATGACTTATTGTTCCTGATTTTTTTTTCCAACTATACCATTACTAAACCATGTGGAAAAATTATTGTTGCTACCCACAAACTAGTAGGATCTATCTTAGCTTTCAAGGTATATGCAAAACGTATGCATAGAGTAGAATCATGCTTTTTCCACTCTATTTTATTTTCCTTAAAACTTCTATTATACTGCCAATCTCAAATTAGGGAGGCAATGGGAAAAATTCTTGCTCGTGGCCACAGTCGAGTTCCTGTCTATTCTGGAAATCACAAGAATGTTATCGGGCTTCTACTTGTATGTATTTTTTTTTCCACATTTTGACTTTATTTATATTATCTCATTACTATTATTTTCTTTCTTCCTCACATGTTTGTTTTTTCATTTTATAATTAGGTCAAAAATCTTCTTACTGTACGACCTGAAACTGAGACCCCCGTTAGCGCTGTATCTATCCGGAGAATTCCACGGTGTGTTTTTATAAATTTATTCTCTTGTCACAGTCTTTTCAACAAACTGCGAAAAATCCCAATTTTTTGTTATGGTATATATTTACAGGGTTCCATCCGATATGCCTCTCTATGATATACTGAATGAGTTCCAAAAGGGAAGCAGTCATATGGCTGCTGTTGTTAAGGCTAAGGGAAAAGGCAAAGAAACTCCACAAATAATTGATGAAGAGAAATTTGATGCAAAGAAAAGTTTTGGTGGGGAATCACAGTTGACTACTCCATTGCTACAAAAGCAGGATGTAAAATCAGAAAATGTTGTTGTTGACATTGACGAGCCTTCAAAGCTTCCCATCATTAATAAGCAAACTGGTTTGCAGCGTAGTGATGGCATGTTAAAC
The DNA here is from genome assembly GCA_946800305.1 of Medicago arabica. NCBI lineage: Eukaryota > Viridiplantae > Streptophyta > Magnoliopsida > Fabales > Fabaceae > Medicago > Medicago arabica. Next base: position 54,571,198 of record OX326968.1, read on the forward strand.
GCTCCTTCCGAAAATTTTGAAGATGGCGAAGTGATTGGTATTATCACTTTGGAAGATGTATTTGAAGAACTTCTACAAGTAAATTTTTTGTCTTCTGAAATATGTGTATCCCACAATTTTTTAATTTTTTTCCACATGTTAAATTGATTTGAATTGCTTTTTGAATGCAGGAAGAAATTGTGGACGAGACAGATGAATATGTTGACGTTCATAAAAGGTAACAGAGACTAGAGAGTATCATAATAAAAAATTAAGCTGCTGATATGATGAAACTGCTGCAAATCTGAATTTTGATTTTATATTAATTGTATTCTGCAGAATACGTGTTGCAGCAGCTGCCGCTGCTTCCTCAATGGCACGAGCTCCATCAGTCCGAAGGATGACTGGCCAAAAGGGAGCGGTAAGTGGTTTAACATTACACATCTTTTCCAATTTAATATTTGTTTCTCTGCTATAGTTCCCAAGTGAAATCAATCTTTTTCTTTCCTATTGAGCTGAGAAAATGGTTCCTTTTTAAGGTTTGGGTCTTGTATTTTTCATGTTTCTCTTGTATGGTGTATTTCTCATGTAATTCTAAGATGATCTGCATGGCATTGTATGAAGAGCATGAATTGAAGAGATTAATATCTTGGTCTAAGTATCTCTTCTTCCCATTAAAAGCTTCAAGTATGAACAATTTTTGAAAATTTAAAACTATATGTTCAAACCCTACTATGATAGATAATTCCAGCATTATATTCTAGAAAGGTATTGCTTGTCCTAGTCATATTTCACTGAACAATAAATTTATTCAAGCATTAACTTTTAATTATATGGTTTAGTGAAGGATAATTATTAGTGATCCATGCCTCAATCTCTTTTGTACTCTGGATATTTTTCCCACTTCAACCCAAAAAAGATGCATTCATTCACAATTAATTTATCTGAGTGATAGGTACTCCCTTCGTTTCAAAATATAAGCAAAAGTTGCTTTTTAGGTTCGTTCATTTAATGATGTATGTGGTTTATAATATGGACCACATACATCATTAAATGAATGAACCTAAAAAGCAAATTTTGCTTATATTTTGAAACGGAGGGAGTACAAGTGAATTATTTTCAGTTTTTCTACGCTCTTAAAGAATAAGTGGTGGTGCCTTGAATTCCGAACTGATTTATTTGTGTATTTCTTATTGTTTTTTAAGGTTTCTTTGTTCCTTTCAATTTGACAGTCATCTGCTTTAATTCATTGTAACTCCTAGACTCCTAATAATGATTCATCCTTTTTCCTTAAGCATGCAAGTTATCTGACCAATAAAAAAAAAATCATCATTTGTATATATTATTGAAAATCGAAACAGACATTAGTAGAAGTTAAAGTTTGTAATCTTATGCGATGGGAGTATGAAGAAAGAACTGGAGCTTGCCCTTCATAAATGTGTTCCATCAAGTCTTTTTACATCATCTCCATTTTCACTTATAGCAATTTTTATAAACAGTTCTGCAGCGAGTCATACTATAGAATATTTTCTTTTCTGATAACTTAGTAGGAAAGAGTGTGCTGACAGAAACTGAACCAGTATTTAGATAATTTAACTCCTTCTAAAGTGAGTGAAGTGAGAAAAGCAAGAGTTAATATTTGAATACATCAATGATTATTATACACACATGTATATACAATATCAACCATTAGTTTGTGTTTTAATATTACTCACTTTAGAGGAGCTTGATCCTATTAAACCTTTGGATGGCTAGAACAACTAATCAATTTCATACTTCAGACTTCAGAGATCTAATGGCTCCTATAGATGGGTGTATCCCATTTTGTATCACCTGTGTGTGTGACCATGATTAGCATTTAGTTGCAGATTCCACCTCCCAAACCCTTCGAAATAATTTATTAATTTAAAGTTAGTTTATCTTTCTTTAATGGATATATCTCAACTGAAGTTTCTAAATGCAGAAACTTTCTTGGCTGTGATAATATAATATAATATAGCTTTTGTTGCTTGAAAAGGCTGTTTTACTGAATTCTCCAGCATGGATGCTAATTGTTTTTGTATTTCTTCTGTTTTCAACAATCCAGGGAGGCCAAAGTAAGCCAGGGCAAACTCCTAAGTTATCTGGAGAGGAAAATGGATTGAATTCCACTAGATAACAAGGAACTGTGTTAAATACCTTTAAAATATATAGAGGTTGCTTTTTGTATCAACTATATGATGCTGGAAAAGAAGGCCTGGAGTGTATTTAAGTAATTTAATCTTGTGTATTAATTTAAAACTTTCTTTTTTGAAAGTGCTTAAATTCCTTTTTGTTCTAGTAGAAACTTTCTGACTTGATGCTGCTTCCTGCTGCAATATTATGTTCGAACAATTATTTTAATCGGTGCCTAAAAGAAACGTTTCCTACTTCAATTCTTAACGTTTTCATTAACACTTTAACTGCCAAAGAAATTACTTCCAAAGTAGATCAAGGAAATTCAACCTAAGGAAAAGCAGTTATGTAGAATGTGGTGCGCACGTGATAATTTAAATAAGAGAAATGATATTTATACGATCATATTTTGAGACTATTTTTGGGATAACCTTTTCTTCTTTCTTCTTTTCGAAACAAAAATAGAGAGAAAAGGGAGAGTAAGAAAACAAAATATGAAAGTGAGTGAGAGAGGGAGAGAGGTGTCTTAAATGGTTGTACGTTCTTTAAATAAACATGTTTTAAAGGTCGTATTCATGTTACCATGTGTGTCGTATGGATGTCAATATCTATTTATATACTTGTTGTCTTTTGACATAAGGACATTAATGCAATTTTCAATGCAAATGTCTGAGTTGGTGCTTGAAATTGTAGGATTGTATCCACCTATTCCACCACTATTAATATTGTAAAATGATATTGCAAAATATTATAATTAAATCCGTCCATCTGTTTAGATGTGTTAATCAAAAGCATCACCAACATTATTAACTTACAATTGTAAAAGAAAAAAACATTATTAACTTACTTTCAAATTCATCCTCGATATAACAATATGTTAATCAAATGCATCACCAACATTATTAACTTACTTTCAAATTCATCCTCGATATAACAACACATGGACAAGTTTGATTAAAGTGTTAATCAAAAGCATCACCAACATTATTAACTTACAATTGTAAAAGAAAAAAACATTATTAACTTACTTTCAAATTCATCCTCGATATAACAATATGTTAATCAAATGCATCACCAACATTATTAACTTACTTTCAAATTCATCCTCGATATAACAACACATGGACAAGTTTGATTAAAGTGTTAATCAAAAGCATCACCAACATTATTAACTTACAATTGTAAAAGAAAAAAACATTATTAACTTACTTTCAAATTCATCCTCGATATAACAATATGTTAATCAAATGCATCACCAACATTATTAACTTACTTTCAAATTCATCCTCGATATAACAACACATGGACAAGTTTGATTAAAATGTTGCAATTAGGATCCTTTTAGAATATCAAATAATGTGAGGGATTAAATTTATACATCCATCCAACCAAATGATTGAACTCAAATGGCTAATGACCGTCCATTAGGATGGATCGTTCGGAAGAATTTAAGTTTGATTTCCGATGAAAATAATTTTGTATCGGACTTTACTTACCTATCGGTTGAACTTTAGATTATTATGGCCCTTTTCCCCAGAAACCGGAGGTTAACACCAAAAAAGATTGATACATTCCTATAATTTACAAGACCAATTCGAATATTAATTTCATTTTTTCATTAATTTTTTTTTTACACTCTTATGATAGAGCGGGCCTTACTTACACATAGGGCTGGAAATGAGTCGAGTCGAACCGAACTCGTCTGAGCTCGGCTCGACTCGATAAGAATTGATTCAGCTCGAAACTCGACTCGAGTTCGATACAAATCTTTTTTTAGCTCGAGTTTGACTCGTTTAAAGTTCACGAACAACTCGGTTCGGCTCATTAGGTTCAACTTGTTTGCTCAAATCATGTAGTTTAAAAGTCATTTTTTTCTTAATAAAAGTCCAAATTTTTAAATCTTTCATATTTTAATTTTAAGTGCCATTATATTAAAAAAAATTACGTATAAACTATTGCAAAATAGAAGAGAAAGTAAAAAAAATATAAAATAGAGGGCATCAGAGTTTGCATGATAATAGCATCTTAAAATAAACCCTCACTTAAGTTCTACCCTACACCACTCAAAAGTAGGAACAACACAAAGGAAAACTAAAAACTAATGCAGTATAAATCATATTAAAAGTAATTTCGACTTGAATGTTTGAAAGGAAGATGAGAGTTAGAGAGATGAATGAGATTTGTTCTAGAATCACTAAAGCGAGAGGTAAGGAGTTGAATGTTTGTTAGCTGGGTTGCTTGTTTATGCTGTTGTCTTGCCTTTTTGCTAATATTTAGAGAAAAGAATACAATTTTTTTTTATCTTTTTGTTGGAAAGGAGAGTGGTTAAGCCTAGGTTAGAAACAAGGTAGTATACAGTTAAAGTATTAATTAAAGGAAACAAGAAGTCAAGTTGTAGTATTTCAAGGCAGCGAGTATATTGTGAAGTAACATTTTTTTAAAAGAAAAAGATAAAGTTTAAAGTATATAGCTTTAAAAAAAAAATTAAGTATATTTTATAATCGAGCCTAACGAGTGGAACTATATATATCTCAAATTCAACCATTTAACAAATAAACTTAATTTTTAACTTGAGTTTGACTCATTTGGTTCACGAATTTAGCTCAACGAATTAATAGTCGAGTCGAGCTTCAAACTTTTTTCGAGTTGTCTCGGTTGATTGTCAGCCCTACTCACACGTATACTCTTGAATGGTTAACAAGGTCCACCACTACCTGATAATTCATATTGATAATTATATAATCCAGACCAATTTCAATAATTCAATAGATTGTGTCTGGCAACCAGTAAGATTCCTCGGTTGCAATGGAAAGGCTTGTATGGATCATCAGCAGTGCCTGTGTGAGGGTACAGCTCGTTGTAGAACCATTGCATTAAGAAAGAGAAAATTCATTATCGCTCTCTTAATCCAACAGGTTTGTAGTGAGTTGTACTGTGCATTAGCGTGTTGAATTTATTTTTAGCAAACACATGAAAAACATTAAGAAATAAACTTCAAGAAATGGCTCAAGAACTTGTAAAAAAATGGCTGAAGAAGATTACATGCCACAAAGAAAAGAAAAAATGCTGAGATTTATTAGCATGTATGTTGTTGACAAAGATCATGCTTAATTAAGTTCTTCTCTCTACATATATATATATTGGAGGATACCCTTTACTTACATTTTTGGCACTCAACCTTTACAGAAAAAGAAAAGGAGAAGAAAACATGAAATGAAACCTACGCAAGTGAAGCCTTAATATTCAAGTTTGTGACTATATATGCACATAACATGATAGTAACAAAAATTCAGCAACACTATAGCCTTAACATTCAAGTTTATCATCCCACATTAGAAGCAAAAGAGTGCACCTCCACATTATATACAGTCTAGTTTTCTGCTCCCTGAACTGCCTTGAACACCGTCGCATCAATCGAGGCTTTTCTATTCTCATTGATATTAATGATTGTCTTGCTATATATAGTAAGGAGTATTATACAAAATGCACTTCTTTAGATATGATATTATAGCTATAACTCTTATATAAAACACAAGAACTTACGTTATGATAATACACACACATTTATATATAGAAGGAGGTAGTAATGAATTATGATTAGTGAAAAATGTGTGAGAACACGTAGGAACCGACAAGGGTGGCCCCTAACCTAATAGATATGAAAACGACAAAGCAGTCTTCGTCACATTGTCTCTCTCCCAAATAGACTTTGCTTCAACAGCTCATCCTTGTAGGATTGCCCAACCCTGTCTCTACTATATCTAATACTCAATACTATACTATATAAATATATATATATATATATACGATTTTCTGCCTCATTTTCAGGCTTCTTTGTATGGATTCCATTTTGTTATTTCCATGTTGATAAAGTATCATATCAACAAACACCTATGTATTCCAGCTAAGATATTTTATTAATTATTTTTACAATGTGGTGGAGAATCAATGGTAGGTTCTTTTAATTAATACTAAAAGTATTTCATATTACTGAATCAAACAATTAAATGCCTTTCATTGAACTGTACATTGTGATTATCAGCTTTTAAATAATAGATAGATATCTTGTATAGTTAAAATTGAAATTCAAACTGTTGTGTTTACAGAATTTCCCTAAGGTGGTGGGGAGAGTGATTTTACATTACTAGCACATATATATATTTTTCAACCACCAATTTCCTCCTTCAACTTATTATTTAAATCAAATAAATGATAATAATAATAATAATAATAATAATAATAAATAGGGTCTAACATTTTATTAATAATCTGAATATTTTGTCACATCCATGTAATAAGCTCCTATAGATCATTATACATTGATAAAATGTTAGGTACTAACAAGATGAATGTGACAGAACACTATAGACTAATGGAATATAAACGCTAGAAGTTACTTATTTTCATTTATTGGCAAGACAAAGTATGAGAGAGTATAAGTATAAAGAAGAAAATTGATCTTTACTCATTTTGCAACCACATATTACACTTCCTAGATGTTAACTAATAACTATAACTATACAAGCTCATTGAATGCTGATGGACTTCAATGTTGAAAATCCTTCAAAATAAGTGCTTCTAATGGCTAAGAGTACTTATGCCAATTAAGAAGCATAGAGATACACACTCTCATAATATAAAGTTTCCCCTTTTGTTGCCTTACAATTCTCCTCAACTTAGACATTCTCCCTCCCATTTTATGTCTCTAGCTAAGCTAATTGTTGCACTTGGATATTTAGTAGCTTCACTTTGGCCACAATTTATATTGAATTGAAAATTGGAGATAAAATCCTACATGGCAAGAGATTAATATTGTAACTGGATCCACGTGTATTCTTGCATTGCTTGACTTAAGGCTCCACTTGTACTTGAATTTCACATCAATAGCACATGTCTTCTCTTTACAAAAATCAAACTCAAAAGCTTTGAACATTTTCTAGTTAAATTAAATTTTGTCGACCATTAGTGATTGTCCCTTCCTTGAAAACGATTAGCAAGTACAAAAACACCACACTTATCTTAAACAGTAGCCAAAGCTCACATCTTATCCTATCATCAAAGAGAGGGTCCTATTTAACTTTATTGATAATTAATTGCTTCAAATCAGAGACACATTTGAGCCCTTGATATTCGTTTAAAGCCTTTGGGGATGATATGAAACCAATAAAATAAACTAGAACCTCAAAATCACCTGGGCCACTTTAAAGAGATTAATTTGTTCTATTTCAAAATATGTCAAGCTCAAGCATGTGACATACATTATGATTAAAAGTGGCGTGAGGTCTCTAACGAGGCGGTGTACCTGTAAGCACTCTGAAACTCAAGTCGTCGAGTGATCTGAGTTGGAGAGTGAGGTAATTAAGAACGAATGTGTATCTTACTTAGGATGTGATCCTCTTATACAATGGGACTGTTGAGTTAATATGGCAGAAAAATCCGTAAAAGGCGTTAACAAAAACTCATGAATCTCGATGTATTGTCCAAATCATCATCTGATCCATCACATGTAAGAAATGATTATAGATTAATGTCAAAATTTATAGCTATAAACTAGTAAATGATAGTAAGTTTCAATCCAATCGTTGATTTTTAAAAATATTTATTCGGTAGAATATTATTGAATGAGCGTAACCGTTGATGTAACTTTTTTGGTGTAATTTAATCTCTCATCTATTTCATGGAATTCATATGGACCCTGACCGGTCTGAAACACATTACAACTTACAAGCTTGTCAAATAATTAATGTCTCACTGTTTAGAAAATATGAAAGATTGGCTTTAAAACAGTCTTACATCTTATCAATAAGTAGAAAGTATATTGAAGATAAGATTCTTATCATGCATAGCTAATCTTTGTGGACCTGTAGAATTAGTCTAGGGAACTGATATACAGCTTGTAGCTATATAATGGGTCCTAGATAAATTGGCAAGATGAAATTTCAATCACTTATAGAGGGTTAGCTACACACCAATGAGAATGACACAAATGGGACCTGGCATTTCAATTGTTGGGGTTTTGTTGTGTTTTTAGTGTGAAATGAGAGAAAGAAAGTCACAGGCTGGTGGGGAGTCCTAATGTGCTAACATTTGTTGGGTCTTATACACAACAGTGACGAAAAAAGAGTTTATTAGTTTGAGATGTGACTAACTGAGACCATACAGGAGCAATGTGGCAACATTCTCTTGAGGGAAACATCATGGAAATGTGTTTATTTATGCGTGTCAGGAAAGTCAGGGGGGTGGTAGAGATATATCACAAAAAAAAGATTTGGAATCTGTGTAGTGTGACTCACTTCACTAAGTCACTTATGGACAAGTGCATGTTTGGATGAGTGGTTAGATTAACAAAATCACATTGCTGGATTTTGAAAAAAGCTACACGTATTAGTTTCGGCAAATCACCATGGCTTACTATGATCATTCAATCTCACTGTTAATCCAAACACATATTAAGATTGGCCATTGTCAGTTACATTTGGACCGTCTAATCAATCAAGATTAGATGATTCAAATTCCAATACACATTCTGATTTTTTTTTCTTTCTAAATTTAAAGAGAGATGTTATTTCTCACGATAAAAAATGTCCTGAACTTTTCATGAAACATCTAAATCGTTGGATCCTCTATAGTTATTGAAAAACACGGATGGATGGGAGGGTTAAAATAGTAAAATGTGAAGGAGGGTAATCAGCCACAAGCAGCATGATGTTTTCACTAAAAGTAGTTTTTCCTAAATTTAAAATATCGAACATGAAATTTAGACTCCAGTTGATTGTGTATAATCTCGGATCGTATCCTATGTAGTTATTGAAAAAACACGGATGGATGGGAGGGTTAAAATAGTAAAATGTGAAGGAGGGTAATCAGCTACAAGCAGCGTGATGTTTTCGCTCGATATTTTTTCGCTAAAAGTAGCTTTTCCTAAATTTAAATTATCGTACATGAAATTTAAACTGCAGTTGACTGTGTGTAATCTCGGGGTTGTGATGGTAGACAACCCATATGAGAAAAAGAGAGGGGCAGTGATTATTATTCTTATCATGAAATATAAGGTCCATATGAAATTGGAACAATTAGAAGATGACAAATCAAAACTGAATTATTTAACATAAATAGAAGTCATAATAGTTGTATTGGTTAATGCTACTGACAAACCAACAACATCTTTTAAACTCCTCCATAAAGCTAAACAGTTCTGTTACCGAGGGAATAATATTGCTAAAGAAAAAAGGCAAATGTTAACTTGTGTCCTCAGTGCACATGTTAAGGAACTTATTATAGAAATATACGTATCAAAAGTTGTGTGCTTAATTATTTAAAAGTTAAAATATTATATTTTCCAATGCAAAGTTACTTTTTTTAGGTTCCTTAACATGTGCCTTAGGGCACAAGTTAACATTTTGTGGCCAAATAATATCAATTATTATAGCTCATGTGATTAAGCAACTGATCTTTGAGATTTTTTTGTTGCATTTTATTTTAACTTCAAACTGACCAAATGATTTAAGAAAATAAGTTTATTAAAAAAGAATGAACCATAAATTTACATCAACCAACAATCTTGGAAATCTTTGTACAATTTCACATGGACGATTTCAGTAACACAGACCGGAGAAAATTCAATTCAAAATCATAAGGATATGATTTATAAAAATAATATCCATCTTGTTTTTGTTATTGAAAGTGTGATAAATATATACAGGTATAACTGGTGTGAACTAATAATGGTGAAATCTCATTTATGTGGTGTGGTCTAACAAAAACTCCGACACAAACACAACAGTGATCTGTATAATTTTAACTAATATAGGCATTACACTATCTAAAGGACAAACAATGTGAAATGCTAATAATTTGTTTATTAGAATTATAGACATATAGGGACAAAGCATAGCCACCTTTGTTTGTTGACTTGAAAGTTATGATTTATATGAGCAAATATCTCAGTTCTTAGTAGTTTAAGAAGCTGGGAAGAGGTGAATGCATCTTCTCATGTGTAAATTTACACATGATAGTAAATGGTGGTAACATATTTCAACTTCGTCAAAAGTCACCGGCCAACATTCGGTTTTCAGACTCGAATACACCTCATTGCCGGTGGCTACATTTTTTAAATTGGCGATTACTGTTATCATGCTTTACTACTTTGGTTGGCTGTTGATCATCTGACATTGTTAGATTCTCAATTCAAGCAGGGAAGTTAAAAGTTGTATTGTATGGCCTGAAATGGGGTTGCAGGTTTCAATTCAATCCACCTAAAGTGGCTCAAAACATAAGACAGAATTCACTCTCAAATCTTATAAGAAAACACTCAATTATACTTTAAACTTCCCTCTATTGAGAGATAGAGAAATGAAAGAAAGAATTGCTTGATATATAATTATTGAGTATAAACTTATTGCTCTGCGCACTAACAGAGTGCTTTACGATAGAAAATAGAGTAACTTGGCCGTTTTGGTGGCCATAAAGACATTACAAATTCATGCCAATGTCATGGAACAACAGAACAAAAAGTATTATACAAGTGCCCTAATTAATAATACTATCTAGTACTTACCTATATATGTGTAAGCTAAACTGTAACTTGACAAAGATAATAAGCAAAAAATTTGATACCGAATACATCACCATCATCCCATAAATAATGCTCGAAGCTGTAACTTAACATTTTTTTTTTGAACAAGCCAAATGAGATGCATTAATACTCAAAGCTGTAACTTAACATATTCATGATTAGAAGTCCTCATCAAGCTTGAAAACAAAGTTCTTCCCATCATCTTGGAGGCTTGACATCACAGATGCCTTCTGATAATCACCCACCCTTCTCTCAAAAAAGTTGGCCTTTCCTCTGCTCAATCATGTCGCATATGTGATAAGCCATTGTATTATGTGATTGGATAAACACTTTAATTAAATGCTTGTTTAATAAGCTACTTATAGTTTTTCTTCATAAGTTGTTATTGAATTGAAAGCTTTTCTAAAAAAAGTTAGAAAGTACTTATAATAGATATGATATATGCTATAATTATGAACATTGACATAAGTGATTATGTCATGAAATACAGGTCACCCCCAAGTCAATATTTTTTTCAAGAATGATAAAGCAGATATAGTGGAATAAATGGTATCAACGAAATATAAATACTCACTGCAGAGAAATAAAGTCCATCCAATCAAAGGGATTTTCCACGTTGTAAATTTTTAGGCACCCCAAGGAAACCTAAAAGGTAAAAAAAGAATAGTGGGTAATCACCAATCTTGGGAGAAGAACTTATAATTCCCATGTTACCAAGGCAAAACGAAAACATTTTTTTGTCATACCAATAGCCTGTCAGCGACAAATTTTATGTACTGGCTCATCAGCTTTGAGTTCATGCCAATCAATGCACAAGGGAGGGCATCACAGACAAACTCAGTTTCAATTTCAACAGCTTCGTGTACAATATTTTGAACCCGCTCGGAATCTAGCTGTCTCAGTAACAAGCTGCAGGCAATTGCAATCCATTGAATCATCCAATACTAATATCAAAACATTACATCCTTATACAACTTCATTTATTTATACTAATGAATGAAAAAGTTAATCAACACTACCTGTATAGCATGCAAGCAAAATCACAGTGAAGACCCTCGTCTCTAGAGATTAGCTCATTTGAGAATGTCAGACCTGGCATTAATCCTCTCTTTTTAAGCCAGAATATGGCACAGAAGCTGAAAGCAAACCATAATTGAAATAAAGGGCAAACAAGTTAAGTAAATAGGACAAAATTCGTTACAACTTTTGAAAAAGAAACAAGGGAAGTTCTATAAGTTGTTTTTTTTCTTGAGATAACTACCTTCCTGAGAAAAATATCCCTTCGACGCATGCAAAGCCAACAAGTCTCTCCGCAAATGAAGTGGAACTGTAGCCCATGCATTATGAGAAGCTATTAGAAAGCAATTTCTATGTTCCCTTTAAAAGATAACTGCGCTAGACCAGAACACCGAGATTTATCTTTTCTGGTGTTGCCAGTGTATTTTGGCCTGGCAGGCTGGCCCATCAAACCAATCAATTTTTTGGTACATGATAGGGCCAGACTTTTACTATTACAAATTTTAACAGGCCTGCTTGGCAGTTTATTATCATTAGCGCGATTAAGATTAACTGTCACCTGTTAATCCAACTCAATGCCCATTCAGCCTTCCTTGCAACACAAGGAAGATTTTCAATTGCATTGAATAATTTATGTTTCTCTCTAGAATCTTTAATATATGTCTCCAACAGCAAGCTATACATCTCTGACAAATAAAACCTCAAATCAGGCAGCGGGAAAATATCGTGCTAAGGATTAAGGAAGAGAAAAGGACATAAAATACTAAGCTATACCAGAATGAATATTCTCGATTGCTATCTGAAATCCATAGAATGCCCGAGCCTATCAATAAACATAGTCAATGGTTAAAAAAGTTAACTCAGGAAGTGTTGCCGCATATGAATTAAAAACCAAAGAGAAGCAAAACAAAATCACAACTGTAGGAACAAACAATCAAGAGACAAGGTGCTAAAATAAGGGGGAAAAGAAGGTTTATGCTACACCAAAAAGTAGTATGAAAATTAAATCCATCCTTAAAAGAAGAATTAACATAAGTACAGCCTAAGGTGTACAACATCAGATTCCACTGCTCGTTCTTCAATTTATCTAATAACATCTAAAGCAAGTAGTGTGTGAAACTAATCGGTAAATTGAGGGCATAGTTATCAATGCAACAAATAGAGTAAAATGCAAATGCTTAAAACATTACCTCTGGAATTTGAACATCATTCAGAAACCTTGCAGCCAAGTTCTCCAAAACGATTCCATCAGATGTAGCAAAAAAGGCAAGGACATGTGATATGAAGTGCTTCTCAGAGTCGGACAAGGTTGCCCAATGTTGTACATCATAGGAGAGGTCGACCTCTTCGGCTGTCAACGAACTTCAAAGTTATTAAAATTGAATGACCATGCTTCAAATCAATCATGACATGAAAACAACATGGTTCAATTATAGTTTCCAAAACTGGCTGGCAAGCCAAATAATAAGCCATTGTTCGTTAGAATCTTATCGAATCAAGTAAAATAACCATATTCCAAACCATGATTCATTAGAATATAACATAAAAATACATTCAAAACAGTTGATTATGGCTCATAGTTGTTGATAAGTGGGCGGGGTTAGTCGAGAGGGGCGAGTATTTAAATAGAAGGTGTACACTGTGAACCCTAATCTTTGACTGATAATACAAAGGAACTGCAGCCACTCTTTATTCAGAGACGCAGACAAAATTGGCCGAACTGCATTACCAAACATATTGCTTTTATTGTTTGATTACTCTTTTGAACCGAATTATTGTTCTAACAAAAACTAAATTTGGTTTTATTATAGAAAGAGACAGTAATTACTGATAAATAAGAAAATGTTTAAATTATTATTGTTTGGAAATTCTGTATACAGTATATGAATATTCCTTATCGAAATTACAAAAATGAAATGTCTCCCAACCAAGAGGCAGTTATTATCATGAAAGTACAAAATCAGTATCAATTACAAAACAAGGCCACATGAATAATTAATATAATATATATATCTTAGAATATTAGTAAGTTTAATTTCCAGAGAAAAATAATGGAAAAACAGAGAAGTAACTATATAATTAATATACGTACCGGTCCAGAAACTGGCTTCGGCTTTCTTGTACATCTCCCAAAGTTGTTTGTAGCGAATAGGGAACATACAAAACCTTTGTGTTTGTTTCATTAGTATTGGTTCTTCTTTTTCTTTTTCTTCTTCTCTTGGTTTCGGTGTTCCATTCTTCAAAGAACCCATATTGAAGATGATAAGAAGAAGAAGAAGAAGAATAAACCCTGCAAAAACCCTTTACTCTGTTATCCGGAACAAAGAAACAAACCAAAGATGTTGGATGGATATCATTTTACCGTTTTCTTACTTTTCTTTCATTTTCATCACACTTTCTTTACGACGACGTTTTTGGCTGGGACATTACATTATACTATACTCTAACCCGTACTATGTAGGAGTTTTTGTAGAGTTTCATACATAAGCATCAAACTGACTATATTATTAATTTTAAAGTTACATTCAAAGTCATAAAAACAATCAAACTAAGTGATAATTAGGAGAGATCGACATGCAAAATTTTAAAATAATAAGTTAGAAACATTCGGTTTGCATCAACAAAAATAAATATGAAATCAAAGTCATAAATTAAATCATGTGAAAGTAATCACACGTGGAAATAAACACAATAAAAATGAGTGTTTGTAGCTTAAAGAAAAGGTCTTTAGGATTGCATATCCATTTTAGAACCAATAACAATATTTCAATAAAAATGTTAATGATCTAGTGGTAAAAGCTCTAAGTTGTACTAAGAACTATACTTCTTTAACCTCCTCAAAAAAGTATACTTTTATAATATTATTTTACTAATACATATTTGTTTTAAATATTGAAGAAATCTCAATTGAGTTAGTCTCAAGGTGTTGAGTTGAAAGTATATTTCTCTTAAAGTCTTAAGTTTGATTTTTTCTAATGTTAATTTTGATTGCTAATCATGCAAACCTTTGTTACTAACTTTAAATAAGGTCTCTAATTATGTGTCACAACATCGTCTATTACGTTTAAAACCATGTGACTTATCATATTCATTAACTAGTATGGATACTCATGACAAGCATGGGTTAGAATTTAGTCATATATGAGTGAGAAAATGTTGTTATTTATTAAATGTTAGTTACATTCCAACATTAAATAGAAGAGTGGAGGTTGAACAATATATAAGTGAGAAGATTCGTGTACTTAATGTCTTAAGTATTCAAGTGAAAATGTGATATAATTCTCACTTGGATGGTTTCTCTGGATAAAATTGATTGATCCACATCATTGTTAGCCCCCCGTGCATCCCAACAATCGTAGCATAGCCCAATTCAACTTTGTGAACACTATAATGATCATTAGAGAGATGTTAATGTGTCAAATGTGAGTTAAGTTTCCACATTGAAAGCAAGAGTAGATGTTGAGCCACACAAAAATGATATAACCAATATACCTAATGTCTTAAGATTTATGGTGAAGATGTGGTGTCAATCTCAATTGTGTGATTTGTTTTTGTCTAAAGAGATGATCAAACTCAATGTAGGATCCCCCTGTAGTAGGAATATTATAATGAACTTTTTTTTATATAGTTTTTTGGATGTCATTTGATTAATTGTTTATCTTAAAATTTATTTTTAAATGTCATTATATTTAATACGAGTTTTTTCTTTCAACCTCTGGTATTTTAAATTCCTTCACTTTTGGTATTTGGTGTCAAATGATAATTAAAAGTTATAGATGTGTTAGATTGACGTTGAAAGCAAGAGTAGATGTTGAGCCACACAAAAGTGATATAACCAATATACCTAATGTCTTAAGATTTAGGGTGAAGATGTGGTGTCAATCTCAATTGTATGATTTGTTTTTGTCTAAAGAGATGATCAAACTCAATGTAGGATCCCCCGGTAGTAAGAACACTATAATGAACCTTTTTTTTATAGTTTTTGGATGTCATTTGATTAATTGTTTATCTTAAAATTTATTTTTAAATGTCATTATATTTAATGCGAGTTTTTTCTTTCAACCTCTGGTATTTTAAATTCCTTCACTTTTGGTATTTGGTGTCAAATGACAATGAAAAGTTATAGATAATGTGTTAGATTGAATTGATAAAATACATGCTTATTAAACATTTAAATTTTTTTTTTAATTTAGCCTAATTTTTGGTAAAATAGTTATTCAAAAATATTTAACTCCTTCAAGAAACCCATAAAATTACCATAAACTCACATTATTCTCTATATTCACACGGACAAAGCACACAACACTTCTTGTTTTCTTTATATTCTCTCATCTTCAAATTCCTTTTTCACATGTTTTTGTCTTTTCTAATTTCATTTCTCTCTTCTCAAGAAACAAAAGAACATAAACCTCCCTCCAAGAAACCACCATCAACCAACCTTTTTGAACATGTTGTGCTTTCGCTTGACCTTATTTGACTTGTCTGACTTCTCTTAGTCAAATTTGATGATCAAACTTGTGTATAAATATGGTAAAAGGTAGTTTGAAGGAGTGATATTTGTCTCATAATTTTAATATTGTTCGTAAAATAAATAAAAGAGGATAAAGTTTGGTTGTTGCAACTTAATAATAAAGGCGAAGTTATGGGTTGAGATGATGTTAAACAAAATGAGTTATGTTCAATATTTACTCTGGTGTTATACCTTTCTAAGATTTAGTGTACTCTCTCCGTCTCTAAATTACAATCGTTTAAGGTTTGTGCACGATTATTAAGGAAGTGATTAATTGTGTTGATTTCAATGGAAAAATTAAAATACTTTTATTAATTATGGTTAGTAGAGTAGTTAAGTTGAACAAAAATTATTAAATAAAAGTATAATAAAGGAAAAAATAATATATAATGCATTGATATTGTTGTTGTAAAGTGACAATTATTTTAAGAAAAATAAAATATACTAAAAGATGGAAACACGAATATTCTGGCTCAAACAGGTGATGTTAATTAAAAAAATATCATAGTGTAATGTCGACTGAAAAAAAGGAAAAACACCATAATTGGGTTTGTTACAAAAAACCATCCAAACCGGTGGAATTCACACCAGACAAATGTTATAGTTAGATCAGTACAACTTTTTTAATAAAGTATTAGCCAGTTGTATATTATTGACAAACTGTTGTTATAAAATAAATGTTTTAAAAAAAAGTTAGGTTAAATGTCATTCATGGTCCTTTAAATTAGATGTTTATAATAAGTTAATTTTTTAAGTTTTTGTTATTGTAAATTGGTCTTTTAAATTATAAAATATTTACACCATTATCTTATTTTCATCAAACTCAGTTATAGAGTGCTTACGTAGATTTTTATTGATAATGGTGTAAATAATCATGTTTCATTTGCTAAATATTTTTGGATCCACCACTTTAATGTTAAATTATTCTTAACACTTTTTTTAATTAAAGTTGACCGAAAAATATGGATAACAATGTAAATATTTTATGGTTTAATCAACCAATTTCTAACAAAACCTTTTTCAAGAATAACTTATTATAAACATTTAATTTAAAATGTGGAATGAGATATTTGAAAAAAATATATATACCATGAGGAGCTTGTGTTCACTATCAAATTATAAATTCTCCCTGAGAAAAAAATCAAATTATAAATGCTATTATATCTATGGTGGTCCATTGCTGTCAATTTTTCATTTAATTTACTCGAAACAAAAATTCAAAACGTTTCTAACTTTCTGTACTATCCACTGATGCAAGAGCTGACGCAAATTTAAGGCATCAAATTATATTTTCAATTTTATAAACCAAATATAAAAGAATAAACCAAATACTTTCTCCGGTCCTATTTATAAGAAACATTTGACTTTTTTGATTCATTGCATAAATGATGTATTTGATCTATATTCTATACCAAACACATTAATTATTCAATGAATCTAAAAAATCAATTTTTTCTTATAAATAAGACCAGAGGGAGTATTCTCCTAGGAGAATTTGTAACAATTTTCTTTATAAAAAAGAAAGACTTACCATTTTTTAAATGTATATTTAGATAAGAAAATTTATATAAAATCTCAATATATACTAAGACCATCCGTAATGACGGATGTTTCACCTTTATAGCACCATACTAAATAACACCCTCATTATGGAGTATAATACTTGGGTGGCTATGGAGAAGGGTGTCTATGAAAACACCCTCTCTCTCTTCACTCCATTTAATAAACCATAATGATGTAAATAAAATTTGGTTAAAATACAATGATATAAAGTTATTTGTGGGATCTCTTTAGTAATTTCCTTTGTGGTGTTGTGGATAGTCTAACAAACTTATTTTATTAGCTCTCAAAAACAAACCTTTCATATTAAAAATATCTACTTTAGTCAACTAAACACACATCGATAAACTTATTAGAGGATTATTAGCGATTTTAATAATAAAATAATAAATTGAGAACATAAACATGTTAAAAGATTGACACATAAGTCCTCGTAAGTTTAACTCAATTGACAGTGACAATGTATAATACATGTAAGGTTTGAGGTTCGAACTCCGACCACCAGTAAAAAAGAAGAGTTACACAGAAAAAGAATCAGATTTCTAAAAGAGTTAATCTTGTAAAAAGTTTTCCTGCTTCAATTTTTAGGGCCAAATATCTTAATCACAATGGATTAGAAAGATTTTTTTTTTTTTAGAGATTGAGCGTTATTAATAAAAAAATATTTTTAGTAATTTTTATTTATCAAAATAAATACAATCTAAAAAAATTGAATTTTTATTATAAATGAGCGGTTATTTAAAAAAAAAATCAACGAGTATGATGGATAAAAGGAAATATTTGAAAATTTCTACACAATTCAAATAATTTTAATGAATGCAAGATTCCATTAAAGTTGAAAATTGACGTTAATTCGATATTATAGATAGCTAGAACCTCACCTCCCTTGAACAATAGAAAGAAAGAATGTCAGGACCAGAATGTTGCTCAAATCCACCAACACTGAATCCGAATGCAGGATCTGGTCACGTTGATAAGATTGGTGCTCTCAATGTCTACATCGCCGGTTCTTCTAATTCCAAATCCGCTGTTCTTCTTGTCTCCGATGTTTATGGTACCTTCTCTTCTCTTCTCTATTTCCCTTTAGTATACTGTTTTATTCACTTTAACTCCCACAATTTTAAGGTGTTCAAATCTATCTTGAAAATTATGCTTGTACAAAAATCATTTCTCTATGATTTCTTACCACCAGAGTTGATGGATTGACTTATTTTTTAGCTTCTGCAAAACAACTTATGCAAATAAATAATTTTTTTGTACTATTCATATTCATAAGCTTGTCAAGGTACTTTTTTACCCTCATAATGCATTTTTATTCTTGATTTTTATTTTTTTTAATTTGTACTTTTTGTGACTGAATTTCATGTTCATCTGAAAGTAACAAAAATCAGCATTTGGGGATATTGACCAAAACCTTCTACTAACTGCATATGCTTAATTTGTCTTGCAGGATATGAAGCGCCAAATTTAAGGTATAGCTAATTCTGGTGTCTATTTTCTGTATCAAATTTAGTCATTTTTGGTGTTTATTTGCATGTACCTTGTTATTGCAAGGGATAAATGGAGTTTTTTTTTTGACTTTTTCCTGTTAGGTTTCTTGAATTCTAGTGCCTGCTTATGTGAGCACTGTTTTTTTTCCATGTTCTCTCTAATCCAATTTCTCATTACTAAATGATCATCTATTTTCTTAAAAAAACTAGAAGGGACATATAATTGTAATTTATAAAGTCGGTCAAGAAAGTAATGCTGCATGCTGCTGTACATAATATGTTAGATTTTGACTAGATTTTTAATTTATAGGCAATGCATTTGTCGTAGAATTATTTGGTTTATTGGTAATATTTACCTTTTCGCTTATAATTTTCTCATGTTATTGGTATATGATTATAGTACCAATACAATCTACATGTTTCATTCTACTCTCTCTATATTGTGATTTGTGTCCATTGTAATGTGTTCACATGGTAAGTAATATTGTTTGTTCACTGCTTTGAAGGAAGCTTGCAGACAAAGTTGCAGCTGCTGGTTATTATGTGGTTGTTCCCGACTTCCTTAATGGTGAACCCTACAATCCCGAGAACCCTCATAGGCCCTTGCCTATTTGGTTAAAAGATCATGGAACGGTTAGTTCTTATTTAACAATTCTTGGTTGTTTGTGATTTTTTCCTTTGATAAGTAAAAGAGAAAACATTTTGTTTTTTCTAATAAATTGAATCCAATTTTTGTATACTTACTGAAACTTTAATTTTGGAATGTGCATCACTAAATTCAGATGTCTTGTCTATGTATTTTTTTTTATCGCTTCAGACATTGCCCTCCCACCTTTATTGGTGGTTTTGATCGGTTGATTGAACATCACAAATTGTCTCAAACTAAATGTACAAATCGTGCCATTCTCTGATGCATACCTATTATTATATTAATAGGACAAAGGTTTTGAAGATGCAAAACCCATAATTGAAGCCATAAAAAGTAAAGGTGTTTCATCTGTCGGGGCTGCTGGATTTTGTTGGGGTGGTGAGTGCTAATACCCTACTTATTTCTTATGCATCCCACACCTTTTCTGTACGAAAACATTTGAGCTCGTCATAGGTTTACTTATCAGTCGGATTTAATGTTTGAAATGCAACTAGGCTAAAAATTGAACTCACAGAATGTACTATATTTACTTTTTGTATCAGCTAAGGTTGTTACTGAACTAGCAAAATCCAGACTTATCCAAGCTGCTGTGCTGTTGCATCCATCATTTGTTTCTGTGGACGACATAAAGGGTATGTATTTTTTCTTCTTAATTTGCATATTGTTTGTATGGAGAATGTCTCTAAAATCTTCTGCTGAAAGTAACTACTAAATTTATGTTGTGACTTCTTGTTAAAAAAAGAAGCTTACCAGTTGTAATTACAATCAATTTAAGCATACAGGATGCTTTGTATGTTTTCAAGTAATAGGCCTACTGTCACTTCCTTAATGACCATATTTATCATCAGGCTAATGTCTTCCAAAATGATCATACTTACTCATGCTGATCTACACCATAGTTGCCTTTTATTTGGTACTAGTACCTTACATATTCTATTGGCATTAATTATCACAATCATTTAATTTAGTGCATGTTCAGATTAACTAATTTTATTTGCATAAAATAAAATAAAAATACTGCAGAGAGATGTTTTAGCTGATTTTTTTTTTTGTATAAAAAATTAGCTAAACCAAAAATATGCATTTAATTGTAACATACAGCAGAGGTATTTCAAACACAATGGACTGTGCTTGAAATAGCAGCTTAATATTTGTACTTAGCTGCCTCATGATTGGTTATATTTATGTATATGTTAAATTAATATACAATTGATTATATACTAGTGCAAAAATTAGGAATTTGTTTGTTGCCTACTGTCTAAGATGCAGTTTAATGGACTGGGCATTTTAACTTATGCTTCTAGAGGCTAATTACATGCTACATGGGTAGTTTACGTTGATATTTCGTTTCCTTTTCCCATTGTCTGTGTCTTTTGTTACAGTTTATCTAACTTATGTCGGTAACTCGGTATTAATTGATTACTTGGAGCTTTTTTCACGTTAACTCAAGTCATTTTTCACTTTGCAATGATTGAATAAAGACGAAGCAAAGTAGTAGAAACATATTTCTTAACTGCCGAGATGTTCATATTCTAACTGTTAATTATTGTTCTTCTTCAGGTGTTGACATTCCATTTTCTATACTTGGAGCTGAGATTGACAGACTTTCTCCTCCAGAGCTTGTGAAACAGTTTGAAGAAATCCTTGGTGCTAAATCTGTGGTCAGATTAATTTTCTCTTTCGTTTGTGGTTATCTGCCATCTTTTTATATTCTAATCTTATCTTTTTTTGGTTCACACGCATGCACACGTGCACACACATATATTTTTTTTTGTGAAGAAGCTAAACACACATATTGTTGGTTACAAGAATATATAATTAGTCAAATTGTTTAACTTATCCTTTTCACCTTTTTAAACACTAGTAACTCATGAACCTATTTTTGTCGTGCAGCCAAGTTTTGTGAAAATATTTCCTAAAGTTTCCCATGGTTGGACTGTGAGATACAGCCCGGAAGATGCAGAAGCTGTGAAAGCTGCAGATGAGGCACATCAGGACTTACTGGACTGGTTTGCTAAACATCTCAAGTGAGAAATATTTGTTGGTTGATATCCTCTGTATCCACGTGTGTACTTCAAGTGAACCATGCAACATGCTACTAATTTCAGATAGCTTCAGTTTACAACATAATAAATGATGTATTATTGTGTGTTTGGAACATTATAGATAGATTCAGCGTATGTGTAAAAATATAAAATAATGTTTCTTCCTGTGGACAGTTGTGATTTGAAACAGTTTGAAATATTAAGAAACCATACTTTAAGACTTTTGTCTTTAAATATCTGGTTTATGCTATGCTGAATGAAAGGAAACTCTGTTTATTTTTCCCCCACAGATAGGACACTTTGTTTCGTTGTGATCAATCCTAGGAAACAGAGTGGTAAACAAAACCAATTTGATCAACCACTAGATGCTTTCATTGCAATGGCTTTTCTGAATATATATCTGAAATGTTTAGTACTTTAGTGTATATGTTGTCTAGCATTGTGTGTGTATTTATTTTGACAGAAGTGTTATGTATATGTATTATTCCTCTGTTGTCACAGATAAACACAGGTTTTTCCTTCTGTGTCTGTAAACGCCACCCAATTACCACAATTGTTTGCAGCATTGCATTTGTTTAGTGACCAAAAAAGATTCAGTACATTTGCTAGAATAAAAATATCAAATGCTGATAAATGATTCGTATAATTTTAACCAGTTATTGTTTTAAATTAATAGTATTTCTGGTATCCATTTCATATTTGTTATGAAACATAAAATACTTTAATTAACTCGAATGCACACTACCTTTGCTAGTTCCATATTTGTAACAGTACCCCCAAGTTGTATTAAATTTCTATTATCTTTGAAATGAAGCAACTTTATGTTGAAAGTGTCTCATATCAGCGGAATGTAGCTTTTGGATGGTACATTTAACTATTAATTCAGTTACAATTTGTTATTTAAATTAGTGGCCATAACGATCTAACAGAATTCAGTTTCAGTTGAAAAATCATATAGGGTATCTCTATATGTAAGAAAATTACGACGAACCAAAGTGGGAGCCATTTTCATTTAAACTTCTACATTGTGGATAGAAAATTAGGGAGATTGTGAGATAGACTTGGGGTTTCATGTAACTGGTTCTCACCAGGGGTATTGCAAGGGGCCAAGGGAAAACATAGACTTATCTTGTATTGTTCTTCATTATAATGAAATTGTTCTGCGTTTTCTCTCACATAAATTCGTAGAGTTATTTTCTACACTCGCTTTTGTTATTTGGTTTTCCATAAATTCTTTTCATTAGAGGTAATCTTCTTCGAGACATGTCACATACTAAACTTGGCTACCTCTTTCTGATGGGATTTGAACTTTAGTTTGTCACACACTGTGAGAGTCTAACCCTTTTCGCTAGACCAAACTCCCGTTGGTTTCCTTCTCTCTTCTTTATTCTTTATTACTCCTGGTTTGTTTTCTGGTTTAGTTTGCTTGTGTTCTTGTGTCAACGGGTTTTGTTGTTTTTATCCGTTGCAATTATTGTTAAAATCCATAATAGTATGTTTTCATTCTCATTGAAAAAATATACATTGACTAATAGGAGATGGAATAAACAATGATCAGTTTGACCGTGTTTGTCAAGCAATCACCAGGACGTAAGTGATTACGCATGTTAAAAAATGAAGATTATTAATTAATCGTTTTTTTTCTCTAAAGATGATTTTACTTTTGGTTGCCACCCCAATATTAAATAAGCAGTAAACCCAGAAAGTCTTATAATTAAATCTTAATCTAATGAACAATATCTTTGTTGATGGTTTATTTATACACTGGAAGACAGAAAATGAGGCCTTGCAGTGAAGAGATTACAGTTACAGAAGAAAAATGTCAGGTCCTGAATGCTGCTCAAATGCACCAATCCTCAATCCAAACTCTGGAGACGGCCATGTTGAAAAGCTTGGAGGTTTAGACACCTATGTCACTGGTCCCTCTCACTCTAACCTTGCCATTCTTATGGTTTCCGAAGTTTTTGGTACCTTAAAACTCTTCCTCTTTTAGTACTTTTGTGTGTGTTTATACTTTTATTCTTGTACAATGTGTTAAACATCATGTTATTTTCTTCTGTCTATCTATGTGATGCAGTGTGAATGTGTGATTCTGTTTTTTGATGTTGTTTCGTTAAAGTTATTGATACAAAACTAGTGAGTAGTATCACATTTTTAACTGCACATGTTCAACTTATTGTGTAGGATTTGAAGCTCCGAACCTAAGGTATGGATGATTTTAATTTTTGTTTCCCATTTATAAATTTTGTTTTCCATATAAAATTTTGTTAAATGATTCATTTGTGCTTATATTAGCTGTGATGCAAAATTTGAGCCCTTTGTTGTTGTTGAAAAGAAAACTTGCAGACAAGGTTGCAGCTGCAGGGTACTATGTAGTGGTTCCTGATTTTTTATACGGAGATCCCTTCACTTCAGAAAATGCTAACAGACCTCTACCTATTTGGTTAAAAGATCATCAACCAGTGAGTTCTTTTACTTGAAAAGATTAGTTGTGTGACAAATCTATAATTTGCGTGCTTGTTGGAAATTTGAATATGATATTTGAGCATTTCTGATCGATGATTTTCTAGATATTTTTGTTCGCTAGCTACCTACCTTTATGACATTAGTATTGCTATTTGATGATTAACTAGTATGACTTTCACCAAACAAATATTTTGAAAATGTAAATTGTAATGCATCATCTGATATTCTAATAATTTTCTGTTAATAGAATGAAGCTCTTGAAGATGCAAAACCAGTGATTGAAGCTTTAAAACACAAAGGTGTTTTGTCTATAGGAGCTGCCTCTTTTTGCTGGGAAGGTGAGTTCCTGATTATTTTCATCCTATTTAATTCATTATTTTGTTTGTTTAAATAGCATATTTGATTCATCAAATATATGCCTTTTGTCATATACATGGATTTGACAAGACAAATAGATAAATGAATTTACAATCATAAATATATTGCTTAATTACTCAGTTGATTGATTGGTGTTGATATTTCCCTTTTAACATATAAGCCAAGGTTGTGGTAGAACTTGCCAAGTCTAGATTAATCCAAGCTGCTGTGCTACTACACCCATCATTTATCACCTTGGTTGACATCAAGGGTAAGAAGTTTTACATGTATATATATGTTATGTATTTATCGACATTACTTAACTAACAATTCATGAATCAAGATTTTTTTTTTCTTATATGCCTTCTTAAAATTATACAAGTTTTGCAAAATGTCGTAGCGTAAATGGTCCGCCAGTGCATATCATTGCCTTTTTCGTGACCCTGACGTAGGCTAGACAACCCGTGTCAGTCGGCTTGGTCTATTCCGACTCTAAATTAGGAGGAAAAACCATTTGCTAATTTGGGAAGCACACTCATTTTTTCGTGTTTTAACGAGGACTAATTCATTTTATATCAATTCTGAAAGACCATGATGCTGCAGTGGTAAGTTATATGCACATAACTTAATAGTTAACATTTGGTGTTAATTTCAGGGGTTAGTATTCCAATTGCAGTACTTGGAGCTGAGATTGACAAATACTGTCCTCCAGAACTCCTCAAACAGTTTGAGCAACTCCTAACTTCTGAACTTGGGGTAGCATGATCCCCTCCTTCATCTTTGTAACATCTCAATGATAATATGTTAGTAATTAGTAGAATAAAGTAATTAGTAATTTGTAGAATATATTTATAATAATGGATATGAGTGCATTTTTTGAGGACGTAGGCAACAAATGTCGAATCACGTGAATCTTTATGTTTCCAGACAAAATCGTACATTAACATCGTTCTTTCAAAATTACTTTAGAGCAACTTTAATATGCCCTAAAACTTTGCATAAGTTTTCACATTCTCTTCCTGCATTGAGGTATGGCTGATGAACTAATTTGTTCTTTCAGGGTGATTGTTATGTAAAGCTATTTCCAGAAGTTTCACATGGTTGGACTATCAGGTACAACATTGAAGATGCATTGGCTGTAAAAGCTGCAGATGAGTCCCATCAAATTTTACTAGAATGGTTTGCTAAGCATGTAAAGTGAAAAGCATCGTTTAACGAAAATCTTCCATGTGAATTATTTCTAAGACATCAAAATTAGATTATAACAAGAAATGCAGTTCAAATTTGATAGGAAACCACTGTAAAATAATCATCAGTTTTACTTCTTTTTTGTTTCTTGTAGATAGATTCCTTTCATTGTAATCTTATTTGAACTAAATATGAACATCTCTCCTAACTAAAATGAAAAAATGCTATATAAAGCGAATTCCAATCTCGTGAATCCATCACGACCTTTATTCCACCCAGCCACTTTTTATTGATTGCCACCTTTTACTAAGATTTCCTGTAAATTCCACCCAGATGCAATTTTTCACCGGGTAGTTTCTAGCAATGTTCAGCTAAATTTATATTGGTTCACCAAAGTTATGAGAGATTAATTTATTTTGCTAGACACAACCGCGTTAGGGGAAGAGATCCTATCTGGTGCAGTTTTTGTCCGGTGAAATCTCAACCCTTTGTTTTCCTTATAATTAGTGCAGTTTTAATCATTAAAAAAATGAATGGAGTGGATGTGCACTAGACCTCCTCCACCGAAAACTTTAGAGAAGAGAATCCATGACCGTTCCTGGTTAAATATAAGCTAATTTAACAATATAATTCCTATTATGCATAATTTCCTCCACTTCTCATAATTCTCATCGTTACTCAATAAATTTCTCAAAAAAAAAATAAAATTCAAAGCAAATACTAATGTACTATACTTAGAGATGTGCCTACTTTAATTTAATTGAAAAGGATTTGCTTTTTTTTTTCTTTCTTTTCAATTGCTTGTATTCAAAAAATATTTTGTCTTTGCATGAAACGTTCCGAATCCATTGTTTCTTTTTTGGAAAATTCTATGGTGAAATCATGAAAATGACTTTTTTCATGAAGTTAACCCTATGACCAATCATTAAGCATATTATCTTGCTTAATTAAAATTCATCTTTTCCAAATTTACATTCTTGAACCCTAAAACTGTTTCTCTCCAAAATTCATCTACTTAATCAAATCCCTTTCTCTAAAAAATTCATCATCTTCAAAATTCATTATGTTGTAATTTTGCATGTCATATGTTCCAAGATGGTGTTATGTTGTAGTGAACATAAGCTATGTTGAGGCTTTTAGCTATCGGTGCTAACTAAACAATACCATTATCGTAGAAAACCCAATCAGGTTTTGATGTTTTGAGAATCTCAATAACATCATCTTTAAGACCTTGATAAGCTAGTTCAAAGAATTTGTTCATGTTTAGTGGAATGTCCATGGTGTTTTCTGCACCTGATGGGAATTGCTCTACGTGCGGTAAAGATAACCTTACTAATTTTGGTTCAATGATTTTGAGTGTTTTGACAAAGGAGAGAGATAAAGAACAAAATGTCAGTTTCTGACTCACCATAGAAGCGTCATTCTATTTAAGTCAAGTCATTGATTTTACTTTGTCAAATTAAAGCTTTCTTCTTCTATTTTTAAGCTAATAAAACTTTCTAAAAACATTTATTGCTTGCGAGAGTGCATGAATCCCCTTAATTCTTTTCAACATTTATTACTTGAGAGATAATTATTTTTATCACATTTATCGCATCATTCCATCGATTTCTTTCTTTCTTGATGTATAAATTTGGTTTATGGGTGTTCAAACAGCATAGTAAAACACAAAACAAAATTAATTTTTGTTTGACTATAATTTTTGTCTTGTTTGCTGGTATAAAAACAATTAATTATTATTGAATTATGTTGTTTTTGCTTTGAAAGCTGTTGAAAGACAAAATTGACAAATAAAATAAAATAAATTACGTTTGATTATATAGCTTTTGTCTAATTGGAGTGATCCTTAAATTTTTTTGGGAATTTGTATATTTATAATTGAATGATTGGCATCTATTATTGAGATGATCCTTAAAAAAAGTTAAGAATTTGTGTATTTATAATGATAATAGTAATAATAATAATAATGATAGAGTCATATGAACAACTTCTTTTGATTTATGAAACAATGATGACTTAATCGTATTCATTGGCATATTTTTATCTTAAGAACAAGAATACTGCATTATTTCCTACATATATTTATAAATAGAAATGGGAGTGTTGAGTATTGGAAGGAAGTGCAGACAGCAAAACAAAAGGTCAAAGAAACAAAAATGTCTGGTCATGCATGCTGCTCTAACCCACCAATTCTGAACTCTTCTAGTGGAGCTGGCCATGTTGAAAAAATTGGTGGTCTTGATGCTTACCTCACTGGCTCTCCTCTTTCCACCAAGGCCATTCTCTTTGTTTCTGATATCTATGGTACTGATTTTTTACTGCTCATGTAATTTCTTGAGGAGGTTTTTGTTTCATATATTGAATGCATTCACATCATAGTTTAACAGTTTTTGCCTTTAATCAATATATCTTCTCTTAACTTCACATGCTTTGTTTGTTCTGTAGGATATGATGCTCCAATTATAAGGTATGATAACTAATTTTCACCTTTTATCTGTTTCTAATTTAGTAAAACTTGATGATTTGTATTTAAGAAGTTTGTTAAAAGGATATCCCGCATCATGTTCTAGTTGAGCCAACTTGACCTATGTATGGGTAAATCATCAGGATCAAATCACAATTATTTGCCGTACTTAAAGTCAATAGGGATGTGAAAGTGTAAAATATAAAGGCTATGGTTCATAAAAAAAGTAATACCATAAGCTGTATATAGTATGTTGGATCATACCTAGATTTTTTTTTTAATTTTCGAAGATGATGAATTTGTTTGTGATATAACAATTTGGTTTCTTGGGTTGTCTACCTTTTTCACTTAAACTTTTACTTTATTATTTGGTAAAGAGCAAAGTTATTTGAACATACAAAAAATTGACATAATTTCCAAAAGCATATAAAAATGGACTGGGTTTGTGTGCGGTCATTAGATTGTGATTGCACTGCAGTCAGCCACATCTGGGGTCGTCTTATCTTAAAATCCAAACCATCCGATCTTAATCGAACGACTCAAATGTGCTGACTACATGGAGTCTGATTGCACTAAATCCAAGTCCATTTGAAAATACACTATTCATAACCGTTGATGTGATTGGAAGGTTAGAAAACGAAGTAATAAAAAAACATCATGTCCAAATCTTCTACAAATACGGTGTTGACGTTTGTTCAAAAAAAAAAAAACGGTGTTGGACATCATTTTTTTAAGTCAACATAACATTTCTTTGTGGTAAATCATATGCCATTTTTCTGATTTGGTCTATGTCAGCTCTCTTTGTTTCGCTAAATGCATGTGTTCCCCTGGTTTACATTTTGTTGATCTGTTTGTGAAGGAATCTTGCAGACAAGGTTGCGGCAGCAGGCTATTATGTGGTAGTTCCTGACTACTTCTACGGGGATCCCTATGACGATGACTGTGTTGACAGGCCTTTACCTATTTGGATGAAAGACCATGAACCAGTTAGTACTTTTCTAATGACAGTACTTGGTTGTTAATGATTCTTTTTAAATAAGAAAAAACTGTGTTTATATTGAATTTCAATTTTTAGTATCCTTAATAGAGCTTTCATAGCTCTGATCTGCAGTTATGATTAAGTGACTGTTTGGAACTGCGGTGGAAAACTTGTAAATGTGCGTTTTTTTCAAAGCTAGAAATACCAGCTTCTTATTTTCAAGTAAAAAAGGCATGTGAACGCACGACAGCGGCAGAAATAATTTTAACCAAACACATGCTAAGATGTTTACCTCTTCTAATGTTATTACGCTAGCTATATGCTTAGGTGGTTAGCATTTGTAGACTGAATATCATGGATTGTTTCAATTCGGGTGTACAAAAGACGTGACTTGTATATAAACTGTAATACATAATTTTCTGGTGCTTGCATATCTTATATTTATAGGACAAAGGTTTTGAAGCTTCAACACCCATAATTGAAGCCTTAAAAAGTAAGGGTGTTTCTGCTATTGGAGCTGCTGGTTATTGTTGGGGTGGTGAGTGTCTTTCACTTTGTTTGGTTTTCTTACCCTCCTCTGTGTATATAGCAGTTTTCGTCTTAGGCATAATATTGGTTTTATAAGTTTAAATATAACCGACTTATATTATAAACTTAAAGAATGTATTATGTTTTCTTCTTTCTATCAGCTAAGACTGTGTGTGATCTTGGGAAATCCAAACTCATTGAAGCTGTTGTGTTGGCACATCCATCATTAATCACAGTAGAGGACATCAATGGTATGGATTTTCAGCCTTTGGATTATTTCTTAATTTGCATATTCTTCAATTAAGAGTTTCAGCATCTTCTCATAAAAAAATATTACTAAAGCCATGCTGCAGCTTCTTGTCAATTGCCATGCCATCAATTTTAGTCTTATTGTCTGCATCCTGACATGGAGTGTTTACCTACTGCTTATTAGAACAAATATTTTCCTTATTCAAAGGCATATAATATTCTTTGTCAGTCGTCCATAAGATGTGTTAGCTTAATGATAAAAGTTTGACTTTATAACCAGGAAAAGTTCAAATTCCAGCAGGGACGATTGTAAAATGGTTATTAGTGCCACTTTAATTAATAATGATTTCCCTTTTCCTCAATTTTTTAAAAAGTATTTGTTGTCGGTAATTGTATAAGGAAACAAAGAATGAAATATAGAGAAAAATGACAAATAATCCTAAGAGATAAGCTAGAATATTCTAAATTGCTCTAGGATACAACCCAAATATTATGATATATTTTCCATTATATTCTAACAATGTTCAAATTCTAGCAATTAATTATCAGTCTTCCTCTCAGGTGTCAATATTCCAATTGCTATACTTGGAGCTGAGCTTGACCCAATTACTCCTCCAGAGGTCATAAAACAATTTGAACAAGTCTTGGCTGCTAAATCTGAAGTCAGTGAATCTTCCTTTTTTTTTTTTGTGGTTATTTACCATTACACATACATATATACATTTCTCCGTGTATGTTTCTTAGATATGTTTTCCTTAAACAAAAAATTCTGAGTATTTAGACCATACTTATTCCAATTTGAACATTAATACTAGTCCATACCTTCAGTAAGTTCAGTTCTGTTAAGTGATAATGTGGCAAATAGATTGCAACCATCACCACCACATGTTTTATAACTGTTCCCTCTAACTTTAGGGACTACTTAAGCTTGACAAATTATTTATTACTTTCATATACTTTAGAGACTAAATAGAAGAAAGAGTGATACTTGCCAGACTTACACGAATTTACTCATTATGTTGGTGTTATTGAATGTGCACGTATTCACAAATTTGTCCTGTATTTTAAGATATATCACTCATGTATCGTTTTGTTTGTGCAGGTCGATAGTTTTGTTAAAATATTTCCTAATGTCTCACATGGCTGGACTATAAGGTATGACACTGAAGATCCAGAAGCTGTGAAATCTGCAGAGGAGGCCCATCAAATCTTGCTGGATTGGTTTGTTAAATATGTTAAGTGAGAAATCTTGTTGGATGAAGAGCTCCTAGAGTGGAGGATGCAAAAATCTCACTCATTCGACGCTGTTATTGTTTACAACAAAATAAATGTGATATGAGAACATAACAAGTCTTATATTAAGGATTCATATGTTACAATTTGATTTCGTTATATTCTGAATTATTTAGTATCTAATAAAAGCAATATTTGTTCTTTTCCAAGGGAAATTTTTTGGTCTAGTTTGGGTTAACTTCTAGCTTATAGAAGCGCCTCAATTAAAATAAATTTATACTTGCTCCGGACTCCATCCAACATTATAAGTCCCTTTACAAATGACATTTATCAACATAGTATCGCACTATAATGTGTGCACCGGTCAGATTATTACACATTTGGAAGACACTTTCCTCGGGAAGACACTTTCCTCGGGAATCTGCCTCGAAAACACACTCAACTGCAACAGTCATATTTTTAAACATTCGGGGAACACTTTCCTCAGAAAGTTCCTCGTAAATAACTTTGAAACTGGCACCCTGCAACAGTCAGATCAAAGCACGTTCCGAGGACACTAGGTTCTCATAAAATCTGGACTGAAATATCTAGTTTTCTTGTAGTGTATGTTTCATCATTCAATCTGTCAACATACCACTTTTTCATTGTGCAAGTCACAATTTTGCTATAATGCTGATTCTGTGTCCGTGGATTATTTATTATCGTGTGTCTGATTTACATGAATTTGTTTTGAAACTGAAAGGGGATTTATATATCCATATTCCAAAATACTGTGATATGGTTGCAAGCATTGCTCTAAAAAGCTTTGGTTTGTCGTTGTATATAGCTCAGTCGATCAACTAGTTATCTAAAACAAGATCCTAATTATTGGGAGGCAAAAGAAATTCCCATTTCAAAACTAGCTTGTTTGCCATTTGCCTATGGCTAACGGTTTAACAATTAACACCCTCCTCCTCTGTGAAGCTTATCATCTTTTTGCTAACTGTATATTATTTTTTCTTAATCCTTTTCTTTTTTGCACTTATAGCAAACACTAAACTGCCTCAAATGATATCATAAATTAGTGAATGCATAAAAATCACAAGTCTATTACATCTTGAACACATTTTAGTTGGGTTGATAAACTCATGACAAGGAGGATGGCCTCTAAATGAACACCAAAGGATCCCTGCCATATCAATGTATTTTCTGCTTTGATTTCAGATTTTAGAGTTTTTCTGCATTGATTTCACTGCCATATACATACCAGTTCATAACCAGATTATTAAACAGGTCAAATCACAGGAATTGCATTTGACAATATAACCTATATATCAACTATCTTTTTACTTTTGAATAGTTAAAAAACAGTTCAAAACATTCAAAAACCAGATTTTTTAACTAGTTAAAAGCCAAAGAGTCAGATTTTGAACGATTTAAAATCAATTTAACACCAAAAAACAGTTGGATTTGGTTCATACGAATAGCAGTTCAGTTCAGCTCAGTTTGGTTCATAGTTCGGTTCGCACAAGTGCAATTCGGTTGAAACATGTACAGTTCAAAAATGCGAAACATGATTCAATTTTTATAAACCAATGTTTGCCTTTTTCAATTTGAAAGTCATAGTTTCTATAAAGCATGTATGCAAAGCTAACACACACTTTTAATGTAGTTTTTAAAGACTAGTTCCTCTAGAGGTATTTCTTACCAATACGACTATGCAAACTTAAGTTGAGAAAAGGGAATGCAGATGTGTAAAATTTTAACAAATATTTTTTTGCTGGTATAAATGATTACTTTATCCCATAGTGATGACTTTTGATCTTTATTCATTATGAAAACCCAAAGTTGTAATCGTAGTAGCACTATTTAGATTCATGGGATGATTTTATTTTGATGCTTATGATCCAAAGTCTTAAAAATTCATTTCACAGTTCATGTGTAGCTCATTAATTTGAAATCAGCTTTTTTTCCTGGTTTGAAACAGAGAAATGGCAAGGGCCAAAGTAAACGGAATTCGCTGAAATTAGAGCACAAACCTTCAAATGCATACATGGCCATCATCATATTTCTAATGAAGTGCTTTAAGAGTGGTGTAATTGTGATTTTGATCTTGATCAACATGCATAAATTCATAAACTAAATTACAATATAAAACAATTTCAAGCAACAACCAGAACATACATTAGAACCCAATCCAGTTGCACATACATAAATCACACAAACAAAGTTGTCAACATTGCCATAAAAATATTACATATAATTGACCGATAAACATTTCATGACATATTACATTAGCTCATGTGATAGTATTGACTCATACTATAAAAATGCATTCAAACACATAGTACTCTACAAATGCAGCCACTCAAGAGTTGATAATACAATATAAATATCAAGAAAATGGATGGTGAAGAAGAATATTTCACAACCTCATTCTTTCTTCTTAGGCTTGTTCACTTTCACCAGGGAGTGAAAGCAGAGACTCTGTATACACAACCACTTCAAATTCACATGGATAGGAGCGATACTCTAGCAGCTCTCCTTTGCCATCGGACTTCACCAATCCACCGTCACGATCTATTCCAATAATATCACCACTTTTTGTACAACACAATGGGGAAAAGCTCTCGTCGGGAGTGCCGCCAATAGACAGAACATGAGTTTTAGTCCAAGAAGAATGCACTTTGTACTCTTTCATCACCCATGTTTCATCTCTATTATTATCATCATAATCTGTAGCACTAAAACTGAGAAGTTCTCCAAATACCCACAAACTACAAAAATCAAGTGTATATGTAAACTCATCCGGCAAATACACATCAAAAAGTTTCTTTTCCATTAAATCAAAGGCAACAATAACATCCATACGTAAATCATGACGATAAGCCAACCAATGAATAGCCCCGTTATAGAGCACCCCAGCATTGGGCTCATCCTCACATGGATTCGCATAAGGGAAGAACTCAATTTCTTTCCATGTATTAACTCTCAATGAGAAAAACTCAAAGTGTGATGGATCAACGGACATTGAAACAACCAAGTAATCATCTGTTGACTGATCATACCCAAAACCATAGAAATATTCTGCATCTAAATCGGAACCAAAAGGAGACAAAGGTATTTGTTTGTGAAATCCGGTGGATGGATTCCATAGGTAGAGGCTTGAAGCACAATGCAATAATATAAAGCCTCTACATGAACCTTTAATTTCAATATGAGAGTATGATTCAGAAAGCAGAAAATCAAGATTGAGGGAAGCTGAAGTAGAATCATCATGAAGAGATGCTTCTAAATCTACAGATCGAGTTTGAAGATCCGAAGGTGATATGAACAGAATTCTACGAGTGGTGAGTTGAAAATGTGAATTTGCAAAGTGAGGATCGTGAGAGATAAGAGAAAACCAAGACTTACAAACGCATTTGAAACGAGTAAGAGACTTCACCGATAATCTCAGCAGGATTTGGATGATCAATTCGTGAGGCACTGGATTCGTCTCCATTCAATCGTCTTCATCCTCTTCGATGGAGTAACTTTACTCTTTCTTTATATCTTAACCATACCGTTATGTAAAATAAAATAAAAATATACATATGTCATTTACTACTACATCATCGGGTTACATTTATAAGTAAAAAAAAAAACTATTTTTAAAATTTATTGAATATCTAGTTTATTTGATCTATATTATATACCAAATATATAGGGTTTCCAATGAACTTAAAAAATAGTTTTTTACTTATAAATGTGGCCGAGGAAATATATTATTATTATTAGTTACAACTAAAAGTAATCTAAGTTTTTAGTCGAGAGGCGAGAGCAGCAAACAATTAAAGTTGAATGAATAATAGTCTAATCGAGAATTGTCAACTACAAGATAACAAGATAGATGAATATTTCTCAAGTTCATTGGGTTTACATGGGTCGTGGTAGTGTTAAAATAAGACAAAGACATTTGAAACTTGACAGTTCAACGTTTTGCTTGTGTTCTACGATTATAGTGTTGTTAATTGAAACAACTATGCTTACGAAGGCATGATCTAAAGTAAGAGTTTATTTTTTGTTTTATCTCTTTGCAATCCCTCCACTCGTTCCCCTCTCAACTCACTACCACTGTTGTTTCTCTCTTTGACGACAGTCATCGTCCATCTCTCCATCATGTGTGAGAGAGAAGAAGAAGAACGATGAAGTGAGGGGAGAGAAAATGGACATAAGCATAAGAGAGATGGATGCTTTTACAAAATTGTCCTTCCAATTTAAAGGAAATTAAGGAAAATGCTATTGGTGTCGTATCTGTGGGATGGATTATGTTAGAACATTTGTTAATCATCCAGAATAATGACAGGAGGTGCATGGGAGGTTGCTGCAGGGATGAGGATGTTAATCATTTGTTTGTTCGTTGCGATTTTTTTGGAAGATTTGGTCTTTGCTTTCTCTTTTGTTAGGATGTGTAACGACATGTCTAGACTCTTTATCAAAACATTTTGCTCATTTTTCTTCTCTCACATGTTTCTCTAAGAACCTTTGCAAAATTATGCATATTCTTTGACTTAGTTGTGTGTGGATTATCAGAAAAGAAAGAAATAAGCGAATTTTTCAACACAGAGGAAAACATGCAAATCTTATGTGATAAAATTAAGCTTCATTCATTTTGGTGGTTAAAGGTAGCTTACCCATCGCAGTGCTGGCTTAAGGGTCAAGCCACCCAAGCAAGGGGTTTTGGCCTCAAGATCTTGAGTTAAAAAAAAGCCTCAAAATAAATCAATTTAGTTATAAGTATATAATATGACATATTAATAATCAATATTTGTTTAGTTTAGTTGGCCAATTTCAAGGCCTAAAATCATTTTGATCCTAAGGTCAAATCTTGGATTCAACAAAATTGTATTTATTATGCTTTTAATGAGCATTGTATTATTATTTTTAATTCCAAAATGCCTCATTATAAAATTTGTTTTAGGCCTCTTGACATGTTGAGCCGACCCTGACCCATCGTTTGTTTTAGATTATCACAACGGATGGCTTAATCCTCTTAAATGTTTGTTTTTGTTTCTTAGGACGCAGTTTTAGTTTATGTTTTGTTTTGGTTGTCTATTGCTTGCTGAGAACCCTTTCGTAATTTGACTCTTAATTTCTGGTTCTAGTATATCTTGTGCTCAAAGGGCTATGGATGTATTTATATACATTTCATTTTGGTGTTTTCAAAATAAATGTGGAGATTATTACATTAAACACTTTTAGTAGAATATGAACTTAAAACTTCATAGTTATATGTGTGAATTTTGGTACAATTTACCACTTGTTCATCGACCCAAAAAAATTTGATTTATTTAAACCGTAACGTGTTTCGTGATATTTTGTGAACAAAGACTTCTTGATATAGTATTCACGTCCTATTCCTGCATTTATAGAAAATGGGAGTGTCGGACTTGGAAGGAAGTGTGGTTAACAAAACAAAAATCTTTAAGGTCAAACAAACAAACTACATTTGAAATGCCGCTCTATAGATCAAGGGACCAACCTTCATACATAATATAGAAAAAAATATATTTATATTATTTTATACATACTGTTGGCTCTCGACGAGTTTAATGCGAGTGTAAACTAAAATTCCAAAATCAAAAAGAAATTGAATCTATACAATACCGATATTTAACATGAAAAACTCTACAATACCGAGAGAAAAACCACGTGACAAACTTCAAAAGATATTCTATTATATTAAAAAATATTACAATATTCTCTCACCTCTCTTAACAATATTGAATATTCTGTACTCGTGAGCTTGAGTCGGTTGAAAAAGAAAAGAATATTCTTCAAAATCAGCCCCACAAGCTACAAGCCTATGATCGAAAGGCTATAGCACAATTTGGCTATTGTGCAAGAAAAATTCAGCATGCATTTATCACTTAAGACAAGCAGCATACAATTTGTTAAATTTCTTTGGCTGGATTTTACCCACTTGTAGTGGGTCCTACACATACATCTAATGAATCTAGTTATTATAAATAGAAATGTGAGTGTTGAGGATTGGAGGGAAGTGAAGTTAAAAGGTCAAACAAACAAAAATGTTAGGTCCGGCATGCTGCTCAAACCCACCAATTCTGAACTCCTTCAGTGGTGCTGGCCATGTTGCCAAACTTGGTGGTGTTGATGCTTATCTCACTGGTTCTCCTCTTTGCACCTTCGCCATTCTCTTTGTCTCCGACATTTTTGGTACTGTTCTATTGCCTTTCCTATATTTGAATGCATCTGCTTGACATGTTTAGCAGTTTTTGTCTTTAATCAATATATTTGTTTTGTAGGATATAAAGCCCCAATTTTAAGGTATGATCATGATTACCAATTCTCTCACGTTTTTCAATGTGAAATGTTGATACCACACGTTCGCTTTGAACTTAAATATAAGCAAAAGTAAAGAATGTACTTGGTCCAAATTTGAAGTAAATAGATTTTGACTTTTTGGTCTCTCTACCTTTTTTCTCACTTACAAAAGAATTGGCTGTTTCATTCCTTATTCCTTATGGTTTACATTTTGTTGATCTGTTTGTGAAGGATGTTTGCAGACAAGGTTGCAGCTACTGGGTATTATGTGGTGGTTCCGGACTTCTTCAATGGTGATCCCTATGATCCTCAGAATGCTGACAGACCTATAGATGTTTGGGTGAAAGACCATCAACCAGTTAGTACTTTTATAATGATTTTTTTTTAAACAAAAAAAGCTGTACGTTTATATTGAAATTCAATTTTTGATAACTCTGATCATAAATTATGATTAAGAATACCTTCTTTTTTTTTTTAAA
The DNA here is from genome assembly GCA_946800305.1 of Medicago arabica. Lineage (NCBI taxonomy): Eukaryota > Viridiplantae > Streptophyta > Magnoliopsida > Fabales > Fabaceae > Medicago > Medicago arabica. Next base: position 54,609,423 of record OX326968.1, read on the forward strand.
GCAAAAGTGGTAGCCTAGCAAAGAGCTTAAACGCCTTGTTTAAAGTTATTGTGCCTTCCATATTTATCGGTGCTTTTGGATTTTTGATTGCATATCATGGATTGTTTCAATTCCAGAAATTGTGCTTTATCTGAATATTATATATATAGGAGAAAGGATTTGAAGTTTCACAACCCATAATTGATGCCTTAAAAAGTAAAGGTATTTCTACTATTGGAGCTACTGGATTTTGTTGGGGTGGTGAGTGCCTTTCACTTGTTTGGTTTTCTTACAATCAAAGTAAAGCAGTTTGATTACAACTAACTTATATTATAAACTGAAAGAACGTATTATGTTTTATTTTTTCTATCAGCTAAGACTGTGTGTCAACTTGGAAAATCAAAACTCATTCAAGCTGCTGTGTTAGCACATCCATCATATATCACAGTAGACGACATCAAAGGTATGGATTTTCAGTGTTTGAATTATTTCTCAATTTGCATATTCCTTGATTAGAGGATTCAGGAGCGGAAATTAGTTTAATAAAGCCATGTCAACTTCTTGTCAATTATCATGACACCAATTTTAAATATATTTGAACGTAAGAAGCTCTATGACTCTTAACTTCCTACATAGTTTTATGCTTTTATTGACTAACTTCTTACGTGAAGTGTTTAACTACCACTTATTAAAATAATTTTTTTTTGAAGGGGCGACAAATAATAATTACTCTGTCTTTTTTAAAACATATTATTTGTCGGTAATTGTATAATGAAACATATAGCATGAGTATTCTAAATTACTCTTAAGATACAACTCAAATATTATGATAAATTTTCCATGTATATATTTTACAATGTTCATGATGTAGCAATTAATTATTAGTCTTTCTTTCAGGTGTTAATATTCCAATTGCTATACTTGGAGCTGAGAACGACCAAGTTACTCCTCCAGAGGTCATAAAACAATTTGAACGAGTTTTGGCTGCCAAATCTGAAGTCAGTGAATCTTCCATTCTTTATGTGGTTATTTACTAGTACTCATACATATATAAATTTCTCCATGTATGTTGCTTAGATATGTTTTCCTAATGTGAAAAATTCTGAACATTTAGACCATACTTATTCCAATGTGAACACTAATACTAGTCCATACCGTTAGTTGATATCTGCTAAGTGATAAAGTGGCAGATAAATTGCAACTATCACCACCACATGTTTTATAATTGTTGCCTACAACTTTAAGGACTACTTAAGATTTACAAATTATTTATTATTTTCATAAACTTTAGATACTAAATGGAAGAAAGAGTGATACTTGTCGGACTAACTTGAGAATTTACTCGTTATGTTGGTTGGGGTAGTGAGGTTGAGTAGTTCAACTGATTTAAGGTAAGAGATAAAAAATTAAAGTTCTTGAGTTTAAACCTGAACAAAAGAGAAAAACTAATAGAGCAACTATTTATTAACATTTTTTTTTATAAACTACTTATTAACATTTGACATTAAAAAAAAAATTGTCATGTATTTTAAGATATATCACTCATGTTCGTGTATCCTTTATCTGTGCAGGTTGATAGTTTTGTAAAAATATTTCCTAATGTCTCGCATGGCTGGACTATAAGGTATGACACTAAAGACCCAGAAGCTGTGAAAGCTTCGGAGGAGGCACGTCAGATCTTGTTGGATTGGTTTGATAAACATCTTAAGTGAGAAATCTTGTTGGATGAAAAACTCCTAGAGTGGAGGATGTAAAAATGTCACTCATTCCATGCTTTTATTATTTACAACAAAATAAATGTGATATGAAATCCTAAAGGTCTATTTTAAGGATTCATTTGTTGCAATTTGATTTCATTGTAATCTGAATTATATTTGGGTTTTTGTCTAATGTGATTAAGTAAAACAATATCATATATGTAACCAAAAATAAATAAATTATATCATATATAGGTTTATTTTTTATTTATTTTTTTAAGAAATCAAGATGGAATTAAATCACCAAGAGTGATTCATCTCGCACAAGGTGTGCAAAAGATAATCATCTAACAAGTTACAAGGTTAATGTATGTTGCCAAAACAAAAATACTCCACAACAAAAAGAGAAGAAAGCTACTCCATAACACCCATACATAATAATGGGTGCTGCCACCAGTTAGTATAACTGAAAGCGTAATGAAGCATTTTAGCTTTCAACCAAGCAAAAGACATAAACTCAACGCTATCTAATAAATTCACCAAATCCTGTGCAGTGTGAGAAATATTTTTATTGTTTCTTTCCTTCCAAACAACCAAATAGCCGGTGTGCCAGATCATTTGGAGAAAAGAACGAGTAAACCATTGCATCATTAAGCTTCGTAATATCATTTAATAATATAACTTAGCAATCCATTAAAAAACAATCTTGTGAGAGGTGCAAGATATATTTGTCGTGTGCACCATACACCATAAACTTTGGGTAGTATTTGGGTGACATTGGTCAACTACAATGTCATAAGTGTACAAAAAAAACCTTGTGAAAGAGAGAGAAGAAAGCCACGTGTAAGATAATGGTTAGTCAATGTCATCAATATCACCAAATACTATATCACAAAAGTACTACCCATAAACTTTACTTATATTTGGTACGAGTTTTGATATGTTGACATCCCTACGTGTACATCCCACTCTTGTACACCGCTTACCTATCAAATTAAATAATAAAATAATATTGCATTTCCATGTCAAAAAAAGAATAAAAAAGTAATTGAATATATTTGTCTCTCTCATCTAATTATATCCCGTCTCTCTCCTTGTTCCCCTTTTCGGTCACTGGCCGACAAGATCCCCTCCCCCGTACTCGCCGCCGCCGTCATCCTCAACCACCATTGCCCACCTACCTCCTCCTTATTTCTTTTAGTGAAAGGTCTTCTTCTCCCTTCTCAGATCCGGAAACACAACCTTTGCACCACCACTGCCACCCACCTCATCCTCAGCCACCACTACCGACCCCGTCCTTAGTAACCACCAATGTCGTCGTCTCTCCCGTCTCTTCTCTCCGTCACCACCACCACCACCGTCCGCCGTATCACCCTCATATTTTACTACCACCACCATTCCCCCGTCTCATCTCAGATCTAACCACAACTATTGTTCAAATTTGTCATTGTTTTGCGACCCATCTCATATCCGTCATTTCATATATGCAGATTTACGGTTTTTTTCTTCTTCAAATTTGTTGTGTGGGAGGATGGTCGAAGAAGAAAATGTAGAGAGAGGGGAAGACTCCGGCGGCGACGAGGCAACAGGTGATCAGAGAAGAAAGAGAGAGCTCTTTGAGTGAGAGAAAGAAAGCTGAATAGTCAGCTTTTTTTAATTTGATAGAACAAATTTTCAATATTAAAACTTGCCACATCAGTAAGTGGTACAAAGTGTGTACAAAATGGAGCGGTCGACCTATAATTTTCCATTTGGTATCTACTAAACCAATGTTTGTTCTTTACCAAATGAATTTTTTTGGTTTAGTTTCGATTAACATCTAACTTATAAAAGCACCTCAATTAAAATAAATTCATAAACACATTCATCTCACAATAAAAGTCATGTTAATAAATAACACGAATTAACAAACACGCATAATTTCATTCACTTATTTTACAAACGTATTCTTCATTAGTGAAATAAGGAAGAGAAAATACAAGAATTGTAAAAATGAAAGTAATATATAATTAGGGCCATACTAAAAATAAAATATGCTTCGTTAAAATAACAAAATGACATATACAACGGGATGACTTTTTGGTTCAAATATCACTTTAGTCTTTTAACTTATTTTAAAAGTTCAATTATTTTCCTTTACTTTAAACCTGACAACTAATTACTAAACTAAAAGAATTATTATGATAAAATGAATTTTTTATCAAACTTTACTTACTTTCCACTAAATTTCATATCATCGGTCTCCTCTCCACATAAATCAATAAATTAACTTGACAATTAACATAAAAAAAAAAAAATTATTACTTTTTGCAAAATTTAAGAAGAAAAAAAATTTGTATAGTTTTTTAATCATAAAAAAAAGTCATAAATCAAAACCTTTGTAAACCCTAGGAATATAAAGTCTCACCTTACTTGCAAACTGCGCCGTCGCGATTTCATTTCCTCTGATTTCGATTTCTTCGACGGCGACGAGTTTCCGGCACCTTTCTATTCTCTTTCGGTAAGATCCATCTTCTTCTTCTTCTTCTTAAATCTCTTTCATTTCATTTCATCACTATTTAGGTTATTGAATCAGTTTTTGTGAATCTCAGAAATCATGGTTAGAATCAGTGTGTTGAACGATGCTCTCAAGAGTATGTACAATGCTGAGAAAAGAGGAAAGCGTCAAGTTATGATTAGGCCTTCATCCAAAGTCATCATCAAATTCCTCATCGTTATGCAAAAACACGGTATAAATCATTGCTTTTTTTTTAGTTATTGAATGTTGTATGATTCTATTAGGGATTTGATTATAATTTTGTGGGTTTGATGCGTGGTTCAATTTTTTAGGGTTTATGATTTGATATATTTTGTGGGTTATGATTTATAGGTTACATTGGAGAGTTTGAGTATGTTGATGATCACAGATCTGGGAAAATCGTTGTTGAATTGAATGGTAGGCTGAACAAATGTGGGGTTATTAGTCCTCGTTTTGATGTCGGTGTCAAGGAGATTGAAGGTTGGACTGCTAGACTTCTCCCTTCCAGACAGGTCAGTTGAAAACAACACTAATTTTTCGGAGACTTCTTTTGTGTAGTGTCTGTTGGAATTGACTTATTTGAGCTTATCATCTGTGAGAATGTTTGGGAGAACATATGAAAACGGCTTATGACATGTTCATAAGCTGTTTTTAACTTATTTGAGCTTATCACATTCACTCGTGAGAATGTTTGGGAGAACTTGTGAAAACGGCTTATGACATGTTCATAAGCTGTTTTCAGCTTATTTTCATAAACATCACTTATAGCTTATATGATAAAAATCTAAACTTATTTTATACATAAGTGTTTATCATGATAAGTGTTTATGTTATAAGCGGTAAAGTAAGCTGTTTATCTAAACAGGACCATGTTCTTATATATAGCTATGCTAGCATGTTCCACTTCCAATGCATATGTGTGTGAACTGCGATAAACTTTTTTCAGTATTATCGTTTTTATAGTTACCATTATAATTTGTTTCAAAACATGACAATACTTCATATAAAAGATTGGCTTGTTTCTTTTGTATAGTTTCTTACTCTTATACTGTGAGGTTTTTAGAGTAATGGGTATAAACTTGTACCTATTTGGTCTGTTTGGAACGAATAACACCTGTTTAGTCCTAAAAAATTCTGTTTTTTATGATCAATTTTAGCCTCTAGTAGAGGCTTTTTACGTGTTGAATTAGTAGTTTGGGCTCTGTCAACAATTTGTTGCTTGGATAATCAAGGTTGATGATTTGTTTCTTGTGCTGCTGTCCTTAAATTGTTATTATTAAGATCAAACATTGAACTTATATGAACGGTTGGTCTTTTTGTTTGTGTGTGTATGTTGTTTCTTCTATTATTCCTTGCATTTTGATAATTATGAATTATGCAGTTTGGATACATTGTTTTGACCACTTCTGCTGGTATTATGGATCATGAAGAGGCTAGGAGAAAGAATGTTGGTGGTAAGGTCCTTGGCTTCTTCTACTAGGCTAGTTCCTTGTTGAGGATTTTTGAGATTTCAGTTTTCGGCTTGCTGGATGTAATGGTGGATGTGCTAGTCCATTATTAATATCAAGAATAGTAGGAGCTGTTCTGTGATGTGATTTATTTTGTTTTACAAAACTTAGTTGGTTGCTATAATTTATCCGATTTCTTTACATTTTCATCGTACCGAAATGTACTGGCAGAATTGTTTTCAATGTTGAGCACTTTGATTATAAGGTTGGCATATCATAGATATTTGAATTGATCTGGTCCAGTTATTAGAATATGATATTGCATAGGCCATAGAGTATCCTACAAGTTAAATTATTGTAGTTCCAAATCCATAAAAGGATTGATAATTGACCCCATATAATTTGGGTCCAATTGTCATATACAAAGAGCATTTGCAGACGCAGGGTTTGTAGCTGGATTTAATAATTGAAGAAGGGTGTTATTTAGTTGCATACCTGTGGTGGTGATTGATAAATCCAGAATCCAAAATTTTATTTTGAACGCCCATTCAAACATGTTTGATGAATCCTGTAATAAAAGGATTTGGTAATAATATATGGATGATAAATCAATAGAAAAAGTTCATCCATTATTATTGTACCTAAGCTATAATCTTCTAGGTCATCCTATCATCAAGCAATAATTAAACCTTGTTTGCATATTTGTGTCTGGTTCTGTCCTAGTACCGTCCTGTCTCCAAGGAGAAAAGGAGCACCAGTTTGAAACCTGGACCCAGTTCGTATCTAGTTTACAAGTGTTGATTGAGGTAGAGGTACAAAACAGCCCCTCTTATCTTTTATATTGAATGATAATGAAAGGGATTGAAACCTCACGTGATGCCTTGTCTGTTTGTCCTTTCGAAGTTGCGATGATTTTCTACTCACAGCTCACAATCACAACTCACATATGCTGGAATGTACTTGGCACTATTGTATTATTTGTGCTTCGTGTTCACCAAAAGTAACTAGTTTACAACATCGATACCATTTAGGATTCTCAACATTTTAATTATTTCTTAAAACAAAATAACATACAAACATATATTTTCATCTTCCTTACAAACCTTTTGATGAGAATTACTACCTCCACCTCTGAATGTAGGATTGTTTTGACTTTTTAGAAATTTCAGTATCGTTCTCACATATACTCGCCTAAATTTTTTGATTAATTAATTAATTATTTATTCATCAAAATATCTCTAATTATCTTTAACTTCATATAATCAACCGATAAGAAATAAATGTTACAAATGGTATTTTGAAAAATCAATACACTAAATGAAAGAATTGATAACAATTCCTTGAGTTTTCTGATCTCATTAGAGCTTCACCACAAGAAAGAGTATAATCTTTAAGAGGACGCATGATACTTGAGATTTGAGATGTCTATGCTCTCATAAAACCATTGAAGCCATCAGCCCTTATAATCCCTCACCAGCCCTTGAACCATTTCATTCAAATTCAAAGCGACGACATCTCTTGACACTCTGATTGCTCTCATTCCTAAGGTTGAACCCCCTAATACCTTCAAAGACTTTAGACCAATCAGCCTTTGCAACATAATTTACAAAATCATCACCAAAGTTTTGGTCCTCCGCCTCAGACCTATCCTTAATACTATTTTTGGCCCCTACTAAAGCAGTTTTCTGCCTGGTAGAGGTACTACTGACAATGTCATTGTTTTGCAGGAAAGCATTCATCACGTGCGAAGATCCAAGCGCAAAAAGGGCATGGTTGCTTTCAAACTTGATTTAGAGAAAACTTTTGAAAATGTCAACCGGACTTTCCTTCAATCTTGTCTCCATGACTTCGGCTTTCCAGATATCACAACCAAGCCCATCATGCATTGTGTCACCTCCTCCACTCTTTCTCTCCTTTGGAATGGGAACAAGATGCCTCCTTTCAAACCTACTCATGGCCTTCGCCAAGGAGACCCTCTATCTCCTTATCTCTTCATCCTTTGCATGGAGAAATTATCTACCGCCATCAACAATGCAGTTCACCAAGGTAATTGGGACCCCATCTGTCTTTCTCCTAATGGACCTCAGTTATCCCACCTTCTTTTTGCAGACGATGTTCTCCTCTTCACCAAGGCCAGAAACTCTCAGCTTCGATTTATCACTGATATGTTCAAAAGTTTCAGTCAGGCATCAGGGTTGAAAATTAATCTTGCAAAATCCCAGACTTTTTACTCTTCAGGTACCCCTCGAGCCAAAATTAATAGTCTCACTTCCATCTCTGGTATTAGAGGCACTTATTCTCTTGACAAATATCTTGGCTTTCCTATTCTCAAGGGAAGAGCTAAACGAAGTGATTTCCTTTTTATCATTGAAAAAATGCAATCCAGACTGGCCTCTTGGAAGCATAAGCTGCTAAATAAACCAGGGAGAGTGACTCTTACATCATCAGTTCTCTCTTCCATTCCTTCTTATTATATGCAGGTTACTTGGCTCCCTTAGAGTATTTGTGATAGTATTGACCAAATCACCCGCAATTTCATCTGAAGGGATAACAATAATAAAGGTATTCACCTAGTTGGCTGGAATAAAATATATCAGCCTAAGAAGCACGGCGGCCTAGGCATCAGAATGGCGCGGGATATGAACATATGTTTATTTGGCAAACTTGTTTGGGAAATGGTTCAGTCATCTAAAAAATTATGGGTCCAGATTCTCTCAGATAGGTATGTCACTGGTTCGAATACCTTATATGCTTCATCTCGGCCCACTGTCTCTGTTGTTTGGTCTTCTATACTTCATGCTAGAGACTTCCTCAAAGATGGTTACCTCTTTCTGGTCGGGTCATTCCTCTTTCTGGTCTTGTCCCTGGAGCACTCTCGACTTTATAGGATGCCTACCTTCTTATATTGACATTCACGATCTTCATCTGTCAGTTAAAGATGTGATATCATCTGATAATCCTCATATCAATATTCTCTACAGCCAACTTCCTCCTTTTGCAACTGAAACCATAACAACAGTCACCTCAATTTCAATGCTTCAGTGGAAAATGTTTTCATATGGTCCAACAACAAGAACGACACCTACATCGTCAAAAGCGATTATTCTTGGTTGCTCTCTCGCAACGACATCTAAATCATCTTGCCTCCAACATTCACGGTACGGTTGACTCTTTAAAGTCCTCGTACCCTTTGTCTCCTAACAGTACTATGGAAGACAGATTTGTCAAGTGGAACCACAACAACAACTCTGGCATCATCCTCAATTTTGATGGGAGTTGTATTGGTTCCCTCACTAGAACTGGTTATGGTGGAGTTCTTAGAAATGATGCAGGTTTTTACTTCTCTGGGTTTTCCGGTTATATTCAAAATTCTTCAGACATTCTTTATACTGAGCTTTATGCCATCTATCAGGGCCTCTCGTTGGCAAAAGAAAAGGGTATTGTTAACCTTATCTGCTACTCTGATTCCTTGTTATATACCAACATCATCACCGGTCCCCTTTTGAAGTTCCATGTTTACGCTGTTTTAATTCAAGACATAAAAGAGTTAATGGAGTATACTCAAGCAACTATTAGCCACACCCTTAGGGAAGGGAAACCAATGTGCAGATTTATTGGCCAAATTTGGTGCCTCGTCGAACAATGCCTTCATGTGTCACGACTATCCTCCTTTGAAGCTCTTACCTCTCATACGGAATGATGCTACCAGAGCCTTTTTTTGAGGCTTTTGTTCTCCTTTTGTTTTTGTTTCTTTTTTGTCTTTTTTCCTTTGACTTTTTAGCCTTTGTAACCAAAAACTAAAAGAACATTTGCAAAATAAAAGAACATTTGCAAAATGATGTTTCTTCAAAAGTATATTTACAAACGTTAATTCAATCACAAGCTAAATTTTGAAGTATACTAAAGGTCCATTTAGATTGACTTATTTTTGAGCTTATGTAAAATAACTTTTGTAAATAAATAAGCTTTTATGTATTATTCAAGCTTGTCAAGATAGATTATGAAAAAAACAACTTATGAAAATTTGTGAATTGACATAAAAGCTTATTTATCTGCATAAACTATTTTTCATAAGCTAAAAAATAAGTCAATTCAAATGGATCATAAGACTTGTTTAATCGTGTTTTGATTTTTTTAGAAGGTGATCGTATGCTATTTTCAAAATCTGTTCGATAACATCATTCTCAAAAATTAGTTTTCAAAATAAACAATATTTGTATGTTATTTCGGTTTTTGTAAAATGAAAATGATTTTGTAAAATGTTTAAAAAAAATAAGATAACCATCTCACAAAAAAGTCAAATCAATTTTTTGTTTCTTCAAAATCATTAAACAATTATTTAACGTTTTTCATTTATTTTAAATTTAAAATAAATAAAACCTACAAAATCCCCTAAAAAAAATAAAACCTACAAAATTTATATAATTTATAACCGGTCAATACTTTTTAATTAATCATTTTTCAAAGTAATTATTGCATAGTCTAAAAATATTAAAGAAACATTAATACATTCCATAAATAGAACTTAATTTTTGACCGAAATAAATGAAATTAAAAACATTTCTATCTATATCTAGAACTAGTGGAACTAAAAATAATGAATGTACTAGTCTCCCGATTGAGAGGTATATGCAACATTAAAACATTTTCTTAAGCTTGAAGTACTTCTTCTTCTTCTTCTTTACTCTCTCCGAGATAGATTGATAGATCCAAATCCAAAACTTTTTCTTCACTCTCTCAAATCTAAACTTCCTTTATTTATTTTTCATTTTCCTTTTTAGTTAGTGATTATCGCCGCCAACACTAGTGACAGACATAGATCCTTCTACTTTAGTTTTTTACAACCTTTTATTTTATTTTTAAGGTTGTCTTTTTTTGTTATTCTAAGATGCCTCCTGATCAGAGAAAAAAGGTAAACTTACTCAATTTTACTTTTATATATGCTAATTAAGTTTATTTTTGAATGTGTTTTTATTATTATGCAGTAGCATTTTCCATGGCAACATTTTTTGTGTATTGTAGATGATTGATGCTTCTTGTTCTGTAATTTATGCTCTATCGGTTGGATTTGTACCGTTAGTATTAGCACTTCTTAAAAGTTAAGTTACATATAGTGGTGTATCCACGACCCTGACCTATGGTGTATATTGAATGAGTGATTGAAAGTGGTTTGGGCCAGGGTTTGGAGAGGAAAAAAAAAATAGTCAGTTTGGTTCAATTTTCGTAATTTTTTTTCTTATGAAATACGATCCAAAGTCCAAACCGATGAAGATTAGGTTAGTTTGGTTTGATTTATTTAATCGGGTTGAGATTTGTCAGAAATTATGGAATTTTTTTTTTTTTAAAAATTCAACTTTTTTCTTGCAATGGTATATAATTTTTATATTTGTAAAACAACTAATATAAGCTAAAATTAGAAAGATAATATATAAAGATTAAAGAATATATGAATACAACATATAATTTAAGGGAACACTACAATTATAATGTGAAATAATTGTTTTAGAGTGGATCTTTGGGTTCATAACTTCATTGGTTTGGTTTTTACATACCTAGTTTGGACCTCTTGAGTCTATGGTGCAAAATGCAAAAGTATACTGTAGGGTTATAACTTATATGTTCAACTTTTTAAAAGTTCAAGTAGTGCAGATGCGCACCCTAGACTGTACCTATCCTACCGTGTACATACATCCTTTTATAATTTTCAATAGTTTTTCTTAATATATATTTTTCAACAGTGCATTGTGTCGGATACTTCCTCATAAAATTGAAGTATGCTTTGTGACTGCATATTGTTTAATTTTTATCTGTTACATGTTAGCATACATGTATTTCTGCTTTGCTAAACATTATTGTGCAAAGTCATTCATGACAAGTAGCAGAGCTGTTTTATTAATTTCCTTTTCACATCAATGACCTGTTTTTGAGAAGTTGGGATTTGTTGTGTGGATCAAAACAATGATATAATGCCCTACTGTGAGTTAAATCCAGTGGTAGATAATTTCTTTATTTTTTGCATCTCACAAATTCAAAATATTGGATTTAAAATACCTGGATAATATGATTTTCATTATTGCCGGAAAGGGGTCGTTTCTAATGTACTTTGGTCGATTATTAAATCAAGTGTTGTCAATCTCGGATAGCAAAAATTAGCTGTTTGCTCAAATTCTGCTACACTGCAGTGCTATAGCACCGTTGTAGTCACTAATTGACAGCATTTAGCGGAGCAATAGTGTTTTGTTCAAATTTTGCTACGTTATTAAATCTTATATTTTTATGTATAAATTAAGAACAATAATATTCATTTTCTAAAAATTTATAGCTAGTTTTACCCTTTATTTATCGATGGAAAAAATCCTTAGCTGCCGTGCTTGCAACTTTCTTCTACAATATTATGTGTTGCAGATCATCCATTTACATGTGTGGTTTTGGCTTTGTTGTGTTTATGCAGTCATCTATAGATGTAGACTTCTTTACAGAATATGGTGAAGGTAGTAGGTACATGATAGAGGAAGTAATTGGTAAAGGAAGCTATGGTGTGGTTTGCTCTGCATATGATACACACACTGGAGAAAAGGTTGCAATAAAGAAAATTAATGACATATTTGAACATGTTTCTGATGCTACCCGCATTCTTCGTGAGATCAAGCTTCTTAGACTCCTCCGTCATCCTGATATTGTGGAGATCAAGCATATTTTGTTACCTCCTTCTAGAAGGGAATTCAAAGATATATATGTTGTTTTTGAACTTATGGAATCAGATTTACATCAAGTCATCAAAGCAAATGACGACTTGACACGAGAACATTACCAATTTTTTCTCTATCAGCTTCTTCGAGGTTTAAAGTATATACACACAGGTTATGATCTTTATATTTAGCTAGTTTTTAGTTTTAAATTTCCTAATGTAGCATTTTCGTAGTTATGGTTTTGTTATGAGAAGTTGAGAATTAATAACTAAGTTATTTGATCACTGCGGCTGATTTTAAACTTTCTTGTGGATTGTAGCAAATGTTTTTCACCGTGATCTAAAGCCAAAAAATATTTTAGCAAATGCTGACTGCAAACTGAAGATTTGTGATTTTGGTCTTGCCAGAGTAGCTTTCAATGATACACCGACTGCTATATTCTGGACAGTAAGAATATTTTTCCCTTGAAATACTCACCTTCAATGTAGCTCTTCTTCTCCGGTCATCATGCTTATGCTCATTTGTTTACTCACAGGATTATATTGCAACAAGGTGGTATAGAGCTCCTGAATTGTGTGGATCCTTTTTCTCCAAGGTTTAATATCCGCCACCACTTGTATCTTTATTATTATTATCATCATCGCCATCATTGTGTGGTTTAATATTGGTTGCTCGAAGATGGATAATGCTTCTAACTTTATGATTCTTTCCTTGTCACTGATTTATTATTAGGGTCTTGTTAACCGGTGCCCCCGGGGCACTGGTTAAGGAATCTATAAATAGAATATATGTCTTGAAAATATAAGCTGTCACTTTTTATCAAGTACTCCTTCCGTTTCAAAATACATGTCCAATTTTTGCAATGTGCACTATTCACTTGACTTACTTTGACCATACTTTTTAACTAATGTATAAATACAAATATTAGCATGTAAGATGTTGTTTGATTTGTCTCGACAAATATTTTCAAAATATTCATTTTTTATAATTTTTTACTTTAGATAATTAAATATATTAACGGTCAAAATTGTGCATTGGCATATGTGAAGTGGTTGACTTGGACATGTATTTTGAAACGGAGGGAGTAATAATTACATTACTTTTTAATAAAAACTTACTTCATCTGGTGTTTAACCAATGCCCCGGGGGTACTGGTTAACATTCTCCTTACCGCTTTTAGTTAGTGAGACAAACTTGTTTTTTTCTTTCAGTATACTCCGGCTATAGACATATGGAGCATTGGCTGCATTTTCGCGGAACTTTTAACTGGAAAACCTCTTTTCCCAGGGAAGAATGTTGTCCATCAATTAGACCTCATGACTGATTTCCTTGGAACACCATCTCCTGAAGCCATTGCTAGGGTCTGTTCTATTTTCTATCCTTCTAGCATTGTTTTATTGTGTATTACTCAATTGAACCTTGACAATATATTAACAGATACGGAACGAGAAAGCTCGGAGATACTTGAGCACCATGCGTAAGAAGAAGCCAGTTCCTTTGTATCAAAAGTTTCCTAATGCAGACCCCCTTGCTCTTCGTGTGTTAGAAAGAATGCTGGCATTTGATCCTAAGGATCGACCTACTGCAGAAGAGGTTGATTTTCATCCATCTGCAGTGACTTTCCGCACATCATATTTGGTTTTAACAGCAAATGTTGTGGATTATTTTTAGGCTCTAGCGGATCCATATTTTAATGGCTTGGCCAAGTTTGAGAGAGAGCCTTGTGCTCAGCCAGTAAGCAAGATGGAATTTGAATTTGAGAGACGCAGGATAACAAAGGAAGACGTGCGAGAGCTTATATACAAAGAGACTCTGGAGTACCATCCAAAGATGTTAAAGGAATATCTAGAAGGAGCAGAGCCAACAGGATTCATGTATCCAAGGTATTAATGCCCAACTTCATGTTTCATTTTTTCTCTCGCATGATTTAGAACACTTATTGCAATCTGTAAATTTATAATGACATTGTTAAATACTTTTCTTGATATTGGTACCAAAATCTACACTTGATAAGTTTGGTTGACATTTTGGTTAAGGGAGTGTTTGATTGTTACTTGCAAGCCATCCAATATCTTCTGGTACTACAATTACGTTTTTTTTTTCATCCAAGATCCAACATTTGCTCTAGTTGTTCTTCTCTAGAGCCTTAAATATCGTAAATGTAAATATTCTTTTTAATACTTGCTGTTTAGATGTTATTAAATACTCTTACCTGGATTAGTGAAAAAGTAAGTTCACCTAAAATTTCATGCATCTATGGGAGCTTTTACATTTGGAAATCTGATCTATAATTTTATATAGTATTTCAGTTCATTTTTTGATATCTTTCCTCTCTTCTTTTTCCTAACTCGTACGGATAGTGCTGTGGACCACTTTAAGAAGCAATTTGCATACCTTGAGGAGCATTATGGAAAAGGTGGTACTATTAGTCCACTTGATAGGCAACATGCATCATTACCCAGGTATCCTAATCTTTGTGAAAGTGTCTGAAAAATGTGTCTTTCTTCTTTTGACGTGCTTATTTATCTTGTCAATGGTCCCATTTATCTACTCTTGAACCGCTAGCTGTGCTGATTTAATGCTGTGAATGCAGGCAGTGTGTGTTATATTCAGACGACTCAAGACAGAATATGGCTGAGGTTGCAGCAGATGATCTCTCCAAGTGTTGCATTAAAGAAGTTGAAAAGCCGGTCATTGATAGGAGTGGTGATGTTCCTATGAACAGGCTTCCTTTACAAGCTCCTCAAAATATTCAAGGTGTCATGACTAATCGAAGTATGTATTTTGCCACTCCTCAGTTTCTCTCTTTTGCTATCTTCTTTTCTACTCTTGTCTGCACAGCAGAAATTATCTTCCAAGAATGTTGATCTCATTGTTGAGTCTTGTCACATTTTCATTCACCATTCTGTGAAACAATAAGATTATGTGTGATGGTAATTATGTTTCAATGGCTTTCGTCCATGAGGTGTCAGCTCAGTGACAAGAGTTTGACCTGGTAACTTCAAGGGACGGAGTTCAAATCCTCATGGGGATGGTTGTAAATGGTCATTAATGTCACTTTAATTCATAATTTCCCCTTTTTCCAATTTTATAAAATAAAATAAAAGATTCAAAGGCTTCCACGTGATGGGCATTGCATGCAAATGACTGAAAGTTGCAGGATTATTGAAGAAATTGGGCTTTGGATTATTATTACTGTTATTACTACTGGCTATCAAAGAATATTTTTATCTACAATTATCAATACTTGAAAAATATAAGTGTTAGTTTTGTTATAGCTTAAACGAAATGTTTCAGTCTGTTCTCATGCAACATGTATCACTAATACTGTTTGGTGGGATTCCTTACCTAGTTTCCTTAGGCAGGATTTTTTTCAGGGACAGACATGGTCTTCCTAATATTCGTTTCCCTTAGTATGTTCTTTGTTTTGTTTTCGCTTTTGAGGGTTTTGGTCTAGTCCCCCCTCTTGTATAGTTTTTCCTTTTTTTAATAAAATTTTAGAGCAGGTGGTAGAGGACGGAAGCAACTATAGGGTGCCAACCTAGTTGGGATGTCTAGTTGCTTCTTGATGCCTTCCTCGCTCTCTTGATTCATAAAGAAAAAAAAAGCAACTTGTGATAATCCTCAAATAATAATATACAAACAAGTATTGATGATTCTCAAATATTAACATGCAAAAGCAACATGTTACAGATCTTCTACAGAGACTCATATGCTACTATCACTTTCTCACGCTTTAATATATCGGTTCTCCCTTACACTGTCACTGTGTCTTGTCTATGAGTACCATCTTTGGGTGTGAATTTATTAATTGATGCTTCTATTGAGAAGATTTAAATTCGTTTCTTTCTGTTGTGGTTTCAGGTGTTGCCCCACGGCCCAGAAAAGTTGCGGGTTCCCTATTGCATTACAATGGTGGGGCAGCAGGGGCTGACCAGCGGAAGACAAGTAGAAATCCATCTGTTCCAGCTCAGTATGCTGCTTCAAGCTATTCATATCCTAAAAGAAATCCAAGCTGTAAAAACGAGAGAGCAGAAGATGGAATTGAAGGTTCTAATGGACTTCAGTCGAAGCCTCAATACATAACACGAAAAGTTGCTGCTGCTCCAGGTGGAGCTGGAAGTAACTGGTAGAGTTTCAATATGTTGAATTTGTGGCTGAATCTGAAAGCCGCCCTTGTGGCTGACAAATGGTATCTCGATATCTTGTTCCGGAAGAAACCGTGATCAATCATCTGAATTCAGCAGAAGATATGAGTTGCATAGCTTTGTTTGCTATAATTGCTATCAAACAGTGGGAAAGCCAAACGGATTAGAAGACTAAAAAATCTCTAGCTGATATTTTTATTAGGTCTTGCAATTTGTGTCGCGGATTTGAAGATTCGAAGGTTCCACTATGTCCAATTATGGTTATCTTGCTCTCTAGTTTGTTAATAACAGAGAATTAGTGATCTTGAAAAGGCATCAAATGAAGGCATTGCGTTACAGATACATGTATGTGATGCGCTCTTTCTGGCAGAATACAAGCCATTGGTATTGCTCTCATTTTTCGGTACCACAACAATGACATTTGTATTTTTATAATCAAAATAATGATTTCTTCCTCACATATATGCTCACCATATCTCATGTGTTATCTGTTGTCACTTATTAGGAAACAACAACATAGTGAAATGTCATGATTTAAGACTTTGATATATTCATTTTCAAATTTTTATTTTACTGAACTGTTAGTTTTGATCGAATTTGGCATTGAAGAACAAGTTCTCTATGACTGTGTATCATGTCACTCCAGCATTCTTGTAGTTGTTATTACTTCCTTTCATTCAAAGAATATAGTAGACATGAATTTTTATTTCCCACAAGTTATTGGAATGGACCATAGACCAGCTGGTATATGACACATTATACAAAGTGATTGCTTTTGAGTAACAACTAAAACAATGTAA
Source organism: Medicago arabica (assembly GCA_946800305.1). Lineage (NCBI taxonomy): Eukaryota > Viridiplantae > Streptophyta > Magnoliopsida > Fabales > Fabaceae > Medicago > Medicago arabica. The sequence goes on from OX326968.1 coordinate 54,626,702, forward strand.
ATTGTACTTTGTATATAGAGTTGAGAGCTTTGCCAGGGAATTGGGTCGAATGATGAATGGTCAGAACAAATATCCACCTTTCTGGTTGGAAGATAGACACGTAAGCTTCACAAATTGTAAAGTCAAATGCTAGTTTAATGATGTACGTATAGAAACAGGTATTAGAACATCTATTTGTTAATACAACCTCCTCCATCCCTATAATTAGGCCCCTTTTGAAAAAATAACGGGAATTAAGAAAATTCAAAATGATAATAAATTTGTTTGTAATTAATATTGCTTTTACAAATTTGTCCTTTAAGCGAAATGGTTAGTGTATGTTTTCAATGTAGTATTAAATGCTGATCGAAGAAAAAGATATAAAATAAATAGAGGTATGTTGGTAAAGAATTAGTTAATTGACTTGGAAATAGCAAAGAGGTCTTGTATAAAAAGACAAAAAAAATTCTCAAAAGGGTCCTATAATTAAGGACGGAGGTAGTAATAAAAAGAAAATGTCAAACAACCAGTCATCAGGCTTTTACAAGACATTTAAATTCAAACCAAAGAACAATTTTTTTGTTATACTTTAAATATCTTAGAATGTGAATTTTAAAATTTCCTTTTACTTAATTCAAATAGTTAACTACAAAATAAGCTAATGAAGGGCGACTCAGTTGATAAGGAGTTGACTCATCTGCAATGTCGTGGATTCAACTTTCACTGTCAATGTAAGGACCTCGTTGATGATCAATATGTATCTTTTTGTAAGAGTTCTCTGAGCTTGAGGTCTATCCTGACCCTGGTGAGCCTTTATAGTCCAACTCACAAATTATTATTTTTAGGAAAAAGAAAGACATGTTTTTTTAATTAATATTTAGGTGTATTGTGAAATGTAAAACTCTTTAGATATAAATGTTTTTTTAATTAATATTTAGGTGTATCGTAAAATGTGTAAGTTCAGATTGTAACCTAAGAAGGGGGGGGGGGGGGGGGTGAATTAGGTTTCTAGCAATATTGGTTAATTTTTCCGGTAAATAATGATGAAGGTATGAATGCGGAAAAATAAAAGAGTAAGGGAAGAAGAAATAACACAAGAGAGTTATAGTGGTTCCCCTCTAAACCTTAGGGTACTCCACTCCCTTCACACCCCGCGAAGAATTTCACTATGTAAAGAATCTTTGTTACAAAGCAACCTTAATCCCAAAGGCCCCTTAACAATATTTCTCTACACACCAAGATAGCACCCCACTATCTTTTACAACAAGAATCTTCACCAAACCTATGATGAAATTCTCACAAAGAAACAAGATAGCACTCCACTATCTTTTACAACAATTCCCACCACCAAATGATGAGAAACTTTACAACAATGTAATTGAAGAATATCAAATGTGTATGGCTGTATAATCTTATCAATATCACTCTTAAACAAATGGACTTAGTGCTCAGAAAACTCTTTAATGAATGTTAAAGTGTGGGCAAAGTTTTCCAAACAATTTGAATAAAAGTTTGAAAGCAAGTGATATTGAAAATGTCAATTGAGATAATGAAAGTTGTTGTCTATAAAATTGTTTTAATTCTCAATTGAATTTATAGAGGCTAAAATGATGTTTATGAAGCAACACTACTTTTCAAACAGTTTTGTCAATGAATAGACACATATTTAAAATGACACCTATTCATAAACAATTTGAATGAAAATGCATTCAAAACAAATATGGCTGTTGGCAAAATAACTTAGAAAATAACCGTTAGCCATTTTTAAAATTAAACGATGCATTTCATTATGAAAGACATGGCAGGTACAATTTAAATTCCAATCATAATGCATAGTTAGACCATGCTGAAATTATTCATGCAAAAACCATATTTTTAATGGTACATTTAATAATGCAATTTTCATAATAAAATATGGTTTTTCTGGTAAAAAATATTTTCATGCAAAATCACATTTATATTAAAATCATTGTGAGTGTGTGATTTATTTTTAAGAGAGCTTTAGGCATTGCTTCATATGCGTACTTAGAAAAATGTTTTTAATTATTTTCTGAGCATTCTAAGTCATAAGTTGAGAATGATAAATCAAAAGACAAGTGCCGTACTTACAAAGAGTATAACCAAGAAGCTTATGCACTAATCTTTATTCTTAATCTTCATCTTGTGCCTCCATAGTTTTTCTTCTTTTGTGATGTGAGTTTGTTATCATCAAAACCCAGCCAAGTCTACGAAGAAAAACTTCTTCACAAAATGTACAACTCTTTGGATATACTCAAACGTGTATAGAATATTAACAAAGGTTGTATCATATTTTTATATTGAGCTTAGCTCATCTTTATAAAATTGGTTTATAAGGTAAAAGGTGTCTCCCTTTATAAACTCTTATCAACAGTCTTATCTTTTTTATGTGTGACTCTTTTTTCTTTCTTCAATAAATTGTATTATTCTCACATAAAAATACAAATATGTTTCTCTCTTTTTCTCTTATTATTTATCTTCTACAATTTATATTTATTAAAAATAAATAACATTGCATTAGACATCAAAATAATTAACGATGACACTAATACTTATTTCACATCTGTTATAAAATAAAATAATTTATATGTATTAATAACGGTGGCACTAAAATAAAATTTATATGTACTAAAAACATACACTTAGAAAGTAAAATATAGAAATAGTTAGAAAATAAAATATTTTTTTAAAAGGAAACTATTAATAACGGTGACACTAATTATTATTTCACAACTGTTTGAAGGGAATTTATAAATAGTTACTATTGAATTTGTGTATCAAACTACTATCAAGTTAGTAGTAGTAATTTAGACAAAGGATGAGAGAGAATAATGAGAATTTTGTGTATAGTTGATAATGACTATTTTTTTTTCCCACCAAAAAAACATAGTCATTATCAACAATATATGAAATTCTCATTATTTTCTCTCATTCTGTCTAAATTACTACAACTTTCAATCTTTGGCAATGGAAAGTCAGCCCCTTAAACCCTCAGTTAGTAGTTGTGTTACAAAAGCATAACCAACTTGTTAGAAAAACTGGTTGAAAGAAAAGCTTGACGTTACTCTTTCCTCAACATGCAGCAGAGTATAAACGTGCCCTCTACAGCATTCATCTTCATCAGAATCATCATCACACCTTATCTTCAAATCAATATCAATATAGTTCACACTAATTGCTCGTTACCATGGATCATAATCATTCATTAGAAAGAGCAGGAAGCACATGCACAACCATGTTTGAATCATCTTTACTGAGCAGCATAGAGAAATCAGAAAGTGACGCTGCAAAATATGATTCACCAACAACAAATATAGCACCAGAAAAGAAACTGACCCTTTTTGCTCTTCAGCTTGCAGTGCTTGAAAAGGCAGCAACAGGGTTAGGAACTCTTTGTTTCATCTGGGCCACTGTTGTCCTTCTTGGTGGTTTCGCTACCACCTTAGAAAAAACCGATTTTTGGTTCATCACCATCATACTTGTTGTTGAAGGTGCTAGAATTTTCGGCAGAAGCCATGAGCTTGAATGGCAGCACCAAGCTACATGGTCCTTTACTGATGTTGGAATTGGAATCAAAAGTTTCAAGGAAATGATGTCTACCTCAAAGCACAGAACTAAGGTAACAGCAACAAGGACACCAACTAGGATGTGGATTAGCTCAGAAGTTCCATTATTACCTTATGCTAAATGGTTTTTCCTTTCAAGGCATGTAAGCAGAATTCTCTACTGGCTTCAACTTATTTCTGCAGCAGCTTGTGCGGTTCTCTCATCGATAAAGCTTGTAAGGCATGATTTTGGAGAGGTGGTGAATGGAGACACCGATAAGAAGAACCGTCAATCTGCTCTATATATCTTTTATTCTTTGGCTCTTGCAGAAGCTTTGTTGTTTCTGATTGAAAAAGCTTACTGGGAATGGCAAGTAAGCTATTGTAAACTATTGGAAGAGGTTAATGAAAAGTGTGATTTAGGGACGTCCGGAATGGTTTCGATTAGACGATTCTTTTATGATGCTTATTCGAGATGCGTCAATGGAAGCATATTTGATGGTTTGAAAATGGACATGGTAAGTTTTGCTATGGATCTCTTGGCTTCAAATTCACCTGATGAACAGCTCATTGGCGCAAGAGTTCTAAGGCAGTTTTCGATCAGTGCACGGTTTTCTGAGGATACTCTTCAAAAGATTGGAATTGACAAATCAGTTGTAGAGAGACTTGTTGAGATGTTGAATTGGACAGATCATAAAGAGGAAGAAATTCGGCTTTCAGCTGCAGAGACTTTATCAAAACTAGCTGGTATGAAGCAGAACTCTCTCCGGATAGCCGCAATACCGGGAGCTATGGAATCAATATCGTCTCTTCTGCAAACTAACAGGAGTTTAATTACTGCAGCTGATGAAATTGGGGAAAAGAACCATGAATTTGATCATCTAAGTTATACTTTCTGGACATTTAACCACTTTGGACTTCTCATACTGACAAATCTTGCGCACGACCACGACAACTGTGGAAAGATTGGAAGTACAAGAGGCCTACTTCCAAGGATCATAGATTTCACACATGCTAAAGAAAATTTGCTGAAAAGCGAAAATGTTACTCATTCACAAATTCTAACTGTGAAGAGATCTCTGCAACTTTTGAAGATGCTAGCTAGCACAATCGGCACAACTGGGAGACATCTTCGAAGAGAAATATCAGAGATCGTTTTCACTATCAGTAATATTAGAGATATTTTAAAGCATGGAGAAAAACATCCACTTCTACAGAAACTGAGCATAGAGATTTTAACAAGCCTAGCATTAGATGATGATGCAACAGAGAGAATTGGTGATACAGGTGGAATGCTTCAAGAATTGTTCAACATACTTTTCAAACACAGCGAACCAGAAGATTGGAAACATGGCGTAACAGTTGCTGCCGCTGAGGCCCTAGCGATGTTGGCATTAGAAAGCAAGAGTAACTGTCATCGAATTTTGAAGCTGAAATTACTTGGAAGGCTTGTGGAATCATTGAAAGATCCATTGCTTCGCATCAGTGCAGCTGAAATTCTAAGAAATTTATGCATCTATAGTGGCTCAGAATGGTTGCACCAACTAAAGGGACTAACAACTGGAACACCTATAGTAAGTGTTATTCTTACAAAGATTATACTTTTAAGCTACCAGCATATGTGAAAAACGCAGATAATATTAATGACATTTTTCAACTCTGCAGATACTTCAAGCAATCATGTCAGAAGAAAACAAGATACAGGAAGTGATGGCTGGACTAGCAGCAAATATTTTCAAATACATGGCTTCTCACGAATCAAGAATTTTATTTAAAGAATCTAGAATCACTGAGGCTGAACTTGCAAATAAATTAATAGAGATTCTCAAGAAACATAGGAGTCCCTCAACTGAAGTCCCGGGGATAAGGAGATTCACAGTAGAGCTGGCAATTTGGATGATGAAAGACAGAGGAGAAAACATATACACATTCAAAGATCTAGGAATGGAGGAAGTATTGAAAGGTCTTTTACAGACAACATCCGAGCTTGAGAACTTTAATGTTTTCTCTGGTGCTGTTGGACTGAACCGGCACAAGCTCACAGCTCAGTCACTATTTGAGACAGCACTGGAATTGATGGAAGGCAGACAAACTATCAACCATAGGAAAGATACTGCAAAATCTGTAGGCTGATCTAGAGCTACTATAGTAATATTGGAAAGGTGTGCATCAACTGTAGTAGATTCTTCTAGAAAGCTGACCCAACTCAACAATATATTCATTAATTTTCCAGATTCAATTTGTACATGAAATAAATTATTTACAATTTTACTCTATTGTTAAGCACATTAGTTCCTGGGTCTTTCTTCAATTGTTTTTATTTAGATAAAAAATCAAAGCAGTAAAATGGAATTGTACATTTGAAGTCTCCATTTTTTGTCTACATTTAGACCAAACCAATAAAAACCAGACCAAACTAACTCTCTAACTGAAACAGTAATACTTATTTGGATATGAATAAAATAAATTTGAAAAGCTCAAGCTGAAACGTGGTTTATTCAGAAGAATGACATTGTTTGCGAGTAAGAGCTGTTTGAATTGATAAAAGAATAACTTACACGCAGATTTGTCCAGTTCCTAGGTGATGAAAGAATACAAAGTGCATTCGTATTGGACAAAGACCCATGTTCAGTCCAATAGAATTGTAGTAGCACTATTTAGGTTCATGGGGTGGTTTTTTTTTTCCTGGTTTGTAACAGAGAAATGGCAAGTGCCAAAGTTAATAGAGTCCGCTAAAATTAGAGAAGAAAACCTTCTAATACATATATGACCATGATCAATTTCTAATGAAGTGCTTTGAATAAGAGTAGTGTAATGGTGATTTTGATCTTGATCAACATGCATAAATTCATCAAATAAATTATGGTATAAAACAATTTCAAGGAGTGATTGGAACATACATTAGAACCCAGTCTAGTTAGACATGCATAAATAACAATGAATCACACTCACAAATCTGTCAACATATTCGATAAACATATTACAAATGTTTGACGAATAAACATTTCATGGCCTATTACATTAGTTCATGTGAAATACTGAGTCATATTCAAAATGCATTCAAATTCAAACACATAGCACCCTACAAATGCAGCCACCCAAGAGTTCATGATACAATATAAATATCAAGAAAATGGATGGTGAAGAAGAATATTTCACAACTTCATTCTTTCTTCTTAGGCTTGTTCTCTTTCACCAGGGAGTGAAAGCAGAGACTCTGTATACACAACCGCTTCAAATTCACTTGAATAGGAGCGATGCTCTAGCAGCTGTCCTTTGTCATTGCACCTCACCAATCCAGTTTCCTGATCTGTTCCAATAATATCACCATTTTTTGTACAACACAATGGGGAAAAGTTCTCGTTGGGAGTGCCATCAACAGACACAACATGAGTCTTAGTCCAAGACGAATTCACTTTGTATTCTTTCATCGTCCATATCACAACTGTATTATTGGAAAAATTCATAGTTGAAAAACTGAGAAATTCTCCAAATACCCACAAATCACAACACCAATAAGAGTTATATGGCAAATCCATATAAAAAAGTTTCCTTTCCATTAAATCAAAGACAACAATAACACCCTTACGTAAATCATGATGATAAGCCAACCAATGAATACCACCATTAAAGAGCAACCCTGCTTTGGTCCGACCGACGATAGGATTAAAAGGGAGGTGGGCATACTCAATTTGTTTCCAGGTATTGGCTCTCAGTGAGAAAAACTCAAAGTGTAATGGATTGAAGGAGATTGAAACCAACAAGTAATCATCTGTTGAATGGTCATACCCAAAACCATAGAATTTTTCATCTTCTTCATATTCATATTCATATTCATCTTCATCTTCTTCCTCTGAAGCAAAAGGAGAGAAAGGTATTTTTTTCTGAAATTCAGTGGCTGGATTCAATAGGTAGAAGTTTGAATGAGTATGCAATAATATAAAGCCTCTACATGAACCTTTAATTTGAAGACCAAAATATGAATCGGGAAACAGATAATGAAGATCTGGTGAAGCAATATCATCGTGAATGGATGGTTCAAAATCTATAGATATAGGTTCAAAATCTGGAAATAAATTTGTGAGCAGAATTCTACGAGTGTGGGTTGCGGCGGTAATTTCAAAATGTGAATCAGCAAAGTGGTTACCAGAGATGAGAGAAAACCAAGACTTACAAACGCATTTGAAACGAAGAAGAGACTTCACGGGTAACCTCAGAAGGATTTGAATGATCAATTCGTGAGGAAGATACAGAGTGTTCTTCTTCTTCTTCTTCTTCTCCCTGCGATTTCGTCTTCTGCAACGGTTGTTTCTCTTCATTTCGATAAACCCTATCTCACTCACTCACTACAGCAAGAACTGCGACTAATACAAAGGATTCTTAAATCGCGTCAAACAACTTTACTTTACAGGTGGGTAAACCAACTCTGCACCCAGCTGTTTGTTATAAACTAGTATTTCCGTACTAAAAATAAACTTATGACAGACTTCGATCTTATAAAATTTAACATATCAAACTTAAACATTGTAAAGTATAGTTCAACCTAACCTATTCTCATTCCTAAATATAGATGGAAAGTGTTTTCCTTACCACGAAAAAGAATGCGTGTTCCAAATAAATAGTAATTTATTAATAACGAGCAATCGAGCATATGACATAAAAAAAACTCCAAAATTTCAATTTTCGCATGAACAACAAAAGTCTTTTAAGTAGACTACCGCAAAGCTGGATAGTTCTTTGCAATTATGATGATAAATTTAACTAGTGACGGAGCCAGAAAAAAAAACTTGAGTGGACCACTAAAATATGATTTTTTTTTTATAGTACAAATGTTAATTGAAACAAGTTTTAGTTGAGACAATGCAAGGGAGGTTTGAAACCCACCTCAAATTAGAAGGTCTGACAACCTTTGCTAACTAGAGAAACTCATGTATACTACTTGTGGAAACCCATTTGGATTGGTTTGATGGTATTGACTTGAAAAGCCCGCTTTACAAAAATTTGGATGTGCTAAAAACAAAAAACATCGTAAAATTGTTTAAAATAGACCATAATTGTTAATTTTTAAATTTTTCCGCGGCCATCCCAGCCCATAAAGGGCTCTGCCTCTGATTTTAAGAGCACCAATCCTCATTTGTAACAATCAAACTAATTTTTTTTTTTTTGAGGTAACAATCAAACTAACTTGAATGCTTTCCATCACCAAAATATAAAAAATAAAACGGACAAATATCACTACTCTATACGTTGCATACTTATCAACTTGAATGCACTCAAACGGACAATTTTTTTATTGATCTGGTTTCCCTCTTAAAAAAAAAAAAAAACACTTCAGACACATTTTGCCAAACCTTTTTCTCAATTCCCTCCCTAATAATGATGGATAAATCAAGTTACCTCGCACATAGAAGATATAAGGAGCGGACTGATAACAAGGTTGAGACTGATCCATTATCCATACTCCCAGCAAAATACTAACAAGTATAAACAATACTGACATTTTCCATTTCAAAAAGAAAAATACTCAAAATCCTTTGTGAAGTGATGAACGATGTGCTACATTAGCGATATATAAAAATAATAAATTTTAAAACATTTTTAAATGGACTCATTGTTTAGTTGTGTGCACGTAGAGAAATTTAAATTTGGCGTGGTGTTCAACTCTGGTTTAGCGTTTAATTTGCTTAAGGTGCCACTAAACTTGGTTCAGGGTTTAACAAGATTCATATATTCAGTACTGGGATTCTATTTTGTCAAATTTTTAAGGTTGTCCAAAGTCTATCCTAGTCCAGAATATAACATATATATAGTCCGGATTTGCAATCACAAACAACTGCCCAGAGAAAACTATCATGTAACATAAAAACATATCTAATATAATATAGAATGACACTGATTGCATTGTTACAAAAATTTATTAGTAATCAAATTTTTTAACTTATATTGATTTTACCTCAATTAAAGTTTACCTGAGTATGAAAGGAACCAATGATTTTTATGGGACAAATTGATCAAACAAACCAACCAGCCAAAATGACCGGTGAAACATACGCAAAAACAAAAAAGAAACAAACAATTTGCAAGATTGATATTATTAATCGGTTTTAAGCTTGTCATATATTTGATACAAATTTTGGTATGCGCAATTGACAAGCAAACTTGTATTACATGGTAAAATTCTAAAAGCCACTTGCATAAACCTCTAAGGTTAAATCTCTAAATTAAAAAAGAAAACTGATCAATCATTTATTCCTCCAAGAGGAAGAAAACTTTCCTTGTAAATGACTATCCAACAACAATACAGTTCCCCTTTAACACCAAGCTCCTCAATTATCTGAGTATTCAAATTAAACCGGACTAGTTCATCATTTTTTCTTCTAAAGAATAAATCACCGTTCCTTCCCTCACCAATAGGATGTTCAATGCCAGGTAAGGGTCTAAGAATGAAGAGTTTAGTCCAAGATTCCTTCACACCGCGTTCACCCAAAATTGATATGTGAAAAGTAGTTGTCTTTTGCATAATTTGAAATCAACCCAATGGACTGATTTAATACCATCAAATATCTCAGCACAAACACAAAATCGGAATTATCATCCATATCAGAAGGCAACTGTGTAGTACAGAACACCTCATCGCATAAGTCAAATGACACCAATAATGGCTCATATGTATCATCATTATACCAATGACAAACTCCATTCAGATACACAGAGGCACCTATGCTAGTCCCATAACATTGAGGCATATCTAGATCAATTTTCCTCCGAGAGTTACTTTTTAGACTGTATATCTCCCTTATGTAACGACGTGACACCCATACTAGCCCAACTTCAATATAATTTTCAATATTAAGTGCATCTAGACTATAAGATGCATATTGAATCACCTTGTAGTCATCCTTAACATGGTCATAACCAAATCCATGAAAATAAATATAGTCAATCTCATAAAGTATTGGGGACTCAATAGGGCTATGAGGAAGGACATTCAATTTGTCGGTAGTTGGATTCCATAATACAATATTAGGTGTACGTCTTTGGTAGAGACAAACAATGTCGTTAATAATCGGACCCAGAATAAAAATAGATTGGCCATTCTCTTGAAATGGAGGTGGCCAATCTAATTTGACCTTATTTTTAAAATTCTCACTAGAAAGCAAATATAACACATGGTGATTTGGAAAATATGGCAGAGCCTGTTGTAGGAGGATACATGAACCATCCTCATTATAAGAAGAATGATTACTAGATATGAAATAGTTGCGGTACATGTTTATGAAATTAGAGTTTTGAAATAAGATACCATGATTTCCGTACGCAACTAAACCGTTTCAAAGATTTAAGAGGCAATTTAGACAGAATAAAAAAAAGTTCAAGATCACCACGAATATGATTGCTAACCTTTTCAGTCATAAGATGATCTATGGATTCCTCAATCTTCTCAAATGGCAAGTGCCGAAGATGAATTTGCCTACAAAACTCACAACGGCAAAATATGATCAAGGCGACTTTGGATTGCAATGTGATATGATGGGTTTGTCTCAAATAAGTTCTCATTTGCATTTTATATTACTAGCTCAAATTAATTATCAATTAGTTTATTTATTTTCTTTTAACAGATTATTATTATAATTAATATTTAATATGATTATAATACCTCTCAAGTCTCAAATAATACACTCCATTCTCATCAGATATTTTCTAAAAAAAGAAACATTGTCAATTAATTAATTCATTATGGTAGGCAATATGCAAGATTTATAATAAAACTTTAAGCCATAAAAGTACACACTTTTTATTTGAAATTATTCCATAGATGTCATTACAATGAAGGCTGGCTAGTAATTAGCATCATCATAATGGAAATAAGAGTTGCTGATTCCTATTATTAATGTGACAATTTATACCCCTAATATAATGGGGACAATCCATGGAAGTGGTTCCATTGGCATACAAACACAACCTTATTTCTTGGCAGGAGTGCACATAAGCCCCGGCTCCTTGTTGTCATTATGACTTTTAATGGCTGCAACAATTCTACTTATGTCATAAGTAGAATTGTTCCTTGTGGCACGAGTCCAGATTTTTTCAGAACATCTACAAGATCATTCTTCACCTTGATGTTTAGAGCTAGCTGAAAATAGGTTGCTTGTGTAAACGAGTTGAGGGAGCATGTGCCATGTTTTTCCCATTCTGTTTCCCAAAAATTTCGATTATTTCCAATTCCATGTAGTATGTCTGGCCATTCCATGTGGAGTTGAGGTACCAATTGACTATACTGAAAAAATAATACATGCAAGAACACTTTGTCATTAAAAAATAAGCTTATACGGATTTCGTCAACAAAAAAAAAAGTTTATATGTAGAAGCAATTGCCTTTGTAAGGAAGAAACTCACCGGTTTTGTATCAAATTTTCCTTTTCCTTCTGCCAAACAATATAGTGGATATGGATGAGATGTGTTGGTCCCCCATAAACCATGGATAGTGAACTTGTTTGGAACAACTTTGACTGCACAGCCTCCATTTTTACACATTGTGGCTGGCCATTGTTGGACCATCAGAAAATACTGGTAAGTGGATTGGGAGGGTTTTGCCTGTGTTATAGTAAAAATGATGACAATTTGACAAACATTAAACATAATCTCATATTCATGTTTGCAACGTGGATTTTAAGATGAATGAATTTGTTGATTGATGAGACAAAACACTCAAGGTTACTGCCATTTATAGTGGAGGAGTTTAATCAATTTGAAGACATGACTCACATACCCGACATCCCATCTCTAAGAAATAAATGTTAATTTTAATGTTAATGATAATACTCACTCCGTCTTAAAATAATAGTCGTTTAAAGTTTGCGTATGATTTTTAAGTAAATGATTAATTATGTTGATTTTAATGATAAAATTAATATTACTTACTAAAATATTCTTATTAATTGTAGTAGTTGAGTAGTTAAGTTGGATAAAATTATATAAAATAATCGTATAGTAGTGAAAAATAATAATAAATGTTGCATTGTTATTCTAAAGTGACAATTATTATACATAGAAAAAATGCTAAAGACATAATTATTTTGAGACGGATATAGTAAAAGATACTTCATCTTATTCATAAGTTGTAGTTCAACTAGGAAAAATAACAAAATTGATAGGTCGAACGTAGTGACCGATGTCCGAATCTCAACCCCTCTATTTGTGTGCGCCTGAGAGTTTCAACGGTTATTTATCACATCTACCCAAAAAAACTCTATCCATTTTAAATTATATAAGTCGTTTAGAAAAAAATTGTCCTAAACATGAGTCTTACAATGACATTTAAGCATTAATATTATTTTTCATATTATATTATTGTCTATATGTTATTTTCTCTTTTTTAAAATTATGGGTTTTTCTAACGCTTATTTAATTTATCTTTATCATGTCATTAATAAGAGATAATTTTATAAAAACTCATAATTTATCTTTTCTATAAAAAACTAATCTAATTTCCTATTGTGTGAAATGGCTAGAACAACTTAAATCTTGGAATAGAGGAGAAATTTGGTATTAATTAGAGATTTCATTGTCAATATATTGAACAAATTAATAATAATAGTAAGATTAGTAAATATATTTGTGTCATTTCGTGGTTTTCTTTTTTGTTAAATAATTTAGTGGATAGAAATTCACATTTTAAGGAGAATATGTGGTGTGTTTGGGGTTTGGACTTGAACCCTTCATATATTGTATAATATAACGTCCTTGTGACATTTTAGAATAATCAAAACAGCTAATAAATATGTATTGTAAAAAAATTAATAAATATTATTACATTTGATACTATTATTTATTGCACATGATAGAAAACCTTCTTATATTTTACATCTATTATCTCATTCCAACTATTTTTGTTCTATAATTAAGAATTAAGGGTGTGTTTGATGGTCAGGATAGAGAGACAGGATATGATACATTAATCATATCCTGCTTAAATCTCATGTTTGATGCACCAAAAGATAAGATAAAATAAACCATTTTTCTATCCTACCATGACTTTCCTTTGTAATTTCTATCATGAGTATAGGCTGGGTTAGAAATTATCCTGATGGGATTAGAATATCATTCCTTAATTATTATCTTGATATTCTGCCATTTTTAAAATATTGTCATTTTAAAAATAATGATAGCATGTATTTTCCATTGTAATTAATAACATGCCATTTTTATAGTTTAATTAATTACGAGAGCAATTTTTTCATTTAATTATAATAATATCATGTTTGTTATCATGTGCGCAACAAACACATGATAGAATAATGTTTATCATGTCTTTATCATATCCCATCTCTATCCAGCTTTATATCATATCCTATCCAAACCATCAAACGGACCCTAAAAGTGTTATTAACAAGTCAACAATTAATGTTGTATTAAACTTGAATAATCACAATTAAGTAGGCACGAAACTTTCCTTCAAAGGTGACCAAAAAGCAGATGAAGATTAGATATTTCAATGTTGCAAGAAACATTACTTTCTCCGTTTTACGATAGGTATCCTCTTTTCTATTATTATTTTTGTCTTAGATTATTTGTCCTTTTTATAATATCACTACAACATTTATTTATTTTTCCACTAATATACTCTAATTTACTGCATTTCAATTATTTATAATCACTCCACTAACTATAATTAATAAAAGTATTTCAGTAAATGACACATATTTTTCCATTAAAATCAACACTAATAGTAATAAAAAAAAAAGGTACTTATTACTTGCTTTGTTCCTTTTTAAGTCTAGCTTTATAATGTTTTAGACGTAGGAAGATAATTAATATGTACTCCCTTCGTCTCATATTAGGTGTCTCATTTGAATTTAACATGGTTATTAAGGAAATGATTAATAGTGTTGATTTTAATGGTAAAATGTGTATCATTTACTAAAACACACTGATTAATTATACTCCCTCCGTTTTATAACTAATATGCACTTCCAATGTGTATCATTTTATAACTTAGAATTAAATCAATTCAATATTTCAAAAATTAGTTGCCCATGATAAATGAATTTTACCAAAGGACAAGTCGTTCGGGGTAACCTGAGTTCAACTCCTATGTTGAACAACTCTTTGGCCAGATTACTACGGTTTCATATAGAAACTAGAAGGTTAACGCAAAAAAGAAAGATATTTTTTTTATTAAGGAAAGACACTTAAAGTATTTCATTATTAATAATAGTTTCAATACAATGTGGGATAGCATAATAAATAATGGGACTAGCTAGGGTTGTGGCTTCTCTTGCTAGAGTATGAGTCGCTGCATTCGCTTGTCGCCTAATGAACACGACCCGGAAGTTTGTGAAGGAGGTTATTGTTATTGATATAGTTATTGTTGGGACTCATTTAATATTTTATTTGAGGTATATAGAGAGATCGAATGTTTAATATATATTAATTATAAAATGAGTGACATGTACCAGCGGTTTCCATTTAAGCATTCACATGGGTGTTGTATCGTGGATGATCCTAAGACTTGTGTTCATATAACCGATAGGAAAATGCTAACAAGTTCCCATAATAAATAATGGGACTAGTTAGGGATGTGTCTTCTCTTACTAGAGCATGAATCGCTGCATTCGCTTGTCGCCTAATGAACTCGACCCGGGAGTTTGTGAAGGAGGTTATTGTTATTGATATAGTTATTGTTGGGACTCATTTAATATTTTATTTGAGGTATATAGAGAGATTGAATGATTAATATATATTAATTATAAAATGAGTGACGTGTACGAGCGGTATCCATTTAAGCATTCACATGGGTGTTGTATCGTGGATGATCCTAAGACTTGTGTTCCTATAACCGATAGGAAAATGCTACAAGTTCCCTTAGGCATTGTTTAAGCATCCAAATGTGGTAACTTTTACGTTGAAAGTTGTGTAATTACGACTTTTACATTGTTTGACTTGTATTTTCAAGACAATTTTTTTTATAGATTCCTTAAACAATGTTCTTAGGCACTTGTTAGTAAGACCCAACTAATTAAAAACATCTACAATGATGCTCTTATTAAGAGACAACTTAAGTGCCCCCCGTGTAACACCAAATAACAAATATATTATACTAATAAATACCAACATATAACATAACAAAATATCACTCATCAAAATAAATCAACTAAATTATAAAAAGATATCTAATCTTAATAAATAATAAAAGTAGGGCGTTACAACTCTACCCCCCTTAAAAGAATTTCGTCCTCGAAATTCAGATCACAAGATTAAATATCTTAAACAATATATGACAAATAATAACTTCAAACATTACACAAAAATCACATTAAAGTTAGTTAGTCAAACATGATCACATAATAAAACATAACCACTAATAAGAAAGAAAAACACAACACAAAGGACTCAACTACTTGGCCGGACGGACCGACCTGCTCTGATACCAATTGTAACACCAAATAACAAATATATTATACTAATAAATACCAACATATAACATAACAAAATATCACTCATCAAAATAAATCAACTAAATTATAAAAAGATATCTAATCTTAATAAATAATAAAAGTAGGGCGTTACACCCCGCATATACATCATATATTCATTTCATTTTTAATATTAATTTCTAATAAGCACTTATTCACCTCAACAACTTTTATTTCTTCTTCAGTGGGAGTAGCTAAAAAACTCTACATGCTATTAGGCAAAACATCTCTCATTTAAAATGCTCTAAGCAAGTTATTAAATGGTAGGAAAATGGGGTATAATTAAGATTTTATTTTGTCGTCATTGAAAAAAAACTTACGAGACGAGTTTTTTTATCCTTTTTTTTAAAGATGTAAAGAGCATCAATTCATTAGATTAAACAAAAAAAAAAGAATACAAGAAAGAAAAGGGGACTATACCAAAACCTTTTTAAAAGGTGCTAAACCTTAAATTAGACATTTACAACATATTCATAGTGTACCCCCCGCTAATTAAATCAAGGATAGTGTCTGACCAAAACAAATCAGAAGACATCAAATAAAGGCCTAGATTTGCAAGACTATCAACACAAGTATTGTCTTCTCTATAAATATGAGACACAAAGAATCTCATATTTCTCGGTCTAACTAAACAGTTTTGCCATCTGTTTCTTAAGCACCAAGGAACCATTAAATTTGATTTGAAGGCCAAGATAACTAGTTGAGAGTCAGACTCAAGCTAGACATTCTGAAAACCTTTTTGGTGAGAAATTTCAATTGCAGTCATTACAACCACCAACTAAGAAAATAAATCATTTTCATTACCTAAGAATTGATAGAAACATCCAATACATATGTTTTTAGAGTTTCTAAAGACACCTTCTGCTGAAGCTTAGACTGGATTCTTGGTTGATGCACCATATGTGTTAACTTTAATCCAAGAAGGCAAAGTAGGGGACCAAATCATTTCTTTGATAGTAGGAGCTTTGAGGGTTTTGATGTTGACTTTACAAGCTTTGAGGATACAAAATTCCACCATATATCCTCTAGCAGATTTATTTGTGTTGTTACCAACAATAGAGACTTTGGCAATGATTGAATTTATGGTAAATTTCCAATGCAAATGCTTGTCTTGGAATCTAATTTGATTTCTTCTGAACCAGATGACATTGAGAAGGTTAACTATACAAGCTTTTATTACCAATTTACACTGAGGTGACCAATTTCTCTCCAAAATCAACCAAATATCTTCCACTTAATTGAATTGAATGGAAGTATTTAGGGATGAAATCCAGGACTAGGGATGAAATCCAGGACTAGAGATTCATATCAAACGAGCGTTCAAAAAATAGATGGAATGAAGTTTCACAATGCATGTTACAAGATGAGCGCATTGAAGTTATAGAGGCTCCCATTAACACGAGATTCTCATCTGTTGGGACTTTGTAGTGCATTATCCTCCAGACAAGCAAAGATCATGAGGGAGGAATGTAAGGGCTCCAGAGAGTCTTGGCCCAATCGATGTTCTAACCTGTACCATATTTGAACTCAAAAGCCTCTTTGAAAGAGAACCCACCAGAATTGCTATGTTTCCAAATCAACTTATCATCTCTAGCTTCAATAGGTATAATTACTTGCTCAACAAGTTGTTTCACCTGAGGAAAGGTGATTAACGTTGAAAAAGGAATGCACCATTGATTGTTAACTATGAAATCACTAACTCTTGCATTAAGACGAGGATGAAACTAGATAGGAAGATTCAGTTGAGAAACAATAGGGTCTCCACACCAACTGTCTAGCCAAAAGTTTGTTTTCTCCTGAACCAATGAGCCATCAACTATTGGAATGTATAGTGCCTTTGATTTTATACTACTCCATATTGAAGAGTATATATGATGAGAAATCACCCTCATACCTCCAAGAACTTTACTTTTAATCGCAATAGCCCAATCTTCAACAGAGTTCAATAGGTCCCAACATAGTTTCAGATTAGCAGACTCATTAAGAAGAACTAGTGATCTGATACCTAACCCACCCTCTGAAAAAGGTTTGCAGGTTTTCTTCCATGAAACAATTACCAATTTCCTCTTAGAAATGTCTCCACTACAAATGAAGTTTCTTATCCAAGATTCAATTTCTTTAAGTAATTGTTTGGGCCAAGAATAAATTGAAATTGAATGAACTAGAATCCCATGAATGACACTTTTCTCTAGAGATACTCTTCCAGCAATGCTTAGCAAAGATGCTTCCAAGCAGAAAGATTAGACTTAATTTTGTCTGCAATAGGTTGCAGGTGTGATCTTTTAGGTTTCCCTTTGAATACGGGGACCCCCAAATAGGCGAATGGAAGTGAACCTTTATTAAAACCTATTAATTCAGTGATATGATCAATCCAGTAGTGGACATTGATCCATAAAAAATTGTGGATTTAGAGGGGTTTATGATTTGACCAGATGCAAGAGCATATGATGTAAAAAATTGCATGAGAGCTTGAATTGAAGATATTTTACCTTAATACAAGATCATGATGTCATCGTCGTAGAGGGAGTGTGAAGGCACATAAGAAGATCTAGATCCTTTAATGAGCTCAATCTTGCCTTGCTGCACAAGTTCGATGATGTTTCTGCTTAAAACATCCTCATCTATGCAAAAACAAAGATGGAGAGATTTGCTGACTTGAGAATAGTATGAATCCAAAAACAAATATTTTTATTGAAACCAAATTTATTAAAACACTAAGGAGAAATTTCCATTCAAGAGTATCAAATGCTTTTGAGATATTCACTTTAATAGCTAAATTCCATGCAAAAGTAGTTTTTTTTTTTTTATTTCTTTCATTTTTCTTAATATCCGGAAAAAAGTAGTAATTAATTTGAAACTTTTTAATGAAATTGTTATTGTATTTGTGTTGCTACATTAAAATTAGTTTAAATTTGATAACAATATTAATTTCAAGTATTTTTTTAGAAAAAAAATTCCATTCCAAATAAGTCTATCTTCAATAACAATATTCCATTCCATTCCAAATAACTTTTTAGGAAAAAAATTAATTTCTTAAAAAGTTGAATTTTTAGGCATTGAAATTAACACAATTAATCACTTGTACAAATATTAAACGACTACATCTTTTGGTATATGTGAAATTCCCAAAATGTCATATGATTTAGGACGGAGGAAATACTAATTTTATTATTGAAATCAACACAATTTTATCATTTTCTTAACAATTGTGTACAAATCTTGAACAATTATTATTTTGAGACGGAGAAAATACTTGACAAAAAAAATGCAATTAAGGAAATGTTCAATATCAACAAATATCAGTAAATGAAATTCCTAAAAAAAAAAAAAAAGGTATATGAGATTGCTAAAAAAAACAGTAAATGAGATTGATAGAGAAATTTAAATGTGAGAATTCATTTGAAAAGAGTCCTCACTAATGTTCCAGTCTCCTGAGAAATCAACAACATGGTAGTATGATCCTATAGAACAAATCTTGTTCAAGTAAGGTCGTAAAAGAGGCCTCATTTGAAAAAGAAATTTGGCTTTCCTTCGTTTATTTTCCTCAATGTAGTGTCCAATTTATGAGGAGGAAAACGTAACTCTTGAAAAAGATACAGCATGTGAAATGGGAATTACATGTGTGAACACTTTTAATTTGTCCTTGCATATTCTTCTTCTGTTAAAAGGTGCAGTCGAAGGAAACATTTTTGTCCTAAAGATCAAATGCATTAAATTCGGAAATGCCATTTAAAAAGGCTCAAATTTTTGTATAATTGCTTTTTCTTTTCATATGCATCGGTCATTAAAAAAAGTACATCATAATTTTGTATCATATTTTTTTCTCAACATATTTTTTTTCAAAAGAGTATCATATCTTTTTCACTGCCTTGATCATCAAAAAACAATCCCATTTTAATGATAATTTTTTAAGTAGCATGACAAAAAAGTGTCTAAAGATTTTTTTACTGAATTTATAAATATCAGAAAAAAAACTTTTAAGGAAACACTTTTAATGTATTAAATTTATGATTTCCTTGTTTTTGTCGTGCATTGCATTGGTCATAAAAAAAAAAGATAAAACTTTTTTTTTGAAAAAATCAAAATGAGATTATATACCACAGCACTTAGCAGCTCCCACGCACAAGGCATGTCTAGGAGACCACTAAAAGGTACAAGAGTTCAGTTACATCAAAAAAGAAACAAAATACAAATTAGCCAATGCCCAGACACATGAGGGGGCTAGACCACCAACTCTGCGTACCATAAACAAACATAACATTTTTAGCTTTCAGCCATCCTAATGCTAGCAATTTAACCTTATCTAAAAGACGAGGCACAGCAGTAACAGAATCACTGAACAAACGATTATTACGCTCATTCCACAACACCCAAGTACACAAGAGCCAAGTGAGCTGCATGAATGACCTTCTAGCTTTACCGACACCTGCCAAATGAGAAAACTGCACTAGATGATCGACAATAACATTAGTGTCCGCCCCATCATAACCTATACATCCGCGCACCTGCTGCCATAAAGGTGCAAAAGAATAACACGATAAAAACAAATGATCGGCCGTCTCCACGTGACCACAACCAGAAACACAGAGAGTGTCATCAGCAGGAATAACTCCGCGGAAAGCCAGGTTAGCTTTCGTTGGAAGCCGATCCCGAACCAGCCGCCACGCAAAAACCGAGACCTTCACAGGAACCTGATGATGCCAAACCATCTCCACCGGCAAACCCGACTGAGAATCATCACCAACCGTCAACAGATCATAGGCACCCCGCACGGAGTAACCCTCTACACTGTCAGGAAGCCACTCCCATGTATCTGAAATATTAGGAACCAAAGAGAAATCAACAAGTAAAGCCCTACACTCCACTACCAAAGCCTCCTCCCACGCCCATAGACGACGGCGCCACCTCCACCCCTCTCCAACCATATCCAAACCCCTAGAGACTGCCTCAGCTACCAAAATGGATTTATCCTCAGCCAAGTCAAATAAACGAGGGAAACGCTCGCAGAGCGGGATCCCTCCCAACCACCTATGCGACCAGAAGAACGTCGCAGCCCCCTCACCAACCCTCCGTCTAACGCTACCACCAAACCACCCCCATCCTATATCACCTTCCCCATCCCGAATCCTACAAACCTCCCGCCACCACGAAGAACCACTCCGGCCCCCTACCTCCAACCTCCCACCTACTTCGCCATAACGGGCGACTAAAACATGGAACCACAGACCCTCTCTATCCACTAGCATCCTCCAACACCACTTACCTAATAAAGCAACATTAAACTCCTTCAACTTCCTCACCCCCAAACCTCCATGCTCCTTTTTAGAACATAAGGTCTTCCAACCTATCCAAGTAATTTTCCTGCAATCCTCACCCCCCCCCCCCCCCCCCCCCCCCCCCCCAAAAAAAAATTATTCAATAAAGAATCAATAGAAGAGATTATACCTGCTGGAGCTTTGAAGAAAGAAAGAGCATAGACAGACAGAGAAGTTAGAACAGATTTGAGGAGAATCAAGCGGCCGCCGAAAGAGAAAAATCTACTATTCCAACCCGACAATCTAGCTTTAACACGACTCACGATAGGTTCCCAGAACGAAAGCCTCCGCGGATTACCACCTATAGGCAAACCCAGATACATAAAAGGAACTTTTCCCACTTTACAACCCAACACCAGCGCAGCCTCATTTAACCAAGTGTCTGAAATGTTAACACCCACCAAATGACTTTTGTGAAAATTCACTTTCAAACCAGACATAGATTCAAAAATCACAAGGGCTGCTCGCAGGGCCCGAACGTTCGCCCAACTTTTATTACCTAGTAACAGAGTATCATCAGCAAATTGAAGGTGAGACACCACAACCTGGTTCCCCTTCCCCACAGCGTACCCTGTGAAACGACCACTCTCCACCAAAGCTTTCATCAAGATATTGAGACCTTCGGCTGCAAGCAAAAACAAGAAAGGAGATAGTGGGTCCCCCTGACGCAAACCCCGCTGCTAGTGGAATTCTTCCGTATGGCTACCATTAACCAGAACAGCGGCCGTAGCAGTACTCACACATTCACGAATCCACTTCCGCCACAAAACCGGAAAAGACATCCCTTTCATAACCGAATCCAAATAGCCCCAATCTACAGAGTCATAGGCTTTTTCAAAATCAACCTTAAATAACATAAGCTCCTTCTTACATTTACGAGCCTCGTCGACAACCTCGTTAGCTATAAGAATGCCATCCAGAATTTGACGCTTTTGAACAAAAGCAGATTGCGTCTCGGCCACCACACTACCCAACACCAGCCTCAATCTGTTGGCTAACAATTTTGCAAGAATTTTGTACATACTACCCACCAAGGAGATTGGCCTAAAATCGTTTAACCTCTGCGGATTATCCACCTTCGGAATTAACACAATGAAGGTAGCATTGATACCTTTAGCCAGCTTACCATTTCTGTGGAACTCGGAAACAAATCTCATCACATCGTCTTTCACCTCACTCCAAAACTCTTTAATAAAACCAAAATTGACTCCATCCGGGCCAGGACTTTTAAAACTATCGCAGTCCCAAATAGCATCCTTAACTTCAACCTCAGAGAAAGGTTTGATTAGGCTCCCTTCTTCCCCTACTGACAGAGTCTGGGATTGAAGATTAGAAATATTGGGTTTAGCCCCATCCTGCGCCTTAAAATGATGTTCAAAATGCTTGAAAACTGCCTCTCTAACCGGATGAACACCTTCGATCCGAACCCCATCAACCAACACCGAACAAATCGCGTTACGGCGGCGGCGGGAGGACAAGGTTGAGTGAAAATATTTGGAATTAGCGTCACCTTCACTGAGCCACCGATTCCTCGATAGTTGCCAACAAATGCTCGACTGGAGCCTGGAAAGGGAGTGTAAGTTAACCGAGGCCTCATGCAACTCATTGCACTCATCCACCGACAACTCATAAGCTTCGCCCCTACCATCCAGAAAAGCCATCTTCTCCTTCAGTTCCCCAATTTGCGCAGTTAAATTAGTCGAGTGAGACCCATGCCAAGTTCTCAAAGCCGATTTAATCAATTTGAATTTTTCCTTAAGCACGTACCCACCCCATCCCTCCACCTGGAAGGACTGCCAAGAGTTCTTCACAAATTGCTTATAACCCGGTACATCAGACCAACACTTAAGAAACCTTGAAGGCCGAGGCCCCCAATTTTCCTCATCCACCAAAAGAGATAAGGGGCAATGGTCTGATAGCCCTCTCAGAAGAGCGACTTGAACACAATTCGGCCACGTTAAGCTCCAATCTTCGGAAAGAAGGAAGCGATCTAAACGACTCATAGACCTACCATCCCCTTTAAACCAGGTGAAATTACGGTCGTGAACCGGCAAGTCACACAACACATTCTCAATAATAAACTAGTTAAAAGGACCAGAGTCCCTTAAACCTCCAACATCGCTCATCGGGCGTCTCTCATCCCTGCTTCTCAATAATAAACTTAGACGCGTTTGTTTTCGAGTTTGGAAGGGAATGGAGGAGAGAGCTTTGAAAAAGAGAATAAACAAGTGGATAAATAAGAGCACATTAGGAAGGGAGGAATTTGGAGGATTCATTTTTCTTCATATTATTGCAAAATCCTCCTCATTTGGGGATTAAAAAATTGTAACAGAGGTGTATATTGGAAGGTTTGTTAGGGTTTATAACAATATTTTAAATTTAATCTATATTATTATAATATCTTAAAAACTAATGCTTGTTAGTGTGAATAGTATAACAACGAATTTTGACGAACAATTACCACCATGTATTCCAGCAATAAATGTGAGGGTTCAATTATTATTGTTTATTAAAAAACAATATTTTAACTAACCATCCGTGTATTCAGCCAAATGGAAGTTATACCGTGTCATAACAAAGCAAGTGATGTGCTTGAATTCCACTTTGTTGAATTCGAGAGATCCCGAGTTTGAGTTCCGTTAGTGTCTTTGGAGGGAGGTAAATGTAAATACGTTATTTGCCTTCAAAGATCTTTCTTGGTTTGGATTGGGGCAACATCTCCTCACCCTAAAAATTTTGTAACAACAAAAAAAAAAAGAATCTCACTTTCGTTGATTTTCGTACCGAATAGCAGTACTCTTAAAATTAAAAACATATTGATCATAGACATTAATTTATCATTCTCTAAAACAATACTTTTTAAAAATTATGATTTTTTTTCAATTATCTCATATTTCTCACCCTCCAAAGTCCTCTCTTCCCCTATCCTTCAACTCCCAAACAAAGCCTATGTGGTTTTCGTGTTGTTCTTCATGTAAACTGCTATATAGTACAAATCCTTCCGTGCAATACGAATGTGTGTAATTGTGGCGCTTTAATTTGCGCTTTAATTTTTTTTAAATGTATTGAACACTAAAGGGTAAAAATTAAAGAAAACACAATAAGCTACTCCCTCTATTTCACATTACTGTATAAGCTAACAATAATTATTCACCCTCTATTTCACATTACTGTATAAGCTAACAATAATTATTCAATGTATCTAAAGTAAAACTTTGTTTATACATTAAAAATTTAAACATTTTAGTCTACAATGTTGGTCATCCTTATAGCAAAATACAATGGGTCAATTGCATGGGTAAATGTGTAAGAGACCAATAACTGAATACACCCAGCTGCCTCATGAACTTTGTTAATATAATATACTACGGTACTTGGAAAAAGTTTGTTCCCTATTTAAATTCACAAAATCAAAACAAAATATGATAATGCTCACTTACAGCCAAAGAATATTGGGAATTTGTTAGATGAGAATTGAACATTTACTAAAATTTACACACGAGCAACCTATTTCTTTGATACAAACTATGCTTTTCTTTCTTAGTTACAAAAACAAGTATAATCAACCACGAATAAGAGAGAACCTCTTAGTCACCGTGAGTTGCTATTTTTGAAAAAATTGAAATCCCAACGACGCATTAAACCATCCATGATATGGCCAGCAGGATTCCTAACAACAGTTACTGTGGCGGTCGTATTATGTGATATGTCAGTATCTGATGAACTTTGTAAACTAGTAGAACTATCACTGCGAGCAGATCCGCTTGTATTGCTAGACTCGGTTACGGATAATGTGTTGTCCTGTGGCAGGGGTGGCTGGTTTCCCCCAATTGGACTCGACTCGGAAACCGCTGAAATGGTATTTGACTCAGCTTTCAACTGTACAGATTCTTCTGATGCAATGGAAATGGTTATAGATTTTGCATCTGTACTGTATTTGACTAGAGAAGATTCTTTTTGCATGGGTTTAGAAATCTCCTGTGAAGAATGTGAGTCATCTTTATCTGATGGCTCTGCAGATACATTAGCAATACTACTGGCTGGTGGTTGTTCTGCCTTTGGATTTTGTACTTCAAGGTCCTTCAGTGACTCCATTACTGCTTCCATTAACATCTGAATATCATACACAAATCAAACATAAATAAAATCCCTGAATCCAAAAAAATTTCATGTATGTTAATCAGGTGGTATTTAGATTATGTGAAGTCATCAACTTGACTCACTCTTTCTTCCTCCTCTGCACTAGATGGAAAACCTGCAAGGTCTTCAAGTTGATATTCCACATACTGATTGTCATCTAACACGGTGGGTACATGGGGACCATAAGGATGACCATCTGACAATTCAAAGCTTATCATGGATGAAGAGGGTGGGGATACATCACCACACTTCTCTTCCTGCTTGCAAGAAAATCATGCAAACTGTGATAATCTAGTTCATGTATGTGGTTAAAATCCTGAAGATTTATTTTTCATGCTAATATTATTTCATCACTCATCAGTTTCATCCCAAAGTTAGATATTTGAATTACATTCTCCAAGCCCAGGTACTGGGCCGTCCTGGGTAGTAGGTTAAACTAGAAGTGGTCATCCTCCAGACCACCACGGCCAAAAAAATGAACGTGGCACAAAATAGAAATGCAGTGGCCCGTAAATGGTCCACAATTGTGTGTGCATGTGTATGTGAAGAAGATATAAATAAATTTTCAATCTAAAAAAAAGATGACAAGGAAATACCTTATCTACGCTTTGTTCATCTTTTGAAGAAATATCAGATGGAACCTGTGAAAAGTCACGCAGTATAATTATTTAAAAATAAAAATAAAAAACTAAAATCAGTGCCACAGAATTCAAATGAGATTTTATTAGTTAATGTGATACTAATGGTCATTTTAAAACCACTCCCGAGGGGATTCAATTTCAGCAACTTGAGGTTACAATACTAAGCTCTTACCACTTAGCTAGTACCTCAAGTGTAGTTCAAATACAATTGAAATCATAATATCAAACAATGTGCGTGACAAAAAACTATTTTAAATCTTTGTTAAAATACATCCAAGAGCTAATAAATACAAACCTCCATCCTGCTCATTGGCCGTTTTGAACGGACTTCCTTAATAGCATCTACAGTACTGCTAGTTGATGGTTCTGCATCTAACAAATAAACAGGTAAGGTAAGAGATTCACACAGAAAAAAAATTATAATGGAAACCATGCAGAAGAAATAATTAAGAAATTAGGTACTTGGACCATGCCTTTGTTTTTAGAAGATGATTCATTGTTGTAGCCTAATTCGTGCACAGATCTCCATGCATCCTGAGTAAAGAGTCAAGTTTTAAATATGTTCACTATTTAACAGTGAAATTTTATCAAAATGGAACAAATGATATGCATTGTTGATTTTACCTTACCGAAGTAATCATTTACAGGGTCATAAAATGATTCACCAACCTCATCCTCGGGAGGTTGCAGAACATTGTGAAAAAAGATGTTTATGGAATCAAAGTAAAACTGAGGACGTGGAGAATTGTGATCTCCCTCAAATTTAATTATGTTTTTGTCTCCCTGCAAAGCACAGAAACCCATATCAAAAAACCGTAATGCGGGGCATATAAAACAGTGAACGAATTAGCACATATAGAAACATCTAGAGAAACTTTAAGCAACTTTAAACATCTAGAGGACATATTTTATAATTTTGAAGGCATGCTCTAAAAGCTTACAAAATGTGATGAGGACTTAAACTAGCCCAACAGAACAAGAAGTTTGACAATTGTAAATCAGATAGTAGTTACTTTTTATAGAAAAAGGAACTGTGGTCGAGACACTTACCATGTAAGCCTCAAATATACGATCAGAGTGATGGGGCTGTATAAAATCATCGTCAATGGCATGCCCTAATAGAGCTGGAACAAAACAAGATTTTGCCACCTGCAATGCGAACAAATAATGAAAGAATATGATGGACAATACAAAAAATTGAAAAACCAAAAGCAATATATGATCAAGAGGAAAACAGAACAAAACCAAAAGCAATATTATTTGTTTCCTTTGATTTTATGCTTTGCATTATCTGGACAAGATCAGACTATAACAAAAAAATCGGGACCAAATCAGATCTTCCAAAAACATGTGGCATGTGACTCATACTGTATGGAAAATAAATCACTCGACTTTAGCAAGTACTCAAAAAACTTTACTGTCTTCCACAGGTTTAGCAATTAGCATCTAAAATTTTGAAAATGAACACTGTAAAGCTGATTCTGGTTAAAGTTTTATAAATTTCAGGTTTACCAGTTAGGAAGCAACAAGGACAAGCAGAAGATGCAACACCTTCCCCCATTACCACCAAAAGTATACTTTGAAATAATGAACCATTTGAATCAAACTAGCATACTCATTTATTAACTAGCAAAGGTTTCACTATTAATTATAATTGCAAGTAATTGTACAGGAAAACCAGCACAGGTTTGTGGGGAATATATCATGAATTACTGAATAAATTACAAATGAAATTGGAGATTCGTATGACTGACTAACTTATAAGTATATAACCATGCAGGAAAACGAGACACGGTGTATGCATATACTTCTTCAGGTTCAAGCTAAAAAACATATGTTTGTTTAACTAAGCCCGGGCATGGATGGAAACTTTGACTTTTATTCTGAAAAGTAATGAGTAAAAACAAAGGGGTTCTAGCTAATAACTTTTTAATGTTGGACTAATCCATCATTTCATAAAAACGAGCAAGTAATAGTAATTTCTTTAAATAAAGAACCTTTTATCAAAAAAAATAATAAACCAATAATAACAACAATAAAAATAAAGGAAAAACAACCTTAATAGTATTGAGATCCGTTATGTCAAATTTTGCCTTCTTTTGGATTATTCTTTTCATGTACTGGATTGCATACTTCACCTGTATCAAGACAAATGAAACAGAATCAGCATAACAGCAAGTACTGGCACCAACAATTTATCTATTACTAAATGGGGAGTTCTTAAGGCAATGAAAATTTATTCATATGATAAGAACAAAACAAGTAAAGGCGTTAAATCAAGATATTAGCCAGATGATATTTAATCAAGACAAATGAAACAGAATCAGCATAACAGCAAGTACTGGCATCAACAATTTATCTATTACTAAATGGGGAGTTCTTAAGGCAATGAAAATTTATTCATATGACAAGAACAAAACAAGTAAAGGCGTTAAATCAGATATTAGCCAGATGATATTTAGTATGTTAATTATTCAGTATAAGATCTATACACAGCACATTTCAGATAATCGCAACCCTCTCAATAAAAAATAACAATCTTTTGTAGCAGCAGCAGCGAACATAATAAATTGAAGGTTTGTATAACTAAAGGATTGTAGGCAATGAAACCTCCTCTAAAAGCGTAAAGGAACATTGGCATGTCATGAGGTTTCCTACAAGTTATCAGAAGTCCCAACATTCCAAGTGATAAATTAGTAGTTTGCTTGACAAACTTATGCAAGGCAAGGCAAGGCAAGGCAAGGCAATAACAGCATACTGGTTTAATGTTGAGTGCCCCTTGCCTTGATAAGAACTTTAATGTGGCAGCAGAGTGGTCTTTATTTTTAAGCACATATTATTGTGGGCAAGGAGTACACAATGGGGAATATTCCACTACAGCATAACAGGATGCCTATGTGTGAGGTTCTGGGGCAGCAGGGCCTTTTGGGCAGGGAGGTTCGCAGACCCTCAAATACTGTGATAGACTGGCCAAGAAACAAGAAGAAAGAGATACGACTTTTAATTGAAGAAAGCCCAAGAGAATATCAAGATGATACTTGTTTCATGAGACATGCAATCTCTCCTCTCAGCTCTTCCAGGATTACGAGAGATCTGGAGTCCTTTACCCTTCCTTACAATACACAATAGTGCCTCTGCTCCCTCCAATCCTCTTTTTAACATCCACCCTATATTTATTGGCCTAACCACCCAATAAAGTCCTATAGTTAGTAACTGCTCCTGACCAATATGCCTATTTCCCCTTTATCTCTTCTAATGCAGACCTTTATCGGGGGTCTCACAGGCTTCAGGTATTTCCATCCTTAGTTGTTACTTGGTAATAAGTTTAAGAATGGACAGAAGGGAATTTCATTGGTATTTCCATCCTTTCTTGTATCAGGTACACCCCACAGACTCAAGATAGTTCTTACAACCTCACTGTAAAAGGAAATAAAGTATTAAACGAGACTGTAAATTCAACATTTGGAGATATTGTTTCCATAAAAGGTATTACTATTTTTACCCAAAAAAGTAATACAATATACAAGACACTCACAGTAAACTTTGGCAGACGAACTTTATACGTATCTACGAGTTCCATCATCAAATCAACCAAATCAGAGAAGGGACTGTCTAAAACCATCCCTGCAATTGAAGGATCCTCTGCTCCATACATCAGGCTGCAAGAATAACATAATCAATGCATGAGAAAAAGCCGCTTACATTTGCCAAAGTGGTGGTTTGAATGGGTACATAACCTAAGAGTTCATAATTGAGTGCACTAAAGATGGAGAAAGAGAAACATTAGAATCAGAAGGGAATTAAGATATACACGAGTTTCTATACCAAAAAGAAAAATCGCCACAAATCTACACAACTGTAGAATTCTTAACTTCTTTCCTAGTTAAAAAATGCATACTTGAATATATGATCAGATTCTTCATCTACAGGTTTAAAACTAATGATATAAACAATCTAATTCAAGAATGGTAATGGTAGATAAATTTCTTTCACAAGTCATTTCCACCACTTTAATCCATGCGCTATAGTTTCCTAAAATAAATAATACTGAAATCTCAATGGAAGTATCTAACAAATCAGGGAAGACTTCCTAGTTCTCAGTCATAATATACTGCAAGAACTGATAAATTGAAAACAAACTACACATCATTGCTACAGTGCTACATAAACCACGTCCAAGAGCAAATCTTCCCTAAAACCTCATTCGAAAATAAAATTCAAAGGAATAAGAGAACGGAGAAAACCTACCAAGTTACGGCTCCCATTGAGCGGCCCCACAAACCAATTAAAGAGACATTTCCATCATTCCTCAGATAGTTGACCACAGCAGTCAGATCATCCTTCTGAGAACAGTCAAGAATGTCAAACAAACAATCATTTCATAATCAATAATGACCACAAAGCAAATGGTAGTAATGATATATATGCAAGCTTGTTCTACTGTAATAAAAGAAAAACGTAAAAAGAATCAAGGATAAGTGCCCTCCCGGATCATATAGCAAGTTTTATAATTCCACTGATGCTTCAGATATAGTCAAATAAAACATTTACGAAATTCAACTTAGACTAATTTGGCCCCTACTTCATAGGGGACAAACAGGTGGTAAATCGCCTAATGAGCTTGCAAAAACATCAATGTGCAAGTTCTTGAAGATATCTTTACATAAAGTTTAGTGATGTGTTATTGCCAACATGCGTGAAAGATTTCAGTAGGGAAAAAAATTACATATCATTTAGCCCATCATTTCATGAGCTTTTCTAATAATGGACAAAGGAGAAAATTACTCCTTCCCCATAGCTGATAAATGAAACAGTAACAAGACTAAGCAAAATTGATGGTAAAATAAAAGTCAGATCTGAATATTTTTAGAAGATTGCTGAGCAAGTGTTTACCTCATTCCAGCCTAGAGTGACATGCTCCCCTCCAGAAAGTCCAGATCCCGAGAAATCCAGAGTGAAAACTGTAACATTTGACGGAAGTAAAATTATAGCAGCTTCACTGGCATCGGCCCTACATCCACTGTCAATAAACATTGCAACTAATCAGCATAGCCCTATGAAATTGAAATCAATAAACTATATAACACTAAACGTAAGTCATAGACCAGAAAATAATCCATATAGAAGGTGTTGAAAATAAGATTAGGATCCAAGTATTTATTCTATAGGATAGGCATGGAATATCGTGTAAATAGAAATATAATATTTGTAATAATTTTATTTATTGGTTTAAGCCTGTATGAAGAGACTTCATTGTGTAATTGAAACACACGTGATTGCACCATGTCTTTCCCTTTTTCCTCGTCCAAAGGCATCAAAATAAATTTACAAGCATCTATATTTCATAACTCAAGATGAAAATTAAAATTCTGGTTAGATTGTTTAAAACTTACGGAAAAAAGGAGCTAACAAGATTCTTCAGTCTCTGCTAAACTAAATCATAACATAGCTAACTAGACGACTAATACTTAAAAGTAGTTGAGAGTCTCACATTGGATAGTATAGTTTGGCCTAATTAGTGGTTATGAGTAGTGTCCTACTGTCCTTGCAAGTTGGTTTTGTAGGGAAGAATTGGGTCACAAACCCAAATTTCAAATTGTATCAATGTCTATTCTATCTAGATCAGTTGAGTCATCTGTTATTGGGCCACACTGATCACGCTTCAGAAGTCCAGTCTTGGGCGTGAGGGAGTATGTTGGAAGTTTCACATTGGATGGTGATATAGTCTAAATAGTAAATTGTGGCTATAACTTATAAAGTGATGGACATCTCTCACCTAACAAGCAAGTTTTGTGGGGATGAGATAGACTCTAAGCCCAATTTTAAGTGTCACAGTTATCGCCTTTTATTTTAATTTTATGCTGGATCATCTATAACGTTCATTCTTATACATGAAGCGACGTGGAAAAATGTTTGTTGTCAGAAAGAATAAATTGTGAGTAAAATTATAGAAGTATCGTTATAATGCGTAAATGCAGTGATTTTCAAACAATCACTTTGCCAGACCTATTAAACGTATAAATGTATACAGCTAAAAGGGGATATTTAAAGGACTTAAGTATATCATGAATGCAGGTTAATTTCAAGATATAGGTTGTACGGTACCCTAGTAGAAAATGTTAAACCATCTGCAAAAATAAGATTAACAGACGAAGTGATCATATAGACCTGATTTTTAGAGGTGAAAAAAGGAAAACACACACAAACTTCAAAGGAGAATCGGAAATGCCCAGAAAAAAGTTTGCAGTTTCAATGGAATATTGTCAAACGAAAAAAAAAAAGGAAAAAAAACATTATGATGCAGTTACCTGTTTCCATGACAATATATTACACAAGGAAGAGGCTTTCCTTCAGCCCTGCCAATAGGAATGTAATGGCTGCATTGAAGAACATCACCCCGACTGTTTTTTAACTGCACAATATCAATATACATTAGAGGTTGACCATGTAGGTTTGGAAAGAAAAAAAAGAAGATAAGAGTATGACTTGATTCAAAGAAAAATGCTTGTGATGGGGGGAAACACAAAAATCAACAGAAAAGGAAGTTGTAGAAGTTACATCACATACACACCCTTTGCGTATGGAAATTACAAAAGAAATATTGTAAACAAAAGAAATCATCACAACATTTAAAGATAATTCTTCTAGAATAGAATTTTTCTTATCCTACGATATTTCACTATGCAAACGTAAATAACTTGGCTTTTCATGCTGACATTCTACTATTGTAGATAAGAAAACCTTCTAATTACCGTTTCAAAAAGAGCAATAAAATAACTGACGGGTTGTATGTCTTTTGGCATATTTCAAGCATATCATTGGCATGTCTTCCAAGGTAGAAATTAATGGTGCCGCGCCAATTTTACATGTTCATAATTCTCATTGAAGTCAATAATGGCCTGCCTAATGGATCTCTCTATTGACACAAGTTTTGTCTATTAAGAAGAAAATATTACGAATAAAAAGATGACAAGACAGTAATTGAGGATTAAAAATTTAAGATTTGTGAATCCATCACTAACGAACTGTGAGATAAGATAAAAACTATCTAGGAATGCATTTCCATGTAATCAATGCTACAAAATTTACTAACATACTGAATTCTACTACTTTTTTAAGCTTACCTCTACATCCTTCCGTTGATACCATTTCCCTCTCAGCAAGAACTCTTTATCTAATAAATCACTATTGGGGTCATATTCAGCTCTGCACCCAAGTAATGGATACGGTCAAAATATCACAATAGTTAAAACTTAAAAGTTTGAAGGAAATTTGAAATTAAAGTAGTACAAATAAATTGGATAGGCAATAAACAATACAAGTCAATTTATCTTTAGACCACACTTGCAGACTAATGTAGCTGTTATGTGATAGGATAGGGATATTGCATACTACTGGATTGTAATACGCAAAGATCAGTCTCAACTCAAGGCATTGAAACTGGGCATCCTCTAATATCTACAAAATTTTAAAAGATTGTTCCTTCTCATTATAACTCTTGAAAAAAAAAATGGTTGCATTTTTTCTCTCTCTTTTTTCGGGACAATATTATATTCTCAATTACTCATTGAAACTCACACACAAGTGCGAGGTCCCAGGAACAAACCCAGGTGAAGGTGTTCGGTCTAACAATATTGGCATTTTGCAGTTGAGTTAAGCTTTTGATCATGTGTAAAAACAAAACATCTCATTAATATCCTACTCCATCAATCAATCGTAACCATAGAAATACCGAAGAGCTAAAATCACAACTAAAGAATTACCAAAACATCTAATTAAGCTTTTGTTACTGTTACCACTTAACTTCATAGATCTCACTTTAATCACACATCAGCATAATCTAAAGTAGCAGTTACATCCAAGCATGAAACTCTCAAGATCACGTGAAAATAAAATCAACAACAACAAAAAAAAAAATCTACAGGTGTTATTTGAAAAAGAAAAAAGAAAAAAACTTTTTCTTCCATGATGAATAATGATAGATCTAAATTTCCAACCATAGATAAAGTAAACCTAAGTTAAGATGATTTAAGATATTGCAAAAAATAAAAATCAAATTTTTATAATTGAATTACATCATGTTCGAAATTCCAAATGAAGAATATGAGGTATAAGTAAAAAAAAAAAATCTATCTGGGTAATAAGGGAAAGTAAAAAAGAGGGTATTTTTTGAATTGAAAAATTGATACCTTGGTGGACGAATGATGAAGTTGACAAGCTGTTCCATAGATTCAAAGGATCAAGATTTCAGCAAAGTTTCAACAACATGTATCAATTATTCGTATATATATGATTTGAAGGTGAGAATAAGAGAGAGAGAGAGAGAGAGAGAGAGAGAGAGAGGTTGATGACGGTTATTTATGAGACAGAAAAGAAAAGAAAAGAAGAGAGTCTTTGTTATTGTTGTGGAGAGGTGGGTGGGTCTTGTGTGTTTCCAACTTGTTCTTGCTTCTTTCATTCAGAATAAATGAAAAATCACTATCATGCACGTCACATAAGTTTTTTTCTTTTTCTTTTTCAGATTTACCAAGAATCAATCCACTTAAATTATTACAACAGGCAAATTGGTGCTAGGAAGGTGCCTTTCAACTCTTAATAGTTATTATGATATGACGGGGCTTTGATCGGCTAAAAAATAAAAGACGTGACAATCTCTTTTGTACCCTGATTGATTATAAAAATATTTTATAGACAAAACAAATTGAGGACAAAAATGGAAGGATACCTTGCATATATATTACGCATTGTTTTTACCAACTGAGTTAAGCTCACGAGGACACCATAACATAACTTTTAATCTCAAATACATGTTGTTTAAAATATTAAAATAATATTTTGTTCCTCAAACATCTTATAAAACAAAAAAATTGTGAAATATCATACAAGTTTTGCAAGTGTTGTTTTATTTTAAAATTGGATCCTCTCATACCATTTCTCTCGTGTTGATGGTGTTGCACTACCATTCAACCCATCTATATTTTTTTCTCTCCTTTGTTTTGTTTTTCCCTCTGTGAGTCGATCAGCCATTGAATTAGAAAAATAAAGGAAGATCGAACAAAAAAGACAGGAGAGAATCCAAATCTGTTTTATCTTATGTTGTGTTGTTATGTCTTGTATGGTTTTATCAAACATTAACTTTTTAACAATCTAGCACACTTTAATATACTCACTCTATCTCATATCAAGTGACACGATTATTCTGCCATTCAAAAAAAAGTGGCACGATTAATTGTTTTGTAGAAGTCGATGAACAATTTTGATTTTTAATATTATTAATCATAATCATATCTCTTAAATACATTAAAGTGGCTAAAACTAAGGAATATTTTTGCCACGTATCATAAATGCCGGTTACCATAAAGTAAGGAATTGGCTTTAAAAATGGGTTGCGAAGGATTCGAGAAGTTTGTTTTCGCGATAACAAGCATTTCCCTGCCCTTGAAAATCTTCATCCAATAAGTTTTTTGCATTTTTCATATTACTGTGAGATATAAAAAAAAAAAAAAAAAACTCTCATCTTCCCTCACCTCTTCTCTTATAAACGACATTGAGAGAAATTTAACCTTAGTTTGCACTTGGTATATGAGATTTGAGTAGTGTTATAATTAGTTTGCACTATGTAACGACTAACGACCAGAAAATATGTCAACTATGCTTTTATAGTATATTTTCAATATTCTTAAGTTTTAATGTTGAAGAAAAGAAGTAATACTATGGCTAGAGGCGG
Organism: Medicago arabica; assembly: GCA_946800305.1. Taxonomy (NCBI): domain Eukaryota; kingdom Viridiplantae; phylum Streptophyta; class Magnoliopsida; order Fabales; family Fabaceae; genus Medicago; species Medicago arabica. The sequence goes on from OX326968.1 coordinate 54,662,543, forward strand.
CCCTAAGATTTTTTGTGTCCAGGGTGAAACTATAAATTGTGTCATTTTAATTATTCAAATATTTTTCTTCTTGAATTTTTGTTACAAAATATTCATTTATAATCAAAGTTATTTAAAAATATTTTTCAATAGAATTAATCAAAATGAATTAAAATGATATATATATATATATATATATATATATATATATATATATATATATATATATATATATAGTACTAACTCCTAAATAAAAATAATAATTTTGGTGCCCCTGAAAAAATGATGCCCTGGGCGCAAGCCCGCCCTCAAGGCTACCCCTGACTATGGCAAATTTCAAGGTGATGCATTTGTTTGGCTTAAGTGTTGTGTATTCTCTGGTGGCTGTTTCTAATTCTATTGAAGTCTGTTGGCTTCCCCCTAGGCAAGGCTATATAAAAGTTAATATTGATGGGTCTGCTATTGGGATGCCCTCTTGCGGAGCTATAGGTGGTGTTTTCAGGAATTGGCAGACCTGCTTTGTGGGAGGTTTCTCGTAAAACATTGGTCATGCTACTAGCTTTGAAGTGGAGCTTTGCGCTGTCATGTTTGCTATTGAAAAATCAGTAGAGCTGAACTGGAAGGACATATGGATGGAGAGTGATTCGTTGCAGGTGGTAAAGCCTTCACAACTAGCTCTCATGTGTCCTTGGAGACTTAGAATAAGGTGGAACAACTGTATGTACCTGGCTAGACATGGCAATTGGCAGGATGGGGACGGTTTTTACCTCCCCCGCCCTCATACTATACTCTCATATACTTACCCGTTACCCTGTCCATACCCAACGGAGATGAGAAATCGAACCCCAACACTGTCTCCGACGGGTTCAGGTATCCGCCCCATACCCATCCCTCGTAGTGTATAATTTTTTTTAAATAAAAATTAAAGTATTTTGCAGCTCTGACCGCAAAGTTGTCATGCATTATCCAGGAAAAAGATGTTGATGATCAATGACTATAGTGATGGAGAAGAGAGAGGTCGAGAGTGTGAGATATGTAAGGAGATAAGAGAGAACTATGATAAGTGAATGTCATCTGAAAGACTGCGACTTTAACTGTGTAAGTGAAATGATTTAGGGTTCCCTATTTATATAAAAGGGGTAATAAATTGATTTTATACATTCGAGACGGGTTTAGGTATGAGTTCGGGATGAGTATCTATATCACCATTACCCACCATGTACCCGTATTTTGAAATCGATGAAAACTCAAACTCATACCCAAACCCAGTCAAAATGGAAAAAACCCGTCAAAATAGATTTGGTTTAGGTGGGTAACCACAAGTATGGTTTTTGTTGCCATGCCTATAGCTGACGCAACAAACCAATTGCTCTTGCACTCATATTTTCAGAGAGGGGAATTCCGCAGCTGATAGTTTGGCTCGTAATGGTCAAAGCTTGGCATGTTTTACCTCTCAGTGGTGGAACTCTCCACCTAGTTTTATTTTGCCTATTCTTATTAGGGATAGTGCTGGCCTACCTTTTTCCAGACTTTCGATGTAATAACTGTTTTTTTGGGGGTTTAGGTCCTTCCTGGTTTAATGCATTTACTAATTGGTTAAAAAAAATCTTAATGTTATTAATTGAAATTATGTAGACTCTAGAATTTTAGATACTAACAATCCAACAAATATTTCCTTCAAAAAAAATCTAACATATATTAATAAGTCTCACAGAAACTAATTGTATATTGAATAACGAAGATAGAGTGTTTACATCATTGTTGGCTGTTAAACTTTTTGTAAATCCCATTTCTAAATGCAAATGTTTTACAAGATTACTTTTAAAAAATTATTGATAATTTATTCAACATCTAATAATAATTAACTGCATACTACTAACCCATTTAAGTTGATTTAATTGTATTGGTTTGGATAAATTATCAATAATATTTTGAAGACAGGTCTCATGAAATAGAAAAATCTATTTATTGTTAAAAAATAGACGACAGAAACAAAAAAAAACAAAAAAACTTCTATGACATTGCAGAGCTTCCAAGTGGATAAGGGTGGAGCTGTGATGGATTGGCGCTGACGGCATGGACAGACACTCGTGTCGTGTTTGTGCACTCTTCATTTCATTCTCACGTGAGAATCCTGTTTTTTCTTTTTTTTTTGTCAAACCAACACTTTCATATTTAAATGGGCTACTTTGCAGTTGGACCAGTTTTGAGTTTTAGTGTTACTTTTTCCACTCTCAAATTTTCTCACACTCTCTATTTCTGATTATAAATTTTGAGAAAATTAGACGGCTGTTGACTGTTTTATGTTTTTCAGATTATATATCTAAAATCTACAGGGCTTGCAAGAAACTAGTGGAGTGAAAAAAAAATACCTTTTTAATTTATTTTCATTCAACAATCTCGTCAATTTCATTTTCAAATTTTCAACAACGCTCCTGAGGTCAGTCCATGGCTTCATGCTTCATATCCTTTTGAAATACTTTACTGCAAAACAAAAATCACATTTTTTGGTAAGGACAAAAGGAATGACATGCACTGCACTTGTGACTTGACTTCCACTAAAGAAGAAAAAACTGCACAACTATGATAACTAGTGTGTATACCCGAGCGAGAAAATGTTTTCTTCAATGAAATTAAAAATAATATAATGTAATCTAAAAAATGCTTTGTAATTTGACCTTAGGATATTGGAAGTATACTACAAACACATACATGGGAGGATCATTGAAAACCATTATGCAAGAGCCGTTCAAGAGTGATAGATAAACAACCTCTTGTATACCAAATGTATTCAATAATTTATTTTCTACACCAAACACATAACATATGCAAAAGTATTAAAATTTTCTTTTCTACACCAAAGAATTCTATAATTTATAATTTTCATAATATCTAGTATTCCTTTGGAGTAAAACTACAAATTACTTAAAGACCGATTAATATTACTAACTTCTCCCCCTCAAAAAAATAATATTACTATCTTCTAAATTTGTCCAACATCTTATTCCAATTTCCGCTACAATGTGTGTTAATGTGAGCAACCACTTGCACATGCTCTCAACATTGCAACACTATACTAATTTGTTTGAATCATTAAATTCATGAAGCAAAACTATACTCATTACAAAAACAAACTAAAAAACTTTTACTGAATATCCAAAAATTAAGTCAAATAATAAATTCAGTGTCATTAAATACATCTCTCCGTGTACAAAGAAAAGGAAGCAGCGTTGAGTCTTGAGGAGCATCAACATTTCTTCCGAGCTAATGAGGCTCATGTATTCATAGAAATTATTACTTCATAATCTACAAAAATGCATGTAGATCACCCTCAAAATTATGTAAGTAATAGATGAAAAATGCATGGGAGTGTGCTCTTAAGCTCCTTCCATCATGTCAAAGTAAGTCACTTAGTAGATCTGAAAATAAAAAAATAAAAGAAAGAACGGCATAACAAAAAAGGAGCAAAAGAATATGAGGAAGGGAAAAATAGAAAGAAGAGTTAAATGAAGAGAAAAAGGAAGAGTATTAGTCACATGAGAAACAGAAAACATAAGAAATGACTAAGGTCTTAAGTTTCATAAAATATTAAGAAATGAAGAAAGTATGACCTTAAATTGATGAAGAATTCTCAAATCGAAAAGAATGTATATACCTTGAACAAATGGCACAAAACCCCAATTAAAACTTATAGAAAATAGAACATCATCAAGACACTTTTCGGTATTATTGATTCATTTGATTCACAGTGCCATTTTCAACTGAATTTAATGTTGCAACAGAAGAATCCTTTTATCAAAGATAGATTAAAAAGAGGAACACCATATTACATATGCATAAACAACCACAAAAAAAATATGGAGGAAAAAGTGAGATGGAGGGAAGATAAAGAAACCAAAATAATCTAATCCTAGTCCCATTATGAAAAGAATGAGGAATGTCACGGTTGCAAAGTGCAGAAATGAAAAGTCTGGGACAGGAAAGGAGATCAAGGGATACTCTCCCATCGTCGAATGTTGGACGTTTATACCAAACGTATTTCACCTTCCTTGTCTTTTCGGGGTTGATTCCTTGGTTGAATTCATCCAACTGATCCTTACGACCTCTTAGCGTTATATCAAGGCACCGAGCCTTCAACCTATGAGGTTCTCCGCCGTTGAATTATGCACGAACGTCGATCCACCCGGTCATTGTTTCAAATCTACACAATAAGAAATTAAAAACAATCAATGAAAAACTCATTCAAACATTTCATCAAACACTTGGAGTGCAAATTATACATAAACCCTAAAACTCATAACTACATCATTAACATGCAAACATCTTACCATAATTAAGTAACATAAGTCATTTACATGTAACATTGTATCATTTCTTGCAAGCAAAATCAAAATTTAAACAAACCCTAAATCTAAAAAATTCTCTAAAACTCAAAACCTACAACATAAACATGCAAACATCTAAACATTTAAGCAACACATGTCATTTTCATGTAAACATTGTATGATTTCTTGCCAAAAAACCAAAATTTAAACAAACTCTAAATCTAAAAAATTTCTAATTTAAGAGAAAAATCTAACATATAAACATAAAAGGTTAATGATGTTTGATTATGAAAACTTACTTGTTATTGAAGTGTTGTTTGATTTGAACTTGAAGGAATTTTAATTTGGTGATTTGAGAGAGATTTTGAAGATTTTTTGAGATTTTAGATGAGAAATGAGGAAATGAGTGCTCTGCCTTGTTTAAGACAGCACGTTGCATGAGTTAATTAACACATAGTTTTACACTTACGTTAGTTAACTAACCAAGACATTTTAAAGCATGCAGGACGAGAGTGTTTTGTGCACAGTATTAAAAAATAATTTGTCTGCAAAAATTGGTCTCACCAATCCATGACCCATTGCAACTCTACTCAATTGAGCCCACTTTCCTTTTTATTTCTAAAGTAAAAATAAAAAATGTTCACAAAAAATAAAAAAAAACAAAAAAAAAACTAATGGTATAAACTAGATATATGGATGGTCTTTGTAACTGGAATTGAGATCTTTCTAACAAAATTCATCCGATAAAAGAGTGTTTTGAAAAGAGAGTATTATTAGCCGCATTCATATACCTTCCTTTTTGGTAGAGGTGACAAACTTCATGTTCAGGTTTTATTACATCTCAAAACAAATAGGTGAATATAATTAAAGTTATGCAAATGGGCAAATCAAGTTCTTTTCCCTTTTATACAGCAAATCTATAAATTAAATACGCTCATAAAGATAAAATAATATATGAAAAATATTCCTTCCCCCTTCACTAGGCAAACCAAATAATGATCAAAGAATACAAGCCATTTCTTTGTGTTGAAGAAATTTCTTCCCACTGGTGAACAGCAAAGAAAAGAACCATATTGTTGTACAAGGACAACTTTTCATAGTAATGTTCTAGTTTGGCCTATATATATGTCGAACTATATTAAACTTGAAGAGGAAAAACCACAATCCAAGTTTTTTTAGCTTTAAAACTTGACCATTGTTGTTTAAGGATGGCTTCCGGAGGATCAAAATCAGTAGCCTTAGTCCTTTTAACCCTCAATCTAGTGTTGTATTTCATTGTGATTGTAATTGCTTCATGGGCAATGAATCATGGCATTCAAAGGTCTGGGGAAGCAGGTAATTGAAAAGATTTAAATATAATTTTATTTACGCATTAATAACATTTTGGTTTCGGTCTCTGCAAATTGTTTTTGTTTTATTTGAATTTAGTCCATGCAAGTTCAAAAATTGACGTTTTTAGTCTCTAACATCAGTTACTTGAGCCACTTGGTGCCATATGTTGTGATTATATTGGGAAAAGCAACGAATTTTAGTCCATGCGTTTACGTTAGTGACTAAAAACAACAATTTTTGAATTTGCACATATCGAATCGAAATAATTTCTTTTACAAGGACTAAAACAAAACAAAAAAATGCTATGATTGCATGAATAAAATCATATTTAAACCAAAATAAAATATTGATAATTTCAGTTCTTAATCATATACTTTGTTGACTTGAATTGGTTCTGTATTTGCAGCATCAGTTTTGACCACTCCAGCTCACATATTCCCAATATACTTTCCAATGGGGAACATGACAACTGGTTTTTTCATAATCTTCACTCTAATTGCTGGTGTTGTGGGTTTCACTACATCAGTAACTGGATTGAATAACATATTCCAATGGAATGCTCCTAATTTAAATGCTGCAGCCATGTCTTCATTGACAACATGGGCACTCACTCTATTAGCCATGGGGTCAGCCTTATTCTAATCCCCCTATTTTGATTACATATAGTACTATTTGTATTGTAGTATCAAATTTCTACCATTCCCAATCCCAATACATTGTAATATGGGTGTATCAATTTTCTTGCAGATTTGCATGCAAAGAGATTGAACGTGGTTGGACTGATTCAAACCTGGTAAGTTTCTTTATATATCACAAAATTTCAGTTTCAAGAAAATCAATCAATAGTATCTAGATTCATAACTAATTTACTCTATTTCTAGTAACAGCATATTCTTTATTTTTGGTTTTATTATTTTCTCCAGCGCACCCTTGAAACAATCACAATAATTGTCACCGCAACACAACTGTTATGCACGACTGTTATCCATGTTGGGGCTTCAGAAGTTCCACAGAGAAGAGTATAGTTTCAACCTTCAGTTGAATACTCAGAAGAAAAAAAATCTTCAATTACTACAGAATTGTGGCTTAATTCCTTTGATTTTTTTACACAAAAATTGTTTGTCTCTTTGTTTTTTTTAACTACATCTTGTTTTTTTTTTTTTTTTTCACTTTTAAAGTTGTTTCACATGTCCACATCATACTGTTTTTTTAAGTGTTGTTAGAAATGAATTTTCATTTTACACGCTGTTATATAAGCAAGGACCACACCAGTTTAGGAAAAATGAAATTATCCTTAAAAAGATGACAGCAACTTGACAAGCAGCACTCTAGAAAAGTAAAAAGCGATAAGCCAAACAAATTGCCAAAAAAAACTAAGCAGCATACAGATTTGCGTGTGCTACGTTCCCACAACTCAATCATGCTTGCAAAAGCAAATCCTAAAGATTCATAAAACAATTGATAATACTTGAAAACAGACGGACATTTATTCATGGCTACACTTGCCATTAAGGATGAGAATAAGTCGGACCGTCCCATAGGTCGATGAATGTGAATAATAGTACACATTCTCTAGATTTAATTAGAGCAACCAGGCCATTTAACATCTCTTGGAGAAAGTGTTTTAAGGACTGGATTCCTCTCAAAGAAATTGGTTGGCCTGAGCTCAAATGAAGTGCTCAATAGTGGCATTATTGGGAAGTCTTCCTGTGCTGGAACATGATGAATTCCAACTACATGCCACATCACAATGTCCTTATTCACAATGTCTCTATTCCTGCAAACATTTCAATAAAAAAAATTCCAAATTAATTAGTATAATAATCAACTTACTTAGATCTCAACTTATATCAAATCCACAAAAAAAAAATTTGGTCTTACTGCTTGGTCCAAACAGCTAAAGTGTCATCTCCACGACTATGATCAACATAAAGTCCACCAGCCCATTTTTCAGTTCTATTATAAGGTGTGACCCAAACATTATAGTTAGTAAATGCACCACGTATTTGCGGGTAATCATCTTCGGTTAGAAGTGGATGAGCTGGAATCGCCGGAATCAAACGGTATCCGATGTGGTTTCCGATAACGGTTTTTTTATTTGGATTAATCACAACTAGTTCAGCTGGGGCTGTCCCAATTGTTATTTTTGCATCTGATTCTTTCTTAGCAGTTTGAGTCTCAGTGGTCCAATAACTCTTTCTCTTTGAACTTCCATCCGTGATTTTTACGGTTTTTAAACTTGTTTTCTCAAACGAGTTTTCTGGACCGTCAATATCAAAATCAAGATAGTACATGTAGAAATGGTCATGGTAAACTCCAATGCTGTTTGCTGACACCAATTTACCATACAGTTCTCCTTTAATCTCATTTGTGTGCTTAATGTTTGTTCCCTTAATTTCCAGTATACCCGATAGTGCAATCTGTATAGTATACATACATAAATTTTGAAAAATTACTTAATCAGAATTTACGCAAGTGTGCAAGGACATGCAAGTGGGCTTATAAGTCATATGTTTCAAAAAAAGGACAGGACATGCAAGTGCAGTGGGGTATGCTGTATTGTCTCTTGGATTCTGGGTTGGTCGATCGTATGCTAAATATGAAAAGAAAGAAAAAACACACTCACGTTTCTCACGGTCACTTAAAAAATGGAAAAAAAATCAAACTAAAATTAATTTATTACAAAAGAAATTCATTTAAAACAAATCAACAAGACCAAAAATAAAAGTGAAAAAAAGTTATGAAAATTAAAAATTAATACACAAGAAGTGCTAAGAATACACATTTAACGCACACATCCAAACACATTATTTTTTTAATGGTTAATTTTCATATTAGTCTCATCAAATTTATACAAGATCCACATATTTTAGTAAGACTCAAATGAATTTAATCAATAAGAAATAGTATACTTAAATATGTTTTTTTGCAAATGTGTATGTGTTATTAAAGAGTGTGTTTTTAACCTTTATTATTTTTATCATGTAATACAATATTTGAGATTTTGAAATGGATTGATGTTCCTATCAACATAACTCAATTAATAAATATATCACATTATATATATAAGGACTGAGTTTCAAACTCCAGTTTAGACACTTATTATTTAGTTCAAGAGGTTAATTTTTTAACAATTTGTACATGAAAACTTGGGAATTGTGAATGAAATGAACAAACCACGTCGTTTGTTACAACTTACGGAGAAAATCATGAATTCCACGTCGTGCAATGATTTCGTGTGGTCCAGAATTAAAATAGACCAGTCACTAATTTTGCCCAATTATCATTAGGTTTTTGCTGGACCGTTATCTTATCCTCCAATCGATTTTTATTTTACATGGTACCATAAAAGTTTTATTTTATATGGCACTTTTAAAGTGAATAATAGATTTCTAAACTTCGAACTTCAACCTCTACATATACATATTATAGAATGTTTCTACCACAGACAAAAGTAAATGATTTTACTCAAATAAATAAAAAACTTACAAGAACAAATAAATAAATTTAATTAAATACATACCGAAGGCTTGATGGAACCACTTGTTTTGAACTCCCAATCTAAAACATTGTCATAATTTCCTACCGTGACTACGGTTCTAACAATCAAATTCACTTCAGTTCTAGATTCTTCGATCTGTAAAAAAAAAAAGAGATAAATAATTAAAGGAGTCGATTATTTGTCTAAAAAAATAATTAATTAATTGAGTTAGACGGTCATGGGTAAAGATTCTTACAGATTCCTTAGGAATGCCAGCTTCAGTGTGACGCCACATAATACTACCATATTGTTCAAAAAGACAAATTGCATTCTTCAAAAGACTTGGGGTACCATCATCAGAGTGAATGTATGTGTCAATGAACTGAGCATGTGGTGGACAATCACGGTTGGGTATCAAAGACACGGTAGATAGACCAAATCCAAACTCACCAGAATCGAAAAATGTCTTAAAGTAAAATTCTTCTGTTGGATCTTGGTATGGCACAAAAAGTTCAGAAATGTATCCTTTGTATAATACTCTACGGGATTTATGCTTCTCTAGATCGTAAATAGATGCAAGGGATATTACAATACCAGCTCTTACATCAAATCCTATATGAAACTTCCAATTGGCCCAGCTGAATAAACACATACAAATGTTATTATATCTCAAGCAATGTCCAATGCATAATACATATCACAGATGAAATCATAAAAAAAAATAAAAAAATTAGCTATATAAAATGATTGAAGATCAAGTTAGTCCAAACCAAGTCTTGGCAAAATTATTCTGCCTAACTGGCAAACTTATTATCTAAATTGAGTTCTAGCAATGGAATAATACAGATCATTATATTTAAAAGTTTTATTGAATAAATTAATCACATAATTTTTTAATAAAATCACAAAACTATTTAATATTTTATCAAATAATTTAAACACAAATTTTTATTAAACATTTAAAAATATAAAATAGGATTCTTTACCGGGATTAAAACGAAAAGTTGACATATCTATAAGGATTAAAAAAAACATATTTAACCTAGATATTAAACATTTGATTCTTTTTTCCTTTTTTTTTATCGAATAGAAATTGGCAAACCAAATCTAGTTAGTACCATGCATCCATCCCATCAATACACTATTTACGAATTCCTAATAAGGAAACCAACACCCAAAAAAGAAAAGTAAAAAGAACAGGAACATTACGTACCTAACACTATGGCCATTGATCTGGAAGCCAGGACCTTGAGGTTGATGACTAGTAAGACTATGCTGTTTTGGTCCAAATGGTGGGCTTTGTTTTGAAACCTGATATTCAGTGTTTTCAGCTGTAGGCACAGTTTCAATTTCTCTGTCATGATATTCAACAATTTTCATTAGTCCAAGATCAACAATAATTGTTAATCCACTAATAGGCCTCACATATATATTAACAGTACTTTCTTTCATAAAACAGTCAACCCTCACAGTCCTACTACTCTTTTCTTCTCCAAACCACCCCATAGTGAAACTAGAACAAACCACCTCAGAGAGATTTAAACCTCTCTTTTTCACTGAATCAATGAAAGCAGGATATTTAAGTGGAAGCTCTATGGCAACACCTTGTTCCTTAGCGGATAAGATAGGGAAACCATATCCTTTATGAACATTGTCAGAGACAATAGTTTTCAACCTTATATCAATTACTATCTCATGGGTTTGTCCATTGATGATAGCAACGACAAAGGATTTACGACGAATTATTATAGGAACTAGTGCATGTTCATATTTGAAGATATAATCTTTGTCGGGGTCATCTAGGCCAATATAGTGGAAAGCTACTCTATTCTTTGAGGTGGGATATTTGTTATGAACTAGGGTTTGGACAGTTAGAAACTCTTCTTCGGTTAAAGGGTCAAGTGGATGTTGACGCAATGGCGTTGCAGAGACCGCTGCTTGGAAGTAGAGGAGTGTAAGAACAGAGAAAAGAGCAAGTTTCATGGTGGTGGTGGAAGCCATTGTGAGCTATAGCTAGCTTCACTGGCTTGTGTATGTTTGTGTGGGAAATGGAAGTTCCCCAAGGTGACCTTAAATAACAGATTGCACACACACTATCTTTGAGAGTATGTTTGGACTATAGTGTCATGTAATATGCAATATGTAATAGGGAGCTTCTACAGTACACCCGCAAATTAAGGTGTACCGGTACTCTTACTTCAAAAATATTTAAATTAACTATTATTTTTATGGAATAAAGAGCTATTTGCTGATATTTATATTTTAAAAAATGTCATTTCATAAGGAAAAACATCATTTCATTGTTTATAAAAATCATACTAATTTTTTTTACATTTTATTGTAAAAAATAGTGAAAATTCTCTATTTTGAGTACTAAAAATTCAGAAAAATTAAATTTTATTTCGTTGACGATTTTGGTAAATAAGATTTAATTATATGTGATAGAAAACAATTTTTCTCTTCAAAAAAATAACACATTTAACTATTAGTTTATTGATTTGGTGTACCAATACACTCAAATTTTTGGATATACCATAGAATTTGCCTATCTAATATGAAGATAAGATAACATGTGATTTTTTTTTTTATATATATAGAAAACATGCATGTTTCTTCGTACAGTTTTCTGCTCGTATTTCACGTGTTTTTTTTGTTCAACAACAAACCCTCTAAATGAATTCTTTACCTAATTTTTTTGTCACGTAATTTTGAAATAAATTCTTTACTTAATCTATAACTTTATGTGTTATAGAACATTTAAATTTATAAAGAAACATCAAAATATTTTTACTAATTAGAATAGTTTTACATTTTCAAATTTTATTTTTCATAACTTTTTTCCCGTAGATTTCTCCTCTCATATATATAATTTAAGGGACAGAACTAAAATTGTATATACCAACACGGATTTGGATCTCAAATAGGATTACTCTAGAGAATTTATGAGAAAGAAAAATAAGTTCAAATCAGAGTAAAAAATAATGTGATAACTAGGGTAGCTATGAAAGAAGGGTGAGTAATTTACCTTAACCAATAAACATACATATTTTTAAGTGATATCCATGAACTATCTTGACCCCACCAATAAATAGCTCACTTTCATTGGTTGGTAGGTAAATTACCCACCATTATTCAAAGGTAATCTAAAAAACCCCTAAAAAAAACTAGTTACAAGTTAAAAGATGATTTTCTTCAAAAGAAAAAAGCAGGTTAAAAGATGATAAATGCGGAGACAAGGGTGCACAGTATAGAAAGTATTAATTAGAGTCAATAAGCTGCCAACAGTATTAAAAAAACAAACGAAAATGCTATAGACTGCCCTTAGGGCATCAATTAAGAGAACATTATAAATAGAAAAATTATATTGGAAAATGGTGAAATTAAAGTTGTTAATTCAATTTTTTAAAAGTTATAAATTGTTGATTCGAATATAAACTTATTAGTTTTAGTTTTCTTAGGAGTGCTCTTAGGATATTCGTTATCGTAACCTAAAAACAAAATTAGTGACCAATTTTATTTTTTAACTCAAGCAAGCATTTATTTTTTTGACGAAATTAATGACCTATTTTAGATAAAAAAAAAAAAGGAAAATGATTTATGGTGGGAATTGGCTTTCGTTGAAAACCCACGAATAATTACTGTTTGAGGTTTCAATTCAATTTCTTTATAAAATGAAGACGTGGCAGTCCTGATTTGAAACCAACAAAGTTTAATGACAAAATATTTTATTTTGATAAAAGGTTTATAGACAAAACTTAGAATTTCTTATTTTAAAAAAAGAAAACTTAGAATTTCTTTTTATTTTTTGGCCAAGTAGTATATACATATTAGTTATAAATTTAGTTTTAAAGTGAATAAGTGGGGTGTCATTTTCCTTCAAAAAAAAAGAAAAGTGGGATGTCATTTGTTCAAATATCAGTCTTACATATATTATTCAGTGTCCTTAGAGTTAAGTTTACGAGAAAAAAAATTGAAATATATTTGAAAAAAACTTGAACATGCAAATATTATAACATCATCCATATAATAGTACTTATAAGTAGAAAAACTACTAACTTGTTGAAGTTTGATGATAGAACAGATCCAAACAGCAACAAGTTTGGCAAGGGAACAATAGGAGGCAATAAACTTGAACACTGTTGCAAATTAAATAAGTGAAAAAATAAGTAAATAAGCAATCAAAGAATATAAACATGAAATTATAACAAGTCAAAAGAGTTATACCTAATGAAATAAGTTTAATGAAGATGAGAAAGAACATAAATTTTTTCTAAGTGTTATAAGGTTGAAATGTTGGTATTTTTTCTAAGTGAAGAAAATGAATATGTCTCTCAATGGAACGGTGCATTAATTTACAAAATTATAGATCTACAATTTGCCAGGAGCTACCCCTGGTAAAATTCGGTCTACAACATCCTCTAGAGTAGCCACAGACCTACCAAAAGGTTGTCCGCGATTTGCCAAGAGATTGTGCATTTTGCTAGGGGTTTAGCCCCTGACATGTCAGCTTTTCAGACTTTTGTCAAATCTTCTGCATACTTAACTTTAGAGGCTGCAACACTGCAATCCTGTCCCCCAATTTGAATCAAATTTTCCCGTCTAAAATTTGCCAGGGGTTAATACACTTTGCGAGGGGTTTGCTCATGGCAAATGGTGCGGTTTGAAATTGCAATTTGCCAGTGGTTTCCCTGGCATTGCCCCTGGTAAATTTGCCAAGAGTTGATGCTCCTGACATTAGTCCCCTGGCAAAACACAATATTTCTTGTAGTGTCACTGTCTTAACTGGAAATGTGAGAAGACTCATAAGTTTTTATTTTTGAAAGACTTTTTTTTTTTGAGGAAAAGTCTTTATTTTTGAAAGACAATAATTTATTTTTTAAAAAATACACCGACATCTTTAAAGATAAACAACTAATTTAACAAGAGATCCTTCAAATATAAACAACTAATTTGATAAATATCCTTCAAAAGTTGGTCCAAGTGGTAAAAAATTTGGACTATTTAAATATGTGGTTAGATATTTGATTCTTGTTTCATTCATATGAAGGAAGAAAAAAAAAATACAGTTGAAAGAAGAAAATTCACCTCATATATTCTATAATTTTTCCGACAAAGATTAATCGTTGCTATACGTGTGGCAATAAATGCTCGTATCAATACCTTAATAACAAACAAAAGCAAAACTAGTTATAAGAAGGCACTGGGCGATATATGCGAAATGCTACTTATCTAGAAAGGTTTCCTCATGAAAGATTCACGTACTTGTATTTACTCATTATTTTTTCCTAAATTATAGCACCACCTTCTTTGTTTTGTGGCCGGGCAGAGAGGTGATTGGCTAAGCGCTATTCGCTACACCATCGGCACAATTTTTATCTAGATAAATAGCAGTGCTCGCGATATATAGTAGTGGAAAACTTTTCGTTCCATGTAGCAAAGAAATAATCGGTCACCAATATATTTGGAGAGAAATCCTTCACCAAAAGTTTGTTTTTTTTAGGGAAAAAAAAGTTTGAGTACATAAATAGTCCATTGATTTTGAATAGCAAGCATATCATAAGCCTCGCTCTCTAGGAAGGTGTAACATAGCTCCTCTAAAATTACTTAATTTCTCTCTTGTGCTGAAAATTAAATCGAGTACAGATATTTGAGCAAATATTTCAAACAATTTTTGTAACAATATTTTTTTATTGATAAAAAACATTAGAAAAAAAAAGAGAATAAACACATAATATGAAATATATTTTTAAAAAATTATGATAAAATAGTCGTTTAAATATCATTTTTCAATTAAATTCTAGCTACATGAGAGGAGTTTATTTTAGCATCAGCAACATACATAAAAGTCACCTGTTTCTTTTAGGAAACACGTGACAAACTCAGTTATTTGTCCCGCTAGTGAAGCCTACAAACAACACACATGTCGCTATGAAACAGCAAGCTTATTCGTACACAAATGGTAAGTGCGTTTTAATGACTAGTAACCATCTTTGAGCTGGTTTGTTGTACTATGTAGCAGTCTCATCGGATTGAAAACTCGTATAGGTCTATACATCAGATTTAAAGAACATTTGTAAAGAATTGGGTAATAAAACTTGTTTGTCATTAAATATAAAACCTTTTACAAATTTCTTGATACATTTATTATTCCTATTCCATACGGTATATCTTTGTCATGCAAGTTCTAAATAGGGTTTTGGTAAAATTTGTTTGTTCATACATGTTGGAACAAAGTGCAAATTTTAATGAAAATTGAAAGAAGAGAGAAGGGAATAAATTTAGAGAGTATATGATTGAAAGTGTTTTTGATTTTCAATATGTGATTACAATGAATGAATGAGCATACAAAGATAAGATGCTATTTATAGCATAGTTTGTTACATTGGTTTACTTCACACACAAGAACACTATAACAAACTTCTAAATAACTTTGTTTTTAACTAACTAATCTCAAACTTAACAAACTTAGCAAACTGAATTTCAATGCAACAATACACACAAAAGCAGTAAAGATGATGGAATTAATAACAGATAAGTAAACTTGTTGGATTTGATTTCATTAACTACTTTTCTAACGTATCATTGTGATTCAGTAAATACATTCACATTTTCATAGATATCTTAACATGTTACTCTTTGTATGTTTTTGTTCTCGATAAACAATGAGAGATCTATCATATCAATTAATTTCAGATTCTTCGCTTAGTTAACCTATATGAAAAAGAAAAAAAATACAGCCATTCACTGAATAACCTAAGATTAGATTGCGGAGGATATTATATGTCTAAATATTTTTATGAATTTCGTGTGAAGGAAGAGATTGTGCATGAGATAACACCACCATGCACACCACTAACATAATGGTGCTGCAAAAGAAAGAACATTACCAATGTGAATATGGCGGGGAATATATATGTTGAAGAGTAAGGAATTACAAAAGTTTATGTGGTGTGAAGCAGTAGCAGTTGCTACTTATCTGCTGATTAGAAGTCCAATAAATAGGCTTCAAGAAATCAAGCCATATTTAAGTCACAGGAAGGTATTTGGATCAGTTTGCTACAAACATGTTCCAAATCAACTTAGAAAGAAGCTTGATGACAAAGAAGAACAAATCGTATTGGTTGATTATCATACAACAATTGGTTATATATGTGTGTGTATGTACACACACACACAAACACACCATTTGATCCAGTTAACAAGCTAGCAGTGATCTGGAAAGATGTCCTAGTTGATGAAGTTAAGGAGTTGGGCTAGAAGACAAAAGATAATAATAGAAATGATCCATGACAATGGTGACAACAATATATGTGTCAAGAAGATATTATAGAGAGCTAGAAACTAAGACAAAGACTGTACACCCCTCAAAGACTGCAAGAATGTCAGATGATCTCAAATAATGAAGTGGATTTTGATGGCGAAATTGAACATTTAGCATTGTTTACAGATGTTGAACCAATACTATAAGTTTTGAATGTGCCATGAAAATACTCATGGTAGATTTATGCCATGGAGGAAGAATTTTATTCAATTGAGAAAAGTCAAACATGGGAGCTAGTTGGTTTACCAACTGAAAATAAAGCAATAAGTGTGAAGCGGGTGTATACCAAATGGATGGTAGTTGCTATTAAAGATTTGAAACAGTGGCAGATATACCAAATGGATGTGATATCAAAAAAAACATTCTTGATTGGACCTATTGATAAGGAGGTATGTGTGCAATACAAGTTAGATACTTTCACACATTTGAGAGATGATTTTGTGTTATGGCTCGATCTAATCTGAATTAAGAAGAGTATTAAAGTAGTTAATTTAATTAGAAAAGTAATAAGTTGTTTTGTAATTAATTTTTTAACAAACTAAATGTGCAGCCAATGGTTGTGAACAAGCAAGTGTGTGTGAAAATGCATTCAATTTCGAACATAATTTTTCCATCTAATTTTGTCAAAGAGTGAGTGTGTGATCAATGCTATCGAAAGCACCATGTTCTAATATTTGTACTTTCCTATGGTTGCTTAACCGATAATCATGGCAATATCATAACTTTCCACTTTGGTAGATCATGCTCAACAATAAAAACAAATAGTGCAGTGTATCAAGAATAGTAACACGAAGGAACGGTAAAGCAAAAATCAGCTTGCAAAATAAACCTCCCATTCATTTCATTCATTCATTCATTCAACATGCAACAAACAGAAACAAACAAACAAACAAACAAACAACATTTATTCATGGTTCCACCACCAATGCAAATAAATTGTAGATACTAGCTAGTTTTAATTGGAGCAACCAGGCCATGCAACATCTCTTGGAGAAAGTGTTTTAAGGACTGGATTCCTCTCAAAGAAATTGGTTGGCCTGAGCTCAAATGAAGTGCTCAATAGTGGCATTATGGGGAAATCTTCCTGTGCTGGAACATGATGAATTCCAACTACATGCCACATCACAATGTCCTTGTTCACAATGTCTCTATTCCTGCAAACATTTCAATTAAAAAATTCCAAATTAATTAATATAATAATCATCTTACCAAGATCAATTGTTAGCAAATTTACAAATCCAATAAAAAAATCATACTTTTTGGTCCAAACAGCTAAAGTGTCATCTCCACGGCTATGATCAACATATAGTCCACCAGCCCATTTTTCAGTTCTGTTATAAGGTGTGACCCAAACATTATAATTAGTAAATGCACCGCGTATTTGTGGGTAATCATCTTCGGTTAGAAGTGGATGAGCTGGGATTGCTGGAATCAAACGGTAACCGATGTCGTTTCCAACGGCAGTTTTTTTGTTTGGATTGACAATTGCAAGTTCACCTGGGGCAAGTCCGAGGGTAATTTTTGCATCTGATTCAGTCTTGGCAATTTCGGTCTCAGTTGTCCAGTAACTCTTTCTCTTTGAACTTCCATCGGTGATTCTTACTGTCTTTAAACTTGTTTTCTCAAATGAGTTTTCAAGACCGTCAATATCAAAATCAAGATAGTACATGTAGAAATGGTCATGGTAAATACCAATGCTATTTGCTGATACCAATTTACCATGTAAATCTTCCTTAATCTCATCCGTGTGCTTAATATTCGTTCCCTTGATTTCCAATATACCCGACAGTGCTATCTGTATACATACATAAATTTTGAAAAATCAATGAAGTTATTTCAGTCCATGGACATGACAATTGACAAGTGAAGTGGGACAGTTGTTTTCTTGGCGGTATATGCTAAATATAGTACTTCACATGTTTTCTTTCCGTTTAAATAAAAATAGTAAGTAACACAGTGAAGTGGGACATCAAATCGTTTAAATAAATTTGTCAGCTATCCCGCAAGCAAGGCAGTTAGACAACTAGTACAAATGTTAAATTCTAATTTAACATTTAATTTGTCCAATGCTTATTTTGTTAAAGTAAGTTTTGACTTTTCAAAAGTTTGTTATGACTTAGTATTAGTTGATGTAAAATGTAGAATATGTGTGGTGTGAATGATACTTTTTAATGGTATAATATATTAAATGAAAATGTTAACGAGTGTTTTTCAGACCCCCTTAATTTAAGCATTTAAAATGGTAAATTTTCACAAAAATGTATGTATTTACATATTGAAAATTAAAATCTTTAAAAGAATAATTTTTTCATTTAAATTTCTTAAAGAGTGAGCATGGTATACCCCCTATCAGATAAATTTATTCAAGTCGAATTAAACATATCCTTGCTTTAAGAACAAAAAAAATCCAGATATACCAAGAGACAAGATACATAATTTACACACCGTTCTAGTGGTCCGCTTGGTAAACTCCCTCGGGGATTGGGAATGAAATGAACGTGTTTATGAAGAATAATATCTTATCTTCCAATCTTTCCAAAAAGAGAAAATCTTATCTTCCTATAACACTATGAATTTTTTATATGTAGTAGTATTATTTACTAAGTATATATATATATTAGTAAACACTCCATATCACTTACATTTAATTGTGATATCACTTACATATACTTATTTATTATTTATATAAAACATTTAGTAAACTTGGACTAACAAATAAATAAACTAAATACTTACGGCGGGTTTGATAGAACCACTTGTTTTGAACTCCCAATCTAAAACATTGTCATAGTTTCCCACGGTGACTACTGTTCTTACAATCAAATTCACTTCGGTTCTAGATTCTTCAACCTATAAAAAAATGTACGAACAAAAAATCAATAAATAAATAACTAAAAATAGAATGACTAGTTACAAATAGATTAATTTAATAATTGAGTTAGTTTGTTGCAGTAAAAACTCTTACGGGTTCATTAGGAATGCCAGTTTCAGTGTGACGCCACATGATATTACCATATTGTTCAAATACACAAATTGCGTTCTTCAATAGGCTTGGTGTACCATCGGCTGAGTGAATGTATGTATCAATGAATTGAGCATGTGGTGGACAATCACGATTAGGTATCAAAGACACCGTTGACAAACCAAATCCAAATTCTCCAGAATCAAAGAAAGTCTTAAAGTAAAATTCTTCGGTTGGGTCTTGATAAGGCACAAAAAGCTCAGAAATGTAGCCTTTGTAGAGTACACGACGAGACTTGTGTTTCTCTAGATCGTAAATAGATGCAAGTGATATCACTATACCAGCACGTACATCAAACCCTATATGAAACTTCCAGTTGGCCCAACTGAAAAATCATATGCAAATGTTATTTCTCAAGCAATAGATATTATAAATGGGCAAAGATCAAGCTAGTAACTTATTCCGTAAAAAAAATCAAGTTAGTAACTTATTATGGAATTTTTTTTTTTAATAGAAAATATCTAAATTGAACCTTAGCTACCAATACAATTGTATTTAAAATTTTATTGAATAAATTTTAATAAAATCTAAAAATTGTTTGATATGTTATCAAATAGTTTCCAACAAAAATTATATTCAATTTCAAAAGTAAAAAAATACAAATTTAAATATATTTTTGGTCCTGTAAAAACATCTTTTTTGTTTTCACCCTTGCAAATACAACCTTTTTTAGTCTGACCATTATTTTGTTTTAATCATTGTAAAATTTGTTAGCACTGAAATTGGTCTTGCATTAATTATTCTAATGCAAATTTAAATTCCGCTTTGTAAGGTATGTTAACATGAAGAACAAATTTAAATTGTCACAAGCTTTGAATAGTGTCTGGTTTGGGGAGTATCGTGTGTGGGCTCGAGAGGCTAGGTTTGATCGGTTCGCACATAATGTACTTATGCTGTTGGAGAAGTAACAAATCTATTGTATACATTTTCAATAAATCACATTTAGATCGTCTGATAAAAATCAACCGTCATGATTTCATGTTTTTTATTTTATTTAGAGATAGAAAAACTGGATCTCAATTAAAAGATTAGAGGGTCCACATCCACATATGTCACAAAATCCAAATCCAGATAATACCCATCCGTGTACTGTTTAGTAGATTTACCAATTAAGAATAAGGAATAACCATTGTCTAAAAATAAATAAAGGAAACATACACCCAAAAAAGGAAAGTAAAAGAACATTACGTACCTAACACTGTGACCATTGATCTGAAAGCCAGGACCTTGAGGTTGATGACTAGCAAGACTATGCTGTTTTGGTCCAAATGGTGGACTTTGTTTTGAAACCCTGTAATCAGTGTTTTCAGCAGTAGGCACTGCTTCAACATCTCTATCATGGTACTCAACAATTTTCATAAGACTAAGATCAGCCACCATGGTGATTCCAGTAATAGGCCTAACATATATATTAACAGTACTTTCTTTCATAAAACAGTCAACTCTCACAGTCCTACTACTCTTTTCTTCTCCAAACCACCCCATAGTGAAACTAGAACAAACCACCTCAGAGAGATTCAAACCTCTCTTTTTCACCGAGGCAATAAATGGAGGATATTTCTTTGGAAGTTCTATTGCAATCGCTTGTTCATCAACGGTTAGTGTAGGGAAACCATTCCCTTTGTAAATATTGTCAGAGACAATTCTCTTCAACCTTAAATTTATTAGTATCTCATGGCTTTGGCCATTGATGATAGCAACGATAAAGGCTTTACGAGGGATTGTTATAACACTTGGTTTGGAAGTTTCCCATTTGAGAATAGCATCTTTTTCAGGGTCATCAAGACCAATATAGTGGAAAGATACTGTGTTCTTTGAGGTGGGATATTTGTTATGGACTAGGGTTTGGACAGTTAGAAACTCTTCTTGGGTTAAAGGATCAAGTGGGTGTTGAAAATGCAATGGTGTAACAGAGAACACTGATTGGAATGAGAGTAGTGTGAGTAGAGAGAAAAGAGAAAGTTTCATGGTGGTGGAAAAAGCCATGGTGAGCTATAGCTAGCTTCCCTATGTCTTGGTGTTTTTTGTGTGAAATGTAAGCTCCTAAAGGTGATCTTATATAGCAGTGAATGCACACACGTTAATACGTTATCAATCAATTTCTCTATATAATATGAAAATCATTATTTCAGCGTATCAATTATTATTTTGTTTTATTCAGGTATGATATGATATATAATATAATGAAATGCTAACGAATGTATTCGAGACACTCTTTGAAAAATTTAAATAATAATCTTTAATGAAAGTTTACGTAAATAATGCAAAAAAATTATAGTGTTTAACTTTTTTTTTAAAATAACTTTTTGAAATAAATATTTAAAACTTTTGAGAAAAGGCACATGGTTTCTCTTTCATTTTTTTTTATGGTAAACTGTTTTTTTTCATTCTAGTAAGACACACAATTATCACGTTATTTTTTTTAAATGCAATTTTGTTCTCTCTATTTTACAAAAAAAAAAAAAATTTTTGGTCTCTTCAATTTAAAAATGAGGTTTTCTATCCCCAATTCAATATTTATTATTTCTCACTAATATACTATTATATATCTATTGAATTTTACTTATTTCACACAAATTAAAAACGTAATTAATTTTACTTACGGACAGAGTATGTCACGTACATATATATATATATATACATATATATATATATATATATATATATATATATATATATATATATATATATATATATATATGGGAGAGTCACTTGAATGAATTGATTGCATGCAGTTTTCTTGCATTTCATAGAGAGCCACTGGGATAATAATTTTCATCCGACAAATGTAATGTATTAGTAGTAAAGTAACACCAACTTGTAAATGGGATTAATCAAATGCTTGATGGCTTATAAGAAAAGAAAGAAGAAAAAAAACAAATGCTTAATGGCTACACTGAATGGTTCCCATTCCTTCAGTACACCGAATGAGTACATGAATAATTTTTTAACTAATTACACGCTGTAATTGGACTACATAGTACATACATCACGTGTCTTCCTCAGATATTCAGTGAATCAGTGGCAGTAGATGAACAAAGAAGATACAAGTTGAATGCTAGTAATCGTTTTTCCACAGCAATACATGATGGGTTAACTGTTTGTTTCAAAATTAATGTCGGTTGAGACGTTTCATAAAGTTGCGGACCTTCCAAAAAATTCACTACCGAGAAAGATTACAATCATGCTCTTTTTGAAAGATCTTTGGTTATTGTTGATCATTTCCCGATCGTTCAACATTTGAGGTCTTTGTATGGAGCAACCACAATCCCAATTAGATTTGTTGTTGTATGGGTAAAGATTCATGATCTTCCAACGAAGCAATTTAATAGAAATTTTCTCTGGCATGTTGGTGAGGTATTAGTTAATGCGTTAAAGTTGAATCACTTGACTTCTAGTCAATCTCGTGGTCTATTTGCCTGTATTTGTGTAGAAATGGATATGGACAAGAAACTCATTCCAAAGTTCGCTATGAGTATTTTAGGTCTTGTACTTAATCTTGAATACGAAGGATTGCATGTGTGTTTTAGTTGTGGGAAATATGGCCACAGATCATGTGAGGGTTTATTCGCCTATGAAGATATGGTCTACCACAATAGATGTAAGTTTGTCTACGGTTTAAGTTATGGAAAAGCAACAACCGATAAACATGAGAAATTTTGCAAAAATAAAAAACAGAAAGATATTTCCTCATATTTTGGTCAAAAGATATAACAGGTGAAAGTAATTGAGTGGTACAGCTCAACCGTATTTTCAGAAGAAAAAAATGGTAAAGATATGATATGTGATTGTAGATAAAGATTTTAGAAGTTGTGGCTCGCGTATTGCCAAAAAAAATTATCAAGCGAAGGGTAATTTACAAATATGGTATTTATAGGTAAACACGAGTCCTACTAACTAAAACAGTATTACCTATATAATTCGTGAGTTCTCCCATTGTAGGGGGATACATGCACCCCATGTTTGACTTGATTTTCCGGTTTTCTAGCATTTTCTATTTTTCCTATCATGCACAACTCACTCCAAATGTGGTTTTGCGCTTCTAGTTTTCTTTAGTTGGCGGTGATGTAAACATGGAGCTCGGGTAAAAGACTCAATTATAAAGTCTATTGAGTTTTGATTGATTCAACTAACTCGTATATTGTCGTCTGAAAGGAGTTCATCTTACCTAAACTATATATCCACCGATTTTAATAAACAAATAATTACAAAATAATTTGATAGTTTTCTATGGTACATCCAATAAATTTGGGTGTATCGGTACACTAAGTCGTTAAATTAATAATAAATGACTTGTTTTTTTTGAAGAAAAATAATTAAAATTTAATTTTATTTACCAAGAGCTTCGACGAAATAAAATTTAATTTTTACGAATTTTTATTACTTATAACAATGAATATTGATTATTTTGTAGGACAAAATGTATAAAAAATTAATATGATACTTATAAACAATGAAATGATGTTTTTTCTTATGAAAATGATGTTTTCTAAAATATAAATATTGACAAATAGCTTTTTATTTCATAAAAATGATCGTTAATTTATAAATTTTGTAAAACAAGAATACCGATACACTAAAATTTGTGAGTGTACCGTAGAAGTCCCCAAATAATTTTACTACATTTGATTTCTTAAGGGGCTTGGATCTTTTCAGTAAGAATTTCACTAGATGTTGTCCAGCGTAGATCTGAACCTTTAATTACCCTTTTAATAATCAATAATATCTTAATTGAAAAAAATTGAATTGTCTAGATTCCACTGGAGAACACTTTTAACATGAGAGAATCTCCTCCCTTTCTTAAGACATTGGTTCGCATTCTTCTTAAAATTTTATTTTTTTGAAGGAGGCATTCTTCTTATATTTATTAGATGAAGCATAGCATAGCTGTATTTGTATGTAAGTATATGCGAATTATTGGATTCGGATCAGATTGTGCGAATTGTTTTGAAACATGAAAATCAGGCGGGGCAGTCCCCCATATGACGGAAAGAAAGACCAATGACATCAAAGAGGCAATTTTAAATTTGTGTTATCAAAGACTTGTTTACCTATTTTAAATTTGTGTGATTTATGTATATAAACTGGAATGCACGAGCATCATAATCAACTTGTTTTATGTGGATATCTTAATTTATTTTTTCTTTCAATTTGTCTAATAATTATAAATTATTATTTTCTTTCAATTAGCTCAGTGAATGAGTGGGGTGTTTGAAGTTTGAAATTCAACTCCAATATATATTATACAATATCTCATCTAAATTCAAAGTAATATCTTTAATTTTTTCTTTTGCCTATACAATATTTGGTTTATAAATATCTTTTCACTACTTTTAAATTTTTGTTTTAAAATTCTATAGAAAATTTATTTGGCTTCCCCAATATATTTTTCATAGTTTCAATTTATATGAAAATTAAAATAAATTGAGACTTTTTCGAAATGCTGCTAAATTTTATAAACAAATGAGATCAAAATTGCATGTCCTTGTTTTTAGGGGAAACTAGTCTCTTCTTATATCTCAAACCTAACTACAAAATATGTAAAATAATTGAGGAAAAATCAATTATTTTCTATCTAATCAAGTTATTTTTTATAAGATTAGATTCAACTCACATTGTATATTGTACATAAACTGTTACGGTAATTGAGGAAAAACTTAATTACATGCATGCGATATACAACCAAATTCAATGATGTTAATGTTGTCTGCACTAAAATAACCTACGATTTTTTTAGAATTAAGAACAAAATTCATGTTGCTTTTAAGGCGATATAGAGGCCCAAAGCTTCCCCACCTCCACACAACTAAATGAAAAAAAAAAAAAAAAACAGTCAATCTAGCATAAAAGAATCAACACTAAATTCCTTCAACCCAACACTAATCCAAATTTACTAATAAGTTCCACTAAAAACTATATATCATTACATTTAAACTATAATCATTTATTTTATTTCAACACGTTAAATGAAAACCACACAAAAAAAAATAAAGATAGAGAAGATTATTCTATAAACACTCTTCTCTATAAACTCCAACAAATGTCACTCTTCTCAATAAACAATTTGGTTTAAGATTTTATTTCTAATCCGTAATATAAAAAACCATTTATTAAAAGATATCAAACCCTTTAATTAGATCTCAATTATGTTGAGAGATTATTCTCTACATCTAGTCGTGGAGATACGTACTATACCAAACCAAAAACCACTTTGGGCAAGATCATGTGGTCTTTCCCACAGAAAAGAAAAACCAAGATCACGTGGTTTCGATCTAAATGAATATGATATAACCAAAAAAATATATTATCTACTTAATCAATTATGTATGTAAACGAACGGCAGCGAATCGGAAACTTCAACAAATAATTATTCTTTCCCTCAAAAAGATTATTTAACTTATATATACAACTTTATCCTCGTGGCTCAAACGTTTTTTTCCTTATTTTTTAGACAATCGTGGCTCAGACGTTCATTAAATAATAAAGTCTTTATTTTTATAGAAGGTTCAATATATTTTTTTTTTGGACAGAAATAGAAGGTTCAGTATTAAAATTGATATGAGGTGTCATAAAAAATACTAAAATTGACATGGAAATCCAATTGGAACTACTGTAATTTTTGTCAAAAGAAAAGCAGATGTATTTCAAAATTATTTATGTAAACCGATATGGCGTGATAATATTTCAGTTGTTCTTTCCCCTAAAAAAAATATTTCGGTTGTTCTTTAAAAAATATATGTATATGTATTTTTAAGTTGTATTATTCTAACCAATATTTTTAAAACCGGACCGGAGAACGAACCGATGAAACCTTTGGTTCAAGGTTTGATCGGTTCAACTGGTTGAACCATAATTGAACCGGATATTTCATAAATAATTTTTATTTTGAAAAAAAATTAATATATATGTATATTAGTGAGGTTAAAAAAAAGACTAACTTTACTTTTTTTTATTAAAGGTTTCTAAACTATTTTTTCTCTCTCACAAATTAGGTTTTTTTCTTCTTCTTTTCAACTAGCTAATATGTTGTTATTGGGCTTAAAAGATAAAAGCCCATTACCCCAAACCCTAATGAAACCATGTAGAATACTGTTCTTCGCCCTGCACAAAACACTCGCAAATGTAAAACTATGTGTCAGTTAACTAACGCTTCGCCCTGCACAAAACACTCGCAAATGTAAAACTATGCGTCAGTTAACTAACGATGCGTGACTTCAGTCACGCACGTGTTAAACACTGCGTGAGTTAACTCACGTACAGCGTTAACACATGTTTGAGTTAACTCACGCCCAGTCTGTGCATAAATTACAAGGTGCGTAAGTTAAGTCACGTTGCGTGACTCAACTAGCGCAGGGGCATTATCGTCTCTTCAGTTGGGTCAGAGCGAAATGTGCAAGGGGCAGAGCAGTATTCAACCATGTATAAATTTCAACCCACTAGATGCTGAAAGTTGTTGTTCCAGCCGCACAATACTCTAATGTTTTTCCTTTCTTCTTTTGATGTTTTTTCTTCTTCATATCTCTTAATCTCCTTCATATGTCTCATCTACATCTTCAATAAAATGGAACTTGATAGGAAGATTTTCTAGCACCCATTACGTCCTCGTTTTCTCATGATAGTAAAAAAAGAAAAGTTCGATTTTTTGGAACCAAAGCTTCAGATTTTGAAACGGACGGTTGCTCAAAACCGGTGCCGGTTCAACGGTTCTACCGGTTTTCACTGGTTCTTCCGGTTTTTTATCGGTTCTATGATTTTTCGGTTTTCTCTGGCAGTCCGGACCGATACTAGCCCCTGTTCACGGTCGAGTCGGTTGAACAGGCCGGTCCGATCCGATTTTAAAAACATTGATTCTAACTTATCAAAAAAACATGTCATCACATGTTTGTCTTGTTGTTCTTCTAACATTTTTTAAAGAATAATAGTGTTTTTTCTTAAATTTTGATTTGACTAAAAGTTTAAATATAAATATTTATGACTATAAATTATAATCCTTTAAAAAGAAATTATAACAAACTATGTTTATTTACTTTAATGACACCAACAAGACAATTGTTGTAAATTCGTTTAAAAATCTAACAAATAAAAATTTGATGTGTGAAGCAAATTAACCAAGCAACCAATATTAACGTAGGGTGACACTTATAAACACAAGAAAAAGCAACAAGAGAGAGGAGAGAAAAATTCAAGAATATTTGTTTGCTCAGTTTGGTCCAATATTGACCATACTATGAAGGAGAGCATCTCTCTGTTTCCACTATAACAAGTAACTTTACAAAAGATTCCAAAAATGGTTACAAGAAACAGTCTTCAAACATGATACTTCCAAAAGTCTTGAATCTATTCATGTGAATAAGAGACTCAATCATAATAGTGTTTGTAATTCAATCACAACCCTAATGTTTCTTGCCAAGAGAAAACTCTACAAACCCTAGTTTTGTAATATCTATATTTATAGAGAAATATAACCCGTAAATTTGGAATGGATATCACGCTGAAGATACTTTACCTTTTTTTTTCTCCTTCAGCGTAAAATATATTTGCATCAAATATTCCTTTTAAAAATATATTTGCATTAAATCTTCCTTCATAAAATACACAAATATATTTGAAACAAATCTTTTATATTTTCAGCATAGAAATATCGATCTTATGGTTTCTTGCAACTCCCAACCATATGATCCCCCCCCCCCCCCCCCCCCCCCCCAAGAAAGCTTTGGTTGGAATTAGGAATGATTTTCAATGCCATGTTTTTTGGAAAATAGGGGATGAAAGACATACAAATTTTTGGCTTGATAACTGGGTCCCTAACAAGGAGCAAGCTTCTCCCATCAACTTTACAAAATTTCAATGATATTGCCATTTATGTGTGGGATATTTTGAATGCAGAGGGTGATTGAAACCTAAGTTTTTTGCATGAAAATTTACCAACTAATATTGTGAATCAAGTGGTTGCTTTACCAACCACAATTGATGCAGATGGGCCTGATGTTATGGGATGGAAAGACACTAATACTCATAAGTTTACCATTCAAAGTGCTTATAGGTTGCAACATGGAAATAGTCATGCCTTGGAAGGAGATTGAACTTTTTTTTGTGGGACTGGAAATGACCTCATCGTATTCAAACTTTCATCTGACTTGCAGCCCAAGATCGCATCTTACCAACTTTTTAGAAGCAAGTGGGGAGTGGGAATATCTCCACTTTGTTCTAGATGTGGGAGAGAAGATGAAACTTCCATTCATGTGTTAGGGGATTGTGTCCATGCAACTCAGGTATGACTTTGCCTAATTCTATCTGATTTCATAATTGATTTCTTTACTTTTGATTGCAGAGGCTGGATTTTCAACAACCTCAGCAAGCTTGGCATATGTGTTACTACTAAGAATTGAAAGATCATTTTCATGACATCTTGCTGGTTTTTATGGGCGTGGATTGACAAAGCTATCTTTGAAAAAGATTTTCACCCTGTATGGTGATCCAAAACTTTACTAAAGAGATAGACCTTTGTTCAACCCTTCTGCCTCATCGCAATCTTCAAAGAAAAAAGATTATCTACGTAGGTTGGGATAAACCCCCTGATGGTTGGATGAAACTCAACAGTGACGATGCTTGCAAAGGTGGTGGAGAGAATTAAGGTTGTGGTGGCCTTTTTTTGTAGCTCTGATGGAAGATGGTTAAAAGGCTACATTAGAAAGATTGGAGCATGTGACGCGTTTCATGCTGAATTATGGGGCATATATCTTGTTTTGCATATGGCTTGACGAGAACATATTCCATAACAAATTGTGGAAAGTGGCTCTAAAACTCTTATGATATGGTTATTGCTAGATGTAAGTTTAGCGGAGGCATTTCCACGTTGGTGTTGTGTATTCGCAACCTTTTGGCTTTGGATTGGCATGTCGAGTTTCGTTATAATTGGAGGGAGAGCAATCGTTGTGCTGATTGGCTAGCGACCTTTAACCTTTCTTTAGACTCTTTTGTTCTTACTAGATTGGAGCATCCACCTAGTGAGCTCCATAGATTTCTTTTGATGATATTAATGGGACTTACTATCCTAAACATGTTCAATTTAGTGTTTTGTTTTCTGTTTGGCCTTTGGTCCTCTTTTGTACAAAAAAAGAAGAAGATATAGAGCAAGGATATGAGGATAAAAAAACTTAAAAAATAAATATAGATATATAGTATTTTTTTTTTGTGCGAAGAGATACAGGGCCCGATTGTTTGAGATTTCCTTGAAAGAAAATCTATTTTTTTAATAAAAAAATCTAGCATTAGGAGGTTCTCTAGCAACCTCTCATTTGATCTTGGGTGAAATTCAATACTGATGATGGAGCTTCCATGAACAACACAACTGCTTGCGGGAGGATTTTTAGAAATAATAACTGTGATCACCTTGGCAGTTTTACTAATTTCATTGGCCAGGGAAATGCTCTACTTGCTGAGCTCATTGCTGCTATGTTAGCTATAGAATTTCCCGTAGAGAAAAACTGGTTTAATTTGTGATTGGTGAGTGATTCTCAACTAGTTGTTTTGGCTTTTAAATCTATCCATGCAGTGCCTTGGAAAATAAGAAATCGTTATTAGAAGGTATCTTCATCATTTGTCATCAATACAAATACTCATCATATGTTTTATAATATGTTAGCTTTTAAGTTTTTGTTACAAATTAGTCCTTTTAAGTAAGCAAAATATTTGCACCATGATCCTATGATCCTATTTTCATCAAATAATGTTAAGTTGATATGTCTAATTAATTCACCACTCTCAAAACTAAGGTTTATAGATGTATTATTCAGTCTTTTTTTTTTTTGCAAAGATGTATTATTCAGTCTTGATTTCAAACAAAAATAATCTATTACTTGATTTATAATATTGTTGATGAAATATTTATCTATAAATAATCTATTATTTGATTTATAATATCGTTGATGAAATATTTATCTGTAAGATTAGACTTGAATTCAAAAACAAGAAGAATAAAATGTGCGTAAGTAATCACGTTGATGTCATAAACACTTTTGGAGCTACCATCTCAACCTTAAATGGTTTATAAACACTTTTTAAGGATGTTGGTTGAAAATGGGCAATAGTGTAAATATTTTATAACTTAAATGAACAATTTATAACTAAAAATACATAAAAAACCAATTTATAAATAAAAAAACTTAAAAACTAAGTTATTATAAACATCAAACTTAAAGGGTCATAAAAGATATATCACTTAAATATAATTAATGGACTCAGACGAAATAAAAACTAACCAAAATGAAACCTAAAATAATTGACTAAACGAGTTCAACATCACACATTTGTTTGTCTTTTTTACTCATCGGTATCATCTTCCAAGAGTGTGTTCATAATTTGGCTAGCTAATTGCTTGATATTAACGGTTTATCCCCTCTTCTATAATGTAACATTACCCTGTAGTTTATTCTTTCATTTTTCTAACCCCCGTCCCCGTTGGTTTAATTCCTAAAAACATTAATTGATACTGAATCACCTTGATGCAAGGTTTGGGGAGTTGGCTAATATGGACTTTTGTCACATTATTTAAGGCTGGTATGAAAGAATGGTGTTGGCAAAGGATCATGATTAATGCTAGGCCATAATAACAACATTGTGACATAGCAAGGTTGGCTATCTTGGCTACAATAAAGAAAAATAAACGAACATAATCAACACAGGACATAAATTGAGAACTGCAAAACTAAAGAAAAATATCACCCAATATCAAACAATGTGAGACTTTTTCAACATGTGTAATTGTAAATGAAAAATATTATATCTCGCGACAAAATACTTCCCGACAGTGGCCCGGATGGCATGTTGACATGTTGCCCTTTTGTGCTGTTTTTGTTTTTTTTTTTTCACAAAAAATTTCATGTTGTATTATTAAATTAAAAGAGGGTTCTGTGTATTTTGTCAAATTGAAATGGAACTTCCCACTACACTGCTAGCTTCCTTGTACTGTGGAAAACCATTAGTTTTGATTGGTTAAACTGTTGCCGGGATGAGTTCGGGAAGCTGGATATAGGAATCCTCATTGTAAATATGCTCTAGTCTCTAGGTCGGACTTAGAATAGTTTTGTTGTATATATATCCCTTTATATAGGTATGTATCATCTCATTGCATAAGTGTTTTAAATAGGATTTATTGCATAAAACTATGTTTCCACTTTCATTCCAATCATGGTGGAAATCACAAATCTATTCAAATAGGATCAATTTAACATTTTTTCTTTATTTGACTCCTTAATTTGAATCATGAATCAAATCATTAATAGAATCGATCTTCATGCGATTCAAAACACATTCGCGAAGATCCTAAAATTCATTTTTGTAAAACTGATTCGAATCATAACACATTTTTGCACTATTTTTAGCATATATTTGTGTTCAAACACATAGTATAAATAGAACTCACTCTCGTTATTTTCAATCAATTGACACATTCATTCATCCTCTCTCAACTCTCTCTCCCTCTCTATAAAAAACTCTATGAAAATACTTTCTCAAGAATTCCTTGTGAGATTGATTCATATTTAGAGGGATGCAATAGAAATTTGAAGGTGACCATAGCAGTGAAAGAATCTTGGGCTAATGTTATTCAAGGGCTACATAGTGTAGAAGGATTGATGCTTTTGAGGTTCAATGTTTTTTGAAGAAGTTCTTGTTCAATGATGATAGAAGACACAAGATTTTAGTAGCAAAATTGGTTAGCTGATGGAACTACCTGTAACATAAAATTTGTAGCACTTTATGCATCACATCAAAATCTAGTGGAATAGATAAATTCGGTGGATTTTTTATTGGGACTAGATAAGGTCCTGTGTGAGGATGATAGGGGTTGAACCTAGTATAAATTATAGTTTTAATTCATGTTTTAATTACCTCTCTAGAAAATTTATTGAAACATATTAAATATGCATGCACTTCAACCATTTAATCATTTAAACATGATCTTATCAAACGGTTAAATATACAATGATAACCTAACCTAAAAGTATATAGACCGTAATAAAGGTAATTTGTCTCTCATCTTGCTCTATCACTTATAAGTCTTTGTAATCTAAAAGGTAGTCATTTATGATCAAATCTCATTTTAAGTATATCCGGTTAAGATTTTCTTCATTTTTTTTATTATCAAAGTTATAGAAATATAAATACAATGATATGATATTTGATGTGTGTTATTATTTACTATACACTACAAAATTCTTCAAAGTTAAAAGAGAGAAAAAATAAGAGAGAAAATGGAGAAGATCCTAACTTATTTACATCTTTAATTATTTACTATATTGTTAAAATTCCAACAACACATGCATCTAATAATATCATCTCAAATTGATATTTATAGATCTTTTTAAAAAATCTAACACAAAAATGACATCATGGTGTAATTTGATTAGATTAAAAAGGATAGATTATTTTTTTGATTAAAAAAAGGAAATTGGTTCATATAAAAATAAACTAAATGCATCACAAAGTCCTTTAAGCTTAACATTTGTATCAGACTATTCATTTTAAAAAATTTAGTTTTAAATTGGTCTTTTATGTCAATGAAAGTGAGAGAGCTAGTCCTTTAATTTATTTACTTTTGTAACAAATTGATCTTTTTTTTTCATTTAATTTGGTTAAAAAATGCTTGCATGTTTATTTAACATTGAGGTGGAAGGTCCAAAAAATGTATACCATACATGATTACTTACATAAATTTTCTTCTTGTTGTTTCTCAATTCAATTATACTAATTTTCCATATAAATATTTAATCAACAACATTATAAATCACCCTAAATAAAAACATTATAAATTAAGCAATCAATCGATTTTGTTTCAAACTCAATTTGAATAATACACTATGAACCCTAGTTTTAAGAGCACTCAATTTGAACTTATCAACTTAGCCAAAAATGTTCATATAAACACTCTTTACCAATAGAGAAATGATATTTATACAACCATTTTTTGACAATTTTTGTGACAACTTTCTCTCTCATATTCACATTATATTTTTACTTTCTCTCTATTGCTTTGAATTTTGTATAAATACCCCATTTTCTTTATAAATGTATAATTGTCTCATGAGTTGTCATACAAATAATTATGATTGTTCAAATAACACAACTATTACCAATAAACCCTAGTTTTATATGACTTAACGAGCCGTATACTTTTTTTACTAACATAAACGATACCGAGAGCATAAATAAATAAATATATTGATAGATTTATCGGGGAAAAATAACATGTTAATTATTAAGTGGCTGGTTGCTTAAGTTATTATCTAACAAATTAACTAATGCTTCTCGTGATCCTAATGGGCGGAGCATGTTCGATTTAACTTATTTTAATTGAAAATAAATTATTAGTAAAATAATATGCATAGGGTGATTGAAAATGTGTATATAAGGACATCACCTACAGCTTCCATTCCACACAGCAAACGCTAGCTATAGAGCTCAAGCTAGCTCTCACAATGGCTTCCACCACCATTAAGTTTGCGCTTTTCTCAGCTCTAACACTCCTCTCCTTACAAGCCGTAGTTTCCGTCACCCCATTACATTTTCAACACCCTCTTGACCCTTTAACCAAAGAAGAGTATTCTCTTGTCCAAAAAATAGTCCTACACAAATATCCCAAAGTAGCTTTCCACTATATTGGCCTAGATGACCCTGAAAAGGATGCTATTCTCAAATGGGAATCTTTCAAACCAAGTGCTATAACAATCCCTCGTAAAGCCTTTATTGTTGCTATCATCAATGGCCAAAGCCATGAGATACTAATAAATTTAAGGTTGAAGAGCATTGTCTCTGACAATGTTTACAAAGGGAATGGTTTCCCTACACTATCTGTTGATGAACAAACCATTGCAATAGAGCTTCCAAAGAAATATCCTCCTTTTATTGCCTCAGTAAAAAAGAGAGGTTTGAATCTCTCTGAGGTGGTTTGTTCTACATTCTCCATGGGATGGTTTGGAGAAAAAGAGAGTAGAAGGACTGCGAGGATTGACTGTTTTATGAAAGAAAGTACTGTTAATATTTATGTGAGGCCTATTGGTGGATTAACAATTGTTGCTGATCTTGGTCTTATGAAAATTGTGGAGTATCATGACAGGGAAATTGAAACTGTGCCTACAGCTGAGAACACTGAATATCAGTTTTCAAAACAAAGCCCACCATTTGGACCAAAACAGCATAGTCTTGCTAGTCATCAACCTCAAGGTCCTGGCTTCCAGATCAATGGCCACAGTGTTAGGTAATGTTCATTTCTTAGTACATTTTTTGGCATATATTTACATTTAGAATGGTATTATGTGAACATGAAAAATTTGAATAGATGTTTATATTGAAGTATAAACTTATGACTTGCAAGTTTACCTTTTTTTGCATATATTATTGACTTGAACGTGCATTTTGAGAGACTGATATATTATATATTTATATTTATTGATCTAGTTGGGCCAATTGGAAGTTTCACATAGGATTTGATGTACGAGCTGGTGTTATAATATCATTGGCTTCAACCTACGATCTAGAGAAGCACAAATCTCGTAGAGTATTATACAAAGGATACATTTCTGAACTTTTTGTGCCATACCAAGATCCATCTGAAGAATTTTACTTTAAGACTTTCTTTGATGCTGGAGAGTTTGGATTTGGTTTGTCAACGGTGTCTTTGATACCTAATCGTGATTGTCCACCAAATGCTGAGTTCATTGATACATACACTCACTCAGCAGAGGGTACACCAATCCTCTTGAAGAATGCAGTTTGTGTTTTTGAACAATATAATAGTATCATGTGGCGTCACACAGAAACCGGCATTCCTAATGAATTCGTAAGACTCCTTAATTACTTACTCTATGCATGTGCCTTAAATTAATTAGTTATCTCTTTTCTATTTTATTTGTTTATGAAATCTAACGATAAAACTCACGTAATAATATTTTGATAGATCGAAGAATCAAGAACCGAAGTAAACTTGATAGTGAGGAGTGTAGTTACTGTTGGCAACTATGACAACATCATAGATTGGGAGTTCAAAGCAAGTGGTTCCATCAAACCATCGGTATGTATAATTTCATTCATTAAATTAATTTAGTTCTTCATCTTCAAATATTAAACTATGGTATATTTTAATAATATTACTATTAATCTTGTATAATACTGTATAACGGTCATGTTTAGGTAAAAGTAAATGACAGTCTTGCAATTAAATAGTTTTATAAGTTGGTAGAAGTAACTTTTGAAAAAAAGTTATGTTCAAAGACAGTCCCCCAAAAACTATATATTTATATATGTTAGCGTGCCTTTTAAAAAATGTATATATAACATATTTTAATGTTTAATTGGAATAGAAGTACAAAAAGTCAGAATTTGGAAACTTAAAAAAAGTTAATTCCCTTTTTCTGTGAAAACAATATGGTTCCCTTTTTAATAATGAATTGTGAGAAACATGGTTTATTTTTTAAAAAAAGACCAAGACATAAGCAGCCCAATTTGACATATCCTTTGTCTAAACTCCAACTACTATTTTGTCCAAAAAAAGAAAAATATTCGAACTACTATACACTTTTTAATTAAGCTTATGTTTCAATGTATATATTTTTTATATGACCAATGTCATTTTATATGGTGCGTGCAGATAGCATTATCAGGTATACTTGAAATTAAGGCAACAAACATTAAGCATAAG
This sequence comes from Medicago arabica, assembly GCA_946800305.1. Lineage (NCBI taxonomy): Eukaryota > Viridiplantae > Streptophyta > Magnoliopsida > Fabales > Fabaceae > Medicago > Medicago arabica. The sequence goes on from OX326968.1 coordinate 54,698,699, forward strand.
GATGAGATTAAGGAAGATTTACATGGTACATTGGTGTCAGAAAACAGCATTGGAGTTTACCATGACCATTTTTACATTTACTACCTTGATCTTGATATTGATGGTACACACAACTCATTTGAGAAAACAAGTTTAAAGACAGTAAGAATCACCGATGGAAGTTCAAAGAGAAAGAGTTATTGGACCACTGAGACTCAAATTGCTAAGACTGAATTAGATGCAAAAATCACAATTGGGCTTGCCCCAGGTGAACTTGCAATTGTTAATCCAAACAAAAAAACTGCTATTGGTAATGAAGTTGGATACCGTTTGATTCCAGCAATTCCGGCTCATCCACTTCTAACCGAAGATGATTACCCACAAATACGTGGTGCTTTCACTAATTATAATGTTTGGGTCACACCTTATAATAGAACTGAAAAATGGGCTGGTGGACTTTATGTTGATCATAGTCATGGAGAAGACACATTAGCTGTTTGGACCAAAAAGTATGATTTTTTATTGGATTTGTAAATATGCTAATAATTGATCTTGGTAAGATGATTATTATACTAATTAATTTGGAATTTTTTTATTGAAATGTTTGCAGGAATAGAGACATTGTGAATAAGGACATTGTGATGTGGCATGTAGTTGGAATTCATCATGTTCCAGCACAAGAAGATTTCCCCATAATGCCACTATTGAGCACTGGATTTGAGTTGAGGCCAACTAATTTCTTTGAGAGGAATCCTGTTCTTAAAACACTTTCTCCAAGAGATGTTGCATGGCCTGGTTGCCCCAAGTAAAAAAAAAAAAAAATCAACTAGCTTATAGGGTGATGATTTGCATTAGCATGTGCTGCAAGTTAAACCGTATTGTTATTTGTGAAAGAGTGGTTAATGTTGTTTTGTTTATTGCATGTGGGAGAATAATAACATATGTATTTGCCAGCAATTACCGTATGAATGAATCAAGATAAGATTTGCTTGCAAGTTGGTCAATATTTTGTTCAACCTCGTGTCCGCGTTGTTTCTTAATCATGACGTTCTTATTTACACCATTATTTTAACTACATGCATGCATTATTCAGCAGCGTCAGAAAAAACTTTACACCATTATTTTAACTATATGCATGCATTATTCAGCAGCGTCAGAAAAAACTTTCTTTCACTGCAAGTTTGCAATCAAAGGAAAAGAACTGAATTTTTAAAGTTCACTACGGAAATCAATATGAATCTCACTGCTTCATAAAAGATCCAGTTTTAAAGTATGACACTCGCATTGATTTCATTCAATAAAAGAGTAGATTTTTAAAATAGTTAAAAAAAAAGTATCCATATCAAATTATTCCAAACCTAATAATCAAAAAAATAAAAATAAAAAAGCCTTATGATCCTACATTGCAAATAATAATGAAATAATATAATCGTTTTCATTAATGCCCATATGTGTTTGTCGTGTTAGTATTGTGCAATCACAAGACATAACTAATGTTAATCAATCACATTATAATAAGAGAAATGATATCATATAACTTTAACATGAAATGTGAAATAAACTAATCTAATGACATTGCGGTAGAAATGTCGTATTACCCAACCACAATGTGACACATGTCTTTTGTTTTCTTCTCTCTATGAGAGCCTTTTTGTTCAACATGTCACATTATGGTTGAGCGATGTAATGTGACATTCCCGCCACAATGTCACACATTTGAAATCCGAAATGAACTTGTCCAAACTACTTGCTAAGTTGTTTTTTTAGCCCAACTTAGAGATAGCATTTTAGACCCCATCGTCCCATAGTCATTAAGATAATTACTACTCAATTTCACTTTCGATCACATGAGGAAACAAATTTCAGTTGCATTTAAGCAAATTAAAGTACCCTCTAGCTCTAAACAAATGCTACAAATTGTAGCCTACAATAACTAAAGATAGTACTCACCAAAGCATTCAGAAATGAAATCATCATCACATAATGACTCAAAATGTGTGTCAGTCCCTTTCGCGCATAAATAAGTCATTAATATATTATCGTGTGCATGGATATGAAAACATAAAGATAGAATTTCAAGTCCAGGGCGTCAAAGATTTGCTGTGAAAGCAATTCTTTTTTAGACAACAATAATTCTTACATACGCACACTTTTTAACAAATGTATTATACTTACAAGATAGTGGGGAATAAATCTTTTATGGTTGCGTGACCATGTTCAGTTACCTCAACAGTAAAAGGAAAAATAAATAAAAATGTGCTAACCATCAAAACTACAACTGCCCCAATAGGATACTCACTTTCTAAGACACCATTGTGTTGATAAGTAGCTGCAAGCCAAAAACATTACAAAATTGACAGGCTTTGACGACAAGCTTAAACGAATGACTCTGTAGTAGTAGATAATCTGATTTTCGACGGCATTCTCCCTTCCATCTGTGCTTGAAACCCGTATTTCATAGATTTGGGCGTGATGGACATTTTGTTCAGGTCAGGATCAAAATCAAGACCCGCTTCAACGCTCCCGGCCATATCATAATCAATCATATCCTTTGCATTCATGTCAACAAAATCATCGTCTGATGCTTCACTTCCACTATCACTGAGCTCCTCGTTGACATATGCATCATATGTAGTTTTGACTTTTGACCAGCGGACAAAATGTGGCCTTAAGTAGCTGGAACAGTTGGAATGGATAAAAAATAAAATTAGAAATCAATATAGCGACAGAAAATGCAAAGATCAAATCAAAGCAAATATTCAAGTTGAATAATAATATCTCTTCATCCTCCCAGAAAAGCTACACACCTTTCACTTTTCTTCAACAAACATGGATCAAATGGGAAGAACATGTCAAGTCTATTTATTCCACCAAAGGCTTTGGAAAGATCCACCTCGAGCAAATCATCGAAAACGAATAACTCTGCTGACATGAAAAGCCGAGCAGCCTTTGCCTGTTTTAGAAATTCCTCTACTACGCTAGGCAAACACACCTGTCAAAAATTTATGTCAGGCTCAAAGTTGTTTCAAGACAAGCTTCGCATTGTAAGAGAAGTTTAAACAAAATGCGATCTCCATTCGGCAAGATCACGGGTTTCAAATATTTATCCATAATCCTACAGTCGAACATTCTGTTTACTACAAAAACCATGACAGCTTTCTAAATTGTTCATTACCTTCAAGGGATTCAATTTATGTTTCCAGATTAGCTCCATGGGCATTTTGATAAGCTTCACTTTAAGTCTAGGAACCTCCATCAATGATTTCATGCGAAAGCACAAAATGTACATGATAGCCTACTCACACCAAAACAAATAAAATGAGCAACAAAATTAAATGTTCAGGATCCACAATTAAACACGGGCTTTAAACAAGAAGAAAGTGAAACCGTAAATGAAAATGGCCACCAGGTCAAATAAAGTTAAAAGACAGCCAGACTGTTATATTCATGACATTAGTTGTATTACCAGACAAAATAAACCAAGAGGGTGCAGGGTGATGGCAGAATCAAAAGCACATCAAAAACACATTAATGTCAATAGGGTTACGGGTGGATGCCCCTTCCCACACCATTATATACTAAAGCGGTCAAAAGTCGATGGACACACCTGGCAAGCAGAATAGAAAACTTGGTGTGCTTGTGGGTTCATATCAAAATCATGAAACTTGCAATATGCAAAACACCAATCTACCAATCTGAAAACTCAACAAAAGACAGTCACATTTATCTGTATCAATTTCTTAATTTCATAACAAATATAGAAATCAGCTTTATAATTACAGAACAAGATACAATGTTTCCAAACCTTTGTATGATGTTAGCAACCAACTCAGATGAAAGAAACTTCGCACGAGATAAATAACTAGCAAGATAAGCAACAGCACTCATCCTGAAACATATCAAGACAATTACAAATGTAAGTTATATTTGAACACTATAAAATGAGAGCTTCTGTAGAAGTTTAGCTTTGTTAACATCCAATAGCAATTTAAGAAAAGCACAAGGGGGGGATTTAATGGTGGAAATAAGTTGCGGCTGCAAGCATTCTGAGACAGCAGCCACATCATTCATATAACAGAATGATTAAAAACCACTTATGCTGGTCTATCATGCTAGTAACTGCATTAAGCAAGGACAAGGTGAAGCGGCATTACCTAGTAATAGGAGGATTAACACATGAATCAAACATCTCTATGAGAACCATGGCAAAATTCACACCACATCCTTCAGAATCCAATGCACATGCATAGAACATCACAAACTGCAGCAAAACGAAGTCAGTGACAGTGTATTTCACAGAAATAGTAACCAACAAGAAACATAATACATGCAAGTTACGAACAGTAGAAGCCAAATAAAGAGTACCTGGGCAAATTTTGACTTATATGTATTCAGCACAGTTCTCTTAAATGACGTCAGCAAAATATCAAACACCTAAACAAGTTATTCAATTAACAATTAGTAAATCATTCCATGCACTGTTTGTATATTATATAAAATATGTTGTGTGTGATGTTGCACACAGGAGTGTGTAGTTGGGAATACCTCAGCCAATCGGCCACTGCTTTGACAGGATTCAAGATGCAAAAAAGTCAGCACAATTAGGCTATCTAGTTTCTCCGCAACCTGATTGCCTTGCAAAATGTTCCTATTTAACAACTCTGTGGTACACTGAAAAATGGAGATCAAATTCCAAGTTATAACACACTAATAATAAGGATCGCACAATAATCAGCTATATTGGAAGACTGAAAATAGAAACTATCATTTCATTACAAAAGAAAAATATTGATGATCAAGAATAAAGATTAAGCTTCTATCTAAAACAATGTGTATCACATATATCACCCATCACCTTATATATGATAAATATAACAATCACCAAAAACTTGTTACCGTTAAATAATTCATAAAAAAAATCTAGATACTCCCCAAAAGATGATGCACAAAGCTCACGCTATCAATAAACAATTTCTTGCAAGGAGATTCCCTTTTAGGATCATACGCATACAGGGTTCATTTTAGACTAGCAAAAAAAGCTCGAGCTATCACTATGGATAAGAAAATAAATTGAGCTTCTATCAAATCGGTAATCCAAGTGCTCCTTTTGTACAAACTGATTATCTAAAACACCAGTCCCCCACTCCCAAAACAAGTTAATATTTAAATTTTCACAGGTGTTGCTGCCCGAGTCTAAAGCAAGGTGAAAAAGTAACATATCTTGTGGGCCACCCACTTGAAAACCAACCGTTCTTTAATAACTTATCATTCTGTATTGCTCTGCTGTATATATTCTGCATCCATTTGCTATTTAATTATTCCACTATACTTGATATTCTCTGTATTTAGCAATATAGACAAATCTTATAATACAGGTGAAACCCTTTAAATATACAATACCACAAGTCGCAGTGTTCTAAATATCTTGGGTACATAATAGAAAATGAAGGAGAGATGGGGGAAGATGTAAGTCATAGGATCCAAGTATAATGGATAAAGAGGATGTCTACACGAGATGCGAAATACAGAGAACATGAAATGCTGTATAGAACAGACCGCTGAGAGAAGAGCCAACAAAAACGTAAAGTCAAGTGTCATAAAGACGAGAATGTTGATACAGTGTTGTCTAATAGCGATTAAGCAGCACTATAGAGAAGTGAAATTTGAACAACTCAATATTGTTTACTCTACGATATTTAGTACAGGTTCTGTTAAATTGAGAAACTGTGTGTGCTGTGTTTCCTATGTTATTTTTTCATTCTTTACTTCTCAGTTTAATTTGTGTTCGCTATAAACTACCAAAAAAAAATTTGAACATAAGGTACAAAATTTCTACATTCTTTGTTGCCAACAAATTTGTTGGGCACATAAGGTGCATGAAAACTCTTAAAAACATTACCACATCAACATACAAATGCCAGCATGACCCTACATTTAGGGTTTAGAATTTGAGACACGAAAAGTCATTGATCTTCTTTTTTTTGCTCAGAAAATTAACTGTGCCTTAAACTGGATTTGAAAAGGTCAGAATGGCCAAAGACAATGAACTAAAATCAACTATAGCATGTACTTGTGAAGACAAATGCACACACTCAATTCCTATTTGGAACACGATGTATAATCAGTTTTATACCTGGGCTCAACTGATGAAGTTTTGCCACTTCACAAAGCCGTTCAACATGAACCACGGCCTGACAGAGCCCAGCATGAGAACCACTCAGGGCTTGTTAGCCTGAAATAGGCAAACACCAAAATAAGGCCCTCTATAATTCAAATGGGCAAAAGATTGCTTCCACAACCTTGAAAACATATCTACATGCTTTGACAAAAATAAACTACCAATACAGCAAACTGTATGTTTGACCAAGACTTATATTTCAACCAAGCTATCGTTCCATCAGATATTTTTTATCTTGATGACGAAATGCTGATATGTGCAATGCAATGCAAAAAAAGAAAATGTGTGATCCAGTGACAGACCATTAGTGATCTCAGAAATCAAAATGTAGGAAGGTACAGATCAGCCAATGATCATTCTCTGTGCTACAAGCCTACAACCATATACCAGTGAAACTTATAACGAAGAACAAAAACACAGCACATGACAAATTATTATGCTTTATCTGCATAGCTAATAACAATCATCACAATCCATCCACTGCAGCAGCCAATAGGGAATGGCATCTGCTTCAATAAACACTACAATCATTCGAATATAATAGCAAGATTTCTTATCGACAATTTTCAAATAAAAATTAACCCTATTAAAGAGCTGTATACAAGTTAGTCACAAAATAGGGATTGTTGATGTCCCTTTCATTGACATTTTATAATTTGATGAAACACACAGAATATGGATGAAAGAAAGACAAATCAAACAAGTTATATAGATATATATATATATATATATGAAGCCAAGCACAGGAATATAGTTTTCTCACTTGTACAAAAATTATAATTAGATTATCTACTTTTTTTAGCCGTCCACACAAATCTCAGATCAGATGAACTTTGTTGTGAATCATCAATCCAAAAAAGTTAAGCTATTTTAGATGGAAAACACATGAACAGTTTCTATATTGTATCTCTAACTAAACCCCTGAAACAACATCCCTTGAAGAATGGACAAATACACAACAAGATTCAAATTCTGCATCACTTGATTGAAGCATGTGATACCATTTCCGTGCACAAACTACGCCAAAAGTTAAGCTATTAAGTGAAAACATAAATTATTTTTTGTTGAACTTTGGGGCCTAACTCATCCTTAAAAAACCAGCTTGTAAGGTGAGGAGTGCCTCCTCTTTATAAACTCTTCTCAAGAGTCCTATCTATCCGATGTGGGACTAAATCCACCCCCTCAAAGCCAACACAATGAAGGTGTTGGAGGCTGCAATGAAGGCAAACCAAAGGCCGCGATTTAAGCGACTAGGGGTGGACCGCAATAAAGGCGGAATTTCCAACATGCTTCAATATCGTATTAAATGAACTCTATCACCAATCCAATGGAGCATCTTTTTAATCATGAAAATAACACTTCATTGACTCATCATAAGAATGCAATATGTACTTTAAATAGATAGCATAATATTGGACCATACCATACTATAATATTTCTCATCATCATCTTCAAAATCATCCATATCTTGTAACTCCATTGCAAATATGCACTTGGCATCCTCCTGTATCTTGCCATCCCATCCAATTTCCACCTACAACCAGGACAAATAGAATTAATTTATTGGTCGAATGTCCCAGCGTTTCTTTGACTGAAAATTTGACAAGGGCTAACAAACTTACATCCAACTCTATCAACTTATCCACAAGTGCAGGTAGCATTGTACCACCAACAATTTCTCCAATTTCACCGCTCTCAAGCATTAACATATTTTCAACATACATAACAATCTCCTACGAGCAACATAAGAGGCAAGTAAATTTTGAGGATAAATATAACTGTTAAAGAAATCTAGTTTTAGGTAAGTTGACAAATTAAAGCAAAACTGGAAAACTTAAGAGAAGAACTCCCTTTATCATTATTCGAATAAGTTTCACCATTATATTTTGAAATCAAAACGCATACTACATAACGTAATAACATATGATCACCATAAATTTCCCAATGGACTAAGGAAGAAGATTCATTGACAAGTAAAATAGTCTTAATTACACTGCAAAAATGGGAAATTTCCCAATGATCACCATAACTATCCAGTTTATGCTGCAGAAGTAAATAATGACACTGCATTGAAAACATAATGAATTTTGCCATGCACAACGAAGAATTTGAAATCAAAATGCAGAAGATTTCAAATGCTAGAGTTTAAGATTGGCAAGCAAAGAACATACAACATATTATTTGACTTGTCATTACATGAACAAATTCATTAGATTAAGCAGTATCTAGAACAGCATGGAGTTGCATCAGCCCTTATACTGGAAAAGCAAATTGAACTCACAGGCTCCTTAGCGAAACGTTTCGGCATACTGTGGACAACTATTGGTGATAATCGCAAGGGAGCAAGGGGCACCAAATCAGCTATGTGTTTCAAAGCAGCATGCACCCGAGACAGAACCTTATTCTTCATGTCAACTCCATCCGTACTTTTCAGAAATTCAAAGGCGTATTTAGGAGGCACAAAATGTTTGACCAGCAACTCCAAACAAAAATCAACATATATTCCCTTCGAAACAGCCTGCGAAAAAAAAGACACATCAAGCAAAGTTCAATAAATATTTGAATGGCCCCATCTAAAATTACATAGATATTGTTGGTGATACAAAATAAAATATTCACCAATGACACGATGAACTCAAGCAGAGCATCCATGATATCAGCTGCATCATATTTCCGATCAGTTGGAGCATAATCCCACAGGCTCAATCTCGAAAGCTGAACAGAACATCTTATCAGATCAACCATATCACAAAATTATCTTGCTACCAAGAATCAGTTTATGGTTTGTCCCACTGAAAAGCAAACTTACAGAAGAAAGAAGCGATTCATGCTGGATAGGGTCAATGTAGGACACTAGTCCAGAAAGCGCTTTTAAAGTTGTCTTGAATCATGTCATAAACATTAATAAAATGTGGTCAGCTCTGTGAATTTACTTAGGCCTAATAAAATAGTACCAAATTTAAGTTTATTATTAACTTTAACTACAGAAAACCCACCAAAAGTTCAGCAGCGTCGTGAGACTTAAGATACTTTTTTGGTTGCAAATGCTTAACAAGCTTGGCGTAGTTCTCTCCACCATCCTGAACCACGAGAAACAATGCAGTAAATAAATTAATAATAAAGTCTACTTCCTTTAATGATATTTATTGGTTATCAAATTGAACAAAAGTTGTGGCTAACAGTTTCTAAAATGCTATGAAGCATGATCATAGACACCGACACTTGGACACGAAATAATAATTTGAGAAAATGACAAAATTCAAATTCAATGTAATCATATGTGTCAGTGTTGTGACGATGGCTTACCGAGACTGCAAGGAGGGCATCTCTATAAAAATAATCTAACTGCAAATCGTCGATTTCAACATCCTCCATGACAGATAAATCTTCGCTGACAATTGGAAGCAACTGTCCCATGCTCCCTTAGAACCCTAGCTCAGGAATCTTAATCCTGCAATGTTTTGATAAAATATTTTCAGCAATCAAAAGGGTAAATCGTTAAAACCTAATTGAATTATGTGAAGGATGGTAGAATTGGATCACAAAAACAAACCCTAAAATTCGTGAGAGTCGGGAACAATTCACGAATCACGAACTCCCCCCTAAGTTTACTTACGAGCTCGCTTAGTACTTGGCTCATGCACTCCACTCGCTGTCTGATACACAAGCGTTAGGAGGCGCAAAAGAGTCTGAGATTTTTAGGGTTTTTAGTATTTATAGCTCTGCTTTTTTTGCGATTTTTTAAGATTTATTTTAGACCATTGATCAATTTCATTAGATAATTTATTATATTTGTGCTCGTGAACTTAACTATAGACAATGTATAAAAATATGCAAAGTCTAGGGGTTCAAATATCGGCCACCACAAAAAAAAAATCATTTATTATATTTGATTTTAATCATAATTATTTTTATTGCAAAAATTTGTCAATTGTGTAAAACCTTTTATACCAGAAATGAGACTCTAATCCATAAACAATCTAGGCCAATAATCTACTAACTAAAGATACGCGGGTTCAGTTGAAAGTGAGAGTGTTGTATGAAGTCAGAGGCGGTTTCACCGTCCGGCGGCCCCAGGCAGTCGTCCGGACTCGATCGATAATTTTTTCACATAAAAAAAATAGGCAAAATCTGAAAATTCTCACACGCAAATAGGTCTCGGAAATGACATTTACCTCTTAATTTTATTTATCACACTATTGACGGGTTCATCTCTCTTATTTTAACGGATTAATTGTTCAAATTGACCCTCTAATATACATTATGTCTGAAAAATGATTCTGTAAAATACAAAACATATATTCTAGCTTTGTAGCTTGAATTTCTTCGTATTTTTGACCACCCTGTAATATACGTGTAGTCTAAAAATGTGACCTGCAAGTTGAAATTTTCACTATTTTTTCCATACATGTTTAGCACGTTAAAATATAGTTTTACACAAGAAATTAAATTTCTTCGACCAGGGATAAATTAATTATGGATTTTTATTCCCTTTTAATTATGAATTTCCCGTTTAAAAACAATTTCTTAAACAATTTTCATTGTGAAGGTTCTTATCATGATTTAGTCATGCCTACAAAATTAAGGAACTAAATTTGACTTGTGAGTATACGCTTACGCGGAACAAAATTTCAATTTTGCACGTTTTGGTTGAAAAGTCAAAATAAGTTTAAACGACTTCAAAATGCTATGAAACTTTACAGATCATTTTTATGTATTTTTACATATGTGTCTGCAAATAATGAGTTCAAAATTCGAATTATAGGTCGAAATTTCCGTTGTTTTGTTTTTTGAAAATTTATAATTTTTTGTGTAAAGCCATATTTTAACATTCTTAACTCGCCTCTAAGAAATCATGAAAAAATTCAATCTCATGGTTGCTTTTTTGAACTTCTCATATATTACAGGGTTATAAATAATAAAAATCTTGAATTACATGGTCATAATACATGTTATTTAATTACAGGGTCAATTTCCAAACTTCACGTATATTACATGGTCAATTCCAATTAATAACCCTATTTTAAATTGTACTTTTGTTGACAAAATGAGAAACCTCTTTTATTTCGATTTATGATTGTTTATATATTATGTCACATGTGAATTTACAACAATTTTTTTACCCGAGCTCCATAAATTTCCTGACTCCGCCACTGTATGAAGTACCTCTCTAATTTACACTCTTATTTTTTTACTCTACAATATGAGTATTCTTTAGGTACTAGGTCTTCCAAAGAAACATTCTTCTATGGTGGATGATCTAATTCTTTGTATATTTGATGATCATATACATTTTTTTATCTATTTTCTTTCTTACTAATTCTTTGTATATTTGGAAGAGATTAAGAATGGTCAGGAGGAAGATTTGAAACTTGTTGATCGAGTGGTGTTGGTTAATCAAGGTAAAGGTGTGAATTTCAGATTGGATGAGAATGGTGTTTTGATGTTCCGTGATCGAGTTTGTGTACCGGATGTACTTGATCTTAAGAAGAGGATTATCGACGAAGGTCACAGGAGTAGTCTGAGTATTCATCCAGGAGCGACTAGGATGTATCAGGATTTGAAGAGGTTGTTTTGGTGGCCTGGAATGAAGAAGGAGATTGCAGAGTTTGTTTATGCTTGTTTGGTTTGTCATAAGTCGAAGATTGAACGTCAGAAACTGTCGGGTTTGATGCAACCGTTGTTTGTGCTAGAGTGGAAATGGGATAGTATCTCCATGGACTTTGTTGGAGCGTTGCGGAAGACTGTTAAGGGTTTTGATTCGATTTGGGTGATTGTTGATCAGTTGACGAAGTCGGCACATTTTGTCCCTGTCAAGACTGGTATGTCTGTGGCAAAGTTGGCTGAAATCTACATTGAGCAGATTGTCAGGTTGCATGGTATTCCTTCTAGCATTGTGTCGGATCGGGATTCAAGGTTTACTTCTAAGTTTTGGGAGAGTTTGCAAGCTTCTTTGGGAACTAAGTTAAGGTTGAGTTTTGCTTATCATCCGCAGACGGATGGGCAAACTGAGAGGACTATTCAGAGTTTAGAGGATTTGTTGAGAGCTTGTGTTTTAGAGCAAAGTGTCAGTTGGGTCGAATGTTTACCGTTGATTGAGTTTATTTACAACAACAATTTTCATTCTAGTATCGGTATGGCACTGTTTGAGGCTTTGTATGGTAAGAGGTGTAGAACCCTGTTGTGTTGGTACGAATCAGGTGAAAGTGCTTTGTTAGGACCGGAAGTTGTGCAAGAGACTACGGAAAAAGTTAAGATGATTCAGGAGAAGATGAAGGCGTCTCAGAGTAGGCAGAAGAGTTATCATGACAAGAGGAGGAAGGATATTGAGTTTCAGGTTGGTGATCGTGTATTCTTGAGAGTGAACCATGTAACTGGTGTTGGACGTGCTTTGAAGTGTAGGAAGTTGACTCCTCGTTTTGTTGGACCGTTTGAGATTGTTGAGAAGGTTAGGGTTGTAGCTTATCGGATTGCGTTGCCACCATCTTTGTCGAATCTTCATGATGTGTTTCATGTGTCTCAGTTGCGGAAGTTTGTGTTTGACGCGTCTCATGTGATTCAAGTGGATGATTTGGAAATAAGGGATAATTTGACCGTTGAGACTTGGCCAGTTAGGATTGAGGATCGCGAGGTGAAGCGTTTGCGAGACAAAGAGATCGTTTTGGTGAAAGTGATTTGGGTTGGACCAACTGGTGAGAGTGCTACTTGGGAATCGGAGAGTAAGTTGAAGGTTTCGTATCCGGAATTGTTTCCTTCAGGTAATTTTCGAGGGCGAAAATTCTTTTTAGAGGGAGAGTTGTAACAACCCGATTTTCGTTAGTTTTATTTTAATTAATTTTAATTGTGTTTATTTGTGCTTGTATATGATTAAATGTTTTTTGTGTGTTTTCGTAGAATTCGGTGTTAGAATGGTATTTTGATCATTTTGGACTCAGGGGTATTTTAGTCATTTAGCAAGGAAGGGTAATTTAGTAATTTCATGGCAAGGGTTACTTTTAGTGTTTCGAGTGAGAATCATTAATTATGCTAAGTTACTACGTTTGTTGAGATTATTAATTATAACTGTTGTTTAGTCGTTATATTTTACCGCGAGTGAATTAGAAGTCTTGAGTTAATGAATAAGAAACTTTGGTGGATTAGGCCCATTAAATAATAGGCTTATGAACCCATGAGGAGAGAAAACTAGGGTTATTCCATTCATTTCAAAGTTTTAGAAAGAGAAGCTAGAGAGAGAAGTTCAAGAGGAGTTAGAGAGGGTTTTCAAGAGAAGAGACTTGGGAGCAAGAAAAGGGTTAGAGGCTCAAGGATTGGAGCTAAAGTGAGGCAATAGCTTAGGATTGTGAAGAATTAAGGTAAGGGGGTTAGATTTCAATGATAATCTCTTAACTTATTTTCTTCTCTAATTATATGAATAAGTGATTTTTCATGAACTTAATTGTTGAATTTCTTGTTCATATGATCTAGATATGTTTAGGTATATGAATTAGTTGTTGATTAAGTTGTTAACATGAAAATTCAACGCTCTATGATATGATGTTGCTTATTTGTGAAATTGGATGAATTTGATGAGTTATGATGTTGTTATAGATGGATTGTTGATAAATTCATGGTTTAATGATGTTGTTGTTGTTGTTTTATGTTATGGGTGTTCCATTTCATGAAGTTGTTGTTTTAAAAGTTTTAATGAAAATGGACCATTCATGGTGAATTGTGATTCTTGATAAATTAAGGTGAAATGTTGGCGTTGTTGTGTTAATATAAGTTTAATGAACTTCTATTTTTGGTTATAAGGTTGGGTTGTGAAAAGTTTTGGGAAGAAACTTGGGTTTTTGCATGAAGAGTTAGTTAAGTGATTTGGAAAATAAGTTAATTTCTGCATAATCTAATGCTGTCAAAATCATGAAGCGATTTCACGAATCATGAGGTGATTCTGACAGCAACAACAATTCTTTGCACAGTCTGATGTTGTCACAATCATGAAGCGATTTTACGAATCATGAGGCGATTTTGACAGCAACAACAAATTTTTGTATAGTCTGATGCTACCAAAATCATGAGGCGACTGTATAAATCATGAAGCGATTTTGACAGCCCATAAACCTTAAAAATGCATTTTCTTCAATCCAATTGTTTCCAAACTTATTCCTAAGTGTAGGGTTAGGGTTGTTTATTCAATACATGATTTCTAAAAATAGTTGTGAATGATTTCAATGAGGTTTAACTTGTTTTGCTTTGAAAATGGAATTCTTTTTGAAATACGATAAGAGAGACAAACCTTGTGATTTTGATGATTTTGTCGTAATTGGCCGATGAAACGCACATGTATACTCAACTGCACTCATATGTGATCTAAGAGTATACATAGTCGAGGCATTAGTGTTGTTTTACTTGGTTTCGCCTCATTTGTCTCAATTGTTTTTAAGTTGTAAAATGATAGACGAACTTGAGTTTTATCATGTGGACTTAGGCTAACCTTTGAACTAATGCTTGATAGTTCGTAAGTGGTATATGTTCATGCTTATATGATCAATTAAGATCGATTTGTAGGTTTTCAAACTTGAATGGAATTCTTTTCTTTGAAAAAGTATATGATGATTGTTTTGCTTAACCATAGACGAACTTCGTCAAATTTAATCCTTAAGACCGATTATCTCGGAAACCTTTTGTAAATGGCTTTGTATGAATATTTGAGGATACGTGAATGATTGCTGGGTGTTGAATATGATGATTATCATGGATTGTTGAATTTTCTCCTTTAATTGATTTGTGAGAAATTGTGTGAAGTTGATGATTGTTGAATTGTTGTTGATGTTGAATTAGTATACATACTTGATTGAATGCAATTGGTAGAAGTTGTATACTTATAGCCATTGAATATAGCCGTTGAACATAGTCGTTGATTTGTTGAGAACATATGCATGGTTGATTGAGTCATATGTTCATTCATCGTATGTCAAGTCGGATGTTGATATCCATATAACCGTTGATTATAGCCGTTGACTTTGATGTGTTTGCTGCATCATAAGGTGACGACCTTGAGGAGATTGGTACCACATGCATATAGAAGTTGAGTCTAGACGCATAACATGAATTGACATGAGTCCATTTGCCTATGTGTTGATGGTGGTTTGGCGAAAAATGTGTTGACGCATTGTATATTGTGATGATTGTGAATATTGTGTTGATGGGTGATGTTGTAGATGAATGCACTTGTTAATTGAGATTTAATTAATTATGTTCATTTCAACTGTTTATTATTATTATTATTGATGTGAAGCTAACCCCCAGTGGTTTTGACCGCCTGTCTTTATGTATGGATGGGTAGACGGAGTGCAGGGGTAGTTTTGCTTGCTTAGTGAGTTGATTCGAGGATAGCGGATGCTTCCTCTACTTTTCTGTCGAGTCTAGATTTAGGCTCTGATTAGGACGTGGTCGTTTTACTTATTGATTTGACTTATGTTGTTGATTATGACCCATATGTCGGGATTTGAAGATTTTTATGTGGACATGTTGAATCATGTGATGTATGATTTATATCTGCTGCGACTGTTGAGAACTTATATATATATATGCATGTACGTTGTTTTGAAATTGGTTGAAGACGTAGCGTCTATTTCTTGAATATTTATTATATTCGCATGTTTTCGCTTTAATAGAAATAGAGTGTTACAGTCTCTAAATTATAATTGTTTAAGGTTTGGGCATAATTATTAAAGGAAATGATTGATCGTGTTGATTTCAATGATAAAATTAATATCATTGACTAAAATATTCCTATTAATTGTTTTTTTATTAAGTTAGATGAAATTCAATAAATAAAGGTACACTCCCTCCGTCCCAAATTGTATGACGCTTTGGAGAAAAATTTTTGTCCCAAATTATATGTCGCTTTGCAATACCAATAAAACATTAATGTTATTTTTCCTATTATATCCTTAACTATTTGTTATTTTCTCTTCTTTCAATTCTTTCATTTATCTTTCCCATATAATTTATTAAGAACAATTTTGTAAAATAACTCATAATATCTCTTTCCCACGCAAAATTAATTACATTTCTTAATATGCGTAAAATGCCTAAAACATCATACAATTTGGGACGGAGGGAGTAATAATGAAAAAATAGTAAATACTGCATTGATATTCTAGAGTGACAATTATTTTGAGAAAAAAAAAATTAAAGAAACTATTATTGTGAGACGAAAGAAATATGTTAAAAATTTAATATGATTTTTATAAACAATAAAATGTTTTTTTTTTCTTATAAAATAATATTTTCTAAATATAAATATTAATAAATAATTCTTTATTTCATAAAATAATAGTTAACTTGTAAATGTAGAAATGAAGTAAGAGTATCGATACATCTTACTCTCAAAGGGTTATCGCATGTTCCCAATTTTTTAAACTCAAAGTGATAGTAGAAATTTTGTAAGGAGATTAAAAAGAAAAGTCTAAATATTACACGGATGAAAAACATATAATTAGAGGGAGGATTTATTCTTTTTCCTTTGCAATAATGTTAGTTGACCGAAAGGATGAAGAGTACCGAACAATTAAACAATGAAGAGTACCAAAGAAGGATAAGCTCTGTATTACTATTAGTACCTCATACATCGCATCCTACAAACTAAAAACACATGGAGAAGATGATCCTGCATCTGCCTCACGACTTGACAGTTCAAATCCTGTTGAGGTTACCGGTGAAGTCTCTTACTCGTTTCAAATGCGTTTGTAAGTCTTGGTTTTCTCTTATCTCTCACGATCCTCACTTTGCAAATTCGCATTTTCAAATTACTGCCTCAACACACACTCGTAGAATTCTATTCATCTCAACTTCAGAACTTGAAACTCGATCTATAGATCTTGAAGCATCGCTTAACGTTGAGGCCGCTTCACTAAACCACCTTACTTTTATGCCCCAATCTTATCTTTACATTCATATTAATGCTTCATGTAGAGGCTTTATATTTTTGCACCGTTCTTCAGAGATTTACCTATGGAATCCATCCACTGGAGTTCACAAACAAATACCTTTGTCTCCCATTGATTCCAATTTAGATGCCAAGTATTTCTGTTATCTGTATGGTTTTGGGTATGACCCATCAAGCGATGATTACTTGGTGGTTTTAATGTCCTATGATACAACCTTAGCTAATATTTCATCACATTTAGAGTTTTTCTCATTGAGAGCTAATGCATGGAAACAAATTGAGGGTGTTCACTTCCCTTACATGAATGCCTCCGATGATCCCAGAGTAGGGTCGCTTTTTAACGGGGCTATTCATTGGTTGGCTTTTCGTCATGATTTACCAACGAATAATGTTATTGTGGCCTTTGATTTAATGGAAAGGAAACTTTTAGAGTTGTCCTTGCCTGATGATTTTTACCATGAACCTACAGATTGCGATTTGTGGGTATTTAGAGAATTTCTCAGTATATGTGCCATGGGGGATGATACACTGGAAATATGGGTTATGAAAGAATACAAAGTGCGTTCGTCTTGGACTAAGACTCTTGTTCTTTCTTGTAGTTCCATTCCCACTCACTACTTTTCCCCAATATGTTGTACAAAAAGTGGTGATATTATTGGAACGGATGGTGACAGTGGATTGGTGAAGTATGATGGCAAAGGACATTTGCTAGAGCACCGCTCCTACTGTAACAATCCACATGGATCCCAAGTGGTTATGTATACAGAGTCCCTGCTTTCATTCCCCAATGACAATGGGCAATCTTAAGAAGAATGAGGTTGTGAAATGTTCTCCATCACCATTTTATTGATTATTATAATTATATTGTATTATGTACTTTTGGATAGCTGCATTCGTAGGGCAATACATGTTCTATTGTGTTTCTAGTATGCCGCACGAGCTGATGTAATATTCATGGAATGTTTGTTGGTCAATTATTTGTAATATGTTAATTGGAAATGTTTACAACTTTGTCTGCGTGATTCACTGTTATTTGACCATGTGCAACTCGATTGAGTTCTAACGAATGTTGTGCTCTGGTCGCTACTAAAAATTGTTTTACATTACAATTTATGCATGTTGATCTAGATTAAAATCACAATTCGATCATGGCCAAATATGTATTTGAAGGAGAAAGAAGGTTTTGTTATCTAATTTTAGTGGAAACTATTAAGTCTGGCCCTTGCCATTTCTCTGTTTTCAAACCAGGAAAAAAAACAAGATACGTAGATTTTTTTGTTAAAATGTAGCACATTTGTATTTGTATGTCCCTTTCTCTGCTTTAGTTTGCAGAGTCCTATATCAGCAAGAAGTACTACTATAGGCTGGATTTTTGTAAAACTAGCATACAATTTGTATACTTGATGTATAGAAACTCTGACTTACACAATGAAAACTAGGGAAAATAGTAGTTTGATGAGAGATTCAATGAAGAGAGAAACATAGTGTAAAGGTTAATTTCTCATTGTGCACCTTATGTGCTAAAGACACTGCAAGCAGTCATCTAAAAGGTGATTTGAGAGAATTGGGAGGATAAGATCTCACTTAAAGGTAATGGGTTCCAGTCCAGCTACTTTGATGCACACATTCTCTATGGTCACCATCTATAAGTTAAGCTTGATGTTGAGAACTTCAATCTTCTTGGAGAAGAGAACCTTAAATTTACAAAGAGTTCACTAACTTTAGTTTTTGTGCAAAGGAAAAAGGATTATATTAGTAGCTATAATCCCACCCGAACACAAGATGTGCTAGGATGGAAGAGTGCAAACATAAAAGAATTAGATTACAGAAGATATCAGCTAACACCAATACATGACTCGATATTTCCATGACATGAGGCCATCAATTCCTGCATAATTCTGCAGCAACCATACCACGACTCTATTGTCCTTGATTGAACCAACTTCAAATTAAACTAAACTTTCTCAACCACCATTACACTCCCTACACAATACTCGTCAAAACTACTCCAGACATGGACATATTGTAATCACAATTGAGACTGAACCTTGTCTAATGAACTGCTGCTCCCCCCTATAATTCCAATTGTCTCACTCATTTGATATTAACAAGAAATCAAAGGCAGTTAACCTCCCACCAGCATGAACTGGGTAGGATTTGTTGATAATATTACTTTGTCAATGAATCCTCTCCTTCAATCCATTGGCAATTTACAGTGATCATTTGTTTCTTACTTTTTGTAGTATGTATTTTGATTGCAAAATGTAATGGTGAAACTTATTCATATGTTGATAAGGGGAAATCTTATCCTCTTCCACGGAATGATGATCTTGCCAAGGCTGTATGTCTTTTTTCAGTTTACTCAAGTCCAAACCGTTAAGACAGCGGAGATCGTCTCCTCTTAAGTTTTCCATCTTCTTATGGATTTGTCAACTTAACAAGAAAATGGGAGCAGGGGCCTCTATTCAGGATAAAAGCCTAGCTGAAGATCGCATAATTATGACCAATGGATGCTATTGAGATTTACCGGTACCTTCTCGCTTTGGTTCAATCCCAGAGGAAATGCCACAAAAACTTTGTTCGCATGTAAGATTTTGCTATCTTCTCTTCTTCATTCAATTCTTATATTTTATAATTTATAATAATAATAATAATAATAATAATAATAATAATAATAATAATAATAATAGTAATAAAAAATAGGCAAAATTACACAATTAGTCCCTTAACTTTATTTTAGGTAACACTTTTGTCCTTTATCTTTTTTTTTGTCACGGTTTAGTCCTTTATGTTATAAAATGACAATATCTTATCTTTTTTTTATGATATTTTTCTCAAAGAAATTTGATTTTCTAGGCTTGTATGATGAAGATTTGCGCTTGTCTATGAGTTTGATGAATTTTTTTTGGAGTTTTTGATTATTTTTTTCATAAAAAAGGATAACTATGTTGTTATTTTATAACATAAAGGACTAAATCGTGACAAAAAAAAGATAAAGGACGAAAGTGTTACCTAAAATAAAGTTAAGGGACTAATGGTGTAATTTTGCCTAAAAAATATTATCAAATAATTATAGTAACAGTAACAATAGTAGCAGCAGCATCAGCAAGACACATAAGTTTGATGTGAGAATGATAGACTATAATAGCTTGCTTCTTTGTCATTGTTTGTATTAGAAGTGACTATGCTTTCTTCTATGTTCTTTTGGTTTATAGAAACAGAGTTTTTTGTTTAATGAGGACGAAGAAAAAGAGATTGATTTTTCCACCAAGATATGTTCATTGCTTCATGAGACTCTTTACCAATAAATTGATAGTGCAGTTGTGAATAATTTATTTATTTTTGACAGAACAGTTGTGAATAATTAAACTAGGTTTCTTTTGACAGTAACATTTTTCATTAAAATTTACTTGCTTCTTATGTTGCTTCTAAGAAATTGTCATGTATGTTGAAAATGTGTTCAGGCTTGAAGGTGGTGCAGTTGGAGAAGCTGTTGGTGGTACAATGCTACCTGAATTTGTAGATAAGTTGATAGAGTTCGATTTATATTTGTTATGTTAAACCCCTGCCAGATTTTCAGTCAAAGAAAACATGGGACCTTTGACTGTTAATTTAATTATATTGGACTTTGTTGTAGGTGGAAATTGGATGGGATGGCAAGATGCAGGACGATGCCAGGTGCGTATTTGAAATGAAGTTAGAAGATATTGCTGAATTTGCAGATGATGATGAGAAATGTTAATAATATGGTATGGTCCGGATATAATACAATCTATTTGAAGTACATGTTGCATTCTTATGATGAAGTGTTATTTTCAAGATTAAAAGGACGCTCCATTGGATTGGTGATAGAGTTCATTTATACAGTATTGAAAAACAATATATGTCTTCACTCAATAGTTTATACTTTTGACATAGTTTGTTTACAAAATGGTATCACAGGCTTTGATCAAGTGGTGTAGAGTTTGATTCATCTTGTGTACTGTCCATTGTTCAAGGGCTGTAGTTCCTAGGGTTTTGTTAGAGACATAACATAAAAACTGTTCATAGCTTAAGCTTTTTGAATTGATGATTCACGACAAAATTCATTTGAGCTAAGTTTGGTTGGCAACTAATAGAATCGAAAATTTAATTATAATTTTTGTATAAATGAGAAAATTATATTCCTATGCTTGGCTTCATGTATAGCTTGTTTGATTTGTGTTTATTTTATATATATTTTGTGTGTTGAGAAGTTATTATGATCTTTGTTCCTCCTCTGGTGCATTGTTTCACAAAATCGTAAAATGTCAATGCTTGAGGTCATTAAAATGTCCCCATCGTCCCGTAATCTTCCAACATCCATTTATGAGAGAGGCAAAAAAAAAATTCCAAGGATGGAAAGGTGGGTGAGCTTGAGATTGAAAGTGGAAATTCAACTAAAGAAGGTGAACTTGAGAGTGTGGGAAATTGACCAAAGAAGACAATAAGATAGCTCATTTTGATTTGAAAATTTTGCAAATAGTAAATCTAGCTATTGGATTGAGTTGATTTAGTTTATATTGAAGCAGATGACAATCCCTGTTGGCTGCTGCAGTGAATGGAATGTGAAGCTGTGGATGATTATAGGATCAGCTATGCTGATAAGGTTTAATAATTTGTTCTTTTTTACAAGTTTCCCTGGTATCTGATATTCCAATGACCCCTCTTACATTTTGATTTCTGAGATCACTATTGGCTGATCTGTTAATGGATCACACCTATCTTCTTCATTGCACATATCAACATTTCCTTATCAAGATAAAATTCTGGTTGAGCGGTTCTCATGCCTGGCTATGTCAGATCCACATTCAGGTTGAGCGGCTATATGAATTGTAAAACTTCATCAGTTTAGTCCAGGTAAAAAAGCGATCATACATCTTGTTCTAAATAGTAAGTGAGTGTATGCATTTGACTTATTAAGTATTTATGCTACCATTCTAAACATGACTTGCTCACGTCTTAATTGCAAGGACTGAAGTCGTCAAATATTGAGGATTTAAACTTCTCAGTTAATATGATAATTGGAGGTATTACATGTCTTTTTCTATTTATTTGGCTTTACATTTTTTTTAATCTTCATTCTTTTAACTTTTCCGCTCTTAGCAGGTCACACGGACATTAATTGTCTTTGACCTCTATGTGATGTCTTGCAATATTAGTGTCTTTGAACCTCTCCAACCTTTTCAAATCCAGTCAAAGAAAAAGGTAGGATTGTAGTATCTTCCTACTACCTATCTTTAATGTGCTCATTTCAACGAGTTCACAAAATTTCACAGCTGGATCTAATGTTTGAACAAGTTTTAGACTTTTAGCTAAATTGACCTTTGACCTCCATTAAGAAGTTTTATAGATCAATCCCACTAAATGCGGCTTGTCTCTTTGAGTGTCATGAACACCCTTTTTATTTCGGTTTGCCTCGTTAATTCTTGGGAGTAATCAGTAGCACGCTGATTTCATTTGTTGATGAATCATTGCGATTTCTATTTCGTTGTGTAACATGCAATTAGGGTCATTAGACAATCAAAGGAATTCTGTTGAAAATCCCATTGTGTGCATGTAAGAAGCAAGCTATGCGGTGATGCAAATGGTGTTAATGTGAAAGAAACACATTACAAGATAATGTTGGGAAGTCTCGGTAAATGTGTGCTACTCCACCTGATATCATATTAGTTAGGGTCTTATTCTGGTGTTTGCCTATTTCAGGCTTACAAGCCTATCTGAGTGGTTCTCATGCTTGGTTTTCTCAGACCGTCGTTCAGGTTGAGCGGCTCTGTGAAGTGGCAAAGTTTCACCTTTGAGTCTAGGTATAACACTGCTTATACACCGTGTTCTAAATATGTCATGCGCTTAATTGCAAGGACTTAAGTCCTTTAATGTGATATTTGGAGGTATTACGTGTCCTTTTCTCTTTATTGGGCTTTACTTTTTTCTTCAAATCTTCATACTTTTCCATTCTTAGCAGGTCGTGAGGACATTAATTGTCCTTGACCTCTATGTGTTGTCTTGCTATATAGTTGGTTTAGCTCAGTGTCTTTGAACCTGTGACTTTTTCAAAACCTGTTAAAGGCACAAAAGGGTAGAATTTTAAAAGAACTGTGATAGATTCTGGTATGTACAGTGAACAGGGACTATAATATGTGAAAGACTGAAAGTGGCACTATTTTGCAAATGATAAATCTGTGGCAGATATTGTGTGTAAGTGAATATAGTATGGTAGTATGTAGGATATTCAAACTGAATATGCACTGTAGTTCTTAGTCTTCTCTGTGGAACTGTCCCACAAAGAGGCGTTACAGGAAATACGAAATTACAGACTGACATAAACTGTAATAGAAACTGCAGAAAACTAACAAACCTCTAGGACTTAGAGAGTCCAGTCTCTCCCAAATCAAATCTCACAAGACAAACTGAGTGAGATGTTCTCTCATTCTTATCTATTTAAATACATCACACATACTAATGTAATTTGAGCTAACACACTTATGCCTAACATATACATTAGTAATAGGAGTCCCTACTGCCGGATTTGCAGTATCCTTCTTGCCATATACATTAGGTTGTCAAACAAATGGATGTTTAAATAACACAACTCCTATCTATAATGTGCTCATTTCAAAGAGTTCAATGGCTTCGACATATAGATCTAATGTTTGCATAATATTTTTAGCTAAATTGAACTTTGACCTATAATAACTAGTTAAAAAATTGGTTTTTGAAAGTTCTGAACTGGTTTTTAAATAATAATAATAAGAGAAAAAAAATGTTGATATATACATAGCTTATATTGTCAAATGCAATAACCTGTGATTTGACCAGTTTAATATTCTGGTTATGAACTTTTTTTTTGAAACATTCTGGTTATGAACTGATATGTAGCCTAATTGACATGTTTAATATAAAATATCAGCAAAATTAATAATGATTAGAGGAAGTAATTTCAATGTCTTGTTTGTGTTTATATACCACGAAGGAAGAAGTGTAACCTGTAATTATACCAGGCCATCCTCCAAAAGACACTAATGCAAGATTAAATTACATGGATACCACATTTATATTCCACTTGAAGTTCTTCCTGGTGGTCGTATTATAGGAATTGCATAAAAGTTTTCCTTGCAACCATCTTATAAACTCTTCACAGGCTGCCAAATGACAGTATATTTTTCGAAAATTTTTGCAAGCTCCTCCAAAATTGAAAGAGTGGAATTTAATTAACCATAATTTAAAGTCACTTAACAGTTTATGAGGAAAAAAAAGTAAGCTTCAGGGTTTGCAAGTCCAACGATATAAGGATGAAAAATTGAGAATAGCGAAAGGAGAGTCTTAACAATTTTTTTGCTACAATTTTTCAGACACAAGGCAGTTGCTCTATTTCATTATCTGAGATTCAGAATTAAAGAAAACTCTTGCAATTTAGTAGAATAGCTGACTTAAAAGCAGTAGTATTGATACGTGAACTGATTGGATTCAAGAATTCAAAAAAATTGGGTGTGCTAATTTAGTGGAATGACATGAATATTGGTAAACAAAACATAAAGACTCATTAGAATTACAAAAGCATTTGCAATTTCAGGAACTTCTCACTCAATAATGAAATATTGCTCGGGTCTTCAGTACAAATCTAGACTTCAATCTCCATTCATATAATGATTGTGAGATCGGTCTATCCTCGAAAAAGAATCCAAAATCTTTACTGCCTTTGTTTACAGTCTGTTTGTGGCAATTATACAGTACAATAGTTTGTTTCCTTGCTTACCTTAATTGTGGACACTTTTGTGTTGTAGCAGTCTATTTGTAATATACTATGCCAAACAAAGCTAGTTGACATAAAAAACCTAATGATACCGCCTAGGGTTTATGCGGAAGAGAGAACCAAAAAACTAGAAGTTTCTGATACCATGTAGAACCTAATATTATTTCAAAAAAGTAAATAAGAGTACAATCACTAATCTGTTTAAATGGTGGTCTACGTTATATCTAATGAGCCTAATCAACATGCTAAAAATGACAGGTACAAATAGTTATGCAATATCCAAATTATAATAAACTTTTAAGAAACTTTGCGTTGAAAAATAACAAATTATGAAATTTAAAAAGTTAAATACACACTTTTAAAAAATTATTACTATATTGATTTCGTTAGCTTGTATTTTTAAGATACTCGTTAACATGATTAATTCTACATTAATATTGTAAAACGACCTATAACTTATCATAATGTATTTTATTCTAAAGTGACTTAAAATAAAATAAAGATCACGTACAAGATGAGGTTATCATTGATTTATTGGTAATAACATAATCAAGTGGTTTGGTTTAATTGGTTGTTGATCTTCAGCTAACTGAATGGATTAACTAAGCAACTGGGCTAAAGTGAACCGGAGTTTTATTTTTGGATGAAATAATTTTTTGTCAGACTTTACTTACATCCATGTCGATCCGGTTACACCATTCAAATTTTGCCCTCCATCATTTGCTGTCTCATTTCAATTTTGTCCTCAAACTCTTATGGCTTGCATTTTTCCGTTACATATTGATTGACGGATTAATACATCCTTTGATCCTTTAACTTAATTCTTTTTCTCAGTATGGTCCCCTAACTATAAAACGTCTCAAATTGGTCTTTTATGTCTTTTGTCGTTACATTTTTTGGTCCTCTCCATTAGTTTTTTAATGACTAATATTTTTGATAGAATTTCAACCATTCGATTGAACGTCTATTGTACACAACAATGAACCACCAACACCTAATTTTTCCCTTTCTTCATCTTCTTCCTTCCATCGTTTCTTCGTATTTATAGGAAATTTATACAGTACAAAAAAAATAAAAATTCAGACAGACAAAAATCAACATTCAACAGCAAAAACTACAACATTTTCCTCTTTCTCTTCTCTCCCATTACAATACAAGATTATACAAGTTTAAGCTTTTCATAGTGCTAAGAGCTTCTTAACGTGACACTAACATCCAACTCTTACATTTTTCTTTGAGCAACATCTTCTGACCTCCCAGCTTCATCTCCTCTGGCATCACAACAAGACACAAACGTTCCTCTTTTGACTCCACCATCGCCATCGGTGGATTCCAGTACCCCATCTACATCAACAACTGGAAGCGGCCGCTCTTCTCTGACTCCATCATCTACCATTACATCTTACAATCTCTCACCTTTTGTTCTATTGATTGCACTGGGATTTGTTGCTCCCAATCCAATCCAATTCAAAATTCACTCGTCTCAGATCTCAATCAAACCCTAACTCTTCCTCTTCCTCTTCTTCTCCTTTCTCTCTCACCGGATTTCATTTTTCTCCGATTTATCATCTTCGGTTCCGGTTACGTCTCAATATTCCGGCGAAATTTTACCGTTTAACGATAATGTTATAGTAGTTGTAGTAGATATTGTTGCAGAAGAAGAAAATGGATGATAGGGGTGCTTCATTCATCCCAACGTTTTCCTCTTGCTGCTACAACAGTGCTTGTTAAGCAAAATAGAAAAATAGAGATAAACATTTTTTTTTTGTTGAGAGATGAGATAAGCATATGTTAGAAACCAGTAACCAGTAAAGTAATATATTGTTAAATAATGATGGTTGTGTGGTGATTTTGGGATTTTCTGGATTTTATTATTTTTGAAGATCAGGTTGTGTGGTGATTAAAGATTAGGATTAATTATTAAAGATTATGATTTCATTTTTGTGGGATTTTCTGGATTTTTTGGATTTCTGGATTTTATTGATGAAGTTGTTGTAGAAGAGATGAGGGAAGAAGAAGAAGAATCAATTTTATTAGGTGTGAGTGGTTCACAGTAAAGTACAATAGACTCCACATGATTCAACGGTCATCTTTTAAAGAAAAAATCAAATGGTTAAAATTAAAAAATTAATAAGGCATATGGTGGGTCACTTTTAAATATGGTTCACCTTAGACATTTGATGTTAAAATCTAACGGAGAGGACCAAAAGAGGTAACGGAAGAAGACATAAGGGACCAATTTAAAACGTTTTTTAGTTAGGGGACCACACTGAGAAAAAGAATTAAGTTAAGGGACCGAAGGATGTATTAAGCCTTGATTGACATTGTTTATAACCAACTAGACCATTGACCCGTGCTCCGCACAAGTCTTATTGACTAAAAAGACACCAATTCGTATGTTTATATTACTTGCCAAGAAAAACGTATTATTCCAAAATAAAAGATAGTTCACATATAAGTCGTACCATTTTTTAAGTTTAAAAATCTAAAAGAACGACTAAAACTAAGTGTTTTTGAAATGGGGGATCAATTCCGCGTTTGAGTAAAAATAGAGGGACAAAACACCCTTGCTCTAAAAATGACATAAACATAAGATATATTTACTTGTCGTAGTACCTCAATCATATCACTTTACAATAGCACATGACTTGCCTTGAACATATATAATGAACAATAAGATGAAACAATCTTAAATTCCACTAACAAACAACAAATCAAAGCACCTATATATATATTCCATCAAAAAAGAAAACAAAACTATTTAGTCAACAACTGTAACAATCAAAGACCTCAACAGTTGACATAAATCCCTTGTGCAGTAGTGGCAGCAGCAGACTGAAGCCACCATACGACGACGTCGTCTGAACAAAGGGTCAACACCATCAACAATATGATTGCTAACTGAATTGATTTTGGCAGCAGAAGACAAACGAAAGGCGAAGAAGAATCACCATAGTTGCAATGAAAAAATAAATTGATGTGAAGATATATTTATTATTTACCCCTATATTACCTATCCAAAGAGTAGTATAATTATTACTATATTCGAACATCAATATAGTTTTACTTGCAAACAATCATATCATAGCAAGATAACTTTAAAAAGACTGTAGAAATAGAGGTAGAAATAAGCATACCTAATAAAAGTGTAAAACTCAATATACTTGTTGGTTAGATATAGTCTGCATAATATTGATACATGATGAGTATACTAATAATTAGTTTCAATATGAAGTCCTTTGCATAGTCACACATTGCCTTAAATGTTAATTGATTTTGCAATGTTTTATAGTCATCATTCATACAGACTATGTAAATAAGAAACAAATAAGATACCAAAATATCTTACCTGCAAAGGACAATACATGGTTAAAAATGAATGCAAATAGTTTTGAAATTAAAACAACAAATTGACAATTGAAAATGTACTCATAATATCTTTAATTTTCTGCATATAGCAATAGAAAAATAGTAAAATACAACACCTTGGAGACCAATTTAGTTACTAATTGAACTTACAAAGGAGCATCGGTTAGCTAATATGATAGAATTGAATTTATTTTTTTATCATGTATATCTTCATCTTATCAATCAGGCCTGATAGTTGTATTGCACGCACACATCAAAATGAGAAAGGTTACAAACTTACAGGCATGATTCCACTAAAACAGTCAAAATACTTCCTATCAATGATGTATCAAGTTCACTGCCATTAGTCTAGTTTACTTTAATTTGAACACAATATTAACCTGCAATGCATAATTATGAGAAGGTTAGTTATCCTCATTTCTATCCATTCTGAAGTCAAGACTCATTGTTCATCGTCTAACTAATTAATGTTATATCCTTAGGTTTCATCTGCACAACATTTAATTATGACTTAGACCATCAAACGATACAAAATGGAGTGATAAAGAAAAACTGGAAGAGCAATACCAAGCTCAATGACAGAAAAACAAACCAAATGAAACCCGAAAATTATTTATATGAATAATTACCTTAATTTGTCATAGAAAACTAAAAACAAAAATGCAAAACGCATACCATTGTTAAATCAAAAAGTGTGAACAAAATTCAGAAATCCAAAGGTCAAATCTTAATGTTAACTGTGAACACATTGCATCCGTGTAAAACCTTTGCTTAATGGACAATAAAAATCAATAACAGCATAATGACCAATGAGATTTTACATACCCATGCCTTTCAATGAAGCAAAATGACAACAACAATAGCAGGAAAGTGACAATAAATGTCAATGAAAAATAGGAAGGGCAAAGACTAATAAGTATACAATAATCAAAGTATAAAAGATGGATATACGAACCTTTGTTCTGCTAGTCTGGAGAACTCTCTCGGATGATATCATAAGCAAGACAATGCGTACATCGATTGCACTGGAATATGAGTGAAAATGCTCTGGTGGGTTAGAGCTATTCGCAATGAGAGAGAGAGAGTTAGAGAGAAGAAATTGAAAATTTTATTTCATTATAACAACAAAAAATTCGAAAATGGAAATTTAAAATCAAATATTCATCTATTCAAAAGCTTTAAGCCAAAAGTTTGATTCGTCTATTCAAACTAACAAACACTTAAAAAAAATTACGATACATACAAAAACTCAATTTCAAACCAGTCACGACGGATGAAAGGAAGGCAACATTAGGGATGGTCGTTGCCGACAGTCCACGACGATTAGGGAAACATGTTTCAGAGATTCAATGATTGAGTGAGCAGTGATATTTAGAGAAAAATTTGATTTAGAGATTTCAAGTTAAACGAAAAAGATTAAGAGAAAGATTGAGAGTGGTCACCTGTTTCTGGAGAGAAAACCAAAACTTTTCTGGAGAGATTCAGAGTTCATGGAGATTAAGAGTTTGAGGAAAACAATATAGGGGAAATAAAAGGTACGGAAGAGATGGAAACGATTTTGAGGAAAAAAGCACGTAAATTGCCATGAGAGTAGCAACTGTTTGATAAGCATGAGTGATTACGTTTAAGAGTAAGAGACCTGTTTAGTTTGATTTGAATAACAATAGGAGCTATCTGTTTATTTTGCTCTGCATAACAATATGAGATTTCCATAACAATTAACATTTTGTTTAAATTAAATAGGGTTAATATAGTAAAATTAAGCAGAGAAATTAGGATAAATCTAATGTAAAATATTGCTTACGGGTTAACTTTAAGTTATAAAGAGATAAGATATTAACATTTTGTTTAAATTAAATAGGGTTAATATAGTAAAATTAAGCAGAGAAATTAGGGTAAATCTAGGGCAAAATATTGCTTACGGGTTAACTTTAAGTAATAAGAGATAAGAATAATAGAAAATGTCACTAGAAGTCATTGTAATGATTAGTGGAGTAAGAGGTGGAGTCTCCAATGACTCCTCATTCTATCTTTCTTATGGTTTTTATTTTAAAAGGCTAAATTTATTAATAACAAATCTTTGTTTAAGACGAACAAATATGAGTGAAACAAGATTTACAAAGCAAAAATGTTGGATATAGACTGAACACCCAAAAAGAGAGATACATATACAAAGTAAAGTCCATGTACAAAACCTCGCAATAAAAGCCATAATGATCATCCCACAAAGAGCTACCAACAACACCCAAACAATTACGCAAAACAACCAAACCAAACCGCACAAACTCTCATGAATATTAACAATGGCCCCAACCCCCAACCTCAAACACTAAAAGACCACTAAAATATGTCCACATTCGTAAGCCACAACATCAATATGACTTCCAAACAACAAGCAAACAAAACACATAACGAGAATCCATTGAGCAACAACCATATCAGCTCATACCACAACCTTCCACCACATCCGCACTTCGTTCAACACAAGCCAATACAAAACCAACTTTCATATTCCAACACAAGCCCTCCCCACAGCTGCCCTAAAAACTAAACTAAAGCCTCAACACCATACACCAACACCCCTGTGATTGCCAAAACCCAAAACATAGAGACAAAGCCGAAACTACTTTCAACAGTCGCACCTCGTCCGACTATAAATCGAAACGCGACAATATTACCCACAAAACTCATCTTACTCAAACTCCACCGCATTAAAAAAATCAAATCCTTCAACATTCACAAACACCATTCCTCACCACAACAATCACAACCAAAAAACCTCCCAAAGCCAAACAAAACCAAAATGATGACACCTGCAAAACAGAACACTGTTGAACGACGGTGTTTAAACTAACGATCCTTCTCCAACCAAGCGAACCTTGAAACAATCGCACCTGAAGCACGACCGAGAACATTGGGACGGCCGCCGAAGATTGTTGTCCAGACCCATTTTGGAACAACGACAAAGGCACAGTGAAGCCCACGGGGAAACCGCAACCAACGAACCCCAATCAATCAAAACCAAATCAACATAATCAATGAATCAAACAAAGTCACGAAGCCATATCAAAAAATAGACCAAGAAAACATAAACAAAGAACGGACGACGCCATCTCATCAACATAGTGAACCCAACAACTTTTGTTTACCTCAAAAGTAGATTGACGAACACGACAACGCAGTAACACAAATAAAATCACGCCCTGGTTAAGGGTGAGTAACAGATTAATCCGTGACCATAACGGCACCGTCAACTGCTTAACAACCCCGTATGGGGTTGCTTTTTGGATGATGCAGTCGAGCGACACATGCACACCACCTGTCTTAAGGCTACATCGTGAATACTGAGTTTGGATTAAAGGAGGGGAGAAGAGGTGGTGTACATCGACGGCTAGGTTGAAGGAAATGAGTTTCTTATGATATTTTATAATCTATTCTTTCACTCAAACTTTTGTTCTTATGATTGTCGTATCATATAATTTTTTTATATATTTTTAGTGCTTAAAAATTTATATTTAATTCATGTTTTGTTAAAGATTTCAACTTTTTTTGGGAGTGATTGTCCTAATATTATACACATTTCTAAAAAATTTCATTAAAAAATATAAAAAATAAATATGAGCTAAATAAATTTTGGAGTAAAAGTTTAACAATTTGTTTAGAGGAATAAAACGACTAACCCTAAAATAAGAGACATGCCTTGCGAAAATGATTCATAAATGGAAAATGGGTCTTGATAACCAAGAGCTGGTTTTCAATTCATAACCCTAATCGAAGAGAAACAACTGTCGCATTGGAAAAAGTCGCATGGAGAAGAAGACGAATCCACCGCCGGATCTGCCTCACGACTTGATAGTTCAAATCCTTTTGAGGTTACCGGTAAAGTCTCTTATTCGTTTCAAATGCGTTTGTAAGTCTTGGTTTTCTCTCATCTCCGATCCCCATTTTGCTAATTCACATTTTCAACTCACCGCCGAAACATCGTCTCCTAGAATTCTATTCATCTCAACACCTCCTCGGTCTATAGATTTGGAAGCATCGCTTGGTTATGATTCTATTTCTTCTTCAGTCAATCTTGATTTTCTTCTTCCTGAATCTAATTATGATTTTGAAATTAAAGGTTCATGTAGAGGCTTTATATTGTTGCATTGTTTTTCAAGCCTCTACCTATGGAATCCATCCACTGGATTTCACAAACAAATACCTATGTCTCCTTTTTGGTCAGAAGTTGACGATGATGATGAAAAGTTATATGGTTTTGGGTATGATCAGTTAACAGATGATTACTTGGTGGTTTTATCATTCTTCCCTTTTATGGCATCACGTGTCGAGTTTTTCTCATTGAGAGCCAATACCTGGATACAAATCGAGTGTCCTCACTCCCCTTTTAGTAATGCCTTCGATGATAAGCACAGTGTAGGTTCCCTCTGTAATGGGGCTATTCATTGGTTGGCTTATCGTGATGATTTACACAAGAATGTTATCCTTGCCTTTGATTTAAAGGAAAGGCAACTTTTTGATATGCTTTTGCCAGATGATTTTTACACTTATAACTACGAGCCTAACAACTGTGGTTTGTGGGTATTTGGGGAATTTCTCAGTCTATGGGCTATGGATAATAATGATAATACAGTTGAAATATGGGTGATGAATGAATACAAAGTAAGCTCGTCTTGGACAGATACTCTTGTTCTTCCTGTTGATGACATTTCTGATGAGTCCTTTTCCCCATTGTGCTGTACAAAAAGTGGTGATATTATTGGAGCACATAGTGGTATTGGATTGGTGAAGTATGATGACAATGGACAGTTGTTAGGGCGTTTCTCTAAATGGAATGTTACATGGGATGGATCCGTGGCTATGTTTATAGAATCTCTGCTTTCACTCCCTCGTGACAATGAGCAGGCTTAAGAAGGTGAAACAAACAAGAAGAATGAGGTTTTGAATTATTCTCCTTCACCATTTTCTTGATGTTTATAAAATTATATTGAATTATGTACTGTTGTTGGGTGTCTGCATTTGCAGGGTAATATGACTTTGATTCCATTTTTGCATATGAGGGTAATATGTGTTTGATTGCATTTGTAATATGATTCAGTATACCACACTAGCTTATTTAATATGTTATGAACTGTTTATTGCTTAGCTATTTATAATATGTTTATTGAAAATGTTGGCAACTTTAATTGTCTGCGTGGTTCAATGTTATTTGCTTAGCTAAATTTAATAGGTAGTCTGAAACATCAAAGTTGAATCAACTCACGATCCTAAACTGTGATACTACAATTACAACTTAAACTTTTCATATGCTATCCAATGAATAAATATCAAAAGCGAAAAAGACTAACAGTGGTTTATGAAAACTGCATCAGCTTTCACATTTTCAAACTGAACTGCTGCAGCATGAACTGAACTATACAGAACACAGTCATAACACTACTATCAGAGAAACATATTTGTAAGTTGTCTGAGACGTGAACTAGAAAAATAGACAGTTTATGTTTTAAACTGATCACTAACCTCAGCCGGAAAAAATCAAACTCAAAAAGAGGATTGGAGTGGAGTAAACCTCTCAGTAGAGCATTTTAGGGTGTTTGATTGTGCAACACATGTTTATATTTCCATTTGCAAGAACCAATGTTGACAATAAGACTGCAGGTGTGTGCTTTTTGGGATGGGTGATGAATCTAAAGGCATACATTTATAGCATTTGCATTTCCATTAACGTATTTTATCCACCTTGAAGTTGTGCTTTCTTATCTGTCCCATTAGATTTGAACTTTGAGATTTGGTTCAATTGAATTCCTCATGTTTGGAAATATCTCTGCTTGAAGTCATTATAGCATGATTGGGCCCTCATGTGTTCAATTTAATTTGCCATGTTATGTCACAACATAATTGTTTGATAGAATTCAATTCATTAGCTAGTAGACACTTCGTTTTCATAATAAAACAAATTAGAGATTATGCATTTCTAAAATCAGTGGTGTAAATTTTTTGGAATTATTTTCCTTTCAAAATTGTATTTGGGGATGTGTCGATCTGTTAACAAATGTGGCCACTTTTGTTATAATACGTATGTTTCTTTTTTTTGGTGATCATGCCTTGATAGCTTGATGATTAAATTTATATTTTCGAGTATTTGGTCCGTCCAAGGTCATGTCCACACATGGGTCCATTTTTCCCTGTTTTTTTTTCGTATGGGACATTTTTTCAATACATAAGGGACATTTTTTTATTGTGTTAAATGATTTCATTTTTCTTCATGTGCTAAATTAAGTGCTCTTGCCTTGGTTTTTTTGCAGGTTAGCTACACATTTAGGCTTTTCAGCACACATTAGGTATGGTTTTATTTTTCATCTTCTCAAACCAACGTTCTTGAGCAATGTACAAAAGCATCTACTCTTGTGGGCTCAGTTTTAGCCGCGGATGCAACCTTAAAATGTATAATTGCATATAGACAACTTGGATAACATATTGTATTGATTTTCTAGACCTTTCTTTATTTTCACATGTGAGTTAGACAATTTTTGATTGAGTGATTTGTGTGTGTTCTTTACTTTAAAGTAACTATTTATGTTGGAATCTTTTTCTATTAGAGCTGATCATTGGAAATTTCAGACTACCTATTTCTATTAGAGTTGATCTTTACTTTAAAGTAACTATTTATGTTAGGATCTTTTTATATATGATGGCCAACCATGTTTTGTTATTTTCGAGGGTTAGATCGACAAAATGGAAGTTGATTAATTATATGATGTGTTATAAAGATCTAATTGTTTGGTTGGTGGTATATTTAAATATAATTGTTGGGTTCAATAAAGAGATTTAAGTGTTAGTATCCTAATATGAATTAGTTTATAAATTGGTAGGCATAAGCCATACTGAAAAAATGTGGCAAAGGCCTTTAGGGAGGTATTTTAATGTTTAGCCACAAATCAATAAGTTAAGCTGTAAGACAGCTTGAAATTTCAAGAACTATACCTTCCTAGTGTCTCCTTGGGTATGGGTGGGTTTTCTACAAAATTATGTTTGAACATTGATGATGGGAACCTAGGAGTACATGGGATGGGCTAAAATATATTAAGGCTAACACATGTCATTTCAGGTGCTTACTTGCTGCATAATTATGTAAAAAAATGTAGTTGAAAAAGTTTGCTATCAATTTAGAGACACGTAGGCTCAGATTTGATCTGTACTTTTATATGCTCAAATTTGGTAAAGAGGATTAGGAAACCTAAGTGATGATTTTAGACAAATCTAAGATGAGATTTCCTTTCTTACCAAATCTCTGTAGCTTTAAATCTCTATTAAGGTTTAGACAAAACTTGAGAGCTATAACCAACTTGGAGGTGTACTCTTTTGGGGTTCAATGGAGTATTGATTATACGTGTTTTAACAGTTGATTATGTTAATTTTTTCTCAAAAAAAAAAAAACAGTTGATTATGTTAATTTGTTTGTTGTCGTTGAATATTGATATTTATATCTACATTTTCTGATTTGTATTGCTTTAATCCATATGCAATGCAGGAGCTTAATTCAAGCAGACAAAGGGGGGACTTTGAAAACCATCGCTGCATAAGACAAT
Source organism: Medicago arabica (assembly GCA_946800305.1). Lineage (NCBI taxonomy): Eukaryota > Viridiplantae > Streptophyta > Magnoliopsida > Fabales > Fabaceae > Medicago > Medicago arabica. The sequence continues at coordinate 54,734,518 of OX326968.1, forward strand.
TGATGCTTTCATGTGCTACTATGAAATCTTGGTGCTACATTTAGAGTGTAATGTGTTTGACTTCTTTTGCACTATGAGCTGATGTAATATGCCATGAAATGTTTAGTTGTTAACTTTTGTAATTTGTTAATTGAAGATATTGACAGCTTTGTTTGTGCGATTCACCATTATGCACTATCATTTCAATCACCATGTTTTTTCATAAGATAAGATTAGGGGTAATATGGCCTCATATTACTCTACCTTGCAGTAGTGATCACATGTTCAGCTTCCTGTAGGATAATCTAAACTGCTTAGCAGAAGTGTGATAGAATTGAAACAGCAAGCTAATCTTAATAGTATATTTATGTAATAGAAGATGCTGCTTATTTTCTAAACGGCGAGCAGGAAGTTAGAATGCATTGCTAGCAGCTAGGCATATTTTGGCAATTAGCAAAAAGTAGTAAACTTAGTACAAATTCTACAGTTGACTCTTAACACTTTTACAATTGCCTTGTGGTATGTTTGGTTCCGCATCGCAAAACCACGGCAACCCTTAAAACCGCGTCCCAATGTCATTTTTTTGCTTGACTCGCGAATAAAATACATATGGACGTGGCATTTAACTTTTTAAAATCCACAACTGTAGTGTAGCTAGCAGCCAAGATAAAAAAAATATATGCAAGTTTACTTTTCATGAAATCATTTATTATTTGCATTTTCGAAATCTATCAACTGGTTTGTTCTCCTTTAAAAAGACAGGTTTGTTCCCTTGGCAATTTAAAAATAACGAATAGCAGTGACACCATTTCTTTATATGGAACAGTGACGAAAGGTCAATTTGTTAAAGCACTCAATATTTAAAGTAGAGAGAGATAAGTAGATTTTAATCAACTAAACCACGCTGCTGTAATTCTCATAATTGTGTAAGCATATATGCCAGTATTAGAACAGATTTTTGTGAGCAGGGATGTGAAATTTGAACAAACAACTATGTGAAATTAGGGATGAAAGTTATAAGGAAGAAAGTGAAGCAGTCGGTGATACAGGTGATGAGGTTCATGTAGAGCTGTCAAAACAGGCGGCCCGGCCCTAAACGGGCTTCGGGCTTTATGGGGCTGGGTCAAAAAGCCCCGGTTTGAAAACGGGCTCAAAATATACTACCCGAGCCCGGCCCTTCACGGGCCGCGGGTTAAATGGGCCGGCCCGTATTAAAAATTACATTTTATATTAAAAAATATATTATAAAATACTCCTAATAATTTTTTACAAATAATATTTTTAATATGTTTAAATAATGCCTAGCACAAAAATAAATTGTAAACATTTTTCGTACGAACGTCGTAAACTAAAACGGCGAGGAAAGCAATTTTAAATAAATTAGATACGTTTTGGTTATAGATATTTATATATTCGATCTTTAAAATTATAAATAACAAAACGAGTAAATATAATCTTATATTACATTCATATTTGTGTTAATTCATTGAATTTTCACCTTTATTTTTCACTTTAATAATCAACTAAGTAAACAATTATTTGAAAAATATATATAATTTATATGATTTTTTTGTTATGCGGGCTAACGGGCTATCCGCGGCCCGTTCAGGCTAGCCCTAACGGGTATCGGACTTTTTAGGGCCGGGCTAAAAAGCCCTATTAAAATTCGGGCTCAATATTTAAGGCCCAAGCCTCTAATTAATCAGGCTCATGACAGCAGTGTGTCTACACCGCAGAGGTATGAGATGTGACTCATGAGCATACAAAAACAAGAGTATAGAGTACATTATTGACCTTAATTAATTCTGACGTTCCACGACCCTCGAGACTCTTTGAATTAGAGAATAATTCGACAAGCTCATCTTCCTTCTCTCTCCTCTCTCTCCCTCTATTCCCCTCTCTCTCTCCCTCTCTCTATCTCGAATAAATAAATGAAAAATAAGAGTATGTCCTTAGACTATTATGATAAAGAGTGTGTTGTAATCATTTCTTTTTAACGAGTCATTAGAATTCATAAAATCTTTTGAAATCTTATAATTCCATATTGAAATCCAAATTGTAAATCATAGTCTTTTAAAATTATAAAAGTCATTAAAATCCTACAAAGTCTTTTAAAATTCTCGAAGAATTACGAAACAACCATCACAAAGGAAGAAGGCGCGTAAAGAAGAAGACAGACATGTACCTACCTCACGAATTGATCATCTTTATTCTGCTGAGGTTAACAGTGAAATCTCTCATTCGTTTCAAATGCATTTATAAATCTTACTTTTCGCTTATATCTCACGGTCACTCTTTAATAATGGTTCTATTCATTTGGTTGGGTTGTCGTCATACTTTATTCATGGATGCCAATGTTGCCTTTGATGCAATGGAAAGGAAACATGTGGAGATGCCTTTTCCAGATTGTTTTGAATTATTATTATAGAATTATAGTTAAAAATGTATGTATCGGTTTTTTTTTATCTTAACTCCTCATTTAGCCGGAGAGTTAACAAAAAAAATATCACATCCAAAAAAAAAAAATCATATAAACAAAAACTCATTCACTCCCTCTCTAGCATAGTTTTGAAACTCGGCTCGGACCGGTCGGACCAGGATCCGGTGGCCAGACCGGTTCGAGCCAACATTTGGATCGGTCATGCAGTTAACTCGGCGAGAACCGGTCAAAACCGGTGACTCGGCCGAGTTGATGGTCAGACCGGTTCTTCCTTTTTTTTTTTTTTTTTTTTTTTGCTTTTTAATTAACTAAAAGGATTAATACTAATTAATACTAAGTTATTAAGCGCGGATTAATACTAATTAATACTCGGTTTAATACATTTAATACCGATTAATGCTTCAAGTTTGGACTTTTGTAGAAAAATCTGAAATATGAAAAAGTTAGCGACAAGAGGAATCGAACCGTGAACATTAAAATGAATGTTTGAAAGCTTAAGCACTACAACAACTTTTAATCGTTGTTACAAATTGAAATATATTATATATGTAAATATAATACATTTAAATTTTATAAGAGGAAAGAACACATCATTTTTGTTTTAGAAAATCTACATATTATATTAATTTAATATATTTCATATCAACAAAATATAGTTGTACAAAGATTAAAATACATATTACATGTCAGTTTTTTTAGTTTTTAAGTGAACAAGTCATCGATTAAATCCGATTTAATCCGGTTAAATAGTTATATAAATTTAATCTCAAGACCGAGTTATCTAACCGAGTCATCTGAGTTGATCTGGTTCAGTCATGCGGTTCGACCAATGACTCAGTGGTTCGACCATTGACCCAGTGACCCACTACCCCTGCCGAGTCGATGACCGAGCCGAGTTTTAAAACTATGCTCTCTAGTATATACACATTACTTGCCCCCTTCTCAAATAGACCTTGTTCTGTCGAAGAGGACGAAGACGCATGGAGACGAATCCACTGCCTCACGAATTGATCATCCTTATTTTGTTGAGGTTATCGGTGAAGTCTCTTATACGTTTCAAATGTGTTTGTAAGACTTGGTTTTCCCTTATCTCCGATCCCCATTTTACAAATTCACATTTTCAACTCACCACCGCAACTCCCACTCGTAGAATTCTGTTCATATCACGTTCAGATTTTCAAATTCGATTTGTAGACGTAGAAGCATCGCTTCATGATGATTCTACTTCAGCTTCCTTCAATCTTGATTTTCTGCGTTCTGAATCATATTATGATATTGAAATTAAAGGTTCATGTAGAGGGTTTATATTGTTTCATTGTGCTTCAAGCCTCTACCTATGGAATCCATCCACTGGGTTTCACAAACAAATACCTTTGTCTCCATTTGGTTCCAATTTAAATGCAGAACATTTCTATGGTTTTGGATATGATCAGTCAACAGATGATTACTTGGTTGTATTAATGTCCTATGGTTTTGGAGATGATCAGCCAACATACATCCCTTATATTCCATCAAACTTGGAGTTTTTCTCATTGAGAGACAATACATGGAAAGAAATTGAGTGTCCTGATCACTCCCCTTGTAGTAGTCCCGTTGATGATAATTCCGGAGTAGGGTCCCTTTGTAATGGGGCTATTCATTGGTTGGCTTTTCGTGATGATTTAAAAAAGGATGTCATTGTTTCCTTTGATTTAACAGAAAGGAAGCTTTTAGATATAGATTTTCCAGATGATTATTATAACGGTTTTATTTGTGAATCTATGGATTGTGGTTTGTGGGTATTTGGAGAATTTCTCAGTCTATGCGCTAAGGGTTATTGTAATACAACTGAAATATGGGTGATGAAAGAATACAAAGTGAATTCATCTTGGACTAAGACTCATGTTTTTTTTAATGATGTCCTTTACATTTGGTACTTTTCCCCAATTTGTTGTACAAAAAGTGGTGATATTATTGGAAGAGATGGTGATACAGAAAGATTGGTGAAGTATGATGACAGTGGAAAATTGCTAGAGCATTGCTCCAATTGTAAGGATTCACGTGGTGGATATACTATGTATACAGACTCTTTGCTTTCACTCCCTGGTGGCAATGAGCAAGCTTAAAAAGATGACACAAACAAGGAGAACGAGGTTTTGAATTATTCTCCTTCACCATTTTCGTGATAATTTATTATCATATTGTATTCTGTACTGTTGAGTGGCTGCATTTGTATGGTTGTATGACTTCAATTGCATATCTGCATTTGAGGGTAATGTGTTTGATTGCATTTGCAATATAATTCAGTATGTCGCATGAGCTTATGCAATATGTTATGAACTATTTATTGCTCAGCTATTTATAACATGTTCATTGAAAATGTTGACAACTTTAATTGTGTGTGTGATTCAATGTTACTTACGAATGTGTAATTGGATTGAGTTCTAATGTATGTTTTGGTCGCTGCTTGAAATTGTTTATATGGTAAGTTAGTTTGATGATTTTTTGCATGTTAAACAAGATCAAAATCACAATAACACCACTTTGACTCAAAGCGCTTCTTAAACTTTTTGATCATAGCCACATATGTATTTGAAAGAACAAGAAGGTTCTTTTGTTCTCTAATTTTGGTGGTCTCTAGTAACTTTGTTTGTTGTCATTTCTCTGTTTCAGACCACAAAAAGAAAAACTAATTTCATATTAATGAACTACACATGATCTGTTAAATGAATTTTACGACTTTATATCATAAGAAACATCAAAATTGAATCAACTCATATCTTAAACAGTGCTACTACAGTTCCAACTTAGACTTTTTATATGCTATCCGATGAATAAAGTCATTACCATGGGACACAATTATTCATTTATAACAGAAAAAATGAATTACAGGGAGAAGAGACATTGTTACTAAAAAAAAGCCCCAAGGGTTTTGGGCAAAACAAAAACAAGATTTTTTGTTAAAATTTAACACATTTGCATGCTCTTTTCTGAACCTTAGTTTGAAGAGTTGTGTCGGTAAGAAATGAGAAATAATTCTAGAGGAAGCAGTCTTTAAAAACTATAATAGAAATGTTTTAGTTTTGCAAACATGCTTTAGAAAAACAGACTTGCAAAGTGAAAAAGACCAACAGTGGTTTTTGAAAACTGCACCAGCTTTCACATTTTCAAACTGAACTGCTACTGCACGAACTGAACTGAACAGAACATTGTCATAACACTACTATCAGAGAAACATATATTCGTAAGTTGTCTGTGGCCTGAACTAGAAAAATAGACAGTATATGTTTTAAACTGATCACCAACCTTGGCAGACAAAAATCAAACTCCAAAAGAGGATTGGATTGGAGTAAACCTCTCAGTAGAGCATTTTAGGGTGTTTGGTTGTGCAACACATGTTTATATTTCCATTTGCAGGAACCAATATTGATAATAAGACTGCAGGTGTGTGCTTCTTGGGACGGGTTATGATCTAAGGGCATACTTTATATATTAGTGTATTTTATCTACCTATTTCTGTTAGAACTGATCTTTACTTTAAGTAACTATTTATGTTAGGATCTTTTTCTATGATGACCGACATGTTTTGTTACTTTGGGGGGTTAAATCGACAAAATGGAAGTTGATTAATTATGAGATGAGTTAGAAAGATATAATTGTTTGGATGGTAGTATATTTAAATTTGATTGTTGGGTTCAATAAAGAGATATAAGTGTTGGTATACACCTGATATGAGTTAGCTTTTAAATTGGTAAGCATAACCAATTCTGAAATTAATATGGCAAAGACCTTTAGGGAGTTATTTTAATGTTTAGCCACAATTCAATAAGTTAAGTTGTAAGACAGCTTGAAATTTCAAGAACTATATCTTTCCATTGTCTCCTCGGGTATGGGTAGGTTTTCTACAAAACTATGTTTTTGAAGATTAATAATGGGAACCTAGGAGTACATGGGATGGGCTAAAATAAATTAAGGCTTGCTTGCTGCATATTAATTATGTAGAGAAAGATACTTGTTAAAGAGGATTAGGAATCCTACGTGATTGTTTAAGACAAATCTAAGATGAGATTTCCTTTCTTACCAAATCTCTCAAGGTTTAAATCTCTAGACGGTTTAGACAAAACTTGAGCGCTATAACCAATTTGGAGGTGTACTCTTTTGGGGTTCAATGGAGTACTAATCATGTGTTTTAACAGTTGCTTATGTTTGTTTGCTGTTTTTGAATGTTGATATTCATATCTACATTTTCTGATTTGTATTGCTTTAATCTATCTATGCAATGCAGGAGCTTAATTCAAGTAGCCAAAGGGTGGACTTTGAAAACCATCGGTGCATAAGACAACTGATGCTTTAATTTGTTATTATGAAATCTTGGGGGGGCTACGTTTGAGGAGTAATATGTGTTTGACTTCTTTTGCACTATGAGCTGGTGTAATATGTCATGAAATATTTATTTGTTAAGTATTTGTAATTTGTTAATTGGAAATATTGACAGCTTTGTGTGATTCACCATTAATTATTTATGCAAATGTATCTGAATTGAGTTCTAATGTATGTTTTGGTCACTGCTTGAAATTGTTTTGAAGCCAAGTTTAGGAGTTGTAGGAAAGAAAGAGAATAGAAATGATGGAATGTTTTCAAAATGCATGAGTTGGTGAAAAATTTGAGTTCTCAATGAGTTATTTCTCAAGATAATACTCAGAAGATAGTTCTCTATTGAACGGGATTCAGGGCCTAATTTAGTGCAACTAAAATTAATTTGTTCAAGAGAGTCTAATCTTCTGAGATTATGTATACTTCCATTGAAAACATTATCAGTCAAAACAAGACTCTTGAGCTTTTTGAAAGAGGAAATTGATGATGGAATTTGATCATACATGAAATTTGATGCAATGTTCTAAACTTCATGAGAATTGATGATGAAATTCTTCATATTCAAAGACACTGAACTTGTCTTTTTCTAAAGTAGTTCCTTTTTTTTTAAGAAGCCAACTTGTCCACTGAAATTGGCACGGGGAGAGTCAAGTTTGATACTTTGAGAGGAGCACACTCTAAGAGTGATGAGCCAACACCAGCAGACCAACCCTTAATTTAGTTAGCAATTTAAAGTTGTTGAGTCATGATCCAGAGGGCAAACCAGTTCGATTTCACTTTTGAAAACACTAGTCAAGAGGAAATGAGTTTATGCGTCTTCTTCATGTGATGATGATGGGACTTGATTTGTTCTGGACGTGCTTTCTGGATTCTTTTTTTCTTTTCTCTTTGGCCATTTCATTTATATCTAGTGCGGAAAAAAGAATCAAAGACATCAATGTTTTTTGTTTTTGGTAGTGTAAAGACATCAATGTTTGATCATTACTCTACAGTTTTCAAATTAAAACTATTCAGTTTGACCCTAATCAATGTTGAATGAAATTTGCCTAATTTAAGAGTTGAACAATTTGTTTTCTTGTTTTTTTTTTTGGTCAAGAGCAATTTGTTTTCTTTACCTGTTGGAAAATCAACAAGTGATTAATGTCAAACATTATATAGCACGTATATATATTTTGAAGAACTTTTTGTTTCCTTGTACCTCATTAGAAGGAATATTTATCTTTTCCTTTTGCCTTTTTCTCAAGTCTAAATACAAAAAGGATTATAGTGACTAGGGATGTGAAATTATCTCAAGCAACTCAGTTGAATCGTGATGAAAGTCGTAAAGAAGAGCAGGAAATTCAATTAGATTGGGGTGATCATGGATGTGATGCAGACACTGCAATAGGTGGGAGTTGTGACTCATGAATGTTGAAATTAAATAAGCAAGGGAGAAAATTTGAGAATACTGAAAGAAGGAAAGTTTTATCAATCTTTTTGAAACTTCCTTCATTTTGCGGACAGAAGGCAGATGCTCTATTACAGTATCTGAGATTCTGAATCAATTAAAGGTTCTGCAATTTGGAATAGAAATAATTGACACATCAAATGTTGCAAAATGCTTAAGTAAAAAGATTGACATGTAAGCGATAGCTTTGATAGGTGAAGTAAAAACATTCCCTCTTTTATGATAATATGTAGACGTGCTAAAGAAGTTTTCATTCCAAATCAGTAACAACTACTTCCATCTCTAAGTTGTCTCAACTAGTCTTGAAAACATTCCCTCTTTTCTTGATCCCCAAAACTGATGAAAACTAATTCATATGTTTCATGCAACATAGGAATCTAAAATAAAAATATTTTAGATGCTTAACCTAAGCAACAAAGACCATCAAAAGTGGTTATGTGCAAAGGCCATGAAAATTGTGCTTTGGAAATTGGAATTGGTTAAATCCTGCATTTCCTATACACAAGAAGAGAATAAAATGAGTGGCATTACAATGGAAATCATAGGCAACATTAAGTAACTGTATCGTTGAGGATGCTATGAATCATTAAGTAATGTGTTGTAACCATCGACAGGTTTGTTCATCTTGGCAATATAAAAAGTAGTCGCCCTATTTCTTTAAAGAAAATGCTAACAAGTGACACAGGGATATTACACTTGATGTGGTATCTCGATAGTAAGAGCTTTGTATTGTAACCAAAGTATTGAGTTCGAATCGCTGCACTGTTGTAAAATGTCCATTCATGTCAAAAGTGTCCTTGTGGTATTGTTTATGGAATCAAAAGAGGTAAAATTTATATAAAAAAATTGTGTATAAATCACTTTGACAGATATTTAACTTGTATTTCTAAGACAACATTTCAATTTTTAAATTTCCTTAGACAATGTCCATGGAGAACTTCTTAACACAACCCTTTATTTTGGTAAAAAACACGACCCTTTCTTTAAATGAAACAATGACCAAAGAAGTTATAGCGTGTTTGGAACCATGGTGGGGAAGAGGCTAGACTTGCGGTTTTTCAAGCCACACTCTGTAGCTTCTTGTTTTCCATGGCGGAAGGAGGCCAAACATGTGGCCGCAGTGGGAAGAAGTGGAACCAAACACCCGCTTAGTCAATTCGTTAAAGTACTCAATATTTAAAGGTAGATAAGTGAATTTGAATGAGAATCGAAATCCAAAAACTGCACAAGCCATGCGAAGTATGCTATTAATTTGAAGTAGCTTTGTTGAATACTTCCTGCATACAACTTCTGAGGATGATAATTGAAATTGACACCTGTATCACCGTTGATACAAATTTATTGAAGGTAAGTACTTCACATTTATGGAAGGAGGCGTGATAAAAATTAGGCAGAGCAATTCTTAATGAATAGAACAGGAAGCTTGCCCACATGCATATATCAGCCCCTAAATTCATTATTGGCTTTATTATAGAACACTACTTTCAGAGAAGCAGATTCCTAGAAATTTTTAAAATGATTGACAATCTTGGAAGGCAAGAATCAAACTCAAAAAGAGGATTGGAGTGGAGTAAATCCCTTGTGTTGTGAAAGTGACTCAAAATTGGAGTTTGGAGGCAAAAAATGATGTTTGCTGGAAAAGGCAAAATCGGGGCCCGAATTTGGTTGCTGTTGGACGCTTTTCTTGCGGCAAAAATCGGCGTCCGAATGGTAAAATCGGAGCCCGATTTTGCGCACAGTGGATATTTCAGAAACGTATTTTTGGGCCAGATTTGTTACGATTTGTTACAATTTTATGGGAGTTACTTTTACTATAAATATAGACTTTGTATCTGAGCAAGCCTTGAGATAGAGGGGGCTGAAACAAAGTTTAGAAAGACAACAACAAAACTATGGTTTGTATAGAGTTTGTCTCTTTGGAACAAACACTATGGTTTGGGGGTTGATTCACCTTGGGAAACACTATTAGGACTGAGTCTCTTGGTTACGGGAAGAGATTGAGACTTTAGGTAGAATTAGGCGGGAGACTTATTCTTGTAACCCATTGATATCTCTTTTGTAAGGTTACTCATCATTATAGTGGAACGGATGACCGCTCTCTCCCCCAGATTAGGTCAATTTGGACTGAACTTGGTAAACAATTTTTTTTGTGTTCTCTCTTCTTTTCTCTCGCTGTTTTCTACTAGTGATTATAACTGTTACCCACTTATATTAGTTGCTTGATTATTCCTTACTCCACACATCAAGTATTTATTGGTGTGATTTTTTCATCGAATTCGCAACACCTTGGTAGAGCATTTTAGGGTGTTTGTTTGTGTACACATGTTCATATTTCAAACGCAAGAAGAACCAATATTAAGAATAAGAGTTGCAAGTGTGTGCAACTTGGGATGACTGATGAGGTTCACGAGCATGCAGACTTAAGTGATTTCCCCTGTTATCAGTTTGGATGCCATGAGAATGATCACGGTTATTGCAACTCATAAGAGGTTGAAAATTATATCAAGAAGATTAATGTCAAATCTGCATTCTTGTATGAGCCATTGATTGAAAATACTTATGTGGAGCAGTCAAAGGGTTATGTGAAGAGAGGTAGTGAGCTTACACAGAGTCTAGAAGCTACACAAGACATTATGTGGACTAAAACAAGCTCCAAGCGCATGATTTAGCTGAATTGTGTCCTACTTTACTAGTGCAGGTTTCCAAAAGTGCAAGAGTGATCCAACACTATTTCTAAAATGGATTAAGGAATATAAAACTCTTACTGCATTGCTTATGTAGATGATCTCGTTTACATCGATAATAATGAATACAAAACTCTCATTGATAGGTGGCGGCCAAGACATGTCAACATAGTTGAAAATGTCTTCGTTTTTTTGTCATGAGATGCTTTTGCAGTTTGCACTATTGGTTTATAGAAAAAAACTTTCACTGTGTATTAGTTATTTTTTTGAATACAAAACTCTCATTAGTTATTCCTCTTTAACTTCATTCTCCTTCAAATGATATTCTTTCTTGAATTGAAGAGCTACAAGGAGATGATAGGGATTTATATATCTATCAAAGGAAATATGCCAAGGACATGATAGCAATTCTATTGGAAATACTTAGTATAGTGCCACTTGACCTCATATGATATTTGTTTTTGTTGTAGGTTTCATCGGTCGTTAAATGTCACAACCAACTCATTATATACATTTCAAAGCTGCCAAAGGAGTCCTCAAATAACTACAGAGACAGGCATAATTGAATAGAAATTTGAAGAATAACCATTAACCAATTAACAAAAGCTTATCACACAACAGTATCAATTCGGTGCCACGTCTATTAAGCATAGAAATAAACAAGAAAGAAATAAAGGGTCGTCAAAGTGTTTACAAAGTGTTTACAATTTAAAGTTGTCAAACAACGAGTAAATCATCAAATTAGTCTCTGTCTTTGTACCAAATTCTCAAATTGGTCCCCTATTCTGTTAATAACTCAAAATGGTCTCTGTCTTTGTCAAACGTTTTTCAGATTGGTCCCCGGCCCTATTAGTTGTTTTGTATTTTAAGTCATTAATATACCAAATAAGATCTAAAAGACATTATGCCATTAACCACTAAATAATATCCAAAAAACATTGCACCATTAACACTCAAAATACAAAACAACTAATAGAGTCAGAGACATAAACGTTTGACAAAGACAGGGATCATTTTGAGTTATTAATAGAGTCAGAGACCAATTTGAGAATTTGGTACAAAGACAAGGACTAATTTGGTGATTTACTCAACAAACATTTAAATCCAACTTTATTTTTTTTAGAATAGTGTCATTTTTAGGCAACTTTTAACTTAGGGTTAAATATGTCTTCGATCCTTATAAATATGTTAACTTTTAATTTTAGTCCCTCTAAAAAATTTCTTCAACTTTTAGTTCTCAAAAGTTTTCCATCTTCACTTTCGGTCCCTCCTTTAAAGTAAACTCATATGTAGAATTCATATTTTTGAATAAAATTTTGCAGAAAAATTTATAATATTATAAAAATATCTCCAACAAAATTAAATTTTTTTAACAAAATCTGAATTAAATATGATTTTTTATATTTTTTGCGGTTAAAAATTCATATTTAATATATGTTTTGTTAAAAAATTGTCATTTTGTTGGGAGAGATTTTTACGGCATTCTACACATTTTAGCACAATTTCATTAAAAAAATACAAAAATTAACTTAAAAATAGGGAGTAAAAGTAGTGATTGAAAATTTTATAAGGACTAAATATTGAAGAAATTTTTTAGAGCGACTAGAACGAAAAGTTGGTATATTTATAAGGACGAAAAATATAGGTTAAATATATTTTTGATGCCTATAAATATGTTTTTGACCCCTATAAATATTAAAGTGATGTTCTACCAAAAAAATAATATTAAAGTGATGAAAAGCTTACTCATTCCATTCTAAATTATGTCATTTTTTTAATAAGCTATGTTACTCACCTAAATTGGCAGTGAGAATCCAACTTAAGCACACTCCCCAAATTATATGTCAATTTTTTTTTAGGGAAAATTATATGTCAATTTAACAAATAATTCATTAAAATAAACAAATAATATATTAAATGATATAGTTAATGTTGTATAGAAAATAATAATTGAAAAGTAAAAAATAAAATAAAAAGTAATTGTGAGTTGTTTTACAAACATATCATTCATTATTGGTATTGAAAACTTAAATTAAAATAACTGAAAAAAAGATAAATAATAAATTGTAAATGACATAATAATATCTTGTTATTGTAAAGATATAATTTAAAATATACAAATTTTTTAGAATAACATATAAAAAAAAGTTAATGATGAAGATTATGTTCCAAAATCCAAAGTGTGTTTTGAATAACAAAACCAATACAATTTGTAGGTTTTTTTTTTTTGGTGTTAACCCTTCGATTTTAGAGGAAAGAGAATTTAGTGTTCGACTATGAGGTAAGGATAACTGGTCCTGCAATCGAACTAGTTTTGTTTTTCGTTCCAAACAAAAGTCAATTCCTAATTTTAGAGTAAATAGGCAAATACCTCATGAAATTGTAATATCTTCCAAGTACAAAGAAAAATTGTTTGTCAGAGGGACCAATTTGCTTGATTATTATCAATTTTAGGGTCGTTTTGCACATAAATATAAAATTCAGGGGAGTATTTGCTTGTAACTGTTTAAAAAATCCATTTTTTTCATAAAAAATACGCCCCTATGACATGGGCAGCCAACGGCCACGACATATTGACTAACGAGGAAGTTAACGGAGGGGACAAATTGACCAACATTTCACAATTTCAAGAGGTTTTTGCTTTTTTTTTCTTTCGAATTTCATTGAGTTAATTGCAAGATTTTACAATTTGAGAAATGCTAACAAATGCCCTTATTGCACTTGTTTAGAAGTCAAAAGAAATTTTTTTTCTTAAAATTTGTGTTTTCAAAACATTAAAACTTAAAAAAAAACCTTTTTTACATAAATTTTATGAATTATTTTTTCTTTTGAATTCTTTTAGAGCATTTGTTAGCATAAAACTTATAATCTTAAGAGGTACTAGATTGTTGACCCGTGCGTCGCACGAGTTTATTGATAAGAGATTGATATACGAATAATAAAATGTAATATATAATTAGTAACGGTGAAAAAAAAAGAACAGATGATTATCCATGGTAGACAAAATAAAACACTTCATAAAATGTATAAAATCTGAAAATATTATAAAAGAAAATTCGGTAATCCTATCAATAATTCGAGGTAGCCAAGTTCGCATGGAAATTAAGGTATTATGTTTGTAAACATATTAAACAACTTGTAAAAAAAAATAGAGTCTTGAGAAACAATATATGTTCATACAAACGATGACACAACAAAATATGAATGAAAAACTCATTAGTGAGGAGAAATATTAGGGATTGCTGCATTTTAGAGGGGATTTGTTAGATTAAATTGCTGCGCTGCATTTTAGATGAAATTTGTTAGGTTAAATTGCTGCTAACCTAATGCAGCATCTTAGAGTGAAGTTATTAGGTTAAGTTGCTGCATACCTACTAAAATATATTTGTCTACTAGATTGATGACCCGTGCGCCGCACGAGTCTTATAAGCCGGAAGAACTATTTAATTATATAATTTCAATTCATAGAAATAATTGTTTGAACCAATATTTAAGAACCAAAAATGATAAGTATAAAAGAAAATTAAAGTCTTCTTAGGCAAAAGAACTGGGTTAATTCTTGGAAGAACACCACCATGTGCAATTGTTACACCAGCTAACAATTTTCCTAGCTCTTCATCATTCCTCACAGCCAACAACGCGTGCCTTGGAATGCCAATATATACTTTACTTTCTAAAAGAGAAATTAAACGTCAAAGTTTAAACATCAAGGCCATGGACCAATATTGATTACAAACCACATACATACACCAAACAGAAATCAAAAGAAGTTGAAATTTTTATCTAAAAAATAACATCAATACACAAACAAAACTATCATTCACACATATATTATAACTACGGTGTAGAATAATGTGTAATGTATAATGCTAATATACATTTCAATGTTTCAAACTAAAATTACATAGTAACTTCTTTCCAAAAAATTTCCCTGATACCTAAAATAGTAACCTGGTAAATACTATATCTGCCATTTAGATTTCAGACAAAGTAAGAAACTCCTCAACTACGAAGTTAATTTCAAGTTTTAGTTAATTTATAGAATCCATATTAAACAATAGCCACCTAAAATTTATATATGAGGCATGTAAACATTGTTTGCTTAGAGATAATGCAGTCAAATAACAACTTACAAATATGAGCTAAGTAACCATTGCTGCTAGTTCCTCCTGCATAAGATGTAGCAGTTCCAATCAAAGCTTTGTACTTTACCTTCCAGCCCCTATTCATCTGACTTGGCAGCAACAATACCTCTCCTGAACAACATTCAACAACACATCCAAATCAGAGTAGTAAGTTGCAACGCTTGGATTGCTTGGGGTTTGAACATGAGAAATAAAAATTTATTCAATAAAGGTTGTCAAATTGTGATATAACCAAACAGGAGCCGAAATACACATACAAATATTGAAAGTTACCAATACACATACAAAATCAAAACTCTAGCCACATCAGACCAAACAGAGCCGAAATATGTCCTGTTACACCAGAAAAATGAAGAAACATGAGATAGTTGTAGCCTTTTTAAATGAAAAAAGTGCAGGTGCACACGACAGTAAAATGAAGAAGAGAGGATTTAGATTTGGATCATAATCTTGAGAGATAACGTTGAATTTGAATTGGGATGGAGAATGAAAAGATAGGAGAAAGATTCAAAGTTAATTTGTGAACCTATCAAGGCTAGGAAAATACACATAATTAATTTTTTGCTATGTGGTTTACATGTGATATAGCAATTGACAAAATTAAATGCAAGAATTTTTATGGGAAAGGAAATACATCTAACCAAAAGGATGGAATTTAATGCAGTTCAATGCAGCAATTGGTACGTTACAAATTGGAGGAAAAATGGGAGAAAATTTCTCTGACTCCTAACATCATTTTCTGAAATTCAATTATTGGAATTATTGGTATTCTTTTTGAAATTCGAATCTTGGTATTTAGAGGGAAATTTTTGGGTTACAATTACAGCATTTAATGTAGCAGATTTGAAGCCAAATTTCTAGGGTTAATTGTTTGCGGAGCTAATAACATTAAGGAGTAAGGGATTTACTCCTCATTTTACAACGATTCATTAGCGGCAAATGGGTCTTCATAATTCTATCAACTAAACCAAACCCTAAATCAAGCTGACCGAAATGAGGAGAAACAACCGTCGCACAAGACAAAGGCGCGTAAAGAAGAAGAAGAAGAATCCACCGCATCTTCCTCATGAATTAATCATTCAAATTCTTCTGAGGCTATCGGTGGAGTCTCTTCCACGTTTCAAGTGCGTTTGTAAGTCTTGGTTCTCACTTATCTCTCATGATGCCCACTTTGCAAATTCACATTTTCAACTCCACACCGCAACACAAGCACAAAGAATTGCGATCAATTCAAATTCAGTTCCTGAAATTAGATCTATTGATTTAGAATCATCGTTCATCGATGATTCTGCTTATGCAAACCATACTTTTTTGCCTCACGGATCTTATTCTGATCTTGAACTCAAATGTTCATGTAGAGATTTATACTTTTGCATACTCGCTCAGATATCTACCTATGGAATCCATCCACCGGAGCTCACAAACAAATACCTTTGTCTCCTCCTAACCATTTTTGGTTATATTTCTATGGTTTTGGGTATGATCAGTTAGCAGATGATTACTTGGTGGTTTTAATGTCCTATGACTCGCACTCACAATCCCCTAATATTTTATCACACTTGGAGTTTTTCTCATTGAGAGATAATGTGTGGAAGGAAATTGAGTGCACTCAATGCCCTTATACAAGTACCTTTGATGATAATGCCCATGCAGGGTCACTATATAATGGGGCTATTCATTGGTTGGCTTTTCATCGTGATTTCCATTTACCATGGTATAATAATGTCATTGTTGCCTTTGATTTAATGGAAAGGAAACTGTTAGAGATGTCTCCTCCAGATGATTTGAAACATATTCCTGAGGATTATGGTTTGTGGGTCTTTGGAGATTTTTTCAGTATATGGGCTACAAATTATGCTAATGATACAGTTGAAATATGGGTGATGAAAGAATACAAAGTGAATTCTTCTTGGACACAGACTCTTGTTCTTCCTATTGATGGCATTCCCACTATGTACTTTTACCCATTGTGCTGTACAAAAAGTGGCTATATTATTGGAACAGATGGTGAATCTGGATTGGTGAAGTATGATGACAATGGACAGTTGTTAGAACATTCCTCCAATTGTGAGGATCCATGTGGTGGATCCCAAGTAGTTATCTATACAAAGTCTCTGCTTTCACTTGGTGACAATGAGCAGACATAAGAAGATGTCATAAACAAGAAGAAGGAGGATTTCCTTTACCACTTTCTTGATATTTATGCTGTATTTGTACTCTTGGGGCTGCATTTGCGGGGTAACATGTGTTTGACTGCATTTGTAACATGAGTTAGCAGTATGTCACATGAGCTGATCCAATATGTAATGAAATGTTTATTGTTTCACTATTTTGTAACATGCTTATTGGAAATATTGACAACTTTGTTTGTGTGACTCATTTTCATTTTTGCATGTATAACTTGATTGAGTACCACTGATGAATGTTGTGGTCACTGCTTGAAATTGTTTTATATGGAGTTCATGCATGTTAACTGGAATCAAAATCACAATTACACGACTTTGACTTAAAAAACTGGAATCCAAAAGTAGCTAACGAAGTGGGTGATAAAAAGGAAAACATATAAGTATTAAATGAACCATATTACCATTGAATTGGTGATAGAATTCATATACACAATATTGAAAAATACTTTGTCTTTAATGAATAGCTTAAACTTTTGGAATAGTTTGTTCATGAAATTGTATCAAAGGCTTTGATCAAGCAGTGTTGAGTTTGATTCTTGTTGTGTATTGTCCATTATTTTCTGTTGTTCCAGGGGTTCCGTAAAGATATAATATACAAATAGTTAATGTGTTTTCCTCCTAAAATGGCTCATGCTTTTTTAATCGATGATTCACGACAAAGTTCATCTGAGCTGAGTTTACTTGGACATCTAAAAAAAAAGTCAATTCAACTAAAGAAGGTGAACTTGAGAGTGTGGGAAATTGACCGAAGAAGGGGACATTAATCAATTCGTATTTTGTTACTAACTTGTTTAAAACGCTAACACTAATTAATAATTCCTGATGACTGCGCTATTCACAATTACTATACCCGCTTCTGTCGAGTTTGATTCTTTCTATGTATCGTCCATTCTTCAAGGGCTGTAATTCCAGGGGTATTGTTAGGGATATATAATATAAAACTGTTCACGTGTTTTCCACCTAAAAGTAGCTCAAGCCTTTTGAACTAATGAATCATGACAAAGTTCATCCGAGTTGGGTTTGCTTGGACAACTAAAAACAAATAGACAATATTTTTTCTATAATTTGTGTATAAATGAGAAAAATTATACTCCCGTGCTCGGCTTCATGTATAGCTTGTTTGATTTGTGTTTCTTTAATACATATTATGTGTGTTGTGAAGTTGTTTTAATGTGTGTTCTATTTCCTCCTCCGTTGCATTGTTTTCATGAAATTGTAAAATGCCAATGCTTGAGGTCATTAAAATGGCTCTATCGTCCTGTAATCTTCCAACATCTATTTGAAGATGAGAGATGCAAGAAAATTTCCCTTGGTTTGAAGGGTGGGGTTGTGGATGGTTGGGAGTGTCGAAATTCAACCAAAGAAGGTAAACTTGAGAGTATGGAAAATTAACCAAAGAAGGGAATTGGAATTGTGTTCATATTGATTTGAAATTTTTGTCGATAGGAATTCAAGCTATTGGATTCAGTTGATTGTAATGTATATTGAAGCAGATGCAAATCCCTATTGGCTGCTGCAGTACATGGAATGTGAAGCTGTGGATGATTATTCGTGATCAGATGTGTTGATAAGGCTTAATAATTTGTCACGTCCTATGGTTTTGTTCTTTCTTATAAAGTTTCGCCGGTATATCCATATATGGCTGAAGTACAGAGAATGAACATCCACTTCCTGTCATTTGTCAGAGCATGCACGTAGTTTTCAAGGCCGTGGAAGCAACCTTTTGCATGATTGAATTACAGAGGGCCTTATTTAGGCTAACAAGCGCCTAGATGAGTGATTCTCATGCTTGGGTTTGTCAGGTCACAGTTCAGGTTGAGTGGCTTTGTGAAGTGACAAAACTTCATCAGTTGAGTCCAGGTATAAAACTGCTTTTACACCGAGTCCTAAATCGGAACTGAGTTTGTGCATTTGACTTGATAACCATTCTAAATACGCCCTTCTCATGTCTTAATTGCAAGGACTTAAGTCGTCAAATGTTGAGTATTTAAACTTCTTTTAAGCATAGTGATACTTTGAGGTGTTACACATCTTTTTCTATTTATTGGACTTCTTTTAAGCATGGTATTTAAACTGTCTTTTTGTGACTTTGGCAAAGGCACAAAAGGGTAGGATCTGCAGTCCTTCCTGCTACCTATCTCTTCTAGTGTCATGAACACAACACCCATTTTATTTCAGTTTGTCTCGTTTATTCTTGGGACGAATCGGTAGCACGCTAATTTTAAGTTTTAAGTAATCATTATGATTCCAATTTCCTTGTATAATATGCAATTCGGTCACCGGCAGTGAGACATGGAAATAAAAAATTACTCGCAACATGAGTATTAAATATTTCCCATATGCTGCTTTTTCACGACATGAGTACAAATTATAAAAAAAATGAACAGTCTCTTCTTATAAAATGAATGCATTTTGTTTTTAATCTCTACAAAAATAATCTTCGAGTAGTATTTGCAGATGACTATTAACCAAAGGCTGGGAAATGATTCATGCAAACGTGTGTCTTCATATCACTCCAACATTCATTCAATCATCAAAAGAGGTAATTGTGAGTTTCATAGATGACTTTTCTAGAAAAACATGGATCTATTTTGCTATTTTATATGCTTCAAGAATATTGGTGTTTGCGTGCTAATAGGAGGATAGTTTACCTCTAAAAATTCAGTAGTTTACCTCCAAATGCAAGAAGAACCAATATTGACAATAAGAGCTGCAAGTGTGTGCAACTTGGGTTGGGATGACTGATGAATCTAAAGGCTACAGGTTGCTCTGTCTTATTCTACAGACTACAAGTGTGTGCAATGTTATATTTCTACAATCATATTTTCTTTTCCTTATAAGTTTCTAAGATGATTCCCTTTTTTCATAGATGTTTGCATATATGTAGAGGTACTTCATTATGACTCTATGGTTGTAGATTATACTTAAGTGTTGTCCTGCTAGCAGAATGGGTACTGTGAAAATGATCATAGTTATTGCAAAACATAGATGATGAAAATTATAACCAGATGTGAAATCTTAATTCTTGTAGTGAGCTAACACTTTCTAAACTGGATTAAAGAATGCAAAATTTTAACTGTCATTGTCTATGCAGATAATCACAGTTGCACGAAAATTGAATGAGTGTGGAATTTAATAAACCATAATTTAAAGTCATTTAGCAATTTTTACGGAAAATAAGTACGAGGCATGTAGATTCAATGATAAAAATTTGAGAATACTGCGAAAAGGAAAATTTTGTCAATCTATTTGAAAGTTGCTGTGTTTTGCACACACAAGGCAAACGCTCTATTACATTATCCGAGATTATGAATCAAAGAAGGCTCCTGCAATTTGGAATTTGGACTCTTACATTATATTTATAACATATACACACGACTTGCAAATTGTTTTGCAAGTCGTAAGAACCAACTGCAAGCCAAAGAACGTGTAATAAAATAACATTTTTACTAGAGCATATGCAAAACAAAAGACATGCATATATTCTAGTAAATCATATGCATGCCAGAACACATGAACATGACAGTGAAATCATCTGAAATCAAGGCAGAGAAAATTTTGATATGACAGGGATCCTTTGATGTTCATTTAGAGGCTAGGGTCCTTGTCATGAGTTTTCACAAAACTAAAATGGGTTGAAGAGGTTATAGAACTTTTATTATTATGTAAAACTGTGACTTGCGCAGTGAAAAAGTGATTTGATGACAGATTGAATGAAGGGTTCATTCTCTCATTTTACACAACTTATGTGGAAAAGTGACATACAAACAATCATCTTATTGTTTAAATTGAAAGTTATCCGAGGTGTCGACAACTAGCTTGTTAGTGATTCTCTTTCTTCAATCGATTACACTGAAGAAGAAACGATGTCCCTCACTTATGAGTTCTTTAATTACTTCAAAGAGCATTAAGTACAATATTTTTTGGGTGTTTGAGCTACTAAAATTAAAAATGCTCAAAGTAAAGATAAAAATTGAAAGATAAAGCGATAAAAATGCGTACATTAATTTGTTTGATATATTGTGTATATTGGATAAAATGTACAGGTACAATATTTTACAATATTTAAAGGAAAATACTAGTCCTATTGAGCAATTTGAGGTGCCTATAACAATTAGCATTGCTTGACTATTTACACGGGTAATGTGTGAGTTTCTAGCGGTGGGGGTACATGGTGCACCATGTTTTGGTTTGCAGTCTTCCGTGTCTTCTGTTTTGTAGAATAGGTTGTCGAGCTTTCTCTTAGAGCTGTCAAAATGGGCTAGCATGTATGGGTCAGTCCGCTTGCATGAGCTAGCCTGTATAGGGTTTGAGCCTTAAAATTTCAGCCCAGATTTTTCAAGGTTTTTTAACCTGACCCTAGAAAACCCGCTACCCATATGGACTAACCGGTATGGACCACGGGTAGCCCGTTTAACCCGCATAACATAAAAGCTCTTTTTTTTAAAAAAAAATATTAATACAGGAAACCACCTATATAAAACTGCCAACAACTAAATTTTTGTTAGGTTTTCTCAAAAAAAAAAAAAAAAAAAAAGTTAGGTGGAGCAATTTTTTGTTAGACCATCCTTATCTTACGACCGAATTCCGGAATACCAGAGCCTTTTCCTTGAGAGCCAAAGGGTTAACCAAAAAAAATTGTCTTAATGATTAATCATGATTTTAGTCTTAATAAACAAACTAAAGACGACGTATTCAACACAATAGTAACAAAGAAAAGTTAAAAACACGTTATTTGGCCATTTGCTTCATATGAACATGTAAATGGTAGTTCAGGTTGTATTTAAACTGTTCCCTAGGGTCTCGTTTTTTTTTTATTTTTTTTTTATAAAAAATAATTCATAAAAAAATATTACTGAATTATTTCTAGTTTCTCTTTAAAAAAATGGTTGTTCCGTTTAGTCTGTAGCCCGAAAAGGTCGAGCTCGAGTACTTATTTTAGAGTCCATCTTTAAATAGTATTTGTGGTCCGGTTCGAAAAAACCACAAGCCCCTTAAGGCTTACTCTATACAGAACGTGTAGCCCATTTTGATAGCTTTTCATGCTCAAAGCTATTTTCGCTTAGTGATGTTATAACATGAACCATGAGTTATTGCCTAATCATCTATTTCTACCGAGCTTTGACTAAGTCTAATGTCTTCATGGCATTCGTATACAGTAGTAGGCTCGAGAATGTTTTGACTAACATTTATACGATTGTCTTTGAGAGAAAAGATATAAGCACCGGACCGACCGGTTCTGAAGTAGATCCTTCTTTCACACAAAAAATAAATGAAGTGGATCCTCTCCACGGTCTTTTCTCTCAGTTGTCTCCAAACTTAAATTTCAACGCTTTGGATTAATCTAACGTTTGAAAAACTAAATAGAGTACCAACAATTGCTGAGTCGAAATGTTCATCATCCACTCAAACACTCAAACATTCTCTTACTAACATTCTTGGGGTTCAAGCAATATTGGCAACCGACAAATATTTGGGTTTACCATTTATGGTTGGTAGGGATCGAAATGCAATTTTTGCTTAATCAATGATTGAGTTTGGCAGAAAATTAATTCATGGAGTAGTAAATGATTATCTAAGGAAGGACATGAGATTATGATTAAATTTGTCTTGCAGGTCATTCCTTCGTATGTTATGAGCATTTTTCAGTTACCAATTACGTTAATTAATACAATCGAAAAGATGATGAATTCCTTTTGGTGGGTCATGGTAGAACTACCCAACGTGGTATTAACTGGATGAGTTGGGAAAAGTTCACAAGGTTCATAGGAGTACGAGTTTTAAGGACCTCTTCACTTTTAACTTGGCTATGTTGGTTAAACAATGTTGGAAGTTTATTTAAAGGCAAATACTTGTATATGTCTTATTGTTTGCTAAATAAATTGTGGTATTCAGATTGAATTGGAATTCTCAATTGCCCTTACAAAGATTATTTTGACCTCGTCTTGCCTCTTGGTATTGTGATCTAGCCACTGTCATATGTTCTGTTCTGGTCTGCTTTGGTGTTCTTCTGTTGCTGCGTTTTATGTTTTTGTGGTACCATCACCGTCCAATTGCATGCTAGTGCCCCGCCATTAATCACGCCATTTAAAACTGTGCCAATCATGTATCCACCACATTTAATTCTGTAACCTCATCGTTGGTCATTAGCACATTAATTTCATCAGTTTTTTTTTTTTGAGAAAAATTTCATCAGTTTTTGTTTGTTCATTATTGGTACATTTTGACCCATTACAACTCTTCAATGATTTCTGCCCGCTCCATCCTCCGGTATTAAGCTATCAAGGTTTTCCATCTATGATAGTGCTCAAACAAAATAGGCTTAAATATGTAAAATGTTCCTGTAAGTTCGTGTGTTTTTAATTTTCGTCCTTGTATCTTTTTTTGTTCTAAAATAAACTCTGTAAGTTACAAACGTTTTGATTTTCGTCCCTCCCGTTAACATATGTTACAAAAACGCTGATGTGGCTAACGACGGCTGACGTGACGTTGTTTGATGTGACAAAACAGTCTTATGTATCATTCCAAACAAGATTACAAAAACCAAAATCAAAAACGAAAATTTACATAGGGATGAAATTAAAAATCAAGAAGTTACAAAATTTGAAATTAAAAACCCTTGTTGTTTCCATCTTCTTCCTCTCTTTGTGTGTCTTCTTTGTCTCTCTTCCTTATTCTTCTTCTATGCACCTGAAATTTCATGCTATGTAACTTCGGTCATATTATTCCTCTCTCTGTTTTAGTTTCCTTTTTTCAATGTGTGATGTGAAGAATGATGCATTGTTTTCCAATTTAAAATCTGAGTTCCAATTGAAAGTTAAGTGCTAATTTCTTTTTGGTTATGACATTTGAAATGTGGAATTACATTTTTGAATATATTTAAATATTGTTTTGACGGTATCTGAAAGTATAAAAACTTCTCTTATTCAATTATGTTATGTTTTGATGAAAATTTAATATAGTCTCATTTTTTAATCATAGTGGACATGTTTCTTCATAAGAGAAAGTCTTTATGATTTCGGTATCTCACTGAGAGTATGTGCTTGCATTTGTATTTGAGTAATATAAAGAAATATCAGTTTTTGAATCTAGTAATGCGACAACATCTTTTGAAATTTTGAAGCAAAATAAAAACCGATTATCGTCTTCATGACATATTTTGAATCAGATGTTAAGCTTAACAAGGTATTTATATCATTGCTCAAAAATTTATAACATTGCTCTTTATTTGATACTTTTCTATGTTTCATTTTGCATTTTGATACGGCTCACCTATTAATAGTATCATACTATCATTTAGTTCTTTTATTTATGAAAGCAAAAATATTTCAAGGTTATACTGTTTTCTTTACACATTGTTTTTTGAAGTTTTTTAATGTTAGCTCTCCTTTCTAATTTGTCATTTATCTCATAAAAGTATCTGGTATTCATAGAAAGTAAGTTACAATTATACCTCTAAATGTTTGCACTACCATCAATATGTTTTGAAACTTAATATCTCAGAATACATTAATATATGAATACCAATGGGAGTTGGGTTTAGCAGAAATTTACAATGCCACAAAAGTTACAAGGCATGGGACTTCAGGGGCATAGAAGAAGAAGAATATGACAGAGGAAAAAGAAGACACAGAGAGGGAGAAGAAAAAGATAGAAACAAAAGAGTTTTTGATTTTAAATTTCGTAACTTTGTGATTTTTAATTTCGTCCTTATGTAAATTTTCGTTTTTGATTTTGGTCTCTGTAATCTTGTCGGGAATGACACACAAGACTGTTTTGCCGCGTCAAACAACGCCACGTTAGTCGCCGTTAGCCACATCAGCGTTTTTGAAACAGATGTTAACGGGAGGGACGAAAATGAAAACGTTTGTAACTTACAGAGTTTGTTTTAGAACAAAAAAAGATACAGGGACGAAAACCAAAAATACGTCAACTTACAGAGATGTTTTACATATTTAAGCCAACAAAATATATCCAAACTCTTTAACATCACTCATCGAACAACATATCACAACAGAGACAACCAATATACTCCTCCTCACATTGCTCATTAAAATTCATAATTTTTTATTCTATTTCATAATTGAGTCTATAATATTTCATTTATTACCTTATCTCAATTGGTGCCTTTTTCATCAATCTGGAACCGGAAAGTGAGATTTATTTTTCCGTGGACAGAAAGCAAAATACTAATAGACTATACATGCTTCATAAACCATTAAACACAAATGCCTTTTAGACTATAAGTTTATTGTCCCTCAAACTTTTAAGATCATCGATCAATAGAGTTAAATTCCTGTGAGATGAACCACCTTCCTGAGCCGCATGTTTAGCCTTATTCCCAAAGTCTCGAGCATGTCGTCTGATTATCTCAGCTACATAACCATTGTCCATCAATCTCTTCACAACCTTCTCAATACTATCCCTCCCGACCAACTTCTCTTTCTCCCCAATACCAACTGAGCACCACTCTATTGCACCCACTTCCACCCCAATCCCCCGCACTTGCGTTATCAACTTCTCATTGTAAAATTGTTCTCCATGCACTGGCCACGTGATCATTGGAACCCCTGCACTAACTGCCTCCACGATGGAATTCCACCCACAATGTGTCATAAACGCACCCACAGCAGAGTGGCTCAGAATCATAACCTGAGGGGCCCAACCCCTAATAATCAAACCCTTCTTCTTTGCAATAACTCTTTCTTCAAATTCCTTCGGTAGCCATTTTTCTCTCTCCTCTTGACTCTCATTCTCTTTCCCTTTCTTCTCAGGAACAACCCATACAAATTCGTAACCCGATGCTTCTACTCCGCACGCAATCTCATAAAGTTGTTTATCCGAAAAATAACATAGGCTTCCAAAGCAAATGTACAACACTGAGCTATCTCGCTTCAAGTTAAGCCAACTCAGACACTCATGCACACTCACAACACTCTGTTCTCCTCTCTCTGCCTTCTCTTGAATAGTTCTACGAACAAGAGAAGCTGGACCAAGATGCCAAGCTTTGTGACCGGTAGTTTTCTCGTAGTGTTCGATGTACTCTTCACCGTCAAGTTCTACAAAATTATTGACAAGGATTCCGTGACTTTTGAAAACCATCTCCAAACGCTCTTCCAAGATTTCACTCATCTGCTTAGGCGGCGTTGCATTCATGACAATAGAATGAGGAAGACCAGGAATTACAAAAGAAGCAGATTCATAAAGAGAGTGTGCTTTAACAGATTCCATAGCACAAATAGCAAACAGAGAAAAACCGTTGAAAGAGAGTCTAGGAATTTGAAGCTTGTTTGCAAGTTCATCAACCCAAGGAAACAAGAAATCCGCCACAATGCAATCTGGTGGGTTCTGCTCCACGAAGTGTTGGATGGGTGGTCGGAGGAGAGTGGTAGCTTGAAAGATTTTGACCATGTTATTGAAGTCAGTGGCAGCAGAGAGACTTTCTACACCGTCGGGGAGGCCAACTTCTTGGGAAGGAAATGGAACAGTGTGAATACGGAGGTGTTGGTTTAAAGGGATAGATTTGGCAAGGATTTGAGCATTGGAGGGTGTGGTTATGATGGTAACGTTTTGATAGCGTAAGGCAAAGAGAGTTGCTATGTCGCATAGAGGTATCATATGACCAGGTGATAAGTAAGGTATGAAGTAGATATTAAGTGCTTTCTCTTCTTCTTTTTCCATATCCATTTTTGCCAATTATTCTGTGTGTGTGTGGATACTATAAGGAGTAGAATGAATGATGATGATAGAGGTATTGTATTTGTAGTACCAAGCAATAACTCTTTCTGCTATTGCTTTTATGTCCAACAAGCCCTCATCTACGACTGGTGCACATTTAATTGAATCAGAAATTCTTAGGTGAGCACTCACCTAATTATTAATGATTAGGGACAACCAATTAGATATCTATAAAATATGTTAAAAAATGCAACAACTAAAAAAAGAGGAAAAGCACGTGCTTCAGAAATACTCACTGCCTGACGTAAGATGTTACGTAGCAATTTTTTTGGATCTTGGTACTATGATCTAGCCATTGTCATATGTTCCGTTCTCGTCTGCTGGTGCTGGTGTGTGGTGCCATTTTGCCTTTCGAAGCCAGAACTCCAGAACTCTTTTGGTGTTTTTCTGTTGCTGGTCTCCACTGATTTTCTGGTTTGTAGACAATTTGAGTCTTTAATGTTTGGTGTTGCCTAACAGCTGCTTGTGGTGCTATCAGCTTTTTCTTTGGTAGTAGTTTTTTCTCCTATCGGGTACAACTTGTGCTCTTTGAGAGTTATCTTAATAACATTTTGCAATTTAAAATAAATTAAGGCTCTGTTTGGTAAGACCATAAAACAAGCTTATAGTTTATAGCGGATAGCTTATAAGCTCGTCTGACAAAAAAAGCTCTGTTTGGTAACGGTTTTTTACAACGAGCTTATAGCTTATTTCACGAACTTTCATTAGCTTATAAGCTATTTTTCATACGTTATTCCAAGTAGCGTTTGAGCTTATAGCTTATAACTTATCATTTTTTCTTCCATTTTTACCCTTATTATTTTAACTAAAAGTCATATTTACCCTTTATCATTTATTAAACTTAAATTGTTACCGGACGGCTTATGCTTCCGTTTAATACATTCAGGGCAACAACGATCATATATAGTGACATGATTTTCCTAAAAAAATGCGACCCATGATTTTTATATAAAAAAAATGTGACCTGTGATTTTTATAGATATACATGTATATAGATTACGTATTTTATTTTTTTGTTGCTATCCTCTTTACACTTTTTTGTTTTTACTTTGTCTATAAAATAAATTTTATACTTTATTCATTCATAAAGTATACAAACCGAAAGAATTAAGAAAACCAAATTTTAACCAAAAATATATATTGATTAGAACATCTTAAATATTTATGACCTCTCAAAAAAATATTGAAATAAAAATGTCCTTTTATGTCAATTTACATTTATTAGTTAGTTGAACTGCTAATTTTATCAAACACTTTATTTAGCTTATCAGCTATCAGTCAACAGTCAACAACCATCAGCTATAAGCTATCAGTCATCAGCTATCAGCTAGCTTATAAGCTATCGCTATTTTTACCAAACAGAGCCTAAGATTGGCTTTATGCAAATTATTAAGTATTTGAGCACAATTCTTGTTCTTTTGATTTTATCAATATCTTCTGCGTTTGCTTTCTAGGGGTTTGTGGGTGAGAATTTAAAAGCAATATAAATTGAGGGGATTGTGAGTTTTGACCACTAATTCATTGGTTTGTTCTTTTGGTTTTGTAATTCAAATGATTTGAAAATAAAAAGGATAAAATTACTTTCTTTGAAATTTGGTTGAAGCCAAACTGTGCTCATCCACAATGAGTACCAAACCATAACCACAATGTAAAAATCAGTTTTATATTTACCATACATTAGTCAAACGTGACTCATGATCTAACTATACACTATAATAGAATATGACATCTTGTACTTGTCTATTTTGTATTTTAGAAATTAACATGTAGACTCAAATTTGATTTGATTTGTACTTTTAAACTCAAATATAGTAAAGAGGATTATGACTTAGACAAAGCTAAGACGAGGTTTCCTTTCATACTAAATTTCACATGCTATGAATCTCTAATCTGGTTTAATTTAGACAAAACTTGAGGGATATAAACAACTTGAAACACATATATATAGTAGAGCACATGTAAATGACACTAAAGTCAAAGCAGATAAAATCTGAAATCAAAGGCAGAAAAAATATCGATATGGTGATGTGAGCATGAGCTCACATCATATGGCAATAGATATGTGATTTTTATGTATGCCTCTACAATGATACCAAAGTCTTGGAGCATGATTTCCACCAAATCACGTATTTGCACAGTTTGAAACCAAAACATAATCCATGTAAATCAAGACACATTGACATTAAAGAATTCAAGGACACAAAATCAGCATTACGACAAAACTGTGTCCTGCACAGTGAAAAAGTGGTTCGATGACAAATTGAATAAAGAAACACGTTACAAAGGGTTCATCACCGCCTATAAGTCAAGCTTGATGTTGAGAGGTTCAGTCTTATTGGAGAAAAGATTCCTAAGTGGCCCAAGAGTTCATTAATTCACTTCCACATAAGGATCAAATGTTCACGTCAAAGCATGCTAGTTAAGTCAAGCATGCTAGTTTCAAAGCTTTGATGGATCATTATTACAAATGTTCACCAGACTCACCAATCAATTACGGGTGCTGTGATAGTGAAGTATAACTCTCATTGATGTACAAATTTACCAATCAATTAATACAACTAGTAAGAAGTATAGCTGTTAAAATTCATTGATGTAGCATAGCTGATTAAACGATAATAACAAGTACTCCTTAACACATTGCTCTTTATTTATATTTGAGTCCATCGAATTCATAAACATTTATTAAAAAATTCTATAATATAGTCTATAGTATTTCATTTATCTCAATTGATACCTTTTTCATCATTCTGGTACCAGAAAGTGAGATTTATATTTTGTTGGACAGAAAGCAAAATATTAGACTGCGTATGTCACAAATAAACAATCAAAATGACCTTTAGACTAGAAGTTTGCGGTCCCTCAATATTTTAAGATCATCAATCACAACCGTTAAATTCCTATGAGATGAACCACCTTCTTGAGCCGCACGTTTAGCCTTATTCCCAAACTCTCGAGCATACCGTCTGATTTTCTCAGCTTCGTCACCACCATCCATCAATCTCCTCACAGCCTTCTCAATACTATCCCTCCCCACCATCTTCTCTCTCTCCCCAATACCAATTGGGCTCCATTCTGCTGCCCCCAACTCCACCCCAATTCCCCGCACCTGCGTTATCAACTTTTCATTGTAAAATTGTTCTCCATGCACAGGCCACGTGATCATCGGAACCCCTGCACTAACCGCCTCCACAGTGGAATTCCATCCACAATGTGTCATAAACGCACCCACAGCGGTGTGGCTTAGAATCATAACTTGTGGAGCCCAACCCCTAATAATCAAACCCTTCTTATTTTCAATATTTCTCTCTTCAAATCCCTTTGGCAACCATTTTCCTTTCTCCTCTTCACTCTCATCCTCTTTCCCTTTCTTTTCCGGAACAACCCATACAAATTCGTGACCCGATGCTTCCATCCCACATGCAATCTCGTAAAGTTGTTTATCAGGGAAAAGGCAGAGGCTTCCAAAGCATATGTACAACACTGAGTTATCTCGCTTCGAGTCTAGCCAACTCAGACACTCATGCACACTCACAGCACTCTGTTGTCCCCTCTCTGCTTTCTCTTGAACAGTTTTACGAATAAGAGAAGCTGGACCAAGATGCCAAGCTTTGTGACCAGTAGTTTTCTCGTAGTGTTTGATGTACTCTTCACCGTCAAGTTCAGCAAAATTGTTAACAATGATTCCATTGCTTTTGAAAACCGTCTCCAAAAGGGCTTCCAATAAGTTACTCATCTGCTTCGGCGGCGATGCATTCATGGCAATAGAATGAGGAAGATCAGGAATTACAAAAGAAGCAGATTCATAAAGAGAGTGTGCTTTAACAGATTCCATGGCACAAATAGCAAACAAAGAGAAACCGTTGAAAGAGAGTCTAGGAATTTGAAGCTTGTTTGCAAGTTCATCAACCCAAGGAAACAAGAAATCCGCCACGATGCAATCTGGTGGGTGCTGCTCCACGAAGTGTTGGATGGGTGGTCGGAGGAGAGTAGTGGCTTGGTAGATCTTGATCATGTTGTCGCGATCAGTGGCGGCCGAGAGGCTTTCTACACCGTCAGGGAGGCCAACTTCATGGGAAGGAAATGGAACAGTGTGAATACGGAGATGTTGGCTTAAAGGAATAGATTTGCCAAGAGTTTGAGCATTGGAGGGTGTGGTTATGATTGTAACTTTTTGACGGCGTAAGGCAAAGAGAGTTGCTATGTCACATAAAGGTATCATATGACCTGGAGCTAAGTAAGGTATGAAGTAGATATTAAGTGCTTTCTCTTCTCCTTCTTCCATATCCATCTTTGCCTTTTCTTCTTTTGTGCGTGTGTGGATACAATAAGGAGTAGATTATAACAAAGTGACAAACAATTCTTGTGTGGTTTCCAATGACCTATCACTGGAAATGTTGTATATTTTTTTGTTGTCATTTTCCATTTATATATATCCTGTCAACTTGATACTTTAATAGAAATGTGTGTCTTATCTGTATTGGTGTATATTAATGGACATATATGCCTACCCAAAAAGTAAAAGAAAACGAAAGATACTAGATCTGCCTGCCTCATTTTTGTTCTTGAAAAACGGTTGATTTAATTTTTTTTAAATTAAACAGATAAAAACACAACACTCGAATAGAATTATCCTCAATAATGGTCTGCCTCATGCCACTTTGCAAGCCTAGGAAGAAGAGATTGAAGAAATCAATTTCAATATGTTTTAGTATAAAAAAAGGTGTTAGGTAAGACTTTGGTTAATTCTATCAAAGAAAAATGCTGGATGGTGCTAAATTATTTTCGCACAAATCACACGAAGCATGCACGCACAATTATTATATATTTTTGTTTTGATAAAAATTACCTTAGTTATGGCTTGTAGGTTTATTTGAGTGTTATACTTTCATTGCACCGTCCAGGGAAGATAATTTGGATATGGTTCATAAGGTTAATATTAATAATAATTAGGCTTGTTTGGTTACAAATAGCAAATAACTGATACGTTAGTTTATGTTGATGATTTTATTGAATATTAATGATAAATAAAAATAGTTTATTTTTTACTATATATATACGATACAATTTTAAATACTCTGAAGATTATTTTGGATTGGTTCTCTGAATATAATGTAGAGCATTATTACATTATCATTACATTGATTCACCACCTAATTATCTTCATTGTAGTATATTTGGTAAATTAATTCTTTTCAATGACTCTGGACTTTACCGTTTTAGACAATAAAATTTTAATTCATTAGCAACTGATGGCAATGGTGCTTTGATGGCTTTTGAACGGTTTTCCTTTCCTATGGAGTTTTTGGCTTTAAATAAGGTTTAATAGCACTTTTGACCTCCTAATTATCAGAAAGTTGTGATTTTGATAATCTAACAAAATAAAATACAATACAGCCCCTTAAATATTGTCCCTTTTACACTTTTGGCCTCTCATGTCAATTTTGACAAAGTTAATACTGACGTGGACGCCACATGTGTAATTTTTTTAATTAAAAAAAATATTACACACATGGCAAAATTGACTTTGTCAAAATTGGTCTAGGGGGTCAAAACTGCAAAAGTGGCAATACTTAGGAGGTTGTATTGTATTTTATTTTGTAAGGGAGGCAAAATCGCAATTTCCTAATACTTAGGATGTCAAAACTGCTATTAAGCCTAACGAATACACAGAAAATAAAATAAGTTCTCCAAGAAAAAGTATACCGAGTAGTTATTAGTAGTATTGTGCAAAGAGTACTCATAGTCAAGTTTGGAGGGCTGTTTTATCCTGGGAATGATGAGGCAAGAAAGTACAGCTACACCATTAAGGCAGAGCCACAAAACGTCTTAAAGAGAGCGTCCTAATCCACAACTCAGCCCAAATTTTGTGTGTGTTCAAATTTGATTTTTTGCAAAAATGATTTGAAGAGTTTGCCAAAAGCAGCAACAATTTAAAGTGTGAAGAAATGTTTCAACAGTTTATTTATTTTTATTTTTGAAAAAGCCAAAATGAGATATATTAGCACCACGAAAGTGACCCCCGACACACGGTGTGCTAAGGGAAGCCAACAAGAGTAAGTACAAAAGCGGCAAAGCTATAAACAAAGGCTAGCTGCCGGAAAAAATAAGGTAATTACAATGAAATGTCCATACATAATAGTGGGTGTCACCACCACTCATGGTAAGTGTAGGCAAAGCTATAAACAAAGGCTAGCTGCCGGAAAAAATAAGGTAATTACAATGAAATGTTCATACATAATAGTGGGTGTCACCACCAATGGTAAGTGTAGGCAAAATTTATCGATTTATCATTGAGCCAAGTAAAAGAGAGTGTGCTCGTGATTTTCGGGTATCAAAATCATTGATTAGATTCGAACCTTGAATCATTGAACTCTCAACTTTTATTCGCGGGAAGGGAAAAAGTGAGTAAAAAAACCCTTATGAGACCTTGGATTCGGAGGTTGGTTTCGATTGGGGAAGGTGTTAGGCACCCGAACCGACTATGGTATCCCATAGGAACCTTCTACCTATTCTCTAATCTTGCGCTAAATTAATTTTACTTATATTAAAAAGTTAAGAGTTAAAGTGAAAGAAGGGAGAAAGAAGAAGCATGTTTTTGGTTATTTTTATTGATTTGGAAGGGTCGAAACCCTTTGCCTACTTACCCAAATAAATCGGGATCAAAATCAAGTAGTTCGGCTAAAGAACTTTTTCGATGAGTTGAATTGATTTTAACATTTTTTGAAAAGATTTTAAGAAGAGATGAGAGGCCTCAAGGCATGAGAAGAAAATACGATGAAGTTGGTCACTTTTAATTGCACGAAATCCATGTCTAATGTGGATATTAAATTAATTAACATTTGATTAAAGAAAATAAAAAGAAAATCACTTGGATTACATACCAAGGTTTACTTAAAATAAAATTGAATTTGACTTGATTGATTTTTTTGAAGAAAAATATTTTTCTAAACTAACGACGAAATCGCGTAACGGCGGAATAAAAATAAAAGAGCGTAAAGCGATAAATAAAGTGGTGTGTCGGTGCGCGTGTTAGTGCGTGTGCCGGTTACATATTACATACCCTAAATACATTCTATGGTCTCAAAAGAAAAATGCGCGAAAAATAAATTACATCAATTCCCTAATTACATACTAAGTATAATAAATAAATACATAACGAAAAAATTAAAAGATGCATGAGATGTAAAACGAAATATACCGAAACATTAAGCATAAAAAGAAAATCATACACTAGAATTAAATACCAAATAAAATGCATGACATGAAACATATTAAAAAATATAAAATGCAAGTTTTCAAAAAAAGAAAATATTAGTTAAAAAAAGGATGAGTTTAAGATTAAATCGATAGGTAAACTATACAATGCATGATATTTAAAATGCTAACTAGACACAATGCATGAGATATGACTTAAACTATTAAATAGACCAAAAGATAGTGGTTGCATGATAATTAAAACATTAGACAAAAAATAGAAAAAAAGTATGAAATGTTACTTTAAAGCATAAAATCAACTAAAATATAAGAGAAAAAATTTAAATAAAACAAATAAAAAATGCATGATATGAAGATTATGACACTAATAAAAATGCATGAATATAACGCTTAAATGAATTAAATAAAAAGATAGACACATGAAATTAAAAAAAACAAAAAAAATACTAAACAAGGCAGGGGGGTGCAGACAAACACAAAGGGGGGTGAAAACAGCAAAAAGGTAGTAACAAAAGGGCCAGGTATGGGTACTGGAGCTGGGCATGGGTACTGGGTCAACCCATGGGTGACCCGCCCAGCTCCAATTAATGAATATAAAAGGTTTTCTCTCTTGTTTTCTTCTCATTTTCTTCATTCCCTTCTCTCTCTAAATTCAAACCCTCTCCCTCTTCCTCTCAAGCCTGGCCGAAAAAATGAGAAGGTTGGCCGGAGAAGATGAAGCGAGGTTGTTCACTCCGGCGCGGTGGCCGGCCACCCTAGGGTGGTGGCACCGCCGCCGGAAAAGGCCAAAACCCCTTTTTTTTTTAATTTTTTACCCCTTTCTCTTCATTTCCTTCTTCTAAACGTGAATCCGCACTTAGTTTTTACCAAAAACAAACAACCAATCCTAGATCTAAAAAAAGAAAATCATTCAAAAACACACAAAAAGCCATGAACAATACCTCTTGCTTCTTCTTCTTTCTTTTGCTTTCGGATTAAGCCTTCCTTCTTCCACTTTGAGTTTTGGTTTAATCTTTCCTTCCTCCTTTGTTCGCGTTCGGATTCGGTTTTTTCCTTGCCTTGTTCTCACGTTCGGATTCGATTTTGGTGTATGGTGTTTATGTGGATTTCGAAATTGTGTTGATGTTGTTGTTTGTGGATGATTTCGGTTTTGCGTTGATGTTGTTGTTTGTGGATGATTTCGGTTTTGTGTTGATGTTGTTGTTTGTGGATGATTTCGGTTTTGTGTTATTATTGGTTATGGTTGTGTGATTTTGGTTCAATGGTGAACCATGAATGATTGCTGGAATTTTTGTGTTCATGAATGTTCATGAATGTTCTTGGTGTTCTTGAGTTTTTGGTGGTTTTGATCCAAAATTTTGGAAAGAGAAAGTAATTTGGTGTTTTTGATGATTTGTGACTTGATTCTGACTGATTCTGACTTTTCTGCCTTGGGGGACCAAACTGACGCGTGAACAGTACTTTTAGTACTGTTCACTGATGCAATAACAATGACCAAATTACCCCTGTAGTTTCTTGGAGGAAAAGTTGGACTGGACCAATGATACAATGACAAGTGGACAAGGACTAAAAAAAATAAATAATAAAACTGATAAATAAATAACAAATAATAAGTAAATGAAAAAAATAAATAACTAAATAAATGATTAAAAAGGAAAACGAAAATTAAATAAATAAAAATAAAAATGTCCCGTCGGAACCAAAAAATGAGGTATTTTAAAATACCTCTCTGCCGAAATTTCGTCTGATACGACTGAGATTACGCGGCTTTTTACGCTAATTAAAACGATAAATCAACGACGTGAATAAAATAAATTTTACGAACGCAAATGTTACACTACGCTAAAAAACGCACAAAACGCGAGTAAAAAACGGAAACGATACGCGCGCGATACTAAAATATTAACGACGCACGAAAAATAAATGCGACCACAAATACGAACAAAAGCAGACATTACGGGGATTTGCGCGCGAACGGACGACTGGAAAACAAACAACGTACGAGTAAAAATAAAATAAATCGGTCAAAAATTAGGGTACGACAGAGAGTAATTTGACTTTCTCTAACAGTTGATATAACTCCAAAAAATTAGTGTTGAATATCTGATTGTTTCTTTCTTTCTTTCCGTATCGTCCAAGCACAAGCGAACCAGATGATTTTCAGGAACAGTTAGGCATGTTTAGGGAGACCACCTAGCTGCCTGAATTGGTGGTATTGGTCATGAGCGCCGGTAGTGTCAACCAAAGAGATGCCGAAACAACTATAAATAAGAGTCCATAGCTGACTGAAATGGTGACAAGTAATGAGAAGGTGATCCGCCAACTCCTGAGAACCACAACCACCTACGCAAACATTTGCTTCAGCTTGAATAATTCTCCTCGTAGTGAGATTATCCTTTGTTGGAAGACGATTGCAGAAGAGCCACCAAACAAATAATGATATTTTGAGAGCGATGTGTTTGAGCCAAACGTTAGTTGTGATAACCCTCTCAGTAGTATTCTATTCTGATGCTGTGAACATGTGATAAACATCGCTGAGTGAGAACCCTTTGATTGGGTAGAGTAACCATTTCCAACGGTCATTAACACCATCCTCCAAAATAACGTTATGAAACAGAAAGCAACAGTTCTTAACAAGATCATCCTCCCACGTAAATAACCCTCTTCTCCACTTTCATGTTGGTTTATTGCAGATGATTTTATAGTTATCAGATAGTTGATAAACTAGCATATAACCGATAACGGATAAGTTAGCTGATTGAATTTGCAATTTTTTGTTTTTTAAAAAGGTCCTTAGGCCCACTTTACTGATGATTTGACACATTTATGCCCACGTGGCATTCGATGACTGTGTAACTTTGCACAGTTGGCTGCCACACGGTAATTATTTTAGTTTAATTATTCAATAGAAAAATATATTTTTGTAATTAAAATAAAAATATATTTTAAAAAATATGGAAATTAATTTTTACAAAATTTTAAAAATAATTAAATTAAATATTTAAAAAAAATTAATTTTTGTAATTTACGAAAATTAATTTCCTTTTTTTTTTAGAAATTTTTTTATTTTGAAAAAAAAATGAAAAAAACTTTTTTGACTTAGTAATTTTCGGAATTTTTTAATTCTGAAAATTTATTTTCAGATTTTTGAAAATAAATAATTTTTTTTTAATTTTGAAAGCAAAATCTGAAGATAAATTTCCTAAATTATTTAAAATTTTAGAAAAATGTTATCTAACTTTTTGTTTTTTTTATTTATTTTACAATAATTAATTTCCAAGAAAAAATAAAAAAAAAACATTTTTATTTTGAATTTGTTTTTCTAATTTTCGAAAATTATTTTCTATTTTTTTATTTTTAATTTTGAAAATTAAGTTCCATATTTTTTTATTTTTTTATTAATTTCGTTTTTTTTCAATTTTTTTATATCGAAAATTAATTTCCAGTTTTTTTTGTTAATTTCGTTTTTTTTTCAATTTTTTATTTCGAAAACATGTTTTTTGTTTTTTAAAAATTGATTTTAAATAATTAAAATGAAATCAGTTACACGTGGTTGCCACATATGCACAATTAAACAGTCAGTAAGTGACACCTATGCAAAAACCAGACACATAAGCAAGAAAGTGGGTCTAATGACCTTTTTAAAAAACAAAAAAATTGCAGGGATTGATTTTTTTTACTAGGGACCAAAACCCAAATTCGCTATATTTGCAAGGACTAACTTGTAAATATGAAATGACATAAAACTGATATATTCAATTAATTTTATTTTCCAATTAAATTTGTAGGGGAAAGTGGAAATAAATAATGATAAGTTATAAAATCTTTAAGGTATAAGCTACTTACATTAGCTTATAAAAAAATAAGTTACTAGCTCGTGATAAAGTGACACTTATCAAACAGATCATTATTTTTAGTCAAATGAGCTTATAAGATATACTATAAGGTCAAAAACATGTCTCCAAACAGATCCGAAGAATTAAATGTGTTTAGTACGTACAAAATCACAATCTTTCACGTTTAATCCTTCTAAAAAAATTATTCACTTTTAGTCCCTCTTTACGTTTTATAAGGACTATGTTAAGGACTAAACATATTCATTTTTAAAAACGTTTTCATAATCAAGGCTGTTCTTAAAATCTAGAGTATTATAAATGACTAAAATTATAATTAAAATTTTACAGGGACTAAACTTAAAAACTTGCAATTTCGTAGGACTAAAAAAATATTTTATCCTAATATTTATAATAATTTTTTAGAGGAATAATAAAAATAATAAATTGTGGATTTGTAAGTATAGTGTTCATGCTTTCAATCGTGGATTTGTAAGTAACTTGTTTTTTAATTGTGCTATCATGCTTAGCAGAATGATAAAAATACATGCTTTCGTGTGATTTGTGCGAAAATATTTCACACCATCTAGCATTACTCTTCTATCAAAAGCCAACAAGATAGGTGTAGAAGTGCCAAAAATCAAATAATGATTGAACTTATCTTTCGATATTGTAGTTTAAAGAAAGAAACAAAATTCATTTTCACTTGTTTGTGAAATTTTGTTGCTCTTCGTTCGTACAACTCAGCATTTATGATGAATAAGGAATGTGCAATTTTATTATTAATTAAGTCATGAAATTTCTGTTTTCTCGGATAAATCTATGTCAATTTCGCAAGAAAGCATGGAATTGACAACGGTTAGTTCTCCCAGCATGGAGTTATTAGCAGGAAGTGAGAATTTTTTTTAAGGTCATGAATCCAATCCATCTTGTTAAGCATAATTTTTATGGTTAAATAAGTTTTTCATCCATAAACATACATGTAATCTTCATTTTAGTCTTTAAAAAGTAAATCTTTATGTTTTCATCCTAGAAAAAGAAAATTGCTTCTTTATTGGTTCTTAATGGGCATAATTTTTACATCTTTAACATGATATTTTTGGTTCTTGATATTTGTTGAACATAATATGAATACATCTTTAACATGAAAGAATCCTAACATCCTAACCATTATAGATACAAGAACAAAAAGAAATTTCCTCGAGGATAAAAATATCCCGTTTTATTTTTTAGTGGCTCTAAAATCAAAGTTTGCTTATTTGTAGGGAAACAAAATTATTCAAGGGTATGGAAAACTTACTTACTATCAAAACATATTGTTCATAGTTTTATGTTCAACTTGTGTTTTGAAGGGTATGGAAATTTGTGATGTGTTCCAAACCATTTGAATAAACTTCCTAAGCTTATGGAGATATTTTGATGTTGTGTATCTTGTATGTGGGACAAAAGGAGTAGTTTCCTATTGTTACTTTTGGCCTTTTCATTCAAGATGGCTGGTTTTTTCAATTTGTCTAACTGAAGTTTGGTTTTTACAATTCAAAACATGTACTTTTCAGCTTGGTTTATATTTGAATTTTGAGCAGAGGCAAAACGAAATTTAAAAGGGTGTGTGAGAGGCAAGAGGGAAGGAAAACTCTGATTCAATTAGTTTGAGTTCCGCTTGATATAATGATGAAAGTTTTTCTCTAAGCATCCACCGTTTTCTCCTAAGTTCCTTGACCTGGTGAAAACATCTCCAACGAAAGCTAACTACTATTCAAAGAAATTTTTAAATTGATTTAACAGATTTAAAATGTGATTGGACTGATATAAAAAACATTGAAAGGCATTTAAGAATGGTTTTTATGGCGAGTCGTTCAGGAAAATTTTACCGTATACCCTTACATCTATACTTTTACCCTTACATTTTACACAAACTTTCTATTATACCCTCCTATATAAACATAAGAGCATCGGATTAATCATTTTTTTCTCAACTTTTTCAAGCTTTCCAGTTTGCTACGAATCTTCTTCCTTTTCTTCTCTAGAAACCCAATGATATTCCAACATTCACCATTCATTTTTCTTTTCAATTTCTACTTTTCATGTAACAATCTTTTTGAATCTGTTTGTTCATAATCATATTTATTATCTATTAAATCTAATCATTTTCCAATTCCAATTCCGATAAACTCTTAATTTCTTTTCTTATTTTCATTTGATTTCTCATTTAAAATTATCCATTCAGATCAAAATAAAATCTGCTGGGATAATGCTCACAATTTCAATTTGAATATGGTAAAATTCATTCACGCTTTGTTTTTCAGTTTTTACAATCCATTCACTCACTCTTCAATTGAATTGATCGAAGATTGAAAAAAAGAAGCATGTAAGTCTATTTTCAAAACCGGAAAATAACATTTGGGTTTTTTTTTTGTGTCTTTCGTTAATGGAAAAAGGCAAATAATGTAACCGCTCAAGCATGGTGTCCAGTTTACCTTTTCATTCGGAAAACTGATAGCCTTCTTTTAAAAAAAAAAAATGGTAGGTAAAGGGTGTACCGAAGTTGGAAAAAGGGTAAAATTGGAATTTTTGGTAAATTGTAGGGGTGAAGGTATAGAGGTAGGGGTATAGGTTAAAATTTCCGTCCTTCAGCCTACAATAGTTGCATCCTGTTCTTGCTATGTTTGAAGGCCCATCAAAATATTTGATGTCAATGCAAAATTTTCTTCTTTTGTTTCCTTAACTAGTACCGCAAAGCATTAATGACCTTTTGTATATTTGATGACTCCAACTTATATGTATTTCTTTTACAGGATTACATATATTGTTTTATACTCCTTAAAAAAAAATACTGTTTTATACAGAATTTAAATATATGCATCTCAAGAATAACTTTATAAACTTCTTTCAAAAATAGTTTACTTTATAAACTGAAATTCATTGTGTTAAATGAAAATGAGAACAAGTATGAAATTCAATTTTGTAATTTTCATTTTATTTTTTTTTACAGAATTTATTTACAGTGACAATAATGAATTTCCTAATTTTATAAGAATTACAAACAATTTTGTACTCAAACTCTCCAGCCCATCCTTTTTTTTTTGGTCAAATAGTACAGTGGCTAGAGCTCACACAATTTAATTGTGAAGAAGTGAAGTGTCCGGGGTTCGAACCCCGGCTCCTGCATATAATATGCAATATCCCTACCAACTGAGATAAGCTCACGGGGATCAGCCCATCCTATTTATAAGAAGTAAAAATCACATTTAAAATTACCTTAACATATTTAGGTGATGAAATTCATTTTTATGATGGTGGTGAAAAGAGGGGGGAGGTTAGTAAAAGAAAAACATCCTTTTGTTTTGAGCAATCAAGAATCAAAATTGACAACGGTAGATGGCATGGTAATTAAATCTATTTTGGGGGGGGGGGGGGGGGGGTTGCTATTTTTGGTTATTCCTATCAACCGTTGATGGGAGCTTCTGGTGGTTTGGTGACTGTGTGGGATAGTAATGTTGTTGATGTCTGGTCTACAATGAGTTTTGGCCATGCTTTAGTAATTAAAGGAAATGTTATCAAGACGACAGAGGTTTTTATTATTATTAATGTGTTTGCACCCTGTGACTTGGAAGTGAAAACGGCGTTGCGGGAGAGGTTGAGTCCGTTAATAATGAATAATACCGACGTCTGTGTTTGTGTGTTTGGGGACTCTAACTCTGTGCGATTTTTTGAAGAAAAGAAGGGAAGGAGTACGGTTTTCAGACAGGGGGGAGAGGATTTGTTTAATAAATTTATAGAAGAAAATTTATTTTCGTCCATTAAATAATATTTAATTACTTGAAAAATGTCCGTTATTTTGTCAAGTTGGAAAATTTTCATTATTGATATTTGATTATGAGTTATTAAACGGTAAAGTGAATATTAATTTCCAACTTGACGGGCTATTCCTAAAGGGCCTAATGAATTCTTATTATTAATTGGAATTTTAGTATTTTTTTTATCCCATTGTGATATTTAACATTGTTGAATGGTCTTATTTGAAAACAATTAGATGATGACAAAATTATCCAAGATCGGCATTCCTTATTTCTATTCAACAACATACGAATAGTTAAATTGCATTTTTGGTCCTTTAACTATTTAGGTAGTATCGCTTTGGTCCTCTAATTAAAATTTGATTTATTTTGGTCCCTTAACTTCTCTCTGTTACATATTTTGGTCATTTCCATTAGTTTTAATTCAAAAACGTTAGATTTTCTTTATCTTCTTCTCCTCTTTTTCATCTTCATATCATCTCCATCAACCTTCAACAACAAGAATCCCAGAAAAATTCCAAAAGAAAATGAAGAAAACCTAACGTTTTTGAATTAAAACTAACGGAAATGACCAAAATATGTAGCAGAAAGAAGTTAAGGGACCAAAATAAATCAAATTTTAATTAAGGGACCAAAGCGATACTTCCTAAATAGTTAAGGGACCAAAAATGCAATTTAGCCTTGATTGATTTACCTATTTGTGGTTGTCTGTTTACTTGGTATCGTGGTGACGAAGTGTCTATGAACAAGTTTGACCGTTTTTTACTATCTGAGAAGTGGTGTGAGACGTGGCCAAACTGTATCCAGGTAGCTTACCAAAGAGGCCTCTCAGATCAAGTTCCTTTAATGTTATATGTTGATGATACAAATTGGGGACCACGTCCGCTTCGCATGCTTAAATGTTGGGCGGACTTTCCTGGTTATGATGCTTTTGTTCGTGATCAGTGGGGATTGTTCAATGTTAATGGGTG
Organism: Medicago arabica; assembly: GCA_946800305.1. Taxonomy (NCBI): domain Eukaryota; kingdom Viridiplantae; phylum Streptophyta; class Magnoliopsida; order Fabales; family Fabaceae; genus Medicago; species Medicago arabica. Next base: position 54,777,306 of record OX326968.1, read on the forward strand.
GGGTGGTTTTGTGTTAAAGCAGAAGCTGAAGATGTTGAAATATAGTTTAAAGGAATGGCATCAAACTCACTCTCATTCAGTTTAACTCACCTTCAGTTTGTAGATGCCACCCTTATTATAGGTGAAAAAAGTTGGTTGAATGTGTGGACTATGAGGGCTGTTTTGTTGTTGTTTGAAGAGGTGTCGGGTCTGAAGGTTAATTTTCATAAAAGTTTGTTGACGGGGGTCAATATTTCTGATTCGTGGTTGTCGGAGGCATCATTGGTGTTGAATTGTCGCAGAGGGGTGCTCCCTTTTGTTTATCTCGGTCTGCCCATTGGTGGAAATTCGACGAAATTGAGTTTCTGGAAACCTGTTATTGATAGAATTGAGGCTCGCCTGTCGTTGCGGAGTAATAAATTTCTGTCTTTTGGTGGTCGTCTAGTTTTGCCGAAGTCTGTTCTGTCCTCTCTATCGGTTTACTTTCTTTCCTTTTCAAAGCCCCTGCATGTATAATTTCTTCTATTGAATCTTTATTTAAAAGATTTTTTTGGGGGTGGTGGTGATGAAATTAGGAAAATATCCTGGATTAAATGGGAAACAGTTTGTTTACCAAAGGAGGATGAGGGGTTGGGGGTTAGGAGGGTGGGAGCCATTAATTTGTCCTTGTTAGGAAAGTGGTGGTGGAGGTTGTTGTTGAAGAAGGAGGCGTTGTGGTACCGTGTGTTGAAAGCTCGTCATGGTGAGGAGGGAGGGCGGTTAAGGGATGGGGGTAGACAATCGTTGGTGTGGTGGAGGACGGTGTGTAATGTCCGTGATGGGGTAGGCGAGGGGGTCGGGAATTGGTTTGAAGAAAACATCTGTCTGGTAGTAGGTGAGGGGATGGATACTTTCTTTTGGTATGATAACTGGGCGGGGGATATTCCTTTGAGGATAAGTTCCCCCGCCTCTTCGATTTGGCCTTAGAAAAAGAGAGTAGGGTGGAGTATATGGGGAGGCGTGGTTGGGAGCATGATGGTGGGGCGTGGGTGTGGAGACGCCGATTGTTTGCGTGGGAAGAAGAGAGTCTGAGGGAGTGTTCCTGTTTATTACATAACACTAGTTTGCAGGATAATGTTCGTGACACTTGGTGGCATTTGGATCTTGTTCATGGGTATTCGGTGTGTGAATCCTATCGGTTCATTACTAATTCTTGTGACATGTCAGAGAGAACACTGAAGTAAAATATTTTTACAAGAAAGGGGGGTTTGAATTGTGACTTGTTTAAAATTTACCTGATAAAATTTTTCTTCTAATTTAAAAATCACGATTAGTTTGTTAGTAAATCTACTAACAATATATGAAAGTTGAAGTACAACAAAATTTCATAATCTTCCTCTTTAAAACTCATGATCTCCTTAATTTTATGTGCATAATTGTCATTTTGCAAAATTTAATTTAATTGTTTAAAAAAAAAATGGATAATGGTCATCACAACTGTAACAAATTCCCACGGATCACTATGAAATTAATTAATTGATCTACTAACAATATATGAAAGTTGAAGTACAGCAAAATTTCATAATCGTCCTCTTTAAAACTCATGATCTCCTTAATTTTATATGCATAATTGTCATTTTGCAAAATTTTATTTAATTATTTAAAAAATAAATAATAGATAATGGTCATCACAACTGTAACAAATTTCCACAAATAACTATGAAATTAATTAATTTTTTAAAAAAATTACGGATAATGATCATCACAACTCTAAAAAAAATTCACGGATAACTATGTAATCAGTCTATTTGTTTTTGTGGAAAATAACTTAAAAACAAATATTATGGAACTATCCACAGTTATCACAAATTTCCACACATATTTATTTATTTTAAATGCAAAATTAACAAGTTTTAGGAATACTTTTTTTGGTAGAAGTCTTTGGAATACTTTTAAAATATTATTTGTTTTTTAATTAAAATCAAAAAGTGTAGCCAATTTTTCTCTCAAAAAAATGTAACTAATTTGCACTTCCACGAATAAGTTAATATAACAAATTTTCACCGACATTTGTATTTTGAATGCAAAATTAATAAGTCTTTGAAATAATTTTAAATTTAAAATATTATTTGTTTTATTAATCTACTAATAATATATTAAAAATTATTTTTAAAAAACAATATATAAAATCAAAATCCAACAAAATTCCATAATTGTCCTTCTAATATCACTAATGTCTATTAAATCATAAGAAAAAAATAGTGTATTATAGCATTAGTATAGGAAAACAGTTTATGTTACTCTTTTATGCCATAAGTATAGAAAAATAGTTTATTCTCATCTCTTTTAATCTCTTAATCTTATTAATTTGCTTATGAAAAAATTAATAGAAATGATAGATTTATGTTAGCATTTTTAAAATAATCATTAGTTTTAAAAATTTGAGCATATCACCTTTCTCATAGACAAATGTTATTTGTACAATTATATTATGATAACTTATTAAACAACTCTCTCTCTCATATTCACATATGTTTTTATTCTCTTACTTCTTCTTTCTCTCTCTATTATTTTTATCCAATAAGAATAAAGGAAAAGTGGTTGTCACAAGAGTTGTTTGCAATTGGTTGTACAAATATCACTCCTCTTCTCATATTGGTGTACATAATTTTTTTTTGGAGATATAAGCACATAAATTCTACGATGAGTGTGGTGTAAATATTTAACGGAACTTCGGAGAAACAATACAGCGATGTTGATATTTTGAAAATATTACGAGTTTTCCGAATTTTCATATCGGCTATCACATAGCGTTAAATAAAAAAATTTCATGGGTATATAAGCTTATAAAATCTTCAACGAGTACAATGCAAATATTTATCAGTGTTTAAAATATAAAATAAAAAATTATTCAATAGAAAAACTAAATTGATGTTGATATTTTGATAATAGTCATGCGTTTAAAAAAATTTATCATATCGATTTTCTCATATATGTACATAAAAATTTATTACAAGCACATAAAATCTGCAACGGATGCAGTGCAAACATTGAACGATGTTTTGCATATAAAATAAAAAGTTATCCAATAGAAACACTATATTAATGTTTATATTTTAACAATATTAATGAGTTTCCACGATTTTATCATATCAACTTTCCCATATATTTTGATAAAAAAAAATTTCTTCAGATAAAACATATAAAATCTGCAATGGATACAATGCAAACATTGAACGGTGTTTTGCATATAAATGAAAAGTTATTTAATAGAAACACTACATTGATGTTGATATTTTAAAAATATTCATGAATTTCCAAAATTTTATTATATGGATTTTCTCATATATGTACATTAAAGTTTATTTATGCATATATAAGTACATAAATTCTACAACTGGTGTGGTGTGGTGCAAACATTGAACGGTGTTTTGCATATAAAATAAAAACTTATTCAATAGAAACACTATATTAATGTTTGTATTTTGACAATATTAATGAGTTTCCACGATTTTATTATATCAACTTTCTCATATATTTACATAAAAAATTGTTTCTGCAGATAAAACACATAAAATTTGCAACATATGTGATGCAATCATTGAACGGTGTTTTGCAAATAAAATAAAAAGTTATTTAATAGAATTGTTACATTAATTTTGATAGTTTGAAAATAATCACGAGTTTTAAAAAATTTAATTTATTTATTTTCTCATATATGTATATAAAAATTTGTTTTCGCGTACATAAGAAAATAAAATCCACAACAAACGCGGTTCATATATTTAACATATTTTTCTATATATAAGAAATAAGTACCAACTGACAACTCAGGCTGAACCTCCAGAAGCTACCGTGGGAGATCTTATCTAGCATAAGAAGGTGCCGTTGAAGGTCTCTATCCTTGCTTGACGGTTGTTGCGGGACAGGCTACCGACTAAGAATCATCTTCTGAGGCGTGGTGTGATCAATGGTGATGCTATCATGTGCGTTTCAGGATGCGGCTTGGCTGAGTCTACGCCACACTTATTTATTCACTGTGCCACCTTTGGCACAATGTGGCCTCTTATCAGGTCTTGGATTGGAATGACTGGTGTCGATCCCCTTAATATTGATGATCACTTCATTCAGTTTATTCATTCTACAGGTCACTCTAAGGCTCGTCAATCCTTCCTCCAGCTTATTTGGTTACTTAGTGTCTGGTTGATTTGGAACGAACGTGACAATAGACTATATAATAATATCCAAACAACCACTGAGCAGCTAGTTGAAAAGGTTAAATTTCACTCTTTTTGGTGGCTTAAAGCTAATAAGGCCACTTTTATGTACGGTACTCAAAATTGGTGGTCAGACCCTTTATTATGTTTGGGTATCGACTAACCATAGCTTAGCTTGGTCTCTTCATTGTATGTCTGTCATATTTTAAGGGCGACACTTCTAGTACATCTTGTACTCAAGTGCGTCCCTTCCGTTGTTTATATAATTCATTTTGTCGTCTTCAAAAAAATAAATATTAATATTGATAATTTTCATTTAACATCTTTAAATGAGCCGTGCGGAAGCACATGTCATTTACTAGTAACTAATAACAATAATAGTTGTAAAGTGTGTGATTTTGAATAATAAATTAAAGAGAGATAGAGAGAGAAAGAAATGACACAAGAAAGTTATCGTGGTTCGCTAAACACCGGCTACTTCCACTCCCCACACAAGTGTGAGATTATCCACTAGGTAGTTGTGTTTTATAAACTTAACAACAACTCCTCTTTTGTCTTCTTAATCCTTTTTCACAAATGAGTAACTTTTAACCCTTACTAGATCTTCCTGATCTTTCCTGCAACCGAGTAAATCTACCTTTGCTTTTATACACTTGTTATCAACAAGCTTCACAACCTAATAAAAAATAAATTCTTACTAACCAAAATAAAATAATTGTGTTTCACTAAAATGGGCTCAAAACAAAAGAGCAATTTTAGTAATGTAAAATGAGGAACAAAAAGAGAGAGCTTATGAGTTTTTGAACTTTTGTATGCTTCTGTTTTCTCAAAAGAATTCGGTGGTTTCCTGAGCTGAAGATGTGAGTTATTTATAGGCAAGTGAAGGCTTCATGTATCAATTTGAATACCATGTATTTGCTGGCTTTTGTTCTCACGTGTAAGCCTTTCCAAAATTGAATTGCTTTGGTCCCACGTGTGAGATTTGAATTTTGCAAGCTAGCAACCAATTTCATTTCACTTTATAGCCATTAGTTAATGAACCAATTTTATCTCATGTGTGGCTTCCAATTTTGTATCAAGTATGGAAGTGGATTGGTATTTTTTTGGTTTATGTTGGTGAGTTTCGACAACATTTTATCCAGTTTATTAAGATGGCGGAAATGCTAAGAAATACTCATCACTTCAGAATCATTTGGTTCACATCTGTTTGGGTGATATGGAAAGAAATGAACAACAGGGTATTTAAACATACAATTTCTACTCCTTTTCATCTTTTAGAATAAGTAAAGTTAAATTCTTTTTTATAGTTGAAATCAAAGCAGACGCCCATTGTTTATAGTTACCACGACCGGTGGAAACGTCCCTCTCATTGTATGAGATTGTGTCTGTAATTTTTTTGATTGTTGGTTGGTGCTCTTTTTGAGTACCTTTGTGACTTTGTAAATATTTACGGGTTTCCTCCTTTTGCACACCTTTTGCAGGGGGAGGAATACCGATTGGTGGTATTAATTTTTTTTTTTAATATGTTAAAAAAAATTCATTTGTATGATGAACATAGATATCTAAGTAAAATAAAATTCAGAATTGATTGGCTTAAACACAAGTATTATGTGGTAGCAGTCTCGGTTACTTTGGTTAAAGGACGGAGATGCAAACTCTAAATATTTTCATTTGGTTCTTTATAACCGCTGTCGCCACAACTCCATCATTTCTCTTTTGGTGGACGGTAACATTGTCGAAGGGGTTCTTCCTATCCGGAATGCAGTGCTTTCTCATTTCAAAGAGCACTTTGCGGCCACTCACACTACAAGGCCGGGGGTCGACAATTTACCTTTCAATTGTTTATCTCACACGGAAGGAAGTGGTTTAACAAAGCTGTTTTCAGCAATTGAAGTTAAATCAGCAGTTTAGGATTGTGACAGCTACAAGAGTCCCGGTCCTGATCGGGTCAATTTCAGCTTTATTAAGGAATTTTGGGATGAGTTAAAGGAAGATGTTATGCGCTTTATTTCCGACTTCCACAGAAATGGTAAACTGACAAGAGGTATCAACTCTACTTTTATAGCTCTTATTCCGAAAATCGACAGCCCCCAGCGCATTAATGACTTTAGGCCTATTTCTCTGGTTGGCTCTCTTTATAAAATTCTTTCTAAGGTGTTGGCCAATAGGCTAAAATCGGTGTTGGGAACTATTATATTAGATTCTCAGACAGCTTTCGTGAAAAACAGACAGATTTTAGACGGGATTCTTATTGCTAATGAAGTGGTAGATGAGGCTCGCAAGAATAAAAAGGAATTAATGTTGTTTAAAGTTGATTTTGAAAAAGCTTTTGATTCGGTAGATTGGGGGTATCTGGATTCGGTTATGAAAAAAATGGCGTTTCCGGTTTTGTGGAGGAAATGGATTAAGGAATGCGTATCGACTGCAACTGCCTCGATTCTTGTTAATGGCAGCCCTACATATGAATTCTCTTTGAAAAGGGGTCTGCATCAAGGGGATCCCCTCTCTCCTTTCTTGTTTCCGATAGCTGCTGAGGGTCTGAACGTTATGATGACTTCGGTGTTGAGAAATAACATTTTCGATGGATACATGGTTGGAAATTCTAATTCGGTTGTGGTGTCACATCTCTAGTTTGCAGATGATACCTTACTTATTGGTGCTAAGAGCTGGACCAATGTGCGTGCCTTACGTGCGGTCTTAACTTTGTTCGTAGAGATGTCTGGTTTGAAAGTAAACTTCAACAAAAGTCTGCTTGTTGGTATTAATATTGCGGATTCTTGGTTATATGAGGCGGCCTCTATTTTAAATTGTAAGGTGGGAAAGGTCCCGTTTGTGTATCTGGGTTTATCAATTGGTGGTGACCCTATGAGGTTAGCATTCTGGGAACTTGTGTTGAAAACAATTAAAAATAGACTGTCATGGTGGCAAAGCCGTTTTCTTTCTTATGGAGGTCGGTTGGTCCTTTTAAGTCTGTTCTGACCGTGTTACCTGTCTATGATCTTTCCTTCTTCAAGGCTCCGTCAGGTATCATCTCTATCATTGAATCTATTTTTAATAAGTTTTTTTTGGGGAGGGAGTGAGGATAACAGGAAAATTTCCTGGATCGCTTGGAGCTCTGTTAGTTTACGTAAGGAGTATGGAGGATTGGGAGTGAGGAAGTTGCATGAATTTAATAGTGCTTTGTTAGGCAAATGGTGTTGGCGGATGTTGGTGGATAGAGGCGGGTTATGGTATAGGGTTTTGGTAGGTCGGTATGGTGAGACGGCTGGGCGGTTGGAGGTTGGGGGCCGAAGTGTTTCATCTTGGTGGCGGGAAGTAGCGAAGATTAGGGATGGGGTAGGCGAGGTAGATGAGGGTTGGTTTGCAGAGAGGGTGTCGAAAAAGGTGGGAGATGACATTAGTACCTTCTTTTGGTATGACAAGTGGCTGGGCGATGTTCCTTTTTGCACTAGATTCCGCCGTTTATTTGACTTAACGTCTAATAAGTTGAGTACGGTGGCCGATATGGTCGCTCTTGGTGGGGAGGTTGACAGTCAGGCGTGGGGTTGGAGGCGAAGGTTGAGGGTGTGGGAGGAGGAGTTGCTAGAGGAGTGTAGGCAATTATTTAACGGTGTCATTTTGCAGTTTGATATTTCTGACAGGTGGCAATGGGACTCTGATTCTGATCATGGTTCACTATGAGAGGCGTCTATCAACAACTGACAACTCAGGCTGAACCTCCAGACGTCACTATGGGAGATCTTATCTGGCATAAGCATGTGCCACTGAAGGTCTCCATCCTTGCTTGGCGGTTGTTGCGGGACAGGTTGCCGACTAAGAATCATCTTCTGAGGCGTGGTGTGATTAATGGCGATGTTGTTATGTGTGTTTCAGGGTGCGGCATGGCAGAGTCTGCGCCACACTTATTTATTCACTGCGCTACTTTCGGTACTTTGTGGCATCTTATCAGGTCTTGGATCGAAATGTTAGGTGTCGATCCCCTTAATACTGATGACCATTTCATCCAGTTTACTCACTCTACAGGTCACTCTAAGGCTCGTCAATCCTTTCTCCAACTTATTTGGTTACTCTGTGTCTGGTTGGTTTGGAATGAACGCAATAATAGAGTATATAATAATATCCAAACAACCATTGAACAGCTAATAAAAAAAGTTAAATTTCACTCTTTTTGGTGGCTTAAAACTAATAAGGCCAATTTTATGTACAATACTCATAGATGGTGGTCAGACCCCTTATTATGTCTGGGTATCGACTGATCACAATTTCGTCTCTTCTTTGTATGTCTGACAGTTTTTAGGAGTGGCACTTTTAGCACATCTTGTGCTTAGGTGTTTCACTGTCGTTGCTAATATATTCCATTTTTTCGTCTTAAAAAAAAGAATTGATTGGCTTAATTTTTTATTATTATTATTATTAATTATTATAAATGAGTACACAATTAAATTTGGTTTGATGACATCATTATTAATTAAGTCCCTTATTGTCTCTTAATTGCTTAAGCTCATCAATCAAAGCCGACAAATTATCATAGGATGAGCCACCTTCATGAACAACATGTTTAGCTATTTTTGCAATCTCTTGAGCTCTACGTCTGATTTGAATGGCTTCATCACCACAGTCCACCAACCTCCTTATAGCCTTCTCTATGTGATCTCTCCCTATCAGCTTCTCCATGTCCCGAAAAGCAATCGTAAGCCACTCATCCGCACCGACTTCCACTCCAATCCCATGCACCTGAGTTATCAACTTCTCGTTATAGAATTGATCACTGTGTACTGGCCATGTGATCATTGGAACTCCTGCACTAACAGCCTCAGCTATAGAGTTCCATCCACAATGCGTCAAAAATGCACCTATGGCAGAGTGGCCTAAGATAACCACTTGTGGGCTCCACCCCCTCACAATCATCCCCTTAGTCCTCTCTTCAAATCCTTTAGGGAGCCACTTTTCCTTCTCCACTTCGCTCTCATTCTCCTTCCCTTTCTTCTCCGGGACAACCCATATGAATTCACAATTTAATGCTTCTATCGCACTTGCAATCTCATACAATTGTTTATCAGGGAAATAGCAAAAGGTTCCAAAGCATATGTAGAGTACTGAGTTATCTCGCTTTGAGTTGAGCCAAGTCAAGAACTTTTGCACACTCAACGTACTCTTTTCTCCCCTATTTGCTTTCTCTTGAGTGGTTTTGCGAACAAGAGATGCCGGACCAAGAAGCCAAGCCTTGTGACCGATGGTTCTCTCATAATAATCAACACACTCTTCTCCATCGAGCTCTGCAAAGCTGTTGATGATGAAACCATGGCTTTTGAGAGCTATACTGAGTAGAGGATCAATGAATGACTTTGACTCCAAGGGGGGTGTTGAATTAATGATGATATCGTAAGGAAAATGAGGAATGACAAAAGAACCAGAAGCATCCTCAGGGAGAGGGTGTGATTTGAGGGATTCCATGGCACATATGGTAAAGAGTGAGAAACCGTTGAAGGCGAATCTAGGAATGTGAAGCTTGTTTGCCAGCTCATCCACCCAAGGAAATAAAAAATCCGCTACAATGCAATCAGGTGGTTCTTGTTCCACGAAATTCTCAATGTGTTCGCGAAGCAATGTGGTGGCCTGAAAGATTCTGTTGGAGCTGTCGAGGTCTGTGACAGAGGACAGGTTTTCAATGCCGTCCGGGAGGCCAACTTCTTGGGAAGGGAATTGAAAGGTGTGAACGTTGAAGTTGTTGGATTTGGGAAGAATTTGAGCGTTTGAAGGAGTGGTGATGATTGTAACAAAGTGGCCACGTGAGGCAAAGAGAGAGGCAATGTCACAAAGAGGGATCATGTGACCTGCTGCTAAATATGGAATGAAGTAAAGTTTGAGTGGTTTGTCCATTGTTATGGCTGAGACAATGCCTTCTACGTCTTTTTTATAATGGAAGCTTTGAAAGAATCAGCCTTGTTTTGGTATCAACAAGCCGGCTTCTAGTTAAATTTTTTGATGGTACGTTTAGATAAATTCAAATAAATAATTCATTTTCACTAAAGTGATATTTCTTCACATTTAAGTATTGACTCCCATTGTTCACCGCAAATTAATTACTACAAAAACGTTGAATTTATCTCTTTCTTGTGAAACTTTATTTTTTTGAGAGGAAAACAATATTTTTCTTGTGAAACATCCAACCAAATTATCCAGCACAACCAATAATAAAAATAATAGGGTTAATTAATTAAATGACTCTTATAGATATTAAAAAATTTATTTTTAGTCTCTACAAAAAATCGCACTTTTTAGTCTCTCTTCTCAAGTAAAATCAATAGTTATGAATGATATATTTTTATACCGTGTCAAATAGGTTATCAATTTTTCGTTGTTCAATTAATATTTTTCTTTTCTGAATGTGCGACTACCAAAACCATTCTCGAACCCTATTCTAGTGTGTCATTGTTGGAGACACTTCACATTGTGGTGGACCAACTTTTTGGACCATGGTGGTGAAGTTATAAATTAATGGTGGATTTGTAGCTTCAAAATATCAAGGGTTGAGCTGTTGGTTTGAGTGAGCCAAAACTTTCTCTTTTGTTTGATTGTATAGAAAGCGAGAAGGAAGAAATAAGTATATTTGTATGACAAAATTGACCTTATGTAAATATTGAACATGGTAAAGAATTTTAATTTATATCATATAGATCATTAATATAAATTTTTACACAACTTTAAAATCATTTGATAAGTTATTGAGATCCACCAATGTTAACAATATTTATTAAAAGCGTTGAAACTGTTAATCTTGGTGGGGGGTCTCTAGGACATTGCAAATGTATTTAGATTCACGTAAAATTTATATAAATGATCTATCTTGTATAAACTTACAAAACAACGGTCAAATTTAAAAAAATATGTAGCGAGTAAAATAAATTTTTACAAGGAATAATTGATATAGGTGATGAAATTCATTTGTATAAGGAATAATTGATATCTAGGTAAAATAATTTTTACAATGAATGAGCTGATTTTCTCTTATAAGACGAGTGAGGGCAATAATAGTACATATTTTTTGCGTATAACAAACAATTAATTATACTATGACTATTAAAACTAGATCGCCGACCCGTGTGATGCACAGGTCTTATGTAACATTTTTATATTTAAGTAAATTTGTAGATGTAAATCGACCAATACTGAGTAAATGCGTAGACACATATTATACAAACCATATAAAAAGATCAAATTAATTTATGATTTATAATAGAATAAAAATCTTCCAAATACACAATGTCAACATTATCTATCGTAAATTGTCCCTTTTTAAATTAAGGACCCATGTACAACAGTGCTTGTACCAAACGAAGTTCCTACTCTTGCATCAGTGCTTGAAGTTTTGGAGATTTTATGGCATCCTATGCAACAGAGTAGAATAACTATCCTAAGCACACAATGATACATGTTGGAAAAAAAACACCATCGTCAGTTTAGCACGTTATTCATATGTCCACATGCTAAGCAATGTTTGGAAGTTCCAATAGTTTTCTCGCACACCAATGTGGTTGGAGTGATAAACTTCTTCCCTGCAAGCTCATATCATGTTAATTAAAGAGGTCAATAATCATATAAAAGTCTTACAAAGTGCATATGAATAACTTTTAAAAGTAGTCTATTGGTGATTTGTAAATTAAAAAAACATTCACATTATAAATTAAAAAACTTACAAATTCTAAAGATTCTTATATTGAGAAAAATGACAAAGTGTGAATAATAATTTATAGGCACAAACTTATTTGATTTTCAAATTTCTAACTTTTTTTTGGTACACTCTTATAAGATTGATTTAATGTATTGATTATTGAATATTTTGTTGTATCCTTTACACGATGTTAATCACCTTTGAGATTTGTTTGAGGCTATTATTAAACAAAAGGTTATAAATTTTCTGATACACTCTTATAAGATTGATTTAGTCTCTTGCCTCTTAAATATTTTGTTAGATCCTTTACATGATGTTAATTACTTTCGAAATTTGTTAGAGGCTACTAATATACAAAGGGTTATACATTTTTAAAGTTGTGCGGTGAAAGGCTGTGTATTGTGACAGCTTGCTTCACTGGAATATATGATCAATGGCATCATCACCGAGGTTCGATTTGACTTTGTCTTAGCGTTGGTTGCAGGCTCCTATTCCATGACAGATTTCAAAATTTCGCAGCTCTTTGGGATCCCTTTAACAGTTTGCAAAAATGTGAATATTTCAGAGGTTCATTGGAAACCCCCTCCTCTAGGTTGCATTAAACTCAATATTGATGGATCATCCTCTGGTACTCCTCCTACAGGTTTTATTGGAGGCTTTGTTCAAAATATTGGTTATGCTACAACTTTAGAAGCAGAATTTAGTGCTCTTACGTATGCGTCTGAGAAGGCAGCAGAGATGAGATGGTTGGATATATGGATAGTAAGTTATTCTTTGATAGTGGTCAATGCTTTTCATACTGGTTTGTCTGTTCCTTGGAGGATGCAGGCTCGGTGATACAATTGTAAAAGCAAACTCAGACAGATGTACTCATGTTCACATAGAGGGAAATTTAGTGGCTGATAGTATGGCCCACAATGGGCAATGTCTTGCTGTGTTTTCTTCCCAATGGTGGGCTGAAGCACCTATGTTTTTGATTTCTCTCTTGCATAGATACAGTTTAGGATTACTTTTTTTCTAGAATTTCTATGTAAAGGATCCTCTTGTACTCGGTTTAGGTCGATCATAGCTTTTATTGCATTTTTTCGATTGATAAAAAAACAATTGTCTAAAACACAAACTGAATTTCAAGAAGGAAAAATATGGAATAAGTTATTTATTTGACAAAAACTGAAATAAATGACCATTGAATTTGAATGTAATTCATTGTTCAACAAATCAATGTACTTCATATATGTATATATGACTTTGTTTCTTCAAAAAGGAAGATAGTCCAAATAAGAGGAGGTTACTGTGGTCCTTTCTTCTCTATATGAGAGAAGATGAAAAATAATCCACCTAAGATGACTTACAGAGAGCCTAAAATTTTCATTTCAAAAATAAAAACCAAAAGAAAATTCTGCAATTTTGGTATGCAGCACTTCAAAAATTTAGTAATGGTCTAACCTGAACTATTAAAGCAAATGATCAAAATACACACTATACTCATAATACGTTAAAAAATGTTAAACCATGTAAATTACTAATTTATCATAATTAAATTAAGAGGCAAAAATACACACTGATGACAACAACTCTCATATGAACTGATCATATGGTTAGAGCAATTCCTAATTCTCAAAAAATTGAAATGAAGTTATGAATGATTTAAAGACCATATTTATTTCCTTTCCATTTTCCACTATGTGAAATATGATATCCATTTCAAAGGTAGTAGTCATAGCCTCTTTTTCTCTGATTGTTAACCTTAAACATTAGCTCCTTGACTCATAACAGAAATTGTTATAATATTTCCATAACAGTGATTCATCTCTCAAAGTTATTAACTTATCACTTTGTATTGCTTCAAAATTTGAAACCTATAGAAGGTTTCACACACACAAAAATTACACTAATGTATTTAAAGACTAAAATTACATTCTATAAAACCAATCACAACATTTATATATAGTTTAATCAAAATTTAAGAGTCAAAGAACATATAGTACTATAATATGTGACATATTACAATTCACATGTAACCAAATCAATTTCACCACTCTTTCTTAGCCCTCTCTGTCTCAAAAAATCTACACTAACCCTTGCTCAAGTTACTAAATAGAAAACTAAATCTCATAGTAATAAAGCATATCATGTTACAGAATGCCAGTAAAGTATTAAGTAGGATTTCTTATTAACAATAAAAATACATGGCAAAGGGGTGTAAATTAGAATAATTGATAAAAAAAGCAATTGGAATGTTCTTAGCAATGAAAAGATTCGTCTTAAAAAGAACAATGGTAAATCATAAACAACGCTTAAAACAATGTGGAATCCATCAAAAAGCAATTGGAATGTTCTTAGCAATGAAAAGATTCATCTTAAAAAGAACAATGGTAAAACAGAAACAACGCTTAAAACAATGTGGAACCCAACTTTTTTTATATGAAGCTCTCAATTGCAATTGGTAGTATTCTAAAATGAAAGCTTGAATAATAGAATGATATCGTTGAAGTAAGAAGATATTCAATTGAATTTCAATATATGAATTTGTAATTGAGAATTTGTTTGTAAAGAGAGAATGATGCTTCAAAGAACAAAGTAATTTTTAAAAAGATAAAAAAGGGTTTCAATAGTTCGCCCAGACATGTTGAATGCAAAAGATATAAAAGATGAAAAGAAGATGCAAGGATGTGATTTGATCAAGCAAAGTATGCAGGTATTTATAGGAAGAATTGTGAAGAGATACAAGTGTATGCATTGGAAACGCTAAAAAAATATTAAAAGATGAGGAAGTTCTGTATTCTAAAAGCATGATTAGAAGGAACCGAAATATTAAAAGCTCACTAAATGATTAGATGGAACCATTCAATTATTCAGCAAAGAAGGTACTTAATGTTGCATGAAAATAGGGAATTTACATAACAATACTGAGGCTAATAGCTAATTTCGAAATTGACAAACATAAAGAGTGAATGAGGGATGATTTGAATTTCAAATGGCACATCTGATAGAGGGAAATATTATTAGGGCTAACATCTTAGCAATTAATGATGGATAATTAGAGGGAAAAAGCTAGGTTTAACAATTGCTTAACCTAATAAGCTTTAAGAATAAGGGATTGTGGGAAAATGACATCATAGTTGTTTAGGCACCCTATTGTCTTTTAAATGCTTAAGTTCATCAATCAAAGTCGTCAAATTGTCATGAGATGAGCCACCTTCTCGAACAACATCTCTAGCAATTTTCGCCAACTCTTGAGCTTTGTTTCTAATTTGGACAGCTTCATCACCCCCATCCATTAACCTTCTCATAGCCTTCTTTATAAAATCTCTCTTCACCAACTTTTTCATATCTCGAAAAGCTGTTGTGATCCACTCATCTGCACCTACTTCCACTCCTATCCCCCGCACATGAGTTATGAGCTTCTCATTGTAGAACTGATCACTATGCACCGGCCACGTGATCATCGGAACCCCTGCAGTAACAGCTTCCGCCACAGAGTTCCACCCACAATGCGTCAAAAACGCACCAACAGCAGGATGCCCCAAGATAACCATTTGTGGGGCCCATCCCTTTACAATCATCCCCTTACTCCTCTCTTCAAACCCCTTGGGTAACCATTTTTCCTTCTCCTCTTCACTCTCGTTCTCCTTTCCCTTCTTCTCCGGGACAACCCATATGAATTCATAACCTGATTCTTCTAGTGCACTTGCAATCTCATACAATTGCTTATCAGGAAAGTAACAAATTGTTCCAAAGCTAATGTAAAGTACTGACTTATCTCGCTTCGAGTTCAGCCAATTCAAATACTTTTGCACGCTCACTTCACTTTCCCCCCCTCTATTTGCCTTCTCTTGGGTAGTTTTGCGAACAAGAGAGGCCGGGCCAAGATGCCAAGCCTTGTGACCAATGCTTTTTTCGTAATACTCAACATACTCTTTTCCATCGAGCTCCACAAAGCTATTGATAATGAAGCCGTCGCTTTTAAGCGCTATAGTGAGTAAAGGATCCATAAAAGACTTGGACTCCAAGGGTGGTGTTGAATTAACGACGATATCGTAAGGAAAATTCGGAATAATAAAAGAACCAGAAGCATCATCAGGGAGAGGGTGTGATTTAAGGGATTCCATGGCACATATGGTAAAGAGTGAGAAACCGTTGAACACGAATCTCGGAATGTGAAGCTTCTTTGCTAGCTCATCCGCCCATGGGAATAAAAAATCCGCCACGATGCAATCAGGTGGGTGCTGCTCCACGAAATTCTCGATTAGTCCGTGGAGCAGTGTGGTGGCATGGTAGATTTTCCAGCCGTCATCGATGGTACTGACGGAGGAGAGGTTTTCAATGCCATCGGGGAGGCCAACTTCTTGGGAAGGGAATTGAAAGGTTTGAACGTTGAAGTTGTGGTTGGTTTTGGGAAGGATTTTAGCATTTGAAGGAGTGGTTATGATTGTAACAAGGTGGCCTCGTGAAGCAAAGAGAGAGGCTATGTCACATAGAGGGATCATGTGCCCTGCTGCTAAGTATGGAATGAAGTAAAGTTTGAGTGGTTTATCCATTGTTGTGGCTGAGACACTGCCTTTGTGCTTTTGCATGTAAATTCTTTTCTTTTTATATTAGAAATTAGATAAGAAAGGATGGTGTCGTCATTGTTTCTTATTTAATTGTAACAACAAAAGTTTGAACCGCAAAGAAACAAAACACAACATCCAAGTTAACAATGTTACATTGCAGGCCTGTCGTTGATTTTTTTGTATCAAGTATCCAATGTTAATAAGGCGGCTTTTATAATTGGTCAAATTGAATTTGAAATTTTAACCTTTATACCTTGGTTTTGTGAAGGGTCGTGTTAACAACTGTTTTAATAGCATTCTTTAAGCAACTCGTAAAAGTAGTTTTTAATCTTAAAATTTAAGACAAACACTTGTAAATATAATAGGAAAATGTTATATCTCTCGAAAAATAACATCAAAAATTCTTCAAAAATAAAGAGGAATCAATCACAATGCACTATTTGCCACAATTCAAGGAGGTGTGGCTGCTGAAAAATAGGAAATGAACAAATAAATCATGCAATTAAAATTTGCTAACTGTTTCTTGAAGAATTCTTGATGCTATTTTTCTAGATAAATAGCATTTTCCATATAATATACAAACAATTTTCTATGCAGCAGTTTTTATTTAAATTTTTTTAACAATGACATGAGAACATTTGTTAATGTTTTCTTTACAAATAGGCAAGTATTATTTTTTTAGCATAGAACAGGCAAGTGTGTTATCGAAATTGATATAGGTCGGTCAATTTAATTTTTTCCTCAAATATATATATTTTTTATTAGAGGGAATGTTTTGGATGTTTAATGCTTAGGTGACATCTACTTGGACGCCACACCATTGACACTTTGGCTGTGTTTGGTAACACAAAAAAGCTAGCTTATAGCTTCTTGGATTAGCTTATAAGCTTGTTGGATGAAAACATGACGTGTTTGGTAACTAGCTTTTCTCACGAGCTTATAGCGTTTCTTGGGAAGCTAATTCAAGTAGCTTTTTAGCTTATAGCTTTTAGCTTTTTATATTTTCTTCCAATTTTAACCTTATTAATTTTATTTAATTATTTTTTAATAAGAAAAAACTACCCATATTCATATGTAACTACCCATTTTTTGTATATTAGAAAAGAAAAAAAGAAATTACCCATTATATTTTGATGCACCTAACCACTTGCACGTTACTATCCATATATATATTCTTTTCTTTTAACTTGCTTTTAATTCATATAATATAATATAATTTTAAATAAAATCTACAACAAATAGCAAGACCATTTCAGTGAAATAAAAAATATCAATAATTCATAAAAAACATTTATCATTTTGAAGATGAAAGTGATTCAAAATAAATTTAAATATTTAAAATTAAATAAATAAGTAAAAAAATGTGTATATAATTTATACTTAAAAAAAAAGCATATGCTATTATGTCATTTTATATTTATCAGTCACTTCAACAACTAATTTCACCAAACACATTATTTTTAATAAGCGAGCTTTTCAAATTTTCTTGTTCACATTCCTTTTTACATGCTCTTAATTCAAAGATAAATAATTTTATATGAAATTTACGATAAATAGTGATGCAAGTTTAATTTAAGTAAAATTCATGAAAATAAAGTTTTGTTAAATAAAAATTGTCAATTGAATTAATAAGTACATTTATCATCTGGAAGATGAAAATATTTTGAAATAAATTTAAACATTGAAAAAGAAATACATTAAGTAATAAAAATTGTATATATGATTTATAATGAAAAACACAAACATGCCCTTTTACGTCATTTTATATTTATCAGCTACTTCAACAGCTAATTTTACCAAACACTTTTTATTTTAATCAGCTAACTTTTCAGCTATCAGCTATCAGCTATCAGCCATCAGCTATAAGCTAGCTTTTCAGCCATCAGCTAGCTTATCAGCTATCAGCTAGCTTATAGCTTCTTTTTACCAAACACACCCTTTATGGGGAGCATTTTATATGAAATTATTTAAACAAAATAAGGACGCATTTGCCTATATGGTGAAATTATAGAGACTAATTTATTCAATACATAATTTTTCAGCACAAATGTCTTCTATTTGATTAAAAATACAGTAACCTTATAAAACATCTTTAAATCCATTGTCCTTTTTAATGTTTGAAATGTTGTTTGTGTATTGTTTCATGAAACATTATCCATGATCCTTAGCTAAATACTCATTCTTGTGACATTTGTATGCACCAAGAATCTTGTCTACATTCCTTAGCTATTATTTTAACTTGCATGATGATGTAAGATTTTTACATGTCATATAAATATTTGCACGTGAGTATAATAAGTTCGTTTCCGCAGGGACTAGCATATTTCATAAACATTTTAACGATATTTATCATCTTAAGTGTTTGGGTATAAATGTTTGTTTGTTTAAAACTAATTTAATTATTCGACATAAAAATAAATAGAGACGAGATATGGTCATTTCGCTTGTGGTCAGAGATAATCAACCAAGCATTAAGTGCTTGATTACAAGTGATTATCAAAACTTAAACTCTATGTCTAGAATGAAAACATTGATAGATCATTGTTCTAACCTTAGGTTCAAAAGTATTTTTCAATAACATTTCAAAACATAAATAAAGCATTAAAAACAAGAACAATAATCAAAATTGAATAAATAAGCTAGAACCATATATTAAATAATCAAGAGTTTACATAATAGCTTGTTTGAATACCTCAAGACCCACAAGGGTATATGTAGCTACATATATATCTAAGTAAGCTTGGCAAAGGATGAAAGAGAGATGAAGATTTCATGCTAAGATTCATGATGTCTCAACAAATTTTTGGAGGAATCTACTTCTAACAACCTTGCTTTGTGTTTCTCTCTCTAGAAATGTCCTAGCTTCTCTCTCTAAAAACCAGAAAATGTATAAAACAGTGAAAAGATCCCAAGGAAAGAGAAGAGAAAACTATTTATATGGGCCAAATCTGTGAAATCTCGCTTAAGTGAACAGTCTAAAAATCACACTCTGACCAATGAAGACGTGCCACGTGGACCTTATCCCCTGAAGTTGCTAAATCTCGCTTAAGCGAGCTGGAAAGCGAATCCCAAATTTACTCTCTGGTTAAATCTCGCTTAAGCGAACTAGACTCGCTTAAGCGAGTTGGCTTCAATCTTTGAACCTTGCTTGAGCGAACTGGGAAGCGAGATGGAAAGCGAATTTCAATTTGCTCTCGACACAAATCTCGCGTAAGCGAATTGATCTTGCGCAGGTGAGTTTCCTTTTCGTCACGAGCGAAATGGAAGCGAGTTGGCTGGGAGATGAAGAGCTGCTCATTGGAACATTCTCGCTTAAGCGAGTTTTGCTTGGTTCAGAAAGTGGTTCATTGGTCTTTTCTTGTTATTTCCTGCACAAGTTGAGTAGAGTAAGACATGTAAAGCATAAATGGTAAAATTACAACAAATGATTGCTTTTCCTTAGATAACTTGCAAAACAAGTCACTAAAACGCCTAGATTAACACTTAAAATATGTTACTTTTGAGCACTTATCACATTGTACACGTGCTTTCACACAATCATTTTTCTTTCTGTGTTTGTTTATGTTTAAAATAATTTTATACATAGTTAAATTAATATATTCTTAATTGATCATAAAGATAGTTTTGTGAATTTTTTTTTGATCATAAAGATAGTTTTAACTAATTTAAAAATATGTATATCACACTAAAGTAACTATAATTGTGATATCTCCCCCTAAAACAATAATTTTAGACTAAATAATCAAATCATAAACGCAAAACATGATTGTGTTTTGGTGGATCGGTGGTGAGAAAAAGCAAGTTTCGGGCTGCGTGGTGGTGGATTCGTGTGTGTGGTGGCAGTTTTGTGGTGTGTGGTGGTGGTGATGCGGTAGGGAGACAGTGCTGTCTTGCGTTGATGTTTAAACGATGGCAAAATGGGTGGGTGGGTGGGTGGCCAACTGGAGGGTTAGTGAGGTTATTGGTGTTTGCATGGTGCGATGGAGATAGTTCTCTTGCATGATGGTTGGGGGTTTGTGGAGGTGTGGTTTTTGCAAGGTGGTATGGATGGGGTAGTCATGGATAATCTAGATTCGGATGTTGTGGCAGCTTGTGATAATTTTTGAGAGATTTGGTACAACTTTTGTTTATGTTGTTGTGCGGAGGGTGTCTTTGATTTTGGTGTTTCCTTTTGTTGATTTAGAAGACAGTCATTTGTTAGGTGGTGTTTCCTTTTGTTGATTTAGAAGACAGTCATTTGTCTTAGATGCACGAGTTTATGGGTTTACAATTTGGTGTTTCATATCTATCCTTTGTATGTTGTTATTTTACGACTCCTAACGTAAGTTGGTCAAGACTCGTTGTGATTTTAATAAATTACATTTTAAAAAACAAATTACTATAAATTGTGTCAAGAAATATTGTCGATAGATAGATTGTTGTAATAAATTTATAAAGCATTATTACATGTATTAGATTAAAGTAACTTTACTCATCTTATGTCCCGGTTGAAATATTACTTTTTTTTTATTGGTGATACGTTGAAATATTTTTTTTGAAGAAATCAAAACGGAATTATATACCACCAATAAACCAGCAGTTCCCAAGCACAAGAAGTGCATAGGAGACCACTACAAGTTACAAAAGTTCAGGAACACAAAACAAACAAACAAATTAGCCAATACCCAAACAAGCTAAAGGGCTTGACCACCAACTATGTGTGCCATAAACAAACACCACGTTTTTCGCCTTCAAGTAACCTAAAGCTAACAATTTGACCTTATCTAGCAGGCGAGGCACAGTAGTTACAGTATTATTGAAACATCTATTATTACGCTCATTCCACATCACCCAAGTACAGAGGAGCCATATGAGCCGCAAGAACGACATCTTTGCTTTGCCAACACCGGTCTGCTGAGAAAATTGCACCAGATGGTCTACAACAACGTTAGAATCCACACCATCAAAACCAATCCAACCGTGCACCTGCTGCCACAGAGGAACGAACACGGGACATGCTAAGAATAAATGATCAGCCGTCTCGACGTGACCACAGCCAGATGCACAAAGAGTATCATCCGCAGAAATAACACCTCGTAAAGCCAAATTGGCTTTTGTTGGAAGACGATCACGAATCAGCCGCCACGCAAAAACCGAGATCTTCACAGGAACCTGATGATGCCACACCAACTCGACAGGAAGATCCAGCTGAGCCTCATTGTAACACCCCGAAATCCCAACTTAAAAATTCTTGTAAATAATCAGAGTATACACAATATTCAGGATGTCACATTTCATAAAAATCTTTAAACAAAATGAATAATAATGCATTCCTCATCTTCATTCAAAACGTAGCAGCGGAATCTAAATTTCAAAATCCATAAAATAATTAATTCTTGGCACAAAAGCCTCATCAACATCTCAAAATTCAAGGTTACGTCGGAAACATCATCATTAGTTCAACATGATACATAAAGGAATAGAATTTAACAAAAACCTCATCCCGTTACATATCAGAGCATTTCCTACGACACCACAAGGACCTCTCACATCGTCGAACCTAAGCTTGGTCACCTGCACTTGTCCACAAGGCGGCAATTCCAACAGAAGGGGTGAGATTCACAACAATTAAATTAACATATAACTCAAACATTTATGTTTAACAACAACAGTCATAACAGATCATCTCAAAACATCTTCACATAACAAATCATCTTAAAACATCTTCACATAACAATCATCTCATAACGTCTCAGACACAGGACTCGACAAATGCAACTCTAACATCTTAAATATCATGCATGTGGTACCAATATTTAAGCTTAAATAAGCTTCACCGTCGCTTTGAGCAAATGCTCCACCGTCGCTTTGAGCAAAAGCTCCACCGTCTCTAATTATGCAAATGCATGGACTCGACTCTTTATTCTTAAACAAGTTAATACAACATCTTAACATCACGTTTACGACTCTTTGACCGACACATGCAGTTATATCAATACATGGCAGCAGCTCAGCACAGTTAACACATATTCATAGCACACGATCATCGTCACAAATATCATTTAAACATCATTCATATCACTCGCTTAATATGCATATAAATCATATATTAATGCCAACAGTTAAAATCATCTTACAGCATCATTACAGGTTGTAATTTATATCATAAAACATCTCTAATGTTATCCAAAGGTCTACCCTCAAAGCCTCGCTCAAAACAGAGTTATAAAACTCAAGTTATAGTGGTCTGAGACCACATTGCTCGCTGTGGCGAGTGGTTCTGCTCGCCTCGTGAGTTGCTACCTAGCATTCTGCCAGTACTCGCTACGGCGAGTAGTTCTATTCGCCTCGCGCGCATCAAAGGGTGCTCGCCACGGCGAGCTAAGCTGCTCGCCTCGCGAGTGACTACCTAATTGCTCGCCACGGCGAGTTAAGTTTCTCGCCTCGCGAGTGAAGTCGTTCTGCTTGCCACGGCGAGTAGGTCTGTTCGCCACGGCGAGCTATCGCAGAACAGGCTGCGGGTTCGCTCAAATCCTCGCCAAAACTCGTCTAATCTCTCATGTTATGGCTCTAATCTTTCAGAATTATGATCCTAGTGATTAATCTAGGTTCTGTAACACGTTTCTATATCAAATTGCATCATTCTAACATCAATTCATCAAAATCCACAAAAACCCTAACTTAAGAACTCTCTCTCTAAACTCTTCCCAATCCCTTAGTTAATCATAAACAAATGAATTACAGTAATATAATTGAAGCTAGGCTCACCCTTACCTGGTATGTTTGCAGAATTGGGGTTCCCTCTTCTCTGGCCACTTTTCTCCCTTTTTGCAAAAGTCTGTAATACGTACTGACTCTTTCTCTCTAAACCTAATTTCCTTTTATACTTCTTTCTAATCTCACTTATCCCCACAACTCTATCTTATTATAAAAAACAACCCCATCTCTCAAAATTATTGTTATTATATCACATCTTAATTTTCATCTAAATATATCTATATTAACATCACATATCTTATTTTATTAAACAATAAAATAAGCACTACATCACAACATCGTCTCATACGTCACAAACATCATCAAAATCATATAATATATAATAATATACTATATACTCTAATAAAATAATTAAATAAATAAAGTGGGCGTTACACTCATCACCATGAAATATTACTTTAAAATAAATCAGTATTAGTTATGCTATATACGAAGCAACCAATTTTGTTTGTAGTGAAACCATTTTTATTGTCCGAAACAATGGTAGGATTTTATCAACTCATTAAGTCATGATAATACACTTCAGTAACTGATGTTGGCACCTCCTCTATCCAAACAACATTAGTTTCCCACATATTCCCTTTACGAGAGATTATCATATTTGAGATATACTTAGGGTGAGGCTTAGGCTACCTTTGAAAATTGGTAGGTAATTTACCCAAACCAATAAAAAACAGTCATATGTACTCCGTTATAAAAATAACATTTATTATTTTATTTTGCAATTTTAGCATCTATTTTATTATTTGCATATTCACCCCATTTTAAATTAATAACATTTTACAATTTAAAGCATCAAATTAATTAGATTTCTCTTTCAATCAAATCACTCTCCAACTTTTAAGAATGGCTCTGCAAAAATGATTAAAAATAAAAAATACCACCACCTAGTCAGATATTTTTTTAGGGATTATATGCATTTATTTTAAAATAATAAATAATTCTAAAATAAAACAGTATGAATTCATTCATTTGATTTTTTTTTATATTTCAAATATTATTCTCTTATATAAATGCATATTATTTATCTAGATTCAATGAACTACAACAATGTTTCAATTGTGATCAATCGAATTGTGATTTATTTTAGGTCCGATATTTCTTTTGAATTAGATGAACTATTTAAAGGTATTAGATGAAAATTGTCAAGGATAAATTTTTATGTATTCATATGAGAAAGTTAATATGACAAAATTTTGAAAACTAATAACTATTTTTAAAATATCAATGTTAATGTAGTGTTTTTATTAAATATTTGTTTATTTTATTTGCAAAACATTGTTAAATAATTGGACTACACTCGTCGCAAAATATATGTGCTTATATTGCGGAAGCAATTCTTTATGTATCGGTATGAAAAATTCAATTTCTAAAACTTTCATAACTCGTGATTATTTTCTCGTTGAGATACAGGCGTATTTAAAAACAAATAAATTTGAATTCAACGAAATCATATCTTCCACCAAGATATTCATTGGGGAAGTAGGAGCCCTTTTGAAGAAAGTTATTCAAGAGAAGATGAAACTTTTTTTACTTCCGGAACAAGTAGCAAAAAATTGATTAATATTCATATCTTTATTATTTTTACTACCGAACCCGTCTGTTCGCTCTTTTTGGGGTCATTGAAAGTTAAAAGTAATTTTGAAAGAAGAAAAAGTCAGCTCAGCAGAGCCAAAAAGAGGCAATATTTTGATCCATACTATTTGAACCAGAAAAAATGGACAAATCTCATTGACCCAAATAGTATGGACCGGATATTATATATTTAAAACAAATACGAATGATTCCATAATAATTCCAAAATAAAATAAATTTTTGTTTTTTGAGATTTTATAATTACTGTGATTGAGAGAACGTGAATCAGTGAAAAGATAAACAAATATTTGTTTTGGCAACTTGATTTCATAATCAATGATCCAAGAATAAATATTTTATCTCACATATGATAAGAGTCACACTTTTACTTTCTAATTGCACCTTTGCAAATATTTTATCTTAGTGTATCGATGATAATTTTCCTTTTATTATTCCTTAAGATCTCGGATCCGATTCTTTTTTATACCAAATCGGGTGACACATAGTTTAGATTCTACAAAAAAATGGGCCATGCTAACCGGTGCCTTCGAATACCGGTTAAGAATGCCAAAAAAGATGTTATTGCTAAAAAAAGGAATTTTAATTATTACTTTTTATGGATTAATTACACAATTTTTAATGCAATAACTACTATATAATTTCCTTTTTTAATATATTTAACCTTTGCCCGGGGCACCAGTTAGCATTTCCCAAAAAAAATCCATTATATTATTGATTACTAGTGAAACACCCGACGTTCCCCGGGTTAAACAATATAATTAGAGGATGACAAAAATTAAGTATGTGTGGTATATGGAAGTAAAGTTCACCATGGATCCGTACAGAATGAATATCTTAATGAGTACGCACGAATAAAATAAAATAAACCATATATTAAGTACCTGCAAATTAACAGATGCACATGCAGATAAAATTTAGTGCACTTAGTACAAAGAAATAATATCAAAGAATAACACAAGCCTCACGGTAATTAGGTTTCTACTTGGATAGTTTGGCAGATCGACTTACACCGAAGATTTTAATTTCCGAAATTATTTTTCTTGCTTCGTTCTTATTCCGATGAGGTCATATTCAACAGTCTGATTGATTATATTTGATTCCATTAGTCAGCTGGGTCCGTTTTAATCATCGGAGTAATGTCCTTCCATGTTGACTAGGTTTCTAATGAGATAGTTTGTCAGATCGACTTACACCGAAGATTCTGATATTTGAAGTTTCAGTTCTTGCTTTGTTCTTATTTCAACAAGGTCATATTCAAAGGTCTAATTGATAATATTTGATAGTGTTAGTCGGTTGGATCCATTTTGATCGTCAGTGTAATGTTCTTCCATGTTCACTAGATTTTTAATGAGATAGTTTGTCAGATCGACTTCCCTAAAGATTTCGATTTTTGAAATACTTGTTTCTGCTTTGTTCTTATTCAAATAAGGTCATATTCAATGGTGTGATTGATTATATTTGATATCGTTAGTCGGCTAAGTTTGTTTTGATCGTCGAAGTAATGTCATTCCATGTTGACTAGTTTTTTAATGGGATAGTTTATCATATCGACTTACACCGAAGATTCCGATTTTCTAAATTCCCGTTCCTGCTTATTTCTTATTCCAATAAGGTCAAATTTCACAGTTTGATTGATTATATTTGATACCGTTAGTTAGTTGGGTCCGTTTTGATCGTCAGAGTAATGTCATTCTATGTTGACTAGGTTTCCAATGAGATAGTTTGTCAGATCAACTTACACCAAATATTTTGATTACCTAAATTCATGTTTCTACTTCTTTCTTGTTCCAATATAAGGTCATATTCAATGGTCTGATTGATTATATTTGATACCGTTAGTCAGTTGAGTCCGTTTTGATCGTTAGAGTAATGTCATTCCATGTTGACTAGGTTTTCAATGGGATAGTTTGTCAGATTGACTTACACCGTAGATTCCGATTTTTTGAAATTACAGTTTCTGCTTCGTTCTTATTTCAATAAGGTCATATTCAATGATATGATTGATTATATTTGATACTATTAGTCTGTTGAGTCTGTTTTGTTCGTCAGAGTAATGTTCTTTAATGTTGATTAGGTTTCTAATGAGACAGATTGTGACATTGATTTGTATTGAAGACTGTTAAGATAAATGTAATATTTAATACCTTTAAACAGTTCATCTGATACAAAAGAAATGTCGAACCTAAAATAGATCACAATTCGGTTGATCACAAATGAAACATTGTTGACTCTTCAAAAAAAATGAAACATTGTTGTAGTTTATCGAATCTAGATAAATAGTATGAATTTATATAAAAGAATAATATTTAAAATATAAAAAATAAATGAATGAATGTATATTGTTTATTTTATAAATATTTAGTATTTCACACACGCGCGCGCATATATATATATATATATATATATATATATATATATATATATATTCCCTAAAAAAATGGCTCACTAAAACATATATTTTGCATTCCAATTCATTTCACAAGAAATGTATCAGTTAAGTGATTAAGTTATATGATGAATTGTAAAATGTCATTTAATTTGATGATTTAAATTGTAAAATGTCATTAATTTTAAAATGGGATAGAAAGGGGAATCTAATTAATTTGATGATTTAAATTGTAAAATGTCATTAATTTTAAAATGGGATACATGCAAAATAAAATAATAAATGTTATTTTTATAATGAAGTACACATGGATGTTTTTTATTGGTTTGGGTAAATTACCCACCAATTTTCCAAGGCAATTTAGAAAAAACCTATAGTTAGATACTAGTTATAAACATGTCTTTCAATTATTGTCCAAATTTTTCTTTTTTTGTGATGGCCGATGTTTGAACCCTCAACCTTACATATATTATGCATTGTTTCTACCAACTAAATTAAAGTCACAAGGACATCGTTTAAACTTTGTTTGTTGGAGGCTAATCTCTTTCGCTTGACTTTAACTCTTGTGGTGTTAGAAATCATGTTTTTTTTCAACATAAAAAATTGCTTAAAACAATACTCCAAACCTTAATTCAACAAAATATAAAATAAAGGTATCGTTAACAAATGCTCAAAAGACATTTGTTAAAAAATCTAAAGATTTAAACTTTATTTTAGAAGTTTTGTATTTTATTCTTTGAAATTTAATATTGTTCTTTTATACACAAATTCAAAGATAAAGTTTCTATTTTAACTTTTTTTCGGTTAAGCAAAGAATTAAATTATAAGGAGTACAAGGGAAGGGATACTCCAACCTTTAAAATTCAAAGAGATACAAACCATAGATGCCATGTAGACCAATCAAAAAAGACAAAACTAAAATTATGACCCAACCAATGAACTAAAACCAAGAAGAAGAAAAAACTTAATTTGATCCATCAAGCTTGTCCAATTAGCAATCTTTCCTCTAAATATGCTATTCAGCAAACATCAGATACACCAAGTTGTGACTAACCAAATTAGATGTCTAACTTTCATACCTTTTTTAGACTTCACAAAATCACCAAAGGTGAGTTAATAAAAGTTGTTTATTTTTATATGCTTGGTTGGGGTGGAAGTGCCAAAACAAGAAGGTTTAATCAGTTTCTTAACAAAGGTATGTTGATCTTTGTTAGTTTGCAAGAAACTAAAAACAAAACAAAAACAATTTTGAGGATAGTATGATTCATAACCTGTGGGGTGTGGGGGCATAAGGATGTTCAGTGAAAATAAATCATATCAGCATCAATAAAATAGATAAACTAAAACTTTGAATATCAACATCAAACATAGTAACACTGTGAAAATTGTCAATAATATACGTAAAGTGAAACAAAACAAAAATTATAGACTAAATTTTAAATTAATTGAGAAAAACAAATCTGAAAATATTTTATCAAAGTAGCAATACCCAATATTGTGCTGTATGATTTGAGTGTTTGCGGTAAATGTTACATAAACACAGTCCATAATAGGATAATAATGCTTCTTCAAACAGGATATCTCTAGTATAGAGATTCATCGCCAGCCAAATCCACGAACAATATTCACACTTTTGCTTTACATATATAATGAGAAATAATTTAGAAACACTTAGACAGTGGTGGGTATTTCAACTAATCAAGTGTCTTGCAGTTTCTCATTCTTTTAAGATCATCAATCAAAGCCAACAAATTGTTATGAGATGATCCACCTTCTTGAACAGCTCGCGTAGCCATTTCCCCGAACTCTTGAGCACGCCGTCTAATTTCCTCAGCTTCATCACCACCGTCCATCAATCTCCTCACAGCATTTTCTATACTATCTTTACTCACAACCTTCTCTTTCTCCCCAAAACCACTCACATACCACTCTGTTGCACCCACCTCCACCCCGATCCCTCGCACATCGGTTATCAACTTCTCATTGTAGAATTGTTCTCCATGCACCGGCCACGTGATCATTGGAATCCCCGCACTAACAGCCTCCACGGTGGAGTTCCACCCACAATGTGTCATAAATGCACCCACGGCAATGTGGCTCAGAATCATAACTTGTGGGGCCCACCCCCTAATGATCAAACCTTTATTCTTTCTAATGTTTCTCTCTTCGAATCCTTTCGGCAACCACTTTTCTTTCTCCTCTTCACTCTCGTCTTCTTTCCCTTTCTTCTCAGGAACAACCCATACAAATTCGTGACCTAATGCTTCTATCCCACACGCAATCTCATAAAGTTGTTTATCAGATAAATAACATATGCTCCCAAAGCATATGTATAAAACTGAGTTAAGTCTCTTCGAGTTTAGCCAACTCAGACAATCATGCACACTGACCACATTCTCATTTCCCCTCTCTGATTTCTCTTGAATGGTTTGACGAATAAGAGAAGCAGGACCAAGATGCCAAACGTTGTGACCAGTGATTTTCTTGTAGTGTTCGATGCACTCTTCACCATCAAGTTCAATGAAGTTGTTGATGATGAGTCCCTTACTTTTGAGGATTGTCTCGAGCATCATTTCCATGAATCCGGTAAATATCTTTGGTGGCTTTGTGCACAAGGTGATAGAGTGAGGAAAATTTGGAACAGTGAATGAACCCGAACTCGAATCCGTGTGAGAATAAAATGAAGGGTTTATTCTAAGGGATTCCATGAGGGAGATTGTAAAGAGGGAGAAACCAGTGAAGGCGATGGTGGGAATTTGAAGCTTATGGGCCAAGTCATAAAACCAGGGGTTTATGCAGTCGGCTATTATGCAGTCAGGTGGATTCTTCTCCATGAAATCTTGAATTGGTTCACGGAGGAGCATTGCCCCGTAGTATATCTTGCCGGAGGTGTCGCTGTCGGAGGTGGAGGACATAGATTCGACGCCATCAGGGAGGCCGACTTGTTGGGAGGGGAAGTTGACGATGTGAAGACTGAGGAAGAAGGGATCAACGCTTGAGAGAGATTTGGTAAAGAAGTGGGCGTTGGAGGGAGTGGTGATGATTGTGACTTGTTGGCCATGGGATGCAAACAGAGTTGCTATGTCACACATAGGGATCATATGCCCAGGTGCTGGATACGGAATGAAGTGAAGTTTCATCGGTCTATCAACTTCAACACCTTCCATTGCTTATAAATTCTCTCTATTCTATGTCTCTCTTCAAGTGCAACCTTGGTTTAAATATACTGTAGTTAGTATTGATTATTTGATTCTCTGTCCACGAGATTAGCGAGATAGGATTAGAGTGTAGAAGTTTCATTTTTGTAGATTATAGAATTATTTGACTTGCTAGCCAGTGGAGGCTAGCTCTTACGACAGGAGAGGAGACTTTTGATAATTGATAGCTACATCTACTTAATTTATTTATTAAACAATTTCTAAATTATCACTCACACACCTTCACCAATTTTGTCCCTAAACTATTAAAATCAATTAAATAGTCCTTAAACTATACTTTTACCATCAATTTAGTCATTTGATAGAGACAAAATTGATGAATAATGGTATAGTTTATGGACCTTTTAGATTACTTTAATAGTTTATGGACCAAGTTAATGAGAAAGTGATAGTTTAGAGATTAAAAACCATCCTTTCAGACATCCATATTTTAGTTAAGCCGCCACCCTTTTTAACCTAATTAAAGCCAGCACACATTAGAGTCCAATAGTAAATCGAAGATATATTGTATAAAAATCAAACTTTCCTGCTAGTTGTAATTGCCTTCATTTTTTCCTCTACAATTTCAAAACACTGAAACAATTCAAGCTTTGTTCATATTAGGCCCAAATGGATGAAGAATTTTGTCTACCTTAGATAGACTCCTTGCCTGCATTAATTCTAGAATGTCATTCTAGCTCACAGGTCACAGCTGTACTTTTCTGTTAGGACTAATAAGTTTGTTAGAATTAGTAAGAACTGTTAATTATTTTGAAATGCAATATGCATCTCGTGGAAGGAGTAATAAAGGCTACAAATGAATTAAGCAAAAACTAGTCTCAGAGAGGGTACTCCACTTACATGACAGAACATATTTTTTCCTTTCTTGGTATTCTCTTTGCATTAGTACAGAGTACATTTGCGTAACATCTTCACCATTGTTTGCATGTGTAGATGTGCTCATACCAAAAACTAAGACCAAGATAGACATTTGATACCAATGTGAAGATTGCTATGAAGCTGTTGAGACAGAGACATGAACTTCGTCTACTAACTATGTTTTCACATGTCTCTAATGCAAACATTTTGTTCTCTGATACTGATACACGTTGCTCGCCACTTTTAAAACAATTCGAGAATTGCAGTTGCCATTTCTTTCCTTCTTGCATGCATGCAAGTGTGAGGTCAAACATTTTGTGCAGATAATCTTTCATGCATGATACTATAACATGTTTACGTTTAGCAGTAATCATGACTGAGTAAGTTGTTTATATATGATTTGCAAATTTATTCATTGCATGAATATAAAACCAAGCATAATTCAAAAAAATATAAAACCAAAAGCATATCAATAAATTAGATCAACCAAAAGTTTGAATCTAAAACATCAACATATTAACACCAAGAAAATTGACAATAATATGCATAAACTGAAACAAACTAAATAATTATAGACTAAATTTCAAAATAGTTGAGAAAAACAAATCCGAAATCCATATTAAATTTGTCAGAGTAGCAATGTAGTTACTCTTCATCTTCATAGATTTGAGAGTCTTTGGGACTGCACAATCACAATACACAAAAAGACAATGCTTCTTCAAACAGGAGATCTCTAAGATACATCTCCAACCAAATCCACAAGATTCCACTTTGTAAGACGACACACATCATAACTAGAATTAACTTAGAAAAACTTAGACATGGAGTCATTGAATTAATCGAGTGGCTAGCTGTCTCAATCTTCTAATATCATCAATCAAAGCCAGCAAATTATTATGAGATGAGCCGCCTTCTTGAACAGCTCGTCTAGCCTTATCCCCAAACTCTCGAGCACGCCGTCTTATATCTTCGGCTTCATCACCACCATCCATTAATTTTCTCACTGCCTTCTCTATACTATCTTTGTTGATCACCTTCTTTCTCTCTTCAATACCATCCACACACCATTCTGTTGCACCAACTTCAATTCCAATACCCTGCACATCAGTTATCAACTTCTCATTGTAGAATTGTTCTCCATGTACGGGCCACGTTATCATCGGGATCCCTGCACTAACAGCCTCAATGGTGGAGTTCCACCCGTAATGCGTCATAAACACACCCACTGCTGTGTGGCCCAGGATCATAACTTGTGGGGGCCACCCCCTGATGATCAAACCTTTCTTCTTTTGAATGTTTCTGTCTTCAAATCCTTTCGGCAACCACTTGCCTTTCTCCTCTTCGCTCTCATCCTCTTTCCCTTTCTTCTCAGGAACAACCCATACAAATTCGTGACCTGATGCTTCTATTCCACATGCAATCTCGTATAATTGTTTATCAGAAAAATAACAATTGCTTCCAAAGCATATGTACAACACTGAGTTAACTTGCTTTGAATTAAGCCAACGCAGACACTCTTGTACGCCCACAACACTCTCATGTCCCCTTTCTGCTTTCTCTTGAATGGTTTTGCGAATAAGAGAAGCTGAACCGAGATGACAAGCCTTGTGACCTGTGGTTTTCTCGTAGTGTTTGATGCACTCTTCACCGTCAAGTTCAGCAAAGTTGTTGACGACGAGTCCGTTTGTTTTTAGTGTTGTCTCAAGCACCATTTCCATAAATCCTTTGAATGTCTTTGGCAGCTTTGTGCACAAGGTGATAGAGTGAGGAAAATTTGGAACAACGAAAGAATCTAAATTCGTGTGAGAATTCCATGAGGGGTTTATTCTAAGGGGTAAAGATGGAGAAACCAGTGAAGGCAATGGTAAGGATCTGACCCCAGGGGTATATGCAATCGGTGATGATGCAGTCAGGTGGATCTTTCTCCATAAAAACCTGAATCGGTCAATGGAGGAGCATTGCGCCGTAGTATATCTTGGTTGTCAGTGGTGGAGGACAAAGATTCAACACCGTCGGGGAGGCCGACTTGTTTGGAGGGGAAGTTGACAGTATGAAGGCGAAGGAAGAGGGGATAGGCAAAGGAAGGAGACTTATTGGTGAAGAAGTGGGCGTTGGAGGGAGTGGTGATGATTGTGACTTGTTGGCCTCGTGATGCAAACAGAGCTGCTATGTCACCCAATGGAATCATATGACCAGGTGCTAGATATGGAATGAAGTAAAGTTTCAACGGCCGTTCAACTTCAACATCTTCCATTTTTTTATCAATTCTCTCTATTCTAGTTTCACCATTCAGTATTCACCCCTCTTCCTCTCTCTTTTTCTGTATGTGTCTCACTAATTCACCAATAATTTGGTTTTATATACTTGTTACTATTACTTATTCTTCTCTGTCTCCACGAGACCCATGAGGTGGAATAAAATATTAATTTCTATGGTTTCAGAATAAAATAGATCAGAACTTATCTAAGCCACTTTTATCATCATACCAATCACAATGCCACTTCAACGATTGATGAATAAAATAGGCATGTACAACAGAATAAGACAGCAATAGCAATTTCATATTGTTTTTTAAGGAAGCTGTAACTATTTCATAGAAAGCCAAAATAGTTGGTATCACAACAACCATTACTAACTATATGAACCAATGACAGGTATGATATGCAAGGATTAGCTCCTCTGTGGCCAGATTAAACATATTTACGCATACATGTCACTATGGTAGTTCGACCAAGATCGGACAGTTTAAATTCAAGTACCATATTTCAAATTTATAAAAAAAAATGTAAGATTTTTTTACGATTCAATGTCGACAATCACATATGTCCAGAATGCGTGAATGTTTGTTCCCCTTGACCGAAGGGAATATAAATTCGTTTAGAGATCACACCATAGCAATATCATCGTTCAAAAAGATATACTCGTTATTACCATCACACATTTGAGCAAATAGCAAATTGGAGATATTTTGTACATCCCATAAATCAAACTTTCTAAATGGCTGCAATTGCCTTCAATATTTTCCCTTCAATTTCAAAACACTGAATAAATAATTCAAAGATTTGTGTTGTATATATATTAGCCCCAAATGGATGAATGATTTTGTTTTACCTTAGATATATGAGTTAGATTCCCTTGCTTATATAGAATGGAATAATTCTAGAATGTCATTCTAATTCACTGTTGAACTTTTCTGTTACGACACAAATTTGTTCGGAATAATAATATCTGTTAATTATTTTGAAATTCTGTATGTATCTCAAGCAAGAATGAATGAATGTATGATACTCCACTTATGCAACATATTATTTTCCCTTCTTAGTATTCTCTTTGCATTAGTACAAAGTACCTTTCAGTAACATGTTCACCATTCTTTTCATACAGTTATATGTGTCGATACCAATAACTAAGACCAAAGATAGATATTTCATACCAATGTGAAGATGACTAGGAAGCTGCTGGGGACAGAGACATGAACTTATCAGGATGAGTGGTCTGCTCTAAAACTTGATTTTTTAAATTTATATGAAGTATGATGATTTCAGACTTGATTTTTGAGTGGAAAACTTGAATGAATAAAGACAGAAACTTAGCAAAAAGAACAAGCAAAATTTATTTATCACTCCCTTAATATCCTTGAAAAGATCATAGCTTAGAACACTAATTAAAAACCAGCTTCTCACAAACTCGGAGATTGAAACTTTGAGACAACATATAATCTAAAAATATATATACTTACTGCAATTGAGCTACTCAATTGGCCTGCTATCTCTCAATCTTTTGAGCTCGTCAATCAAGGCTAACAAATTCTTATGAGACGAGCCACCTTCTTGAACGGCTCGTCTAGCCTTTTCTCCAAAGTCTTGAGCACGACTTCTGATTTTCTCAGCTTCATCACCACCATCCATCAATCTCCTCACAGCCTTCTCTATGCTATCACTGCTCACCAGCGTCTCTCTTTCTTGAAAACCAGTCAAACACCATTCTGTTGCACCAACTTCTACTCCAATCCCTCGCACTTCTGTTATCAGTTTTTCGTTGTAGAATTGTTCTCCATGTGAAGGCCAAGTAATCATCGGAACCCCCGCACCAACAGCCTCCACTGTGGAGTTCCAACCACAATGAGTCATAAAGGCACCCACAGCCGGGTGGCTAAGAATGAGAACTTGCGGAGCCCAACCCCTAATAATCAAACCCTTCTTTCCAATGTTTCTCTCTTCAAATCCCTTCGGCAACCACTTTTCCTTCTCCTCTTCACTCTCATCCTCTTTCCCTTTCTTAAGGGGAACAACCCATATAAATTCGTGACCCGATGCTTCTATTGCACACGCAATCTCATAAAGCTGTTTATCCTGGTAACAACAGAGGCTTCCGAAGCTTATGTACAACACTGAGTTATCTCGCTTCGAATTGAGCCAACTCAAACACTCTTGCACGCTCACCACACTCTCTTGTCCCCTCTCTCCTTTCTCTTGAACAGTTTTACGAACCAGAGAAGCTGGACCAAGATGCCAAGCCTTATGACCCGTGGTATTCTCGTAGTACTGGATATATTCTTCACCATCAAGTTCAGCAAAATTGTTGACAATGAGTCCATTACTTTTGAGCTCTTTCTCCAGCTTTGATCCCATGAATTCTTCGGATGACTTTGGCAGTCTTCCAGACAAGGTGATAGGGTGAGGTAAATTGGGAACAAGGAATGAACACGAATCCGAATCAGAATCCATATGAGAATAAATTGACGGGTTTGTTCTAAGCGTTTCCATGAGGCAAACAGTAAAGAGGGAGAAACCGTTGAAGGCGAGATTCGGGACACGAAACTTACTGGCCAAGTCATTAACCCAAGGGTACAAAAAGTCACCAATGATACAGTCAGGTGGATCTTTGTCCATGAAACTCTGAATTTGTTCAAGGAGGAGCGTTGCTCCATAGTAGAGTTTGCCGGAGGAGGCAAGATCAGGGGTGTTGGACATGGATTCGACACCGGCGGGGAGACCAACTTGTTGGTAGGGAAAATCAACAGTATGAATACGGAGGAAGAAGGGATCTATGGAGGGAAGAGATTTGGAAAGGAAGTTGGCGTTGGAAGGAGTTGTGATGATGGTGACTTGTTGGCCATGGGATGCAAAGAGAGTTGCTATATCACAAAGAGGGATCATATGACCAGCTGCTAGATATGGAATGAAGTGAAGTTTTAGTGGTCGTTGAATTTCAGCACCTTTCATTTCTGATCAAATCTAGTTTCCCTCTATCTCTTCCTTTGTATCTATCTTTTAAAGCCGACAAAGAAACTTTATATACTTTAATTTATTCTAATTTTTCTGCACGCACGAGATACACGAGCTAGATACAAGATTTCTTCTCTGTTAGAGTTAGATATGGTTGGTTGCTGAAAGTGTGCGGTGCTGTCACGTTTACAATTATTGGATTCATGATTCATCCAACATTCGCCAAGCCACCACGTATTTTTCTTTTTCTCTTAAATTTTAGATATACATGCATAACAATATTGGGCATTGCTATATCACGCGAGAACTTAATTCGTGGCAGCTTGTATAGAACGTGGGCATTTATTTTATTATTTTAAACAGATATTAAAAATAAAAAGAGGAATTGGCAGAAGAACTTTTGTGATATAATTCCGGGATTAGTTGAATACAGGTCGCAGTGGTGTGTTAATCAGCCAATGGAACCCATTCGTGAATATTTCTGGATAATTTCTTTCGCTAAACATAGCATTATTCAACAATATTGGGCTAGTGTTTAATTCGAAAGGCTCTCAACTATCCTTGGACACTCTTTGAAGATTCTAAAAAAACAAATTATTTTATTAAAAATCAAATATTTTATTTCGACTTCCATGTATTGATTACATTTGTTTTTTCATGATATATTATCCTTTAAAGTCTTAACTAATGTTTCGGAACACTTGTTCAATGATCTCTCCCTTGACTCTGTAGTGACCTGTAGGTTTCCTATTTCTAAATCTTGTTAGAATTGAAATAAATCGATAACTCTCGTTTCATTTTCTAATAACAAGCACTTTACAGATGTACATGACTAAGTTCGTATGCCCCACTGTAGTGTCATGGTCGTTCAATAGAATATTTAAACTTAATTACTAGAATGTGTTTTTTCCTATCCTCCTTGGATATAAAAGACCATGACAAAAATATTACGTAATAAAAACTACGAAGTATTCATCGTGAACTTGAATTCAATATATTCATGTTATTTTAAAAAAAAATAGAAGGAGTCTCTACTAAATTGAATCATGGATATAAGTCTACTAACTACTATATGGTCTGGCACGTGTATCTCAACAGTAAACTACCACGTGTTACTTGATCATGTTGGCTCTAATTTTCTTAATTGTGGTATGTGCCAAGGCGATCCTTAAAATTACGTAAGTGTTCTGTTGTCTCTCATAACTTCATGCAAAACATTGCTCTTAACAAGGTTCATGACAACACACCATCAACAACATAATTAGACAGGATGAATTTAATTTGGACCACTTGAAGTATTGGTCCAACTTAGACCATTTTTTTTACCACTAGATTAAATCAACCTGTCAAATTTTATCATGGTTTACCCACACCAAATCTCTCTCCCTATTTCTCACATTGCTCTTTCACTCTCCCAAGGAATAAGAATTTAGAACTAAAACAAACAAAAAAAACAATAAAACTGGCCGAGGAATTGCTTCATGTTTTCTTAGATGGAGGGATAACATAGATGTTAGTTGAAGAAACTCGTTATCTTTGTTCCACCATTTTCCCTTTTTTTTTTTTTTTTTTGATTTTTTCCTTGAATTCTTTTCACGTATTGTATAAAGGAGCATTTTTTTTTCTTTTTAATTTTCCAAAACCGTGTTTTTACTTTGAAATTGGATGCCCAAATAGTAGTTTTGCACTTCTCATTTCAAACAGTTAAATTAATTAAGAAAAACTAATTTATTTTATGGGTAATGCTATCAACAATAAAATAAATGGGTCTCACTTAATTAACGTGAAAAGTTGGTCAATTTAATGAAAATAAGAATAATTGTATTGAATACTTTTTAAAAGACACAATTAATACACACGCGTCTAAGGAACTCATGTTACGTTGCCTTTTGCGAAGTTTTAACTTTCCTTCTCTTTTTTAGTTTCTCAATTCCTTGAATCTCTCTGCCATAAAAATTTCAACCAATTTCCCTTTCTAGTGACGATTCAAATTTAAATCCAATTCTCTTTTCAAAAGTTTAGGTGCACATTTATTATTCTTTTTATTTATTAAATTCTCTATATTTCTAATTTGTATAATTATGTGTGTTTGTTACTAATTAAAATTAATTTATTTGGTTATATTGTTTGTTCTTTTAATAGGAATATGCATACCATGAATTGGTTTGAAAGAAAAAATGATTAAAAGAAAAATCACGTAAA
This sequence comes from Medicago arabica, assembly GCA_946800305.1. Taxonomy (NCBI): domain Eukaryota; kingdom Viridiplantae; phylum Streptophyta; class Magnoliopsida; order Fabales; family Fabaceae; genus Medicago; species Medicago arabica. The sequence goes on from OX326968.1 coordinate 54,815,953, forward strand.
ACAAATTGCCTTAAATAAAGGAAATTTTTTTATTAAGAAATGAAGGCATCACATGAATACAATGGGAGTGGGGACATTCCTGAAATTGAAATCACAAGGTAAATAATGAGAAGCATGCGTTGCTGTTTAACTCTGTAATGGAACAAAAATTTGCACTATTAAATACAACTATTTCCTATTTTAATTAGTTGATTTATTTCCCATTTTAATAGAGGTAAATCAAGTGAAATCTATTTATTTATTGCCTATTTAGTGTTCCTTATCCAGTGTCCGGGCACTGGTTAGCAGCACCCTTATTTTATTTTTAATATTTTGTGGTTTTATTCCAGTTTATATATATGAGTTTTTCTATCCTTTAAATCTTTCAAGAATATCCAGAATTTCTTTTATTCAATTTTTCTTTTATTTCCATTAATGAAGCACAAAGGTAAGGTTAGATGAACAAATTTACAAATCGAGTGTTCTTCATATGTCAATGTTCACTTTTTCTCCTATTCCATTTTCATGTTGTGTGTTTCTTCTTCCCTTTCATTCTTTCTTTTATTTATGTTGTTTGTGTTGTTGCAATAAAAGAAAGAATGAAAGGGAAGAAGAAACACACAACATGAAAATGGAATAGGAGAAAAAGTGAACATTGACATATGATGAGAGAGAAGAGATATAGAGTGATTTAGTGTTGACAGAACATGATAAGTTTGATGGACTGTTGTAATCTAATGGTGAAAAAAATTGGTTCAAGTTGGACCAATACTTCAAGTGGTCCAAACTAAATGCACCCAATTAGACAATAACATTCTAAAAATTTCTAATGTGTCAGGTAAGGAACCTAGAAGAAATAATCTTCAAACTTCATCATCAAACTTAGTACTCATAGCAAACAACTAATTCATAATTTCTTGAAAATATTTAAATGATATGTAGATAATGTCCTTTCTTAAAGCTTCAAACTTAACATTTTTTTTATCAAATACATCTTGCTATTAAATGTCTTCAAATACAACTGTTCAAGTTTAGTTTATCCCGTAATAATTTTGCATTGTTCTCCCTACTAATATGGTTTAACACATTGTCATCAAGACATTGATGAATGTACCCCCACACACGTATATGTAGTAGAGCAGTCATCATCAAAGTCACCGTACAGGTGGCTTTGCTACAACGAACATAAGTTAGTGATAATTCTTAAAATAAAACATATCTTCGATCTTAATTTTTCAAAGTGCATAATTTAACTTACTCAGTGTTACCATACAAGTTATATTGGCTTCCATTGTTCACCACAAATTAATTGCTACATTAGAACCCAAAACTCTGTGCTAGTTTATTGAGACCAAAGAAACCACATAATAATCAAAAGTGTTAAATTATAATTGAAAACGTTAATTACTACTCCACCCGTTTCATAATACTTATTTATTTGAAGAATAATTTTGTTTCACAATACTTGTCACTTTCAAGTTTCAATGCAACATTAATTATTGTCTTGCCAATAATAGCCTTACATATTTATTGTAGAGAGAAAACAAATAGAATTAAATGATAAATAGTTAAGAGTATTATAGAAAACACACATGATTTCATAAAAAATAACAAAATTTATTTAATTTCTTGATTACTACAACTTCTTCAAAATTAACATGTATTTTAAAACGGAAGGAGTACACAAAACCCAGAGCTCTATGCTAGTTTGTCCATCCATTTTATGGTTGTTAACTTGCTCGGGGAGAAGAACAAACATTAAAATGAGTTAAACTTTGCTTCATTTAATTTTTCCCATCTATGAGAGACATAACCTAATGAGATTCACTAATAAGATTCATTACCTTATTAAAAATTATTAATTTATCACACGTGTCTATCTATCATAAATGTAAAATAAATTGAACTAATGAAAGCTACTGTTGAACAAAACCACATTGGTGTGTAACTTTAAGTGAGTCACACGCGGATAGTAAGTGCGCGTGTTGTGGTGAGAGCGCACGTTAGTTTCTTCCCCCACCAATTCGGTGGTGTGCCCCCTTGTCCTATCCTGTCCACATCTCAAAATCCACCGCCCACCACACCACCACCCAATTATGTTACCCAACGCCACCCACCACCTAACCAAACCTAAAACCAATTCATTCTTCTTCTTCTTTTTTTCTCTCACCACTCTTTCTCCTCCTTCCAATGTCTTCCCCTCCTTCAACAACCACCCCTCCTCCTCTCTCCGATCCCCCAACCGCCGTCCCCCTCCCTCTCGCTCTCCCTGCTCCACTCCCCATCCCACCCTCCACCCGCCGTCTCCCTCCTCCCTGCTGGTCCCCCGAAGAAACCCTAGCTCTCATCGACTCCTACCGTGACAAATGGTACTCTCTTGGCCGCGGTAATCTCAAAGCCACTCACTGGCAAGAAGTCGCTGACGCTGTTTCAAATCGTTGTCCTAACGTTACTCCGGCGAAAACTCCTGTTCAATGCCGTCACAAGATGGAGAAGCTTCGGAAACGTTATCGTACTGAGATTCAACGTGCTCGCTCGCTTCCTCATTCCAGATTCAATTCGGCCTGGGTTCACTTTAAGCTTATGGATTCCATGGAGAAAGGTCCTTCTCCTGTTAAATCTGAAAACAATGATTCTGATAGTGATGATGAAGATGAAGATCATGATCAAAATCTGTATTTAGATATAAAAAACGGTCACGGATCTAATACTAGAAGTATCAATAAGTTGTATAAGAACGGTGGTGGTTTTAGTGGCGGTAGCGGTGGTGTTGGTGGAGGATTTAGGATTAGGTATCCACCGGCACAACCTGAATCGAAATTTTCTTCTGATCAGAAATATAACTCTAACCCTAACCTGAATCAGAACTACCATACTCCACCGATGGCTACGGCGGCGACGAAGGGATTGGGGAACAAGAGGGAGAGAGATCCATTGACTGAGGTTGTATCTGCTATTAAATTGTTGGGTGATGGGTTTGTGAGAATGGAGCAAAAGAAGATGGAGATGGCGAGGGAGATTGAAACAATGAGGATGGAAATGGAAATGAAGCGTACTGAGATGATTCTTGAATCTCAACAGCGAATTGTAGAGGCTTTTGCAAAGGCAGTTTCCGATGACAGCAATAACAACAGCAACAAGATGATGAAGCCTATTAATAAGAGAATTCCGTCACCACAGCAACCATAATGTTCAACACTCCTTAATGGACTTGAACTGTCTGCTCTAGTAAGTTACAATATTTAAGTTTAAAGCTTTTATTGATTTAGATGTTTTGCTTTGTTGCCACTTTTTGTAATTTTAAGTTAAGATACAGAAATGTGCAACTTGATCTGTTTTAGGTTCAACATTGGTGAATCATGAATGTAACTTTAGATTTTCAGTTTCTGCGATTTTCATGCTGTCTTTCATATGTTTTACTGAATTAACAAAATCACATGCCACAATAGTTGTGTATGTTATGTTATGTGTGGTGTATTTTAGATTCATTATTACACTTGTTTAAGAAAATAAGGTTGACCTGAAAAATGAATCATGCTCAGAGCTCCATCATATATTAATAAGTTCTTATGGTATTGTAATAATGATTGCAAATTCTGTTCACATTTTAACAATATTATAGTTTTTTATTCATGTGCATGTAATGTATTTTGTAAAAATCTCAAGGCTGAACTCTTAACAATTTTGACTTTATGTTTAAAGTTTTTTTTTTTTTTTTTTTTGGAGTACATGGTTTAAAGGTTTTAAAATAACAGCAACCCTGAATGATCCCATTTTGAAATATAAGAATATATCAGAAATTCCGGGTTATGGCTATTGAATCATTGATAGAAATATGAATTGGAAGTGCATCAAATGTTTTGCCAATGGAAGAAGTAATGTTCAAGTGAAATTTAGTTTCTATTAAATAAATATTGTCTAAAAAGTAGTTTTTGTTAAGTAAAGACATGCATATTAGAACATGACATTTTATTGAGTATGGAAAAACAGAAGTCCTACTAAAGACCCTCGGAAAGATCAGCTTTTGTTGAGTATGAAAACACAGAATTCCTACTAAAGATCCTCAGAAAGATCAACTAGAAAAAAGAACAGTTGTGAATTATGAAACCAATCTTCAACTCATGATTATCCTTGCTAGACAATCAGAACAGGCGTTTCCTTCCTGTAACAGTGCTACCATTGTATCTCCCTTCCCCTAAGGAAGAACTTATAATTTCCTCAACTAGAACTAGTATGTTTATGCACTGGTTTTTTCAGTCTAGTAATTGGAATAGTGCAACATGTTTTCTCTTGTCCAAATATGGTCCCTGTCTTTGTGGCCATGGATCATGATAACTTTTACAAGGCCCCAACTTTCCCCACCCACAAGTACTTCAGAAGTAAACATCTGTAAAATAAAACTTTTTTTTCCGTTTGGATTTTTTTCGGGAAAAGACATGTATTTTCCCGTCTGGAAGTGTATTTTCCCGTCTGGAAGTGTATTTTCATAATCATGTGCAGTTTTGAAGAAACGTCGGGTTGAGCAAAGTTGGGGCCCTTTTACAATTTATAACAATTTTATTGAAAGTGACTTTATGGTGGTTTGAAGAATATAGCGTCTCATAGTTATGCAGGCCATACGAAACCTAAACCCTACTTGGATGTAATTAACAAACATAAGTGCATAGTTAGTGCTATGACTTTATCAGTTATATGATGCAAAAATTGCATTGTATAAACTTTTTCATCAAACCGGGCACATCAAAATAATCGAATTACACCATTAAATATTGTGAGCATAATTGTGAGCAAATATAATGGATGCATTTGCTTAAAGTTATGGCTTGCATCAAACTCTATCTGTGAACTTGGGTTTTGAATGGCATGTTCTTCTTGGGGACACCGAATTTTTTACCAATTTGTATCTTGTTGGTGTTCTGATTTTTGTTTGTATGCAGACTATCTTTTGTACAGTCCTGCTTTGTTTAGCTTGGTACATGTTGTGTTTTAGATTGGCCTTTTTTATTAGCACAATTATTTGGCTTATCCCAAAGATACTCTGTTGACAAGGTTGAAGCCAAAAATATAAAATATATATATATATATATATATATATATATTATATTCAAGTGGATGATTTGCATTTCATTATTTCTTTATAAAGGCATCATATGAAAGATAAAATTTATCGTATCGTATAAAAATGGCTAAAATATGGTTTTGGTCCCTGCAAATATGTCTCATTTTGGTTTTGGTCCTTGGCCCTATTTTTGTGATGATATGCACACGTGTCACATGATGACTGAACCCATTTATGAGAAAAATAGTCTCTGCAAAATCTTATGACTTTTTAAAAGGTCCTTGCAAAATATTTTCAGGGACTATTTTCAAAAACAAATTATTTTACAGGGACCAAAAACAACAAAAAAAAAATTACAGGAATTAAAATTAAAACGAGACATATTTGCCGGGACCAAAATCATATTTTAGCCTATAAAAATATGGGGAATATGCCATGGTAATCATCGCCTGATCAGCTATGTCATGGGATTATATTGCATACAAGATATCCTCTTCCTTCGCATTGTTGACAAGGAAGGAAAACTGAACATTGTTGACAAGGAAGGAAAACTGAATGTGTAATATTTTTGGACGCTAGTATTAGTATGATATGTATTATTGGATATATTTTTTTTGTATTTTCCTGGTCGTTTCATTCTTTGTTGAGTTATTTTCAAATCATTTAAATAATAATATATGGCACTACCTGATACTTCTATAGCCTTTGTATTTTTTGTTTTGTTTTGAGGGGAACCTCCATTGCATTAGAATTGTAGTGTTCAATTTTGTTGCATGTTGAGTCAACATGCCCCTTGTTGTATCGCCGGATTCGCCGCCATTATTGCAGAGTTTTGCATCAAAATGCGGTGTTCTTCTCCACCGTTGTTGTGCTTTCATAACCTCTTCATCCACTGGCCACCACCTCTCCCTAACTTTCCCCTTGCCCTCATTGCATTATCTCATCTCTCAAATCTCATCTCCATCTTCTTTGTTTGCTCTCTCTCCCTCATTTATGTGGTCGTCGAACCCCTCCCTTTGTAGCTTTGCATTGTTTTTGTGGCCTACATGTGAATTAATTGAGGCAATAGAGAAGGAAACAATGGTAAAAGCATTTTGGTTAAAGACTTAGATCTAAAGCATAATTGTGACCTTAGATAGAGGGGCAGGTATAACTTAAGGTCTTTGATAAAAAAACAACCCAACCCTTTTGATTAGCCTAGTTTTCCAAAGTCATCATTGATTCGACTTGAGGAATTCACCATGTGAACACTACTCTCTTTGTCTGGCCTAACACGACACAATAAACTGAAACAAATGCCCATTTTTTTTTTATCTTTAATATGTAGGGAGACTTCTACATTGCAAATAATTTTAAGGTGACGTCGGTTCACAACTTATACAAATTTTGCATAGTTTTTTTTTTTTGGTTACACAAATTTTGCATGGTTGAATTCACTTGTATAATATGACTTTAGAAAAATTGTAAAAGAAAAAAGATTATCTAAATATAAGTTTTGCTTGATAAATGTAAATCTAAACAGGAATTTGCACAGTTAGGGCAATACAACAATGTTTTTTGTTGGTATTAGCCTTGAGCTGGCCTTTATTTTGTGATGCTTCGCAACAAATATAAATAAATGATGTTGAAATCCCTAAGAATCTAATGACTTATGTCCCCTTTGTCGTTTAAGATCATCAATCAATGCCATTAAATTTTTGTGGGACGAACCACCTTCTTGGACAGCTCGTTTAGCCTTTATTGCATATTCTTGTGCTCGCTTTCTGATTTCAACAGCTTCAATTCCACCATCCATCAACCTCCTCACAGCCTTCTCTATGATGTCTCTACCCACTATCTTCTTCTTCTTCATGAAGCCAATGAAGCTCCACTCCTCCACACCAACCTCAACACCAATACCCCGCACCTGAGTTATCAACTTCTCATTGTAGAATTGTTCGTCGTGCACTGGCCACGTGATCATTGGAACCCCTGCACTAACGGCTTCCACGGTGGAGTTCCACCCGCAATGTGTCAAGAATGCACCGATAGCAGGGTGGCCTAAAATCACCACTTGTGGGGCCCACCCCCTTATGATCATTCCAATATTCCTCTCTTCAAATCCCTTTGGCATCCACTTTTTGTTCTCGGCATTGCTCTCATCCTCTTTCCCTTTCTTCTCAGGAACAACCCATATGAATTGGTGACCCGATGCTTCTATTGCGCTTGCAATCTCATACAGCTGCTTATTAGTGAAATGACATAGGCTTCCGAAACATATGTAGAGCACTGAGTTTGGTTGCTTTGAATTTAGCCAACTTAAGCACTCATGCACGTCCACTACACTCGTTTGTCCCCTATCTGCTTTCTCTTGAGTGGTCCTACAAATGAGAGAAGATGGTCCCAAATGCCAAGCTCGATGACCCATTGTTTTCTCGTAATGCTCGATGTACTCTTCTCCATCAAGTTCGGTGAAGTTGTTGACGATGAGCCCGTAGCTTTTGAGCTCCGCTTCCAACAGTGGCTCCATAAATTTGGTCAACGCCTTAGGCGGCATTGCATTCAATGTGATACAATGAGGAAGACCTTGAATGACAGAGGACTCAAAGTCGCGTGCCTTAAGGGATTCCATAGCACATATGGCAAAGAGTGAGAAACCGTTGAAGGCGAGTCTGGGAATGTGAAGTCTGTTTGCCAACTCATCAACCCACAAGAACATAAAGTCAGCCACAATGCAGTCAGGCGTGTCTTGCTCCACAAAGTTGTTGATGGGTGATCGGAGCAGCATGGTGGCATGGTGTATCTTACAGGAGTTGTCAACATTGTTGACAGAGGCAAGGTTTTCAACACCGAGTGGCAGGCCTACTTGATGAGAAGGAAATGGAACGGTATGCAGGCGGAGGTGGTTGTGGGAAGGGATGGATTTGAGAAGGATTTGGGCATTAGAGGGGGTGGTAATGATGGTAACATGGTGACCGCATGAGGCAAAGAGTGTAGCTATGTCGCATAGAGGGGTCATGTGGCCAGGTGCAGGGTAAGGAATGAAATGAAATTTCAATGGACGTTCTTCTAAATTTAGAGCACCCATTGTGGAGGCATAGACAATTTGAGTTCAGATTGCAGGTATTTATAGTTGGAAAAACAAGCCTAATTACTACACTCCTATGTGAAATCCGAAAAAACCATTTACATTGTTTAATTGCAAAGTGTTGTTGTGTTGTTCTTGTTTTACTCTTGCCGTCCTCTCATGTAGATGTCCTTCCCTCTTGGCCAACATTCTTACATTCCCCTTTCGGCTTCTTTCCAATGCCAATGATTTAATTCGGTTATGTATTACAGTATCCAACACAAACACCTGGTCAAAGGACATGTGATGGTTACGTTGGGGCCTCAGCCACACTTTGTCTTGATATACTGAACTTGTTCCTTGATCTTGTTTTTGGGATGCTTAGATGGCTAAGTAAGATCATTGGAACTAACTCCTTGCGTTCTTCAATAAAACAAGTAGAAAGCATACAAATATGCCCTGTAGTCCTTTACATTGTTGACGAGGAAATTGTATGTTTGCTCTTACTGGATGCAAGTATGGATATGATGAGTTTTTTATTTATTTATATATGTTTTTGGTTATTTCACCTGTGAGTTGTGATAGTAGTGTATATGGAGTAACAATAATTTAGGTATTATAATATGGTAATATCATGACACCTATATCAGTTTTAATATTGTGTGTACTATGCAGTATGTACGGGATCATGATATATGTGTCAATTTTGCGAGGAATCATATGTATTGTGTGGATTTGTTAATTAGTCGAGATATCCATGTTACAGCATGAGTAGCGCGGTTTCGCCATGAGTAATAAAAGTGAATTTATTTGTGTTCATAGTGAAAAAATAAAAAGTATTTAAATTTGAACACTGAAGGGTCAAAATGGATATTCAAGTTTCAGGATTTAATGCGAAGATTTAATCAAATTATATAATAAGTTAAACTTTCAAAGAAAAGGCAATAAGTGTGGTAACTGGTAATTTCACGGAATCATGATATATGTGTTAATTTTGCGAGGTTGGACGTTCTGTAAACCATTTCATTCAATAAATCAAGTCATCACTATGCAGCCCTCTCTTAAGTCTTACTCTTACCTGTGGGAGAGTGTTAATTTTACATCATAAGCTTAGCCGTATGAATACTGTTTCCCCTGCATAAAACACTCCCGTCCTGTATGATTTTCAAAAATGCCTCTGCGTGACAGTCACGCCGCATGAGTTAACTCACACTAGTATAAATAAATTTTTGTGGTTCTTGCCTCAAGCAGCTGGAAACTCCATATTCACCGCAGAATGATGTTATGACAAGGCAAAATCATTTCAAAGCATAATGGAAACTCCAACCACTACTCACTATTTGCAACGATTGACAGCAAAAACATTTCAAGGCAAATTCAATGTCATCCAATGATCATCTTCGAGAATTTTGTGGCGAAATTGTTCAATGGACAAGTAGAGAATATCATGGATCCATAGGGTGCTGATCAACTTCTTATCATTAGATTAAATCAAATAACATTGAACCATAATTTTTTTAACTAGCATGAGTTAACTCACGCTGGTGTTAATTCCTGCGTGAGTTAATCCACGCTGCGTGACTTGAGTCACGCATGTGTAAAAAATACTTAATTTTAAGTTAAGTTAATTTTACACTTGCGTTAGTTAACTAGCGCAGAGATATTTTCAGCAAGGCTGCAAGACGCGCGTGTTTTGTGCAAGAGGAAGAGTAATATTCTAGCCATATATATGAGCAAAGAAGGGGCTAAGAAGTATTTGTCCATTAATATGTCAAAAAAAGAAAGAGTATTTGTCCATTAAATACTCTAAAAGAAGTTTGTTCAGTAAACAGTCATATTCCATTATCTTCTCCAACTTTATCAACGATGCTTTATATGGAATTCTCCAACTTTATCAAGGATGCTTGGTATGGGTTATATAAGTTTTTTTCTCTATAAAAATATTAAATTTTGTTATAAAAATATTAAATTTTGATTTTAGTCTTTAAAAAATAAAATGAGATGTTTTCATCCTAATGAATATGATTTTGACATGTTTTTGACATTTTTATAAACATAATATAAATGTTGAACATAATAAAAGGACATAACATAGATACAATTTGAACAAAAATGACAATAAACGAGAACAAAAAAATCTTCTACAACAAATAAATCATTGTGGCATAGAGAACATAAAATGATAATTAAGGAGGATGCCCGTAATTGCAAGAATAAAAAGAAGTAGTTTTCTTAAAAGAAGAAGTAGTAGTTGTCCCATAAGACTTAACTGAACTGCTAAAAATGCTGAAATTGTTAGGTCAGACATCATGATCGGGATTCGAACTTCGGCACCTCCACTTTATGTCTGTGAGTTTACAATGACCTTGTCATTTCGTCTGTCTAAAAAAAAAAAAGTAGTCATTTGGTCCACAAACTATCATTATTTCATCAATTTAGTCCCTAGTCCCTAAACTATCACGAAAGCAACTAACTTTATATATTATTGATGGACTAAATAGTTGAATGAGAGAATAATTTAAGGATCTTTAAGGTGATTTTAAGAGTTTACGAAGTAAGTTTTTTGGGAATGTTAATTTAGGGATCAAATTGGTTGTTTACTCAAAATAAAAATGTTTTCATAAATTAAACCAATCATCGATTTCCTTGATTCTCAATGCTAAAATCCTAAACTAAGATCATCTCTATTTAATAGACATTTATATTTAAAGAATGATAGACTTGTGAAATAAAATAATTTCGTGAATCTATTTTTCTCTAAATGAAAAATAGAGAAATGCAATAAAAACGGAATACAATATTAACTTTTGTTCTCTCTCAAAATAAAAAATATTAGTTTTTTTTTTTTAATTTAAATTTATAAGAAATACAATATTAAGTATTAACCTTAATTAAATGTAAACAAACCTCCACTGTATTAAAATGAAAATTAAACAGGTAAATACACAAACAATGAACGGGAGGACGGAGGAGGTTTGAAGTGGCATAGCTAGCTAACAGCAATGTCCAGTGGTTGCAGCATCAGAGCAATCTGGATTCTCAACAACATCGACGCCGTCGTTTTCTCCAGGTAACATCCATCTTCGTCCTCTCCGCGATTAGATCCAAATTCATTATTACTTATCTTTATCATTACTACAGGAGATTCCCGGTAGTAGAAAAGCGTTGGCGAACTGCTTGCAATGACACCACCGATCAAATCTTCTCCTCTTTACCCTCTGACTCTCAATTAGCTGATGCTTTTCTCAACAGAAGACTTAGGTTTGTTTATTTTATTATCATTAATAATAATGCTATTCAATTGGTGCTTTCAATGTTATTATTCAAAATCAATCCAACACATCCCATTATAGCACTTTGTTTAACTTAATTGATCCAACAAATCACACAACTTACACACTTTAAATATCCTGGATTCATAATGCATAACGACCGAGAAATATAAGCAGATGTGTATCAATAATATCATTGAATTCAAGCTGAGTGGTTGAAATGGAAAAGAGCCTCGTGTGTTTTATGTGATCTGAAAGTACCACTGAAGTTGAAGGGAAATTTTTATGGGACAGTGGTAAGACCGGTGATGTTGTTTGGAACAGGGTGTTGGGCGGTGAAGAACCAACACGAGAATAAAATAAGTATAGCAAAGATGAGGATGTTGCGTTGGACGTGTGGTAAGACTAGATGGGATAGGATTATAAATGAAAATATAAGAGAGAGAGTTGGGATAGCACCTATTGCAGAAAAGATGGTGGAAAATAGGCTTAAGTGGTTTTGGCATACGAGAGAAGACCTATAGATTCTGTAGCAAGGAGAGTAGATCAAATGGTGGATAGTCAAATCCCTAGAGGCAGAGGAAGACCCGAAAAAACTATAAGAAAAACTTGGAGATTAATGAGTTGAACAATATATGGTTTATGATAGTACATTATGGCGTAATTTGATCCATGTAGCCGACCCAACATAGTGGGATAAGGCTAGGTGGTTGTTGTTTTTTTGGATAGATAAATATATTAGGTGTTATGTTAATATTTTCATCCTTACCAGGATGGTTCGATGGATTTGGATTATGTGCAGTCACGCTGTTAAGCAATCTGTGACCATCCGGAAAAAGAAAAAATGTTTTTCTATTAAACTCAATTGAAGGTCACACATACCTGACTACGTTATTGCCTGCAGTCCATGACTGTAGGGAAACCTGGTATGTGGTTTGAAGTCAAGTATTTTAACACTTTTAACCCTAATTTAAGAAATTGGCATTATAGTGCAATTTGATTGGATGTAGGTATAAAAAAGTATATACTGTTAGTGCATGTAAAGTAATATTTGCGAGCCTTGAAAACAAATGAGGAAATAAAAATTGGTGTTGATCTTAATTTTTACTTGGCATTACTTGTCTGATGGAATTTTCTTGCATTTGTGTAGGGAAGGATCTGCACGGGGATTTGGTATACGAAAAAGTAATTCATCTCTTGGATCAGATTCTTGGGTGGATGATCCAATTACTCGTCATATAATAGGTCTTTACATTAACAAAGAACGCGACGATGATAAGAATCTTTTGTGGCCTTTAATCCTGCACATTAAGGGTCATTACAGTCTACTTGTTCTGCCAATGGTTGAGCCTAAACATTTAAAGGCTTATGAAAGGTTATGTAAAACACCTGACTGTGGTAGTTCTATTGATCTCGATGATAGTTTGTCTTCACTATTGCTTGATCTTCCGGCAATAACAGGGTATGCTAATTTACTTTACCTGCAAAGGTTCTAACATTGAGGAATTATAGTTTTAGATTGATTGGTTGTCATTAGTATTATATTTTTTTAATTGGTGGTTACTCTTTGCTTTATTGGTAACTGACCTTGAAGCGATTTTCAAAATATCTGTGAGAACATTATAGAATGAGGTTTTGTCAGCATGTATTGGGCATCAGTCAAGGCAATTGGACCCTAACCTATCTTAACTTATTATAATTTGGGTTGAGCCTAACTCATCCTTACAAAAACGGCTTGTAAGGTGAGGGTTGCACTCACTTATAAACTCATGTTCTGGCTTTATCTCATCCAATGTGGGACTCTTAACTCACCCCTCATGCCTAGGACTGGACATCCGGAGCGCAGCCAAATAGCATTGACCTGATAGCAGGTGCCCCAACAGATCTTGGATAGGCCCTGACACCATATTAAAACGTTATTTGGGGTAAAATAATGCCTCTAGCATTCTTCGTATGTAAGTAGAATTTTGGCAGTAAGTGGGAATAGGGCCCTTGCCACTTGAATAAAGAAGCATCTTAAAGAAAATATAAGGTCTTTTGTTGGTTTCCATAACAACTTAAACTTATAAGATGGTTGGTTCTAGATAGGTAGAGTACTTTTAAAATAGGAGCTCTTGCGCTCTTAGGGTTTTCCTGTTGTGTAAGGCTGTAAGCTTTTATTTGTCAAAACTACCTTGTCTTTAATGCAGACATATCTCCCTTTCAGTTTAGGGTAGAGGGTGAGATCGTGACTTCAATTTTCCTATTTTATGTCTATTGTTGAATTGTTTGGCTAAATAGAAATCCCCGAACCCTATGCCCTTCTTACAATTATAATGTACTCAAAGAGCACCTTCAGTGTGGTTTATGTGTACTAAAGAGAGTTTGTTTGCAGGCTGATGTTAGTGGAATTTTGCTTCATCGTATGTACTTTTTATGCAAGTTTTGCTTCTCATTTCACAGGGCATTTATGATTGCACATGCCATTGGTGACATAATTACCGGTGACACAGTTGAACCTGAAGTGATCATGGCTGCAGCTCCCTCTGTTGGTGGACTGTTTGATTCATTAACTGGCAGTATAGGCATGTCTTCCCGGGCCAAACCTGTATCTCCACAAGTTGCTTCTTCCTCTCCTTTGGGAACAATTGGACAAGGATCAGTCACAGCCGATACTCCGAAAATGGGGTTTAGGCCTTTAGACAAAGATGCACTCAGAACATTTATCAGTAGCTCAATGCCCTTTGGTTGGTACCTTTTATTATGGTATTCCTCGTCTCATATTTTTGTTTTTATTTTACAAGTCATGCTGGAAATTTCCTATTGCTTGCAAATTTAATCTATCAATGTATATTTATATACAGGCACACCCTTGGACCTTAATTATTCGAATATTTTTACCATCAAGACAAATGGCTTTTCCGCTTCAGATTTGGCACCAACAGACCAGAAGCAACCAGCTTGGAAACCATATCTATACAAAGGAAAGCAGAGAATGATTTTTACGACTCATGAGATTGTTCATGCGGCTTTGTATGATAGAGATGAGATTCCGGATATTATATCAGTTTCGGGTCAAATAAATTGTAGAGCTGATCTGGAAGGGTTGCCAGATGTATCATTTCCCTTAACAGGATTGAACATAGCAAAACTTGAGGTTTCTTCATACCATCCTTGTGCTCAAGTTTCAGACCAAGGTCCAGATAAGCAGGGGGTGGTGTTTTCTCCACCGTTAGGTAATTTTGTGTTGATGCGTTATCAGGCAACTTGTGCCCTTGGACCTCCTGTAAAAGGATTCTATCAGTTGTCAATGGTTTCTGAGGATAAAGGTGCATTTCTATTCAAGTTGCGTCTGATGGAAGGATACAAGTCTCCTTTGACAATGGAGTTCTGTACTGTGACTATGCCCTTTCCTAGGAGGAGGATTGTATCCTTGGATGGCACTCCTTCCATGGGAACAGTTTCAACTTCAGAGCACTCTGTTGAGTGGAAAATTGTGACAAGTGGACGGGGGCTGACTGGAAAGAGTATTGAAGTGACATTCCCAGGGACAATCAAGTTTGCACCATGGAAAAACCAAACACTGTCTTCCTCTAGGTCATTCGTTGGAACAATTGTTGAAGATGATAGTGATAACGAGGCAGAAAATGCTAGCAACATGGTTAATGAAGAACACTTGATGGAGAAAATGAACAAGGATCTTCCTCCAGTTGATCTAGAGGAGCCATTTTGCTGGCAAGCATACAATTATGCTAAAGTACATGCCTCCCCATTTTTATATTCTCTTTTAGTATTTTATAAAGTTAGCATTTCTTTGTTAATGGAAACCCCTTAGATTATTTCCTTTACATTTTACATTAGTTTATGATTTTGATAATTTAATTATGTCTTGTTACATTGTATTGTTAGTGTTGAAATTTTAGGGCTTGGATGGACAAGATACAAAAAAATAATATACTTCACTAATAGGACTCTGAATAACTGTGTTGCTGAGATGATAAAAAACATTGACCTAATACTACTGTTTTTAATAATATGTAGACCAGATACCATGCATCATACACCTTGTACAAGTGGATGCTCAATTGTTCCTGACAACCTAGAATCTTAGCATTGTTATCGTGTTCACTTTTAAACAAAATTTAGAATTTCTCCAAAATGTTTCTATCTTCTGAATTTGTCAATCTTAATTGTTCAAGTTTATAATTTCTCATACATGATCTGATCACCATTTGAATTTTAGCCATTTAAGAATTTGGTTACATATCTTATATCCCAAGGAAGATGATTTACTCATTTTCTTGTATTATTATTAAATCTGTCAAAATATTACTCCTTGATGCTTAGAGTTGTAGTAGTTATCTTTCCGAGTGTAGTAATTACATATCTTTAATGCACCTTAAAGTTCCAATTCTGTGACAAGATTTCTTATGTAGATACACATATTCTTATATTATTGCAGGTATCATTCAAGATTGTTGGGGCATCAATATCTGGAATTTCAATTGATCCTAAATCTGTGAGTCTCTTTACTTTTGGTTGACACTCTTATTTTAGATAAGGAATTAAGATCCATATTATTTTAAGTATCACAAATTGACAATTATATGCTATTTGAGTGTAACGGATAATCAACTTATGTTTCCATGTCTTTTATTGTTCCATACCATAACGCCATTTCTTGTAGTGTATTTGTCCTACAATTTGTCTTTGTTATTCTGTTTGATAATTGGTGTATTTTGCAGGTGAGCATCTATCCCGCTGTAAAAGCTCCTGTGGAGTTTTCAACTCAGGTATTTGTTTGTTTTTGTGTATGTGTGTGTATGATCAATGATTAATATTTAAGCTAACTTCTGCTCTCCAGTGAATATTTATTCATTATCTCCAACTATTTCTTGCCGTAACCAGGTTACTTCTGGAGACTATATTTTATGGAATACTCTTGGTAAGTGCCCACATGTTGCTACAGTGTAAAAATTGAAATGCCCGCCAAGAGGCATGTGAATCTTAATGGCAGGGCACCATTAGATGTCTCATAAAAACTCTGAAATGTTGTTTTTTTTATTCTTTGCCAAGTAATGTGAACACAGCCAATTGAATCCGGTGTTTGAGTGATTTCATCAGAAAGTAACAAATGTTCTTTTAGTTTCAATATATCAAATTGGTTATTTATTTATTAAAATGGTGTGACACAAGTATAAATATTTGAGTCTCTTGACAATTTGGTAGGAGATTTGATATTGGGTTGGTGTGTATGCGCAAATAAATGTTGGTACAGCTGAATTCCTTGACTGGATCTCAATTACCTCGAGGAAAATCACTCTCTTAAAATAAATATTGGCCAGATTCACTAACTAGCTAGAATTTTTCATCACTTGAGCCACTAGAGAGAATCCATTGAGCAGGTGAGCTATTTGGTGATAAATCATCAAACAATCGGAGTACATCTTCAATTCTCCACTTCCTTGTATTGATTTTTATTTTATTGTTTTATGGAAAGGGAGTGTGTGCGAGTTGTTTATTTCAAAGAGTATATTGATTCAAACTAACTGTCAGTAGTTGTTTTAAGACAAGATTTTTGACGCCACTAAAATTTCTCAAGTAAAGTTGGTATTGCATCAAAATCATGCTTATGTCACAATTTCTTGAATTTTTTAAGCGAAAAGATATTTGTATTCTTAACATTTGTTCCGGGGAATTTCTCAAAAAAATTCTTCCGGGGAAAGAGGAGATTTTTTTGACGATTGTTTAATGAAAACATGTTTATCATTATTTCATAGCACCACTTTTCTAATTAAAATGTTGATTTTCTCATAATCGTCATGATTTCAAAATTTGGATGAGAGTAAAATTGGAAGAGAAAATAATAATAATAATAATAAAAAAAAATAAAAGGAATTTGAGGGGCTTTTGAGAATATAGGGGATGATTCATTCACAAATTTGTACTTTTGAGTTTTCTATCTTACTATAGGATATGAGGAACGTGCATAAAAGAAAGTTATTTTTTCCTTTGAATTTTCTACTTAGTTATTGTTTTGAAGCAAAGACAACAAACATATCAATATATTTAAATTTTTAAGAGTAATTATTGTTTTGAAGTAAAACAAAATACAACAAAAATATCTATATATTTAAATTGTTAAGAGTAATTATTGATGAACCTTAAATAATTACTCTTAAAAATATGAGGAAGAAGAGAATCCAAGTACACAAATAATGCATAACACTTCCGTTGACGCTATATAGTACTTCTTCTACACGTTATCTGAAAATAAAATATAATAACAATGTACAAAGCAATATGGTTGGTTGGTTGGTTGGTTGGAGGGTGACTCAACCGATAAGATAAGCTTAGTAGTATTTATAGGACTGAAACAGAAAGAGGAATCTGAACAAGGCTTCATATCTTTCTTCTCTTCATCTGAAATCAAAATCAAAACTGCGTTGCCTTCTCTTTACAGTAGATTATTTCAAATGGAAAGAAAACACTGTTCTTTTCATTTCTAAAATAGGCATTGCAATTCAAATTTCATGGATCCATTCAGCAATGCCTATTTAAGAATGAAAACAACATTTCACTGTTTCCATTTCAAACTATTGTTTAGGAAGTTAATGCTGACGAATTCTTGATTTTCATTTTAGTTGACGAGGATCATTTTCCAACCATCAAATTCATTCTGGTCTTTGTATGTAATTAGCAATGTTTTCTTTCAATTTCATATGCTACTTTTGACAACCCTGTAAAAATATTTGTTCTTTCTTTTTTTCCGGATATTTTACTAGTTGTAACTTGTAAATTAGTTTCCTCTTCAGTCTACACTGTTGTTGATTATTATTGCATGCAGTTCTATCTTACTCTGTTCTTGGCACTATTGTTCTGTTGGGTTTAATTTGTTTGCTAGGGTGAGTTCTTTGTTGCGTGTTTTATATTCCGCAACTCATGAATAGTTAATTCTTCATATTGTTTAACTTTTTTATCCTAGAGTCACTCATTTTTGTAAGTCTAGTGTTTATTTTTATGGTTTGTTATTTCTTTTTTGGTGCTAACCCTCCTGTTCTCTGGGGAAGGGGACCCTGGTACTCTAGAGTTCGGTTGTGAGGTTGGAATAACCTGGCCAAGAATTGTTCCACGTGAATCGAACTTAGGTTCTCCCGAACGATTCGTTCTTTTGAAGAGCTCATTAACCACGTGAATTAAGTATATTTGTATCATTGTATGGTTTGTTTTTTCTGGTGGGTTTTACGTTTCTTTAACTCGTTAAAGCTGGTTTCTGAAAATTGTTTTGGTATTACATGCAAAGTGATTGGAGGGCAATGCTGTGAAGTGAGAAGAAACAACCATATACCTATGTATGATCTGAGGTGTCTGAGCTCAAGATGTTTAGTTTGTTTTTCAGAAATAGTATCTTTTTTGCCTGCAAAAGAAATGGAAATATTTCCTACAATTACTTTATATATGAAAAGAAATATCATTGAGCTGCATTCTGTAATTAAGTGGGTGCTTTCTCTTTAAGATTCTCAAATTTGATTTTGTTTATGCTATGTTTGAATGAGTTGGAAGAAGGGAAACAAAGGCTAAAAGAGATTTAGGCCTCTGCTTTGAAGGTTTTTAAAGAAAGAGAAGGTAAAGTGTTCCCCGTGCCTTGTCGCTTGCTTAAAACATAGTTAAGGTTTGAGTTATACATGTTTTTTGTTTTTAAATTCTGTTTTTAGTTACTATCAAATTAAATGATTATGTGTCTGGTTAAGAGCTAGCTACACCTATGTGTCATGTCCTGGCCATAAGCATGTGGCTGCCGCGTTTGTCCATGTCATCCCATTTAGCTAAATAATGTGCAGCTTGATTAGTTACCAGACGGACATGGACAAAATATAACTAATAAAATTTTGGAAACTTTTTGCAACATTCAGCAATGTACCCAGGTAAGTGCACTGAGGTTGAGTCTCTAGGAGGACTTTGAAGACATTTGATGAATCTGTTTCTGCTGCAAATTGCAATATTGAGAAAGAGAATATCCTTAGCAAATTCCTAACCTTTGAGCGTTGCCATGCATTCAGCTATGTCAGATTTCGGGAGTAGTGGCCTATTCCAACAAGCCACAGCAACTACACCTCCCTCTGCATCTTGAACCACTGCAGCTAGTCCCCATCTGCCCTCGTCATCAAGGCCTGCGCATCAGCATTGAGTTTAAAAGAGCCACTGACAGGTGCAGACCAGTGAACATTGGAATTTGGCACAGGTATTGGTGCGAAACTGATCTTATGTAGCACATCAGCCGCATTATCAAAACTCCAAACTGATCTAATTGCATTGTGATGGCAGGTCATGGCATCGGGAGCATCCTTTCCTTCAAAACATTTCTGATTACTCACCCTCCAAACCTCATAGCAAATGGCAAAGATCCATTGAATCACCTCAATTTCTTCATTCATAATTGCCTGCTCAATCTGTTTTCAGCAAAGATGACACCAAGAGGCAAAGCAAGCCACACCAATTTCACCCATTCACAGTCTTTAGAAAGATGATCCAAGGTTTCATTATGCTGATCACACAAACAGCATAATGGTGAGCAATTAACACCTCTCTTAAACAGGGAACTGCGAACCAGGAATCAATTGTACAATATGCACCACATAATGTTCACATGTCTCGGAACGGTTTTTATCTTCCAAAGCTTAGACCAAACATTACTCTCTTGCGGGCTGACAGATTGATTTGAACTCAAAGGTGCATTTCTTTGCTTGAGGAATATGTAGGCAGACTTCAAGGAGAATTCACCGTCTTTATTGGTTCTCCACGTGAAAACTGTGCTTTTGACCATTAAAAAGGTAAGGGAATTTGAACAATTTGGCGCACTTCACACGGAAGGAAAATATTGTTAATCAAATGTAGATTCCATCCTCCTTGATCAATGTTAATTAGTTCCGCTGCTAAATTAACATCACAGTTTGGAGGTGTGGGGGTCCAAATCCTATGACCTTGTTGAAACAGTAGCCAATTATCCTCCCAAATCTGAATTTCTCGCCCATCACCAACTCCATAAAACTATGTATCAATAATCTCCGATCTAGCTTTTAGGATGCTTCCCCAAGTATATAGCTTGGGTTATATCCATGATTTGCTTGCAGAAAGTAGCCCCTAGGAAAATACCTTCCTTTTAAGCAATTAGAAAATAGACTGTCCTAATTCTATAAGATACACGCCACCCTTGTTTTGTCAAATACACAAATGATATGCTTTTTTGTCACTTGATATGATTTATATTTTATTTTGCAGTAGTGCAGGGGATGCTGTGCTGGTCTTGCAGAGGTTTCCCAACCTCTGTAGAAACCCTGTTAATTGTTATGAGCTTAATTTACTGTGTTTCATATGACTCTAAATGTAAAGATGAAGTGTATTTTAACCAATTTAACTGCTATGGAACGATCTCATTTATGGAATTTACTTTACATTGGAATAAGATTACCGTCAAGGATAAGTTATATGTAAATTGGTTTGTATCTTGAGCAGTTATTGTATTAGAAAAGATAGTTAATGTGATTTATGTTATTATATTTTTCACTTTATCATGTGTTATTCCTTTCTATTTCCATATTCTCTTTGATGATCCCTCTCATTATTTATGACATTTTCACATTTTCTCTTTCTATCATTTTCTATTTGATAAGTCATGTGGTTTGTTTCCTCTTAAACAGAACTTGAATGGTTTGAGAGAATCAAATCCATAAAAAGTAGCTATAGATGACTATTACCTAAGAGCCATAGAACCACAGAGGGAGGAGTGTGTGTACTGCTTGACTTTATTTGATTGAACTAGGAAACCAGTTGTGAACTGAAGTTCTGCACTAAAATGCAGATAGACAAAGCACGCTTAGTTTGTGCAGATAAGATCTGAATTAGAACCTAACAATGTTTGGCAAGCAACAATCATGGGCGTCATGATCATAATATCCTTTTGTTAAAAAAATTGAGCCACATGTAAAAATGTAGATGTCTTTATATTTAGGGTTAATACGTCTTTACCCTCTATAATTTGAACGAGTTCTGATTTACCTCTGTAAAAAAAAAAGTTTTAGATTTCAACCCTATAATATGAAGATTCTTTGATTTTAAACCCTGATTCATAAGACTGTGCAGAATTGATGAAGTGACGGTTAATTGTGCATATCTGATTATGTGGCGCGCTGATTGTATAACTAATTTTGTTTTTCATTTTTTTAAAAGAACATGTGGCATTTGTTTTAAAAAATAATGTATATTCATTTATATAAATTTAGAAATTAAAAATAATTTTAAAAATAAAAAAAATCAAAGAAATCTTTTCTTTACAATTTTTTTTTAAATTCAGGAAAAAAAATCCGGACGATTTTTTTATTTAAATCAGGAAAAACAATAAGATTTATTTCCAGAAATTTTTAAAATCAGAAAATATAATTCGGATTTTTATCGAAATTAAAAAGATTTTTAAAAATTCTGTAATTTAATTTTCAAAATAAAAAAAGCAAAAATTAGAAAGAAAAAAAAATTGAAATTTAAAACATATTTTTTTTCGAAAAAACGTTTTTTCAATTTTTTCAACAAAAAATATATTCTGGAAAATATTCTAATTTTTAAAAATCTCGATACAATTTTTTTTTTAAATTTAGAAAAAAATTCAGATTTTTTTTTCAAAAATTTTATTCCATAATTTTTATAAAATCTTTTTCGAAATTAAAATATTAGAAAGAAATATATTTTTTTTACAAAATTATGAAGATTTTACGAAATTTATGAAAATGAATTTTTTTGAAACTTAATGTATTTAAAAAATAATTAGAAAATATATTTCGAAAAAGTTCAGTTTTTTATTTGAAAATTAAAAGTTTGTTTTTTTATTATACAGGGGTAAAAACATATTAACCATTTCTTTTAACTTTTAATTTCTATTGTTTTATAATTTTTATTTTTGATCAATAATATATTATATGACTTAATCTTGTTAACTTTTGATACCCATATGGCTTTGCTTACATGCTATCATCATTAGACATCTCATTTTCAGGTCATTATTTATAATTAAATAAAAAAATTAATATTTAGAATTTCAAAAAATAATCTGAAAATAAAATATCCATATAATTGAAAAACCCTAACTAGTAAAATTCCCAAATTGATTTCCTCCACAAATTGAATCAGCCCCTAAAACCCTAACTAATAAAATATCCATGTAATTGAAAAACCCTAACTAGATGTGCACGTCATTGTCACAACGGTCTCAGCTGACTCGGAAAAAAATACAAAACAATCTCTGGATGTGCACCTTAATAGGCCACTTTAGTCATTGACGTTAAAATTAGTTATTAAAAGTTGAGTTGTCAGTTGTTTTGGCTGATAAGGATATATGACATGGCCATAGGGATTAATGTGACATATACCAAACCAAAAATATTACTTTAAATCCTAGACTAAGACCCGCGCCGCACGTTGCGCGTCGTAGAGTGTGGCATAAAAATGACTAACCAAGTAAAATATGACTTTGTATTCTAAATTTAACTTTATTTTCAATTTTTTTTTTTTACAAATGCCTCATAGCAACTAGCATTCTTCACATCAAATCTTCAATATGATCATTTCTTGTCGTTCAGAGATCTTAAAAATAATAATTTTAAATAGTAATTAGGTTAAAAATATATAATACAACCCTTCCGAGAGAGGTTTCGTCAGTTGTTTGATCTAGCTGTTAATCAAGCTATTTCGGTGGCGGAGCTGTTCTCTCGAGGTGTGGAGGAGGGAGGGGAGGGTTGGGTTTGGAGGCGTAGGTTGTGGGCGTGGGAGGAGGAGCTTTTAGCGGAGCTTAAGACTTTATTGCTTGATGTTTCTTTGTTGCCTGATGTTTCAGATAGATGGGTGTGGCTTCCTGATCCAGTAGGAGGTTACACTGTCCGTGGTGCTTATGATCTTTTAGCGGAGGGTAGCAGTCCTCTCGTGGATGAAGCTTCTGAGTTAGTTTGGCATCCCCAGGTTCCTCTGAAGGTCTCTATCTTTGCTTGACGTCTTCTTAGAAATCGTCTTCCTTCAAAGACAAACTTGGCAGTTCGGCGGACTCTTTCTCCAGATGTGACTTTATGTGATTTAGGATGTGGCCTTGAGGAAACATCCGAACATTTGTTTTTGACTTGTCCGAATTCTGTATTGTTGTGGCAGCAGGTGCGTAACTGGATAGGTTGCATGGGAGTGGACTCCACTCATTTGTCCGACCACTTGTTGCAGTTCACTTTTTTTATTGGTGCGGGAAAAGCGAAGCACTCCTTTTTGCAGTTGATTTGGCTCCTGTGCACGTGGGTCTTGTGGTTAGAACGCAACAATAGAATTTTTAATAATGTTGTATCTGATGTACCCAGATTGTTAGATAAGGTTAAATTGTTATCCTTAGGTTGGCTCAAAGTTAAGAAGCCGTTGTTTATTTTTGGCTCTCAGATGTGGTGGTCAAGTCCTTTGGCTTGTCTAGGTATTGGCTAAACCACAGTTTTTGTTATTACCTTGTGGTTGACTATTCTGTACTTTTAATAGTAGTTGTAGGCACACCTTGTGCTTGCAAGTGCTATGGTTTAGTAATATAATTCCATTTTGATTTCTTCAAAAAAAAATATATAATACAAAATATTTAGAATAACAAAAATTAATTGTACCTTTGAACTTCTTTTTTTGTGGGACAAGTACCTTTGACTATACATGTAAAGAGAGAATGAGAAAATGTCGGTAGATAAGGAAAAAAATATATATTTAACCGCATATGGTCATTTGAAAAAACACATGTATTTTGCACATCGGATCAAAAACAATAGAAATAGAAATGTCCATTAGATAAGGCCTACATTACCCTATCTTATTTAGGGAGTAATTACCCTCTCATTATATCAAACAATCAAAATGTAATATATATATATATATAGGCAACATTAAATATCAATTAAATGAGTAAAAATTTTCTAAAAATAAAAGAGTTAATCTTAATCATAAAATAACTTTTAATACTTTTAATTTTTATTTAATTATATTAAGGTGTTCAATCTTAATTAATTTGCACTACAAAAACTTATAACAAATAAAATTTTACATCAAATTTCTTTCATCGGATGTCCTTAAATTCAACACTTACATTCATAAAATTTCTTCCATTCCAGAACCCCGAACGTGAGAACAAAAACATCTCCTTCATTCAAATTTCTTCTTCTTTATTCTTCCATATTGATCAATTCTTGTTTCTTTTTCATTCTTCTTCCCATTTTGATTGTTCAATTTTGTCGTTTCAAACTGCCGCAATTTCCAATTATACTGAGAATTGTCGTTGTTTCTAGAACCGCGTCAGGTATCGTGACTTGATTTTTTTTATTTAAGCAGCCAACTTAATAAAATCAGCTAACATGCATAGACCTGCCTCACTATTAGGCAAAGCCTTTAAGTCCAAACAAAAGAACAAAAGCCTCATGACACAACCATTTCAAAAGCAACCGAAAAAAATGCTAGCAAACTCCCACAACATCACAACGGCAACACCTGCTAGAAGTCCTCAAAGTACAACAGATGACTTACTCAATTGTTATAATTAACTACCTCACAACCAAGAAAAATCAAATCAAAAAGAAAAATTAAGTCGCCATACCTGACGTGGTTCAGGAAATAACAGCAATTCTCACGATATTTGGAATCAAACGAACGACGACGATTCTCACGAAAATTAAAAACTGCAGCAGTTTGGAACGACAAAATTGAACAATCAAAATGGCAAGAAGAAATTTTATGAATGTAACTGTTAAATTTAAGGACATTCAGATGAAAGAAATTTGATGTGAAATTTTAATTGTTCTAAGCAAGTCATGTAGTGTAAATTAATCACGATTGAACACCTAAATATAATTAAGGCAATATTACATTAGGGTTCCTTTATCTTATTTATTTGTAGCACTTTGATCCTTTATCTTTATTTTTTTCCGTTTAGGTCTTTTATCTCTCTTAAAAGCGCATATACATCTTTTTTCTCATTTTTTATTAAAAAATACATGATTTTATTTTTTAAAATGTATTTTTATTAGAAATGAAAAAAATCCAGAAATATGATGAAGATGTACATCATCTTCATCTTCTTCCATTGAATCTTCATCATCTTCTTTAAATCAACAAAAATTCTACTAAAATATATCTCCAAATATCGTGAATTAATGTTATATTCACCTCAAATCTTCTTTTAAACACAAAAATCAAAACCTTAATTTCACAATTGTTGCAACTGGCGGAAGGGTTAGGCTTTACGAAAGTTAAGATTGTTCTGGAAACAACAAAATTGATGTGCAAAGCTGCTCTCAATTTTGAGGTTATTTTTATGCCGGTTTTTTTTAGTAAGCAAGGAGAGAGTACAGACATCAAGAGGCATCATCGACATCCCAACTAGGTTGGCACCCCGAGACACCTCTATCTTATGCCGCCAATATCTAGAAATAATTACAAAAGGAGGGGGGACTAGGCCAAAACCCTCAACAGAAAAACAAAAGAACAGAAACAGAAAATAAAATAGAAAAAACAACAGACATACTATGGAAATCTGTAGTTAGGAAGACCACATCTATCCCGAAAGAAATCAAGCTTCAGCCCCGCAGGGAGAGTGTCAAGACAAACTGCACCAACCATGGAGTGACCCATATTTGCTCGCGGTAAATATGAGAAGAAATAATATCTAGCATTCCAATAGAGGAAATTCATTGATCAGTCGATTGATGGTCACCCCGAGCACGAGTTTTAGGAGGCTGTTTTGCTAAAACTTGTTGAACTTTGATTTTCTGTTTTTGTTTTCTTGTTAGAACCGGCGTGAAGTTTTCAGTCGCTGCCCTTTTATAATATTCATGAACTATGTCCCACAAATCTAAACCATACTGGATATTCTTGTTAGGATATGAAGTAGCAATAAAGGTCGTAAGAAAGGAGGATTTGAATTGTGACCCTTTTTAAATTATTCCTGAAACTTAAATTGAGATTGTATACTCAAGAAAATTCTTGGTTAATGTTAGTTTAATAAATAAATAATAATTAGTATGTATGAATGACCAGAATGTTCTGGAGAATGTTTATATGAGCAAAATGATATTATATATATGGGACCAGAATGTTCTGGAGAATGATAATAAGCAGAATGAGAAAAATGGTATGTAACTGAAATATAAAGTTATTTAAATCAAGGACCAGAATGTTCTGGAGAGATGTAAAGGCAGAAAAATAAAACAATGAATGTAAACTTTAGTTAAATATTTAGACAATTGTTTTATCTTGGACCAAAATGTTCTAGAGTCTATTTTAATAAAGTAAATGTTTAAGTTAGGACCAGAGCACTTTGGATTAATATAGTTGTGATTAATTTGGACAAAAATAAAATGCTTGTGATCGTGTGTGTATGTTGTGTATGAGAGAGAGAGAGAGAGAGAGAGAGAGAGAGAGAGAGAGAGAATGACACAGGAGAGTTATCCTGGTTCGCCAAACCCGGCTACTTCCAGTCCCCACACTTCGTGTGAGATTATCCACTATAGTATACAGTTGGTAAAAACTTCTAACCAACACTATAAAATCTTGATTACACCAGATCAGTCCGTAACCTCTGTATTATCAATCTCAACAGGAAAGGTTAGAACTTTCCTATCTTAAACTATTAAGCATATTAGACTTGAGATCTAGCTTTTACACTTTGTAGGATGATTGGATTTGGTAACAAATTATATCTCAAAACAAAAGAGATATTTTACAAACACAAGCTTAAGAGGTTATAGAACACAAACTATAGTGAGAGATTATAAAACTTGCTTCGATAAAGAGAATGATTGAGAGAATGATTTCTTTAGCTTTAAAGAGAGATATAAAGCTTTTGTATTTCAAACTTTTGCATTTCTCCTTCATAACCGTCCTTTTATTTATAGGAGAAGTATCCTTGGAGAGCAAGCTAAAAAAGAGTTGTCGAAGCTCCATTCGAATTCAAATTTGCGCTCCACTTTGATGTTTGGAGGACAATTGTAAAAGTTGTCATTCTGAGAACGTTCTCAGGAACATTCTTTCTGTTCCATCACAATCTTGTGCAACAAGCAACACATTTTCACAAGGTGTAATGAGCTGTATGCCTGATTGTAGAAGCCTTGGAGGCCACTTAACATGATGCAAGCTTGATGTCATTGCATGATGTCTTAGATGATGCCATGTTGTAGTAGCTTTAGAAGAGATATTCTTTAATGGATCCTTTTCCATTTTATTTCTTAGTTGGTCGAAAATCTCATGAGCCCTTGCAGATTTCATTCCTTTTGTAGTCTTGTGGCCCTTGTGCACATATTTGTCTTGATTTGCATTGATTGTTCTTTTCCTTAAAAGCTTTAAAAGACTTTTTAACCTTAAGATCTTTTATTCCCTTTTTAGTGAGACAAGGAGAATTAATTCAATATGCAAATCTTGTTGTTGTACAAAAGTTTCCATTTGTCCATTTGCTTTGCTATATTTTGATGGAAGCATTTAAGAATCATTTTGTGAAGCAAGAACGATCATTCTCATGAAACATGCTCGCAAAGTACATTAGTAGATAACAATATAATATATATTCGAAATTGTTTGTTATCTTTAAAACATCACAAAAAGGAATTTGCTTTCAACATGATGGACCATTTGTTGTTGTAAAACCGTAACTGTTTGCTCCGTTGTCGTGGGCATACTGTCACTAACCATGCTAGTTGGCTCGAAAACCACAAGTGACTTCAAGGCAGCTTGTGATCCAGAATTCTAGCCGGGTTTGAATATTGAGTTAGAAAATAATAATAATAATAATAATAATAATAATAATAATAATAATAATAATAATAATAATATACGGTGTGACAATTTATATAACTAATTTTTTTTTGTGATGAAACTAAATTTCTTTTTCAATAGGGTTTTGATTTTTGTGTTTAAAAGAAGATTTGAGGTGAACATAACATTAATTCATGATATTTGGAAATAAATTTGTGTAGATTTTTTTTTTGTTTCAATGAAGATGATAAAGATTCAAAGGAAGAAGATGAAGATGATGAACATCTTCATCATATTTCTGGATTTTTTTCATTTTTAATAAAAATATATTTTAAAAAATAAAATTATGTATTTTTTTAATAAAAAAAATGAGAAAAAGGATGTATATGTGCTTTTATAAGAGATAAAAGACCTAAACGGAAAAAAATAAAGATAAAGGACCAAATTGTTACAAATAAACAAAATAAATGACCTCTAATGTAATCTTGTCTATAATTAAATAAAAATTAAAAGTATTAAAAGTTACCTTATGATTAAAATTGATTTTTTTTTTAGAAAAAATTGACTCATTTATTTGACATAATCTTGTTTATAATTAAATAAAAATTATAAGTATTAAAAGTTACCTTATAATTAAAATTGATTTTTTTAGGAAAAATTGACTCATGTACTTGACATTTAATGTTGTCAATTTTTTTTTGAAAGAATTTAATGTTATCAATGTATATTACGTTTTGATTGATTGATATCATGAGGGGGTAAATACCCTCTAAACAAGAGAGGGTAATGTAGAAAGGAAAATGTTATTTATCTAGAAAAATAACATCAATGATTTTTCAAGACATAATTGACAAGTTTTAATTGCATGATTTATTTGTTCACTTTCTATTTTTAAGCCACACCTCCTTAAATTGTGGCAAATAGTGCATTGTGGTTGGCTACTCTTTATTCTTGAAGAATTCTTGATGTTATTTTTCTTGAGATATAGCATTGTTCAGGTAGAAAAACAGCTATGCTATAGGTAGCGAAAAGTTTTCACACGAATTTTCGTGAATCGATATTTTTACATTTCTTTCGAATACATAACTACTACTACATGGCTGGTATTAAATAAGGAAAAATGACTATGTTTTATCAAAATGAAAAAACAATATAATAATCCACCGTCACGTTTTTTAACCCACCATCACGTTAAAAGGCATGCAGCTTGAGTATTGATACACTTAGCAGATTCAAAGTGCATGAGAGGAGGTCAGTCCCATATATATAGAGATGTTGAGATAAGGTATGCCACTTCACAATAATAATATGGAGACAAAACTCATCATTTTGAAGAGAAAGGTTGTATTAAATATAAGTCGATGCTTGTAGGTACCATAAGATTTGTGGCGAGATTGAGCATTTCTCGTCGAAAAAACCATTTTTTTAAAACATGAAATGTCCATTAGTAGATTGCATTGCCTCTAATATTTGTCAAAATTTTGTTTCACTAGGGCATTCACCTCTTTGACCTTCGAAATTTATGGAAGATACACATTTTCAAAAGTATATTTGCTACCTGAGATTACTTAAGTCGAAAACTTTTAAAAGTTTACAAGTCTTCTCAACTATCTCTTAATCTTCATGTGAAGGTGCAACACCATTGTGTGGCTCTCTTTTCTTATAACATGAAATACAGACTTGAATTTTGAAATGGTAGATAACACGTGAGAATTAGAATTCCACCTTGGTGAAAACTCAACAACAAGCTTCCTATCTTTCAAGTGCTTTTGTTCAACACAATGTCACAAAAATTTCAACCTCAAATTATTGTGATTAATATATTTGGCAAATTGTAAATAAAATTCTTAATCATGCTAAGACCATCTTGCACTAACAAGTTTAAGATGTGAGCACACCATCTAATTACACCATCCAAAGCACGGTCATATATTATCATTCTGTTAAAATTACCGAGTGTCATATAAAAATGTAAAAAATGTCATAATATTTATTTACAATATCAAAATTGGATACAATTTTTTAGTGTTAAACTAATCAGCGTAACTTATATATTGTTATGCTTTTACAATAACTACAAACAAAAAATACTAAAGAGAAAGAAAGGGACAAAAAAATAATTTACAACTCCAATATTGCTGCCCATTAAGCTGCATGTTGTTGGAGATTTAGTTCCTTTCTTGTCAACCAAGTTTGAATTAGAAAACTATCCAACACCCCCCTTTCAATTACACTCTCCCTTTTGTTTAAAATTCATCAATCTTTTTTATAATATCTTCATTAATTATTCTTCAAAAAAATGTGTGGATGATCTATACAAATCGTAAGGAGCCCATAGATAGTCCACAATGCATGGCTTCCTTGAATCCAACCTCAACCATGGTTTACCTTTTCCACTCCAATGCAATAAACTAATAGGACCAGGGTGTAAACTTCTACATTTACCTTCAATGTTATCTCCACCTAAACCATGTTGGTTCCATCTATGATCAACTGCTTTAATATTCCCTGCCAAAACCAACAAAAATGGTGGAAGAGAACCCAAATGATATATCCTCTTAGATTTCTTTTGTACAGCCATCCATTCCTCAACTTTTTCTGTATACTTTTCTTTTCTCCATTTATCAACATCCATCACCATTACACCCGTGTTGAAATAACATGGCTTTCTTCCTTCAAAAGTTTTTGCGAGATCCGGGTCCGACCAAAATTGTTTTGTGAAATACAATGTGAAATTTGTATGACAATATTCTGGTGCAGCCACTACTTTCCCTTCCATGTCTACACCCCAAAGCTTAGCTATATCATCAACCACAACAAGGTCAGAATCTAAATATATCACACGTTGTACACTTTCTGGTATTGTATCTGCAAGATATATCCTTGCATAATTCAAAGGTTGATCCAATGCTTTTCTAATGGACTTTGATATCTTACCACGAACACGATCAGAATTAAAGTGATAAATCGTCATGTTTAGATAAGGGAAGGTTGATTTTATGCTTGTGAATAGTTCAGGACCATCATAAGCAGAAAGGAAGTAGAAGGCAAGATTTTCTGGACATGTTGAATGTTGTAACATGGATAACACTGCAGCCATGGTTCCACGAAGATAATTGACATCAAGGGTCATGGCAACATTTATACGATCAGCATCGGTGGAGCCACATTCCTCGCCGTTTCGGAAGGCGGGGGCTTCACGAAAAAGAGGGAGGTCAGATGAGGGTAGGCGGACAAGGCCAAGACGGATAGAGGTAATGGGTTGGAAGAAGGACAGGAGGCCAAGGAGTATGACAACTACACAAGAATTGAAACTCCTGAAGACCATCCTGTCTAAAAGGAAAACAAACAAGCTTTTTCTTGTTTTGAAGGAGATTTTGGGTTTGGAGATTACATAGAACAAAATCTAATGAAGAGAGGACATTGAGTCTCGCATGGTGCATGAGATTGTGAGTGGGATGCAATATTGTTATTGTGAGGATGAGAGAAACTTTCGGGTGATCTATCTTTGATTTTGACTTTTGACTAATTTTGAAACTTGCATGATTTTGTTTTCTCAAAATAGTTAAATAAAGTTAGGGATGATGTACCAACCAAAGGGATGAGGCATAATTAAGCATAATGCACCAATTAGTGCTTATAATGTGCATCTCGTGACAAATAGTTTTATTAATTTGTGCACATTACTTTTTTCTACATTACCCGATGATAAATTCGGTGTAATTTATTTTTATTTTAAGAATCAATTACTATTTTTATTTTAAAAACATTAAAAAAATGCATTCAACATGTGATATCGATCTCGTTCGGTTTATAATCGAATCTCACATGTTATTACACGTAAGAATGATATACCTTAAAAGAGTGCTGCTGAAAAATTCAGGAACGAGTTGATGCAACTTCTGCTAAGCATGTTTTATTTACATATATTGCTATATAAAAAACTTCATCACAATTGTTCAATTTGATATGCAATCTCTTGATGCATTCTTATGTGTTCGTTGATAACTATTAATATTTCCATTTTTATTCTTACATTGCAACTTCCTCTGCAGCTTGATGAGTAGTGGGAGCAACCGGCATCAACGGTCGTCAACTGGGTGACAGTGGATGGGCAAAATGTAGTTGTCTGGTATGATCATGTGAAAAAGCTTCTCACACGATATGATATGGAGCTACTATTGTGAATAGAATTGTAATGCACCTTCCGTGACTTAAATTTCCACTAGTGTTTTGGTTTTTTAATGTTTAAACAATGTACTTTATCTATTGTTTTGATTGTTACTATAGAAAGAATTATATTTATGGGATTTATAAATTTTTAGTTTTATATTTATGTATTTTAAGTATTTATTAATATATTTATCTAAATTGTCAACAAAAATTGCCCCATTAATTATTTATTTTTTTTTGAAAAAATCTTAACATTTGCGACTGTTGTGAGGGGTCGCAAGTCCATTTAATTTAAATTAAAGTTCATACTTTGCGACAGTTCTGAAGGGTCGCAGATATAGTATTGCGACTGTTGGGAACTGTCGCAGTACCTTTTGCGACAGTTGGTGTGACTGTTCTATGAAGGGTCGCAAAAGACAGTTGCGACCCCAACATATGCGCCTGTTGGGGAACAGTCGCAAATGTACATTTGCGACCCTTTTAACAGTCGTAATCAGCCATTTTAAAAGTCGCAAAATGCAGTTTTTCTTGTAGTGAATTCATCAAGAGGTAATGTAGATCTCACTGATAGGTTTTCTTCTTCTTGCGATCAGTTACTATTTTCATCTCAAAAACATCAAACTTCTTTGTCTCCTTCATTCGACATGTTATCTTCATCTCCTTTAATCCAAAATTGAATCCTATTTATTATTAAGCGTAAATTGTTATCATTTCATCAAAGAGTAATATAGGCTTCACTCATCACATATACACACACACACACACACACACACATATATATATATGGCAATTTCTATGGTACACCCAATAAATTTGGGTGTATTGGTACACCAAATCGTTAAATTAATAATAAATGAGTTGTTTTTTTGAAGAAAAATAATTATTTTCTATCATCGACAACTATAGTAATTAAATTTTATTTACCTAGAGCTTCGATGAAATAAAATTTAATTTTTACGAATTTTTATTACTCATAATAATGAATATTGATTATTTTTTATGACAAAATGTAAATTTTTTAAATGATCCTTATAAACAATGAAATGATATTTTTTCTTGTGAAATGATGTTTTCTAAAATATAAATATTGATAAATAACTTTTTATTTCATAAAAATGACCGTTAATTTATAAATTTTGTGAAACAAGAGTACCAGTACACTAAAAATTGTAAGTGTACCGTAAAAGTCCCCTATATATATATATATATATATTATAATGTGTCACCTTCTTAAACACACTCTCAATCTTCCAAAACAAATTCTCATTCTCCTTTTTTCTTCTATTTTCCAACTCCAAACCATTAACATCCATCAGTTTATTCACAATTTATGTATCATTAAAAGTAAAACATAAAAAATCTCAATATTCTCCCCTTTCTCTTTAATATTCATCCTCATACACACTAACTTTCATCATCTTCTCTCCATTTTAAAACTCAAACCAATAAAATTCACTCTAATCACCATCTACATCAAATTCGTTGGTCACATCAACCAACACATAAACTACCACTACAACATTTAGTATCTAATGCAACGCCACTTTTAAAGGAGTCAAATAAAACTGTTGTATAATTTGACTACAACAACACAATTTTAAATGGTAGTCTTATTTAATCTAAACAATAATAACACAACAGTTATTTCAAAATAAATAAATAATAACACAACAATTTTAATATTAATAATATTTAATTATTTTACTTTTATTTTTTAATTTCTTTTATTTTTACATATAAGAGAGAAAATCCAAATTTTCATTTCATTCTCTCTCATAAGCTTCACGTTTCTCTCTTTCACTCCCCCTCTCTCTCTTCCCTCTCTTGCCTCTCATAAGCACTTCTCAGAATCACTTCTCAAAATCAATTCAACACAAACGCTTACATCTCTCTCATAAGCACTTCACCGAGTCACTTCTCAGAATCACTTCTCCATAATCGCTTCAGATTCGCCGTTCATCGCTTCCTAACAACTGCTTCATAACATCGTTGTTCATCAGAACGCTGTTCATCAGAATCACATCATCTCATCATCTCATCGAATCACTTCCCTCACAAGGTTAATTCTGATTTCATATTTCTAGGTTTTTTATTTTTTTTAGGTTAATCTCAATCTGAAACTGATTTGATGTTTAGAGTAAGAATGAAAATAAGCTGACATGAAAATTTGATTTGTTGAAATATTTGATGAAATAAGCTGATAATACGCTGATTTGAAATGAGAATAAGAATTGTGATTTTTAAGTTTTTTTGGTTAATCTGAATAGGAACGAGAATACGCTTATTTGTAAGTTAATTTGAATTGCTTTGTTTTTTGTTGAAATATGAATTAGTAGAAAAAGATATGAAAGGATAATATGAAAAGCTTACTCTAAATCTGATTTTGATGTTTAAGTTTATAGAAAATCAACTAAGCTTAGTTGGAAATCTGATAATCAACTAAGCTTATTGAATCTGATTATAGTAAGTTTGGTTGATAATTAAAATCTGCTATGTTTTGCTTATTGAGAATGAGAATTTTAAACTAATTTCAAGTTTTTTTTGTTTCTTTTGGTTTATTTGTGGATGATTTATCTACCGATTCTTCATTGAGCATTTGCGTTCACTTTTCGTATCTCTCGCGATCTAGGTTTGTTCACTTTATCGTGTTTATCAAGTATCCCATGTTGCTGCATTTTGATTAGTTTGGTTACCATAAAAATGTTGTTGAATATTTTAATTTGATTAAATCCATTCACGTGTATCGATTGTGGTACTGAACTATGGGATATATATATCTCTGACCTTAGTATATCTTTTGATTAAATTAAACAAAATATTAACTATGGACCATTGTTTGTAAGTTATTTTTTTCATGAGGAATGACAGAAGTAAAACATGACCAATTCCACTCTAAAGGTTACAATGCAATTGTGCTATTAACAGACTTGTGTCCATTTGGAATAGTTTCATAGCTTGAATGTGATCTTTAGTGATATGTCTTGTGAGATGTTCTGATAAATATTTGACGGAGCATAGAAATTCCTTTTAAGTTGGGTATAGGCTTGTTATACGAGCTACCGTATTTGACGAAGCATAGGAGGTACAATACTTATCTTGTGTTGGATGGGAAAAAAAATCAAATATGTGATTGTTGATAGGTTGAAAATGAAATTTAAGATCCTTAAAAAAAATGAAGATATTATGAATTTTCTGTAGATAAAGCTTTGAATCTGAAATATGAGTAAACAGAGCCATTATTTTCCCATTCGAGTAAACAAGGCCACAGTAATTAGAAGCATATATTGGTGCCCTTGGAAAATAGGGTACATGTCGTCGCACCATCTAAACATGCTCAAGAGTCAAGACCATTACCGGATAGAAGTTACCTTGAAGTTTTAAGTCTTGTTTATTGGGTTATATTAATTTATGATCTATTTATCTTCAGCATTATTTATAATCTTCAAGAATCTCTCACTTTTCTAGGATTGATTGAAAAATTAAAACATGTACACTTCTATAAGTTATAGCTGGTTTTGGCTCTTAGTATCATTTCCTTTTACTTTTTGAAATATGTCCACTTTATTCATGAATAAAATCACCAATGTAGAATGCCTTACATTGTTTAAGCTAAAGTTTTAGCTAAGGTATTATTGTTGTGGATTAATTCAAATACAAAGTAGTTGTTAGTTAAAATAGTTTGTTAGATAAGTTGGTGGTTAGTAACTAACAAGTTGGTTAGTATGTGTTAGTTTACTTGTGATTCAAGTAATTAGAAAATTCTTTAAATACTTGTAATTGTATCCCATGTATTCTTTCATTCAGTTTTCATAATCAATATAATTCACTCATAGTATTTCTTTCTCTCAAATTTAGTCCCTTCATTTAGTTCCTAAGAGTGCAAGAAACACGTCTTGCACTAACAATTTATTCCCTTCGTTTAGTTACTAATATATGAATATTGTATATTTAGAACTTTCAGCTAGGCAAGAAGACAATTAAAGGGGGTAGGCTCTAGAGGTCTTATTATTTTCTGAAATCAATGTTACTAATTTTATTATTTAATTGGCTCTCTGAACTCATTAATCACCATAAATTTACACTTCAAGCTGTACTAATTTGCTTGTGATTCACGTAACATACGACTTGGATTGAGTAGTGATGGATTCAATCCATTTAGAGCAATGAATGTGAAATATAGTGCATGGCCTGTTATACTGATACCTTATAATTTCCCACCATGGTTGTGTATGAAGGCCGAGTATTCTATGTTATCTTTACTAATACCTGGGCGAGATTCACCTGGAAATAACATTGATGTGTACCTCCAACCATTAATTGAAGAGTTAAAGGTGCTGTGGAATTTCGGTGTAGAGACATATGATGCTTCAACAGATCAAACTTTTCAAATGCGAGCAGCTCTCTTATGGACTATTAGTGACTTTCCTGGGTATGCTATGTTGAGTGGATGGAGTACGAAAGGATATATGGCTTGCCCTTACTGTAATTATAACACTAACTCTATCTATTTGAGCCATAGTCGAAAGGTGTGTTATATGGGTCATCGTGTTTTCTTACCTATGAATCATAAATATAGATCAAATTCAAGGGATTTTAATGGGGGAAAAGAATACAGGCCTCCACCAGATTTGCTTGAAGGGATAGAAATTTCTGAATTATTAGAAACCTACAACAATGTCTTTGGAAAGAAGCAAAAGAAAATTAGCAATGGTCCATGGAAGAAAAAATCCATCTTTTTTGAGTTGCCATATTGGAAGCATAATACTTTGCGCCATAATCTTGATGTAATGCACATAGAGAAAAATATTTTTGATAGTATTATCGGAACTTTGTTGGATATACCGAGGATGACAAAAGATCATGGAAAGGCTCGTTTGGACTTACAAGACATGGGAATTAGAAAGAAACTTCATCCGAAGGAGATCAATCAAGGGAAGGATATAGTTTTTTCAAAAGCATGTTTCTCTATGACCACAAATGAAAAATCTATTTTTTGTGGTGTTTTAAAAAATGCAAAACTACCAGATGGATGTGCATCAAACATTTCAAGGTGTGTTCAACTTGGCGAAAGAAAAATTTGTGGCTACAAGACTCATGATGCACATATTATGTTACATTATTTACTTCAAGTAGCAATAAGAAGTACAATGTCTAATCAAGTTGCTCACCCTTTAATCCGCCTTTGTTCTTTTTTTCGTTGTTTATGTCAAAAAGTTATCGATTTGAAGGATCTTGATATCTTAGAATCAGAGATTGCAGAAACTCTTTGCCAACTAGAGACAATTTTTCCTCCGAGTTTCTTTGATATAATGGTTCATTTGCCTATACATCTTGTGAATGAGGTGAGAATGGGAGGGCCAGTTCAATATAGGTGGATGTACTTTCCTGAAAGGTATTTAGGTAAGTTGAAGGGTTATGTTCGTAATAAAAGTCATCCAGAAGGTTCTATGGCAGAAGGATACATAGTCGAAGAATGCTTAACACTAATTTCAAGGTATATGAATAGTGGTGTAGAGACAAGGCTTAATCGAATGCGAAGGAATAGTGATAAATGTTATCCTTATGAAGTTGAAGGTTCATACTTTTTTCCCTATATTGGTCATCCTATTGGAGGAAATAAAAAGGGTGAAGCAATTTATTTAGATAGCAATTCAAAGAATCAAGCTCACCGTTACATCTTGTTCAATTGTGATGCAGTTCAAAAATTTATGAGGTAAACACACTATTTGTTGTAGGCTTTAAGTTAGTAGAATTATTAATTAGTAAATTATCAATGAGTTTTCTATATTGCAGAGAGCATGAAAATGTAACAAAAAATCTCAATAAAAAAAGGAAGTGGAGCAAAGCAAAGAGGCAGGGGCAGGATTTCATTGAATGGTTCAAAAATCGTACTTGGATGGATGATGTATCTGATGAACTTAAAGAGTTGTCAAGAGGACCAAATGTTGTTGCTAGGAGATTTTCAGGTTTTGTTATTAATGGTTATAGGTTTCATACTAAACAACGTGATGCAAGAAGGAAAACACAAAATAGTGGCGTTACATTGGTGTCGATGACCCAAAGCTTTTCAAGCACGAAAGATGAAAATCCGATAACAAAACCATTAACTTATTATGGATCGATTATAGATATAATTGAGGTAGATTGTTGTGGAAAGTTGGTGTTATTTAGATGTGATTGGTATGAAGTTGAAGACAAAACAAAGTATGGGATGACTTGTGTCCAGTTTAATAAAAGATGTTATAGAGATGATCCTTTTGTATTGGCCTCTCAAGTCCACCAATGCTTCTACGTTCAAGATCCCTACAATGAAAATAGGAATTATGTTATGAGTACTGTTCCTAGAGACTTCTTTAATATGAAAGAAGGGTCAAATTTAAATGCCCAAGAACCCTATCAAAGTCATCCATTAGATCATGTTATAAATTTAACCGTAGCTGATGAAAATGGTGAAGTTGAACTGTCCAGAGATGATCTGCCACCAACAGTTACTGAAAAGCCTGTACTAGTGCCAAAGCCTGTACTAGTGCCAAATGATGAAGAGTCTGATTCTGACGACTCTTTGTCGGGCTACATTGATTAATACTCTTAGAAGACTTATTTATACTTATTTATTTAACCTGGTAGGTATATAGATAGTTTTGTTTGTAGCCCTTGTCCAATTTGACAACTGCCTTTATTTATTCTCTTTTTATATGTTTTATATGTATGTATTGTGTTTG
Organism: Medicago arabica; assembly: GCA_946800305.1. NCBI lineage: Eukaryota > Viridiplantae > Streptophyta > Magnoliopsida > Fabales > Fabaceae > Medicago > Medicago arabica. The sequence continues at coordinate 54,854,977 of OX326968.1, forward strand.
ATTGATTCACAGGTTGAATTTTTGTCATGATGAAAGTAAATAAAGGACAAAAAGACAAAAGAATTGGAGAAAATAAGAAAAAAAGAAACAAGGGACAACATGTTGATATTGAGACTCATGTTAAAGTGAACAATAAGGGTATATAACGTTTTATACTTCTGCAATTTTCATATTGTAAGTTTGTTTGTATACTCAAATAATTTTTTTGCTCTTGATAGAGATTAATAAGTCTAGAGATGATGTTTACATTAGTTCCCAACTCAAACAGTCTATGCTACCTTCTAGAGGAGAACCACCGTAAGTTCAATTTCCTGTTTATAAAGATTTTGCTTAACATAATTTTTCATTTAGTTATCAGAAGTTTTAATGATAACTTTACTTTTCCCAATTGATAAAGGTTAGTAGATGTTCCAGAAAATTTAGAGTCCAATGCTGAATTGTATCAAAAGTTCAAAGCTTGGTTGGAAATTTTTTCAAAGCAGGGGCAAATTTCAATTCAAGGTCAAAAGAAACAAAAACCATCGCAAATAGAATTTTGATCCAAGAGGCAGAATCTACTCAAATAGAACCTAAAAAACAGGATCACATGAAACAATCACATGTTCAACAAGGTCTTTTATTAGTTATCTATTTGTGTTAGTATTTAAATTAAAATTCAAAAAGCTAATTATACTCTTGATACTGACTTAAACTAAATATTTATTTGTTTCATGTATCTAAAAGCCAAACTAGTGGACGACTCTATGATGAATGGATTATGCAAAGAAGTTTTTGCTGAACTCAAAAAGGACATTGTTAATCATGGACCATCCAAGAAGCAAAAGAATACTATGAAGCGTAAGTGCTACATCAAATGTAGTTTATAGGAACTAACAAAACATGCTATGGAAACTAACAAAACATGTGACTATTGCTTACCTGTCTTTTATTTGGCTGATGTGAGTACTTTATTAACTAGTGGACGACTCTACGATGAATGGATTAAGCAACAAAGTTTATGCTCAACTCAAAATGGACCATATTAGTCACAGACCATCCAAGAAGCAAAAGATTACTCCAAAGTGTAAGTGCTACATCAAATGCACATACTATGGAAACTAACAAAACATGTGACTATTGTTTTCCTAATTTTCTCAGATTTAGTTTTATCGAATTCTATGTAAAGTGACAATGTCATAATTCAGTTTTTTGTTTTTACTTGTATTGTACTTGACTGATGTGAGTATCTTATTAACTAGTGGACCACTCCATGTTCAATGGATTAAGCAACAACTTTTCTTCTCAAGTCCAAAAGGACCTTGTTGATCATGGACCATCCAAGAAGAAAAAGAATACTCGTAAGTGCTACATCAAATGCAGTTTATAGGAACTAACAAAACATGTGATAATTTTTTTCCTAATTTTCTCTCATTTATTTTTGGCGAGGTCTATGTTAACTGACAATGTCATGATGTAGTTTTTTTTACCTGTCTTTTATTTGGCTGATGTGAGTACTTTATTAACTAGTGGACGACTCTACGATGAATGGACTAAGCAACAAAGTTTCTGCTCAACTCAAAATGGACAATGTTAGTCACAGACCATCCAAGAAGCAAAAGATTACTCCAAAGTGTAAGTGCTACATCAAATGCACATACTATGGAAACTAACAAAACATGTGACTATTGTTTTCCTAATTTTCTCAGATTTAGTTTTATCGAATTCTATGTAAAGTGACAATGTCATAATTCAGTTTTTTGTTTTTACTTGTATTGTACTTGACTGATGTGAGTATCTTATTAACTAGTGGACCACTCTATGTTCAATGGATTAAGCAACAACTTTTCTTCTCAAGTCCAAAAGGACCTTGGTGATGATGGACCATCGAAAAAGCAAAAGAGTACTCCAAAGATTCCGTCAATGTCACTTGATGAGTACTTTAAAAGGAGTAGGGAGCAACTTGAAGCAGAGGAGTCTGAAAATGAAGAACTTGACAGGGAACAAGAAGTTGAGGGTGAGATAAACTATGAAAATGATGATGGTGATAATTCAATAGAAGGTAACATCCTTATTAGTTTGGCTTTCCACTGCTTCTCTTATGCAAAGAGCCTTTTTATATAAATATATTTTGTTTCAATAATGTATATGTATATGTTTGTGTGTGTGTGTGTGTGTGTATGTATAACTCTTGTGATTTGGAATATTAACTAGGAGAAGCATCAAAAAAAAGAAAAAGAGGAAGCACATTGTGCTTAAAAATTCATGCTCGGTCATTAGTTGATAGACAAGAAATCACCTTAAATGAAGAAGGAGAGGCCATTGGACCAAGTCAAAAGATAGTTTCTGAATTCAGCAATTTTTTGGGATCAGTAGCAAGGATGTCAGATTTATGTCCTCTTACTTACACAAATTGGAAGGCTATACCAAAGAAGAAGAAGACTATATGGGCCTATGTCAATGTATCAACTCTTCTAGTGTGTGTGCGTGTGTGTTTAAGTACATTGTTCCTTCACTTAATCCTTAATCCAATATATTTATCTATATACGTTCCTTTTCTTTGCAGAAAAGATACATTGTTCCAGAAAAAGGACAGAAGGTTGTATATGCTATTATAAATGATGCTTGGAGGCGGTATAAATGGTTGATTAAAAAAAATCATTTTACTAAGTATAGAAACTTGCGTGAGCGGCTGAAAAACCGTCCAGACAGCATACCTGAAGCACACTTTAAGAAATTAATGACTTATTGGAGATATGAAGCTATTCGAGTAAGATAAATTTAATTTTAATTGCTTATTATTCTACATTATTATTTTCATATTTGATCAATTTAGTTCGTCATATGAATACTAGGAAATCAGTCATCAAAATGCTAAGAATATAGATAAACAAAAATGGAGACATCGAGCCGGTCCCATAAGCTTTGCTGTCATAAGGGAGAGAATGGTATATAACTTTTACTAGTATTATCAAATAAAAAAATTCTTCTATTAGTGATGATTTTTCTACTATTAGAGAATTTTTTTTTTTGCTTTGGATAGCGTGCAACCAAGGATGATAGAGAGCCTCCTACTCAAGCTGAAGTTTTTATTGAAACACGACAAAGCAAGAGAGGAAAGCAGCTGGACCAGGTTACAAGTAATGCAATCGTAAGTTTTCTTTATGATTTTACCAAGTTAAATATTGGGAGAAATGCGCAAAAATATAATCATGATTTTACCCTCAAAAATGACTTTACGTAACTGTTTTTGATTTTGCAAGACAAATCTTCAAGATTTGATCACAAATTCTGGTCAGTCTTCGGTTGAAGCTTTTCAAACTGTCTTTGGAAAAGAAAAACCAGGGAGATTGCGCTGCTATGGAAGAGTTACAACAACTTCTCTGTTGAAAAGAAATAAAGTGGCAGATATGGAAAAAAAGCATGCTGCTGAGGTGAAAAGTTTAACTGACAAGGTCCAAGAGATGGAGACTAAACATAGCAAGGATATGGCTGCAATGGAAGAAAAATTGCAAGTTCTTCTAAGGGTCATGCTGAATCAAAGCAACACAGGCATTGATATGGGGGAATTAGGAGCTTTTTTATCAACCCGAAATGATGACAATAATGTTCGACATTCATCTACATCTACACATGCTCCAAATAATCATGAGGTATGCTCCAAATAACCCGCTTCAGATTATCATTTTATTATTAAGTTCTTGAAGTTGTGTGTCAATCACTTGATAAAATACCTCAACTCCAAAGTGAAAAAGAGAAGTAGAAAAATTTGATTTTTTTAACCCTTAATTTCTCGTTTTTCACTAACCACCGGATACTTCGATTTCTTTGATTCCGGATCAGTCAGTCATGAAGCTCACAGTGAAGACTTTGAAAGGAAGGCATTTCAAAATTAGAGTTCATCCTTCTTATTCTGTATGTTGTACTTCTTTTTTCTCTTTTTTTTTTCTTTCTAATTTTATTAAAATTCTTTGATTGAAGAATTCCCAATATTCATTCAATTTTGTTAGATAATGGCCGTAAAAAAGAATATTGAAGACATTGAAGGAAAAAATAATTACCCATGCGGACAACAATTGCTGATTCACAATGGAAAAGTTTTGAAAGATGAAACTACTTTAGCTGATAATAAAGTCTCTGAAGATGGCTTTCTTGTTGTTATGCTTAGTAAGGTATGGATCTCAATTTCAATCTAAATTACACTTTCAATTATCTTGCCCATTTCACTACTCCATATAATATGTCACGGAAGTCTTTTAAGTCCTTAACCTTCAAATGTTTCATGTTAGAATATAATAATCAGGGATGCTCGAAACTTCATGGGTAGAAACTATCTGAATATTTCTCCTCATGTGTGATCTCACCTCGAATAGCTAGTATTTGTTGTTCCTGTTTGATCTGTTTTAGACTAATTTTCTTTTGGTCTTGTTCCAATGTTGTAGAAGGATTCTTTGCAGTAGTAAAAATAAGATAATTGGTATGGTTTTACGGATAAGGGGATTAGTTTTTTTTAAATGAACTATCTGCCACATTGCAACATTGAGAGTATAATAGTGAATTTATTTTTATTTTTATCTTGTAGGTAAATAATAGATCTATGGGGGGTGAATGCTTCTTTGATAACTCCGAAGAAGAGGATGAAGAACACTTGTTTGATGAAGCAGAAGAAGAGGATGAAGAACAATTCTTTGATGACTTGGACAGAGATGAGGATGAAGAATAATTGGCTCAATAATTCTTGTTTATTTTCATTATTTGATGTAATAAATATCACATTGAAGGATAAATTGTCGATATTCATGACAAAATTGATTGACTTTGGTTAGACATTTATTTTAATGTAATAAATTTCACATTGAAGGTTAAATTGTTGATATTCATTACAAATTGATTAACTTTGGTTAGACATTTATTTTAATTCATACTAGAATTCTAGTGTTTATTTGGTTTTTGGTTAAGATTAAAGTTTTTATCATCTATAATCAAGTTCTCTAGAATTTAATGCTTGTTGTCACCATTTAAGCTCATGAAAAGTTGATATGTGGATTGTTCACATTTTAAAACTTAAATGGTTGATCAGTGAATAAGTAGGTTAGAGATATAATAATGAAAAATTATTGTTTTCCCTCTAAAATCAGTGACAACGGTTAACTCATTTTTTTTATGTAATTATAGACAACGGTTTTTATGTGTTGCGTTTTCCTGTATGCAACAAATCCGTTGTCAAATGAAAAGCCAACGCCTTAGACTACCACGGAAAGAAAAGCATTGCCCAAAGGTAAAACAACAGTTTTATCAACTATGGCTACGATTTTCAACCGTAGTTTTAGACCAAAAATGTTGTAGTGTACTTAACATCATTCTCACAAAAACTTTCATCTCCATCAATTTTATAGTACGTATTCCATTTTCTTTTTGATAAAATATTCCATATATTTTTGGTCAAATATACTGATATGTATTTATGGATACATGCACGATATTTCACGTTCAGAATAGTCATTACAGAATCACATGCAAACTTGTTTTTCTTTGCTAAATGATATGAATTTCTCTAAAAATATAGACATGTTGTATAGACATAATAGATAAGAAAATTCATGTTTAATGATCTAAAATTATGTCACAATTTTATCAAAATTATTTATTCTTTTCTCTAGTATATGAGTTATTGAAGAAACTTTATTACGTAAAATATCATTTATCATTGATTGAAACACTTGAAGTGAATGTGCTACTCACTTCAAAGATTTCAATGTATCCTAAATGAAATTTGTGGTTACAATTTCGTGGAATCTTTTCTAATAACAAATGAACTTGAAAGATTCATTTATGACTTAAGTTAGATCCTTAAGGGGTTATCAGTTGATAGCTATCAAGGTACAAACGTCAATACGATGCACATGTGAAAAAGTAGACAAAGTAAAATTTACAAGAAAGGGGGAAAAATATATACATAAAGTGTGTAAAGGTAAAAAAATAAAAATGATATATTTATAGATAATTGTGAGTTGCATACATTATTCTTTCAACATTAACTATAGGATGCATTATCATGTGAGGATGGATTTTATTATCTAATAGACGTAGTTTATAGAACGGAAATAAATTCCTTTGCATAGTGTTTTATTCTACAATTTATAGAATAAGAAATAAACTAACTCCTAACATGCATAAATGTCATGAGTATTCTAACTTTCAGCGTCTTCTTTAAATCTCTCTATTGAAATTTGAATCTTTAGTGTTGAAAAATTAATATTTGCTAACTTATAAGCATTCTTCGCCACACTTCAATAATTGCTACTTAGAAGTTGTGCATTCGAAATTTCAAATAACACTGATCGTCCCATTTTAAAATTCTTATATATTGACCTTCGAAGTATTAGTCTTCGAACTCTGCTACTTGAAGTAGAACTGTTTCTTTTGATCTTGTAGAAGAATGAGTCTACCTCGTTCAAAAATGAATATTCTAAATTTGTGTATAACACCCCTATTGCATTTAGTTTACATAAAATTGTGTGAAGTTAATCGAATCTAAAACTATACTATTTTTTTTTTTATAAAGATGAGAATTTTTTTAGATAGACTTTTTTTGTCAAATCATTGTATTGATCTCTTCTCTATTTCTCTAAAAAAAATAGCATTAAGAATTTTTCAAGACACAGCTGACAAGTTTTAATTGCATGATTTATTTGTTCACTTCTTATTTTTCAGTCACACCTCTTTGAATTGTGTCAAATTGTGCATTATAATTGGCTGTTCTTTATTCTTGAAGAATTCTTGATGTTATTTTTTTAAAGATATAGCATTGCTTTTCTCTTATACACTGAATCTACTCTATTTTTAACATATTTCTCTCTTTTCACACTCTTTCTCGGCTCATTCTCTCTTCTTTGTTTCTCTTTGCAACCCAAGTGTTAGAGATGGCTTTGCTACACTAGAAACAAGAAGAATAAAAAAAAGATTTTGAAAACAGGCCATACAATCAAAAGTGGAATAAAATTTTCATAAGTTCAACATGTATTCATTCTTACAGATAAAAATTTGGGATGTGTGATGTGTCCAAATATCTAGCACATGAGTTTTAGTGAAGATGGTAATTGAGCTAGTTTGGTAGGGTCGTGGGGGAAAGAGGCCATGCTTGGGGTTGATTCTTCAATACACCAATGAGAAGGAGAGAAGACAAACAGGGTAAGAGAGAGAGGCAGCGAGGGTCATGCAGCAGAATGATGCTTTGGTGAAGCAATCAAGAGAGATTCTAATTTTGCAAGAAAGACTAGTAATAGACAAAACATCATACATGCATTCTTGTTTTTGTATGTAAGAGATAACTAGGAATAAGATTTGGCAATGGTTAAAGCACGAGACGAATGATGTGGCGTGTAGGGGATGAGTGGATTTATCATGGTAGGATTTTATTCATCCAAAGTGGATTCTCACATTTTTTTTTTCCTTTTAAAAATACCAACCGAGAAAGTCACACACAAGTTATACTTCCATCCTAGAATAAGTGAGTGACTATGGTCTTGCTTCCAGGTAATCATAACATCGACGATCTTTTGATCAAGATTAGAAGGTAGAGATTCAAACCTTATATTTTAAATGAAGGAAATATTCACTTTTTTTGAGGGAGAAGGAAATGCTTACTTGTGCATTAAGACATGTTAAAAAACTAAATATGAAAGTATTTTTTAAAACTATGTCTTTAATATTGTTAATAATTTATCTTTTCAATACAAAACATAACTTTTTCATTAACACGTTAACATACCTCTTTTAGTCACATTTATAAGCAAAACACAATTTTCTAAGCTCAGATACATTAGTTATTCAATGAATCTAAAAAAAATAGTTTATAAATGTGACTGAAGGGAGTATCTTTTAAAACAAAGATTACTCGGAGAATTCTAGGAGTACGGAGAATCCAATTTCTAATGTGATGGGTGTGTTCATCCTTCGAGATTGATTTAGCCCTGGCATGGGCAGGGCTCGAGGTATGACATTATACATTACAAAGGGACTACAATAATTTGGTCACCTTGGTTTGTGGTAAGGGACCGTTTATTTTGCTTGTGGGGACTTCCTATGAGATTTGGCCACTTAAAAGTTCAGAGAATGTCTTGTTTGCTTCAATAAAATCTTAAGCACACCTATCAGGAATGATTCTTGTGGGAGCCATTCGTTGTAGTTCTGGATTACTACTACTAAATGTTTCTTCTCAATTCAATAATATGGACCACTTTGTGGTCTCCTCTAAGTTTATACTAATATTTTTTGAAACCCTGAATTTTAAATTTGCATGGTTGATTTTTCCCAAAAGAATTCCTTAAGCATGTTCACATAATCATCAATATCCTACTTTGATCATAATTGATACATGACATCGTGGTGCTCTCACAATTACTTGACACCTGGGGTGTTTTGGCCATATTAGATTTGTTCATTTTCCTCCAATAGCTTCTGCCACTAAATGCACGAGATTAAAGTCTCGTTTTTCTTGCACTGCACATCACGTTTTTTTTTTATTTTTTATTATAGAGAAGTGGATGGAAAGGAATAAGATTAAGACGTATGAGACCCACACCAATCAAGCTGATCAATCTAGTGATCTTGATTCCTCAAAAGCTTGAGAAGTGTATGCCTAGCTACATAGACAAAACATGAATCAATTGAAGGGGTTAGTGAAGTGCACTATAACTCATGTTGATTAGGGAACAGTTTCTAAATTTTTAGTTGAAGCATGGTGGACACCATGTTTTTCATTTTTAAAATGCGGTTTCTGTCGCGGTTATCCTGCAAACCTTTGTAATACAACAAAATGCAGAAAAATACAATCAATCAAATATGTGGTTGCGACGTGACCTCAAAAAGTTTTATATTGTGACCGCAATTGCAGTTTTGAGGACCGCAATATTGTAGGACCACAATTTAAAACCATTGTAGACACATTTGTGATTAGCTAGCAAGCATTTTACCCAATAACTATGCGCATGGTACAGTGGCACTAGCACTTGTTGCACACTCACTAGTTGTGGTGTGTTAAGTTGTGGTGTACACACTCAAAAATGAAAATTAATTTCCAAAAACAAAACAACCCATTAGTGTGGGTTAAGCCAATAGGCCGCATGTGTGCCAAAAATATGCGCATGCTAGCAAGTATGGCGGCTTAAGCCCGCTTGTTCCTTACCAACTAAAGCCATTGTCTCAAAGCTGAGGGCATGGTGGGGACCACGTGTCTCCTAAATCTAATTTACACTTGAAACAAATGTACCATGAAGTTGAAACACATGCTAGATGATGTGTAGTCCCATGGAGCCATCCACGGTACTTGTCGGGGACACATAGTGGGACCAATCATGAGTTTAGGGTTTTATGATGATTTAGGGCAACAAGAGGGAGGAGGTATTCAAGCTTGTAGAGAGGTTCATAAAGGTAGAGTAACTACTTTTAGTGGGGTCAAAAAGATTAAGATTAAGTTGGGTTTTGATTACTTCTATATTTTTGTTTGTGGAGAGGTAATTCCACTCTTAGCTCTTTTGTTTCTGAAGTAGTTTAATGATTAGGATTTCAGACGCAAATGTGAAGAAGTGGAGAATTGCAGGTTTAAACCTGCATCCTTGTAATTTAATGTCTTTATTATTAGGAGGTGTAAATGGGTTAGGCTGGGTCGGGTTTTGTAAGGTCTAAGTCTGATCTACATAAAAAATTATAGGCTTGAGTTTAACTTATTACTCGTCATAGACTCGTTTTTAAGGTTTGGTCTGACCATTTTAAATGTCTGGTCAAGTCTGGAAGCATATTTAAAAGCTAATTTTACACTCAGGTCTACCGATACCTATAAATCTACTGCTAAATAAGCCAAAACTTATGAAATTGTAAAGCATGCGAATATGTATGCTATTAAATTACGAAATCTTACGAATGTCTAATCACACCAATATATCTGCTACTAAATAACCAAATCATAAGAATGCTTGAGTTTATGAAAAACTTCAACAATGTTAATAATGGAATATGTATTATATATAAAAATCTTAATAGGTCGACCTGACAAGCTTAATAGACTTTTTTTTATAAGCCTTAACCTGACCTATTTAATTAAATAGGCTTTATAAAAAGCTTGAGCACGGTCTTTTAATTAAACGAGCTGGACCTAGTTAAGCTTTAAATAGGTTAAGCCGTAGGTTCCTATCAGACGATCTGACCTGTTCCCACTCTATTTACAACAAACTACTGAGTTAAGCTTACATAACAATTCAACTCTTAACTTTAACTATACTAATTTGTTTTGTTTTCAAATTACCAAAGTCCACGCCAACAATTAAATTGAGGTTTGGTTAGAATTTGCCTTGTAAGTGTATGAAAAAGTGGGAGTGTCTAGCTGAGAGTTTGTTTGTAACTTTTTAAGAAAGATTTGATTGGGCTAGTTGGTTGATGATTTTCTACTATCTTTTGTGATGGATATATGCAAAAGGTGAGGAGAGAGTGATTGTGTTTTGTGTATGCAAAAATAGGAGTAGCGTATGTGATGTGTAGATTGCGTGTGAGAGTGAGAGTGTAGTTAATTGGGAGATAGTGTATTGAGTTTGGTGGTGCGCGTGCATCACAAAGAAGACATAATGGAGGCTGCCAGCCACACCCATTCATTTTATTCATCAGGCCATACATTATGCATCATTTCTACATCTTAAAACAGAAAATTTTGATTCTGAACTCACAATTTTTCATCATTGCCTTCTCCTCTCTTCTCTATACTCTTTTTACTTATCTTACCACATACTATATATGTATTCTATTCTATACATATATGTCATTGAAACAATCAATACTTCTTATTGTATTTTATAGTTTCTTTTTCTTTTATTTTAAAAAAAATTATGCCAATACAGATGCAAGATAGTTTAATAAGTTATTCTCTCCTTCTCACAAAAAATACTCATTTATTTATATAAAAAATTGTTTCAAAATGAATGAATGATTCTGACGGTTCGTGCAAATGTAGCACCATACTGCAACCGTAGAGGATCCAATTTGATAACTTTGTATCCTAGCTTTAATTGAGAGCTGGAGGCTTATGCAGTATTGATTATGATTAATTATTGATATAATCTTCACAATATATATACTCTTAAACTGAAAGTCAAGGAGACCACTAATTGTATGATGAAGCAGGTAGTTTTACATGTAGCGTCTACCAAAACTTGCTCTAAAAGACCATAAGCTACTAATTACTCCCTTTTACTACTTTGCAATTAATTACTAGTCACATTAGACTAGTTAAACATAATTATCCATATCAACTTAATGCTAAATGAAATTGGATCAGGGTTTGGTTAGAAATAAATTTGCAAGTTGAACAACATCTATGAGCTTTGTTATACTTTTAGTAACAACTGAAAAATTGAGTACCATTAGACTCAGATGTATGTATCCAGTGGTATAATTAACATGTCTCAAAAAATTATTTAAATGCTATTAACCAAACATAATGATAAATGTCATTTGATTGTTTTTAAAACTAGTGACTTGGAGAATAAAGAGGGGAATCCTTTTTAATTTTGATGTTGATATGGGTGCATGCATGCTTTGATAAATGCATAAAACCAGTTGGTAAATAAAATAGATAAAATATAATGATAATGCCACCTAGCTAGCTACATGAATTTGCATGAAGAATAAAAATGATGTGAGTGCTTTTCATTTCACGTACGGGGCCTCCCTCATTCAAGGATATTCTCATTATTTACATGCCACGCCTGATTCTTTTTTGTTTTCTTTCTTCTCTTTCATAGTTGTCTTCTTCACCTTAGCCATAAGTGCTAACTTGTGCCCTCAAACACACATATTAAAAAACTCATTATAATAAGAATAATGTTAACTTGTGCCCTTGGAACACAAGTTTAAAAATTAAATATATAAACTTTTTTTTGGGAATTGTACATTCATTGTATTAAAAGTTTAAAACTTTATATTTTAAATGCAAAAGTTATCTTTTAATTTCATTTTTAGTTTCTTAACTTGTGCCCCTAGGGCATAAGTTAACATGACCCTTATAATAATATATGTATTAAAAGTTGTGCATTCAATTTCTTAAAAGTAAATGTAACACCCACGGCTGACGAGGGCATGAGAGTGGTGGCCGGTGCACAAAGCACGATAATGAGCAGTTCCCGATAGCTTCTAGAGAAACCAAATCACATCGCAATGAGAGAGATCCTAAGGCTGTTGTATATGTATGAGACTACATGGTTGAAGGAAGACTTGTCAGAATTGTTTGATACTACCTATATCAACAAGATGCATCTTCTTTTTGGTAGCTTATTCTATAAGAACTCCACAGTTAAGCGTGTTTGACTTGGAGTAGTCTTTGGATTGGTGACTACAGGTAAGTGTGCGAGTGAGGACAAAATACGCTGAAAAGACACGTGTTGGTTTGTAGGTCAGTTGACAATGCTTAAAGTCGTCTAGGATGTTATAGTAAAAAATTATGTTTTCAAATGCAAAATTTCTCTTTTTGAGTCCAATAACATGTGTCTTATGACACAAGCTAGCATAACCCTAACAATAATAATAATTTCTCGTAAACATAGTTCATAAGATAAAAAAAACACATAAACATTTTATGTGACGACACATGACATTTGATATGTTGGTGTGCAAGTTCGAATTTCCAGTATCCTTCTTCTGTGTTTAATGTGTGTGAAATTTTCCATTTCTCGTAAACATAGTTCATAAGATAAAAAAAAACACATAAACATTTTATGTGACGACACATGACATTTGATATATTGGTGTGCAAGTTTGAATTTCCAGTATCCTTGTGTTTAGTGTGTGTGAAATTTTCCTAAAAGACTCTTCATAGCAAACAAAAATTATTATTATTATTCCAACCCAAATATGGATGACATTTTGAGCACGTTAAGTTTTTTTGTTAACTAACGTTTGCTCTCCTAGGAATAGACAATGTTGTCTCCATCAATTTGAGTTGTTTTCACCTTTCCATTATGCAGTAGCCATTATCATCAGTATTGGAGTGTGCTCATTTATCAAACAACTCTCAAGTGATTGGTGCTTCTTCTATTTTGAATTTAAGTTTTTAGTTGCAATTTAACTAAACCTTGCTGTGTTTTTAACATCCCTTTCTAGTGATGTAGCTCTAATTAAATTGATCAATTTTACCACAACAAAGCTAATAATTGTTGTCTTGCATAGCAACAATACAACATCTACTCTGGTTTTATGATTATGTTTCTATTTTATCTGAACTATCATTGAAATAGTTAAGTTGAATCCTCAATTTTGACTCATCAATCCAAGTTCCTTTGTCATTTTGAATAGGAAAAAAAAAACTTTATGATATTGTTTCCATACAATTATGTATGATATTTACAATTAGTCAAAATAGGCCCCCTTTGACTTTCAAATCACAAAATTAAAGTAATCAACCATAGATTAAATTTTAGTGTATTAGATTAGACAGTTCAACTGATTTAAACCAAGGGTTAAAGGAGTTAAAGAACTAAAGTTTAAACTTTGTCAAAGAAAAAAAGTATTAACATAACATACTAGCATTTGGTTATCCAAAAAACAAAACTTAATAACAAGAAAGAGAACTAACTTTACATAAAAAAAAATTCTTAATAACAGAAAGAGGACTAACTTTACATACCATAAAGCCCAAAATTTTTAAAACATTCTTTCAATTTATTTTTTTCTTTAACCAACTAACCCAATTAATTAATATTATAGTGACTGATATATCATGTGAGCAAATAAGTTGGAGAACTATTTAATGTGATGATTGACTATCTTTGAATTATTTAATGGAATCCAAAATCTATTTATGGATAAAGAAAAGACAGGAAAAAGCACTAATGCTATATATTGTACCAGCTTGTAGGATACTAAAGATATGCAAAACTAAAATCTAAAAAAACAGTGATGAAGGTGAGTGGAGAATAGAGACAAAGAACAATTGAAAGTTGCACTAAAAAAAAAAAACACTTAACAAAAATAAATGTTCCATATCATAATCCTACTCACTTCATTATGCCTACAATCATGATTCTTGGTTCCATCACCCGCATGCTCTTTTCTAAACACTCTCACACTTCTTCTTAATACTCACATTCTTATTCATACACACCTATAAATCTCATTGACCCCCCAATCCCTTCTCTCACTTCAACCTCAACATTTCAATCAAATATTACTCTCAACTTCTCTAGTTAGCTTTCTAGTTTAAACTTCAAACCTTTATTTCCAAACAAAACTCCTCTGTTTTCATCTGTTACATCCAACACATTCATTACCCCCTACACCCCAAATGGCTGTATCTGGATTTGAAGGATTTGAGAAACGGTTGGAACTTCATTTCTTTGGAGATGATCCAATTACCTTTCAACTAGGTCTAAGAAAAATTGATTTTGAATCAATACAACAAGTGTTAGAAGCTGTTCAATGCACAGTGGTTTCAGCAGTTGGAAACTCTTACTTTGATGCCTATGTTCTATCAGAATCAAGCCTCTTTGTTTATCCAACTAAGATCATAATCAAAACATGTGGAACAACCCAACTTCTCAAATCTATTCTTCCTTTAATTCACTATGCAAACCAAATAGGCCTTACTTTATGCTCTTGTCGCTACACAAGAGGAAGCTTCATTTTCCCAAATGCACAACCTTTCCCTTACACAAGCTTCAATGATGAAGTAACCTATTTAGAAGACACCATCCCTTCAAATCTTTGCCATAGAAAAGCTTCCATCATGCCCTCTAAATCCTCTTCACACTCATGGCATGTTTTCACTGCACACTCTTCAATAACTCATCACAATCATAGCCACACTCATAGTGACAGTGATATCTTCACCATGGAGATATGCATGACAGAGCTAGACCCTATTCTAGCTCGGAAATTCTTCCGACCACCCGGAGATGGAAAAACCGGTGACTCAGCCGGAAAAGAGATGACGGAGCTTACTGGAATCAATGAAATAAATCCAAATGCATTCATTTGTGACTTTGCATTTGATCCTTGTGGATATTCAATGAATGGAATGGATGATGATTGGTATTCAACCATTCATGTTACACCAGAAGATGGTTTCAGCTATGCAAGCTTTGAATGTGTTGGTTCTGTTAACGACAACATAGTACATGTGTTAAGGAAAGTTGTTCAGATTTTCCGACCAGGTACTATGTCTATATCAATGACATGCAGTAATTATAGTAATGAGATGTTGAAGAAGATGGTGAATGCAGTTGAGCCTCTTGGACTGAAATGTAGGAGTCGTGCCGTGGACCGGTTTCCGGCGGCGGATATGGTTGTTTTTCAAACTTTTACGGCTCGCCGGAGAAATGTTTAATGCCGGCGAGGTGGTGTTTGTGGGTGGTGGTGGAGGGAAAAAAATTTAAGTAAGATTAGTGAATTGGTTTTAGAGTTAGTTGAAAAAAATGTAGGGGTGGGCTGACGTGGCTTAATGTGATTGGTTTGATTTTGATGAATGGTGATGTACAAGAATTAATCTTGAGAATGGCATGATCATATGATAGTGCAGCCCACTTAGGATTGTCACGCATAAGATTTTTGGAAGATGTCTAGTGGGTGTAAAAGTGCTCTTGTTTGAGATTAATATTCAACTTTTTTTTATGCTCTTGTTTTGTTTTTTTCACTCACTTTTCCCTCTACTAGCTACCTTTCTTGTCTTTTATGCTTTCATTGTAGATTATTGTTACACTTTTAAATTAACAACTTCATACTTTTTGCTACATTTTTCATTTGGTGAAAGTGTTTTTTAAGTCAACACTTGGTATAGTTATTATGTTGAGAGAAATTTGAAGATGTTATAGCACGCCTGTACTGTACATGCACTATGTGGATATTGTTAACAAGTCATATTGGCTTAACCTTGAGGGTCATCTAACTAGTGTTCGGGGTACTACTAAGAAAACAATAAATCAGTTTTATATAAACAACAATATTTTATAGACTTTTAAATATTAATTGTTTGGAGAAAAATGAATCAATGAATAAGGCGGTTAAGATAAAAAATGACAGCCAAAAACTGTCACAAAATACATACAGATTTTAGCTTTATATACTGTGTGGTGGTGTCTAAAGTAATAAACCTTTGTAAATATGGTACATTGAAGCATGGACTCTTTTGGGGTCTTGAATTTCCCATTGTCATTAGGGTAAACGGAAATAGCAATGATATTTGAACACGCCATATTTTCCTACATTCAAGAACATTTTCTTTTTTCTCTATCTCTACTCTTACAACATTATCAACTTATTATATAATTCTCTTTTATCTCTATCTCGCTTAAAGTGTATTCACATTTGAAGTGTAAAAAAAAAACATTTTCCAAGCAAAAGTCACTACAAAATCGCTCTTGTCAACCCCAATTATGTTTATTTTAATTTTTTTAAGGCAAATGTTAACTTATGCCTTTAAGGGCACATGTTAATATACTCATTATAGAGATACACATATCAAAAGTTGTGCATTTAACTTCTTAAAAATTGATATATTGTGTTTTTCAATGCAAAATTGTTTTTTTTTTATTACTTAACATGTGCACAAGTTAGTATGACCCTTTTTTTAAACCAAAAGCATAATGACATGAAAGAGAGCAGATTCCAACCAGATTGACACTCCTTGTACCCTCTAATCATATGTCAAATGCTCATAAATATTACTAAAAATAGAGAAATACACACACACACATGGGGGACCAATCCGAAACACCAAAAAGAAAAAGATGAAGAAAGAAAAAGGCCTTAACAGAAACGAAAAATTAGGAAGACCACACCGATCCTTAAAAAAGTTATCGTCGAATACTTCAGGCAAGTAGAACCCATAAGAGGCTTGCCCATGCTGGCTAACTTATCAGCGTAAACATTCCCTTCACGTAAGATGTGGGAGAACATAAGAGTCAAGTTGAGAGAAAAGTAGCTACTCCATCTATTTGTAAAGTCCCAAGGAACGATAGAATGGGATTTAGCAACAAGAATCGCGGCCTGAGAGTCACTCTCAATCCAATTACGCTGCCAACCTCTAGGATGCACTTGCTCTATAGTAAGAATAATGTCGTATAACTCAGCTTGCAAAACTGAAACATTAGAGAGCTTACAATAGAAGTCGCCCATGAATGTGCAATTAAGGTTACGAAAAACACCATTGCAGGCTACCACATTATCAAGTACATAACCATCAATGTTAACCTTAAACCAGGAAACACATGAGGCTTTCCAAGAGACCGGAATGACCAAAGGCACTGGCTTGAACTTTGGGTTCAGATGCAGGTTCAATAAAATTTGCACATCTTAGCTACCATGTCAGATAGAGCAAGGAAACAAAGTAGCACTCAAAGAAATAGATATGTATTAATTTTAGTAATAGTCGGAGGAACATATATTTCGACATTATCAAAATAAATACCATTCCTGGCTATCCAAATGTTTGGAAGAGTATGGATATCTGCAGCTAGCAAAAGATATGCAATCTGGTTGCTACCATTGCTCAAACAACACTAAATAAAAGTTGAAGGAGAAGAATAGTCTAGCTCCACCCGAAATCTATCTTTTATCCAAAGTAAAAAAGAACGAGCAAATGAGCAAGAGAATAACAAGTGATTTATGGTTTCATAGTCGCAAAGACATAAAACGCGAACATAAACAATAATACATCCTTGATTTATAATATTACCATATGTGGGCATCTTATCATGAATCATTATCCAAATTACAAATAAGAGATGTTGATAAATTTGCACCAAATTTTTGTAGCACAATCGAGAGGTGGACCCGCAAGGAAAATATGTTGATATGTCTCTTTTGTTGTTGATATGCACCTATGTAACAAAGGCGCATGATCAATGATGAACCAAGAAATCTTCCAAATATCATTCTCAATGACATTAGCAACTTTGGTTTTAAGGTGCACAAAAGACAAAATGCTCAAAGCTTCAACAAGAGTACTACCAGGCCAATTGTTTAACTAAATGTAGACATTTCAATCATTGCTCACAACCTCTTCAAAATAAAATTTGATACCGAGCCAAATAAAATATTGAATATAATAAATGATAGGCTTATTCTGACGCAAGAACGTGCTTCTGCAAAGAATAACCCATATACCATTGCTCGAAAGGAAAGATTAGCTAAGGTTCAAAATCAAAGAGACGTTGATATTACAAACAAAAAAGATATCTGAATCGCCACTATCAAAAGGAGCACAAAACTTAGACCTAGAAACCATGCACGTCTTTTTAATATGAATATCTTCGCTACAAATAAAGTTTCTAATCCAAGTGTCAATCTACTTTAAGAGATTCGAAAACAACCGATAGATAAGAAACAAATACACCAATATATCATGGATAATGAACTTCATCAATTGAGGTTTGCCCATAATAGATTAAAAAACATGTCTTTCCACAAAGGTAACTTCTCTTTGGTATTTGCAGGAATATGTATCTTAGACTTGAAACAAACACTCCTATAAGGTAAAAATTAGTTTTTGAAAGATAGGTGATGACAGTACGTCAGCACTAGTATTTTAGTCATGTTTGTGTCCTTTTTATGGCATTTAGAGAGTCAATTGCTTGTAATTCATGGTGAAATCAGATAAAAACAGGAACAAGAGCTCAAAAGAAGAAATTGATGAAAAGAGGAAAATATTCCTAAGTATGAAGAATCGTGCCACGTTGAGTAAGGATCGTGGCACGTTGTAAGGATGTGGAATTCAAGGATACGTTCTGGAAACTTTGTGGCACGATGAACCACGAAACGTGCCACAATGATCTGATGAATTTGCTGCCACGTCCCATTAATGAAGCGATCGTGCCACGATTGTCCCGAAACGTGGCACGATGATGGGCTTTCTGAAAACCATAAAATTATTTCTATATAAATCCATTTGCGGCCAAGGATTAAGGTGCTGATTATTACTGCGATTTTGAGCATAGAAGACACCAGGAGACTGAAGAACAAGCCCTGAATCTCATACCAACTCATAGTTGGTTCAGATTTATGTATGTTTTCTCTTGTTTATGCTTATGATTGTTTAGTTATGAGTAGCTAAACTCTTAGATTGATTGAGCCATGATGAACCTATTGTAATATATGAATCAGTAGTTGAAACTCTCTTTATTTTCAATATTATTCAGTCTTTATTCAGAATTATTTGTGTTCATTGCTTTTCGTATGATTGTTTGCATGACTATTAACCCTAGCTTCTTTCAATCACATAAATTGATCTTAGGAATTGAATGACTACTAACCCTAACTTTTAATCCTGAAATAGTAATTCTGTTTAATTCAACATAGGAACCTAGATATAGGAAATTGAGGGTTATGACATATGAATTAACGTTCTGACATAGCTTCCACAGTTATTCAATCGGTTTAAGAGATTAAAAGGTTATAACTTAGGAAAGGGTTTTGAGTTAAGAGATTGATCAAAACTACTTAGTTAATTTGTCGTAAAGATTGAATAGTAATTGAGAATAAAGGGAGGTAGATTACTCATATAGAACAATAGCGGATTCACCGGCTTAATCATTCATCTCAAAGTATTTTCTCTCACATTTTATTTACCGTTTATTAAACCCAACTCTACCACATAGGGCAAACCAAATATCTTTTACATATCCTAAACGATAACGTCATTGCTATAATTGAGATTAATACAGTCCTCGTGAAACGATATTTAGTATTACTTTGATAGCTTTTAGTATAATTGCCAGAAATCTATCAATAGGCTTAAAATTTGTTGAAATTATTTAAAAATGAATTAGAAGATGAAAATCATACACGAGTACACTATATCTTTTGATAGAAAAAAAAATCACACTTTATAATATTAACCAATAGCCCCCAATAAAATAAAATAAAATAGTCAATAGCTATAAAAAAAATCCACTTGAAAAACTATAATACTTATAAAAAAAAAAAGGTATACACATAATATAATTCTCTTGCAAAAGCCATTTTGGGAAAAAGGGTTGCCCTGATAATTCAAAATGAATGATGTCCCGTATTCCATGCGTATTATGCATTGATACCTGTCTGATACTTTCCGATATGTATCAGAAGAGTATCTGAAAATTTTATTTTATTTTTTTATCCGATACATTTCCGATACGTCCCGGATACGCGAATGATACGTTATTATTTTGATTTCTGTTTCTTTCTATGTTTTTATTTACTCTCTTAGTTTCTTCTCTTCTCTCTCTTGCTGTACTGTTTCATCTTCTCCATATATTAAGAAAGTGTTACAAGTTCCTTTGCTTCAGATGAACCTCAAGATGATAGTAAAATAACTTAACTTTTGGGTACCGATGTTTTCTTTTTTGGATATAGTGTAACAATGTTCCTTTTGGATATAGTATATATAGCACTGATGATGCTCTTTTTGGGATATATTGTGTTTGTAATTGACTATTTGATGAGTCAATAATTAGTGTTTTTTATATAATATTTTAGTTTGTTTTATTTAAATTCTATTTGTTTTTATTTCCTTTTTAGAATTATTTTACTTCAATTGCAAGTTTTTATATTTCAGGAACAAATATTCAAAAGATTGAGTCTTGAAGCAAAAGAAAAGTGATTTGGAGCCAAAATATGAAGATCTCATGCAAAAATATCCTTGGAACAAATTTATGCTAAAAATATGAAGATCTCATGCAAAAATATCCTTGAGCTAATTTGTGATAAAAATATGAAGATCTTGTACAAGAAAATATATTGTGCAAAGAAGTTTGAAGATCCTTCATCAAAATATACAATTGGCGCCCCATAGTACCCTTTTGCTGCTTTTGCTTCTTCAACAAGCTGCCTATTTTAGTTTATTTCTGACCAAGAGCCATGATTTCTTCTGCAACACTTTACTGATTTATTTCTTAGGGCTCAAGTCATTGTTAGACTATAAATAGAGCAGTCACTAAACTTGTATTATCATCTTTTGTTCTTGAGAATAATAAGTGACAATTGTTCTTTTAATAAAAGTTCTTCTTTTTATTTATTTTATGTTCTTCTTTTTCTTCTCTATGTCTACAATGAACATGAGTGAGTAGACTTCTTCTTGTCTTGAGATTGTTGGATAAGTCTAATGACATAATCCTAATCAAACCAAATCTCTAATCTTTACTTTATGTAAACCTATTTTCTAATCTAAATTCACCGTTCTTAATAATCAATAACAAATATTTGGCGATGGATCGAGAGATGAAGTCTAATAGTTGGATTGCGAAACATGAGAATAGTCTAGCAAACCTTGAGACATATAAAATTTTGATCATTCAAGGATTTCAATAACAATCACCCATGAGAATAGATGTGATTGTTAGAGAAACACACTCACTGAGATCGAGAGGAGATATGATAGGCTTAAGAGAAACTTGTCTTTAGAAAATAAGTCCAACATAAAGTCTAGGCTTAGGGTTTGATTTGTGAAGGGTTTGTCATATGATGAACCAATAATCCTAAGACGCTTTTTATTATTATTTTTCTTAAATAAAAAATACCACATTTTCAACTGAACTCTTTCTTCTAATCATTCTTAAAGTTAATTAAATTAACCAACTCCCTGTCGGAACGATACTCTTTTATTACTAGGTAAACCTGCACTTGCGGATTTACTACATCACTAATCATCACTCTCTTAATCGTCAATATTATTTATATTTATGTTGATGTGCTACAAGCCTATGACTGGTTTCTCGTGTTTGTTAATATATTTGCATATTAAAAAAATGGTTATAATTATATTGTAAATTTAATTTTATAATTTTTTTATTAACGTATCCCAGCCGTATCGTATCTTGATTTTTGAAATTTTTCCGTATCGATGTATCGTGCAGTATCATATCCGTATCGTATCTCGTATCCGGGCTTCACAACTATTCATAATATAGTCTAGCTCAACCCGAAATTTAGCTTCCATCCAAAACCAAAAAGAACAAGCAAACGAGCAAGAGAATAACAAGTGATTTGTGGTAACCCATTTGAGTTGGTCTGGTGGTATTGGTTTGAGACCTGGACGTGTGCTCCTCCTCGATATCTCAGGTTAGATTCCCTCCGGTGCCAATTTAGGTGGGCTAATTTATCTTCTTAAAAAAATAAAAAGTGGTTTGTGTTTCATAGTCGTAAATACATAAAATGCAAACTAAAACAATAATACATCCTCAATTTCTAATATTACCATATGTGGGCATCTCATCATGAATCATCCTCCAAATTACACAGAAGAGATGTTGATAAATGTGCACCAAATTTTGTTGCCCAAACGATAGGTGGACCCACAGGGAAAGGATGCTGATATGCTTCTTTTGCCGTTAAAAATCCGTCTTTAGATTGTTTTCAAACTAGGACATCTGACATATCAGTGACAGAGAGGACACTATTAAGAATCTCATCATGTAACAATGACGCGTGATCAATGATGAAATGAGGAATCTTCCAAATACCATTCTTAATGACATTAGCAACTTTGGTATTAAGGTGCACAAAAGACGAAATGCTCAAATCTTCAACAAGAGTACTATCAGGCCAATTGTTTGACTAAAATGAGATATTCCGCTCATTGCTCGCAACCTCCTCAAAATATAATTTTATATCAGACCAAATAGAATGTTGAATATAATAAATGATAAACGTGCTTCTGCAAAGAATAACCTATATCTCATTGCTCGAAAGGAAAGACTATCTAAAATTTAAAATCAAATAGACGTTGACATTACGAAGAAAAAAAGATATATGAATCACCAAAATCAAAAGGAGTACAAAACTTAGACCTAAAAACCATGCACATCTTTTTAATATGAATATGTCCACTACAAATAAAGTTTCTAATCCAAGTTTCAATCTACTTTAAGAGGTTCAAAGACCACCGATATAAAAAAAATCACATATTATGATATTAGCCAATAGCCCCCAATAAAATAAAATAGCCAATATTCATAAAAAATTATAATTGATAAAAAAAAAAATAAAAAAAAAAGAAGAAAGAAGACAGGTTAGTTTTGTTTGTGGAAAAAGAAATGGACTAATGCAAAAATGCAACAACACACAAAAGAATCTGAAATCTCTCCGTTCTCCTGTCTCTCTCATTCCTAAATTCTTCACGTCAACTTGTCCTTTGACTCTTCCTTCTTCATTAGGGGTTTCCTTCATGTTCCTCTGTTTCTCTTCTCTGAAGGTGCAGTGCACCCCACCCCACGAAAGGTACCACCTTTTTGTCTCTTTCCTATAACCTTCATTGCATTTTCATACTGTGAAACCCACTTGCACCTTTTTCTCAAAGTCACCCCAAAATCAAACGTTTCTACCCCTTTTTTCTTCCTATTTTGTTTCTCTAGGGTTCTTGTTTTTTCTACCTATTGAGCTCAAATTTGACTCTTCTTTTGTTCTTTGCTCAATTGAACAAAACCCCATTTGTTTGTTGCTATCAAATTTGAAAATTCCTTGCTCAAAGTTACTAATTTTGTAACTAGGGTTTGTACATGATTCCCAATTTCAGAAGGATCAACTTTGGAGTTACAATGCAGAGGAGTTACTATTTCCTGTAAAGTTTTTCTTTCTTTCTTTCAATGCTTTCAGTTTCATGTCTTGTTTATAACAACATCATAGTATAGTATAGCCTAGCATAACACCTGTTTGAAACATGGGTTGTGTTCATGGTAAATGTTGCTGTGAGAAATCTTCGGATGGCGGCTCTAGAAAACTTGGTTTTCATCATAGCCATAGGAAGAACATACAAGCTCAGAGAATATTGAAAAATGTTTCTGTTCCTTCCCACAACTTTGTTTTGGAGTATACCTTTCTCACGCTGCGAGGTTACTACCCTGATTCGCTGGATAAACAAAACCAAGATAGTTTTTGCATTAGGACGGAAATTCAAGGTAACCCGAATATCCATTTCTTTGGTGTTTTTGATGGGCATGGTCAATTTGGTAGTCAATGTTCAAACTTCGTTAAGGATAGGTTGGTAGAGAAGTTATCCGATGACCCTGCATTAGTGGAGGATCCTGTTCGAGCTTACAATTCTGCGTTCTCGGCAACAAATCATGAATTGCATACTAGTGACGTTGATGATTCTATGAGTGGTACAACGGCTATTACGGTGCTTGTTGTTGGGGACACCCTTTATGTTGCTAATGTTGGTGATTCAAGAGCTGTGCTAGCTGTTAAGGGTGAGGATCGGATTATTGCAGAGGACTTGTCCTCTGATCAGACTCCATTTCGGAGAGATGAATATGAGAGAGTTAAACTTTGTGGAGCCAGGGTGTTGAGTGTTGATCAAGTGGAAGGGATTAAGGATCCAAATATCCAACATTGGGGTAACGAAGAGAGCTGGGATGGTGATCCTCCGAGATTGTGGCTTCCAAATGGGATGTTCCCTGGAACTGCATTTACAAGGAGTTTAGGGGATAGATTGGCGGAGACAATTGGTGTGGTTGCAACTCCAGAGGTGTCAATAGTTCGGCTTACACCTAATCATCTCTTCTTTATTGTTGCTAGTGATGGCATATTTGAATTCTTGTCAAGCCAAACTGTTGTTGATATGGTATGATACGAAACCTTCTCTCCTAGTTTTTTTTTAGCTCTCAGTTTTAAATTGTGATTGCAGTCATAGGCTCATAGTTGTGGTTGCATCACGATCATTGATATAGTGAATGACTGTGGACAAACATGTCTGATGCTGCCAAATTATGGCGGTGGTGTGGTTATGAAGAAAAATCTTTGCATTTTGGCCACAGTTATGGTTTTTTACTGCAATTTAGTGCGAAAGTTTTGCCGAGTATTTAGATGATATCTTCCTAGGATGAATTTTATTCTGTAATATTTGCTAAACCTATTATCTACTTATTAGAAATCGTATTATCTATCAATGGTATACAAGTTGCAATTGAAGACTTTGAATTGAAAATCAGGATAAAACTGATGTTTTCTGTGTGCAATTATGTTCATGGTTTATGGTTATTCGGTATTGCAAATAACTGTAAAGTCTTTTTTATGGAAGAGCTCCACACCAAGCGAAATACCATTCCAATTTTACTTTATAATTGATATATCTGTCTCCATGGGGTAATGTACAAACATAGGTTCCTTGTTTAGCATAACTAT
Source organism: Medicago arabica (assembly GCA_946800305.1). NCBI lineage: Eukaryota > Viridiplantae > Streptophyta > Magnoliopsida > Fabales > Fabaceae > Medicago > Medicago arabica. Next base: position 54,880,087 of record OX326968.1, read on the forward strand.
GGTTCATTTACCAGGTAGTTGTGCAAATATAATTGAAATAAGAGAGCACAAGAAAAATTGTTTGTCACAATCATATGAGTGTGACGTAAGTTTATCCAAATTCCATCTGTTAATTAGGTCTATCTATTTATCATTTGTATTAACTTTTGGAATCATGTGAATCTTAATTCTAAATAGCATATGATAAAAAAATGCCAATTGCCAATTCATTTAATTGGAAGTTACTTGTTCAGTAGAGAAATGTAAAAACTTGCCCTGCTTGCTGCTGGTCATCCCTAACCCGTTGCAATACTGTAGACACTGATTTCGATGTTTACTTCCCTGTTGCATTACCGTGTAGAAATTTAACTCTGGCAGGACTCCCCTTCTTATCTTGATAAATATGTGTTTTATTTTATTCTGTAGGCAGCAAGATATACAGATCCTCGTGATGCATGTGCGGCTATTGCTGAAGAGTCATATAAACTATGGTCAGAACTTGTGAATCGAACAGATGATATAACAATTATCATTGTCCAGATTAAAGGACTCTCTAATAATGTATGGATTATTGAATGCATTAATTCCTTCATTACCATTTGCCTTTTATGTTTAGTTTCTCCAAGCTTGTTTTAAAATTTTAGATTTGTATTATTAATGGATCTTCTTATCCCATGAAAAACAAGGTATTATCCCATCAAAAGGGGGGCAGGGGAATAACTTTGACTAATTCACTCCATAGACTTTTGAAAGTTTTTTTTTATTACCAATAAAACAAATTATGTATTACCAAAAATAGAAATTATATATTGGAAATTGTGCAAATTTATTTCTCAAAAAATTGAAAATTATTTTTTCTCAATAAATACTTGCTTTTTGTGGAATCCTTAACATGTGTCCTTAGGGCTCATGTTAGCATGACCCAAAAAGAAAAACATGTAGAGCATCAATCTTCTCATCAATCTAGTATGCAAAATCAAAATCTTGCTACTGGTGGTTCAGTAATTTGAATCAACTCATCATTGGTTGACTTGTTTGTCTAATATTTAGTTTGTCATTGTAGTCAAGTACATCTGGAGTTCAATTAAGTGAGGTCCATGCCGGTACTGCTATGAGAACCAGGACAGGAACTTCTGAGTTATCAACTACCACTGAATTTGATGTTTATCATTCTGTGACGAACAGTTTCTCTGATTCACAATCCTACCAGTCAAAGATTAGTTGAATCAGTGTGATCTCAGCACTCAAAAGATCAGTTGAATCAGTATGATCTCAACACTCAAACATTGTTGATATATTTTATATTGTTTGATGGTCTTTATGATTTCTTTATCCATTTCCTCCTCTTTTCTTTACAGTGACCAAAGAGAGGGGTTTTACAGAAGCTCACCAAGTCTCCTCATAGTTTCTCCTAAGCGGTACATTTCTATGTTCCAATTTTTCTGAGTCTTTTGCATTGCTCCTGTACAATTACGGGTCACTATATATTTGGTTGTTCAAGGCAGCTGGGTATGAGGTTCATTGTCTTGGCAGCAAAAACGGACCTTGTTCAGAAAGTAGAAATTAGAGTTGGTAAAGTCCAAGACACATGAAACCAAAAGAAAATTCTAGTTACTTGTTTAGCCATTACCGTTCTGGAAAGAAAAAAAAAATTGTTTAACCATAAAGAATCTCATCTGGAGAATGTTTTATTGTATCATAAGATAATAAATTATATTCAATGTTACTTAACTCTCTTTTATGTTTCTAGTCCTAGCAACCAATAATTAAAAACTGGGTCCTATTGTCATTCGGCTAAAATATGGAAATCAATTATTGATCTTAGATAATTTAAAAATGATTAATAAATAGAGAACCAGAAAAATGATTGCTTGCAGAAATAAAGCATTATATATTATTTTGTGAACAAAAAAAATAATATGCAACAAGATAAGATTCTGAAAATGACGGATGGTGATAAATTAATGTTTTGTGTGTCTTTGGTATTAGCCACGTGGCATCATTTACTTGGATCTAGAGTACATTGCACTTGGGTTCTATGAGTCCCTGTCAACACTTTTCAGTTATTGTGGAATTTAATTCTCTTGTCTTTTGATTTTGTGATTTGTTATCTTGCATTTAATTTTTAGTCAAAATCCATTTTTTTTAATGAGTATTAGCAGCCTTTGTTTTGAAAGTGACTAGATTGATTATAAATGAAGAGGGACACAATCATAGATGGTTTCCAATTAGCTCTATTCTTATGTCAAAATTGTATAGAATTTTGTATGCATGTTATGAGAATGAGAGATTTGGCGATATAAACGAGTTTTGGGAGGAAGTCATTGACCCAGATAAACATGAACTTATGTTGGTTGCTAAACAAGAACATATCTTCAAGATAGTTTGGTAAGAAAAAATGTCAATGTTAAGTTCTGTTTAATGTTGCTTTATAGTATAATATTTGGAAGGCTCAAAATGAGCTGGTTATTTTCTCAGCTTGTTCAGTGTAGGTATTGATTTGTATGGGATCAAGTTCAACTTATTTGTCATTAAAATTGTCTCTTTCTGTAGCCTTCTAAATATATGGCAAAAAATCAAGTCAGTAAATGTAACTTGAACCCCGCCGGCTGCTTCAAGTTCAATGTGGATTACTCACATAAATATCTGTTCTAATATATGGTGCCTACTGTTAAATGTTAATAGCATTTTTGTGGAGGTTTTGACAAATATTGAAATGTCTGGTATGGAAAGGTTTCTACACCAAGTTTGGATCTGCATCGCGGTACATGATAAACTTTGGACCCTCCATTTTGGGAATTAAGATGTCACAGAACCGGTATATAAATTGGATTGTGTTTTGACCAAAAGAAAGTGGATTGTGTTTAAATTGAATCATAATGTCATTGTTAATATGGTGAGGTTGAGACCATACACAGATATTTTCATTCAACCTATTATGCAAGAGGCTGTTACTCTTGTTAAGGTCCCTCGTTTGAGAACTTGAGTGGTTCATAATCAAATCTCGTAAATACTTTATAGCCAACAAGGGTCACACTTTTTTCTTCGGAGGAGTAAGATTAACTCGGTTAGGGTCTGTTTGGGAGTTGAGAAGGAGAGGGCTTGGGAAAAAAGAAGAAGAAGAAAGTGGAAGAAATAGATGATTTTGGAGGGATTAGATAAATTCTTAAAATCAAATTTAGGTTGTTATAATAATCTTAGAATTGAAAATATATTAATAAGTATTGATTTATCATACCCCTAAAAAAAGTATTGATCTATCATTCTCTACAAACTAACTTTCTTTAAAAAGATGGAAAATTTCTCATTGCAAAGAATTATCCCCTCCCTTCCCCTTGAATCTTCCAAACAAACCTTTAATTTTGTAAACTTGTCTTTTCTTATTGCAAATAATTATGAAGTGATACACCCAAATACATCATGTTTCTTAATGTTGTATTTCTGAAGCATCTAGAAAATAAACTTGATGGGTTTTCAATAGATAATGTCAACAATACAAAGATGGAACGTATACGTATTCAAAAACATGGTTGCTAGCACGGTAACATGACACCTTGCTTTCCTCCTCACAACAAATCTAATAGTTCGTATAATTTTCAAGAAGTTTGTATAATCTCGAGATTTTTTTGAGATTGGGGTTATATTTGGGTGATATTGAGCTTCGGTAATATTGTCTCTATCTATTTCACAACCAATTATTTTTTCTCATCAAAATACATCAATGTTACCAAAATTCAAAATCACATAAGTATTTTTCCCTCTTCCCGCACCTTTGACCTTTGTGTGATAGATCTTGTCGTCCACCCACCATTACTTATTTGAAATACTCGTCAAACATAATTCATCTCAAACATCACCTTATGGTGGCTCCCAAAATTATGCATCTATCTGGTAGCTTCAAACAATCCCATGACTTGTAGTTCTGAAGCTTTTGAATTGCCAAAAAAATAGAGAACTGCTTCTTTTTTCAGTAATAAAAAGATGTATATAGAAAAAGTGATGTAATAAATAGCATTTTGCACTTTATTTTTCAAAATATGTTCTGATTTTTGATAAGAAATACTCTCTGACTGATAAGGAACCATGTATAGACAAACGTTGCAAGCTTGTTACAGTAAGAAAATCAGTTGTGCATTAATATGCGTGTCGGAGACCATTATCTAGCTTAGAGACAAAACAACAAACGTGTACATAGGCTTATTCTTTAGATGATAAGTTGTGATGATCATGTCAATAACTCCTGATTCAACTAACAAAATGCTAAAATTGTTAGGTCGGACGTCATCATCGAGTTCGAATCACATAACCTTTATTTATATGTGTGAGTTTACAATAGTTTTACTATTTTTTCTGTCTATAAAAAAAAAAGTAGTGATCATTATTATTTAAAAATAAAAATAAAAAAGAACATTAGTGGTGAGTCAAAGAAAGTTGAGTTATGATGCGACTATATAACAACACTAAAACCGTAATTTCGTCCACTCATTTCTCATCATCATATACCCGCCTCATATTTGTCAATAATTTTGAAATATCATAAAATAATAATAGAACATAGAGAAACAAAAACAATAGAACATAATACATACGACTGCCATTTCGATTTTGGGAAGTTTCTCTTTTGGAGAAGAACAAACAGAGATGTCTTCCATAGTAAGAGGCATAGTCATAAGGAACACATCATCAGATAATAAGCTTTTCAAAGGGAACAAGAATGATGTTATTGGAGTTGGTGTTGGTGGGAGAAGAAGTACAAAGGAGTTGCAGTTACGGCTTACATCAACATGGAAAGCTAGAAGAACAAGTACATGTCAGTCTTTAATTCGTGCCCAAACTATCCTTACTCCTACAACACCACCCACCACAAAAAAGGTACACTTCTAGACCTTTATCTTATCTTTTGTTTTTCAATAATAAATTCTCTCGTTTTTTCCTTTCTTTAACTTCCTCAATTTTTAGTGTTTGTAATTGGCTCAAATAAAGTTTTTTTTATCGTAATATAAATATACACTTGTGTGTCGATAAAAGTCTAATAATCAAATATAATTCAAATCGCACTTAATAAAATCGATTCATATCAAAAAAATTATGTGAGTAATCTAAACTAATTAAAACCAACTGCATGCTAAGTAAAAATTTATGTGAGTGATCTAAACCAAGTAAAAATATGATTACTGATATACGAAGCACAGAAGCACTATTAGATAAACAAAATGTCATTTAGCCTAAGCATTTACAGAAAATTACTGCTTAACTCAATGATTCATGTTTATTTGGGCATGTCAAAATATGGCTCATGAGATATTCGTGAAAGCGTAGCTTGTTTCTGGACCACAAAATGTAAAAGCGGACCTCAATACGAAACTAAATAAGGCTAGAGGTGGTCCTTGTCAGGAGTCAACAAACAAAAATTAAGGGGAAATGGCTCATCCCCCGATCCCACCTCGAAGATAGAGTCTGGCTGAAAATAAATTCTTAAAGTAGAAAATGTATGTACAAAGCCGAGTTTAAAATCTCAATTCAGTCAGAAGGACTCGATCTATTTTGCCATCCTTAGAAATGAGTAATAAAATCAAGGGTTAATTAAGTTTTTGGTCCCTATAAATATCTGCAGTTTTGTTTTTAGTCCCTATAAAAATAAATCACACTTTTTAGTCTCTACAAAATTTTCCGTTTGTGTTTTTGGTCCCTATAAAATTTTCCGTCAACATTTTTAGTTCTTATAAAAAATTTCCATTAACATTTTTTGTCCCTAAAATATTTAAGGGAAATGTCACAGGAACTAAAAAGTGTAATTTTATTTTGTAGAAATAAAAACAAAACTGTGAATATTTATAAGCACTAAAAACTTAATTAACCCTAAAATTAACAATCAAACCGTTAAAAAAAAAATCAAACAATGGTTAGCTCATAAAATAAAATAAACAACAAAGTGGCCATTCATTTAACATAACATGTTTTTTTAGCAAAGTGCATCTACAATGAAATGATTTGTGCTTCACCTATCTAGTCCCATGTTAAATAAACATCCCTAATATGGAGGGCAAATGCTGGTTGTTTACGGAGAAGAGTGATTTTGAACGCAAACTCTCTCTTCACTTTATGTGGACCATATTTAATAAACTGGATTATAATAATAACTTTTGTTGAAATTTTATTATAGTTTTTTTCCAAAATGATTTTTATAGTGTTTCTTTTTTTTTTTTTGTTATAATTTTTTTTTTAAAAGAAACCTTCAAATGAAAAAGTGGTTTAAATAGCTTCTCATAAAAGTCATTTTATGTTTTTCATTCTTTTGTCATGAATTTTATTGGATAATAAAATTTTAAAAAATGTTTAAAATAAGAAGCTATTTTGAATAGATTTTAATAAAAATAATTTTCGAACGATATCTTTTAAAAAAAAAATGCGTTTTTTATTATTTAAAGTATGTTAATGAATGTCAAAATTACTCTTTTAAATTAAGTATGCGAGGTTAGCTTAAGCATCCAAAATAGGGAGCTCTGTTGTGATGGTTTGATACCTTATATTAGTTATGAATTAACATATTCCTTGTTTGATTACATAGTTACACTAACTCTGAGCTGATACTTTTCAAAAAAATTAGTTGTATAGCACATAATTCTTTATTTTGACAAGAAACATTTTAAAAGTTAAATTGTCATTTTTTTTTCCTATAAAAAATTCTTATATTAATGAGTTATAAAAGAGTTTTTTTTGACAAAAGTTATAAATGAGTTGTAAGGGTGTGTGCAATGCAGCTATGATTTCCAAAAGTATTGTCACTTTTAATAGAGTTATTTTTTTGAAGGAAAAAAACTGAAGCAATACTCTTCTTTGTTTCTGTTTTAAACAGAGGGTTTTCACTTTTGGCAAAGGTAAAAGTGAAGGAAACAAGGCCATGAAGTCCTTGGTAAGTATTCTTTATCACATTGTGTTTAGCTGAACAAAGCTATCTGTTTTTCATGTAATTAACAACTAAGTTTTGCATTTGAATTGATGAACAATTGCTTGTGTGTTAATTGTAGTTGGGAGGAAAGGGAGCCAACTTAGCAGAAATGGCAACAATTGGTTTATCTGTGCCCCCTGGACTCACTATATCAACAGAAGCATGTCAAGAATATCAACAAAATGTAAAGAACCTACCAAATGGTTTGTGGGAGGAGATACTTGAAGGCCTTAGTTTTGTTGAAAATGAAATGGAGGCCTTTCTTGGGAATCCTTCAAAACCTCTCCTCCTCTCTGTGCGCTCTGGTGCTGCGGTAAGAGCCTTTTTTCCTATTTGGTTTTACTTTCTCGTTATGTCCTAGCCTCCTAGGACTTGTTTGGAATGAGTTATTTGAGCTTATCTAAATGCATAACCATTTGAGAGACTGTTTGGTAGAGCTTATGACATGTCTATAGGCTCTCTAGAATAGTTTATGAAAACAACTTATAGTTTATTTGAAAAAAGTCTGTGTTTGTTTTATCTTTTGTTATAGAAATCACTTATATATATATATATATATATATATATATATATATATATATATATATATTAATAACTATATAGTGCTTGCTTATGCTATAAGCGCTTAATTATGTTGTTTATCCAAACAGGGAGAACCTTGGTTTATTATCACATTTAGTTTGGAATGTGTAAAAGTACAAAAAATGTTATAAGGTTTATATATTTAGAAAGGATAAGAATGCAACATACAAGAAAAATGTGTTTCTAAAATAGCATTGATTCAGCTCAACTTAAGATTTAGATCCAAGGTTTTTAAGCTCAAATTCTTGATGTAAATAAATAGTTGGTAACATTTTCTCTAAATCATTAAATAGTTTAAGCTGTAAATTATGAAATTGATTTATTTTTATTGATAAAATTTCTGCTTGAAAACTGAAAAGTTCCATTGTATTTATAGGTGTAATCTACTTGATTAAATTTGATTCTTTTTATGGTGTACTTAACAAGGGAATCCTTTTATGGTGTGTTTAACATGTCTATTGCATAAACTTGTTTGTTTATTCTACATCTATCAGATTTCCATGCCTGGAATGATGGACACAGTTCTTAATCTTGGATTGAATGATGAAGTTGTTGCTGGGTTGGCTTCAAAAAGTGGAGAACGGTTCGCTTACGATTCTTATAGACGTTTCTTAGACATGTTTGGAGGTGTTGTAAGTAGTTAGTTCTTTTATATTATATGCACGCATTTCTTCAGCAAGATTTTGTATGTTAAAGTTGTCTTTTAAGATCTCAATCCAATACACTCCATTAATGAATGTCAGCTGTTAGTATCTTCCATTGCTTCCTTGAAGCTTTTCTTACATATATGTTAAATTTAGGTATTGGACATTCCACATTCATTGTTTGAGGAGAAATTAGAAAAGCTAAAGTATTCAAAAGGCGTTAAACATGACACTGATCTAACAGCCAACGATCTCAAAGATCTGGTTGAGCAGTACAAGAGTGTCTACCTGGAAGCTAAGGGAGAAAAGTTTCCCTCAGGTGCTAACTGGAACCCCATCAACTTCTTCATGTTTTGTTTCTACACATTCTTATTGTAATCTGTCCCCACACTCCTTGATTTACCAATTGCAGATCCGAAGAAGCAACTAGAATTAGCTGTTAAAGCTGTTTTCAATTCTTGGGATAGCCCAAGGGCTAATAAGTATAGGAGCATTAATCAGATAACTGGACTAGTGGGCACTGCCGTAAACATTCAATCCATGGTGTTTGGTAATATGGGAAATACTTCAGGAACTGGCGTTTTATTCACTAGAAATCCAAGCACTGGGGAAAAAAAACTTTATGGGGAGTTTCTCATTAATGCCCAGGTCATATATGAGTTGATTACTAGTTGTTATTTTATATTCACAACTCATGCCATTGTCATATCTATTAGTTTTTTTTTTCCGTTAAAAAGTTGTAATATTTATCAGTAATAGATTACTTCTTACTTTTGGTGTTGATGTTTCTACAAAATTGTTTATAATAGGGAGAGGATGTAGTTGCTGGAATCAGGACACCTGAAGATTTAGAGACCATGAAAACATGCATGCCAGATGCATATAAGGAGCTTGAGGAGAATTGTAAGATTCTAGAGAATCATTACAAGGATATGATGGTAAAAAATTCAATCCCTTTAGAGTTGTTTTACTATTTTTGCATTGTTTATTTGTATAGATAGACTGGCAAGTAATTCTTCTGAATTTTATATATTATATACGATATTGTAGGATATTGAGTTCACTGTTCAGGAAAATAGATTGTGGATGTTGCAATGTCGAAGTGGAAAACGTACTGGTAAAGGTGCAATCAAAATAGCTGTAGATATGGTCAATGAGGGGCTTGTTGATATTCGTTCTGCAATCAAGATGGTAGAGCCACAACATCTCGATCAGCTCCTACACCCACAGGTATATACTTGGTTGCAAATAATGTTATTCATGCGGTGTGCCTGTAACTTTCGTTTGTAAATAATGAACTAATCAAAACAACTTACAATGTCAATTTACTCATGCAGTTATCTGAAAAATTAATTATAAAAGGCTAGTGATCATATCCGTATAATCAAATAACATCATTTAACTAAATGATCTTTATTTTGTTTTCTTAGCCTTTATAATGGCAGCAGAAGCAATAAACACAAAACAGAAATTAGAGGAAAAGAAGTGGAAGAGAAAGGGACAATAACAATGTTTAGTATGCTGCAATTTTATTCATACCATCCATACATCCTTTTTACATATTTATAGCCAAATACTTAGTAATGACTCAGCTTATGCTTAGCCGATGTCATATGACATAAACCTACTTAACTTGTACAGATAACCTTACTGTGCAGCAGAGTTTTACTAACAAAACAAGTTAAAATGATTACACACACAAGCAATAAAGTAACATAAACAATAACTTATTCAAAAAAGTTTTATTGGTCAATTAGTCAACACTCCTCCTTAAAACTTTTCTGGAATACTCCTAGCTTGCTTCTTAGCTCCATGAACTTGGCACTTGGAAGTGCCTTTGTTAAAATGTCTGGCAATTGCTCTTCAGAACTGCAGTGCTGCAGTTTTACATCTCCATTTTGTTTAGCTTCTCTTATAGCATGAAATTTGACATTGATATGCTTTGTTCTTCCATGTTGAATTGGATTTTTGGCAATTGCTATAGCTGATTTGTTGTCACACCATAGCACAATTGGTTCCTCTTGTACATGATTCAGATCACTCAATACCTTTTTGATCCAAATAGCTTGATTTGATGCAGCTGCAACAGCAATATACTCAGCTTCAACTGAGGATTGAGCAACCACATCTTGTTTTTTGGAATTCCATGAAAATACGCCACTACTAAGTGAAAAAACATAACCACTTGTGCTTTTAGATTCATCAACAGATCCAGCCCAATCACTATCAACAAAGCCTTCAATCTTACCATCACCTTTGTTGTACCAAATACCAAAATCAACTGTACCTCGTATATACCTCAACACTCTTTTGCCCACACCTAAGTGTGTTATACTTGGTGAATGCATGAACCTTGAAAGCAAACTAGCAGAGAACATCAAATCTAGTCTAGTTGTAGTAAAGTAAAGAAGACAACCAATCAAACTCCTATATTGAGTAACATCTGCCTTAGCATCTCCATCAGATTTTGAGAGTTTTTCATTTACAGCAAGAGGTGTTGAAACAGGTTTACAACTCTCCAATTTGAATTTTCTCAGCACATCACTAGCCTATTTCTTTTGCGAAAGAAATATTCCATCATCAAGCTGATGCAATTCCATTCCCAAAAAATACTTCATCAATCCCAGGCCCGTCATTTCAAAGACTGACAACACGCTCTTCTTAAACTTGTTAATCTCATCAATGTCATTACCGGTAATCAACAAGTCAGTAACATAAAGAGAAACTATAATCCTCTTCCCATTGCCACAATCTTTAACATAAAGTGTAGGCTCATTTTGACTCCTCCTGAAATCATTTTGCAGAAAATGTGAGTCAATTCTGCTATACCAGGCTTTAGGCGCCTGTTTCAGCCCATACAAGGCTTTGTGAAGCCTATAAACATTGTCTTCATGACCTGCAACAATAAACCCAACAGGTTGTTCAACATAAATTTCCTCCTCCAGGATTCCATTTAAGAATGCCGATTTGACATCCAAATGAAAGATCTTCCAATCACATTGTGCTGATAGAGCAACAATCAACCGAATTGTTTCATGCCTAGCAACCGGTGCAAATGTATCACCATAATCAATTCCAGCCATTTGAGAATATCCTTTCACAACAAGCCTTGCCTTGTGTTTGTGAATGGAACCATCGGGATTTAACTTGGTTCTGTAAACCCATTTAACTCTTATCACGTTTTTTCCTTTGGATCTTTGAGTGAGTTCCCAGGTACCATTTTTATTAATGGCCAGCAGCTCCTCTTTCATTGCATCTTTCCATTCTGTTAGTAATGAAGCTTCTTCAAAACTAGAAGGTTCGTTCACAACAAAATTGCAATTTTCATAAACTTCAGCCAGAGATTTGCTCTTAAGAATTGGAGAATCAGTTTCAGCTATCTGATTTTCATCTTCATTTGTTGTGTACTCTTGTTTCTCAGGAGCACTTTCAGCAAATTTTGTACTTCTTTGAACCTCATTATTTTCCCAATCCCAATATGCATTTTCATCAACATCAATATCTCTGTTGATCATAATTTGTTTGATCTTCAAATTGTACATTCTATAACCTTTGGAGCTAGCTGCATAGCCCAAAAAAATCCTCATTTCAGCTTTGTCATCCAATTTGGATCTTTTTGCTGCTACAACATGAACATAACATATTGATCCAAAGATCTTCAAATGTTTGGCTGAAGGCTTCACACCTACCCATGCCTCAATTGGTGTTTTCTCTTGAACAACCCTTGTTGGCAGCCTATTCAAGAGATACACTGCTGTATAAACAGCTTCAACCCAAAATCTTTTTGGTAATTGCTTTTCAGCAATCAAACATCTTGCCATCTCCATAACTGTTCTGTTTTTTCTCTCAGAAACTCCATTTTGCTGAGGTGTGTAGCTCACTGTCAGCTGATGTACAATGCTCATATCTTCACAAAACAAATAAAATTCATTGGAAGTATACTCCTTTCCATTGTCAGATCTCAAAGTTTTGATTTTGCAGCCACTTTGAGATTCCACCATAGCTCTAAACTTTTTGAAGACATTAAAAGTTTGAGCTTTGCTTGTCAGAAAATACACCTATGTCATCCTAGTCAGATCATCAATAAACAATAGAGAGTACTTGATGTGGCTAAGAGAGGGCATACTCATAGGACCACACAAGTCAGTATGAACAAGCTCCAATTTTTCCTTTGCTCGTGTAACATTTGTTGACTGAAAAGACTTTCTATGCATTTTTCCAAGTTGACAAGCATCACATAAATCATTAATATAATTAATTTCTGTCATGTCTCTCACCATATCATGAGATTGCAGAAACTTTAATGCATTAAAATTAAAATGACCATATCTTTTGTGTCATAGTGCGGAATCATCATGTTTGGAAACAAGTGCTGTTTGATTCACTTGATTCAAACTTAATGGAAAACTAATTCCACACATTTCAACCTTCACAACTTCAGAATCAGTTGAATCCATTATGACACAACAGTTATTTGTAAAGGAAATTGAATATCCTTTCTTCAATAACTGAGCAACACTTAGCAAATTTTGACTCAGATTTGGAATCAACAAAACATCATGGATATATTTTGGACCTTTGCTAGTGTGAACATAAACAATACCTTTTCCTTTGGCTTGAACAATTTCTCCATTTCCAAGCTTCACTTTGGTTCATACAACTTTGTCCAAAGAGATGAAGAGACCTTGTTCTTTTGCCATGTGGATTGTGCACCCACTATCAACATACCATACATCCTTTGAAGAAGAGCTACATGTATGAGTGTCCATAAACAAGTGATTTTCATGGGCTTGTTCATCAGTGAAGTTAGCTTGATGTGCATGTTGTGGTTGAGATTGGTTTTATTATAATCGACAAAACTTCTCTCTATGACCCCATCGATTACAGTGATCACATTTAATTTGGGGTTTTCCCTTATAAAAGTAATCTTTTGTCAAGTGATTTGTTCTTTTACAAGTTAGACAAGGAGAGAACTTGTCCTTTTCTGCAGATCCACTTGAACTACCATCATCTTTGTTCTTTCCTCGTTGATCACCACTGTGTTTGTAGTTCCTTTTCTTCTGCCCAAACTGCCTGTGTTTGGCCTGAAAAGCACCATCAGAAACATCATCCATTCTCATAGAGAATCTTTGTTCATGAGCTGACAATTTGCTGACCATCTCAGAAACAGTTAGTTTCTTAAGATCACATGACTCCTCAATAGCAGCAACTTTGGCTTCAAATTTGTCAGGTAAGCTGATCAGCATCTTCTCCACTACTTTGCTGTCATCTACAACCTCACCATAAAGTCTCATTTGATTCACCAAGTGAGACAACTTTGAGGTGTATTCTTTGACAGATTCATGTTCCTTCATTTTCAGCATTTCAAACTCCCTTTTAAGAGTCAATAACTTTATGGATCTTACCCTTTCATCACCAGCATACCTTTCGTTCAGCTCATCCCATATTTGCTTGGCTGTTTCGAGATGCATGATTCCCGTAAACACATCATCTGCCAAGGCTGAATGCAGAACTGAAACCGCTTTCTCCTTATTCAATTTCTCCTCCTCATGGTGTTTCATTTGAGCTAGTGTGGGATTAGCTTGTAGTGGTGGAACCTGCTTGTCTTCATCTACATATTCCCATAAGGCAAAAGACTTCAAACATGATTTCATTTTGACAACCCATATGTGATAACTTTCCCCAGAAAATTGAGGAATAGAAATTACAACATTACTACCAAAAGCCATTTAATTTCTCACAAGTTTTCTGGGTGCTTTTTTTTAACAATGTTTAATATGCTGCAATTTGATTCATACCATCCATACATCCTTTTTACATATTTATAGCCAGATACTTAGTAATGACTCAGCCTATGCTTAGCTAATGTCATATGACATAAACCTACTTGTGCAGATAGTCTTACTTGTGCAGCAGAGTTTTACTAACAAAACAAGTTAAAATGATTACACACATAAGCAATAAAGTAACATAAACAATAACTTATTCAGAAAAGTTTTATTGGTCAATTAGTCAACATGTTTGATGAATCAATGTTCTTATTTTTTCTAAAGATATGTACATTTATTTGCATTTAATTTTTTCAACAACTTTTCATTTTTAATGTAAGATGCTCCAGTGTTATTGATTGCTTTAAGTTTATTTGTTTAGTTTGAGGATCCATCTAAGTACAAAGACAAAGTAGTTGCCACTGGCTTGCCTGCATCCCCTGGAGCTGCAGTTGGGCAGGTTGTGTTCACTGCTGAAGCTGCTGAACAATGGCATGCACAAGGAAAGAGTGCAATTTTGGTATTCTTTTTCATTACAAAGCAAACATTTTTCTTATTTCTTTGTTCCTCTTCATTTCATTTTATCGTAGTATCAAGTCAGATTAAAAAGTCCAGATTGGATGAAAATGTGAATATTGAGCAATGTATAAGTAAAGACGATCATATACCAAATGGTTTAAGATTTTGGAAGAATACGTGGTGTCCAATTCCAACCCTTCTGTGTGGTTTCTCTAAGTATAGTATGGATATCTCCCGGTGTTTTAGTCTTCTATGTGGATGAAAACGATTTCCGCTTAGGGAGAGCATACGTGATGAGTGCATGGTCTGGACTCACTCCAAGAGAGATAGTTAAAGTATCAAGTGTGAGTAGGAAGTCTCACATTTGTTGAAAATGTGAGTGTTTGAGAAACATTCAAATGAGGCAACCAATAAAATATCCAATACAATACGTGGTATCCAATCCAGTTATGTTGTTACTCTGAGACAAATGTGGAGATCTTCCTGGTGTTTAGGTGAAATGCTTATTTGTACCAGATATATTATGGTTAGGATGTATCTAATGTTCTAGATTTAATTTCTTGACTAATTAAACAAATCATCCATAAGGAATCATTAAATTCTAATACAAGCTTTCATTATTGAAGGTAAGGACAGAGACAAGTCCAGAGGATGTCGGGGGCATGCATTCAGCTGTTGGCATCTTGACAGCTAGAGGTGGTATGACATCTCATGCTGCTGTTGTAGCCCGTGGATGGGGAAAATGTTGTGTGTCTGGTTGCTCCGATATCCAAGTAAACGACCATGAAAAGGTAACCTTGGGTTCTATATTGTTGGCAAATTAGTAAAAGATCATTTTCAAAACAATTGAGTATAATAATATCGATTTATGATGATAGGTGGTTGTAATTGGGGATAACATAATATCAGAAGGAGAATGGATCTCGTTGAATGGATCCACGGGTGAGGTGATACTGGGAAAGCAGGCACTTTCTCCTCCGGCTCTAAGCGATGATTTGGGAACTTTTATGTCTTGGGCTGATGAAATAAGGAATCTGAAGGTGCTGCTGCATATTCTTTATTATCTGCAAAAGTTGAGTTGAAGCAAAACATCTAATTCTTGCTAGGTAATTTCATTGATATCTTTGTTGTCTACCAGGTTTTGGCAAATGCTGACACACCTGAAGATGCAATAGCAGCTAGACAAAATGGTGCGCAAGGAATTGGACTTTGCAGGACAGAACACATGGTACAATAATATTCAAGTCTTTGTTATAACAAACTGAAAAGTGTGAATATATTAAAAGGCTTGTATTGTAACTTTTTAGAGCATGACACAGGGTAGTTACAAATATGATTTTGTGCATGTTTTGTTGTGTTTTAGTTTTTTGCTTCAGATGAGAGGATAAAGGCCGTGAGAATGATGATATTGGCTATTACGCAAGAACAGAGGAAAGCGGCACTTGATTTGTTGTTACCTTATCAAAGATCAGATTTTGAGGGAATTTTTCGAGCAATGGATGGTCTCCCAGTAACAATTCGGTTGTTAGATCCTCCACTTCATGAATTTCTTCCTGAAGGTGATTTAAATGAAATTGTTGGTGAGCTAACTTCTCAGACAGGCATGAAAGAAGAAGAAATAGTCTCTAGAATAGAAAAACTCTTTGAAGTTAATCCCATGCTTGGTTTTCGTGGCTGCAGGTTTGTCCTCTTTTTATGATCCTGGTTTTTAACAAACTACTATCAATATCATATGACTTATGTTTAGTGTTGAAATTTCAAGTTCATAATTTATAGCAATTCGGTAGTGTTGGAGGAGGGACATAGTGGACTGGGGTTATAAATAGCTAACAAGTTCAAGTATAATTCTAAATTGTGGCCCGCAACCACAATTATGGCCGGAATATAAGGCTCACAGCGTAACCACAGCCGGGATTTAGGACAAAATAACAGCTAACAACTAACATTTTCCAATTAAAAAATATATATAATAACTTATAGTAAGTCCTCATGTTTGACAATTTGAAATTATGTGAACAGGTTGGGAATATCATATCCTGAATTGACTGAGATGCAGGCCCGTGCCGTCTTCCAAGCTGCTGTCTCAGTGAGTAGCCATGGTATTACAGTTCTTCCAGAGATAATGGTTCCACTTGTCGGTACACCTCAGGCATGATCATTTTTTCTCACTTATTTATTCTTTAGTTATTTCTCTAATTTGTTTCATACCTATCATATATGCATAAAACTTATGAGGAAAATTCAGAATGTTCTACTTTGAAATATTAGCTTGTTTATCTTTTCCCTTAACAATTTATTAGCTTGAAATATGTCATGAAGCAATTTTTGGAGTTCGATATTAATGAAACTCTTGTAGTATGATTATTATATGGTAAGCTCGAACCCTTTTAACCCGCAGGAATTAAGACATCAAGTCAGTTTAATAAGGAACATTGCTGAGAAAGTGTTCTCTGAGATGGGCTCTTCTTTAAGCTATAAGGTTGGAACTATGATAGAAGTCCCAAGAGCTGCACTGGTTGCAGATGAGGTAATACTGATATTTTTTCATCTTGAAGATACTAACTTGATTTTTAACATGCAATAATGAAAATAAATTAAAGAAAAACAATATTTTGTCCTCTTTGCACTTTCTAATTTTATTATCCATTTGTGTAGATTGCAAATGAAGCCGATTTCTTTTCATTTGGAACCAATGACCTTACCCAAATGACATTTGGTTATAGTAGAGATGATGTTAGCAAATTTCTTCCTACATACCTATCCGCTGGGATTTTGCAGCATGATCCATTTGAGGTTAGTTCCATAGTCGTGTGACCGGTGATTTCTCATACTGTTGTTGCTCTTGTCTCATCCCAGGACACATAATAAAAAAACTTGCACTATGTGTGTAAAAATAACACACACACACAAATGCACGACTATCTTTAGTCCAACTTTATAAAATGACTTGAGAAGTGTAGGATAAGTGGGAGCTGAAAACGGCGAAAACAAAATATCATTACTTTCAACGTTATTTTACCTATATGCTAAATCAGGGGCAGTACTCTTTGTATTAGCTTACTATATAAAGTATGTTTGCTAAATTCAAATTTTTGACAACAACTCAGGTACTTGACCAGAAAGGTGTGGGTCAACTCATCAAAATTTGCACAGAAAAGGGTCGTGCTGCTAAACCAAATTTGAAGGTAACTTACCAATGCAAATTTAAACAACAAAATTTTGTCACATATCTTGGTTATTCTTAATATGTATACTATGGTGATAAAACACTTCGGAAATTAATTAATCAATGAATTTGATTATCAGGTTGGAATATGTGGAGAGCATGGCGGGGAGCCTTCTTCTGTTGCATTCTTTGCTCAACTTGGACTTGACTATGTCTCGTGTTCACCATTCAGGTTAGACTAGTTAGATGCCCGTCAATTTGCCAAGGCACTTTCATTTTTATACATGTTTGTAAAAGCTTTTTCTACAGAAAATGAGAGATTTGTATTTTCAGTAGTCAAACTGAAAATTTGAGGACTTGCAGGGTTCCGATTGCTAGGCTTGCAGCAGCTCAAGTTGCAGCATAAGAAACGGTTATTAGACTGTTTCCTGTCAAGGGCACAACCCTCTACAGCTGCAAATAATTGTGATTTATCATTTATTAAACCATATCATTAATAAAAAAAAAAATGAAGGCGTATATAAGGTCTGATAAAGCAAGGATACTAACATACTTGATAGAAAATAAAGCAAAGGGAAAGTAATATCAAAACCTTTGCATATAAAATTCAAAATAAAAAAATAGAGAAAACATTGTGTACATATATATTCAGACAATGTTTCTCTTATAAAAAAATTTTACATCAAGTTTCTTTTGTGATTTGATTGCATACCGTGTCTTGGTGTATTTGGTGTATAAGACATCGGTGTGGAAATATATATAAGGTGTATCTTTAATTCTGTAAAATATTGTACATGTTTTATTGGATGACTAATAAAATCTTTGAAATATTCTTCCACGTATTATCTTTATTCAAATTAATGGATGAGTGGTGATGTGGAAAAAGAGGACCATATACTTTGAGAGATACTAGTATGAGTCGCCTCTTTTATATATACTTTCATTTAGTCAATTCTCATCTCACATAGAACTATACACTCAATTAAAAAATTTCCATCTTGATTCTAAGAGACTTCTTAGCATAACAGAGATTTGGTTATGTATTCTTTAACCATGAAATAATATTAAATTACAATTTTTACATAGTACTATATATAAAAAAGTGTTTCTCTTAATAGTTCACGCCCTTACTTTCTCTTTCATAACTTCGGTCAGTACTAATCTTCAAAGCAATACAATTTGTGTTGGAAAAGCATCCATGTGCAGAATTTAGGCAACAAAGTTTGACGTCCTTTGCATGAATAAAAGGGAATTATGAAATCGGTAATCAAAGCAAACAACGATGCCACTAGTGTTTGGGCGGTGCATGCTAGGGAGTATACCATATAGATCATGTGCTTAATTGTTGATTTAATAACCTACAGAGAACAGTGTTCTGCATTGAAGGTGCTATATATGTTTACTACACCATGTGTTTAATTGTTAACTTCTGAATATACAATCCGAAAACCCCATTATAACAAGGTGTGTTTCATATGTTTTTTTAATTATAAAATTCGAATACTCCATACATACTCCTATTGTACCAAGAATTTAGGGAAAATTGGTTTGGATAATATAATCCAAACTTTATCAGCAAGCATATTGGAGACAAAAATAACTAATTTAAGAACAATACTAGCCATCATAATCCTCCTCCTTGTATTTCAGGTCATTGTTAGCCGTTTCCGTTGAGTCCCAGTCGAAAACCTAATTTTTTAGGCTATTTAATCGAATTTCTCAGAACTTATTCAAAAAATTAGAAAAAGATTAAAGGAACAAGACTCCCTTAGAAGGAATTCTACCTCTCAAAATCCAAAATTTTACCGTTTAGATTCATTTTTATTTTAAATTTTTTATATTCTTAAAAAAATCCGAAAAAATTGCATTAACTTTAATTGATTTTGAGAATTTTTTGGTAATATTTTATATTTTCCTGATTTTATTTGACATGTTTTATCAATTTTTTACTTTTTTTTTATTGTTTTTAAAAAGCAAAGTTCTAAACTGTTGAAATGAGATAGTTTCTGATTGTTGCTTATGGTTTGCATATTTTGGGTTTTATAATTTAAAAATCACTAAAAATGAATTTTATAATCCGAAAATCACTAAAAAAACGTTCGGATTATATAATATGAACCAAAGATATTTTCGTATAATAAATAAGACACATAAGAAACTCATATAGATGGAAAAAGTAACCACGCTTGAGTTTTTAAATTGAATTCCAATTAAGAACTAAATCAATATTGAATGTTATGATAAGCAGTTAAACCTAGGGATGACAAAAAAGTCTGCATCCGTGGATATCCGCGGATAAAATCCGCCACGGATATGGAGCGGATATCCATGGATAATATAAACCGATATTTTAACTACCCGTTAATTAATGGATAATATGTGGATTTAATGGTATCCACACCCGCGGATATCCATATTCGCTATTAAACCGAGTAAATTACATAAATAACATTAATACCTTTCAACTTTCTAAGCAAAAATCCCTGATAATGTTTATAGTTATTACATGACTATTAAAATATGTATCACGTTCCTTTAAAATGAAGTGAAAATGGTTGGAATTTTTTATGCAAAAAGCTTTGTTTTTGTTGAATATGATGAACTTTATTTATGCTTTTGTTAAATTAAAGAACTTTATATTTATCAAATGTAAGAACTTTATTTATGTTTTTGTCGAGTTAATAATATTTGTTGTTATTCTAATGTATGAATATTAAGTTTTGCTAAAAAGAAAAGAAAATGCATGTGATGAACTTTTGTTTTTAGTTTTCCGGTAAAAAAAATTAACAAAATTTTTAATAAATATTATCCATGGATATCTATGTAAACCCTCGGATACCTCAATATTCATGGATTATCCACTAAACGGATATCCGCGCGGATATGATAGGGTACAGATTTCATATTTATCTAACGGAACGGACATGAATACCACACTATCCGCATCCATGGATATCCATTTACATCCCTAGTTAAATCTCGAGAGTTTTTTTTTTACCCTTTGGATTGGTTATATTTTTAAATCATTCTTTCCAAATTCCAATTCTATTTTGTTCTTGGAAAAATGACCCAGGTTGTCACTTTTACTACACTTACTTACGGTGTTAGCTTGATTTTATTAATTTTGGTGAGTTTGGAAGTCGGAATCCTGCCAAACATTCTCCATAATTTTGGAGTTTGTGTTTTATAAAGATAAGGATAAGATGTAACAAAAAAAAGATAAGGATAAGGATATAATTGTGCATACAAATTAACTAATTCATAATGTTGAAAGAGCCCTTCTTGCATGCATACAAATATAAATGAATAATATTCGGTTATACACAAATTAAAACTTTTTTAAAAAAACACTAAATTATTTTATTATATCAATCTTTTTTATTCTTAAAAAGATATTTTGATGTGTGTACTTAAACACTATTCATTTATGTTTATGATTATGATAGACTTACTTTATTTAGTCACATTTTATAAGCACCAGTTGCTTATAAATATATGACTTAGGTTAGACGCATTATTCAAATTTCAGTGGTCTGTCTACAGTTGCGTGGACGAGTTTCTTAGTGCTTATTACTTGTGGTACGCAAGCAAAAAAAATAACATCCAATTGTTCATTTGGCTACGGCTACACTTAACTTGTTTTTAAATATATATCGCAATCAATTATTTTATACATGATAATACACGACTTTGACTATTAAAAATTTAATTATCTATGATAAAAATTTATAAAAATATAATATTTTAAAAATATTTATTGAAACAAATCAAATAACTTCTTACATGCTAATATTTATATTTATTATATATTGCTTAAAAAATATAGTCAAAGTAAGCTATATGAATAATGTATATTATAAAAATGCAACATGTATTTAAGAACAGAGGTTAAAATTGTTTAGTGGTTAATTTTCTTTTATCGAAACGAAATCCAAATCTAAATTCTCTTCATGTGTTCTCTATTTAATTTTTATTTTTGACAGGTTCATTTGTTCTTTATTGTTGTTGTACTTATTGGATATACCAAGTAATTATTATTTCCTTTTTGTTGAAAGAATTTTTTTGTAGCGGAGAGTAATTATTTATTATTTTGTAAATGTAAGCAATGTAGAAATCATGATGCTCCCGTATTTTTCTCTTTATCCGAAAATTGTCTTTATTAGAGGTAAATCAGTATATTTTTGAAAAATTCCATTCTTCCCACTTGAGCATTAATAGCATCTCATAAATTTGACTATGTTCTGTAACAAAATCATATCTCCCTCATTTGCTGAATGTGCACCACATCATCCCTTAAACTTCTCCCTTCATCTTTACTACTATTTAATACTTAGTAGCTCATCACTTTCATAAACAGTTCTAGTAAGAGTTTTGGTTACCTTGCTTGTTGTGTACTCATATCTTCCCCGATAGATAGTTCCTTAGAAGAGTGACTACACTCCTTAAGTTTATTCTTTTCCGATCATTTGCTATAACAATCTGAGCAATCATGGTGGCTGTTTACGGCAACAAGGTCGTTATTTCATCTGTTCTTGTAGTCACTTATTGTTATTCTTTCTATAAAAATTGTCTTACATTAATGAGACTATATAAGACTTGGTAAGGATGTGTGTAATGCAATTATGATTTCCAAAAGGTACTTTCATCAGTTCTAATATAAACAAATTTTGAAGGATTAAGCAAAACACTAAAGTGGTATATTTGTAGAGACTAAAATAAAAAAACATTTCGGACATTAAAAGCAAAACATTATATATTTGCAAGGATGAAAAAAGTGATATTCTTCTGTATTTCTGTTTTAACAGCGGGTGTTCACCTTTGGCAAAGGTAGAAGTGATGGAAACAAAGCTATGAAGACCTTGGTAAGCATTCTTTATCTATTCATAATAAGCATTTTTAAACTAACTCAAATTGATTTCTCTCATTCATGTTCTCTTAGCAAGCATGCTAGAACACTAAACACAATATGGCAAAACAAGGCTATTTGATTTTTCATGTAACAACTAATTTTTATTCCTTTGAATTGCTTTGTGCATGTGTAGTTGGGAGGAAAGGGAGCGAACTTGGCAGAAATGGCAACAATTGGATTATCTGTGCCTCCTGGACTCACTATATCAACAGAAGCATGTCAAGAGTATCAAGAAAATGTGAAGAACCTACCAAATGGTTTGTGGGAGGAGATACTTGAAGGCCTTAATTTTGTGCAAAATGAAATGGGGGCTTTTCTTGGGAATCCTTCAAAACCTCTCCTTGTCTCTGTTCGCTCTGGTGCTGCGGTAAGAGCCTTTTTCCTTATATTTCATTTTGCCCCAACACTTGTTTGAACTGGGTTATTTTGCCCCCAACACTTGTTTGGCCCCAACCTTTATTATGTCGTGTTAAGGAACTAGAGAAATGGTATAAGGTTTATGTTAGAACAACAATTAGTAACAACTGATTAAAGAAATCGCAAACAATGGAACACAGTCAGTTGTTTCCGTTGTTTGTCCAATTTTGTCTACCGCTGTGATTATATAGCAAATATAGTTTCATATATTACTGGAGTGAAGTAGGGTTTACAATGTCACAAGCCATATATATATAGTACTAGCAGAGGGAGCTTTGCAACGCTTCACTAGCTCAACTCCCTCACCCCTCTTATGTGTCTATATGTGAGCCATACTCAACAGTTTATATACTTCGGAAGGAAAGTAATGCAACTTGGGATTTATAAAAGAAAAATGTACATATATAAAAGGAAAGTATTGCTCAGCTCAATTTAGGATGTATATTCCAGGTTTTTAACTTCAAGTTATTGATTTAAATAGTGAGTAACATTTTCTCTAAATCTTAAAAGAGTTTAAGAAGTAAATTACAAAATTGATTTGTTTTGATTGTTCAAAGTTCCACTTGAAAACTGAAAAGTTCCATTGAATTTATAGGTGTACGTGTTTTTGTCTGGTTTAAATTTGATTCCTTTTATGGTTGTATTTAACATGTTTATAGCATAAAGTTGTTTGTTTCCTCTACATCTATCAGATTTCCATGCCTGGAATGATGGACACAGTTCTTAATCTTGGATTGAATGATGAAGTGGTTGCTGGGTTGGTTTCAAAAAGTGGAGAGCGGTTTGCTTATGATTCTTATAGACGTTTCTTAGACATGTTTGGAAATGTTGTAAGTATTTCTTTTATATCACATGAACAAAATTGCATTTCGTCCGCAACACTTCTCTAAGCAATAATTGTAATTTAAAATCTCTATCCAATACACTTCCTTAATGAACGTCATCTTTTAGTATCTTCCATTGATTTTGTTGAAACAATGTTTGTATCTTATATTTAGGTAATGGACATTCCACACTCATTGTTTGAGGACAAGTTAGAAAAGCTAAAGCAATCAAAAGGCATTAAACATGACACTGGTCTATCAGCCAATGATCTCAAAGATTTGGTTGAGCAGTACAAGAATGTCTATGTTGAAGCTAAGGGAGAAAAGTTTCCCACAGGTGCTAACTTCAACACTATCAAATTCTTCATGTTTTGTTGTTACACATTCTTAGTGTAATCCATCCACAAACCCTCTATTGATTTATCAATTGCAGATCCAAAGAAGCAACTAGAATTAGCTATTAAAGCTGTTTTCAACTCTTGGGATAGTCCAAGGGCTATTAAGTATCGAAACATTAATCAGATTACTGGGCTAATGGGCACTGCTGTGAATATTCAATCTATGGTGTTTGGTAATATGGGAAATACTTCAGGAACTGGTGTTCTGTTCACTAGAAACCCAAGCACCGGTGAAAAGAAACTTTATGGAGAGTTTCTCACTAATGCTCAGGTTAAATGTAATATGATTTACTAGTTGTTATTTTACAATACTCATGCCACTATGATTTGTATTCAGTAGTAAATTACTAACTACTTTGTTGATGTTTCAACAAAAAAAAAATTATAATAGGGAGAAGATGTAGTTGCTGGAATCAGGACACCTGAAGATCTAGAGACCATGAAAAATTGCATGCCAGATGCTTATAAGGAACTTGAGGAGAATTGTAAAATTCTTGAGAATCACTACAAGGATATGATGGTGAAAGTTTCAATCTCTTTAGATATTTTTTTACTGTTTTTGCAGTGTTTGTATCAATAGACTGACATGTAATTCTCAAATTGATATGATATTGTAGGATATTGAGTTCACTGTTCAGGAAAATAGATTGTGGATGTTGCAATGTCGAATTGGAAAGCGTACTGGTAAAGGTGCGATCAAAATAGCTTCAGACATGGTCACTGAGGGGCTTGTTGATATTCGTTCTGCAATCAAGATGGTAGAGCCACAACATCTTAATCAGTTCCTACATCCACAGGTATATACTTTGTTGTAATTAGCGTAATCCATGTACGGTTTTCCTTTAACTTTCTTTTGTAAATAATGCACTGATCAGAACAACTTACAATGTCAATTTCCTCGCACGATTATATAGCATTTGAAAATATTAACAAAAATTACTTGAAAAAAGATTATAAAAGGATAGTGATCATTTTGCTAAATATTGCATGGTTTTATTTTGTTTGATGACTGATTATATAGTGTTTGATGACTGATATGTACATTTATTTCCATTTGTTTATTTTTCATTAACTTTTAATTTCAAATGTAAGATGCGCAAGTGTTATTGATTGCTTTAAGTTTACTTGTTTAGTTTGAGGATCCATCTAAGTACAAGAACAAAGTAGTTGCCACTGGCTTGCCTGCATCCCCTGGAGCTGCAGTTGGGCAGATTGTGTTCACTGCTGAAGATGCCGAGGAATGGCATGCACAAGGAAAGAGTGTCGTCTTGGTATTCTTTTTCATTATCAAAGCCATGATTTTCCTTATCTCTTTTTCCCCCCTTCATTATATCCAATGTCTTAAAGTTTTAAATGAGTATCAATCCATTTGTGTTTGGTCTCTTAGCCTAGCCTAGAGATCAAACCAGTGTGTGTAAAGTATCTCTATACAATGTCCTAGATTTAGTTTCATATCTAGGTTAAAGAAATAATCCATAAGCAATCATTAAATTCCAATACAAACTTGCATTATTAAAGGTAAGGACAGAGACAAGTCCTGAGGACATTGGGGGCATGCATTCAGCTGTTGGCATCTTGACAGCTAGAGGTGGTATGACATCTCATGCTGCTGTTGTAGCTCGTGGATGGGGAAAGTGTTGTGTATCTGGTTGC
Organism: Medicago arabica; assembly: GCA_946800305.1. Taxonomy (NCBI): domain Eukaryota; kingdom Viridiplantae; phylum Streptophyta; class Magnoliopsida; order Fabales; family Fabaceae; genus Medicago; species Medicago arabica. The sequence continues at coordinate 54,905,895 of OX326968.1, forward strand.
GCCAATATTGAAGTAAACGAGCCTGGAAAGGTAACCTCCTATACTATTGACAAATTAGTAAAAGATCTTCTTCATGTTCAAATAATCCAGTATAATAACATCCATTTATGATGATAGGTGGTTGTAATTGGGGACATGGTAATATCAGAAGGAGAATGGATCTCGCTGAATGGATCCACAGGTGAGGTGATTCTAGGAAAGCAAGCACTTTCTCCTCCGGCATTAAGCGAGGATTTGGAAACTTTTATGTCTTGGGCTGATCAAATAAGGAAGCTGAAGGTGCTGCCGTGTATTCTTTATTAGCTACAGAAGTTGAGTTGAATCAAAACATTTAATTCGTGTTTGGTAATTTCACTCATATCATTGTTGTGTATCAGGTTTTGGCAAATGCTGACACACCTGAAGATGCAACAACAGCTAGAAGAAATGGTGCACAAGGAATTGGACTTTGCAGGACTGAACACATGGTACAAATAATATTCAACTCCTTGTTATAACTAACTGAAACATGTGAATGCATTAAAATTTAAAAGGCTTGTATTGTAGTTTTGTTATAACAAGTTTTAGCATTGCTTTTCAAAATAAAAAGAAAAAACACTCATGTAGAGCAAGCATAAGATAAAAATGATCCTCTTTGTATGCTATAAGTTTCGTGTGTTTTAGTTTTTTGCTTCAGATGAAAGGATAAAGGCTGTGAGAAGGATGATAATGGCCATTACGCAAGAACAGAGGAAAGCTGCACTTGAATTGTTGTTACCTTATCAACAATCAGATTTTGAGGGAATTTTCCGTGCAATGGATGGCCTCCCAGTAACAATCCGATTGTTAGATCCTCCACTTCATGAATTTCTTCCTGAAGGTGACTTGGCACATGTTGTCAGTGAACTAACTTCTCAGACAGGCATGAAAGAAGCAGAAATATTCTCTAGGATTGAAAAACTCTCTGAAGTTAATCCCATGCTTGGTTTTCGCGGCTGCAGGTTTGTCCTCCAATACGATGCTTGCGCGTAACAAATAACTATCACATGACTGATGTTTAGTTTGGACATTCCAAGTTCATAATTTATCAGTAGGAATCAAACTCGGTATCCTAGGATTTACTGATGTTTGACAATTTGAAACCATGTGAACAGGCTGGGAATATCATATCCAGAATTGACTGAGATGCAGGCTCGTGCAATCTTTCAAGCCGCTGTTTCAGTAAGTTGCAATGATATTGTAGTTCTACCAGAGATAATGGTTCCACTTATTGGTACACCTCAGGCATGTTCCTTTTTCTTACTTAATCTTTAGTTATTTCTCCGATTTGTTTCACATCTATCATGTATGTGTAAGATTATGATGAAAATTCAGAATGTTTTCTCTCGAAATATAACATGAAGCAACATTTTTTGGTTTGATCTTGATAAAAATCTTCATATAATTATTATACAAGCCCAATACTCTTTAACTAGCAGGAATTAAGACATCAAGTGAGTTTAATAAGGAACGTTGCTGAGCAAGTGTTCTCTGAGATGGGTTCTTCTTTAAGCTATAAGGTTGGAACTATGATCGAAGTTCCAAGAGCTGCACTAGTTGCTGATGAGGTAATACTTATACTTCCCTTTGTCTTGAAGATATACACTTTAATTTTAACATACAATAATAAAAATGTGTTAAAGAAAAAACAATATGTTGTCCTCTTTACACTTTCTAATTTTATAATCCATCTGTGTAGATTGCAAATGAAGCAGATTTTTTTTCATTTGGAACCAATGACCTTACCCAAATGACATTTGGCTACAGTAGAGATGATGTTGGAAAATTTCTTCCTTCATACCTATCTGCTGGGATTTTGCAGCATGACCCATTCGAGGTTAGTTGCATAGTTGTGTGGCGTGTGATTTCTGGAATCGAAAATTTTGCACTGTTGTGTGTAAAAATAACACACACCCACATGACTCTCTATTCAAACTTCTTGAAACAACAATAGTAAAATACCATTACTTTTATCGTTATTTTACTTATTTCGTGAACCGGAGATGGTGCATTTTGCATTTTCTTAATATATAAAGTATGTTTGCTAAATTCACATTATTGACAACAATTACAGGTACTTGACCAGAAAGGTGTGGGTCAACTAATCAAAATGTGCACAGAAAAGGGTCGTGCTGCTAAACCAAATTTGAAGGTAACTTAACAATACAAATTTAAACAGCAAACTTTTATCACACATCTTGGTTATTCTTAATACGGTGTTTAAACACTACTGTAAATGATGAATTACGTTGATTATCAGGTTGGAATATGCGGAGAGCATGGTGGTGAGCCATCTTCTATTGCATTCTTTGCTCAACTTGGACTTGATTATGTCTCGTGTTCTCCGTTCAGGTTAGATTTTTGGTTCAAAGTTGTATGAAATGAGATATTTGTATTTTTAGTAGTCAAATTGAAAATTTGAGGACTCTTTTGCAGGATTCCAATTGCGAGGCTTGCAGCAGCTCAAGTTGCAGTGTGAGGAACAGTTATTAGATTATTTCCTGGCTCGTGGCATGGCTCTCTACAGCTGCAAAATAGAGAAAACATTGTTTGGAATTTGTTTTGAAAAAGAAAATAGGGAAAACATTGTGTACATATTAAAAAAATGTTTCTCTCATAATATCTTTGGAATTTTCTTCCATCTATCATCTTTGTTAGAATTAAATGATGAGCAATGTGTTAGACATAATTGGAGATTTGTTAGAATTAATTTGATATTTTGTTTCTAGTTATTGGTTACAATTAGTTGTTAGCTGGTTGCATTGGTTACCTTAAGATCACTATATAAAGTGTATCAATGTGTAATCAAATTCTTCAATCATCAAATCCAAAATTTAATATTTCAATCATTTTTCTTTTCTCTTTGTTCGGCTCTACCATGTTTCTCAACATGATATCAAAGTCATGGTACCCACCATGAATGCTCTGCCGCGTTTCTTTTTTATTTCCATCTTTTTCTTGTTTTCTGTTTCAGAATTTTCAATCAATCATTTGGCTTCTCCTTTCTTTTGAGTTTGATTTTTTTCCACAAAGATTTGGCAGTGTTAAGTTGCTCCTTGCATCTTTTGAAGATTGAGAAAACCTTCAACTTAATCTCTAACTACCTCTTCAATCGACTCCACCAACCATAAAAAATTAAAATAAGTAGTACTTACCATTAATTAATAAACCAATGTTAAATTATAGTTAAGGGACTAATTTGTTAGATTAAAATCATCATTCATCCCAAGTTGCACACACTTGTAGCTTTATTCTCAATATTATTTCTTCTTGCAATTGGAATATGAACATGTGCTGCACAACCAAACACCCTAAAATACTCTACTGAGGGATTTACTCCCTGCAATCCTCTTTTGGAGTTTGATTCTTGCCTTTCAAAGTTGGCAATAAGTTTAAAGCTATCTAGGAATTTGTTTCTCTGATAGTAGTGTTCTAACTGTGTTCAAAAGAGATTAAATACTGAAGCTCTCATCATAAATCTTACCGAAGAGAATGCATGACTCAAAGTAGCTGAAATGAAAATTAATTTCGTTTTAACTTTAAGTTAGCTTCTTATCCTCCCCACTCTCTCAAATTATATTTGCCTTATTTAATTTCTGCTTTAAAGTTTATTATGGTTGTACTTCCTTCATTGGTAAAGCTATTAGATGACTGTTTGCATATGTATTCATTCAGTCACTCATCAAACTACTGTTTTGCCTTGTTTCCATTGTGCATCTATGAAGCATGTATACAAAGTGTTGTATCCTCATTGGATAATTCTATATTAGGGCTTTAACAACTTGACTAAGTGCTTTGGTCACTGTTCCATTTAAAGAAACGGTGCCAGTGTTAATCAGTATCTTTATATTGCCAAGTGGAATAAACCTGTTAATAGTTTCTAACATGTAAATAATAATAATTTCATTCAAAGTCAACTGTAGGATTAGTACTAAGTTACTACTTTTTGAGAATTGCAAAAAAATTGCATAGCTTCAAGCAATGCATTCTCACTTCCTGCTCACCATTTAGAGAGTTCGACCGAGTCCGTGTTAGTAGGCCTCCTATTGGACATGTGTATGTCAAGCACAGACACAATTAATGCATTCAGTTATTTGTTTTATTTTCGTTTGGTTGGGAGACACTAGGATCTCTAGTTTCTTTTGTTTACAACGGCTCTCTAGTTCCTAGAGTGTATGCATATTCACTGTAACATACCATTTCAATTATTATTAAAATAAAAATAAAAATCTCAACTTTCCAAAACACACGTGGCTACTTTTTTCCCATTTTTCTTTCTTTCTTCTAACCCATTTCACTTTACCACTTTTATGTTCTCTCCTCTCAGTTTCTACACTCTTCTACACCCTTCTTCCATTTTTTTTTCCTCTTCCTTTCTTTGAATCACCAAATTCTTTTTAGAAATCAAACCCTTGTGAGAAAAATTTCATATCCAAGTAAAGTAACCTCCAAATTCTACAAGTGTTGTGGTTTAATTTTCGAGTTAGGGTTAGTGCTTTAAGAAGGGAAGAGTACTCGTCTCTTGAGAGTTGCTCATTGAGATTTTGTTGGGTAAATACTCAAGCCAAGCTCAATTTCGTTTCTGTTCATGGGTTTCATATTGAGTCCTTGCTTGTCACACATAGAAGTTGATTTGGGAGCTGTAAACTTGAAGGAAGCTTGAGAAAGGTTAATACTTGAATGTCAAAGCTAGAATAGAGGTGTAGGGACAAAATTTCGTTCATTTAGAAGGGGTTAGGAGAACGGAGGTGTTGCTGTACTTTTTGCATAATGGGTGTTGTATCTTCATCCCTAGATACCAACAAAACTGTTTTGATATCTCAACAAACACTAGAGCTGATAGTTGTTGCTTTCATTGCTGCTTCGGTAGTTCTGACAGAGCAAATTTGGTTGATTCGTCATAACTGTGAGTTGATAACGATCATTATCACTTATTTTAATTATCGTCATTATAAGTATTTATCAAATTGGGGAACACACCCTTTGAACATTTTTTTTGTCATTGTTATATAATTTCAAAGTCATCAAATTTAACTATACTCTATTTGGATTTATCTATGACTTGTTGAGCAAAAGATTTGAAATTGAGGTTTGGTTGCATATACTATGACATGAGTTTCTGAGATATGGGAGAATACGGTTTTGAGATACATGTTCTTGGGAATTTTCGATATTAATATGCGCTCCATTTGGATTTGGATTTTACTTGTGATTTATAAAGTAGAGAAATTGAAACGGATAATTTAATTGTATATATTTTCGTAGTTGTGTTGATATGTTGTGAAACGTGGTTTTGAAATATGCGTTTTCGAAAGGTTTGATATTAATTTGTAGGTGATTTGGATTTCGAATTGGATTTGAATTTGGATTTACTTATGTTTACAAGTAGTAGATTTTCGATTGAGTTTTGATGATACGTATTTTGAAATAATTTTCGCTATTTTATGAAATATGGTTTTGGCATTATGTTTTAAGAATGATGTTTTAAAAAAAAATTATGGTTATAATGACGACTACCTTGGTGCACCTAGTATGTGATTACGATTAGGGAGAGTTACCCATTAGATGGAGCCGCCCCTATGGAAAGGCCACCATTAGGAGGAGAGGGCTATCAATGAGATGTAAACTCCCTAATTGAGAATGTTTTACACTTTTTTTTTTGAGTCGAGAGAAAAGAGCTATCCGTTAGATGGAGCCGCCCCTTTGGAAAGGCCACCATTAGGAGGAGAGGGCTATCAACGAGATGGAGCTAGTTCTCGATTCACTCATTTTAATTATTTTCACTAAATTAAGGTTACTATATTTAAAAATATTTTGTTGAGTCGAGAGAAAAGAGTTATCCGTTAGATGTAGCTACCACCAAGAGAAAGGCCGCTCTTAGTAGGAAAGAGCTATCAACGAGATGAAGCTAGTTCTCGATTCACCTATTTTGATTATTTTCACTGAATTGAGTTTACTATGCTTTCTTTAAAGAGCAATGCTATTTTTCTAGATAAATAGCATTTTCCTTCTTTAAAGGCTTTTACTATGATTTTCATCAATATTTTTTTTAGGCTTGTAATCGTATTTTCACCTCTTTACGATATTGGGTTTCCGTTTGAAATATTATTTATTATACTATTTTCCATATACATTTATGTAAAGTGATTGCAAGAACCAATATTCATGTTGTTTCAATGTTAGCTAGGCGATGGCTTGTAGTAAGGTTGTATCCGAAGGGTAATCTGACAGCTTAAAGGTGTAATAAAAATTCCCCTGAAAAGTTAGTTCATTTTATAACAGTTTTGGTTAAATAAGCTAAGGGCAACAAATTTGCTATGTCAATGACATTGGATTTAGAAATATTCTTATTTGAATGTGGATTAATTATAGTTTACATTGTGACTAGTTTGTAAATCGATATTAGATTTTGAGAAAAATAATTATTCGTGCCTTGTGTGTTTCCCTTCTAGTTGGTAGTGGTTGTTGTTTTCTCACTAAGTCTTTGTGACTTACCCCTTCATCTTACATTTTTTTTCCAGATTCACAATCAGCTGAGTTTCTGTTTCTAGAAGATTACCGATTCAGCATAGTTACTCTTTTGGTAGGCCTCTACTCCTTGATGAACGACTCTTTTGTATTATATCTTGAGCCGTTGGTGTATCTGCAGCTATTTGAGTCTAGGAATACTATTATTTTGGGATATGCACACCTTAGCTATGTAGTCTTTCAAATTCTAGCTGATGGCTTATATCTGTGAACAGGGTTTTGATTTTGAAAATGTGAAAGATACTCTGTCAAACTTTCTAGTAAATTTTGGTTTCACAATGTAATGTTATCCAAAAGCTATTTTTCTATCTATTTGTCAGGTTTGGTTTGTTAGGCTGGCCAGACTTTATGCATCAGTTTGTGCGCCGGTCACGGCTAGAAATTGGGTCGTGACATTCACTTCTAAGATTGCTTTAAATAAACTACAGGATAATTTCAAGCAAATAAATTAAAGGGATAAATAGTGTTTACCTCTGTCATTTGAGTGAGCAGATTTTGGTTTATATCCTGTAAAATAAATTGGATTCCAATCTTGTAATTGGAACATTCTTTGGTCTTGGAGTTTGGACCTTCATGACATCAAATTTCAAAATTTAAGGTACTTTCGTTCATTGTAATTTGAACGAATTTTCGTTCAAACCTGTCATATCATCTATTTTGTACAGTGAAAATCCAGAAGGCGTAAAACCAAAGAAGCTTAAAATTACAAGGTTGGAATCCAAAGTTTTTTTTTTTACGGGTGTAAACCAAAACTCGCTCAAACGGAAGGGGTAAACACCATTTAAATATAAGTTGTCAACAATTTCAACAATCGTAATACAAATAGTTGATCAATAAACGGTTTAATGACATATTACACCAGCTCATGTTGCATAACGACTCTGTTATCAATGCAGCCACCGAAGAGTACATAGTAAGTCACATCTCTTACAAATGCAGCTCATGTTGCTTGCTCATAAATCACATCTCCTACCTTTGCAGTGTCTAACACACTGCTATATCATGAACCCCATCACTTGTTTCACTGCCTGCTCCACTTTATTGATCACCCCAAACTAATTTAATTTCCAGCTCTTCCTTATAATTTTCATCCCAATTCCACATAGTTGCTTGTTATAGTTTCACATCTCTATTCACAAAAATCTTGTTAGTATTTGGATTGTTCAACCTATAGCCTTTAGAATCATCACTCATTCCAAGTTGTTTACGGTTGTCGGTTTTGAAAAGTTTACGCAATTGTAAAATTGTGAGTCAACTAAGGATCAGCCCTAAGTTACTACTATTTGTTAATTGCCAAGATTTGCATAGTTTTTAGCATTCTGACTCTTGCCAAAATTCTCGTTTGTTTGTTTAAATTTATATTTGTTGTTCAAGTGATACGAGTATCGGCATAGATCTGACCCCATACAAACTATGTAACGGTGAAGTCCGACCGAGCGCCTCTTATACGTCAGTTACGAGGACCGAATGAGTCCTACTTCTGTGTAAATATTGAACATTCGATCAATTCTGCCCATGGCTTACCAATGGGAATGAGAATTATGAACATTGAAATTATGATTAATTCTTAGCACCCACTAAAAAGAGAACAAAACCTTTATTTCCTTCAAATATATACATGGCCATGATCAAACTTCTAATGAAGTGCTTTGAATCGGAGTCGTGGTTTGTAATTTTGATCTTTAGTAGCACGCATAAACTTATCAAATAAATTACAATATAAAACAAGTTCAAGCAGTGCCCACAACATGCTTTAGAATTAGATCCAATTACACGTGCATAAACAATAGTAAATCACACAAACATTCCATGAGAAATTACATCAGCTCATGTGGCATAATGACTCATGTTACAAATGCAGCCACCCAAGAGTACAAGAAAATGGTAAAGGAGAATATTCCATAACCTCGTTCTTCTTCTTCTTGTTTATGTCATCTTAACCTTGTTCGCTCTCACCGTGGGAGTGAAAGCCAAGACTCTGTATACATAGCCACTCGGGATGTGCAATTCTCTTTATAGTAGGAGGTATACTCTAGAAACTGTCCTTTTTCATCGTACTTCACCAATCCAACTTCACCATCAGTTGCAATAACATCACCACTTTTTGTACAGCATATTGGAGAGAAGCAATGGGTGGGAATGACATCAGTAGAAAAAACAAGAGTCTTAGTCCATGACGAATGCACTTTATACTCTTTCATCACCCACATTTCAACTATATCATCCTGCTTAGTCCATACACTGAGAAACTCACCAAATACCCACAAATCACAATCTGTAGGTTCATGCTCAAAATCACCTGGCAAACCTCTCCAAAAAAGATCATCTGGCAAAGACATATCTACAAGTTTTCTTTCCGTTAAATCAAAGGCAACAATAACATTCGTAGATAAATCAAGATGAAAAGCCAACCAGTGAATAGCCCCATTAAAGAGCGACCCTATAATGGAATGATCAGAGAAGTTCATATAAGGGATGTGAGTACCCTCGATTTCTTTCCATATATTATCTCTCAATGAGAAAAACTCCAAATGTGATGAAAAATCATGGAAGTCCGTGTCAAATGACATTACAACCACCAAATAATCATCTGTTGATGGGTCATACCCAAAACCATATAGCTATATGAAATGATGGACACGTCTATATGAACTATAAGGAGACAAAGGTATTTGTTTGTGAACTCTAGTGGATGGATTCCATAGGTAAAATTTGGTGCCACGGTGCAAAAATATAAACCCTTTGCATGAACATTTAGATTGAATAAAAAAATAAAATCCGTGATGCGGAAGAGGATCAGGACGTGGACGCACAAATTTAAGGTTCAGTGAAGTAGAAGTATAACAATCGCTAAGAGATGCTTCAAAATCGATCAATCGAGTTTCAAGATCTGGATTTGATATGAACAAAATTCTAGGACTGTGTGTGGCGGTAATTTCAAAATGTGAATTTGCAAAGTGGGTTTGAGAGATAAGAGAAAATCATAACTTACAAACACATTTGAAACGTAAAAGAGACATCACTGGCAACCTCAGAAGAATTAGGATGATCAAGTCATGAGGCAGATATAGTGGATTCTTCTCCATGAGACACTTCCGAATGTTGTTTGTCTGGTACTGTTTCGGTCCAGTTTGATTTAGGGACGTAGGGTTCCCAACTCTATATTTTGTTGCTTATGGTAGACATAATGAGAGAGGGGCCGTGTTTTAAAATGTAAAGTGAACACTGAAACGGTGCAGTCAATGAGGAAATTCAGGAACCTGTCTTGGAGAAAAAGGAAGGAATAAATGAGAGCATTGAAAGCCATGGAGACTAATCTCAAGAAAAAAGGAAAGAAAAAATTGGAAATTAAATAAGGAGACATAACCAATTTGAATGATTAGAAATTAATGATAATAATGAGAGAAATTCTCTCCTTCTTGATGCAGCTCGCACAGCTTTCATGAGGATCTATAATTTTCTCTCTTTGCTGTTTAGTTTTCTTCTTTCTGAGTGGTGCTATATGGTGCGAAGGCTTTCTTCGCACAAAACACACGACTGAATGTTTGACTTGCAAACTCACTATATATGGGCCATTTTTAATTACTCTAATAATGAAGAAAAAGAAAATAAAATATGTTCCACAATAGAACCCTGTATAATTATCATTGCATGTGATTCTAGTACCACCGCCAACCTGACACGACCTCCATATTTGCTATCATCATTTCATATGAAAATCACAAAAAAGTGTGAGAAAGATTAGTCATGAAGAACAAAAAACCAAGACTTGTTGACAGATGGTGCCTTCTACTTTACCTCTATAGAAGTTTAACTTGCTGGATTTTGAAAATAAAAGGAATACGTTAAATTCGTCTAAATTCGTGCAAAGACCTCTCGTAACATTAAGCATTATTGTTTTACATATACATTCAAGAGAAGTAATAAAGGAGGATTTCAACATTCTCTCGAACATTCTTTTCTTAAGTGGGATCCAATCGCTTTTCAATTCCTTAAAACCTTGCACTAAAGCTTCAGATTCAATTGCTGATTTAAAGTTATATAATGAACATGAGACGGTTCAACCTTTTCATGAGTTTACTGCTATCAAGCTGGAATTAAGTAGGAACCTGAGCATGGAGTTGAGGCACACTCTTACATAAGAAAATCAATGTGCTGACTAATATCAATAGGACCCCTGCCATATCAATATTTTCACTGCCATATATACATAATAGATGAGTATAGGATACTAACATATGGCTTTATAGCATATACATGTGTTTTTCTTTGCATATGCGCTAGTAATTAAAGCGAGTCTTTATATTTGCGTCATTCCACCAAATTAGCACACACAGCAAACTTTTGAAGTCTTGAATCCAATTAGTTCTTTGGCTTGGAGTTGGATCTTAGACTTGTGAGATGATGTAACGAGGTGCTTCATTGCATGTTCCATTCAACTTGTTGTTAAAAAATCATACTCATTAGTTATTGTGGAACATTAGAATACTAATATTACTTGATTTGAGTAACTTAGGAATTACATTTTAAGCAGCTGCAAGGATATCATGAAGGAAAATTCAAACAAGATGGCTCCAGAATATGTTACGTTGAAAAAATAGTGCTGTCATATTCTTTATGCAGATAGACAATAACTCAGGCCTGAGATTTTCTCGAAAGCTTGAGACATTCACTAATGTAATGCAAGGTTTGTTGGCATCGTTAACTCAAAATTAAAATCTACTTGTGTTTTTGCCTTTTTTATGAAATTTATGTTAAAGATGGGTTATAATGCAGGAGCATATGGCCTTCCACATATTTGATGGTCTTTGCTACTTACTTTAGCCATCTGAAATGTTTTGATTTTAGATTCCTATGCTGCATGAAACATAGGAATTGGTTTTCTTGATCTCCCAAGAGGGAATGGTTACAAGAATTCAAGACTAGTTGAGACAACTTAGAGATGGAAATAGTTCCTGCAAAATTGCAATGAAAACTTCTTTAGCACAACTACATCTCGTCTATCATTGTATTTACATTCCCTGAAACTTAAAAAGCTCTCAAAAATTGCTAAATATATTTAAGCTACGGTTTATTAAATTCCACTCATTCAATTTTGGAGGGTCTCCTAAAATTGTGCCGTCATTCGGCTGCTTGTGAAGAGTTTATAAGAAGCAAGGAAAACTTTTGCACAGAACCACCGACAGAGAACTTTAGATTGAATATATGTGGTATCCATTCAAACATGAAAATTTGATATTAATTTTGAACTTAAGTCGACATACAAAACAATATGTATTGATGCTTAAACTGATCTGCTCCATTCAAAGTGGTTTTGCAGCATACTGAAGCCCCAATAAACATTTCATCCTTTAAGCTAAACGCAAGTTAAAAATGGTCAAACAAAGAAACTTTGTTGAAAGAAAATTCAACTAGTGATCTAAATGCTTGTTTGACAACTACAAATAGTAAACACCTTTGAAGACCCCTTTAACGCTTTCTTGTTTCCCATAATTTGTTTGTAATGCGTCTATTTCACTTTAACACCACTTTCATCTCTGTATAGATACTCCTTGGCACTATGTGATATTCAATATAATTGCTAACTTTTGTCCCAAATTGTTTTATGACTTCCATGCAATATTTCATTTTATTATGTATAAATACGATCATTTGCTTGCAACACTTCAACTGCAAGAAAGAATCACATTTGAAGAAGAATGAAGTTAAAGATGAATGAGTGATAGACATTGAGAGTTTCACGTTCATCATACTCGGTGTCAATGAGATTATACGCATAGACAATGACAGTGAAAGTTTTCCATTATAGAAAGTGTTGGCTCACTACAAGAATGTAGATTTTGTTGGAACTAATTGAATTGACTAGTTTTAGGGATTTGCTGTAATTTGGAGTTCAAGTTATAGTTGACTCATATCCTTGTATATCTTTCCATTTATTTCTTGTAGTTATGTTTCCATTTTTTATCTCCTATAATCATGGAGGAAACCTTGTATATATTCCCCACTTTCATATCAATGAGATATACCAGTATACCATTTTCTTTTACATGATATCAGAGCCGACTCCAATTACCTCTCATTTCTAGGAATTGGAGATTAGCTTCTGAGTAAGAAAATGGCGAATGAGTCAGATAAATCAGATTCTGGTGATAAATCAGATTCTGCTCAAAAATCAAATTCTGCTCCACATACGCATGATATGTATTCATCCCTCACACCTGAACGTCTTGATGGCACAAACTATACCGAATGGGCCCTAAATGCAGAAAACAAGATCAGAGGTCGTAAACATTGGGGTTACATCTCTGGAAAGAAGGTCGCACCTGCAACAAAAACCTCTGATGAATATGAAACTTGGGAAGATGAGAATTGTTTGGTCAAGTCTTGGCTTCTGGATTCAATGACAAAAGATGTTAGGTCGCTTTTCATCCGGTTACCTACAGCCAAGAAGATCTGGGAATCGGTCAAGGAGACTTACTCTATCAGTCAAGATGCATCAAAGGCATATCAGCTTTATTGTGAGATAATATCTATTAAACAAGTTGGTGGATCCGTTGTTACTTACTTTGCAAAATTACAGAAACTGTTGCAGGAAATTGATGCGATTGAAGATTGTACCATGGTGTGCACTAAAGATGTTGAGACATATACCAACAAACTGAATGCGCAACGTGTATACATATTCCTAGCAGGACTTGATTCACACTTGGATGGGGTACGTGGTCGAATTCTTGCAACCATACCACTTCCAGGTATACAAACTGTATATGCAAATGTTTGTGTTGAGGCGAATCGCCAAGAAGCCATGCTTTGTATAACACAGAGTGAAGGTGCTGCAATGGCTATGAAAAAGCCATTTAATTCCAATAAAGGAAACCGCAAATGTACACACTGTAATGGAAACAACCATACCGCAGATACTTGTTTTAAGATACATGGTTATCCTCAATGGCACCCAAAAGGGAAAAAGGAGGATGCCCTCAATAACAATACTACCGGTGCTTCTGGATTTGTTGCTATGTCAGATACATCTCAATCTGCTTGTTGTTTTTCTGTTGTTACTCGTGGTAATGAATGGATAATTGATACTGGTGCAACTCATCATATGACTTGTAATAAGTATATGTTTACACATTTATCCTCTAATAGTCCTGTTCGAGTCATTATAAATGCTAATGGTGTTTCTTCCCATGTTATGGGTATTGGTACAGTGTCAATTTCACCATCATTATCCCTTCATGATATTCTCTTTGTTCCCTCTCTCAATTGCAATATTCTCTCTGTTAGCCAACTAACCGATTCCCTTAATTGTGCCTTCTTGTTCTTTCGCACACATTGTATTTTGCAGAATGTTCATACAAAGGAGAAGATTGGCAGTGGTAAAAAAAGGGAAGGATTATATTATCTTGAAGGTAACTCTCAACATCCCAAAGGAAAAGCACTAGTTCACTCTATGAGTGATGGATTACAAGCTAGAAATATAGAAGATATTTGGCAATGGCATAAGCGATTAGGACACCCATCTTTTAGCTATCTTAAGAGATTGTTTCCTTCATTGTTTAGTCGTTGTAATATCTCTGATTTTAAATGTGAAACTTGTGTGATGGCAAAAAGCCACCGTGTTTCTTTTCCTATAAATAATAGTAGAGTTGATGCTCCTTTTTCAATTATTCACTCAAATGTTTGGGGACCATCTCCCTTTCCCACAAATAATGGAATAAGGTGGTTTGTGACCTTTGTGGATGATTGTACAAGAATGACTTGGTTATATTTTCTTAAACACAAAAGTGATTTGTTTAGTGTCTTTCAAGTTTTTCACAAAATGATAACAACACAATTTAATACTCCAATCAAGATAGTTAGGTCTGATAATGGAGGAGAATGCCACAATAATAAATTGACAACTTTTATGAAATCAGTTGGTATTCTCCATCAAACATCATGTCCTAATACCCCTCAGCATGGAGTAGCTGAAAGAAAAAATAGGCACCTTTTGGAGATTACTAGGTCACTCTTGATTGGGAGTAATGTTCCTTCTTATCTATGGGGTGAAGCTTTAAGCTCTGCAGTTTATCTTATTAATAGAGTCCCCTCAAGTGTGCTAAATTTTAGAAGACCTATTGATGTTCTTTCTAATCATTGCACACTTAACTCTATCAATAATTTACCACTACATATTTTTGGTTGTGTCGTATATTTACATTTACATCCTCACCAAAGAACAAAATTAGAATCTAGAGCAATGAAATGTGTTTTTTGGGATACATCACCACTTAAAAGGGATATAAAGCTTATCATCTATCTTTAAAAAAAAATATTTTGTTTCAATGGATGTTACCTTTCATGAACATGAATTGTTTTTTCTTTCTAAAACACTCCATTCTTCACCTTAGAGGGGAAGTGATGTAGAGGTGCAGAATCATGAAATACGCATCCATGAAATCATGTTATTTGATATTATGCCAATAAAAAATCAAAATGAAATTCAAGATATTGAAGATGAGAATCAAGATATTGGAAATGAGAATATGACCGAAGATGATAATATAATCTCCTCTTCAACGTCAAACCCACTGCTAATCCAATCCTCAGAAAATTTTGCAGAGGTACCATCTGAAACTATTGCTTCTATTGTTGATACAGAAAATTATGTTTCCACTGATATAGAAAATAATGACTCTTCTTCTAGTCCATTAAATTTTTACCCTGTTGTTAGCACTTACACTTTTCCCCCTCGTACTAACAGAGGACAACCTCCAATAAGGTATGAACCTGACCCTAATTGTAAGGTAAAGTACCATATAAATAACTATGTGTCATTCCAAAAGTTGTCCAAGTCATATGCTAATTATGCATCTCAATTATCCATTGCATCTACACCTAGTAACATGCAGGAAGCTCTAGTAATTTCGAGATGGACACAGGCAATGGAAGCATCGGAGAAAAATGCTACTTGGGAACTTGTCTCCTTACCGGTCAGAAAGAGCACTGTAGGTTGTAGATGGGTGTTTACTATCAAACATAAGGCCGATGGAAGTGTTGAGAGGTTTAAAGCGAGGTTAGTTGCAAAAGGTTACACTCAATCCTATGGAGTTGATTATGAAGAAACTTTTGCACCAGTTGCAAAACTCAACACAGTGAGGGTATTACTATCATTAGCAGCAAATCAAGATTGGCCGCTTCTTCAATTTGATGTAAAAAACGCCTTTTTACATGGAGATTTAATAGAAGAAGTGTATATGGATCCTCCCCCTGGCATACCAAGGTACTCAAATATTTCTATGGTGTGCAAGCTTAAAAAGGCCCTATATGGATTAAAACAGTCACCAAGAGCTTGGTTTGGAAGGTTTACTAAGTTTATGAAGTTTTTTGGTTATACACAAAGTAATTCTGATCACACCTTGTTTCTTAAACATAATCATGGTAAGACCACCGCATTGATAATATATGTTGATGATATGATTGTGACTGGAAATGATCCTAATGAGATTTCGAGCTTGCAGCGATATTTAGCTTCTAATTTTGACATGAAACAACTTGGAGATCTAAAGTATCTTTCTTTCTCAAAGAAAGTATGTGTTAGATTTGTTAACTGAGACAGGAATGCTTGGATGCAAACTGATTGAAACTCCCATTAGAACAAAATCACAAAAAAATTTGTTGTTCTGATGCGCCTAGTACGGATCGTCAAATATATCAAAGATTAGTTGGGAAGTTAATTTATTTGTCTCATACTAGGCCAGACATAGCGTATGCAGTTAATGTTGTGAGCCAATTTATGCATGACCCAAGAAAACCGCATATGGATGCGGTTGAACGAATACTGAGGTACTTAAAATCTGCTCCAGGAAAAGGTTTGTTATTCTCAAACCATGGTCACCTAAAAGTCGAAGGTTATACCGACGCTGATTGGGCCAGATCTGCGGATACATAAAGTCTACTGCAGGCTACTTCACTTTTGTGGGAGGAAATTTAGTAACTTGGAGGAGTAAAAAACAACAAGTAGTTGCTAGATCAAGTGCCGAAGCAGAATTCAGGAGGATAGCAGTAGGAATGTGTGAACTGCTATGGATTAAAAACCTTTTAAAGGATATTGGATGTGAACAAGAGGATGCAATGAAGCTTTACTGTGACAATAAATCTGCCATAGAGATTGCTCATAACCCTGTCCAACATGATTGCACAAAACACGTGGAAATTGATAGGCATTTCATCAAAGAAAAGGTTGAAGCTGGTATTATTGCATTTCCGTTTGTAAAATCAGAACAACAACTTGCTGATATGCTTACTAAGGCCAGGACTCTTGTTGGTTCTCTTGACAAGTTGGGTATGTGTGATATTCATGCACCAACTTGAGAGGGGATGTTGAAATTAATTGAATTGACTAGTTTTAGGGATTTGCTATAGTTTGGACTTCAAGTTATAGTTGACTCATATCCTTGTATATCTTTCCATTTATTTCTTGTAGTTATGTTTTCATTTTTTATCTCCTATAATCATGGAGGAAACCTTGTATATATTCCCCACTTTCATATCAATGAGATATACCAGTATACCATTTTCTTTTACAGATTTGACACCTAGTTCATATAATTTTCATCAACTATGACTTGCAAGAGCTAGGATCATTCTCATAATGCCCATTCTGCTAACAGGGTCAAACACTTAAATACATATATAATCTACTCCATGCTTATGAGTTACAACTTCTACCTCTGCTATCATGAAATGCTTCACCTTCTTCCTCATTAATGTCTACATCATGTTCATGGTCACACCCTATCTATTTTGATTTCCAGTTCTTCCTTATGTTTTTCATCCTGCTCACAAAAATCCTTTTAATAGGGTAAAGATGAATATTCATTGTAACGAGGTGTGTCAATTAAAGTAAAGTTAAAAATAAAACTTTACCTTATGATCTTATCTTCCTATTGTTAAAGAATCATGCAAACAGCAAAAGCACTGATACGAGTGCTGAAAATATAATCCTGTTCCATTTTATAAATTTTCAGCTGAAGCAGTGACTTGTAAAATGGTCGAAGCCTATATTTAGAAGGTACATTGCAATAAAAAGGTTAACGCAAATTACTATTATTTGAAAAGATTGCCTTTTGCTATATTATTCCTCTCAATATATCCTAAAAACACCCCCCTGCATTGTTGTTCCTTACTCAAAAGCCCCATTGACATTAACATTCAAGCTGCATAGCAAACTTGTTACAATCAGATATCATTTTGTTCCGATGCTTATTTATCAGGGCATGGATTTTCACTTCTTCGCTATAATTTCTCTTAAATTCATTCCAACTAACTCAAGTCATATATTCTTTTTTCATTCGTCCCTTAGATGTTCACTCCAATCAATCCTGCATTTTTTTTTACTTCCAATCTTGTGTTTGTTAATATTTAATTATAAAGGTTAATTTTGTAGTTTTTAGGGGGCCTAAAAAGCAATCCTCTCATGATTTAACTAGTTTGGGCCGGCGGGAAGGCGAGCCTATTTTAGGGCCCAAAAGAACAGAAAGTGTAGTTTTGACTTCCTCGTTGAAATTTGGGAGTTGGGTGAGAACTGAAAACTCTATCTGCAGCAAACAAACAAACACCTTCCGTGCAATTTGCGTTGTGGCAGAATAACAAAATGGTGTTTGAAAGCTATGTAGTTGTACACAATATAGCAAAGCGTCACAACGTAGGAACACTAGCACGAAGCGCAACAGCATTCGGCGTATCCGAACTAATCCTCGTTGGTCGTAGAGATTTCAACAGTTTCGGTAACCATGGTTCTTCAAACCATCTTCGATTTCGTCACTTTCACTCACTTCAAGAAGCTAAACAATTTCTCAAAGACAAAGATTGTGACATATGCGGCGTCGAGATCACACACGATGCTCTTCCTGTTAATCAACATCCTTTTAAGAAAAGTACTGCTTTTCTGCTTGGTAATGAAGGTTCCGGTCTTTCCACGAAGGAGTGTGAGATTTGTGATTTTTTTGTTTATATTCCGCAATATGGGTGTGGTACTGCTTCCTTGAATGTTACTGTTGCTGCTTCTATTGTGCTTCATCAATTTGGAGGTATTTTGTTATTATGATGATAGGTTACATGTTTGTAGGTTTGATTTAACGGTGACAAAAATTGATTTTGATTGAATTTATTATGTAAATGTGAGTTTTAGGGAAAATGATTTATGTCCTGGTATGTTTAAGTGAAAGTGGGTTGAACCTTAGATTTGAATTTTAGAGGAATCATGTTTCAAGTCATTAAAATTGGTTGAACTGATAGATTTGGGTTGAAGAATCATGTTTGGAGTCAAAAGTTACAAAATTTAGCTTCGTGTTCGAATTAATTTTAGAGGGAAATTCAATTCTAATTGAAAACTCCAAATACATCAAAATTAATTTCAAGTCATCAGTGATGACTTGATCAGAAACACTTTTGGCTCTCCCACAAGTGAATCCAAACATGCACTTAGATTTTTGGTAGATGAAATTCTTTGTAATCGGAATTTCGGGAGGTTTGGTGTGGTGATGTTTGTAAACAAGCACCCAAAGTTTTAACCCAATAGATCAGCATCATTTCCTTTTTATGAGTGTGTTACTTAACCTTGAGGGACATTTTGGTGTGGGATTGAATATAAGGTGAAAAATTCATGGAGGAGCTTTCAACAATAGCTAAACAATGTACATTAGGGTTGTCAAATGGCAGCAATACACCATAGTGGGTTTTAATGATTCTTCTGTGAAAATTGTGATGCTGTTCTAGTTTCACTATTTGAGAAATAGCTGCTGCTATTCCAACTTCTGCCAGTGGATGTAGTAGAGAATTTCAATGTTTTTAAATAAATGATAAAGCTGAAGAATATGCATGTGTGCCAAACATGACCTACTTTTATAAATAGAAAAACTGAAGAGCCTCCTATATTCACCTTAATAACTAATTCTTTCAATATGCAAGCTTTGCTTGTCGCCGTTCCCTTTTTTATCCGAATACAACTTGCCATTTTTTACATACAATTTACTAATTTCAACCGCTATGCGGCTTTTGCTATTTGCCTTCAACACTATATGCTACATAGCGGATATTTGGCGTTATGCTATTTTCCACAATCGCCATTGATGACACTGATGGACACATACTCAAATGCTGAATAGCTTAAGCCTGTTGTAGCACTTCCAAAAAAATATGCATATTTATTGTTCAGTCATTGACGGCATTCCTTCTAGCCAATTTTTTTAGTGAAAAACTTTGGTGGTGGTTGTGGTTGTCCCTACAGCAGAACATCATGAAAGTTTGTGTGTTCTCTTAGTTTGGTTGAAGTGGAGATTTGACACATTAGTTTGAGTTGATGTTGTGTGACTAAAATGTCCCAATTGACCTGACCCTTCCCCGAACCTTGTCATTATGGGAGTTTTGTACCCACCAAGTTGTCTTGTGATTATACGTCTGTTTCTTCGACACCATTTTCATACAATGTCAAGCACTCAAGCCTAATTCCAGTATGCATACGGCTTGGATGTTTGAACAGCTGCTATTCAATGTAAATTACTCTGTAACTGGTACAAGCCTTGTTGAGTGATAAGATATGACTACTAGTGGTACATCCTTTTTGGATCTGGGTTCCCTTTGTTGTTTATGTGCTCATTTTTTAGTTACATTAAGATTTAGAAAATCATATTTCAACATTTTTATGGATTCCTCATTCCCAAATCCCAACTGTATATTGATTTTGTTGTGTGTGCTGTGTATATTGCTTTTGAGTTTTGACACTATTCCAACTGCATCTTTTTACTTAATACACCTCATTCATTATGATATTGGTTACAACTGCTTTTGATATATTTCATAATATTATAGTTTCTGATGTGTTCCCTTTTTTGGTCAGTCTGGGCAGGTTTTGCTGAGAGATCTCGTGATGGAAATAAATTTGTCGTAGCAGAGAGACCTGTGAAACATGGTCGACGAAATTACTGCATGGAAACAGATGATTCCGTCATCGAAGAGCGTAGAGCCAGAAGAGTGAATGCCGCCAACGGTTTCTTTGAAGAAGCTGAGAGTAGCAATTCATCTTCAAACCTCCTTGATGCATTGTTTGTTGATGGTTGATGGAAGATGTGTGATTACTCGACAATCAATTGACAGATTGTAGTTTAAGGCCTAAATGCTTCAGTTGCGGTAGAAGAGAACCGACATCTTAGGTATCTAGTGTAGTTTGGAGAAATCTGACTATATTACATAATTTATACAGAGGCATTAGCTGGGTGAAGATTTCTACTGTCATTAGGTGTGTATGTTGTTTTACAGTGTGAGTTAGCAACAACTGTCACTAATGACGAAATAATTTGAAGATTGTAAAAAACAGTTTTGCTTAGATTGATTACTCTTCCAACTATTACACTGCCATTTGCTCTACTGATGTGGTTATTTAAGCAGCTTTAAACAACAATTATGTTTTCCTTCGTTATAGATGTATATTGTCAACTTTAATCGTTGAGCAATAGCTTGCCTACCTTGGGACAACAAATTGCAATCATGAACAGCCACACCAAGTTATGAACAACACCTAATACAAATATGCAGGAAAAAAAAATTAGCTTATACACCAATTCACAAAGGCTAAAAAAACGTTATTTTTAATAATCAATAATCCATGTGAGCTCTAATATTTTTAATCAAATTGAAGTTATCCCAAATAGTAATTTTACAAAGTAATTAGACGATGACAACCATCCCTTTGCACCGAATGAAAAGTAATTCCAAACATTTAGAGTAAGGTTTTTTCCGTGAAAAAGAAGCTACAAAGATTAGCTTCATGCACAGACGCACGTCAAGATCTATAAGCATGTTTACCGTCTATTTCCCAAACATACGCTAAGTGGCACATTAGGTAATTATATGTTCAAGTAGTGTTTTTTTTTTTTTACAAATGTTCAAGTAGTGTTTTAAAACCCAGACCATGATTGACCCTGTTAGACCAGAGGATCATTGGTAGGACCGTGTGACTGTTAACTCAATCTACGTAAAAGAAATTTAAAATATTCATGACTTAAATTTCTAACTATAATATTTAATAAAAAAAAATCTATAAGAAATATTAATAAAAAATATATTTAAAAAAAAAAGTAACAATATTTTTCCAATCCATGGTATTTAAAATCTAGAAAAATATATTTGTGATGGGTCAAATATACAGATATTGTATTATATATATAAAGGACGGGTTCAAACCTAGTTTTCTCACTTATTTATTTTAGATGGCGTTTTAGCCACTAAAGGACTACTTGGTTCATTTACTCGGTCGGCACATGTGTAATTTGGTTGAAATCTATTCAGTTTGAAAATGTGAAGCATGATGCAGTGTTTATAAACCACTGTTTTCCTTTTTTCAAATTGCAAGTCACGTTTCTACTTTCTATAAAGCATGTATGAAAAATTGTAGTACTCGCTTTTATTATTGTTTTTGCTTCCTCTAGCGGTGTTTATTTTTTGGCTTAAATGCACTTTTCACCTCCTATGTTTCAAAAAGTTGCGATTTTGGCCCCCTTATAAAAAAAATAGATATTTTGACCCCCTAACTTTTGGCCCTCTTTTGATTAGCTGATTTTGATGGAGATTATGACAATTTCATAGTCTCTGGTGGTGTAAAATGGCATGAGGATAGAAGGATGTTGATAAATGGATTCCAAACTGGCATGGTGTAACTTTTGGTCCCCCTAAAGAATGATCCACTTATCAGTTTGGACTCCATTTATCATGCCAGTTTGGACACCATGCAAGTTTGGACTCCACTTATCAACATCCTTCTATCCCCATGCCAGTTTACATCATCAGAGACTGAGAAATTTGCATAAAATCAACCATTCAAAAGAGGGCCAAAAGTTAAGGGGTCAAAATATCCATTTTTTTTATAAGGGGGCCAAAATCGCAACTTTTTGAAACATAGGGGGTGAAAAGTGCATTTAAGCCTTATTTTTTTTTAAATGTTAACGAGTGTTCCTATGATATTTTTTAAGATCCATAAATAATAAATATATTTAAAAATACATGTAATCATTACCTTAGAAATTGAAATATTTAACTTTTATAAAGAATAATTGTTTATATTGGTATGTTTAAAGAGTGTTCGTTGACAAGACCCTTTTATCCAACAACCAACGGTTTTTCTAATCAATACGACTATGCAAACTTGAGTTGAGAAAAGAGCATGCAGATGTGTTAAATTTTGACATAACACATATATTGTTTTTTTATGCCTCGAGCTTGTATGAGTTTTTTTTAGTAAACAATAAGAATAAGGGTGCGTTTGTTTCAGCTTTAAAAAAAATAGATTATGTGATAAAAGAATTTAGAGATTGTTTTTAGAGATTAAAAAAAAACTGACGTTATTTTTGTTTGCCTACTACCAATAAAAATTCATTTAAAAATGAGTTTTAACTTGTACTGTATTACCTCCTTGTTTTTGAAATATAGATTTTGAGAAAAGTTAATTCTAATAGTTTTTCATTTTAGAGTTAAAAGCAAAAAAAAAATTATAAAATATTTTTTCTAAAAATCCTAAACAAACACAAAAAAATGATTTAAAAAATAAATAAAACGGGACCTAAGTCTCATAAATAATCACTTTTATGCCATAGTGATAGTGATGACTTTTGATCTCTATTCATTATGAAAACTCTAAAATGAAATTGTAGGAGACTCTATAGGTTCATAATTTTCATTTTACTTATGATTGGTTCATGAAATTCTGGTAGCACTATATAGGTTCATGTGCAGTCCATTAATTTAAAAATAGTATTTTTCTCTCTTTTTCAAAACAAGAAATTTCCACAACCTAAGTTATTAGAGTCCACTAAAATTAGAGAACAAACAAAGCCTTCTGTTTCCTTCAGATACATGTGGCCATGATCAAATATCTAACGAAGTTCTCAAGAGTAAGAGTGTGTAATTGTGATTATAACCTTAATCAACATCCATAAACTCATTAGATTAATTTAGCTTATAAAACAACTTCAAGCGGTGAACACAACCTACATTACAACTCAGTCTAATAACACATGCATAAATAATAACATTGAATCACACCAACAAAGTTGTCAACATCTTCAATAAACATATTACAAATGTTTGACCAATAGACATTTCACCAACAAAGTTGTCAACATCTTCAATATACATATTACAAATGTTTGACCAATAGACATTTCATGACATATTACATCAGCCATTCATGTCACAAATGCAATCAAATACATATTACACTGGCCGGTCCAGGAGGCTGCCATTAAAGCATGGGTATGTAAACGAAGAGTGTTCATGTTGCAAGTTCGATTAAAATGCTAGCTATTTTATTGGTTATTTGAACTTTAAATTTTTTTTGCTTTCATATTCCTGTCAATCTAATTCGATGTCGATTTTTCTAAATATATTAAGACAAGTAGTGTAAAAGTAAGAAATTAATTTATATTTGTATCATTTCAATATTATTTAGTTATTTGAAAATCTCTAACAATTGGTAAATAATGTTTATATTAAATATTATTTTCAACACACATGCATGCGCGCGCACACACATTTATATATATATATATATATATATATATATATATATATATATTAAAAAAACCACGCACTAACGGAGTTGATTATAGCGAAAGAGGATATACTCTCGCAATGTGACAAATTAAAGTTTTATTTCAGGTTGACAAAATACTCGTAATTAATTAGTGTTTGACACACATCATATAGAATTATTTTCCATTGAGGGAACTTATGGAATTTATTTCTTAATTTTCTTTTATTCTCTCTAAATGCACTTAAAAGACCTCTATTTAAATTTCTCTTTTGGCCTAAAAATACATTGGACCGGCCCTGCATATGCAGTAAGTGAAAATGGTGAAGGAAAACACTTCAAAACCTTATTCTTCTTGTTTCTATGATCTTAATTTCCATCACGCACTCTATAAACTAATTATTTCCCTCTTGATCTTCTCAATACTTGCACCTTTTTCATTTTGAACCAATGTGGTGACTGACATTGTCAACTTCTCATCGTTAACAGACACATTTGAGGATAAAACCTCAACTTGATTCTCCAGAAAAATTCTCAAAATAGTAGTAGCCAAACCAGTTTTAGCCACAGTCTCTGTACCAAAAAATGCCATGTTGGTTGCAAGGGGAGCAATTAGGGTTTGCCAACACTTTCATCCTTGATTCCTTCATCTCCTCCGACATCTTCTTCTTTTCCTCAAGCTCCTTGATGTACTCCATTGTTTTGTTTATGATATGTGTAGCCTTGAAAACATAAAAACAAAAACCATAAAGCAGAGTAGAAGAAAATATCCGGATTAAGAGAATGAATACCTTGGGGAACAGATTAGTTGTCACAAAAACTGGTTGTTATGGTACAGTGCATATATTTTTAAGGCTTAAATGCACTTTTATCCTTTCTATTTTGATTGAATTTGGAAATAGCAAAAAATTCATAAAACTAATATGATAGAAAATATTTAAAGGTGCAAACTAGTTTTTTCTTGTATATTTATTGAAAATAGCAAAAAAATTGAAAAAAAAATAGAAAAAGAATAATTAAAATACTAGAAAAAAATGCAGGATACAAATTCATAAAAACTAGTATGAAAATAGCAAATGTTTAAAGGTACAAACTAGTTTTAATTGAACTTTTTCTGGTATTTTTATTGTTTTTCTATTTTTTTGTGTCTTCTACTTTTATTTTTATTCTTTTTACTAAATTAATATTTTTTGATCGTTTCTTTATTTTTCTAGTATTTTTCTGGTTCTTAATTATTTTTTTAGTTTTTTTTTAAATTCCGGTCTTACATGTTTTAGGTTTATCCCACGCTTTTTAAGTATCTTTTATACATTTTTTTCGTTTTTTCTGAAGAAAAAAATTATTCATTAAAAAAATATTAAGACAAAGAAAATTTCATATAAATAATTAACTAGGTGGATATTTATATAGTATAATTTAAGTACCACATCAGCCAAAATGAACTCAAATATGGTGGGGGATAAAATCCGGTAAAATTCCGAGTTTTGAAATAGGGGGTCAAATCCAGATTCAACAAAATAAATGGGGTAAAATTTTGAGTTTTAAAATAGGGGAGGCAACTTCCAAATTTAATCAAAATAGAAAGGGTAAAACTGCATTTAAACCTATTTTTAAAACTTCAAATTGAGTACTCGTGAGCTTAGACCATCCACAACATAGGATCCTAAATTAGGTGTTTAAATTGAATTCATATGTCCACATCACTCATTTTACCGTAATACTTAATAAGCACCAATTTTCTTCAACCCAGCACCTTAAAAGAAATTATTAAATAGGTCCCACAAATAATTGTATATCATTACATTTCAACAAAATTTATTTATTTTATTAAGATTTATTAAATGAGACCCATGAAAAATGAAGAGAGAGAGAGGGTGCTTCTTCCATAGTCACCCTTCTCCATAGCCACCCATGTAATATACTCCACAACAGGGGTGTCTATTTAATGTGGTGCTAAATAAGTGAAGCATCCATCATTATTGATGATCTTAGCTCGGTTGGTATGAACAATGCATAATATATATATATATATATATATATATATATATATATATATATATATATATAATGCTCGAGGTTCAAACCCACCACAAAAAAGAAAAAGAAAAACTCCAAATTGAAAGGTTGTGAAGACTTTTGTCCGGTTTTATACTTTCAAAACTCCAAACTGAGCAAAAAAAAATTAAGGGACTAAATTGAGCAACTTGTTGATATTGATATAATATATGGCACATTCTTATCTACCAATCCATAAATGGTTGGTAATTATATCCATGCTCAGTTAACACTAATCAAAAACATGTATTTATCTTATATTATTTACAGTAAAAACTAAATGAATAATTTTGATCGAGGTTAACTCAACACGTCTAGAGTTATGCAATGTAGTTATTTTATCACCATAATATATACATATTTTAACGTCACCATTTACATGAATACTTGTTTTTGTTTTTACACATTACATGAGCATTTGTTGGCAACACTTTTAGAAGTTCACCCTACAGTCACACAATAAATCGAAAGCTAAAAATCTTATTAAAGCAATCATAAAATGTAAAATAAAAAACACATGAATTCATATTGAAATCAATATGTTTTTGATTGCTTGTGTGAATGTGTACCGTCTTGACACATTAAACAATAATTTCTCACACTAACACAGTCTACGTATTGTGTTTTTACCAATAAAAATCTAGCACCACGGGTCCTCGTGATGATAACTCATATGATAAGACATTGCAAAGGTCGGAGTTCGAATGAGTTGTGCCAACTGAGTAATACAATTCCAAAGTCCTGCATAGAAAACGAAAAGAGGTCTATTGTGTTTTACAAGTGTGCTAAACATTATGGATTGGATTTTGTGGAGATTCAGTGGTATCAATGGATATTCTAGAGGTATCATGTGAATCATCGGTACTAACGGGGTAACCAATCCCATGTCTATGTTGTGGAAACATCATAAACACCCAACCAACAAATACACCAATAGTTGGAGGTAAAACCTGCAGAAGACGCTTCTGAGTTGACTCAAAAGAAGGATAAAAGCAAAGCACGGTGTTTATATCAAGAAGTCCAAGCAATGCAAATATAAGCAAAGACAAAGCAGCATGCACAAAGTCACTACCCTTAAGCCTGTACTTTGTTAAATCAGTTGAATTCGATGGTGCCGGAGAAGGCCATAATCCTTTGGTTGTGACAATTCCATAGTGTCTTTTTTTATCAATTCCTGTATAACTATCTGTGAAGGTTGTAAAAAAACAATTGAAACCACATATTACAAGCAAAATTGAGGTTAAGTACTTGTTGCTTGTTTTGCATTGACCACTGTTTGTAACAACAGGGTTTAGGAATTGGAATAAGAAAATTGTCCCTGTTGGAAGTAGTTTTATGATGCTTCCAATTCCACCAGTACCACTTTTTTGTATGGTACTTGTTGCAGGTGTTGTTGTTTCTGTGTTTAAGGTTGAATGTGAAGCAATTGTTTCATTTTCACTTTTTTGTTCCATCATCTTAATAAATGAGACTTGTTAGGACCTAGCTAACTAAAGTTTTCTTTTGTTTTGCTTTGTTTGTTTTTTTCCTTCTCTTTATTGATCTACTATGTGCTTGTTGATTGAATTTATAGAAGAGTAAATAAGGAAGGACTTGGCTTAATAATGACATTAAGTCTAATAACGTTAGAAAGTAAACTATCAAATTGATCCTTCTAAATTCTCACATTAATCCCTGACTTTATTAATATTTTAAAATAGTATTTATCTTTGTTAAAAGTTTTTCAATTAAGTCATTCGTCATGTGGAAAAAAAACATAGAAACATGTGTCTAATCGAAAAACTTTTGACAAAAATAAAGACTATTTTAATATACTGTCAGAAGTTTCTCAATTAGAGTCATGTTCCTATGTTTTTTCACATGATGATGGACTTAATTAAGAAATTTTCGACAAAGAAAGAAACTATTTTGAAATATTAATAGAGGTATAGACTAATTTGATAATCACTTACAAACGGTGACCAAATTGATAGTTTACTCAAAGTTAGAATTATTTGAGGCTGCTAGATAATGGCGACTTAAAAAAAAAATCCACGAGCTTTTAAAAATTATTTCTTGTTACACCAATTTGGCCATTTGCAGTTTTAAACTAATGTATTATGCCATGCATTTTGAATAAGTCCAAAAGAATTACCGTATTTTTAAGTACTTATTATATTTTTTTAATATTTCATCAACAATATTATAAATCAAGTAGTTAATCAATTTTGTTTCAAATCAATACTGAATAATACATTGATGAACGCTAGTTTTGAGAGCGGTAAATTTGGATATACCAACTTAATATTAAATATTCACATAAATATTTTTTAATCAAGTTTGATGAAAATAGAACAATGACGTATATATTCTCTGGCTTAAAAGACCAATTTATAGAAAAATAAATTACTAACTTATTATAAACATCTAAGTTAAAAGACCGTATAAGATATTTCATGTGTGTGTATATATGTATATATACAGTCACGAAGTTCAATTTATTATATATATTGGATTTAATTTGTTGAAAAGTCCTCCATATTACAAGCCAAAATTTTGTCAACTTTCATGTCTTATTCATTCATAATATATACCAGGAAAAAGAAACCTAAGTTGATATATTTTTATATTTTTACAAAAACAAAACGCCATTTATGCATTTATTCAAATCGATAGAGTATATCATTCAAGATCGCTACAAATGTAATGAAAGAATTTGCAAATAGACTCACAACATTTAAATTAATAGCATACAACGGTAAAATGCCTACAAATAATACGATAAAATGAAAGTAACTGGAATATTCATGTCTCCATATATGCAATGTTGGCACCCAAATCATTAATTGAATAGTTGATCTTTCAATATGAACCAAATAAACACCGCACAAGATAGGAAATCGAGTAACGTCGCACAAGACCACGAACAACACAATGTCGCATAAAAAGAAGAACAAACAACATCACACTCACACGACGAAACTTTTAAAGAAATAATATAAATCTATGTGAAAATCACTTATATAGATTGAAATAGAGAGAAAAATATGAAATTGGGATGATTTTGGGTCGAAAATTGTCGCAAAACCACCTCTTCAATGAAGAAAATATAACTTAGAGAAAGAAAATTAGGGGCGGCTTGTTGGAGATGGAGAAGCTAGATTGATATATTTATATTTAAAATATGTATATTTGTCAAATGTATCGTTTAAAAAGGTATAACTTATAAATAAATATTTATTATGAAATATAGGTTTAAATATATTTTTGGATCCTATAAATATACTAATTTTTCATTTTAGTCCCTATAAAAAAAATTCTTCAACTTTTAGTCCTAAAAAATTTCAATCGCTAATTTTGGTCTCTATTTTTAAGTCAACTTTTGTATTTATTTTTAATAAAATATTGTAAAAATCAATCCCAAGAAAATTAGAATTTTTTAACAAAACATAGATTAAATATGAATTTTTAACCGCAAAAATATAAAAATTCATATTTAATTCAATTTTTGTTAAAAAAAATTATATTTTTTTTGTTTTGAGAAAGAGTCTTGTAATATTAAAAAAAATTATGCAAAATTTTATTCGAAAAATATGATTTCTACATATGAGTTTATTTTAATAGAGAGATCAAAAGTGAAGATGAAAAACTTTTAACGGACTAAAAGTTGAAGAAAAATTTTAGGCAGACCAAAACGAAAAGCTAATATATTTATAGAGACTGAAAATATATTTAATCCTTAAATATATTAGTATCGACACAACCTTCTCTTTGACGAAAATCATCTACTCTTTGCGGAGTCATCCTTAAGATTTTAAATGTCTTGTGTGAAGTATAAAGTTGATGTCTACACATGAAGGGGTGGCCTCTTTAAGGCTGTGTGTGGCTATTGCCGCAACAGCCCAGCCCAAACCTTTATTTTATATTAAGTCCAAATTTTATTATCATATATCTGCAATTTGGATAAATAATCACATATGAAGTAGTGGTGTAGGGGCCAAATACATGTTCTTCTAACTTATTGTCTTGGGTTCATGTCATGCCAAATCGACACAACATAAACTTCAAGAATAATTTATCAACCACAAAACTAGTGTTTTATATGGTTGAGGGTTTTTTTCTCACTTCTTTTCATACAGTAAGCGCGTGTAATCATCATCATTTATATCTATAGCATTTATCATCATTTGTATCTGTAATCCTACAAGTTTTATCTCGAAAATTTCCCTGCAAATTATATTTCTATTATTAATTAGTTGATTAAATTAAAAAATATATATATATATAATCATATAATAAAAAGAAATAAAATCACCTAAAGAGCAAGACGATGGAAGGAGATTCCCATACAATCATCAGAGAGTAGTACTAATAATGAAGGACGGGGTATCAATATAGTTAATTTCTCGATAAATATGTTTGATCTCACAACTCTAGTTTGTTCAAATCATGAGAGTTCAAGTTTTTTGTAGAATGGGGAGAAAATAGAAATTGAGGGAGTCCGTCTCAATGATGATGGAGAGAAACTTTATATGCTATTCACTCTCAAACCATGGACGTTGTTCCCAAAAGTCAGCCTCTATTGCAAATCTTTTTAGGGAGAAAGGAAAGCAAATTAATATTTAATTTTAAGGTACATGTCATGAGATATTTTATTGAAAATGCAATTATCCTTTCAAGTTCAAACAACGTTGTAATTGACTCAAAGATATATTAAATTGAATGAGTTACAACAAGCGTGACAAATAATTTTCACCGTTGAGAAATTTAGGGTTTAGACGGATGTTTCGATATATAATTTTTGTGTAAATGCTAATATATTTATTTATTTACAATTAATGATAAATATATTTTTAGATAGACGGAATGACAAAGTCAATATAAACTTTCATTCACACATAAGTGGATGTGTCAAGTTTGAACTCCAATTTCAATCATGGCGTTGATTTAACAATGTTGGTATTTTTGTCGATTGAATTAAGACCTGAGGTTTAATACTAAATATTTATTATACATATTTTAAACATAAACATGCCAAATTGTATATTTTGTTTTTAATATATACTATATACCGAATAAGAAGTGACAGTCGACCAAATTTTTGGCATATATGGAGGATGACTTCATGACAAATATACATAACAACAAATTAAACTTCATGTTTCCATACACGGGAGAAATTTCAACCTAAGAAGAGTGTGACACATGACAATCATCTCATCAAGCATAGCCCACACATCTCCTCTGTATTTATTAAGTTTTTCTTCAAGTTGGACTTTTATTATCATTTACGATAGTGGCGGAGTACTTGGTAAGTAATCATTGGAAATTTCTTTGGCAAAAGAATTGTTTTGACTTGTTCAACATGCATGTCATAATAGACCTTAGTACTACATTCGTGGAAATGGCCAAAGGCGTGTGATAAAAAATAGGAAAATGTTAACAAATATCCTAATAACATTTTTAAGCATTTATAAAAGTAGTAACTTTTGTATTGAAAATTGTACTGTTATAACTTCAACAAGTGTTTAACTTATATTTTCAAGGCATAATATTTTTTATAAGAATGTCTTTAGGGCACTTGTTAACAAGACCCTAAAAAATTAAGGCAAATGTCAACGAATGTAACTCAGGGTACTTTTTAAGGGGAAAAAATGATAAAATTTAACAAAGTTTGTGCATTTATTACATTGAAAATTGAAGTCTTTAATTTTTTTAAAGCAAATGCTAACATGTGCCCAAATGGCACATGCCAAGGAATTTAAAATAGAAATAAATGTCTTAAAAATTATGCATTCAACTTTTTTCTCTCAAAAAAAACTATATTCAACTTTTTAAAGTTAAAATTTTGTTATTTTATATATAAAATTTCTAATATTGGATTCCTTAACTTTTGTTCTGTGGACACAAGATAACAAGACTATTTTTTTAAATAATAATTTCTTTATACAAAATGTTTAAAAAATGCTCCGGATGTAGTCGTTAACAAGACATCGAAAAATAAATTTTCAAAATTGTGGATATATTTCTAAAGTCTCCGTTAACTAGCAGCCTTAAACTATTCTAACTTAATTAGACTTAAATCCATTAAGACAAGTCCAAGATTAGTAGTTGTCATTTACGACTAAGACCCTTTCTTATTCACTATTTCCTCTTCTATAAAATCAATCAACAATCACATAACATAGTAGTAACAAAGAGAAGAGAAAAAAACAAACAAGCAAAACAAAAGAAAACTTTACATGCAAAGTCAAATTTTTAGTAAGATGGAACAAAAAAATGGAAATGAGACAATTGCTTCACATTCAACCTTAAACACAGAAACAACAACACCTGCAACAAGTACCATAAAAAAAAGTATTGGTGGAATTGGAAGCCTCATAAAACTACTTCCAACAGGGACAGTTTTCTTGTTCCAGTTCCTAAACCCTGTTGTCACAAATAGTGGTCGATGCAAAACAAGCAACAAGTACCTTAGTTCAATTCTACTTGTAATATGTGGTTTCAATTGTTTCTTTTCAACCTTCACAGATAGTTACACAGGAACCGATAAAAAAAGACACTATGGAATTGTAACGACCAAGGGATTATGGCCTTCACCACCAGCTTCAACTTCCATTGATTTAACAAAGTATAGGCTTAAGGGTAGTGACTTTGTGCATGCTGCTTTGTCTTTGCTTATATTTGCATTGCTTGGACTTCTTGATACAAACACTGTACATTGTTTTTATCCTTCTTTTGAGTCAACACAGAAGCAACTTCTGCAGGTGTTACCTCCAACTATTGGTGTGTTTGTTGGTTGGATGTTTGTGATGTTTCCACAACATAGACATGGAATTGGTTATCCTGTTAGTACTGATGATTCTCATGATGCCGCTAAAATATCCAACGATGCCACGGAATCTCCCCAAAATCCAATCCATAATGTTTAGTTGTGCACAACATATAGGCCTCTCTGGTGGAGAATCATGTTGTCTAAATGGAACTCCACGTGTGCTCTCCAACAGTAACTTTATGGTGCAATCATCTCGATTAGATTAAAAGAGAGAATTCTCTCTTTTAATTTTAAAGCGAGCGGATACACCATAAAGTCATGGAAGATTCATTTTGTGTTTGGTGTGTGTGAGTAATTCTTTATAAAACACAATCACAAACGGATTGACTTCAGTATGAATTCTTGTATGTTTTCTATTTTATTTTAATTTTATGATTGCTGTAATAACATTCATGACTTAGAGCTTTTGATTTATTGTGATTATAAATGCTCTTCTTGTACAAAAATTGCCGGGAACAGGGTGCACAACAAAATATTTTAAAGCGTTGAATTATCTCTTATCGTTTAATCTAAACAGCAAAATTATCCAGTAAAAAATTCAAATACGACATTTCAAATGTTAACGTGAAAAACTCATCTCATTGCGAATATGTCTTCTGTTGGAGGATACACCTTCAACCCATTAGCCTATTCATTATAGTCATATTATTTGTTTATGAAACTCCAGTTTTGAACTAATGT
The DNA here is from genome assembly GCA_946800305.1 of Medicago arabica. Classification (NCBI taxonomy): domain Eukaryota; kingdom Viridiplantae; phylum Streptophyta; class Magnoliopsida; order Fabales; family Fabaceae; genus Medicago; species Medicago arabica. The sequence continues at coordinate 54,939,557 of OX326968.1, forward strand.
ATCATGTCATGCATTTTGAACAATATTATAAATCAAGTAATTAAACAATTTTGTTTTAAATCAGTATCAAATAATACATTAATGAACGCTAGTTTTAAGAGCAGTGAATTTGGACATATCAACTTAACATTAAACATCTACATAAACATTTTTTAAAGACTCTATTGCAAGTCTTTTTTAGGGAGAAAGGAGAGAAGATTAATATTTAATTTTAAGGTATATATCATGAGATATTTTAAAGGAAAACTCAATCATCCTTTCAAGTTCAAACGATGTTGCAATTGACTCAAAGATATATCGAATCGAATTGAACGAGTTACAACAAACGTGACAAATGATTTTCACCGTTGAGAAATTAAGGGTTTAGACGGTTGTTTCAATATATAGTTTTTTGTGTCAATGTATGCTAATATATTTATTTATTTATAATTAATGATAAATATTATTTATTTAGTTGTACACAATAGGCCTCTCTAGTGGAGAATCATGTTGTCTAAATGGAACTTGATGTGCGCTCTCCAACCGCAGCTTTATGGTGCAATCATATCGATTAAATTTAAAGATCTCTTTTTTAATTTAACTGCGAGCGGATGCACCATAAAGTCGTGGAAGATTCATTTTGTGTTAAGTGTGTGTGAGTAATTCTTTGTAAAACATAATCAGAAACAGGTTGGCTTAGGTATGAATTCTTGTATGTTTTTTATTTTATTTTAATTTTAATTTTATGATTGCTGTAATAACATTCATGACTTAGAGCTTTTGATTTATTGTGATTATAAATGCTCTTCTTGTACACAAATTGCTGGGAACAGAGTGCACAACAAAATATTTTAAAGCGTTGAATTATCTCTTATCGTTTAATCTAAACAGCAAAATTATCCAGCACTGCCAAGACTAAGCTAACAATAATAAAAGGAGTAAGAAAATATAAGAGAGGCCAAAGTTGTCCCGAAATTCTCACCAATGGGAAAATGTTTTGGCGACAAAAAAAAAATGCCCACTTACCAAACATGTAGTTGCCAAAAATAAAGGAAGTGTGTTTACACGTGAGTGTTCCGTGGATTAAGTTTTCGCTATAAGAAGCATTTGCCAAAATATAAATACGACATCTCAAATGTTAACATGAAAAACTCTTCTCATTGCGAACATGTCTTCTGTTGGAGGATAAACCTTCTACCCATCAGCGTATTCATTAGTCATATTATTTGTTTATAAAACTCCATTTTGTTCTGGAGTATATTGAGAGCAGTAGAAGAAAATTCTCCATCCTTGTCTATTATAACTTATAAGACATTGAATTTGACAACTAGATACCTTTTATACCAATGCCTTAAATCTTTTAAGGCATCGAATCACTAGGCTTTTCAAGTAAAAAGTAAGTCCATGTTTGCATACTATAATCATCTATGAAGATAATGAAATACATGTTTTTATCATTTGATTTTGGCTTTGATTGGTCCACAAATGCTTAACTGTATTAGTTCTAGTTTCATAATGCCCCTTTATAATGCTTTCTTAGGAATATAATCATGACGATGCTTCTCTGTCATACAATCGGAGCATGTACTTCAGCTTCATAATGCCACAACCTGACAAAGCATGTATTAGTTTCGGTTTCAGTTTCATTCAAGAAGCATAGAAAACTCAACATCCAAGCGAGCCACAATTTGAAATTCTACCCAACTCAACCAATGAGACTATTAAAGTTGTTGATTATGAAGTGTTGAAAGCCGTCCAGGGATTAGTGTTTTTTTTTCTCACTAAGTTCAATGTGCTTGTTAATTTCATATAATCTTCTAACAAGAGACAAGAATTGTGTCGGGGCAAACAAGTAATTCAGATTTCTATCTTAATTCAGGAGAACCAAATAGAGACCGGTAATGAATTGAATTAAGAATCATTTATTGCTTGAGCAAGTGAAACTCGTTGGAGTTCCTAGAACTATCACTAGTTTGATAACTTTGTAGGATGACATTGTTGGTATACTTGAAAAGTAGGAAATGATAACTCATTTGAGAAATATGATGAAATTATACTTTTGCTAAATGTGCTTGAATCGTTTAATTTTATCTTCATGTGATATATGATGAATGTGATGAGATTTACAAATGATTTGAGTGTAGTTCGACAAAAGCGTGGTCAAGATCTTTTGAATCTTTTATCACTTGCCAATGCTACCAATAATTGCAAGAAATGAGGAATGATGGGTAATAATGGGTGGGAAGAACTTATATCTAAGGTTATGAAAATTTGTAATAAGCATGATATTGATGTGTCTGGTTTGGTGTTGTAGATTTGCAATTCTTAATGTTAGGTTTGATGAAAAGAATACCAAACTTTTACAATGTGTTAATGTTTAGAAATGTTAGGTTTGACGAAGAGAATACTGAATTTTTACCGCGTGTTTAATGTTTGAGTCCCGTTATATGCATCTTTTGATGTGAACAAATCAACAAACTATTAATGATGATTCAGCTTTATCCAAATGATTTTATAGAGGTGCGAGTGTGTAATCACCTTCAAATTAGAAATGGTTTAAGAACAAATCTAGCCTAGAATATCTAGGTACAACAATTCCTTGGCAACACTATCGATAAAGTTACCCACCACGCTTTATCAATTCTGATCGTCGATCTTTGGTCAATCGCGTAAGAGATTGGTTATGATGGGTTAAGTACTTAAGTGTTAACAATGCAAAAAAAGAAACGCTTAGAATGTATCACAATTAAGCTCTTTTTAAATTAAACTGATATTACAGCCCTAATTTTACATTAACCTTTGAAAAGCTGCACAAGATGCTAGATACACATGGATTGTATCCTATCACCCCCAATTTCAGATCTGCCCTTTCGTTTCAAAAATTCACGATCGGGTCAGAACTTAAAACCAGAAGCATAGTTACGGTAACCGATACAAGTGAAACAAGTGGAATCGGGTCAACAAATCCGACCCGAATCCATTAATCAAGACGTAGCAGACGCCTTAGATCTCGCGTCGCAGAGTCATCAACCGTCACAGCCAACTGTTTCTTCATCAGAAAAGACGGCAAAGGAAGCGCGCTAGGCGACGGAGACACGCCAAACGCAGCAGATCCAGCGTATGTGTCGATCTTCACCGAATCCAACGACTTACCCCTGCGGAGAATCGTGACCTTCTCCACAGCTGAACCGCTGTTCCTCCCAGTAACTGAATCGTCAACGCTCGATCTCTTCGAGACCAAAGCAGGTTGTGGCTTGCAGGAACTCACGGCCACAGGTTTCTTCGGTTCTGGTCGGGTAACTGGCTTTCGGTGATACCTTGAGGTGACGGCACGGTTGTTGTAGCCGTAGTGGTTGCTCCGGTGAGTAAAGGGAGCAGGAGCAGGAGTAGGTGTGATGAAATAGTCTTGAGGGTATAAAACTTGAGTTCCCATGGCGGTTTAGGTAGAAAAAAAATGGTTTGTAGTTACTTGAGAAGAAGATGAAGAAAAAAGGAGAGGTTATTTAATTTATGTTAGAAAAAATGAAAAACCAAATTGGGTTGGTGCGTGAATGTGAACGTGGAGTTGGAAATGGGTGGAGGGGATAGGGATGATATATAGCAGGTGAGAAAGGATAAAATATAGGAAAATGCACCGTCCTTGCCTTGCCATAAACCAACAATGACGCGTCATAATCAAAATAATTTAAATTAATAATGTAGAGAGAGAGAGGTGGCACCTCATTTCTGACTTAACAATTGAGGTGCGTTGTAGTTGGCTGACCAGAACGGGTTACTGTTTGTTTCCCTGGGAGGCTGGGACCCATTCTTGCTTTAGTACCCCTCATCTCATATTTTTGACACAATAAAGAAATATTAATATCAGGAATTTAGTATTTTTTTTTTGGAAAATGTTAACTTGTGCCCTGAGGGTACAAAATAATGAACTCAACATAGTAACTTTTTGTTGGAATGCGTGTATTTAATTTATAATAAATAGAATACATAAAATTTGAGGGAATATTTCTACTTTTGACTTCCTTATCTTGTACCCCTAAGAGCACAAGTTAACATAACCTTTTTTTTTAATGGCAATTCATATATATATATATATATATATATATATATATATATATAGGGTTTTGCTAGAAGTCACCAATGAAGATGTCTTTTAGCAGTCCACACCTTAAAGTGTGATTTCCACTTTTTAGTTATAACTTTGCTAAAAGACGCTTTGTAAAAATTATTTGTGTCTTTTAACAAATGATCATAGAATAACTTGCTAAAAGACACTTTCATAAAAGATGTCTTCTAGCAAAACATATATATATATATATATATAAAAGGAGAAAATAGTACAAGTACAAGATACACCAAGAAGAACATCCAAAGATGCCCCTAACAAACATACTTAAGAGGAAACTCTAGCCTGGCGACGGGGTAAGATAATCAACCCCAAGGCACCATCAAAACAAACACATGAAAGAAAAAAGAAAGGAACAAGCGACAAATGCCACAAACCTAAGGAACACCTGCAAGGAAAAGGGGTGCAAAGAGAACCCACGAAGCCAGGTCAGAAAAATCACCATGTTTCTACCATAAAGCCACAATTAGGTCAAAACATAAAGCCAGAAAAATCACCATGTTCGTCTTTTATGAAATTCAATAACAAATCATATCAGCATAAAATCATCTTTCCAAAATTTTATCAAACCCAAAAAATCAAGTGTGCTCTAATTGTCTTCTTTAATGTGTTTCTACCGTATGAAATCTTAATCCAGATTTTCATCATCATCATCAACAACAAAAGAACTCACAATTCTGATTTTCATGGAACGTCAACAACAAAAGTGAATTTTTACAAATGAAAAGATGAACTTGAGAATCAATTAAGTAAGAGGAAAAAAATCCATCAGTAATCTACACACAATATATTTCTCTCTACATGATTCAATTAGGTAAAAGGAAAATGAATTTTCATTTGAATCAGTTGGTTAAACTCGACTTGGCATGACTCACTCATAACTTAGCCTAGTTAACTCATTCAAAAAAACATATATGTTTCCTTAAAAAGCCAGTTCTTAACTCTCCTTCTCCCCTTCCTTTGCACCACCTCTCTGAACTCTCTGCCTCCCTTTCATCCTTCGCGTCGCGTCTCACACTCCAAAATTGTCGTTGCCTCTCTTGGGCGATATGGGTTTTTGGTTCTTTATATTATGGGTTGACTGCGAGGGTGTAATTGATGACGATAAAGAGGATGATGATAAGGATGTTGGTGTTTGAAGTGAAGGGTTGTGGTTATAATATGAGGATAAGTTTTTGGTAGGGGTGTTGTTGTTTCTATAAAGAGATTGATGTGGGGTGTTGCTATTTATATGACTAAGATGAAGAAGATAATAACATGGGTGAGGTGAAGAAAAATTGAAGGTAGTGATTGGGATGGAAGAAGATGGTATTTTGGATAATGATAACGGAAAGAAGAAATTGTGTTTTGAAGAAAAGAGTTTATATGCTGAAAAAAATTGGGTTGAAAAAAAAGAGACGAGTTCTTTAGTGGAGGTGGTTGAAAGGAAGAAGATGAAGATGTGAAGAATTTATGTATTTATTTTAATGTTTATAAAATTTCTAGTTTTTAATTCATGAATAAGCCACGTGTTATGCATCTGGATAAAGAAAAATTGAAAAATAAAATAAAAAAGGAATTACACGTCAGCATGACACTTGGGAAAATTTTGCTGACATGTTTAAATGAGGGACAACAAGTGGAAGAGTATGATATTATAGCGATATAATCTAAACTTTTTTTTAACAAGGACCAAAATAAAAATTGCTCAATATTACAAGGTATAAATATTATTAGAACTCCTGAAAAGATTTTAAAATCTACTGATTACAGAAAGATTTGAAATTAGATATGTTGCATGTGCAAAGTTTGTCTATGCAAATTTGTTATTTAAATGAGATTTTGTACATCAAGAAACCATATAAAAAATGTATTAAAATAATATGATATGAACAACTCTAGTTGATTGTGTAGTTGAATGATTCTGACGTCACTTGATGTTACCATAGACCATGTCCTCAAGAAAATGATGAACAACTTGAATTGGTTATGAAGTACCGTCTTAGTTTAAACAAGGAAATTAATGTATTTTGTTAATTATGTGTATCGTGGTATTTTAATTTTGTCAATATTAATAGATACATATCTCGAAACAAAGTCAAACATATGTTTTTATATCTTTGAGAAACAACATAATCAAGAAAGTGGAGAATGTTATTTGATTAAGGGTTATGAGTTGATACATACAAGAAACTTGTGGTTTTTTTTTCATTATACAAGGAAGTTACTTTAACAACTTAATATGAAGATAATATCTCAAGCACTGCTAATATGGAGAAGAGCATGCGCGGTTTTACCCCCAACAAATATGGGTACATGCCGAGGCTCGATCAGGGGTGAACCTAGACTTTTCGGTATTGATGTGGCTAAAATATCAAAGAAACTATATGTATTATGAGAGGAATGTTAGAGACACTTTTATTTCAACACTCTCTCCAACTTTCACTCTCTTATTTGATAAAACTAATGTATGTCCCACCACTTTAAGTGGAACCCATTTCCAAAGTGTGAGACCCACATCGATTTAAACCAATAAGGAAGTGAGTATTTGAGAGAGTGTTGAAAAGAGAATGTTGTTAGCACTGCTCATACTAACAAAGCGAATTTGAGACACGTTAAGCATAGCATCAAAAATGGCTTCGTCGTTCCTTATCTTGTTAGAATTTTGTCTATACTCTATAAAATTCATGGCTCCGCCACTAGAGAAAAGTTCGGAGATAAACTGGATCTTTGTTCAAAGTCACCACCAAGTAAACATTTTGAGTAACAAACATAAAATGCTATTTGACCTTCTTCGTTTCATATATAATTGTATTTAGGCTTTTATATGTGTTTAGTCCTTACAAATAAGGGTCATTTAAAAAATGGTCCCTGAATTTGCTAATCCTGCATTTTACCTTCAAAAATTTAATCATTAAAAATTTAGTCCCTGAGGTGATAATCTCGATGAGGTGGCAATGATTAACTGACGTGTTCGGTGTTAATTGGGATAAGTGGCTGCTGACTCATATTTCTGATTTGAATGGACAGAAATGCCCTTAATGCCTTGACTTCTTTCTTCTTCCCCTTTCTTCTTATCACCTGTTCTTCTTTCCTCGACTTCCTTCTCTTCCACCACCACCAACCCCAACACCATATCTCTTCCACCACCATCGACACCATCATGTGTGTTTGAAGTTGCCGAGAAAGTGAAAATAAAATGTTCCTCCTCCTCCCGGCTACGCTATCGTCATGAAGCAATTCTTCCGCTTGTGACGTTACCACCGCTGTCGTCGTCATCTGCGGCGCTCTTCAGGTTTGTGACCTCAATAATGCCCTTAAATTCCATATCTGCAGCTTGTGCAATGCCCAGTTTGTGAACATACTTGTGATGGTAATTTCAATAGAATCCAATGAGTCTTGTATGTCCCTTAACACCATGAATAATTCATCAGTGGATACTGTTTTGTACCGCAAGGGTTTGCATTAGAATAAGGCTAGAATATTCTTATTCAATTTAACATGTTTCTCTTGCTTATATAGGAACAAGGCAGACATTGGATGCATAGCATATAGAGTTGTTCCTCTGTGAAGACTACGAAAAAGCTATGAAGGAAGAAACAAGAATTCTGGATTTTGAGTGCTTCCAGATTTGAGAATTAATGTTCTTGTAAAGATTTTTAGTTCATTTGTGGCTATTAAATTAATTTTGTGGCTGGTCTTTGTGGCTGTTAAATTAATTTTGGTGAATGGTGGTTCCGTCCTTGAAGGTAGAGAGAGGAAGGGAAGAAAAAGAAAGGATAACGAGGGAAAAGACAGGGGTATTTTTGTCTTTTCTCATTGGTATTTGAAGATGGGGTAAATTAGCGACGTGTCGGTGATTAATAGGAGAGAGTGGCTAAATTTTAAATGGCAAAATGCTAGGATTATCAAATTCCGGAACCACTTTTTAAATAACCCCTATTTGCAAAGATTAAACACATATAAAAACCTTGTATTTATGAGGTAAAATTTAAATGTTATCTCCACTATTTTTTCCTCAACAATGATTTAATTCCATTAAATTTTCTAACAATGTTTTTAACACACAAATTATCACATAAGATAAGAAGGAGAGAGGAAATAAACCATTCTTACATGGTCACAAACCCAAATTAAATTTATTGGGCGCGCACACACAAATCTAATAGATTAAAAGACAAATTAGTAGTAATGGCGCGGTAATTTTAAACAAAAATAAAATACTCTATCCGTTTTTAAATATAAGCAAATTGATTTTTTGAGTAATTCATTTAATGATGTATGTGGATGGACCACATAACTTATAAAGTCAATTTTGCTTATATTTAAAAACGAAAGAATTTTATGTGTGTTAACATGTCTAACCAAATACACTCTCCGGTCACAAATATAAGAAAAATATATATTTTAAATTTATTCAATAAATGATATATATTGTCTATAATAAAAAATCACATTGATAACTTATTGAATGAATTTAAATCATGAATTTTTGTTATATTTATACGTGTTTCTCCCACTCGGAAGAAGCGAGAGAAGTTACGGAGTCAATGACCACTGTAGTATTTTTGTTTTTTCTTGGAGTTCTATCCATTTTTAAGTCATTACAAGCCACACGTTGGGATCAAATATTTAAATCAATTTACTGAAGACAGAAAAAAAAAAACACAGTACCATACTTCTAATCTTCTAGACATAGACCCCACCCTACAATCAAATGAAGAACAGAACAACGCTGTAGCCAGCCACCATTTCATTTCATATCTAAATAAACTTTTACCAAAAATCCACGAAAAGAATGTGAAACAGGCGCTGTAATTTTTAAAGAAAAATAAAATACAAGAAATAGAAAAGAAAGAGAAGGAAAAAGTGGGAGGGAGGAACAAAGGAAAGATGACGGCAGAATCGGGAGGTTTGAACTTCGATCTTCCCGAGGATGTCGTGCAAGTACTACCGTCAGATCCATTTGAACAACTCGATGTAGCGCGAAAGATTACATCCATTGCTTTATCGACACGTGTCAAAGCCTTGGAATTGGAATCGTCAGAACTTCGCGCCAAGATCGCCGAGAAAGATGAACTCATCGCTGAACTTCAGTCTCAGCTTGAGTCCCTCGACGTTTCCCTCTCCCAAACCGCCGATAATCTCGTCCGTGCAGAACAAGATAAGGTTCAATTTCCCATACTTTAATTTAACTCGTATTGTTTATTTGTTTTCGGTGGTTGAGTTGAGGTTGATATATTTTAGGAGAATTTGCTTAAGGAGAATGCTTCGCTTTCAAACACTGTCAGAAAGCTTAATCGAGATGTCTCCAAGGTCCGTTTTACTATGATCATTTATTTATTTACTCAATTTTTATTTTAATAATAACCCATTTTTGTTTTCTTCATTTACTACTATGCAATGCATGCAGTTAGAGGTTTTCAGGAAGACGCTTATGCAATCACTTCGGGAGGATGAGGATAATTCTGTAAGTATTGTTTATTTAATGCTGTTTGGCGCTTGCTGTCTGTGGTTAAGGACAAGAAGTTCTTTGTTGCTTACCATTTTTGTCTTGGTATTTAATGAAGAGACTTTGGCATTTTGCCTGTGAGTCCAAAAGATAAAGTAATGTCAAACTATTTTCATATAAGTTATAAGTTGTTTTCAGAATCTATCTTAGAGAGCTTATGGAAATAAGATGAAAACAGCTTATGGGCATGCCATAAGTTGTTTATATAAGCTCTCTAAAATAATCTGACAAGTGCTTATGCTAGTAGATAAACAAAAATAACTCAATCCAAACAGACCTTTAATCAATTTCATAGTTTACCGGATTATGCCACTTATGGTGTGCGACTTGATTTTAATAGGCTAATGCTATTTGTTTCTAGGGTATTTCCTTATTTAACTTTTGGCTTTTACTGGTATTTGACATAGGGCGGAGCTCCAGACATTGTTGCTAGAATACAGAGTCAATCAAGTTTGACTTCTACGTCTCAGTATGGAGGTACTTTCAACATGTTCTTTGCCGTCCTCCCTTAAAAGTCACAACATTACATTTCTGTTTGAGTCTTGTTGCCCTTTGTAGATTACTCTCTCATTTTGACAGATTAATCAATAATCATTTAGGCCATTGTTTGATTTTTTATTCATTTATGTTATTAGTTTCAGCCTTATCAATATAGCTTCTTCAAATTCTTATAAGCTAATTTCCTTATCAATATAACTATATAAAAGATTTTGTATAAACTTCAAGAATCTGCCTGGCGGAAACTTTGGCACTTAGTTCTAGGCGCTTTTGTCCTTTGAATGTGCATTTAGCATCCTATTATGTTTCCGTTTGTTGAAAATCATAATAATGGCAATGATAATCCATAAATTTCTGGGGTTTGGTTCCTATCCCTTTCCTTCGGGAACATGCCAATGTCATGTTTGGAGAGGAAACTGCAAGTTTTGCTATACTAGAATTAATTATTTCCAGTGCTGGGGTTTAAAAATCTTGGGTATAAGTTGTTTGTACTTTTTTCCCGTTGAATGTTAACACTGTTTTTTTGTTAAAGAAAATGAGAGAATCCAAAGTTTTCCCCTTCCACCTTTCTTGTAGAGAATAATAGAGAGTGAACATATCTTAATTATATCTTACATAAATTCTTTGGAATATTAGTCTAGTTTTGTCATTAATGTTGGCTGACAATGTATGCATAAGCTGCATATAAATCAATGTAATTATTTTAGCCAATCGGACATCAATAAGTTACTTGTATATGATGGAGAGAGCAGATCACTGATAGAAACATTTTAGTTTCTGTTTGCAAGAGCGGGAGGAGAGTTACAGAGAGATGAATGGAGGGAAACTTCTCTATTTATTTAAGCTTCCCCCTCCATATTCCTCTCTCTCCTGCTCTTACAAACAGGCCATTAAAGTTGAGCTCCTTCAGCTGCACTTTTCATCTTCAGTTCTGAGAGGTACTCATTTTATTGCAGATAATGACACATCATTTCAACCGTCTATATCTTCTTCAATGCCCCGTGTTTCAGATAGTGGAAACTCTTTTACTGAGGATCAAGAATCTGATGGTATGTACTGTGTATCATTTATGAGGCAAATGCGTATACATACATTATACATAATAGAGTACATTTCAGTTTATAATACCAAAAATGACAATTTGGTGTCTCTTTGAATGCGTATCCTGAAAAATGAACTATAATTTTGAATGTGCATCCTGAACTTTCTTGGTTTTTCCATTCCAACGTTGCAGATATAAGACCGAGAGTGCCCTATAATCTCCTCGTAGCATCACAAAGAACCACCCCTCGGATTACTCCCACTGGTTCCCCTCCTAGTCTTTCTGCATCGGTATCTCCTACGAGAACATCCAGACCTATATCTCCAAGGCGACATTCCATTTCCTTTTCAACCTCAAGAGGCACACATGACGATAGGTCTTCAGTGTTTTCCTCGATAGGTCACGGTTCAATATCAAACTCTGACTCAGTAACAGGATCACAATCTGGTGAGTCTTTCCAACTGTGCTATTGTTGCATCGCATAAAAAGATTACATCTAGAAAGGTTTAATTTAGGTCACTCCGTTTGGGTTACTTCTTGGATCTTGCATCCTTATGAAAAATTAGGTGCTTAATATTTCATGCATTGCAACCATATAAAGAAGGTTTTCGTTAGGTTAGAATCTTTATCTCATTTTTTCTTCTTAACTTTGTGTCACAGGACGTACACGGGTGGATGGGAAGGAGTTATTTCGCCAAGTCAGGTGAGGTCCCTTTTGTCTTCAAATTTTGAAAACTATTGAATCAAGTTCAGAAACTTAACTTCCACTACCAGAAACGTTGGTAGATGACATGATTTACAAAGAGGATGCTATTCGTTTAGCTCCTCAAATAAAAATAGGTGCATCTTTTACATATTACAGTGAATAGCTAATTTTTTTTGTCAAATTAGATTGGTTAGGTCATTATTCTCTATTTTATCTCATGGTTGTTAATATTAGGAACTGTTTGTCTTACGAGCAATTTGGTGCATTCTTGGCAAATGTTAAGGAGCTAAATTCCCATAAACAAACACGCGAGGTAATTCATCTGGTCTCTGCCTAGTTTCCTCTTATCCTCTCCCACCATGCCTTTTTTGGTAAATAGACTGTATGCAAAACTGCAGGTGACTCTACAAAAAGCAGATGAAATTTTTGGGCCTCAAAACAAGGATCTATACACTGTATTTGAGGGATTGATCACACGCAATGTCCATTGATGTTGTGCTTAGGGCATTCTTATTCTAAGTTAATAATAACGGACACTTTTTGTCTCCTCATAACAACCCCATTTTTTCTTTACTGTATATTTGCATGTTTATTACCGTGTAATAAAACATTTTTTCCTGAACACGAAAGCCTGTAAATTTGATGAACCAATATCATTTTAATATGAAGTGAGTGAAAGAGTGTTATTTTCCATTGATTCATAAGAGATTAGAACATGCATTTATATGCAATAGCTGTTATCAATTATCATGTACTACACTAGAATTGTACTACACAGATATGACTTGTACTGCAACACACGCTTATTGACAATCTATTTCCCCTTATTCAGCTCATGGTGCAATACATTTCATGAAAGGGTTGCCATTGGTTTCCTTCTAGTAGGGATGGGATGCATACGCCATTCTTTATGTTGTGTTCTTGCATCTCGGTCGTTCCATCAAGATTGGATGGTCCAAATTTTAAATCACATTTTGATATTTTCTCTTTTTAAATCCGAAAAGTCAAACTTGAAATATGGATTGATCAGACGATCAAAATGTGTGTGGCTGCACCCTAGAGTTGTGACTACGCACGACACACGGATCTCGAATCTCTATGTCAGGGCATATCTCTTAGGGGGTGAATAGGATATTTGTCCCTTAAAACCTTTATTTTGAATCACCTGCATCCATTTGAAATTACAAATGCTATATATATAAAGCCAGGCATAGTTAGTATATGTTTGGTTTTACTTTGGAGAGACCAAAATTGATTTTAGAATTGATTTTGACATACTTGACTGATTTTGTGCAGAACTATTAATTTTGCCTCCAAAATTGATTTAAATTTGAAGTTAGAACTGAGTTAATTTTGCCTCCAAAATTGATTTAAATTTGAAGTTAGAACTGAGTTTTTAGTTCCAGGATTAATTTTTGGATTCAAATTTATTGTCCAACTCACTTTTATATAAATGTATTCAAATATAAATCACTTTATCTTTAACTTATTTTTAGTCGGAATCAATTTTACATAATGAATAGATTCAAGTTATTTTGTCACCGATGAATCAAACACACTATGGTGTAGGCGAGGATAAAATTCTCATTTTGTTCATCCCTTCATTCATTAATCCTCTACTTCAACCTTTTTCCCCTTCCCTCAAAAAAAAAAAGTTTTTCCCTACACCATCTGGTAACATGTGGGGCACATGAGATAAGTTTTTCTCTTCCCTCAAAAAAAAAAAAAAAAAAAGAAGATAAGTTTTCCACTTCCATCCAGAATTTCTCTTTATGCAAGAGAAATAGATCAAACCTTTGACCACTTATGTTTAAATCTCTTATCACTTGGATTAATTCATTATTGGTTACTTCAACGTCAATCTTATATCTCTATATTCATTTCTTATCTAGTATCAATCAAATAACGTTGAAATTTTTGGAGAATATGAGACACTCATATCCAATAAAAATATAACATTTTGAAATTATTTTATAATTATATATACAAAATGAGTTCACCTCACAATTTTATTAGCTCTTTTTAAAACCCAGGTGTAAAAGTATTTTACATTAAAAATGCATCTCCATTGAATTTTAATTTTTTGTTTCCTACTTTTAACAAAATATCAAACTAAAAAAAGGTAAATATATCCTTAAATAGTAAAAATAAATAAAAATAAAAGACAATATTTTTACATTTGATTCCTTAATATGTGGGCATGACTCAATAGTAAAAAATGAAAATTGAGCTAAAGAGTTCCTGACCAAACACCATCCATCCCGCTCGGAGTGAATGGGATTTGGAACATAGACAAATTGAACTGAGAGAATCTAAATCTGAAGAATGAGTAGAGTAGTTTGTTTTTTGCTATTCCTGGTGCTGATCATCCAAACGGATGAAGTTCAAAGCTCATACGCTGGTTCAGCTAGTTCCATCATTAACCCTTCCAAAGTCAAACAAATTTCATGGATTCCAAGGTCTCTTTCTTATTCTTCAATCAAACTCTTTCTATATCTTCCAATTTATGATATTCAAATCCATGTATGTATGTATATATCTGCAGAGCTTTTGTTTATGAAGGTTTTCTCACCGACTTGGAATGCGATCATTTGATTTCTTTAGTAAGTATATGAATCTCTTTATGCAAAATTCATATCAATTATCTATGTAATGTAACTAACTTTTCTGATTATTATTTATACATTTAGGCGAAATCGGAGTTGAAGAGATCTGCTGTTGCGGATAATCTTTCTGGAGATAGTCAATTAAGTGATGTTCGAACTAGCTCTGGCATGTTCATTTCTAAAAACAAGGTTCTTTTATTTTTTCTTTCTGAATCTACTTATCTTATGCAATCATTACGTATCTTTTTTCATTTATATCTCTTTTACTTTTTTTATTTTTTTATTTGTTTATTTACAGGATCCTATTGTTTCTGGTATTGAGGACAGGATTTCAGCTTGGACCTTTCTTCCTAAAGGTACTTTATACTCTTGATAATGTTCTTGCTATTTTTATTGGGTAATACCAAGTCACATATTAAAGATGAAATGAAATGTAGATTTGTCTGTAATAATGATCTCATATTCATTACGTTCAGTTGTTCGTTGCAATGAGAATACGAGCTATATTCAATAAACGAGTGAAACCTAGGAAAAACAGTAAAATTATGTCGCCATTTTAAGTTTAATTAAGTAAATTAAAATAAGCTGCCCCTTACCCACTTGATAAGTGATGCATTGTTTCAGGATCAATAGGGTAATTCATTCATTTCTGATTAAATAGTTGGTTGGTTTAAATATGCATATGGTCCCTACAAATATCAGGCGTTTTAGTAATAATCTTTATAAAAAAAATTGGTTTTAATCCTTGCAAATATCTATTTTTTGTTTTTGATCCTTGTTGTTTTGTTTTAATCCTTGTAAAATTTATTCATATTGGATTTGGTCCTTTTAATATGCATATTAATTGATTTTAGTCCCTCAAAATAAGGATTAAATGAATATTACAAGGATCAATTTTAATATGAATAGATTTAACAGGGACTGAAACAAAACACTATGGATGAAAACAAAATGGTTTATATTTGCAAGGACTGAAACCAAAAATACATTTTTACAGGGACCAAAACCAAAGCACTTGATATTTGTAGGGACCATTTGCATATTTAAGCCTAGTTTTAAATCCTTATGCTTCATACTGTATAAATTGCAAAGGCAGGGTTTGTAGAAAAGAATGAACTTCTACTTGCATGATCTGTTAAAATATGATAACTGTCCTACCTATCTAACTATCTATAATGAAGCAATTAGGCACTAATCACTCTCCTTGTTACTATTTGTGGTTAAATTTCAGAAAATGGGGAAGACATACAAGTATTGAGGTATGAGCATGGACAGAAATATGACCCTCATTATGATTACTTTGCCGATAAAGTTAATATAGTTCAGGGTGGACATCGCTTCGCAACTGTTCTCATGTATCTTACTAATGTGACCAAAGGCGGTGAAACTGTGTTTCCAAATGCAGAGGTATGTACAGTAAATTAGATATTGATGTCTGTTTATCATGAGAATTGAAATTGTATTATAGGAAAAGCATTGCAGTTATATCTAGTAAAATATTAATTTTCTTGATCGAATGACCTCTGGTGTCCTGCTGGGTTCCCATTGTGCAGTTATCTTGTACTAATTCAATCTATGAATAATTCTGTTTTTTATTGTGCTTAAATTTATTGCATGAGATGTATATGTAGTTTTTTTTTTTTATCATATTCTGTTTAGGACTCTGGATGCTAGTATTCTATATCTACGACACTAGATAGTAAAAGCCTTAGAAACCGAGCACAAAGTTTGGAGGAAATACAAGTTAGTGTGTATCGCTGGGTCAACCGGGGCTGGATACTCAGACAGGCAGTATATATTGGCTGACTGTACTTATAGAGGATGCATGTTTTAAATTTCTACTTGTAGTCTTGGAGGATACCGTCTTTTGTTCATATTATACTCAGTGTCCTCTTCTCTGGATGTTTCTTATTCAAAGGGTGGATCTGATAGTTTCAAAGAGGCCATTTATACTTTTATAATTTATTACCAATACTAATAGCTGATTTTGATAGCTTATGGATTTTCATTTGGCTTACAGGAACCTCCACGTCGCAGAGGTTCTAAAAAAAGTAGTGATCTCTCTGAGTGTGCCAAAAAAGGAATAGCAGGTAGAAAACTGGATACTTAATTACTTTTTATTATGGGTTTTCCCCCCAGTTATTATTCTTTCATGTACAATTTTTGCTAGTCATTTTATGCTGAATGATTGTTGTTTTTCTCTTATTATTACCTGGCATTGCATAGTGAAACCACGTAGAGGAGATGCACTTCTTTTCTTCAGTCTTGACACAAATGCTATCCCGGACACTAATAGTCTCCATGCCGGATGCCCAGTACTCGAAGGGGAGAAATGGTCAGCGACAAAGTGGATTCATGTAGACTCATTTGATAAGATTGTAGGTGCTGGAGGGGGCTGCTCCGATCAGCATGATAGCTGCGAGAGGTGGGCTTCCCTTGGAGAATGCACTAACAATCCTGTGTATATGGTTGGATCTTCAGACCTTCCTGGATACTGTAGGAAGAGCTGTAATGCATGCTTGTAATTTTACTGAATGCTTTCTGGATTCTACACGGTACTTCAGACACTAGAATTCAAGTTTCAATTTTTCTACTTTTTTTGGTAGTTCTGTTTGAGCTTATAAAAACAACGATTGCAAGGTGAAGGTTGTATTAAAAAATAATTTATTTGTAAAAATGTATTACACAAATTTCTATGGTACACCCAATAAATTGGGGTGTATCGGTACACTAAGTCATTAAATTAATAATAAATGAATTGTTTTTTTTAATAAAAATAATTATTTTCTATCATTGACAACTATAGTAGTTAAATTTTATTTACCAAGAGCTTAGACGAAATAAAATTTAATTTTTACGAATTTTTATTACTCATAACAATGAATATTGATTATTTTTTATGAAAAAATGTAAATTTTTTAATATGATCCATATAAACAATGAAATAATGTTTTTTCTTATAAAATGATGTTTTCTAAAATATAAATATTGACAAATAGTTTTTTATTTCATAAAAATAATCGTTAATTTATCAATTTTGTGAAACAAGTGTACCGGTACACTTAAATTTGTGAGTGTACCATAGAAATCCCCTGGAAATTTTGTTTTTGAGATAATCGTGAAGTACCCATTTCCATTGTAGCAGTTACTTTTTCTTGCAATTACTATTCAAAGTAACTTCTCTAACTGATATAATTAAGTCCTCATCATTAGGAATTTTTTAATGTACACAAGACGGCATTAAACTAAAGTTTTTATTAGTGCTGTTATTCTAATTAACTAAATTATTGATAATAAATCAATAACAATAATAATTAGGTGTTTTCAATAGGTATAATTCCTTTTTAGAGTGAAATCTAGTATTTTTTTTATGCAAAAAGTTTTTTTCCCTTGTCTTTTATCCTTCGATTTGAGAAAAGACCTTAATAATCCGAAGTTCGGTATATTTAACTTTTTAAATGAAAATTGTTGAGTGATATAAAAATACTAGAGTTTTTTTTTTTTTGACAAAATACTAGAGTTGTATGAATGGTGTAATTTAATATTATTTTTTATTTCATAAAAATGATCGTTAATTTATCAATTTTGTGAAACAAGTGTACCGGTACACTTAAATTTGTGAGTGTACCATAGAAATCCCCTAGAAATTTTGTTTTTGAGATAATCGTGAAGTACCCATTTCCATTGTAGCAGTTACTTTTTCTTGCAATTACTATTCAAAGTAACTTCTCTAACTGATATAATTAAGTCCTCATCATTAGGAATTTTTTAATGTACACAAGACGGCATTAAACTAAAGTTTTTATTAGTGCTGTTATTCTAATTAACTAAATTATTGATAATAAATCAATAACAATAATAATTAGGTGTTTTCAATAGGTATAATTCCTTTTTAGAGTGAAATCTAGTATTTTTTTTATGCAAAAAGTTTTTTTCCCTTGTCTTTTATCCTTCGATTTGAGAAAAGACCTTAATAATCCGAAGTTCGGTATATTTAACTTTTTAAATGAAAATTGTTGAGTGATATAAAAATACTAGAGTTTTTTTTTTTTTGACAAAATACTAGAGTTGTATGAATGGTGTAATTTAATATTATTTTTTAATAAATTATTTAACAATATTCTAATTATTGTTTGAAGAGAATGTGTATTCACATTGTTAATAAAACACCTTATAGCCATGGAATTGAGCACATTTTTCTTCACTAGGCTTATCATCATGAGGATGTCTCCACTTTGTTGTTTGGTCATTAAAGCTTCCTAACCTTAGCTGACTGATGCTGATCACCAAGCTTGTTTGTATATAAAGCTTTTTCCTCCACATTGCTTAATATTCTGACTAACTTTCCATGTTTCTCATCCACCACCATTTTTCCATCAGGTGATTCAATGCCACTAGCTAGGACTTTAATGGGCTTCGCCTCAAATTTCGGCTTCATACTTGAAGCCTAATCAGCCAAGACTACTGCACCTAGAATTTCTCCTAGGAATGTGTCTTGCAAACACAAAGGCTTAGATAAAAGAAACAATGTAGAAAATGTATAATTAAACTCTATTTTAAGTTGGTTACACTCCTTTGTATTTAAACATAAGTATTGAAGTCACTATTTAAAAGAAGATTGAGCTAGAAAATTAATTATGTATAAAAACTTATACCATATGGTGATATCTGTCATGAATTTGCTTCAAATGGTGTATGCTTGACAACAGACGCTTGGAAAGTACAACCTCTGGTGTTTTTCTTGTCCCACGCAACCTACCTATAACCGTTGCAAACGAGCTCAGTCTACGCTGGGTACTTAGTGGGATGAGTGTGATGTTAACTTCTGATTCGAACACTGTTTTGACCGCTAAAGGATCCAGGAACATGTTGAATTCTGCAAATTGGTTTGAAGGAGCTGAAAAAAGATTTCCTTTGTCTTCTGTATTCCTGTTGATGTGTCCCCCTACTACATAAACCTCCTGCAACATTTTGGAAGTTTTTAAGCAACTGTTGCAGTTTATGCACCTGAAAAATGCTTAATAACACAATAAGTTTAAATATTCAATTGGGCTAAATATACTGAGTGAGTATTATAAAATATCCTTCTATCAAGTGTAGTCCCTACAGAAAAATTTCAATCGTTTTTGGTCCAGGGATTCACCAAATTGAAGACTGACATTAATAAAAGAAAAGAAAAAAAAAAGTTATCTTACATAAAAATTGAGATTCAAGACAAGTTGGAGAATTTTGATAAGGAAATGAAAGTAACATTTGTTTACACATTTGTCTGAAAAGAAAATGAGATTAAACTGTGGAATCTTAGACTATGCAATAGTGAAACGCTAAACATATGAGAAACCCAACAGTAAGCTATTGAAGTGGTCCCTCCTTCATTAGAAAAATTAAACTAGAATTGGTGGGGTGCACCTAGCTCATGCAATAGTGCAACGCATGAGCGACACATGAGAAGTCCAGTAGCAAGCTACTGAGGTGACATCTCCCCCTCAAAAAAGTAATTTAATATCGTGTGACCCATTGGACCACATATCAGATATTAAACTGATAAGAACAGATACTACACTTGATCTTAGCCAAAAGGCCGAGAAAGGTATGAGTTGAAAGAGGGGCTGGCTTCTGCTTTTATATCAACTGTCTACTCAGTTTCTTTCTTCATTACCCGATGTGGGACTTATATGCAGTACCACCTTGTGACTGACTCTTACACACCACTTATTTCTGCTGCAAACTTTCATTATGAATTTTAAATGTGATGAGAGATTGTTGAATACAATAATTGAAACAATGCCTCCAGTATCAAAATCAAAATCATATCTCAAATTAAAATAGTCTGCAATTATACTAACTATGAGTTTTGAGCTTGAAAAGTTTCACAATCAGGGAATTCACTTCATAACTTGTGATTCTTTTATTCTACAAAATTTTCTATTACTTAACATTATCATCACAATTATCTGAGGGAATTTCCCTGGTTATTAATTCAAACAATATTTATTACTCTAAGCTACAAACATTGCCCTTTCTATCATTTTGTTTAGGCTTCACAACTTTCCTTGTAGGTACCTTATTTGGACAGTATTGGTTGGCACGTGTACATGAAAGTCCAGTTCCATAATACATTGATGAAGTTAAGAGATGTCATCCCTCTTTATAGATGTTTGATGAGTCTACAGAGCTAAATGTCTAAGAAGGAAATGCCATTGTAAGTGCTACTGTAGATTTTTACAAGTTATCTTCTTCTTTTTCTATTGGTGCACACACATATTTAATCACTCAATACTCAGTCCCGTTATTCTTTTTCCTTTATGTGTGGTGGAATTGATCCATCTTGTATCTGTTGCTTACTTTCTGTGACTAGTTATCACACAATCACAGAAATAGATTTTATGCAAAATTAATGTTGCTAGAAAGAAGCAAACATGGATGCTATGTAGCCAAGTTTACTTATACTAAGAGGAACTACGAGTTTTGCTTCTACAATATCAGCTCTTGTGTCTGAGCAATTGTCTCAATTTATCAGTTTTAGTGCCCACAGTCTAGTTGGTACTTTTATCCTCAAATTTGACTTCTATATAGCTAGAAACTAAATAATTATGACTTAGCTCATTAGTCAATGATGAACTTTATGGAAAAAATTGCAATTCAATCCTCACATGATACACTTTTGGAGGATACTGAAAAGCCAAAAACTATGACTTATAATACAAATTCAAATGTCTTATATTTGTGGAAATATTGCGTGGAGTCATTAGGCCATGTATCCTGCTAAAAAAATGAATTAATGAAGGCAATCGAACTAGGGACACGATCTAGTTATCCATCTATATTATATCCTCATCAGATCAAAGCTTTAGAGTATAATAATGGGATAATGAGCTAAATAAAATTTGATATTCTTTCCATTCTCTACTACACATATTGGTTGACTGGATTAGTGCTTAATTCATGTATTGGTAAACTTAGGTTAGTCCTAAGTTGATATCTCAATGTTAGGTTATTAAGTTGAGTCACAATCTTCCTACTGAGTGGGTGAGCTTGTTGAACATAATTTGTATGTAATTTAATATTATATTTTTTTTGGTATAAATAACTTTATTGATCTTTGTTTTACTACTTGTAGATATGTTTGACTTTTTTCTATGTTGAACATATCTATCTATCTTCCTTTTTGTCAAACAAACTATGAAAATGATTGGCATGTGTTCTTTAGCTGCAAAGAGGCGAAAAATGTTTGGCGAAAGGCTGGACTGTGGGAATTAATTAACGACACTGCGGATGCTGCTACTAGTTTTACATATTGCATTTTTTCTTTCTTGTGCAGGTTAACAAGTGACAAAAGCAAATGATATGGCTATGATGCTTTGGTGTTTATGGCGCCGTCGTAATGACAAAGTATAGGACGATGAATTAAGGCCAATCAATATAGCGGTCCAGCATGCACATGAAGCGCATAACAGATCTGCTGCACATGGGCAGGATCAGCAACAGATAGCAGGTTGGTAGCCACCAGAAGAAGACTTGGTTAAATGCAATGTGGACGTGACGATGTATGAGGAGGAAGAAGTGTTTTGGGATAGGTATGTGCATTCGGAATCACCGGGGCCATTTCTTAAAGGCAGCAGCAACTTGGCATGAAGGCAGCCTTCCCCCACAAGAAGCGGAAGCAACAGGATTACATGATGTTATTTCTTGATTTGGTAAATACTGTCAAAGGTGCTTATAGGATTAGATTACAAACTAGTGGTTGATAGCATATTTGATAGAAATACTAATCAAGCGGAGTTTGATAGAAATACATATCCGATTGTCAGTCATTGTTACAACAACATCCAAACTTTAAGATAAGTTTTGTTAGGAGACAAACTAATTTTGTCGCTCATACTTTGACAAAGGTGTCAAGATTACATGCTCGTCACCAAGAGTTTGATTTGATTCTATCTTGTATTGGAACTATTTTGAGAAATGAAATGACATGAGATTTTGATTGTCAAAAAAAAATATTAGACCCTCAAATTCATTTGTTACATCTCGCCATTTTCTTTGCCACATAATACCATTTGCTCCACATCATTTATTTTTCCAATGTGGCACTCTCTATATGTAACTGATATTGCGGAATCAACGTCATTTAAGTGTACCAGCACACAATCAATAACCAAGCATATTCATTTAATTACCCAACCGATAAGCAGTAATTCGTAGACACCATACCAATTTTATTTTATTTTTTACATATTTTAAATGGATGCTCTCCTAGTGTCCTAAGTGCAACTTAAATGTAAAAATGTAAAAGCGGGAATATTTGATGTGTTGGGGCGCAAGTTCGAACCCACAACACCCCTCTTCTCCACATTGTGTGTAAATTTCACCGCTAGGCTCTTTGACACAAAAGTAAAGGATGCTCTCCATCTCAAACATTTAATTGATTCAATAAACAGCCACCACAACCATTGCTTATAAACCATATCAAATCCTGAATCAACCTCCCAAGTAGCAGTTGACAGAATCATTAAAACATCCATGGCAGTTGAAACCATCCAATTATTCTATTATGCAGAAGCGACATTCATCGTCATGCTCCAATTTTGTATGATTGCCTCTGACAATATTTTCACAGCAAAACATACATTAATTTGAAATAACAAATATGGCTAGATCCAGGTTTTATGCTTAACGAAATCAAAACATTTAGAGTTGATCATAAGGTAATATGAGAATTGACTTATGAAAAAATATCAACCATATTTTATTGGTTAATAGTCAACCGCACACATAACTGAAAATTATGAAAGCAATTATTTGATAATTGCATGCATTGCTAAATGAGGGAAAGAGAGTCATTTGTTATAACACTAGCTAAATCTAGTGAGAAGTTGGATGAGAAAAACACAATGTGAAAAGAACTAGTGTGTGAGAGTGTGACTTAAAAATGTCTCACATTGGAGGGTCACCCCAACTAGCAAGTGTTTATATAGAGAACGGGTGAGCGCTTAGAAAAATAATATATCGGTCTGGGTCGAAAGATATTTATTTTTTTGTCACTTGAAAATGAAGAATTAATTAATTAATTAATTCATCATTATCCGAAAAGCGCTACGCGTAACAAATCAATTTGTTACGATCCGATCCGATTCAAAACGCGTAATCGGATAAGTCCAACTGAGAAGCCTAAACTTACGGATCAAGCTGAAGGTTTAGGTTACGATCTCTCCCTATAAAAGGAGAGCTCGCCCCACTCATTCAACACACCGAAACACACAGTTGATGCTTCCTGTGCGTTTCTTCTCTTCTCCCCTCGACTTGTGTTAACGAGTCATTCTTTCTCTTCTACTCCTTTCTTTGGTTTCGATAAGAGCGGATACGTATCGTAACGAGTGGTGTTAATCGAACGATTAACCCATATTATAGAGGTGTATACTCTCGAACAATTACCTACTGTGCAGTACGTAATTGAACAGTGATCTGGGCTGTTTTATCCTGGAGGTGGCGCAGTTGTTAGTCTACCTTGCACAAGTTTGGGTAGTGCCGCGAAACGTCTTAAAGAGAGCGACCTGGTCGTGATTCAACCCGGTAATTCTTTTGGTAGTAAAACTGATTTTTGAACTGTGAAAACAACAGTTATGGTAGTAAATCACATGGTGTGCGTGTATGGGTGTCATTCTATAATAATATGTACACTATTTTTGCTTCCTGGTTCAAGTTAAAGTTCCCTTATCTGGACGATAACAAATAGAATGTCATTCAACAAACAAAAAATAACAAATGAAAGCATCAATTGTCATATGAACCAATGGTTTTCAAGGCTCACCCTCAGTGTACTTGAATTAAGCTCTTGCATTAAGCAATACAGATGAACAACAGTAGATTTGAATATCGGCATTCAACAATAGCAAACAAATTAACACAAATAACTATTAAAACACATAATCTTTGTACCAATAAAAAAACATATATAATCAGTATCCATTAAACCCCAAAAGAATGCAACCTTCAAGTTGGTTATAGCCCTCAAGTTTTGCCCAAACCATCTTGGAGATTTAAAGCTTGAGAAATTTGGTAATAAGAGAAACTCATCTTAGTTTTGTCTACACTATCACTTAGGCTTCCTAATTCTCTTTACCAAATTTGAGCTTAAAAGTACAAATTGAATTTGAGCCTACATGTCTCTAAATTGATAAAAAGTTTGTTCAAGTATCTTTTTCTGCATAATTATTCAGCAAGTAAGCACCTGAAATGACATATGTAAGGCTAAATAACAAACTACATCTGGTTACTGAATTCAACCCCTAAGCACTTGAATGTCTGGAACGTCCCATGTAATCCCAGGTTACTAATATCAACGTTCAAACATAATTTGCAGAAAACCTACCCATACCCAATGAGACACTCTGAAGGTATAGTTCTTGAAATTTCAAGCTGTCTTGCAGCTTAACTTACTAATTTTTGGCTAAACATTAAAATATTTACCTACAGGCCTTTACCACCTTATTATTTGAGTATGGCTTATGCTTACCGTTACCAATTTATAATATAAACTGACTCATATTAGGGATACTAACACCTATATCTCTGTTGAACGCAACAATCAAATTTAAACATACCACCAAACAATTATATCTTTCTAACTCATCTAATAATCAACCAACTTTATATGCAATTTAAGAATCACATACATCATTCCATAAGAAAGAATACAAATTACACAGAATCAATACTTGTTTCCTTTTCCTCCATCAGTTTTTGGCTAAGGTCTCAGCATGCTCCCGTTTCTGTTTCTGCATTCTCATTAGTCACAACTCCATGCTCATATTTATGCATATTCGCCATCTAGCTGATACAATTTTCATCATCTATGATTTGCAATAGCAATGAGCCTGTGATCATTTTCATAGGTATGCAGCTTTGATAATGATATCATTGTATAACTTAGTCGATCAAATAGTTATCTCTCTCAGTATTGTTTCCTATGAACCATTTTCCTCTGGAAAATATGTACATATTTTCCCCTGTGACTTTTTCATACATATTCCCCACTAAGGCTTTGTTTGCGAGTTGGGTTTTGGAGGGGAGGGGAGGGGAATGAAAGGTTTATGGAGATGTAAACTCTTGTTTGCGAGTTTTAAAAAAATAAGGGAAAGATTTTAGGGGGTTTTGAAGGGTTTCATTTGTTCAATTTTAAAGTTACCTTACATTTGGGGTTAAACATACAAAGTGACAATTTTGCTCTCATAATAATTCAAAATTCCAATTTTAGACATGACCGAATTATTACGATATCTCTTTCAAAAACAACTTATTTATACAAAACAGCTTAATACGATCTCTTTTTCAAAAAGAACTTATTCAAAACAACTTATTTATACAAAACAACAAATTACGATCTCTTTTTCAAAAACAACTTATTGAAAACAGTAAAACAGCTTGTTACGATCTCTTTTGCAAAAACAACTTATTCAAAACAACTTATTTATGTAAAACAACTTGTTACGATCTCTGTTTCAAAAACAACTTATTCAAAACAACTTATTTATCCAAAACAACTTGTTACAATCTCTTTTCAACAACAACTAATCCAAAACAGCTTATTTATGCAAAACAGCTTATTACGACCTCTTTATCAAAAACAACTTATTCAAAACAGCTTATTTATACAAAACACCATATTGCGATCTCTGTTTCAATAACAACTTATTCAAAACAGCTTATTTATGCAAAACTTTTTGTTACTATCTCTTTTTCAAAAACAATTTATTCAAAACAGCTTATTTATCCAAAAAAGCTTGTTACGGTCTCTTTTTCAAAAACTACTTATTTATCCAAAAAAAGCTTGTTACGGTCTCTTTTTCAAAAACAACTTATTTATCCAAAACAGCTTATTTATGCAAATCAGCTTATTACGATCTCTTTTTCAAAAACAGCTTATTTATACAAAACAACATATTACGATCTCTTTTTCAAAAACAACCTATTCAAGCTGTTTTACATAAATAAGCTGTTTTGGATAAATAAGTTGTTTTAAAAAAGAGATTGTAACAAGGTGTTTTGGATAAATAAGTTGTTTTGAAAAAGAGATTGTAATAAGCTGTTTTTGGATAAATAAGCTGTTTTGAATAATATGTTTTTTGAAATGAGGTCGTAATAAGTTGTTTTGAATAAATAAGCTTTTTTGAAGAAGCTGTTTTTTTTAAAAGAGGTCGTAATAAGTTGTTTTGCATAAATAAGTTGTTTTTTGAAAAGAGGTCGTAATAAGTTGTTTTGCATAAATAAGTTGTTTTTGATAAATAAGATGTTTTGAATAAGTTGTTTTTTGAAAAAGAGATCGTAATGAGTTGTTTTTTATAAATAAGTCGTTTCGAATAAGTTGTTTTTGAAAAAGATGTCGTAATAAGCTGGTTTGCATAAATAAGTTGTTTTGGATACATAAGCTTTTTTGAATAAGTTGTTTTTGAAAAAGAGATCGTAACAAGCTGTTTTATATAAATAAGTTGTTTTGAATAAGTTGTTTTTGAAAAAAAGATCGTAATAAGTTGTTTTGCAAAAATAAGCTATTTTGAATAAGTTGTTTTTTGAAAAAGAGGTCGTAATAAGCTGTTTTGTATAAATAAGTTGTTTTTTAAAAAGATCGTAATAAGTTTTTATTTATAAATAAGTTGTTTTGAATAAGCTGTTTTTTAAAATTAGATCGTAATAATTTGTTTTTCATGAGAAAAGTTGTTTTGCATAAGCTGTTTTTTAAAAAGAGACCGTAATAAAATATTATGTATAAATAAGTTGTTTTGAATAAGTTGTTTTTTAAAAAGAGATCGTAATAAGTTTTTATTTTATTTTATAAATAAGCTGTTTTTTAAAAATAGATCATAATAATTTGTTTTTTATGAGATAAATTGTTTTGAATAAATTTTAAGATAAATTACAAAGTATAACACAATGTATTGATTTTAAGAGAAAGTAAAATAGTAAAATTATAACATAACCCTTCATCTCATTTCCTTGTTGGTTTTTTTACTCCCAAACAAGGGGAAGGTTTTCCCTCCTTTCTTCCTTTCCTCCCTTTCCTTCCCTTCCCATCCTTAACCTTTCCTTTCCTTCCCCTCAAAACTCGCAAACAAAGCCTAAGTAAAGAACCAGTCTCGAGTATAAAAAAGGTATGCTAATGCAATATTTGTTTATTTTCTCAACGACACAATAAGAAACTACTTTTGTAACAACAAAGGGAAAAAGCAATATGCTAATCAATGGGAGGCCAGAGAAATTCCCACTTCAAATGAAGATATACCACTTCATTAAATTGTTTGTAAGATCATTGATTTGAAAAACGAAATCCTGGTTTGAAACAAAGAAATGACAACTACCAAAGTTTTAACGTCCACTGAAATTAGAGAAACAAAACCTTCTATTTCATTTAAATACATATATGGCTATGATCAAAATTTTAATGAAGTGCTTTAAGTTAAAGTCGTGTAGTTGTAATCATGATCAAAATGCATAAGCTCATTAGACTAATTTATCATACAATTTTTTTTTCTTCAAGTAGGGACCACAACATCCACTAGAATATAATCCAATTACACATGCATAAATAACAGTGAATCACAAAAACAAAGTTGCCAGTATTTCCAATAAGCAAATTACAAATGGTCAACCAATAAACATTTCATGACATATTGGATCAGCTCATGTGGCATACTGGTGCATGTTACAAATGCAGCCACCGAATAGTTCATAATACAATATGATCATAAATATCTAGAAAAGGGAGAAGGAAAATATTTAACTACCTCGTTCTTTTTGTTTGAGTCATTTTCTTAAGTTTGCTCACTGTCACTTGGGAGTGAAAACAACGACTCTATATACATAACCAATTTGAATCCACGTACATCTTTACAACAAAAGATGTTATACTTTAGCATCTTTCCTTTGTGATTATACTTCACCAATCCAGTCAAACCACCTGTTCCAATCAATGTTCCACAAATCGAGTGTTAACTCGCCGAGTTTACTAAGTTTACGTTTTTAGGTACCAAAATCGTGTCAACTCGGAGGTAAACTCGATTTCTGGTAAAATCGGAATGTTTGACGAGTTTGACTCGAGTTAACTCGGCCAAACTCGGTAAACTTGGGTAAACTCAGGTAAAATCAGAATGTAAGTCTTTTTTTTTTCATAAAAAAAAAGTATAATTTTTTTTGGATAGTTTTATTAACATCTTTAGGAACTTGTGAAACTTACCTTTTTGGATGGTTAAGATTTAAGAGACTTATGATTTTGCAAGTTTATTTTGTATTTTGATGTTTAGTTAAACATAATGCTTTATTATGGTGGTTGAAAACCTTTATAATTTAGTTATATTTTGCATTGTTGGACTATTTACAATATTATATTAGTTTACATATGTTATGTAAATAATAAATTTTATTTAATTTTAATTTTAGGTAAACTAGTATGAGTTCTCGAGTCGAGTTTACCAATGCAAAACGAGTTGAGGTAAACTCTCGAGTTGTAAAACCTTGGTTCCAATAATATCACCACTTTTTGTACAACATACAGGGGATAAGTAGGGATATCTTCTTGAGTTTGTATTTGATATATCTCTTTTGTTTGAGATATCATTTAAAATATCTCTTTTGAGATATTCTCTCTAAATATTTCTTTTGAGATATCATTTGAAATCTCCTTTGTTGAGATGTCATTTAAAATCTCTTTTGAGATTCCATTTTCTACCAACACTCACCATCATACAAAAGTGTAACTAGATCTCAAGTCTATTGGGCTTAATAGTTTGAGATAGGGTTGTTTTTAACCTTTCTTAAGTGATCAAGAAGTCTGCTGAGGATAATAATACGAATACTGCTTCCCCCTGCACAAAACACTTCCGCCCTGCATCCATGCCTAAAATACCCATGCGCTAGTTAACTAATGTAAGTGTAAAACTATGCGTTAGTTAACTAACGGTGCGTGAGTTAACTAGCGCAGCGTTAGTTAACTCACGCAACGTGCTGTTAACAAGCCAGAACACCTCATTTCCTCATTTCTCATCTAAAATCTCAAAAAATCTTCAAAATCTCTCTCAAATCACCAAATCCAAAATTCCTTCAAGTTCAAACCAAACAACACTCCAATAACAAGTAAGTTTTCATAATCAAACACCATTAACCTTTTATGTTTATATGTTAGAATTTTTCTCTTAAATTAGAATTTTTTTAGATTTAGGGTTTGTTTAAATTTTGATTTTTTTGGCAAGAAATCATACAATGTTTACATGAAAATGACCTGTGTTGCTTAAATGTTTAGATGTTTGCATGTTTATGTTGTAGGTTTTGAGTTTTAGAGAATTTTTTTTAGATTTAGGGTTTGTTTAAATTTTGATTTTGCTTGCAAGAATTGATACAATGTTACATGTAAATGACTTATGTTGCTTAATTATGGTTAGATGTTTGCATGTTAATGTTGTAGTTATGAGTTTTAGGGTTTATGTATAATTTGCACTTCAAGTGTTTGATGAAATGTTTGAATGAGTTTTTCATTGATTGTTTTTAATTTCTTATTGTGTATATTTGAAACAATAGTCGGGCGGATCGACGTTCGTGCAGAATTCAATGGTGGAGAACCTCAGAGGTTGAAGGTTCGGTGCCTTGATGTAACGCTAAGAGGTCTCAATGATCAGATTAATGAATTCAATTAAGAAGTAAACCCCTGAGACACAAGGAAGGTGGAACACGTTCGGTATAAACGTCCAACGCTCGATGATGGGAGAGTATCATTCACTTGGGTGGAACTGACGAACGACGAAAATGTGACGACCATGTTTTGGGAGCACAACATGTTCCAGTGGATCGATATGCGAGCAACATTGGTGAGATCAACTGAAGATATCATCAAAAGTCTGATTTCGCCAGAAAATCGTGATTAGGTGCCGGTCGTGATTAGGTAGGGAATGCACCTTCCAACTACAATAATTGTCTTACTCTGGATGGGGCAATTCAAACTTGTTAAACGGCAGGACTCCAACATTCGCCTGGAAGTGCTTTTGTTCCATTCAAAAGGTTAAATTCTTGTTGGCTTCGTTTAAATGATGGTATTGAAGTGTTAAGGTCTGGACCTCATTCCGTTGGCACTTGTATACTATCATTTAAAACCAAGACCAACAAAAATTTAACCTTTTGAATGAAACAAAAATACTTCTGGACGAATGTTGGAGTCCTGCTGCTTAGCAAGTTTGAATTTGCCTCATTCAGAGGTAACACAATTGTTGTAGTTGAAAGGTGCAATTCCGAATGTAATGTCATGTAATGATAGGCCATATTTAGAAATTTTATGTAATGTAATCTAACTTTTACATTATGATATCAAGTTCCTTCCTATAAGATTAGTGTCACGGAATAGACCTCATTCTTTATGTGATGACCTGTCTTATATGAGAGAATTCGATGTGATAACCTGTCTTATATGAGAGAATTCGATGTGATAACATATATAGTTGATTCTTTATGTAATGTAATGTAACTTTTATTTGAATTTATTTAATACGAAACTTTATTCGAATTTATTTATTACAATTCTTTATTCGAATTCACGCTAAGTTTAATTAGTCTTTATTCGAATTTATTTATTCAATATGCAATAACAAAATAAATTCTTTATTCTAAATTATTTATTTGCTATATTCTAATTTATTTATGCACTTAAAATAAATTCGAAATTAGAAAATAAATTCAATTTTATTCTAATTCGATATTTATTCTAATTTATTTATTCATTAAATACAAAATTAAAAAAAAGAAAATATAAAAATAAAAGCAACATCTCATTTTATTAATCAACTTCATACAATAATTGATACATTGTTACATTGATACATTTATTCGAAGTCACTAATAATATACTTATTTTCTTTTTACCCTCTTTGGGGTAAAAAGTAACCAGACTTCATGGGATAAAATAGTAAGGAGCCTTCTTGGAAAAATACATCATCAACCCTTGAGCTAAATCTAAATCTGGTTCTTTTTATACCCCAAGAAGATTCTTTTTACCCACGGTAAAAAAATTTTGGGGTAAAAAAAAGCAAATTTAATTTTATCCCAAGGGTCGATCACTTCCCCAAGTCGGCTACTCACTACTTTACCCCAAGAAGGCTGATCACTTTTGCCCCCAAAGAGACTATTGAAAGAAACAAAAAAGAAGAGAAATAGAGGGAGAGAGTGAGGATGGAGAGAAAGTGAGATGGTGTGAGGAAATAAGGAAGTATGGAGGGCTATTTATAGGTGAGAATGGTAGTATAAGTTATAAAAAAAACATAAATATGGTCAAAAAACGTGTAAATGGTGTAAAAAAACGTGTAGATTGAAGGTTGAAAATTGACCACCGTCCACAAAAACGTGTAGATTGAAGATTGAAGGTTGTTCTGACCACCGGCCAACGTGCGTGAGTTAACTCGCGCACATGCTAGTGGTGCGTGACTTAAGTCACGCAGAGGTTATAAGGTGCGCGAGTTAAGTCACGCTGCGTGACTTAACTCACGCAGGGGCATTTTTGGAAATCATGCAGGGCGAGAATGTTTTGTGCAGGGGGAGAGCAGTAACCTAATAATACAGATTGTATCTGGATTGATCTGCTGTGATCAACATATTATAGTGTTATTCAGAAGTTTTTGATAGCAGGATACTATAGTGGATAATCTCACACGAATTGTGGGGACTGGAAGTAGTCAGTTTGGTGAACCAGGATAAAACTCTTGTGTGATCTCTCTTCTCTCATCTGTTTATTTTTTATTTAACACATCACACACAATATCACTTATAACTAATTATATAAATTTTCTTGAGTGCTCTGGTTCCTAAACTAAAATAATTAATTAACCTAAAAAACGTAATAATTATCCAGAACTTTCTGGTCCTATTTATTTATTTATTTCATTCTTAATATATCCAGAGTTCTCTAGTCCTTTTACTGCTATATACATCCAGAGTTCTCTGGTCTTTTACTACTTAATTATATAAATATTTTCATTACTTACCTAACACTTACCAAGAATTTTTCTTGAGTCACTATATTTTCTTTCAGAATTGAATTTAAAAAGGGTCACAATTCAAACCCCATTTCTTCAAAAATCTCATTGTTGAACAATTTTACTCACATTTTTTATATTAAAAACACATCACACATTTTTCTGGTTAACAATGTACTCTTTCTCGTAACAAATAAAAGTAAAAATTGTAGTTGAAAAATTGATGTATTGGTATAAAATTTAGCTTCCAAATGTCAACTTTTCAACTATCTTTTTACTTATAGTTTATAAATTAAAATACATATACGATATCCACCTTATTTGATGAAATTCATGTAAGTTTTAACAAATAAAAGAGAATGCATATCACGTTTAAGAACAAATGTAAAGTTAGACTTTATGTACACACTACACGTGAACATAAAGAAGCTATGGCTGATAACCTTCATAATTATGGTATCAGAACATGTTATAATAGGGTACTTTGTAACTTAGAAGGATGATACTGCAATGTTGGTTTTACAAAGAAGGATTATATAACTATTTTCATAGGAAAATGTGTGACAAAATTAAAGATGATAAATTGATAATGTTTTACTTGACTTAACCTATCTTAAAACTGAAAAACTTACTAAATTTAAATATGTTTTTATGCAAGGATGTACCTATTTCTATACTTTAATTAATTTAAATATGCTTTATGCATGGTTCAATATGATTTTAAGTTAAAAGAACGCCTTTTTTCCTTTTCTTTTTTATATCAAAAAAGACGTTTGACAATTTATCCAATTGAGACCACATCTCTTATGGTATGCTTCACATGTTAATTACA
Organism: Medicago arabica; assembly: GCA_946800305.1. Lineage (NCBI taxonomy): Eukaryota > Viridiplantae > Streptophyta > Magnoliopsida > Fabales > Fabaceae > Medicago > Medicago arabica. Next base: position 54,972,836 of record OX326968.1, read on the forward strand.
TTTCTTAGGATAATTTGAGATTTTGATTTTTGAAATATGACGTTGCGTTGTTGCTAGATTTTGTTTCTGAAGTTAGCTACTGGATTGTTATTGCTCTCTATACAGAATCATTGAGTTTTCATTTTGTTGTTTCTTGATTTTGAAGTGTCAAATGTTGAAGCAATGTGCTCAATTTATTAGAGAATGATTAAAGGCATGCTAGATGTTTGATGAATGTTCCATGTGCTCAATTTATTAGAGAATGTGCTCAATATTATGTTTTTCATAAACTCATCAACAATGTTCGAATTATTGCTTATAGAGAATATGTATTCATATTCTATCATTGTTGATAAAAGCCGAGCCATGTGGTGGTTGTGGCCATTCTTAACCATGGATTTGACCAGCTTTTTCTTTGTTAGGCTTACCATCGTGAGGATGACTCCAATTCCTCGTCTGTTCTTCAAAGCTTCCAACCTTAGCTGACTGATACACATCGCCAAGCTTGTTTGCATACATATTACAATACGCCTTTTCCTCCACATTGCTTAATATTCTGACTAACTTTCCATGTTTCTCATCTACAACTACTTTTCCATCAGTGGATTCAATACCACTGGCTAAGATTTTAATGGGCTTCACCTCAAATTTCGGATTCAAACTTGAAGACCTATCAGCCAAGACTACTGCACCTAGAATTTCTCCCAGAAATGTGTCCTGCAAACATAGAAACAGTGTAGAAAATCCATAATTAACTATAGCATCAGTAATGTTAACGAGAGGATTTGAACTAGAAAAAAGAGTTATGGATAGAAACTCATACCATATGGTAATATCTGTTATTGGTTTGCTTCAAACGGTTTAGGCTTGACAATAGACTCTTGGTAAACACAACCTCTGGTGTTTTTCTTGTCCCTTCTAACCTACCTATAATAGTTGCAAACGAACTCACTTGGCGCTGAGTACTCAATGGAATGAGCGTGATCTTAACTTCTGATTCAAACACTGTTTTGGCGGCTAAAGGATCTAGGAACATGTTGAATTCTGCATATTGGTTTGAAGGAACTGAAAACACATTTCCTTTGTCTTCTGCATTACTGCTGATGTGCCCCCCCACTACAAAAACTTCCTGCATTATTTTGAAACTTTATAAGCAACTGTGTTTCTATTTTTGCACTTGAGAAATTCTTAACACAAAACAACTTTGAATATTCTATTGGATTAAGTAAGTGTTAATTTTACAAAATATATCCTCCTATCAAGTTTAGTCCCTATGAAAAATGCCATTATTATTTAGTTTTCATTTTGGTGATTTTGATGAAAATTTTCATCCATGTTTGGTCCCTAAAATCACCAAATTAAAGACTTATACCTTATTCCATTTAGGTGTTTTTTGAAAGGTAAATTTTTAACAGATTATTGACTAGAAAGTTTTTACCGTTTACTCTGTAATCTACTTTCAGAGTAGCATAGTGTTTATTTTTTATTTTTTAGAAGAAGCCGAACTAGCCCACTGAAATTGGCTTCGGGGAGAATCGAACCTGAGACCTTGAGAGGAGCGCACTCCAAGACCCCAAGCCAACACCACCAGGCCAACCCAAGTGGGTTGCATAATGTTCTTGTTGATCGATCATACACAAACCTATACTCAGATAGATGGTAACAATTATATACTATGTCTTGATTACCTGAATTCTAGAGCTTATATTTTTCACTGAAACAACATTTGCCAAATTAGTCAAGGGTCCGTTGGTTAGTACAGTAACATTGGACCCTGGTTTCATTGTTTTCAATACAGACTCCCAAACTTCCATAGCTAGTGGTTGTCTAAGTTCAGGGTGATCCGTATCGCGTGGGGCTCCAAACTTCACAGAGTTTTCTCCTGTATACCTGAAATAATTGTTAGTGTATTAGTCTTTTGCTGTTAACAAACCCATGGAGTTTTTTCAAGCAAACACGCTCCAGATATTAAGCCATCTGTCTCTGAATCCTCTGGAGTGACTGCACTGTGCATTATGATGCAGAGCCAATGAATTGAAGATAGAGAATACAATTACTGATCTCTGAGGTCAATACGCCATGCAGCAGCGATTGTCAAAGATTCAATTTCAAAGTTACAGATAAAGACTCTGCGGCCGTTGCACAGTGCAGCAGCCCTGGGGACGTTTAGGTCTAGAAATAGAAACTTATGACACATCATAATGCTAGATGAAAAACAATAATAAGGCATGGAAGTTACTACTCAAAAGCACCTTCTTGGGCTTCGTGGCAGATAACGAGCAAGACCATAAAGAGTGTCGGAATCGATGTAACCTCCATTCCCTTGAGGAATGGCTTTAACATACTTGCAGCCTCCAATGGCTCCAAATATTGGATCTCTCTGATTCATTGCGAAAACGTCTCCTAGACCAACTGGTATATCATCACGACCCATCATGTGAAGTATGTCATAAATTATGTCTATTGTTGCTGCATTTGCCCATCCAGTAGGACTCACAATGATTGCCTAAAACCAAAGTTACAAGGTAACCCAAATTAAAACTAACTACATTACTATGTCTCTACAATTCTATAATTCAGATGCAAATAATTCAACAGAGGAAAACATGTGTTTTTTATTTATTTTTTAGGTGCTAGGTAGTAATGAATAGAATTCCGTGCATGTTTGGGAGAACACTAGAATAGACATAATCATCGTGAATCACTATGATTTGGGCAAAAGCTACGCTTTGTAGCTTCCCAAAATCATGGTGGCTCGCCGTGATTTTTCAATCCCTTCACTCATGCAAACATGCACTTCCTAATTGAGCTTAATTTATCAGTAGTTTTTGGAATTGCGAACCTTTTTTTCAATTTGGAGTGTCAATATTTGATTTTATTTAATACTAAACATAGTTGAAAGAAACAATTAGGAAAGAAAAATAAGAATACCTTAAGGTCGACTACTTGAACAGGCACTTTAAGGAGGTAAAATAAAGCTAGAAAATCTCCTGCACTCATGTCCATGTCGAAAACAACAGGTTTTCCCAATTTTTTATTTTGAAAGTTTGGCTTGTAAGTTACTTCTTTGTAGTAGGGAAACTGTGTAGTGAAGTTGTATCTCCCTGCTTGTCGTGGTTGCTTTAGAACCTTTGAACCAACAAAAAAAATGAAAATCAAATTCACATTCATTTGTCTTTTCAAGAATCCAATCAAAATCATGTCATAAATAATTCCATTATTAAACATACTTCTAAGAATCTTATGAAATATTCCCTGTCAAGTGAACTCCCAACATCTCGGTTAGGCTTTGCTTTTGTAGCAACAAGTACCCTCACTGAGTCTGAGTCTGGACCACCTACCTCTTTTGTGTAACCATCCTATAAAACACAAGTTGCATTACAACACATGTTAGCAACACTCCCGTTATGTCACTACTAGAAAAAGTATAACTAGTAGCCAAAATTAGCAACTGAAAAAAAGGAAACATCATTTTTCTATCTCTACTTTTTGGCAAATTAATGTTTATGCTTAAGATTATCAAATGAGTAGCAAATTGAGTTGACAACCTTAAAGTACAAACAACTACCTGACATTTTCCTTTGCCATTCTCCACAAAGCAAAGAGGATCTCTGAGTCCTTGTTGAATATGACCACTATGAACACCACCTTTTTCAAGATTGAACTTAGGAACTTTTAGGCCATTAAATAATGGATTGGAGCCATCAGATATCCCATATGGTTTATTTGAAGTAATTACAGTTATGTTCATATACTCCATTTCTGAAAATTCATTATCTCCTTTGTGATTATTGGGTTTGCTCATGATTGAGACAGCCACACCAGTCATAAAAGAGTCCCACATAAAATAACTCTGTTAACAACGAGTCATTTTTCAATATCAGATATTTTGTACTCCATCAAACGTGATTCATGTGAATTTACTTGTTTCATGTTTGATGCATATGTAATAAGTAACACAATATAATGACATATTACCGAATAGAATTCGTTGTCGAACCAAGTATCACGAGATATTTTCAAGGATTTGAAACAGTATTGTGATTCATATGTGTCTTGACTCTTTTCAAATGCAGCAAAGAACTGTTCAGTGATGGGAATTGTGTTTGATGCATCAAGAGGAACTAGGGTGACTGGAATTCCAGAATGAATCACCTATAGAAAACAATATATACTTTTTGTCACAAACATAGCTATCCATGTATATTTCTGTTAGATACAGGGTAATGTGCTTAGATAAAAAAAAATCGCATGGAAAGATTTCCCAGGTAACTTTTTAAATTTCATATAAGAATTTAAACATGTCTTTTTTAAAAGAAAATTAAAAAATTCAATGTTTTAATTATTTAAGAAAATATTAAAGATTTTCTTTAAGAAAACACTAATAAACAAGATTATGTTTTTGTCATTACTTACATAAATATGAACCTTGAAACTTAAGTCATATAGGAGTACCTTAAAGAAATGAAAAAAAGAATGGAGTAGTATTGAAAAGAATGTGTATGACCTGGTAAGCTGCAAAAGGGTCTCCAAAGATATTGAATTCTGCATAGGGGTTAGTATTATAATCTGTAAACATATTTCCATGGTCACCACATTGTCGAGGCACACAGGTAGATGAAGCATTTTTAGGGCAACAACCAGTAGGGTTGCTTGACCTTACACCTCCACCCATTATATAAATATGTTCCACATTTTTCTTGAGGTGTGGATTATTCATTAGGAAAATTGCAACATTTGTATGAGCTCCCATCATAAACAGAGTTGTGGGACCTGCAGACACTTTTTCAATCAACACTTGTTGAGCAGTTGGTTGCTCTAGTGGTGTATATTTCCTTTTTCCCTGATATCATGATCAAATTAGCAAGCAATAGTAAGTATCATCACTAACTAGGCTATTTATAATTTAGGTTTAATCTACATTAGAGGTTATTCTCTGGACTTGAAAAACTATTATAGGATTTTGTTCACCAAAAAAAATAAAAATTATAGGATTTTTAAAATCGTTAGTTTGTAATGGAAGAGTTTTGAACTTCTTTTTATAGAGAAGTGTTATCATAGATTGTGTTCGTATTTTTTTCGTTCATCCGACATTATTTAACTTCTCCAACTCTTTTGACCCTTAGCTCAAATCAATTGATCTACCAAACCTCCAAAGTTTTTAACTGATTATTTGTAGTGCAAGTTTCATCCATATTCACATAAACAATGTTAACTTATGTCACATTTGATATGTAATCAATCGATGGTTGCACCGTTCGATCATCTTCCCCAAAAATCAACCAGTCTTCTTCAATCTAAAACAAAAATATCCACCAAATGAGTATCATCTTCATTCTCACATCCATAAAACTAAAAAAAAAAAAAATCATGACAATTGTGGTTCAAATGTTTATGTTGGTGTCGATAAATGGTTGCTCATAGGACCAACATGGGGTCCAAACGTTAGGTATGGTGTTGTTCTTTTCTTTTAACCATTTTGTCGATTCATTTTATAGATTGGTTGGAAATGACTTACTTGCACTGACAAATTTAACTTAGAGATCAAAATTACACTTTTTAAAGTTAAAGAACTAATTGAATCTCAAAACTAAATTAAGAGATAAATTGAGTCTAAAAATAATGCGATTGAATATTTGGATAGTACTACTTAAAAAAAAATTACTTACACCACAAGCTAAATTCACAACAATATATATTATGTTTGTGTTGTTAATACCTGTGGGAGGAAAGCTTTCCTGATACCATAATTTGCATCAATATCTAAGCGTCCTCCAAGTCCTACGGGAATGACCTGCCTGTATCTGCAGCTTCCTATTGTTGTCATTCCCTGATTCAATAAGTGGCATATCACATACAATATTAAATGACTGTGTGTTTGTATTTGTCAAAATCGCGGTGAGCGGCCGGTAGCTTTTGTAAAAATAAGCGATTAACCGCAATTTTGTCAAACTCACCGCACTGACAAAAGTTGCAAAATACTCCTTCAAAAAAGAGTCGCAAAATACATTATTTTTCCCAATTGCTGCATTTATTTACTTCACTACAGGTCATCCAAATGCAACTAGAAAGCACTGTAAGTTGAACTGAAGTGTATGCAATGCTTGAAGACGTTGTATATATATATTTTTTTGATATTTTTTTTTTTAGAAACTTCAAACTTAAGGTTTGAAGAGTTTAACGGAGGTAACATCTTTTTTTTTTAAAGTGAATGGAGGTATACTTTTAGATTAATTATAATTTAACATCCTTTTTTTTACCACCTTTGTATACTCCCATGTGGCACTAGGAAGAAAAGAGAGTGAAAGATAAAGTTGGTAAGTATGTGGATGCCACGTCACCACGTGTCACTTTTGTGTGTGGAGGTACAAGGGGTGTATGTCACATGGGAGTGACCAACCTATCATTACTCATACTTTTATACTCTCATAAACAAGACACTGCTATATTATACTTGAGGAAGTCGTGTGTGTCGCAACAATTTGGACACAAAATTTAGGCACATTCACATATTTGAAAAAAGTAGAAAGAAAAGTTCTTAGAAAGAGTTTGTCGCCTATTTAGGTCCCACAAAGTTCAAATGATTAGTTTATGCGGTTGCATGCGGAGTATTCCCAACTTACACCAAAGATTGAATATAGGAAGTATATCACGAACGACAAACAAACCAATATAAAAAAAAAATCCCTTTTTGACGTAAATCATAGATGGTATGATAGTGTGATAGATTCGTGTGTCGCTCTTTCATGAGAAATAGTTTCCATGAGAAATATAATATAAGTCACTGTGATCTTGATTCTGTTGGTAGAACATTGCATAATATATGCAGGAATTAGAGTTTGATCTCCGGACACTTTACTTATTCATCTAAAAAGTATATTTATAACAACCAGGTACTTGACAAAAAAAAACTCAATACGAAAAATTTATTTTGAAAATTGTGTCAATTTATTTTTCCATAAGTTGACAGATAATTTTTCTTAATAAATACGTATTATTTGTAGAATCCTTTACATGTGCCTTAAGAGTTAGGGTACATGTTAGCATGACACTTCAAAAAATATATTTTGTGTTAAAAAATTTAAAGATTTTTTTGTAGGAATTTTAAAAAATAAAATCCAAAGTTATTAGGGTTTACTTACTACCGAAAAAATCATTTAAAAAAATATTTTTAATTTATGCATGTGTTACCTTCATGTTTTTGAAAAAATAGATTTTAAAAAAAAGTTAATCGTAATAGCTTTTCATTTAAGTCAAGATATATTTTTTATAAAATGATTTTCTATAAATCTTAAAACTAACACTTAAAAACGACAAAAGTTATTTTTATAAAAGAAAAAGTTTTTTTTTTAAATTAACAACTCACTTTTTTAAAAGGAAAATTAACTGCTCAAATTATTTTTTTGGGTACAAAAATTAACTGCTCACTTTTATTAATGTGAAAAGGCAAAAGATGCCTACAAAAATAGAATGTGGGGGCGGTAGGAGTATGGTATATAACTACTTTAATACTACTAGTATACGTAAAAGAGGAAATTATTAGTACCTGTTCTATAATTGGTAGATATCCACCAACATTTGGGAGTATGGTACCATTTGGCAGTATTCCACCCTCTCCACCAATTCCAACAGCAATATCATCTCTCCCCATCATGTAAAGCAAATCATAAATTTGGTTCACGGCATGCCCAGCACTAGTCCAGCTATTTGCACTGATGGTCACTGCCTGCAGATTAAGGACCAATTCAACTTAAGTAGAAATATTATTATTCTTGTGTTTTGCAAGTACCGTTCATATGATAGCCGTAAGAACATTTATAGAGGTTTAAGTCTGAATTCAGGACTCTCTACTTTTTCACACGTATGGTATGTAGGTCTAGTTACTAATTTATTTGACAAAAAAATATTAAAATTTAATTATGATTTTACAAATTTTGCAATTGAAGATAAATAATTTGAAAATATCTTCATCATGGTTGTAAATTGTTTTAAACAAATCATACTATTTTTTTGCTTGCAAAAAATATGCAAATTAATTAGTTATATCTACACTATATATGAAGGGAATATACGGTTTTAGGATGATTTTTTCACTTCCAATTATACCCCTAAATAAATCTACATATATAAAAATGTTATAATTTTGTTGTCATTGAAAAAGGTAAGAATTTTATATTATATCTTTTGTATTGTATACTAAATGGAATACATTATTTTGAACGGGTTTCTTTAAAAAATAATAATTATTTTGAACGGTTTTTTCCCTTTTTCTATTGTTAACGTTGAGAAAATCAAATATAATATAAATATCTTAGAATTTGTGTAAAGTTTAAAAAATGTAAAAGATGATGTTTTTAGTGCAAATATTTCTTTTTTTTGTTTCCTTAGACACTATACATCCAGTGATTTCATATAATTTAATTCTTATTATCATATTTACACAATTAAGAGACTACTAGATTTGGAGAGATGAAGATAGGTCAAAGACTAGATAAATGATTTATTCTTTTTTTTTTGGTAGGGATAAATGGTTTATTCTAAAAATAGACTATGTTATCTTCATTTCATATTAATACTTATTTTCAATTTTTGGAGTATTTAATAATTAAATTTTTTAGGAGTTTAATAATTATTTATTAAAAAGTTCGGTAGTATTTAATAATTAATTTTTTTGTTTAAAAAAAAAAATTTTTAGGCGATTAATAATTTATTGAAAAGCATTCAATGAAAACAAAGTAGTAATTTTTAAACCAAATATGCGAAAACATATATAGTCTAATAGATCTCTGGATCTTTTCCACGGTCCTTTCAATAAAATCCAAATGGATCAATATAAATTGATTTGTTGGTTCATATTATAGATCAAATTCATCGATGTTTATTGCACATTTGTCAAATAAAAGTGGTTTTTGGCGAAATTTATTTTAATATTGACAACAATGAAGAAAATATGGATATTGTTTATTATTGTCTTAATTTGTACAAAAAGTCAAATATAAGACTTATTTTGTGACGAAACTCTATTTAATATTGACAGCTATGAAGAAAATATGGATATTGTTTATATTTTTTAAATAAAATGAGTCAAATTAAGGTTTACTGGTCAAACAAGTAATTGAGATTAGGAGTAAGTAATTGACATTATATTAAGGTAAATGCTAACTTCTATCTTTGGGAGAATATGTTAAGAAACTTACTAAAAATATACGTATCCAAAATTGTGCAGTCAACTTCTAAAAATTAAAAATAATATGCTTTTCAATAAAAATTGTTCTTTTGTGGCTTGTAGAATAAGTTAACATGACCTGAACTAATTAACTAATGAAAAGAGAAAAAGAAAGGATGGTGAGTAAGTACTGTAGCTCGGCTAGATTTGCAGGTTTGTTTCATGATATATATGCTACATACCTCCAATTGAAATTGTGAAGTGTTGAGCTTAAGAAGATAAAGCAGAGCAAATAAATCATCAGTGTCAACATCTGTGTCCACAACAATTCGATGAGGCTTTCCCTCCCCTACAGAAATCACAGTTCCTATAAACAAAAACACTGTAACAGCTGCAGCAACCCTCCGCAGCAACATCCTCAGACCCAGAAAGAAACTACGTTGTTATCTTGAAACGATGCTTTTGACAATTTTGATTGATGATGTTAACTTCTTGCACTATTTATTGAGTACATATCTGATGACGTGACTGTCATTTCATTCCTGATACGATAAAATATAATAATTAAAAAAGAAAACATGGCAAAATTATATTACATATGCGGTCCCTTGTCTTTTATCTTTCTTTTCTTAATGTCAATTGATGTGATTGAGTCATGTGTTTAAGAGTTTTCAAACTTTTAATCTATTATTATTCATGCGTGTTTGGTTTGTATATGAATTTTACTTTTAAAAATTCATGTGTAAAGAAAGAAATCATAAAAGGATGTAATTGACCTAAAACAAGATAAAATATTAAATTTCGCATGTGTTTAGAAGCTTAGAATATGACGATGAATATTCACGTCGGACAAAAAGCTGTAACTATTAACTTTTCAAAATGACGGTGAAAATAGATCAAAACGTACGATAGCGATTAGTCTCGGGAGAAACTTCAACTTAAATTAAGTTAAGAAACAAAATAGCACGTGGTGTATTTGGAATATTTGAATTGGGCAGAGTAAGTAAGAGTAGGACCACGTGCCTCCTTCTGGCATCGAAACAACTGAGTAGTATATTTTGGATAATGTGACCAGTCACAGAACTCCCAAACGCAACCAATTTTGCTGTTATTATAAGTGTACGTATTACCACCGCTTCTTTCACTCACCGACGTGAATCACTTTCAAACTATCAGAGTAATAATGATATCAGGAGTGCTATCAAGAGTTTCTCTAAGACTCTCTAAGGCTTACTTTAAAATTTAAGGGAAATTCATATCTATTAAAATGTTGTGAGAATACATGAGTTTCATCTAATTTAGATAATAAATATTAGAGAGAGTGTTCATAACATTTCTTTACTAAAAATTTTAAAGAATATTTTAGAAGGAATTGTTAGCAAAACCATATACGTGATCATAATCTTGTTTTCTCTTCATCTTTTTTTTATCACGTCACATTATTAACATGTCGTATATATTTCATTACTCTCTATCTTTCTTCCTGGCATTGTATTTCATTGTTTATTTACGATGGTTGTTAACATCCAATGGGAAATAAAGACTTTTTTTTTATTTTAAAAACGATTAATGTCGGGTCATGGAAGTGAGCAAGACGCCTACAATATGATGGACTATAAGGTTTGAATCTCGACTTTCTTAAAAAAAAATTGAACCTCAACTGAAAAGGATGGCAACATTAATATTTGATAATATCTAAAATTAGATTTACTAAGTAAAAGAACCCAATCGAAACACACGCGCAAGAAAATTAATTTTTGAAAATAATTATTCGCTTTTTTTTTTCTTCTAAAAAGTTTAGGTGAGTTTCACTTCGGAGATTTACCAAGATCAAGGCAGGTATGAAGGCTCAAGAAACATTTTACGTAGCTACATACAGATCACCATCATAAAAATTATGACATCGACAACAAGAGTTGAACTCATAACCTTACATGCATTGTTAACTCTATACTAACTAAGTCAATCTTCATTCGTTTATTCACTTTTATTTAGCTACACCTATCTTAGTCTATGCTAAAATATCCACCTAAATCATAAATGACACTTAATATTTATTAAGTAAAAGAAAATAAAAAAATGGAACAAAAAATCCCGAAATCCAACGTAAAACAATAATTTAAAAGGCTTTGACTTTACAATGATGATTCTTATACAACCATTTGACGACAACTTTCTTTCTCTCTCTTCATATTTACCAAAAATAAAATAGATAAAAACAAAGAAGTGAAAGTAAAAATATAATGTGATGTAAGTATGAGAGAGTTGTTACAAAATAGTTGTATAAACACTACATTTATCTTTACTTTAATACATTAATAAATGAATTGAAGTTAAAACTTGTATCAATGTAATAGAAATGAATATTGTCCCCGTGAACCTAGTTCAGTTGGCAGGAATAATGCATATTTGCATATTTAATTGTACGAGCTCTAACCACTTGATTACTATAAAAAAAATTGAATATTTATGATTTAAGTTTGATCTATCACTTACTTCTAAAAAAAACTTTGACCCGTCACTTTTTTTTTGGTACATGAGCCGTCACTTTAATACCTCAATAAATGGATTGATGTTAAAATTTGTATCCATATACTCCATTTTATTACATAATAAGTATTTTTGTTTATATGAATAAATTAACATCTCTCTCTCACATATATATATATATATGTGTGTGTGTGTGAGAGAGAGAATATAGAAATTTACACCCAACTACTTTTTTATCATGTGAAATTAGTTTTCTAGGCATTAACACTCGACATTTTTCTCTTTTTTTTATATGAGTTTTCAAGACAATTGCTACTTCGTCCATCAAAAAAAAAAACTCGACTTTTTCATTTAAAAATGACTTGTAATGAATGCATCTCTTTTTACCAAAAATACTAATAATTGAATGTACTCTCTCTTTTCATGCCTTAATGTTTTCTTTTCTCTCTCCTAATGTAGGGTTATGTGGAAGTAAAAAATAAATTAAAAGACAAATATTGTATTTAAAATATTTAACTTTAAATTTTAAATATATCGAAAGACACAAATTAAAAAAAAATATTATGTTTAACTTTTTAACTTGTACTTCATATGTCCCAAAATGTAAGCAAAATTGGATCAATATAAGTTGATATATTTGGTATAAATTTTGAACCAAATGCATGCAATAGCTTCTTTTTTTTAACAAAAATGCAATAGCTTTTGTTGGACAAGTTTTGCTTATATTTTCGGACGGAAGGTGTACATTAAAGGTACAAGTTCACATAAATTAACTGTAATAAAATACTTAATATTTGCGTACTTCCTCCATCTCAAAAGTATAACATTTATTATTCTTTTCCACTAACATGTTGCATTTCAATCATCTAACTATTCCACTAACTATATTTAACAAGGGTGTTTTAGTAAATTAAACATAGGCAAAATTATACTTTTGCTCTCTTAATTTAATTTCAGGTAACAATTTGATCTTGTATCTTTTTTTAATTTCAATTTTGTCCATTCGGTCCATTTTCATATGTATTTTCAATCTTCAAATCTAATATTCTTATGTAAACATAGATGAATGCCATAAATTTGAAAATTAAAATGACATAACAAAATAAAACCATGAATTTAAAGCTTGAAAGTTCATATATACAAAATTGAAATGAAAATTTTTTAAACGATAAAATGAGTTAGCATTCATCATATATAAGACTCGATGATCCAAATATCACATCAATTAGTTGTAATTTTTTAATTGTTTATTTTTAATGGTGATGTGTTATGTTCGACTTCACCTAAAAATTTCTCCAATCGACATAAAACCCCCCTACCAATGGATTAAAATCACCACATTTGGTCATCGGGAGTATAACTCAGTTGACAGGGACATGCATTGTTATATACAGGGGTCGGATTTCGAACGACGGACACCTCACTTATTCATCTTAAAAAATGTGAATTCTAACCACTAGACTATTTGACCGGAAAAAAATAATCGCCACATTTGGCAAGTAACAAAACGCCCCATTTGGTAAAGCAACAACACCCCATTTGCCAAGTAATTAAGAAAGGTCCCATTTGACAAGTAATAGAACCCCCCATCACACAATCAATATATATACCATGCTATGTAAATTTTATGTAGGCCAAACACATTTTGGGATTTTTTAAGTTTAATATTTGTATTAGATAATCTTTTTAGTTTTCTCAGCTTTAAATTAATCATTTACGTCAGTAAAAGTGAACATGTTAGTCCTTTAATTTTTTTCTAATTATTTTTAATCCATTAATTCATTTTTTTCTAACAAATATAGATCACTTTTTCATCCAACTTTGTTAAAAAATTCTTACATCCATTTGACTTTGAGGTGAAAGATTCAAAAAGTGTTTAGACATAAAACATGATTATTTAGAAACATTTTCTTCTTATTATTTATCAATTCATCATAATTTTACAGATAAATATTTCGTCAATAATATTATAAATCGAATAATTCATTGTTTTTGTTTCAAACTAAGATTGAATAATACACTCATGAATGAACTATAATTTTAAGAACGGTGAATTTAGACATATAAACTTAACAATAAACACATATAAACGTTTTTTTAACGGAGTTTGATAGAAAGAAAATATTGTAAATATAAGACGAAAGACTAAGTGTGCACTTTTCCTATTTAAAATAAAACTAAAAAAAATAAACTTAAATGACCCCAAAATTTGTTTGAACTTTTATTTATTTCATAACATCAATGACACAAAGGCTTACAAGAATTCATAGCGTGCATCCACATCACATATCCTTTATCAAACTTTTCTTTCTACTGTTCTTAGAAACATCTCAATTCATGATTCACCAAACCATGAATTCTTTGACATATACATATGATCATCTAATAAAAATTATTCATTTGTTTTTTTCAACAATTTTTTACTCATTTGTTTATAAATCACACAAAATTTAAATAGCAACAATCTTAATTTTCTTCTATACTCCCTTATGCGATTATATTAACATTGCATTTATCTTCCTATTTTTAAATCAACCATTCTTACCATAAAATCATAAACACAACAATAAAATTTCAAGAATAAATATACTAAATCATTTATATGCAAAATCAACGTATAACGTGAATTGCAAGAGAACCTCTTACCTTGACCACATTTCTTCCTAGAAAAACTTTCTGTCCACGAAAAAAGTACGTACATGACTCCTATATGGATCACACATGCATTTATTTTTTTTGAAAGCTTTGCAAATAAATTACCATTATGGATAGATTAGCTAATTTTGGTCTGTCTTTGACTTCCTTAGATATTTTTTTGGTGTAATGATATCCCTGACTTCATTAGAGGAGAGTACTTTTGGAATAGGTTGGGCATGTCCAACTATAGATTCACAAATTTTTGAGAAGGTTTTGGTTACATCCCCTTTTCTTTCTTGTACTCTTTTCTTTTTGATATGAATTGATGCCTTCGCATCTTTATTATAATTTTTTTTTACCACTATGGAGTATGTGTCGTAGCAAAGGTTGTGGTTAAACCACTACTCTGACTTCATTAGTGGCACAACCAAAAGCTACTTACGACCACGGTGGAACAAACCATCGGTAGGGACCTTTAAGGGTCTATCTGTTGTAGATTTAAGAAAAAGGTCATGATAACTAGTGTCTATGGAAATTAGTTAAAAATGTTAAAAGTAAAAAAATTGCAGGAAAAAGAACAAACTCTTGACTTTTTAAAAGTTTTAGTTTTCTAAGAGGTTTTTTTAAAAGTTGAATATACAACTTTTCCACACTTTCTTTAACTAGTTAGCATGACCCTCTAAAAAGAGTTATAACAAACAGATTCTAAATGGATCATTGATACGGCTGAAAACTAGGTAATGGCAAAAATGTGCCTCTTTGCCACAAGATCATGAAGATGATACATATAACTTGATATCAACGGTGAATGGGACAAATGAATTTGGTATTGACAACATCCTTACGAGCTTGACTCCAATTTGACAGTTTTTAGTAGGGATTTTTGTTTAGCTAAGATGGCTACCCACTCGACTTATCATCAATTTTTTGACTTTACTTCCATTTGTATCGTTCATGTTATTACGAAGTGAAATGACATATAACAAAAAATAACATTTTGGCAAAAAAATATACATGTCTAGTAATTTTGTACATATCACATGTATATTGCAATTTTTTAACAGAATTCGAAACTCATTAACAATCCTGATAAGTTACGGGTTCAACTGTTATCATCCATATATCTCATATATTCTCACATCCTCCAACGTACTTGTTGTCAAGGAGCTTCATACTCTTGGCATTCAATATATAAAGTTGCTGACATACTTCGACAAGGATTTATCACTCGTGTAGGGAGAGGTGACATTTCAGTTTGGTACGAGAAGTGGCTTCCAAACGGTCGTTTATGTGATGGGATACCAATAGTGTAACAAACAAGATTCTCATCTTCACATTATTGATATTTGTGTTTATGGTAATTGGAACTTCAACTCAATTCCACTGACATCCTTCCTTCTTTTAAGATGGAGATGTCAAGTGGTTATTAATGGAGATACAAAAGACATTCGTATTTGAGAACCTTCTATTTCTGGCACATACACTACCAAGTCAGCTTACCCTTGGATTTTGGACAATACTACCTCACTACAACCATCCTTAAGTTGGTCTTGGATTTGGAAGCTGAAACTCTTGGAGAACATTCACCATTTTGTTTGGATCATCTTGCATAATAGCTAGCCTACTAACTATACCAAATTCACTTACCATATCTTTGTTGATGCCTCTTGTTGTAAATGTGACGCCAATCTTCAGACCACTTTATGCTCACAAGCTCATCAAGTTTGGTCTTCTCTTGGTTTTTTTTCACCTTCTTTCATTTAAGAGGAGAATCTTCTTCTTTTGATCAATAACAATTCTAAAAAGCCTCAAGGTACTCTTTTCCTCATTGCCTGATGGTTTATATGGAAGACTCGAAATGATGAATCCTTTTTCGATAACAGATGTTCTCTACGGAGAATTCTTAATCAAATTAAATTCTTAGTCAAACATACATCTAGGTGTTTTGTGACTCTAGTCTTGACGAGGTTCCCCGACTAGTTTCTTGAAAACACCCAACTAAGAATGTGATCAAACTCAATGTAGATGAGAGTCTATTGGTAACCCAGGTCATCCTGATTATGGTGGTCTTCTTAAGAATTCGTCAGGAGGTTAGATTTTTGGCTTTTCTGAAAGTTGTGGTTTTACGTCTAATATTAATGCAGAGCTTCAAGCTATATCCCATGGTCTCGGTCTAGCTTGGAATCATGATTACAAGGATATAATTTGTCAATTTGATTCTCTCGACGATAAAATTCATCAAAGTAGAAGTTCCGCATACCCACTCATATGTTGCGATTGTTGATTGCATTAGATCCATACTGACTATGGACTGGAACATTATTTTTGTGTACACCATGCGGGAAAGAAACTCTTGCACCGACTAATTGGCCAAATTTAAAGTTGCTCATGATAATGATGTTAGACTTTTTTATTTTTGTTATTGGCTAGTATCTATGGGGGCATCTTTCATTCGACTATGGTTTTCTTTTATGTCTTGTTTTTACCCATTGATAACAAAAAGGACACGTTGAAGCACACTCGTAACATAGCTAGACCAACACATCATTCAAACTTCAAGTAATAAAGCACGAGCAACTGGCACATCAAGGTAATGTAATCTGACAACTATATTTAATGGCCGCACATCAAGGTAATGTAACCTGACAACTATATTTAATGGCCATGATATTATAAGAATCTTCTCCAAAATATTAGAATTTTTCAATAACATTTAAATTAAATATGAATTTTTATATTTTTGACACTTAAAAATTCATATTTAATTCATGTTTTATTAAAAAAATTAATTTTTTTAAGAGACTTTTATAATATTATATACATTTCTGCAAAAAATAAATTACAAAATTGGTTTATTCAAAATTGTTTTGAATCACCGCAAAATCAAATATGTATCGAGTTTTTTTTTGGTACATGTAATGTCTTTTTTTTCAAGTATTCCAGTGACTAGAATTAATTGCTTAATGTGAAATAGTGGAGAATCTGAAGTTCAGATCTGACCTACACACAATGCAATGTCCCTATACTTAAGGTGAAACAAGGTTATGCTTATGGGAACGGTACTGTCTTTAGTTTTACAACTACTAAAGTTAATTTTCAAAAAACAAATTATACAGTTTACTTGGAAGAGAGTCCCCAACATAACAACTAGAAAAAATTCAAAGAGAGACTATAACAATAAGCCAATCAACACTTATCTTTCTCTTCCACCAAGTGCAATGAACTTGGACTCTCCAATCTACCGTCAAAAGATTGTGTATATGCGTAACCAAAACGGGAATCACCCCCTAAAGTGCACTTTCATGTAATCATGTCAATTAAAAGTTTTAAGTTACTCTACATAATGAAATGTGATATACAATCTCTCCAGACCATATCCAAACCGAGATATAGCACCACATTTATGCATAAATAACAAATAATTTACAGTTTTTTTTCTAAATGGATATATAAATTCTTTAGCGATCAAAGGAATTGCAATGAGGCGAGCTTTCATGCATTTCCCAATCATCGAGCTTAAGGGGATGGATATATCATATACTATGATAGTATCAAGTACAGCTAGAACTGCCTACCATGACAAACATTACATTCAGATTTATTATTTTATTTGAACCGACACATATCCATGTAAGTACCACGTAAGCTCAAATGAATAAACAAGTGCAATCATGGACTCATCACAGTATTCACATGCAGTTTGCTAACTAAATACCAACAACTTTGATCTTCTAATCCATTTCCTCCCTCAACAATCACCTTATCAAATTGTAAATGACAGCTTCTATCCCACATGCCATTCTATAGCACATTACTTTCTTTTTTTTTGGTATCATATGCAGTGTCTTTCCCTCAATTTCCAATGAGTTAATAAAATTAAAAACAATGGAAATATCTTCAAGCAACAATGCAACTTTGTTAAGTTATATGTCATGTAGTATAAATACCATCCAACACACATCATGTTTTTGCATGTCCACTATTACATTGCTCTCAACTTCTTGTGTTGCTCATATTTAAGGCTATATAGTATATTTATTGCTAGTGAAAAAAATGACAATTGAGCAGCACAAGGATGTTGAGAGTGGGCATGAAAATACACACAGAGATTTACAGGAGCCCTTCATTCAACATGGAAAGGATGCTACTGTTGACTATCATGATATTGAATCTAATAAAAGGGCTGAAAATGGATCCATTGGAATGGTTCTACTCAGCACATTTGTTGCTGTTTGCGGTTCTTTTTCATTTGGAACTTGTGTAAGTTTCTTTTGAATTTTCTGAAAATTATGACATTTAAATTTCCTTTCAAAATATGGTGCATAAGACTAAAATACATTCATCCAATAAACAAAAAAGGGTTTGCATTTTTAGCTCAAACCTATTGTTTTGGCAGGTGGGCTATTCATCACCCACTCAAGCAGCTATCAGGGCAGATCTTAATCTATCTATCTCTGAGGTTAGTATTCTAATGTCCCCTCCTCATTGACATTTAATTTTATACTATACTTTTTTGAAGGACAGCTAATAATAATGTCTTGTGGCAGTTTTCCATGTTTGGTTCTTTAGTAACAATTGGTGCAATGCTTGGAGCTATAACAAGTGGTAGGATTACAGATTTCATTGGTCGAAAAGGGGTATGTGCAAGTATCAATTTCCTTTGAATATATGCACTTTACAATTATAGGACCATTCATTATTAACAAGCCTTAAAATTCACAGGCAATGAGATTGTCAACAGGATTCTGCATAACAGGATGGTTAGCTGTCTTCTTTTCGAAGGTGTATATCTTCTACACAATATTCACCTAAGAAAAAAAGATTACAAAATGCAATAAAATTATTTCATTACTCACTTGTGTCAATTTTTCTAATGCAGGATCCTTACTCCCTTGATTTAGGAAGATTTTTCACAGGATATGGAATTGGAGTTATTTCATATGTGGTAATTATAAACTATTAGAATGTTTAAGATGAGGCCTTGTGTTGCTTTGTCTTGATGATAGTATTTCAAATTTTAACAATACATAGCAAAAAATTGTAACAGGTCCCTGTATATATAGCTGAAATAGCACCAAAAAATCTACGAGGTGGACTTGCAACAACAAATCAGGTAGGGTGATATTAACGAGAGTTTAATTTTGATACACTATCCATTTAAAGGTCTTACATTGTTAGCAAATTACAATCAATCACATGTACAACTTTAGAAGTAATTACGGTTAAAGTCGAACGTGTTTACTATAAGTTAAGATTTCATTGAGAATAGTATTGACCTTGATTATTATTGTTCTGCAGCTTATGATTGTTATTGGAGCATCAGTCTCATTCTTACTAGGAAGTGTTTTAAGTTGGAGAAAACTAGCTCTAGCAGGTAAGTTACTATAATATTAGCTTTTAATTGTTGCATTGCATTAAGTGTAGCCAATTATGGATTAAAAGTTCTAACTGTTGGACTTTGTTTGAATTTTGAAAGGTCTTCTTCCTTGTCTTTCCTTGCTGATTGGTTTGTGCTTTATCCCTGAATCTCCAAGATGGCTGGTAAACATCTAAATCACAAAACTGTATAATACAGCATAAGAGGAAGATAGCAATGCAGATTAATAAACTATTTTTTTTTCAGGCTAAGGTTGGTCGCGAAAAAGAATTTCAAGTAGCTTTAAGGCGACTTCGGGGGAAGAATGTTGATATTTCCAATGAAGCTGATGAAATTCTTGTACTCTCTATTCACCCTAAATTGATTCAATTCAAAATCTTTAAAATGTTTCATAATCAATTTGACTTGTTCGATAAACTGATTTGAGTATTTTTTGTGACTAGGATTATATTGAAACTCTTCAAAGCCTTCCTAAAGTTAAGCTTTTGGATTTGTTCCAAAACAAACACACGCGTTCTGTAGTTGTAAGTAACACACTTAATTTTCTACCAAAAATTCATTCAAAACTATATTTAGATATTCAGAAAGTATCTAACTGGTTGAAATGATATCAGATTGGTGTTGGATTAATGGTATGTCAACAATCTGTTGGAATTAATGGTATTGGATTTTATACATCAGAGACATTTGTAGCAGCTGGTAAGTTTGAAAAAATACATGTTGATTTTGAAAAACCAAACCAACTCTCTTTGTTTATATTTATTTATTTATATATCGTGCTACAACATGACTTGCAGGACTTTCTTCAGGAAAAATTGGCACCATAGCCTATGCTTGTATGCAGGTAGTTTACTATCCCTATATGAATTTCTCATACATTTATTTATTATTGATAATAAATACTGTACTTTTATAACAGCATATATTAAAATGAATGGCAGGTTCCATTCACTGTTTTGGGAGCCATTTTGATGGATAAGTCTGGAAGAAGACCACTTATAATGGTAATTCTATTTTCAAGTATTTACAATTTTGATAATACCATTGATAAGGGGAAATGCCTAATAGAAGTGTCTATATGCATGTAGGCTTCAGCAAGTGGAACATTTTTAGGCTGTTTTATGACTGGAATTGCTTTTTTTCTCAAGGCAAGTTTTTACCAATCATATTTTCTATATAGATTATGACGTGAAACTCTTAATCGGTCAATTTTGAAACTGTGTATTATTCCATGGATCAGGATCATAACTTGCTGCTTGAGTTGGTACCAATATTAGCTGTTGCTGGCATTCTGGTGAGTCTAATTTGAAAATGTTGATTAAGGAATTGGAGTTAATTAAATGTTAGTTAATCAGATACATTCTTTAAGCATATTGGACCTGAAATTGTATCAGATATACGTCGCAGCATTTTCAATTGGAATGGGACCGGTTCCTTGGGTAATAATGTCTGAGGTATGTGTCATTTGGCAACGCACACTTGAATGGTTTTGTGGATTTTTATTGCAACTCTTAAGAACGATTATTGTGCTCATGGAAGGTATTGAGAAAAATCCAAGTCACACATTGAAAAGAGATAAAGAAGTCTGAAAAGAGTGACATTCATACCTCATAAGTTGATTTTATAAAAGTGAATTAGACTCAATATAAAAAATGAATACAAGGTAGATGCAGTGTTGATGTAAGAAATACTTAATATTTAATACTAGTTTTCATATTGCAGATCTTTCCCATACATGTGAAGGGAACTGCTGGGAGTTTGGTAGTTTTGATAAATTGGCTAGGAGCTTGGGTTGTTTCATATACTTTCAACTTTCTTATGAGCTGGAGTTCTCCTGGTAAGCACAATACACTACCACAATTAGTTAGCAAACTTAAGTTCTTCATCTTAATTAGCTTAATTGGTAACATATATCTTCTATCTTTTTGGGCAGGTACATTATTTTTATATGCTGGATGTTCCCTTTTAACCATTCTTTTCGTAGCAAAGTTAGTCCCAGAAACCAAAGGAAAAACATTAGAAGAAATTCAGTCATGCCTCAATTCATCGATATGAATTAAAGATCTACAAAGCTTAGATGGATAAATTATGGACTTACCTCCTAATTTTGTTACCAAATCCCCGCCATCCATGACCATCATCTACTATTTGATGGTGCTGTTAGATCCCAAGCTGAAAATTGCAGCAGGAGGAAATTTTCCAGTTACTATTATTTTACCAGATTGTAGTATTAGATTGCTTTGTTGCAAGAAATAGGGTTAGTATAAATCCAAAAAGATGACTATGAACTGGATTGATTTTTTTCCGACTGGATTACGTACTGCATTGTAATAGAATGGACGTTACACCTAAAATATAAACCTAACTTATAAATGTATTGTGTTAGTCCAAATTACACACAACTGTAGATCAACATTCAAAATGCCATGTTTAACATATTAATCTGCATCAGTAACCTATCACAATCTCTAAGCAAACAACTAAACATTCAAATGAACTATTTTGTTCCAAAACAATATGATCAACAAAATGCACTAGAACCACTGCTACTCCTGCATCATTTTCTAGAGAATGGAAGACAACCTTAACTGAATAAGCACCACGAACATTATTATAAGGCCATGTGTATTCATAAATATAGTGTAAAGAAAAATGTTAGCCCAAAAAATACGTACAAATCCTCCACTAACTCCTCACTGAAATAGACTACACCTCCACCCGTCGCCACCCTTGCTAATACCCAAAATGAACACATCTCACAAAAGGCTTGAAGATAGTAGTTCCTTTGTGATGCAATAATCCAAGAACAAACACAACTATTTGAATGAATCACACCATGTTCTCATGATCAATGAACAAGTACTCTAAAAAAAATCAGTGGCCATGTGTAATGGCACTGCCCTTAAGACAATTGAAAATACTTTTTGGGTCTCATGCATGCATCATGTGTGATACTAATGAGTCTTACACTATGGTTTTGAATTTAAATATTGAACATTTAGAGTGTTGAGATGAATGAAAATTTTGAAGTAATCTAAGAGAGTTTTAATTATTCAATGCAATTTTTATTGTTTGAATGATTCAAATTTTTAAAAAGATGTTTTTTTTAAAAATATTTTGCTTAAGTTAAGTTTAGGAAATTTCAAACGACACTTAAAAAACTTTTTTTATATAGGAAACCTTTTTTTTTTTTTTGAGTAAACCTAAAAATTAAAAATTTGAAATTCCTTCTATACAATATGAATGTCGAATTGGTTTTTATATTTTCTTTTTAAAAAAAAATTAAGTCGGACTTCATATTTTTCAAATTGCTCGAATATATTTCTAAAATTGAAAATTGACTCCTATAAATTTTCAAAAATTGAAATTTTTTGAAAATTAACCTCTGAATTTTTTAAAATTCAAATTGTCCGTTTAAATTTTCAAAATTTGCAACTTGGTCCCTATTTTAAAAAAAACAACTTTGACCCAAAACTTTTAAAATTTATAAAAGTAACTTAAAATTGTTAACATGAATTTTTTTTATTACTTTATCTAAACGAAAACATTTAGAAACGAAACTAACTCAATTGAATGTTTAGATTCTAAATTTCATACTAAAAAATTAATTGCCTCATACAAACACACTATTAAATTAAGCACAAATTCGATTCAACCTCAACCATGTTACATGCTACTATTACATTTTCCTTAAGATTGTTTTTTTAAATGTATTTTTACTAGATAGATGTGTCTCACCTAATCTATTACATTTTCCTTCCATCTTTTCTCTACATCCAATAGAGTTTAACTTTTAAACAATGATGGTGTGAAAACTTTTTACTTGTGGATTTAATCAAATGACACTCTAGTATCACTTTTATATATTAGTTTATAAAATATGTTGACAAATATCTATATTACATAATTTTATTAGATATATGTGTAAAATAGTTTTTACCGACATCATATACGAATAATTAAATCATGCATATCATTTTCTTTTATAACTCCTTAGCAAGTGTCACAGACAACGTGACAAAGGAGCTTGTTAATATTTCTCTAATAGTATTTATAATAACTAGCGGAAAGACGGGTACTGTCGTGCCCGTGTGTCCGCTCTTTCTACTGCACTAACGCATGTGTTTATTGTATTATGTTTGTTTGTATAATTTTCATTGATATATTGATTTATAAACAAAATATTGTCAAGGCATATAACAAAACTATTTTTACATATTTTAGTTTGTCTACGTATAAAATTAAGGTAAAATAATGATCATTTATTATTTATTTTAATAATAATTAGTAACATCATAACATATATGTGTGTTGTGTAAAAGAAACATCATAATAAATGTATAAATGACATGTTATGTAAAAGAAATATTACGATTGCGATAAAAGAATATCTTTAAAAACTACATTTTTTGTAAATTCTCCATCTTCTCCTTCTATTTTCTCTTCTTTGATGAGAACTTTTGTTGAATTTTGAGAAACTCCTCTTGATATAACTACGTATAATTGACCATGACTGAAAACATGTCATGAAAGATAGATTTTGACATTGGGAATTGTCTGGCCTTGTGACTTATTTATGATAATTGCAAAATTTTGTCTAACGGAAGACTGTTTTCTACTAAGCACAAAGGGAAATCATGAACTCGCATTTGTTTTTAATTTAATTCTAGGCAAGAATGCTCTTTTTCCAGTATTGCTTTCTGTTAGGACTTTCACATCCAACATATTCTTAAATAAACCACGACATAACAATTGTGTTCCATTACACAGGTCATGTCTAGGGTCTAAGTTTCGCAACAACATCAAATATGCACATTTTTTTACCTTTAAAATATGTGGTGGGATACGTCCTTGAGCAGTTGAGTTTAGGAATTCATGTTGATATAAGTTATGAGTATCTCCTTCAACCTCGTTAGATGACAACAAATTATGTTATTCTCCTAAAAACTAATTGATAATTATGTCATTTGATTTTTGAACATCATCATTTATAGGTGTAATTATGGCTCTTTCGACCATATATATGAATTGTGATATTATTTATCGTCTATGAATCACATACACTCCTCATATTAGATGTGTCTGAACATGTGTTGCATCCACATCCACAAATATAATTACCCTAAATTATGTGATTTTCTCAAATTATCAACGTTATTTTTGTGTCAGTATCCGTGTTGTATCTGGTGTCGGTGTTCGTATTCATACTTCTTA
This sequence comes from Medicago arabica, assembly GCA_946800305.1. Taxonomy (NCBI): domain Eukaryota; kingdom Viridiplantae; phylum Streptophyta; class Magnoliopsida; order Fabales; family Fabaceae; genus Medicago; species Medicago arabica. The sequence goes on from OX326968.1 coordinate 54,997,699, forward strand.
TAACGGTCCTCTCTTTTTATGGCCTCTCATACGGTGGTTTGAATGTAACCAAAAATAAAAGATAGTGGTTTGAAGCTTTCTAGTGTTTATGTTTTTAGATGTTGGTAACATGAGTGTGATTATTGTTTAACAATTTTGAATTGTTTAAAGGGTTTTAAAGCTTTGATTTCACAGTATTTTGTTGGATATTGGATGGGGGTCATGGGAGCAGTTTATCAATTGTATACATGCAGAACGTTTGGAATCACAAAGAAAAAAGCAATGTTTTTATTCCTTTAAACGGCAGTGGAAGGAACTTAACGACAGAGGATGTTATTGCTTATTTTCCCTTTATTTAATAATTAAAAAAAATCACGGTTCTCTTTATATATAAAAAGAAAATCATAATCGCTTATAAACCAGCAAAGTCAAATATATAATCCGTAAAATTAATCGACTTTGATTAGTTGTAACATGAAAGAAAAAGAAAAAAAAAAACTAAACAGGTTCTAAATTCTGATGCAGAGGGTTGAGAGAGGTTGAGAAAAACTAAACAATGCAGGAACAAACTATTAACTATGAGAACCCTACTTATTAATATTTAATATAGTGCTAACAAAACTTTTTCTAAAGTATTTTGAGTCCTAATCTTTTTTTAAAGGATTTAAAGTCCAATCTTTAACATTATTTTTTGCTCACGTTTGTTACTAAACTTTTTTTAGATGATTTAAAGTTAAATCTTTAACATTATTTTTTGTTCACGTTTGTTACTAATCTTTTTTTAGAGGATTTGTTACTAATCTTTTTATCAGAAGATCTAAAGTCCATTCTTTAACATTAACGTTATTTTTTGTTCACGTTTGTTACTAATATTTTTTTAGAGGATTTAAAGTTCAATCTTTAACATTATATTTTGCTCACGTTTGTTACTAGTCATTTTATCAGAAGATTTAAAGTCAAATCTTTAACATTATTTTTTGTTCACGTTTGTTACTAATTTTTTTTAGAGTATTTAAAGTCTGATCTTTAACAATATCTGTTGCTCACGTTTATTACTAATATTTTTTAAAGGATTTAAAGTTCAATCTTTACCGTTATTTTTTGATCACGTTTGTTACAATTGATCAATGGTTAAGGAAAAGTAACATATATTAATAAAATAATATGGAATTACTTTTTTTGTGGAAGTAACAAAATAATATGGAAATACTGTTTTTTGTGAAAGAAATATGAAAATACTTGGCAATCTTTATCGATTGTATTGAGAGGAACAACACAGATGTACAACATAAAATCGACTGATAAAAAAGTAACATGAGTTTTTGTTTTGTGCTAGTTTTATGTGAGTTTGATATGTGGTTAACAGAGGTAAAAGAGAGTTAACGGGGACGATTAGTGACATGGATTAGTAATTCACGTGTTATTTTATAATCGGCTAACAATAAGAACGATTCATAAGGAACTGTGCGTAAGTTTTCTCCTTAAATTAAATTTATTCTTATCTATTTGATACATGTATTATTTGTATTTAAAATTAAAAGTAAAAATTAAGGGTATTTTTGGAAAAAAAATGTTCAACCCAAAAGTGTGCTGAAAGAGTTTTCTTTATATATAATATAGAAGTGTAGAAGAAGGGACATACATTATCGAAGGGACTGTGTTTTAAGATTTTTTTTTAATTTTGAAGGGACATTATACCGAATAGGAACCAAGGTCTTAAGACCACTCTTAGTTCCGAAGGGACAAAAAAAGGATACGAGGATAAGAATAACTCGTTAACACAAGATGGAGGGAGAAGAGAGAAAAAGTTCTCAACAATTCGAAAGAAACTCTGGTGTTATTCAAAAATGGAGGAAACAAACTCATTAGATTTGAATGAAGGAAAAATAAGAAATTCAATTAAATTTTTATTCTTGAGCAACCACCATAAGCTAAATTTATGGGAAATGATATTCACGAATAAAAATAATGATTACTATTATTTTTACCACTAGCCGAAATGACGGGCACCTTTGTCCGCTCTTTCTACTGCGCTAACGCATGTGATTATTTTATTATGTTTGTTTATATAATTTTAATTAAAAAATTTAAATTTTAAAATATTAATGAAAATTATTGATATATTGATTTATAAACAAGATATTGTCAAGGCATAAGAAAATTATTTTTGAATCATAATCACTTATAAACAGCAAAGTCAATATAATCCATAAAATTAATCGACTTTGATTAGTTGTAACATGAAAGAAAAATAAAAAAAATGCAGGAGGGCTGAGAAAGGTTGAGAAAAACTAAACAATGCGGGAGTGAACTATGAACTATAAGAACCCTACTTATTAATATTTAATATAGTGTTAACAAATCTTTTTCTAAAATATTTTGAGTCATAATTTTTTTTTAGAAGATTTAAAGTCCAATCTTTAGCATATTTTTAACTCACGTTTGTTACTAAACTTTTTTTAGAGGATTCAAAGTCCAATCTTTAACATTATATTTTGCTCACGTTTGTTACTAATCTTTTTTTTTTCAGAAGATTTAAAGTCTAATCTTTAACATTATTTTTTGCTCACGTTACTGATCTTTTTTTTAGAGTATTTAAAGTCCAATCTTTATAATTATTATTTTTTGCTCACATTTGTTACTAATCTTTTTTTAGAGAATTTAAAGTCCAATCATTAACATTATTTTTTGTTCACGTTTGTTAATAATATTTTTTTAGAGGATTTAAAGTGCAATCTATAACAATATTTTTTGTTCATGTTTGTTACTAATTTTTTTTAGAGGATTTAAAATCCAATCTTGAACATTGTTTTTTGCTTACGTCTGTTACTAATCTTTTTTAGAGGAGTTAAAGTCCAATCTTTACCATTATTTTTTCTCACGTTTTTTAGAATTTATCAAAGGCAAAGGAAGAGTAACTTATATTAATAAAATAAAATGGAAATATTGTTTTTCGTGGAAGTAATAATAAAATAATATGCCAATACTAATTTTTGTGGAAGATATATGAAAATACTTGGCAATCTATGTCGGTTGTATTGAGGGGAACAACACGGATGTACGACATAAAATCGACTGATAAAAAATTAACACGAGTTTTTGTTTTGTGCTAGTTTTTTGTGAGTTTGATATGTGGTTAGCAGAGGTAAAAAAGATTAACAGAGACGATTAGTGACATGAATTAATAATACACGTGTTATTTTATAACTGGCTAACAGTAAGAACAATTAATAAGGAATTGTGTGTGAGTTTTCTCTTTAAATTAAATTTATTCTTATTTATTTATTACATGTGTTATTTGTATTTAAATTAAAATTAAAATTAAAAATTAAGGGTATTTTTGGAAAGAAAAGTCCAACCCAAATGTGTGCTGAAAGGGGTAGTTTTCTTTATATATAGTATAGATTTACTCACATCATTTTATTTTTAAAAAAAATTGTTAACAAATAATCCTATATATTTATGTGAGTAATTACCCAACTTCGTCCTTAAATTCTCACAAATCAGTCAAATTCATCTCTGAATTTTTTGAAATATCTATTTAGTCCCTGAATTTTACAGACGTCCATCAAAATGGTCCCTCCGTCCAAAAGGTCCGTTGATGAGGATGATGTGTCCTCTTGCATGTTGTGTTGTCTTGTACACGTGTCAACAAGCCAGCCACGTGTACAAGTACTAATTTGATGGAAATGGTTAAAATTGCAGGTTTAACTTTCCAGTTTTATTTTTTATGTGTTTCCAATTATACCTTTATATATAAGGATCAGTTTGATAATTATTGTGATAATTTAAGGACTGATTTGATAGATAGTGTTATAATTTAAGGTCTCTTTTGATTGATTTTATTTCAGGGAATGAGTACAAGGAGATCTTGCATGAGAGAACTTGTAATTTCAAATGACAGACATAAACAAACACCAATGAGGGGTCTTGCTCCACAAAATCTAACTGCTCCTGGAGTTATTAGAGTTTCATATCTAAATTACAGGTCATCCGCTTCCACTCAACCCCAATACATGAAGTTTATCCCAACTCCAGGATTTACAAAGCATTGATGCATCTTCAAATTCTGCTTTTGAACTGGTGTAATTAATGCTTTTTGGACTTGTTTAATTAATGTTTTTTCGATATGTAATGACTTAAGAACATCAAATGACTTGATGACTTGATGGTTATGTAATGTTTTTTTTTGGGCTATGTAATGACTTATGAACATTTAATGTATGACTTTTGATGATATTTTCAACAATATTAGTGTATGTCTTTTTACCTTTTACATTGTTCGACAAATGTATGTACCAAGGATCGCAGTGATCGCTGTTGTGAAAATTCAAGGACTTATTTGATGATATTTTTACTAATTTGGGGATCGATATGATGGATAGACAAATAATAGAAGGACCAATTTGATGGAAATATTTTGACAGAAAGGATGATTTCATTCATTGACAACCTCTTTTCATTACAACATTACACAGACCTGACATGGTACAATAACATTTTAAACAACTCAATCAAACACATTACTTCTATCAATATCTTAATCAACCTAAGCTCACTTCCTACTCAATCAACTTGATTCATCAATCTTGCCCTCCACAACTCTTCTCTGCCACTATCCTTAGGCTTCTCCATCAACCTTGCATTTCTTCCATGACCAGCACCATTGTTTTTAAAATTACCTAGTTCTTCAGCTTCATCGACCCGGACAATTGACAATTTTCACCATCATCCTATACAAAGAAAAATCAAAATCAGTACAATTTAAACAAACCATTCACACATCACATAACCATTGTTAAACAAACCTTTGGCAGAGAGCAGGCATAGAAAGACTTTCTTGGGCTATTGAAAGTGTTGGATTTTCTTACAACACAAATTCTACGACACCAACATTGAAGCACTCTCACATCACCGTTGTACATAGAGCTTGAAGATGAAGAACGACTGTTGTAGCTGTTTTTGCCCATACGCCCACCACTTATCATTTCTGAACACCAAAGCTTGTACAATAACCACTGATCTTTGGATTTCAAATTCAATCAAAAAAATTAGGGTTTTAAGTTTTTTGAATTGGGGAAGAACTTTGTCATCCATTCATGAAAGAATTTTTGAGGATTTTGAACTCTAGATGACAAATTATAACACTATGGTTCCAAATTTATATATTTGTGGAAGAAAGAGCCGTTCATGAGAAAGAGACGTTAGGGAAAAAGATACGTTGGACATTTTGCAATTTTCCGAAAATTCATCAATTTGGTCATTGGTAATTTCATCATTTTCGGCCAAATTAGTCCATGTTTGTGTGGCATCTGACATGGTATGGTTAACCGTACATGTCACCTCCGTTAACAGGTCAACTTAACGGAAGGACCATTTTGAATGACATATTGAAAATTCAAGGACTAAACATATCTTTCAAAAAAATTCGTATTTATGAAGTTGGGTAATTACTCATATTTATATCCTTCCTCAATAATTCGCAATCCTATCTGAATTACTATTGGGGTTATTAGGGTTTTGTAGTTCATATAGAACTCTCTCTCTCGTAGGGTTTCTTTAATTTCTTCTCAGAATGGGTCGATATCGAAGCCGTAGCAGAAGCTACAGTCCTCGCCGGCGTAGCAGAACTCCACCACCTCGCGGTCGCAAGCGTTACGACGATGATCGCTATCCTGACAACAGGTCTCGCAGAGACCGTCGTTCTCCTCTTCCTTCTGGATTACTCGTTCGTAATCTCCCTCTTGATGCAAGACCTGAAGATCTTAGGGGTCCATTTGAACGCTATGGTCCTGTCAAAGATGTTTACCTTCCGAGAAACTATTACACTGGGTATCGTCTCTTCTAACTTTTTTTTATAGTAACAATTCGATATGTTTAATTCTGCAGTGACTAGAATTGATTTTGAGTAAATTGGTTCCGATTAAAATTGATTTGAATGGGAACTGATTTGTTGAACTATAAATTTGTGTGTAAAAATCAATTTTAGAATCGAAAGTTACAAATCCTAGCTTCAAGTAGAATAAGTTTGGAGGCAAAATCAATTTTACTTGAAAACGACCAAACATGTGTTACAAATCCTAGCTTTAAGTAGAATAAGTTTGGAGGCACAATCAATTTTACTTGAAAAGCACCAAAACATGTAGAATCAATATTGGCCACTCTAGAAGTGAAACCAAACATACACTATGAAATTGTGTGTATTTCATAGGAACTTGTGTAATATGGGGTGTCTAAGTCTCACATGGAGTCAAGCTGCTTGAGGTTAGCCTTTGACTTTCGGAGTGTGCTTTTATCAAGGTGTCAAGTTCAATTCCTCCATGTGCTAACATTTCATTTCTTGTGTTGCGCCGGTCCATACTCTGGTTTCAATTGGGTCTGTTAGGAGACGGTGGGACTGGTCCCTTGGATTAGTTTGTCATTTGGTTGGATATCGAGTTTCAAAACAAAAAAAGTCCTCATGGAATTGGGATGCTTGGTGGAGTATTGAACTTGCTTGAGGAACCTATGGAAAGCTAGCTATTTTGAGTAGAATCAAGCCACTTAAATACATCGCCAACCATACCATACTATTCAATGTCAGACTTAGGCACCATATAATACCCAAGTTTCTAGGAGTATTGTGACTATAGACTTATTTTTTACTTGTATGTTAATAATATATTGTTTTTAAATTTGTGATTGGTTTGATTTCACCGTTGAATTGGTTTTGTAGTGAGCCTCGTGGTTTTGGATTTGTGAAATACCGACATGGTGAAGATGCGGCAGAGGCAAAGCAACAGCTTAATCACACTATAATTGGTGGACGTGAAATAAGAATTGTATTTGCCGAGGAAAATAGGAAAACCCCTCAAGAAATGCGTGTTACTACTCATGGAAGGTATGCTTATAGTTTGATTTGATGTGCTAGTTATTTTAAAGTTCACAATTATGGAATTGTTTCATGCGTATTGACTTTTTTTTTTTTTTAATTTATTGAAAGTGGTCGAAGTGGAGGTGGTGGTAGTAGAAGGAGAGCTCGGTCAAGATCCCCACGACGCAGCCGTCATCGATGTTAGTATACCTATTTGCCTTGGCTTCAAAATCATATTTAAACACAATAATAACTTTTTAAATTGGTCTATGCACTCTTTGAGATGCCAATCCTTTTATTTATGTTTTTATATCTGCATTGTTTGCAGCCTACTCTAGGTCTCCATCACCAGCCAGGGATGATTCAAGGTTTGAGTTTTACACATCACTAATGGTTTATTTTTCCTCGATCGAATTACTATATTTTGCTGAGCGTATTATCATTTTTTTTTTGTGAATCATCATGTTTGAACTAAAGCCTAATTTACAATTATTATGGTGGGGCATCCGGTTACATTTGTTTGTATACTTGTATTTAGGTACCGAAATATTATTTGTAAATTGAATTTTAGAAAATAATTGCATTTCATAAGCTGGAAGTGAATTTATTTTAGCTCTAGTATGACATGTTTAGAATCCTTGGTAGTTAAGGATGTTTGCTATTTGGTTGGAAATCATTATGATATGATCAAAGTTGCTCAGCAGAGCTACAGCTGGTAAAAGAAATTGCTTTGTTCAGTTTTATTTTCCTATCACATAAGTGATAGATGTACCGTGTCCTGTGTCCTTGCCCGGCATGAGTATAATTAGCAGGTTTACTTCTTACAATCAGAGTGCCTTCCAATCCTATGACCTTGATAGGACTCCTATTAAGTGTTTAAGTGAATTGAATGATATCTGCTTATGGTCTTCTTTATGCAGATAATAATGTGAATGGAAGAGTTTAAAGATTGATTAATAAAGATTAACGAGTAAAGAGGCTTAAAGTGATGTGGTACTTGCTTACGTATCTATCAAAGTCCCTCCATAAGAAATATCCATTCCAAACTTGCTTTATTCTGCCAGTTGTGCGGACTTTACCCACTTTGGATTTTGGCTTGTTGCAGAAGAATGGTTCAAATAATTACTTTTTTTGATTCCCTTATACCAATTTTCTGTAAAGAAGATTTTATCTAGTTTGATATATTGTTTTGCATATACTATCCAGTTTAGAAAGAATATAAAGCTTATAGTTGGCCAAAGAAAATCATGCTCAAAGAATGGAAGTCAAAGTATTTACGGGTAGAGATATGATGTGCAAGAAAGATAGTTGTCATTTTAAAAAGTTGGGACAAAGAGAGCTATGACGTTACCAGATGCTGATGTTGCAGTACATCATTCATAACTGTCTGTTTGGATCAAAGTGTCATGTATTTGTCCAGAAACTTTTGGAAGGTACAGGTAAAGGTCACATTTTGGCTAATTAGATTCTAAAGAGGAAGTAAGTATTAGTTCTTATAAGAAACAAAAAATGAAGGTTTGATTGATTTTGTGTCAATTATCTTTGTAGGTAGTTTTTCTTTAAACAACAAATGTAGCGTGTTATGTAGTGGAGGAGTTGAACTCATGACCTTACCTGTGTAGTTGTCGTAGTTGCATATATTGATTGATTTATGAGATGCTTGTGGTTGGCGTTCTGCTATATACCTTTGTTAATTTATCCTTTTCATTACTTGATTGTATGACTAAGATATCTAGCTGACATATTGATATAGGGATGGCAGGGGTAGGGATGATTATTCTCCAAAGCGATCAAGATCTTATTCTAGGTCTGTCTCTCCCGGTGATGAGAAGGATGACAGGAGGTCCCCTCGTGTCAAGGACGACGGAAGGTCCCCTCGTGTCAAGGACGACGGAAGGTCCCCTCCTGCCAAGGACGACAGAAGGTCCCCTCGTGTCAAGGACGATGGAAGGTCCCCTCGTTCCAAAGACGACAGAAGGTCCCCTCGTGTCAAAGACGAGAGAAGGTCCTCCCGTGCCAAGGAGAATGGCCGGAGTCCAATTGATGAGAAGGATCAGGCACCTAGCAGATCTCCAAGCCCCAGGGGCAATGATCGCAGTCCTTCTAGGTCTCGTTCACGGTCATACAGGTATGAATTTTCAGACCCTTATTAGCTTTACTGTTATTGTTCCAAATTGCTGTCAGAATTCTGCATCAGAAGTCTCAGTTATGCTCTTTTAAGAACAAAAAGTAAAATGTCTCAGAAGTCTTTAATTTGATTTCAAGTGCATTTTGATTTTAGCCCCATATAATTTTTTCTGGTGGATGTGGCCCTGCCTGGTTTAATTGTAGTATATTACTAAATACCATCTTATGTCAGTTTTGTTATTAGATCAACTCGGTATATTTTCTACACAAATGACTTTATAGAGAAGTTGACGTTTGAATTCAGTATTATCATATTGAGCACAGGTTGCATGTTTCACCACGATCTCTTTACATTCGAGAGATTTGTATTTTCAATCTCATATTGAATTGAAATTAGATAACCAGTGATTGATTTTATTTTTTTTCCTTCATGCAGCCCACGCTGATTTTCTACCAAGCATGCGAGGTTCCGTGGTGCTCAGATTGGTCTTTCCAGTGACCTACTGGAGATCAACTCCGACCTTTTGAAAGACACTGATGTATCGATGCAAAATCAGTTATATTTATTTTAGTATATCGAAACAATTCCAGTAGATAATAGTTTGACTTGGTGTTGCCATTTAAGTAGATACTGCCCTAGTAGGCCATCTGGTCTGTTTTCTGAGTAATGGGTCTTTTCTGGAGTTGAAAACTTGTTTTGCTAGCTATCTATATCTTTGGAGTTTGAACAGCACCCTTTTTTTGGTTTCACTTTAATTCCATAGCAGATTCCCAAATCCCAAGGAAAGATAATTTGCCAGGTTTGATGTTTTGATGTTTATTCTTTTGGTGCTGCCATGTCGATCCGTTTCAAAATACACGTCGCATTTTTGCAATTTTTGCGATGTATATTATTCACATGATTTACTTTGACCATATTTTTCAACAAACGTATAAATACAAATGTTAGCATGTAAGATGTTGTTCAATTTGTTTCGATGAATATTTACAAATATTAAATTTTTATAATTGTTTACTTTAGATAATTAAAGATACTAACTTTCAAAGATGTGCATGTCAAGTGGTTGGGATTTACTATTTTAATGGTGTTAATCCTTAAAAACCTAAAAAAAATGTTCACAAGTGTTGTTTTTGCTTACGAGGAGCCGCCAAGAAGGTTGGTTAACGATATTGTAGCAAGCAATTAGATATCATTCAAGTGCCAACTGCAATTCTAACCCTAAAATTATGTTTCGCATTTTCTTGAAAAGACAATTTTGAGATCTGAAAGCAATTCTAACTGGTGCTATTATTTGTAAATTTAGGGTTATGTTTGGCATTTTCTTGAAAAGACAATTTTGAGATCTGAAAGCAATTCTAACTGGTGCTATTATTTGTAAATTTTTATTCTAGAATTGATTTTAACAAAGATTTATAATTTAACTCCCTCTTACATAAATGTATTAAAAATATATTTTACAATTTTACACAATCAGTTTACTTGAAAACAATACTTCAGAGCTACCCAAGAGCGCTTAGATAAGATGAAACAGATCTCTTTAACCAATATCTTGTGTTCGAATCCAGCTTTGGGCATACAGCAGCGTTAAAACTCTTAGGGAGAGCTTGCCGCCTATTTGGGACTTAAATACTTTCATAGCATAACCATATATTCCCTCTATATTAAAATATAAGCAAAAATTACTTTTTAGGTTCATTCAATTAATGATGTATGTGGTCCATAATATGAATCACATACATCATTAATTGAATGAACTTAAAAAGTAAATTTTGCTTATATTTTGATACGGAGGAGTATCTTTAAAAGTTTAATTGTGATGATTTGACAGTCCAAAACAATTTTGCACACACGATCAATCAAAACATTTTAAATTGCGACTTTAATTAAAACCATTAAACTCTTCCTTTAAATCAATCCTTTCAGAGCATAGCCATATACCTTCAGACATTGTGGATGCGTTGCACTTTCCGGTATTTTCTTCCTTTTTTCCATTGAATGGCAATTGGCAATGTGAACAAGTTTGGGGGATGCGTTGATATTCCAACGAGTGCGTTGTCCCTTGTTAGTAACAACACATGCGATATGAATTTATTATGTCCTATCTTTTGTTTCAATATTTTGAGAAGTTTTTTCATCGAAACACATTGTTAGTGATGAAGTTTCTCTTGTCATGAATTGTAATTGTTTGACAAAGTGGTTAATCATAAATGATGATTTATTAACATTTATTTGTTGTATTAAGGTTTTTATTGAAACCTTCAGATGCTTAATACAACAAATAAATGTTAGTAAACATCTTATTAAAATATTAGTTCATAAAAATCAACAAAATCCATTAGTTCATGTGAACCCGTAATATAATGGTCCATGCTAATAGGAGCCATAGTTAAAAAGTATCCAAAATCTTATTAGAATATGACAAATTTTGATTCATCTATTAATAAAAGGTGGGTAAAATTAATTAGGTTGAGTTGAAATCAATCAATATTATTTATTTATTTATCTTTCATTATTTGATAACATAAATAGTTCAATACAACTGTAAAATTAGAATGAATAACTTTATTATCTTTTGTTGATGGATAACTTAGTTTTGATTTAAAAAATATTATGAGAACCTAACAAAAGCAAAGCATGATGCATTGCACATTTTATGATGGAAGAAAATAGTGTCAAATGACCGTACGCGTGTTTAACATGATAAAGCATTATGATTCCCAATCCATCATTCCATTCACTGGTTTAGGATGGATTCTCAATTAAAGAATATATATAGTTGCTAGAAGTATATCTATCTAAAGTGAAAATTGAGAGTAATTTTATTATCTATCTAAAAATCTATCCAGTAGAGATATCTGATGACGTGGGCCAATTAGATTGATGAAGAGTGGCAACCTCCATTCGAAAACAAAACAAAAATAGTTGAACAATGCATATGCTGCTACTGCTGTACGAATCCCAACCCATAATTTCAATTCTCCACTTCGTTCACAATCACCCACGTCTCCATAATAATAATAATAATAATAATTTTATATTAACCAACACAAACACAAACAAAGGTTGTTGTTACATTACATATTCATTAATTCAATTGTTTCTGTTTCATACATTGCACACTTCCATTTTCTGTTTGTTATGGATCTCTGTTCATTAGCATGTCCTTCTTTTGTCACACCTTGTGATCCCAGAAGAGCTTCTTCTTCTTCTTCTTCTTCTTCTCAATGGGGTCTTCATTTCTTCTCTCACTCTCACTCTCAACAACACAAACTCAAGAAAAAGTTTGCTGTGGTTAATGCTTCACTTTCTGAGATGGGAGAATATTATTCTCAAAGACCTCCCACTCCACTGCTTGACACTATTAACTATCCTATTCATATGAAAAATCTCTCCACCAAGGTACTTCACTTCACTCGCTCTGCTCAGTTAACTCACCATATACATCGACTTTTGTTGACTTAAATGAATGATTGATGCAGGAGCTGAAACAGCTTGCGGAAGAACTACGTTCTGATGTTATTTTCAGTGTTTCAAGAACTGGGGGACATTTAGGTTCAAGTTTAGGTGTTGTTGAACTTACTATTGCTCTTCACTATGTTTTTAATACACCTCAGGATAAGATTTTGTGGGATGTTGGTCACCAGGTTGGTTGTTGTCTATGTTTGTTGAGGATGAAATTTTGTTTGATAGTTGTTGTGAATTGAAATCTTATTATGTTCTGATTTTTGCAGTCATACCCTCATAAAATTCTTACTGGTAGAAGGGATAAGATGCATACCATGAGGCAGACTAATGGATTGTCTGGATTTACAAAACGTTCTGAGAGTGAATATGATTCTTTTGGCACTGGTCATAGTTCAACTACTATTTCAGCTGGACTTGGTAATTCTTCTCTCTACTATCTAGCTCTTCAAAATATGTAGCACCGACAATGACACACAAATATATATGTTTTTAATACACTTCTATTTTTTTAAGACAATCATATGATATTTACATGAATGGATATTAGAATTGAAAGATGCTGTAAGCTTGTCCTTTCTAGTTCAATGATGTGATATTTTGATTTGGATTTAACTTTGGCAATATAGGAATGGCTGTTGGGAGAGATTTGAAGGGAAGAAAGAACGATGTAGTTGCCGTTATTGGTGATGGTGCTATGACAGCGGGTCAAGCATATGAAGCAATGAACAATGCTGGATATCTTGATTCTGATATGATTGTTATTTTGAATGACAACAAACAAGTTTCTTTACCAACGGCTACTCTTGATGGACCTATACCACCTGTAGGAGCTTTGAGTAGTGCTCTCAGTAGGTTACAATCAAACAAACCTCTTAGGGAATTGAGAGAGGTTGCAAAGGTGAGTAATAATACACTTGATGAGTTATCTCAAGAGCAGCCAATTGAAACTTATTCTTGACAGAATGATATTTTTATAGGGAGTAACAAAACGAATTGGAGGCCCTATGCATGAATTGGCCGCGAAAGTTGATGAGTATGCTCGAGGTATGATCAGTGGTACTGGATCAACACTTTTTGAAGAGCTTGGACTCTATTATATTGGTCCTGTTGATGGTCATAACATAGATGATCTAGTTGCCATTCTCAAAGAAGTCAAAACTACTAATAGTACCGGTCCTGTATTGATCCATGTTATCACCGAAAAAGGCCGCGGATATCCATACGCAGAGAAAGCCGCTGACAAGTATCATGGTAATGGACCTTATATATTTTGAACAATTACTATCCATCACTAGAAGCATATTGAATAATCTCAAATTAAGATCTATCTGCTTAGCAGCATATATGCTTTGACTTGCTACATTCCTCACAGATATGTGAGTTGGTTTGATTTTTCAGGAGTTGCTAAGTTTGATCCACCAACTGGAAAGCAATTCAAAGTAGCGGCTAAAACGCAGTCTTACACAACATACTTTGCAGAGGCTTTGATTGCAGAAGCCAAAGCTGACAAAGACATTATCGCAATCCATGCTGCAATGGGAGGTGGAACTGGCATGAATCTCTTCCATCGCCGATTCCCAACAAGATGCTTTGACGTGGGGATAGCAGAACAGCATGCAGTTACATTTGCTGCAGGTCTAGCTTGTGAAGGCCTAAAGCCTTTCTGTGCAATATACTCATCATTCTTGCAAAGGGCATATGACCAGGTAGAATAATAACTTCTCTCCCATCATATGAAAAATTTATGAAGTATGATATCTAGACTTTTAAGTTATGCTTGTGTGGAGGGTTTTTGAGGGATAAGTCTATTTGGTAATAAATTTGATTTTAAATCTTTTGAAAGAATAACAAGATATATGATCAAATAATATTACAATCATAATTCATTTTTTGAAACATTTTATAGCTTCCTTAATTTAAATAATTAAAAAAAGAACTTCTCTCCCAATATTTGAAAAATTTATGCAGTATGAATTATAGACTTGGGTGTTCAGGACATGATTAGTGTATATCATTAACTTTGAAAATCAAAATCATTGCACAAATATGAACTCGAAAATTGAAACTAGTGCTCAAAGTATTAATTCCATGTCCATACCACAGGTGGTACATGATGTTGATTTGCAGAAGCTTCCTGTAAGATTTGCAATGGACAGAGCTGGATTAGTTGGATCAGACGGTCCTACGCATAGTGGTTCTTTTGACGTCACTTTTATGGCATGCCTCCCCAACATGGTGGTGATGGCTCCTTCTGATGAAGCAGAGCTTTGCCACATGGTTGCCACTGCAGCAGCCATCGACGATCGGCCGAGTTGTTTCCGATACCCAAGGGGAAATGGCATTGGTGTTGAACTTCCAACCGAGTACAAAGGCATTCCTCTTGAGGTAAAATTAAAATTATTTCTCCATTCATACATAACATACATACATACATACATATCCTTTTGTAGAATTTTAGGCATAACATTACAAGTGATTAAATATGTTTAGTCCCTATAAAATTCACAAATTTTCAAGTTTAGCCGTTCATAAATTTTGCTCAATTTTAGTCTTCAATTTGCTTTTATTGAAACCAAGTACAGGGACTAAAAATCCTCATTTATCGTGAAGTTTTATAAAAGTAGGGACTAAGTTGAATCAAATTTATGTAGGGACTAATTACTAAACATAAAAAGTCATAATTTTATACTGACTAAAAATATATTTAACTGGTCCTATTGCAAATGGCTTGACATTTGTGTTCTGATATTTTAACAGATTGGGAAAGGCAGAATACTAATTGAAGGAGAAAGAGTAGCCCTATTGGGCTACGGATCAGCCGTTCAGAACTGTTTGGCTGCGGCTGCCTTAGTTGAACAACATGGATTGCGCTTAACCGTTGCCGATGCACGTTTCTGCAAGCCATTGGATCGATCCTTGATTCGCAGTCTGGCAAAATCGCACGAGGTTCTGATCACCGTAGAAGAAGGATCAATTGGAGGATTTGGTTCTCATGTTGCTCAGTTCATGGCCCTTGATGGCCTTTTAGATGGAAATTTGAAGGTAAGAAAGCAAACAAGTCCTTTTTCAATCTAAACTTTAAATACTTACTAGCTGCCAATTCAAAACTCATATGCTTTGATTTACATGAAAACTATGCAGTGGAGGCCGGTGGTTCTTCCTGACCGATATATTGACCATGGATCACCTGCTGACCAATTGTCTATGGCTGGTCTTACACCCTCTCACATAGCAGCAACAGTGTTCAACATACTTGGACAGACAAGAGAGGCATTAGAGGTCATGTCATAAGAAAAATACAAAGGGGTTCAATTTGTCATTCCCCTCAATATACACGATACAACATTTTTGTGATTAATTCATCTTGACTAATGTGAAGAAGTAATGATGTAAATTATTTAACTAAGATAATGCAGGTTGTCAAATAGTTGCATATCCTCAATGACACCATAATTTTGTTGAAGTTTCGAAATGAAGCTTTTCAAAATTACGGTAAGTCGCTATGATTTCGTTACACTATAATACTAACTAATTATAAAGGCGGAAATAAGTCTTAACTTTTTTCTGCGTGTGCAAAAGAGAAGTCACATTTCTGTTATCTAAACCGAAATTTGAACGGTATCGCTTAAAAGAAAAACATTGTTAATTTGCAGAGGAAGTTAGTTCATGAAGAGTCAAATTAAGAACCTTATTTTGCAGAACATTCCCTTATAGTAAACTCTTTCAAAATTAATATAAAAAAATAAAGTATGCCATGACATAACGTAAAAGAATCATCCTGTATTTTCAGTGGTGCACTTTGTGCGATAGAAACTCGTTTATAAATCATTCAGATTAAGCATATGAAGGGGACAAGCCATAACATGCATCACATAAGTGTCACAATCCATCAATCAATGTTAATTCTAACAAAAAGAAACCAATGAAAAATTCATACCAACAAACAAATCAATATGTCAACTTCAACTAACTTAAATGAAATTGTAGTGGAAGATCCTTCAATTACTTCTTGATACGTTATAGGTTCCATTAATCTCAATGGAGAAAAAGGACTCATGACAAGTCAATGAACCAAACATTGTAAATTAACTACACTTCATTAATCAATGTCTTACTCTTATCAACATTAATTACAACCAAAAGCTTGACATAATAGATACTCCCTCCATGTCAAAATATAAGCAAAATTTACTTTTTAGGTTCATTCATTTAATGATGTATGTGGTTCATAATATGAACCACGTACATCATTAAATGAATGAACCTAAAAAGTAAATTTTGCTTATATTTAAAAACGGAGGGAGTATAATCAATCAATAAATACTACTAGTAGTGTTGAATAAAAATGGTCTACTACATGATTGCACATGCATTTGGGTTTTCATCACTGAATATCATCAAATCTTCAGTTTTAATGCAACAATCATTTTCAAACACAAATGGTGGCATTATAACAAGCCTCTCTTCATGAGATTCATCATTTGACTCTTCATCTTTGGTGGACATTATCTCCACTTTTTTTCCTGTCTTCTTTTTTAATTTCTTCAATACCTTTTTTGAATCAATTCGACCCGTTACCACCACTATGTGTTTGTTCATATCAGTAATGAACTTTTCCACTCCTACAACAAAAATATGGTTAAACAATTATACTATATACTATACTATGTTTATGTAATTGTTACATTATAGGGTCAAATTAAAAAAACATGGGCAAAAGAGACAAGACATGAAATACCTTTACACTTAGATATTGCTTTTACAACGTTTCTTTCACAAGCGTTACAATGCATTGAAACCTTGTATTCCACAGTTATTAATTTGTTTTGTTCAACTTTTTTGTTCTTTGCCATTGAGTTGAAACGTTGAAATGTGAATGTGACAATGCCATGCAAATAAAAAATGAAAAGGATTTCAGAAATTATTGTGTTGAAATTGCGAGGAAAGTTTATTTTGGTTTGTTGCTTTCGCAGGAGTAGTTAGTTACATTGGTTAAAATAAGAATATCTTCACAAAAGTTTCTCTTTTTCTTCTTTCTTTTTTTGGCTTAATTTTTTGTCTTTTCTTTTTTATAGTACTGATTTCGGAAAGTTGAAATATTTAACGTTGTTATTTTTAAATTTATTTTGATTTGAAATGATTCGTTTGTTAAGTTACTTTCTTATGTGACAAAAAAAGTCACCCTGTCTTATTTTGTTTTATTTTTCATTTCACTTTATTGGATAAATTTAGAGCAAACAATTGTTAATTAACATTGACATTTGAAGTGATAAACGATAAACTAGGTTTTTTAAACACAGTTACACGCACTAAAAGAAATCCAGACTTTTGTGTCAATCAGAATTGTGATGAGACAAACGGTTCTTGTTGTGATAAACTTGCTGATTAATTATGTATTTTAGAAGAATAAAAAGTAAATTAAAAAAAATCCAAAACCAATGGTATAATTAAAGCAGGTTTTAATTCATAATTTTCATTTCAGGCAGTTAAGAATTCCTTCCATGACGCTAAATCAACAGAATGGTATACGATGAGATAGAATGTAATAGAAACAATGACAGGGGTAACCCGTTACCTACTCTTACTTAACATCTTACTTAACAAGCGAACGTTTTACTTTTCCTTCCTAATTGTGTAATCCGGAATGAAAAAAATCTCCCCAAATAGGATTTGAACCTACGACCAATCGGTTAACAGCCGACCGCTCTACCACTGAGCTACTGAGGAACAACGGTAAATTCAAAGTGGCTCTATTTCATTATATTCCATCATATAATAAGATATTGAATCTAATAGTAATAGTATCTAATATAAATAATAAAAGAATATCATTTACTATATATAATATATATATATATAAATAAATAAAAATATTTATTTATATATATATATATATTCACATCTCAGATATGTTACAAAAAATATTATGATAATGATAATGATAAATAGAAGAAAAATATAGATTCTAAATTTTTCTTCATTTTGAATTCTTGTAATTGTAATGTTAATTTTTCGGGTCACACAATTAACTTTTTTTTCCACAGTAGTCTGTAATTCTTCGATTATTTGAGGCTTACTCTCCATTAATAACGTTGGAAATCCTATATCGATTATGACTTTAATCACATCGATTCTTTTTTTAATCTTTATTCGTCCAATTCCCTCGACACCAGACGTTTTTTGTATATAATTCTTGATACAATCCCGTATTATTTTATCTTCTTTTAGATTCTCGGAATAATCTCTTGGTTGTGCAAACCAAATAGAATCCTGATTTTGAGTTGTACCAAGTCTGAAACCAAGCGGATGTATTTTTTGTCCCATAATTCCTCACTACTCTATATAAAATAATACGTCTTATTTGTCTACTTTTATATGCACACTTCAGTGGTAAAAATGACAGTTTAAAACGAAAAAAGGGGCATTCGGAGAATCGAACTCCGGACCTCTCGCACCCAAAGCGAGAATCATACCACTAGACCAAATGCCCTGTGTGATATCAATTTGTCACGAATTATATAGATTCCATGATGAAACAAATAAATTAATTAATTATTTTTTGGCTGGAAAGTAATTCAGCTGGCTCTTATAATGAGTGATGCATAAAATGTAATTTTTTGGGATTATTAAGATCGAAGGTTTTATTGGTTACAAATTTGAAAAATAGAAAACGTAATTTACATTTTTCATCATGTTTAAGTTAAGGTTTTAATTTGTATGCATAGATAGTGTAAAATATTTTTACACATGTATCCAATCAAATCATTCCATATAAGATATTGGTGAAATAGGACGAGGTTTAATGATTCAATAATTAAAAATAAACTTGTGCATGATACAAATTAGACAATCTATTTCTCTTTCATTTTTTTCCTCTCTATTTCCTAAAATACATTGACCTACACAAAAGTCACCGTGACTTTCTCACCTTAAAGTCACAAAATTTCAATCATAATGTGATTAGCCCACAAATTATCAACTCACGGACTATTTTGTGCATAAGATTTTCCTTTATCACATAATAGTAATATGACTCAAAGGATACTTGATGTATTTTTGTCCAAATTTTAAATCATATTCATCAACTTTGTTAGACATACCGGATGGAGTATCTTCCTCTTTTTTTATGGTTCCTATGTCATCTTCCTCTTTACAACTGATCTTGCTCTCCAGTGTTATTAAAATACTAATTGGATCATTAAATTTGACACAGAAACACTATTGGCTAGCCAGTAGTATGAATTCATCCAAATTGCTAAATAGACGGAAGAGACAACAATTAAGTTGATGCGCATCAATTGATTTTGTGAGTTTAAAAACAATTAATTAATCATTTTCTAATTCAACCATTTATAGCTGCAAAGGGCTTCTTTTTTTTTTTTTTTTATAAACAAAAATCCCAACATTTTTAAAATCTGAAAACTGCAGAGTTGCCTTGCCTAAAATTTTTATGTTGTGATTAAAAGTTTTGCAAAAACTAAAATGGCTCAAAAATTATGTTCGACAAATACCATTAAACTGCTTCTATGGAAGAAAAAAAAATTAAAAATAAATGAATAGACCGATGTTGATTGTACAAGGACGTTGAGTTGAATGTTTTAAGAAGTTTGTGTTCATTGAAAAAATAGAGGGGATGTAAAAATTGCAAGGGATGTAAAAATTGCAAGTAAGTGACAAATAAAACTTATAACCCTTTATTTTCCTGGACCATCCATGTCAAAAAGAGTGATTGCAGCATGCTAAACGAACCCATGGTGTAGTTTCAAAAACTTCTTAAAATCACATTGAAAAAGATGCATGAAAGAAGTGAGAGGAGATAAAAGAGAGGTTATCTTCATCATGGCTACTCAAGTCTACGGTCATACAAACATGCAAGAAAAAGATATCCATAGAAAATAATAAAATAGATATGGTTGTAAACTCTCAGTTCATGTCTTAGTTTATAGCCCAATACTAGACTATTCACAATATAACTGGGATTCAAATGAACAAGAACCAAAGCCACGGATGCAACCAAGAACCGGCACAACAACGCCAATTTTTCCTTCATGAGCTAGCCAGAACAATACCAAAATGTTACACCGGGCTATCATATCAGCAGAAACAAGTTTCATGTAATTACAAAAAGCCAAGTCTCCGAAGAAAAAATTATCAGTCTAGCAAATTTCAAGGATATCAGTCGCACAAAGCTTGTTACTCACCAAGCTTCATCTAAGGCCATAGGAATGAAGGCGGTAGCGCACCCGGATCAAGTTCCCAGAAGCCTCTCAGATCGCCATGCTCTTCTGTTAGTTTGAAAGCTGGAATTTGGTGAGAGAACCTAAGCAATTCTTTTCTTGGTATTCTCAAGTTGCCTGAAGAACCTTCTATTGACTTTCCCCTGAAAACAGAACTAAAACCAGTAACATGCTCCAAAATTGAAGTCTCTATAAACAAATCAGCTACTTCAAGAATTTCCACTATGTCATACTCCCAATTTTTAAGGTCAGAACACGTGATTTTATTTGACCATTTCCTATATAGAGCCCATACTTCCCCTTTCCTCGGATATATTGTGTAATTCTTGCCAATAGGATCAGCTTGTACTTGATGTGAAATACAAGATAGGTTACTGTAAATAGAGAGAAAATCTTTTGTTTTACTAACTTTAAATCTGCCACAGGAAGTAAGCATGCCGTCATCTTCCCATTTAGTGGTATTCTCTGGCAGCCAGCAGCAAGCAAGCCAATAAACATGCAATTCAATAGTAGGACTAGTGACAACTTTTTTAATCTGACCATAGTATTTCGGCATTCCATCCTCATCACTGTAAAATGCCCATATTTGTCCAACCTGGAACTTATCAAGGGACCTCCCAGTTTCAAAGTTGAAGAATTGAGCATCTGGAATTTCAAAAGCTTCTGGGGTTGAAGCCGAAGCATGGCAGTCATCCATATCATCAAGAGAATCCTTTACCTCAGTCAAATTGCTTGTGTCAACTTTGACCTTGGGAATGGATACAATATCTTCAGGTGACATCGAGGGTTTTGATCTTTTTGAAGTCCTTGCATTCTCGCTACCGCATGAACTATGCCCAGTCTTCTCATCCAAATTTTGAGCAACAGCAATCTCTTCAAGATTCATCGGTAAAGATGCAGGATCAAATTCTAAATATCCTAAATGAACACCTACTCCTTCCTGACCAGTCATTTTGAAAGATGGAATCCTGTGAGAGAATCTAAATAACTCCGCGGATGGAATTTGAAATGGCTGGTTATCTTCTTTCATAATTTGAATGAAGATGCTGACAAAACCTTTCAACTTACTTAAGTATGCAACATATACACCCTCACCTTCAACATAATCTGACAAGATTTCAACAAACTCGTATTCATACTGCCTTTGAGATTTCACATCCTTGTACCATGTGATATCCCAATTTTTGAAAAGAGCCCAGGTTTCTCCTTTTCTAGGATACACTTGAAAAGTGTTGCGGCCATTCCTTTTGAACATTACCAGGTGAGAAAACGTCAGATGATCTTCAATGATTTCAGTGTTACAAAGTTTAAATTTCCCACAAGTAACAGGCAATTCCTCATCTACCCATTTGATTTCATCATTGTCATCTGGATGTGGTTCAAGCCATGTTGCCTGCAACTGAAATCCAGGAGAGAGCACTTTTCTAATTAACGCGTAGAATCTAGGCATGCCATCTATTGAATCATAGATAGCCCAAATCTGCCCAGGCGCAAAACGTTCTTTTTTTCTGTCCTTGTCAAAATCACTGAACTCTGCATCAGGATAAACATAAGCATTTGGACAATTTGATGTTTTGGAGGTTGAACCTGGAGAAGAATGCTCTACAGTTTTATCCATCTGCTTTGACCCTTCCGCACCTTCTTTTCCGCCTGCCCTTATCTTTTCCGCCTGTTTCTGTTTTACCTTTTCATGTTCATCTTTTGGATCAGCTGATAAACCATTCGGATCATTTGTTTTAGCAGTCTCCCTGTGACTTTGACCATCACCACAATGCGATCCATTCTCCTGACCCCTTTTTGAAGGTCGTAATAAGTCATTGTCAGTGCCATTCATGTTATCACCGTAGGAAACATTATGCTTCTGTCGCACAGATCTACGTGGCTGCTCAGTTGAATGGTTTCCTACACCTGGAAAACCATTCTTACCAGCAACTATTTCATCTTCAGAATCACTGCTGCTTGTAGAATCAGAGCTTTGACTAAATTCTTCCACTTGATTCCTCTTTCTCTTCACATCTGGCTTTCTAGAGACACCAACAGGGCCTTTTTTCTTGAAAGGCTTTGTATTGGACTTCTCAGCATGAAAGTTGCCTTGAGATCCAACATTTGCCTTGGAAGCTTGCTGACTTGGGTTAGTTGTCGGTGATGTACCTTGCATATCCAGAATATATGCAACGAAGAGCCTATGGCATTGTTGACAGCGAAGAGATTTATTCAAAATTTCTCTGTAGTACTCATACTTCACGAAACAAAATGGGCAGGCAGTCCAGAAAGTACGGCGCACACCGTTCTGCTGCGGAGGAGGCTGCTTATTTTGTTGCTGCGGAGGCTGCTGGGTGTTAGAGTTTGTAAAATTGGGCCTGACATTGTTTTTCGTTGCAGAATTGAAATTCGTAGGAACCTTCGGTTGATTAGAACGTGGCGGCATAGCAGTTTTGTTCACATTAAGCTTCATGTCATACCTAGTTCGTTTTTCTCTGTCTGAAAGCACTCTTTGAGCTTCTCCAATCAGCTTAAATGCAGCTTCTGCACCGGCAAACTTGTTTTTATCGGGATGAAGTTGAAGAGCAAACTTTCGGAACTGCTTCTTAATCATTGCATCGCCAGCTGTGCGTTCTAGCTGAAGAATTCCATACCAATTGATCTCATCACCAAATACTTTCTGCTCAGCAGAGCAGTGCACATCACAAACAACAAGCATTTGAGCTATATTTTCCAAAACAGGATACAGACGCTGAGCCTTAAGAGCAAATTTACGAGCCCCCACAAAATCCCTGTTTTCCATCTTCTTTTCTGCGATTTCCTTGGCCCTTAAGGCCTCTTCTTTGTTGCAGTCCATTGATGATCCAAATCTTAAAACCGTTAAGTGAGGGATGAAGCCAAGTGCACTGCCAAAAGTATATAAATTTAATTTGACTGCTCCGAGAACAACTTAACCAAATTAAAAAGCTGAGAGTGAACATACCTTCCAATACCCCACCTCCACCAGTCTCCCAAAAGATATACAGCCTTCAAATTTACATCTGCCCTGCATTGGTCAATTCAAATCTTGAAATAATGTGTGAACCGTTGAAAAACTTTTGATATTAAAACACAATTCCAATCATAAAATCATTGTATCAGCATAGATGGATTGGTTACTTGAATCCATCCAAAAAAGAATAGTACAGTCAATAATAGAAGCCTCTGACACAAATTGTAAGCGACCCCATCTGTTGTGTGTGTGTTAACTTGTTAGACTCAAACCAAGAAAAATGAATACAAATAGTGAAAATAAGGATCCCTTTACTTTTTGAAAACCTTGCACACATGAATGAAACCAGAAAGCATATCCACCAAACACTCTCCTTAGACAAAATCCAGTTCCAAAATTTGTCACAGAAATTTAAAAAAATTACAAAACAACTGAATCTGGATGATCATTTCCCAATACAATCCCAACCTTTATACACGACAACCTTAACCAAGAAACTCAGAGGAAAATTCACTCTTTTCAGTCTTCAAACTTCAGCATACAACTTTGGAACAAAAAAAAAACGCTTAAAACCACAGCTACAAATCACAGCCAAAAACAATAAACATGCTCATATTTATGGTAACAAACAAACACAAATTTCCAACACATAAGTTCAGGCAAACTCTGAATTTCAATCCTATTCCCTTCTTCACTCATTTCCCACAATTAAATACCCCTTGAAATTCCATCTTCCCAACCCCTAACTAGCATTTCATCTTTTCTCTATCATTTAATGCACCATCCCTAACTAGAGTTTCATCAAAGACATATTTTCGCAAAGTAAACAGACCCTAAATAAACACATACTATACAAAATAAAAACAACAAATGTTTTCACAGGGTAAAAAAACCCTAAATTTTCCAGCTCCCCTCTTCCGCAATTCACTCCTTTACTTTCAGGCAGCGCATAAACCACTAAATTCAATTGTTCGAAACAGCCCAACACCCAATGCATGTAAGAAAAAATGCTTCAATCAAACAACAAAAACCACCACCAAGAAAACCCTAATCCAACAAACACACTAAGACCATTTTAAAAAACAATCAAAACAAATAAAATCCATTTTACAATCTAATTCACATCATCAAAAGGGTAAACACACCAACACACATTCTTCAAACTCCAAACCACAACAAAGTTCAAATCAAATGACAAAAACCCTAATTCATTTCAAAATAAACCTCGGCAAAACTAAAAATTGAGCAAAAGAGAAAAAAAAAACATCACAGAAAATCTCCAAAAAAATATTATAAAACGGTAGCATTTCATTCATGAACCAAAATATATTAAGATTCGTCACTATCTAAGGTAATGCACTCAAAAAACTCAACATGCATAAATTACAGAGTAAAAAAAAAAATTAGAACCCTAAATTTCGTTAAGCTATGAAACAAAAAAACAAGCAAAACAGAAAAGCGGAATTTAGAATAGAGAGGATCGAAAGGGAAAACAGCAAAGAGTGAAAATGAATAGAGAAAAATGGAACCTTGGCTTGGCAGTAACTGGTAGCGGTGAAGAAGAGAAATTGAAGTGGAGACCAAGTTTCTGACTTGTGAAAATGACACAAAACTGCACAATTTCCTTTAAATATTGCTCAAATCTTCATCTCATCATCCAAGCCCATTTGGCCCAAAATCATAAATACCAAAGGCCCGTTGTTTTGTCCGCTCAAACACTTTCTTTTAACACTCATTTTATTATTGGATGATGATATTCGATAGACATTGCCGTTTTAAAAATAATCTCATTATCCATGTGGATTTATGAGATAATGCAACATACAACTTTTTACATTATTGAATTGTTACGTTGATGGTCAAATCTCACTAATATGCATGAATGTTTTACAAAAAAATTACTATTCATTAGTCTACTTTAGATGGGTGATATTTTCTATCATAGTATTGAGAAATACATTTTTGGATACAGTTTAACATGTAGATGTATCTCATTTGTTACACCAATACAATCCTGACATAATATGGTGTATTAAGCGTATAGGATTATCATGCGGCACGACTGCATAACCATGTTGCCATCTTTATAACCTGGTCAAATGATATTTGTCATTCTTAGGCTAAATAATAGATATAGTTAATGTGAAACATTTTTCAATTATTGTATGGTTTTATTCTAATAATTGCTTCAATATTTTCTCTATATATGTAATGTGTCAAAGGTCAATGAAAATCATCACAAACATTTGTGTATTTCTTTGTTTGTTTATGGTATCAATCCCAAATAGTTTTACAACATTGATCTATTGGATGATTTTGATATATATATATATATATATATATATATATATATATATATATTTGTACATTGAAGTGACGATAATCCAAATTCAAATAAATGTTTACTATAACGTGTGTTCGTGAAAATTCAATTAAATTTAATGCACTCCTAGACTTGTTGATTGAATATAGATACGAACATTCATCTTTGGTAGCTTTTGTCCATGTTGTCTATAAAGGATAAGCTCGCTTTCAAAAGTTTGGTTACTCTCCTAATCAAACCAACATCTCTCAACTCACTTGCTTACACACTGATGCATATTGGCGTGGTAATGAATATCATAGAACATCAACCTCATCAGACTTAATATTTTTTGGCGACAAATCTTAACTCGTGGACATCCACAAAGCAAAGATCAATAACTTGATTGTACTTTAAAGAAAGATATATGGAAGTAGAAACACGACTGGCTTAACTTACGTGTCTACTCAAGTTAATCAAAGAATTATGGGTCCCTAAAGGACTCAATGCGATAATAGAAAATCAACTTATTTATGCTAGATTTTGCATTTCATTCCAAGATGAAACGTATCTCTGCTGACTATCGTTTTATTCAGGAACAAGTCCAATTTAGAGCTTTAAATGTCTCTCATGTATCCACAAAGGATCAATTAGCCGACATTCTCACAACTTCTAACAACAAAACAATTCAAAGATCTCATGCCTAATATGTAATTTATTGATGAAAATTTTCTCTTGATGGGGTGTATAAACATTATTCATAGCTAAATCAATATAACAATTGACATGAACAACTGTCAATAATTGTACATTCAATTCTATTAGTTTCTTCCATATCTCTTATAACTGTTTGCATTTACGGTAAATGAAATTCATCACAACTTTTGTTTATTCATATTTTGTTTAAAGTGTATCATGAACCAAATAAGTGGAACCATCAAAATAAATATATTGGTAAGTGCCAACAATGCATCGTCAAACAAAGTTTTGTCCTCGTTGTAAGAAGAAGGAAAAATTATAGATCTCATTGTAAGACTTAATGACATAGGTGCAAATGAAAGAACCGCATACCTTTGCCTATATCAATCGTTCCTTTGTGATGCTTTCCACGAAGATTTTGACACTGCAAACTATCATCACTTCCCACAACGTACTTTGGTCTATTTATATTGTGATTTGTTGTATCACAATCTCTACGGTGCACAAGCCACATAGATTGTGCACACAACATTTTTATGTGTTGGATAACAAAATCACACCATATCTTTTATAAGCTCGTCACACTCGATCTTCTTATCATCACCAAGAATACAGTGGTAGTGTGGCTCCCACCTCCACCATCGGTCATTGAAACTTCGCGAGAATAGTGTCAACCATGTCATCCTTTTTCCCCACGCGAGAATAGTGTCAACCATGTCATCCTTTTTCCCCACCCCCTTTTAACGTCGTATCATCCAATCAATATTTTATTCATCACTCTGTATAAACTATACATTAAAATTGTGCCTAAGGAGTACAAACAAAAACCACATCAAATTATGAAACAACGTTGTTCGCCAAAAACTCGTCCAAGCTATTGCACAACTCTCTAATCAGATTCTTGTACTTCCAAACCCTAGAGCCAAATTTGTTTGACGGAACTATGCATCTCAAAGGATTTTCAAGCGGTATGGAGGGTAAATCTAAGGTTAATGCTTAAATTTCGTGGAAATGTTAAGTGACAAAGTTTCGTTCATATTTGGTGTTTGATGTAAGGAAATTTTCCATCATTTCTCTTATCAGCTACCATGAATCTAACATTGGTCGATCAGTTGTTTTAGATTACTAGCACTTTGCACTTGCAAGATAGAAGATTAGGTGAGTGCCACAATAATTGTAATTGAAAAATTTAATATTCTATGTGGACGGTTATTTGAACTTTTAGTAAAGTTGTTTAATCCAACGATAAATAAAAGTAGTGCATTGTGTAAAATCTTTCTTGTTGTTGTACGTTACACAAAGTCCTATTTCATATATACAAATATGATTTTGTGGTATGATTTTGTTTGATGCGTAACTAAACGTCGGGCTTTATGCATATGATACTTAATACATGTAATGTCATGTAGACATAGAGACGTGCCGATATAGTTATTCTATAAATGAATGTAATGAAATGTCAAATAAGCCACGACATGTTATGTTTAATGCCATTTCATGGCCTAATGTTACACATTTAGTTTTTTTATTTTATGTTACTCAATGTATCTTGTGCTCCCATAATTTTTTCGCTGATTAATTGATTGACATGAACAAATTGTGGATGAATACAACTGTCTTCTTACATATGAGTAGGAGAATCAAAGAAAAGTGAGTTAGCTCTACCATCCTTGAAACTTGTTCATGTCATCAACTCTTTTGTAATATACTAATTTCTTAAATGTCGTAATTTCTAGTGTGATTGTCAATATCAAGCTGATTTCACTTATGATGAAAGACTTTGGGATAATTGCTATGATATTCGCAATGGGTTGATCTTTTAAGGAATTAATATGATGACGTGTCAGTCCTTACTAATAGAGGCCAGAAGTAAAAAAAAAAAAAAACTTTGTTCTGATTTATTTCATGGTAGAACTACACTAGTAGGGGTGTTCAAATCCGAACAATTCCAATAGAAAAACCGCAAACTGGACCAATCCAAACCGGAACTGCAAAAAACTGCATTTGGTTCGGATGTATTCAGATCATTTTCTTACTCAACCCCATGGTTTGATTTGGTTTACGGTTTTTATTTTATCAACCGAATCAAACCGAACCAAACAACAGCATAAGAAAAACACTAATTAAACATATGTCTCTAAGACCAATATACATAGAAACTCAATGTAAACTGTTATAAAATTACATTTTTTCTGTTATTAAGTTTATTCTTTACTTTTTATTTCAAAAATATTTTTGTGTTAGTTGAACGTTTAGTTTTCAATAATTGTTTTTTCAAAAAAAAAAAACATCTTAGAGCCTGTTTGATTCAGTTTTCTAAAACAATTTTTTTATTTTTAAAAACTTAAAATAAAAAAACTTGTTTGATTGACATGTATCTAAAAAATATTTTGTAAACTATTTTCGTTTAATAGTTTTTATAAACTGAAAAAGCAAAACAGCTAACGAGCTTATAACTTATTTTTTACGAACTCATATCGTTTTTCAATAAGACACTTCAAGTAGTTATATCATAAAGTTTATATCTTACCGCTTTTTACCCTACAATTTTAATTGAAAAGCTAGTATTAATTAAAAATGTTTTTTCTTATGTCGTTTCATATTTATAAGTTGTTTCCGCCATTCATTTTATCAAACGTTAGAAATTCAACTAGCTAGTTTATTCGCTATAAACTAGCTTACAAGTGATATGTATAAGTTCATTCGTTATAAGTCAGCTTATCAACTATTCACTATTTTTACCAAACACAACTTATATCTAAAGTTTAATATGACAAGTCAAGTTTAATTTTTTTTCGAGTGTGCTTTTAGTTGATAGTTTTTGTAGATAGACGAAATGACATTAGTCGCATAAGATTTAGAACTCACAAAAATAAGTAAAGGAGTCTAGCACAACATCCGCTATAGCAATTTTAACATATTTGTTAGTTGAAGTAGAATTTATGCACATAATTTCTTATTCAATTATAAGACTTAATTATATTTTTGGTTAGTTTATCATACACATAAAAATAGTTATTTTTTAGAATGAAGCTTTCATCATATATCACATTTATTGCAACAACGTCTTTATAATTTAAAAAGTTTAACTCCAAAACTGGTGATTTGTAAAAGCAAATTTGTCCAACAAATTTTTTATTTTTCAGTTTTCTAAAACAGTTTTTAAAAATAGAACTAAAAAAAAGTTTTTTTTTTTTATTTCTAAAAACTTGTTTTTGAAAATCGATTCATAAAATAGTTTTAAGAAACTAAAAAACAAAAGTTAATCAAACATGCCCTTAATATTTGCATTTTGTATAAAATAAGATTATTTTTTGCACACATTTTTAATTTGGTTTATGCTGTTGGAAATAATGTTAGATGAAATTTAAATTATTGCTGGAAATATATTGTGTTTTAACTTTTTTACCTCAAAAAACGGTGATTTGTTAAAACAAATTCATCAAACAAATATTTTATTTTCAGTTTTCTAAAACAGTTTTTAAAATTACAACTAACGAACAAGTTTTTTTTTTAATTTCTAAAAACCTGTTTTTGAAAATCAATTTATAAAATAGTTTTAAAAACTAAAAAGCAAAAGTTGATCAAACATGCCTTTAGTATTTGCATTTATTACACAATAAGATTATTTAACTAAATAACAAGACTTCGTTAACTAGTAGATATTAAATGAAGTTTTGTTCAATATATTAAATGAAAATGGAAATCATAACTATTTATTCACTTATTTA
Source organism: Medicago arabica (assembly GCA_946800305.1). NCBI lineage: Eukaryota > Viridiplantae > Streptophyta > Magnoliopsida > Fabales > Fabaceae > Medicago > Medicago arabica. Next base: position 55,028,067 of record OX326968.1, read on the forward strand.
AGTCACTTATTTTCATTCTCAAGCATACAAAACCCCATGGTGTAATTTGCATTTAGTGGACCATGTAGATGTAATATAAAATTCGATTATTATTGTTATTAAAATATACATCTTAATGCTTTCGTTGATCATATTTTCGCGTTGTTTCTGAGTTGCTTCCACATATTGCAATTTTTCAAATTCATCACGCAGCGCACATTGAACCAAAAGAACAGTCACTGATAATAGTCCTTAACCCCAAATGTTGCCTTCTTCGCATCAAATATTTGTACAAATAAAATAATTTATTAAACATAAATAAGTTAGTGTATGTATAAATACAATTTTGTGAAAATATATAATTACAATTGCTCATCAGTTACATTTAGAGAAAAAATGGTATCAAGTTTAATTTGAATCATGTCTTGATTGCAAACTAACTCATTTGTAGTTGTTATTAGCTGCTTTTCTATTGAAAGAGTTTTGACAACACAGTCTAGAAAAGGGACTGTGAAGTGCACATCTACATGCAAGGTCACACTATACCGACCGAATCTTAATATAACCACGACTTTCCTTTCACAAAAATTCATAACCTTGAGTTTTAGTCGAGATACGATTGATCTGTCTATAGACCTTAAAATAGCTATAACTTAAAAAAAAATGAAAAAATTAGGGTAAGATGAAAAAATAGCCATAGCTAATGTTTATTTAATTTAATTCAAATATTTCAATTTTATAATAGTTATGTTATCTGTATTGTATTTGTATAAAATTCAATTTCAATGTTTTATATTTTTATTTTATAATAGTTATGTTATCCGTATTTGTATAATTTTTTTTTTGAAAAGATCAAAATGAATTATATACCATAACACAATAGCAGTTCCCAAGCACAAGGTATGCCTAGAAAACCACTAATAATACAATAGTTTGGTTACAACAGAATCGAGAAAAAACAAAGACTTAACCAATACCTAGACACTCTAAGAGACTAGACCACCACCTCTGCGCGCCATAAACAAACACTACCTTCTTAGCCTTCAGCCATCGTAAAGAAAACAATTTGACCTTATCTAACAAGTAGGGTCCAGTAGAGACTGTATTTATATAAAATTTAATTTCAATGTTTTATATTTTTAAATCTAAAAAGTAATTGTATTGTTAATGATAAATACTACAACAAATTGTATTACTAAAATTGATTGTTACTTTTAAAATTTGTCTTATCATTATGGTATAAATTAAATTTAAACTTGAAAAAACAACCATTGTTAAGGACAATTTATAACAAAAAAAGAAAAAAAGACTAAGTTGGTATTTGATCGTCACATGTTATTTTTGAAGTTTCGTTTGTATTATTACAATTACATAGACTAAGATAAAGAGTTATAAAAATAGAATAAGAAATCAGTTAAATATTTAAAAATTTACAATCTAATTTGACGGGAAAAAAAGTATTTGATTATCATGATTTGATCTAATGTTATGTAAAAGAGGGGATCACTTAACTTGTCACAACCTTAAATATAAATTATTTGGACACGTCCAGATAAGTTAAAAAAGGTAAAATGGAAAAGAATTTAAAAATGTATATTTTTGAAATAATTAAATAATATGTATTGTTATGTGTTGTGCTTAAATGACTTTTATTGAAGCTAGTGTCTACTATACAAGTACATCTTGTCAAGGCAATGGAAGAATACTATTACAATACAAACTTTTTATGTGCGGAGAAGAATGTATTGATTTGCAACGTTGATAATGTGATAATAATGAGTTCGAGTTTGTTTTTTCCGTTTATTTATTAGAGAGATAAATACAATAGATGATCAATATGGCCTATTTTAATAAGTGAACTCCGCAAAAGGGTTCTATTAATCTATCACTTATGTTTATCTCTTATAAATAGACAATAAATTGAGTAAAGCCATACTCTTTTATAATATGACAATATAAATTTTTGTATTTGAAAAACGAATTATCTATTTACATTATTTTAAAGGATGTGATATACAAACATAATGACAAATTACACAAAAAATACAATCTTTAAAGATATGTTATGATATGCAAATATAATTGGTGATTATAAACAGGGGCGGGGACAAAAATTAAACATTGGGGGGACCGAGTTTAAAAGTATACTCTAGTTAAACAAACAAAAAAAGTTCAAATGTACTACATATTTATGAAAAATTTAAGCTACATTTAAAGTTAATATTGGGAGAAGATAGAAAAAATAGATTCACTTATGCATATAACATAAGAGTTGTGGTGGATAGATTGAGAATTTATCCGTGTGAATGGCCGAACCTCTATAATTTGTGTATAGATTTAACTAATTGATACTTTTCCCTAAAAAAAAAAAAACTAATTGATACTTCTTTTTTATCAAGATAAAATTTATTATTTACTCTAGCAAATATTTTTTTTTCTTCAGATTTATTGAATAATTGATGTATATGTTTATAATATAGTTCAAATACATCCATTATTCAATTAACTAAAAAAAAAAGAAATTTTGTTTATAATAATGATTAAATGAAATATGTATTATGATTATGATTGTTAAAGAATGGATCATTGAATTTTGTGGTAGATAGAATAGTAAAATTGTTAATTTACTTAAATAATATTAAGATCAGATATGATTGAGATAAAATTCGATATTTTTATTGTGACCTACCAAATCAAACCCTTACTTTACCAATAGGTAAATTGCTCGCATCCAAAGGAAATTCTTAAGTTGTTTTGATCTTCAATTGTAGTTTTTTTAATTGATAATTGTAAATTAAGACTAAGACTATTAATGGTTCAGTTTTGTCAAAAAATTAAATCGAACCAAATCATAACAGTTGTTTAGGTTAGAAGTATCAAACTGTTATCATTGAAATTGGTTATGCTAAAAGCAAAAAAACAGTGGAAATCGGTGAATTGGTTCAACTTGTTCTTTGAGCATGGAAGTAGCTTTGTTGAATCCCACAATGTTTGAATTACATGTAAAAACCATTTTTGATCATATAATGTATTTTAATTACTTGTATATAGTGTTAAAAGTTTTTTTTTTATCATTATGGAATGTAATCACTCGTAATGTAATTATCATTTCGATTTTTGACGAAGACAACAATATTGCATTATATCCCCTCAAAAAAACACATTGCATTATACACACACACTATAAGCATTTTTCAAATAATTTTTCATATCTTAAAATTCAATACTATAATTTTTCAAAAATTCACCACTTTATGATATAACTAATTGACACTTTAGTTAAAAAAAAAATTATAAATCATGTTAGGATGGGGCACTGTTGTTGCAACTATACCACGTTACGGTCGTTTTAATGTTGCCAAATCTAAGTACATTTGTATACGGTTGCATTGTGTACAATACTTTAGAGGATCCATGATGGTTAAACATGGTGTATTGTGAGCCTTTATCAGCAGTTTTTTAATTGTTTTTGAAGCAAAAGGGGGTCGAAGCTCAAAAAAGAAAAAGAATAAACCTTAACGAAACGCAGAGTAACAACTCCACGACAATCAACTATTTAACGAAGACTCAATATGAGTAGAACACTAGTCATAGTAAATCATCACCAACACACGCGATATTAGTCAAATCATTTGCACAAAAATTCGCTTCTCTATAAATATGTTCACAAGAACCTCAATCCATTACAAGAAGTTGGTCAATGTTTTGAAGCAAAGTACAACCAAGACTGCTCTACGTTTATTAGAGTTGATCGAACTAACAATGCAATCAAACTTAAATCAACATGAAGCTCCACTCTTTTGAAGCCACACTCCCAAACAAACTTCAATCCTTCAAAGACTCCCCAAAGTTCCACCACAAATGCACTGCAACACCATATATTTTTTGTGAAACCACAAATTCATTTACTATTATTTCCGCACAATATCCCTCCACAACTTGCACTCAAGTTACCCTTAGAAGTGTTGTCGATGTTGAGACTAACCCAGTCCATCACTGATGGTGTCCAACAAATATCCTCCACCGCTAAATTAGCATATGATGACATATCATATTGTATACCTTGAAAAATTAGTAGTTATTTGAAAATAAAAAAAGAGACACCGTATGTGATACCATATATATTCATTTGTATTTTATTACTTTTTATCTTTTACAAGTTACATGCAACTCAAAAATACATAGAAAAACTAAGGAACATTGTACCCGATATAAAGTTGTTTCACATAAATGAACATCGTTTTGTTTTTGTAAGAAAAAAACTATTTCACATAAATGCATCACTGGTTTATAAAAGATCATTCAATATCAAAGTTAATGGGCCGTGTGTGTCTCATTTCTAATTCAAGGAAGTATAGTATCTTAGATATATCAGCCATGCAAGGATATAAATTATTTCCTGATACAAATGCAGTCACCACATTTCTTATCTCAATCCAACTACAGCCAGGCACTTTCTTCACCCCTTGGTCCATCATTTCCTTTCTTACTATCTCTGCCTCCTTCCATTTCCCACTTGCACAATACATATTTGACAACAATACATAACCAACCTCTTTCTTAGGCTCTAAACTCTTTACATATTCTCCCACAGAGCTCCCTGTTCCTAAATCACCATGTGCATGACATGCACCAAGTAGAACCTCACATGAGTTGGTCTTATCTCTATTCGTCTTTGAATACTTCTTAGCTAAACTTTGTGCCTCGACTACATATCCGCCTCGACCAAGCATATCCACCATGCATGCCACATGATCCATTCCTTGGACAAGTCCATATTCCAAACTCATTGATTGAAAGAAAGCAAAGCCTTCGTCAATAAGCCCCAAATGGCTGCAAGTCATTAGCAGCCCTGTGAAGGTTACTTCATCAGGTCTTACACCAGATGCCACCATTTCTCTGAACATGCATATAGCTTCATTACCCCTCCCATTTAGTCCAAATGCAAACAACACTGAATTCCAGGAAACCAGGTCCTTGTCATTAATGCCACGAAAAGCGAGTTTTGAACCTTCTATGTCACCACACTTAGCATACATATTAATCAAGCTATTGCCAACAAATAAATACTTGTCTAAACTAAGATGAATTATGCAACTGTGGACCATTTTTCCATGAACTAAGATTGCCAAGCTAGCACAAGCATGAAGGACCGCTCCAGCTACTAAATCATCAAGCTGGAAAGAGTTCCTTTTCATGTCTAAAAACAAACTTAAAGCTAAATCTCCATTCCCATTTCTTGTATACCCAACAATCATAGAAGTCCAAGATACAATATTTTTCTCCGGGGCTTGCTGAAAAGCAAGAAGAGCTTTCTGTGTTTCCCCCACTTTCATATGCGCATCAATGATCGCATTCCAAGACACTTGATTAAAAGCACCACCAGAGTTAAACACCTTCACAGCATCACCATGACATTCTAATTTAGCATAAAAGCTTACAATTGAGTTATTTACCTCCATAGCAGTACTCCAACCAGATTTAATCACAAAACAATGCATCATACATCCGTATAATAATTCCATCGACTCAGCACAAGCACTCATAAGAGCACTGAAAGTCCATTGATCTGGCTGATACAAACCCTCACACATCTCTTTAAACAAATGCAAGCATGCCTCAACTTCACCACAACGAGCATGAGCCGCAATAACTATATTCCAAGCAACTTCAACTTTTTCAGGCATGCTACGAAAAATTTCAAAAGCCATATCAAGCCTACTAGTGTTTGCATAAGCAAACAGAAGTGAACACCATGTCACTTCATTACTATAACTCATCTCATCAAACACTTTGCTTGCATCATTTGGATTGAAACACTTCCCATACATATCAATAAGCGCGTTAGCGACAGGAAGAGAAGACTGATACCCTGAAACAACAACCAAAGAATGAAGTTTCATTCCAAAACGAAGATCAGATGCACCGGCACATGAATTTATGGCTGCAGAGTAAGAGAAATTATCGGGTTTGAAATCAGAGATTCTCCTCATGCCATCAAAGAGATCAAGAGTTTGTTGGTAAAGTCCGAGGCGGGAATAAGCAGTTAACATTGCATTCCAAGCAACTGTATCTCGTTCAGGCATTTCATCAAACAGTTTGCGTGCGTGGCAAATTCGACCGGAACGTGCTAATGATACGATCTCAGATGTGGCCCGGATCAAATAAGTACGCATGCTAGTGACTGCACTCTGTCACATGTAGTTTTGTGTGTTTGAGTTGAGCACCTTGTTATTAGAAAATTCATTCAAGTGAAAATTGAGGTGGCATGGCATGCATGAGTGCATTTAAATTTGATGAAGTTAGTTGCTTATATGAAGAGTAAATAAGTTAGTTCAAATTATTCTTAGAACATTTTAATGGGGAGTCATTTTAATGAAAATATTGTCTAGGGAACAATATAATTGAGTTTATTTGGGTGGTAATGACAATACATTCATTCAAAAAAAAAATTCTTTAAATTTTTATTCATTAATCTCCATTAGAGAATCTATGTAAGTTCTCTCATTTCAATCGAATTTTTTTCATACAAAGTTGAAATCGAACACATATCATATGCTTAAAAAACTCAAATCTCTTACTACTTGAACCAATCCATTATCGATAAAGTAATGGTAATTATGCCTACATATATTTTTTAACTATTTATTTTTACTTGTTTTATTTTCTTTTTCCCCCTATAAAAGCTAATTCTAGAATAAATAAATCATCAACCATTTCAAACTTTCATAATTTAATCTAAATTTTAACTATTTATTTTATTTTTTTCTTCTAAACATTTTATTTGCCAATGAACCCCAACCACCGTAATTCTTGATAAACAATTTTTAAACAATTTTTGTATCCAGGTATCGTTATTGTATCATCGTATTGTATCCAGGTATCGTTATTGTATCCTCACTCGTACTGCGTATCCGTGCTTCATATATAACAATGCTTTGAAGAAAAAAAATAACCTTGGAATAATTAATGCCATTAAAATAGTTGTTGTGATACTGTTTCAACAAATGTGTCGCGGCAAAAATACTGATTAGATGAATGTTGGTCGTTGGACCAGATATATCAACTCAGTTAAACCGGTGGGATATAAATAGAAGTTAAATTACAACATATGTACAACATAACACCTACATATGATATTATAATATAATATATACAGGGACTGATTTCATTTCTCAGTTACATATTCCAGGGCTTCTTCTTTCTCATACAAGCTCTGCTCTTCAGGGGCACTTCCATTTACAATCTGAATTTCGAACAATGTTCCTTTGATCATGAATTTCATACACTTTTGATTACTGCTACATTTCTCAGTCTTTCGGTGCATTTTCTTCTTGTGCGACGTCATCTTTCTCTTTAGTTACATCAGTTTCAGAGTTTCCAACTGAATCCTTCTCAGACAACTCAACATGCTCACTCACTGCTGCTGAAGAGCATACAGATGAAATATCCATTCCATCTCCTACATCAGCCTGCATTTTAGCTGTGCTTTCATCTACACCTTTCTCAGATAAGCCTTCCTCCTTTTCAATCGATGCTGAGGAATTCGGAGCTTGGAATACATTTGCAATCTCAGCAGCACTGCTTTCAGAAATATCTGTAGATGCCTCAATTTGATGACCAGTCTCAACTTCTAAAGGCTTTGATTCCTGTAATGTTAATAGATTTTATTTAATTGGTCCAAAAAAGAAATGAATTTGTGAAATTGAATTGATAATACAAGGTGCTAATATGTGCCAATAGCCATAAAATACCTCATTATCATTCATTTGATTCTCTTCATTTTCTGTAGCAGCAAGTGGGTTGCAGAGGACATCCCTTTCGGGTGATGCATCAACTTTATCTTCCTCCATCACTGACGAAGAAGTTAATTCCTTGCTTTTGGATGTCAATTCTGGATCAACCATGTCACGATCAGATACCTTTATTTGATGAACCATCTCAGCTTCAGAGCATTCTGATTTCTCCTGTGGTAAAGGACTTGCAATGGAATCCTGCACCTATGAAGTCGGGATAAAGTCAGAGAGGGAATTACAGAGTCAGTCAGTCAGAAGTGCTAAAAAGTGCAACGTGACATACCTTGGTGCCATCTATACAACTTCCCTCTAGAATCAAAGGATCCTTTTGTTCGTCCTGAATTAACACATCATTATCTTCCTTCACCAGCGAGCAAGAAGGCAGAGCATCAATGTTTTTAGATGTAAGCCTTTCTGGATCACCCTCAGGTTCAGAAACGTGAGTAGCATTTAATTTATCGCTAATTTCAACTTCTAATTTTGTGCCTTTCATCGACAATGCATCCTCACTAGAGTGGCTAACAGTCACTAGATGGCCAGATTGCAACCTATCAGAAGAATTTCTCTGATCTGCATTGGATCCCTCCATGTCATTCTGGGAGTCAGACAGTTCAACTGATTTACTTTCAGATACCCTGGCATTTTCTTCCTCCTTCAATTGGGACAATGAAGACTGAACAGTGTCTGGGACAGTTATTAATTCATCAACTTGAGGAACATCTGGTTTACCAAACGAGTCATCAGAGCACAATGATACCCTCAGAGACATTGAATGGCTTTCTGAACAATCATTACCTGATGAACTGGTCCCCACTTCCGTCTTTACCAAAGGAGATGAGCTCTTCAATGTATCATCTCCAACTTCAACTATACAGTTATCGCCCTGCTCGATTTTAGAATCTTTCAATTCATCTCCAACTTCAACTATACAGTTATCGCCCTGCTCAATTTTAGAATCTTTCAATTCATCTCCAACTTCAACTATACAGTCATCTCCCTGCTCAATTTTAGAATCTTCCAATTCATCTCCAACTTCAACTATACAGTTATCGCCCTGCTCGATTTTAGAATCTTTCAATTCATCTGACGATGAACTGGTATATATGCCTCTTGTGGACGAATCAATTGGATCATCAGTTTCCACTTTATCAACTTTTGCTTCCTCCTGGACTCCAGAGCAGTTAGCGACAGACTGGTCCATTGACTTCTCCAGAGGGACTGAGCAATTATTTTGTTCTTTTACCAAAGTTGATGGGGGTAGAACTGCAGTTTCAGAAATAGTTTCTCCGCCAAGAGCAGAAACACCCACTGCATCAGTCACAACAGCTTCACTTACGGAATCACCTATATCCCTTCTTTCCTGGAAGAAGGACTCTGAAATGCTCTCAACCAGCGGAGTCTCGCGCAGATCAGACGGTTCTAATGCATCTCGGTGCTTCTGAGCTTGAACAGCTTTGGGGCTTACAGAACCTTCCTTTCCAGAAGCTGACTCTGAATCCTGCTTCATGGAGGGTTCTAGTGCTTTTGAAGATGGTTCAGAAGGTGATGCAGGATCCAAGCTCGAACTTGGAGGCTCGGTATTTCTATCATGATCAGCTGATGCAGAAATTTTATCCCCAACAATGCCCTCTGCAAGAGAGAGTTCAGCAGATGCTTTTAAAGATGACTCAGTTTCACTTCTAGAATTAATTTCAGCACTTTCAGAAATACTAGAAACTACTATTGTCCTTGATTGAGGATCGGTTGCAGGACTAGGTGGTGTCACTTTTGGTTGATCACTCAAAATTTCAGCCTGACCCAATAACCTTGTGTTAATAGCACAAGCAAAAGATGAAGATGGTTCAGAAGGCTCCAGCTTTTCATTAGAAATGTTCTCAATAATATCAGGAGCTTCGTTTGCAGATGAATGGCTCTGAACACATATATCAGCCTGACTAGACTCGGGATTATTACTAAAAAATTCCGTTCCTAAAGGATTTGTTGAGCATCCTGTGCCATCAATAGCAACGGGAGAAGATCTTGAACACTTCTCTAAAGAGTCAGATCGGCTTCCAAGATTATGATCACCTACTAAAGGAGGCTCAGCAACAGGAGAAGCCGCAGATGAACCTATCTCATGGGGGGCTGTCTCTATACTTATATCAGTAGAGACATCACTAGTATGAAGCCTCTCAGAAGAGCAATCAATCTTTTGCTCATCATTAAGAGGAGTTACATCAAGAGCCTCCATTTCACTCTTAGTAGTTGAGTTTTCAATATGATGTTGTGTCTGTTCAGCCTTTTCTTTAACTTCACCAGAACAGATGGTTTCAGGCTTACTGACATTAGGCGGATCCATGTTCTCAAGAATCGTGTTTTTATCAGATGCAATGTCGGATTCTTGCTTGTTCCCCTTCACTGGCATGGCTGGTGCCAGGCTCAGAGCTCCCGTAGTTGGCGTATCTAAACTTGGCTTTCCTTCCGGATTCTGCATAACAGATGCCCCTTCCCCTTCTGATTGTTTTTCATTAACATTCACTGCAACATTACCAGTTTGACACACTACCCCAGCAGTTTCTATATCAGAACATACTTTATCCTCCACACTCTGGCTACCAGAGGCATCCCCGGCAGCTTTAGTTGTTACTTGTACAAAAGGCGTATTTCTATCTTCGCTCCCAACAGGATCATGAGCTTTAGGCTTTGGCAAGCAAGTTCCGGAGAAAACTTCCTTCATTACCCTTGCAACATCATTTACATTTTGTATTCGGCCAAAAGGAGCAACCTTATCTGAGGATACAGGTGCACTGTCAATCCTTGGCGATGCAACTTTCTGTTGCTTATTTTGGACAGGATTGGTGGCTCTCTGTTTTCTTTTGGAATCATTAGCTACTCCACTGGGCAAAAGGACCTCCAAAGCCTTAGCTTGAGTAACATTTGAAGTGTCTATACCCACCAATGAATTCACTGGTGAAATCTGGGCATGATGACTTAATTTAGGATCTTGGCCAATAAGAGCATCAGAAGCAACGGGTAAAGCCGGGGCTGATTTTTTTCCCCGGCGTCGTGGTGGCTCCAGTCTGTTTTGAGTTTTACGACCTTGCCTTTTGGCTGACACAGATTCATATGAGCTTGGATTAGATTCAGAGCCTGTTGCTGAAGGATAAACAGTGGTTAATGTACTGGGAACAATCTTTGCAGTCATGGGATCTACAGATTGACTAATGCTTTCTGTAGTTGCACTACCAGCCAAGGAATTAGTTTGAGTGTCGACAACCGAAGGAGAGATTTTTGAAGCTACAACTGTTTGATGAGTTTTATCATCTGAATGTTGATCTTTTGTAACCTCAGTAGTAGCCAATGTTGTGACAGATATGCTTCGTTTCTCTGAATTATCGCAAACTGCAGTTTTAGAAGGGGTGGTTTCAGAAGATTTAATCTTCACAGAAGAATCATGAACATCGGCATTCTTAACCTTCTCTAAATCTTGCCCTGCAAAAAAATTCCATAGTTTACCTCCAAGACATTTTCAAAAATAAATGTGATGTTAAAAATTTGAAACAGAAATGCACAGTATACCTTGAGAATTGACTGTACTATCTTCACACGAAGGCGAGATCACTGCCTGCTTGGCTAAATCATCTGATTCTTCCAATATTTTTAAAGCCTGATTACTCTGTGATGCTTGATCCTGGATGATACATTTTGATTCTTGAACATTGTTCTCCTGCAAGTTTCTTAATTCAGTTCCTTTATCGCCTGATACAACGTCCGATGAAGTTGGTAAATTCGAAGTTGGATCCATGCTCTGAAGACCCAAGACCACTGGAACAGGAGGTGACATTGTTGCCTGTTTCTTTCCCCTACGCCGAGGAGCTCCAGCTCCAACTTGTGACTTTCCAATTTGCCCTTTACTTTGCATCTGTACAGATGGATCACTGGGGGCAGTTGGAGCCAGAGTAGTAACAGAGGGCAAGGGAAGGAGGGGTAGCTGAGAATTCAAAACAACATCAACACCCAAATTATCGTTTCCACAATTTGAAGCAGAAACTGAAACAGCAGTTGGATGGTGTACAGCAGCAACACTAGGAACAGTTTCACTCTGGGGAATAACTTGACTTGAAGGACTCACTATTTTATCTTCCAATTGTTCGTTGACCTTGACATCAGGACCAACGGAACCAGCGGGTACAGGAGGCGACATCACAGCCTGCTTCTTCCCTCTACGCCTAGGCCATTCCCGACCACTCTGAGTTTTCTGCCCTCGTCCTTTTGCATGAATAGGTACAGAAGCAGCGGCTGACTGAGAAAGCATAGGAGTGACAGACAGTACCTTAGCAGCCACTTCTGTATTAGACTGCTGCACAGGTCCTGTATTAGTAGGCATAGGAATTGCAGCTGACTGAGAATTAAGCGGATTAGTAGGCATAGGAGTGGCAGGAGGTATGTTAGCAGTCACTCCTGTAGTAGACTGCTGCAAAGGTCCACCCACACCTGTAACTTCTGCAGAATTACCAACAGTATCAGGAGCAGATGATGTTAAATGTCCAGGCTCGTTTCCCTTCTGTAACTGCATATCTACTTCAACAGTTCTAGAAGTTACTGGAGGGATTATGGCAGCTGGTGACTTATCTGAAGTAATTCTTTTTGGTCTTCCACGGCCACGTTTTGCTGGTGGTGTTATCTCTTTAACATGCTGCACCGGCAAACTCTCGACAGATGGCAATATCGGGGCAACAGGTGGCAATATTGGGGCAACAGGTGGCAACATTGGGGCCACTGGAGGCAGTGCGGCAGGTTTTGTGACAGTAGCAGATACAACAGAGCCGGTAGTATTGGTTGGATGGCTCACTTCTGGCACTTGTACTTTGGGAGAATCTGGTGTTTCAGTCTGACACATCTTCTCAAACTCCTCCTCAGTCCATTGCTCTTCATAGGAACGTACCTATAAAAAGTATGTAAAATGGTGATAAGAAATTAGATAGTATACCTAACACACTACATGAGTACATTTTCAATTACTTTTTTCTTTTTCAAATAAAGTTACCGGGAGGTTAAGTATGACATATCAATGATACAAGACTACTAACCCTAGGAAATCTCATATGCCATATAGGTATGATGATGATTGATGAAACAACATAACATGCGAAGAGCAAAAAGTGGACAATAAATACAATCGTCAGAACAATATAAAAAGACAACCTCTCTTGCACGTTTTCCTCTGCCATAATGTTGAGTATCAAGGCCCCCAAGAGCTCCTCTCTTTCGTTTTACTCCATTAGATTCTACTTCACCCTTAGGCACATCATCATATATCTTCATTGCTTCATTGAACTGTTTCAGGTCTTCATCAGTGACAAGTCGAGAAGGAAGGGGAGGAATAACATCCGGGCCATCAGTTGAATGTCCTAACACCAAATTCTTCCATGTAGCCTGCAACATATTTTTTTGGGAGTTCCAGTAAGATTCTCTTCAGATACAGCAAGTAAAAAGATATATTTATGTGGATGAAAATCCCAACCAAATAATGAATACCATACCAGCTCACTTTCCTTCCTTTTTCTGTCAACAGCCTCGAACACATCTAACTCTGCTTCACTGCCAACAAAAACAAGATTTCAGTTGCATTTCCCCTTTCTTTCTTCTCTTTTTGACACAAAATTCGGGTGGGTTGGGTATCGAATTATAAAGTAGCTATAAATTATAATATTTTTGCAACAACATAGACTAACACAACATTGAAGCTATAAATACAATTACAGAAATGACAGACCAACAGTTGTGACACTAGAAGATCATCAACCAATAAAGAATGTAGTTAAAAAGATACCATGCTTATATAAATACATCAGGAATCCTTCCTTATGATTAAAATGAAGATAAGTACGAGTCACGCACATATCTTACCACAATTACTATCAATTCCTAATATATCTCCCAATTTGTCATTGTAAAAAATTGACATAAATTCAAATATCAATGGCAGTAGAGAAAGAAAATCACACATTAGAAAATAACTAATATTAAGCCACATATAAAAGCAGAAGGCCAAAGCATAAAAAAGTTATGCACCTGCGGGCTAAGACGTCATTTAGAGCATCATCCTCCAAAACAGGTGCAGCCTCTTCTTTCTTACACTCACGCAGAAGAGATTCCAAGTATTCTCTTCGATCTTCGGCACTGCAATAGATATAGACAAAATGAAAATTTAGAGCTGATTTGAAATCAGGGATAAATTAAAGGTGAAGTACATCACAGCATAGTCAACCTTGTATTATTGTCAAAAAATCCAGCAGTAATGCTCTGATTAGCAACGCCAAGTTTGTGCTCAGCTGAAGCTCTGACTTGTTCTTCAACAGTTTGTACCTTGTTACATTGTAAGCAGAAAAAACTTTAGCATTTGTGATAATATGGCACTACATTTAAGTAATGATAAGATGGCATGATTGGGAAGAATACAATGGTTCCTAGTGAATTTAAGAATCCCGAGTCCTTGACCTCTGCTCACTTCACTTCCTGATTCCAAAAACCCATCTCTCAGTTAACTATCCTAATACGGTAACAGCCTAACAGGCCAACTAATTAATAACTTCTACTAACAACCAACTCTTTCAGTTACATTACATCCATCCAGTTAGTTGTTCCCTCTTTTCTTCCCAACATATAATACCCTCTTAACTATTGGCTTGCTAAATAATCCCATAGCATTAATACCTGAAAATGCTACTATAAATAGTCACCAAAACTGACAAGCTAAACACACTGGAAAACAAACGCATTTTGCAAGCAACACCACATGTCTCATTCATCTCTATCCTCCTAAATAAAGGGATAAAATATCAATATCAAGACCACAAAATGAATGAACGAAAGCATAATGAATGAAATTTTTGTAAAGCATTTAACAGCAAAGAAGTATGTATAAAACAGTTTACATGTACTACATGTCAACAATGATATCAAAACAAATCCATTGGCAAAAGACTAGTCCCACCCAATTCGAGTATTTAATTACTTATTAAATTCATATGCGACTTGAAATTTTGAATTTCTACTTGTTCTAAGAGAGTATCAATCAAGCACATTTGAAACAATGATCACCACACATCAGGTATTTAGGTTCTATTCAACGAGAGATAAGAATTGAATATTTTTTAATTAATTCTCATTTCTCACTATTATGGAGTAAGATTTAAGAAGCATAAATATCTCAAATATGGTGAATTGTTTGAAAACCAATAGCTTGTAATTGTAATACTTGAAACCAGATATCCGAAGTACACATACTGTTGAGAGTCCCACATTGACTGGAGATATAGCCCAAGCAGTGGTTATAAGGCCAAAATCTAAGACTTACTTCAAAATTTCAACTCTATAAATGATCCCAACAGTAACTTAGAACTCAGAAAGAATAGTACTGCTGTTAAAAAAAAAAAAAAAAGAACAAATAGTACTAACTGTTTCAAAGCGAAGAACAAGAACATCTTTCTTTTGACCAATTCTATGAGCCCTTGCCTGAGCTTGCAGATCAACCTGAAATCATACCAACAACGACATTATAATTATAATAATACTAATAATAAGCAATAAAAACAAACAAAATATATAGAAAATCATATAAAAGAAATTTCATTGCCTGGGGATTCCAATCAGTGTCAAATAAAATCACTGTATCAGCAGCTTGAAGATTCACTCCAACACCACCGGCTCGAATGCTTGTAACGATAGATGAATGTCAGCCATATGAAAAATAATATAAATTGAAGGAACCCAAAAACAAGATGAAATAGGCCTGTTTGTTATGTGCTGAGATTATATCTTAAAATCATGAAACAAAAAATCAGGATGAAAATTACTAGAACTCAAGAGATATAGCCAACGTAATCCAATTATGCATGAGGTTTCAATCACAGTACAGAACTTAAATGACTTTAGTCCGATCATTTCAAACTAACTGCTCTGAAATGTTTAAGCAATAAATAACTAGAAGTGCATCCACACAGGCATATAAGGCTTTCAGGTTCTCAATAATTTCCAGAATTCTGATTAAAAATATAGTGCATACATGGTTCTTAAAGTTTTCTTATATTCTTTATTTCCGATAGATCTCATAAATTTCCAACTAGTCCGATACATTTTAAATCAAAATCCTTCAGTTAGAAATCACTTAAATATATAAAAATACGAAAAATATTTTATATCAGAAAAATATTTTTATGTCAGTTCATGTGCAAAAAATAAGATGAAGATCGAGTAATCCAAAAATCAGTACAAAGCTTTAAGTTAGTCGATGAAAGTTATACTTTCCATTGTGTAGTTCCAGTTACAACATATGGATTAAGGTTCAAATGTTTCCATTGACTAAATACTATTAAATTTCTTGGAAACAAAACCCCAAAAAATAAACCTCCTTCCACAATCTAATGTTTCAATTGACTATTTCACAACCACACCTAGTACTCTAATAGAAATTAAAATTACCTGAGTAAGAAAATAAAATACGGGGAATCAGGTTTGTTAAATAGGTCAATTAGAGCACCACGATCACCTCCTGATGTATGCCCATCCAACCGGAGGTACCGATACTGTTTTGAAGTTAAGTATTCTTCCATAACATCCAGAAGCCTAGTCATCGTCGAAAAGAAAAGAACCTGTAAAAGCATTAGTAGTATGATATCAAACATTAAGAATTAAATTTTCAAAAGATTGACCAGAACAAAAGAACCAGTTTATTTTCATAGACTTCACAGAGGAAACATAAACTGTAATACACATTCAGCATCCAGAGTAAGTT
This sequence comes from Medicago arabica, assembly GCA_946800305.1. Classification (NCBI taxonomy): domain Eukaryota; kingdom Viridiplantae; phylum Streptophyta; class Magnoliopsida; order Fabales; family Fabaceae; genus Medicago; species Medicago arabica. Next base: position 55,044,618 of record OX326968.1, read on the forward strand.
TACAAAATATCTTTCATCACAGCTATAACAACAAATGTCAATACCAATGTGAAAGAAATTAGTTGCAGTAATCCAGCGGACAAACATATAGGATTTCATACCCGGTGATCTGTTGCCTTCAATTTAGGTAAAACACGGTCCAACATCTCAAGCTTCCCACAAAGTCTAATAATTGGTGGCAGATAATGCTTAGGTATATAGTGATCTACCTGCAAATGGAAAAAAAAAGAAGTCATCTTGTACATGCATTGTAGCATGCCCTGTCTCCCCCCTCCTCCAAAAAGAGTAACAAATATAGAATCACACAAAACTTAACCTCTTGCTACAGTAGTCAAATAAATACAAATCTTGCTTTGATACCGGATTTACAAACAAAAAGAGAGAGAGAGAGAGAGAGAGAGAGAGAGAGAGATAAACATGGAATCTGAAGTGGTTTTAGCTATTCACCAAACTAAAGGCCTATGCTCACAGAACACTAAGATCAATAAACATTACAAGGATTACTACTCAACACAGATATCCTCATTCCTTGTTGTGACATCTGTCATGATGTCACAACAGGAGCTTTTCCGGTTGGGTCACATATTAGTGCAAGGTCAAAAATAAAACACAAACCATTTTATACCTCACCATACATTGCTTTATTTTTTAGGATATTTCTTTTAGTCAGGTTTTACCAATTTATAAAATGATCTTGAAAATACCATAACAGAATGTTTTTCAAACTCTTAAATTCACATTAAAAATTAAACTCATGATGTAATTTAAATCTCAAAAACTCCATTCTCCAAGTGAAATGCAGTTGAAGTCATAATTCAATCATCAATAAGTACATTAGGGTCAGAGAAGAAGCGTATATAGGATATGGACATACCTCCTCTGAGTGAAGCTGGCTGAGATATGGATGATTGCATATATTTCGAAGCTCCATGACAGAGTTGTGTACTGACCGAGCCTGACAATTGGGAATACAAATTAGACCACAAAAGTAGTTACATGTGTGGAAAGATATTTTAATTAAAAAGAAAAAAAGTAAATAAATCCTTAGTTCACTATCAAACGGTCAAGTTACATCATTCAACAAAAGGTACTATAAAGAATACCTTTGAAGTGCCAATAGCACCAAGATTATCTTCCACTCTCTTCATCAAAAGTTTTTGATATGAAGAAGCCTCACATCTAATAAGTCTCTCAATCTTCGAAGGCAGCTGATTTTCAACCTATAATATAAGAAAACGTTGGTAACACAAGAACAACAAGGTGAGATGATGATATCAGAAGCTAATAATATCAATAAGGCAGACAAGCTACATTGCCGTTTTTCAATTTCATATTTCCAAGTCAATGTAAGTGATGGAGAGTCAAGATGGCAGTCACGTTCAGATAACATATAATGAAAACAATTGCATCAGATAGCTTAAACATGGAGAATATATTTCCTACATATATAAAACCATTCAAACTAGATATCATGCATGAAATTCTATATTACACCAGAAATTGAACTACTGTTTATGTTGCCTTACTGAGCATTTGTAAATCTTAGAGCAACACAGGCTGCTGAATGCTAAAAATTCTTTTACCCGTAATTTTTTGGGGATTGCTCACAAATACAAAACACACAGAAATTAAGGCCTCAACCAAAAAAAAAAAAAGAATAATGAATATATAAATGGAAAAACATACACTGGGGTAAGGATAATAATATACAATTATTAATAATTTCATTTCAAGTATTAATAAGAGTGAACAACTGATTATAAGAATCAAAACAAGAATCATAACTCATAAGACACAAGTATATATACATAAGAAAAGAACAAACTGTGCTCATAGACACGAGTATACGAAAATTTAAGGAGACGTAAGAAATAAGTTCAAAGTTGAGTATTAATGACCTTGTGTTTAAGCCTCCGAAGTACAAATGGTCTCAAAACTTGGTGCAAACGATTTATGATCAAGAGATTCTCCTCCTCAGACAGTAAAGCCTAGTTACAAACAGAAAACAACAAAATAAACATAGAAAATCAAGGAAGCTTAACTTAGAACAAAAACTTTGTGTAAGTTTTATATAGATGGGATTAGTCCATAACATACTTCATCGGGTGAGTTATCTCCAGCACTCTCAAATGGCTTATTAAACCATTGAGAGAAGTCCTCTGATGAATTGAATATGTTAGGCAACAAGAAGTTAAGTAGTGCCCATAGTTCTTCAAGGTTGTTCTGGACATAAAGAAACCAGCAGTTACAGACTGTAAATGTTATTGAAAAAAGGACAAAAGTGAAACAAAGGGCATTATATGAGCCTGAAAGGAAGGCTGAGCAGAAACTGTGTCATTCCCAAGAAAAAGCACAAGCATATGTTTGAAGAAAAATTTATTAAAAAAAAATGAAATGGTACAAGCAGAAATGCTAAGTAAACTGCAATAAGAGCCACAAGAAAAGAAAACAAAAAAGAAAAACCTGCAATGGTGTTCCAGTTAACAGCAATCTGTGAGAGCTCTGGTAGTGTTTCAAGTCAGCATTCAACTTGCAAGAAGCATTCTTTATTCGGTGGCCTTCATCAATTATTATATAGTGCCAATGTACTTTGCTCAGCTTTGGTCTATCATGCTTGTTCATCAGATATTCATACGTTGTCAAAAGAACATTGAATTTGTGGTGAACAATCCTTTCCCTAAAATATGAAAGAATCAATAAGGAATATACACAAGACAAAGTATCAAACAGATGAAGGGGGTCAGTATCATAAAGTCCAATTACTTGAATAACCGGCGTCTCTCCTCTGGCGGTCCAGCATAAACAATTTTATGAATACTAGGAGCCCAAAAGTTTATCTCTGACTCCCAACCGGGTAGAACTGAAGAGGGTACAACAACAAGGAATGGTCCTCTATCATTTTTGGTTTCCATCAGGTAGCAAATTAGAGAAATAACCTACACAATAAAAGGACAGTAAGATTTTATCTATACAAATCACAAATGTTCTTCCGATCTTTCTAGTACAAAATATGCACCATGATTTTTAGCATGTGCACATGCACTGTAACACAATCAAAGAACTCCGAAAAATGGATGGGGTCTATAGTAAATGACATGCTAACAAAAATGCTAGTACTGGAAAGAAGACAAAAAGAAATATAGGAACCCACTCAAGTATATATAAAATCTTATCAGTTAACATAATTGATTACCTGAACTGTTTTACCCAGACCCATTTCATCTGCAAGGATTCCATTCAAATGATTGTTGTATAGCGAAACCAACCACCTCAGACCATTCATTTGATATCTACAGACAAAATTGAAATCACAACAAGTAAGAAAATAAAAAATAGATCTTCAATGGAAGATACAAATATATGTTGAGTAAATCATATGAAAATAAAAACAGTTTTTACATACTCTCTTAATTTTCCGCCTTGCAGAATAGATGGCTGATCTGCAATGCTCTCCTTTACACTGCAGGAAGAGAAAAAAAATTGCTTAGCATGAATCAGGTCATAAAAAATATTCAACATAGTATGAGTATGAATTTCAATAATATATTTATGGATTGAGGGAGCCAATAGACCATGAACAATTCAACACTTTAAATCTTTGAAACTAAAAATAAACCACCAAAACTCCTCAATCTCCGGTGCTTTTCATCCTTTCATTAATAATAAAAGATCAATATAGCTACCTATCAGTACCAAAAAAAAACATTTTAAAGAGTACATAAGAGCAGAACTGATACCTGTGGGCCATCTTATAATACTTCTCGTTACTTTCCATATAATGCTGTGAAATAGAATTTGAAAAAATCACCGACATATTTAAGATATAAAACTTCAACTTAATATTGGGATGTGTGTGGCAAACTTGCCTTAGCCTGATCACTTTCATCCTCGTCTACCAAAGTAGTTTCACTATTCTCAAGAAAATTGGTACTTCCTCCCTCATCAACGTCCTGCCCTGAACGTTCTGCAGCAGCCTTTGCTTCCTGTAGCTTAGACCCAAGCTTTTGAAGGTACTTTTCAGTCGCTTTAAGGAGTTGCTTCACACGATCTGATTTTGCATCCTTATGTGGCAATGAAGACATAATTCAATGTTAAGAATGCAAACTTCAATGCATGTCATGTATCTATTAATATAATAAGAAAATAAACCTACCTGCACCATACGAAGATAACCTTCCACGTCGTTTATTTTTAGCAAATTAATCTTCTCCCGCTGGATTCTATCAATTTTCTCACGATGTATACGTTCCTTTCTTTTATGGAACTCCTTCACATATCTATTGACACCCTTCCACCGTTCTCTCTTGATTTTGAATACATCATCAAGTTTTTCCCTAAATTTCAAGTAATAATGCAAGTATTTGAGGCAAAGAGTGCAGATAATAGTGAATAATAGTTATCCAAATACAATTTATTAGAGATGATGTTATTGATAATAGTAATAGAACAGAAACTCAACTTCTAAAGGTGTACTATAGGAAAAGGTTAGGATAATTATGAGTTAATTTCTGTTTGTTATCCTTATATTTGAGTGTTAGTTGTTTTGTGTTTTCTGTTAGGAGTCAGTTACTGGGGATATTTAGGAATTGTTAGTTATCCCAGGATTTAGGAGTTAGTTGCTTTAGATCTTTCCTCCCTTTCCTTTTGTACAGGATGTCCATACATAGATACTCCTATATAGGATGTCCATATAAGATCGTTGTCTTTGATTAGTTGACTGGATAATTTCAAGTGTCAGGGGAGTATCTTCCTATGTAACTTTCTTTTTTTCTATCAACAAATCTGCAGGGACAAACAATTCCCTTTCCTCTATTTTATTCTTTCATAGAACCCTAACACAATGCATTGGAAAAATTAAAGAGTTGGAAAAAGCATGTAGAAAAAGGTAAATAAGGAACATACTTGTGAACTTCTATCTCGGTGAAAAACTCCTTCTGCCTCTCACGAATCCGTTTCTGCCGCTCTTCCTTCATTTTCAGCTCATACCTTTCAAGTTGTTTGACTCTCCTACCATGCCTGTTTTTCTTAAATGATTTCAAATGTTCCAGCTCGGATGTAACCGGTTTGAAAAAATCGTTCAGAAAATCACTGCCCACAAAGGAAAAATATAATGTCAAACTGTGAGTTGAACAAAATAACAAATTCATTCATATAAAAATACACATTACCTCCGAAGTCGACGTTGAAGATCTAATAGTTGAAGTTTTTTCAACTCTATGACACTTTTTGTCTTAGCAGAAATATCTTCGCATGAGCTCACATTTTCCTAGATCACAAAGAATGAACAACAGACCAACAATGTTTATGCAACATTCAATTATTGCCAACCATATATTGAATGTGCAAGGAGAATATATTAAGCACTAAACTACAAAAACTAAAAGTTACAATAGAAGCAAACCTTTAACTTGTGAAAACATGTTGTCATTCTTTCCTTTGCTTTCTGCTGTTTTTGCATCCAATTTTGCTGAACTAGAAGCCTCTTTTTCTGCTGATCCATAATCCATCTCTCTGACATAGTAAATTTTTTAGATGGCAAATCAGCTGATGCTAACTTATCATTCCCTCCTTGCTCTGTAGCAAAAAAGATGTCATTTTTAGATACATAATCAACTGGAACTGTTTTGATAAATCAGCCAGTAATTGCTGTTAACGTTCAGAAATCCATGTATCACTAACACTTGAAGTGACACAGAAAAGATAAGCATCAACAAACTGATTGCAATGATATGACATAATTGACCCTCTTCAACAACAAAAAAACATGACATAATTGACAATGGCTTTCACCTGCAGAAACATTTTTGCCCAATAAATTTCCATTCATCGTGGTTACTCCTCCGTGGTGATTGCTATCAATCCCTGGAACAGGCTTCCAGTGCTCTTTCAAAGAATAAGAAGTCAAGTGATTAACAGAATTGGGATTCCAGGAACCACGACTGTTGACAACACTCTGAAAGTGAGTAGGAATATTCTCTCTTCTTTCTATAGGTAACTCATGTTGAGAAGTAGAGACCTGTGGAGGTCCCTTTGAAGCCTCGCTAGGACCAGCAAATCCAGTCCAGTTATTAGGGCCTACAACAGAAGATTGGTTAGCTCTTCCAGCTGTCAGGATACCATTGTCACTATCATCCAAATTACTGTTACCAACTACAATACCCCTTGTACTTGAAAAATCTTTCTGTTGATATGGAGTAGCTGAAGAAGATTGTGCAACGACTCTTTCTTGGATTCGTCTCTCAACATCTCTTTTTGCGGCAAGATGTTTGCTGTCTTCTGAAGGTGTCTGGATGTCAGAATGAAGGTTACCTTTGTCTTCTAACAATCTCGTGCCATCAGTTCCCTTCATAAAAGATTCAGCCTCTAGAAATTTTCCAGCAGAGGAGGACCCTGAAGGATTTTTATCCGTCGGTCTTAGATTGCTCGAACTTCCAAATGGCATTATGACCCCTGGCGTGTTACCAGGTTCACTAAAAGACTGTGATTTTCCTTTGGGGTCATTTGGATCTTTATTAGAACCATCTGTATTAACATCACATTGCATATACCAGTTAGCCCGTGAAGATCTTTGATAATGTTAAGTAAAATATAAATATCAGTCACCTTCTCTAGCAAAAAAGGTTCCAAATGCAACTTCAAGATGTAGTTTCTTTGGCGGTAAACCATTTCTGCACATAGAACAATAATGTTTCATAATAAAGCTTGCATAAAATTCTGTCCATTTTTTCAAATAAAAAAGATAGCAGAACAATATCTACCTAAATGCTAGAAAAACAAGGCACTGAGCTCGAAGCTGTTTTAACTGGTTTTCTTTGAAAGGCATAGTAGATGATGCAGCAGGAAGTGGGGATTTCCCTGTATCTCTAGGGGGAACACCTTGTCTAAGCATAGTCATTTCTGAGCCACTATTTTGCCTGCCAATCTGCCAATAAAATTATCTGATCAACCAATCATATACAAGCCACATAATAAAAAAGAGCAACAGAAGTAAATAAGTTTCAACTAAATTACATGAGTATATCAAGATGAAAAAGTAGAGCTACGAGACAAATCCAGAAGCATATATTATTGAGTAACAAGTACCTGAGATATTTGATGCCCATCAGCTAAAGTATTTGAACTCCCCCCATCACGATTAAGAGGAGCACCGTATTGCATGGAACTTGAGAAAACTGGTTCGTTCATTCCAGACACATTAGCCGGAACCACCATCCCTCCATGAACCCTAGCATATGCACCTGAAATTCAATGCATTCTTTCTATGAATATTCGTGGGTACAAAATTCAAAATTATAGTTTTTCCTAGTAAAATCGATTCAATCATTCTCCCCATGATTTAACATTAGTAGAAATATCCATATGTGGAAAGAGAAGTATCCCACAGCATTCAAAAATAACTTCAGAACAGAACTGAGGCATATGGCAATCAAATGATTAAGTAACAGCCATGATTGGTATAAGAACCTGGGGTAAAATAATCTTCACTCAGATAAATTATTCAATTCTATTGACTATATTTGATTCATAAACTCTTCTAGAATGTCTTCTCTCAAATTTCACCAATCAAATAGTAGGACTTGGCATTTAGATATAAATATTCTAGATAGCCATCAGTTCTCAAACACAAGCATAGTCGATTGATCAAGTTGCATCATGAATAATACTTGAAATTTTCCCTTACTAGTATAAATATTTTTTAAAAGGTTATCCATCTTTATTTTGATTCATGCACCTCTAATCACATGTGTAAAAGTTAAGAACCACCTTGCTGCTTCCCAGGAGCAATATGAGCAGAGGAAACTTCCAAGTCTTCTGGATACTTTGAATTTGGAGCCCGCACTGTTGGATTGCCAATATTTGTCGAATCAGTTTGCTTTGCCAATAAATGATGACCTTCTGGGTTTGCCCTAAGCATTGTTTTCATGTTTCCAGAAAAAGTTGAAATATTTTCCATTTGACTGTTATTTGGAACCACGCTAAAGTTTGTCATTTCACCACTTTTAGCTGGAATACCATCTGATGGTTCAGCCTTGGTCATTTTCCCCTTCCTTGTATTAACACCAGTGTTGCGAGGTTCTACTAGAGAAGAACTGTCAACATGCATCTCCACAGGTGATGTGGAATCACCCCTCTTTCTTTTTGTGTTACCTTTCTTAGTATCCTTTTGATTCGCCTGTTTGTCCCAATTGGCAGTATCACGTTTGTCTTGTGACAGTGAGTTAGCAGACCTTGAATCCAAACTAGATGGACTTTCTTGATCAAAAGATTGATTACTCCTCTGAGCTACAGAGCCTTGATAATAATCGGGAGCTCCGCCAGTTGGGGCAATTGGTGGTCGACCAGAAGTAAAGTGTTCCATTTTGGGAGCCTCGCTTTCAGCCAAACCTGGTCTGGAATCTTTTGCACCACCCACTGCTTGTGAAGAAGATCCTGCATAAACCACAAATGGAAATTAAATCAACTGAAAAACTATCACAAATACTCTTTAAACAGTATTAAAACAAGCATAATTACCTATTTGTGGAACACCAGTCAAAGGAAGACGTGACGACTTCAGTGCTTCAATATCAAGGCCATGTTGGTTGATGACAGTCTCCATTGCCCTATTACAAGCAGCATTAAGTAAAAGGAAACAGTGATATGTACCAAACAGCATTAATTAAGAAAAACAAAGTATGGTCTAGTGCTAAGAATGATATGTATATGCTTCACTACAATCACCGATGCACTACAGAGAAAAGTAAGTCCAGAAGATGATTTGACAATTAAGTTTATGATCCATTTGCTAAGCCAATCAAATAAAGGTGTTCTCATGGAAGAAGCTGTCAGCTTCAAGCATATTATTCAAGCTGAACTAAACAAACTGGCTAAACAAATTCACAATCATACTTTATTTAGGAAGAGGCTCCCAAGCCTAACAAACATCCATCACCATTGACCAACTTGCACACAATGCAATTCAACAAACCTTTCCCATTATTATTCCATTTTCCATCACCCCGATAGTTGATATTTTAACTGTTGGGGAATGATAGTTTCAGAAGTAACTGTGTGTCCTTATAAGGACAATATGCATTAGATTCTCAATTCTACTATCTTAGCTCACTACAAAAGAGCCTTAGGGCTAAATAATTGAATTCCTATATACAAACAAGTTTGAGTACTAAGTTTCAGACGTTTTACCTTGATATCACTTGATATGGCATTGAATGTTCCTTTCCGCTGGATTTCATATGTTGTAGTATCTGAAACACTCATCAAATCAATTTCAAGTAAGCCTAGTTTTATAAGGGGTAAAAGAATAATTGAAGAAATTCATGGAAGAAGAAACAACACACACCACATAGAGTTTAGTGGCCAACTTGACTGGCTCATCTTTAGAATCTTGAATAAGTTTATGCAGAAACTTGGCAGCCTCCAACTCGACATTTTGTGGAGATGCCATCTCATTTGTCCTGCACAAGCAAAGTATTGTGATACCCATGTTCAGACCTCCAAATCAGCCGAAAAATTCAGGATAATCTTCTTAGAATTTGGGTTGGGACTGACAAGTAACAACCCATGTTCAGACCATATCTCGTCCAATGTGGGAACCTTAAGAAAATTGCTCTTCTCCCAACAAGAATTACTCACTCCAAAAGAAATTTCCCAAAGTACCTCCACGTGACTTAAGTCAAGTTTGGTATCACCAACGTGAGTTAAGTCACGTTGGGCAACTCACACTGCGTGAGTTAACTCACGCCGAACCCAAACGTGAGATAACTCACGTTGAGTTGTTTCATATACAACTAATATATATTATCATGAAGTATCAAAGAAAGAATGGATCTTTATTTAATTCACCTGCCACGACAGCAGCTTTTCAGCACTTAAAGATTTCTTCATTTGAGGGAATGGATATTATCACCGATTGTATCATCGATTAGGGTTTTTGCTTGGTTCACGTGGAGTTTGATAGATTTCTTTCATTTGAGGGAATGGATACTAGAGATTGCGTGCAATAGAAAAAGATGCTTGGTATAACTTAACTTACTTTGTTTCATTAATGATGATGTATTCCCAAACTGAAAAGATTCTTACAACTTTTGTCCAATATTTTACATATCTTTGGGATTAAACGCAGCTATGTTCCAATATACGTTTTCACTATTTTCGGATATATGTAAGCAGCGGGACTTAAGTCCCGTGGGAATTTTTTTTGTTTTTCAACGTGACTTAAGTCACGTAGGTTATTACTGAACGTGACTTAAGTCACGTTGGTATAAGGCCTACGTGACTTAATTCACGTGAGGGGTGTTTTGGTTTTGTATGGGAGTGAGCAATTTTGGATGGGAGAAGAGCAATTTTCGAATCTTAACACACACACTCAAACCCATAACTCTGATAGCGGAAACCTAATAGCAGGTGGCCCAACATATATAGGTCTGATGCCATCTTAGAATTTGGGTTGGGCCAAACTCAATCTTACAAAGACGGTTTTGTAAGGATGAGTTAGGTCCAACCTAATAAGTCTCAACTTGTAATCTTTGAACTAATAAAGAGAAACAACTTATAATGATTGTATGACCAAACTCAACAAAAATGCATAACATAGTTCCAATACTGACACTAAGATAAACCCATAGATTTTATGCTACGCTCCCAAACCAAACCAAAAATAAATAAATAATATAAAAAAAACATTAATTAAGAATACATAACAAAGCATGCAAAAAATTGTTTTTCCCAGCATCTGAGACATATATAACCATAACAAAGTGATAACAACATTCTATGTTCTACCTGGTACCCTACCTTAAAGTTATAAAAAAAAAAAAACAAGTAATGAGTAAAACTACCTTAAAATCTAAAATTAGATTAAATAGATGAACCCGATTTGTTCTTTCATAGTAAAAAAACAAAACCCAGAAAGAAAAACCCTGGCTTTAAACAAAAATCCTAAAATAATAAATCGTTGATTAACAGTGTAAAACACGAACAATGACCTAAAACCTTGGCGAATATTGGCAAAATAGAAGAGATTGGAGCTGAATCAGCTGAAATCGGCGAATCAAAACGAATTTGCAGAAAAATTGAAAAGTGGGTAAAATGGTAAATGAGAAAAAGGGAAGAGTCTCGAAATCTGATTGAGATGAAAAGGGAGTGAGAGAGGATTACCGGATCAGAGGTGAGAGAGAGAGAGAGAGACGAGTCTCAAAATCTGGTTTCAGGTTCAGCAGCTCACGGTGTGTGAAGAAGAAGAAAATGAAAATGAAACCAAAAACGAGTCTCTGTTGTTTTTGGTATAATAAATAGAAACACCCAAACACAGCGCAAAGTTTCGCACGAGTGCAAGTTCTTTTCGTGTGAACTGCTTACGTTACCATTAAGCTTTGTGAAAAATTAAAATGGTATGAAACTCTCCATTTTAATTACCAGACTATATCAAAAATTAAAATGAAATAAATTTAGATGGTCATGAATCAAGAGGATCTTCATTTTCACGAGGACTCTAATAAATTTAAAATTTGGTTGAAATGTAGTTAAAGTCATGTCGATAATTGTTTCACTCAAGATTTGAAATTAGGTTTTCTTTAACAAATTGTTTTTAGTTTGAAAAAATAATTGATCATGTCGAACTTGAGATCATTGAGTTGATGGCTTTGATTGACCTTTGAGTATTGCACTTCTGTCAGTTGTGGCCTTCTTCTTTGTCGTTTGCGGATTTCTTCTCCTGACGAATGGGGGTGGTGTACCTCTACGTGCTCTAACACTCAAGAGCGGCGTGGGACGATAGGTGTGAATGTGTAGAATGAATGTACTTGACCCATGCATGTAAGCCAATATTTATAATGGAGGTTTAAAAACTTGGTCCTTGTACATTTACCTGGACAACTATTATAGAAGGACAATCGTAGTCCTTTGAGGGACAACTGCGAGTGTTTGGTTTCAATTGGATTGATGTCATTAATCTTGCTGGGTGTTCATCTTTGGTCTCGTGCACTTTTGTGCTTCTGACCTTTTCAACTTTTCTCTTTTGGTTTTGTTTGTTCCTGTGTCACGGCCATGTGGACTCCTTTCGCGAGGAGCCCTTTGGAACATTTGTGTGGTTGAGCGTCGGCCAATACCAGAATAATAATCATATGAACTCAATCGCTTGATTAAACTTTATTTCCTCTTTGAAAATACATAAACAAGTAATAAAAAAACGAAGAACAAACTGGGGAAGGAGAAGAAACATGACAAGGGAGTAAAGGAAAGTCATGATAAGATATCAAAGAACACAAGTAATAGGTTGGTGGTATTTATTCCGTTAAATCTACCAAACAAAATAGTGTTAGGGTTAGATTCATTCATGTATTATAGTAATTATTATAAGTTCAGTCTGATTAAATACCCAAAACCATTCAAAGAGACTGATTCAAGTTAGTTAACCGATAAAAGCAGTCTCTAAAAATTAAATTTACGAAATTACGACGTATATAACATAAACTCGACTCAATTGCATTCAACTACCAAATAAATGTTTGGTCAATTTTATTTACTTAGGATTTATGAGTCAAAACTAATTAAAGTCGAATTTTAACTTATATGACAGCGTTATAAATAAAATAAAAAAATTCACTTAGAGTGTGTTTGAATGAGGTAATTGAGAAATTTTAAAGAATTTAAAATTCTAGGCAATTCAAATGATTCAATTCAATTACTTTCATTTCTCAATATTTTTGTTTTGATGGAGTGATAAAAAATTTCATTGTCATCATTTTTGGGCAACTTTTATAAATTTGAATTTTTTGGCCAAAATTGAAAAATGAAATTTGGGGTCAATATGTATATTTCAAAAAAAAATGAGGAGGTCAAATTGTAATTTTTTAAAAATTGAGGGGTCAATTTGCAATTTTTTGAAATTTAATAGGGTCAAATTAAAAATTTTGGAAAATTTGAGGACCAAAATGAAAATTTTGAAAAAATATAACAATGAAGAAATTTGAAATTCTTAGCTTTTAGGTGTCATTTGAAATTCTCTAAATTTAACTTGAACAAAATGATTCATAAATTTCCATCATTTTGAAAATTCTTCAAATTATTATCCAAACAATGGAATTCACCTCAAAGTATTTAAATTCCTTTAAAACATTACTTTCTCTCAAAACATTCCCCCATCCAAACACACTAAAATTTTCAAATTTTGAAGAAAAAGTTAAAGACGGATAAAATTTTCCCCCACAAACCTAGGATAATCTTTGAAGAAAAAGTTAAAGACGAATAAAATTTTCCTTCAAATTTTGGTCCTCTAAATATATACGGTCTTATTCATTTTCCTTCAAAGTTGTATTTAGATGGACCCAAAAATGGAGGGTTACCAATCAAATCCGACTTAAAATGAAGAGTTTCATAAATCCAACTTAAATTCACACCCTGTGACCTAAAAATGAAAAAAAATTAGGCCGGCCTCATTCGTTTAGGAGTTGTCAATCAAATCTAATTAATATCATGGCTTAACTTATACAAATGTATTTCAAAAGCGTCTCAAAAGTATTAACTTTAATCTAAATTTAATGTAAATTCATCCAAACGTTCTCACCAAACAAATAAACTTGCCAGTTTTATTTACGTGTGGGCTATCGAACCAAATTAATGTCAAGGCCTTTTTGCTGAAAAAAGAAAGACTGACATTTTTTAAATCAACACAATGCTAAATATATTTTTTTTAAGAAATACGAGGCTATATATTCATTAATTACTCTGATTATAGTTTAAGTCAATATTGTTCGTTATTGTTTAAGTCAAGTGTTTTTTTGTGTTAAATATGTTTTTTGTTCCAATAAATGTGTTAACTTTTCGTTTTAGTCGCTCTAAAAAATTTCTTCAACTTTTAGTCCCTAAAAATTTTCCATCTCCACTTTTGACCCCTCTTATAAAGTAAACTCATACGTAGAATTCAGATTTTTAATCAAAATTTCCAAAAAAAAATTATATAATATTATAAAAATCTCTCCAAAAAAATTTAGAATTTTTTAACAAAACATGAATTTAATATAAATCTTTATACGTTTTACGGTTAAAAATTAGTATTTAATTTGTGTTTTGTTAAAAAAAAATTGAAAATATTTTTTAGAATATTTTACACATTTATGCACAATTTCATTAAAAATACAAAAATTAAATTAAAAATAGGGACCAAAAGTAGTGATTGAAAATTTTATAGAAACTAAAAAATGAAGGAAAATTTTAGATGAACTAAAACTAAAAGTTGGTATACATTTTATAGGGACAAAAACATATTTAACATTTTTTTTTACATTTAAGCCAAATGTATTGTTGCACCTGTACTAAACTGCAACTTATATTTCTATTTAAACTTGTGAATTGGCCGTGTATATATATATATATATATATATATATATATATATATATATGCTTTGTACTTCTCTTTGAAATCCTAGATGTCATTCTCTTCAAAAATATGTATAGAAGAGCACGTGATCATTTAATTTCTCTCTGCATTGGGTATGCATCAAACTCACCCTTCATAGCTGCATGGCAGCCGGAGTCAGTGGTCGAGCCACTCACAAGCCCTCAATTTTTTACATTAGCACCTAAAATCCTATTATACGTCTACTTTGACGGTGCGTTTATTTGCGTTTTACAAAAAATAGATTTTGTATTAAGAGAATTTAGAGATTTTTTTTAGAGATTTTTAAAAAAATCTAAAGTTATTTTTGTTTGCCTACTATCCATAAAAATCATATTTTTTTAAGAAAAATAAGTTTTAACTTGTACATGTGTTATCCCCTTGTTTTTGAAAAAATATATATTTTGAAAAAAAGCTAATCCTAACAACTTTTCATTTTTTGGTAAAAATAGATTTTTTTGATAAAATGATTTTTCTAAAAATCTTAAACAAACACTTAAAAATGAAAAAAGTGATTTTTTTAAGGAAAAAAATAAATTCTTTTCAAAAAAAGCTTAAATAAATGGGGCCTAAATCATCTGATTTTTTAAGTTCTTTACCAGTGATTTTGAACTTTTTGATTTAATTCAAATGCATCCGCGATGTAAATATATTTTACACTAATGGTTATTTAATTTAATTTAATTGCTTGATTAAAAGAAACATTTAACTTTAATTCGTTTAATTTAAAATAAATAAAAAACTTTAATTTGGTGTTATTATGGTTATTACCAAGATTAAATATGTTATCGGTTCCTCTAACATATAAACTTTCATTTTTAGTGTAGTTAAAAAATTTCTTTAAATTTTGGTCCCTCGAAATTTTATGTTATCAATTTTTATCTTTTTTTTATAAAAAGTTCACATGGCATGTTCAAAGTGACGTTTTTATGGCATTTCATTGATAAAACATTAAAATGACATCACCTTAATTTTAATCTTTATTAACTTATATACAACTCTAAATTAATTATTAAATTATTTTTTCTAAGAAGGTAAATTAGCATATCGAAATTGGCACAAAGGAGAGTCAGACCTGAGACCCTGAGAGAAACATACTCTAAGGTTTCAAGTCAATAACACCAGATCAACTCAAGTGAGTTTTAAATATTAAATTATTAAATGAAAGATTAAACGTTGCACAAACCCTGGTTTAGCACGAGTTTGCATGAGATAACCAATAACAATATGAGAATTGATATTTGAACATCTAAAATTGTACAATTTATTTGACAACTTATAAAACCAAGTGTTAATTTGATTAAGAGAGAGAAAAGAGAAATTATTATAAAAATCTCATGAGTTGTTATGAGTGTGATTTTATAAGTTGTCATAAAAGTTGTCTAATTTTAGATGTATAAATATCAATACTCTAACAATATTAGTGGGAAGAGGTTAGGCATCGGCAGGAATTGAAGCAGGGGTGGAGTGAAAAATGATGTTGGGAAAGAAAGTCTCAGCAATAGGCGTTGATATAAAAGGCGCCAAGGAAGATGATTGAGGGGAAGGAACATAGCAGACACTGGGAGAATAAGGATTAGATATGGGAGGTATAAATACCAAAAATTATGTTTTATTGGATATTTTTAGGATACTTCAAAGATATACCTGGATAAATACTTATAAGACACTTCATCGATATGTATCCTATAAAAGATTGAGGGTAAAAAAGAAATGAGACAATGTTGTAAAATTTTAATAGAGATGTGTGATATTCAATTTAAGATGTGAATAATTTAAAGGTTAAATTGCACTTTTCTCCTCCTAAGTTTCAAAATGTTGCAATTTTGGCCCCCTATTAAAAAAATGTGATTTTAGCCCATTTCGTCCTAAAATTACTGAGAACGCCATGTGTCCCAAAAAAAGGACCATAATTGCATCTTTTTGTAAAGATAAAGGTCAACAAACATATTTCCCTTATGTTAGGGGAGTCAAAAGAGCATATTTTCCTAAACATGGAATCACTTTTGCTATTTTTTTTAATAAGGGGCTAAAATTGCAACATTTTAAAATTTAGAGGGCGATAGGCTACTTGACAAAAAAAAAAAAGTCTTAATATAATAATACCAGCATTACCACTTGCTCTACCTACTATATAGTAAATAGTTTTTACTGCTCCAAATTCTTGTTGGACCATCCCACATGCTGGCATAATTTTTCCTTAATTAACTATAACTCTTTCTACCAAAAAAAAACTATAACTCTATTTTTTAATTTAAGGGATCATACACCTAACAAAATAAATATAATGAATGGTGAATTTGCGCATGGTGGAAGAAAATTTCTTCCTCTTCGATGATACTAAGAAATTATTTTAGTAGGAAACAGAGGCACCAGGCTCTGTATAAGATTAAACCCTCCGCGTCATCTACATCACACCCAAGCTTCAAAGGCCTTGGAGAAGAATGGAAGAAAAAGCTTTGTCATAGAGAGAGTGCATAAAACACTTAAACAGATAGATTTCATTTCACAGTTGACGAGGGCCACAAAGTTCTACATAAATAAAACTAGTAATGCAATTTCAGAAAAGATTTAACAGTTTCATGAAGAGTAATCAAACTGAAATACCTAAGATAAAATTTAAAAACCCCTCACACAAAAATACAAAATATCTAAAATGCATGTGTGTCCTGTTACTGGTTTGAACTTAAGCACTCTTGCTTTCAAGAAGATTATCAATCATGTCTGCTGCTTCTTGGACAGTGGTAATGGACTGGGCACTTTCTTCTTCAACACTAATACCAAATTCCTCCTCAAGTCCCATCACAATCTCAACCTACAGGAAATTTGACAAGTCTAAATAAGTTAGAGAAAATATTAGAAAAGATAAATAACAGAGGCTATGTTATCCTTTTTCTCAAATGTAGAATCATGCTGAAGTTTCCACTTAGGCAGCTTAAGTGGTTCAAGAGGCAGGGTTATAAAAGCAAGAAGGGACTCAAAATACATTTTAATTTTAATTACAATTTTCCATGTAGATTGAAAAACATAATGTCCAAATGATATTCTAAACAGAGAAGGGAATATAATTAAATTAGCCAATAGTGTTATATGTATATGCATTTCCACAGCAATATACTACAGGACAGTTAATAGCCTAGAAAAGGATGTTATTCAAAATTGCCAGCAAAAGTGCATAAAAATGCCATGACTGTCTTCTGATTTTAAACATGAAATAACAACCTAATGAGAAATGGTTTGTCTATTTCTGACAAGTGAAAACTAATCACCAAAAACAGCAAGATAGCATTAGAGCAATAAGCACATGACCACACACTTAGATAAGGCAATAAAGTAACAATAGATACAATACAATCAAGTGTTGTGAATGGTGAATGCATGAGTAACACTTTTATGCAAAGACAACAATTCACATAAAAAATCTATAAATATGACAATACCGTGTCAAGAGAGTCAGCTCCAAGTGCAGAAAATTTGGACTCTCCAGTGACAGAGGACTCATCTGGCAATGCCAATTGTTTTTTGACAATGTCACAGACCTTCTTTACGGTTTCTGCTTTGGCCTGATATTAATAGTAAAAATCCACGGCATTTATATCACAACAAATAATGCAAATATAGTCCAAATAAATACCACACATGATCAAGTATTAGAATTACAAGCAATCCTTGATAATTCCGACATAAAATATACTGTTGAATCAATAAATCAATTTTTATTACAAGAAATAAAAATCTCTTCTTTGAGCAGTTAACTGAATCAAGACTATGAGTGAAAGAAATCAAAATGTGTGATACCACAGCAAATCCATTCTCCTCTTCTGAAATAATATATTTTTTCATTTAAGCGATCCCAAACAATTCAAATATAGAACTTTTTTGATTTTGTTCGTTTCTGTTTTATTCTAGTTCAGCTTAAATATAGAACAATTCAAATTGATCCTTATGATATGTATGTAATATTAATTAATATATATAGCCCTGAAGGGACAAAGATCAAATGCTCTGGATACAAACATGGAATAAAACAAAACATCATGGATCAAATTAAAAAAACTTGTATATTTGCAGACAGAAAAAAAACATAATTAATCCTAAAATATAGTAAAAAGAGTTTAGAGGGTTTTAGAGGAACTTACAGCACATGTAACTTGAAAGCGAGGTACCCTAGACTGCAATGTAATGGATGGAAAGGCATTCCCCTTAATTGAAAGGGAAACTGAATTTGGGTTAGAGAATCTGGCACCAGGTACCTGTTAGATGTTAATTAGCATAACAAATATCACAATCAAATTTAATTATTATCATAAACCACAAATTAAACGGATCAAAGAAGTAGATGAATAGAATTGTTTGTTACCAGAGATTGTTTGAATGCTGTGACGGAGAAAGAAGTTCCTGTGATGGATGCCATTGGAGAGAGAGAGAGAGATCTGAAGAGAGAGAGAGAGAGAGAGAGAAATGGACGGAGGGCACGAAGAGAGTGTGTGTTGTTGGAATGAGTAATAACAAGTGTGAGTTATATAGCGAAAAGCTTGTTTGTTAGGTGCGTATAGTTGGCAAACCCTTCGTTACTTTCGAAGATCGTTTCCTTCTCTCTCTCTCTCTTTCCGGTCGGTGTGTACTATAGCATACCCGTTTTTGTAGTCTGCCATGCACATACCAACAAAGGTTGGGTTTAACAAAATGAATTAAACTCTTTAAACGTAACGAACCAAAGTGAACTCAACCTAATCAACCGATTAAACTCAATTAGTTAATGAGTTTTTACGAAGGAGGTTAGGACGAATCATTCGAGAGAACTCAAGTTCAATTTTAGTTGAAATAATTCTTGTTTAAACTATACTTAACTTCCAGGTCACTAAAACCTGTTTCCTTTAACAATCGAATGGTTAACGCAAAAAAAAGGTGAATTGAACCTAAGGTTGGGCAAATATGGGTCGACCTGGATATACCACACCAACCCGATGGAAGTCCACACATCCGGCTCGGATAAAAATGGGTCACGAGTAGTTTTAGTTTACATATTATTATGGGTGCACTCGGGTCGGTCGGTGGCTATTTTGGACTCATCGATACCCGACCAAACTGCTATTACTGTTATTTTATTGTTTCGTTATTAGTTTTTTCATACGAGAATTGTTTTTCTCCCATTTGGTTTTGCTCATTCCCGTACGTGAGTTAACTCACGCTGAAAAATGCACATACATGAGTTAACTCACGTTGAAAATATATTAAACTCACGCTGAAAAATGCACATACGTGAGTTAACTCATGTTGAAAATATATTTGCGTGAGTTCGACTTTTTTTATGGGAATGAGGAAAACCAAATGAGAGAAAAACAATTCTCTTTCAAGACCGTCTTGTTTCTTACTAGGCCCAAAAAAAAATAGTTTTACCAGGCCCAAACCATTCTCATTTACTGTCTTATTTTGGCTTAATTACATCTTTGTCCGTCTATTTTCACTCACTCACAAAATTAATTCTTCTATTTTAAAACAACGTAGCTTTGCCACTTTTTCATATTTTTGGACTAAAAAATAGTAATGCGCATGTTTTGAATGATGTAGAATAACCGATAAAAATGTAATTACCTAAAAATCCCATAAAAATTTCAATCTAAATATAATATATCACAATTTTTAAGTTCAAAAAGCTAAAAGAGGGATACAAATTTGGTGATTTTAAAATGAGGGGATTAATTTCATGAGTGGATAAGAATAGAGAGATCAAAACTATAATTAAGTCGTTTTTGTTTTTTTAAATAAATCATCTTGTTGATCCTTCTAAATAAAAAGATGTAAATTTTTTTCTATGTTGATATTCCAGTTCCCGAAAGAAAGGGGTTTGAAAATTTAGAGTTTGACCATGAGGTAAAAACAACCTAACCAAAAATCATTCTAAATAACAAGATATAATTTTTTTTATAAAGGAAAGTAAAAATAAAATAAAAAATACATAACAATGATGTTTTAACAAAAAAAAATCTCAATTTTTTTTTAAGAATAAAAGTGAAATATATTAACAAATGCAGTGAAGTCTCTCTAGCACAAGGTGTGCCAAATAGACCACCCTAAGGAAACAACCAGTCAAACATAATAATTATAGAATTATTGGTCAGTCGATACCCAAACAAAGCAAAGGGTCCGACCACCAACTTTGAGAACCATAGACAAAGGTGGTATTATTAGCTTTTAGCCACCAAAAAGAATGAAATTTAACTTTATCCAAGATCTGCGTAATGGGGGTTTGGATGTTATTAAAAAACTTGTTGTTACGTTCATTCCAAACCAGCCAAACGCACATAAGCCATATAAGTTGGAGAGAAGTTCGGTGAGTCTTCGAATGACCTGTATAGTGAGTAAACTGAATGAAATGCTCACAAATAGTATGAGGTTCCACTCCTGACACGCCAATCCAAGACCTGATGAGCTGCCACCGAGATCCGAAATCAACACAATGAAGGAACAAATGAGACACTGATGCGTCACGGTCGCACCCAGCCACACATCTCACGACCTCATGATGAAGAATGTCGCGCCGCATGAGGTTGATTTTGGTTGGCAGCCTATCCCGCAACATTCTCCACGCAAAAATCGAGACCTTGAGAGGAACATGTTTATACCAGACCATTTCTCCCACAACATCTACTGGGACGAGAGTCTGCGTAGTCAGAATCTGATAAACACCACGCACAATGTACCCAAGAACAATGTCAGGATCCCACTGTCATATGTCAAGAACATCAGACTGCAAAACAATACCGTTAAGTAAACTCATACACTCCATTAGCTTCTCCTCCACCTCCACCTCCACGCCTCTCCCTCTTCCTCCCACCCAAGAGCACACAAATCAGCAATCGTACTCAACTTATTTGTTGCTAAATCAAATAAACGAGTAAAACGCGTTCTCAAAGGAACATCACCTAACCACCTGTCAATCCAAAAGAAAGTGTTTGTTCCATCCCCAACCCTTCTCGATACCCTCTCTGCAAACCAACCCCCATCAGCCTCACCAACCCCATCCTTAATCTTCGTTATCTCCTTCCACCAAGAAGAAACACTCCGGCCCCCAACCTCCAACCTCCTTGCCTCCTCACCCTACCTTGCCACCAACACCTTATACCAAAACCTCCTCTATCTACCATCAACCTCCAACACCATTTACTTAACAAATCACTATTAAACTCCTTCAATTGTCTTACTCCCAACCCTCCATACTTCTTTCGTAAACTAACAGTGCTCCAAGCAATCCATAAAATTTTCCTGTTATCCTCACTCCCTCCCCAATTTGTTTTTCTAAAAATAGATTCAATGAAAGAGATTATACCTGACGGAGCTTTGAAAAAGGAAAGAGCATAGACAGGCAGAAATGACATGACAGACTTGAGAAGAACCAACCAGCCCCCAAAAGAAAGAAAACGACTTTGCCACATTGACAATCTAGATTTAATGGTATGCGACACAGGATCCCAGAACGATAACCTCCTTGGATCACCTCTAATCGACATGCCCAAATACAAGAAGGGGATCTTACCCACCTTACAATTTAAAATAGAGGCCGCCTCATTCAACCAAGAGTCCGCAATATTAACACCAACCAACAGACTTTTATGAAATTTACTTTCAACCCTAACATCACCGCAAAAAAGGACAAAACCGCGCGCAATGCTCGCACATTTGCCCAATTCTTTTCACCTAATAACAATGTGTCGTCTGCAAACTGAAGATGAGATACCACTACTGATTTAGAATTACCAACCTCGAAGCCTTTGAACAAATTATTTTCGGCCATCGACGTCATCATAACATTTAATTCCTCGATTGCTAGCAAAAATATAAAAGGAGAGAGATGATCCCCTTGACGCAAACCCCTCTTCAAAGAGAACTCATTTGTAGGTCTTCCATTTACCAGAATTGAAACACTGGTTGTAGTCACACATTCTTTGATCCATTAAAGAAAACGAGAGAGGATCTCCTTGACGCAGACTCCTCTTCAAAGGGAACTCATTTGTAGAGCTTCCATTTACTATAATTGAAGCAGTGGCTGTAGTCACACATTCTTTGATCCATCTTCTCCATAAAACCGAAAATGCTATTTTATGCATTACCGCATCCATATATCCCCAAAAAGATGAAAAATACACAACATTTACCATTTTAAAGATGAAAAATATTTTTTGTCAAAAAAAGAAGATGAAAAATACTTTGAAAAAATTCGCATATTTAAAATAAACATATTAAGTAAAAAATGTATATTCCCTAAAAAAAAAGTAAAAAATGTATATGAATATATTTAGGAGAATGTTAACTAACCAGTGCCCTCGGGGTATTGGTTAAGCACCAAATGAAGTAATTTTTATTAAAAAGTAATGTAATTATTACTTGATGAAAAATAACGACTTATATTTTCAATTCATAAATTATATTTATAGATTCCTTAACCAGTGCCCGGGGGCACCGGTTAACAAGACTCATTTATTTATAAGAAATTAAACATACACATACTTTTGTCATTTTATATCTATACTTAAAAACTCGTTTTATCAAACAATTTATATTCTATTTTGTAAAAAATAACGGATAAATGATAAGTTAGTTTATAACGAATGATTTATAAGTTAACTTATACTGATAGCAGATATAAATAGCCGGTTGTATCTGTATAGAGTTTGAAGTAACTTATAAATATGAAATGACATAAAAAATGTGCTTTTAATTAGTATTTATTTTATCAATTAAGATTGTAGGGGTAAAATTGGATAAAAGATGATAAATTGTAAGTTACTCAAAATAACTTATCACAAACCGGTACAAGCTCACAAAAAATAAGCTATAAACTTAAGAGAAGATGATTGTTACCCAACATATATTTTTATTCAAAGGAGCTTGTAAGCCATAAGTTATAAGTTTAAAAATGGGCTTTACCAAACATACCCTTAATTTATCGACTATAAGTCAACTTATCGATCATACACTAGTTTATAAATGATAGTTTTTTTTTATATGAAAAATTGCGTAATCAATATATTATAGATTAATATTTGACTTTTTTTTTTAATAAAACACTTCTTCTCTGTCTTTTTATAAGACCCTTTTATAAAAATCACGGGTATTAAGAAAAGTTGTTAGAATAAAAAGTTTGTCTTGAAAAATATGTCACTAGTACTAAATTCCCTTTTTGTATAAATGCATTAAATGTTAATTTTTTATTTTCCAAGATAATTAATAGTTTTATCAAGGATATAATTGAAAAATGAGTAATAAATGCATCTAAATATTTTAAGGAAAAAACTTTTTTTTGGAAATGATTTTATAATTAGGGACGGATGAAGTAATTTCTTATTTTGAATCAAGTGCTTTAGGGGCACTCTTTGTGAATGAGACGCTATCTAAAATTTATTTTAGTTTGAGAGTTGTGGATAGAGTTGGGGAGTGAGACCGAGAGCTTGAAATATGGATCAAACTACGGAGATTGTGCTTTTAGAGTTTTATAATTAAAGATAAATGGAGTAATTTTTAATTTGAATCAAGTGCTTCAAGGGCACTCTTTATGAAACAGATGCCTTTTAAAATTTATTTTGGTTTGAGAGTTGGGGAGTGAGACCGAGAGCTATGAAGTATGGATAAAACTACAAAGATTGTGTTTCCAAAGAGTTATATGAATATAGGGACATGGTTTGAAGTTAAATGATGAAGATCTTAGTTAGGAAGAAGAAAGAAACACACACACATTGAAGCATTGAAGTCATCACGTTTTCCTTCCACATGTCTTGCTTGAGACACATTTATTTCTAACTTTACGTTTTGGTCTTTTAAAAAAAAATTAACTTTTAATCCCACAAAAGTTTTTCATCACCTTTTTTAGTCTCTTCGTTTAAGTCAACTGATGTGTATCGTTTGAAATTTTAAATTTTTTCACAGTCATGTTTTGAATACTATGTTTAGAATATTATAAGAATCTCTCTGAAAAAATTAGAGTTTTTTTTTAACAAAATATGATTAAATATGATTTTTTTTTGTTCTCGGTGTTTAAAAAATTCATATTTAATTTATATTTTGTTAAAAATTAAAATATTACTTGAAAACTTTTTTGTAATATTCTAAACATTCCTGCAAAGTTTATTAAATTTTTTGAAGGATACACATGACTTAATTCAAAACTTTTCAGGGACCAAAAACCGATGAAAAATTCAGAGAGTCTAAAATGAAATGTTAAAATATTTAAACATTAAATATTAAAATGTTTTAACGTGATTTGAACCTTAATACACCGCATTATGGTAAATTAATCACTTATACTAGATCCAACCTCAGTTGGTTGAATTGAAAGAATTTTATATACATTATTAATTTAATTTTGGTTGACAAGTTCTCCTCGTATATCCCTCGTAAAAAAAAAAAGTTTCCCATATAAGAAAATGAGAAGCGGTTAATTTTTTGGGTTAAACAAGCACATAGTTTTCTAGTAGACTTACAAGAACACATTATTTTCTATGACATTAAATTTAACGACACATCTCATATAAAGAAAGATTCGATTACCATGAAAGTAAACGGAGTTATCCCACTTAAAATTTATTTTAAGTATTATATTATGCCAATATAATTTTTAAATTATAATTTGTTATTGAGTATTGATCAACTCTACAATTTTTCCATAAAACTAGATTGCTGACCCGTGTTCCGCACAGGTTTATTGTAAAATGATTAACATACGAATAATAAAATGCAATATGTAATTGGTAACGGTGAAACAAATAACACATGATAATCCATAGTAGACAAAATAAAACACTTCATAAAATGTATGAAATCTGAAAATATTATAAAAGAAAATTCGGTAATCCTAATCAACAATTCGGTAAAAGAAATATGAAAATTTTAGTACATTGACATGTAGTTTCATCACACATTGCAAAATACTTCCTCATATACGACGTTAGACGCCACATTTGTATCTTCATCATCTTCATCAGTGATCAATATCTTTAGTCCTTCTCTGGATGTAACTCTTGAAACAACAACATACAACTGTCCGTGAGAAAATACAGGTGTTGGTAGATATACACCAACATGTTTAAGCGACTGCCCTTGACTTTTGTTAATTGTCATTGCAAATGATGCAATCAAAGGAAATTGTCTTTGTTGAAACTTAAAGGAAATCCTGACATCTGAAGGCGATATAGATAGCCTGGATACAAAAACCTTATCACCAACATTACTTCCGGAAATGACCCTCCCCTCAATGACGTATCTTCCCATCCTAGTGATAACCAATCTGGTTCCATTGCATAATCCATATAGTGTATCTATATTTCTCAACAACATAACTAGCACACCAACCTTTAACCTTAATTTGTGATTAGACAGTCCAGAAGCAGTGATGATGTTGAGGAATTCGGGTGTATGAACATCGCCAATATGATCACCATTTAAGTTACGATGAATAGGTGAATCATAACTCAAATAAACCTTCTCCTCACCTGGAACCATGTCCAACGTATAGTCGTTGATCTTCTCGACTATGAAATTTTTTGTTGTCGATATAGCTCTATTTTGAAAGTAACTAATGTCACTCATACTATCCAAGATGTTAGGATAAGTGCTTTCAACAATAGCAGCAAGAGGATCTCCTGCGCTTTCTATGAGCAAATCTGACAGAAGAGCAATGGTCTTGTCCACTTCATTGTCTTCCCCTATTCATCCATCGCCTATACTTAAAACCCATTCTGAAAATTGTCTTTTTAGTTCAATGTCTAATACTGACGCACCAGACAAAAGCCTCATGTTCTTAGTCAAGGTAAGAACCTCACAATAACTCCATAGTTTTGAAGAATTGAACGATTTCTGGTCTTGTGCCTTTAGGAATTACATGTAATATTTGCCTAAAATCTCCACCAAATACAACGACTTTACCTCCAAAAGGGATGTATTTGTTTATCTTGTCCACCTCCTTCATAACGTCTCTGAAAGAACGATCAAGTGCTTCAAAGCAAAATTTGTGCATCATCAGAGCCTCGTCCCATATTAGTAATCTTGCTTGGACTACCAACTGAGCCAACGGAGTATTAGGTTTGACATTACACGTGGAGCATTCATCTATACTATATATAAAGAAAACTACCTCTTTTAACACACTTTTGGGTTGAAATTTTCTTTCCAAAAATACCCTTAATATTAAATACAAATAACACATGTAACAAATAGATAAGAATAAATTTAAATATTAAAACAAATGTAACAAACACAATATGAATATATGTATATCTGTTTTTTTCCTTTATCATTTAAAAAATATAACAAACTAGATGAGTATATTTATACTTACTTTTTCATTATTTCAATTATACTTTTAAACAATTTTTTTTATAATAAAGATTGTTGTTCGTGTCATTAAAAAAAGCAACAACATTTATATTTTTACTTTTAATCAAAACCAAAATTTCATAAAAAAAACATCATTCATATTTTTCAAATTTTAGTGCAATAAAAAGAGTGTCCGTCTTTTCGCTAGTCGATATTAAAGGGAAGGCCAAATCTAAAATGTGCGGTTCTACCTCCTGGTATTAATAATGCAGCTATATCATTAGTTGTTACCTATAGGATAAGTGACCATCAATTTTGGATTGTTAGTTATTCATTTTAATTAGCTAAGTTTTCTTATTTTTTTGTTACTTGTTGTTAGATGAAGAAAGCATTATCTGGAGGGCTGTGCGTAACAAACATTATAGGATAAGTGACCATCAATTTTTAATCGTTAGTTATTCATTTTAATTAGCTGAGTTTAATTATTTTTTTCATTTAGTTTGTGAACCGATTAGTTATATTTTTTTTCTTTTTCTGGTCAAGTGTTATAGCTTAATAAAAACAAAAAAATAGATGAGGGAAGGAGATTATAGTGCCAACAAAATAGGAAAATGAGTGAAAAACAAACTAAGATTATTAAGAAGAAAAGAAAAAAAATACCTAGTAGTTTGTGAACCGATTTGTTATATTTTTTTTTTGTTAAGTGTTACGGCTTAATAAAAACAAAAAATGGATGAGGGAAGATGTGTATAGTCCAACAAAATAGGAAAATTAGTGGAAAACAAACTAAGATTATTAAGAAAAAAAAAACCTAGCAGTTTATGAACCGATTTGTTTAACATTTTTTTTTGTCAAGTGTTATAGCCTTCTTAAGAAGTAAAAAAATCAGTTTTAACTTTTAAGAGTCCAGTTGTTACAATTTACAACAAATATTAGAATCTAAACAAATTTCAAGATAAAAAAGCAGGACTCTTGCTAGTGGTGTGATTATTCAAACACCTACTTTCTGATGTCAAATTTCAAGGAATACTAAAACAGGAATAAAAAAACACATAAAATAAAATGGCTTCAATTGCCCACAACACTAGCATCAAATCCTTAATTGTTATGCACCATTTAGCATAAGAGCACTAAACTTTGCAACCTTACAATCAAAAAAGTAAACTTTACAATGTTTAATAGGTGCCGAAAACACTAAACCAAAACAATGAAGTATCAATCCTCAATTGGTGCCGAAAACACTAAACCAAAAAAACTAAATGAAAACGAAAGCAAATAAATGATCACTACATTAAAGAAAACTGCATCATGCTTGAACAACTTGTTTATGCATCAACTAATTCGCAAGCACAGTAACGTAAATAGTGTGGTTGCCTCCAACCATTGGGCCACCAATCCTCAACATCACACCTTCATGAATGTTGCGAGCTTGAACAAAACGCTTCCATCCACCACCTATCTTGATGTGTTTGTGAAGAAGATTTCCTTCATAGACTTGACTGGGTTTTGATGACAACAAACTCACATCACAAAAGAAGAAAAATTATATGGAGGCACAAGATGAAGATTAAGAATAAAGATTAATGCCTAGGCTTCTTGGTTATACTCTTTGTAAGTATGACATTTATCTTTTCATTTATCATTCTTTAATTATGGAACAACTTAGAATGCTCAGAAAATAATTACAAACATTTTTCTAAGTCTGCATATGAAGCAATGCCTAAAGCTCTCTTAAAAATAAATCACACACTCACAATGATTATTATATAAATGTGATTTTGCATGAAAATATTTTTTACCAGAAAAACCATATTTTATTATGAAAATTGCATTATTAAATGTACCATTAAAAATATGGTTTTTGCATGAATAATTTCAGCATGGTCTAACTATGCATTATGATTGGAATTTAAATTGTACCTGCCATGTCTTTTCATTCAAATTGTTTATGAATAGGTGTCATTTTAAATATGTGTCTATTCATTGACAAAACTTTTTGAAAAGTAGTGTTGCTTCATAAACATCTTTTTAGCCTCTATAAATTCAATTGAGAATCAAAACATTTTATACACAACAACTTTCATTATCTCAATTGACATTTTCAATATCACTTGCTTTCAAACTTTTATTCAAATTGTTTGGAAAACTTTGCCCACACTTTAACATTCATTAAAAGGTTTTCTGAGCACTAAGTCCATTTGTTTAAGAGTGATATTGATAAGATTATACAGCCATACACATTTGATATTCTTCAATTACATTGTTGTAAAGTTTCTCATCATTTGTTGGTGGGAATTGTTGTAAAAGATAGTGGAGTGCTATCTTGTTTCTTTGTGAGAATTTCATCATAGGTTTGGTGAAGATTCTTGTTGTAAAAGATAGGGGGGGTGCTATCTTGGTGTGTAGAGAAATATTGTTAGGGGGCCTTTGGGATTAAGGTTGCTTTGTAACAAAGATTCTTTACATAGTGAAATCCTTCGCGGGGTGTGAAGGGAGTGGAGTACCCTAAGGTTTAGAGTGGAACCACTATAACTCTCTTGTGTTATTTCTTCTTCCCTTACTCTTTTATTTTTCCGCATTCATACCTTCATCATTATTTACCGGAAAAATTATCAACAACGCTAAACTAAGAAAAATTAACCAATATTGCTAGAAACCTAATTCACCCCCCCTCTTAGGTTACAAACTGAACTTACAGTGTTCATAAGGAATAAAGCCATAAGTCATCACACATTCCCAAATGTTCCCACAATCATCAACCATGTTAACTGTTGTGGAAGCTCTGGAAAATATCTGTTCACATTGTCCCTCATACCTCAGCTTCTACACGAGTAAAAAACATTTAATAGAACACTCATTAGAATATGGAAAAAAATTAAGAATTGAATCAAAATTAACAAAAAACATATGTATATTAATACCAAAAACCCCTTGTTCACATCATTTTCAGTCAACTTTTTCACAAAATCAATTTGAAGATTGGTGAAACTATGGCGATAAGATAGAGCATAGGTATCAGGGGGAGATCATTGTCAAAAATTGGACTAATATCAGACATATAAATCATAAAACGCATGGGAGGATCAAAATAAGGACACCTAATAGCCTTCCCAAACCGGTCATTTACAACCATTTCGAACCGACCTGAAGCAACAAACACCAAAGTCACCCATGCACCTAATCCTAGCCCATAAAAATCACCGATTGCCTTCCATCCTTTGGTGAGAAAAAAAGAACCAACGATCCTATCAACCAAACCTTCAAACTTATTTTTCTTTCCGTCGATCAGTTTGACCAAACGATTGATTTTGTCTCTGAAATCATATGCAAACATGTTTGGTAACTTGACAGCACCCTAAAATAAAACAGAAATCAAGTAACAATCAATATATATTTATATATGGAATACGGCTCCAAACAGTAGCAATAACAATCCTTAATTTAAAACATGGTAAACAGGCGCAACAACGTGAAAGTAAATACCTCGTAATATTTCAAACACAAAAGCAATGAAATTTAATTGAAAATTGGATGAATAGTAATGTAATAGCAGCAAACCAAAAAAATTAAAAATAGGGTAACGTAATAGCAGCAATCAAAAGTAATAAGAATAATAATGACTTTAAAATGACAAATATTATATTTCACACTGCTTTGTATTATGTATTATGTATACTGCTTAGTGTTGGCGACTGCAATATTGTATTTCACACTGCTTTGTATTATGATGCCAAATAATATATTGCAGAATGATAGTTTTCGTAAAAAAACAAAAAGAGCAAGATCTTAGGAAGGAAAACGACAAATTACATCTTCTGTGTCGTACTCAACTATGTATGTTCTGTACTTCAATTGAAGTTTGGTGACAGTCTTGTCCATCTCAGTAACAAAATGAGTCATCAAAGGACCTACCAAATCAATGGAAAACAACATGTTACACAAAGTATGACAATTGTATAATTCAAGAAACACTAATAATAACAATCCAAAAAATGGAAGGAAAAAAATTCAGAATTGAATCAAAGTTACCAGTTAAGCAGTGGTATGAGAGGAAAGTTGTAAGGTCACGTCATTCCATTTGCAAACTTCTAAATATCAAAATATATGATTTTTGTGTTGTGTGTGAAATTTACCACGGTTTAGGTTTTTTTTTTGTTTGTTTGAGAGAAACACGTTTAGACTTGGTTTACATGGAAATTAGGGTAGCCAAGTTTGCACATCTAAATAAAAAAAAGCATAAAAAATATTTCCTTAAAAAAAAAGAAGCAAGAGGATACGAATAAAATTGGTGCGATACATTTTTTAGATGAAATTTGTTAGGCTAAATAATTGAGAAAATATTTGCTTAAAAAAAAGCTAGGAATAAAATTGGTGCCAGCATGTTTTTAGACAAAATTTGTTAGGCTAAATAAATGCAAACCTAAAGAAGGAAATGAGTGGAAAAAAATTAGGTTAAGTTGCTGCATACGTAACAAAATATTAATAAATAAGGATTTATTAGGTTGACTAATGTAATTAATAAAAAAAAAGTAAATATCGGTAGGTAGTAGAAATAAATGAAGTAACAAAAACGAAATAAAAGGGGAAATAGTTTGAAAAGATGATGAGATGATTTGGTACAACAAGAGCAGTTGGTGAGCCCCCCCACTCACGTAACCGATCCCAACCCAACCCAACCATCCTCCCTTTTCTCCAACAAACCAAAACAACTCTTTCCCTTTCTTCTTCTTCTCTGCATTCTCATTTTTTTGCAGTAGAAACAACAACAATAGTCATGACTACAGAGCTTCTTCAAATTGATCCTTCCGAACTCAGATTTGTCTGTAAGTCACTCCTCCTTCTTTTCTTACCATTTTATTTTCAAGACTAATTATAACAATGCTGTTCTTGTTTTCTTCATGTAGTTGAATTGAAGAAACAAAGTTCATGTTTGATTCAACTTGCAAACAAGATTGATCAGTACATTGCTTTTAAGGTACGTACCACGACTATTCACTCAATTATCGCTCTTTTCTTTATGAATGATTATTTTTCAAATTTCCATTTTTCTTGATTTTTGGTATAGTATTTAGCTTTTTACATTGCAAACACGAAATATATGTCTAACATTTTGTAATCTACTTGCAGGTTAAAACCACGTCGCCCAAGAAATATTGTGTTAGACCTAATATAGGCATCATCAAGCCAAAGGAAAAATGTGATTTCACTGGTATTTTTTGTTTCATTTATCTTTTTATGGGCCATTCAACTGTTTTTTTTTTTTTTTTAATTTATTTTCAGTATGATTCAAGTAACACAAATTATTGGCTTATATTTATTTATTGGATGTACTAGTTACGATGCAAGCTCAACGCACGGCACCGCCTGATATGCATTGCAAAGACAAGTTTCTTATTATAAGCACCGTTGTCCCCTTTGGAACTACAGAAGATCACATTACATCTGATATGGTGAGATCATGTTATTTCATTTTTTTCGCCGTTTTGAGGGTGTGATATGTCGTAAGCAGGAAGGGTTAAAGATATAGGAATTGTTTGGATAAACAACTTATTTGCAGCTTATAGTACAACCACTTACAACGATGAGTGTTTATGTATATGATATTTCGTTAATAAAAGATAAAATAGAGTTAAATTGTTTCGGTATAAGCTCTAAGTTGTTTCATAAGCTATCTTGGATAACTTATGAAAATAAGTTGAAACAACTTAAGAACAATGTGATAAGCTGGTTTTACAAGTTCTCCCAAAGAGTCTCACAAAACTTATGCAAGTAGATAAGTTCAAATAAGTCAATCCAAACTAGTTCAAATAGTCTAACTATTTTCATTATGTTTTTTCTTGAATGTTTTTAAATTTGTTCTCTTTACAGTTTGCAAAAGACACTGGAAAGTACATCGAGGAGAAGAAACTGAAGGTAGTCCTCATCAGCCCACCATCTTCACCAGTTTTGCTACCAGTAAATGGTGATATCAAACAGGATCCATTCAACCAAATCAATCTGCTAAAAGATACGGTGCCCAGTGGAATTGAAAACATACCTCCCCCTCTTAGAGTGAGCTCCTCTCCTTCTAAGTTTCAAACATTATTCTCTCTCACTAGTTGCCAGAAATATGAAAACACAGTAGCCATTTTCCGTGGACTTACATTGTAGTATAATATGAATAACATTGTTAATTTTTCATTTTTTGTGCCTATCAAGTTGCCAGCTATCTGTTAGGCACCCCCAGATATGAATTTGAGATTTTTTAGTTTTAGTTCAACTCGGTGGTGGCATATAATGTTCCGTGCCATTGGATGATAGATAATAAATTTATAACTCATTTTTTTATTTCTTTTTACCAGGATTCAGAGGAAGTCAAAGGTTTGGAACCAGCGTTGGATACAAGAGAGGATAAAACAGACGAGGTTATTGTCCCAAGGCATGCTGAAAATGTGGGTGACATGAGCCCAGAGAAAGATAACGTGCAGTTGAATTTAGCCAAGAGTTGTGAGGAATTGAAGTCAAGGCTTTGTATGATGGATTCCAAGCTAAGAGAGGTCAGAGATCCTGAGTTTAGATCAATCATTATGACAGTAAGTTTTCTAGTCCATGTGGCCGTCATACTTTAACATAATTCTCTCAAAATGTTGGCTGATAAATATCTAAACTTTATGAGACTACTACCCTACCTTAAATGGGAATCGATGGAGGAAATGAATAAACCCAATGTAATTTAAAGCTATCTAATATTTGCTAACCCTGCATTATACTAATATATGGACAAATGAGTCTAAGATCTTATCATAACGGCATATTGCTTTGTTCCATGTGAGCCAAAAAGAGAAAGAGAATTTATCATCAACTATAGATTCTTGACTTCATTTGAAGTTAACATGTTTTTGATTGTGTAATGATTATTGCCTAGGGCCATAAATTGTCTCAAAAGGTTGTAATATGCTTATCCTATGCCATTTTGGTTTATTAAGATATTATCTCAGCTTATGTATGGTCCAAGACTTGGT
Source organism: Medicago arabica (assembly GCA_946800305.1). Lineage (NCBI taxonomy): Eukaryota > Viridiplantae > Streptophyta > Magnoliopsida > Fabales > Fabaceae > Medicago > Medicago arabica. Next base: position 55,078,323 of record OX326968.1, read on the forward strand.
GTCAGTTCTTTAAGTTGTGTTTTTTGTAAAGTGCAAAGATGAAAGCAATTCACAACATTAGTTTTAATCTTTGCAGACTGAGGCTGCTGTGATGAAGTTGAATGAGGAGAGACGCGCAAACATTAAAGAAAAAGAATTGCTGAAGCAAGAGTTGGTAGGTTTCGTTTTTGTTATTTTTTATTTTATGTCGATGTTATCCTGCATGAATTTTGCTTCCCATACCCAACAGTCCGTTTCCAAAGCTGAATGGAAGCGGTCTAGCCGAGGCAATATAGTTGAGAATACTAGAAAGTGTGTTTCTGTTTGGGGGGGGGGGGGGGGGGGGGGGGGCATAGTTTTAAATTGAGGTTCGCAGCTGCAATTGCTTTTTGTGGCTTCCGCATTTGCAATGCGGCCACATGATTTGTTTGCATTTTTTCGCAAAGCTAAGGGCAACAACATAACCGCAAATGGAATTTAAAATAGAAAGTCCATTTGATTGATAGTTTTTCATTATAGATCATCACTATAAATCCAACATCTTTTTTTAGACTATAATAAGTCCAATTTAGGCAATTAACTCAGCAGGAACTATTACATGTTTCTCATATCAGCAAACCATTAGAAGTTTTCTGATCAATGGTGCTTGATCTCTGTCTGGCATTACATACGCAAGTGGGGGGTTTATGCTGATTGTTGAATGTTTCAATGTTCGTATCTTCTGATTCTTTAAAGCAGCGAAATTATGTTTTGAGCTTCTTTACATTTTTTATTGACAACGACAATTGATATAAGCTTTCCTTTGTTTTGTTAGGAGGTGTTAAAGAGGAAAAGTAATGCAAAAGTTCAGTCTGGATTTCCATTACTGTTTGTCTGCATGGTTGCTCTTGTCGGCGTGGTAGTCGGATACTATATTCATCCATAAGGCATAAAACTGCTTGAGCATGATAGCAAATGTTTTGAAATCAATGGTTTTTTCTGTAATTGTTTATTATGATGGTTTGACTCGGTCGATGTTAATATGTGACATGTGAATGTGTTTAAAGTGGACAACGCCTATTAATAGAAGATAATAAACAACCGTATGATATTCTCAACTAAAATCTTTAATCCGTTCATTGACTTTCCTACAAATGTTTCCCTTAGAATTCATGATAGAAAGAGAGACTGACTGAGATCTTCATATTCTTCCAAGTACCTTTTTGAACTATCTAGTTTCTTGTAAAGGATTCCAAACCCTGCAACTAGAGCAACGGCAGGACTTGTGTTGTTGGCTTGTTGCATGATGCGAATTCAATCTGCTCTCAGCTCACCATCAGGGTGATTATGTGCTGCTTAATGCTGTCATCATGAAACAGCAGATAAAATCCAAGAGACATTCGAGTCATCATTTGATTTGTTCAATCGATTCAACTATTGTTGAGTCGGATGATTAATAAATAAATATTATTCTCTACACATAATATTACACAGATACGCGGTTTATTTGCTTCAAATATCAGTAATTTAGAAACTCTCATTACACAACATTTGCACAACCAAGCAAATGTAAAATCTATATCTGCAATGTCTCATGACGTTTTCATCCACAGCATGTACAAACCAAATTTTGAATCACTTAATCAGCATCAAATTACAATTTAAGTTACACAAGCAAACAACTCTTTCTATGTCTGTAATATTTGTCCTATAAATCTTTTCTTTCCTTGCACCTTCCTTTTTTTTCCCTCTTTTGGCAATTGGCATCATATAGAAAGTCGAAATCTTCTAAAAATTGACAAAAGTGCACAATCAAAGCCAAAATTTAAGCCAAACCACACAACAGCATCTATCAAACTAATTAGCATATCAATTCTAGTGTTTGTCACTTAGTTAAAGGGGTGAACCAGGAACATAAGGTACAAAACCCCGGCCACCAAAGACAGGTCGCATGAAAGAATCATCAAATTTGCGCCAATAGTGATGTACCCCATGACTAGGAATCCTAAGGAGTGTACGCAATCTGCTTGGTCTTTGGGTACCACCATTTCCCCCTACATCTTCTCCATTGCCAAGAAGTGGCACACTGAATGATTTCGGGCTAGATGGTGGGGACGGTATGCTGATTATTATGTGTTTCGAAGAAGGTAGCAATAACCTCACAAGTGGCTTCGTCATCAACCCAAACACCTGCACAATTTCAAATGTTCAAAACAATATTTGGTAGCTTTTTTCTCCTTTTAGCATTCCTAGTTATGATGGAGTGTCACTGTCACTTGTATACAAGTCTATTTACTTTTACTTAAGGTGAAAACGACACTTCTCCTAATCTATATTAATGTTCCATTTAATTAAGTAGAGTCTAACCACTGTGCTGAAGAGTACAACTGTAATAGTACTAGTGATCATGATGGCATTCTCACGCAATTTAGTATGTCCTAGTCTTGTAAACTGCATATGAAAAAGTGTTTATTAGTATGAGTTAATTATATAATTTCATGATGTTGAATTGGAAGTTATGAAGTTTGATCTTTCACCTGATTGTAAGCAAGTGCAATAGAAACAGCTCCACGCATGAGACCAGCCCACCAAATTGTCACCTGTGAGACAAATCATCGGCGCGAAAGTGAAATACATCAATTGACTCACTCAGCTATGAAGACCTTGAAATGGAAATGAGAAGAAACATACTTGTTGCTTAAACTCAATTTTCTCAGATTGAGACTTCTTAGACAAGTTGGATATGAAGGAAAGAGGGAATACAAATGCAGCTCTTCCCACTAGGATAAGTGCCAACAACAATGAACTGACCCCAATTGATTTTTTTGGGCTAATGAAGAGACCACAATGTTAACTTCACATCTGACAGTAATTTCAAGTCAGTTTATCAACACCATCAATCTAAAAATCTTTATACCTTTGACTTACGAATCGCCACTTCTCCATATCTAGTGCATCCATCCCAACATAAAGGAAGATAAATATCTCGGCAATGAATGACATAGTAGCAAAAGTATGCCTGCAGCAGAGTGATTATATAAAATAACTTTCAAATTAATATCAATCTTTATACTAATGTAAATATGTTGGACAATTTAAGTACTTTGTTGTTATTCTTGAACTTTCTGTCACATTATGCCAGGTATAATGTGACATAAGAATGCCACAGAAGAACACAGTCAGAATGGCACTAAAAGAAAATAGCTGCCAAAGAAATAATAAAAACGATCAGTGCTAGAATCAGTTACAATATTATTCTAAAGCATCAACTCAATTTCCAGAAAAAATCTTACTTCAGCTAGCATATATGAAAGATAAGCCATTAGTATCATTAGAGCGACTTCGCGGTCTGTAGAGTGTCTGACATTAGTCCAAAAAAAAAAAAAAAAAAAATTAGAAAATCACTAACTATATGCTAAGACAATTTCTGAAAAATGCCTGAATTAGTCCACCTTATCAACTTGCCAAAATAGAGCCTTTTAATAATGTATGCGCTAAACAATCCAACCTAAAAAATATCAGATAAAACAGTTACTTAAGTCACAAACAAACAATAGAAGAGACAAGGGGACAAGATTAAAGAGTCAAAGAAACACTTACAAAGATTCCCAAGACAGTGCTTGCTATGAACAAATATAAAAAGTTTCCTAATAAATGTAAAGCAGTGGTTAAGTCAATGTGGGAGAGGTCAAAATTCTGAATTGCTTTGAAGAGTACTATCGAAGTAGCATCATTTACTACGCCTTCTCCAAACACCAGGCTGTATAGTAAAGGTGTCTCATCCTGATTAAGAACCTGATGGATACATATAGATAATATCAAATAAATGCTGTGTAAAGAGGGGAGAATGTATTGAAAGTTATACCTGCAGTGTGCACACAGAATCTGTTGCTGAAAATATTGCTCCGATTGCTGCATTCAATAAAACAAGATAAGGAAAGTGTTCATATTTGTGGATAAGTCCAACATTAAACTATGAGATAATCATATATAGAGAGTATATACCTAGATAATCTCCAATCTTGAGGGAACCAATATCTAATTTTTGGAAGAAGTGTATGGCACCTAGGTAAAAATAAATAAGAGATGAAAAATGAATTATTAATTTTGACAAATTATCACACACAACAAATGTTGGCTAGGGACAAATAATGTTACACAGTTATCGAGAATAGGACACCGCATTTTGATCCAAAATCTTATCAACACAATTATCTGTTATAAATTCTCAACTTATAAAATTGATTGATGGTATAGAAAGTAGAGGCATAGAGTTGGTCAAATTAATTACCTAGTGATATAATGCAGAACGATATGAGTGTACCAATTGCACCAAAAAGCATTATAGTCATAAAATTTCGGAAAAATTGTTTCTTCTTGACCTGAAACCTAAGATGGATAAAGAATAATAGAGCAATTGAAGTCAGAACCACACAATTATGCACTTTCTTAAAACAGTACAGTTAAAAGTAAAAAGTAAGAGATTACAGTAAGTCCTACAGTGCGACGAGTGAGGGCGCAAAAACACTATATTTTAGTGTTTCTGATCAAATCATACTATAATGTTACTTTGTTATGTTATTCTCAAAACATCCTTACAAATATCTACGCTGTTTTATTTTATTTTTACAAAGGTACAAATATGGTTTGATTAAATGTATATGTAAAAAAGTTTTATATTGATTGTATATACAAATACAAATAAAGGAAGAGTAAAAAAGAGACCCTGCGTTGAAAATGATGGGTGGCAGAAGGTAAATAAAGAAAAGATCTTCACTGAAAACCATTATATGAGAGCTTCTTCCTCCAGTTGTAAACAATATTAACACCCCAGTACACAAACCCTGCCATGCCATCAATAATATATCATACAATGAAAGCATAGTATATTGATTATTGATGAAGAACATAACATTACTACTTAGTACTTACAATGAGAAGAGCAGTTATGGATTCATTAATCCAACGGTTCTCCTCCAACAAATGACCAATGACGATGCAAGTACAAAGAAGAGCAACAAATATGTTTAGTGACACAACCGATGCATGATCCGAGGTCATCATCGTCGTTAGTTTCTCGTATAAAGCTCCTCCTCCAACCATATTCACACCTCCAAAACTAAATGTCACATATATTCCAATATAATTCAAACCAATTAACCTTTCTTAATAAGGCTTTTCCTTCTCTTTGTTTGGTTACCACTTAATTACCACTAATATATCCTTTGTTTTCACTTAGTTGAGTGATGAAGAGGTAAAATGGTTCAGAACTAAAGAAAAGGGTTTTTGAGTGAGTTAGTTAATGCAACATATATATAGTATAGTATAGTATAGGGATGAATGAAATAACACATAAAACAGTTATGGCCGTTGATTTAAGTGAGAGTGATGAAGATTGAATTCAAGTGTGAGTGTGATCAATGTGAGTGAATGATGGAATGGGATGAGTTGGAATGCTTTTTGGCATGCCTTTCCCTTTGTTGTGTTTGTGTACTATAAGGGTGCAACACTCATCATTCTGTCATTTTCAAATCTTCCACCCACGCATCTTCACTTTTTCTATTATAATTACTATAACTCACCTTTTCATTATTCAAATCTCTCTACCTCTCTCTCTTTTCATTATTCACTTTTTCTATTTTAAGTGTTTTTGTAGACAAAACCAATTTAAATAAACTTAATTTTGTAAAAAGAGTATAGTATGAAAATGAGTTTATAAGTGAGATGTATTCCTAATCTTTAGATATTTTTTACTAAAATAAATTTGATGTAGTATAATTAAAATTCAAACTAATGCTAATGCTAATTTTCATTTTTTTTTTTGTCAAATGAATGATTCAATTTTCCCAATCAAACATAGTAATTGCATTTGTATGTACTTTAGTTATGCCTGAGCTTGGGAATAATTTTTAGAGTATATGATGAATGCTAACAATACATTCTTTAATACATATTTTTAACGTACTCTTATTGGTTGATTAGTTAAAAATCACACGAGTCTAACCGAATCTTGTAAGTTCCGTATAATTTTAGTGTCATTTAATTCCAAATCATGATTGCAAAAAATAAAAACAAATTATGAGGACATTTGAGCATTGGTTGCTCTTATTCTCGAATCTTATTGAAGTCGACAAATGAGAATGGCTGACATTGATGAGTGGATATTATCCCTCAAACTTAACCAACTATACACGTACTTAATTGTTGACCCAAAAGAATTAAATTGCCCCTCACTATGAACGCAAGCTCAGACATAAGCTCATGCATTTTGAATCTTTCATGAGTGTATAATGTCGTGGAAGACTCTCATTTATTTTTCCATCAAGTATGTAACTCATGCACTAACCTTGGAGTGTGATGTATACCATTAAAAATGTCATTTGAAAAGTGCTCTCACGAAAATCAGTTTCATTAAATTTGGAGCTAATGGCTTCCATAAAAACTTCTTTGTTAGCCTTTTTTTGCTCATAAAATAAAGCTTGGCACCAACAAGGAATATACCGGACCTGAAAATAGCACACAAAATTCAATGGTGATTTGAGATTTGTGAAAAGAAAATGAGGAATATGTTAAAAAGAGTTTTAGAAAAGACCCGGACTAAAAACAAAATACTAATAAACACACATGTATTTTCGTTTTCCCAAGTTTAATAAAAAGATTAGGCATCAACAAGTTAGGTAGAAAAAATATCAATAAATACAGGGAGTACATGGTCAACAAGTTTTAATAATCTCTGTATTGTTAAAAATGATTGATTTTCATCGTAACTACTTTTTTTTTAATGGATCATAACTATTTTTAAAATTACATATATGATTGATTGTGATTTTTTAACAATGTAATTTTTTTACATCGACAATATCTCACAATTAAACTCTAAATATGTACTTTGTTTAGGGAAAACTCTAAATTTGTATTAGTATATCTCTTTCTCTCTTTGTTTATAAACTATATATTCAAAATAACTTCCCAACAAAATATAGAAAATAATTGGTTTTTGTATATTCGGCTTTTAAAAAATTTAAACAGTTGAAGCAAATGAAGAATTCTAAAGTGTTAACCAATAATTTTAGTCTACTCTATATGAGAAAAGAAAATGTTTTAACTTCTAAGATATTTTACCGTTTTTCACATATTTTCTCCGTTAGAGATATTTATATTCTTTTATTTATTTTGTCGATAAAAAAGTATCACTATTACCATTTTTTTAATACCAAAAGAGCCAAAGGCCTAAAAAAACAACTTTCTCATTTACTATAATTTTTTATTAAAACTTGCTATCCAATTCAATGGCCAATTAATGTGACATCAATATTACAGTTCATTAGCAAATTCTATCTAAGATTAAAGCATATCTTTATAGACTAATTCATAGAAGTCGACATCTGAAAATTCGAATCTAAAACCTTTAAACATACTTCAAAGTTCTAAGTCTACACCGGTCAAATTAACGTAACCATGTGGGTTTTCTTTTACTACTAGTATTTACTACTAGTATTCCAATTCCAACTTTCCGGGTAGTGGAACTGTACGGACTGATGATAATTTCCACAGCCCAGACAGCAGCTTCATCGTGGAAACAATACAATGATTATTGTCGCTCTAAGAAACGACAATATACCTCTTTTATTCAACCAATTGTCCACCACAACACAATCATAAAGTAAAAACATTACAGCTGAGAAAAGTGATAGAGAACCATTAAACTAGTAGTAATATTTTCGAGAAAAAAAAAATCTAAAACACCCCTTTTTTAGTATAGTATTTTTTATTTTGTCATTAACGGTTTGGCTAATTATGGTGCTGGAGACACAACAACGAATCTTCTTCGGTTTTGGTTAATTAATGGTTAGCATGAATGATCATTAAGTCAAGGTGATAACATGAAATGAAAGGTGTAGTAGGTCTCATTTGTTGGTTGATACGTGACATGGACCTCTCTTAGAGTCATGCCTAAAATGTTCGATTTTCTAATTGCTTTTCTCCACTCAATGTTTAAAGTACTGGGGTCTTGCAATGGTTAATAAAACTATAAATAAAAAATTTCTCTTGAAAATATAAGTTTTGACTTTTGATTAAGTAATAATTACACAATTTTTTTTTTTTATAAAAAGTTAATTTTTTAGTTGTTTAACCAATAACCCACTGTTTTAGCATTCTCCTTAAAGTATTCACCTCATTTAGTCATTTTACAAGTTTGTCATATTGTTCTTTCTACATAGTTCCTTTTTATTTTTTACATAAATTCGTTAAAACTTTATTATAAAAGTTGACAATGGAGAGAGCGAATAAAATAAAATTGACAATATAGTCGGTTTGAAAGACAAAATTGTGGATGATCATCCAAATTCTTAAAAATAAAGATGCGAAGAACATGAATAATTGGTCGTCGGTGAGACGACAGACACCCAACAACAACAATAATACAATTTTGTCATCAACTCAACCATATGGAAAAGATATCAACCAACTACGTTCAAAATGTATATGAATGAAGGTTTATGTTTTGTAATAATAGTGTTATGCATGCATCGGTTGGCTGGTTTGAAAGTTAATAACTTAGCCGATGACACGGTTTGGGAGTGTAACTCGGTCGACATGGTAGTTATATATGTTAGTGTTTTTAGCGACGATCTTAAATGATGTAATACATGAATTAGTGGGTCAAGAATGTGGCACATATGTCTTAGCTGCTTTATGCTTTAAGTATACAAATATCCATTGTAAAGATTATTTTACAAGCACAATCAATCAAAGAAGTTTTAAATATATTCTATCACTTTCCTTTATCATTTTTTATTTATTTTTCATGCAACTTCCGATGGTAGTTCATCTTTCTACACTCTTTGAAGTGGTCTAGAAAGTAGAAACGGAGTCCTTTTTTTCTTTGTCAGTGTAATAGCTTGATAAAAAAAGGGAGATCATTGTCATAAGTACAAATGCCATTTATGTTTGGGGTACCAGAACAAAAGCAACCATGTATTGAACACCAGATCCTTTACCACGACTTCTACGGACGGTGTTCGTGCATAACCTTAAAGGAAGAAACCAAAAAGCTTAAGCAAAACTATACATTAATTCTGCACATTTCACAGGTTCATGGCTAGCTGTGATCAAAGGTAGAGCATTATGAGTGAATGTTAAAATTAGGGAGAATGATACTCATAGATCAATAAAACTGCTAGGAAAAACTACCTCACTAAATGTTCATAAACTGTTTAATAAAGAAGAAAAATAGATTATTATTATTTGTTTATAAAAGAAGAAAAATAGATTAAGAATAAGATATACAAGATAGAGAATAATAAACCTTTGATCATTGAGAAAGAAATGGGAGCAGGAAATACAATGTTTTCTCTCTCTCTCTCTCTCTCTCTCTCTCTCTTGTGGCTAGAAAGAAATGGTACAATATCTTCTTGAAGCAGCATCAAGAATATTTAATTGTAAAGTTTGGGAAAAAAATGCTATTTAGTACAAAGCATTTCCATCACGAAATTCACAAATATCAATGTGATACTTTTTGTGGTGGAAATGTCAGTTATGTATTTGTCGGATACATTGGAGGGATAAGTGATAGGAAACAACCAATCACATGTTGTGTACAATTTCGTGAGGCTTGTTTTCGCGATAAGTAGTATTTTCCATTTTTGGTATTGTACTAAAACTCTTTACATTCTATCTTTTTATGTCCTTTGATGACTTCGATTGTATGTGCCGGTCACCTGCCTTGTTCTTCTTTCTCCTTGGCGCACTCACCCTCGGTTCCACCAATGGTCCGGACCAGGTCTGAATATTTGCTTTTTGATATGAGAAGTCTGTGGAACTGAATGGAACATCAGGAGGATCAAAAACTGGATACATACGACATGAAGAACCGAAAGGATAGCCTAAAGTTCCATCTTGATGTGGAGGAGGAAACTTCTCACTCTTGCTCTTAGCATTAGCACGCGTTACCAGTCTCCATCTCTGTGATGGCACTAGTTAAACAATTACCGCAGTATTGAAAAATAAAAGTATTAGCAGTGTTTTTTTAAAATGAATATAGTGCCTGATCTAACATACATCGATATTGGCTTGCAGCTCAGCATTGACCTCTGGAACTGGAATTCCCCTCCAACTTCGATCACGCGAACGAGATTTCTTAGCGCCAACAGCATTACCTTTGCCAACAGCTCTTAATCTAAAGTCATAAAATGGAAAGGAAAGAAGAGAAGTGAACTGAATTGACTTGAATGGCAAAATAACCTAATATATGTATGGACATGTCAAATTTTATTCACACGAAAATTCATAAGATATTTGAAACTCGCATTTAGAAGTTCATAAAATTTCCGTCATGCATGTGTGTGTGTGTCAGAACAAAGAAAATCTTGATGAAATTAATGTTAGACTTCAAAACCAAATTTAAGTTGTTACCTTCTAGCTTCTTCGTCCCGAAGCTTTGTATCCATCTCCTTACTGGGAGGATATTTTGGAAGGTTAGAGGGTTCACAAGCATAAGGTTGGGTTGTAAAGAACTGCAAAAAAATAAAAATTAACAGTAAACTCAGATCCTTACGTTAAATTAATAAAAGATTAAGGATTTCAAGCACAGCTTATCGTATGTCAAACTTCGAACAACATACATGATCTATGCGATTTCACAATATTCATTTAACAACTAGATTACTGTCTTACTTCGCTGTGCAATGCAGCAGTGGCAGTTTGACGTTCAGCTGGACTGATTGCCAGAAGGGTGTCAATTAGTGGTAATGATGATAGTGGGAAATCTTCAAATTTCTCTGCTATGCACCGTTTATATGATTGTTGTGGCTTAAAAATTGTAGCATGTGGCAACTTTGCCTTTTTCCAATATTCTTCAGAAGGAGAACCACATAGCTTAAATATCTTGTGTAGTTGTTCCACCTATGAAGCATGAAGGATATTATATTATCAGCAATATAAAGAAGTAGAAATCTCACAAACAAGTTGAAGAAAATAAAGAGAAACTAGTAAAGTAGGTAGTAGATCTTATGCTCTTGAAAGGTGCCTTTAGAGAAACAATACAATGAAATTAGTAGGATTTGTATTTGCTGGAGTAACAAATTCCACCCATTCACACATTCAGCACATCGGTGGCCGTTGAATCATGACAGGACAATCTAGATTTCAAGCTCATTATTTAAGAATTTAAAAAAAGAAATCATACTGATATCGATCCAATGGTCACCGTTGTGACTACAGCAAATCCGAATTAGAGATCTTACCTCTGTTCGACCAGGCATAATAGGCCTTCCAGCCAATAATTCAGCAAGTATACAACCAGCACTCCAAAGGTCGATTCCTACACCATAATCAGTGGCTCCAAGAAGAAGTTCGGGAGATCGATACCATAAAGTAACCACCCTACTAGTCATAGGATGTTTGTGATTAGGATCAAAGAAGGATGCTAATCCAAAATCAGCAATCCTAAGAATTCCTTCGTTGTCAACAAGAAGGTTTGATCCCTTTATATCACGATGCAACACATTACGGTTGTGACAGTGTTCCAGTCCAGAAAGTAGCTGATGCATGTAACATTTAACCTAAACAAGTTCCAAATCAAGAAATATTCTTTTTTTAAATCATAAACAATTGCAATCACCTAAGATAACTATTTCAATACCTGAGACATCGTAAACTTAATTGTGGGGCTCGTTGAAAGTCCAACCAAATCATGCTCCATGTATTGAAAGACAAGATACAAACTACATGACATCCTAGAAGTCACTAAACCTTCTAGTTTGATAACATTGGGATGATCCAGACGACGCAAAATCAGAATTTCTCTGGCCATGAATTTCACACTGTCTGGCTCTAAATTGTCAAAACGAACCTTCTTTAATGCAACAATTTTCCCAGTTAAAGTATCCTTAGCTTTGTAAACATTGCTATATGTACCTTGTCCAATCTGATTGAAAAATAGTACAGAAAAGATTGAATCGCAAAAATACAGAAGAATCTACCATGTCTCAAATCCATATTACTATTTTCCAAAATGTTGGTTACATTTGACAAGGGCAAACAACATAAATATTAGAAATAGAATCGTGCCTACGTCTTCGACTGAGCAGCACATGTCTATTATTTAATACTACGGTCCAATTTAAATACAACTTGTGTTTAAATACTAAAATCTCACTATCTTCTGCTCTCGAGCCCTCACTTATCAGTAAACTATGAGATATACACAAATGAAGATAACAAAACAAAGAAAGGCATTGGCATACCTTATCAAGCTTGTGAAAAGAATCGGCTCTTCGAGGTGTCAATCCATGTATGGCTTCTCCAGCAACCTTGGAAAGCCAAGAAGGCCACCCTGCAGCCACTTGTTCACCATGTATATGGTTAGGTGGATTGCTCAATCTTGGATTAGGCTTCAAAGATTGCCTCCTCTCCCTCCATGCCCTTTGTCTCCTCCTCTTCGGATCCTCTTCACCATTTTGAACTTCACACTCAACCTCCTCTACCTTAGCAACAACTTTCACTACCACTTTCTTCCTTTCTGAACCCTCTTTCCCAAACACACATCCCATGTCTCACAATACACATTTACTCAATTTTTTCCTCACTTGCCACAACCACATTTTCTCTCATGCAAAACCAGAGTTCAAAACCTAATAATAGTTTCTCCCACTGAATTTTAAAAGCTGCAAATGGTAATAATCAGAGGAATGTGCCAATGGTAATTCAAAATATCATAACTTTACCAGACAAAAGTGATAAAGCAATTATTTTGCAGACACCCCATAAATTGTGGTGCAGTTAAAGAAAATGAGTTAATATATCAGTCACACACAGTCACAGAGATAGAAAAAAAGCAGCAGTAAGATAAGACTAGCTTTTTTGGTCTGTAATTTCAGTATTTTATTTTATGATTTATTTTTGAATCTTTTGGTGATTAAATATTAAAGTAGAAAAATATATACTAACCAAATCAAAATCAAAATTATCTCCCATATCCTGAAATCCTGCATGAATTTTGCCTCCCATATCCAACAGTCCGTTTCCAAAGCTGAATGGAAGCGGTTTAGCTGAGGCAATACAGTTGAGAATACTAGAAAGCTCTGTTGTTTTTAAATTGAACTTCCGCAATTGCAATGCGGCCATTTGATTGATAGCTTTTCATTATAAATCCATCATCTTCTTATTATAAGCACCGTTGTCCCCTTTGGAACTACAGAAGATGACATTACATCTGATATGGTGAGATCATGTTATTCGTAAGAAGGAAGGGTTAAAGATCTAGGAATTGTCTTATTTGCAGCTTATAGCACAATCATTTATAATGACGAGTGTTTATCGATCATCAAAAATAGATTCTTTTCTTATGATGTGTTCACTTTATTTCAGAACTTAGAGTAGAGCAAGTGTGGACAATGCTGCCTCATTAAGGTCAGGCAAAGATGGCTAGAAAATATCTAGATTAAATAGAATGCTTGAAGATACAGATTACGAGGATGAAGTGGAATCAGGGTCTGCTGGAGAGCTAGAAGATAAGAAAAAGAAAAAGAAAAAGCAGAGGAAGGAATCTGATGTGACCTTGATGACTATCCTCTTGACTCTATGGATTGTATTTTGTTTTGGATTTTAGTTTATTTTGATGATCACATTATTGTAATCAATATAAAATTAGACTCCTGCCCATCTATCTATATTGTACAGGTGACTATTTTGTTGTGTTTTTTTCTATGAGAGGATCATTTGCATTGTAGATCTGGTTTCGTCACTAGAAAACCTCTTTGTAATGTATCTTGAGGGTGAAGTTTCCTCTAATGATTTGTGTTTGAAAATTATCATAGCTTTAATTTAATTTTATCATATCATATCATATACATATAAAGCTATAGTGTTCAACATTTTTGCTCCTTCCTTTATGCTTTTCACATTTTTAGTAGTTCAAATTTTATAACTTGATGAAAGCGTTGGTTTATCAATGAGCAGTGTGAACTGTGATGTAAGTGGTATTAAAAAAATGTAAAGATTTTAGGTGTTGGATATTCTTTATCTTCTTTTCAATAGTAAAAAGAAAGATGGTTACTTGTCTAATATTGCCATACAAGGTACAGTTTATGTTGGTACAAAATCAGAATTTTCAGACATCAACATTTGAACCAATGTAGAAGTAAATCATAGGTTTTCTGTATAGGCTTTCATCAATTCAGTTTGCAACTGTTGAGGTGTAGCAAATATTTATTCCTCGTGATTATTAAAACATGAATGAACAAGTTTAACTTGTATCTCTGGTATTGAATTGCTGCAATATTTTGAAGTCTGCATTGCATAGTTTTGTTTCTAATTAGCATAAAACAACTGTATAAAATAAAGAATGGATTGATACATAAAGGAAGGGCTTGAATATTGTATCAGAATTTTTGTTGTTTTGTTTCTTGTAATTTGATGTACATATATAAGAATACAAGAATCTGTATATTAATTGCCTATAATTGTCTAATCTATAATTGCCTATGATAGGGATCCTATTATGATACAATTTCCTGATATACTTTGACAGCTATAATTGCTTGGCTTTGACCTTCTTGAATGTCTTGATATTTGCTTTGACCTTCTTGAATGTGAATAATATGTGTGTATCCTTAACACCCCCCCTCAAGTTGGAGGTGGGATTGAAATCTCAAGGACACCCAACTTGCCGAGTAGTCGTTTATAGGTATCGCCTCCAAGAGGTTTAGTAAATATGTCAGCTAGTTGGTCAAAAGATCGGAGATAAGAAGGGCTGAGAAGACCTGATTTAATTTTCTCACGGACGAAATGACAATCAATTTCAATGTGTTTTGTGCGTTCATGAAAAACTGGATTTTCGGCGATGTGAATAGCAGCTTGACTATCACAATGAACGGTGATGGGTTGAGGATGATCAATGCCGAGATCCAAGAAAAGATATTTTAACCATTGTAACTCGGATGATAAAGTTGCAAGGGAACGATATTCTGCTTCAGCAGAGGAGCGAGAAATTGTTGATTGCTTCTTGGTTTTCCATGATATAGGATTAGAGCCCAACATGGTAAAATAGCCGGTAGTGGAGCGACGAGTAGTAGGACAACCAGCCCAATCAGAGTCGGCATATCCAACTAAAGTGAGGGAGCTAGAAGCCGAAAGGAATAAGCCTTTGCCGACACTGCCTTTAAGATACCTGAGAACTCGTGTGGCCGCATCGAGAGGAGTTGTACATGGAGATTGCATGAATTGACTGAGAGTGTTAACAACGTATTGGATGTCGGGCCGTGTCACTGTTAAATATAATAGACGACCAATGAGGCGACGATAGATTGTCGGATCAGGAAGAGGGCTTCCTTCATTGGGCCGTAGACGGAGGTGTTGCTCCATAGGAAAATCTGATGGTCGACAACCAGTCATACCAGAGTCGGATAAAATGTCAAGTGTATATTTCCTTTGACATAAGAATATTCCCTTTTTAGAACGGGATACTTCGATGCCTAAGAAGTATGAAAGATTTCCAAGATCTTTGATGGAAAAGGCCTGGGCGAGAAATTTCTTGATGTCGAAGATAGCGTCTTCGTTATTTCCCGTGATGATGATGTCATCTACATAAACAAGTACAAATATGGTCGTGTGATTACTCTTGAAAGTGAATAGACTATAATCAGATATGGATTGATGAAAACCCTTTTGAATGAGGGTGGTGGAGAATTTTGAGAACCATTGACGGGATGCCTGTTTGAGACCATAGATGGATTTGTTTAATTTGCAAACACATGGTTTCCCTTTATGAGAGAACCCGGGTGGTAATTTCATGTAAACTTCCTCATTAAGGTCTCCTTGGAGGAAAGCATTGTTAACATCAAGTTGATGTAACGGCCAGTTTTTAATGGCAACAATGGAGAGAAAGAGTCGAACCGTGACAAGTTTGGCAACCGGTGCGAATGTTTCATGGTAGTCAATACCATGTACTTGATTGTAGCCTTTGGCGACTAAACGAGCCTTATATCGCTCAACGGTACCATTAGAGTGATATTTAATTTTGTATACCCACTTACAACCTATGGCGATTTTGCCATTCGGGAGAGGAGATAAAACCCAAGTGTTGTTGGATTCAAGGGCGTGGATTTCTTTAGCCATAGCGTCACGCCATTCAGCTGATTTGATCGCTTGAGAATAAGATGTTGGTTCTTTATTCTCAAGGATATTGACAAGAAGAGCTCAATGGGAAGTGCTCAAATTGGATAAAGAGAAATAATTCTTTAATGGGAAGGCACTCTGTGAGGTGACATTATTAATGTCACATACGTGGTCCGTGAGGCGAACGGAAGGAGTACGAAGACGTTGAGGGTAACGACGTTCTGGAGGATTGATCGTTGTAGGTGATTGTTGTTGGGGAGTTTCTACAGGAATGGATGGAATATCCGATGAGTTATCAACCTGAGGAGTGGGAATAGGCACAATTGTGTCATCATGATGACTAATGCCGGGAGAGATACTTGATGCAGGTGGTAAGTTGGAAGAGGAATCATTAAATTCATAATCAAGGATTTGAGTGTTGATGCTTATGTCGTTAGCGAAGGAAGGAGTTTGAATGTCTTGATATGGAAACATGGTTTCAAAGAATTGAACATCGCGAGAGACATATATTTTGCGAGTGTGCATATCGTAGATGCGGTATCCTTTTTGATTAAAAGGGTAACCGACAAAGATGCCAGGTTTGGCTCGTTCATCAAATTTGTGTTGAATGTTCATATTTTTGGCAAAACAGAGACATCCAAACACACGAAGTGATGAGTATGAAGGAGGAGAACCGAGTAAAATTTGATGAGGAGATTTATATTTCAGGATGGGAGTAGGAAGTTTGTTTATGAGATAAGCGGCAGTGAGCACGCATTCACCCCAAAAGGAAAGGGGTAATTTCGCTTGGAAACGTAATGCTCTTGCGACGTCGAGAAGATGGCGATGCTTGCGCTCCACAACGCCATTTTGTTGAGGGGTTGCAACGCAGCTGCGTTGATGAATAATGCCATGATCATGGAACCATGCTTGGATTTGTTTGGATAAAAACTCCGAACCATTGTCGGAACGAATAGCTTGAAGTTGGGGAAGAAAGATGCCCCCATCACCGGAATTAATTTTATTAATTTTAGTGTTGAATTGGCGATTGATTTGATTAAAAAAATGAATTAGCGTAGTAAATGTTTCAGATTTATGTTGCATGAGATATAACCAAGTACATCGTGAATAATCGTCGACAATTGTTAAAAAATATCGTGATCCATTGTGTGATGGAGTAGAGAATGGACCCCAAATATCAACATGAATTAACTCAAAACAATGAGATGAATATGATGTTCTTGAAGAAAAAGGTAAACGTGATTGTTTTGCACGCGGACAAACGTCACAAACAAAATCTTTATTCGCATTAATATTTGGAGAGTTCTTAACAATAAATTGAAAGCGGGAAATAGATGGGTGACCGAGGCGTAAATGCCATAGGTCAGCCTTATTACATTGCTTAGAACTAAAAAAAAGAACTTGATGGATGGTCAAGGCAATAGTGATCCTTGTCATCTTTATTTAATGGTGGTTCTTCATTCAAGTAGAAGAGTCCATTTCAAGCACTACCCCGACCAATCGTCTTCTTCGTTGCTCGGTCCACAGCCAGATTTCACGAGTCTGACTTTGGAAAATGGGAATGAGGGAGTGTTTTTTCAAAAGTCTTCCGGTTGAATACAACATGTAACTTAAAAATTCTTAAAAAAATTTACAAGTGTTTTTTCAAAGCTAAATTAATCCATCTAAATCAACATTCGAGAGAATTGAACCTAAAACTTTAAAGAGGAGCACAGTCTCAGACATCAAGTCAATACCACTAAACTAACTCAATTGAGTTGGTAAAATTCTTACATCAATGAATCATGATACGATATATTAAGTCGTACCATTAACTTCAAACAACCCAAAAAATTTGTTACCCTATTTACGAAGTTTTTTTTGTCTGATGGTGTCTAGATTCAACACATTATGCATGAAGAAATAGAGAATTCGAGGTTCGAACTCTAACTCCGGCACATAATATCTATGGTAGCTACTGAAGATCAGATCTGAACTCTATTATCAGAAGATGTGTCCTCACCTTTGAATCTGAACTCTAACCGATTGCTTAAAATCGACAAATCCCTTGTCACATGAAGTGATCATTGTTGGTTGACAACCTTTGTTTTATTTTAGGGAAATTGGTTTACGATATTGACCTGTTATTATCGCACGTATTATTTAATGACGTAGAACTCTAATTAACCACCCAATGGAAGAATTGTGAATAGATAGATAAGAGCTAAAGATCAACACTATACATCACATGAGATAATAATGAAAGAAAAGATATATGTTCCCCTCACGCTTCTTCTTTCTCACGCCTAAAACTATAATAATAATAATAGAATAGGTGTTATTTATACGTAATTGCAGATCAAATTGTATTTTATTCATAGAGTAGCTTCCAACTGATTTATAAGCAAAATAATATAGATCACTTTCTAAATTGACCATCGTAAAAACTTGTTCACTGAGAGTAAAAAGTTATTGAAAATTATAAAAGTAGCAAATTGAGTGTTTATGCACAGAGATGAGGGACAGGTACAGCTGATCCTTTTGGTTATACATTACAAACTGCAACATCATCATCATCATATGCAAAGATATGGCAGATTCTAGTTCATTCTTCATCTCCCTTCCTGAAGATATCAACTTCAAAATCGCTTCACTTCTTCAGGTTCCTATTTTACCTATATCATATCATGCATGCTACACCTTCCAATTCCATTCACCCTTTTACTTGTTTCACGTTTTCCAGGTGCGTGATTTGTGTGCTTTGGGTTGTTGTTCCAAATTCTGGAGACAACTATGCTTCTCAGATTCCATTTGGCACTCTCTTGTCACTAACAGATGGCCTTTACTCCATTCCTCTCTCTCCCCCTATATCAAGGTAGGGTACCCGTCATTTTTTCTTGTTTTTTAGATTCACCCAATTTCTTATTTTTGGATTCTGGGTAATCATCAAAACTCTAAAAAAAAATCCATTTTTACGTCTCATATTCATGTTTGGATATATAGCTTAGTTAAGTGCTTTTAGCATAGGCGTTTATCATATAAGTTGTTATGTATAAGTTATTTCTATAATAAAAGATAAAATTAAGTCAAATTATTTTCATATAAGCTATAAGCTGTTTTCGTAAACTATCTTAAAGAGATTATGGAAATAAGCTGAAAACAACTTATGGACATGTTATTAATTGTTTCCATAAGGTCTCCTAACAAGTCAATCCAAATAGGCCCCAAGCATCATGATTGGAATTAATAAAAAATAATAAATGATTTTAGTCAATGGAACTTATTTTATCAAAGATTATACACACTAAACGATTTTCCTAGAAAATGTGCAACCTTAAACGACGCTTAATTTGAGACGGAAAAATTATGTGTAATATCATTCATTATCATTATTGGCATATTAGATATTGAGCAGGTTTGGTTTGGGTAGTGTTATTACTGATATGTGGTGTAATTATTTGGAGTTTGGATTGCAGACATGGAGAAGATTGTACGTCGAGAGGCACATCGAGTTGGGAATTAGAGCAGGGTCTGTTGAGAGGTTTTTGAAAGCATGTTCGCGTAATGAATCACTTGAGGTTGGAGACTATCTGCAAGCCTTTGAAATCATTAATGGCGCAAGGTTTGGTTTTGAAGACATCCAGAGGTTCCTGTTTAAACCTCAAATGAATGTGTTGCTTAACTTGGTTGGTGTGCATTATTGTGCGACAAGCCTTGGGATTCCGGTATTCCATCCATTTTCACCTTCCTTTATTTTATTTTATTTGAGTATGGATAGCTTACTTTGTTGAACTAAGGGATTAAATGAGTTAAGGAGTAAAAAGGTCCATGGTTCGAATCCTCGCAAAGGAGAAAATACTAACATAGCATTTAACCTACTAACATTTGCTATTAAAAAGAGAGTCTTGCTAGCTAGTGCCCTTGGGGCATTAGTTAAGGAATCAATATATAGAGTGTTTATTGAAAATCACAACACTCAAAACATTTGCGATTTCAAAAACTACAATTTCAAATAAAGCCTTGCTAATTTTGATCCCTTTACAAGTTAGAGCAGTGGTTTGCATTTGCCTCTATCAAATTCTATCTTTTGCATATTGCCTGGTTTAGAATAGCTTCAGGTTTATGGTAGCTTCTCCATTAAAATAACTGTATGATTTTTTACTTATTAAAAAAAAAATGAGAGAGCTTCTACCAATTTGAGATACAGAAGTTAAGGTCAACTTATACACAATTTTTTATAGGAAAATTATTGTAAAGTTGTTTTAATGTTTCTTTTTTCATAGTATGCACACTGCAGTTGGATTTCAATTTATTTGCTTCATAGCAGAAGCTAGAAAACATGATTACCATTTGACATGTTTCATTGCATGTAACTAAAAAATTTCAAGTTCATCTAGGCTAACTATTTGTCCATTTTTTTTTTCTTGTCACTCTTAACTTAGAAAGTCACTTATCTGGTTCCTTGCTTCAACTTCTTATTTAGATATTTATAATCTTCTGCCGATCAAATAAAATATTTTTTGGTCAATTTTATTATGTAGGGTGGTTTTTTCAATAATTAGGAGTTTATTGATAAGGACTGAACAAAAGGCTAGTCAGAGATCAAATACAAGTCATCAGTAATCTAAGATCACAGCTAAAACACCTTGTACTCCGATTACTCCTCACAAAGGACACAAGGACAATCTCTTAGATTTGAACACGCCTAATGTTAGCCAACTCTAAAAAGAACTATTGGCCTAAAAAATTCTGTGACATATGCTCAAAATTGCTTTGTTTCTTGAAAATAAAATACAATGCTTTCCAACAGCTCCTAATCTTGACATTTTTTACTTTTCTCCCAAGTTTGCATGTTTCGAAGCTTAAAAGATAAGGTGTGTCTTTTCATCTTTTACCTGCTTTCTTTTCCTTTGAGTATCACTTCCATCCTTTATTCCTTGATTTTTTTTATAGAAACATGAAAAATGAAGCGGATAAAGTTGAACCATGTTCTGTAGTGTATGTTTTGCCACTTTTCTTCTCTCACGGGGAACAATTTTATATAGAAATTGCTATTTGATAGAGTATAGTGCTCTATGTTTTGCCCCTTTAGAGTGAGGATGCACGTTAGACGGTGATGTTCAGAGTTTTAATGCTTGATTTACGGTTAAGATTGTGATTATTGAAAGTGTTAAAATCCCAACTGATAATTTTGTGGTCAACGATTATAATCCTACAACTTATTCTCTAAATCACATCCCTCACTTTAGAGAACACAGATTGGAACAATACCTTATCGAACTAACCTTTTGAAGGATTAGATCAGAGTGATATGTATTTCATATGCAAGTGTCTCTGTTGGCAGGGTGATGATCTTGTAGAAGCTCTTCGGACTTGTGAGATATCAAATCGGCATGTATGCGTCAAGTGGTGGAAGCTTGGTAGGTGGATCTATGGCTACCGTGGTAGGGATGAGTTACTTTTTCGTTGGGTTTCTTTGGCAGATCTGGCAACAGAAGACGGTGAGTCTGTTTTGGGAGTGCTTAGTCGAGGTACTGTTCATGAGGTTTTACGTGTTCAGATATCTGCCATTGGTCATAAGTCAATTCCTTGGTCCTATCAGGTTACCCAGAGATTGGAATAGCCGCAGGGAGATCAACTATAAGTGTTAATATTTATTAGCACCAACTATAAGTATCCATATTTATCGGCATTAATATGTGTGAATATCTATTAGTATGTGTATAGTTATAGTTTACAAAATTCTGCAATAATGATACATGTGTATAGTTTATGATCAAAAGACAGGACTGTGATAAATTATAATGCTTATTATCTTCGTTCCATTGGAATGTTTGATCTCCATATCTCGTCTATAACTTGAGAGTTTACAAACTTGAATTTTGGTAGCACCTTATAAAATGAAAAGAAGACAGGTTTTGGTGATATTACTTAGGCACATTTAGTAGTTCTGTTGATATATGTATACACACAGTCAACCAGAAAAAACTTACACTACAATTAGATTTTTCATGTGAGTGATTGTCAACCTCATAATATGATGATGAGAAGAACAACAGCACCTTTAAGTGCTGCAGCATGGCCTACTTGTATTGTTAACAATCTCTTTTCATCCATGGTCTTTTAAAAGAAGCTCTCTTCATCCGTGGTTATTTGCCGGGAAAAAAAATGCCCTATTCAATTGTTTCATTTTTTGTCGCAAATGCATTGCTTGTGTAGGTGAAAGCACTTATTTTGTGGTTAAATTTTTTCTAACCTGCGGGAATTGTGTCTTTTGCTTCCAATTTAAACAACTTTGCATCAATAACATGGCACCATTCATAACCATCCATGCTGTGATGTTATTGCTACTGTAACTTTTCCAGTTAGGAATTTAAATGCTCTTTAAAGAGGAGAAAATCTATCACATCTTGTTTGGGTTTAGTCTCACTCTCTATGACATGCTATGATTACTAGTTTTAAATCACAGCCACATCACGTTTATTGACATTACATTGAAACTTTTATAGATATTTCATAGAATTGTTGTTGAATGTAGCTGATGTAACCTCAATTATGGTCGATTTAAGGTCACATAGACATCAAAAACCTTTTTTGATGTTGTCGAATAAACTGCGTTCGTAGGTTGTTTGCACAATTACAGTACAAGTCATTAAAAAAGAATGCTGTCTTGGTTAATTATTCAATCTATTTTATATTTGTGGGAGCAAAATAACCCAAAATCATGTACCACACTAATACAATGTGCTCCTTGGTAGATAATTACACACATTTACAAAAACAATGAAAGCAACATTCACAAAAATAGAAGTCAATTAAAACATTAATAAATCACTCAACACACTATCTAATTACTTCACAAACAATTCACTACGAAGATAAATAAGTGTATGAAGAAGAATGACCCACGACTTTCTTTGAATCTACTTGGGAACTCGACTATGAATGCTGTGAGCTGAAATCCAAATGAGCAATAGAGTGACAATGCTACCAAACAACCCCACTGCTACAGAGGCACCAATATGTCTACAAAACTTGTCGTAGATGTTGCAAATTTTATGCCAACGAGTGTGGTTGTTTCCCTTCAAACCCAAATATGCAACACTCCCAGCTGTGCCTGTTGCTGAAGCTAATATCCCCAACATCACCTGCAAGAGAATCATTGCATAATGTTTAAAAGGAGAAGATGAGAATAACAGTATATAGCATGGTAAAAATGGAATTAAAAGGCTAATTGATTAGTTACCGCATCCCAAAAGATTAAATGAAGGAGAAGTTTGGTTTTGAGGTTTGGCTTTCGGATGGCAGAGAGTGATAGAAAAGTTGTAATGATACTATAAAGCCCAGCAACAGAGAATGCAGCCACAAAATATCTGTGATTATTGAACATTATAAATGTCAAATTAATTGCAAGTTGATAAAAACAATTAATATCAATGAGAATAAGGTCTTAATTTGGTGGGAACATAAGTGGTCTTAAACAAAGTCATCATGGATGACTTTGCCTCCTTATATCCTTCAAAAAAGTAGTCTTTCTTTAGTTCACAACTTGCAAAACTTGAAATGTTTATTTGTTTATTAAATTTAATTAGGTGAAAGCAAAACGGTAGAAATCAAATGGAGAATTGGTTTCTTACATTTAAAAAATAAATAAATGATGTATTGGTATTGGAAAATTACAAATTTGAAACATAAAAATATTCTAAATAACACTATTGGCAAGGAGAAGCACGTATAATTTCATACCCCTGCAATATCCTTAGTATGCCTCATAAATTATGAAACAATTTATTTAAGAAATAAAGAAGAAACAAAACTGTAACATATAATATAAGCAGACTAATAAGATGCTTAATAGTTATAATAAAGTAATTAGTGGATTGAATTGAATTTTAACTAAAAATATTATCATGCAAAACTTACACAAAGGCTGGGGAGTATCTAAACTTGGCTGGTTGCAGAGGTAGATATTCTGTTTGATTACCAGTAACCATCACAACAACTGATGCCACTGATGCTGCAAACAACAGAAACCTTAGGATCAAATCAAACTTAGAGTGATCAACACCAACCGAAGCCGGAGTTGAAGAAGATTTGTACTCAGGATCACCAGTAGAAGCCATGTCTTTCTCAACAAAAATTGGTTATATTAGTTTGGTTTTAATATCAGCTATTTATAGAATTGTGACTAGTTAAGGATAAGGATAGTTGAACAATGAATATGTTTGCAAATATATATAGATAGATATGGACTTGTGAGGGAGGCAAAAGACCAAGAAAGTTGTAGCAACATGCAAATTAATTAAGTTAGAGTTTTCTGCACGCTAGAGTTGGTTTTGATGTTTGAACAAAATTTTGTGTTAGTTGACGTGTGTGTATGTATGTGAATATAATGAGGCTGCACAGCTAATATTACAATATATTTGATATGAGACTAATCTCAAAGATTACACGATACATTTTTTATTAATATAAGAACATTTGATATATATCGGCTTACTTTCAAGTTTCAAAGGTTCACACATGTGATATTTTTGGTTGCCAGCTAGATGACTTGGTCTGTTGTGATCATTATTAAGGAAACGTCCATTATTTACCTTTGCGTTTCCCTATTAAAATAAAACTATCCTTGGACATGGAGTGCTTTTTTAGCTTTGTTCCTAACTTCTTCTTTGGAAATATGACTAGAAATTTGTCTTATATGGCATTCATGTAGAAAAATATACACAAAAGAGGAAATATCTTACTTTGCACTTCAAATCCTAGGTCTATATCAACCTACCCACTTTATTAATATTTTGAAACGTAAAATGTTAATCAAGTTTTTAACTTTTTTTTGAGACATAAAATGTCAATGTTAATCAAGTTTGTCCGTTAATTTCTTCTATCTATCAGAATTATATATAATGATGATATAATATATGTTGGTAATGTCGGGAATGAATTTTAAACCAAGTATGCATATATAAATTTGATATTAAACTAAGTAAATAATTAAATAATGTATACTATTACTAGCATGTATACATTTGATAACAAATTGAGATAGAGGGACAAACAAAATTTATATTTTGTAATATTAATAATGTAGGAACTTGATGTGGACATTGTCATGTACATGGGTCATAGTTTGAATTTTAAATTTCTCACATATTCATCTTAAATTGAAAATTTATAATCACTAAACCATTTGATAAAAAGGTTTGAAAACTAAATTTATATGATCTTATACAATTTTAGGAATGGTTTGAGTATTTACGTCATACAGGAGTGCACACAATTCTAATTTCTAAATTATTAGTTTGATTTTTTAAAAGTCAATACTTCTATTCTCTCAACAAACTTTATGATGCTCTCATATTCTTCAACCGTTGATTCTTCTCTCTGTTTTTTTTTTTTTTTAAGTAATGTGTTGATCCTTTTCTGTTCAATTACTTCATTTTTCTCATAATAACTGCATTATTTAAAAAAAAAATTGTCTCAATAAGATTGTCACTCAAGTAAATGGTGGTAGATAAATAGAGCAAATTCAAACTTTAGAACGGAATTGTGTAGCTTGGGGACAAGAAGGTTAGAAAAACATAGCTATGGGATATATCGCGTTTCTTCGGTGTAATTGGTGAACGACTAACACGTTTCAAATATTATATATATATTGTGTTTCTTCACCATATTATAGATAGTCAAGCTCTATAAAAATTCATATTAAATATCAAAATAGAGTTTAATCTCATTGATCTATAATTAATTTGCTAGTTTATTTAAATTTATATCACATTATTTATTTAAAGATATTCATATGAAATATGTTTTTAAACATGCTAGCAGATCATACCAAACTTTCATATGAACAAGTTTCGGTCTCAAAATTTTGACAAACCGAAGTTAAACATTGTAATAAAGTCTAACTCGACTTATCTTATTACCACCTTAAATAAACGACGGTGTTAAGTTGTGATGGCTTGGTGAGAAATTAAGATTTTTTTAACATGTTCTTCGGTGCAGCTTTTTGTAGTTGCAGACGTAAAAAGTAAAACTGAACCCTCATAATGAAGCCAAAATTAAGATTACATAACGTAGGTCGTAATCTATGACCATTTACTTTCATATGGAACCTTCACGAATTTAATTTATCGGCAGCTAATGTCGTAGGGTACTAGTGGTCCGTATAATTAAGTTCTATCTTTCATACATGCTGCTCGTATATGATTTTGACATGTAGTATCGTGTATGTATGGTTTCCGTCACAGTTGAACGATAATAACGCAATTGAGCTGATTAATGGTTTATGTCTTATTCACCCAAATGACCAAGTCTCGTTCCTATCTTGAATAATCATTTGATAGATACAGATAAATTATTATATCCAACAAGTGTAGAAACAGGCCACAAATATGACCATATGAACTTTGATTGAATTTCATTAATTTGTTTCAAAAATTGGGTTGTGTAGATCCTTAACGAAAAAGAAAAAGAAGCATTATTTATTTTTAGACGAAATTACAAACTCCCTTCATAAACTCTCACGTATAAAATGGAAAATCACAAATTCAAACACATAATACCACATAAAATATCCAATCCAACAATCTTGATGTGTCGGTTCAGTTAGACCTTGACAAAGTTCATTTAATTTGCACTTATATTTAAAAAGAAAATGCTCTTTTTTATTTTGGTCAAAAATAAAATGCTCATTTAATCTAACATGAATAATATTACTAGTATGATGGTTTTTGTTTCAAGGGTACTAGTATGATTGATATGATTTTCACCTATTCCAATTTACCATCAAATATAGAAATAACTGCATCTTCATTTGATTACGAGGGGAGTTTGAATAATTGTGCACATTTTGCTAAGAACAATCACACATGTGTGTTGGACACTATATGTTAACAGAAGACATTAAATGTATAATTTTTTTACTTAAATAATTTGTTCAACAATCACTTTTCTAAGTAATGTATGGTTTCTAACTAACACTTGTCACACAACAATCTTTTCATTCAAGTGTGAATTCATCCATAAACGCTTACACTTACATCGCAGTTCGGCCGAAGCACCATCGTCGGGAAGACTTTCGACACAAGGAGTTTGTCAAAATCCTTGTCATGACTGACTCTGATATCATCGTTGGATCATGAGGGAAGCCTGATTGATTATCCACATATTGAGTCAAAAACAACTACACAGTTGAGTTCAACATCACGTCTTATGGTTACATCAAAGTCGAACCGTCTAAATTTCAATATTCAGATTTTAAGTATTCTAAAATATAATATGATCGACTATGTGCATTGATTTCCACTACAGCTCACGATCATAAATGTTCACTAGTCGTGATTTATATTGAGAGAAAAAAATGGATTGCAATCTTGTTTGCATTGACCAATTAGCTTTCCTATTTGTTATTGGAATCCTACTATTATACGCTGTATCAAAGTTGTTGAGCTCACTAATGTAAGCTTGAAGCATGCACCAGATGTGTTTTCTTTTTAATTCAATTATTTATAGTGTCTGGAATTTTTTTCCTTCATTGATCAAAATTATCTCCTGGTGAATTAAATTCTGGGAATTGATGAATGTTACAAAATAATCAGCACACAAAATGCAACAGCAGAAACATTGTGGAAAAAAAATAGACCCTTCGCGGTTGAAATGCAAAGATGCCTCATTCGCATTAACCAAAATTGGGTTGGCATAAGTATATTAGAGATGATTTCGGGAGTTGTGTTCTTGTTATAAAATATCATTTTGGAGCTTGATTTGAGTGGGTGGTAGAGTTTTTACTCTACTATGGAAGATGTTTCAGAATTTAGTGTTATTATCTCTAGTTGTAGATATTTCCCCTCTATTTATTTCAATAACTCTAGTGTTGAGTTTACATTTTTTCGTTGATAAAGTAACGTTGAGTTATTATGGGACAAACAAACAAAGTAGTTCATACTTTGACAATGAAGATCACATCTTTAACTAGTGTCCATCTTTTTATTGACACCTCATATATTGATCATATTATTGCTAATGAAATAAGTTAGTTTTCTCCTCTTTATAAAAGTAAAATAAAATCAAAATCCATAGAATTGATTTTTTTAATCAAATCATTTGTAGCAAATGTGCCCTTGATTGGATTGGATTGGATTGGTTTGATCTAATCTTACAAATTGCAGAGATCTTGCTATGGTTGCGTATATACATGTACAAATAATTTGTAAACTAAAAATGTCATCTTCTTTTAGTTTAACAGCTAGGAGTGGTTTTTTAATCGAATACTCACTCCGTTCTTTTTTAAGTGTCATTCTAGAGTGAATTTTTCGTTCCTATTTAACCATCATTTTAGTATTTTAAAGGTACGATTTATCAATTATACCCTTTGTCAATTACTCTTATTTTTCAATAAAATTGATTAATGTTATATATTTGGAAAACTAAAGTTTGTTTGTTTTGTGTTAAAACAAAATTTGTTTCTTGTTATCTTCAAATTTAAACAAAATTTTGTTACCTACGATAATGGTTCCATGAAGAGTTAAAATTCTATAAATAACATGAGTAGTACTTGTTAAAAATTTCAAGTGCAAAGTAAAAGAAAAGATCTAAGAGAAGAAAAAATAGAAGACTCTGTGAATGTTCAAAAAGAAAAAATAGTGGAAGACTCGTTGGAACTGCTGATGGGAGGTGAAGCGCGCAAAAAGATAGGAATTTGTTGGAGAAAGTGAGTAATAACTAACAATTGTTTATTACATATTAAATTTATTGGAAAGATAAAGTGTGTGGAAAAAAATAGGAAATTATTAGTTGATTAAAATGAGGGTATAATAGGCAAAAAAAATGTGCAAAAATACACTTCGCTATTTTTGTGTTAAAATACACTTAAAAAGGAAATGAGGGAGTAATTTTTAACAAATGTGATCTTAACTTCTTAAAAAAAAAAAAAAGTGATCTTAATTGGATTGAATTCAATTACCCTCGTAAAATTTGGAAGATATTGATATGGCTGTATTCAAGTAAGAACAAAGGCAACTTTCTTTTTTTATTAAGACTTGGTAAGAATTTTATTGTGTTTCCACTCCAACCATAAACTTTTGGACCATCTGGGATATAGTTCTTCATTTTGAGTGTTTTAATGGGTTCATTTATACACATCACTCTTTTATTTTTAGTTATTATTTTCTAAAGCCATTAGTAGTAGTCCTACTAATAACTCATACTATGTCATTATATGTCATCAAAACTCATTAAAATAGAATCTGAAAAAAAGAAGAAAAATGTGGACAAATGGGAGGTGTGGTTTAGTGCATTTTTTTACCGTCAATTCTGGAAATTTTAGGTTCAGTGGATTGCTTTTATTAGTCTGGTGATTTTGCTTGTGACTTCTTTTAGATAGATGAAATGACAAAGTCATTATAAACTCACATACATAAGTGAAGGTACCGGGGAACCCCGGTCTTGGCATCCGGCTCAACAATTTCGACATTTTGCTAGTTGAGTTAGGACTTCTGGATTGCTTCTGACTTTATTAAGAGGTTGTCATATAAGTGTAAGTGTTATTGATTTCGGTGTTGTATCTGACATAAGGAGGTGAAGTCCAATCATCAAGGAGTTGGAATGTTGGGCAAATATTTGTTTGTATATATAGTTGGATCGGGGTTTTCTTAAAGGTTTTGCTAATAAGTGTTTTAAGAACGTTGTTTAAGAAACTCATTTTAAAAGAAAGTTTATCTTCAAAATATAAACCAAATACATATAAAAGTCTTTTCAATATAAAAATTATTTTTAAAACAATGTTTAAACAAGCATAATCAAATTAGATTATTCACGTGTTGATGACCACATATATAATATTGGTATTTTATTTTATTTTTAGATGTTTAAACAATATCTTGAGAGTACTTGTCAACCTTTTCATTTATTATGATTTAGGAGGTGGGTTTGGCAATTGTGTGTTGAGCTTGTTTGGAAAGGCATCTCATTATTTCATTAGATGGAAGTTTAACATCGGTTTTGGCTGGGAATTTGGGGTGCCATGGATTGGAGCGTATTCATCAAAATCATTACTTTGTATTTCCATTAGTTTTTGTTATGTATTATCATATGATGTTTGGTGGAGCTAGTTATTGTGTTCCTTGGCCAAGGTAGTTTTGTTTGGGGTCGTTTGATGCATGGTGTGTGTAACCTATTTGTATTCTGCAGGCATATTATGTGCCATTTTTAATTAAATTTATCTTGGATTATTAAAAAAAAAAGTTGAGAGTTGAAATAAAATTGAAATTTGAAGATAAAGAAATGTAAATTCAATGCAATCCTTGACTTGTTAGCAAGTTAGAGAGTTTATGAAGAAATGGACAAGCAAGCATGATCAGTTGGCAGTTGCCCAGTTCCATCTATCGTGGTGTATTACTTACTTGTTGACAACTTTACTGCAAACCATATGTGCCTCATATGCATTCCACGTTAAAGTTTCGTTTTGTTTTCGGCAATTAAAAAAAAAAGGAAAATGAAAAATATTATCATTTTATTCGTTAAAAATTAAATAAAATAAAATTTGAGAATTCATGTTAGTTTAGTTTAATCGATATGGATATCGCATATTACCACCCAAAAAAAAAAACATCGCATTTATATGTAGTGATGGAAGTTCAAATCTCAAACACTTCACTTATTCATCTTAGGATATATTTTGGCTGCTAAGTTGTGAAAAAAAAATATAAATAAAATAAAAAAAGGATATATAGACACACTATTAAAGAATTAAAGAGGTATATATATACCAAATACTAAGGTAATTTAACCTATAGTTGAAGCGCATGATTGAATTAGATTAAATTGGATGGTTTGGCCATACTAATTTCTTACATTTATCATAAAAATATATATTTAATATTCACTATTATGAAATAAAAAATCAATTTTTTTTTGTTTTGCTAACACTTTCGATAAATAATTTTTGGCTATTAAATTAAAAGGTAAATACACTTTTTTTGAAGAAGAAAAGTAAATACACTTTGAATTGCCGAATTTATGGTAGAAATTCTCCATGAATAAAAAAATGAATGAAGTCTCAAAAATATCCGCGGCTTTCATATTCAAATCAAAAATCCTGTTTCCAAGTTTCATCACTATTTAAGACATACATTATGCTCTATTTTGTGTTCACCCCATTTCAGCATAATTAAGGTTTGTGTTATTGTTACAATGGAGGGTCAGGGTAAGGCCATCATTGATGGAGTAGAAGGGAATTATGATGGAAGACATGAATTGGCTATGAAAAAAGGGTCCTGCGGGTGGTTCTTGTGAATTGATTCTTAGGTTTTTGGGCTTTGTTCTAACCCTTTCTGCTGCTATAGTTGTTGGGACGGATAAGCAGACAACAGTTGTTCCCATCAAGCTTGTAGATTCATTGCCTCCTTTGAATGTTGCTGTTTCTGCTAAGTGGCATCACCTTTCTGCCTTTGTGTAAGTTCTTTTTTTCTTCATAATTATTGTGAAGTTAGAGTTAAAAAAACAAACTAAATAGACACACTTACTGCGAAGTGGGAGTTTTAGGTGTTTATGAAAAGGGTGTAATCACACTTGAGAAAAGACTAATTGAAAATCCAAAATTTACATGGTTGTTTGTTTGTTTAGTTATTTATTTCTCAGGAGCGACTAATATATATTTTTTCATATACAAGCTACTTTCTGGTGGCAAATGCAATAGCATGCACATACGGAGCTATCTCTATGCTACTTACCTTCCTAAATAGAGGGAAAAGCAAAGTGTTTTTGGGAACATTGATCACTATCCTTGACGCATTGATGGTGGCTTTGCTATTTTCCGGCAACGGTGCCGCCACGGCAATTGGTGTCCTTGGCTACCAAGGAAACTCTCATGTGAGATGGAAGAAAATGTGTAATGTCTTTGATAAGTATTGTCATCAAGCGGCCGCCTCAATTATTCTGTCACAGCTTGGATCATTAGCATTCCTTTTGCTAGCAGTGCTTCTTCCTATCTTGAGGTCTCATTCAAGATCTTAGTCAATAATTAAATCATAATGTTATTTTTGCGTGAAGATATTAAATTTGTATTGTAACTAAAAATTTTAACCGTACTACCGTTCGGATCATAAACAATCCATTACATAGAGAATAAACATATTGATTTTAAAATGTGCAGAGTGCTAACTTTCTACCACTTATCGATTTTACTTTTGATATTTTTTTAAGGGGATACTTTTGATATCTTAACATATATTTTTTAAGGACATTTTGTTAACTTTCTACCAACTATCTTAAAATGTGTAGGGTGTTAACTCTTTGGTGAATTCCATTTTTCAATAATACACAATTTTCTTTTTGGTGAATTCCAATAATACACAATTTTTCTTTCATTAACTCGAAAACATTCTATTTTTATTGTTCACCATTGTGTGGGGTCCAAGTAATACCTTGTGCTGCAAACAAGAAGATTATCATACGAATACGGTTATTGCATGATTGTATGAGAATAAGAAGTTGTCACAATCACATGGCCACTTCTAGAACCTATTTTTTTTTTTTTTTTAAGAAATCAAAATGGGATTATATTACTAAACCATAGCACTTGCAAGCACAAGGTGTGCCTACAACTACTATCAAAAGTACAGAATAGTCAACCACAGGGTAATAACAAAAACTGTGGTTTAGCCAATACCTAGTCAAAAGACTTGACCACCACATCTGAGAACCTATTCAATCACCCACTACAAATCATTTCAACACAAATGAGCTACCATTTTTCTGTTCATTTTTTATTTTCACTTTTCCATTCAACCCCTTAAAAATACTCCATCCCAAATTAAAGAATGATGGAAATTAGAAGCTAAATATAACTAGAAAAAAAAGTTCCACAAAATTGACAAGAGAAATAAAAAGTAGTCTTTAGCCTAGCTACTAAGCCAATCCTAACTGTTTTTGACCCCAAACCTTTCTTTCGCATGGAAGAGTACAGTAACAAATCAGTTTCTGAAATGGGTAACAGAAAACGTGGCGCTACTACTAAAACCGAAGAGGTTCTAGACGTTGAACGTGAAAGAAGAATGAAAATGAAGCAAATGTTCACTCACCTCACTACCACTGTCCCTACTCTCTACCCCAATGTTAACATCATTCCTTCCATTTTCATTCTCCATACTCCATTTGGGTTTTCAATTTTTCAATGTTAAATGCAAATATTTTATTGACCCATTATAGTTTGATTTGTTATCTGAAATGGGTTTTTGTTATTTTGTGTTTTTAGGCTACACAGGAAGTGATTGTAAAGGAAACAATCGAGTACATTAAGGAACTTGAAGAGAAGAAGAAAATGTTGGAGGAGATGAAGGAATCAAAATCAAATAAACATGTTGAAGGGGGTTTTAATTTGTTGGTTCCGTGTTGTAATAGGAATCCCAATTGCTCTGTTACGGTTACAAACAATGTGTCTTTCTTTGGGATTGAATCTGTGGCTAAACCTGGGTTGATTACTGTGATTTTCAAGGTGTTTTTGAACAATCAAGCTGAGATTTTAGCTGCTAATGTTTCTGTTAATGATGGTAATTTGATCTTGGCGATCACTGCTTTGGTTCTGAATGGTGCTGTTATTGAGAAGATTAAGAGAGAGATTATGAGTTTGTAGGTTCGATTGATGAATAATTAAGGTTGGTTATATTTAATCATGGTGATTTAACGAAGGTAGATACACCATATGACATGGTGCATATATTGGTGGTATCCATGTATGCATATTGATAGTTATGAATGTTATGAGCAAAGAAATTAATTGGTGTTGAAATCATTTTTAATCATGGTGCATATATATTGGTGGTATATATACATGTATGCATATCTGTTTTCTAGTTTTATTTTACTTGTGAAAATTTGAGTCATGTAAAATAGCATAAGATAACGGCACATGGTTTCTTTCTTCCCTTTTAAAAAAATATATATATATTTATTAATAACACAAAAGGAATAATCAAGAACGAATAAAATATAAGATATAATATTTTTGGTGTCAACAAATATTCATTCTAATGCGACGATGTTAGATAAACACATTTCTTTCATTCTAAGATATAAAATTGTCGTACATCGAAATGATGGATTGGATGAATTTAAGCCAAAGATCTTACGTGAATGGGAAGAGAATGAGTCAGGTCGGCTTACAGATGTTTACGATACGTCAGATCAGACCAGACTTTTTTCTTGGAAGGCCTAAGCTTTTTTAATAGTCTATTTAGCTTAAAAGACTATGCCACAAGTCATTTAAAAAGTCTCTTAGCCTATTAGTC
Organism: Medicago arabica; assembly: GCA_946800305.1. Classification (NCBI taxonomy): domain Eukaryota; kingdom Viridiplantae; phylum Streptophyta; class Magnoliopsida; order Fabales; family Fabaceae; genus Medicago; species Medicago arabica. The sequence goes on from OX326968.1 coordinate 55,112,666, forward strand.
GGTCTATTTAAGTAAATATGAATAATATTATTTATTATTATATTATATATTGTACTTTGTATTAAAATAAAAATTTGTTAACTTTTTCAATAATTTAAACTTATTAGTATACATTAATTTTTTGCATATTTAAATGTATTATTATAAACTAGAATTAAAATATGATACAATATATAGTCAAATTCCCTAAAAACTCATTGATTATCAAAAGAGAGTTTAATCTAATTGATATATTAATTCGCTAGTCTATTTAAACTTATATCACATTGCTCATTTAAAGATGTTCATATAAAATAGGTTTTTAAACAGGCTAGCAGGCCGTATCAGGCTTTCAGAAAGACAAACTCAGGCCTAAAAAGTAAGTCTATGATAGGCCGTAGGCCACACTTAGGCCTTCAAAATATTTGACAGACCAATCTTAGGCCTTGCAAAGCCTAACTCGGCCTAGCCTATTCCCACCCCTATACGTGACATAGTTTGATTTTAAAAAAAATGAATAATAAATTTACTGTTTAATTGCATATGTTGGTCCCTTATATTTATTTTAGGTTTTAAGTTGGTGTTTTATGTTTTAAAAATTTTAAGTTGGTTCAATACGTTATTCATATTGAAATAAGTTAGTCTCTTCCATGACTTGACTGTTTAAAGATTTGAGCTGACAATATGGGTGATGAAATTTAACTTATTTAGAAAATCAGTTTTAAAACAATTTTTAAATTTTTTGTTTTATTAAACTCAATATTATGTGACGGAAGGGATTGACTTGTTATAACATGAGTAACGTTTTGAACTAATTTAAAACCTTTTAAAACGCAGGGACCAAATGTAATTCATTTATAACATACATTTTTTCGTTGAATGTGATTGTCAATGTTACTATCACGGATGTCATTAGGTAAGTTTTCAAATGTAATTCATTTATAACATTGTCAAATCAAAACACAAATTGTATTTTTGAAAAATATTTCAACAAATTTTTTCACAAACAAGTATAGAACATTATCAAAAGTTCCTCTACAAAAAATAAGTTTAAAATTTGAGTTTTATGTTAAAATTTAATTACTTCTAAAACTTAAACTTTTTGTGTTTTAAAATGTTCATATTTGTCATAATGTGTAAAATATACTTACGGAAAATCATTTAAAAATTTAAGGATGACTATACAAATTTGATTCTTGCTAAGACAAAAAATGATTCAAAAAATAATGACAGTTAAATCAGTCAAACCCTTGTAACTCTCTTATTGATATCTCAATTGTGCATTAGACTCCATAAATATTAACGACAATTCATATTGGGTAAGCGATGGATGTGATTCAAATGTACTCTACAATATACCTCTTTTAATGGTAGTTCAAATGTAACACCCTAAAACCCAACATTTCATTTTTAATGGAAAAATCGATAAATAACATTAAAGCAACAAAGGGTGTCACATATCAACAAATATCCCAAGGTGCTTCATTCACATAACAAAACGTCGCAGCGGAATAGTCATAAAAAAAATACTTCAAAATACATCAAAATGTTCAACATCAAAGCAGGATTCATAAGAATCCTAACAACGTCTGAAAAGTAAGGACAAAAATCCTCAAAATCATAAGTGTTATAATAAGAGCATCGACAGTAAGAACTCCCAAAACAAAGACAAAGTGAGTAGGCACAAAAAACCATCCTCGAAAAACTCACGACAACTAAGCGTCATCAACCTGCAAGTCTACCCTCAACAGGTGTAGGTGGAAACCACAAGTAAGAGGATGAGGAATATTCAACACAATATAATATGAACACATGTATGGTTCCAGGATAAATAACAACATCACGTATACATCAACAACGTATTCATCTTAAACACACAATATTCATACTTTTCATATACATATATAAATGGTAAGTAAGGACATCAAGGTATACACCGTTTACACATCTCTATAACAAACTCATTGATCAAACATCACATTTTCAATTTATACACATCTTCGTGTAACACGTCGTCAAACATTCACATCTTCGCATAACACATAGTCACGTTTCGCATCACATTTTCACATTTCACATTTTCGAATATACTTGCAAGCATGTATAGAATGCGCATAACTCGATTCTATATGCATGTGGTACCATATTTTGGATATCATAATTATGATACTGAGTGATCCCATAATATCTTGGATAATCAGAGGTATGTTACTGAATTGATCCCACGACATTCAATTCACAACATCAAATATGTTATGAATGTATGGACTCCATATAAGACATCAATAATGCATAACTAGGCTCAACAGTTACACATCCTTAAGAAACATCATCGTCATATCACATTGATACATCAACACATCATCATATAGTTATATAATCACTTCATTACACAACACAACTTCATTTAATCGCACAATTATATAAAACGTCGTCGTAGTATATACCAACATTGTCATCTTAAACAATTATTCATGTATAGATAAACATCATCTACATTCATCATCATAATATAAGCATATTTACCATCTCATTTGACTCTTCGGGTCTCATCTTAGTTTCTCTCTAATTCTCATATCACTTGCCTTACGTTAAATTCATCATAAGTTAAGGGAACTACTCTTACAATACTAAGTCATACTCATATCATTTAAGTTTAAGAGTTTGGGACCTTATTACACATCTAGGGTACCTTTAAGAGCTTAAAAAAATGAGGTTTCACAACACAGAGAAAAATACACAGCCGTGTGTTTTTCAGAAAAACACATCGGGAAAAACAGACAAAAATGCATGGTCTGTGGTTATAGGACGCACGATCATGTGTTTTGCACATGCAGAGGAAAACATAACTTTTTCTTACGATTTTGCCAAACCAAAAACCACCATAAACCAACATAGGGGTGATTTTTCTTATATATATCAAACTCGTTCGAATTATATAATTTGAACTAGTATTCATATGATTTCTGATTATATATTTCGAAGGGTATTTTAGGAATATTTGTAGGGCACGTAAGTGCCTCACAGGGTGAAAAAAGTAATAGTCAAATTCTAATATATACCAAACACGCGCAAACATTTTAGAATTGTTAAGTTGACCCGGTGGTAGAAACGCTTGTTGGCATAGTAGTTGTCATGGGTTCAACTTCCAGAAGCCAAGCCAAATACTTTCTATTATATGTTGGAAAACCCATAAGCCAAGCCAAATAATTATAGTAAAAAACCCAGAAGCCAAGCCAAATACTTTTTTACTTTAATTATTATTTTCAGCATGATCGGGCCTCAATTTAGGCCTAATTTAAGTTGAGTTCTAAATATCCTCAATACTCTCTTCTCCCTTGAAAACACAATATAACTTTTTTTTTTAAACACTTGTAACATTTTTCTCTTTAAAAAAATATAATGTTTTTTTTATTAGGGGTTATAGGGGTGGGAATGAGCCGGGCTGAGCCAAGCTTTGCTTAAATAGGTTAGGCCTAGTTGAAAAACTAAGGCCTAAGCCTTGACCTTTTACCTGTCAAAGGCTTTATTTTAAGCCTGACCTGACCATTTTTAAATCCCGGCCCGACTTATTAGTCTGTCTAAAAGTCTAGTTTGTGTTAAAATTTCAAACCGAGTTTGTTCATCAATTTTTTTTCCATCCCATATTTGTAATTGTAACTCATTTAGTCATTGAAATTGGATTGTTTTGGGTTGTGTGTACATTGTGTTATCGTTTAATTTTTGGTGGTTGGTAATTGGTGTGAGTAACTCTTACCTTGAAGTTCATCAGATATATGAGGGAAATACCAAGAGTTGTGTTGTATCCCAAATACAAAAAAAAAAAACTGAAATAATAATAATAGTGGTATGAGAATTTGAAAGATCATTAATTATTTTTTATATATATAAATATAAATAGTAATAAATGTGGAAAAATATAATATATTCATATACGGGCCGGGCTGATAGGCTTTTTTATAAGTCTAAACCCGAGCTATTTAAATTAATAAGTTTTTTAAAAAACTCAAGCTTGACCAATTTATTAAACTTGAGTTAGGCCGAGTCGAGTCGAACTTTTAGTAGGCTTAGTCATAGGTCCCTGATGGACGTCTGTCCTATTCCCATCCCTATGTTATAGGAGCGGCCCTCACAGAGATCAATGCCAAACAAAACACAAAAAATATACTCCCTCCGTCTCTAAATAATAGTCGTTTAAGGTTGATGCACGATTATTAAGAAAATGATTAATTGTGTTGATTTTGATGGTAAAATTAGTATCATTTACTAAAACACTTTTATTAATTGCAGTTAGTGGAGTAGTTAAGTTGGATAAAGTTCAATAAACAAGAGTATTAAAATAGAAACAAATAATAAATGCTGCATTGATATTCTAAAGTGACAATTATTTTGAAAAAAAGGAAAAATGTGTAAAGAGACAATTATTTTGAGACGGATGGAGTATATAGTAAAAGTGCACGGAGGGATGACATATTTAAAGATTTATTTATTAATTGTGCAATCTCCTTCACTTTATTCGTAACGACAATAGTCGAACCGTCGATAGCGAAATAGGAAAAGGTTAACGAATAAACAAACAAGCGCAATTTGTCCATTTTTTCATCCTTTCGATTATCACAACGATGCGTGACAGCGGAAAAGACGCACTTTTTGTTTTCCTTTCTATAGAATAGAATTGCGCAGTTGCAGGCCACAACCCTACCGCTAAAACCATAACAACAAAACCACCTTTCTTCCATTCATATATTCCCTTCCCCATCACAAACACATCCATTCCATTCTTCAATCCCTGTTTTTCTCCTTGCGCGCGTGTTTCCCACAATCATTCTATAATCAAAAATTTAAAATAAATGGGTTGTGGGAAATCGAAACCGCTCGATATTGCTTCTGGAAACACCATTCTCAAGAGCAAGAGCAAGAGATCCAGTGTTGATAATTCTAAGGTTGGCTTTGAAAATGGGACAGAAACCGTTCAAACCAAAACCATAGACAACAACAATGTCGGTGATGAAATTTCAAAACCGGAACAAAAGAGTGATGAAAATGTTAAAAAGGTTGTTGATGAGCCTAATGTGGTTGTTGTTCCTAATGAGATAACAAATGTTAAGCAAGAAAATGCATTGGAGAAGAACAAGGAAGGTGATGTTTCTCAGAATAAGACACAAGAAATCGTTGTTGCAGAGGAGAAAAATGATTCATTGAAAAATAACAATGAACCAAAACCTGCAGAAGAAGCAAAAACAGTCACAGAAAACGAAAAAGGTGAGAGAATGATGCTGTAGATTTTTTATGTGGTGAATTTCATTCATATTATTTTCATTAATTTCAAATAATATTTTTAAGCATTAGTTGCTGGTTTTAAATTTTAATTTTCTGTTTGCATGTATACAGAGGAAGAGACTTTGGTCAAGGAAGTTAAAGAAGAAACTTTGGTTAAGGAAGAAGAAGAAACTAAAGACACAAACCAGGTAGAAACTCTTATCAAGGAAGAAGAAAAAGAAGAAATCAAAGACACAAATGAGGAAGATAATGCGGCAAAGGAAGAAGAAAAGGCTCAGAAAGAAGAAGAAATGGCTCAGGAAGTAGAAACAAAAGAGGTATCTAAGGAAGAAGAAACCAAAGAAATGGCTCAGTACGAAGAAACCAAAGTAACGACGGAGGAAGAAGAAACCAAAGTAATGGCTAAGGAAGAAGAAACAAAAGAGGTATCTAAGGAAGAAGAAACAAAAGAACCGGTGCAGGAAGAAGAAATCAAAGAGACAGCTAAGGAAGAAGAAACCAAAGAAACGGTTCAGGAAGAGACTGTGGCAGCCAAAGAAGAAGAAACCAATGTGACAAAAGTTTCAACCTCTGAAGGTGTTGAACAAAAAGATGTCCAATCCGAGGAGCAGGTATATATGCAGGGCTTTAACATATCATCACTAAAAGTTAACAATATATATATATAGTTTTAATAAGCTTAATTATATTGAAACATGTTTGTGATGCAGGGACAATGAAGAATCGAAACTGGAAGGAGATAATACAGAAGTAGCAACTTCAAAATATATAGTTGAGGATGTTTTCTATTTGACAATGTTACAAAGTAGTATTAATCATGTTGTCAAGCTTGAACATGCATTGTATGTTCTTATTCTTTGAGTCCTCATACGAGAGTTATTCAAATGAAATACATACTATAATCAGTTTTGATTAATCTATGTTAAGGCACCAAAAACTTCTCAATCTCTCGTGTTCTTTGTTTTTGTATTAATCTAAAAGTACTTCTAAATACCATGTTTTTTTCCCTCTTGATATAAAGAAATGGGTGTAATGTGAAACAAAAGTTATTTATGCAGTATTGTTCTCTTTATCATTTTATAATTTCGCTTTATATATAAAAGAGTAGAACGCCCACAATCACTCTTCAATGGATCTGAAACACTGCAGTCAAACGTTACTGCAGGGACTAAGTCATAAATTCAGTTTAGGGAAACTGAATTTAAGAGTGTATAACTTAGTAAAAAAACAAATTTTCATATGCATAACATATTCAAGAAACTTAAGAAATCCTATGATATATCAAAAAATTATAAGAAATTTTAAAGATATAAAAAAGATGAGAGGCTCGCTTTAGTATGACGAGACTAACGAAGATTTTTGAATAGTAAAGAAAGAAAAAATGAAGGCTAAATTACATTTTTGGTCTCTTAACTATTTAGGTAGTATCGCTTTGGTCCCTTAACTAAAATTCGATTTATTTTGGTCCCTTAACTTCTTTCTGTTACACATTTTGGTCCTTTTCGTTAGTTTTAATTCAAAAACGTTAGGTTTTCTTCATTTTCTTCTGAAATTTTTTGGGATTCTTGTTGTCGAAGGTTGATGGAGATGATATGAAGATGAAAAAAAGGAGAAGAAGATGAAGAAAATCTAACATTTTTGAATTAAAACTAACGGAAAGGACCAAAATGTTTAACAGAAATAAGTTAGGGGACCAAAATAAATCGAATTTTATTTAGGGGACCAAAGCGATACTACCTAAATAGTTAAGGGATCAAAAATGCAATTTAGCCAAAAATGAAACAACAAAATGTAAGATAAAATGCTAAATTCAAGATAAAATCACAAGTACTGAATCGTTGGTATGAGAGTGTGTAAATAACACAACATGCAATAAGTGAAAAAATATTTACGGATTTACAACAAGGAATCATAAACCGGTATTCACTAAGAATTAATGTTCTTTTGTAAATTGCAAGCAAGAATTTACTTTATTTTTCATTGTTATGCATTAAAAATAATATTCAGTGTAATTAAGTAAATTGAGCAAAAAAGGAGTTCATTATACAATATCATATAAAGTTTACCGAAAATAAAAATTGTGACAAAAAAATATAATAGTATATTTTAATATTAATTTATGTTTTATAAAAATCTAGGGGGGACCGTGATCTTTGCTGGTCCTCCTTCTGACTCCATCCCTGCATTACTGTAGACAAAATGATCAAAGATTACATTCACATTTGGACTTTGTATTTTGAAAGTCAAAATGGCAAAATTCTAACAATAACACTATCTTTCTACTCAACAACTAATAATGACATGAAGATATATATTGCTTTATTAGGGACTACAACAAATTCACCTCCCATTTTCGAAGGAATTCCTGACCCAAATTTGCAAGACATGTTTTTATTTTATTTTTTAAAGAATGTTTTTGTTGTTTGTAGCGTCATATTTTTCAAGTTTTCGGGTTGTTGATATGTGTGTGTGTATATATATATATGTTTAAATACTCCATCTTTGAGTTAGTTTTTGAAGCCTCACACTTCTCTTGTTCCTAAATGTCAGTGGCATCCTTGTGGTAGCTTTTAGATGAGATCCAAAGCGATTTCACAGTTCTGTACGGCTGTACCCAACATTTTTTTTATACTCAACAATTTAAGTTACGTGTATTTAAAACAAGGCTTAAACATGTCTGTCGTCCCTACAAATATAGGTCATTTGAATTTTCGTTCATGAAGTTACTGATTCGTCCAATTTGCCACTGCAAAATTTAATCATTTGACTTTTGGTTGCTGAGGTGAATTGTCATTAGAGGCATGGCGTCCATGTGACAAGTGATGATTGAGCGAGGTGATTGATTTAAATAGGTATTTCGTCCTTGCAAATATAAACCATTTGAATGTTCGTCTCTGAAGTTACTAATCAGATGTAATTAAGACTATTTTTCAAATGATTAATATTTGCAATTGCAAAATGGAAGAATTAGTAACTTCAGTGACGAAAATTCAAATGACCTATATTTGTATTGTAGGTACGAAAGACATATTTAAGCCTTAAAACAATGAAAAACTTAACGTTGAATATCTAGAGAAATTCATATCTCAATTTTCCTAAACATGAGAAGAAGCATAAAATGATTTTTTTTACCAAGTTTGTAAGTTAAGAGGACCAAGTGTGGAGATTTGTAAGGTTAGAAGAGCAATTGTGGAGATATAGAACATAATTCTGAACTTATAATAATAACAATCATGAAAAATGTTTGAAAACTGCAACATGACTGTTCTATAGGTCCCTCAGATTATTCGAAAATTACAGAAAGATAAATTTGAAAAGTTTTAAGCAATGTAAGAAGTGTATAAAGCATAAACGAGGAAGAAAAAAGCCCAGACACAAGCCCAAATCGAAATCGAAATATTGCAATTTGCAAGCGGGAAAATATCAGTTCCACTTCAACATCATTGGCGCGAATTATTCGTTTTTAGTACCACGTCATCACGATTCTAACACTACACCATACCCTAGAACCGCAACATCACACGGCTAAAAATGACTTGAATAAATCCCCATCATGATTATTCCATTTTCACTCTCTCACGCTTTGAAATAAAAAATCTCTCTCGCGCTCCTCTTTCTCTCACACACTCACGAAACCCTCGATCTGAGACAAAACCATGGTTAGAACTTCCAAATCTCACGTTTCTAGCGCCTCCAATTCATCTTCTTCCGAAGAAGAAGAGGTTGAGAACGTAAACGATCAGATCGAACAAGAAGACGAGGAAGAACTCGAAGCCGTTGCTCGTTCCGCTGGCTCCGACGATGAGGATGCGCCAGATGAACCCGCCGCCGATGATGACGGCGTCGACGAAGAGGATGAAAATCAGGTAAAAGTTAATCCAGAACCAGCATTTTGTTAATTTGATAATTTCGTAATTTTAACTCTTGATTCCTGATTTTTTTATTTAATTTATTTGATTTTACGTATATTTATTTTTATTTTTATAATGCTAATTGTAGGATGAAAGTGTTAATCCTGAGATTAGTAAGCGTGAGAAAGCTAGGTTAAAGGAATTGGAACGGTTGAAGAAACAGAAGGTTCAGGAGATATTGGATGCACAAAATGCATCAATTGATGCTACTATGGTGCGTGTCTTATTATCATTCACTTTACTGTAATGAGTTTCTTCTTAATTTTGTTGTTAATTTGATTTTGAGATGAATTATTTGTATTGTAGAACACTAAAGGAAAAGGCCGATTGAAGTATCTGTTGCAGCAAACTGAGTTGTTTGCTCATTTTGCTAAAAGTGGTCAATCTTCTTCTCAGAAGAAGGCTAAGGGAAGGTACTTTCCGAAGATTAATATATACTGTTTAGCGATAGTTGTCCTTTCATGTCTGTGCAAGTTATTTAACGTGTTTGGGAAATTTCTATACCCTATACTGTATCCATAAAATTGTGCAAGAAAACTTGAGTTAATTATTTGATTAATGGACAGTTTATTTTTTTCTTCTACTTCTGAGTGTTTTAGATCTACCACTGGAATTTGTTCCATTTAGTTTACAATGCAGATAACATAGTTCAGCAAAACTTTCCTTTTCAAATTAAACTTTATGCCATTCTCACAATTATTAATTAAATATATGAGTGAATGTATTCTGAACGCATAGAGTGTTTTAAAGCGACTTGTATATAAATATTGTATGAATGAGTGAGCTATGCAATTCGCTCCTCAATTTCTACTGGTGGTGGGCAAAGTTTAGACAGGCAATAAACTTAAAGAATTGTGATTGATCTGATACTGACTTTCTCTTGTGTCAAAAAACTGTTATTGAAATAAATGTTGTTTGTTTTAGGGGACGCCATGCATCAAAGATGACTGAGGAAGAGGAAGATGAAGAATACCTTAAAGAAGAAGAAGGAGGGTTAGGAAATACACGGCTGGTTACTCAACCATCATGTAAGCTATATTTTCTTTGTGTGTGTATTGGTGCAGTGATAAAATGGTTATCTCTTACCCTTCCGTTCTTTATGTCTATGATAACACATGCTAGTATTCATTTCTCACATTACATTGCCTTTTTTTGGAAAATAAATGCTGGAATATCTGCTTCCTGTCATAATATTGGTTGAGAGTGCACTGGTGTGCAAGCTATTTGTTGCCTTCTGAAAGGTTGATTTCTCATATGGGATACATCTTGAGTTTTTGGTATTGTTTTTGGAGTTGGATGCAATTGCACCAGTATATGGGATTAATCTTTACGGCTTTATGTGTACTCTTTCTATTTTCCTTTTTGGTTGATTTCTGGTTGGTTGTACAATCTACAGCTAGCCAGTTTAGATCTGATGGACGGTCTTGATTTTTTTTTGGGGGCGCTCTTTTAATACTTGGTTTCTTTCTGTTCATATTTGATATTAATTTTTAATTTTGGTTCATAGAAATGTGAAATTGGTTATTTATTCAACAGGTATCCAAGGGAAAATGAGGGATTACCAACTTGCTGGGCTGAATTGGCTCATACGTCTGTATGAGAATGGAATAAACGGAATTTTAGCTGATGAAATGGTAAGTTGGTAGTCTTAGCGAAGCTCATTTAAATATGCACTTGAACATAATTTCCATGTGATATGTAATACTGATCAGGTACGGTCTCATTTTTAAAAGTCGTGATGAATAAATATGTTGTTGATCTGCAGGGACTTGGCAAAACTTTACAAACTATATCTTTGCTGGGCTATCTACATGAGTTCAGAGGAATAACGGGTCCACATATGGTTGTTGCTCCAAAATCCACTCTTGGAAATTGGATGAATGAGATTCGTCGCTTTTGTCCAGTTTTACGGGCAGTCAAGTTCCTCGGTAGCCCTGATGAAAGGGTAAGATTAGCTTTGATGGAGTGAATTATTTTATCAAGGGTTATTATTGGTATTGACACTTTTTATCTATTGGTATTAAATAACTACAGAAGCATATAAAAGAGGAGTTATTGGTGGCTGGAAAATTTGATGTGTGTGTGACAAGTTTTGAAATGGTAATCAAGGAGAAGCCCACATTCCGTCGATTTAGTTGGCGTTATGTTATTATTGATGAAGCCCATCGGATAAAAAATGAGAACTCCCTCCTGTCTAAAACAATGAGGGAATATAAAACAAACTACCGACTCCTTATAACTGGCACACCGCTACAGGTATACCATATTATTTTCTTTAAAAAATAATTTATTTGATTTTTGGTCTCTTCCTAACTTGAAAATTAACTTACCAAATTCTGTCTAATTGAATTTATAATAAACTCATGTTGTGGAGTTGATAGATTATACTTTTATTTGGGCGGTGTTGTTTAGTTTCTGAGCCTGACTATTTTATATGCTCTTCATGGACTGTAGTTGGTTGAAAAGATATGAATGATCACCCTCCACATTTCTGTTATAAGTTCTACATAATTTTTTTTGTTTCATTTCCTTAATTTATTAACTCTTTCTTTTAGTGTGAAGGGAATATTATTAGGCAAGAATATGTTAGATGCAGTTAGCTTTCTACTCATGCAACTTTAGTAAATTTCCATTAGAAATAAGATTGAATAAAAGTTATTGAACTCACCTAACGTTGATTTGGTCAAAATATTATGTCAATATAAGCATTTTTTGCGAAAGAATATCCTTAAATATAAGACTGTTTCAAATTTGATACAGTTATTATTTTTTCCTCAATTCTTCTCCATGCTATAATACTCTCAAAAGTCAAAACTAAAAATATATTAATCATAAGCATTTTCTTCCCCTTCTCTGTGAAAGATTTTGCTCTCTTCCCCCCCTCACTTCCAAACGTATGGCACATTGTCTTGGTTAGTAGTTTTAGCGCAAGGCTCTGATTCCTGTTTGAAGCAATGTTACTTTTGTATATATATAGGTTAAAAAACTAAAGTATGTGCATATCTATTGAAATTAGCACCTACAAATGAAACTTAAAATGACATACATGGGCTGGGTTTTGATTCCCACTTGAAGCAAAATTGTACTTTTATGCGCGCGCGCGTGTGCAAATAACACTAATATTTCTGTGTGGCCAGTCCATTATAGTTTTCACTAGACTGGGCTAAACATACTTAATGGATAATTTCTATATGTAGTCAAATTGTGCATCTTTAGGAGGGAAGTGAAGGAAAATTATTTATTGCTTTTGTTAAATTGGTAGTATTTTATTGCTGTTTTTGCATGTTTTCCCTTCTACCCCACAATATACATTTAAATTTTGAACTAAATGCTTTGATCATTGAGTTCTGGCTTGTTTTCAATTTTGAATCTTAATTTCCCTTCTTTTGTTGTATTTGTAGTAATTATGCTAATACAATTGATTTTTTCATCTTCAATATTGCAGAACAATCTTCATGAACTTTGGTCTCTTCTCAACTTTCTTCTGCCTGAAATTTTTAGTTCTGCTGAAACTTTTGATGAATGGTTTCAAATCTCTGGTGAAAATGACCAACAGGAGGTTGTTCAACAACTACACAAAGTAAGACTCAAACCTTAGTTAATTGTTAAGTGTCCTATTTAAACTTATGTTAATACGCTACTGGATAATATTTTATCATGTGTATATTTCAGGTCCTCCGTCCATTTCTTCTTCGAAGGTTGAAATCAGATGTCGAGAAAGGGTTGCCACCGAAAAAGGAAACCATTCTCAAAGTAGGCATGTCCCAAATGCAGAAACAATATTATAAGGCTTTATTACAGAAGGATCTTGAGGTTGTGAATGCTGGTGGAGAACGGAAACGTCTCCTAAATATAGCAATGCAACTTCGTAAATGTTGCAATCACCCTTATCTTTTCCAAGGAGCTGAACCTGGTCCTCCCTACACAACAGGAGATCATATCATTACCAGTGCTGGTAAATTTTTATTTACACTAAGAAATTCCTGGTTGCCATTTTCAGACTGATCATAATGAAGTTTTTTTTTTCCTTAAAAAAAATAATCGACAGGCAAAATGGTTCTAATGGATAAATTACTTCCCAAGCTAAAAGAGCGGGATTCTAGGGTCTTAATATTTTCACAGGTCAGTTGATTTGATAATAAGATTCTCTTCACATGCCTTTTTTTTTGTGTAGCCTGGTATATGCATTTCTATTTGTTCTAAGTTTTATTTTATGATTCTTCCACAGATGACTAGGCTGCTAGATATACTTGAAGATTATTTGATGTTTCGTGGATACCAATACTGTCGCATAGATGGTAATACTGGTGGAGATGACCGTGACGCTTCCATTGAGGCTTTCAACAAACCAGGAAGTGAGAAATTTGTCTTTTTGTTGTCTACTCGAGCCGGAGGTCTTGGCATCAATCTTGCTACTGCCGATGTTGTTATTCTTTATGACAGTGACTGGTGAGCTTTTCAATTGGCTCCACAATTTTCTGATTTGTTTTTAAAAAATGATACTACCCCAGCTGTTACTTCCCAATTGATAGTTTTTAAAATTGCTGTTGGATCAGGAACCCACAAGCTGACTTGCAGGCTCAAGATCGAGCTCATAGGATTGGTCAAAAGAAAGAAGTTCAAGTTTTCAGATTTTGCACCGAGGTTTGCAATACTGTCCCATGTGTTTTGTAGCCATTTTATATGCTGGTGCTTTTCAGTTTTTATTTTCTGTTTGTGTCCATATATTGATTATTTAATTGTACAGTATACTATTGAGGAAAAAGTTATTGAAAGGGCTTACAAAAAGCTTGCACTTGATGCTCTGGTAATTCAGCAAGGGCGATTAGCTGAGCAGAAGAGTAAGGATTTTTAGGATGAATTATTTTGTAATTTCTTTCATTTAGAACTTGAGTGTTGTATGATGTGGTCTTATTGATTTATGTATGCAGCCGTTAATAAAGACGATTTGCTCCAAATGGTTAGATTCGGTGCTGAAATGGTTTTTAGTTCCAAGGACAGTACAATTACAGATGAAGATATTGATAGAATTATTGCCAAAGGAGAGGAATCAACAGCTGAGCTTGATGCTAAGATGAAGAAATTTACCGAAGATGCAATCAAATTTAAGATGGATGACAGTAAGCAACCTTCAAAAGTTTTGCACACAATACTTGGATTAATTTTTTTTTTTGTTGATAAAAATAGTTTGATATTTTCTATCAAATCTGTTTGATTTTGATGCTTTAGCTATTTAATTTATCATTGTTCCATGTATTCACTGATTCTTGATTCATACAAAAGCCTCTGGCTCCTGTTTTGCAATTTAATATGGCTTTTAACCTCTGTATATTGCTGTTTTTCATTTTGTAGCTGCTGATTTGCTTGATTTTGATGATGAGAAGGACGAGGACAAAGTTGATTTCAAAAAAATTGTGAGTGATAACTGGGTTGAGCCATCAAGAAGAGAAAGGAAGCGAAAGTAAACACTGCCTTCTGTACTATTAATTAATTTAATTGTTTAATGATATATTTTTTTTTCACAATCTGATGTATGGTGATTATTTTGGGGGATTGTGGTGGTTCTTACTTTAGTTACTCAGAGTCTGAATACTTCAAACAAACAATGCGCCAAGGTGCTCCTACTAAACCTAAAGAACCCCGAATTCCTAGAATGCCTCAATTGTAAGCTTCTCACCAAAAGAAATTTTTTCTTCCTAAAAAAGTTTGCTGCTTATTTTGCCTGATTATTTTTTAATTATGTTTTTCTTCAGGCATGATTTTCAGTTCTTCAACACACACAGGCTGAGTGAGCTGTATGAAAAGGAAGTTCGTTATCTAATGGTAGGTAACATAAACAGCCGATTCACATTATTCAGTTTACCTCAGCAAATGTATATATGTGTTGGTATTGATATTGTATAATAAAATTTCAGCAAGCACATCAGAAGAATCAGGTAAAAGACTCCATAGATGTTGATGAACCAGAAGGTACATAAGCACCCATACAGTTTTTCACCTAATTATTTGTATGTAAATATACAGTCAATTTAATAACGGCGTGCTTGTTGAATGTTTAGAAGTGGGAGAGCCATTGACTGCTGAAGAGTCCGAAGAAAAGGAGCACCTGCTAGAGCAGGTGAGTGAATTTGTTTATTAACTAGGCTTTGATATAGATCTGTATATTTATTTTTAATTCTGGTATTTGGTGAACATAGGGATTTTCATCATGGAGTCGTAAAGATTTTAACACTTTCATTAGGGCATGTGAAAAGTATGGCCGAAATGATATAAAAAGTATTGCTTCTGAGATGGAAGGAAAGACAGAAGAAGAAGTTGAAAGATATGCAGAAGTTTTCAAAGAGCGATACAAGGAATTGAATGGTAAGTTGCCATGCACATGAAATGTGAATATTTTGCAGAATTCAAATGTGTATTTATATTTGTATTTTCTAGCAAGTTTTGTTTTTTTGTGATAAAGTCAGTTTTTACTTGTTTTTTGGCGTACAATTGTGGCTATGAGATTTGACGGCTGTACAAATTATCTGAAATCCTTGCCCAACCCTAGTAACTTTAGTTTGCTTCATTAATGGGCCAACAACTCTGATATGTTGAGATGAACTGCAGACTAGCATTTTATTGAGACAGCTACAATGCATCTACATTTTGGTTCTTTTTTACGTGTCAGATTTACTACTTGAAACTTGGAATAAATGTATCTTAAAATATAAGGGATCTTCTGAATTATGTATTTTCTTTCATTCCATGTAGATTATGATAGAATTATTAAAAACATTGAAAGAGGGGAGTCTAGAATAGCTCGGAAAGATGAGATCATGAAAGCTATTGGGAAGAAGTTGGACCGCTACAAGAATCCTTGGCTAGAGTTGAAGATACAATATGGGCAAAACAAAGGGAAATTATACAATGAAGAATGTGATCGATTCATGGTGTGTATTTTATTTAATTTTCTTTTTTGTAGTCCATTCTCATTAAAATCATTTATGCCCAGTTCATTATTGTCTTGTTTTTTAACAGAAAATTCCTTTCATTATTTTACCGTGGTCTGAACTTTGCAGATATGCATGACTCACAAGCTTGGCTATGGTAATTGGGATGAATTGAAAGCTGCATTTCGAATGTCACCCTTGTTTCGTTTTGATTGGTTTGTAAAGTCACGCACAACTCAGGAACTAACAAGGAGATGTGACACCCTCATTCGTTTGGTAGAGAAGGAAAATCAAGAATATGATGAAAGAGAGAGACAAGCTCGTAAAGAGAAGAAACTTGCCTCCAAGGTTTGTACCGAGTCCCCTTTTTTACCTAATGAGTTTCTTAATTCATATTTATATAACTGTTTTTAAGTTTAAGTTCTACAAACCTTTCAGAGCACAACTCCATCAAAGCGCGTCTTGCCAAGACAGGCAGAGAGTCCATCTCTGAAGAAGCGGAAGCAGTTAACTATGGATTACTATGTTAGCTCGGTATGTTTGTTTCCTATGTATTATATATTCCATCATCTTGCTTGCATAAGTTTTGCGATTTCACTAAAACAAACTGGTATTATTGTGGCAGGGTAAGAGAAAAAAGTAAATGGATGTAAGCCCTACATCCAGTAAAGGAGGGTTGTTTGTAGGCTAACTTCTGATTTTAAAGCTTGGTGATTTTGATATGGCCTTGCAAACATGTCTATTATTGATTGTTGCTTCCCAAGTTCAGTATAGGGGCTCTTACCTGCACCCGGATTTTACTTCTCACCTGCTTTTTGCCGTTCCTAATCATTTTTCTCTCTCCAGTATCTATTTGTCTTATGTAACCCCTGATAGGTTTGCTAAGAAAGATTAAGATGAAATCAAATGGCAATTTTTGTCAAAAACTAAACTGTTAGATTAAATTGCTGGTTTATTAACTGCAGGAAGTTTATTATGTACTATGGTAGTATTTTTAACTCTGGACCCTATTATGAAGATCAAATCAATTAAACATTGGTCATTTTTTTTTTGCTTGTTTTCAAAGTAGAACACTAGTCTGCCAAATAAACTAGCCTTTAGCCCTATAGGATATTTTGCCTAAAACAGAAAAACCAGGCTACTGGATATATAACCAAATGCGTCGATTCATTCTCGCTAATTATAATTTGAGTTTAATTTGCATTTCTATGCTGCACAATGACGTTAGAATTTTTAATGCATACCATTTTGCCTATTTTAGCATGCAATAGTTTTTTGGTTATGAAAACTTGCAATAGTTTTCAACAATTATTCTTATGAAACTCCTCTCATCTACCACAAATACCACCAATTTTCAAAGCTGGCAAAGTTAATATTTTATGATATGTTTCTTTATTTCTCAACGTGATGCCTTTTGTTATATTTAATTTGTTGTGATTTTACGATGGTTTTTTTAATTGTTTTTGAATTTTTACTTGATAAATTTACTTATTCGAATATGACCGTGTTAAAACAAACAATCCACAATATGAAACATAATATCATTCCATTAATGCAACAATCATTGAAGCTCCGGCATGGTAGTGCGGTGGATGGTGGTGCTATGCTATGTGGTGTCCTGGCTAGTATCCTAGCAAAATTATGGCAGATTCACACATGATATTTAACCGATATTAACCTTTTGCCAAAAAATTATCCAAATCTATGAGCAATCCATCTTCAGATCTATAAAATTTTAAATAAAATAATTACCAGTAACAAGCACCAGTTTATTATTGATTTTTTTTAATAATAATTAAATGTGTTCATGAAACATAAATATAAGGCTTAAATGCTCTTTTGGTCCTTTAACTTGATTTCAACTATCGGTTTGGTCCCATAAGTAATAAATGGTCCGTTTAGGTCCTTAACTTTATTTAAAGTATTAGTTTGGTCTTTTTGTTAATTTAATTCAAAAAAACGTTAAGTTTAGGGACTAAACTAATACTAATTAAATAAGTTAAGGGACTAAACTAATACCAACTAAATAAGTTAAAGGACCAAAATTTAACGGTTTTTTGAATTAAATTGACATAAAAGACCAAACTGATACTTTAAATAAAGTTAAGGGGCCTAAACAGACTTTTTATTATTTATGGGACCAAACCGACATTTAAATCTAAATATAACTGTCAAACATTATTTTTGCTGCTTCACTCGACTTACCTAATCAATCAAATAAACACACAGGTCAATAACTGTATTTCATAAGTTCTGCTTTTATGTGCATTTGTTTGGTCATTGCGTGTCTTAGGATTTAGAAGATACTTATTTTATTAAAATTGTGTTTGACTCCATTTCTTCTTCGAAGTAGAATAAAAGTGAAAAATAAACAGGGCCACACATGCTCTAAGTAAAAGTGTAAATTTAAAACAGGTCAAAGGAAGTTTATCTACTTGGTCAAAATTTCGATCAAATGTATCACCTTTCTTTAACCACTTTTTGCTTACTATTGTGGTAATAGTATACTCAATTTTTTGTGTGTATAAATCGAAAAAATGAGACTTAGCTGATGAATGATCTGTTATGTTTTATTTTATTACGTGTTTTATGTTGTTGAATTATGTTGTTAAATAAATATATTTTTCGATCAGTTTTTTGTTTTGTTTTGAGTAAATCTATTAGTTAGTTTTATGTTGTTGAATTATGTTGTTTTTTTCTCTTCTTCACACAAATTTATTTTTGTCTACACCAAAGGAACACATTGAAGAAATACAAAGAGATATATTTTATGAAGATCTTCATCATGTTGTATAATATCTCTCAGCTGAATTTTACGCAAAAGATGTTCATTTAAAAAGATAGATAGATAGATTCTGAAAATCTCCATCATGCTTCAAATATTAACTTTACGCTAAAAATGTTCATTTTAAAAAATAGACAGATAAATTATGATGATATTCATCATATTGTAAAATATCTCTCAGCTGAACTTTACGCAAAAATGTTCATTTAAAAAGATAGATAGATTCTGAAGATTTTCATCATGCTGTCAAATATCCATCAGCTGAAATTTACGCTAAAAATGTTCATTTAAAAAAAATAGATAAATAGATTATGAAGATCTTCATCATACTGTCAAATATCTCTTAGATGAACTTTATTCTAAAGATGTTAATTTAAAAAGATAGATAGATAGAAAATATAGATCATCATCATGCTGCCAAATATACCAAGAATTATAGGGTGCAAGTCAGGTTCAAATTATATAATCCAAATCAGTTCAACACAGGTTTTTTGTGTGGTCTATATTGCACCGACAATTTTTGTGGTCCATGATGCACGTTAACTTCTATAAATAAGTGTGTTTGGTTCATTTTATGTAAAACCTAACAAAAAACATCAAGAGGTTGCTATGAGCTAGATCTTGTTGCATCGACAATATACATATGTCAGTTGGTAACACAACATGATCTAACTCAAAACAATCCTCTTGAAGCACATTGTCTTTCATCATTATGTTGCCGATCTGATTCCGAAGAGGTTCTTAAAAACTTGATCCTGTTGACATGTCGATTGAAATATGTCAGCAAGATCAAGTATAAAAGCACCTCTTGGAACACCTTCCCAGAAGAAACATCACTTATGTTATTGTGTTGTTTTAAGCTGTTTAATTACTTTTGCACATTTTTTAAATTTTTTCCTATGTCATTCGCCATGAAAACCTCCCAAAATTGAAACTTAAACATAGTTTGGTGCTATTCGGACTATACAATCCGAAAATATTTAGACAAGTTCATATTGTATAGTCTGAAAGCTCTTAGACTAGTTGGACGACAGCGTTTCACCAAAGTTTAGACGATTTGTAGTGTGCTAATGCATTTTTGGTCGGTTAGATCATGTGTGTTGGATATTTGGTAATTGGCCCCATTATTGCTAAAACAAATATTCATGCAAGATGTTGGATACAATGTTTCAACATCTGGATACGGTTCAGTGTGCCCTGATTGTGTGCCATGTTTTACGCGCGCTTTATCTTTTTAAGGAATCCACGCCTAGTTACTTGTTGGCCAAAACACGTGCTTTTTGTCTAGAATCAGACGTGTGATTATTTTCTAAAGTAGTGACAATATTTTAGGAAACTTTGGATATGTATTTGTTGTTCCTAAAGATGTTCCAACTTTTAGGAAGTGTGTTGTTTGTTCCTGATTCTTGTGAAGCGGATCGGCTCTTGGATCTGCAGTGTTTCTGAAGCCTAAAAAGACCATTAAATCCACACTTCTTCAGTATATATACAAGGACACAAAACCTAATTATTCATTCAAGCCGTCATATTAAGAATACAGTTTTAGGATTTTGAGTCATTGTTTATTGTGAGTCTTTCTTGTATCACCTTGATGCAAGTATATGACTGTGTTATTGAGTTGTAAGTTTGTATACTACTCCTAAGCTTTGAAGCACATAGGTAGTTTGTGTTTGAAGGTGTCTTCATCATATTGTTTGTAATCATATAATCACAGGGTGTGTGATTGAGTGGAAGTGAGATGAGATCTCAGATCTAGAAGTTCCTAGGTTGAAGTCAGTACGAGTAGGTCTTAGGTCTTAAGCTGTAAACTTGGAGTTTGCTGAGAACTTAGAATAAGGACCACACTAGTGGATTTCCTTCCTGACTTGGTAGCCCCCATAGTAGGTGTGTTTGTCATCGAACTGGGTTAACAATTCACTTGTGCCATTTACGTTTATGTCATTTACTTTTACCTTGTTCTGTTTATTTTTCGCTAGTTAAATGTTTAAACATTAATCTAAACATTCTCGGTGTTGGAACATTGCATAAAACATTATATTACTAGCGTGCCAAAATTTCGATGTGAAAAGTTTTCTTTAACTGTAGTGATGGTTTAGGACTGGTTTAGAGCTATAAATAGACTTGCATATTTAAATTCATTCATTCTTTACTTCCCATCTTTTCTTAATTTTTTTCTTAAACAATTTTTAGTTTTTTAGGAGTATTGTTTATGATGTCATGGTCACTGCTGACTGTTTATAGAATCCCTGCAATTGCTTTGCAGTTTATGCAGAGATGTTACCACGGTCAGCAGAGACTTTTGGAATCTATAAATCCTTAGTTCATATGCAGAGATGTTACCACGGTCAGCAGAGACTTTTGGAATCTATACAGTTCGTAAGTTTTCGGATTTTAGAATCCAAAAAAAGCTAATAATCTGGTTTGAATTATATAACTCAAACGAAAGGTACTTTTAAATTTTTTAAGGTTAATAGTGTTTTACGCCCCTGTAATATATGTCATTTCCGGTTTTCGTCCCAATAAAATTTTTCAGTTTTATTTGCACCCTCGTAATTTTTTTTTCCCGGAAAACATCCCTAATAGGCCTATAATGGGTGTTTTCTGGATTTTTTTTTACAAGAGTGCAAATCAAACCGAAAATTTTATAGAGGCGAAAACAAAAAATGACATATATTACAGGGATAAAAAAACACTATTAACCCAAATTCTTATAGAGCGTCCGAGAATATCATAGGGTGTAAGAAATAAAAGCCTAGCAATTATGGGTGAGACGATGACTCAAACCCATGTGGGCATTTCATCCCCCCCCCCCACCACCTTTTTTTTTTCTTTCTTTTCTTTCTTTTGTTATTGTTTGTATGCTCTTCGAGTATTTCTTGTACTCATTGCTACACTTGTATCTCTTTTCTCTATTTCTGTATTTGCCATTCAAAAATAGAAGCTAGAAGAAAAAGTTAAAATATGCTCTTCACTTAATAATTTATCAACAAGTATTTTGTCGTAAGGTCTTTATTTTAAGTCAAAATTTGGAGGCTTAAAAAGGTTTTGGCTTGAGGCACAAAGCACACATGGGAAAAATATTTCCCTTGCTGCCTTGTAATATGAATCTATAAATCCTTAGTTCATATGCGAGTATGTTGATTTCACATACTCTGCATGACGATTCCATTCAAATTGTCTGTCATAAACTACTTCTAATTGTCATGAATTTTCTTTAATTAGCTTAATGAAGTAGAATATTTAGAGTTTGGGTCTAAGATGCTCATTTCCCATGTTGAAATTTCACTCTTATCACTCAATCATCATAGATCTTTTCAATTTGGGTGATGAGTCAATTCTGGTCATGTATGTAAGAGCATCCACAATTTCACCAATAAGAGGCCTTGCAGAAGCTTGTGTTTGCACACACATTGCCGCAATAGCAACTGCTTGTTTAAGTCCTCCCATTGGACAACGACCTTGAAGTAGAGGGTCAACCAATTTGATGAAGTTCTTGCGGTTTTTAAGAACACTTTTTGCCTGCACACATATATTCAAGACAATGAGAAGTTCATTTAATTCATTAACGTGTGATTTAGCGGCTAGCACAAAACATGACCAAACACATATTTGAAATGATTTATTTATCTAGTGTCATTACCACCTATAAAACTGTTTGAGGGAGCTTATTGAAACAACTTATAACATATTTTTTTCGGTCTCAATCACAATCAATGAATCTAAAAAATGAAAAATTGCTTATAATTGAGAACAGTTACTAGGATGGTTTACAAAAATAGTTTAAGTTGTGTATCAAACCGAGCTTAAGTGAAGAACTTACCCATTCAACTAGACTGCGCTCTCCTTGTGGACGTGTATTATCAAGAGCCCTGCGCCCCGAGATAAGTTCAAGCATGACCACTCCATAGCTATACACATCAGATTTTATAGTTAGTTGTCCGGTCATAAGATACTCAGGGGCACAATAACCATATGTTCCCACTACTTGTGTGGATACATGAGTCATATCACCAATTGGTCCAAGTTTTGCGAAACCAAAATCCGATAGCTTGGCATGATAATTTTCACTGAGAAGGACGTTGGATGATTTTAAATCTCTATATATCACAGGAGGATCTGCCTTATGCATATATTCCAAGCCCTTTGCTATTCCCAATGCTATATTCATCCTTGTGTTCCAATCTAGAGGCTTTCTATGAGGAGGAAGATCTGGAACGAATTTCAAAAGTGATCAGAAGATTGAAATCATAGATGGATAATGATTTTAATAAAGAATTTTTTTTCGCTCAACAAAATTTTGACTTATTTTTATTTCTATTCTCCTAAAGAGAAGTTAAGTCGAGTAATATTTAAAAAAATATCTTTTATGTATTTTTTTTGTGGGAAAAAATATATTTTGTATACTAGACATAAGAAACTTTTTCAAATATTCGTTGAGAGTAGTTTTTCGACTAAAGTAGGATACTTTTAAGAATTTATCTTTATTTTTTTTTTATTATTTAACATAAATTCATCCATTTTATTAGGGGAGAGCATAGATGACTGACCCGACCGCAAACCGAGTTATCCGTATCACCCGTGGGTACTGCGGGCGGATACAGACGGGTCTCGGGTAAAAAAACCATAAAATTCGAGTCTATGTGAGTTGATTCGGGCGGGCTCGGATTTCAAATATTATGTCCGACGGTGCCCATACCCGCCCGAAACATACTGATACTGGTATTAAATTTGAAATAAGCCTCCTCACATTCTCCTATGCTTCTGCAACTGTGACCCAACACTGCCTAAGTTGCTACCACACGCCTGGTCAATTCTCACTTTATCTCTTCCCTATGGTCTATAATATGTATGCACAGGTAACCATTGTGGCCATCCACCTTTTATATATTATTACTTTAATTATAATATAATATAATAGTATGAGAGAGAAGTAACAATTTTAATTAAAAACACTTTGCTACTTCAGTACTTCTCACTTGGTGTATGAGAGAGAAGAAGCATTTAACATTCACATCAATCTTTTCATGTCTCTTCTTGCTACTTGCTTCTCTATATTTTGTGTAAGAGAACATGCAATAACCGAGTCATCCGAACCGTTTAGACCGAGACCCGTTAAGACCGAAACCCGCCTAAACCGAGTGTATTTATGGGCGAAAATGGGCCTTAAAATGGGGTGATCGGTTTTTCTGTCAAGGCTAGAATGGGCCCGGAACCGACCGAACCCGCCCACTGCTCAGGCCTACATTTTATCAAAAAAAAAAAATCTTTTAAGCTAAAATATAACAATCATTATCAAATAGCTTTAACTTTATTTTTGAAAAACTCTTGCTTTTAGCTTTAATTATCATGATTAACCATATTTTTCAAGTGTCAAATGTTTTTATATAAAAATTTGAACCATAATAATTCAAGAAACAAAAAGTTTCTAAAAAAGGAAAGAGAGTGCAATCTAACCATGTAAATGTTCGTCCAAAGACCCCAATGGCATATACTCATAAACAAGTAGTCGTTGATTGCCATCAGCACAATAACCAATCAAGTTCACAAGATGTTTGTGATTTAAGATGTTGAGCATTAGAACCTCCACCAAAAATTCTCGATCTCCTTGACCACCTTTCTGGTTAAGCTGTTTCACAGCAACTACCTGTTGTACAAACATCATTTTTCATTCACAGATATTCAGAATGTACAATATTAATGAAATGAAAAATTGACCATTACATATGGTTTATGCTTGGATGAACTAGCATTTGCAAAAACTAAAATCTTTGTAACAGCTATCACAACTTACGTTTTTAGTGTTCTGAAGGTAACCTTTATATACAGGCCCAAACCCCCCTTCACCTATAAAACTTTCCGGCGCAAAATTATTGGTTGCGGCTTTAAGCTCTTGTAATGTAAATGTTTGTGCACGCGGATTGGCTTCTGCCTCATCACGCGTCTTAGGACCCGAGACACTCTCCAATTCCGCCTTAGGACTCGAGGCACTCAACAATTTTGATCTCTCTGCACAAATAATAAAATATTATGTAGAGAAGGCAATGTCAAAGAAGCTCATAAGGATAAAGGAGGAAAGCCATAAATAAACTAGGCTTTAATATGTTTTTGTCCTTGCAATTAGGGGTCGTTTAAAAATTGGTCTCTGTAATCGCTAATCCTTGCAATCTGCCCTCCCAAATATTAATCATTTAAAATTTTGTCCTTTGATCTAGTTAATTACTGCCACGTCATCAAATTACTGGCCAGAAGGTGCGAAATTACAAAAATACCCCTGCATTCTTCCCTCTCCAATTCCACCACCATCTTCAATTCCACCACCACCGTCACCTCCTGGTATGAAAGCAGGGGTATTTTGATAATTTCGCACCTTCTGGCCAGTAATTTGATGACGTGGCAGTAATTAACTAGGTCAAAGGACAAAATTTTAAATGATTAATATTTGGGAGGGCAGATTGCAAGGATTAGCGATTACATGAATCAATTTTTAAACGACCCCTAATTATAAGGACGAAATACATATTAAAGCCAATAAACTATAATACTTCAAAAGAGCTTGTTTGTAAAACACGTTACCAATTATATTAAAATAAAACAACCTAATGACAAGGGGTAAGGGTCTGATATTGAAAAATTACATGTTGCACAACATCACAAGTTAAAAATGCAACCCTGACAGTTTTAATTTAATAAAAAGTTTAATTTTGATATATTTATATAAAAAAAATTATACTTTCAACAAATCACAAACAATCATATGTGATTTTAGAAGTAATTATAATCAAAGTCAAACACTTTTAATCATCTGATTGTTATCATTTATTGGTAGCGTAAAAATATTTTACACCGACGATTTCCGCTATTTATGAATTAAATCATTTAAAAATCTCAATTGTTTGGGATAGGTGCATAAATACTCTGCATAGAATGTTATGTATTTTGATTCATTTGAACAAACTTAACATTTCAGTGGATAAGGCATTTTTGAATTGCATTTTTAGGGACAGAAACCCATCTCTGTAAAAATTATACAATTTCGATATTTAATTAGCCAAAACATTGATTATTTCTCTAAATGCAACTATATATCCTATCACATGTGCTTGCATGCATGCATCTCACAGTTGTTGTCGTAAATGTAGCCAAATGCATCTTTTAATAAGAAACACATTCAATAAAATGAAGCTAATCGATATATCCCCTACCCTATCAAATGATTTCACTAAACTAAGCCGTGGAGGCACAATCTGAGATGCATAATATCAAATGAATCAATACTTTCAATTTTTTTTTTTAAGATAGAAGCAAATGTATCAAGAAAGAAAGATACCTGAGGTAACCTTTCTGGGGTAAACATGAGATGTTTCTTTGTTGATAGGTACAAAACAATGAAAGCAACCCATATTATCAAATTCAATGATTACCTCTCAATCATTAATCATTAATGAGAAACCACCTCGTCGGAGAAGCAGATCAACCAATCTAAGAAAATTGACCAAATGTAAGAACGATAACAATGACAATATATATATAGTAATGTAACGTTGTAAGACAAGATAAAAGAAAAAAAAATTATTGTTATAAACAAATAAATAATAAGAGAAGAAAAAGCATGCATAGAACTACCTTATAGGAAAGAGTTTAAATTTGGAGTTTGAATATGTCAAAACACAAATGGAGTTTGAAATCTTCTTGGGTTAGAAGGAAAATATGGACTTGGGTTAGAAGGAAAATATGGATTTTGAGATTAATTATTTGGTTGGGTAAAAAGAATGAGATTAATCATTTGGTGTAATTGTTGTGCAAATTGGAACATAATTGTGTTGTGTTACATCCTCATAATAATACGATTGAGAAATACCAACTTGTGTTCTTAAGACATAAGTTAAGAAGTTAAATATAGAAATAGCATCAATTTATGCATTCAATATCCTAAAAATTTAAAAAGTTTATCTTTTTAGTACAAAATAGATATTTGAATTCCTTAGCATAATCCATAAAGATTTAGGGCCCGTTTGTTACAGATTAAAATAAAAGTGATTTTGACATGAAATAATTTAGAGATTCTATATTAGAGATTTTTTGTGAAAAATCAGAATCTATTTTGCGTTTGCCGTGATAAAAATAATCTAGTTTGTTTGGATACAACTATATAAAAGAGATTTTTTGTTACAAAATTAGTTCAATCTTTTAAATCATATTTTCTCTCTCCTCTAAAAAAAAATCTATTTTTTGAGAAGCTGTTCTTAACAACTTCTCATTTGAAGCTATTTTTAGATTCTGATTTTTAAAAAAATCTATAACAAACGGATGCAAAGCTCTTAAAAGTGATTATTTTCTTAAAAAAAAGTGATTTTTTTTCCTAAAAACACTATAACAAACAGGCTCTTAATAGTTTAAAGATTTTTTACATCGGTGACTCAATCAATATTTTTTTTAGGGACGAATCAATCAAAATTGAACTCCAATAAAAATAGTTTGGACTTAAAGAACATATTTCACTATAAATCAATCAAATTTATAAAAACTATCGTTCAGACGGACACACATATATCTAGTATTTTGTATTTTATTGCGTTAATGCATATACATTATGAATGATAGTTTTTATAAATTTTTTATTTTGATTAAAATCATTTGATTATAATTAAAATTAAAGGTATAAATATTCTACACATATTCATTTGTAACAAAATATAGTTATCTTTTTCAATGGCTCCAACAACATTGAAAATAGACTTAATTGATCAATAGGTTTTTTTTATATGTTTGTAGTGTATGATATGGTCTTATAGCTTATTGATTTTTTTACATTTTTCTTCTGATTTTAACCTTATTATTTAAATTTTATCAATACTCTACCAACAAAAAGTCACAGACATTTTAATTAACGTTTGAAGTCGTAGTATACTTAAATAGTTAACAGATTCAAAGGAGAAATGAAAATTTATGCTAACACAATACATCCAAAATGCAGTTGAAGTTAAATGAACTAATCCAAGACAGACATGAATCTTCTCAAATAAAACAAAGCCAAAAATTTACCAGCTACAAAATATTGGGATATGAAGCCAATCAATATATAGCAATAGCATAAACAATTGAAATTGAGGAGATGAAAAGGAATTTTTTTGAATGAGTCAATCAAACCTCCATTCACCATAAAATTGAGGAAACTGAAATACCAATAAAAATGCATAAATGAGGAAACACAAAAGAACAAATCAAAGAATGCAATCATTAACAACATCCCAACAAAAATCTAGCAATTAGAAAATTTTGGTCACTACTTGCAAGTAATGTTTAAGACTAATGTTTATACTAACCTTTTTGTCATAGTCACCACTTGTAAGTAATTTTCCTGACGAAATGAATGACTAAATGCTAATTGGTTTTAGAAATATACCTGCCTTAATTTCTATAAACATGCCTATTAAATCTAAAAGATTTGGAAACTAATAACCATTTTTCAGAACACCTCATAAACAGCTTCAGTAGGTAATTTCTATATTCATTTGTAACTGAAACACAGTAAAATTCTTGTCTGCACAGGATATATTTTCAGCACATCCTAGCCAAAGTTGCAAGTCTTTAGAAAATTCTTCAATTTCTTGTAATTCTGTTTCACTTGGTAATAATGCCATAGTTTGGCACTCTAGATTTGGTCATATCTCTGAAAAAACTATTAGATCCTTAAGCAATAAAATTCCTTTTAAAATTAGAAAACCAACTTACAAATATCAGGATGGCTGAACCAACCATATATATACAGCGAATTCAATTAATGCAAAGTGAAAAATTCAATGGCCTTATGATCCTAACTTAGGACAGTTAAAAATATTCAAAAATAGGTACAAGGCTGATTTTCTTCAATGATTTAGTTACAAAGCTGCAAGTAAGATGGTTATCGAAATTTGCAAATTTTACTTATGAGTTTAAAGCTTACATATTCATGTCTTCTTGATTTGGTACGTACTTGCATTAGTACTTTTTATAGTCGAACTGATTTAATGATGTTTTTTTATATTCAATTTAAAACATGTAACTCACTGTAACAGTAAACTATAAACAAATCTACAATCAATAATTTACTTTCGGTAACCTTTAACACTGCTTTAATAAATACCGACTAAAATCACAATTTACAATGTTAAGAAAGCAGATGTTCCTTAAATGGAATTCTATGTTACAAACTTTTTTCAAATAAGAAACTAATACATATCTCTGTTACAATTTTTGCTTCTTGAGATGTGTTGACTGAGTTTCCTCAGGGAATTGATAGTCGAAAAATTCTTCAATTCTAGAAGAACCATTTTCGGTAGTAACTTTTCGTCTCTTCTGTCGCTTCTTGGGCAGCTTAGGCAGGACTAAGCTAACATCACCCAACTCTCCAGATGAAGCCTCCAAGTTGAGCCATTTCACCAAAATTATCGCCTTCTCTTCTCTTGAATCTGGAGCTGATGATGTGATGTAACTCACAGCTTCTTCAAACACCCTTCTGGCATGCTCAATGCATTGCTTCTTTTGTTCTAATCCCGCCTTATGAGTTGCCGTTGCTGCAAACTCTGCATAGCTTATCCATATCTCCAAGTGCTGCTTTTTTCGATTAGGAATTCTTTCATAAAGCACTCTTGTTCTCTCAAATTCAATCTTAGCAGTTTCAAAATCAAGGAATGCCTTCCATAACAACTCAGGCTCTGGTCGAGCAACTGCAGACTCAAATATTGCTCTAGTTCGTTCAGTCTCAGATGAAGATCTCTCCAACTCTTCTGCATACTTGCTCGATGCATCACATTTTTTAGCTGACCACTCCAGATACTTTCCATACAATTTCCTGCATCGATCTGTATTACCAAGCTCCAATTCCATTTCTATATATTTCTTAAATAGCTCATGTTTAGGAGCCTTTCCAATAGCATAACCTAATATTCCACGAGCACCATTGAAATTCAGCATACGTATTTCAAACTGGGCTGCTAGAAGCCATATTTTTGTAGATAAGATCTTCTTGTGAGCCATCAGGTTGAAGCACCTCCTGTACACATCTCTTGCTCGCTCCATATCCCCAGCATCAAGCTCTTCATAGAGTGCATACTTCATCAACAGATAAAAATAGCTCCGCCAAGAAATCTTTTCCTGATTTGGAGGAACATTAGATATAGCTCTCTCATAAACCTCCTTAGTTTTTTCCTTATCCCCCACACTTTCTTCCAATCGTATATAGTTTAACCAGGAATCATAGTTGAAAGGTTTTTCCCTCACTTCTTTTTCAAATACCGCAATCTTGCATGAGCAATTTAATAGCGTGTGGTTCAAGTAATCAACTTCAGAAACGGAACGTGGGCGTTTTTGTTTCGGAGTGCAGATTTCAGTCTCTTGTAGTTCCTTAGCTTCGATAACAACCTGCTCGGTAGTGATTTGAATTGGTGCATCGGTTTTGTTCCTCACTGTTGTTGGTCGAGGAAGCTTCCACAGTGTGTCTTCTCTAGTGAAATAACTCAGGGTCGAGTGGGACATGGCAGAAATCTGATATGCGAGGAAGTAGAGTTAGGGCTTTCGAGAGCTACGATTCTCGAGAGCCCTCGATACCAAGGGCTAATTATGATCGATTTTCTTTCTTTGCCTCTTATTTATTTATAGGTTCCATTTTTTTTTTTTAAAGACGGAAGGTTCCATTTAAAACCGACAATTTTTTTTTTTTATCACGGGCCACATCCAAAATATTGAATTTATTAATCGGCCACAATCAAATAGTCTAATTATGTAAGGACTATGACTTTTTACCCGTCTACTTTTTTCGTGCGTCCTATTTTTCTTACCAAAATATCTATGAGATTTTTTTATTATATAATCAGAACGTAATTTGGATGTGTTCGGATTATAGAATCTGAAATATGTTTACATTTTATGTATAATTAACAATTAGAATCTCTTATATTTCAGTAGTTGCGAATTTTATTTTTAGAAACAACTAAAATATAAAGTAAAAAATGATAAAACATTTAAAATAAAATAAAAAATTCTACCAAAAAATTCTAAAAATCAAATTAAGTTAATGCAATTTTTATTTTTTGGATTTTTATGAGAATATGAAAAGTTAAACAAAATGAAAAATAGGGCTACGGATGAAATTTCGGATTTTGAGGGAAAATAGTCTGAAAATCGGATTTTCAAATGGGAGACAACGGTAATAGCTAACAATGACCTAAACAACAAGGATGAAGGTTATGATGATTAATATCGTTCTTAAACTGGCTATCCATGATACAAAAATGCTCAGTATTTGTGTTGATATGGTTTCGAGTATATAATCCAAACCGTTTTTTCCTGAATTCTAGACACACAATGGGTTTTTAGGTGGTGTTCCGATTGTATAATCCGAAAAAACCAAGAAATTCACCTTATTTTTTAGGGGTGTTCGGATTATAAAATTCGAATTAGTGAAAAACTCATTTTTCCACCACAAAATAGGGGAAAAACTCATTTTAGATTATAGAATCCAAAAATCCCATGAACATTTTTCTAAAAAAATAGGACGCAAAAGAAGGTCATAGGGTGAAAAAAGTAACAATCTTATTTATTTTAATGACTAATCTATTAGAGAATTCACAATTGAACTCAAGTTAGAGGTGCTTAAACGGGTTGTGCGCGTCGTCACTTTTTTGTACTTTTTTTTGTGGGTATTTTGAAAGAGTGTATATGTCACCGTTGTTATAATTAATACTTAATAAACATTCAATTTATCCCACTCAACGTTTTAAAAAAATTATTAAACAGGCTACATCGATAATTTTATACAATTAAATTTTTAGAGTAATTTATTTATTGATTCATAAGTATCTATTTTTTTGAAATATTAAATAATTCAATTATAAATTATAATATTTTTCAATATTATTAATAATACAAAAAATAGTGAAAATTAAAGAACAATTTATATAACCAACTAATCTTCTGACTATCACTCCAAAAATGTTGTCAAAATATTCTTTACAAAATCCTATTGAAGTTAAAGATATCACAATGCTCATTATAATCATATGTAATTCTTTGGTAAAAAGCATTTGCTCTTTGAATTACTTCTACACTAGCCATGAGTGAGGAATTTATTTTCCTCACGGGTGAATACTCTGTTGTTTATGAGTTGTATGTTCTTCCTCGTTGAGCATAATATTATCCAGCCCAACTTTAGTGGTAACTAGTGGAGTTTGATCCTGCATCACAAAGTTTGACATTGTTTCTTGCTCTTTTTCATCATCAAAATTGGACTAAGTTGGTGGTGATTAAGATTAAACATGAGAAATTGATACGGAAATGCGAAAATGGGGTCTAGAAAATGAAAAATTATTATTATTTGGATTATTACGTGGATATGAAAACAAGGAGGTGTTTGAAGATTTGAAGGATTAATTTTGAGCGAACAAATTTAAGAAAGTTGATCGTGGATTATATCAGTAGTGTGTGTCTATATATATATATATATATATATATATATATATATATATATATATAGTAAAGTTTTTCATACCACGTGTCACTTCCACATTCATTCTTAGTCTTTTTATTAGTTTTTCTATTTATTAAAACTATTATTTTATTTGGCATAAATATCTCAACAAACTTTTGATCTTATCCACTCAATATTTTATTAAAATTTTATTGAATCTAATATTTTATAGCAAAAATATCTCAACAAACTACATATAATACTTTCAACAAAGTTGTTTACATGTATGATCTTATTTTATTTTATTATTAAAAGGTTTTTTTTTTTTTTTGGAAAAGAAGCTTCAATTAGTTACTAAGTAATCTTTTAGCATCGTATCAATCGATTAGTTTTTCTTTTCGAGGAAAAAAATGTTTCGATTAGTTTTTTTTGAAACCAATTCTATTATCTTTTAGCAACATATTCTAATGCAAATGTTAACTATAAATAAAAGAAGAATTTTTGTTAATCAACATATTCACATATTTTGAGTACAAATGGAAACCCCAAACATTCTTTTCTTCTAACCTTTTTCCTTCTTCATTTTTGTCAAACATCAATTCTATTATTTTTATTACATATGTAAAATTATGTACATGAAGCGAAGTAAATAAATTTAATTAGAGAATAAACTTAATAGTGTTACTTTTACCTATAACTTTGACAAGTAAGGGCTCCTCTTTTTGTTGCGGCACTGTTCATTTGGGCATGAAGAAGAGTCAAATATGTCATTCTCAATTGAGTTATCTGTCATGTCCACATTGGTAGATTGGTCATCCAGTTGATCATCGATATTTCGTTGGGGCTGGTCTTGTAAAGTCTCCCTGTCATTTTGATTTTCCTGTCCTTGTAACCTTTCTAACAATTTGTGTCCTGAAGTCTTGCGTCTTTTACCCATATCAAATCAATACCTACGTACACATGGTTACAATTCATGTCTTGAATTACTCATTTCAGCCAAAAAGAAAGTATAAAGTTGTGAATAAATACTAAAACTAAATGAAGCACAATACCAACCACACAATTGAAGAAGTTCGTAAGATTAATCGCTACCACTAATCCAACACAAAAAAAGAAAAAAAGCCAGAAAGAAAGGCGCAATGCTGACCAAACACCAACAACAAAACCAAAGAGAATACACACATAACTTCCACCACAGTGCACTACAACAACAACGACAACACTATAACATAAGGTCAAAAACAGAGCCCAAAAACCTACAGGAAAACAAAGTATGCATCAAAACTCTAAATGAATAAACACTGACAACTACCACTCTAAAAAACAGAACAGACCACAACAGAAATGCCCTTAATTAACTACATACCAAAATACGAAAATGTTCCATCTATATATCTTATACCTTTCCCTTTTCATTCACAACAAATAGTGGGTGAAATATGTTCTCTCCTAACAAAAAATCAACAACAACAATCAACTGTAGAGAGAACAAAGATCTAAAAGGTCACAATTCGAGTGCAAGCAGCAGCTGATACTTTATTTCACAAACAAAGTCAACATGTACAAAATCATCAATTTGAGGGTTTCAAATCTAAGTTCAAAATAACACCAAAAATCAGACCTAATATGTTCAAATCTAAGTTCAAATCATAATTTCTCACTAAAGAATAATAATAAGTTTAAATCTAAGTTCAAATCACCAACAAATCCATACGTTAGTATTCAGTATCAATCAAATTTTTTTATAAATAATAATAATAATAATAATAAAGTAAAAAGGGCTCAAATCAACAAAAAAAAACCAGAGCTACCAACCTTTACAAATGATAACTAAGAAAACAAGCTTAATCTTCAAAAACCTAAAACATAGAAATCCTTAAGTCAAAAAACAATTTCAGAATTCACAAAACCTTAAACATAGAAATCCCTAAATCTGTAAAATAACAAAAAAAAACTAAATCAATAGAACTCACCGGTAAGAATGAGAACATGGGTCATGGTGAGAGATGGTTGCTCGCTAAGGAGTGGGTATGATTCAACGACAGAGATTCAATGGATTTGGGGAAAGAAGATAACGGCCAGAGAGAGAGATGGTGGTGAATCGTTGGTGAGAGAGAGAGAGAGCTGGTTTGCTGAGAGATGACTACTTCAAACTTTGTTTAGGGTTTCATTTGGGGGGAATGAAATTTTGTTCTTGGCGGTTTCATGTTTTTGGCGTAAAAGAAATGAAAACTATTAATAAATTAGAACTAAAAAAAGGACTGAAGGAGGGAGAGTGAAAAATATAGGCGTGGAAAGAGTTTTCACTGAGGGGGGAAATCAGAATTAGGAATGTTCACTTAGCCACGGTAAAACCAGTGGCAAATGGAAATTTTAACTGTGGCAAAACGAGGGGTTTGCCACGCTTACTGTGCCGTGGCTAAATAACCGTGGCTATTCACCGGTTCTCTGGTAGTGCATATACTTTGATATATATATATTTCAACCACTTTCTAATGCTACTTTTTTGTTTTGGCAGTAGTCGGGGTTTGAACTCTAAACCTTGCATATATTATGCATTGTCCATACCAACTGAACTAAGCTCACAAAGACTTCTAATGCTACTTTTTAATATAACATGTTTTCATCTTTTTGTTATTTTTATTTTTTGATTTTTGAAGACAACTTTTTAAACATCTAAAACACTTCTACTGATGTTTACACACACACACACTTACATTACCTTGATTCTATTTTGATTCCCAACAAACCAAATCATAAATTTCATCATTATGTGTTTTATTTCTCTTTTCTAAAAACTATTTAAGATAATTCTCTCAACAAACTACATATATCATATCTTTTTCTTTCTTTTAAACGATTTTGTTATAGATTATTTTTAAAACATAATTTTTTAAATTGCTTAAATTCTTTAATATTTCTTGATCTTTAAGCATCATATAAAATACAGAGACTCAACATTAGGATCATTAGAATAAGAAGAATGCCGAATTTTAAAGAGATCATATATATTTAATCGATGTGATTTTTATGGATGATAGAGCATGCATAAAAAAAATTCTTCGGGAACTTTTACTAACATGATTTCACATTAACTTAATTACTTTTCTATGCTAATATTTATTTAATTTTGTTGTTGGTGATATTCTAGGGGATCAACATTTAATGCACTGTGAAGCGGCAATGTTACAAAATATCAATATATGTTATTATAAAAAAAAAGTAGAGTTTAATGGTGGTGGGTGACAGTCCAAAACAATTTTGCACACACGACCGATCAAAACTTTTTAAATTGTCACGTCAATTAAATTATTGTTCTGTTTTTAATTGACGTGACAATTCAAAATGTTTTAATCGGTCGTATGTGTAAAATTGTTTTGGACGATCAACCCACCGCAATTAAAAACTCAAAAAAATATATCAATCTACTTTGATTGATGTAATATATTATGAGATAAAAGTATCTTAATTTCTAATTTCTAATAACAACCATAAATTTAAACCAATTTCCTATGAATATAGAATATTTGATAAAACTATAACCATTGTGAAGTTGTATAATTTTTTTAAGGAGTTAATTTATATGTCTTTTGTCTATTTATTCGTTATACATTTTTTTTTAGGTAATCATGATATAGGTTCACAAATTTTTCCAGCATCGTTAGAGATAACTAATCTCCGTCAGGAATTAGTGGGGCACAAAAGGTGGGTTCTTCCCTTTCAGTCGATTTTTTTTCCTCATACGCACGAGCCAAGAAACAAACTCATGACCACATGTTTAAAGAGACCCAAAACTCTTACCACTTAGACTAATTCATTATTGATTTTGTTACACTTTTTTTCATTGGACATTCATCTCACCATTTATATTTATTTTTAAGATATTATTATAATTATAAATTTAAATAAATTCAATTTAATATACTTATATCAATGCAACATTTATTATTATACCCTTATTTATTGGATTTCATCTAACTTCACTACTCCACTAACTACAATTAATAAGGGTGTTTTAGTAAATGCTACTAATTTTACCATTGAAATCAACACAATTAATCATTTCTTTAATAGTCGTGCACAAATCTTAAACGACTAATATTGTGAGACGGATGGAGTATAAAATAAATGGGTGAGAATGAGTGTAATATTCTCGTGTAACTTGGTCCATCCTCGTATTGATATAATCAAGAAAATTTATTTAGCATAAAACCCAACACAAGAAGTGAATAGGTGAGCCAAAAATAGACACTGATAAGCAATCTGCCATGCCAAATCTCGTCCTGCCACAAACAAGGGACAAAACATTAACTCAATACAACAAAAGTGAAAAGACTGAACGCACGCCCGAAAGCTAAGGCACGGAAAATTTGGCCAGCCCAACAAACCAAAAAACAACATAAGGCAAGCCATAAACTGCACCCAACATCAGCAAAAACCAAACAAGAGTTGAGGAGCAAGCCACATACGGATGACAAAAATATTTGCATTTGCGGATAAAAGTCGCCACAAACAAGTAACAATGCTTTAATGGCTAACCACATATAAAATAAATGGATATATCAATTACATGTTACCTAATGGAAATAGATATAAATTTAATGGTATCCATGCTCATGAATATCCATATCCGTCAATAAACTAAGAAAATTACATAAATACTCTCATCAATAGTATATATGTAAAGTAAGGTTTTTTATGTCATGTGTCACTTCCACGTTTATTCTCAATATTTTTGTTAATTTTCTATTTTTTAAAATAAATAATTTATTTGACATAAATATCTAAACAAACTTTTGATCTTATCCACTAAATATTTTTTTTACTAAATTCCTAATATTTTATGTGGCAAAAATATCTCACAAACTACGTATTTTCAATCCTCCTTACGATTTAAAAAAAAGAATACTTTCAATCATATCCTTTAAATATTTCATATGTCAAAGAAAAAATATCCCTTAGATATTTCTCTGTTCTTAGGGAATTAAATAATTCACTTTATTTTTTAATTAATTTTGTAATTGTTCTAGAGTTTAATTGTGGTGGGTCGATAGTTCAAAACTGTTTTGCAAAAACAACCAATCAAAATATTCTGATTGCCATGTTTGGTTCACGTTAATTAAAAAATATTAATTGATATGACAATTCAGAATGTTTTGATTGGTTGTTTGTGCAAAACAGTTTTAGACTGTCGACGCACCAATTAAACTCATTTTTTTTATGCATGTGCGCTATTGATGTTTAAGAGTTTTTTCAAATAAAAAATAATGTTTTATATGTTTCATAAATATCTCAACAAATTTATAAAGATGGTCTTATTTTATGATAAAAAAAGCTCCAATTAGTTTGTTTTTTTTAGGAAAAGAAGCTTCAATTAGTTACTATGTAATCTTTTAGAACCGTATTATTCAATTAGTATTTCTTTTTGAGGAAAAAAAAGAGTTTCTGTTCGTTATTATATTATCTTTTAGCAACTATTCTAATGCAAATTTTAACTAAAATAAAGAAGTTTTTTTCAATCATATATTCACGTATTTTGACCACAAACGACAATCCAAACTTTCTTTTTGATCTAACCTTTTTCTTTCTTCAAGTCTGGCAAACATCAATTCTATTATATTTTTTACATATACTGATTTTTAACACACACACACACATCACAGATAGTTTTGTTAGAAGACACCATTTATGAATGTGTCTTTTAGCAAGTTATTCTATAGACATTTGCTAAAAGACACAAACTAGTTTTTATGAAGGTGTCTTTTAGCAAGTTATAACTAAAAAGTGTATAATCACACCTTGAGGTGTGGATTGCTAAAAGACACCTTTATGGGTGTCTTCTAGCAAAACCTATATATATAAAAAACATGTTTTCATCTTTTTGTTATTTTTTTTTTAGGACAACTTTTCAAACAACATCTTAAAAATTTCTAATGATATTCACACACACTCATAATACCTTCATTCAATTTTGATTCCTAAATAACCAAATCATAAATTTCATCATTTTTTTTCTTTTCTTTTTCATAAATTATGGCTACAAAATCTGACTTCATTGATAGCATAACCATCAATAATAAATACAGAGCATGGAGATTCAATATTTAGATGATTAGAATATGGAGAATGCCTAAATTCAAAGATTGAAACCAAATTGATTTAATCAATATGAATGGTATTATGAAAGAAACATACTCTGAATCACAACGGTCATGTCGTGGATGTCCATCAAATAATTGTTTCGTTAGGGATGTGAGGATGACTATGCGTCATTTGTTTTAGGTACTTACGACTTCCTTTCTCTTTTTTTTGTTCTTTTTTCTTTTTGAAAATCGAATTTCTTTCGTTTTATGCTAATTTTAATTATAGTTACCAATGTGATTTAAATAGGTATAACCTCCAAATTAAGGTGATTGATTACACCGATTCAACTATTTTTGTTATATTAGACAGTGAAAATATAAGTTTTTTGAAAAAAATGTTGTTGACCTTCAAGAGTCTTATGTTACAAGGGTAAAATATTAAATTTACACTTTTATTTTATTTTATTTTAAATTTCATTTATTGATTGATAATGTTATTGTGAATTCATTACTAAATTTTACTCTGTGACAATTATGTGAAATCGATGAGTTATATCTTCGCCAAATCAACTCTTTTAGAGAACGCAAATTTTTGTTCACGATTGAGGTGAAAAAAATATTTCTTCAACAATATGGAGCAGAAAAGTTTCACAATATCAAGATTGTGCATGATGATACATTAATAAGCAACATTATTGGGAATTACATATTGAAGCATGTCAGATTAAACTGGTGAATTTTTTTTC
This sequence comes from Medicago arabica, assembly GCA_946800305.1. Lineage (NCBI taxonomy): Eukaryota > Viridiplantae > Streptophyta > Magnoliopsida > Fabales > Fabaceae > Medicago > Medicago arabica. The sequence goes on from OX326968.1 coordinate 55,151,823, forward strand.
TACAATAATTAATTCTATTTTAATATGAATTATATTTTTTTAATGCAGGGCGATTTTGAACAAAAATTAGTTATGATCGTTTTTCATTAGTTGAAGATCGATTAACAATGACCATTTGACCAATACAATGAAGGTCGATTATCTTAAAATTGTTTTATCATTGTCTTTTTTACGAAATTATTTTTTCATTTTTTATATGGTTATAACAGGCTACTTTCCCTGTTCAAAGTGAGATGAATTCTTCAAATCTATATATGTGCATGGGCATAAAACTCTGTTTATAATAATTAACCGGACAACGCCGGATATCTAAACTAGTTTAAATATAAAACACCCTTTCAACTTTAGTAAAAAAAAATGGATACTATACTATTTAATATGCTATCGACGCTTCTTCTCTGAATCTCTGGTCAATATCACTCTTTAACTCACGTCCCTTCAAAAAACTTTATTTTTGTTAAATGTAACAAGCTTTATGCATTTTTTGAATGCGTGTTTGTTTAAGCAAGTACCTTTGCTATTTCAGGAGCTAGAAAAAATATTTAAGTTTTTGTTGAATGAGATGGATTTTTTCGTTAGAAATGAAACATATTAATGTTATTATGTATGAATATTATTATGTTATGGTAAAAAGAATAAAACAAATTTGATGAGTTTTTTTTAGGTTAAATTTTAGGTAATTATAAAAAAAATTAACACACACACACACACACATATATATATATATATATATATATATATTCTTCTTTTAATCCAAGACATCACTTTAGAAATATGATTCTTTTGATTTTATTTTTGAGAGAGTATATGTTGTTTTGTTGAAAGGGTTTGTTTTAAGTAATTTAATATATGACTATAAATAACATTAATTTAATTCATAACTTCTTTATTATATAAAAAAATAATATCCTTTTGCCCCCAAAGGCAGGCACTTCAAGAAATAACATCAGGCTCTTTCACGAGTTGATAGTAGATCTTCAAGTCAATAGTGATTATTCATAATCAAAGAAGAGAATGACCACTTTAATTTTTAACTCAAACGATGGATAAGAAACAAAAACAATGGTTAGGGCAAGGTTTCTAGGAAATAATTAAAAACATGGGAGAAATAATGTTTTTGTATATTATCAGGTAAGTTCTTAACAATGAGGATTGAGGAGGAATACTGTAAATTATAGATCTTGTTTCTACGGTCGTTCAACAATAAAAGAAATTGAATTTCAATTTCAGATAAGAAAGTTATGAACATTTTAATGCTGCTCTCAAATCTCACCGATTTTTATCACCAAAATACATGACTCTAATTACATTTAAACAATGGCTTCAAAGTATGTATGGTTGAGTTTGTTGAGTTATTTACTAATCCAATTCATTTAGATAGGTTTGGAAAAAGTTTAAAACCCAAAACCATGAAAATCTCATATTACGGTACAACAAAAATTGATTTTTGAGACAATTATATTATTTCATTGTTTTGAGACAATTATACATACTTGTTGATTCTCCCTGTTGATTACAGATACATCTGAGCCAAGAAGTGGCCCTTGGCATCTGCGTAGAGCCGGTTACTCATACTTAAATCGATCGATCTGTGTTGTGGGGAACGAAAAAGAATCCCTATTCTTCAACCTACGTAGCTATGGCGACAAAACGTGGCGCCTTGACATTTTTGACATGAACTAAACTTGTACCATACCAATATTCTTCTAGCTAGCTGTAACCATGCCACAATAGAATATGACAATATTAACTTTATCATTTAGATGGATTTTTTCCCTAGAGTTATCGAGGAGTCAGCCAATAACAATGCTGTGCTGCATATATTCTTTATCTAGATCATTCCTAGAATAATTTTAAAAATAATAATATAATAATATACATATATTTTGAGTTACCAAGTTCACGGTACACATTTTTTACCACTATCTTTAAAAAAATAAAATTAACTCTCTTTAACACTAATCGATCTTCATCAAAAAACCTATGAGACATACAAAGGGATTCTTATCTCCAATCACAATTCTTTTCACAACTAACTAATAATAATTAGGATAATGTTACTTTTTAAGAATAGGAAGCTTCTACGGTACACCTGCAAATTAAGGTGTACCGGTACTTCTACTTCAAAAATCTTTAAATTAACTATTATTTTTATGGAATAAAGAACTATTTATTGATATTTATATTTTAGAAAATGTCATTTCATAAAAAAAATCATTTCATTGTTTATAAAAATCATACTAATTTTTTTACATTTTATTATAAAAAATAATAAAAATTCTCTATTATGAGTACTAAAAATTCAGAAAAATTAAATTTTTAATTTGTTGATGTTTTTCGAAAATAAGATTTAATTATAGGTGATAGAAAACAATTTTTCTCTTCAAAAAATAACATATTTAACTATTAATTTATTGAGTTGGTGTACCAATACACTCAAATTTTTGGGTGTACAATAGAATATAATTTGCCTTAACTAAGAATAATCATTGGAAGAAGGCAGACTCAATGGTAAAATAGTATAGGAAATTCGAGTGCACGGGTACACCAAATCTTTAAATTTGAGGTTTACCCAAAATATTATTAAGTTTCCTTAAAAAAAAAGTAGAAGAAAATAAATATATTATTAAGGTTGCATATATACTATAGCCCCCGCTCAACAAGGTTGTTTTATAATAATTATATATGATAATGGAAAAGGAATATAGGCGTTGACAATATGCATATATTTTGTCAAAAAAAAAATGACCTCTAAAAAAATGTATGTATATGTACAAACTTTATTTTATTCCAACAATATCAATGTGCTACATAAATCATCCCAATTAAGCTTTATTAGTTGAAATGCAATTCCGTTTGTACACAAAGCTTTATTCATTATTTCCCTTTTCGGAATCAGATGCAAATCCTACTTGCAAAAAAGAGAGGTCCCAATTGGATAAATCCAACTTTTCTTCCAACGCAGCAAATACTCAGAGAAAGATATGGCATTTTTTTTAGGGAAAAGATAGATATGACATAAATTCCAGTATTAGGAAAAATAAAACCCAACAAAAAAATTATATTGATGTCATGGATCAAGTGATCGACTAATAAATTGTAATTAAATTAGATAAAAATAGTTAAATTAATCATTATCCATAATGGGCTAGCTCCAAGGCATTCCATGATACTCTACTTTTGCATTTATTTTAGTAGATCGATGAAATGAGAATAGTTATTGAAAACTCATTCTACTCAATAGTTTACTTTGGAATTTTTTTTATTAGTTGAACTAGGAGTTGTGGATGATGTTTTACTTTTCTATTTATTCAATAATCCCCCAGCAAAACAAGAAAATAGTTTGATTATTTTTTTTTGTTGAATTGAAAATAGTTTGATTTGAAAAAAAGATAACAAACCATCGTGATGATATAAAATGTATATATGAAAAAAATGAAATTACTTTTGAAGCCGTACCAAGGACTTGTCTTGATTTGTTCCGTATGCATGCAATCAATCTGTGCATGGATATGAAGAATGAAGAATCGTTTGTACTAGCTAGTAGTAAAAGTGGACTTAATTGATCAATCACTTTCAACGATTTTGAAAGTGACCCAAATATCTAACCGACGATTCTCCACTTTTCTACTTTTTCTTTCCCAACAAGCCTTAATTTCTTCCCTTCAAAATCCCCTATATAAGCATGCCACATTTGGCTTATTAACTCAACAAACAACACACCAAAACTTCAATTATAAGTTCATAACTAACACACATTCCTCACATACCAACCAACATTTTCCACATTCGCCATTATAATGGAGAGAGTAACAAAGATGGTTTCAGAGAGGCCAGTGGTGATATTCAGCAAGAGTTCATGTTGCATGAGTCATACAATAAAGACACTATTTTGTGACTTTGGTGTGAATCCAGCAGTTTATGAACTTGATGAGATACCAAGAGGGAGAGACATTGAACAAGCACTAATTTCAAGACTTGGTTGTTCTCCATCTGTTCCAACTGTTTTCATTGGTGGTGAGCTTGTTGGTGGAGCTAATCAAGTCATGAGTCTTCATCTTAACCGCTCCTTGATTCCAATGCTTAAAAAAGCTGGAGCTCTTTGGCTTTAATCTCATCAGGCTCACAAAAATCTACTTAATAACTTGACCTTTTTTGGTTAATCTTAGAGATTATGGCACTAGGTATAATTAGTCTAACTTAATTGATAGATTTGGGGTGTCTTTAAAAAACAAGGATCTTCAATGGCCAATGCATTGTGCAGAAGCTACTGCTAGCTATATAGAGGATTCAAGTCCATCGTTTAGCCTTTTTTTTTCTGGGTTAAATGTAATGTTATCTTTTTGATAATTATTGATAATTGATAATAAGTTAAATGTAATGTTGGCTTTTTGTATTAATATTTTTATTAGAAATATCAGCATTATTAAACTGATTCCAAATTAAAGTTAGACTCTAAATGCAGAGTTGACCGATGGAAAGAAAAAAAAAAAAAACAGATATTCAGCTGATCAGTTGATAAGTTAAGTGTTATGAAAGAAAGGCCTAGAAAGAATGATGACTCAACAAGAGGAGGCCCAACTAACTTGGAAGGAATAAGAAGAGGAAACAGGACACGTGTTCTTAACACTAGGCTCAAGGGTTATAAAGTAGGCATGTGAGGAAATTGAGAATTAGGCAATTAAGTGATTAGTCACAGCTCTCTTTCTCTCTGATATTTTCTGTTATTCTCTATTGCCTCTGCAACATTGTACTAGATCCTCTGTTTACGGGAGTTGATCAATTTACTATCCTTTCTGTTTTCTGCACTTGTTATTTCATTCCTGTCTTGCATATTCCATCACTGTTACATTGGTGCTTTCATTGACGCCATGGCAGACCAAGATCCACGCATCAAAGAGCTCCAAAAAGACATCCAACGCAGCAGCAATTGACAAGGTCCAATCCGAGATGCAAGCTCAATTCCGGCAGGCCGAAACCGTCAACGCCGAGCGTTTCTCCCTGCTTCATGAAGCTCTCGATGCACTTATCCGCAAACGTTCATCTTCGCCGGAGTCTTCCCATGGTGTTTCGAACTCAAGTAAACAACCATTTCAGGTACGTGCGGTGAAACTCGATTTTCCGAGATTTGATGGAAAGAACGTATTGAATTGGATTTTTAAAGCGGAACAGTTTTTCGAGTATCATAATACTCCAGATTCAGATCGATTGGTGATTTCGTCGGTACATTTGGATCACGACGTTGTTCCGTGGTATCAAATGAATCAACGAACACACCCGTTCCGTTCGTGGCAAGAATTTACAAGGGCGTTGGAGATGGATTTTGGACCATCAGCTTATGAATGCCCTCGAGCTGCCTTGTTCAAGCTGAATCAATCTGGGTCGGTGGGTGATTACTATACAGAATTCAACACATTAGCAAACAGAGTTTATGGTGTGAGTTCTGAAGCCATATTGGATTGCTTCTTGAGTGGATTACAACCAGAAATAAGAAGAGATGTGTTGGCCCTTTCACCTGAGAACATCAACAAGGCCTTTGCCTTGGCAAAGCTCTACGAGGAGAAATACACAGCCCAACAAAAACCAAAATACAATCCAAGCCCATACAAAAGCCCAAACAACAATACCTTTTACCCACAAAAAATTACCAAAATACCCACATATCTGAAACTACCCAAAACCCCAGTCAACAAAAACACCAGCTACCACCCCTGCTACATACACCGAACCAGAAACCCTCCGCCATTCGCAACATTTCTCCAGCGGAGATGCAGATCCGTCGCGACAAAGGCCTCTGTTACTTCTGTAATGAAATTTTTTCCCATACTCATCGATGTCCCAATCGTCGTGTCATGATGCTGCAATTAACAGATGATGAATACGAAGAGAAGGAATCAGACCCACCGGATGACGACAACTAGAGTTCGAATGATGAAGATGTTCAACATCATCTGTCTTTAAATGCGATGAAAGGTAGTTGTGGAGTGGGTACCATTCGATTCACCGGAAGAATCAGAAACATACCGGTACAAGTTTTGGTGGATGGGGGTAGTTCCGAGACATTCTTACAACCACGCATTGCCCAAGTACTGAAGGTCCCAATTGAAGCTAGTCCATGTTTCCAAGTGCTCGTAGGCAATGGACAGAGCTTGATGGTAGAAGGAAAGGTTAGAGAGCTGAAATTACATGTTCAAGGACATGAATTAGTTTTTCCGGCGTACTTGCTTCTAGTGGCCGGTGCAAATGTGATATTGGGGTCATCATGGCTAGCAACTCTGGGGCCTCACATGGCAGATTATGCCACACTGACACTCAAATTTTATCACAATAATAAGTTATCACACTGCAAGGAGAGAAACGGAAAGAACCACAACAATCTCAATTACATCAGCTACGACGAATGCAGCTCACTGATTCAATTGCAGAATGTTTTGCTATACAAATGTTACCTGATGAACAACCACAAGATCAGCTACAAGAATTACCAGCAAATATTGAACCAGACTTAGCAGTATTACTACACACATATCAGAAGGTCTTTCAAAATCCAGCAGGGCTGCCACCACAAAGGGCCCAAAATCATGAAATTGTCCTTCAAGAAGGAAGCAAACCAGTCAGAGTGAAGCCCTATCGTTACCCTCACAGCCAGAAGGAACAAATTGAAAAAATGGTACATGAGATGCTGCAACAGGGCATTATCAAACCAAGCAACAATCCCTTTTCTTCGCCGGTTATTTTGGTCAAGAAAAAAGATGGAAGTTGGCGTTTCTGCACAGATTACAGAGCTCTCAACAGTGTCACAGTCAAAGACAGCTTTCCTATGCCAACAGTGGACGAATTACTGGATGAATTACATGGGGCTCAATATTTCTCAAAACTGGACTTACGATCCGGGTATCATCAGATTTTGATCAAGCCAGAAGATTGTTACAAAACGGCTTTTCGCACTCACCATGGGCACTACGAATGGTTAGTAATGCCCTTTGGGTTGACAAACGCTCCTGCTACCTTCCAGAGTCTTATGAATAAGATATTTCAGAATGCTTTGCGCAAATTTGTGTTGGTGTTCTTTGATGATATCTTAGTGTATAGTGAGTCATGGCCTTCACACTTACAACAACTGGAATGGGTTCTACAAGTGTTACAACAACATGAACTATTTGCAAAATTATCTAAGTGTTCCTTTGGGCAAAGGGAAGTTGATTATTTGGGGCATGTGGTGTTTGGTAATGGGGTCTCTATGGATGCTAACAAGGTTAAGGATGTGTTAGCTTGGCCTATACCTATGAATCTGAAGCAGCTGAGAGGTTTCTTGGGACTGACCGGATATTATAGGTGTTTTATTAAAGCATATGCACAGGTTGCTGGACCTTTAACTGATTTATTGAAGAAAGATGCATTTGTATGGTATGCCAAAGCTCAAGAGGCCTTTGAACAGCTCAAGCAGGCTATCACCACAGCACCTGTTCTACGATTACCGGATTTTTCACAACCATTTATACTAGAGACAGATGCTTCAGGAACAGGAGTAGGAGCCGTTTTGGGACAGAATGGGCACCCAATAACTTATTTCTCTAAGAAGCTGTCGCTGAGAAGACAAAAACAGTATGCGTATATCAGAGAGCTGCTAGCTATAACAGAGGCATTTGCCAAGTTCAGACACTACTTGTTGGGACACAAATTCGTCATCAAAACGGATCAGAAGAGTTTGAAGAGCTTATTGGATCAATCTTTACAAACTCCAGAACAACAGGCTTGGCTACATAAATTCATTGGGTTTGATTTTCAAATTGAGTATAAACCTGGCAAAGACAACATTCCAGCTGATGCATTGTCTAGGATGTTTATGTTGGCATGGTCCGAACCTAAGAGCATGTTCCTACAGGAGCTGAAGAAGGCATTACAAGAAGCACCTGAATGGAAATTTGTGATGGACAACATTCAGCACCAACGGGCAACAGATAGTGAGTATGTTGTTAAAGAGGGGTTACTATTATACAAAAATAAACTGGTTGTTCCCAACAATACTGTATTGATACATAAAGTATTGAATGAATACCATACATCTCATATTGGAGGACATGCTGGAATCAACAGAACTTTAGCACGCGTACAAGCTCAATTTTATTGGAAAGGAATGCGTGAAGATATCAAAAAGTATGTACAAAACTGTGTTATATGCCAACAAGCGAAGACAACAACCTTGCCAACTGGGTTATTGCAGCCTTTACCTATACCAAGCCAGGTATGGGAGGATGTAGCAATGGATTTTATCACTGGATTACCAAGTTCATGGGGGTTCACAGTGATCATGGTAGTTATAGATAGATTGATTAAGTATAGTCATTTTGTGGCACAAAAATCAGACTATACTAGCAAGACTGTGGCTGAAGCTTTCATGTTGAATGTGGCCAAATTACATGGAATTCCAAAGTCAATTGTGTCTGATAGGGATAAAGTCTTCACAAGTGGGTTTTGGCAACACTTATTTAAATCACAGGGCACAACACTGGCAATGAGTACAACATATCACCCCCAAACGGATGGCCAATCTGAGGCCCTCAATAAGTGTCTGGAGATGTACTTACGGTGCTTTACCTTTCAGAATCCAAAAGGCTGGTACAAAGTATTACACTTAGCAGAGTATTGGTATAACACAGCATTCCATTCAAGTGCAGGAATGACTCCTTTTAAGGCACTTTATGGGAGAGATCCTCCAGCTTTAATCAGATATGTTGCTCAAACAAATGATCCAGAGGCAGTAAAGGAACAATTAGCCCAGAGAGATGAAATAATAGAGCAACTGAAGAAGCATTTAATGCGAGCACAACAAGTAATGAAAAGCCAAGCTGATAAGAAAAGAAAAGAAGGGCACTTCAAGGTAGGAGACAAGGTTCTGGTCCGTCTACAGCCATACAGACAACACTCAGCTGTGCTAAGAAAGAATCATAAGCTTTCTATGAGATACTTTGGCCCATTCCCTGTTATTGAAAAGATAGGAACGCTGGCTTACAAGCTGCAATTACTCACTACTGCTAAAATCCATCCAGTATTCCATATTTCGCAGTTGAAAGAGTTCAAAGGTACTGATGATGAACCTTATATACCATTGCCTATGACTACTTCAGAAATAGGTCCAATGATGAAGCCAATAGCTGTGCTAGATACAAGAATGTTGATACAGGGTAATCAAACAATTCCCCAAGTGCTGATTCAATGGGGAGAGCATGAACCAGCAGAAGCTAAATGGGAGGACTTCAAAGAGATGTATAACCATTACCCGGATTTCAACCTTGAGGACAAGGTTGAGTTTAAAGGGGGAGGCATTGTTATGAAAGAAAGGCCTAGAAAGAATGATGACTCAGCAAGAGGAGGCCCAACTAACTTGGAAGGAATAAGAAGAGGAAACAGGACACATGTTCTTAACACTAGGCTCAAGGGTTATAAAGTAGGCATGTGAGGAAATTGAGAATTAGGCAATTAAGTGATTAGTCACATCTCTCTTTCTCTCTGATATTTTCTGTTATTCTCTATTGCCTCTGCAACATTGTACTAGATCCTCTGTTTACGGGAGTTGATCAATTTACTATCCTTTCTGTTTTCTGCACTTGTTATTTCATTCCTGTCTTGCATATTCCATCACTGTTACATTAAGGAAGACACCTAAAGAATACTATTCAAATAGTTCAAAATTCAAATCGTGAGAACTAACATAAGCCACTACATATAAAAGTGTTTGCTCCAACAAAGATAATTACTTTCTCTTGTCAACTGGGTTTACATAAATTCCCAACTTATCAAAATCTTTTTAGACATAAGAGTTATCTAGGATGTTGAAGGGATCGAGCATGTGTAATACCAATAGACAACACGCTACTTGTTTGTAACTTTTGATTTCTCTTTTCATGTTTGGTATAAAATCTTCTACTTGTCAGGGTGATTTGGAACTTATTCTCGATCTTTTGCTCTATTAGGGTTGGCTCTTACTTGAAGTATCGTTTGACTTTAGTTTGACTTTTTGTGGTGTGGCTGATTTGGAAGTCGCAAAATGATGATGATGATGATGATGTGTATCTGTGTCTATATATATATATATATATATATATATATATATATATATATATATATATATATATATATATTCTCAAATATGATCATGAATATTAAGCAGTTGGTGGATCCTATAAAGTTATCTTCTTGGAAGTGAAGTTTGGATAAGTTATTAGGGTTTCCTTGCATGCTGAGATAAATTTCTGAGTAGTTCACTAGTTTGTCTTGGTTGTGTGTATGACTTTTGGTTTCCTTTTTTGATTTTCTGGATTTTGAGTATCTGTGTACTATGTTTTTCACACATGCGATTTGCCTTTAATTTATTTTCATTATAAGTTTGTAATAATATTAATTTTCTTGATTCTAATAAAAAATTAAATTAACCTAAATATTTAGTCCACCTTAATCTCTTCTCTTAATTTTTTAATTAGAATCATCCATAAAAACAAGAAATGGAACATAATATTGTTATATATTTATGAAGACGAAAGTATTGATTCGGGTGCATGATTCCTTTTGATCTCATCATCGAACAATATATATATATATATATATATATATATATATATATATATATATTATGAGTAATGCTAAAACACTCTTTCTAATGCTCACTCTCTTATTGGTTTAAATCATTGTGAGTCTACATTTGAAAATTGAACCACTACAAAATTGTATAATGTACATTCATTTCATCCAATAAATAAGTGAGTGCTAGAGAGAGTGTTAAAAAGTGAGTGCTAGAGAGAGTGAGTGTTAAAAAGTGAGTGTTGCTAGCATTCCTCTTATATTATATACTAAATTCGGAGAAAAGATACAAGCGGAAAAATAATTTTACTAATTTAAAATAATTTTTGAAACAACTCTTTTATATTTCTATTGACTTAAAAGTTGTTAAAAAATTAACGTAGAAATATCATTTCTCAATTCCTACTCAAACAGAGATAAATAACAGTAAAATAATTTATGAAAACTTGCAACAGGTACCCATTCTACACCTTGAAAAGGAAGAAAAAAAAATTAAAAATAGATTAGAGAGTGATATGATAGATTTAATATATTGATGTGATGGAAATAGATAGATAAGAAGAAAATAACATTGTTGAATTAATGTTGAAAAAATAGCGGTGTTCAAATGTCATAACTCTAAAAAATATGGGTGCCTTGTGTAGTTAGAAGATGAATGTTGAAGTACACCTACAATCATTGGCGTTGTCAGTTGTCAAGACCCTGGACTACAGGGTGCAGACTTATGAAACCTAACACTTGGACACGACATTGTAATTAAAGAAAATATCAAAATTGAATGTAATTTACACGTGTCAGTGTGGACACCGAACGCATGTTTGATTAGAAGTGTCAGTGTTATAAATAGATGCAGACTTTTTAATTTCATGAATTACCATTTTATATATAAAATTATAACTATTGATTTTTTTTTTTACAAAAAATTAGTGATATCATTGTCATAGTATAGTTAAAAGTAGTATACAAAATAGTTATTTTAAATTATTTTATATATTTAAGGCTTAATTGATCCACCGGTCCTTTAACTTAATTGTTTTTTCAAAGTGGTCTCATAACTATAAAAGTCACAATATGGTCCTTTATGTATTTTGTCGTTATTTATTTATTTTGGTCATATTCCGTTAAAGTTAACTCAAATGTCTATGATGTACCAACATTGAAGACGGCCTACCATAGACCATATTAATTTATTAATTTTAACCTTTTGATTATTTTTTAAAACAAATGATCGTTGGATCATGCCGGTTTACTGTATCTTGCAGTAAACCATCAACAACTAATTTTTTCTTCATCTTCTTCCTTCCTCTTCAACATCACCTTCATCATATTCAAACCCAAAATCCAAAACAAAAATAAAAAGTATTAAAAATCCTACTTTCCCCTAACCCACTGGTCAAAATCAAGTCAATCTCTACATATCTGAGTCAAATTCTCCAAAATCCAAGTTCTTCAAATTTTAACCCATCAAATTCTCCTCCTCTTATTGTTGCTCAACCCAAAAACTTTAGAATTTTTTTTTGTAAGCAATGAAATATCCAAAAGGAGATCTAAACAAACATCGAAGAAACCCAACAAATTGATCGGTGAGACATAAATCAAAATATTTGAATCCAAAAACACCTCAAAACGCGTGAAAACAAACTTATTGTCGAAGAGAATGAAAAACCCAACGATGGAAGTGAGACGGTTTCAAACAAACACTGTTGGAGATGGAAGAGATGAGTGTCGCCGGAGGCATGGGCGGTCGTTGAAGGCTCCATCCCAGAGGGTTTCAGTCACTGTTGATTAAAGAGTTTTGCGATTTGAATTTTGCTATTTGAGTTTCACCAAAGAGTTTTGTAGTTTAAGATTTAAACAATTTGAGTTTTGAATTTGACGAGCAAAATGATGGTGGTGGTGTTGTTCTGAATTGAAAGCAGTGGTTGAGATGGTTGACTAGAGACTAAATTGAAGATTAAATTGTTGATTTTAGTGAATGAAGGCTAAATTGTATGTTGGAATTTGAACATGTGACACGTTTTTGATTGTTTGGAAATAATATATTTTTCTTCTTTTGATTTTGGGATGGTTATGATGATGGTGGAGTGAATGATTTTGGGTTTGAGTTGATGATGATGATGGATGGTGTTAATGATGATAGATGAAGATGACAATGATGGTGTAGTGATTAAAGAGTAGGTTTAATTTTTATTTTAATTTTATTTTTCTGGGTTTTTGTAGATTTCATTGATGAAGTTATTGTTGAAGAATGAAGATGATGAAGTGATGAGGGAAGAAGATGAAGAAAAGGAAAAAATTTAAGTGTTGATAGTTCACCGTAGGATACAATATACATGAATGATCCAACGGTTCTCTTTTAAAAAAAAGATTGAATGGTTAAAATTCATTAAATTAATAAACTCTATGGTGGACCATTTTTAATGTTGATCCACTTTAAACATTTTATAACAGAAAGGATAAAAAAGTGTAACGGCAGGAAACTTAAAGGATCATTTTGAGACGTTTTTTAGTTATAGAACCATTTTGAAACAAACAATTAAGTTAAGGGACCGGTGAATCAATTAAACCTATATTTAAATAACATTTATTTCGAACATAAAGTACAAAAAATGGAGAACTAAAGAAAAGAAAGATTGTATTTTTTTATGACAAAGAAATCAAAGATCATTAAATCATTATATAGTACTGTCATATATATATATATATATATATATATATATATATATATATATATATATATATATAAGGGCATATCAAGTGAGAGGAGTTGATATAGTGAGAGATGAGAGGAGTAAATAACATTCATCTGATTAAAACCAACGCTCAAGATTGTTTTAGCTTTAAAACCTATTAAATCATGTGATTAATTTCCCTTTCTTCTCAAGCGCGCTTTTCTTTCTTCCGGTTCCAACACAAAGCTGCACGTTTCCTTCTCTTCTACAGTCAAACGTGTTTTCAGGTTCTGTACCATTTACGTAGCAACAAATTCGCAGACAAAGACGACTAACATAAGAATCATTTTTTTCAATCTCTTCCCAAACAAAAATCAAATTAAAGACAAACTTTTTTTAAAGTGAGATGAGAAGTTGGCGACAATTTTTTTTTTATGGTTTTCGATCTCTTAGGTTTCTCTAGCCTTTCATTTTCAACAAAATAAAATTTAAATAATAATTAAAAAAGAACTATTAGGTCATTAGATATGCAAGAAAAAACAACCCATTTTGTTCTAGAAAAATCTTGGATTTTGGGGGTTTTGTTACAATTAATTTATAGAAAAACACCATGAAACAAGAACATGGATAGAATGAATTGCAGATCTTCAACAATAAAAAATGTCACAGAGATGCAAATAAGGGGGCAATGAATTGATTGGTTGTAAGGTAGAGGTCGGAGACTCGTCAGCCCTATTGAATCTGTGATTGTTTTTCAACAGGCAAGGAAGAGTGATGCTGAGAGGAAGATGAAAGAAGAAAGGTTTCAACAGGAAGAGAGAGAGAGAGAGAGAGGGGGCGTTAGTGACGGGTAGCATTTGGGTGACATAGAATTGGGTGATATTGACCAATCACAATGTCACAATTCTTGTGAAAGAGAGAGAAAAAAAAGCGACTTGTGACATTGTGGTTGGTCAATGTCACCAATGTCACTAATTCTATGTAGTGCTACCCGTTAGTGACAAGGAAGTAAAAAAGTTATGACTCATTAAAAGGAAATTTAATCACAACCCTTTATTTTAATCCAAAGGTTATTATTTCATCCTCTCACCCACTCATTATAAAGTGTGCTCTAATTTGATACATCTCCACATATATATATATACAAAGTTTGAAGCTACTGACAAAATAATCACATTAGGGTAGTAGGCATGTTTTGAGAGAATACCTGGGTTTCATGCTATAAGGCTCTATTTTAGTGATTTTGAATGATTTAACTTTAAATAAAACACAATTAATGTACCTTGGAAAAGTTAAAGAGTAAACTATATTAAATAATATTAAATCAAAGAAAATGAAAAGATACTCCATCCGTCTCATAATAATTGTCTCTTTACCCATTTTTCTTTTTCTCAAAATAATTGTCACTTTATAATATCAACGCATCATTTATTATTATTTTTCCATTAGTATACCCCTATTTATTGAATTTCATCTAACTTAACCACTCCACTAACTACAATTAATAAGGTTGTATTAGTAAATGATATTAGTTTTACCATCAAAATCAACACAATTAATCATTTCCTTAGTAATCGTGCATAAACCTTAAACAACTATTTTTTAGAGACGGAGGGAGTAGATTATCAGTGTGGTATAAGGAAAGGCAAATATGGACGACACAATAACTGGTAGGTAGGTGTGACAGTACATAAGTTATGTCTTTGGATGCACATAAGAGAGAGACTTGGTGCAATGAAGGTGCAAGACTTATACATGAGGGGGTTCATATAGAAAAACATAGGGTAATTAGGGTAAAATAAAAAAACTGAGGGGGTTCAGTTGAATCCCCTGGACAATAGGTGGCTCCGCCCCTCCCCACAATGTTTGTTTTCTTGAATCATGTACATTATGACTTATGCTAAAAAAAATATATGAACAAAGACCAATGGTGTGTTTGGTTTAACGGAAGGTATGAGAGAGATTTTAGTAGAGGAGAGAGGAAGAAATTGGAGAAGTATTTTATGATATGGATAATATCAATTTACTCTGATCTTTACAAAAATAAAAATCAATTTACTCTGTTTATTCTCTACATTATTAAAAAATTCAAATAATTTTGGGTGCATAAAAAAGATGTTGACTTGTTTATTGTCACCATTTTGTATTTATATTTTCCAAAACTTTAGTAATAGGGAAAACGGAGAGAATCCTAACCTGATATCTTAATGTCACATATGTTCGGTTTGTAAAAGGCGAAGAGAGATTTTATAACTAATTTATATTTTTACCTTTATAATTTTACAATGGTCTCATGATTATAAAAGTGTCCCCTTCATTAACAATAATGCACATGAGTTGAACCATAATTCTTAATGCACATGAGTTGAACCATAATTCTTCAGCAAAAATTATATCGTCTATTGGTTGAATTATTTTATCATGATAAACCATTTGACCCAATGAAATAATTATGACACTAAATTATATATATATATATATATATATATATATATATATAATACAACACAATGTGTTAACAACTAAGAATATTTATCTTGTTACCCAAAATCGGTACATAGTCGAGTCAAAGATATGTGAATTTCCCCTTAGTCGGTGGAAGGTTAGTCGAGCACGATTGCAGTTGAATAAGGATCAACCGATTCTTTCTCAAGTTTACTGAAAAATATGTGGATCTTGAAGGAATCAAACATAGTCAAACCCTCGTTGAACTATACAATTAGGAACTTAACTTATGTTCCATGTTTTAGCACCACTAATTGCAAAGTGTGATGAGCAAGGAAGAAGATTTTTAGAGAGACTGCACACATTGGACCTTGTCAACGGAACATGTTATAAAAGGAAAAGCTATAAGTCAAACGTGGGGCGCCACACACCCCTTCCATGAGGGAAAACTAATGCACTACCCGCCCAAATAACCAAGGAAGGTTAAACACTATAGGCCACATCGTTTGGCCAATACAAATAGTTTTACAAATAAATACTCATCTTGTATAAAATTTTGAAACACACAATCAATCAAACACAAGTTATCTACACAATATTATCCCTTTACTTTCGTGTTTATTTATATTTACATGCATTTCTTAGTTTAGTAGCTAAAAACAAAAACAAAAAAAGTTACTTAACGCTTTACTCTATATAGTAATTAAGGAACTCATAGTTGAGGAATGGCGTTCCTTCCTCAATGAAATAGATTGAATAAAGAGA
Organism: Medicago arabica; assembly: GCA_946800305.1. Classification (NCBI taxonomy): domain Eukaryota; kingdom Viridiplantae; phylum Streptophyta; class Magnoliopsida; order Fabales; family Fabaceae; genus Medicago; species Medicago arabica. The sequence goes on from OX326968.1 coordinate 55,168,283, forward strand.
ATCACAGTTGAGGACTATCAACCCATACCTAGGCTAAATCTTAAGTTTGACAATAAATTTGGCACCCATGAATATTTCAGTTCTCCATGTCAATATTATGTTTGGCGTATGCACCTCAAATCTTAAAAGAGTCTTGGCAATATGGATAAACTGTCATTATCAACTTCAATAAGGTGAAGACAACAAAAACCTAACGGGCCTTCATGAACATTAGGAATGCCAACATATGAGACTCATCATAATGTTTCTGAGGAACCTCTAGTTAATCCTCCCAAGGCTTCAGTAGTAATGACAACGTCTTTCATTAGGCATCAGTCATACATTGGGATATGTTACATCGTGTATCAGGTCTCTCAACAACTTTATTTTATTTTGTTAAATCCACGATTCTTAATTAAGTTTAACAAGCCAAGGAGTTTGAGGCTTGACGAGCTAAAAAAATTATCCTATGTTGCATGAGATATAAAATATACAAAAAGAAACTTGATTCATGTTTCAGATAACTTTTAGCCATTTGGTCGGCTACTTCTAAAAGAAGAAAATACACGACACATTTTTCCTTCATTATTCTACAGTTGTCACATCTTTGAGGATCGACTAACTAGTCAACAATAAAAGGTGTCATCTACATGTTGACTACATGTGGGAGCGCCGCGGCTTTTGCAAGTTGCCACGAGGATCTCAAATTGTCCCAAACTTGGCGGTTGGGCTGTAAACGCTCCATATTGCTTTCAAGGTCAAATTTGAGGATTGTTTTTTTGGGTAAGCAACAACTTCAACTCAACATCAATAAAAGTTGATTTATTGTATACCTTAATTCCTCTTATTGGTACGTCGCTTTCAATTGCTCATCATGTTAACATTAAGAAAGTCAATTAACCTAATCTTTAAAAAAATTAATAGGTTTAATCTTGAAATTTCAAAATAAAATCGAGTATAATTTTGTGAATGTAATAAAAGATTTTCAAAACCGCATCTTTCCTTAACTCCAAACCCTCCTAATTTAAGGGGAAGAAAAAAAGTGGATTTATGAGGAATTTTTCTCTTATACTAAAATATGAACCTTACACATAAAATTTAAAATATTTTCTCTCCTGCCTTCATGAGAAGAAAATATGTGATTTGCTACAACTAATTTTGCAGCTAATTCGTAGCTAATTTCAAGCAAACAATGTTAGAGCCAGTTATAATTAAGTCAGATCTGTGGAGAAGGAACCCTCCACATATGGTGTGCTTTTGCAGCCTTTTACGGTTGGCCTGGGTGAACAAAGTATATTTTGCAACAAAACGTGGCGCCTTGACATTTTTTACATGAACTTCACTTTGTACCACACCAATATTCTTCTAGCCTTCAGTGGTTCAAAGTGAAGCTCTGGTAACCATGTGCCACAATAAGATATGACAATATTAGCTTTTGCATTTACTTGGATTTTTCTAGAGACATCAACAGACAGCCAGCACAAAGCTGCATATATTCATTATCTAGATCATTCCTAGAATATTTTTAATAATATATATATATATATATATATATATATATATTCATTTTAAAATAAAAATGCTTACTATAAAATTGTTTTGTTTATTAAAATAATAAATGTTTTGTGAATCCTAATAATAATTATATGGACGAATGTTACATTGATAAACAAATAAATATCCTCGTGAAAAAATTTCAACATATCTTTTTTCTCTCTCTCTCTTATCTCTTTCTCAAACCCCCAGTCGTCGACCCTTTCTTCTTATCTACTGAAGAAGGGTGATTTATGGTCTATTTTACCCAAAATCATCCATCCGGGTTGTTTTTCTTTCTATCCTAATTATATAAGTGATTTCGTTTGTTTTTGTGATTTCGTCGTCTCTGCAAGACTTTGTTTATTTTGATTTCCCGTCTTTGTGCGCCGTGTTTTTATTTTCCATCTTATTGAGGTGTTTATTTGATTCAGGTTGAAAGATTAGCTTTGAGCAAGTGCATATCCGATCAATGACTTTTGTGTCATCAACGTTGCAGATACGAAGACATGAGTATTCCGGAGTCTTGAATATAGTTGTATTTGTAAGCATATATACCTTGTTGTTTTATGCTATGTGAGTTTGTTATAATGTATTTGCACTTGGTCAATTCTATGTTGCTGTCTTTTGGACACTCATTAAACATTACAATGACCTTAATTCTCATTAAACATTACGACAATCTTAATAAGACTTAATAATATCCTCCAAGTCCATTATGACTTAGTAGACATATTCAACCGTGAGCTAATTTAGCCATCAACCAATTGGATTCCACCACCACTCAACCCTTGATGTGCCGGAGAAAGACAACAAAATAAACCCAAAAACTTTGAGTTTAGAAAACTAACTCCAATCTTGAATCGAAAGCAATCAATCCACCATACTTCATAAACAAATCGTCAAGACACCCATCAACTCCTTGTTTAGCAGAAAAGACACCTTAATTCGCTCAAAAAATTTGAAACTCGTAACTAACTTTCAATCTAAGAGAAAAAGTGATCGGCTCAACAGAAATTAAGAAAACAAATTTCTAAACTAATCATTAGATGGAGCCCGGTGACAACAACAAAATCAGTTCAGATAGGGATCCAACTAAAAAAAAACTAAAACAAGAACAATCTAAAATCTAGCCACAAGCCAATGGAAAAACCCAAAACTAACGCGAGCTAGCTGTGGCAAAGATAGGCCCAGATCACCACTGATCAGTATATCCAGTTTTTTAACATGGGTTCATAGCGTATATATATGGCACATGTAACATGTTTTTTTTACTGTTAATTCAACTCCTGATTTTGTTGTTTAGAGGATTAATGCAAATTCCTATTGTACACAAAGCATTATTCATATTTTCCTTTCCGGAATTAGATGCGAATCCTAGTAGCAAAAGAAGGGGTCCCCAATTGGATAAATCCAACTTTTCTTCCAACGCAGCAGATGCTCAACGATAAATCCAACTTTCTTTCCGTCATGTATCACTTGAGTAACCTGATGGATTGTTCAGATGTCAATGTACAATTTTAACATTTAGTATCTTTAATTATCCATTAGAAGTAACAAAAACTTTAATATTTTTAAATATTTATTGTGACTACTCCAACCCATCTTTTTTATTTGGTGATAAAATCCAACATATTTTTTTTTTATCTATGTATATTAATAGAAAAATATAATTAAAATAGAACCATGCTACCATTCTACCACTAATTTGATATATTTTGATCGTGTTTTTCCTATTATTAATATATAAAGACAAATTGTAGTATATAAAATGTATGGATTTAGTAAAAAAGGTACTATTTGTGTATATGGTTACTATTTGTCTTACTATTTGTACATTTGTACTATTTTAGAGAATTATACTAATTTGATTTGGTGTTTAGATTCAAATAACCGTACATGAAACAAAGGTAACAAACAATCGTAATGGAAGTAAACCGTACCAAGGACTTGTCTTGAATTATTCCGTGCATGCAATCAATGCATGGATGAAGAATCGTTTGTACTAGCTAGTAGTAAAATTGGACTTAATTGATCAATCACTTTCAACGATTTTGAAAGTGACCCAAATATCTAACCGACGATTCTCCACTTTTCTACTTTTTCTTTCCCAACAAGCCTTAATTTCTTCCCTTCAAAATCCCCTATATAAGCATGCCACATTTGGCTTATTAACTCAACAAACAACACACCAAAACTTCAATTATAAGTTCATAACTAACACACATTCCTCACATACCAACCAACATTTTCCACATTCGCCATTATAATGGAGAGAGTAACAAAGATGGTTTCAGAGAGGCCAGTGGTGATATTCAGCAAGAGTTCATGTTGCATGAGTCATACAATAAAGACACTATTTTGTGACTTTGGTGTGAATCCAGCAGTTTATGAACTTGATGAGATACCAAGAGGGAGAGACATTGAACAAGCACTAATTTCAAGACTTGGTTGTTCTCCATCTGTTCCAACTGTTTTCATTGGTGGTGAGCTTGTTGGTGGAGCTAATCAAGTCATGAGTCTTCATCTTAACCGCTCCTTGATTCCAATGCTTAAAAAAGCTGGAGCTCTTTGGCTTTAATCTCATCAGGCTCACAAAAATCTACTTAATAACTTGACCTTTTTTGGTTAATCTTAGAGATTATGGCACTAGGTATAATTAGTCTAACTTAATTGATAGATTTGGGGTGTCTTTAAAAAACAAGGATCTTCAATGGCCAATGCATTGTGCAGCAGGTGGATTCAAGTCCCCGTTTAGCCTTCTTTTTTTAAGGGTTAAATGTAATGTTATCTTTTTGATAAGTATTGATAATAAATTAAATATATGGTTCAACGAGTTACTTTTTTGTATTATGATGCATTCTTTTTTGTGTGTGTATTGGTTCCTTTGTTTAGTGGTGTACTGTGTGATTTGTTTGTTTCGGATTCACGGACCAAGCACATGATCGTTTTGTATTGTACCAATTTCGAGTTCACCTTGTGATTGAATTGGTTTTAATGAAATCTTATTTGCCGATGAAAACAAAAGTGTTACTAGTAGAATTGTAGTTTTTTTTAGAATATATATTTATGTATGCATGAATTGGTTTCATTTCTGTTAGTTTTACGTGGCTTTTCAGCTGGGTCTTATCGGGTGGGAATCCTTTTAGGAGATGAATTTCAAACCATTCCCTAAGTCTAGAAGAGCTTGATTCCAACAAAGGCAATTGCTTTCCTTTGGCGCAACGACTTTTAGACAAGTCTTATCTCGTCAAAATCCCTTCAGACATAGGGTCATGTCATTACCGGCATCAGGAGACGGTGTTATACAATATAGTTAATCAGCTATAGTTTGTTGATAGGTTACACGGTGGTAACTAGAGTAGAGATTTAGTTAGGGAGTTAGATACTTCAAGTAACTCTATAAATAAGTCACTTTCGTTGTATCTCATGTTCATTCTTTCATTAATATATATTTGTTTTACTGTAAAAATCTATGAGTATCTTCCACATAAATACTCATGTTTATGTTTTTTCTGATTATTATGATCTTCTTCTCTATGATTCCATAGTTTATAATAGGCATGCCACTCTTTAACAACTTGTATAACATCTTCAACTAGTTGGGACGTGACTAGTTTGGCTTATTCTTAGTATTTTGCTCCTTAGGGTTGTTTTTACCTCAATCATCGTTTGACTTTAGTTTGATAGCATGTGGTGTGGTTGATTTGGAAGTCGTAAAACTATGCTATATATTGTCAAATACAATTGGGGATATTGAGCGATTGATGGATCGTATAAAGTTATGTTTTTGGTAATACTTGCTAGAAGTTGGTTGTGGTATTGGAGATATAGATTATTGGTAGATTAGTTCTAGTAGATATTAGTATAAATAGTTTGTAACCACCTCATTCGTGGATAGCTTCTTTGTTTGTAATACTCTTCGTTATCATCAATACAAGAGATTTTATAATTTTTCTTTCATTCCTTTCACGGATGTCATATCTCATAACATGTGGAACCTCGGTTTGTCAACTATGATAGAGATTTTCGGTGGTTCCCTAGTTTATCTTGGTTGTGCGGATGGCTTTTGGTTTCTTAGTTTTGATTTTCTAGATTAATTTTTTCTGTTAGTTTTTACCCCATTAAATTGTTTCCTTTTGTTATTGATTCTATTTCATATCCCCCTCCCCCCTTTTTTAGGCTCTGTCTAACTTCGCTATATTTGTAATGGGTCGTGTACCTCTTGCCATAAAAAAAAAAGGTTTATTTTTATTTTTCATTAATCTGCAATAATATTAATTACTTTTAATGATATAATATTAATTTTCTTGATATTGATAAAAAAAGAAAAAAATTGACATGTTATATTAAATTAGCCTAAAAAGTCCACCTTAATATCTTCTCTAAAAACAAAATGGAACAAAATCTTACTATATATCCTTCAAAATAAAAAAAATCTTACTGTATATTTATGAAGACGATAGTATGTATAGCGTATGTGATTCGGGTGCAAACCGTGTGTTGTTATGCTTTAAGAATAGAATAAACGCACTGTAACATGATTCCTTTTGATCTCATCATCGAATAGTTTAGATATACGGAATCCAGAAAAAAAGACAAAAGAGGAAAAAAGAAGCAAAAAGAAGAACAAGTGGAGTGAGTGAATTCTTAATCAAACGAAGATAAAGAATATGGGCACCTCGTGCTCGTTTAGTTAGATGGAGACTTTGCTTCCAACATTGTCTGTTCCGAATGACGTACCACTTATAATGGAAAAGATATTGGTAAATAACACTAGAACAAAAACTTGATTTTTGATATGGTTCCAAGGCTTTTTAAATTTTAAGCCTATTTTGAGAATGTAAAACTTGTTAAAACATACTTCAACAGACCTGATTTTGATTTTGATCTTGCTCAAAAAAAAAAAAAAAGACCTGATTTTGAGCGTCATTATTTTACGTCATTAGAAAGATGAAGGAATATTACACATCATTCAAATTTCAAAATCAATTTTAATCTCGCAAAAGCTCCATATCATAGATTCATCTAGAATCGAGTCTAGGGTTAGAATCGATTTTCATCTACCAATCCAGACATCTTGCAGAACAGAAAAATCGAGTCTGAGAGGTTGTTAGCTTGTGTTTTTAATGTTGTTTGTTCTACATGAAAGCTTTCTAGTCGAAGTTTGTGTAGAAGTTTTTCATAGGAAATAGGGGGTCACAAATCATAAACAAAAGTTCTTATGCTCGATTTATCCAAGCATATAGAGAGAAAAGAGTAACATGAATGTATGTAATTGATTTGATGAACCATTTACTTAATGCAATGCAAATTCATTTCTTTTAAGCCTTCTTGCTTTTATCTTTAAAGTTTTAGTTCGTTTTAGATTTTGAAAATCTTGTTGATTATGTCAAACAATTCAATTCTCTTCATCTTTTTACGTTTAAATTCATGAACATCATGAATATTCAAACATTTTCTGAAAAACAATTGCACACCATGTTCTAAGATTTTTAGTTTGATCATGCAAGTAAGTAATTTAAAACTAGCATCTTGTTTATCAAAAACATAGGTAAACAAAGGCTAAAAAAACACGGTCTTGATGCACCAATGCATTACAAAACACAAACCTAATGTGGCGGAGGTGGTGCAAGAAATCAAAAAGGGTGGCTTGGTTCTTTGGTAGGAAATTCGGCCGCCCTTGTCTTTATTATGAATGGCATGCATCCCCCTTATTGTAAATGTCTAGGTGATTTGTTAGTTATTTTGGCCTTTTTGGTTTTTATTTTTGGATCGAGTACTACTTGTACTTCATTTCTTTGGGTGGTGATGTTGTATCAAAAGTAAGTATGTTTGTGTCTCGTCTCCACAAGGACTAGTGTTATATTTAAGCCAACAATCAATGTTGTTCTAATTGATACAATTTTAATAGGTTTCGTTTCATAAGCTAGAAAACTATGAAAATGTAAATGGTACGAAAATTAAGAGAGAAATGAGTATGTTGGGATTAAACTTCATAAACCTTTTTCATATGTATTCTTATGATTAGTATTTCAGATTATAGTTATCACTTGATATTCACACATATTTCTCGGCAAACATCATTTATGTCAAAATAAGCTTGTGAGTTCAATTATATCGATTAATCGATGATTTCTCAGCCTATTAATCGATATAATAGCATCATGACTCGACACTAGTTGTGAATATTAAACCTAAAGCTATTTCTAGGATTTAGAGTTCAATAGACATCACTTTAACCTAGATTTAAATGATAATTTTCAATAACAATTCAAATCCATAAGACTAAAGTATGGAAAGCAGGAATAACATCAATATCATGTGAAACTAGAATAATACAATATCATAATCAAAAGAAATACATACTCGTATAGTTGATTATAATTTTTTCCAACAAAATGAGTTTAGCTACTCTTTCTCATGGCAACCTTACAAAGATGAGAAGAAAAGAGAAGGAATGACATCAAGCCTTGATTTCTCAACGAATCTTGTGAATCCACCTTCAATCATTGTTAGATCCTTGTCATGTGATGATCTTTATGTGTTTCCTTGATTTTCTCACTCCAAAAATGACTTAATAATGTATTTTATGATTTTTTTTTTGTTGCTATTTATATGTTTTATGCAGTTTCACAGCTCACTTAGCCACGCTAGAGCTCGCTTAGCGAACTAATCTTTCTTTTCCACTGGGTTTCTGCCACATCAGCGTTGAAGCTTGTAAAACCGCCTTAGCTCGCTCAGCTAGCTTGTTTCTCGCTTAGCCACTATAAAATTATGGGTTCCAGTGCTCTCTTGCTTTGAGCTCGCTTAGCCACGCTTTATGGCTTTGACTTCGCTTTGAGGTCGCTTAGCCATGCCTTCAGTTTTTCAGATTTTCTTTCCTCTCAGACTTGCTTCGATTTGAGGTCGCTTAGCGAACCTCTTGACATATTTTTCTTCCATTTTTTCATCTTAAAGTCCATGGCAAATGCATTTACGTACATAAATGGTTGACATTAGGTATAAAACAAGTGAACAAGTGCCTTATTTATACATGTGATTTATCCAATTTCTAACACTTATCAGGTGGTAAAGTACCCCTTATGCTCTTTGCCATTTTTTTTTATATATAAAATTTCCTGTTGAGCAATATATATATATATCGTGTAAATTATAATTGGTAAAAATTGCAACAAATAAGATCATATGAGCTGACATTATATACAGGGTCGGACCTTGGGGTGTGCAGACCGCTCAATAGAGCTGGACCTCCCCAAGATATGGGCCTCAAAAATATTTATAGCTCAATAGTACTACTAAGTGTTAGGTGGGTGTTTTTTGGGAAGGTGGTTTGAGGTTTCTCGTATATACGGTAGTGATTTTCACCTTTGGATGTACCACATATATACGACAACTTGTATTTATCTTTTAAAAAATTTAAATAGAATATTGTTATTTAAAAAAAATACAATTTTATTTTATTACGGACCTCTTTTTATTTACAGAACCGAACCTCCAAATTCGTAGGAATTGATTATTTATATATATATAGCCAACATCTCATATATGAAAAATACTTATATTGTCACAAGGTGATATGGGGAAGCTATTTAGCCTTTGATATGGGAAAATTGTGGGGATTGGAGATGTTTGGCCTTTGATATGGGGAACCTCAGCCCCGTCAAAGGTGATTTTTTTTTCTTGGCAATTGTTACAAAAGTTACCAACTAGGAGAACTATTTTTAAAAGAGGAGTGCTTAAGGGACTACCGGAACCGGAGTGTGTTTGGTGTAGTGGAGAGCAAGAGTCGGAAGGTGTGGGTTTCCTAGCACCATATATATGTTGGTACGAAATATTCAATTAGTTAGGGGGATTTTCATACCTTGATTCAAATGTTTGGCGCGGTGGTGAGGAGGGGGAGGTACAAAGGAATTGATTTTGATATGATATACGGCTACGTGGTTGATTAGAAATAATTGAATTTTTAACTCTAAATTAACATCGTCGAGGGAGACTATTGATGCAATCAATAGCCTCTCTTGAAGTTGGTTTTGGGAAAGAAGTTGAGTCTTCATAAATGGTTTACATTCCATTACTTTGTATTCTAAGATAGACCTAGAAGCTAATCTTTTAATTAGGATTAGCTATTTTTGGGATCAGTGGTGAGTACTTGTACTATTTACCACCTATATTGAATACAATTTCTTCCTTGTTAAAAGAAAAAATTGTATGGTCACAACCACAAAATAAAATATTTAGACCCACACATACAAAATACTTATGTTTTCTTTTTTTATAAATAAACGAAATAAAATATAACCATTAAAACTCAAAAAAACAAGTGGGGTGGTCGGGATTCAAACTCCGATCACGACGTCTGATCTAACAATTTCGATATTTTGCCTGTTAATTTAGAACTTGTAGACAAAGTACATATAAATTAATCATCTAAAATAACACATTATTTAAGTCTCTCTTCTTTTACCTTTTCTTCATTTTTGTGTCTCTAAATAAATATTATTTGAGATTGTCATCAAGCAATCATGAAAGTGTGTACGTTAGTGTAGGCATGCATGAAAGTGCATGCAATATGGCTATGCTCCATTACAAGTATAAGTACGTGATCATGCACGTTAAGTACAGTTACGTGAGCCAAGAAGAAGTGGTGGCCCTTGGCTTCTACGTAGAGCCACTTATCTAATTAAGTATCAAATCATTGGTCGATCTGTGGGGAAGGAACCTCTACATATGTGCTTTTGCAGCCTTTTTATCAAAGAATAAAGAAAGTAGTTATATATAGCAACAAAACGTGGCGCCTCGAGAGACTTGACTTAGTTTATAGTTTTTGACGTGAATATCACTGCGTACCACCGATATTCTCCTAGCTAGTGGTAACCATATGCCACGATAAATAAAGTGAGAACAATATAGCTTTTACATTTAGATGGACTTTTCTAGAGATATCTAGGAGACAACCAAGCACAATGCTGCATATATGCATTATCTGGACCATTCCTTGAATATTTAAAATAATTACAATATTAAAATATAATATTATTGAATCTTAATAATAAAATTATATGAAAAAGTGATAAATTGAATAATAAATAAATACACAGTAAAGTTTGTTTATAATATAAATGTCGTTGTGAATTTTTTTTGACATCAAAATTTCTGTTACACATATTAATCATATGGTGAGGCCTAGGCTACCTTTGAAAATTGGTGGGTAATTTACCCAAACCAATAAAAAACAGCCATGTGTACTCCGTTATAAAAATAACATTTATTATTTGATTTTGCAATTTTAGCAACTATTTTATTATTTGCATATTCACCCCATTTTAAATTAATAACATTTTACAATTTAAAGCATTAATTAGATTTCCCTTTCAATCAAATCACTCTCCAACTTTTAAGAATGACACCCACACTTATTCATTTAACTTAACCACTTGAACAATATATCTTTTATGATAAGAATTGGAAAGCAAAATATATGATATTAGTCAAATATTTTTTTAGGGATTATATGCATTTATATTAAAATAATAAATAATTCTAAAATAAAACAGTATGAATTCATTCATTTGATTTTTTTTTATATTTCAAATATTATTCTCTTATATAAATGCATATTATTTATCTAGATTCAATGAACTACAACAATGTTTCAATTGTGATCAATCGAATTGTGATTTATTTTAGGTCCGATATTTCTTTTGAATTAGATGAACTATTTAAAGGTATTAGACGAAAATTGTCAAGGATAAATTTTTATGTATTCATATGAGAAAATTAATATGACAAAATTTTGAAAACTAATAACTATTTTTAAAATATCAATGTTAATGTAGTGTTTTTATTAAATATTTGTTTATTTTATTTGCAAAACATTGTTAAATAATTGGACTACACTCGTCGCAAAATATATGTGCTTATATTACGGAAGCAATTCTTTATGTACCGGTATGAAAAAGTCAATTTCATAAAACTTTCATAACTCGTGATTATTTTCTCGTTGAGATACAGGCGTATTTAAAAACAAATAAATTTGAATTCAACGAAATCATATCTTCCACCAAGACATTCATTGGGGAAGTAGGAGGCCTTTTGAAGAAAGTTATTCAAGAGAAGATGAAACTTTTTTTACTTCCGGAACAAGTAGCAAAAAATTGATTAATATTCATATCTTTATTATTTTTACTATCGAACCCGTCTGTTCGCTCTTTTTGGGGTCATTGAAAGTTAAAAGTAATTTTGAAAGAAGAAAAAGTCAGCTCAGCGAGCCAAAAAGAGGCAATATTTTGATCCATACTATTTGAACCAGAAAAAATGGACAAATCTCATTGACCCAAATAGTATGGACCGGATATTATATATTTAAAACAAATATGAATGATTCCATAATAATTCCAAAATAAAATAAATTTTTGTTTTTTGAGATTTTATAATTACTGTGATTGAGAGAACGTGAATCAGTGAAAAGATAAACAAATATTTGTTTTGGCAACTTCTTGATTTCATAATCAATGATCCAAGAATAAATATTTTATCTCACATAAGTTAATTAAGAGAACTCACATATGATAAGAGTCACACTTTTACTTTCTAATTGCACCTTTGTAAATATTTTATCTTAGTGTATCGATGATAATTTTCCTTTTATAATTCCTTAAGATCTTGAATCCGATTATTTTTTATACCAAATCGGGTGACACATAGTTTAGATTCTACAAAAAAATAGGCCATGTTAACCGGTGCCTCCGAATACCGGTTAAGAATGCCAAAAAAGGATGTTATTGCTAAAAAAAGGAATTTTAATTATTACTATTTATGGATTAATTACACAATTTTTAATGCAATAACTACTATATAATTTCCTTTTTTAATATATTTAACCTTTGCCTAGGGCACCAGTTAGCATTTCCAAAAAAAAAAATCCATTATATTATTGATTACTAGTGTAACATCCGACGTTCCTTGGGTTAAACAATATAATTAGAGGATGACAAAAATTAAGTATGCGTGGTATATGGAAGTAAAGTTCACCATGGATCCGTACAGAATGAATATCTTAATGGGTACGCACGAATAAAATAAAATAAACCATATATTAAGTACCTGCAAATTAACAGATGCACATGCAGATAAAATTTAGTGCACTTAGTACAAAGAAATAATATCAAAGAATAACACAAGCCTCACGATAATTAGGTTTCTACTTGGATAGTTTGTCAAATCGACTTACACCGAAGATTTTAATTTCCGAAATTATTTTTCTTGCTCCGTTCTTATTCCGATGAGGTCATATTCAACAGTCCGATTGATTATATTTGATTCTGTTAGTCAGCTGGGTCCGTTTTAATCATCGGAGTAATGTCCTTCCATGTTGACTAGGTTTCTAATGAGATAGTTTGTCAAATCGACTTACACCGAAGATTCTGATATTTGAAGTTCCAGTTCTTGCTTTGTTCTTATTTCAACAAGGTCATATTCAAAGGTCTAATTGATAATATTTGATAGTGTTAGTCGGCTGGATCCATTTTGATCGTCAGTGTAATGTTCTTCCATGTTCACTAGGTTTTTAATGAGATAGTTTGTCAGATCGACTTCCCTAAAGATTTCGATTTTTGAAATACTTGTTTCTGCTTTGTTCTTATTCAAATAAGGTCATATTCAATGGTGTGATTGATTATATTTGATATCGTTAGTCGGCTAAGTTTGTTTTGATCGTCGAAGTAATGTCATTCCATGTTGACTAGGTTTTTAATGGGATAGTTTATCATATCGACTTACATCGAAAATTCCGATTTTCTAAATTCTCGTTCCTGCTTATTTCTTATTCCAATAAGGTCAAATTTCACAGTTTGATTGATTATATTTGATACCGTTAGTTAGTTGGGTCCGTTTTGATCGTCAGAGTAATGTCATTCTATGTTGACTAGGTTTCCAATGAGATAGTTTGTCAGATCAACTTACACCAAATATTTTGATTACCTAAATTCATGTTTCTGCTTCTTTCTTGTTCCAATATAAGGTCATATTCAATGGTCTGATTGATTATATTTGATACCGTTAGTCAGTCGAGTCTGTTTTGATCGTTAGAGTAATGTCATTCCATGTTGACTAGGTTTTCAATGGGATAGTTTGTCAGATTGACTTACATCGTAGATTCCGATTTTTTGAAATTACAGTTTCTGCTTCGTTCTTATTTCAATAAGGTCATATTCAATGATATGATTGATTATAATTGATACTATTAGTCTGTTGAGTCTGTTTTGTTCGTCAGAGTAATGTTCTTCAATGTTGATTAGGTTTCTAATGAGACAGATTGTGACATTGACCTGTATTGAAGACTGTTAAGATAAATGTAATGTTTAATACCTTTAAACAGTTCATCTGATACAAAAGAAATGTCGAACCTAAAATAGATCACAATTCGGTTGATCACAAATGAAACATTGTTGACTCTTCAAAAAAAAATGAAACATTGTCGTAGTTTATCTAATCTAGATAAATAGTATGAATTTATATAAAAGAATAATATTTAAAATATAAAAAATAAATAAATGAATGAATGTATATTGTTTATTTTATAAATATTTAGTATTTCTCTCACACGCGCTCCCTAAATAAAATGGCTCACTAAAACATATATTTTGCATTCCAATTCATTTCACAAGAAAAGTATCAGTTAAGTGATTAAGTTATATGATGATGAGTGAGTGTATCTTGGTTCGATTCCCTGTATTGGTGGGAATCTAATTAATTTGATGATTTAAATTGTAAAATGTCATTAATTTTAAAATGTAAAATGGGATACATGCAAAATAAAATAATAAATGTTATTTTTATAATGAAGTACACATGGATGTTTTTTATTGGTTTGGGTAAATTACCCACCAATTTTCCAAGGCAATTTAGAAAAAACCTAATCATATAGTTCCCCTTTCCCGAATTGGATGCGAATCCTAGTTGCAAAAAAAAAGAGATCCCAATTGGATAAATCCAACTTTTCTTCCAACGCAGAAGATGCTCAAAGATTGATGAGGCATAAATTTTTATATTAAGGAAAACCTATTGTAAATTTTTAGGCAACTGAAGTTTTTTTTTTTTTTTAAGGAGGTAAATGAAGTTTGATTGCGTGTATCAATAGTCTATAGAAAACTTATTTAAAGTCCCCATATTCATCATTGTTAAGTAGAATGTATTATTTAGCATGTATAATTTGTTTTCCTATCATATTCAATTTCTGAGTTGTTAAATATTGCATTTGTTATACTCGAGGGTACCCTTGTAGACGGCCTATTCCTAACCCTATGTCATATGGATCAAGTGGTCAACTAATAAATAGTGATAGTGAAATTAAATTTAATAAAAGAATGAATATATAGGTTGATATTATTTATAATGAGCTAGCTCTAAGGGATTCCATAACTTTTCTACTACTCAATGTTCTTTTATTATTCCCAAAACGGAAATCGTATATATGCAATGCAGTCGTGAAAAACAAAATCGGCAATAGTTTGATTTGGTGATTGAGATTCAAAAAACCGTACATGAAACAAAGGTAACAATCATGACGAGATAAATAAAATATACAAACAATTAAATTATTTTTGAAACCGTACCTAAGGACTACTTGCCTTGATTTGTTTCCGTATGCATGCATGCATGGATAAAGAATATATAGTTTTGTAGACTTAATTGATCAATCACTTTCAACGATTTTGAAAGTGACCCAAATATCTAACCGACGATTCTCCACTTTTCTACTTTTTCTTTCCCAACAAGCCTTAATTTCTTCCCTTCAAAATCCCCTATATAAGCATGCCACATTTGGCTTATTAACTCAACAAACAACACACCAAAACTTCAATTATAAGTTCATAACTAACACACATTCCTCACATACCAACCAACATTTTCCACATTCGCCATTATAATGGAGAGAGTAACAAAGATGGTTTCAGAGAGGCCAGTGGTGATATTCAGCAAGAGTTCATGTTGCATGAGTCATACAATAAAGACACTATTTTGTGACTTTGGTGTGAATCCAGCAGTTTATGAACTTGATGAGATACCAAGAGGGAGAGACATTGAACAAGCACTAATTTCAAGACTTGGTTGTTCTCCATCTGTTCCAACTGTTTTCATTGGTGGTGAGCTTGTTGGTGGAGCTAATCAAGTCATGAGTCTTCATCTTAACCGCTCCTTGATTCCAATGCTTAAAAAAGCTGGAGCTCTTTGGCTTTAATCTCATCACTCACCATCTACTCAATAAACTAACCTGCTTTGGTTATATATCTAATTAGATCATATATGTAGAGAGGAAATATATATATATATATATATATATATATATATAATATATATATATATATATGATGAGCTAATAGAGTTTATGGCATGAGGTAATAAGTCTAACTTAATTGATAGATTTGAGTACCGTTGCTACACTACAGAGGATCCAAGCCCTCCGTTTAGCCTTCTTTTTTTGGGGTTAAATGTAATGTTTTTGATGTGATGTTATCTTTTTGATAAGTATGATATTAATAAATATGGATCCATGAATTATCTTTTTGTATTAAGGTTTTTTCTTATTAGTATTAGATATCTGTTAGCATTTCATTAAACTATTCAAATTCAAGTTACTCTAACTCTAAAGTTCACCAAAGAAAAGAAAAATAACTAGGTTATAGGCCTCTTTTGGATGGCCAAATCTACTTCCATCCTAAAGCCGATCCAAGGTATCCGCTAATAAATACAAGACTCTGCAAGGGCCAAAATACGTATGAACTTATTTTCAATTTCAGCTTAAAGAAATAAATCATAAATATATATAAACCTGAAATATTTTTCTAAGCGTTTTTCTAGATTATATTTAAAGAACGCCGGGTAATTTACCTACCATCTAATGCAAATGAGCATTTCTTTGTGGGGTCAATGGTAGTTTGTAGGTGTCTCTTAAAAATGTATTTATGTGGCTAATATTTATTGGTTGGGTAAATTAGTCACCATTTTTCTATGGGTAACTTAAGTGTCACCTTTTCTAAAAACACTTTTATAAATGTGTTAAAAAGAATTGTTCTTGATCGGTTAGCCTTCAACCAAATAAATAAATGTGTAAGAAACCAGTCATTAAAAGTTTTAATTTAATTTGAATGAAATATTTGTTATTGTCTAACAAGTAGTATATGAATATCTCATGCATTGAATTTTTTTAACTAGGTGAAAAGAAATTTTGGGGAGTCTATATTTGATGCACCAAGAAATTCATAAAAGGGATTACAACGGGTACTCTAACCCTATATTTTTAGAAAATTGATCTTCTCCCATTGAATTTTGCTCATTCTCGTGTGTTATGATCATAATACCCCCAACGTAACTTAAGTCACGTTCGGTAGCACCAGCGTGACTTAAGACACGTTCTTCCATTCACTCATTCATTCATTTTCATCCATTTTTCATACATACATTCATTCAATCAAAATTAAAATACGCAAAATTAAACCGAAAAACTTAAGAAAATGTCATAAAAATATGCAAAGGCGTAAGTGTAAATATATTACATCAAAAACCCCTAAAATGTCATAAAAACGTCTAAAAATATACAAATGTCATAAAAACACTAGAATAAACCCTACTCCTCTGAATCAAGATTGACGAAAATTGCACAATTTGGAAGCAAAATCATATTTGAAAGTTTTGAAACACAATCACTACAACATTTTAGCTCTACGACAACGGCAAATTTTATTATTGTAAAAAAATTGTTCTGATAGGGTATCAAAGACATCATTTTAAAAATTTCATAGCGGTATGTGAACAAAAGCGTTCTCTTATGGTGCCTATTACTACGATTTTTCTAACGTTGTTGCTGTAAATGAACAAAAGTGTTGTCTAATGATAAGACAACGCCTCGGTTTGCCACGGACGGGAAACCGTTCTAGTAGATAACGACAACGCTTTTTTCAGATCTTGCAACGGTTTTTCGTCGTTGTGGTAGACCACAAATGTTGTAGTAAATGGTTTCGGTTTCTGACTTTGTTGCTTCTATAACAACACGTAGTGTGACTTAAGTCACGTTGGTATGTATCGAGCGTGACTTAACTTACAATAGTCGTATCGAACGCGATTTAAGTCACACAAGGATATTTTAGACAAATCCTATAAGAGAGTGAGCAAAATTCAATGGGAGAAGATCAATTTTCTATATTTTAATCTCACATATTAACTCTTTTAACCTCGTGATCCCTAAACAGTGCAACAAACCAAATCCATTTGAACGATAGCATTTGTCTTCACATTTCATAACCCACGTCTATAATAATAGCACTCAATTTATTTTATTTATTGAGCCAAAAGCTAACAAGTGACTTGAAATTTTTATACAAAATCTTTAAACATTGAGCTTATGCATCATCGTATTTATATATTAGTCAATTTTTTCGTTTAATGTAAGACTTTTACTTCACATTTGTTACACTAACAAAGGCTACCATCATCAGTTTTTGCAATTACATATGCAATACTGTTAAATTTTCTGTAAAAAAAAACTATTAAATTTTCTTTTGTTGACGTAATATTAGTTTTTCTTGAAAATAATAAAAATACTAAAATCAAGATGTTATGTGAAAATAAAGTAACCTTTAAATTCCACCTTTAAACCCTTATCTAAAAGGTTCTTTTTATTAGAACCACAGATAAAAACAAAATGGAACAGAACAAAATCGCTTACCATATATTTATGAATACGAGAGTATGTATTGCGTATGTGAATCGGGTGCAAGCCGTGTGTTGTTGTGTTCAAAATAGAATAAATGTACTGTAACATTAACATGCATGATTCCTTTTTGATCTCATCATCGAATAATTAGAGATATACCCATTTGGAGAAAAGACAAAAGGGAACTAAGGAAGCAAAAACAAGGAACAAGTGGAGTGTGAATTCTTAATCAAACGAAGATAGAGAATATGGAAAAAAAATGTACTAGTTAATTAGATAGAGACTGTTGATCAAGTGCCTCCAACATTGTCTGTTTTCCGAATAACGTTATGAAAGAATGATATGGACGAATTTGTAATCCACCGAAGCAGTGCATTTATTCCATTGATATGTATGTGCATGCATTTTGACTCTCGTTAACTCAGTGCTAGAATCACATATTGCAGAAGTGACTTATCGATCTATTGATGGGTTGATTCTTAACTAAATTTTCTAGATAGGTTAGGAGATAGCTTATTCAGAAAAGAAAAATGTGAAAAATGATTGCTGTAAGCTGGATTTTTTATAATTAAAATTTATTTATAAGAATAATGCAAGAAATTGCATTGCCAACGGAAAATTTAATTCAGCTAGCAGCACCCGACAGTAATATTCACCAAATGGATGTATGGAATGGAACAAAACTTTAGGAGATGTTATTTTGGGCTGCTTCTAGTAGGGAAGTGCATTGATTGGTCGATAGTGGACGAGAATTGCTCAAAATGACTCGTGGATTGTTCAAAAGTCTCGCGAATTTATTAATTATAATTTTCAATCGCGCAAAATTTATCCGAATTTACGACTCAATGCATGTTTTTTGGATCGTAGTGTAACTCCTCATCAACTTATCTCATAAATTGAGCAATACCTAATGCGCATAGAACAATTCTCGCTCACAACCACCACTGTAGAATGCCGACATCACCTTATATCTCCACATCGCCCCAGCCTCACCAAAATCTCTTCCATTCATCACGACCCCCCCACCAACGATGTAGATATGATGGCAACGAATAGTCATCGAGAGAGAAATGAGTTTGAGATAGAGGAAGAAATAAGAGGAGGGAGGAGAGGAAGAAGGTGATGATTGTGGTGGTGGGGTGACGGAGGGTGGAGGATTTGAGAGAAGAGAGAGTTCTGTCAAGAGAGAAAAGAGGAGATCAAAAGAGAGTGATAGTGATGTGAAATTACTAAATTGTCCCTGCCACATCAGCAGTGATACAAAGTGTGTACAACATAAAGTTGTCAACCTATCATTTTCCTTATTAAAAAGGATAAGAGTTTACATTATATTTGTTATATTGTTGTATAATTGAAAAGGATAAACATTTGTTACAATAAGTCACAAACATATATACATATAATTTAATCAAAATCTAAATTTCATAAAATTAAAAAAAAAAATATTGTTTATAATTTGCATGCGTTAGCGCAAAAAAAAAATAGATAGACGGGTATCTAGTGTATATGTGAACGTCAGTATAGATATTTTTATTGTTACTTTATATTAAATTTTGTATTTTAGGTTAAATTATAATTTTTCTTAAATTTTTTGGTAACTTAAGTTTATTAACCAAACTGAATTTTTTGAATATTTAAATATGTTATTATAAATTAGAATTAGTATATGATATTATATATAGTCAGGTTCCTTAAAATGTCATCTTTAATATTAAAATGAAGTTTAATCTTATTAGTCTATTAACTCGTTTATTTAATTAAAAATATGAAAGTTTATTACTTAAATAAGTTCATATTAGATCATATCAGACTTTCTAAAAAGTTAAACAAATAGCAAAAAAGGCAATGACATGCTTTAGGTACATACATTAATTTTCTTTTTATCAAACCGGACTTAAAATTACAAAACCTAACTCGATCTAGTCTAATCTTACTCCAAGTATAACTCTCTTCATAATTACTTTATATTTTTAATTCCAATATTTTTCTTGAAAAATTCAAGCAAAAAATGATATTCTAATCCAATACCAATAATGTACATATGCGCCAAGCTATGAAACCATAATACTCCAAAAATGAAGTCGTATCTTATCAGATATCAATATTCAATGGATACACATCCATGAACTATTATAATTATTATTATAAAAGAAAATTCTAGATACTTTGAGATAAATGTGGATATGTATCCTAAAAAAGACGAAAAGTATAAAAACGATGACATAATGTTTTGAGTTGTCTTTTGATGAATGAAATAGACTTAAAAGTCATTTTCTTTATCGATGATACTTAAAACTTTCTTTGAGTTATATAATGATATTTTTGTGGATAACATAACATAGGGAAGAAAATAGATTATGATTTATATGAAGAAGAATTGTATACTATGTTTTTATGATGTATACTCATTTCCTATATATTGGATCCAGCTCTAGTGTGATAATATCAACTTTTTTTTTTCCTTGGAAACTCAAAATATGAACCGTTAGTTAACAAATTCAAAGACATATATTCTAGGTATGTCATTATAAATCACAAATTTGTCCCACTTAAGAATTCAAATGTGCTTGTAATTCGTATAAAATGCCTACAAATTTGTAAAATATCACGTCCTGGAGAGGAAAAACAGTTAGATTGAGGCACAAAGGACATGTTTCCCCGCAAGATTTAACACATCAAATGTCCAAACAAAGTCATACGACACCAAAGTCATTGCAACAGATGCCAGGTACGAGAAGCTGACAGAAAAATGGGACTATTAATGTTTCCAAAATTGAGCAGACAACACAACACAACCAACACCAGATCAAGCCAGGGTAATCTTTGTTTGTGTGGTTGTTTTTTAGTACAACACATGGATCTTTCCATTATTATCATTTGGAACATAGATACTGTTTTGTCAAACTTTTTAGTACCACTGTTTTGGCCATAATGGGATCCTCGGCAAAAAATTAACATAATGAACGATATTGCTGATTTTACAAATTCTCAAAATTTCCCAGTTGGATTTGTATAAATAACCACCTCTGGTGGATAGGGGTAACTATTTAAAATTGTTTCCCCTGACCAGTTTTGATCAATGTGATTCTTGATTTTCGTTTTCACGTTTTTTAATTTATGTTTAAGGTATTTTATTAGGTGGTTGTTTTTCTGTTTTAACGGCAAAATCTTGCTCATTCATCCTCCTATAAAGCAATGCTGATGCTTCCACCCTGTTTTTTTAGCAGCACAAATTAATTCAGATAAAAAAAAGATGGCAAAACAATAAACACAAATATAAAAAACTTATAAGTACTCACCAGTTAGGATAGACAACAAATTTTCCATTGGAAATACCCCAATTCACCTGTTTGGGACAAATAACACTCATCAAAAATAGATTTAAGAGACTCTTTCACTAATAATAAAAATGTCTTATATTTAAATGATTTTGTATTGGTTGATTTCAACAAATATCACTGAATACTCAGTATTCAAGTTGCCATATTAGCAAGGGTGGCTGGATGGATCACTTGTTGGGTAGATGAAAAATCAAATAAAACAGTTAATAAAAACAATTAATTTTATTTACGCTGAATTTCTTCAAGCATTGTTTGTTAATCTTTTTTATCCCATCAAGTGCTAATCTTTTATGATTACTTGCAGTTACTGTAGTTTTGCATGTGTCTGTCTTTTTAATACAACCCTCAAGCAAAATAAAATATGTACACACGGAGAGGCACTATCATAACAAGGTGAAAGTTTCATAATCAAAGTATACCTTATCAGTTCCAGGGGATTGAGCAACTACATGAGTAACCTGAGGATCTACTTTGTTTGTGCAAGAAGCACCAAATTGTTCAGCTGTCCGCCACAATGGGTGAAGGTGGGGATTGGCTTCGCCAACAGGAAACACGCCACTGAATACTATACGACAACCATCCAAGATTTTTCTCTGTTCTGAAGCTAGGATATTTCTGACATCCACCTCTTCTAAGGATTGAGACGCAAAAAAGTTTTGGTGTATTCTTTCAATAACCTACTCCGAGAAGAGAAGGAATTATGGACTGTAAAAAATAATAAATCCCATATCAAAGAAAAATTGAACATAACCTTACCCCTAAACAGGATGCCAGAGTCCCAACTCCTGGTCTCTCGTCGTGATCAATCTCAAAAAGAGAAGGGCCAGAAAGCCCAAATTGACGTCGACTACAAGGGAAGTATATGTACCTGCAATATCTTAAAACTTAATAAAGGGATAATGCTTCCACTCAAAACTAATGACAGTAAAGACTAAAGAATTGTATTTCAGAGAATTTCATGCTATGACACACAGACCTCTCCACTGCTATAAGGTTCAGTTGGTTATGAGGCCAGACTCTTGGAGAATCATCTATAATTACAACAGATGATTCCAGACCCAAAACGCCTTCCATATCTTTGCATTTAGTATCGACTGTTTCAGCATCATCACCTCTAGAAATTACTCTACCAGCAAACAATACTCCTTTTGGATCAAGCACCTTTGCCATTTCAGTTGCGTATAGCTTGTTTCCCATAGTGTAAAGATGCATCTCAAAGAGCTTACTAGCCTGTTTAGTATTAAGGAGAGATGTGAATTTTCGATACAAGATTAAGCCAGTGCAATATCATACCTAAAACATAATATGAAATTCATATTACCTTCTCTAGGAATTTCCAGACTCCTGGTCTAAGTTTAGTCCACATTCCCATATGAGGAAGACGAAAAAGATGTCTCTGAGGATTTCCACGGTCTTGTTTTTCTTTCTTTCTCAATATCTTATCATGCTCAGGATCAACTTCCACAAACTGAAAAAAAAATGTTAATAAGCAATTGCCCAACCTTTAATCCACAGGATAGAAGAACCGATTCCGTGCAAATTACCTTAACAGAATTAAGAAGTGTATGGTCTATGTCCAATACAAGGCATAACTTCCTAGCAGCAAACATTTTATTCTGTTCTTCAAGCCTCCTAGCTCTCTCTCTTTGTATAACAACTTTCTGTTGCGCATCATAACCTTCCAAAAGGTGCTCAACTTTTGCTGCCCACGTATTCTGGGGTCGAGAGGAACCTGATGCACAAGTTTCATGAGCTGATCCTACACCAGATTTCTGCTCAGCTCTATCTAATGTAAAAGGAACAGATGCAGAAGAAACATTTTGAGTAGCAGGAGGGTTAGTTGATATTTCTTGGGGAACAAACATAATATCAACAATGTTTTTCAGGTTCCTAGTAAACTGTCGAGTAATATCAGATTGTGCAATTGACTGAGTAGGTGCCAATTTTGTCTCAACCCTAACATCAAGCTTCTGGGCATTGACATCGTCACCAGTTCCCTGGAAATTTGGCATAGGGGATACAATTGCTTTAGACTGTTCACTCCCTAAACTTCCACTCTTCTGGATATCACTACTTGCATGGAGAGAACGACGTGGATCCCGGGGTTTCAAACGAATATTTCCAAAATTCACTTGCAGAGTTTGGGCCTGAGTATAAAAAACATGCATAAAGTAAAAAATTAAATAATAATAATAGTTAGCCTTAAGGGAATTTGATGACAATAAACTACCAGGACTTTCAAATTTTGCAACCAAATTTTCAGTCGAAGTTAAATCATAACGAGGGATCAAAATGTTAAATTTTCCACGTTAATTCTTAGATGCAAGTAGAAGAAAGTAATAGATAATTGGAAGATAACGCCACAACCCATGAAGAATATCAAGAATTGGCTTGTGATGTGTTTACATAAGCGAAATAATCTCATAAAAGGATTTTACCATGGAAGTTGCTGGTGATGAAGCTGGAAGCATTCCAACAGAATTTTGCGGAACACCAGAAGTCATTGTTGGACCAGTATGCACAGTTGAATTTTTTTCCCTCGCTGAATTTAAGTTTGTTAAATGCAGTGCACTTGTAGTAGAATCAATTGGTCTCTTGACTTCTGCTAATCTCTGATGTATCTCTAAAAGCTTATTTAGTAACATGGTTGAATTTAAAGATCTACTATTAAATAAAGCAAGTAAGGGGGCTGCAGTGCTGCTAGTTATAACGGGTGCTTGCTCATTTCCATTACTTGTCGTGGTCAAATTACTAGTGACCGTATTTTCTGCAAGCCAGCCACCTTTTGCATCCATAGTTTCTTCCTCTCTGTTATTGTGCTGGGAATTTTCCAAAGACCTTGTAAGTCTTTTGGGAGCAGTAGCATCCAAGGAAGACTCTTCAACCGTCTTTCGTTTTCTTGAGATAACTCCTTCAGCATATTCCACTTTAGGCATATTATTTGTCGTTGCAGATTGGTCAGAAATATTGAAACGAAGCCTAGGATCTCTACTCTTTGCTGAAGTTTTCACTGGGTAAGACCCAACACCTGATGCATCAAATCTAGAATTAATTAATCCATGCATGTTGAACCTATTGATGGAAGTAGAAGAAACATGCATCTGATCCAAGGGGGATGGCTTAGAGCTTGTTAGCGAAGAAGCTATAGAAGCACTAGAGACCTCATCATTGGTATCAACCGCCCATCCCTCACAGTCACCTGAATGAGTTGGACTCGGAAACAAATCATCTGTAAAAAATGAATTTTGACTAAACTTATGTTGATATGTGGACGCAGATTTCAAAGCATCAGTTTCATGGATGTGCAACTTATAATCTTTACCATCCAGTTCCATCTTCTCGGCCTCTATCTTAACAGCAGGAGGCAACCCAAGTCTATCAGTCCCATCTCCAACCGAAAACAATTTATTCACATGGATGCAAGATGGAACCTCTCCTGTCAGTGACGGTAAACTGTCCAAATCATGTTTTAAACCTGGAATTTGTCGAGTCTCATCAAGGACCTCCAATTTTTCCTCCTTGTCGATAGCCTCGCAATTGCCCAAAACATCAACCGAAGTAATCATGACATGAATCTGTACCAAAAAGCAAACAAATTTTAGATTCTACCTAAATTTCCATTTTAAAAACGGAGCATTAGAAGAAGGAATGAGGGTGACTCCTAAACAAGTTAACATTAAACATCACCTCTTTCATATGTTCCGGAGTAAATAAATGAGCACGTTCAATCTTTAGGAAAGAAAGCAATCTGACATAAAAAATGTAACCAAGGAAAAATAGTTTAGAGAAAAATGGTATTGCAACTTGAAAGAATTAACAACTAAAAACTAAGAACTCGTATTTTTAAAACCTTAATATATTATCCTTATTCTTTTCCTTTTGCAAATTGTCCATAGAGCAAAGTACCTACAACAAAGACACACACACAAAAAATATATTGTAACAAAATCATCAGCAGAAACCACAATGATACATCAAAAAGTGCAACAAACAAGGATCTCGAAGGGGTCTTACAGAATAAACCGCTTCAACGGCATTGAATAACAAACAAACAAGATCATCCTTTTCAGAACCAGCAATTCCAGAGAACACTTTGCTTTGCAAGGCACTCCGAATCCTAGTACAAGTTTCAGAAAAAGATCTACTAGGAAAAAAAATCAACCAATAAAAACATAAGCCAATTCAAAGTTGCAATTTTGCAATTAAACTCCAACAACAAAAACAGATAAACAATTTTCACTTACTCTGACACATTCGCAACAGAAATACCATTCAAAACATCTCTAACACCAATCATGTCAGATTCTAAAACATTCTCAAAACCATCACCACCATCGACAGTAGCACAATCTGTATCATCATCAACATCAATCTCACCCTCCTCCAACTCCCCTTCCTCCTTATCATCATCATCATTGACAAAAACAACCTCCTTCGAAGGCTTATTCAAATCATCATTATTATTGCTATTTGTATTACTAGTAACATTTACATCAACATCTTTATACATTTCCATATCAAAAATATCATTGAAAGGTTTATTCTGAACCGCTTGTGCCCATGCAAGATTATACAATCCACCACCAGAAGCATAATAACAACTATTGTACTTTGAGTAAAAATTCTGCACATCCAAAACCCTAGAATTACCACTAGTTTTAACCTTATCAATATCATTATTCATCTTTAAATCACTATTAACCTTAACAACATCATCAACCTTATTGAAATCCTTATTGATAATCACTTTCACTGAAGAAGTATCAGAAATCTCTCCCTCTTCCACGTCCTCAACCTCTTTCACCATTACTTCCAAGTTTTTTTTCGATTTATTACAATCCAAAAAAGATCCAAAAACCATGAATAAAAACGATCCAACAACAAACAGAAACAAATCACACGATACACAACAACACAAAATTCTAAATCGTAAATCGGTTTGAAAATTGAACAAAAATAATTAGGTCAGTGGATTAGGTCAGTGATTGAATTGAATTAGGGTTACAAATCTCCAATTTCAATTCTCCGAGATTTTGATCAAAGGGTACGTTGTATTAGTATTGGATAGTAATATATACGATAGATAACGGGCTTTTACCCCTTAAAACAGGCTTTTCATTATAATAATTGGGCTTTTGTTATAATTGGAGGGTACTTTAGTCTATTTAAAATTCACTATCGGTTTCCTTTAAAAAAATAATTTTCACTATAGAAGAAAAGAGAAAAAGTTCTCGACAACTTAATAGAACTATTTTATTTATAAAAAAAAAAAAAAAAAAAACCTCAATAGAACTATTTAATGTGTTTTTTAAACTAGCTCTCCTTTTATATGGAGAGTTTATAACTTTGAAGAAACATAAAAAGTAAGTAAACTTAAAAATAAGCAACCCACGTATAATGTGTTTATTGAACTATATATGGAGAGTTTGTAACTAATTTGAAGAAACTTAAAAAGTAAGTAAACTTAAAAATAAGCAACCCAACATATCTCAAGTAACAAACTAATTGGATAAATTCAAGAAGAAGCAAACCCAGGGAATTAGATGAAACAAACTAAGGAAAAAAAGTTAAGAAATTAAATTGAATATATTCTTAATCTTATCACAACCAAACTAAAATTATGGGAAATGATATCCATGAATAAAAAATAATTATTACTATTTATTTTTATTATTATGAGGTATTTAAAATTAAATGTCACTATTTAAATTATTAATGTGTGTGCTCTATTTTATGTGAGACTCTCACACTCTATTTTTTCAATTCACACAACACTAGGTCAAAGTTTAATCACTTAGTGTTTAATCTTCCAACCTTCTAATTTCTTTCCAACAATAACAGTGATTAAAACCAAAAAGAAATTAAAAAAACAAACTAAAGGGCTCTATTGAACATAACTTATGTAGTTGGAGAGAGGGTTATTGGTTTGATTAAATGGTGTGTGACTGAGTCGTGTATTTGGTGCAAGAGATATTGTGTGCAATTTTAATTAAATGTGTTAGTAAGGATAATATAGGAAAACTATAAACTTTTAACAAAATCAACAAAATATGACACCTCTTAACATATATGAAAATTTTAAAGTGACTTATAACAAAATACAAAGCAAGTAAAAAACGAATATGGTCCAGTGGTAAAAGGTTTGAAGCGTTGCATGTGCTATCTGATTCAATGTCTTGCAAACTCTTTTCTTGAAAAAAAAAACTAAATACAAAGCAATAATTTGTAAATATCTAGAAATTATATTTATGCAAGTAAATGTGCTTAAACATTGTTTTCTAAAAAGTGATCTGCATATTTAAAACTTAATCAAGTTATGTTGGTGTAATTTTGACTTATTTATATTATGGGGAAACTAGTGAAAACATTGCCCGTCTTTCCAATTTTTTTATTGCACTAATGTTTGAAAATTAAAAACGGTGTTTTTTTTTATGAAATTTTGATTTTGATTAAAACTAAAAATATAAATATTAGTTGCTTTTTTATATGACACCAACAATAATATTTATTATAGAAAAAGTTGTTTAAAGGTATAATTGGGATAATGAAAAAGTTGTTATACTTTTTAAATGATAAAGGAAAAAAAATAGGCATATATATTCATATTGTGTTTGTTACATTTTTTTTAACATTTAAATTTATTTTTATCTATTTGTTACATATGTTATTTGAATTGAAATTGAGGGCATTTTTGGAAAGAGAAAAAGTCAGCCCAAAAGCGCTGAAAGAGGTTATTTTCTTTATATATAGTATAGATGATAAGAGTAAAGTCTCGCTTGAGTCCCTAAAAGTGTCACTCTCTATCGGACCAGTCCTTGGATCAATTTAATGACTCAAAAACTCCTCCAATGTATGTTTTGTTAGTGAGATGCATCCAAAACGTTAACTTGATGTCAACGGCGTTGATGTGTTCGTTAGACTTTCCACTTCAGCTGCATTGATGGTCTTCCATGTTGGCCGGGACTTAATTGCATATGATAACAAACATTAAAATGGTCATTTAATATTTATGTCCCTCCTTTATTCTCGCTTCTCTTCTTCCTTCCTCCATCAAACAAACAATTTGCAATCTCAATTTCAAACCCTAAACCCCATTTTCGTTCCTAATTTATCCTCTTCCATTTTAGAAGTTAATACCCAAATTGAATTGAGTATGAATATGGTGGGGGTGGGGCGATGTACATAAACACCATGGGCAATAGCAAATCACGTTCTGGTTCTTGGAGTATGATGTCAATCATGAACACGATTTGGGGATCGATTTGTGTATATTCTTTCTTCATTTTCCCCTTCCCCATTCATCTCCCTTCATCACCCATATCATGTTGATCTAAATCAAGAAAGCCTCATCCACCAATAATTTGTATCTATCCCAATTATGTTGTAGATTCTCACCCCAAAATTTCCATCACTTATAAATATTTTAAAGCATTCGTTTCAGTCCAATTTCTAATAGACCGGGAAAAAAATTGGGGTTATTTAAAAAATAAGAAAATTTAATTAGAAATTTGTTGTTGTTGAGATTGTTGGTGTTGATGAAATTTATTTAAATCTTTGTTGTTGCTATTGTTGACCATTGTCTGATTGTTAAACGAAGGTGATGAAAAATTATTTAGAAATTTGTTGTCGATGCTCTCTCTGTTACATCATTTCAGCATTGGAGAACTGTAGTAGGTTTTTAGTATGGATTAGCTGATTAGGTGATATTGTTAGAAGTGGGATTTTGTAGAGATTTTTGCATCTCGAACTTTTGGATTTTGTTTATTATATGCTTTAGTTTTGAATTAATTAGTTGATGGTTTTGAAAAGGAAAGAAATATAAACTACCGTTTTGAGTGATTGGATCTAAAATTTAGGATTTTGTTGTTGTTTTGTTGGGTATGTTGATGCTTGATGGAGGTTTGAGAGAGGGAAGAGGAAGATGAATATTGAAGGTTTCTCATTTTTTTTCCTAGAAGATTAAAGAGTTGTTCATTTCATTTTGGTCCCTCGCCTTTGTGGCCATCTAGTCAGCATCTGACGTGGCAAAAAAATAAAGACACATCATCGGAGTTAACATCAAGTTAATGTTTCAGATGAATTTGACTAACGAAACTAATTACATTAAAGGAGTTTTTAATCATTTTTAGTGATCTAGAGACGTGTGATAGTGAATGACACTTTCAAGCACATGTTAGTAAACCATATAAAAATTAGTTATTAAAAATTGTATCAATTTATTTTTCAAAAAGTTAAAAGTTAATCGTTTTTTATTTGACTTGGGCTAGGGCCTTACCATTTTTGTTGTCGGTTACCACAAAGAGTAATTGCAAAAATAATGAAGGTTAAACTTTTTAAGGGATTAGGCATATAAATACTCATTTCCTCGGAATAGAAATTTAACTTTTCTTTTTTCTTTCAAGAGAATGGTACTTACAGTTATTTTAAAAAACAAAAAATGAATGAGAAGAGTGATGCACTCCTATTTATTGATAAATCCTTCTCTCTACTATTTATAAACTCCCGATGCGGGGTTATTTTAATATGCCGGTTTGAAACTATAGACTAGAAAGACTATTCTATATGATGTCAACATACAATGTGGAACTCTGGTTTCATGAGAAAGCAAATTGAAGCTTAAACCCGTCTTGTTCTGCGTATATGGATTGTAAAAAATAATCATAAATCAGACTGAGGAAAGATGTATGAAACAATTTTAGACATCATTTACAAATATGTCAAGAGTAATAGGTTTGGTTGTCTATGATCGAAGGGGGATAATAATGTTCATAAACCCAATCACTAATTATAAAACAGTCATACAGATTACTTGAAGTCATGGGATGGACGATGACTAAATGCTATGAAACAACTTTCAAATTTTTAGTCATTTTTTTTAATTATATCTTTATGGTGATCCAGTTATTTTTATCTTTTAATGTTATACTCCTAAGTTACATTTTGGTGATTATATTTTTTAGTCATTAAATTATTCTTTTTAACTAGACTAGGTAAAAAAAGATTATTATTGAGTGATCGATTAAAATACATACCAGTATGTAGAGTACAAATTAATCGACTGTGTACACCCTAGCGTACACAATTGTACCACGCACTAAAGCAAATCGTGAATCAGGTTACTATAAGAGCATTGTTATTCATCCCAACATGCTAATTTATCCCAAACTGATTCTGAAAAGTTTTTTAGTCAATTAAATTTCTTCCGGACCCGAATTCAAGGGAAGTCATGGGTGTAATTTAAGATTGATAGTTAGCAAATATATTGTTAATTTCACCGGATAATCTCTCGCGATAACTAGCAATTCAGTTACTATAATTGTGGAATTGGAATTTGCAAAGCTCTGGTTTTGACCTCATTTCATTTCAGGGAGATGGGGATGCAGTTAGAGGCTCAAGTGGTCACTCTTATGAAACTGATAGTGAATTTTTTTTTAAGTGCCCTAGTTGAAAATCAAAAATCAAAATGTGCCCTAGTTGAAAAGAAAATACCAAAAGTGCCTTACTTTTTTAGAGTTGACCACTATGTCACAAGTTAGACTTGGGACATACCCTATGTCACAATTCCAACTTGCGACATACTTCCAATGTCACAAGACCCAATTGCGACCTACCCCATTATCAAAGTTTGCAAATTGTTTGTCCTTATTGTATGTCACAAGTGGGACTTGTGACATGTTTAATTTTTTTTTTTCGATTTTTTTCAAGTAATTTAATAAAATTAGTTTTAATTTTTTAAAAATAATTGAAATAAATATTTATTATTTAAGATGACACATTTAAAGGTAACATACATTTAAATGAAGAATAAATATTTAATAAAATACAAACCAAATGCAATAAAAAAAATGCATAGATTGTTGGGGCCACATGACCAGCAACCTAGTAGAGTCGCAAAACAACGTGTATAAAGGTATTCGCGGACTCCCGATCACAGCTATTGTGAAAGCCTCCTACTACAGGTTGGGGGCTTTGTTTGCTAAAAGAGGACACGAGGCATCATCAAGGGTAAATTCCGGTGAACCATTCTCAGAAAACATCATGAATTTTCTGAAGGAAGAGGTCATCAAATCCAACAGTCACCAAGTCACTCAATTCGACCGAGATAGGTATACCTTCTACGTCCGTGAAACTATCGACCATAGAGAAGGATTGTCGATGGGAGAATACAAGGTCGAGCTGCGAAGTAAATGGTGCGACTGTGGAAAATTCAGGGTGTTACACCTACCTTGCTCACATGTCATTGCTGCATGTTCTAGTTTTAGCTATGACTATAAAACATTTGTCGATAAAAATTTACGAATGAATGTGTATCCTCTGTATACAATATCCATTTCGACGTGGTTCACCACCAATAGTATTGGCCAACTTATGTAGGCTCAAAGGTGGTTCCCGATTCAGCGATGCGTAGAGCAAAGAAAGGTCGTCTGGCAATTACTCGCATTCGGACCGAGATGGACATTGTGGAAAATGAGGGGAGAAAATGTGGCATTTGTAGGATGACTGGTCATTTCCGGAAAAATTGCATTAATACTGAACATCATTAACAATTTATGCATGTATTTTATTGCATTTGGTTTGTGTTTTATTAAATATTTATTCTTCATTTAAATGTATGTTACCTTTAAATGTGTCATCTTAAATAATAAATATTTATTTCAATTATTTTAAAAAAAATTAAAACTAATTTTATTAAATTACTAGAAAAAAAATCGAAAAAAAAAAAAATTACATGTCACAAGTCCCACTTGTGACATACAATAAGGACAAACAATTTGCAAACTTTGATAGTGGGGGTAGGTCGCAATTGGGTCTTGTGACATAGGGGGTATGTCGCAAGTTGGAATTGTGACATAGGGTATGTCTCAAGTCCAACTTGTGACATAGTAGTCAACTCTGAAAAAGTAGGGCACTTTTGGTATTTTCTTTTCAACTAGGGCACATTTTGATTTTTGATTTTCAACTAGGGCACTTAAAGATAAAATTCACTGATAGTGACATTGAAAATGCTTGCACTGATATCACTAGTTGCAGGGTCGTCTCTGGGGAGGTGTAAACAACTCTATTGAGTTGGGCCTCCTCAATTTTGGGGTCCAAAATATTATTTTTTATATATATAATTCACAGAAGATTTTAATATATATCAATAGCATTGAAATGTATATAACATGGATGTCATGGCCCTAGTGGTAAAACACGGAGATGTTGAACTTGTGTACTCTTGTGAGGGCTGAATTTTGTTTTTTTGATCATTTAATATATTTTCCAGCATAATAGGGTCTCTTTTTTGCCTAATTTTTATGGATTTGAGGTTTATATATCTCCTTTTCTTCCAATAAGCTCTAACAACAAACATTATAATTATTTCTTAAAAAAAATAAACATTATGATTATTCTCTCAAAAAATAAAATAAAAAACATTATAATTTTTTTGCTTAAATGCAATTTTGATCCCCATATTTTAAAAATTATTAACTTTTGATACCCCATTTTTTAAAACCACTATTTTGAACCCCTTAGTTTCAAAGTCAACAAAAAAATTTGGTCCCCCTCCTCTTAGGATGACGTGAATCCTACATGGCAGTGTCTACATGGTACATCATCCGACACGTCATTTTCATTTCCACGTCATTTTAATTAAAAGTTATATATTAAAATATCATACAATTAAATTACAAATTAATACTAAAATAAAAAAAAGAATTGAAGGAATAAAATTAGAAACCCTGATTTGTTCAATTATTCCTAAATTCTCAAATTGAAGAAAAAATTCTCAAAGATATACATTATCCGCCATCCAACAAAACTTCAGCCACTAAACAAGCAAATTTGCTTTTAAAGTGGGTTACGTATCACATAGCCTAAGTAAGTTTTAGATCATGACGTACCAAACTATTCTTAATTGTTCAAAGACTCCTGATGTCGGGGAGCAAACATGAAATCTGGTCATGTCCGTTCCATACTAACTCATAAACATAAAACAATCTAGTAACGTTTACCAGCAAGAATAAATGGTATGAGAATTGGCAAAAGATTGAAGCTGACCACTGAAGTTTCTCTTGTGTCACATGATGTTAAAAATTAACCATTAATTATAAAATATCCCAACACAAGAATTGAGATATTTATCTTTAAATCTGTTTTTGTGTTCTTCAATTTTTTTTCTTCAATTTGAGAATTTAGGAATAATAGAACAAATTAGGGTTTCTAATTTTATTCCCCAATTCTATTTTTTTTTCAATATTAATTTGTAATTTACTTTTATGATATTTTAATATATAATTTTTCAATTAAAATGACATGGAAATGACGTGTCAAATGATGTACATGTAGACAATGTCGTGCAGGATCCACACCATCCTGAAAGGAGGGGGATCAAAAAATTTTGTTGACTTTAAAACTAAGGGGATCAAAATAGTGGTTTTAAAAAAATGGGTATCAAAAGTTAACAAATTTTGAAAATAGGAGGATCAAAATTGCATTTAAGCCTAATTTTTTTTTTTTACTCTTTTAAAAAAATTGTATTTTTATTTTGATTAGGGGCTTATTTTTATTTGAGAGCCGAGCCTCCATTTTTGTAAGAACGGCCCTGACTAGTTGTAGCTCATGCATTTTCAACTTCCGGGGATAACCCCACTCCTAGGTATAATGTATATATTTATAATGGAAGGAGCATTTGTGCATATTATCAAACCTTCACTTTTGGAGAAATAATCAACACATTAGCCTGAACTGTATTATTCTTTGCTTTTATCACTCTTTCCTTCCCAATCTTGTGCTTTTGATTGTATAAAAAATAGCATTTCATGTGAACTTTGGAGTATTTTAAACATTGTGAATTGGGGTCTTGGATTAGGGGAACAATACTTTTATTAGAAATGATAGGCTTAATTCCGTCTCTCAACTTAAATTAATTTTTCAAAAATGTTATTTTATTTTTGTTGAGTTGATCATTTATTTGTTTAAAAACGTCAGTAATGTTAGACCAAACTTCATTTTTCATTATGTATGTTACCAAAAGTCTTATTTAATCTTTAATCATTAACAAAAAGGTAAATCTTCACTTCATCAAGATAGCATTACAACTATTGTATCATAATGACCATTGTAAAACAAATTGAAAGCAAAAATAGTCTAGGTTTTTTTTTGCGCAATTATATACAATATAAATATTTTTTAAATAAATGACTATTTCGACGAAAAACTTTAAATTAAATCAAATTATCTTTGTGTAATTTTGACTTATTTTACTCAACGTAGGGAGACAGTGATTGCAGCAAATAAATTATTTTTGTTAGAGCTGTTGAAGAGAGATAAATTTAAATACTATTTTGAATAATAAATCTTGTATTTTTTTTTTTAAGATGCTAAACAAAATATATTAAAAAACCAACACACCTCCTCTAGCATAAAGTGTGTTAAAGGAAGTTGAAGTATTAAAAAATAAATCTTGTATGTTTGAGACCGGAGCATCATCCCCTCATTAAATTTCATCTCATAGAAGAAAAATAAATACGTCATTTTCAACCAAATACAATGTAGATTTGTACCCCCGGAAATAGGTTCTCCTATGTGACATTAGTAACATTGTACTGACGAATGTGAGTGTGTGTGTGTGTTTCGTTAGATTGAAAGTTCAAATTTTCATAAAAAAAAAATATGAAAATATTGAAGGTTCTCCAATGTGATAAGATATTTTGAGTCCTTGGGTTATGATAGGAGATTTCAATGAAGTCTTTCATCCCTCTGAGATAAAGGGGGCCTCTTTACAGCTAGACAGGCTGAGAAATTTTCTAATATGATGGAGCAATGTAATCTTATTGACCTTGGAGCTACGGGTAATACTTATATACTTGGACTCGTAAGGAATGAGGGATTTTGAAGGTTGTTAAAAGGTTGGACAGGGCCCTTGGTGATTGTACGTGGCGTACTACTTTTCCAGAAGCTTGTGTAGAGAACTTGACACGAAATTATTCCGACCATCGCCCTATCCTCTTAAGGGGTGTCGGTTTTGTTCCAGCCAAACGTGTGCGACCCTTTCACTTTCAAGCTGCTTGGCTAACAAATAAAGATTTTCCAGAGTTAGTTCATAAAGCTTGGGATGAAGGTGAACATATTGTACCCGCAAGCCTTGAGCATGTTCAATTAGATGCAACTACATTCAACAAAGAGGTGTTTGGTGACATTCATAAAAGGAAGGGTACGCTTGCGGAGAAATTAAAGCAGGTGCAACACAAGTTAGAAACGGTTGATTCAACCCACCACAACATGACTGAGGGATCACTCCAAAAAGAATATAATGATGTTTTGAAACAAGAGAGATCCTTTGGTACCAAAAGTCGAGGGAGAATTGGGTGAAACTGGGAGACAGTAACACAAGTTTTTTCCACACTCAAACACTAGTGAGGAGAAAGCGAAATAAGATCCAAGGTCTCTTTCTTGAAAATGGTCAATGGAGTACTGATGATGTTATCCTCCAAGCAGAAGCCATAAATTACTCTAAACAATTATTTGAGGTAGATCAATCCACTACTCCAAGTACTATATTGGATAATGATATACCTCGTTTAAGTGAACAGTGCAGAGATTCTTTTACAACACTGGTCCTTAAGGAAGAGGTGAGGAGATCCGTGTTTAGTATGAAGTCATATAAAGCGTCTGGCCTTGATGGCTTACAACCCATATTCTTTAAACATTTTTGAGAAAGAATTGGTGATGACATATGGCATCTTGTGCATACAACTTTCAATATGGGTACTATTAATGCTTCAACTGCAGAGACATTAATTGTTCTAATTCCCAAGGAGAGCAATCCCCAACGGTTAAAGAATTTTAGACCCATCAATCTTTGTAATGTCATTTTTAAGGTAATTACAAAAGTTTTGGTTAGTCGCTTGAGGCCGTTTCTTGTTGACCTGATAAACCCTCTTCAAAGTAGCTTCATCCCCGGTCGAGGTACTACCGATAATGCCATCCTGGCCCAGGAGGTTGTTCATTTCATACATCATTCTCGTGCAAAAAAGGGATCTATTGCGTTCAAAATTGATCTTAAAAAGGCATATGATAGGCTTAATTAGGACTTCTTGGAACTCACTCTCCATGATTTTGGTTTTCCCCTGACAAATATATCTCTCATCATGAGTTGTGTCCAATCTAGCAATTTGAATGTTCTTTGGAATGGTGCCAAAACTGATCTTTGGAATATGGTTACAACCCCTAAACGCTTTGGTGGCCTAGTTATTCGTGAAGCTAGACTTACTAATTTAGCTTTGTTGGGTAAGTTAGTGTGGAACATGCTTCAAAATAAAGATAAATTGTGGGTGAAAGTTCTTTCCCATAAATACATGGGCAACACATCTTTATGGATGAATAAGAAACATAATAAACTCTCAATCACTTTGCGTGGTATTCAACATGCCATTATAAATTTTGTTGCAGGGTATATTTTTCGTGTAGGCTCCGGAGACTCATCGATTTGGAATATTGACTGGACACAACTCGGTCCCCTCTGTCAATTGGTCCCATTTGTTAACATCGATGATTCTGTTATGTGTTTGAAGGATGTGTGGGAGGATGGTAGATGGAACTTGCAAGGTCTTGCAACTATGATACCGACCGATATTGTTCATTATATTCATCAGCTTCCAGCTCCTAATAACTTGGATGTACGACTTCAAGATGTGTGGACTTTGAGGCATGAAAAGAAAGGTGAATATACTTGCTCGAGTGGATACCATTGGCTTCTTCAACAAAATAGAGATTGAAATATAAATTGTAACATGAATTGGCTTTGGCGCCTTAAAGTATCAGCAAAACTCCAACACTTTCTTTGGCTTTGTTTTCATAATGCTCTCCCTATTAATGCCCGTCGGCATCATTGCAACATGGTAGCTTCTCCAAGCTGCACACGTTGCTCTTCACCCATAGAGGATTTCTTCGATGTTTACATGATTGCCCGCACTCTAGAGAATTTTGGCTTCGCTTAATATGGGGCGTTATAATAATGTTTTCTCTTAATTTGATGTCAAGGTTTGACTTCCTGAAATGACAAAGGGTACTTCCTCTATCTTGTTTGTTACAGGAGTATGATATGCTTGGTGTTGGAGAAACAATACTATTTTTTAGGATCAACATTGGCGTATCCAAGATGTGGTGTGAAAGACCTTTTTGTTACATGATGAATGCATTTCTTACTATCCCAATCTTAGTTTGGACCCACACTCATCGCGCCTCTTAGCTCATTGGATCTCCCATCCGGAAGGTACACTCAAACACAATATTGATGGTAGCTTTCTAGAAGATTTTGGTTGTTTAGGTGCTGGTGACGTTGTTCGCAACCACAATGGAGATTGGATAGCTGGTTTTTCTCACTATGAAGCTCGAGGTGATGCGTTAATAGCTGAGTTACATGTTATCCAGATAGGTCTTGATTTTTGTAGTAAAAAAGGCTATGTCAACATTATTTTCGAGAGTGATTGTTTGGAAGCAGTTGACCTGATTATTGTTGGTCATGATCATTCCTTGCACACTTATGCTACTGACATCCTTCATATTAAAGATGCTCTACAGCAAAATGGAAATACAACATTGGTGCATGTTCTTATGGAACAAAATATGTGTGCAGATTTTATGGCTAAGGAAGGATCACATGCAAGGTGTTCTGCTCACTGGAACTGCCCTACGCCTGACATGGAATCTCTCATCATAAGAGATAAGCTTGGAACTTAATTTCTCATCTCCCTTTTTTTTTTCTTTTTATCTCCCTTTTTTTTTCTTTTGCTTCGTCACATTGTAACATTAAAAAAAAAGTAGTGTAAAACTGCATTGACAAGTGTATGTGTGATTTGTTAGATTAAAAGTTCAATTTTTAATAAAAAAAATTATTGCAGGTTCCTGAGGGTTTATTTGGGGAAGTTTGTCTCTAAAATCCCTCATCCAAACAAACCAAAATGAGAAGAAAAGACATCCCAAACAAAGTACTAGGGTCAATCTTTCTGGAATTAAAATTAACATTTTCACTAGAACACCGACCCGTGCATCACACGGGTCTTTTAGAATTAAAAACTGTAGTATATTTTGAACAATTGATATTTAGTTTTTTTAAGGAGAATAATTTTTTTTACATGAAACTATATAATTTTTTTGTAATAACCCTCTGGTTCAGAGAGAAAAGGGAATCTGGTAATCTGGAGTTCGATCGGAAAGTAAGTAAAGTTTAACCAAGAATTGTCCTCATAGAAATGAACAATTCATTATTTATGGAACTTATTAACCATTTAAACTCAATTGTTTGATTTATGAAACACTATCATATGCCATTTTCGTTTGCAATGAGAATAGAAAATAGAGGTGGAAGACAATACATTAGAACAATCGTCATTAAAAAAAAATGATGGAGTTTACAACACAGTCTTAAACATCTGTGTTCCACCATCATCAATTGATGTGATTTATATTCCCTTTTCTTTTCTCTTTCCACTTGACTTGGTTGATGGAGTATTCACATCTTTCAAACAATCCTATACAAAACGATAAAATTAAAATTAAAACAAACTTTGAATTTCCTTTGTGTGTGTGATGGACACAAACTTACATCATAGCCTAAAAGCAAAGTTGGTTTATTGTAGAACAATAAAATATTCGGTTAAACACCTAATATAACATTGATTTCAAATAAGAAAAGAATGACAGCAGCTTAATACAACTAAATTGACCACATGGTTCTTATTGAAAAAGAATGTCCACATAGCACAACCAAGATTTAGAAAGCACAACTTACGTTAGGCATTGAGGAGAGGATGAGGTTATAGGACGCCGAAGTTTGGCTCACAAAAGACTCGTAACCACATTGTACACACCAGACAAAAAACATACTGATTTTTATTTTTATATTCAATCTTCGAATAGAATGTGTGTGTAGTAGGGGTTTCAGACACTCAAACACACATAAACCTAAGTGTTGGCATCAAATAGGTCATTGATGTTGAAAATTGGTAGAATAATACAACAGACAAATAAAAAAAACATAGAGCTATCAAGTTTTTTATTTTATAAACAATAATACAAATCTATTAATCTGGTTATTTTGCCTAGCTTAGATCTCACAGAAACAAAAACTATAAGGAGTTTAAAATAACATATCAATTTTCAACTTATCAATCAAGCAAAATATGACTGAAAGAAAAACAGAATTGGAAAAGTAAATTACCTGTCCAACATTCCCATTAACAAACACATTACTGCAATTCAGAACTCTATGAATGATGCAAGGCTCATGAGTGTGCAAATAATTCAACCCCTTCAAAATCTGCCTTGACCGTTTCTTCAATGCCTTCATAGAAACGTGCCTATGTTTCTTCCTATACTCTCTCAAATTCCCACTTGTACAAACCTCAGTGATGAAATTAAGCGTGTTGTTTCGATCATCGCTCTAAACACTATAAAGTTCAATGACATTTTTGTTTGTCAAGCTTCTCAATAACCTCTCTTCAGAATAAAGCCTCTCTATCATAGCAGGTTCCTTAACTTCACTTGGTTCCATGCTACCTCAATTCCTTCTTCTTGATCGAATGCACGATAAACTTTCTTCACAGCACCACATCCTAATAGTTCGGGATATCTACCATACCTACCAGTTGGATCAGTTTCCGCAAATGCCTCAGAGTCTTTGTCGGATGAACCGGAGTTAACACTCGGCATCTATTACCACAATGATCATATAAAGTTAGTTATGAACATCCTAATATATTAGTTCTTATAAACAAACTAAGCTGATCTGAATATACAAATCACCAACAACAATAAAATCATCAACTAATTTTCTTTATCAGAAACTATATTTCTAGAATTAAATCTGTTGATATTCTTTACCATATTTATTGTGCAGCAACGCATTCATACTTTGACATCCACTATAAACATATCATCTACTTCAATCTTAGTAATAACAAAAGAATAGAAGAAGGATATTAAAGCATCTACTTACTTACAACAGTGACAGAAATTACCCCAATCTCTTTCTTTTTATTAACGTATACTACCACTTGAACTAAGGTTTTTTGCAAGCTACATCTCTTATGGAGCTAAAAGATCAAGCATGATCCTCTTGTCTTGTTAGTTTCAAGTAATGAGTTTGCTACAATATTTAACAGGTAAGATATAAGCAAAATATTTAAGGTTCATCGAGACAGACTATACTTCAGTTCAATTTCTTCATATTTATATATAATATCTAATAAGCATAAGCATTTGGTTACAATTTTATTTTACTTCGTATAACCTGAGTTTTGAAAACTAAAGTTCTTATAATATGAAGAGAATAAGGCTAATAAAGAAAGAAATTAAATAACATAATGCATCAGATAAGAATCTAGTTGAAGCCACACACGCTCTTGCAATTTTGGCGAAATGCGACATTAATGAAAACAAACAAACTGCAATAACAGTAAAAACAAATTAAAAAACTCATGATGAAATAGAGTGAGAGAGAACTAAACCTCATGAGCAGCATTTTGTGCTTCTCGTAAAGCTTGTCAGTGAGGTTACAAAGTATGGTCGTCGATATCAATTGTCCGCCATGCCCGCCATGGAAACAACTTATACAAAATAGATTATAGTTGTTCAAAGATGCATATGTGAAACATAATTGAACATCAACATGGCATGTAAGTGATCAATTAAAATGTATAGAAGAGACTTAGCTCACCTGCATCAATATAAGTCACTTTAGGGACAATTTGATAATGTTGTCAATTGTAAACCCAGTTGCTTTGCCTAATGTTCTTTCAATTTATCTCCTCTACTTTACTTTCACATTGTTTCTTCTTCCTATTCAAAACCAAAGCAATAAATAAGAACCTAAAACAACAAAACAGAGAATGAAAAGGGTGTGTTCCTACATCTATAGGAGGCATGATGTTTGATCCCTTACTTCCAAGAACTGCCTACACGCATCGCAAAATAACATCCAGTTAATGTCAAATCATAGTAATGATTTTCAAAGGGGCATTTTTGTGGTGGGGGCATTGGTGTGTGGAACAATGCTCAGTTCAGATTCTACAGGGATAATAGTGTCAACGGAGTCGATAGCGGTGGTGGCGGAGATTGTGTTGTCGGAAGAAACCCCTTGTGGTTGTGGCTGAGGTTGTTCTTTAAATTACACACACAGAAACAAATTAGGAATTCTCAACCAAATCATTCCATTTCAAACTTAAAATTTAAATGATCTCTTAAGAAAGATACACGAATGCAGAAGACAATCATCATCGATAACCAAATGATAACAGTATTGAGAGCACATAACTAATCAAATATAGGCTCTAAAAGTTGCTTAAAATAAATAATAAAAAAGGAGAGTTTCAAATCGTTTTTGGATACTAACTTTAACTTTGCTCTATTTGATTCATTTCTTTCTCCAACAACTTTACATTGTAAATTTTATTTCACATTTAGATAAAAACATATTTTTCGTATAAATTTTTCAGAGTAATTTAACAATGAGTCTCAAGCACACAAATACGGGAAACTTCTACCATCAGTATCAATCACACAAACATTTGAAAATCCACACAATAAGATGGAAAAATTATAGAGAGATCAATATTTAGTTAAAATACAACCAAAGAAAGTAAGATTTTCTCTTAATATAAAATTCAACATTGAAATCTATGTAAATATGTTGCAAAAGCTTCTGCACATAAACATCCAAATTTGTTAATCCAAATTAAAAAAACTAAAAAAAATGTCCTAGAA
This sequence comes from Medicago arabica, assembly GCA_946800305.1. Lineage (NCBI taxonomy): Eukaryota > Viridiplantae > Streptophyta > Magnoliopsida > Fabales > Fabaceae > Medicago > Medicago arabica. Next base: position 55,210,598 of record OX326968.1, read on the forward strand.
GTTTTGTTAAGAACATATACCTTGAGATGAAGCACTTGACTGCCATGTACACAGTAATAAAAACAAAGCTAATTAGATATTTCATAAACATGAATTGATTCAAGTAAATTCGATGTAGCTAAACTATGTCTAAAAAAGAAGTCACAAAAAGAAAATTAAGATAGATCGGAAGGGATTCACAAAGAGAATAGCAGATGAACCTTAAATATGTTGATGTCATGCTGGTAGATGAGGAAATTATCCATGGCGCGTTGTGCAGAAACGATTCCAATTGCGGGTGTATTATTGTTTCCTTTTCGGGAAGGATTAATTAGAGGTCGAAATTGAAGAATAAATTGAGAGGATTGAAGATTGGTTCTGGAGAAAAGGGGAAACCTCAAATTGGAAAACCCAAGAACAAAACCTTGTGAGCAGAATTTGTGCGCTTCTTGTTTCAATTGCAGCGACGTTACAGAGCACAGCCGTCGGAATCAGTGAGAGAGCATCCTCCATAAAAACAGATTAAGGTAAAAAAATCAATTGAATGGGAAGGGTGGAGAAGATCCATGAGAAAGAGAGAGAGAGGATTGTGAATGATGAGATGAACACCTTGAGCCGTGTGTAGATACCATCAAGGGAATATTGGGAAATGATAAAATTTTGAATATGCATTGAGAGCATAAAAGTCACGTTGGAAACACAGAGCTGATGATGGAGGAATTAAACTCCTCTTGTTTAGGAACATGCATTGGCAGAGGAGTTGACTCTGGTGGGGAAAATAGAAATAGATAGTGGAATGCTCGTTAGGATTAGAATATAGAATGAGGCAATGGTAAGACAACAAAACTTCAACTGGACCGTCGGCCATTACGCTACAATTTGGTTTGGAAGAATGCAAAGAGACTGTTTAGAAACCATGTATTTATAACACAGAAGGTTAAGTGCTTGTTAATGGACGTTGGAAACAGAAACAACATCAAAATGCATGGAGGTGGGTGAAAGGCTCACGCCATTTAATGTAGAAAGGGAAGATGGAAAGGAGTTTTGAAAATGCATCGTGTGACGTGTTGTGTGATAGCAAAGAGAAGAGCATTAAGTGTAGATGATCAATGGCTCACAATGAATGACACTTAAATGATCAGCATCCAATGGCTTAGAAAAGTGGAGGAAAAAATTAGGGGGAAAAGATTAGGGTTAAGGATAGCTTTGGGGGATAAGCTTTAGTAAGTAAGATTAAGAAAGAAAAACGCTAGTAGTTGGTTTTAAATGTCTCGAAATGAGGCACCGAACTTATTTCACAACCCTGGTGCAATTAACCGGGTCATGGACTTTGTTTATATAGTGAAGTCCTCCTCTAAATTGTTTATGAACTCCTAAATGTGGGACTATTTTAATATGTTGGTTTGAAAGTTTAAATTAGAGTGACTATATTATTTGGTGTCAACATTCGATGTAGGACTAAGGTTTCATGAGAAAGTAATTGGGGTCTTTGGAAGCTTCCCGTCTTGTCAAATATATATTGTTTATTAAAGATGAATCAGAAGTCAAAACTTCACTATATCTAACTGATAAAAGTTGTATCAAACAATTTTGGACATCATTTACAAACCTACCTTCTTTAACAATTCTTCTTAGTTTGGGGAATGGAGGATTATTCTGCTGATTATGATTTAATTTATGGGATGGTCCTAGGGGAATGTCCATTAACCCAATCACTATTTATAAAACAGTCATGCAGGCTGGTCTTTGGAGATTTTTAAATATTTAAAATTGGAAAACGATCAAACGGGGTAGTGAATTCTAACTACAGGGAAGAAGGTAAATAGAATAGTATACATCAATAAACTTACCCACATTACCATCTTTTTACCTTTGCAAAATATGTTCTATAAAATTAGCTGAGAAGCAAATATTATGAATGTACATTTGATTGATGTTAGGTTTCGATTATTATATATTTAAATTCAATAACACTTGTATTGTTTTAAACACATAAAACTATATCAAAAAAATCTTTCGATTTTAGGGGTCTTGCTTCTGCATAAATTACCTTTCCACCTTTTTTTTATGGATTGTTTCCTCTTTGAAGTTTTCTGTTGAATCTTCTCCATTCACATTGAATCTTGGTGCCTTACTATCCACATAACCTCTGTTCTCGCATTTGACCACCATCCAAGAAAGATTTCATTTCAACGACCACACCATTGCCTTCATCTCAAAAAACCAACATATTTCTCCTTGTGGCATTCGTTTTGTTACTATTGTAGATGGTTCTCATGCACGAATTGGTCAGAAGGTGTTGTCTTCAGCACTTCAATTTCAGTTAGAGTCTTCTTGTGCCAACCAAAATATGACTTTAGCATAAGCATCTTGGTCATCATCATTTTCCACTCCACTAATAGGAAAAGCATAAAATTTCCAATTTCCAATTTTATAGCAGAGAAACAAACACTACGGTAGCTACTTGGTAAGTGATGCGCTCTCTTTTTTATAGGTAAATCCTCCTCTCTATTTTAATATGTTGGTTTGAAAGTTTAAACTACAAAGACTATGTTCTTGGGTCAACATTCCATGTGGGACTCTGGTTTTAATTATATCTTCATAGTGATCCTGTTATTCTTTACTTTTAATAATGTTATTAGTCTTTCCTTCCTAATCTTATGCTTTTGATTTTATAAACTTAGCATTTTTATTGTTCTTGAGATCAGGTGAATAATAGTATTATTGGAAAAATATCAAACAGAGTAGTGAATTCTGACTATGAAAGGGAAGAAGGTAAAAAAAATATTGTAGGAGTACATCAATAAGCTTAAAGACATTACCATTTTTTTTTCATTGCAGAAAATGTTATAATTATCTGAGAAGCAAAGAGTATTAATGTGCATTTGATTGATGTTAAACTTTATGCAATTTTTTTATGCATTAGCCTATAACCTTCAGTCTCTACATTTCATTTGTGCAAGTTTTATCACTTTTAATGTTCCTAGCTCTCACATAGAGACATACTTTATAAACTTTTTTTGAATAAATACTTTATAAACTTGTATTATTCTATCCTTTATCTACATTTTCCATTATTTTGAGAAACTTTTGACATTTTATCCATCTGTGCCACTTAGTATCTTATTTACTGCTAATTTTATTTACTCCCTCTAGTTATTTTTATTTTTATGAAAGACAAATGAATAAACAAGAGTTGATGTATATGATTTATAATATAGACCAAATATATCAATTTTTATTGACTCAATTGTTTCTTATAAAAAAATGTCAAAGGATGTATCATGTAGTACTTAATAAAGTCATTAATGAATTATAAATAGTAGTAAGTATAGTATGGTTCTCCTTCCTTAGCATAAGGTCCTCGAGCCTTCAACTATTACATTTGGCTATTATTTCATTAACTACGAAATTAGCATTTTTTCAAGAGTAAATTCAATTTGATATCTCATAATTTTTCTGCATTTCAATTTAGTCCTCCATAAGTAGCTCCTGACATTTTTATATTAAAAACAAATTAGTCTATCGGTTATAATAAATCAGAGACTAATTTATCCTTCGTATAAAAATATGAATTGTTAATTTAAGTTTTTATGTCAGAAACTAAATTGGACGGTAAAAAATTATAAGAAACTATATTGAGTTTTCATTTTTCTTTTTATTGTCTCAGTTTAAATCTGAGACTTCATTTGATATGTTCACTCTTACATGAAATCCAATACTATGATATTCGTCCCTCATCTTTAAAAGTGGTCCTTGTGGTTGTTTTAAATACGTAAATATTAATATGGATAAACATCAATGTGGCTGTAGTTTAGTGGTAAGAATTCCACGTTGTGGCCGTGGAGACCTGGGCTCGAATCCCAGCAGCCACAGTTTTTTTTCATCCTTTTTTTTTTGTAGTGTAAAGCTTTTCTCCTAAAACAAACGTTGCAGCAATGAAAAAATCGAACATCTATTCCTAGGAAATAGCCTCACCGCTAAGCTCTCGAACAACAGTGACAAAAATTAAATTTTGTGCATATATTTGAATCTCCATAAAAGTACTTTTTTTCTACCATTTTGTGATTCAATATACTGTGTAAAAATATTTTCCCTCTCTCTGCATTATATCTTTATCGTTTACCTTTATTTGACTTTACTACCATGTTCTCCAAAATCTTTGACACTTTCAACAGAATTTTGAATTTGCAAGTGTGTAAGTTTTGTAATAATTTATGTCACAATGAATGAATTCTTTAATGAATTTAACAGAAATGATCAGCAGTGCTTGATCTTGTCTTTAATGTGAGTAGTGGTGCACTGGTACACCGTCAACACCTTACAGTTAACTTTGATCCTTTTGATAATTAATGTATTGCTTTTATTTCTCATTTTGAAAATATCCAGTGAGTAAAATTTATAAGACTAAGGTCAAGGTAATTCAAATTCAAACTGTACGCATTCATAAATCCACCTCAGCTCACGTTAATGGACAGTATTTATGAAACAAGCTTTATATATCTAGTTAACTGTGACTTCTTAATATGTTATTAGTGGTTGTTCTCAATACACTGTTACTAATTTAAGGATAGATAGACCTAAGAGGTCGAGCTGAATATACAAATACACTTAATATACATATTTCCTCCTAATGTTTGACAAAATTATACACAATAAGATGCTTCTAGATATGATAAAGTCGCAGAAAAACTAGGAACCAAGTGGTGAGCTGCTCCAATTATCTACTTTACTGCACGTGAAACGGTTTCCTGGGTGTAGTAGATGTCCGGTTTTCCATAGATTGCAATCTCTGTTTAAGATGAAAAACTTCATACTGCAGAACCAACAATGAGATGACAACCGGTTCAATAAGTCTAAGGAAATAACACCAATAAACTCAAACACAATCAGCATTCATTCAATTTGCACTATATATAATATATTAAGCATTTCAAACTCTAAAGATGTAGCTGTACCTGTAGTTGGAATGCCCTAGCTCTTTCTCCTGCAATAACTCCTCGTGTCGAATGCAACTCCTACAACAAAATTTTATCAGCTAACAATAACCATGCATAAAAGCATCAAGGTGCTTCGAATGAATGATGTGAGTAATGTACCTTCTGTGTATCATCTAAAACAGCCTTGAGGAAGGCCACATCATGCTCGAGCCGAACGTTGTCAGAGTGGACAATGTTTGATAAGTTGTTGGCCTCTTCTTGGGCCAACTCTAGACCGGCTAGCTTCTCTCGCAGTAATTCCATTTCCTTCAATGCATCGGCCAATTTTTTCTCCATTTCCTGTCTGCTTTTATGGACAGATGCTAAGCCTTTCTCTGCAGCTTCTTTGCTTGCCATGGAAGCTGCCAATTGACCCTCCAGCATTCCATTTTTCCTTATTAGGGCTGCTACTTTACTTTCATAGTTTTGATAGATATTTGTAGAAGAAAGTGATCCTGATTTATCATTCTCAGGAAAAGACACGCCGTCACTTTCTAGTGCATCATTTTCAAATACTTGGTTTTGTTGATTTGTCATCCCAGACAACAATACTTGTCCTTCAATATTAGCCTTGGCTCCACTATTGTTCATCAGTTTACCACGATCATTTTCATTTGTTCTGTGATATGCTGCCTGAAATGGACCACAAATTAAGCACAGAACATTACAATATATGGTTCTCAAATATGAAAATTTACATAATGTAATTTTTATCGAGTGACATAATAGAATCCAATGAAAGAAAATACGATAGAGGGCATAGCCTAACCCAAATGCGGTTAAATCCAGAAAATGACATATTTGTGCATGTATTTGCCAGTGTGCACTAGAGACCATTTTATTTTATTTTTTTGGTCTTGGGATGTGGGAGGTAACAAGATAGGACAAACCATATAAAAGTACATCTGCATAATCAAATCCTTATCTAATATTTATGCATATATATATTCAAACATAGTGGAAAAACACTATGATATGTACAGGTTAAATACCTAAGGTGTAACATCATGTTTTAAAAACACATGGCAAATGTAACAATACTTTGGGAAGTCCAACAAATGCTCCTAAATAGAATACACGGCTAACATTAATAAAGAAAAAGGGTAGTTTACCTGAGGTAAAGAACTTCCATCTGAGTTCTTGTCCATCTTGACATCTGCATTGTATTCTTCGTCGCGATCAAATTGCCTGCGAAGGGAGACATTGCTTGGGGGGTAATTGGGATCTACAGATTCGGAAAGAGATTTCCTTCCAGAACCATGTTCAACTGCAGATGCTAAATTTTGTCTAGCAACAGAGTCAACTAAGCGTTGGGAACAATGATTAAGCTGAGAGGCTAATCTAGTGGATGATGAATGTTTTTCAAGCAGTATAGACGCAGGACCTTTACTGGGAGTTGAACGTCTTCTAAGTGCTGATTCATTCTTATCCAATTCCAACACTTCCACCTGATAAGTCAGGAAAGAAAATGTAAACCTCCATAAGAATGAACCAGAATGTAACTTTATGCTCTTAGTCAAACCTGATTAGACGGCTCTTTTTTGGATCCCCCAAATGCAACAAGATAGTCTTTTTCCTTGTATTGCACAAGTACCAAGCTGAAACCCTGGTAATTCAACAGATTTCATAAACATTTTAAAATCGTAAACAGCGTGGCCATGTAAGACATCTAGAAATAATATTGTTATTACTAAGGTGCTGCTTAATAAATGAACTGGTTCATTATGAAGTCTCGTTTTCGTAGTCATAGGTTGAAACGACAAACAAAAACATCATATTGTAAAAATGATGGGGGAATCATTCTCAGAACTTTCATCAAGTTTAAACATATTGAATGAAGTCTCTGATTTGAACACTATAGACATGTTGGTTTTCTAAAAGTCAGCAATCAAGACACCGCAATCTCAAGTTCAGAAGGCTAAACAGAACAGAGAAAAGTCATTGATAATTTATTGCAGTAAATGAATGAAAAAGGTCGGTAAAGTGCACAACGGTCCCACCAAATGGAATCAGGGAGACTAAATGTATGCAGCCTTACTATTGCAAGCAGAGAGGCAGTTTCTAAGATTTAGACATGTGGTCACCAGGTCTAAGGCAACAACAACCTTACCGTTACACCAAGGCTTGCCTCTATTGTAGTAAATGAATAAACAACAAATATACTAACTAAAGAGTTATATTTGAAGGCTAAAGAACCATTCTCTGATGAGAGCGTCTATTAAATATTACAATCTACCATCAATTAACACAATAACTAAACAAAAATAGCACTAAATGAGCCAAGTAGGTGGCATGAAAAGGAATGAGCACCTTGTTGGTAGTGATAGAAGATGGAGGTGATGTAATTGCCACAGACCATTCATTTTTTACAATATCAAAAATCAGAGTCTCTCCATGTCCTGGGAAATGAGGTGGGAATACAGTAAACATGCATAGTCCAATGCACAATTTAAAAACAAAGCACCAATACTAACTAAAATAAAATCTACTTCAATAATATCGGAAAATGCTAACAAGTGCCCCTAAGGCTTTGTTTAAGCAATCAAGCATGACCCAATAATATCTTTTTTTGGTAATGACCCAATAATATTTTACTTCCCAACTAAATGTTAGCTAGATCATTTTGTGCCATGGAGAAAAGACCTCAAAGCAGAATTCAAAACCCTGTAACATCATTTTCCTTTAAAAATATTATTTCTCCAATTCTCAAGGCCCTTTGTTTGAAATTAGCCCAAAGTATTTGAATGATTAAAGAAATGGTAACAAAGTTTATACAATCAACAGTGAAAAACTAACCAAAAAGCAGCAGTAGTGAGGTAGTTCAGGCTAATAAATATATTATTTCCCAGAAAATGAAGCATACTATTACTAACAGAAGCCCACATTACCAAAAGAAAGAAAGTAGTAGGTTTTAAATTATTAATGTCATCACAATTACATTACAAAACATACGTTTTTTCTTGCTTCCACCCCCTGTAATATACCATTTAGTACCACACAAAACGCCACAACAACCAGCTCTAGGTGATGGATGGAAACCTCGAACCTTTACTCTTGACCATGCCATCTGAAGAAGAGAAACAGATACTTTTATCAAATAATATATAGTGAAGGGGTACTTGATCAAATCAGCATCTCGGACAATTCAAAAGGTTTCATAGCATGCGATTTGATAGAGCACTAGATCGGGATGTGGGCCTGAACTATGCAAGGCCCAGAGCCTGGAAGGTTTATGTCAGCAAAAGGAGAGGAGTTGGGGAAGGCAAGGAATAAGGGGATGCCGAGCTGTCAAGTTGATTATGGGAGGGAGAATATGGTTATGTGGAAAGAGGGAATAATAGGTAGTTATGCATATTGTTTGTTGTTAGAGATAAAATACTCTTTTCTCTTAAGAGCTTATGATCTTGACTCATGAAGAAGCTCAGGCTCTGTTGATTTCCAGTAGCTAATACCTTCATTCCTTCTTCATTCATTTACTGAATTCTACCACTATTGTAGTAAAGATAAAAGACACATGAGGGACCTACATTACTTACCGTTTCAAAGTCAAGTGAATATAAATCATTTAAGGTCTTAGATTTTGAGGATCCTCCAAATATATAAAGAACTTTATCATCATAGAGAGCTGCTACATGGTTCAATCTTGGAGAAGGTGCTGTTCCCCTGCAACCCGTATAGTAGATCAAAAGGAATGCAAAATTTACAAGCAGATAAACACATCGAAGTCCAACCTTTTCTTTTCAAAATTCAAGTTCTTTTCTGTTCAAATCACTTACGTGTAGTGAAGTGGAAGCCAAGTCAACGACTTGAGATCAAACATATGTAGATCATTCAGTTTCCTCCTTTTTGCATCTTCACCCCCAAACAATATCAAATAAGAGCTTGCTCTGACAACACTGTGACCATTGCGAGCAACCTATCAAGAAGAAACTCTTTGGTAAGTGGTGCCTAGTTATATGATGTAAAGCTCCAAGTATCAAAATCAGTATGGAGAATTCAATTAATGAAAATAAACAAGATAGTTTTGGTAATGTATTTATTTATTTTTGGTAGAATAGTTTTGGTTATGTATCATTACAGATTTTATTTTTATATTATTTCTCTGAAATTGTTTATGCTCTTGAGTTCTCTGTAATATAACTAGTCAGAACTGAAATATAAAATTATAAACATTATACCTTTGTCATGTGTGAAAAATATCAATTTTGACCAACTTACAAAGCTTTTCCATCTACTGGACAGTCCTCAATTGTAACCTAGTTAACTTTTTTAAAATGTTTTGATTATTAAATAATAATTATAATCATATATGACTAATATCATAGAGAAAATATTACATACACTATCTTTATATCAGTAGAGACAATGCAACAATGCCCGAGAGCAATTTCTATTTATACACTGAGAAAGCAGCGTAGCTACAAACAAAAATTCATACCGGTATGTCTCCCTTTGCCTCCATGAGTGACCAGCACTCACTATCTGTATCAAATGCCCATACTGTGAACACCAAAAAGATAATCAGATTAACTTCACAGCGTGAAACATACATGACAAAAACACGAATTGAACCTGAAATTCTGTCACTTCCGGGATCTGTTTTCCCTCCGATGAGAAGTGCCTTTTTCCCATAAGATGCCTGGTCAAATTATCATCAGGCATAAGAGATTTGACTTGAGACCAAACACACATAAATATCATCTTCAAATTTAAAACAGAAAAAAAAAAAACCAGTATAAGAATATATAGAAGTGCCCCTGAGACCAATTTTATTCCTCACTGTCAAGTTCGTATTTGCAACTTTGAACCACATTCCTGGTTAACTTTCGTTAACCGTTGTGCTATAAAAAAATCTCAGTCATTTTCTTTTTATTTTCTCTTATGTAATTTGGTGTTCTAACGATTTTAACATGTTCGAGGCCCCATAATATCTATATCATGCACATCACTAATTGATGAATAATGTGGTTATTCACATAAGACAACTTTTTGTATTGTGTTGAGAAATTTAATAGGAGAAACTTTGTAGCATCTTGATACATGTTATTTCATGTCTTAGACAATGCAGCAATAGCTAAGGGTACATTGAAATAAGAGGAGAGCATTTTCAGAAGCACTAAAATAGAAGACAATTAAAATGCTAATTGGATAATGTTTACCAAACTATGACCCTTGCATGCAGGAATCTTTAAGGGCAGACTGCTGGGCGACAAGTAAAGCTTTGACGATGCCGTTGTCCACGAAAATGTGTCAAAATTCAGCACCTGCGAATAAAAAAAGGAAAAAGCACGAAGAGCACATTCAAATCACATTACAGTTTTAGAAAGTAACAAAATAGTTAATGTCAATGTGGATGGTGATAGAATAATCACACCATACCTGCACATCATCTAGCAACCCAGTAGCAGACTCTCCGCCAACTACTATGATCTTATTCCCAATTACAGCGGCGGCATGCTGTTCACAATGAAGAAATAATAATAGAAACAATTACATTACTAAAGTTGAGAATGAATTTAGTCATAACTATTTAACCAACTAGTTAACTGTCACTGTATTCATTCACACCAAACAATAATAGTAGGCATAAAGTGAAGAAAGAGATATATACATTGAATCTAGGAGTGGGCTTATCTCCAGAAATTGACAATAATACCCAATTCTCCAACCCGCCTGAGCTACAACTACTGATATCAGTGCTGCTAACAATTTCATTGTCAATTTCATGAGAATGGCCACTTGAACCAGTAACTGCATCCCCATCTTCTTCTCCTTCTCCTTCTCCTTCTCCCTGAAATGAAATGAGGTAAAAACTATAGTGCTACAAATTTGAATTCCACAATTATGGTAAGAATAATAAATAATTAGTGAAGTTAATTACATTGAGAATGGAGTTTGGAATTCGTTTGGGATGTCTAACAGTAACTGGACTTCTAGTAGCATCAGAAAGCTGCTGAACCTTCAATCTAAGACAACAACAACAACAACAATACAGGCAAATGCAGTGTTACATTAATGTGAAATAGTAAAGAAGCAAACATGTTTAGAAATTACCTTCCGAATTTGGTGCGTCTACGAGAGAACCCAAACATGTTCACTTCACGACTTCAAACTCAAAGAGAGAGTAAGGTTAAAACCCTAGAAGATTCTGAAGTTTACAAAGTTTAAGATTAAACTTAAGACAAAATTGGAAGTTTACTCACTCACTCACTCACGGGATGAAGCAAGCAAGGAAGCAGAGTGTTGATCTAATGATCTAACATAATTATATGTTGAACAGGAAAACGACACAGAATAATAATGTTACAGAAATTAGTAATAATAATAATAATAATTAGCTTGAGGTGGAAACAATGGAAATGCCTGGTACTAGAGAGAGAATGAGGATTCGAACGTTACGTTAGGTAGGTAGCGAGATGGAGTTTATGAGTGTCAATGTCATGTCATTGTCTCACTCCGTTTTTGCAGGATTTTGTTGGATTATAATTATATGCACAAAATTAATCTTACTTTTCTTATTGTATTTTATTCTCTTTTTGAGTTGTGCATCATTTTTAATGAAATGATGAATTAAATTTATTTTAATCATAAAACTAAGAGAAATTATTTTATCTCTGATACCCGCGTTATTTTCTTATTATCTCTTTTCATTTTTCTCTCTCTATTGTTATTGACCAATGACAAGAGAGAACAACAAAGTTGTCGCAAAAATTGTACCAAAAGAGTTGTTGAAATAACACTGCTCTAAAAGTAGTAATACTTAAGTTTTTTTTAATGAAAGATAAACGAGTCAATAAAAATTAAAGTATTTGATTTATAAAAAAATCAAAGAGAATATTTATTACTTGTGTTGATTTTTTATTTTTTTTAAGGATTATTACATGCGTTGATTGTTAACTATGAGTCTATGTTATTAGCATCACAAGTGTAAGTAACACTCTCTCTAATACTAATCTTTTTATAGAATGAAATTTATGAGTGTCGTACACTTTAGAAATGAATCTCACATAAAATGGGGAGACTTACATAGATTTCATCTAATAAAAGAGCGAGTGTTAAAAAAAATGTTAAAAAGGTAGTGTTGCTAAAACAAATTTTAGGAAAAGAAAATTTTAAAACAAAAATTATAACAATCATCATGGTCATGATCAATTTTAGATGTAATTTTAATGGTCAAATTTTAGGAAAAGAAAATTTTAATTTAGAGAGTGTGCTTTTTATAATTTTAAAATATATGTCAATTTTGGAGAAATTGCACTAACTAAGAAATCAAGTAAATTTTGTTATTTTTGATGAAATTATGTGTGTTTTCTATAATACCCTTAACCATTTATTATTTCATTCTATTTTTTTCTCTCTCTCTCTACAATAAATATGTAAGGGTATTGTACTATTATTGACAAGACAATAATTAATTTTGCATTGAAACTTGAAAGTGACAAGTATTGTGAAACAAAATTATTCTCCAAATGAATAAGTATTATGAAACGGAATGAGTAATTTGAAATAAGGTTAAATAGAGTAAACAATCTTAAGTACATCAATTATAATTCAACTTGTAGAACTATTAGGTTGAATGTCAAGACCGATGTTCGAACTCTGATCCTTCAATTTTTGTGTCAGTTTCAATGATTATTTATTTTATCTATCTAAAAAAAAAAGCAAACATGTTTATATCACATATAAAACAAATCCTAATTTGTTTCGGTGAGCTTAGCTAAGTTGATAAGAACAATGCATAAGTAAGGTCCGAAGTTCAAACTTCAGCCACCAAAAAACAACAAATATGGCTTATCCCACACGAGATGTGCTGAAATAGAACACATGAAGTTTTTTCTTAACAACTAGAACACATAAAGTTAATCACAGAGTAGATGGTTAGCAAACACAAACACGGAAACAACATGAAAGAAGAAAATGAACAACTAAAAAAAATCGATTCCCAAGCAAGGTAATGGATGAGCCACCGGTCGTGATAAATATAAGCAAAGTTAATAGTCTTTGCCAATTCTATATAGGCGGGTTCTAACATTTGAGGTTTTCAATGGTAAGAACTTAAGGGGACGTTTGTTTCAAATTATATTTGAAGATTCCTTGAAATATGATAGCGGGAATGATATATTCTTATGTTTGTTTCAAATTTTTAAAATTTTATTCCTATGAATAGAAGTTTCCAAGGAATGTTGTTTTGTTCCTAAGAAAATTGGGAGAAATAAAGTTCACACGAAGGTGAGAATAAAATCACTAATTATTATCCATAAATATCATTTTATCAGTCATTTCCATGAATATTTTAAATACTAACCAAACACATTTTCTCAGTAAACCTAAAATAAAATTCACATCCTTGTATTCCTAGAAAAATTATTCCTTGAATTATATTTTGTAAACTTGAAACAAACGCCCAATTAATTTTATAGAGTTTGAATTCTCTCAAGAACATTTGTAAAATGGTTCACTTTAATTAATAAAAAAATATCTCTTCTCCAACTTTTTAAAGGAAAATACTATATTTAACCTTAAAAACTTTTCCGTAAAATTAGTCGTATATTTTTTATTTGCATTTTCTATTTTATTATTATTCTTATTATTATTAATATCAAAAACATTAATCCTTGTACCTTCCATGACATTAATCCTTCTGCCAAAAAAAAATCTGTTTGACCTGAAATACAAAAACAAAAAGAGAAAAAGATCTATATTTGTGGGGTTTATTGTCTCGGGACTTGGAAGACGTGGACAAGGGTAGACCATATCCCACGTCAGTGTCTTGTTTGTGGGACCGAGAGATACAACAAAGGACAAAAGTTGATCTCCCCTCCCAATACATACTTGCTCTATTATTATGAGAGATGTCCTCACAAAAATGGATAAGAAATGCCCAATAAGTCCCCTCACATAGTACATGAACAAAGAGGTATCCTTGCCGTTGGTAAAAATAAAATAATTGTGTTATTTTTACTCCGTCCTTGTACGTAACCACTTATTTGATTTTATTTTTGTCCCTAAATGTAAACTCCTTTTTAAATTACTAGATGTATTTATTATTTTTTTCTTAAACATACCCTTAATTAATACTACTAACTTATCTTGAAATTTGAAAAGTCAAATTTAATACACATACAAACAAAGGACAATTTGGTAATATTAACACACAAAACAGACACATTAATTACACTGACAACTTTTCTTAAGAAATGTGAAACATGTAAAGGGAATTTACATTAAGGGACAGAGGGGGTATTTTTTTTAAATGGGTTTTGTTTAACGGTGCTCCGGAGCACTGATAAAGAAATCCAAAAGTAAAAAAAATATTTTGAAAATTTAAACTGTTATTTTTGACCAACTAATTATTATACAACATTTTAATAAAATTGTACTTTTTTTGACTTCTTAACCAATACTTTAAGGGCCGGTTAACATTCTCCTTTTTAAATTTAATAAATCATTGTTTTTTTTAATTGAAACAAAATTATATCATTTCATTCATCAAAGTAGTGACAATACAAGATGATATAAAATTAAACATTTGATGACTAGCTACCAGGTTGATGCTCTTGCTAAACAGGAAAAAAAAATTGTATGTCTAACAAAAATATCTTAAAGCTTGAGTAAATGGAAAGTAGCATTCTTTAATCATACTAAAGATAGTTAAATACAGTTTAATTAATAGAACTATACCATCGATCATTAATTTATAATCTAGTATAATTGACACGTTTCACACTCGTATTTCTTTAAATTAAACAATAGTAGTTTATTTAAGATTTCATACTTCCGCTAACATTGGTAGGGACTTCATGCCAATTAGTCTTTGCTTTTACAAAGTTACCACGATCTTAAGAAGACACACATATTCTAAAATGACATTATTCTTAAAACAACGTTGCATCAACATTGCACTTCAACTCGCCTGCTCTTGGTGGCAGCCACCTTGATGATGAAGTTGAACTATTCCTTATATTTGATGGTTGAATTAAGTAAGAAAAATGTTAATAAAAATGTTAATGAGTAGCCGACACTAGTTATGGAAATCAAATATACCCTTGCTTGTTGCAATGCAAGCTCTCTTGTTGTGACACCTTTTCATTCCACCACTTCCAAAGGCACCACACACGATGAAATCAAATAATATTAAAAAACACCACCTCTATTATTCTTTTTGACATTTTACACAAACTAGATTATTTTCTCCTATTTAAAAACACAAATTGAATTAAATGAAAATGCACATTCAAGTTTGAAACTTGATTTTAAGAAAACAAGAAACAAATGGTCGTTACAAAGTTAACAACGTTGATGAAAAAGTGTTCAACTGTGAAACATGCAAAACAAATCCATGCACAAATCATAACCAATGACCTTACCCATCTCGAACCTATCTTCATTCATCGTATTCTTCTCTGTGATATCACCAACTACAAAACTATATCAAACTATATCCTCTCAATTCTTCACCATCTTCGTAATCCAGATTCCTTCTCATGGGGTTGTGTCATTCGATTCTTCTCTCAAAAGGGTCAATTTTCTGAAGCTGTTTCTCTATATGTTCAAATGAGGAGGATTGGGTTGTGCCCAAGTTCACATGCTGTATCTTCGGTTCTCAAGTCATGTGCTAGGATTGAGGATTATTTGTGTGGTTTATTGATTCATGGGCATGTTCATAAATTTGGATTTGATGCCTGTGTTTATGTACAAACGGCGCTGCTTGATTTGTATTGTAAAATTGGTGATGTAGTCACTGCACGCAAGGTGTTTGATGAAATGACTGACAAAAATGTTGTTTCTTGGAATGCTTTGTTAAGTGGGTATATAAAAGTTGGTAACTTGGATGAGGGTCAACGTTTTTTTGATGAGATTCCGAGGAAAGATGTTATATCTTGGAACTGTATGGTTTCCGGATATGCTAAAGCAGGGAAAATGGATCGGGCTTGTTATTTGTTTCGACAGATGCCAGAGAGAAATTTTGCCTCTTGGAATACAATGATTACTGGTTATGTTGACTGTGGAAACATTGTGGAAGCAAGAGAATTTTTTGATGCAATGCCAAGGAGAAATAGCGTCTCTTTGATAACTATGATTGCAGGGTATTCAAAGAGTGGAGATGTTGATTCTGCTCGTGAGATTTTTGGCAAGATGGGTGGTAAAGATCTTCTCTCGTATAATGCTATGATAACTTGTTATGCTCAAAATAGCAAACCAAAAGAGGCCCTTGACCTATTTAGTGGCATGCTTAAACCAGACGACTCTTTACATCCAGACAAGATGACTTTGGCTAGTGTTATATCAGCTTGTTCACAATTGGGAAATCTAGAACATTGGTGCTGGATTGAGTCGCAAATTAACAACTTTGGGATTCTATTGGACGATCATTTGGCCACTGCATTAATTGACTTGTATGCAAAGTGTGGGAGTATTGACAAGGCATATGAGCTATTCCATGGACTGAGAAAGAGGGATGTGGTTGCATATTCTGCACTGATCTATGGATGTGGAATAAATGGAAGGGCATCAGATGCAGTCGAGTTATTTGAACAGATGGCTGAAGAGTGTATCATCCCTAATTTGGTTACCTACACTGGAATTCTAACTGCTTACAATCATGCTGGATTGGTTGAAGAAGGTTACCAGTGCTTTAAATCTATGAAGGACAATGGCATTGTGCCTTCCGTTGATCATTATGGAATCATGGTTGATCTTTTAGGGAGGGCTGGATGGCTGGATGAAGCATATAAGCTTATAATGAATATGCCAATGCAACCAAATGTAGGTGTCTGGGGAGCTTTACTTCTTGCCTGCAGATTACATGACAATTTGAAGCTTGGGGAACTAGCTGCCCAGCATTGCATTAAGCTGGAGAGTGAAACAGCTGGTTATTATTCTCTTCTTTCTGGTATATATGCTACCGTTGGAAAATGGAATGATGCCAAGAAGCTGACGACTGGTGTGGAAGGAAAGAAAATTATCAAGATACCTGGATGTAGTTGGATGCAGCTTGTGTGATTACTCATCCAATGTAACACCTCCATGATTGGGAAAATAAGGCACATATAATATCGCGATAACTTGCGCTCATATTGGATATGTTTTCAATGTGTACATAACAATATTTGGGGGATGGAATTTTGACAATGAAATGGTGTACTAAAGACCGAGGAAATTTGGCCAGTGCTTCAAAGTTTTAATTGTTCAACTTCAATATGTTTGAGGAATCTTTGCAGCTCTTGGTTCAACTACCTCAAGGTCATCCTTTCTTCCGCAACCACTTCTTACCCTTTCACTCTCACTCTAACGTAAGTCAAGCATTCCTTCATCCCAGAGTCATGGATACACAAAGTAAACTTGAATTGCAGATGATAACTATAACATGCTTCGTTTTAATTTTTATGCAACTTTTCTCAGCTATTGACCGACAAACAATGCTATGATTTCATAACTGTTGTATCATAGGGAGACTCCATTATTTGTACAGATTTATTTCCTCTCATTTGTACACTTGATTTAATTTTTTTTTTTTTCCTTAATTAGAGGATAGTAATTAAATGAGTTTATGTATACCTTAACCTTTGTCTTTGTACATTAAAATCAGAATAAACTTTCCTTAATTAGAGGATAGTAATTAAATGAGTTTATGTATACCTTAACCTTTGTCTTTGTACATTAAAATCAGAAATTTTATTCAGAATATACTCCACTACCTCTTTTTTATGTATTGTTTTTTCTGTTAGATTCCCAATTCTTTGGAGTTATGAAAAAAATACTTTAAACTTGGTAGGGATGATAGACCGCAATCATCTTTCAGTAGCTTCTTTTATTCAGAATATACTCCACACACCTGGAATGTTGAAAGTAGCTTCTAATTCTGATCAGTTGGCATCGGTGCTGTTACAAACTTTCAGTAGCAACTGGTGTCACGTGTATAATATTACCACTGCTACTACTACTTATTAGAGATATAATTTGTTGGAGAGAGTTATCATATACTTGATGTAATGATTTGTATATACGTTTTACCCATTCAATCAAAGACCAAATTCAGTTTTTACTCAATCCTCTTCATTTCCTCTTAGCCATGTTTTCTATCTCTACTGCTGAAAATTGGAAACCACGTTATACCATTGTCAAACATAAAGTTATAAAGACCAATATAATTTCATAGGGGGGTCTTGGTGCAACGGTAAAGTTGTTGTCACATGGCTGAAATGTGACGAGTTCAAGTTTTGGAAACAACCTCTTGTGTAAAAACATGGTAATGTTGCATACAATACACCAAATGATGGAACCCCTTCCCGGACTCGGCGTATGCTGGAGTTTTAGCGCTCCGGGTTGCCGTTTTTTGTACTGGTATAATTTCATCTATTAGTAATTTATATTGATTGGACACGACTTCATTTACTGGTTCAAAACAATCTTTTGTCGATATGATAAAATACACAAACAAAAACAAGTCTTGGTATACATTTGGTAGTCACCACTATTATTATATTTACTTTTTAGTTTCCTGCTCATAACGTGTTACCGTAATTCCTCCACCACCGTAATGAACGAGTGACACACTTGCATTTCATACATGTCAATAAAAGACTAAATAAAATAATATACTAAATAAATTGATTAAATATTAGTGGTGTATT
Source organism: Medicago arabica (assembly GCA_946800305.1). NCBI lineage: Eukaryota > Viridiplantae > Streptophyta > Magnoliopsida > Fabales > Fabaceae > Medicago > Medicago arabica. The sequence goes on from OX326968.1 coordinate 55,229,190, forward strand.
GACTATTAACATAAAATGTAAGATGTTAACTTGAAAGTGAAACTTTATAATATTAAATAGATGTGAAATTGAAACCCACGATTTTCATTTTGCTGTAAATGTGTGGAACGGAGAATTAAATATAGTATATGGCAACGACACCTTAAATCACGGGATTACATCATCTAATCTGCATATTTATTTCCTTGTGTTTTGATAAATAAACAATATGATACCTAATCGTCGTTGACTTGACATTGTAATTGTACACTATTCTTGTTAGCTCATATGTTCCACCTTCTCCTCCAAAGTGCTTTGAGCTTTACCTGATTGCATTCATTTCACTTTTGCCTGTTCATTTCCATTCAAAAATCAATCAACATGGCAGAATCACTCCTCTTCGGCGTTGCAGAGTCATTCATTGGTAAGCTTGCTTCTGTTGCTGTCAAAGAAGCTTCTCTAGCGCTGGGTGTCTATGACGATCTTCATGAAATCAAAAACACCGTCTCACTTGTCAAAAGCGTGTTGTTGGATGCTGAACAAAAGCAATGGCAGAACCATGAGCTGCGTGAATGGCTGAAACATATTAAGCGCATCTTCCACGATGCAGAACATGTAATCGATGATTTTGAATGCGAGGCCTTGAGAAAGCGCATCATCAATACTTCAGGTAGCATCGGAAAGAAGGTAAAACGTTTCTTCTCAAATTCTAATTCTCTTGTTTATCGCCTTAAAATGGCGCATCAAATCAAACAAATCAAAGAGAGATTTGATAAGGCTGCTGCTGATAGGCATAAGTTTGGCCTTCAAATCAATGATAGTGATAACCGTGTTGTAAAAAGGCGCGAACTAACACATTCATATGTGATTGATTCTGATGTGATTGATTCTGATGTGATAGGAAGGGAACATGATAAACAAAAAATTATTGATCTGTTATTGCCAGATAGTGGTGGTGATAACAGCCTCTCTGTTATTCCTGTTGTTGGAATTGGAGGATTAGGAAAGACTACACTTGCAAAGGCGGTATTTAATGATAAGAGTTTAGATGAGACTTTTCCCTTAAAGATGTGGGTGTGTGTCTCTGATGATTTTGAACTTCAGAATCTGCTTGTTAAAATCCTCAATTCAGCTAGTGTTAGTGATTCTGTTGCTCGGGACCCAATTCACCAAGAGAACTTTAGAAACCTTGATTTGGAGCAGCTACAAAATCATCTGAGAAACGTGATCTCTAGTAAAAAATTCCTGCTTGTCTTGGACGATGTATGGAACGAGGATCGTGTCAAATGGGTTGGTTTGAATAATTTAATACAAGTAGGTGCTGCAGGAAGTAAAGTCTTAGTAACTACACGTAACCACTCAATTGCCAAAATGATGGCCACCAACACATCATACATTTTGAAAGGTCTTTCTCCAAATGACTCCTTGTCAGTATTTGTCAAATGGGCTTTTAAAGACGGAGAAGAGAAAAACTATCCAGAATTGATGGAGATTGGGAAAGAAATTGCACAAAAATGTGGAGGGCTTCCTTTGGCCCTAAGAACGTTGGGGAGTTCTCTATTCTTAAAAGTTGATATAGAAGAATGGAAGTTTATAAGAGACAGTGAGATTTGGAATTTACCTCATAAGGAAGATGACATTTTGCCTGCTATCAAATTAAGTTATGATCAATTACCTTCTTATTTAAAAAGATGTTTTGCTTGCTTCTCCCTCTTTGGAAAGGACTTTCATTTTTCTAGTTCTCGTGTTCATGTGTTATGGGAGGCACTTGGTTTTCTTCCACAACCATACAGAGGTAAAACCTTGGAAGATGTTAGCAATCATTTACTACCTGAGCTTCAGTCAAGATCATTTCTTCAAGATTTTGAAGACTTTGGTGGTGCTTGTGTATTTAAATTGCATGATTTGGTGCATGATCTTGCATTGTATGTTGCAAAAGATGAGTTTCAATTGTTGAAATCTCATGATGAAAATATATTTGAGAATGTCCTTCATCTGTCATTAATTAAAAATGATTTGCTTGGCCTAACACCAATTCCCACTGGTCTAAGAACTATCATATTTCCTAAGGGAGCCAACAATGAAGCTTTCTTGAATACTTTGGCGTTAAGGTTCAATTTCTTGAGGGTTTTACAGTTAACTAAGTCTAGATATGAGAGTTTGCCCCACTCTATTGGCAAATTAAAACATTTAAGATATCTCAATCTTCGGAATAATAAAGAATTGAAGAGCCTCCCTGATTCAGTGTGCAAACTCCAGAGTCTGCATACTTTGGATCTTGATGGTTGCATAAAGCTTCAAACATTACCCAATGGAATAGGAAATTTGATCAGCCTTCGGCAGCTATTTATAACTACAAAGCAATTTAATTTCCCAGACAAAGAGATTGCAAAGTTGACTTCTTTAGAAAGTTTATGTCTCAAATCTTGTGACAATCTAGAGACGTTGTTTCTTGAAGGAATACAACTTTCTAATATGAAGGCATTGTGTATAAATTCTTGTGGGAATCTAAAGTCTATGGCACTTCATGTTTTTCCCAACTTAGAGGGTTTTGAGATTGTAAATTGCCATAAGCTGAAATTGTCATTAGGCAATGACAACCAAATCCCAAAGTTAAAATTGAAGTTGGTATCGTTTCAATCTTTGCCGCAACTTGTGAGTATTCCTGAATGGTTGCAAGGATGTGCTGACACATTACTCACCTTGTATATTTTTGACTGGGAAAATCTTGTTGAGCTTCCTGAGTGGCTATCAACTCTTATTTGTCTCAAAAGACTTGAAATTCTAAATAGCCCGAAATTGCTTTCACTCCCTGAAGACGCACATTGCCTTGCAAACCTTGAAAATTTAATAATTAAAGGTTGTCCTGAATTATTTATGAGATACCAGCTTGGGGTTGGACATGATTGGCACAAGATATCACACATCAAAGAAGTGAAGGTTGACTCGAGAAAATGCAGAAGAAAAAAAGGATTTATAGATATCCCGATCAAGATTTAAAGGTATTAAAATGCTTGTATTTTTCTTTTTTTGTAATAATAAATTGTACAATTTTTTCGGAGCAATCCGATCACTTAGTTTGAAAACCGAATTTTAGAACATGGGTGGAAAAACTAATAATGACCTAAATCACCAGAATGTGGTTAGAATGATTAGTGTGGTTCTTAAACTGACTATATATGTTACAAACAGGATCAGTTTTTATGCTGCTACGATTTAGATTATATAACTCAAACTGTTTTACCCTGAATTCTTGGCACAAGAATATTTAGGGGTGTTCGGATTTTATAATCCGAAAAAGAAAAAAATAAAATAAGGAATGCACCCTAGTTTTTGGAGTGTTCGGATTGTATAATCCGAATCAGTGAAAAACTCATTTTTCAGACTAAAATAGGGGAAAACTCATTTCCGATTATAGAATCCAAAAATCCCATAGATATTTTTGTAAAAAATAAAATAAATAAAAAATACAGTATGCGAGAAATGAACAAAGTAGGAAAAGCAACGGTCTTCTATTAATATCTATCCTCACACGCTTTCACACTTAAGTTTCAACCCAATATTTTGAGGTCCAACCAAAGAATACACATCTAGTCCAAGCCTAACATTCTGAGGCTTCGAAAGATGGATGATGAAAGCAAAATAAGGTTAATTAATTTGATCTATTCAAATTGGAAATAAATTCAATATTCTACATTCTAACCGTGTTTATTTCATTTTAGGATGGTTAAATGGTGATGCAAGTCAATGAAGATGTTTGAAGTTGAAATTTATTTTGTTTATCAAATCATTAAGCGGACTATCTAGTCATTTTAGTGAACTATCATTTTTTTTTTGGTACAGTAGTGAACTATCATTTTAATTTATAGGCAAAATATTTTTTTTTGGTACTTTTAGTTTGACAGAATTCCCAAGTTAGTCATTTAAGTTTTAAAAGTTTCAATTAAATCCTTTTAGTTTGACTGAATTATCAAGTTAGTCATTTAAGTTTCAAAAGTTTCAAATAGGTCCTTTTAGTTTGACAAAATTCCCAAAAGGACTAATTTGGGACACAAACAAGTCCTTTTAGTTTGAAATTTAAAGGGCTAACTTGGGAATTCTGTCAAACTAAAAGGACATATTTGAAACTTTTGAAACTTAAAGGACTAACTTGGAAATTCTGTCAAACTAAAAGGACCATATTAAAACTTTCGAAATTTAAAGGACTAATTTGAAAATTTTGTCAAGGAGCACTTTATTTCGTATCATTTTTAAGTGAACTATTTGGTTTGTAATTTGAGATTTAAAGTTGTGTGCTAAAGTTTGTAATTCGATATTTAATATGTTGTAATTTGAGATTTAATATGCAAGTGAAACTGATTTAGAATGCATGCTACGTATGATGGTATAAGTGCATCGATTATAATATGCAGTGATTATAAACTGCATGGTATGTATGATGGTAAAAATGTAAAGAATTAAAGTACAACAAATTGGTTTAATATGCAAAGTGCAGGCAAAATAGTGCAAGAATAATAAAAATTCTTAGAAAATTCTTGCTATTATAGACTCACTTGTGTCCTTTTTAAGTATTTTAGAAACTATATCTTAACACAGTAGACTTCACTTAGTCATTTATAAAACTAACCCTACTACGCTATTATTGGGTTTGGGCAAATTCCACCTTTATGTAGGGGTGAACAATGATCGGGTTCGGACTCAAAAGCTCCACCAAACTTAACCTTGTGTATTTTTTTGTCTTGTTAACGAGTGTCTCGGACACTCTTTAAGCATGTTAATTTAAGTAATTATTTTTTGAAAATATCAAAGTTTTCAATTTTCGAAGCACTAATTACACAAATTTTTATTAAAAAATTACTAATTAAGGTCCTTAACCAGTGCCTTGAGGCACTAGTTAACTTTTCCTTTTTTTTGGGTGTTTCCTAGCCGTGTGGTTGAAGATAAGAGGCTCAATTCCGCCCAATCTAAATGTTTGATTTGTACGAGGAACAGTTTGTGTGGGTTACCGGGTTGGTTGGGTCGTTTTTTTTCACCAACTAAAAAAATAAGAGATTTACTTTTCTCATCCTATGGTTTTCCTCGTGTGCCCTATTTTTTCTAAAAATACCCCTAGTACGGAAAATAAAATTCGAACAATTTCCGGAAATTAAATTCCGGACAAATTCGTGGATTTTGGCACTTCATCCACCCTGATGGACGTTGGTGTCATTTATGAATAGATCGTTTTGGAGTACATAATCCGGAATTATTTACAAACCCCGGATTATGTAATCCGAAAAGGGTAAATCACCTCGTTGAAAGTCAACAAACGGGATGGAAAATGATGTTTCCGGAACACATAATCCGGATTGTTTTAAGCTGTTCGGATTATATAATCTGAACTGCACCAGAACACAGGCAGAAGCCATCTGTTTTGGTTTAGCCTCTGTTTTGGCGCATTTTGCTTGCTTCCAAACAGACATATCATGACGGTGACATGTTCTATCAGTAAATCGAACTTATAACATTAAAATTAGCAACACAACATAATTTTCAAAACATAATCCAAGATTACATAACGTTAAAAATTATCCAAATGTTACAAGATGTTCAAACATAACATAACATAATAAAAATCAACCTCTAATAACTACACCCGAACTACCGCCACCACCTATTGTTGGAATTGGAGGATTGGGAAAAACTACACTTGCAAAGGCAGTTTTTAATGATCAGCCATTAATTACTTGCAAGAACAACCAATAAATCTTAATGACATATTTGTGCTTTTGTTTCTGTTATTTTCCAGAATTTGTGATTGTTCTTCAAGAACATAAAAAACTTAAGAAGATAACTTATCGAATTTAACCCAGTCAAACTCGTCGAAGTTAATTTCAAATGAAATAAAAGAAATTGCTTGAATAAAACAAGTAAATTGCAAAGATGCTTAAGCGTGTGTTTGGTTTCGCGGCGGGTAGAATTGATTTTGATATAATTGAGTTTGTGATAATTGATTATGGTTAAAAGTGAGTTTGATGTAAATTGATTTATGTTTGGATACACTTACTTAAAAGTGATTCTTATAAGTTGACGTTGTTTGGATAATTTTAGTCAAAATTGATTTTGAATGTGCAATGACTAAATTATCCTTTTAATTGTTTTTGAAACTAAATATCATATTTTCTTTTCAGATAATTATTTCTCCTTTTCTAAAATCATAAATACATTTTTATTGGTTCATAAATTCCTTTTAAAATGATTTTTTAACGGAAATTCCTTTTAAAATAATATTCATTAATAAGAGCTATTTGTATTTTTTTTTATCAACCAATTGAATTATTATTTGCTTCCACTCCTGCATAGTTCAACCTTTTCTTGTTCTAGAATTAAAGGAAAAAAATAAAATAAAAAATGTAAAAGGTAAATGACTCTACATGAATTACAATGGGCCCATTCATCTCTCATCTCTAATATGAAGATAAGATAACACTAGCAGGCAGAAGTAAGAAAAACGCAGGACAATAAGGGGTAAAGCTGGAAATAATAATGTTACTTTTATAGAATTGATTTTGCTGGACGCAAAAGCTACATATTGTAGCTTCACCTAAAATCGATTGTAAAAGGAACAATCACGTTTTTAACATGGGTACCAAACACCTTCCAAATACCATAAAACCACGTTTAGAGGTGTAAACGTACGTCTATGGATGCCAACCGCAGAACCAAACAGGGACTAAGAAAATAAACTTAAATTGCATTGATTGAATGTCAATTGGTACACATATTCATACATTGCAACTTGTGACTCGTTTCTCTCTTCCATGCAGATAATTTGAGTGTAAGTTGTTTGTATGATTGGATTGTGACCTCTTTCTCTTGTGAGAAACTACTATTTATACTAATAGAAATAACTACTTGTACTTGAATTTGAAACTATAACTGCTATAAACGAACAATGCCTATCCATTCGATTTGAATTTCGAATAAGTGTATCCGTTGCTTGACCTTATCTGAAACAAACTGTCTTTCGATGAAATAAAACTGTCTTTTGATATTTCTCGCTTGTCGAACCGAAACACGTGCTCCGAGCATTTCCAGCAAATCCAACTTCAATTTAAATATATAAGAATAGAAGAACATTATTTATTTCTTCGATGACAAGGTCAATCTTGCTTTGATTGCTTTTATTATAGCCTTTTAAAATATAGGCTAAGAGTGTCTCTGATAATTTTGAACTTAAGAATCTGCTCGTTAAAATCCTCAATTCAGCTAGTGTTAGTAGTTCTGCTGCTCCTAACCCAACTCACCAATAGAACTTTAGAAACCTTGATTTGGAGCAGCTACAAAATCATCTGAGAAATGAGATTGCTGGTAAAAAGTTCTTGCTCATCATGGACGATGTATGGAATGAGGATCGTGTCAAATGGGTTGAGTTGAAGAATTTAATACAAGTAGGTGCTGAAGGAAGTAAAGTCTTAGTGACTACACGTAGCCACTCAATTGCCAAAATGATGGACACCAACACATCATACATTTTGGAAGGTCTCTCTAAAGAGGATTCCTTGTCCGTATTTTTCAAATGGGCTTTTAAAGAGGGAGAAGAGAAAAACTATCCAGAATTGATGAAGATTGGGAATGAAATTGTAAAAAAATGTGGAGGGTTTCCTTTGGCCCTAAGAACATTAGGGAGTTCTCTATTCTTAAAAGTTGATATAGAAGAGTGGAAGTTTATGAGGGATAGTGAAATTTGGGATTTACCACAAAGAGAAGATGACTTAAGTTATGATCAATTACCTTCTTATTTAAAAGGATGTTTTGCTTGCTTCTCCCTCTTTCAAAAGGACTTTCAATTTACCAGTTTGCATGTTAGCGTGCTTTGGGAGGCACTTGGTTTTCTTCTGCCACCAAACAGGGGTAAAAGCTTGGAAGATACTAGCATTCAGTTATTGCACGAACTTTGGTCAAGATCAATACTTCAAGATTTTATAGACTATGGTGGTGGTGTTTGTGAATTTAAATTGCATGATCTTTCATTGTATGTTGCAAGAGATGAGTTTCAATTGTTGAAATTTCATAATGAAATTGAAAATATACTCGAAAATGTCCTTCATCTGTCATTTATTAAAAATGATTTGCTTGGCGTAACACCAGTTCCCACTGGTCTAAGAACCATGTTATTTCCCGAGGGAGCCCACAATGAAGATTTCTTGAAAACTTTGGTGTCAAGGTGCAAATTCTAACGGGTTTTACAGTTAACTGATTCTACATATGAGAGTTTGCCCGGCACTATTGGCAAATTAAAACATTTAAGATATCTCAATCTTCAGAAATTTTTTGTATTGAAGAGTCTCCCTGATTCAGTGTGCAAACTCCAGAATCTGCACACTTTGAACCTCAGTGGTTGCATAAAGCTTCAAAAATTACCCAATGGAATAGGAAATTTGATCAGCCTTGGGCAGCTATATATAACTACAAAACAATTTAATTTCCCAGATAAAGAGATTGCAAAGTTGATTTGTTTAGAAGTTTTATTTTTCCAATGTTGTGACAATCTCGAAATGTTGTTGTTCGAAGGTATACCACTTTCTAATCTTGCTTCTTGTGGGAATCTAAAGTCTATGCCGCCATTTCATGTTTTTCCCAACTTAGAGATTTTGGGAATTGGTAATTGCCATAAGTTGAAACTGTCATTCGACAATGACAACCAAATCCAAAAGTTAAAGCTGAGGTTTCTAGCTCTTCAATCTTTGCCACACCTTGGAAATTGTTGACTGTGAAAGACTTAAAAGACTTAAAATTCAAAATTGCCCTGAATTATGTACAAGATACCAGCATGGAGTTGGACGTGATTGGCACAAATATCACACATCAAACAATTGGATATCGGAAATTAAATGGAATAACATTTTGTGGCTAAGAATGATGAATGATGAAAGCAATTTAAGGTTAATTAACATTAATTTGATATATTCTAATTGGAAATAAATTCAATATGCTACATTCTAACTATGCGTTTAATGTTCATTTCATTTTAAGATGGTGAATTGGTGCCGCAAGTCAATGAAGATGTTTGAAGTTGAAACTTGTTTTGTTTATTAAGTCATTTGAGTGAACTATCATTTTAATTTATATTAATATTTAAAATTTATTTGGTATCATTTTAACTGAAATATCTGATTTGTAATTTAAGATTTGAAGTCGTTTGTGCTAAAGTTTGTAATTTGGATTTTAATATGCAACATCTTTTAATTTGAAATTTAATATGCAAGTGAAATTGGTTTATTATGCATGGTTATGGATTATAACATGCATCGATTATATAACTGCAATTATAATGTGTAGTGATTATAAACTGCATTGATGGATGATGGTAAAAATGTAATGATTTTTTTTTTAAGAAGATAAATTAGTAAAAATCATCAGGTCTTAAACCAAAACCATCAGATCAACTCAAGTGAGTTCGTAAAAATGTAGTGATTAAATTACAATGAAATTGATTTAATATGCAAAGTGGAGATAACTTGTGTGTTGGAGGGTGCGGTAACATCGAGACGGTGGATCACCTCTTCATTGACTATAATGTTTTTGGGAGTGTCTGGTACTTGCTTTGTAATTGGCTTGGCATCGCTTTTGGGTGCTTAGGGTTGATTACGGAACATTTTTGTAAGTTTACTCATTATGTGGGGATGTCGAGATCTTCTCAATTATACTTCAAGGTTATTTGACTTTGCTTGTGCTTGGGTAACATGGAAGGAAAGAAACAACCGTATATTCAAAAATGCGGTAACTGGTCCTCAAAATATTATTGAAAAAGTAAAGCTGAATTCTTTTTTATGGTTATTTTCGAATAACGTTTTTATAGCTTTCAATTATCATGAATGGTGGCGACACCATCTTCTTTGTATGAGTGTCTTGTAATGTTTTTCTTTTTGGTTGTCGGCGACCTCTTGTTAGAGCCGTGCTTTGTAACAAATATTGTGTGATTCACTATTCTTAACACACCTTATGCGGAGTGAATCACTCTTAGTTTGAACAATATATTCTATTTTGATTTGTTAAAAAAATCATTATAAAAATGTTATTTTCCTATATGTAAAAATAGTGTAGAAAAAACAGTGCATGAATTTTTTTTTCTAATTTTAAGTGAACCCAAAAATCAAATCAAACCAATTAGTTTGATTCGGTTCCACTTTTTGAAAACATAGAAAATCAATCTAAACGTTGATTAGGTCGGTTTGAACATTTTTTAAATTAAACAAAAAGTAGTGTATGTTTAATGGGAAATATGAATGAGATATTTTAATGTTTGTAATATTATAAGTGTTGAGCATTCATAGTTGTTCTTCAATTGATAAAAAAAAAAAGTTCTTCAATGATAAATGCATTTAACTTTAAAATTATACAACTTATTCATTAAAAAAATATTAGAAAATGCTAACAAGATATTGTTTAAATAAACTAAAGGACGTAGTTTTTGCATAAAAATTTATGTGACTATTATTTGACTTATTCAGTTCCTCGATGAAAAACAATGTACTCCTTCCGTCCTAAATGTAAGTAAAAATGGGACAACATAAGTTGATGTATTCGGTATAAATTTTGAAATAAATACATTAATTTTTCCTGACCGATTTTTGCTTACAATTTAAGACGGAGGGAGTAATACATAAAAATTAAACTATTTATATTCCTTTGTGAAAAAAGGATAAATGTAATACTATGTTTCCTCATGTTTAGGGGTGAATGTTAATGGTTCGTGGTTGTCTGAAGCAGCGATGATTTTGAATTGTAAGGTTGACTCTATTCCTTTTGTTTATCTTGGTCTGCCTATAGGTGGTAATGCTCGTCGGTTGTCGTTTTGGGACCCTATTATTAGCCGTATTAACTCTAGACTATCGGGCTAGAGGTCGAGGTATTTATCACTGGGTGGCCGTCTGGTCTTGCTGAAGTCTGTCCTGTCATCTCTGCCTGTTTATGCTCTTTCTTTTTTCAAGGCTCCATCAGGTATCGTTTCCTCTATTGAATCTATTTTAAATATTTTTTTTGGGGGGGGGGGGGGGGGTGTAGACCATAGGAAAATCGTTTGGGTTGATTGGTAGTCTATTTGTCGGAGTCAGGAGGTTGGTGGTTTGGGGGTAAGGAGAATTAAGGAGTTTAATCTTTCTCTGCTAGGTAAATGGTGTTGGCGGTTGTTGGTGGATAGGGGTAGTTTGTGGTATAGGGTGTTGTCGGCTCGGTATGTTGTGGAGGAAGGTCATTGTTGCCAGGGTGGCCGCGACGGCTCTCTGTGGTGGAGGGACATTTTCAGTTGCATGAGGAAGGGTGGTTCAAAAATCATATTAGTCGTAATACGCTCTTTTGGACTGATGTTTGGGTGGATGGTGTGTCGTTACGGGACAGATTTAGTAGATTATTTGAGTTGACGTTGTTGAAGGGGGAGTTTGTGTCTTTGATGTGCGGTTTAGGGTGGGGGAGAGATGGAGGAGCGTGGCAGTGGAGGCGTAGGCTGCACTTTTGGGAGGAGGAGATGGTGGGGGAAATTACCCTTTTACTCGTTAATGTTTGTTTGCAGGTCACTAGGGAAGACATGTGGTTATGGAGGTTGGATTCATCTTGCTATTATATGGTTCGTAGCGTATATCAGTTTCTGAATGAGCAACTTAATCAGGCGACTGAGGTCCAATTACCTTCTTTTTGGCACAAGGATGTTACTTTAAAGGTGGGTCTGTTTGCTTGGCGTTTGTTCCGTGACAAACTTCCTACCAAGGACAATCTTCTTCGTCGGTGTGTAATTGATGTGGACGCTCAATCTTGTATTGGAGGATGTGACGTGGTGGAATCAGCTTCTCACTTATTTTTACATTGTAATTTGTTTGGTCCTGTTTGGCATTTTATTTACCGGTGGGTAGGTGTTTCTGCGGTCATGCCCGCTAATGTGGTCGACCATTTTACTCAATTTAGTCATATCGGTGGTGCTACTAAAACTAGGAGATCAATTTTAACTCTATGGAGAGTACTATATTACAGGTGGTCGATAAAATCAAGTCATTAACCTTTAGATGGTTGAAGGTGAAACTTGTTAATCTTTCCCTCAATTATCATGGTTGGTGGCTTAGTCCATTTACCATCCTTGGTATAGGCTAATTTAGTTTCTTTCTTTAGCTGTTTATTTAGGCACTTTGTTGTTGCCTTGTAAATATTACTGACATTGTTTCTGTTTCTCTTGGTGTTTCCTCCTTAGCACATCTTGTGCGAGGAGGGTCAATTACCGTGGTATATAATTCATTTTAGTTTTTAAAAAAAAAATATTATGTTTCCTCCTAAACAGGTAAATATATATTGTCCGTTGATATTTAGCTTCTATGTATAGTTACATTGGTAATGATTTGAACGGGAACTTTTTCATTTTATTTTAGTCTAGTTTAGACAAATATTGGATTATTGGATCTCATAACAAATATCAGAAGGGAGAAATGATTGCAATGGATTAGCTATGAATTATATTGTTATAGATTAGTTACATATTTATTGTATGTTAACAATTCATTATTTAGCCACCTACAAATTCATATTAGCTATTATTGATCTACCATAAACTGCATGTTTGGTTATTCACCAGATAAAACCCATAAAATTAGGTTTCATTGTGAAGTACTTCAACTTATGATGTATGAAAGCCACAAATAATGTGTGCAGAATTAAAGGAAACTGACAGCAAACAAAATTAAAAGAACGCTAGGTTGAAATTTAGAATATAAAATGTCTATGTGGATTTTTTAATTATGATACTTTTGTGATGCATATCCGTCGCGCCGATACGTATCTGATATAAATATGTCACCATGTTTAGAGTATTTGAGCTTTGTAGTATATAATACTACTCAGGGGCGTTTCTACTGCCTAGCTAGCCTGGGCACACGTCCATACTCAACCGATATTTTCTTTGTATCGCTACAAGAAATATGACATATAGTGACGGCCAAAATCCGTCACTATAGGCAAATTTTTGTAGCTAAATCTGTCAGTCATTGCCAAATGACTGTCACTACATGTTTTCCACATTACCTATGGAAAAAACTTAGGTAATTCTAAGGAGATTATTTTAAAATACATTATGGACCTCTACCTATGGTTCGGTTGTCACTACAACTTATCATTGTTTTTTTATATATATATTTTCTATTCTACTATAAATTATAAAGATGAATAACTCATAAAGTTACCACTAAAATTAATTTAATCAATATAATAAAATATTATAATCAATATCATTGGAATTTGAAATTGATTACTATAATCAATTTTTAGAATAAACCGTTGAAGTGGCTTAACTAGAATAATTTTCCCCAACTATGAACTATTATACCATTCATCCAAACCAATACTCAATATTCACAGAAATACTAAATACTCACAGAAATCAATACACACACACACACACACTCCATTGCTTATTTAATTTATGATAACAACATGATCAACGATGTGTGGTTCAATGACTTGATGATATGTTACATCGAGCGGGAGATAATCAAGTCACTTGATGATGTTTATATTATTCGAACATTCGTCGCAAAGAGGTCTCGAAAAAGACATTTACCTCCTAATTTTATTTAGCACACTATTGGCAAGTTACGTTTCATCTCTCTTATTTTAAATTGTACTTTTATCGATAAAATGACAAACTACTTTTATTTCGATTTATGACTATTTATATATTATGTTGCATGTGAATTTACGGTCAAAATTTTGCCCAAACTCAATAAAATCCTAACTCAGCCACTAATACTACTTGTTAATTAGAGATGTCTAGTTTATTTGGAAATTAATTGTTAGTTAATGGTTTGCTTGTCCCCCCATTCAATAGAATACCAAATTCAATTTTCACTCAATTCTCTTTTATCTTTTCTTCTAAGCCATATCATACCGTTGTCAAACATAAATTTGTAACGAAGGTTATAACTTCATCAATTAATTGTACGCATCCTATGAAATTTATCTCCAAGCGTCAATTAGCAACATCGTCCAGCATAGAATATGAACCCAAGAAAATAGAGGAAAAACATTCACCATGTTCATCGTAAACAATACATCAAACTATGTAGTTTCTGAAACATTCAGTTAAGTTAGATGAGTAATCAACCTATCAACAAAAGTTACATAAGGGTAAAATCTAATATTTGCCATTCATGCTATTAATTACATTACATACACATACAAACAAAAGGGTCTTAACTATATAGCAAAGGAGGCAAATTACTCAAGCACATATACGTTTTGGTTATCTTCTAAAAATTATTTAAAAAATATGAACCACTCTTGTGGATGAATTTGTAAGAATCTAAAGTGGTGAGCCCCATTTACTTTGTAATTTAATTGCAAGTTGCCCCAAACATCAATTGTTGCTAGCTCATATTGAGATTAAAACGTACAGCCATGTGTGGTATGGAGAAGTACATCGTATGACATCTTAAATCACGAAATTAGCTCATCTAATCTGCATATTTATTTCCAAAACAATGTTATTCACATTTTCTTTTTAACACTTTCTCTAGCATTCACTCTCCAATTATATGAAGCCCCCTTATTTTCAAGTTGTTGTGCTTTGATTTATTTATTTTTTGAACAAAATGTATTAACTAGACTATATAAGGAGTATTTCAATCCATTAAAATAAAACAAAGGTAGGCACCCTAGTCTTGATGTATTTTGATTCAATGACTTTGAAGCGGAAAAGTCACTGTGATTTTGTGTTTATCTATTTCATCTTATTTATTATTTCCTTCATTTTTCTCTCTCATAAAATACATGAAATTTTATTAAAGTCACAATGATTTTCCCCATCTTAAATTCACTAGACTCCAATCTCATCATAACTCAGACCTTGTGTGAGTTTTTTGTGATATTTGTCTCTCTACATACACAAAAATTAGTAATAGAGAGGAAGAGTGTAAGAAAAGATAAAAGTATGAAAGACTTGGTCCAAAAATTATGCAAAAATAGATGTACCTATATTATTTCTTGGCTCCCATCTTCCACCTTATCTTCAAAAGTGCTTTGAGCTTTACATAATTGCTTTCATTTCACTTTTGCTTCTTCATTTCCATTCCAAAACCAATCAAAATGGCAGAATCACTACTCTTCGGAGTTGCAGAGTTATTCATTAGTAAGCTTGCTTCTGTTGCTGTCAAAGAAGCTTCTTTAGCACTGGATGTCTATGACGATCTTCGAGAAATCAAAAACACTGTCTCACTCATCAAAGCCGTGTTATTAGATGCTGAACAGAAGCAATGAGCTACGTGAATGGTTGAAACAGATTAAGCATGTCTTCTATGATGCCGAAGATGTTATAGATGATTTCGAATGCAAGGCCTTGCGAAAGCACGTCATCAACACTTCCAGTAGCATCAGAAAGAAGGTAAGACGTTTTGTCTCAAATTCTAATCCTCTTGTTTATCGCCTTAAAATGGCACATCAAATCAAACATATCAAAAAGAGATTTGATAAGGTGGCTGCTGATAGGCTTAAGTTTGGCCTTCAAATCAATGATAGTGATAATCGTTTTGTAAAAAGGCGTGAATTGACACATTCATATGTGAGTGATTCTGATGTGATAGGAAGGGAACATGATAAACAAGAAGTCATTGATTTGTTATTGCAAGATAGTAATAGTCTCTCTGTTATTCCTATTGTTGGAATTGGAGGATTAGGAAAAACTACACTTGCAAAGGCAGTGTTTAATGATAAGAGTTTAGATGAGACTTTTCCATTGAAGATGTGGGTGTGTGTCTCTAATGATTTTGAACTTCAGAATCTACTCGTTAAAATCCTCAATTCAGCTAGTGTTAGTGGTTCTGCTACTCCTAACCCAATTAACCAAGAGAACTTTACAAACCTTGATCTTGAGCAGCTACAAAACCGTCTGAGGAATGTGTTTGCTGGTAAAAAATTCTTGCTGGTCTTGGACGATGTATGGAACCAGGATCGTGTCAAATGGGTTGAGTTGAAGAATTTAATACAAGTAGGTGCTGAAGGAAGTAAAGTCTTAGTGACAACACGTAGCCACTCAATTGCCAAAGGATTCCTTGTCTGTATTTGTCAAATGGGCTTTTGAAGAGGGAGAAGAGAAGAACTATCCAGAATTGATGAAGATTGGGAATGAAATTGTACAAAAATGTGGAGGGCTTCCTTTGGCCCTAAGAACATTGGGGAGTTCTCTATTCCTAAAAGTTGACGTGGAAGAGTGGAAGTTTATAAGAGACAGTGAGATTTGGAACTTACCTCAAAAAGAAGATGACATTTTACCTTCTTATTTAAAACAGTGTTTTGCTTGCTTCTCCCTCTTTGTAAAGGACTTAACATTTATTAATTTCCATGTTAGTTTCTTCCGCCACCAAATAGGGATAAACCCTTGGAAGATATTAGCATTCAGTTTCTGTACGAGCTTCAGTCTAGATCATTTCTTCAAGTTTCAATTGTTGAAATTTCCCCATGAAATTGTATCGGAGAATATCCTTCATCTGTCATTTAATACAAATGAGTTGCTTGGCCTAACACCAATTCCCATGATATTTCCTAAGGTGCAAATTCTTGCGGGTTTTACAGTTAAATGACTCTAGATATGAGAGTTTGCCCAGCTCTATTGGCAAATTAAAACATTTAAGATATCTCGATCTTGCGAATAGTAAAGAATTGAAGAGCCTCCCTGATTCAGAATCTGCATGGTTTGGGTCTCGGTGGTTGCATAAACCTGCAAACATTACCCAATGAAATAGGATAACTACAAAGCAATATACTTTCCCAGAAAAAGAGATTGCAAAATTGACATCTTTAGAATTATTATCTGTCAAATCTTGTGATAATCTAGAGACGTTGCTGGATATAGTTTCTTGTGGGAATCTAAAGTCTATGCCGCCAATTCATGTTTTTACCAACTTAGAGATTTTGGAGATTGAAAATTGTCATTAGGAAATGACAACCAAATCCCAAAGTTAAAGTTGAAGTTTGTATTAGGAAATTACTCACCTTGTATATTTATGACTGTGAAAATCGCTTCCTCAGTGGTTATCCACTATGATTTATCTCAATGACCTCGGAATTAAAAATTGCCCGAAAGTGCTTTCGCTCTCTGATGACGTACTTTGCCTTTCAAACCTTGTCCAGAATTATGTAGAAGATACCAGCTTGGAGTTGGACGTGATTGGCACAAGATATCACACATCAAACGCGTGAATGTTAAAGAGACATGATTCGAAAAGTAAAACGAATTTATAGATATCACGGTCAAGATTTAAAAAGGTACTTATTAACTTGTTTTTATTTCTAGTTAAATATGTTTTTTATAAATACTAGCGAACCGTGTCCGTCTTTCCACTCTTTTTATTGCGCTAAAGTTTGAAAAATATGAACAGTGTTTTTTTATGAAATTTTGGTTTTGATTAAAAGTAAAAATATAAATGTTGTTGCTTTTTTTTAATGATACGAATAACAATCTTTATTATAGAAAAAAAAATTGTTTAAGAGTATAATTGAAATAATGAAAAAGTAAGTATAAATATACTCATCCAGTTTGTTATATTTTTTAAATGATAAAGGAAAAAAATAGATATACATATATTCATATTGTGTTTGTTACATTTGTTTTAATATTTAAATTTATTCTATTTGTTACATGTGTTATTTGTATTTAATATTAAGGATATTTTTTGAAAAGAAAATTTCAACCCAAAGTGTGCTGAAAGGGGTAGTTTTTTTTATATATACTAGCGAAAAGTCAGGCACTCCGTGCCCGTCTTTTTGCTCTTTTTATTGCTCTAACGTTTGAAAATTATGAACGGTATTTTTTTTATGAAATATTGGTTTTGATTAAAAGTAAAAATATAAATGTTTGTTGCTTTTTTTAATGACACGAACAATAATCTTTATCATAGAAAAAGTTGTTTAGGGGTATAATTGGGATAATAAAAAAATAAGTATAAATATACTCTTCTAATTTGTTATATTTTTTTAAATGATAAAGGAAAAAAAACATATATACATATATTCATATCGTGTTTGTTACATTTGTTATAATATTTAAATTAATTCTTATCTATTTGTTACATGTATTATTTGTAAAATTAAGGGTATTTTTGGAAAGAAAAGTCCAACCCAAAAGTGTGCTGAAAGGGGTAGTTTCCTATATATATATATATATATATATATATATATATATATATATATATATATACCATTTTTTGTTCTAGCCCATCTAAAATTTATCTTCGACTCTGTGTTTCTATACAATTTTCAATCACTACTTTTGGTTCCTATTTTCAATGTAGCAATCCTCCTATTTTTATGTTTTTATGAAATATGTAGAATATTATAAAAATTTGTCCCTAAAAAATTATATATTTTTAAGAAATTATTATAATATTATAAACTTTTATGCAAAATTTTAACGACGAATGTCTCTTACATCCATAAATATTGTGTTTACGATGATTAATTTTGTCATCTAAAAAGGTTTAACGACGCAACTTTTTACTCTTCTTCGTTTCATTGGAGATTGATAACTTAAACCAACCTAAACATTAATGTCTAATTTAACAAGTCTGCACCTTTTTATTTGGACATAAAAAACCCTTGCCCCTAGTTTACACCCATAATATATACCAACTTTGTTTATGATTTATGAACCAAAAGAATTAGTGAAACATATTAGTATACATTTGTGGTTATTTTAACTTGTTTCATGTTGATAATTGTGTGTCCAAAATATAATACCTGACCTCCTATGATTAAGTTCAAAACCGAATCGGCATTGACCAAATTGCTTTGGTTCTAGTTTTTAATTTTGAGATACAAAGAATTGACGAACTAATGTTGATACCACTACACACATTTTATTAATATCCCTCCTCGCACACACACTCACGCTTTAGTCTCAACCCAACATTTTGTGGCTTGGAAAGATGAATGATGAAAGCAATCTAAGGTTAACATTCATTTTGATATATTCGAATTGGAAATAAATTCAATGGTCTATATTCTAACCATGTGTTTATTCGAATTGGAAATGATGGTGAATTTGGGATGCAAGTCAATAAAGATGTTTGAAGCTGATTTTTTTTTTTTTTACCAAGTCATTTGAGTAAACTATCAAGTCATTTAAGTGAACTATCGTTTTAATCTATTGAAAGTTTATTTAGTATGATTTTAAATGAACCATCTGATTTGTAATTTGAGATTTGAAGTTGTATGTGCTAAAGTTTGTAATTCGAGATTTAATATGCAATATGTGTAATTTGAAATTTAATATGGAGGTATGTATGATAGTATAAGTGATTACTTGTAAAAAAGAAGTGCATGGGTTATAATATGCAGCGATTATAAAACTGCATGGTATACATGATGGTAAAAATGTAGGCATTAAAGTATAATGAAACTGGTTTAATATGCAAAGTGCAAGGAAAAAAGTGCAGTTGTAGTAGAAATATTTGAGACATCTTTCAAAAAAGATGACACAATTCATATCCATTCTTCAAGTTAGAATCAACTCAAGCAACAATTAAATCCATACATACTACTAATCTTCTTTGTCAATTACAATTTCTGTTTCTCTAATAATATGATAAAGGAAAGTAATTAGTCGGTGTTTGATTGACATATGTGTGTGGAGCAGGATGGTAATTAGCTGGTGCTTGATTAACAAATGTGTGCATGACAGGATTCCAAACTTGCGAGTATAAACTGAAATAAAAAAAGACAACTTAATTAGAGCTACAAGCACCAAAACATGCATAAAAATCCAAGTTATGACAAAAATTAGGAAATGATTGATTACAGATATACTGGTGCAAATTTGGGAACTACTTATAATCAATGAAGCATATACACGATACTCACACATCGATGTCTATAATTATTTTAAAAAATAACATAATTGAACATGCACATACATTATACTGTTACATTGATGTCGATAACTATCTGGAAAAAAAAAACATAATTGAATGTAATCATGTGTATAAGTATTATGTATGTGTCGGACACATGTTTTGATAGACGAGGTTTATCTTAAGTTTGAAGTGATTAAAGTAAAAATGAAAAATAAAATTATATTTCTTTTGGCTTCAAATGCAAATAAAAATTTATGTCTTCCATAAAAATAAATTAAAATAATATATGTGACAAAACATAACAGAATAGAAAAAGAAACAAATAAATACGAATACAACTGTTTGACTTTATAATTGAATCTTTCAAATGCATCAAAATGTGTTTTTTGAATTTTTACAAGAAAACCAATAAATTATATTATCACTTTTTGAACAGTTTTGATTGGTTGTTTATGCAAAACAAATTTGCACCATCGACCCACCACAATTAAACTCTTTCTCTTTTACCTATAAATCTTTAATCATTTTTTATATTTATATTACCTTGTAAACGGCATGTACTGATTATCGGTTACTTGAACATTGTTCCAGCACTTCTGATCAATAATCTGAAAACAAGAAAAATATAACATAAGACTTAAGTCTTGTTTTGTTGTCATCACCATGATAAGCTAGCACATATTAGTGATTTTTCTTTTTCATGCGATTTTAATAACTCATGTAACTCTACCAAAACATCCTTTAAAAACTGATCATACAACACAAATAATGATATATGACCAAAATAAATTTTACAAAATTCTGAAAATCTTATCAAAATTTAAGATGTTATTAATCTATTTTGAATATGTTTTGCTAACACCAAATCCAACAGCTCTATGTGACAGTGATTTTTTTTAAAAGGTTTTGAAAAGTTTAGATGAGTTGTGTTTCGAAGGTTTATTAGAGTTATGACAGGTTTCAAGACTTGATTAACATTATTAGAGGTACTTATAGATCATCCAGCAGATAGGTCTCGCAGTGAATTCAAATCATTGAACATTTAGTGATTTAGGAATAATAAAAAAACAAAGAAAAAATTACCTCATAAGTAAAATAGGATTCTGGATGAAAAGAAAGATACTCATTTTCTTTGGTAGAATTAGTCTCATTGATGGAAGCATTGGGGTCCCAACTCCATGGTGTGAGAAAAGAATTATCTTTCTCAAGAAAAGATGTGAATCTTGCATCAATCATTATTTCCTTAGCATGATCATCACTATTAACAACCATATCAATGGATTCACTTTCCTCCGTCAAAGCATGTTTGCGCTTCATGATTCTTCGTAGGACTATTGCATACTTTATCAGATGAATCAAATTATGGAGTACTGTACTTATAACTTGGTTAGTCCAATACACCAAAAAAAATATTGGTAGGTGCGTAAATATATAGTGATGTTGTTAATTTACTTCCAAATATCCAAAAAGATTATGTCAAAAAATAAATCTAAAAAGATCAATTTTGAATAAAATAATAAAAAGGATTTTGTCAAAAAATATGTCTGTGAGATTTTCTTTTACAGAAATATGATCTACGATTTGTTAAAATAAATAAATAAATAGGATCAACGAGATATGGGTTAGTTATAAGGATTTTGAATACAATTGTAAGAATAATAATAATTTCTAACAATATACAAAAAGGTTTTTTATCATTCTACCAAAATATATAAAAAGGATAGTAAAAATAATAAAAATCTCTAACAATATATCATTCATTTAAACAATTTTGTTTATCATTTTATCTTTTCAATAATACAACAACAACGAAGCGCTTTCCCACTAAGTGAGATCAACTTCATAGATATTCGACAATGTTTTACGTTGGTTGTAGAGGCCTAACACAACTCTCTCCTTATGAAAGCTTCTCTAATAACCGAGGGTAAATAATTCCAAAAAACAAAAGAAGTTAAATTAAAACCGACATTAGTTAAAGTGTCTTAACCTTGATTGCCTCCCATAAAAATATGTGCGACTAAAAAGTTCATATCTCTAAGAGGGATCCTACAACTGTTCCATCTATTTCTTAAAGGTCAAGGAACCAAATTAGAAGATGTTGGAAAATGACTCAAAAATCATGCATCCTGGAAAAGCCAATTCGGCGCCCGAACTGTGCACATCGGGGCCCGAATTGTGCCTGTTTTTTGGAGCCTTTTGGCTCGTGATTTTCCGGCTCCCGAAGAAGGGAGCTCGGCGCCCGAATGTGCATGACAGCAGAAAATTAAAACGGCTTTTTTCATGGGGCCGGTTCTGTTCCATTTTTTGAGGGATGTTTTCCACTATAAATATAAACCTTGTATCAGATGATTATATGTGGAGAAACAAAACACTGTGTAGAAAACAGGGTTTAGAAGCCAACATACCAACTAGGGTTTTATAGAGAATTTCTCTTGGCAACAAACACTAGGGTTGAAATCGTTTTGATTCACCTTGAACAAAACACTATTAGGATTGAGTCTCTTGGTCACGAGAAAAGATTGGGACTTGGGTAGAATTAGGTTTGAAGACTGATTCTTGTAACTCAATATCTCTTTGTAAAGAAACTCGTATCATTATAGTGGAACAGAGAGTTGCTCTCCCCCAGAGTAGGTCATCATTAGACCGAACTGGATAAACAATTTTTTGTGTTCTCCTTCTTCTTTTTATCTCTTGCTGTTTATTTTTGTTTGAATTATTTTGTCACCGCTTGATTTGAATACTTGGTATTAATTTGCTCCACGCATCAAAAGTATTATTAGTGTGGTTTTCACAACGAATTCACAACTGAATAGTTGAAGGATAAAACAACCAAGTAGAGCCGGTTTCGATCCACAAATTTCTCCAATTTATCTTATAAGCTATCTCATAAGTTATTACTGAATTCCCCTTTCATAATGATAAATAAGTGAATGAACTTATAAAACCAATCCTACTAGGATATTATCGAGTTATTTGGATAAGAAGGATGATATTTTCTTGTGTGATGTTAGTTGCATCATCAATATCAATTGAGCTTCAATCACTGATGAGATTGTTTGGTAACAAAAGTTGCACTTTTACTATGAAGTGTTATAGTGGTAGTAATAGCAATGATTTGCATTTGGCATAAAGTGAAAGTGATCTTGTGAAAGTTCTAGTTTCTTTTCCGAGTTGAGTAGTTCACTTTCACTTCAATTTGTTCACCTTCTGATCTTGTGAAAGTGATTGATATTTGAACCATATTTTGTTTGTATCAAAGGTCGATATCCCTCATTTTACTTTATTTGAGAAATTGAGATGGATCTCAAGAATTGTAGTTTCATACCAAGGGAATCCTAAACTGGTCTTTGATATTGTATAGCATTGAAAAATTGATATGTCATTAAAAAAACTGACCAAAATAATCTCAAAATGATGATTTTATCTTATGACAAATGACTGACCAAAATAATCTCAAAATGATGATTTTATCTTATGACAAATGGTGAATTATTTATGATTTCAAATATTGTTGGTGTTACATTAAGTAGGTGTTAGCCTGCTAGGTAAAAACATTCACAAAATCTTAAATTATCATTTTTACAACGTGCATAATTTTAATTCCAGCAGATCAGATACAGTCATCATTGAAGGAAAAAAAATGCAATTCTCAGTTCTTCAACTTTTGTCTCTGTACCATGCCTGTCCTAATAAAACGTTTAAAGTTATAATACAAACATATTCAAAGTTTTTTTTGTTGAACGGCTGATAAAATTTCATGGTAAAAAGATACTTATCCGTCACCTGCTAGGGAGCATCCAAGTGACTAAAAATACACACAATGCAATGTATCACGCCACTGGCATTGAAGCCAAACAACTAAACTAAAATGCTTCCAAACAGAACCAGCCCAGTACAACCTAGTAACAAAACACGGCACCAAATTTAAAACTGCAAGCCAGAAACACAAAAGACGCAGCAGAAGACAAGCCGCAAAAACTGCCGACAAAACCATAAGTTCAATAAGCACAAACTGCCACAAGTTAAATACTAAACTGTTATAGTACAACAATGCAGCAGCAAAACAACCTCTCCAAAAGATATCCCAAAGGCTACCAAAATTCACCCTTCATGGACAATTGGCTCTGCCACCACAACACTAGAACCTTGATCTGGATTAGAAACTAAGATACATATTCCAACAAAGACTAGATAGCAATAATTTAGAAACTTCCGATTCAAGCTAAATTGATAACGAATACATATCCTACAAGAACAATTTTGCAATAAACAATATTACAAACTCCCATATTTCTCTGTTGAATGTAAATCTGTCACACAAACTATCCAGATTGCAGAATCTTGATCAAATCATATTGCTCATATCCACATGAAACGTGGCAAACAAGCAAAAACTTCTAACTCAGAAAAATGTGGTCCCAAATTGATAAATTTGGGATTCAAGCTAAATTGATAACGAATACATATCCTACAAGAACAATTTTGCAATAAACAATATTACAAACTCCCATATTTCTCTGTTGAATGTAAATCTGTCACACAAACTATCCAGATTGCAGAATCTTGATCAAATCATATTGCTCATATCCACATGAAACGTGGCAAACAAGCAAAAACTTCTAACTCAGAAAAATGTGGTCCCAAATTGACAAAGACTAGATAGCAATAATTTAGAAACTTCCGATTCAAGCTAAATTGATAACGAATACATATCCTACAAGAACAATTTTGCAATAAACAATATTACAAACTCCCATATTTCTCTGTTGAATGTAAATCTGTCACACAAACTATCCAGATTGCAGAATCTTGATCAAATCATATTGCTCATATCCACATGAAACGTGGCAAACAAGCAAAAACTTCTAACTCAGAAAAATGTGGTCCCAAATAGATGTAAGAAAAAGATACCTGTTTAATACCCTCTAAGTTTCCACCAGGCAAAATGAAAAAAAAAGTCTTAAGTTTTAGTCTAAATGAGTGCATAATGCCCTTGAAAGACAAATGAATCCAATTATTCAAAATTTAAATATCCCTCAATTACAACACTTTGAGCTGAGGCCATGGGACGTAAATTTTTCACTTTTACTCCTTGGTATGAGTTCTTCAATGGCAGTAGAGGATCATTCTTAGTACATCCATTCCAAACTGGCAAAACTTCTGTCACAAATTTATTAATATACTTCTTCTTAATACCTTCCTTAACAAGCTCTTCATATTCACTGAAATTCCCTCTCACATCTAACAGGACACTGCACAATCCTTGACGATTACAATAATCCAAGATCACATCCAGATTTATTTGATCCATAGATACAATTTCAATTCCTTGTTGAGCTTCTTCTAGAGTTGTTGCTGTTCTACAATTTGTAAAGATTATCGCTTTATCAGTAACTTCATTGATGACTGATGGAATTTGATTTGAAGAACCAGAATCTTTATGCATTATAATCCGAATAGGTTGATTTGCTCCAGGTTCTTGAGATGTGGGTACTGAGTTTGCCAACAAATTTTCACAAAATAAGGAAGAAGACAAAATAACAGCATCATATTCTTGTAACAGCCTCGAATAGTATCCACCAGAGTCTGTAACTCCGTTCCCAAGTGAGTCCAACAAGTTCCCGTTGACAGAAAGAGAATACCTATGATCCAAGAAAAAGGTTAAGCTATGAAATGTATGTTTGTCCGAGAATTAAAATAAAAATGCAGGGTGATTCATAAATCCAAAACTCATAAATGAAAATTTGCACTCGAAGAAACGGTCATTGATGTTAAATAGTGGCTATAGCACTCTACTATAGCGGGATTTGAACAAATTGCTTTTGTTTTACAATACGCTGTTAGATCATAAATAATGTGAGAGGAGGAAAACCATTTATCTTTCCAATATTCAATAAACAAGCAATATATCCGATGTGGGACTATTTAACAATATCAAGTATCAACAATTCCTTACAACGTTATTTTCCATTCAAGCCTAAATCCAGCATATAAATGTGCTCAAGATTTAGCAAACAAAAAACTACAACAAAAAGAACATGATATCAGAATGGATTCTGTCTAGTTGGTCGGTATTGCAAAACCATTTAACAGACAGACAACACAATGTTTCAACTCAAACAAGCTCCATTTTGTCTTCTTGTAACAATAAAAGATTTTAAAAAATCTTCAAGTTCCTATAAATTTAAGTTACATATCTATGATTTCCATTTTAGACAAAGTACATGTATCACACACACACACAAACATATCCATAAGAGAATGGCTGAAGACTGTGAATGTTGATTACAATAAGAATGCCTAATTGTTTTCACACTCCTATTCTAACATCATATATGATCCATGAGGCACCACTGCAGATACGAGTGCCGGACACGACATTGACACCAAGAATGTCAAATGGCAACGACACTACAGCATTGTTGCATAGCAGAATTTGGATAAACTGCTATTTTCTGCAATCTTTGAAAAGCAGAAGTGGGATTGAATTACCTCAAAGTAAGCAATGGCTTTCCAGCCAACATGTGATGAATATATGCCTCATTGAGGCTCTTGCACAATTCTTCCTCAACACCAACAACAACTTCAATTCCGGCATCTCTCAATCGATCCACCCCTTTGGAAGCTACAATGGGATTTGGATCCACCATTCCAACAACAACCTTTTTAATTTTGGCTTTGATGAGAGCTTGAGTGCAAGGTGGAGTCCTCCCAAAATGATTGCAAGGCTCTAAGCTGACATACGCGGTTGCGTTCTCAGCCAAATCACCAGCATCTCTCAGAGCAAAAACCTGAAAAAACACAACTTCTTCTGGAATAAGTGAATCAAAACAAAGAGAATATAAAAAGGAAAAGGGAGAAGGAGAGAGAAACCTCGGCATGAGGTTGACCGGGTTTAGGATGGAAACCTTGACCAACAATATTTCCATGTTTGACAATGACACATCCAACTAATGGATTGGGGCTTGTATACCCCAAACCTTTTCTAGCAAGCTCAAGACATTTTCTCATATAAAATCCATCATCATTGTTTTTTTGAGCACGAACAACATAGCTACTATTCCTATTCTTCCAAGGGTGTGTATATATGGAAAAGGCAGAATTGAACGAAGCTGAGAATTTGGAATGGCAGCAATATGGAACTGAAACTGAAAACCCAACTGCACCTTGCATAGTTCGATTTGGATTTGGATTTGGATTGAATCAATGGTTTATTTAATCAGTTGACTGAATTTACAAACACGGCATGAAACAACGCCTCTTCCATCCATCCATCCATCCTTGCTGCTGCATGCCACTTTCACTTTCACTTTCACACACGCACTGGGTTGGTTCTTCTAAGGCTTTGGATGCATCTCACGGTGGTTCATTACTTCCAAGGGAGAAGAGAAGAATGTGCTCTCACATAAATTATTTTAAAGCAGGGGTAATTTATCTGGAATCGTTGGATATATCTCAAAACCGAACTGCCCTTAGGGAAGAACCTAATATAGTAATTTTTTTTTGTTAGAATGTGTGCATTTATTTTAATTTTTGATTTTATGATAAATAAAATACACAAAATTTGAAAAAATATTTCTACTTTTGGATTTCTTATCTTGTGCTCGAAGGGCAAGTTAATATGATCCATATCAAAAAGGGTTAAGAAATGTGTGAATGTGTCGTCTTTAAAAGTGATAATAATTGTTTCAAAAAAACAAAAAAGGATAATAATGATTTTGGTCCAACGCTAAAATAAATATTTTAATACTTATAGTAAAACTTATACTCCCTCCGGTCCGGTCTTGAATGTAGGAAAAAAAAAAATCAATCACACGTATTAAGAAAGTGGATTGATTGCATTTAAATCATTGTAAAAAAATAGCATTTTTTCAATTATGCACTTGTCTTGGAAACGTGACTTTTGAACTCCACCAATGAAAAATCTTTGGAATGCGTTAAACATGAGAATGTGAAACAAATTGGATAAAGTCAATGAGGTTAAAATTGGAATAGTGACATTTAATAAGATGACTTTTGTATACTTTTGCTTACATTTGAGACCAACAATTTTTTCGTTTTGTTTCTTACATTCGAAACCGGAAGAAGTATAACAATAAGTAAAGTATATTAAAGGACCATAAGTGAAACATTTTAATATCAACAACTATTTTGACTAAAAAAAGTATATAATCCTAAATTATTTTAAAATTTCAATACGTTCTATTGTACCTACTCGTTACGCCTTCGGCATCAAAATGATTATTATCCCTGATAAGGACTTTGATCAATTAAATAACGGAGATCTATTAAATATATACTCATGAAAACCAAAACAAAAATAAAAATAAACTCAAGTTCAAATTTTTCTTTTGCGTCAAGAGTACAATTTTTCATGTAACAGATTTTGATTACATGTATTTTAATTTATTATATAATCTACGAGTTTAACTCTAATCCATTGTTGTCACAAATTTTAATTCAACTTTAAGTTGTTAGACAAAATGAGAAAATATTGGACATAATTTTCCATCGACAACAAACCAATATTATTAGCTTATATTCTCAATCACATTACAAACATTTGGCTACAATAAGAAGTTCAAATTCTAACTACCAACCAAACCTACGGTGTTTTTACAGTTGATATTAAGATGAACCCAACTAATTCCACATACAATGACACGGGTTACAACATGTGAGAATTCTAGGTTGAAATGTATTAAATTTAAGACAGCAGCTTTCTGTTAGCGTGACCCGGAGCAGATCTATTCTTCCTCTGGTTCTTCTTCTTCCTGTAGAAGATTTTCTCTGTTGTCATGAGCCCAGAAACCACGCACATCTATGAGCATGCTAGCTACAGTACCACCTTGTTTGCAGGCCAGTAGATCAGCCAATGTGATCTTGAGGTCATCTGCTGGCTTAACCATATCCCAGATTTCATCCCGTACATCTTCAATACAAAGTTCATAGTTGCCCCCATCAATCCATTTATGGTGTACGTCTCTGTTTTGTTCAAACATAATTAAAAAAAAAAACATAATGAAAACTGAGAAGTAAAAGTAATTATGTGAAGTTATATAATATCAATGTTAGTTAAGATGCAAAGAAAATTTCCAGGATCCCATAATTTAATATAAC
The DNA here is from genome assembly GCA_946800305.1 of Medicago arabica. Taxonomy (NCBI): domain Eukaryota; kingdom Viridiplantae; phylum Streptophyta; class Magnoliopsida; order Fabales; family Fabaceae; genus Medicago; species Medicago arabica. The sequence continues at coordinate 55,258,151 of OX326968.1, forward strand.
TAATTTGTCACTGTTTATTTGAGACTTGCAGGCTTGCTCAAGCACTGCAAGTAGGAAACAACGGTATTTTTCTTTAGGAAGACTGTATCAGGCAACACCTCGGCATATGGATGCTCCCCTTCTATACTTCCAGCAGTCGTAGTAAAATATTCAATACTTGTCTAAAAAGAAAAGACGAATAAAATGATTCCTGTTGTACATACAACATATATGTGTATCAACAGTATGACATTTTACCTGAAAAGAGAGTGAATATCTGCTGTAGTAAGGTAACCCCTCCCTTGAAGATCAAGGCAACGAAACAAGTATGTCAAGCCTTCTGGGGTGTCTTTGTTTTCTAAAGCCAGATTAAAGTCCAAGAAACTCTCAAAATCCATCTCCCTTGTCTTTCCGCCACAACTCTTTCCGCGGCGAACATGTTCGTCGAACACTACAGGAAGCACATTTATTTATTTAGTTATTTAATTTCGGAAAACAACGAGTACTAAACTATAAATGAAGGTCACAATGCACATTGACACCCTGGCTTGAAATATGTTGCAATCCAGCAGTGAAAAACAATAGCACATACAAGAAGAAAGGAGAACAGACAAGGGCAGTAACCGTGGCTATTGTTAGTAATAACTACTCTGACAAAAATTTACCCTAAAATTGTAGAATGGTAATAGTTTCTACCTCTCTCAATAAAAATCTCAGTCAGGGTCCCATCTGCATATTCTCGCAGCTCATGCTTGCTCAATGAACCGCTTGAATCTTTATCAAGGGCAATAAACATGTCTGCGGAAAAATCGACACAAACAAACGTCAGAACTTCAATTCGTCATGAAACTAATCAAAGTAAACTAGTAGAAACTGGACCAGCTAACACAGAATGATAAGCAGAAACCATAACAATTCACAGCAACTAACTTAAATCAGTGTGATGGTAGCAATGGTGTAATGTAAACAGATTTACAATGATCTGATTGAAAAGAGAGAGAAAAAACGTGGACATTCGGGAGGCCAATCTAAGATACCCACCACATACACGTCGGGCAGAAGTCTGAGAGAACCAGTTTTCAGCCTGTTCTGTGTCCGTGACTTCTTCTTCGCTTTCCTGAAACACGTATTACTATACTCAGCATAGAGTATCAAATTAAAGCTTAAAAAGAACTTAGAACAAAATTTTGTTCATGGTTATTACTAAAACAAAGCAAACCAATTGTGAAATATGAGCACCAGGAGGACCTGGACAAGAGGACCAACCACACACACACACAGAGAGAGAGAGAGAGGGGGGGGGAGAGAGTTGAATGCTATGATGCTTGGTTTTAAAGATATTATTGCATAAACTTTTTATGCAACCTACCTGATGAAGCTCCATTAGTTCCTGAAGACAATTACTAAGCAGCACTTTCTTGATGCAAGCTTTACCTGTAATGTAAAAAGAATAATTATGTAGACTTTGATAATACTAGATGGATGAACATATGTTCGCTTAGCTGAAATTGATTGGGGCAAAGCTGTACACAAGCGCAACAACCATTTAAAAAGTATACAGCCAAGCTATAAGCCTATAGCTCAGCCATTATTCTCTATGCCGCGGCTAGTGCAATCACTAAATGACATCATTAACTTCCCTTTCTACCCCGTCAACCTCAAACCACCAAAATAATTTTTCATCTCCACCTCTTAACATAGTTAACATAAAAGAGTCAAGTTAATGTGTGATAGAGGATAGCTAATAATGTGTGATACCTAACGCTCAAAGCCTCATCAGTTGTAAATTGTTTGTAACACAATATATAGTCGAGTAATCATGAAAGGTAATGATCAATATAGAAACCTAATAATATTCATACCCTTAAGATACAAGCCCTTCATGATTAAGTTGTAATACTAGTACTACTTAAGAATCTAATTTGAAATATGCAAGTCTACCACTGCTGCTGTCGATTGAAATTAAAAAGTGTCCCTTAGAGAGATGAATAAGTAATAAGGAACAAACAGGATAGCAGCATCAACATCAGTAACATACGAATCAATAACAATAAAAAAGCATATGTTATTTTCAACAGGTTTTATGGTGCAAAATATTCAAAATAAATGGTGATCAACTTTGACAATAAGTTGGTATAAGATTCTATGCATCAAGAGCTTTTATTCGAAAGCTGCAATCTGGATTACTTTAAAATTCTATTTAATCATATTAAATTAAAGAAAATATATTTTGTCGCGATAAAAATTCCAAATAAAAGATCATATGACCATAAAACAGCACCTAGCATCTATAAGAATCAGTCATGCAAACCTCGTCTATGAGGATCACAAAAGAAGAAGAATTTGTGTGCAGCAATACGACAATACATTGGAACAAAGCCTGCATCCATAGTACGTAATTGTGCCAAGTTGGGTATAAGACCTCGTATATACGCTTCCATTTCCTGAAAAACAAATTCGTAAATATCAACTTAACCTAATCTTTTTATCCAAGAAACTGGAAATGCAACTTGTTTCCCAGCTTCAAAATACACCAAGGAAATTACTGGAAATGTTAGATTTCTCAAAAGTTCTTAGGGCCCAAAAAAGGGATTGATTTGCGATATACGTAAGAACTATATGCATGCTAATAGAATAGAGGTCAAATAGTCATAAATTTATAACAAGATAGTTGAAAATAAAGAAAAAAAGATTAGATGATAAGGAGTGGAACAAGAGAGATCAATCCACATAGATAGTTGGCCGGATGAAATATTGATATGCAGGGAAAATAGTGTTAAAAAAAGCAACTATTTTCTATAAATATATATATATATATATATATATATATATATATGCCTAACAAAAAGTAAATAATTTGAATAAAAGAGATACCTAACAAATAGTTCAATTCAATTTTAAACAATTGGAAACCTAGCATAGAGAAAGAAAAAAAACCATACATGTGGCTGAAGGAAACCATCAGAGTCCTCATCAAGCTCACTCATATCAATTCTTGCTTGTGTAAGTGAAACCTGTACAGCCAAAATCATTAGATATCTTCGATAAACATAAACATTTGATATATTCATCAAGCTCATATGGTAAGAATAAACAAAAAAATAAAATTCAACAAAGAAACAAAACAAACATAGAACCACAGGTACCCATGAGAATTAAACAGAATCGCCAAAAAATTAGTTCAAGTTGGAAATGACCTACCGTGCGCATCACGTAAAGGTAAAATGGTAGAATGGCAATTCTTCCCTGCTCATCCTTCTCAAACTTCATAAAGTTAGAAGGACTAAAGAATCGTCGGCATTTAGGACCTATTTGTTCTGTACATACAGAGGCAATGTGGCAAAAATCTTCATAATTCATCTGTAAGAAACAAATTAAAGTACGTAAGGACTCTGTCGAGAATAGCGCTCGAGGGCAAAGGAAAAGAAGCCAATTAACAATTCAATAAAATAAATTATGCATAACAAAGTTGTAGTGAATTTTGAGAAGAACGAGGTGGAAATCTTGAAGTTGTATTTTCAATTAGATGAACAGTATGAACTTGATAGGAAAAATAAGCATCCTTGAAGGAGTATGTTGAAATCATTGCTCTGAACAAATTAGATTGTCTCAGGGAAAATCCATAGCATGACACACCAAACTCCAGTTAAAGGGTAAATAGAGCACATGCCAAATATGTCTAGTGAAATAGATTGAGTCTCTGATCTTTAAAGGTATAGAAGGATTTAATACAGATTGAGGAATTACCAAACTGCTGACCCCACTTAGTGGGATACAGCTTGGTTGTTGTTGTTGAGGAATTACCAAACTAAAAGCATGGAATGCGGATGGTTATTGACTATTAGGGATGTAACGTAGCAGCCCATAAAGCTCGCATGAATGTAAGAGTCTCTTTGTGAGTGGGATTTTGGAGGGGAGAGTTGGACTTGTTTTTCTTTTCTAAATTAGGCAAGCTATAAAATATTTATAAAAATGAAGTGTGATTGAATTATTATATGATCATATATCGTGATATTTTTTCAAATTTTTTAGTATCAAATATATATTAAAATAAAGGCTTAGCCCTCTAAAGCCCTCCAAAATCACCATTCCCAAACAGAAGGTGTTCATTTTTTTTTCAAAAACTGAGGGGTTGGTTACGCCCGTGAACTTCGTGGTGCATATCAAAGATTAATCTTGCTTTTAATAATAAAAAAAATCAGTTATATATATATATATATATATATATATTACAATTTTTGGAAATAAGAAGCAAACACTGTTCCATAGAAAGAAAAAAGAAGAAGCAAACACATGTGATTGTGACAGACCTTTTCGGCACCAGTAGCATCATCAATCACACAGTTTTCCCTTAAGCACACCCACATTGCATCCAAATCATCAGCATTCAACAAAAGATCTGATTGTTTCTGTTAAATGTACCGGCAACGTCACTAACTGAGAAAAAAAATATCCACTGTCTAAGCAAAGATAGAGCTAAGCCAAGAAATAATACCTTCAAAAAACGATACTTGGCCAATCTCTGGACTCTCTGACTGATTGATCCCTCTTCAGGTTTCTAGAAGAAGTCGACAAATTTCAATATTTGAATTGCAGATAGATAGGTCGCATTTATTTAAATGTTATAGTAACCCAATCCTAAACTTCAAACATATATTAACTAGAGAAATGATATTTGTACAACCATTTTGGGACAACTCATACACTCTCTCTCCCTCCCTCCCTCTCTCTATATTGTTTTTGTCCCAAAAGAAGAGCAGAGAAGAAGATTGTCCTAAAAGTTGTCACGACATGGTTGTTCAAATATCATTACTCCATTAACTATCCTATATAATCTGTAACAAATGAAAAAACAAACTTATATAAAGAGATACAGCATGTAACTAGTAATGGTCTGCTCTAGATATCAGGTAAAACCATATGATAGTTTTCTTATCAACGGACCCAGGTTTAAATTCGACGTTTAATTTGTCAAACTACATGCCAATGGATAAAAGGCTAAAACATATGGGATTTGGATTTTGGATTCAATGCAGTCAGCACATACGCAGCTTTTTAAACTCGGAATTAAATTTTTCTTGAATTTGAAACTCAAGCTTAAAATCAGTGTACAATTATTTTACACATGCATAATAATAACAATAATATACAAAAATCAGCAAGAAAAATTTAATTGTTTAACATGCCTTCTTGTAGAAACTGGGGATGGTACCAGCTTCAGCGCTTTTCTTCTGCTTATCTTTAAAAATATCAAGCAAGATTCTTTTTGTTTCAAGTTCTGCAAAATGGCATAATAATAATAATAATAATGTATGTTATAAAGTAGTAATTAATTGATATAGCAAAACTGAAAAATATAGAAAGAAATGGAAACGAACCCATTAAAGCTTCGGATCCGAGACCGGCACCGGATCCGATGAAACGACGGAGGTTGCGGACCCAAAGCATGGAGGAAGCAGGGGGGATTTTTCTTTGGGTTTGAGGAGCGTCATGGGCTTCGCCGTCGCTGTACATCGCCGGTAGAGTGAAATTGAAAAGCTAATCCTAACCCTAACAGAAACCCGCGTGAGAAATATGATCGGATCTGAGATACCGTTGGCTCCGATAAGCAACGGTGAAAGCTTTTTGCCACAGTTTGTTTTTTTCTTTCTTCTACTTGAAAGATTTGCTTGCACCACCTAATCAGATTATTAATTTCAGTTTTTTTATCTAACTTTTACTTACTTTTTTTTTTTTTTTTGGTAACAACTTTTACTTACTTTAAGACAACGGTCCTTTTTAGTTGCAAAAATGCTCAAGAGATTTGGGTTCTTAACATTTGTAGTTTTTTTTTTTAATGATTTTGTTTTACTTAAGTTTTAGTGTAACATTAATTATTGATTTGTTAATGATATTATCTGTTGTTAATTATAAATAAATTTAACTTTTTAGGTTTATTATGTATGTGGTTCATAGTATAACTTCATACATCGTTAATTGGATGAATCTAAAAAATCAAATTTGCTTATAATTGAGAACATAGGGAAAATTATAAAAAGAAAATGACGTAAAAAATTTCATAAAAAAATAACAAAATTTAGTCGATTTCTTAGTATGTGTAAATTTCTTGAAAACAACAAATATTGTAAAACCGAAGAAATAGTTAACTTTTATCCTAGTAATGATTAGCCAAGAGTTATTACATTTCAAAATTGAATTAGGATTCTATGATAAACCTTATTAATCGATTGAACTTAATAACATAATCACTTGAAAACATTTTTTTTTTTGTTTTTCAAGTATTGCAGGGCACAGTTCTATCGAGCACCATTTTGTTTGAAAAGTCCTACGCTCGACTTATCTTCTCATAGGGTTTTTTCTCACAGCTATTTTGTTGGTAGGTGTTTTGGCTGTATTTTGAACAATGAATGGGCCTAAAGAATAAATATTGTATGAGTACATGTTTGCACCTAAAAATAATTGTCTTAGATGAATTCGACAAGTAGGCGATCACAAAATAAGCGTGAGGAAGCCCCTCGATCGAGTGAAGGATCGACGATATCATAACAGTGGGGCGACAAAGTTGATTTTTTTCAAGGTCATTAACCCATAACATTGGTTGTTGGAGGCTCAAAACTGAGTCAGAGGTATAGTGGAACTGGACAAAAACGTACTACCAACAATTTGTTGCTCTCGACGCTAAGAACGACTTTGAGGAATGAGGAGTTGGACACAATCGGTAGTGGAGATGTGTATAAAGAGACTATGTCAGTGGCTTATGTCAAGGAGATGATAACAAAGTCGTACATGGGGCACCACGATCCGACTAACACGGGAGTTATGAAGCACACCTGGAGGGTTGCGCATTGTTGGTCCCGTCGTTTAGTTAATAGACAAAGTTTTCATTATAAATACTTCATTCATACATTGTAATTAAAACATCCAATCAATCAAACTATATTATTTTCACAATTTATCACTTTATCTTTCTACTTCAATTTATGCAGTTATTAGTGTAGTTCAAAAACTCAAAAACAACTTCACCGAACACTCGACTAGAGTAGCTAGACAACCCACACGCGGGGAACAAAGCTTCTCCTTCAATATTAATCACTTGAATCAAGAAAAAACAAGTTAAGGAATCTCTATCGACTTCGACTAAATTCAACTTCCATAAACGATATCATTATTGATGAGATTTTTTCTTTTCTTTTCTATAAATGCCGCTGATAAATGGCTGTGGACGACTAGTCCTGTTTCTGTTATCCATTGAAGCCCAAAGTTAACAAACTTTTTTCTTTGCAATTTTCTACATGCATCACTAAATACACCCCATCTTTACTTCCCACGCCAGCATCCTAACTCATCCCACACTCCTATTTTCTTCATTCACTATTTGAAAGAGCCCTAAAAATAAATTGTCCTATCCAATACCAAGCAACGTGTGTTTTGCTCATCTCACACTGCATTTTCTAAAGTTTAAACAATACAGAGTACACGTTCAAGGCAAAACCACACAGCTTCTCTTTTACCTTAAATTAAAGTTTTCACATGTCATTTATCTTTTTTTTTATTGTCAAATTAGTCACTTATCTTAAAAAATATTTAACTGCTTATTCAACTTTCAATGAGATCACAATTTTAGACAAAAACTATCAAATATCATGTTAATTTTTGACGAAGCAGATATTGTAATAGTCTTTATGATTATGATGTAAATGTTACCATTTTGAATGTTAAAGCAAGATATTTGGTAACATGCATAGATGAAAAATTAAGTTAACATAAAAGATCGATTTGACACAAAAAGATAGAAAAGATATTTTCAATACTTTAAATTGAGTTAAATGACTTCTAATATACTATATTTTAACCGAACAAAAGAATAGGTGAGTTATGTCATGGAAATTCGTCAGGAGTACATCAGACTCCAAAATTTTAAAAGATGTGACAATGTACTTACATATTATTCTCAAGAAGGTCTTTAGATTACTGTTATTCTCCCTCACAAAACACTCGCGTCCAGCAACCTTTTCAATTTTACCTCTGCATAAGTTAAGTTGCGCAGCGTTACTGTTTTCGTACAAAATTCATCGGTCCATACTCCAACCACCATTTTCTTTCCATCCACCTTCAAAAAACCCAAAAGTGCGAATTTTTGGGGCAAAATCACCATTCCAGATCATTGCAAATTGTCAGGAAGCAAGTTTCTACGCTCATCAAGCATCAAATATCAGGTAATGTATCATCTAAACTCATCTCATTTTGCTGGTTTTTGTGCTTGGTTCGTTTGGTTTTCGTAGACAGTAGAGCTTGGTGCGTAAGTTAACTTGCGCAGGTGTTAAAGGCTGCGTGACTTAAGTCACGCAGGAGTTAATGTGTTGCGTGACTTAAGTCACGCCACTGTACAGTCCAGTATTTTGAATTTTTTGTGTCACTTTTGTTCTTAGTTAACTTGTTCCACAAGTAATTTATTTATTCTTACTTTGTAATTTTTTTTATTCAATAGATATATAAGGAGATGGTTGACAATGTCGCGGGTGATGACGTTGAAGCGAAACCGGTCAAAAGTGAAGGTTCCGGCGATGTCAAACCAACCGTTATTGTGAAACCGTTTAAAGTCAAAATTTCATTTCAAGCTCGCATTGGTAAAATTGAAGAACTTGACCGGTACCTATCAGTGTTCTTTGCGATGGTTGCGACACCACCTCCTTTTTTACAACAAATGCAAGATGGAGAGAGCAAGAAGAGTTACTTGCTTGAGTTTGTCGACAAGGGGTAAGGGCCGGATTTAGTGTTTGTATAAATAAATTCGTTTTAAAAAGACCGTACTTGATGATGCAATGTGAAAGGAGTGGGATATACAAGCCATCTAAGACGAGGAAGAAACTGAACCTTGAAGGCATCGGCTCAAGGAAATGTAATTGTCCATTTATGTTTAAAGGTTTTATTTGATAAGGATACAAATGATTGGTGGCTTGCAATGCTTTGTGGAATGCACAACCCTGACTTGGATGAAAAGTTAAAGGGACACCTTATTGTGGGTAGACTTAGTGCGGAGGAGAAGAAAAAAGTTATCGACATGACAAAGAGCTTGGCGGTGCCTCGGAATATTCTCACCAATTTGAAGCAAAATAACAAAGAAAGTGAGACAACTATCAAGCAAGTGTACAATGTGTGAAGAAGATGGCGAAAGGGGGAAAGAGGTAACATGACGGAGTTGCAATTCTTGATTTCGAAGTTGGTGGAGCATAAATATGTCTATTACACAAGATGCAATAGTGAGGAAACTACTCTTGAAGACATATTTTTTGCTCATCCGAAGTCAATTAAATTGCTCAACACTTTTCCGACCGTTTTGGTCATGGACTCCACTTACAGAACCAACAACTACCAAATGCCGTTGCTTGAGATAGTTGGTTGCACCTCTACAAAAATGACGTATTCCGTTGGTTTCGCCTTCCTTCACTTTGAACTAAAGGATAACTTTACTTGGGCACTTACGATGTTGAAAGGTCTTTTGTCCTCAAAGGACAACATGCCTAAGGTGATTGTCAACAACAGAGATGGTGCTTTGATGAATGTCGTTGGCACAATTTATTAACGTGTAACATGGTAATTTGTTCGAATTTGTGTTCGTAGTATTGAATTTTAATGAATTTGTGTTTATGTAATTTAACGATGAATTTGGGTAATATTAACCGTTTATGTGAGATTATGTGATTTTCAAAATTTATGGACAAATTGTTGTAATTTGGACCGTTTACGTGTCATTAAGTGTGTTTAAGTGATTACAGGTCATTACCGGCGAATTTGTGAAATTTGAACCGTTTGGATCGTTATGTGTGATAATGTGATTGTGAGAAAAACGATGTTTTTGTGTAATTTTGATCGATCATGTCATATTATCCGATAATCTTGTTAAACTGACGTAATTCGGTTCAAAAATAAGCGTGTAAAGATTACGATCATTAATGACACACTTTGCATTGAATGCATATGAGTACAACATTTAATGTTGTACTGATATATCAGTAGAGCGTGAGTTAACTCGCGCATGTGTTAACAATATGCGTGAGTTAACTCACGGAGTGTTTTGCATGTTTTATACATGCGCATGTTAAGTGTCGTTGCGTTAGTTAACTAACGCAAAGTTTTACACTTGCGTTAGTTAACTAACATAGAGACATTTTGATCATGGCTGTAGGGCGCGAGTGTTTTCTGCATGATGTAGAACAATATTCAAGGCTTTATGCCTTGGGCTTCACCCTCTTTGTAGTCGAAAAAAATATGTTTGTGCTAATAATGTGAAGCTCACGCATTTGAGGGTTTAAGGAACTTCTTACCAATTGAACTGTTACATATGAGTTGCAATTGAGAAACCTACCGAAAACAAAATCAATCATTTATTAAAAATGATTTTCAAATGAAACTACTTGAAACCGCTTTTTATTTATTTGAAGCAATTTAAAAAAAACAAATTCCTATTTATTTTTACAAAATTTATAAAAATAAATAAATGAAAACACATAAAAGTGATTGATTTTTTTTAATAAAAATAAATAACAGACTTTTCAACGAATAGTAGTATCAAACGAGTTCTTAATGTCATCGTAAATTGTCTAAAATTTGAAATGGATTTTAATAAAACCTAGTAGTATCATGTTTTTATTCAACTCTCTTCTCTTATTGATCTCCATCTTATTTTGACCATCAAACAATTTAATAGAGTTGCTTTAAAAGATTTAGTACATATGCTTTGTTAGAATAAATTGTAGTTTTTGTAAAAATATGATATCTCATCCTAATTTTACCAAACTAAACATGATTCAAACAAACACTTAGTGTGTGTGTTTGGTTTTCCGTTTGCAACACACCAAAGCACGTTTGCAAACTTTTCAATGCATTTTTACCATGTTTTCATAAGCTTCATATACTAACTTCTTCGCTAACGTAGTTTTTTACCGTGATTTCTACCAAACTCCGTTTTGTAAACGCTATACCATACCGACACTTAATCTTATGAATACTTGCTGTAATTATTTTTCTCTTACAAAAACTTTCAATTATTCATAGCGTATAGATAGATAGAGGACATAACCTATATCATCTACTGTGGGTGTTATAGCTAAGTTTCCTTGTACTTTAAACCCCGAATGTTTTGGTAACCACGTGTGCCACATTAAAATATACGTCTATATATTTTGTAATTGGTGTGTTTTTCATTAGAAAGATGTCTATCTTTGTCAAGAATCACATGACTCTTAAGTTATCATGTCACTTTTGACCAAAGCAACAATAATTCATACTAGGATGACTGTAGTGGTCATGAGACAACTTAAAAGAGAATATGTTTTAAAATTCAGAGCAGAAAGAAGGTGAATGAATTAGCTAAAGCTAATTACTAACATGGGAAAAGGTTGAATGAAAAAGAAAAAGTGTCTTGTTGGCGAGTGTTTCCGGTGTATTTTTTAAACATTTTAAAATAAATAATTATTCTTTAAAAAAGTCAAATATTTCGATCTACAAAACAATGATTATATGCATTTTTAAAAATATTGAATATTTATAGGTCTTAAAGAGTGTCTCAGGACACCCGTTAACATTTCCAAAGAAAAATGTTCTATCTACGTAACATTTTTCACTTAAACACCGTTAGTTTTTCTTGCATCAAAATCTCAAGTCCTAAAAAACATGCTTATCTTTTCCCCTAAATCCCGGACGACCTGTAATATTAGCAAAAAAGTGTGTGCCAATTTTTGGAGATTGTGCATAGTTCCCTTATGACCATAAAAGTTACATGCTAAAAACCACCCCACCCCATATAATAAATTAGAAAATAAAATAAAACAAAAATACAATACTTGAGTCTTGAAAGTGATCTATATATCTTTCTTTGTGATCTTTGTTGAGTCATTGTGGAAGAAATATATATATTTTAGGGATGTCTAAAGTACATTGTCAAAATGTACCCTTCGGCTTGGCAACCCAACTTGAAATTGCATCTTTTAAGATGGACCTTTGACTAACTTTTTCTTTATTTTTTAAGTAGCAAAGTTTCCAAAACCTTCCATAGCAACAATGCCAATGGAATGGAACATATAGCACTAGCAGTGCATTTCATCCCCTCCCAAAGAAAAAAAGAAAAAAAATATTTGCTACCATAATACACTCACAATATTCACTATGTTGCTCATAATTAATTAAACTATTTTTGTTTACCTTGCACGTAACTAGCAAAGGAGTACTGCAACCGTAGCACTATCCTAATGGAACATAAGCAAAGACAATAACAAAAAAGCTCCATGGTTATCTATTTAATTTTCTATTGGTATTTTTTTTCTTCATATCATCACAAGTCATCTTGGTACTCGAGAGCACTATGGTACCATTTGCGTAATGCTAATATTTTGTTCATTCACTCTGGGGCCCAAATGGAGCTAATTAACATACTACCTTTCTGCCTCTTAGTGGAGGAGTCAAGGGGCTTAGATTCAAAACTACATGGATTCTTTCTTTCTTTAGAAACACAAAGTGATTAGTTAGTTATTAGTATTATTAAATTAAATAAATGAGTTGAATACGTGTGTCATTTGTCTCCTTTGAATACTTTTCACTTTCATTGTTGACAAAGTTAGGTGAGTCTAAAACATGTTTAAACTTATGAAATTTAGATACTTCAAATATAAAATAAATAAATATCCGTATTGGATCTGCATTAGAATTAATATTTTAAACTTTTTTAAAAAATATATCGAGTATTTTTAAGATACTCTACAAATAATTATAACAAATTTTACATTTATCTCTCAAAAAAAAAAACATATTTTACATTTATGTATCTCCGAAAATATAAAAAATAAAAAAAGTGAGACAATATCGTGAAAATATAATAAAGATATATATGATTCATTTAAGATGTGATTCGGTAGAATTGTTTTACCATCAACCAAACTTAAAAGTTGTATATGATCCAATTAAAAGACATGCGCAAAAAACATAGCAAAAACACTTCACATTCCTTCCCTATTAACAGCAAAACAATTATTGAAATAATTGTTATGGACTCTTTTCTCACATAAGAATAGAACATTCATATATAATATCGGACAAGTACTTTAGCTTAGGAACTACACACTTAGGCTACTGAAACATTGATAGTTCCATCTAAAAGAAAGAAATACATATAGAGAAAAAAAATACTTCTCCTTACTTGCATGAACGAGTATGATTTTTTTTCCTAAGCAGGGAGACATAGAGACATCTGGAAGCAACACCGACATCCCAACTGGGTTGGTACCTCGGGATGTCTCTATCCTATGCCTGTCAATCTCTAAATTTTATTATAAAAAAGGAAAAATATATATACAAGGAAAAAAATATATTTCTTTATGCCAAAACCCTCAATGAAAAAACCAAGGAAAACCATAAATAAAAAAAAGTCTACGGAAATCTATAATTGGGCAAGCCAATTCTGTCTCGATAGAAGTCAAAATGCAACTCTACAAGAAGCGTGTCAAGAACGAGTATAAAGAAATAACTAAAAATAACAAGTTTATTCTTTATGATTGAAGTTTAAATATTTAAGTAGTTGATAATTGATACATGTAACTTATTTTAGGGAACTCTAACATATAACTTAATCCTTTAAAAAAAAAAACATATAACTTAAGTTGCTCAATTAAGTATTCACATTTTTCGTCTTTAATTATATTATTTCAACTTAAAATTTCATAAAATAATCATTAACATAAAAGCTAAAAACGTTTTTAAATTTTTGTTTTGATTAATCAGGTATTCATATAATGTTTACCAAAACTTTTAATATTTAAAGATAAATACCAATATTTAAAAATTATTTTTTTAATTGCATTTTTTAGACGAATCGAAGAGAACTAAACAATGTATCACCGATTTAGTTTGATTTAACTCCACTTTTGAAAAATGTAAAAAAAAAAAATTAATAAATTTTTTATCGGTTTGAATATTTGTTTAATTGAAAAACGAACTGAAATCGTTACAACTCAAGTTAGATCTATTCGATAAGAATCTATTATTTTATTGTTCTATTTCCAATGCAATATAGGCATGTGATTGTAGGCCAATTAAGGGCCTAAAATTATACTTTTCCTTCCAATATGTCTCTCTATGCTTTAGTTTTGTGGGGGTGGTTTACTTTAGTCTAACTCAACTTAAGGGTCCTTTAAACTACAGCCTTTTTATAATGGCTTTTGGAGATCAGAAACAGTAAAGGTGATTAACCAAAAAGGCACAATGTTACAGGAAGCGAGCGTAATTTTTTTTTTCAAATCAATTTTATGTCATTAGTTTTAAAACTATGCAGCATTCATAAAAAAAGGAAAAATACATAAAACTCTGCAGCACATATTCACATTGCCATATTCTAAAACATGAGAACCACCAAAATTTGATTAACTGTACATATGAATGGGAGTTATAGTAGATTGAAAGGTCCTAAACACAAGCACAAAAATACACTATAAATTAAAGTCAAATCTGCAGGAAATTATACATGTATTTATACATAAAGAATCACAATACAATTTTTTTTTATCTTACTTTGACTTATAATTGATCTCTTAAATATTTGATTAGATGTTCGATATGGAGTCTACATATATGAAAAATCGTGTGCTCGGAGATATTAACCCTAAAACGGATCTTTGTATTTAGAAAGAAAAAAAAAGTCTATATCTCCATGTCAAAAATTACTCTTGGTGCACCTAAAAAAAGAAATATGATCTAGACTTTCATCTAAAAGGTTTAGGTTTAGATTGAGTAGTTGCTTGAGAGCCTAACTTGAACTAGAAAATCACCACAGGGCATTATTATAGCATTCTGAGGAGCTATAGGACCATAGTCAAATGCTATTATCAGTTTGGAACAAATAAATTCATATACTACTAAAGTTATTAAAAATTATACAATCGTTTACCAAAGCAAACAAATCAAAAATTGACATATGAACATAATTAAAATATTTGTCTAGTGGGTCCTTCAAAATGGGACATTTTCATTTTTGTACTCTAATGTGGGGTTGTTTCCGTGACACAAGACAGGAAAACCTCATACAAGTATCCAAAATTCTTAGTTAATTTTGCGTGCAGTTAGAGATAATTTTAACTGCTCCCTTTGAAAATTATGAAGCAAACAAGAGCTTAGGATGTAATTGATTGATTATTTTTGCATAAAACGCGGATTCACATGCTCATTATACATGGTGAATGTGATGCTAAAATTAGTACCTCCAAATTCAAATATTTTGAGACTCTCTAGGAGTATGTAGACAAAACTATGCAGTTGTTTTTTCCTTTTCTGGTTTTATGTCTTTGATTATTGATTCCTCCACAATAAGATTTCTTTTCTACCAATCATTCAATCAATCATAGGAAAGTTCTCCAAAAATAAACAAATCTTACTAGGTCAATTTCTATCAAGCCTAGAGTAAAAAATTAGTTACAAACTATATGGTAGATTTCTTTATATATAAATAGATAAGAACAAAGTGAATTTGTTCTTTAAATATCTGAGGTGGTGTCACACTATAGTATAATAATGTATCGAAATTTTAAAAATATCATTATTGCGTCTTCTGTTGATGTTTTCATAGACCAAATAAAACAAACAAATTCCTTAAAAAAAAAAAATGACACATTTACGGATACATTTATAGACTCAATTATCTAATAGAAACTCATTAGAGAATATTTTTATAACTATGATACAATGAGAGACTATAATAACATATTAACATTACCTAACATATTCAAGTAACTTGATGACTATTTACTCATAAGAAAACTAAAAATAGTGATGCATAGGGCATGCAAAAGTTTTATATTATAGTGCATTAGTAGGTCTTTTTTTGCAATTATTTTTCCATGTATTGGTAAAAGCACAATAGAGTTTACCAGGTCAATTTCAGGTAGTTAATTGATTAGCTGAGCCCTTACACGTGAACTTATATGCAAAGAGATGTAAGTTGATCAATCCTTATCAAATCCCAATACATTGCATTGACATGATGTAATAATTAGATCACTATTGATAATTTGGTTAAAATATTACTTTATTAAATATGTGGTTGTGCTTATTACTATAACATACAGAATACATATTTTAGAGTGTGTCATTGGAACTAGGAGTTAAGAAAATGACTGTTGCAAAGAAATAAGAACACATAAGTGTAGTTGTGTAGAGCACATTTAAAGTAACTTGACAAGTGAAGGGGAATCTTTATTTTCACTATTAAGTTGTGAACCTTAAGTAAATGTGATGTGAAGAGCTAGTGATTTAATAGAAATGAGAAAAAGAACGATTTTACTCAAAAGTGGGTGGAAAGTAGAGCATGGTCCTCCAAAGAATGACATTTGCAAAATAATAATAATAATAATAATATTAATAATAATAAATAATAGATAAATGGTTATTTTAATCATTGGATATGTATGAGCCGTTGTTATCGAAAATAATCTCTAAATATATCAAAATTATACTAATCTATATCAAGTTAGTCTATAAGATTATATACAAAAGTCACTCAATTTCTTTGATAATTTTGATACATTCAAGAATTAAGGTGATATTATTTATAGAAGACACGCTTTGAGACATATTTGATAATTTTGATGCATACTAAAATATATATACTATTTCATAAAATTAGTACTATTTCACATATTCAAAGACTAAAATATGGTCTAGTAGCAAAAAAAATGTCCTTTTCCATCTCTCAATGATAAGTCGCTGTCTTTAAAAGACCCCTCAAAAACCAAACTTCTTCCATTCTCAATCCATCATAAGTCATAACATAACCATTCTTACCTTCTGCAGCCTCATTATTCAATCCATATCTTCTTTGCCATTTTCTCAGCCATGTCAACCTCTAAAAAGATCACATCAGATTCATCTTTCAAAGGATATCATGAAACAAATCAAACACAAATGTGTCTGTCTCTACTTCAAAGGAACACCAACACATCACCTAGTGGTGAAAAAAGAGGAAGAAGGAAACAATCAGAACCAGGAAGGTTTCTTGGTGTTAGGAGAAGACCTTGGGGTAGATATGCTGCTGAAATTAGAGACCCTACAACTAAAGAAAGACATTGGCTTGGTACTTTTGATACTGCTCAAGAAGCTGCTCTTGCTTATGATAGAGCTGCTATTTCCATGAAAGGAAACCAAGCTAGAACAAATTTCATTTACTCTGATACTATCAATTTTCACACACTTGTTTCTTCTCCTATGGATCTTCAAACTCTCTTACCAGCTTCACAGTTACTCACTAACACTCTAACCAATCAAAATAGTACTCTTTCTCACCTTAACACTGCACACACTAGTAAAAATGATCAAAACCTTTCCTCATTGAACAATGACATGATCATGAGTACTTTTGATCATGAAAAAACAACATCTTATGCATCAACTCATGATGATAATTTCTTCTTTTCCAATGATACTAGTAACTCTGGCTATTTAGAATGCATTGTTCCTGATAATTGTTTCAGACCTGCTTCAAACTCAAGAAAAAGCAATGTAAGTGCTTCAAGTGATGAAAAAGTTGATAACAATGCTGAAAGAAACAAAATTTCAATGGAGGGTCAATCACATTTTGGTATGACTTCATTCTCTCAAGAAATGCCAACTATGGTCTCTAACTTTTCAGAGTTTTCTTATTGTCCAAGTGAAATAAGTCAAGGTTTCTTGGATTGGAATTCTAATGAACTTTCAGCTATATTTAACAACAATATTCCATTAAGAGTTGAAGATGAATGCATGCAGGATACATTAATGTATCCTAATTATCCCATCATTGAAAATCTAAGCACAAACTATGTGATGATGAATGATCAAGCTGCTTCTTCATCAAACTATTCTTCATCACTTGAATTTGGTTACCCTCTCTTTTAAGCTATTTATATATGAGGTCCATTTTGATATATATACTTGCATTGTATTGTATTGCAATGCATTGCATTGCATGCACTAGTACTTTTTTGTTTATGTTTTTTTTTTTTGTCTTTCTAGTAACTTTAGTAAGTAAGTAAGCCTTTTTTTGATATTTTTCTAATGAAATTATTACTAAATATGTTACATAAAATATGTTGATTGAGAAAAGTTTCTCTAGTATAATCTGATATCACTTTCATTGAAATCTCAATGGAAAGTTACTCGTGTGTGTGGTTTCCTCTGCATATTGATGGAATGATTTGATCCTTCTTTTGGGCTAGTTGCCTAAACTTTTGGAAACAATAAAGAAAGTTATGGCACGAGTGTCCATCAAACAGCATAAGTTCACAGAAAGATATATGTTGTCAAGCCAATAACCCGCGATTCTAAATATAATCTATTGCTTGCACTACATTCCTTTTTGCTGACTTGATTGATTAGATTATATTAGATAATTGCTTTTTTCTTCTTTTTCCTTTTTATTATAATATATCATATCTTGGTGATGAATAGGAATTTTGAACAACTCTATACCACATTGTTGAAATCCTATTTGAATTTTTAACTTATGTTTTTGGGATCCTATAATGATACATGATAAGATAAGATTTAGAAAATTGTTGGTAGTTTTTAATTAGTCTAATATAATATAATCATTAAGAACTTTAAATGAGTCTGAGTCTTGCTTGATTCACCTCACTGTAAAATCTTAAGAATTGAATATCACAAATATGTTAAAGGACATGTTTGATATCAGGATGACACCATAATTTTGTTAAAGCTATAAAATATAGTTTTTGTAAAATCATCGTGGTTCACCTTAGCTTTTTCAAACTCGTGGTGACATCAAACAAGCACCAAAAACATCTCCCAATGAGTTAAATCAATTTGATTTATTTTATAACACTTTCAATGGACTGAAAATATAATGCACTTATTTTTTACTCTAGTGGTGTAATCTAACTTGTTCTTAACTTACTTCAAGTGGATCTCAACTTCAACGCCCAGAAGTGTTAAAAAATAATCATTGTCTCCATGTTAGTAACGTTGAATGCTGCAATGTGTAAATTATTTTTTTTGTTAACTAGCTAGTAGTTTTCACAATTATAAGTGAATCAATGAGTCAGTTGATATGACTATTCATATTCATGGTGATACATGTAAGAGCAACTGAGCCAAAAATTTCGAGTTGTGGAGGAACCGTATATTTAAATTTGTATACTAAATGTATATAATATTCTTTAAAAAATGTATATAATGTTTTTATTTAAAAGCATATGCATACATCATAATAAGCCTCATTTGATAAAAAACAAATTTGTCATAAATACTACAAATTTATATTGGGAGATAAAAAATTAATACTAAAATATCACAACTTTCTAAAAATTAAGAAATTAAAAAATGCATCAAAGCCACAAAAAAAAACCATAGTGGAGGCAAGTGCTTCATAGTGACTAGAGTCTTACATAGATACAAACACAAATAAAATTATTTGAACACACAACAATGAAAAAACTAAATGCTAAATAAATTAGTCACATCATTTAACATCATTAAATCAATTTATCTTTAAAAAAAAACATTTATGTGAATGTGCCTAAACTTTTTACATTTAAGTTTGTCCCTAAATAAGTATTTCTCCCTTGCTCCGCCCCATTTGGTTTTTATACATAGTGTTAATATATATAATCAAATTCCAGTAAGATGTCATTTGTTTTTTAAACAACATGAGGTCACTTTGTTATGTTTGTTCTTTAAATATCTTCAATCAAATAGCAAAATACAATAAATGCATGTGTAAAAAATCCTACCCCTTGCATACAAACGGAGTCCTACCCTAAACTTTTACATGTCTAATTCTTAGTGTTGGAGTGTATTGATAGTCAAAATTTGTCCACCACGATATTATACTTTATACTAAAACATAATATCGACTTTGACTAGTTAGTTAGTCCTTCAATATAGCCTAACCACTAACCATGTCCCACTATCACGTGTGTGCATGTGTGTGAATGTAGTTGTCTCTATTTAGGATCTAAAATTTGGATTTTACACTTTAACTGTCTATTGAATAGCTGAGGATGACATTCTCAACCTATTTAGCCAATGTTCCCCTCAGAAAAACAGAAGTGATTGTGTCTGCACCACTGAGAAAAAGAAGAAAAAAAACTGACCCATTTCATTGTGTCCTGTTTTTGAACTGTTAATATTTTGTCTTTTCCTAACTTGCCCTAGATGGTTGATGACAAATTCAAATGTTCCTAGCTATCAAGATAAAAAGCATCATAGACACGTTAACAAATTAAAGAATGCAAGGGTTTGATTCAGCTCCTAAAAACTTAGAAAGACAATATGTAGGTTCCTATACTTAGAACGAGGAATAATCGGATGTGAGAATATTGCATGTGTGAATTAACACTGGATTTGACAGAATCATGGTATGCAACCATAATTTTGGAGTGCTACACATTGAAACTTCATCAAAACCATAGTATACCCTGATTTTGTCAAACTCGTTGTGATACCAAGCACGCACAATGACATATTGATCAAATTGGTGGGCAAGACAAGTCAATACCGATCTGAGTTTGGGTGGAAGTTACATAAACTTGATTTTAAATAAAAGAGTTCAAGTAGAGTAAATGAGTAATTCACGTGGCGCCATTTCTATTCTCAAAGAAAGTTTGATGCAAAACCTAACATGAATTTTTTTAATTCAAGGCAAAAACCACTTTTTGTGGGACATAATCAAACACCCATATCTATGCTAAAAAGGTACGGACAATCAATTTGAATGGTTTCCACGGTGTAACCAAACTCAATGGTGAGTAGTGTCTATAATTCACAGATTGTACAACTGAAAAGATTTAATTTCCTATTCAGATGTATGGCAGGCTACAGTCAGACTCTTAAATTTGGTTCTGTGAAGATTTATTTAGTGGTATACGTCAGTTTGGTTGCAAACTGTGATGCATACGATGAGTGAAGTACACTCTACTTATAATACAATAATCTTACAACAAACATCACCAGATATTATGCGCGAAAAAGATAACAAGCGAAACATTAAAAAATTCGTCCAGAAAATCACCTGATCTCACACGAAAGCTTGACAAGTAAACTGATAAAAAGGGAGAAAATGAAATTATTACACATTCAAATGTGTTGATTTAAATGTGTTTCTTCATATATGTATTCTGTAATAAATTTAAGTACCCAACAAGTCAAGCATTTTACTCGTCACAACACCATGGTGTATCAAAAATAATAAAAGATAGCAATGTGAAACCTCATTGTAGTCTCCTGATAACTTCTCTTCACAGTAAACCTTTCGATATCTTGGGAACAATAGCAAACAGGGTCTTCTGAGCATAAATAGAGTATTATTCCCAAATGCAAAAAAGGGTTTTGGACTTTTTTTTTTTTTCTCATACCAAAAAAAAAAGATTGAAGGATAAATAAGCACAAAAAATAGACATGTGGATGGGCATGTGCATAATGGACTTGCAGATTCTCTTTAAGTTATTCAAAAGCAAGTTGCGACTGTATGGGTTGCTAAAATTTTCAAAGTTGGCCATGGTTTATTCAAGATCAAAGAGATGGCCACAAAAAGATTATATGGACACAAAGACAATTGATTGGTGCAATGACTGTTGGACCTGAACTGGGATAACTTAAAAGTAAAACCTATTTGAGACCCTCCATGAGTAAAGACAGCCATTTGAAAAATTGAGATAAAATGGAGTGATAATGAGGAACACATTCACATTGCTTAGCTTGAGGTGTGAGAGACGGTGCTACTTGTGGTTGCACTGGGAGTTGCTAAAGAACCGGAACTCTGAGAAGATGGTTGGGCATCTGATTGAGAAACCGGTACAACCGTTGACAGAGTCAAGCCAGCTGATGCAGTCGATGTGCTCATTGATGATGACATTCTGGATGAAGCAGGCTCCTTGCTGGATCCTGATGCAAGTTCAGGCCTCAACTCAGACGATGAGGATGATGGGGCAAGAGTACCAATGGTGGAACCCACAGGATAGGGTGAAACTGGCATATCAGAAAGGGAAGAAGCAGATGGACTGTAACTCAGGGATCCCGTAGGATGATCAAATTTACATGCAGATCCAAACTTACAAAATCCACGCTGGGTGTAATGAGTGCAAGGTTGTGCTCCCTGATTATAAAACAACAAAAATACGATGAATGACAATAAGAATATGTGAATCATTACAAAAATTGAATAACATTCCAACTGATTAGACAAACTTATCATTGCAGCAACAGATCAATATATATTAAGATACTTGCCTATTATTTACCTGAAGTCCAAAGACAAAGTATTGCATTAAGAGAGAAATAAAGCCAAAAAGATCAATAAAGACTAAAATAGCCACGTCAAAACAATATGTGGTTTAGTGGAAGCATATCTTGAAAATCAATCCTACTTCCACAATCATTTAATCAAATTAAAGTTTTGGACAAGGTGCAATAAGGTTCTGCTTCATCCATTTTTCAAGCTCAAGTAATTATGCAGGAGAAAGTGAGAAAATAGTCAGAGAATTATTGCATAAAAATACATTGGAACAACATCAAATCAAGTAATACAGTACTCCAAAAATCTTCAACGGCCTAGAGATTTAAAAATTCAAATATATTGTACAACAACCTCCAACATACTACTCAACACATTCATCAGGAAAACATATTCTCAACGTCATTTCACATTTTTTTTTTTTTTGGGGGGTGGGGAGGGTTAGAGATTTTTCTCATACAGACTCCTCACTACTTTTACATATTCCTAGTAAAGCACGCACCACTCATTCAACTGAGTCCTAGAGATCAGACAGGCGTGTGTAACCCAATATATGAAATAAAAAACCATCCTAGAAAAGAGTTCACTAAAAATAAGAACCAACTGACCAAAAAAAAGGTTCCAGCTGTGATTTGTTTTCAATGATGAATGAATTAAAAACTAAACTTTATGTGTAGTTTGAAATTGAATCCTGCATACGAGCAATAATAAATATAGCTAGCAACAAAGTTAAGATGTCAATTTGGTTATACCTTACAGCTAGCTAGCTAGCTATTATTATTATTATCATCATCAAAGGTTTTCATAAAATCTAGTACCAGAGGGAAATCTAAGAATATTATCAAAAATATTCATAAACCAATTCAAGAACCAAAGTGCAAATGAGTAGAAAGGTAATCATTACCGGGCGCAGAGGAAGGCCAATAGGACTAAGGTTCACTTTTGGTGCACCCATGTCCGGCGGATGATGATATCTACATGTAGAACCAAATTTACATTCCCCTGTTTTCATATAATGCTGACATTCCTGCTGATCAGGCCTTTCGGGTAATGACTGTTCCTTCTGACTACTACCTGAAGGACCGGTTGAGGGACCAGAAGATTGATAAGGACCAGCTGAGGGACCAGAGGATTGATAAGGTCCAGTATAGGCAGTTGTCGGTGAAGGTAGCTGTGTATAGGCAGTTGTTGGTGAAGGCAGCTGAGTTATCCCATAAAGCTGTGTTGAACCAACACTCAACGGATTACTAGAAGGAAGTACAGGACTTGCTGATGGAGCCTGCATCTAGAACTCAAAAGCTTCAACGAAAGCGCATATAATTTGAGTAAGCAGTCAGAACAAAAGTCCAGGACATACCTGATAGGGACTCCAGCCTGAAAAAGGGACCATGGTGGGTGACACTACCATTGGCCCATAGGGGCCCTGGACAAATGAGCCATGTAGAAGAGGTGGCCTCGCAACAAGTACACCATATTGTTGTTGTGAAGGACCGGATGGAGGCTGTACACTTTGATAAATAGGTGAAGGTACCGGCATTGGCAGAGGTGAAGCTTGGGGAACTGGTGATGGTGCTATCATTTGGCCACCCGCAGGCTGTGGATGATGGAATTTACATGTTGCACCAAACTTGCATTGTCCCGTTTTCACATAATAGGAACACTCTTTCTCACCCTGTTACAATTTTTCACAAAAGTTCAGAAATACAGAACAAACTTTTTTCATGATTCAGAAATGTGAGTGCAACAACCACAAAATCTCATGGAACAAATATAAAGTGATACAAAGTACAAACCACTCGCAACGGATATCCAAAACAATTTAGCGACACAGGAGCAGTAGTTCCTGCCGCCTGTCTAGGATGGTGATACTTGCAGGAAGCGCCAAATTTGCATGATCCCGTCCTCACATAGTACTGCAGCATGACATAAGCAGATATAATCAATACAAAAGGACAGCAACTGAATTTGAAGACAATCAAAACAAAATAAAAGTCAACTTCACTCCTGCACTGACATACATGCAAAACAAAATTGCTCAACATCAACGTTTTAACACGGTTTCGTTCCAATTTGAGCGGTTTAAAACAGTTGAACAATGACAGAATTCAGTTATTAAAAATTGTTCAACATATTATTTTCCACACAAAAGACGAATAACAGTGTCAGTTGGGAAATGCAATTATCATTAGGATATAAATGCAACCCATAATTGAGCATAAACTGAATTAACCACCTGGCAAACTGGCTGTCCAATTCGTTCTGGATATTCCCCGGCAATCCTCGCTCCAATAACCTGAACCAATCACAAACACAAATCCCCGAAATCTCAATCACCACATCCAATGCACAACCTCAATCACACACAATTATGTGAATTTCACCGACAAAATTGAATGAATAAAACAAAACACAACCCCAATAGTAAAAAAAAAAAAACATTAAAATCCAAACCTTAACTCTAACAAACAACACACACAAGATCAAACACATTCACATAATGAACCAGACACAATCACATCAAAAACAAAACCTTAAAACAAAAACCTTAAAAACTAAAAAAAAATAAAAAATTACCGCGCCACGGTCACGTGGATGGTTAAACCGACACCTAGAACCATAACCGCAAAAACCTGTCCTCAAATAATAGATACAATCAGCTTCATCAGGTCGTTGTGGATACGATTCACCACCAACAACCAATCCACCATACCCTGCAACATTCACAACATCACTTCCATTACACTCAAATCGAAGAAATCAAAAATCAAACAAAAACGAAATGAAATTGAGAATGCAGATAGAAAGATAGAATCATCACCTTCATCAGCACCGACGGAAGTCCATTCCGGCGACGGATCAGAGTGCAACTGAGAGGACCCATCGTTAGCTCGGCCGTACCTTTGTTCCATTGTACGGACGAAACGAAGGGTAAAAATGGAACAATCTGAAAAAGTTTGGAACCCTCAAAACAGAGAACGAATGGTTCCGATGAAAAGCGTGTGAATGAAGAAACTAGAGTGAGAAACTGGTTCGGATTTCTGGGGTTTCTCTCTCTAAACAAAACACAAACACCCTTCTCTTCTCTCTGCTTAGTTTCTTCTCTCTACACACATACACTGTTTTGCTCTCTTTCTCTCTCTCTCTCTCCTTTTCAAAGCGTTTTTATTAATAAATAATAATAAATTTTTGTCTTTATTTATTTATTTTCTTACTTTTTTTTATTGGTGGGAGTTATAGTTACGTTTTTATACGCGCCAAACACATCACTAAAATACCAAAAACAATCTTACACTTTCTTTATTATGAATTATTACAAATCTATGGAGTGTATTTTTTACTCACTGCAAATCTATATTAAATCCTAATAACATTGTCAAAATATTTAAAACTCACTTAAATTAAATGCTGATTAGATTTGGAGATTTCCACTCAAAAAAGAAAAGGACTGAGAGAATGTGAAGTATTGTCAAATATCAAAATTAAATGTAAAGCCAATTGGATTAGTTGCTAGATTTTGAAATTCTGTAAAATATTTAATAGTGAACTAAATATGAAACTTTTTTATCAAAAAAACCTGTATATTAAGCTAATTAAGGTTAGTATATTCTAGATTTATATCAAAATATTTTAAACAAAATTAAATACACATTAATTTGTTAGCTCCGTAAAAGATATAGCAAGATCCGCATAGATTTCAGTGTTTTCGCGTCCAAACACCAACAAACTAACGTCTAACATAAGCCATGATGATTTCTATCTTCTTAAATTCACGGAAGATAAAACATTAGGATCCGGTTTTACAGTTGTCGTGATTTTCAAATACAAATCCATTCACGTGTTTAACGAATCCATTCATGCAATTAAAGTGGGTGATGAAAATCAAAACGGTTCTATTACTCCTGGATTCAATATCAAATTGTTGGTGATATTTAAACATTAGGATACGGTTTTGCGGTTGTCGTGATTTTCAAAAGCAAATTCATTCACATGTTTAACGAATCCATTCATGCAATTAAAGTGGGTATTGGAAATCAAAATGATTCTAGCACTTCTGGATTCAATAAGAAGTTGTTGATGGTATTAATAGATTTTATTTTTTATAAAAAATTAATAAATTTTAAAGTTGGTGAAATTCGTAGATTTTGAATTTTTATAAAATATTAATATTAAAATTAAATATAAGCGTTTATTAGGTTACATCGAACGTCTATGTGAGTAAAAACATGACCCGTAAGAGCTACGGGTGAATAGACCATAAACCATATCATAAAAATGACCCCAAAAAAATGAGGGACCAAAATTTAGAAAGGAAAGAAAAGATTAAATAGCAAAACAAAAAATTTAACTTTAAAATAGGGGGAGCCATTTTATTTTTCTAAAAATATGGGATCAATAATGCATTTAAACCTTGAATCTGAATAAGATTGCAATAATAATTAATGAAAAACAATAATATTGCTAAATTAGACACCTTCGCTAATATTCAAACTCAAATCATCACACTTGTGTATATGAGTTTGAAGTTATTATTCTCAGTGAAGTTTTCTCAAATATATTTAAAACAAAATTAAATATGAAACAAAAGAGATTGATTACTAGATTCTTACTTTTTATTAAATAGTTAATACTAGACCTAATATGAAACTAATTTAAGGTTACTCAATTTTGAATCTATATCTTAGTCAAAAAATTAGATTCTCTATTCATATCAAAATATTTTAAAAAAATGTGTGGATCCCATACATTGGAAAATGAATTTCACTAAAAGCGATGAGATTAACATACATTTTAACGAGAGAATAAAAGTTTGATTTCCCGTCTAAACACTGTTAAGCGCGCGTCTAGCAAAAACCATGATTATTAGTTTCTTAAATCCATAACAATTAAACATTAAAACGCGGTTTTGTGGTTGTTGTGCTTTTTAAATGTGGATCCAAACACTCGATTAGTATATTATAATTTTTAGAAATTATTTAAAGTTAGTTTAAATAAAAGGTTGGTTGGGTCGGTACATTCTCAATTAATAATATTTTTATTGGTCATGTTAACTTGTACCTTAAAGACATAAGTTAAAAAGTTTAAAATAAAAATTAAAAATAAATTTTATATTAAAAATTTAACTTTTACAACTTTTAAGATATTAAATACATAAATTTCAATAAAATAAAAACTTTTTACCTTTGGTTTCAATAATAACGCTTGCTTATTTTTGTTAAAGTATACTAGTAGTGGTTGAATATATGTAAAGTAAACCAACAAAACAAAAGAAATGGGTGTGAGATTTTTGGGCCATCTAGAAAAAGGGCATCTAAAATACCTTTCGAGTTTCAACTTTAGTTTACGCTTGTGGTCGTGCACAAGTGCTGTCAATACGCCACGTGATATGACATATTTGTCCTTTTATATTAGTGTTAATACAAAAAGTAACGTAGACATAAAATTAGTCAATTAAGGCCCGTTTGTTATAGCTTTTTATAAAATATATTCTTGTAGTGTAAAAAATTTTGGTAAAAAAAATTTAACAAAGAAATTTTTAAAGAAAGCTTCAAATAACAAAGAAATTTTTAAAGAAAACTTCAAATAAAAAATCGGTTTGAATAACTTATCTTAAAATGTCATTTTAAATATTTCATCATTTTGTTGTAATTTTTTTGGATACTAAAATTTTGAAAAAAGCTATTTCAAATAGCTTTTCATAAAAACCATTTTTGATATATATCATTTTGAAAAAATATGTGATTTTTACCATGTAAAATCTCGAACAATAAATATTTAGATTAGTGAATGTCAAAAAATCTATTTTTAAAAATACAAAGGAAAATCCAATTTTTTAAAATCTATAACAAACGGACATTAATTCTCTATAAAAAAACATTAGCCAATTAATTAACCCTCATGGTCATGGGCTAGTGCCTAGTGGTGGTGGTGGCCGTAGATAAAAAAAAATCATGAGATGCGATAGATAGATGCTATTGGCTCCATGTGGCTAAAAAGACATGTCTTCCTAATTCCTTAAAAGTGGTAAAAAGGTCACAAGAATTTTTACTACAAACTATGTTGTACTGTAGGATTTGGATATCCTTACTCATGTCACACATTTTCAGTTCAGTTAAACCCAGATCTCAACTGAACCCAGCTTAACCGACTTCTCTCTTTCAACTTCAAGTACAAGTTCGTATCGAGGGATTCAATTAGAAATTAAATTTTAGTGTAATTTTTCTTTTTCAAATTTTTAATTCATTTAATTTTTTACTTTATTTATAATTTTATCATTTATATCTAATTAAATAATTGAATTTTTTAATTAATTATATACATGTATAAAAAAGAAAACATTGACAAACTTAAATATATAAAATTCATTGGTCATATTTTTTAGTCTGGCAAACTTGTAAAAGTGGATCAAGAGAAATTGGATGTTCATGGGAAGCATCTAATTCAGCTAGCGGTCAACAACAAATGGAGTATTATCTTGATATGCGCTTGGTTTAAGAGAAATTGAATATCCATGAGTCTTTGGATTCAACTCATCTGGTTCAGCTAGCATAAAACAACAAAGGGATGATTATCCTCATTGGGCCACACGTGTATATCAATGAGGAAGAGAGAGCGACTACTATGAGATATCTGAGAAATCGTTTTGCTCCTACGAAGAAGTCCTTCGCTGAAGTGGTTTCAAAGGCCAGAAAAAAAACTTATGTAAGGGTTTTCAAGTTCACGATACCTACTTTAGGGATAGGTTACCGAATTTACTTGAAGACTTTATTTGAGTTTGTTTATTTTCCTGCTCTTTTTCTTTTCCTTTTGGTCTCTTTACTTTTTATTTTCTCACTTTCTTCTCATTTTTGGGTTTGGTTTTGGCCTCCCAGTTTTCTTCTCCTTTTTGGGCTTCTTTCTATTTATATACATATGTGTTGCAGTTGGTTCTCCAAAAACAGTCAAATATAACTTTTATGACCAAAATTCATTTTTTTTCCCGCAAAAACAGGTCATTCTTTGGGATAAAAAATATGAGCTAGGATCTGAGTTGCAATAAATGTGAAAATAGAAGGATTAAAAAGTGGGATTATTTTTGTGAGTTTAATAAAATATGGGAACCAAAAGTATAATTTAACCTAAATTTAAAAAAGTTTCAAAAGTCACACAGAGATGAGTTATTTTCAACCTTACAAATCTCAAATATAAGAAAAAACTGTGTAATAATGCGAGCTTATAAATATAAGAAAATTTTAATAACTGTATCAAATCTAATGTTATTATTTTCAAATAAATCTTGAATGTCACAGATTCTCACACAAAAATAAATAGAAATAAGTTTGATAAATGATTTTTTATTTTTAGCCATGTAGAAAATTATTATTATTTTTAATATGTGTAACTTGTTTTTTTCAACAACAAAAAAAAATCATTTGAGGAAAATGAGAAAAGTAAAATAGGTACTTAACTCGCAACTCGGGTGTAAGTACAAGGTGTACTCGCTCACTAAAACAATCACCCTACACTAATTGTTGAGGCAAAACAACTTATTCAAATACCATTCATAAAATAAAGAAGTACTCATTTCTTCCTAACTAAAATTCATCTTCAATAGATTGTCTTAACATCATCGACGAAGCCCTTTACATCTGAATTTTTTGAAAAGAAAAAAAAAAACCTTGTTTTTCACTCCCTAAATCTTCCAAATAGTTGCATGTCAAATAAGAGTAAATCATTCCTTAAACTGCTTGCGCAAAAACGATGATGGAAAGAAATAGTCTAGAAGAGAAACCACATTTTTCGGCAAACAAGACTTGGAGAATGGAGATTGGAGATTGGATGAATTATGATAGAGAAAGCCATTTTTTTCAGCACGACATGCTACGAGATATATTATGATAGAGTAAATATAACTTTTGTGTGGGTGAAAGTGGTGGACTAACTTTTCTATGTCTATTCCAATTGAAGACCTTGAGAACATAAGTTTTAGGTTAGCTAGAAGGTGGAAGTGAGACAGGGTGATGATTCGAGCACTAAGTTGAACCTAGTTCGAAAGGTATGTTGCTTTTTTATATTCCAAGTTGAAAATTCTAGTACTTTGAACCGAGGCTATACAATATTTTTAAGTTTGAGGGTGTGATGATTCCTCGTCATATGATATTTTTAGGTGTTTCGTCGAGGCTCTTGCTACTATATTCTAAATATTTAGTGGACTTTAGGGTGATTTACTCGAGGTTTTGAGAAAAATCAATCTTCTATAAGAAGTCTTTTTAAGTCGTTTTACTTTCCTAACAAGCTAAATCTTTATGCGTTAGTGCCTTTTTGTTAATTTTCGACGTGTTTCATCGATTTCCACGCTACACCTGAGGAAATTTTGTCTCAGGTCACAAGACATATCAATGGTTGATAAATTATAGAGTTGAGGAATTTAGAGGTGAAAAGAGGAATTCAACATTGTCTAATGCACAAGGCGAATCAAGCCATGCATGAGGGGCGTAAAGGAAAAATCATAGGTTGACACTGCATTACTAAGTGTCATGCACGAGGTGTGTAAAGTTATGCATGAGGTGCTCGTGCACTCTAAAAATTTGTATAAATCCCTAGTTCAGCTCATAAGTAAAAAATCCAAAATATGTCGACTATGAGGTGCGAGGTGTGATCCAGTGACCCTAAGGTGACATTATTTTGGAAGAACTAGAAACAACTGGAAAATGTACACCATTTTTTATGCATTTATCTTTTACCTTTTGAATTATGTTGTTTGTTGCCGTTATCATGTGTAAGTAAACATCAATAAATTATGATAAAATGACGAACCTTTATGTAATGGTAGGAACATGTGATATATCAGTCCTTTTCTTAATCCAATTCAAACCATGTTTATGCGATATATGTTGTTCTTAGTGTTTTTTTTATTTCTCATCAATTATGAATCGATCCAAGGTTATAGCTCACTATTAGCACTATGTTTTATAATTGTAACTAGATATATCATTGGCTAAGGTTCACATAGACTCAGAGTTTTAATTAGCTTGGATTTGTTATACGTACTTAAATGTTTTGTTAATATGAGAATCACCTAGACATAAAGTTTTTAATTTTTTATATTAGATAAACGGGACGTTGAACAATAAGCGGATAGGTCTATCTTGCTAAGCGTCGTGAACTTCGACCTTCAATTCATAGTTGGATTATGATCTAGATTGACCAATTAAGGCATAATCTTGATCGAGAAATCATATTTGAAGAATTTAAAATCATTAGAGAAGTTCTAACATGTAAATCAAAATCAAGTTATGAAATAAATTTCCACTTGGATTGGCCAGGTAGTATTGACTTGAGACCTGTGAGTATATTCCTTCTCGAGATCCCAGGTTCGATTCCCTCTGATGGCAAGTTAGATGAGTTAGTTTAACTTCTTCTATACAGGCAGTGGAGTGGCGTATCCAGGACCCCGAGTCAGAGGGTGCAAATTTTTTAATTATTAATAAAATTATAAATTTTAATATTTAGGGTTTATAGGCAATAAAAAGAGTATTTGAGAGTTTCATTTACACTATACAAAAGAAAAGGAATAAATTAGGAATTTGAGAGTGGGAATTTTTTTTTAGTAGTTTCCATTATATTATTTGTTTGCAAGTAATAGCAAATGCAAAAAAAAAAAAGTAATATTGAATGCATTTGACTTGGTGTAATGAACGATTAATTGAAAGTATTAGCCTTAGGAACATGAGTTATGCGTTTTTGGAAGTTTTTATGGGAAAATAAAAGTCAATATCAAATCAAATAACAACATTAAGAGTCGATTGATGAAAAAATTAATAGCAATGGGAAAATTAAGCAGTAAAAATTATTATCAGATGCATCAGTTGATGGTGAGGTGCAAAACAAGAATCATGCAAATAGGAAAAATTCAGGGTGTGCACACTCAAACATAGCTGGATCCGCCTCTGATACGGACATATGTTAACTACAATGATGTTAGTCACACTCTCCTCAGTACACACTTTCTTATTAGTTTAAATTAACGTGAGACTCACACTTTAAAAATGTTAAAAAAATAAAAAAGTTTATTCAATAAAAAAATAAATGGTAGAAAAAATATTAAAAAGAGAATGTTCGTAACAGTTTTTAAGTTAATTATTAGTATTAACATAGTGCATCAAATAAAAAAGTTTTTTTTAACTAAAATTGTTTTCTTTTAGGGAAGAATGTTATTTGCAATCTTCTGTGACAAACTAGACTAAATAGTCTCACTTTTAATTTGTTTTTTTTGGAAGACACGTTAAATTCGATTGATAATTTTACAAAAAAGTGAAAAATACAAGAAGAATATCTTAGGAAGTGGATATGTCGTGGTTGTAACGCGCGTGGATGAGTTAGTGGCTGAAAGATTTAAGAACGTGACAGAGGGTTGGTGAGAATGAATAGAAGAAGGAGTGAAGGGCTGAGATAGTAATATGAAAATGTGACTGAAGAAACGAACGGCTAGGATGGATTTAAAGATCCATGAGTGTGACTAGACGAAAAAGTGTTTTGACTATGGCGCATGAATTGGACAGATTTCTTCTGCAATGCAATCAACTTTTGCAACAACAGTGATTTGCCGCTACTATGCTTTGCTTTCTTCTTGTTTTTGGACGCTACTACTAACCACTGTTTCATAGGAAGCACCCTGCCAATTAAAAATGTCGGTCACATTTTTCTCCACTTTTTTAACCTTATGTTTTATAAAGTATTGTAATGAAAAGAAAATACACGCAAGTAGATATATTTTTACAAAATATATTTTACATCAGACGGGCCAAAAAAATAAATTCCTTAAAAAAAAAGTGTCAAAACATAAATATATATTTTGGATAATGCAAAACAATACCCAAGACATTGGTTAAATAACTAAAACAAGTAAAATTTTATAAAAAATATATAATTATTACTTAATCAAAAGTTAAAATTTATATTTTCAAGATAAATTTTTTATTTATAGTTTTTTTAACAATTATCTTAAGGACACTAGTTAACCAGACCTATATATTTTAATTCAAGTTGAGAGTTTGAGTGGAGCAGGGAGTTTTTGGAAGGGATGAGCAAGCTTTAGAGGAGTTAATTAAGAGGTCATTTGCCGAGTAACTTGACTCAAAATGCACCAAATAAGAGGAATGGGTTCTTAAAAACTCAACATTTTTACCATCAAATTTGTATATGAAACTTTGAGTGGGAGATTGTATTCTCATGCATTTTTAATGTTTTTACGAGTTCTTCTAAATCGGGAGAAAATTGCTTCCTTGGGTCTGAAGGTGCAGCTTCATATTACTTTACTCTATGTCTATTATGTTAAAGGAAGATGTTAAGTCAGATTGCATCTAGAAATAATAAAGTTGTAACGTTTGGGAACTTCCAATCATTAATAAGGGCAAAGTTGAGTAGTTTGTATGCGAGGGATACTACAAGGGACACACGGCGTTAAAAGAATGCAGCTTACGCAGGAGATTTAATTTTCATGCGCCCGCTCCCCACGATCCTAGGTTCTACCTCTTCCATCGTTATTTTAAAATGACAATTGTATCTTCCTTCTTTTATTATTAAAAAGATTGTATCTTTTCAATTTTTAACACTTTTTTTAAGGAAATCTTTAACACTTCTTGTGATTTGATTGTGCTGTTTTAATGTATAATTTTTTGGTCTTTTAAAAAAAGGCTAAAGTGCATTTTTCCACCATTAACTTTCAAAATCTTGCAATTTTGGTCCTCTAAATACAAAAACTACAATTTTACCCCCTTATGATTTAGCACCTTTGCATCTTTGGTCTTTTTGACCAATTTTGACGAGTCAATGTCTACGTGGCACGCCACATGTGTAATTTTTAATTAAAAAAATTAAAAAAAACCATATAATCATTTTTTAAATTACATAAATGAAAGATTAGATTAACCAAGAACATCATCATCTATGAACATCATCTTCATCTTTTTTGAAGAACATCATCCTTTATCTTAACCAAGATAATCATCGATTCATCATCATCACAAAACATTGTCAACTATCTTTTCTCTCTTCATTTAGATAATTAGCTTATTGTTTGTGTTGTTTGTCCAAACTAAAGCCTACTCACACTATATCCTTCATCTTCAATAACATACCTCTTGTGGTCTTCCTTTATCCTTTCGTATACGACTTGTTTTATTTTTCTTTCAAGATCACTTTCCTGTATTGCTTCATCCCAATTGACCATTCTACCCAGTTGAACATGTCCACAACAACACAAATCCAACAAAAGTTCTTGAACATGTTCAACACCATAAAATCAATTTCTTGAACATGTCCACAACAACCCAAATTCAAGCACCGAGATACGGCAGGAATAGCGATGGTTGGATTCTAATGTGTGCCACTGTCGTTGATTTTGCAAAGAGGGGAGAGAGGAGGGTTCCTTTTGGAAGCCATCTTGCCACCGTAATTCCATCTTGTCATTCGAAAACCGTATCTTCGCCATAGCCAAAACTTTCTAGCATCGTCTTTGGATTATGCAGTAGTTGAATTCATTTTCACCTAAGATTTCTTGAGCTATTTTGCTGGAAATGGTATTTAGGGATTGCAAATTGCAATTTTTCAATGGAACATTTTTTATTTAAATAACAGCAAGGAAAAAACAATGAATCACAAATCAATTTGCAGGAAGGGAAGAAAATTTTTCAAGAGAAGAGGAAATGGGTGGTGGTGTGCTTGAAGGTTGAATTTGCAGGAAGGGAAGAAAGGAAGAAAATGAAAGAGAGATGATGGATCTGAAAAGAGAGGTGGAGAGGAGGAGGCTCACGTGCCTCTTTCCTCTTCCTTTTTTATTTTTTTATTTTTTTTAATTAAAATTTTCATTTATTTAATTTTAAAAATGATTATATGGTTTTTTTAATTAAATAATTACACACGTGGCGTGCCACGTAGACATTGACTGGTCAAAATTGGTCAAAAGGACCAAAGATGCAAAGGGGCTAAATCATAAGGGGGCAAAATTGTAGTTTTTGTACTTAGGGGACCAAAATTGCAAGATTTTGAAAGTTAGGGATGGAAAAGTGCACTTTAGCCTTTAAAAAATTAAAGATTTAACTAGGCTTAAATAAATAAGAATTACTAGTTTGAATTTGATGGGCTTGTTTGTTTTAGATGAAAAAAATAGATTCTTCTTTGTATTTTAAAAAATGGATATTTTGGAAATTTATTAAAAAATAGTAGAAGTTATTTCAAACTCATTTGATATAAGTTAAAAATGAGATTTAGACATCCACTAACTTCAATATTCATTGCTCAAGATTTTACGTAGTAAAAGTCGTATATTTTTTCATAATGATATCTTTCAAAAAAGATTTTTATAAAAAAAACTATTTGAAATAGCTTTTTTTTAGAGATTTTTTTAAAATTTTAGTATAAATAATTATAACAAAATGATAAAACACTTAGAAAGACATTTTAAGATAAACTATTCAAACAATTTTTTTATTTAAAGCTTTTCTTAAAAAAAAATTTGTTAAGAAAATTATAACAACTAGCAACAAACTCGTGCTCTGCACGTGCTATGCGACGAAACATGAGTTATATGTTAAATGTTATTTGCATTTAGAAAAAAGAAAAAAAAATTAATGATGAAGCTGAAGTTAAATACAAAAAGATTAAAATAGTTGTCGTTAAATATTATTATAAAGTGTAGGATTTAATATAAGTCAAAGTATTACAAATAATAGAGATTGCGTTAATGATAAAGATGACGTTAATGTGACCGTGTTTTTTATTTATCATTTACGAATTCTTAAAAAAACATCATTTAAAAATATTTTTATTTTTTATATAAACTCGACTTAACTAATTACA
The DNA here is from genome assembly GCA_946800305.1 of Medicago arabica. Lineage (NCBI taxonomy): Eukaryota > Viridiplantae > Streptophyta > Magnoliopsida > Fabales > Fabaceae > Medicago > Medicago arabica. The sequence goes on from OX326968.1 coordinate 55,294,233, forward strand.
AACATTGGAATAGTCATAACTAAATATTATAAAGTGGCAAACTAAAAATATGGTAAAATATTATAAAAAAAAAATACGACGTTAACTTTTCAAGTGATGAATCTCAAGCATATACAACTTATATCGTTGTTTTAGGACATCGGGATTATTCAGCAAAGGAGAAAACAGACGACTCCAATGGTAATATTCTGGCAAAGAGCGCATCCAAATAGGTTCCTCTTGAACTCCTCGTGACCGTGGTTGCTAAGAATGTGGTTGATAACAGTCGCAATAAATTGGTAATTGTCACATAGGTAATGATAACCGTCAGAACAGACTCGTGGATGATCTCTTTAACTATCCTTCTCATAGTTGCCTATTTTGCAAAAAGACCTTGAGTTGGTTCAGAAGTTGATGAATAATAAAAATATTGATTATGAGGTCTCATCCACTACTTACATCTCAAAGATTCAGAAGAAGAAGAAAAAAATTCAACCGAGTTGCCTACCAAACCCGCTTCCGGGGTTCACCTTCTTCCATTCCTCAATTAATATTTTCTATTGGGATATTCGACGTATAGATCCAATGGTTTGTTTTGTTCAGGTTCCTTCGTTGCTCATCGTCGTTGGTCAAGAATCTGGTTGGAGAAAGATTCTACAAGCACTTAGCTGACTTTTAGATATCGTTTTAGTTTGTCAATTTATCTTTTTTCTTAATTTGTTTTTTCGATATTTGCTTCTCTTTTTGAGGATTTTGGTTTGGTCTCCCACTTGTGTATATTTTTCCACTTTTTTATTTTATATATTATAAATAAGATTGTATCATTGTCAATGAAAAAAAGTCGTTTGTTTTGGAAGAACATGTTTATTGAAAAAAATAAAATATGTTCAAAAAATTAAAAAAGTTGTTTGGCACTTGGATTTTGATATCGTGCTGGCGGTCAATTCATTAATTGTTTTTCGCAGAGGTTCACTTGTCATATTTGTTTAAAACTGGTTTCGCGCACGTATACGAGTTCACTTGCTTATTAGTAAATTTTTGTTAGGGTAGATTTGAGTCGATCCAATTGGACTGATTTATTATGTTGTATCATTGTTTTTTGATGTACCTGAGTCAGGTCTAATGTCCCCAGACTCTTTATCTATTTTTTTTTATTTAATATAATTCTTCTTTTGACTAAAAAAAAGATAAAGAAAAAGCAAAGGTAAATTAATTTTAGAAAAGAGGCAATCTTAAAAATGTGTAATTTTTTGAAAAGTAGGTATATGCGTGTAATAAATATTTTGTATATTTTTTAACTCTTTATATATTTGAAAGTTGAATTATAAGAAAATTTGTTTTAATTGATATTAAGATTAAATTTGTTTGTTTTATCGAGTGAGTTTGTTTTAATTTGAATTTAGGAGGAAAAAATTAGGGAGAAGTTGAAGCAAAAGACACAAAAATATATAATTTTGATGACGTGTCAAAAAATCAAGAAAGCGTAAGATTGTATTTTTGGTAGACATTAAGTTTCATAATTTTTTTTGGGTACAAAGTTTCATGATTAGAGAATTAGAGAAAAGAAGATTGTAATTTTTTTTTAACTCTATAAATATTTATAAGTTGAATTGTAGGAAAATTTGTTTTGATTTGGATTAAGATTAAGATTGTTTGTTTTTTAACAAAATATTAAGTTAGTGTGTTTTATCAACTAAGTTTATTTTAATTTATTTTTAGGAGAGAAATTATAGGGGGAAGTTGAAACAAAAGACACAAAGGATATCATTTTGATGACGTGTCAATGATTTAAGAAGGGGTGTGATTGTATTTTTGGTAGAGATTAAGTTTCATCTTTTATATCTATACTATATATAAAGAAAACTACCCCTTTCATCACACTTTTGGGTTGAACTTTTCTTTCCAAAAATACCCTTAATTTTTAATTTTAATTTTATTTTAAATACAAATAACACATGTAACAAATAAATAAGAATAAATTTAATTTAAAGAGAAAACACACACACAATTCCTTATGAATTGTTCTTACTGTTAGCCAATTATAAAATAATAAAATAACATAACACGTGGATTACTAATCCATGTCACTAATCGTCCCCGTTTACCCTTTTTTACCTCTGTTAACCACATAACAAACTCACAAAAAACTAGCACAAAACAAAAACTCATGTTACTTTTTTATCAGCCAATTTTATGTTGTACAACTGTGTTGTTCCCCTCAATACAACCGACCAAGATTGCCAAGTGTTTTTCATATCCCCTTCCACAAAAAACAGTATTTTCATATTATTTTATGGGTAGTGTTAACTTGTGCCCTTAGGGCACATGTTAAGAAACCTAAAACAAGAAACTTTATCTAAAATTTGGTGCGTTTAATTGATTAAAAAGTTAAATATTTAATGCAATGCACACATTCCAATAAGTTATTTCTATATTTAAATCAAGGCACAAGTTAACATTCGCCTTATTTTATTATTACTTCCAAAAAAACAGTATTTCCATTTTATTTTAATTTTTTATTAATATAAGCTACTCTTCCTTAGCCTTTGATAAATTCTAAAAAATGTGAGCAAAAAATAATGGTAAAGATTGAACTTTAAATCCTCTAAAAAAAGATTAGTAACAAACGTGAGCAAAACATATTGTTATAGGTTGAACTTTAATTCCTCTAAAAAAAGATTAGTAATAAACGTGAGCAAAAAATAATAATGTTAAAGATTAGATTTTAAATACTCTAAAAAAAAATATTAGTAACAAACGTTAGCAAAATATAATGTTAAAGATTAAACTCTAAAATAATATAAAGTTTAGTAACGCTAAAGATCGGACTTTAAATCCTCTAAAAAATATGATTAGGACTCAAAATATTTTAGAAAAAGATTTGTTAACACTATATTAAAATTAATAAGTAGAGTTCTCACAATTCATAGTTCGCCCACGCATTGTTTAGTTTTTCTCAACATCTCTCAGCCCTCTGCATCAGAATTCAGAATTAATTTGTAAGTTTTTTCTTTTTCTTTATGTTACAACTAATCAAAGTCGATTAATTTTATGAATTTTATTGACTTTGCTGGTGTATAAATGACTATGATTCAAAAATAATTTTGTAATATGCCTTGACAATATTTTATTTATAAATCAATATATCAATAATTTTAAAAATTGAATCAAAATTATACAAACAAACATAATAAAATAATCACATGCGTTAGCACAGTAGAAAAAGCGGACAGACGGGCACGATAATGCTCGGCATTCCGCTAGTATATTACATAGCAAAAATCTATTTAAAAAAAAAAAACTATAACAAACATACTTTATTTAAAAAATAATAATACTTTAAAATTAGGTAAGTTGTTTTTATTTCTCCTATAAATAAAAAAAGTTAAACCCTAAGGAAAAAACAAAGACTTGTTTATGGGAATTGTGATCGATGGCGGATATGTCAAAATCGAAGAAGGATGTTGTTGTTGGTCCTCACCAACGCAAAGAGAAAGAGAAAGAGAATTGGATTTTGCGTTTGTTTAGGGAAAACGCTGAAGAAATGGAGAAGGAGCAGAAGAAGTTAGAGGATGCTTACAAAGCTTGTGGATTTAGCTATAATCCTGTTATGGACGCAATCCGTGCTAATCCTGCTGCACTCGCTAGCCATACTCTAGGGATGCTTCGTCGCCTCACGCTTAAACCTCGTCGTGAAATCAACGAAGATGGCTTTCATCTTGATGAATTTGAGAGAGACTTCAACAGGATCCAGATCAACAAGAGGAGGATGGAGATGAAGAATTTGAAAGATGAATCAATCTCATAGTAGTAGTAGTGTTTATTATCATTATGTTTCTGTTTTTCTTCTATGTAATTTCCTGCTGCATACAATGGATGACTTCTACTGTTGTTGTCCATCATCATGCTTTAATTGTCATCCTTTCTTCTATGAATAACATACACTTTTACTTATATTTAGTTATTATTATTAATTCATTATTATTAGTAACAACATTTAACTTTATCTGATTAGATAAGGAAAATCCATGGTTTGGTTAACTTTATTGATGATGATATTGTTCGTTATATGCTTTTTTGTTTTATTTATACAATCATTGTTGTGTAATCAAATGGATGATTTCATGGGAGCAGCCATTTCTTGCAAAACTGGTCTTACCATGACCACTTCAACTCATTGTTGATGATTTCATGGCAGCACTGGATTAACATGCTTACGATGTAGTGAGCTAAGGATGATGGTTTTATATATAGTGATTGACATGACTATATATATGTAGCGAGGTGACGGTAGCCGTGGTCTTTTTCTATTTAATAATAGTATAGGAAAGAAAGAAATATAACCTTTAAAAAAATGGAGTGAAATATAACAAAAAGTTGTATTCTTGAAATTCTTGTAAATCAATCGAGTTTAAAGTTAGAAGGGTAATGATACTGTGCTTAAGATAAGGATGATAAGATATTTCCCAAGAGAAGGTGTAATTATTAGAATGGTAATGATAGTGACTATTTCACTATTTCAAGGTGTTGTATATTCTCGGTCATTTTGCCTATTATGATATTATACCACTGATGAGTTGATGACTACGGTTCTGTTTTAGTGTTTAGTCTGGCTGAGCACTTGGCACTTGGCACTTGACCACTTGTCCATAAGTACAGATATTTATTTGTTCACAAGTACTTGTTGAGAAATCACAAGAAGAAAGGAAAGAGGAGATGGAAGTTAGAGTGAGTTTTGTGACACTAAAAACAAATACAGAGGAGGCTGCATTTATATCAAACAGAATACCAAGACTAATTAAGAGAACTTGGACAGATCTGAACAATATAGCAGCTCTAATGGCAGCGTTTGTGATTGATTCTTCTAAGGTATACAATGAACTTGTTAAACAATAGAAGATTGTCAAGTTGCAGCAAAACTGTGAGGCTACAAAATGAATAGAGATGATATTTACTATTTTAGTTAGTTAGTTTAGCAATGGTGTTAGTGAATGTGATTTATTTGAGGGTAGACATATTAAAGGTATTGGTTTAGCAAAATTGTCCTTGTTCTTTTTTGTAATTATATGGACCCAGATATGGTATGACAGTACAACTTTCAGGCTTTGCCTCCTTGCTAGGAATTACCATGTATAATCCTTTTTCATTAACGGTCTTTTAGTTTTAACTACAAATTTATCTCCACTCTATTCCAACTAAGCATTTTTTCTTCTCACGTTGCATATTTTATGCATTGTCCATACCAACTAAGTTAAGTTTACGAGAATAAAAAAAAATTAGTGCACTTTTGGCCAAACAAGTATATATTACTAAGATAACAGTCTAGATCGTTAAAGAGTAGCAAAATGAACTCATTGGCATCAACGAAGATAAACAAAATACCAAATTTGGTGGAAGTTTCAAATGATATAAAATAAATTGACTGTAAATAGTTGATAGTAAAAAATTTGGGCCAAATTGAAATGTCAAGACCTACTTGACTTGCCTTGTTGCCAAGAGATGTTGTCAAAAAGAAGAAAGTAGTTTTTGATGCTAAAATAAAGTCAAATTTTATTTGACATGGAGCATACCATGATTAGGAGATTTGACAAATAGTTGCGAAAACCTTGGCTAGTTGAATAAGAATGTGTACATGACACAAGCGGGGAAACATTTTTTAGTGTTGTTGTCTTTTTTCTACTCTCTTAGTCTAATTTATTCTTTAGTTCGATTGTGATTCTCCTTTATACTTGGTTGTTAGATTATATCTAGATCTGTTGCTTGTGCTCATTTTAGTTATTGGTTGTCATTGATGCTTTGCCCTACGGATTTAAATTTCATTGATGTGAGATTTGGAGTTATCGAATTCACAGCATATGTCAATCTCTAAAGTCGGGTAGGACCACAATTGATGACAAAACTTTCTATCAAAAATTTAACACTACATTTTCAAGGCTGGATGAAAAAAAAATTCTCTTTTATAACATACAAATCAAAATATGACAATTTAAGGAAAAAATATGGTTACTTTTACTATTTGACCCAATAAAATCGAAATACTTAATTATACATTAACTGTATCCACATTTAATAGCCAAATACAACTCAAATATGATTAATTTTTGTCGAGAAAACATTGAAAAAATTCAAATACTACAATACTTTTTTTTTTAGAGGAAATACAAAACTCAATTCCATCCTATTTTTTAACATCACACTCATAAAGTCTAGATAGAGAAATAAAACCCTATATTATTAATTTATGACACATGACATCAACCTTTGGATGCAAATCAAATAGTAAAAAAGACATTGGTGTCTTTAACACATTTCATCGTATTGAAACCCTACATTGGTACTCTCTCACACACACACGCATGATATCATTTGACAGTCGGTCTACGCAGCTAGAGAAGACACAATAGTACAAAGAGGTTGCAAAACTAGCATGAAAGATACCAAGGATATCCAAAACACACTCAACCCAACGAAACCTAACCAACAGCAAATAAAAGCACATAAACATACACAAGAACGAGTAGTGAAGTTGTATCATTTGGGAACTTCCAATCATTAGTATGGGACAAAGTTGAGTAGTTTGTACGCGAGGATACTACAAGATACACGTAACGCAAGAGGGTGCAACTTGTGCAAGGAGAATCAATTTTCACGCGTCCACTCCATGCGATTCTAGGTTGTACCTCTCATCATTATTTTAAATGACTATTGTATTTTTTTCCTTTTTAAAAAAATCGTATCTATTCAACCTTAACACTTTTTGTGATTTGATTGTATTGTTTTAATGTATCATTGGTCTTTGAAATAAATTAAAGATTTATTTAGGATTAGATAAATAAGCCCCGGTGAGATAAATACGAAAAAAAGAAGATAAATTTGAATTACTAGTTTGAATTTGATTAAATTACATAATACAATACGGTGAATTTGTTGTCTCTCCTATAAATAAAAGAAATAAGTTAAACCCTAGGGTTTTTATTTCTCTTGAATAAAAGGCAAAGGTTTGTTCGTGGGAATTGTGATTGATGGCGGGTATGTCGAAATCGAAGGAGGATGTTGTTGTTGGTCCTCACGAATGCATGGAGCATATCTCCTCTAAAGAAAAAGAGAATTGGAGTGCAGAAATTGATAACAATAAGGAGTCTGAGAATGCTTTCAAATTTGTTATAGACGAAATCCGTGCTGATCATATTGAAAAGAAGTTTCACCGCCTCACTCTTAATCCTTATCATCAAATCAACCAAAGAAATGAATTTCATAGCGATGATATTTTTCAACAGGATCCAGGTCAACAAAAGGAGGATGGAGATGAAGAAGATGAAGATTGAATCATCCTCATTAGGTTGGGCATAAATATCCAAAAACTGAACCGAATCGGTTAAACAAACCGAACCAAACTAAAATTAACTAAACCATTACATTTGTTATTGAACCGAACCGTTATTTTAAAAACAGTTCATTAACTGAACCGAACCATTACATCATATTTTTCAGGATTTTCTTTGAAATTTAAGCATATCAAAACCGCTTAACAACTAGAAAGAAATGCTTGCCTTGATTAAGGACTATGAGAATTTAAGAGAGCACATAACCAAATATAAACTTACCTAGCAACATACATCAATCACTATCATGCACGAACCTAAAATCACCGATATAGTTTATGCAATGGTTTTGATGTTATTATTCTGTTCTTAATTTAATTGTTACATTAAAAGTCCGATGTTATGATTTCTTGACTGTATTTCATCATATTTTAGATAATGATTTATATATTCCCCATAAGGCCATGATATGTTAGTATTTTGTTTTGCTTATTTTTCTTATCAGATAATGTCTTTGTTTATGCCCGTCAATTATAAACATTTTTGCAAGATTTGAAGCGCTTTGTTCTCAATCTTATTTCACTTCACTTCAAGATCAAGCCTATACCTACATAAGATGTTTACTGTTAATTATGAGTTCGTCCTGCTGGGAATGTGAACATTTTCAACAACTTTCCCTTTTTGCTAAAGAAGTTCCACATCTGAATTAGTTCGACAATTAAATTCATAAAAGGATAAGAAAATACATTTTGGTTCGGTTCGGTTCGGTTAATAGGCAAACAAACGGTTAACCGAACCATAACTTTGGTTCAGTTCGGTTAGTTCCAAACCTTAAACGGTTCAGTTCGATTATTCCGAACCATTTCAACACTTCAGTTCGGTTCGGTTCGGTTAATATGGTTAATCGAACCATGTCCATCCCTAATCCTCGTAGTAGTAGCGTTTAATATTATTATTATTATTATTATATATAGGTTTCTTTTTTTCTTCTATGTAATTTGCTGCTGCTGCTGGATGAATTTTTCTACTGTTGTCTATCATGCTTTAATTGCCTTCCACTTTTGCTTATAATTCAGTTATGATTATTAATTAATTATTTGTAACAGCATTTAACTTTATCTGAATGAATGAATGAATGGACAGATAAGGAAAATCCATATTGTTCCTGATATGCTTTTTTGTTTTCACTGTAATCAAATGAAAATCTTCTTCGTTCCTTCTTCCTATTTTAAAAGAATATCAATTACATGCTGGAACAGTCCTTGAACACCCCTTTCAAGTAGGTGTGGATGTCTAAACTCGTGGGTTTTTTATTTTGAAATCCAATTTAAGGAGGGAAGGGAAAATGTTGCTGCAGATGTTCTGCCCCTCAGCTGAACTGTTAATGCCAGGTTGTCGATTCCAGGCAGCAAATGTGGCGGAGCCCTTCATGGGCTAGGGTGGGCCACGGTCCACCCACGAAAATTAAAAAAATTAACAATAATATGTATATTTTGCTAGATTTTATACAATTTTGTGTCGGTTTTAGACATCGGTTGATCCCAATTTCCGTAAAATGGTGTAGTGGTCCATTCGAAAAATTTAAATAATTCAATGATAAGTCTATTTTGCGAGTCTTAAAAAAAATGGTTATAGTTTTTTGCAGTTTCAAAGTGGCATACGTGATTTTTGTGATTTTTATAATTGGCATATTGTCATGTCAACCGAAAATTCTCTCAGTTAACCGTCGTAATGTACAAAAAAGTTTCATAATTTATAGTAGTTGTTAAATAGGTAATTTTATGAGTATTCATCCTAACTTTTTAGTCAAACTCCATCATTTCAACTTGGTACTTAATGCTTTTTTTAGCTTAAACGTATTTAATGTTTATTACAACTTTAATTTGTGTTTATATATTATAATTAATCCCAAACTTTTTTTTCCTGGTTTCGCCAGTGGCAGCAATGATCTTAAAATGATACTGGTGAAATGGTTGCATGATTTGCAGGAGACACACCGAGCGCGACGTTACTGCACCTTGTCTAAAATCTTTGTGCTTTTTTGTTAGACCATGTGCAATGGTGTTGAATGGTGGTGTTGAAAGCAAGGTTCAACACTTGGATGCAATGCAATGATGTCTTGAATTAGAGGAGAGAGGAGTTGAATTGGTTCAACTATGTTGAATTCTACCATGCGGGACTCGTAGCCGCCACGTGGCAAATTTTGATTGACTGTTTGGATTTTTTTCATCTTAATAATTTGAACTCAATTACTTCATTGCAAATAATTTTATTTTTTTTTACCAAAATTCATGATTTTTTTTGTCTATAAATAGAGACTTGGTTTATTTGATTTGGACACAGAAAAAAAAAACTAAGTTTTTCACTATCTTAATCTTATTATTATCTTTCTATTAACTTTTCTTTTGAAGTTTTAAACTTCTTTTTAGTGAAATGGATCCCAATCATAATCATTTCAACACCCGTAATTCTTCTAATTACCCATTTAGCTACCAAAATGTCAACAATTATCAAAATAAATTATTTTAAGTTATTTGTGTGCTGCGTGTTTAGTTTATTGTTTTACATTTTAAATTAAGAAAATAAAAATAAATTATTTAAATAAATTTTGTTTTTACAAAAAACTAAAAAATAAATTGTTAAGTGTTTATTATTTTAATTTAATTATAATCGATAATTGTAATTTTATGTAATTGTAAAAACAAAAATATAAAATTAAATAAGAATATGAAATAAAAAGTAGTGGGATAGAGTGTTGAATGAAAAACCATTGAAGATGGTATTTATTGAATGAATGTTCAATTATTATGTAGAGGGAAGAGAAAATGATGTAGATTGTTCAGAATTGAAAAGAATTGAAAAGTGGGTGTTGAATGGTTTTGCCATTGTAAATAGTCTTAGGTATGACCAAATGCATATGCATTACATTTTGAATTTCAACAAAATATGTTAATGAACTTTGACCAAACATACCGTTGTATAAATTTTATATAAGCTTTAAGACGTATACTCCTTATAATATAGACAATGGTATTTTGTTAAGGAAGAAGTTAATTACATTTCATTAGTTAAAATGTGCTAAATAAATGAGGTAGAATCATTTATAATGCCGGAGCAAGATTTGATGGGGTTGCTGGAGCAGAGCGATACCTTTTACTTGCCTCCTATCGGACTCGACATGAAAGTTCTTAAATCTAGTTTGTAACAATTGTCTACAAACATAAACTATTGAACCAAACTCACTATTATAATTTACAACAACATTAACACGATCAATAAATCTTTTAGAATACAGTGTGAAGTCCACATTGTCAAATTGAAGGTCTGACACTCATTGCATACAAGGTCGTGTCTGAGGCAAGGCGAAGAGGGCGACCGCCCTAAGCCTGAAAAATTAAGTGCAAAATTTGGCCCTCAAAATTTTGTTTAGAGGTCTATTAGACCATGAAAAAAATTGCTTTGTTTTTTGTATCATGTTTGATGTTAATATATATTTATTAGTTATGATCCAAATTGTAGAATCGTCCCAGGCCACCAAAATCTCAGAAACGGTCCTGATTGCATAGTTGTGTGTAAACCAACGTCTTCCCCTACAACATCACACATGGGAGCAAACTAATCCCTTTTGACCAGCACAAATCACCATCATCATTTCTAATGCACATTCCTAAGCCTACCCCGTTAAGCGACGAATAAAATGATTCATCAATGTTGCATTTACACCTGTCCGTTACCGGCATTTTGCATTTTCCCCATCATGATTTATAGGTGCTTGTCGCGCCATAGTTCTTTCTTTACTCCCGAACTTGATAACTTAAGCCGCTCTCCAATCATCCAGTAAATGAGTTGCATGCTGAACAATTTGGAAACTTTGTTTATTATGTGTTTCAAATTGCGGTTTTTTCAAAGACTCCACACTGTCATCACAAACAATTCGCTTTGACCTGGAGAAAAATGATGTAAAAGAGTGAAAATTAGTGCATGCACATTGTAATCTTGACGCAACACCCTGATTATGGTTCCCACATATTCACATTATGCTGCACCTGAGCAGCTTTAGGACGCTATATAAACAATGTAATTTTTGCGTGGAAAAGAGGCAATACTATACAGGCTTATTATTTCTAGTAGATGATTTTTTTTGTTGGAGAAGACAAGTCCATCAAAATTGTTATGTCGAAGAATTAAACACGAGACCTTGAGACAACGCTTAAAAAAAAACTTTAAAGTTCCAATCTAACCCAAACATATTCGATAAAGTCTAAAATTTCAATCATACTTTAGTGCAGAATAAAATAGGTTAAATTACACTAGAGCTCATTTCATCACGAGATAAATAAGTTTTGAGTTATCATGACATCAATTTACGTCGAGTTCACATCAATTGATTAATTTTTTAACGTACGGTTAAATAAGTTTTTCGTCTATAATATTATAACGAATTTTGATTCTAATCCATAAACAATAATATGAAATGTTTTTTGTCCTCCCAAATTTTTTATGTTTCATTTTTTGTCCGTAGGTCATTTTATGTTCATATTATTGTTAAAGTTACGACTCCTTTATATTCAAGATGCGTCAAAGTTATGACTTTTTTTAAAGACAAATAAAAAATAAAATAACCTAGTAAAAATAAAAATTCAAACACAAAATTTAATTTCATCAATTAATTTCATCCTATTTTTTAACACGACCAATATTAAAATTCAAACGCATCAAACCCTATAAATCCAGATCAAAAAATAAATTCCTAAATTATTACACCCTAAACCATTGTCTCCTCCGACTCTGCAAACGGTGGAGCTTCGCAACCCAAAACCCTAACGCCTCCCAAAACACCGTCGTTTCATCTCACAAATGGAAGAATCAACTTCCGATAACAACGACCGTAAAAAAATCCGCAACATATGCATCTTGGCACACGTCGACCACGGCAAGACAACGCTCGCGGACCAGCTTATCGCGGCGGCGAGCGGCGGCATGGTTCATCCAAAGGTAGCCGGTAAAGTCCGTTTCATGGATTACCTCGATGAAGAACAACGTCGAGCTATAACAATGAAGAGTTCATCAATTTCGCTTCATTACAATCACCACACTGTTAATCTCATAGATTCCCCTGGTCATATTGATTTCTGCGGCGAAGTTTCCACCGCCGCGCGTCTTTCTGATGGCGCGCTTCTTCTTGTTGATGCTGTTGAAGGTGTTCATATTCAAACTCATGCTGTTCTTCGTCAATGCTGGACTGAAAAGCTTGAACCGTGTCTTGTGTTGAATAAGATGGATAGGTTGATAACTGAATTGAATCTTAGTCCTTTGGAAGCGTATACCCGTCTTTTGAGGATTGTTCATGAGGTTAATGGGATTTGGAGTGCTTATAATTCGGAGAAATATTTATCTGATGTGGATGCTCTTCTTGCTGGTGGGACTGCTGCTGGAGGTGAAGTTATGGAGGATTATGATGATGTTGAAGACGAGTTTCAGCCTCAGAAAGGGAATGTTGTGTTTGCTTGTGCTTTGGATGGTTGGGGTTTTGGGATTCATGAATTTGCTGAGATTTATGCTTCAAAGCTTGGTGCTAGTGCTAGTGTGGGTGCATTGCTGAGGGCTTTGTGGGGTCCATGGTATTATAATCCGAAGACGAAGATGATTGTTGGAAAGAAAGGGATTAGTGGTAGTAAGGCTAGGCCTATGTTTGTTCAGTTTGTGTTGGAGCCTTTGTGGCAGGTTTATCAAGGAGCGCTTGGTGGGGATAAAGGGATGGTTGAGAAGGTTATTAAGTCTTTTAATTTGCAGATTCCGGCGCGTGAGTTGCAGAATAAGGATTCTAAGGTTGTGCTTCAAGCTGTCATGAGTCGTTGGCTTCCTCTTTCAGATGCCATTTTGTCTATGGTATTGAAGTGTCTTCCGGATCCTTTGAAAGGGCAGAAGTCTCGGATATCGCGGCTGATTCCGGAGCGCACGGTTGGTTCTGAGAATGGGGTTGATAGGAGGGTGGTGAAAGAGTCCGAGCTTGTGAGGAAGTCAGTGGAGGAGTGTGATTGTAGGGATGAGGCACCCTGTGTTGCCTTTGTGGCAAAAATGTTTGCTCTTCCTGTTAGAATGCTTCCTCCTCTTCAAGCAGGGGAGGGGAGTTTTGGTGAGGAAGATGAGGGTCAATCTGATGAGTGTTTTTTGGCATTTGCTAGAATATTTAGTGGTGTTTTGTCTGTTGGGCAGAGGGTTTTTGTGATTTCGGCTTTGTATGATCCTTTGAAAGGGGAATCAATGGAAAAGCACATTCAAGAGGCTGAATTGAAATCCATGTATCTGATGATGGGTCAAGGATTGAAAGTAGTGAAATCTGCAAAAGCAGGAGATGTTGTTGCGATCCGAGGACTTGGACAGTATATTTTGAAAAGTGCTACACTTTCTTCTACTAGGAATTGTTGGCCTTTTTCGAGTATGGCTTTTCAAGTTGCCCCAATTTTGAGGGTTGCTATTGAGCCATCTGACCCTGCAGATATGAGTGCACTGCTCAAAGGGTTAAGGCTTTTAAATCGAGCGGATCCGTTTGTTGAGGTCACGGTTTCTGCTAGAGGAGAACATGTTCTTGCCGCAGCTGGGGAAGTTCATCTTGAGAGATGCATAAAGGATTTGAAGGATAGGTTTGCAAAAGTAAGCTTGGAAGTCTCTCCACCCCTTGTATCCTACAAAGAGACCATCGAGGGAGAGGTATCCAACATGCTGGAAAATTTGAAAGTTCTTAGCAAAAACTTAGACTATGTTGAGAAAACAACGCCCAATGGAAGATGCGTTGTACGCGTGCAGGTGATGAAACTTCTACCTTCTCTCACAAAGGTGCTTGATGAAAGCGCCAATTTACTTGGAGATATCATTGGAATTAAGTCAGAGCAGACAATTAAAAGTTTGGAAATGCAGAGAACAAATATTCTCGAAAAGGAGAATCCAGCTGAAGTGATTAAAAAACGTATAATGGATGCAATTGAGAGTGACATCTTGTGTAGGATTGAGAATGATGAAGACCATGCTGAGAAATGTAGATTGAAGTGGTTAAAGCTTTTGAGAAGGATATGGGCACTTGGACCGAGTTACATAGGCCCTAACGTACTTTTCACTCCTGATATTAAAGCAGAAAGTACCGATAGCTCTGTTCTAATACGTGGTTCTTCTCAACTATCTGAAAAGTTGGGTTTTGTTGCTGATTCTGGTAACAGTGACTCGGTTTCAGAGGCATCTTCAAATGAGAGCCAAGTGTTGTATATGGATGCCGAGCGTCTTGAGAGTAATGTTATAACTGGGTTCCAACTAGCAACTTCAGCTGGGCCTTTATGCGATGAACCTATGTGGGGTTTGGCATTTGTCATCGAGGCACGTATATCTCCATCTACAGGGCATCATGATGAATCCGAAACACACCAACAATCCGACCAGTATGGCATCTTTGCAGGGCAGGTTATTGCAACCGTCAAAGATGCTTGTAGGGCAGCTGTGCTAAAGAATAAGCCAAGACTTGTGGAAGCAATGTACTTTTGTGAGTTGAATACCACTACTGAATATTTGGGTCCCATGTATGGTGTTCTTTCCCGAAGACGGGCTCGAATTTTGAAAGAAGAGATGCAGGAAGGTTCCCCTTTATTCACTGTGCATGCATATGTTCCTGTTTCTGAGAGTTTTGGTTTTACTGATGAGCTTAGAAGTCGGACTTCTGGTGCCGCAAGTGCACTTCTTGCCCTTAGCCATTGGGAAGCACTACTTGAGGATCCTTTCTTTGTACCTAAAACAGAAGAGGAAATCGAAGAGTTTGGAGATGGTTCCAGCGTTCTTCCAAATACAGCAAGAAAATTGATTGATGCAGTCAGACGGCGGAAGGGCCTTCCTGTGGAGGAAAAGGTAGTACAACATGGAACAAAGCAGAGGACACTCGCTCGTAAAGTTTGATATTTTTCATTACTGATATGTCCTTAGCTGTGTAGCAAACTTGTAGTTGTTGAATGTAACTTATATACCTCATACACAGTATCATTAGGAACAATTTTTTCAGTCTGAGTTTGTTTTTACATATTATCAATGAAATTTTGACACATACAATCAAGTTTGTGATGATTATATATTTTGCAAATGAACTTTCCATAATAGTTTGTTCTTTTTTTTGCCGGAGCAGCCACTCCTGTAGTCAATTTTTTGTTTTTTGTGTTGGAATTGGGACATAAGTTAATTGCTGTTGCAAGTGTTTTAAGATATCCTTAAGAAGCTCGGGGCAGATGAATTACTTCTTTTGTGGGGTTAGTTTATAGTGTCCTTTATACAGAACTTGACGAGCACTGATTGTTGTTCTGTGAACTTCATTTAATTCTTCTTCTTTCATTACCCATGACCTCTAGCGAAATCTTTTATTTTAAGCAAACAGAAAATCTGGAGCCATTGTGCCGAGCATATTCAAAATAAGTACTTAAATGTCCAAATTCATTGAGCATTTAATGTTTTACCACTTAAAAAAATGTAAATTAGAGGCTGATTCTAGTCGTGTTATTTCAGGCATAAAATATTTGATGAATTTATGTAGCATACTTTGTTTTAATGTATATCTGCTATACTGTTTCTCCTTGACTGACAGTTGATAAACAATTTTTCAAGCCCAAACCTTTTACTGGATAGAGATTAGAATGAATGAATAAATGTAATTCCAGGAACAACTTGTATCGGCAGTTATTAGTCACCCCTATATTATGACTAAATTTAGCTATCGGTGTTGTATTCGGCGGTCTTATTTGGGGCTGTTCCTTGCTCTTTATATGTCTGACTGTGTATTTCCCGGCTCTGTTCTTTGCGTGAGGGTTCTACATTTCGAAGCGCCTGCACATTTGGTAAGCAAATTTCTATTTTAAATATTGCTTTACTTATTTTTTATAGTTTATATAGACCTTAGTTTATTCTATTTCAAAGTACATTTTATATAGTTTTATTACATGATAATGTTTGAAAGTTTTTTATACAATGACAAATTTGACTGGTGGTATTGTATTTATGAATAGTGTGTTTCTGTATTTTTGTTGTTATTGGTGATAGACAATGTATTTCTGGGTGACTGCTACAATAAATGAAAATCATTCTTTCTAATTACCATCTTTTATTTTAAGAAATTATAAAGCAATTTGATCAGCGCACTGTAAGACACTGCAAAATAGGTGTGTGGTATTCTAAGTGTTGCTGATGCAGGGGGCATCATTCTGAAAGAGACAGCACCCATATCATCCTGCATTTCTTGCTGTGATGTTACTGAGTGCAGCAATTTAATTGGTATAGATGAGTGGATGTATACCTTGTTGTGAAGGATCATGCAATTGACTGTCTTGGCCTTTAGAGTTATGTGTGTTGACTATTTGGCTGATGAGATGATATATGGGATTGCGGAGTTTGGGATCATGTTTGGGTCTGGCAACAGTAAAACATTTGATGCTATGTGGACGTGACTATGTCCACTGGTATGAGAATTGGTTTAACTAGGTACTTAATATTAGCAAGTATGGAATTACTTTTCTCACTTTTGAAATGAAAGAATTTTTTCAACACATTCAAGATTGAGTAAAAGCATATAACACTCTTCTATTACAAGTTGTATTG
This sequence comes from Medicago arabica, assembly GCA_946800305.1. NCBI lineage: Eukaryota > Viridiplantae > Streptophyta > Magnoliopsida > Fabales > Fabaceae > Medicago > Medicago arabica. The sequence continues at coordinate 55,311,155 of OX326968.1, forward strand.
TTGAATCATAGAATGAACCCAAATGCCTCTGTATCTGCAAATTCTACCATGGTTTTACCTGTAAGTAGGTTGTAACTTTTCTATTCGAGCTATATGCGTGTTTCACATGATCATTAGGTGCTCATCACATTCATTTTATTATGGTTAGCTTCAAACTTAGAAATGTAATATTAATTTGGTCTTAATATACCTAATTAAATTTCACAATAATTCTGATCTTATCCTAATCAAGGCTCTAGAGTGCAAACATCATGAGTTGATTTTCATAACTCTTAGAGCCAGTATTATGATTTTTCATTTGGAAGAGTAGAAATTTGTGAAATACTCATTTAGTGGATATTTTAAGGTAATATTACAACTCTAAGTTGTATAAATATTAGTCGAACTGTAGAAGATACAAAACATCATCAAATGCTTGTTTCAACATGCCTTGAAGTAAAATGCATCTTACAACACGAGCAACCTATAATTTAACCATGTAATTTGAGGGTAAACTTAGTGTTAAGGAACTATATGCATCCACACTCATGCTCCCTACCCAGGTTTTTCATCTAAATTGCTACAGTGAAGGCTACTTTTGATTTTAACAATATTTCAGGACCTTCTGTTGCTGAGTAGTGAAGTTGAGTTTAAAAAAAAGCAAGAAATTGAAACTAAGACTGGTTTTGAACTCACAAGTGTTTACACCAAATAGAGAAATCGATTTTTATTATTATGAAATAACCACAATTGTGGCACTGTAATATACATGAAGTGTTTCTGTCAGAAAAAAAAAAACTACATGATGTGATATTCTTTCACTTTTAGATGCAATAACATCAAATTGCTTTACAATCTCAACCTAAACTTTTCCTCTCGTGCAAGATGACATCTAGTGGTAGTCTAGGTCCCAACTTAGTGCCAAAGTTTACATGTTTAAGTTGCAGTTGGCCATCACTTCCATCATCCCAGCTCGTTGCGTTGCCAAACAAGTAAGGCTATCACATAGCATTTTGCATCTCCGTCTGCTGCTTTACGAAGACGGCTCATTCTAGCGCAAAGTGTAACTAACTCATGCAATCAACTGAAGTACGTGGTCTAATCAGCTTTTATGAATGCCAATTGCTTCTCTTCCATATAGTTTTAGGCTGGAGAAGATCCAAGAAAATGGTCTTCTTTATCGACCACCTGCACTTGTTGGAGTTGGTTGTGGCTATGAAGGCATCCTTACATGCAACAGAAAAATTAGTTATTATATATTATCTATTAGAAAAACATGTAAGATAATGCCAACTTTGCTATCCAACAAAACAATTATTTAATATGAGGATGTTGTAACTCAAAATTATCTTTTGATTCAATCCATATTTCACAACAAGTGCTTAATTTTTTTGTAAAGTCATGATTTTGGTTTAATGGCTACAATCTCAAGTTTAGTAGTCTATTTGGTCTGATTTCTGGATAGCAAAGAGAAAGAAGGCTTTAACTTGCTCAATCATATGCCTTTGATTGATGGAGTTCTTGGTCTTGATGACTTTAGGGTCGAGAAGACAAGCTTATCACAGGTGCATGAGAGCTCAAGAACCTAAGGAATTCTCTTTTGTAATCAGAGCACAAAGATTTGTATCAGGATGTGAGTGCCTGTTGGTTTTCGTACTGACAGTAAAAAGAGGAACAAGATAACTAGGAAGTGAGACCCAGAACTCTCCAACAATGGATCTAATACAAATCTTGGTGCACTTATTTAAGTAACTAACTTTTATGAACTTTATCAGCATAATGTATCTCTACTATCATGTCCACTTTTATTTTCACGTTAAAGCTAATTGTTGGATGTGCAAGCTAGATTATCATTTGAAACGCTACAAAATCAACAATTAAAAACAGAAATAGAAAAGTTATGGCATAAACTTCTACCGGTAAAAGAGACTCGTAGGCAAACTCGTATGATTTAACGAGTAGAGTTTACCTAGATAAAACAAGTTGAGGTAAAAATTTGAGTCTGACAACCTTGAAGTTTTGAACATTCTTATCCACTCAACAAATGAAACGAGGCATCCACACATTAGATTAATTATTGCGTTAATGAGATATGTAGTCGTTCAATGCAATTGACAAAGTTTATGATTATTTCAAGCGAATAATCAATTAAATTCTCTAACTAACAAACCAATCATTAAATAAGAAGAAACCAAACAGTTCAATTTTGATTTCATATGCCACATAACAATGAACAAGGTTACACATAACATCAATTGTATTTTTTTTAATCAATTGCGAGGCTATAACATCAATTGTAACATTAATCAACGGTAGATTGTTTTTCTTTGTCGGAGACTCTTCAGATTAACTAACTAACTGTATGTTGTTTTTCTATGTCAGAGACTCTTCAGTTGTGAATTTATAACATCAACTAAGATATGACATGTTGAACAATCTTAATTTTAAAAAGCAAATGATAGAAATGCATATAAGGCCAAAAAACTTAAAACACATAACCAAAGTATTTCATCAGGATAAAATCGCTTATTTATCTTAAAAAGGAAAACGATATAGAGGGATGATTTTAAGTCATAATTGACCTTAAATCACTTCTCTTTCGTGGATCCAAAAGAACAAAAATGATGACATCTAAAGTTTGAATAAGAGTTTCAATACTACTTACTTGTTTAATTTATTTACTATTTTTTTCTATTTCAAATCGTTCTCTATAAAAAAACATAAACCACTATTTTTTGTTGTTGTAAAAAAATTATTTTAACAAATTATTGTAAAAAATATAACCAATCTTATTCGATGATATTAATTTTTACCGTACTTTACATTAAATAGTCTGGTGATTAGAAATTCACTTATGATTACCGAATCTAAACTCAAATAAAGTATGATGAATCTAATTTAAACCACATTTTTGTTTTGAAATCATCTAAACCAAATGGAATCATAGTTATTTTAATGTTTAAATAAAAAGAATTTTGACCTCATAAATATAATCGGAGTCTACTCTGACCCTCTGAGCCAAATGGAAATATTATTTTAAAGTTTCGCGGTTATGCCCCCGAGTCCATTAGTTTAGTTAACGCCAGCAAAAACAACAACAACACGACAAGTAGGATTGAGTGAGTAGTTGTTGTCGTTCAAACTTCATCACACTATAGATCCCTTCCTTCATCAATTCAATCATAATCGTTTCTCCTCCATCGATCGCTTCGGTGAGTTAAGCTTCTTTTCTCATCAACTCAATTTTCTTCTTCTTCTTTTTTCATTTTCAATTTCACTTATTCTTAACCGCTTTTCTTCTTCTTCTTCTTCTTCTTTCTTTGATTCCCAATTTCAATTCTCAGTTCTTACTTTCCCTTTCTAAGATCAAACCTTCATTTCATCAAATTCTTTGATCAGTTTCGATTTTCTCCGTTTGCTTCGATAAAGTAAAATGCGTGGTTAAGCTTTAATCTTAGGGATAAACTAATTCGATCACCTTTATCGAAGGGTTTTAATTTCAGTGCGTTTTTTAATTTTGAATTTCTTCACATGCAACTGTTTGTTTCTTTCTCAAATTATGCTGTAGCTGTGATTTTAATTTTGCCTTTTAATTTAGAGCTGAATTCAACAAATTCAAGCTTTGATGTTCCATTTTCTATTTGTTGGCGGGAAAATCGAAGGATCACTGTTAATTGACAAATTTTTAAGTCGTTGAATTCTCCATGGGTTTGTGTCTGTTAGATTAGGTAATTTATCGACGCTGAATTTGATGTTTTACTTTGTTGGAATTTTTATCCTTACTCTGTCACTGGGTCAAGTTTATAGGTTTTGATTCTGTTGTTAATTGTTACGTATGCGTGATTTGCGTGTTTCTAGTGGATTAGCATTGGCAGAAGAAGACAGCGAAACAGTTCATTAAGCAATATTTTTTTTTTAAATGGTAACTATTGAGTATTGGGATTTGAGAGTTTGATCTGCACATCTTATATTTTTCTGGTCTAGGTGGGAATTTGGACTTGGAAGAGTAGTTGTAGTTTAGTTTGATCAATATGTTGCAGTTCAGTTGAGCTAAGGTCTGCTGTTTATTGTTGATAATCACTGGTACATGCCCTTCCCGCACAGGGCAAGAGCAGTTGGCATTAAACGTTCTTTGTCGGAAGTGTTGTTTTTGTCTAATTGAGTATTCAGACTCTAATTTCTGTTTAAGTTGTTTAACTTGTTTGTAGTTTGAACCACCTAGTGAAAAAAGGCTTGGTTGCTTTTGTTATTGTTGTTTAGTATGTATCCGTAAATTCTGCTACCACCTTGCCTAATATATACAGATTACAGACAAATGATTAGTGCTCAAAGCGATGCTCAAGTTGGCATTAATAGCTTGAACAGTGGTGTTCTGTTAATTATTATCATATAAAATAGTTGTAGATGTAAAACATGCATTATACATGCAGTCAAATGCTGATGTATTCTATGTGAATGTTTTACATCTACAAGTGTTAGATTGTCACATCTAGAGCCTAGTTTTCTATGATTTCTCTATATATCTCTTTTTGGTGGTAGGATGCAATTGACATTCCTTATCCTTTTTGGTGATTTTCAGACAATCAAGGAAATCAGTCATGGGGCCTACCAGGAAATCTAGAAGTGTAAATAAGAGGTTCTCTAATATTCGTGAGGCTGCAGCTAGTAAAGATAAAGATGCAGCAAATACCGGCAAGAATAGGCAGAAGGCTAGTCCTGGTATTCAGAAGGTGAATTTGTTTCTTAACTTATTTGAAACAAAATTCTTTTTGTATACATGTATTCAGCATATGGGTAATAAAGTTTCCATTTTCAATTTTTTTTGGCCTATTTGAGCATGCTCCTTCAATCGAGCAGAAAAGAATTCATCATAGTACTTTTTTGTTTAGGAAAAAAAAAAGATTTTCAATATCAAATTAGGTGTTAAAAAATTAAAAGAAATGTTTGATAAAATTCGTCAGGATTTTATTTCTTAGTTTGTAAAATTTCAATGCCATGCAGAGGAGAAAATTGACCGACATGTTAGGACCACAATGGAGTAAGGCAGAGCTTGAGCGTTTCTATGAAGCTTACCGTGAATATGGGAAAGATTGGAAGAAGGTTAGTTACAGTTTTTTACTAATAATAAGGTGATTTTTATTGAATACAGGTTAAAAATCAAGTCCTGCCCTCAGTTTTCCGTCTAATAAACTATAAATGAGCTATATATCCAGTAAATACTGCTAGAATTTCTATGGAAAGTTGCAAGATCATGATTGTGTATTGTTTTGTGAACCTACCTACTTTAATGCGCTTCTATTTCGTAGTGCAATGTAATTATCAAAGACATCATCCTTCAGGTACATTTTTACTATGTTTACAGGTTGCTCTTGCAGTACGTAATAGGACCATGGAAATGGTAGAAGCCTTGTACACTAAGAACAGGGTAAGTGCAGCACATGCGTCAACATCTTGATTAACTTACTTATATTTCCAACATGCATACCTCATGTGTTCACTATTTACTTTTAAAAGGATTATAAAACACATATCTTAAACATTCATGTACAGACATATACTTATTGTGAGTTTTGTAATCTTACCCTTTCTAGAGTTTTTTCTTTTTCTTTTTCATAAACCCTTTCTGGAGTTGTTTTGTATCTTTTCCCACACAGCTGAAAAACAGGTTTTCTACCCTTCATACTATCTGTTTTAAACAAGTGATTGCTTTGGTTATGTTTGCTACTTTGCAAAGGATTTGTTTCAAGTTTAGGAATCACATTCCGGGAATACATGGGTAGGAAATGAATATCCATGTTTGTTACAAGGTTAAGAACAAATTATTCCTGATAACTTCTTATACTTTCGATATTCCCATGTGGGAGGGTGTGAAGGTGAATTTCCAGGGAATTTTTATGCTTTTTTGGAAAACGCTTATAGCTACCAACTTACCTAGGAATATTAAAATGTGTGCCAAACACCTTTTTTATAATATACCCGGGATAGCATAATTCACTGCTGTAACTGGGAACTGCGAATTGGTACGCTCGTACCAATTCACAATACTTTTACGAATTTGCTCGCAAAAACCCGTGTACAATTCATAAAAAGCCACCAACAAGAAAACAAGAAAGAACAGTCTCCCATTTGACTGGGAATATAACCCACTCAGACTGAAATGTGATCATAAACACTTTCGACGTGGGACTTCTTTCATTTGTTTCTTTGAAAGCTTACAATAAACGCTACCGCCAATACTCAATTTGGGACTACTCTTACTCTATTATTGTAAGATGTTGAGATTTGTTTATTTTTATTTTATAATTGTTAAATTCTTAATTAAATTAGTACTTTTTTTTACAGATTAATCAATTTAGTAATTAGTCTTTCCAATAAAAACAACCACACATGATTATTAACATTAAAATATTTTAAGACTCCTATTTTCATCTTTTAATATTTTAAGTTATTTTTTATTGATATTTTATCTTATTTGCATGTACTTTATTTTTTTTAACCAGTCTAGATAAAAAATTATTGATGGCGTACTAATAAAAACATTAAAATGTACCACGGACCCAAATAACATACCAGATATGTATTCCCTCCACATAGCCAACACTTCAAGAGTTACGTACCATGTAACCAAACCCGTACCAGTTACCAGAGCGAATGGCAAACCACTTGACTGACTATGCATAGGAATAGGATTCACATCAATTATATTCCTATGAAAGTTATACGTGGGAGTTATTTTTCATGACTCGAAACAAATGCCTACCTGGAGATTTATATGATGAACAAGGAGATAGAAAAGAGATAATGTAAGTCTAAAAAATTTGCGAAATTATTTTGTAAATATCTGTTAAATATTTAAGCAGTAGTATGAGAATCATTTCTTCCTGAGATTTTCTTCTAGCTTTTGGACCAGAATGAATGACTTATGTGACCAATCATTGCTGTTGGTTATCCCCCAAAAGATCTACATTTATGTTACGTTTTACTGAATTATTAGTTGACGTCATATGATTAAGGGATACATCTCAATATATAGTGTGGTATATTTTTTGTAAAACATACTATTCTTTGTGTTATTTGTAGGCATACTTGTCTCTTCCAGAGGGCACTGCTTCTGTGGTTGGGCTGATAGCAATGATGACAGACCATTATAGTATTCTGGTAAGAACTAATTTAAACTTTTGGCTAGTTTTAGTGAACATTTAAATCAGCGTTCTTGTTTTTATAACATTCTTGTGTCAAGTTGCTTTCATTTTCAGATGCTATATTAAAGATTACCCTCCCACCCCCTCTTCAAATCCTTTTCATCAGCTGTTTAATGAAAATAAGTTGTATTATTCCAAAAGGAGTTTTCTTAAAATTGGTAATGTAAACGATATGCCACTTTTTTTACCTAGATTTCCTATTCAGTTTAACTAGCACGCGTCAGGATCTTAGGTACATTGTACTTCACTTTCATTTGGCTCCGTTATACGGGAAATCTAAAGAGTCTCTTTTCTATCTAAAGAAATACATCCACATACACGTCAATGAGTAGAAAGAACTGAAAGGATAATATATGATATTCCAATACGAACGACACTAAATAGCTGAGTTTTCTGACCTAAATGTTGAGGGTTTATTTATTTTTCAATGCTTTTGATGTCAGAAGAATTATTTCATAAAAAATTATATAAACAACTATATGATGTGTATATTATCGACTGCGACAGAGGTAGATGCTGGCAGTAATTATCATCTGTCTGTTTAATTAAAGCTATATTTGAGAAGTAATAATCAGTTTATTGATCTCGAACCTCTGCTTTCCTACCCTACACTGTCCCTAGAAAATAAATCATTGAAAGAGAAGGCTCACAAGGACAACAATAACAATGAAGCCTTTTCCCACAAGGTGGGTCTGCCAGGCCATAGAGAAAAGGCTCCTTGATAAGATTAATTTCACTCAAGTGTTAAGGATGTTAAGATGTATCTGGTTTAAGTCAGCATTGCTTATTATTTTTCATATAAATTTCAATTGCTAACACTAGTTTCTGACAAATATTCATAAGCAATCAAAGTCTGAGTAATTTTAATTGGCAGGGAGGAAGTGACAGTGGAAAAGAAAGCAATGAAGATTCAGAAATAATGAAAAAGTCTAAAAAACGTCCACGGGGAAAGCCAAATGACAATAAAGCAGTAGATGGACACTTTTCAGATCATTCTCAGCCACATTCTGTTGCATCAGATGATGGTTGCCTGTCATTGTTGAAGAAGAGGCATTCTGGTGAGTTAACATGTTTGATTACATGTGAAAATTACTTTGCCTAAATTCTCCCATTTAACTCTCTGCTTGTTTTGGTTTTTGAACCCTTAAGGCTATGTTTAGTAAAAACTGATGATGTCTAGATGAAAAATTTACAGCTAACTCTTAGGGCCTAACTACTTTAAGGTTCAAGCTAAAAAGAACTTTAAAAGTGAAGTAGAAGCTGTGTAGTAGTTGTAAGCTAAATGTTGTTTGGTAAAGTATTTTTATGAAGGTTTTGATAGAAAAGAAGGATCATGAACTAACTGTTATTTCTGGTGTGTTTCGCTCTGTTGCTAGACATTCTTTTCTCCAATGAGTAATTGAAATAAAAGGAATTAGGTTATAGAGTAATTTCTACAGAATTTCTGTAAGCTGTGTAGAAGGATCATGAACTAACTGTCATTGAAATAACATACTATCAGGTTATAGAGTAATTTCTACAGAATTTTTCTTGCACGAGTAAAATCTGTCATCTATCTTACTGTTTTGTGATATCATATCAGGAATTAGGCCTCATGCTGTTCGAAAAAGGACTCCCCGTGTCCCTATTTCATATTCTATTGGCAAAGATAATGAGGGAAAGTTTTTTTCATCTGCTAGGCAGGACTCCAAACAAATGGTTGATACAACTGATGTCACTCATAAAATTGCATTAGCATTATCAGAGGCTTCTCAGAGAGGTGGTTCTTCAAAAAAAGTTGGATCGCCAAATAAGAAAAACATGCCATCACCCAATCTGAAAAGTAGGAAGAAGGTAAAAGTCACATCTATAACTTCAGTTATCCTTTTGTGTTACATTATTTCTTTAAAATTATAACTTATTCTAGGCGGTTATGATTTTCAGCATGTTAAATCAGGAATAGTTGGAGCTAAGTTTCGCAAATCTGACATGGATGAAGGTAGTTCTGAGTTAAGTTTAGGAAGCACAGAAGGTGATAATGGAGATTATTCTGGAAAATTAATTCATCGGAACAGGAGAGAAAATACTGGAAGAGTAAGGAATCAGGAAAAGGGAATAAAACACTACAGAAAGAGTTTAGAACCCCAGAAAAATACAAACAAGCATTTGAATGACATAAAGGAGGCCTCCAGTGGAACCGATGATGGAAAAAACCAGAGTTCCTTCAAATCCAATTTTGACACAGATTTTGCAAATGCAAAAAGTGTGAGGTCTTCTTACAAGGGTCCCAGAAAGAAAAGTAAAAAACTACATTTTGAGGAAGGTATTTTGTAGTCGCATTTGTTTCATAAAGTTGGTTTTCCTTTTATCACCTGGCGTTTCTGTCATGAAGCAAAGCTTACTATTTTTTCTCTCTGAAAGAAGGATCTTAGACTCCGGATTATATTGCTTTTTTCCCTTAATAAGTCGTAGTCAGTGTTAGAGGGGGACTATCCTCTCTTCTGGGAAAAACTAGGGAAAAACTTTGTGACCATTTATTTTAATTAATAAGTGAAAGAGAAATTACAGAACTACAGAAGGGACATAGAAATCTACCTTCTTTCCAAGGGACTAAACTATCTGATACTAAACTAGATGCTGGCAAAGCTCCAACTCTGGCTGATATATGTTCTATTTAAGCATAATGTTCTAGTTGTTTAATCTATTGGTTTGTGGTTACATCTTGTTTCTTTTATTTTTCTGTTATATTCTTTCAATTTTCTGTTATATTCTTTCAATTTTCTGTTATATCAGCCTATTATTTCATTGGAAGATTTTGGTATAAGTTAGCCTAGAGATTATGATTTTGGTGCATTACAGTTGTTGCACAAAGCATTTGGTGTTTGTCCGAACAGGAAAGGAAAACCAATTGGATTAGAATTCATTATTGAGTGGCGTGCAAGATAGATAATTTGAACTAGATTTTAGTTGATACAGTATCTAGCACATTGCTCTGTTTTAAACTTCGAACCTTGATATTTGATAGTGTAACCTAAATTTATTTGGACAGGAATAGGTTATATGTTTTGATTGAATCATACATTCGTAGGTGGAAGTGTGTCTTTTCCTTTTACCATTTTCCTAGGCTTTAATTTGTTACTCCTAATCAAATTAAAAAATTTATGATTGCATTCACCCCCCAATCACTTCTTATTCTCGGTGTTTCTCTTTCTGTAGATGAAGGTTCTGCTTTTGATGCTCTGAAAACTTTGGCTGATCTATCTTTGATGATGCCAGAAACAAACCCTGACACTGGTAAGGCATTTATGTTTTTGACTTAATAATATTTGATCCCTTTCATTTAAACTATTCCTTCTGCCTTTCCTGTGGATCAATAATAACCAATAAGAAACTTGCAAAGGCTACCATCTAATTTTAGTGGTTATGTAATTATATGCACTAACCACATTCCTTTTCCCTCCTCATTGTTTGACAAATGATCTCACATCTGACCTTTCATTATCATTAACTCAAAAATATCACAGTGGGAGTATTTCCCATCATGCAATTTTCTGGTTTTTGGGTAGAAGGATTTGTGTTTAGTAAGCCTAAAAGTTGTCTCCTAATTTACAATTTGAATCTTCCATTTAAGAGACATTGAGCTCTGACTTTTGAATTAAAAGTTCTAGACAATGACATGCATAATAATATGAATGCTCGGAGAGGAGTGTTTGCCCTTTTGAGGATCTCTTTTACACTGTATATTTGTGATAGGATGCTTTCACCTCTCGCTGGGGTTCTTGTCATAGTTGCTTCCTCTGCTGGGATGCACTATTCTCTGCATCAGCATTGAATAATATCTTTTTAATCTTAAGCAGACTGTGCCAAGAATATAATTGACTCTAAATCTTCTTTTTTTTCCATTTAAAATTTTGGTGCCTGAGCTATAAAGGAGGAAATTGTGCTCCAATTTTCACAAGCTCTGACTCAAACACATTAATAATTAGCTTTCAACAGTTTGGCAAGAAATCTATTCTAAGAACATATAGGTATAGATTCTTAATTCTTTATTTTTTTCATTCCATGAAGGCCTATCGAACAGCCTCTTCCAACTCTAAAGGTCTTATATCAACAAATGGTTTGCTTGCCGAAAATGGGGGGTCAACTTAAGTACTAAAAGGACTTCTTTATACTTGATTTACAGAAATACTGATGATCCCATCTACCTCAAAGAAAAATCTTAAATAACTTCATTTACTGTTTCCTTTTACTTTTGAGTGTAACTTGTCTTTATCATCTCACTAGCTACTACCCTCTGAACCAACTATCTTACCATTGTAATTCAACATAACAATTATCTCTAACCCAGCCAAAATCTTCCCTTGAGTGAGACCTTTCTTCTTTCTTTAATAATTCATCAACTGAGTTTCCTGGGGGGATAGGTAGCTTACTTGGTTGAGTTACGAGATTAAAGGAGTTAAGGAGTTAAAGGTCTAGGGTTCGAAACCTGGCAAGGGTGAAAATACTAACATAATCATTAACATACTAACATTTGCTATTCAAAAAAAAAAATCTAAGTTTCCTTTTAATTTGCTGGAGACTATGAAACTTCTAAACCTGGTACATTTTTTATTATAGTAATTCAAAATAACATTTTACATGCTTCAGTCAGTTGATCGTTTCTTTTTCTTTCGGGCTGTTTTACCATATCATTTTCTTTCCTGTATGCTTTTAGATATTCATAAAATGGCACAGTATATTACAACTTTGCTCTTTTTACCATAAAGAAAATATCTATTTATTTTATGACTATCCTTTTCCATTATACTTTATGATTGTGTAACTTATTCATATACTATCGTCCGTGTCTCAGAATCATTTGTGCAGTTCAATGAAGGAAACCTTGACGAGTCTAAAATGGAAACAGATAACGGAAACAGTTCAAGAAAATCGGGCAAGGGTTTTTCTGATAAAGGAGATGCTGCTCCCATACCAGAGGGAGCATACCAGCTTAGTGCTGGAAGCAGGAAAAGAAAACAAAAATCTTTTACTTTAAATGTAAGAACTGATTATTTTCCACCATTCAATTGCAAAATTGATGGTTTCTCAATTTCACTACATTTTCTGTCTGGTATTTTGGCATATAGTTCGCAAGTAAGAAATATCTTGTTTGTTGCAGAATGATGAAACGCATACTGGTTCTCATTTAAGTGGTTCCCAGAAAATCACGGTATGAAATTATTTATTACTACCAGATGAATATATAACTTGACTCACATTTTATGAAGAGGTCTCTGTTTGTTCTCTCTTTTTTTTCCATCTAGTTTTGATTTTAAGCAGAGCTGGTAACATTGGATGGAAATGCCACCCGATCTTACTGTTAATATTTGATGAGACTCTTACTAAAAAATAAATAAATAATATTTGATGAGACTTTTGTCTGGAATTTGATGGTTGCGAACTTGCAATTGAAATTGACTAAAATAAAAAATGAAATTTGAAGGTCATGATTTAAGTTTGATTTGATGAAGATGACACACACACGTTAAAGTAAAGTTAAATACAAGGATCTAATGTGTGTCGTTGCCGTTTAAAATGCCCTATGCTCTTATGTGTCAGTGTTACCAATTTATGTTTGTGGTAAAACACACTAGCCAGTCTCAGTTGATGACAGGTTGTTTCCTCACTTTATTTTCAGTATTTAGTCAAAGTATGATAATGTTCACAATTATTTCATAAGACATCTGTGAAAGATTATCGTATCTGCTGGATTAACAATTATTAAGTTAACAAGACCCTATATTATTTAGACAACCTAAAACAATGTTTGATTCAAAGTAACGAATCACAACTATTAGGAATGACAATAACAACACCATTAAGGGAATTTAATAGAGCAGTTATAGGGTCATGGTTTCACTATGTGACTTTGATAACCCCCAATGCTAGTTCTATATGAGTACATAATTTTCCCAATTATTAATTCCTCAACTAATTCTATTAACAACGTTTGGTCACACATTGAAAATACTCTTTTCCTCCATTAATTCATTGTTTGGTCATTAAAAAAAAAATGAATTAGGGAAAGCATTAAGGCCCAACAGGTTAAATGATTCAAAGAATAGAATCTAGGTTTGGTCATGCAAACATCCTAGCTCCAATTATCCTATATATCTACCAATTAATTGTACTTGGTCACTTGCAATTAATTGATTAAAAGCATATAAAGAGTGGTCAATCCTAACATGTGATTAGAGAATTAGGAGAATTCAATTAGAATAACAAGAAGCATTCAATATAAAATTAGAATAGAAAGTTAATACATAGTAAAGGGTATCTCAATCACATGATCCACCAACGACCCTAGAAGAGAGCTTTGTTGCTCATTGTCATAAAGAAAATTAAATCAATAGCAATGGTTTTCATGAAGTTAAGAAAGAAGAATAAAAGTTAAAAACCCTAAATGAGGAGGGAATCTTTGCTCAAAAACTTGAGACACCTTTCTTCATCTCCAAGCACTTCCAAAGTCTCTCTCGGTCTCGTACAGAACATCCATCTTTCTCCTCCCCTTTAACTTGCACCACACTTCCTTTTTATATGACAACTCACCTTTTAAATTCTCCTTCCTTTGCTTTCTCATTGGGCCTTCTGGGATGTTGGAAAGTTTTGGCCTCTCACCTTTAGTTTTCAATATGCTGACTACTAGTTATTTTTACCAGCCATATCTTATAATTTCTCTAAAAATGACCCAAAGTATCACTCAAAAGTGCACTAAGTTGCAGTTTATCAACTATGTATCATATTTTTACATTATCTATTCTGTATTAAATGCGCTGTTATTGCTTACATTTGGCTTTTGGAATTTTCTTCTCTGTATTTCACCTTCTATACACATTGCACTTGGTATTGTCTTGTATATGCTTGTATACTCACTTACCTTATCAAATATTTACACTGTAGGTTACTGATGAGGTGAAGAAGCCCATGGTTAAAGGCAAGCGGTCATCTGTCAGTGCAGCTCATTCCAGAAACCTAAATATGGTGAAATCCCTTGGAAATATGTCTTCAAATATCGTTGACAAAGCAGAAAGGGGTGATTCATCCTTTTCCCCCATAAATTTTTTGTCTACTAACCAAGTCGGTCAAGCAAACAGCGGCCGACCTAGAAGAAAGATGGAAAAACCAAAACCAATGGTACAACAAGATCATACAATGTTTGAAAATAAATTTAGTGGTCAACATGATAAATCCATCGCTTCATACTGGAGGAATAGTATGGAACGTCATAAGGTTAATTTTCTGCCATTTGTGCACGGTGACATGACAATTATTGAATTTTTAATCTTATATAGGAAATATATGATTTTTTTTTTGTTCTCACAGGGAATGCTTATTAATTGTCTGTCTTCACATCAAATGCGGCGCTGGTGCACCTCTGAATGGTTTTATAGTGCTATTGATTATCCATGGTTTTCAAAGAGAGAGTTTGTAGAATACTTAGAACATGTTGGACTGGGTCATGTTCCCAGATTGACTCGTATTGAGTGGGGAGTCATTAGAAGGTATTTGATGTTAAATGCTTATGTTTACTTCTTCTTATACTACTATCACATTGTAGATTAAGTCTTTTAAAGATATAAAAGCATTCATATACTTCCATTTGATGATGGTATAAGCTTTTTTGGTTGAATTTGTCATTGGCATATAGTACTAGAGCCTTTACTACCAAGTGGTCATGATTTCATCAATCTTTGCATATCCTTAAGATTTATCTGAGGACTGAGGAATCATTCACGCGTCTTCCCCTAACAAGGAACAACTTTGGGCCCCTCTTTTAAATTTTGGCAGAATTAATTTTGAAAAAAAATCATTTTAATCTATATTGTAAAAAATCATTGTAATTAATTTTGGCAGAATTAATTTTGATGATTTAAGCGTAACTTTACAAGAACCAATTTTTTTAAGGCAAGTGTAGATTGGTTTTGTGGATTCCACACCCAAAACAATTTCTTCTCGGCAGTAAATTTTTAAAAATTCAGTTGTCTTAATAATTTTCTACTCACCGCAAACTTACTTTTGATGAACATAAAATGTCACTCAAACAACCTCAACTACATCAAAACTTGATTTTGGTGAATGAAAAATGCCTCAAACGTAAATTTGGATATCATCTGGATAGGCACTTAAGATTTTGAGATGAGTACTTCACAAACTACTTCATTTATATGCTACTCTTATGCAGTTCTCTTGGTAGACCACGAAGATTTTCAGAGCAATTTTTGACAGAAGAAAAATATAAACTTAATCAGTACCGGGAATCTGTCAGATCACATTATGCTGAAGTTCTTGCTGGTACCAAGGAAGGCCTACCTGCTGATTTGGCTCAGCCATTAATTGTTGGGCAGCGTGTTATTGCTATTCATCCAAAGACGAGGGAGATTCATGATGGAAGCATACTGACTGTTGACCATTGTAGATACCGGGTTCAGTTTGACCAGCATGAACTTGGGGTTGAATTTGTCATGGTATGTTTCCCTCTCTTTTGACGAATCGCCCGAGCCCTATGCATTGGCTTGCCATTGTTATTATCGCTATTACTAAATTCCATCATATACATGGGTAGGTATTTTATTACATCAAATGAAATTTATTTTAGATTGTATTTGGTAATTTTGCAATATTTGAATTTGGTTATACACAGGTGATAGGATAGTAAAAGATCAAGCACATCAAAATCCCTATTTTATATATGATCTCGCGGTACTATGATGGCAAAATAATCCAATACATGTACTAAGGGTTCGTTTGGATAACCTCTGAAAAAAGTGTGTTTATGATTATATATATATCTGAAAAAAGTGTGTTTGGATAACCTCTGTGTGTGTGAGCGTTAGAATTAGGGAGAAACTTTGATTTTGTATTTCATAATCTGTGGAATCTAATACAGGCTTCTTTTTCTAATTTTGAGAAAATCACTTAAAATTATCTAATTCATATAAAATTTCTTAAACATTTAAAACTGTGAGTACATTTTTTTTAACAAAAAAGCACTAATATTGGATATTTTGAATACTGTTGTTTGGTAATTTGGTTTTGAATATTTGCATTGCTCTTCCATCCTGCTTTTGGTCCTGTTTGCCCATTACTGTCCTTAGATAGTGTGATTGATTGGTTGTTTTTCCAAAATAATAGCATAATGCGACATAAATCTTTTAATATTGCAGGATATTGACTGCATGCCTCTGCATCCATCTGAAAATATGCCCATGTCTATGATAAGACACCATATTACTCCTGCTAGAATGAATGAGAACCTTAGAGAGCTTACGCACAATGGAAAACTAACACAAAGAAAGATCTCCGAGCACACAATATTGTCCCCAAGTGAGAAGTCAGATGCCATTAAAGGTCGCTGTGTACCACCCACTATGCATGTAAGCAGTACTTTAGTTTAATATTTTTATAAAAAAAATTGGGGAGTCGAGATTTTTTTTAAAATTAAAGTGGCACTAATAACCATTTTACAACCGTCCCCGAAGGGATTTGAACTTTGTACCTTGAGGTTACAAGGCTAAACTCTTACCACAGAGTCAGCACTTGTGTAAGTAGTACTTCATTAAAACGTGTGCAAATTTATTTCGAGATTGACATTAGATTCTGTTCTGGTGATGATTTGTTTGGATGATATAATTAACATTTTTGAGGAATTAAAATTTCTTACTATTTTAGTTGCTTCAATTAAACACATTGTTTTTAAACTATTTTGTTTGATTAAAGTAATTAAATTCCTTCGATTATAGATGATTTTGATAACATATCTGTAATTGTCTGTGCCATGATGATTAAAAATATTTATCCTGTGTTTGTTAACAAGTATATTTAGTAAAAAACAAGCAACCTATTATGTTTAGAAAACAAGCAATAAATAATGATCAAAAGAATTAAATAATGAGTAGTTTGCTATTGGTGAATAAATTCAAACTCTTTTTTACCCATAACGAGTAATTCCCCCCTCCCCCCCTTTTTTCTGTAGGGGTTTTCTTCAAGCTGCAAATCACAAGCAAAAGTTGCGGGCAGTGAGATTTGTAATGGTCAATCAGCATCAAGTTCTCATTCTTCCTTTCTTGAACGACTCCAATCAAAAGAAGCTGATATATTGGCTATTTCAGAATTGACTCGTGCTCTAGAAAAGAAGGTACTGTCTGAAAGCATCTTAGTTTTTTCTTCTGTTACTCTTTTGTTATAACTTAATAATAAAAATAAAATAGCAACTGTTGAAAACCCATTTTCGAAAGTGAGTTTGAGCTGTTAATTTTGAACTTCTAGGAACTTGTGTTGTCGGAACTGAAGCACATGAATGATGGGGTATCAGAAAGCCAGAAATACGGAGAGAACTCGGTGAAAGATTCGGAACCTTTTAAAAGGAATTATGCTTCAGTGCTAAAGCAATTAACTGAAGCAAATGAACAGGCATGAATCTTGATGGACCACTAAGAAGAATTTAATCCTTTGTTTTCTACTTTTTCTCACTGTTCCAATTTGAATAATTTACAATTGCATGTGTTGATTGCCGCTTCTGCAGGTTTCTTCTAGCTTATTTTGCTTGAGGCAACGTAATGCATATCAAGCAAGCTCCTCAGTTTTGTCATTGAAGCCCATTGCAAATTTAGACGATCCCGGTGGTCAGGCTAGCTCTTCCAATTGCTCAGCTTGCCACAACCAAGAATCTATATCTCAAAGTCACATAGCTGAAATTGTTGAAAGTTCTAGAAGAAAAGCCCGAACCATGGTTGTTCAAGCTACTCAGGTATAGAAGGGCTGCTTTCTTAGCGCCTAATTAGTAAATGGAACGGTTGAAAAAATGGAATTCCAAAGAAAAATTATTGAATGGAGAGAATCTCTCCTCCAAGGGTTTC
Source organism: Medicago arabica (assembly GCA_946800305.1). Taxonomy (NCBI): domain Eukaryota; kingdom Viridiplantae; phylum Streptophyta; class Magnoliopsida; order Fabales; family Fabaceae; genus Medicago; species Medicago arabica. The sequence continues at coordinate 55,329,210 of OX326968.1, forward strand.
CCCTTCACAATAGAGTTGTTACTCTATTCACGCCCTATACAATATTCAAAAGATGCTTTCTACCCTGTGTTCTCTTATTTATACACATACTCTCTATACCAACCTCAACTAACTAACTAACTAACTAATTCTTTAGCAACTCTTTAACTACTCTAACTATTATTTCCTGTTACTCTATAATCCTAACAGGAATATGTATTCATTTCAAACAAAACACTTACCTTATATATATGATATATTATAATATTTACTACTCAAACCAAATGTTTGAAACTTGCTCTCATTTTGATATATAACATGACCTGCATACACTGCACTAGACAGTTACAGTTAGGCCTCATCTGTTAAATGTCAAATGCCTCGTCTTTTAGGGAGGATTAATTTGGATTACTGAAAGAGAAAAATGTTAAGGAGATGATAAATATATAACTAGAATACAGGGTAAATTTCTTGTTCGGATAAGAGGATTTTTATGATTCCAAGCAAAAATATTTTGAAGCATTGCCTGCTGATGGACAGTGTCAGTCAGTAAAGATTCACTTCTATAACTATTATTGGATTTTCTTCATTTCTTCCTTGATGACTCGACTAAAATACATTAGTATAGTGACCTTTCTTTATGGTATCATTTTCAATTTTCTTGGTGACAGTGATCTGGTGATCTACGTTTGACTATAGTCTCTCATAATAACCATTGCAGGCAATGTCGGTTTTCAGAAAGACAGAAAGTAAGGTTGAAAGAGTTGAGGATGCAATAAATTTTATCAATAACCGGCTTTCAGTCGATGACTCTACTGCTTCAGCCACAAATTTTCTGGCCATAGATTCTATTACTTTGGCTTCTCGTGATCAATTGACTGCTAGCAGCACATTAAACATTTTGGCAAGGTGTCCTGTACAAGATGATGAACTTAACAGTTCGTCTGACCAAAATGAAATGAAAATCCCCTCAGAACTCATATCTCATTGTCTAGCTACACTGCTCATGATTCAGGTAAATCATATGACCACTGAATTATCTGTTCACTGCAAGAATTTTCAGTCAATCTCCCCACCACTTTCTGTTCATTAGTCGTTTGCATTTTGTGTAGTTTACAAGACCTGATTCTGTGGTAACCACAAACCATTTTTTACCATTGATACCGACAATCTTATCCAGTGCTTTTTGCTTTTTAAAAAACTATATATGATGTCTATTATTATGTTTTTTTGGTTTTTGTGAAACTGATGTGGGATATGTCCAATCTATGGTAGTCAATATCCTGTATAAGATAGACTTCTCTGTTTGATAGAGGTCCATACTATATGCATCTGATGTTCCCTTATTTTATTTTTGAAGTTTTTATTTCAAACTATGTCAAAAAAATGTTTTCATTCCAAATTTTGAACTTGAAAGTAGATAAGAGCCAAAAGGTAAAATTTCAGTTCAAGTGCTACCAAATATGGCAGCTGTATAACTTTTTTTCTCTACCAGAATAAGTTGTACAGCTGCCATTAATTTATTACATAACTAATGACCCACTCATTGAAATTAGTGATCCAATCGATGAGTGGGTCATTAATTATGTAATAAATGCAGAAACTTAGGCAATTAGGATAGGGATGCTGTTTGGTTATCTGAACCCCTACTATAGGTGATAAATTTGTTCATACTGCTGTGCAATATTATCTGCTAACTTGGACTTTATTATATTTTTTACCCGAATTTTTTTTTCTCCCTACACTACTGAAATTTGATTAATATCTTCTGGATATTTTAAATTTCAAACTTCTGTTTTGTCTAGTCTATTTAATATGGTTCTTGCCAGCTCTGTTAATTCAAAAACTGTCTTTTATTCTATGAATAAAATAGGTTGGACAAAGAGAGCTTTATCTAAACGCTCACATACTACAAAAGAAATTCTGAGTATAAAGAGTTAAGAGATTAATTAAATATTTGACCAGTTCGCCAGTAGGAAATACATACATCAATGAGTTGTCCTGTTTAAGAATCTTTTACCTGCATCATGATACATCTCTGTTAAAACAAAATGCAGAAGTGTACGGAAAGACAATTTCCCCCAGCTGATGTTGCGCAGGTATTAGATTCCGCTGTCACCAGTTTGCAGCCATTTTGTTCGAAGAATCTACCAATATATGGTGAGATACAGAAATGCATGGGTATCATAAGAAATCAGATATTGGCACTCGTACCTACCTAGCTCAGACTCCATCCTTTGTAAATCTTCGATATTAGTCAAGTTCGTCTCACAATGACGTGAGTTCCATGGGGATTCATAAGACATTGGTGGGGGGATAATTATAAACTCTACACTACAATTGTAGCGAGATGAAAAGGGAAGATTGTACACCATAAGAAAGGGCTACTATGTAGCTTGTCCTATTCAGCAGCACAAGCATTATGTATGATATGAGCACATTAACGATTTGAATGTTGATTTGATGTGAATTGGAACTTGTTAGGTGCAGTTGTAGCCCCGCTTTGCCAATTTAAGCATTTCAATAAAGTTAATATAATCTGGAACTGTCGTTCTTTATTCCAAACTATTGCACCGGTCTGTCAACCCAAATTTTTTGACCAGGGTCAGTTATCTTTGGAGTAAACCACCAAATTGGTATATGTCTTTGTAAAAAATAATCAAGCCTTATTTCACGAAAATGAGGTCGACTATTTAATTTTCTATTATACCTCTAAATTATATCTTTAGATCTTAATTCATAATAAGCTTCAAATAAAAAGGCCAAATTACATTCATCTCCCTTAAAATCTTCTTAAAATGTCATGAACACCCTCTTGATTCTCACATGACACTCACATACTCGCATCCCCTCACTTGACACCGTTAAATCCTGTTTGACAAATAAATAGACCCTGCAATATTATTTTGTAAGTCTTTTAGATAAATCATTAGTTGAAAAAATTAGTCATGAATCCTTCTCCATATTCTCACTATCCCACTTCGATGTTATAATATTGGCTTCAGAATCTTTTGCTTTGAAAACCAACAATTATCAAAAGAAAATTTCAAAGTACCCTATAATATATTCTTTAAATTTAGAATGCTACATACAATCTGAGGATTGCACAAGAGGTCCCACAAGTTGCTCAACCAATTTTCCCCTGCTTCCCTAGCCCTTTCGGATGTTTTTGGTTGAGCTCAACGAGAAGAAATTATGAGATTCATACAGATGTGAGTGTGATGCAGTTAATTACAAAAAAGTGAGAAAAGGCTATGAGACTCACAGTTAAATAGAAGGGAGATGATTGACTCTTGGTTAAAATAACAAAGGTTGGTGATTAGTCAAAAACTAGAGGGAGTGTTTATGTTATTTAAAAGATCTCCATAGTAACGTTGAGGCATTTTCTATTTATAACTCAAGCCGTCAAATAAATGGTACAGCAGTCCTTTGACAAATACTCCTTTAAAAAAGTCCTTCGACAAGTAAAAGTCTACATCGTTTTCTTTCACTTTGGTCCATTTCCATGACTTTCTCATTTTTTTAGTAATTTCTAAAATTGCACGTTTAGCACATCTTTCTGAGGAGAAGAATATTAACAGAAGAGAGAACATAGAATACAATATTTACCTATTACCGATTTGACAATGCCAACCAGACAACATCAAAGGAACTAACGCTAATAATCAACAAAACAATACAAATAGAATTTCAAATATTTGTCCTCCCATAAATTTCCCCCCCTAAACCTTGTACCTTAAAATAACAATATGTATCTGTATCAGGAGCACAACATATTTGAAGATAAATATGAATGGGGGGAGACAAATAATTTGGGACAATGAAAAAACTCAAATTTACAGGTCTGCCTCTTTCTCTAGCCTAAAATCTTAAAACAAGGCAATGAAGCAAGAGGCTGATCCGATCCAATTGTATTTCAATGAAATAACGATCAAATCATCGCGCAGAAGCTCTGGAATCTCTCTTTCTCACTCCCTTTAGTGGTTGGGCCGATGATGGTTGCGTTATATGCAGAAGGGTCGTGACCACTGCAGCACTAACAGTCAGACTTGTTCAGTCACCAATCCAAACTAACAAAGGAAAAACTTAAATATGTCGGTCAATGATATGATGCCTTCTACCCGCTTGCTGCCAGCTTCAACAATAACAAGCCGCCGGACACCTGAGTCCAAGTCAAGAGGGCATAAAATTTTAAGCACTGCGATCTTTGAAATAAACTCAACTGGATAATCCAAGAAGAAAGAAAAAAAAACTGGTGCTCAACCGAATCAACAAAAAATGACACTTATGGGTTCAACAATTATAGTCAATTTTGCTTATGTTTTAAGATTCAGGAGAGAACAGCTGTTTCAGAAAATAGCAAACAACACTCTAGCGTGGAGTAAAAGAATCTACAAAGTGTATACCTATTTACTTGATGATAACATTTTCTATTTTCATTTGAAGTTGTGTTAACTTTACTAGCTCACAAGAGATGACAGACTCTTAAGTGAAAAATTGTGTGCATATTTTGGAAAAAATGAAAATGCCAAATGAATTGTTTTAATTATTTCGAGAGATGCATCATCTCTAGCTAACATTTCATCTTCTATCCATAACAATAGTTCACTTCAAGAGTCTCACATCTTCTTGTTAGCAAGTTAAAAATTGTTTTTGCACATTAAACGGGGCCTAAGACTCAAGATAAGATAAGATATTGCTTTCACTAAACATTTGAACATAAATGAATAATCATGGTTACTGGTTGCTGAAAATGACGAAATGAAAAATAACAAAATCTAACCAAGAATAAATTGACAGCCTAACACAATTGATAATCAACCAAAGAAAAATTAAAGCCGCTTCCATTAAAACAAAACAAAAAAAGAGGGAAAATAAAACCTGGGTTTGCCAAGCGTTCCATCACTTTATGCAAAGAATCAGTTCGCAAACACATCTGACATCTTTGACTTCTCGACTCATTAGGATTAAAAGCATCCTGGCTCAACTGCAATGCCTGTACAGACAAAACAAGAGAGGGATTAAATTAAAACACCATATTAAAAACTCAATATACACTACCTTTATTTCTTCAAACAATATCACAATTAACATCCACCAAATTTTAAAAAAAAGAATTACTGGAATAGATCCTGACCTTTGCTTTCAATTATTATTATCTTTTTTAAAATGAACAATTGTAGGTAATCTGTTTAAACAATTAACACCAACCACCGAAAACGGCAACAAATCTTTCACAACCCACCATCAGATACATGACAATCTTAAAAGAAACTCAACAATAGGAAAGCTTTCAGCATGTAATGCTTTTTAGCAAAAAATGGGTGGTACCACTAAAAATTAGAGTAAATAGCAAAACAGTCAATTTTCCCCATTTAAAAGAAGTAATGATGTACTCATTTCATGGTGCAGACGGTAAGATGCTCAACTAGGTAATTCCATCGATTCCATTGATAATGTCAAATCCCAGCCGTTAAAGACAGTGTTACTCATCCTGTCCAACATCCAGTATAACTTCAGCTAAAAATATACACCAAGGGTGTGGGCTACTAGAAGTTAGGACTTATCAAGCTGGACTCATCAAGCATACACTTTAAATGATCATATATATTTTAAACAAATGAATTGCTAAAACTCATTACATCTGTTCTTTCTCAATAATCACACAATAAGTTGCTTCTCCTTTCTTCCTCAGCATATCAGTTCAATCTAACCACCAAATTGCTACAAGAAGGCTAATATAATTGACTTGGATTATTGCCTATTTTTAGTTCTTCGGGCTAACTTTTTACGGTAACTGGGGCTCATTGAATGCACAAAGGAGCACTTATAGGATAAGTACATCACTTAAACAGATTTTAGTAGGGAGCACAATAGGGAAGTTAACTTTTCATTGATACAATTTACTCCCTCTAGGCTCAATTGTAAGCACATATAACTAATCACAAACAGATAAAGAAAAAAGGTTAACCTCATTTAATTTTCTTAATGTAATAAAAAAAATTGTATTTCCTGACCTAAACTACCCTTTCTTTTCATTTAATTTTGTATGGAAACTTGTATCATTGAAGAATATTTTGAGGATGATGGCACTAAATAGAGTGAAGTTAGTTAGATTATGCTGATATTTTGGTCTACCAAATGTGACTAATTTATTTGCATATATAAGTCCAGGGTAGTACACATTAAATCGTGGGTGTATGTTAACCTCCAATATAAAAAGGAATAATATCCACCTCTGCATCAATAAAAACAATATTGTTTAAAAAAGGGAATCTAACTCCATATAAATTTCAAGGTTTCTTAAACATTAGATAATAATGCAAAAGAAATGAATGATCAAATATCATGAGATATGGGATAGAAGCGTTTCAAGAAGGACATTACATAACGTCAATAGGGAAGGAGAATACTAATTTAAGCATCTTAGTTCTAGATAATCCTACCCTTTATGAAGCTGAGTAACTTTTCCTCTCAAAAGAAATGCCAAGTAATTTTTATTTTTTTTATCAAAGAAAAAGAAAATTTAGTAGGGAGCGGAAAAGCAGTGATTCAATATATTAATTTTATGGACGTCCTCAAGTGATCAGTCTCATAGGCTCAGCAAAACTACACAGCGGTAAAAGCTAAACAAATATGTTTCCATTTTAGTTTTTTTTATATCTTTAATTTAAAATAAAAAATACAAAATTGTCAATGAGAAAAAATGAAAAATAGAAAATTCTAACTTACCTGATGAACTGTCATTTCATCTAGATTAATGTGTGTATAAGCTCTGTCCTTTGCCAAGGCTGTTATATCACTACAAAGCAAGGAAAGGAGAAAAAAATTAGAAACTTGATGAGCCATTCTATAGAAAGGAATTGTGATGAGTGAAGACAATTTAATGTTTGAACCATAGAACTTCCGAAGTATATTGACGACGATAAAAACTACCAACCTCCGACAATATATATCCAGTAAAGAATCACTCTCATCAACTATTGGTATTGAACTTACTTGAGCTGCAAAGAAAATGTCGAAATGCTATGTCGGTATATATTCATATAATATAAGCAAAACATCTATCTACAATTTCAATGTTTAAATTTGAAAATGGATATTTCTCATTTAGTTGACACATTCATCTTTCTATGCTGTTTAATTTATCACACCCCAAAACAGCACTTCTTCTCAAAGTGGGAGTCAACACTCCGCTTCCAGATCCATCGGCCTAATAACTCAAAATAAAATAGAATAATCCTTTCTTTATTCTTTCTCTCTGCTGATTTTAATTTGTGTGCAGAAATAAAAAAGAATCAAACCTTGAACTAATAAGTTTAGGGCTGAAGTAAGAGAAGCATTTGGTCTCAATGTTGCTAGAGGCCGGCGATTTGTCTCCCCAATTTTGGGCATCCATGTGCCCACAGGAATTGCACAAATTGGAAGTTGAAGTATGGGCAATGAACTAGAACAATTTCTAAAATACCTGCAAATGCCTGAAAATTCTATCCGGTAACGATCAAGCAGATCTTAAAATCAGAAAGAGAAAAAAAAGTTGTAAAAAATAAATAAAACACTTACATCTAAGAATCCCCGAAAGTGAAGCAAGATGTAGTAGTTGTGGAAATGAACCATCTTCAGAAGATGCATGGATAATAGGAACAGTTGAAATTCCATTTTGCAGAATCTTCAGAGCAACATCTTTCAAATTATCAGATGGCCCTGCCTGCGCAATAAGTAAAATCAACAATCAATAATATGGCCCCTCCAGCATTACATAATTATTACACTCATTTTACATAGAAGATGCACATCAACCACATCAAGATAAAAAGAACAGTGATTATTGGGCAAAGCTTCACACATGACCCAAGCAAAACTTCGTTGAATCCGAATCCAATAAAATAAGTCGAATAATTGCAAAGTTGTGAAAAAGAATGGTACTTTTGATTGCTGAATGATAACAGTGAAACAATTAGATTACTTTATAAATTAATAAAAGATAGGTTTGAAGAGGATTACAAAAAGAAACTAATATTTTGAAAATTAGCATTCCAATACTTACATGGATGAAACGTCTCGAAAATAAAGTCCATTTTCCCTCCTTCCAAGCTGATATGGTATGTGTTTCAAGCTCTTCTTCTGTCAGATTGGACCCATGATTCCCAAGCTGAGAAAAGGATAATAACAAATTTTATAAAACATTAACAAAAATTAAAGACGGGTCATGAATGAATTTTACAATTAGAATTTGCAGTTTATCATTATCTGGAAAATCTTGAAATCGATTCTCAACAACTAATTTCTGGAACCCAGCTCACATTATGCAAGAAATGTTATTTTAGGGAACTTGGTGTGATGCAAAGGTTTGAAATATCAAGGAAAACGGAGCCAAAGAAATCAAGTTCTGTAGTGACTATTTTCAAACAGATTTATCATATTCATAATCAACAGAAAATAATCAGAAACATGTCACTTGGTCATTTGTTTATTCATTATCAATTGAACAAATGTTTCTGCCTATATTCTTGTAATTTGGTGTATGCATTTACTGACATAGCTCGCTCCGGGCAGCAATATGTCACTTTCTTACCTCTGTCATACATCTTGTATCAGTATTCAGTAGTATATTGGCCTTGTGAGTAACTTAGAGTTTACACGAGCCATGATGACAAGAGATTTGCTTTAAAAAACTTGCTAACAGAAGGAGTCAATAGAAGAATACTTACATACCTCTCTTAAAATTAAAATAAAATCCAAAACGCTGAGAACTCCAACAAACTGCCCCTTGCAGAAATCCCAAAGAGGAGCCATGGGAATTCCCTGCAAATTATCCAATTAAAAAAATTGCATAAGAAAGCAACAAACAAGCAACCAGTAAACATGCAGAAACAATGTGAATGAGAAAGTTGAAACCTCAAATTCCATAAAAGGATTCAAAATGCATATAAATCATATCTCGTCCATTTATCAGGATTAAAAGGCAAGGAAGTTACATGCAGTAATCAAACATATTTTGAGCAGACTTGTTCAGTATATTTAAAAAGTCCTTTATACGAGCAAATCAAAGATACCTGCTCATGTAGTATGTGAAATGCTTGCTTCACTGGCAGATCAACATCCAATGTAACAACCTGTGGCCAGATGTCACCACATTAGTAAATCATGTGATTCTAGGTAGCAGGTTTGACAACAGCAAAAGGTACAGTCCTGAATAAAGGGCCAATGGTGGAAGTTCCAAACCTTGCCTGACTCGGGAAGTAATTCATAAGCTGTGCGCATAGACAAGTATGTAGAAATACGTTGGCGTGAGGCCTGTACATCAATATCTGATATTCTTGGCATCACCTCACTCAATGTACCATCTGTCAATCGGACCTGGACGATGAAATTTCATATGCAAATAAACAACTACGCAAATTTAGACATGTGAAAATATAAGGTAGTACGTTGCAAAATAACACAAGTTTGCGACATTACATTGCAGTAACCAGGGTTATGATAAATAAGAGAATACTGATGGAAATTAAATTTTGTGTAACTGATTTGGAATAGACGCCTTAATAGGCCTATATATCATGTAGTATTACTATGAAAACTATTCTTTGAAATTTCAGTCCAAACATAGTACAAAACATCCGCAAGCCAGCACCCAAATAGCAGACATGCTTGTAATCATAATTACCAGGTCAAAGTACGAGTAACACTTACCACACGCTGAAAAGTCTCATTGTCAACATCCATGTTGGACCCAGAAACCATGTCAGGAGGTAAAACAGGTATGAAAGGATCAGTAGCCAATAATAAAGTGTTAACTATCCCATAATCTCCGGTTATATGGGGGGTGTGCTCATCATGGCGCCATTCTCCATCAACAAAAAACTTGTACTGCATTTTAGAAAACAATATAATAAGCATGTAGGCTACTACGAATAAAGGTCAAACATTTTCAATACTCCCTCCGTCTCACAATAGGTGTCCTCTTTCCTAATTTTTTTTGTCTCAAATTATTTGTCCCTTTTGCAATATCAATACAACATTTATTACTTTTTTTCCACTTACATACCCTCATTTATTGCATTTCAATCATATATAACTATTCCACTAACTATAATTAATAAGGGAGTTTTAATAAATGATATACATTTTACCATTAAAATCAACACTATTAATCATTTCCTTAATAACCGTGTAAACTCAAATATGGCACCTATTGTGAGATGGGCGGGGGGGTGTAATAAATATTTCTCAGAATCTTTTAAATCCACTAGTGTGAGTCATAAATGAACACTTCAATATCAAACATAAACAGTATATTACTTCTCGATTAACATTCATTATGAAAACAAAACATATCAAAACATTAATTCTCGATTAACATTTATTATGAAAACAAAACATCTCAGAAAAAAATCTTAAAAAAGGTAAAATTCTGAATAGATCGTGAATCCTATCCCTCTGTAAATAACATTTGTTATCATTTCCCTGTTGCTTCCATGATAACAAAGAACCTGATTGCCTGCCGTCACTGACTACACGAAATCGTAGGTCAAGAGATCTGTGATCGTCTGATTGAGATCGACCGTCCAGATCTAAAGCAGATTTTGATTTCCTTCAAAAACTAAAACTACCGAGCTTAAGATCAGTACCATCCAATCTCAATCAGATCGAACATCAGGCGGTCACAGATCCCCTGACTGTGTGATTGCATGCAGTCAGGCTGTCTAGTTCGACAACCAGACGTTCAGAGAGTAAACAAGTCTTGAGTTTATACACTAGCTATTATCATCAACACAGAGGTCATTGCCGTCACTAGTTGTCTGCCATAGAAACACTTTGCCACCAAAACACCTTTCTAGGTAAAAAATTATAAAATTCACACGCTACACAAATACACATAATATTCTAAAAAGAATATGAAGCTACTACACAATAATTATCAAGTACCAACGCAACACTATAAACTAACCTGATGATAGCCAGGGGCCAAGTTATGAATAACTTGAAACACAGTTGGACAACCTTCAACTGGTGACATTTGCAGAAGCTCAGACCACCTTTGAGACAAAATTCAAAATTTTCTTATTAAAAAAGCAAAAAAACAGTAATAAATGTATCTCCACAAAACCACCACAATAATAAAACAAACAAAATTAGAGCTTTTGAACCAAAAATCAAAACTTTTAGAATTAAAGTGTAATACCTTGTGAAAGAACCACTGAGATAAACAGTTCTTCCCCCATATGGCCACACAAACCGTACTGGAATCAGCACCGTCCCTGCTGCAACAACACCACCCACATCCCTTGCAGAATCCATGCTTGGACTGAACATTCTATTCCCAAATTCAGTGTGATACACTCAAAATTCCCACCAAGAACTAAACTTTATAGCATCCTCTAATCAAGTTCAATTCGCAGAGCAAATGCAGCACCAATTCAATGCACTACGAAGCAAAAAATAAAAAATTGAAAAATTATCCCAAATCAAAATCCAACAAAAAAAACAAAGTTAAAATTTTGATGCTTTGTGATAATGAAAAATGAAAAATAATAGTGCCCATAGCACAGTAGAAGGGAACGGGATGAAGATTTGAAGCGGGTAGCACAAAATTGCATGCAAGAAAAACCCTAACCCTAAATCGAGAAGAAAGAAAAAATCTTACCAAATCGAGGGTCTTGCGAAGACGAATTTAAGAATTTTGTGGGGAAAAAATAAATAAAAATAGAAACCCTATTGAAACAGAACACAGAACAGAACAGAAGAGGTTGAGAAAATCGAGGATGTTTGTGTGCGTTGTGATAGACGAAACCTTGAAATATTGTATGAACTAATTAATTTGATTTGATTTTTTTATTTTGGGTAAAATTTGATTTGATTCGATATATGAAAGAAAAATTACTATAAAAAAATAAAAATAAAAAAGGGTCAATGAATCGTGTGAAGTTGCTGCTAATAAGTAATAATCAACCTCAGATTGGTAAAGAGATGACAATTTATTTTGATTTAACGAAAAAAGAAAAAGAGCTATTTATTTTGTTTTGGCAATGATTGATAATCTATCTATAACAATAAATGAGATACCTTTTTTTTTTTTTTACTTTTTTAAAAAATGAGATACTTTTTATTAGGCCGGAGTTCTTATTCCGAATTATTTTTTTATCTTTCATTAAAATAGGAGCAACTCTACTCAAATAAGACTTTAAATTACTATTATTCAAAAAATAATTAAATTATTAATTCAATCTCGTCCGTATGAATATGAATAATATTAGACATGATTAAAATATATTATTTTAATATTATTTTTTACGAATAATTTGATCACAACACATGTGAAATTGATGTCTTTTTCTATTTATAACTTCAACAATAACACAACTATGGCTTAAGGCTTGTGTTTTTGAGACTCAACAAATGCTTTATTTAAGGCTTAAATGTTTCTTTGGTCCCTTAACTTGATTTCAAATATCGGTTTGGTCCCATAAGTAATAAAAAGTCTGTTTAAATCCCTTAACTTTAGTTAAAGTATCAGTTTTGTCCTTTTTGTTAATTTAATCCAAAAAACGTTAAATTTTGGTCTCTTAACTTATTTAATTAGTATTAATTTCGTCCCTTAGCTTATTTAACTAGTATTAGTTTGATCCCTAAACTTAACGTTTTTTTGAATTAAATTAAGAGAGAGGACCAAACTAATACTTTAAATAAAGTTAAAGGACCTAAACGGACCTTTTATTACTTATGAGACCAAACCGATTATTGAAACCAAGTTAAGGGATCAAAAGAGCATTTAAGTCTTTATTTAATAGGTACATATGAATACCTCCACTAATCTCTTGACCCCGTTCACTCTATATAAATGGCAATCTCCAATGGCATGTACGATGTTACCTTTGAAACAGATAGTAAGACTTCGGTGGACGCTCTTTCAGCTCGTAATATTCCCTTCAATGAATTTGGCGATTTAGTTTTTGAGTATAAGAGCCTCTTATATAGTAATCTCGACCATGTGGTGTCGTTTGTTCGGAAGCAAACAAATAGGACATCTTGTAGCATAGTTAGAGCTGCCTTATACATCATAGCCCCCATACTTTTCAAAAAGTCTCTCCTACTTTGTATCCCTTGATCTTTAATGAAATGCAATAATTCTACTTTGTTTTAAAAAAAAAGCACGATAGAGAAAACATACAATAGGTTTATATATTTTACACCATAATGACCTCAATAAAATTTATATTGTATTTTGGTAGAAAATATAATTTATATTTTTTATTCACGATTTCTTTACGTTTTAATTGGAAAATATTATTGTTAAGGGATATTAACTCGGCTGATGAGAAAGTGACGCATACTCCACAATATGAATGATGATTGAACTTTTGACAAACGAGGATCTCTTTTTGTTAATGTTTGTTGAACTTTGAGTTCTACCTTAACTCTAGCAAGTCTTTAAACTTTAAAGTCCAGCTCATTTCAATTAATTTTTTAAAAATTAAAATATAATTTTCAATTTTGTACATTTATTAAATTAATATAAAAACTATTTAGATCAACTATATATTGATTAAATTCTACAAATGACACTTTGACTTTTAAAAAATATTTTAGTTTTCCCAGTTTAGTTACATTGAAAACGCCGTGGTATTTCCGTAAATATCATGAAATTGTTTTTGTTTTTTCTTGTTTCACGTTTTGGTGGTTACCAACCATAGCTTCAACGAGTTGTTGCCTCTGTGATTCAATTCTCTTTCTAGTATGTTTCAATTTTGATGTTCATTCTTCTTCTCATTCCATTTTTTTTTGTAGATAGACGAAATGACAAAACCATTATAAAATCACACACAAATGGAGGTATCGGGGCTCGAACCCCAGTCATGACATCTGGTCTAACAATTTCGGCATTTTGTCAGTTGAGCTAGGACTCGTGGATTCTTCTCATTCCATATTTTGTGTTGAAAGAATGTGATTTAAATTTACTCAATCATTCATTCATGATCATAATGATTACTCAACTGGATTTGGGAATATTTCATCACAAGAAGTTTAATAAGGGTTGAAAGTTCTTTAGTTAAGATAGATCTAGATTTTGCATAGATTTTTCATATGGTAAAAGTGTCTTGATTTAAAAGTCTTAGGTCAATCATACCTTTGTAGAACAAAATAAAAAATTAGAGAGAACTACAAAGAGTATGTCTGCAGAAACCCTGCTCAAGGAGTGAAATATGAGCTATTTTGATTAAACAAAACTATGAACAAACTAGTGATGCATAAATAACAAGTGTATAAAGATTTGTTTTTGCTTAGCTTCTATTTTCTATGTGTTTGCAACTTAACTATTTCGGTATTATTGAATTTGGACAGAGGCAGTAAGAGTTGAAAATAGTTCCGCAATGGTTTAGAAACAATGACCACAATCTAGAGACCAATACCTAAGAGAATTAGATGACTAGTACTTTTGAAAAAAAAATGTTGTTAGCTGGCTGAGTTCGGTAGAACTGCTGCTATTTCGGTTAAGGGTTTCATCCTAAATTTCAGGTTTAAAGTTTAATAAGGGATCTACCTAAGCTTATATATAAAGACTCGTCGTACATAGGTTTCCGTTTTTTCTATAGAGGGATGTGTAACTAGTAATCTAGCATACAGCTCTTTTGTAGCTTTTCTCCTAATGCAAATCAATTAATTAATACACACTTCATATTCATAGTAAGGGACACTACAAATTTTGTTATCTTCTGAATGAGGATAACAATCGTGATGGAGAGAAAAGGAAAGGAGAAGCAATGTTCAGACCACGAGAGAAGCTTATTGAGAAGCAAAGATATTTCCAGAATATGCGTAATCATACTCACTTGAAAGGACCCTATGATAAGATTACGTTTGTTGCAATACCCCTTGCTTTGACTGCAGCATCACTTTTTATGATTGTAAGTTCAATCGCGACACAAATTCTTTTTCTTCATATTTTGCTCTTAGCTTTACCTGCTTGAAGTTAACAGCGTGTCTCCACTTGTTTATAGCCATATCCTTATAAACAATACTTTGTGCATTTGTTTAGGGACGAGGGATCTATAATATGTCGCATGGAATAGGAAAGAAGGAACGACTTGACTGTTTTCTGATGGAGGAGGAAGTTGTTTTGCAACACAGACCTAGCATAACCTCCTCATTATGGACTTGTGATTTTCTTTGCATCCATTATTTTCTCTTTAAAACTCACCGACAAATGAGGGATCCCGGTTAGAACCTGGGTGACATTCAACCTAACAATTTCAGCATTTGCTAGTTGAGTTAGGACTTGTGAATGCACTGATCACATTTTTGTATAAGCCCTTGATCTTTCAATCTTTTACATGAACGAGGAAACTCAGACCTCTACATACCTTCTTCCCACATAGAATGACACTGCTAATATTCATAACAAGTCTTGTTGAAACTGCTGAAACCTTCATATCAAGGTTGTAATGACTAGTATCTAACTGTAACACGATTTTTTTTTGTTTTTGTTTTTTATGTAACACCAAAATTGAATTAAGTCAACTGTAACAACTTATTGAGACACTGCTATCAACATGTTCATTTTGGCCTGTCATAACTCATAACACAATAGTTTGAGGTGCCTTTAATTTGGGAGTAAGGTATCAGAATATAAATGATAATGATATAACCAAATTTTTAGTATAAACTCTTTGAGCGATCAAGATTTACATTCCGATAAACCTAAGAGGCCTTTGAGCAATGCGAGAGGCCTATAAAGCAATCAATCACTTTAACCATAAGCTGACATCTGCATTGCTGTCTTTAGGCCATTCTCAGTACAAGTATGATTACTTTCAATTTGTCAAGGCTGTTGACATTTATCTGACGATTTTATTAGTTTAGGTTGCCTTACAATTGATGACGCAAAAGAAATTAATTCTGCTAAGGCTTATTTGGATGGACACATACTTTTTCAGTCTTGAGGTTTACTGTGTTTGAGTAAGGTATAGCTCCTTGATGAAGCAAATTTTCTAGGTTGTAAGCCAGCCAAGAATCCAAAGCTGCGAAATCTGAATTTGTTCAAAGATGATGGTCTATCATACAGAGATCTATATGTTATTTGGTCATCTATATATCTCTTATCACCACCAGACTTTCTTTTAACATACTGTTTTTTATGGGAATTAAACAAAAGCCTAGCTAGTGACCACTATAACAGAATCAATACTTTTATCATTTACAATCAGCAAGCTCATTCAATTTGTTCCCAATCCCGTATTTTTTCATCGTGAAGTTGCTAAACAAATTCATTTCTGTGTAAAAATTAGTGCGATACTCATTACCTTGCCTCATCATATATGTTAAAATATTGTCACATACTTCTAATTTAGAAGTTATTGGTTATAACTTCATTCCAATTACTTCAGAAAAATGTCAACAAGCACAGATAATTCATTTATTTCAGTCTTAGAAACTTGATACATATAGAGCACACTTTTGGCTGAAAACATGGCTTGTAATTTACATAGACCATTGCCAGCTCCAAGATACATATAGAGCACACTTTTGGCTGAAAACTTGGCTTGTAATTTAGATAGACTATTGCCAGTAACACGAGTATCAAAAGTGAATTTACGTGTTGAATTCACAACTTGAAGGGCTCCAAGGAAGAATTCCCATCAAGGCCTTTTGCATAGTAATGTGCCAAGAAATCTTTTATGGTAGCGTCTTTGTAGATTGGCGGGTTTTCTTCTGAAAGCAGTTCCTTAATAGGACCATAAACCTTCGACGCACCTTCAATTGGGTCAGGAGAATTCACAAAGAAGCTTGCTACAGAAATTCTTGGGCCTATGTTTTGAGATAAGACCCGGTGATAAACACTTACAAAGCTGTCATTCGTAATAAGCTGCAAGCATATAAAAAAAATGATAAAACTATTACCACACGCTTTCAATGAGGAAACAATCAATGATTTTGATTCTAGTGATGATTTCTATCCAGCAACTGTAGTTCACTGTAATCGCATTCTAAGAGCACACAAGTTTTCCATACGCAATAAACACGGCCAAGTCATGCGTAAAGTGACATGTGATTAATACAGAAAATGGTGTACTCAATTAATCAAGTACATATATGGAACCCTCTGCTGTCTTTTTATTGAAAACAAATGAAATTTTGCAGATTTTGTGTGATTTGTTAACAATAAAATTATTATGATTAGAAAATCAGAAAGAAAGAGTATATGTATTAGTAATAAATATGATAGGGTAATACGTGAGCAATATTTCTTTGCTTATAAGAATAAGCTCAGCTAATTATGCACCCTCATGAAATGTGTTTGTTAAATTAAACTCACTGAAAGGGAAAAAAGACAGAAGATAATAGCAAGGTTGTGCCCGTCTGCACGCTAATTGTTAATAATAGGAATAAGAAACCATAAGGAAGTGTCATTATTTTCTCTCCAAATTAATAAAAGCAAATTGATGACCACTATTCATTTGTAGCTATCCAGAAAAGGTCAATACAAGTGGTTCATAAACTGCAAAAGTAAGAAATGAGTGTTTGACCAAGATTATTTGAACCACTGAAGGTCATAGCATGGAAAATATAAAAATTTAGCATAATTTAAATCTTATGGCATATTTAACACATTTGATAATTTATGTCAACCTTTACACATCAGAGTATACTTTCTCCAGGCCTTGTTCAGTTTTTATATATTAATAAGAGCTTAACCAAATAATAAAACCTTTTACTGAATATTGATTTGACTCTTAGGGCTGCCATAACATATTTTTAAGCTTTAAGTAAACTTTGATGTGATGCTTTTTTAAAATAGGGGTCTTACAATAATTAATGTGGTATAAGCTCAAGCAACGATAAACTTCATACTTCAACGGAAACCATAAAAAACCGGTTGCAAGACTAGGCTAACTAATCTAAAAAAGTTTCATTGATATTAAATTTTTTGTTGGTATACCTAAAGCGAGAGATTGGTATGCCTTATTCTTAGGCTTAGAATATTTACCTGTAGAAGATCTCCAACGTTTACAACAAACGCTCCATGTACCGGAGGAACGTTGACCCATTTATCCTTGTGAAGAACTTGAAGACCACCAAGTTGGTCTTGTAGAAGTAATGTCATGAAGTTACTATCAGTATGCTTTGTAGTGCCCATAGTTAATTCAGGTTCAGGGCATGGTGGATAGCAGTGACCCAAAATAAAGAGTCCTTCAGCACAGTTCAACTCTTTGAGGTAAGAAGGGTTAAGTCCTAGTGCCTCAGACAACAACTCAAAGATTGTGAAACCCAACTCCTTTATTTTCTGTGAATATTCAATCACAATATCTCTGCAAGTATGCAATCAACTCATCAATGGCTAAAATAATTCAAATGAACATGATTCGTGACTGCACTTTTGATCGTGATTACATGCCATGTGATGTAACAAATAATGAAATCTAGGAAACCTGATTGTACCATATTTAATAGAAAACTTGCAAGGCCAACCAAAGTAGTTCTTCTATATATAGCATAAGTTACATAATAAATCAACCGCTAAATATATTTAGTCATGCAAAAAAGAAAAACATCGATGTTAAATCCCTCAAATTTTAAAAGCAGTTTTCCCCTCGTTTTCTTTGTTTTGGGTCTTAACCCTCCGGTTCTCAAGGGAAAGTAGCCCTGGTAACCTGAGTTCAGTCAGGGGTAAGTAAAGTCTAACCAATGATTAGTGCAGTCAGGATTTGAACTTAGGTTCTCTCGAACAATTCATCCTTAACTTAATCTTGTTAACCATTTGAGTCCAACCACTAGGTTTCCTTTGTTTTCTAAAAAGTAGGATAGTGGTCCTAAGCTCATTTCTGTTGTAGTCGTGCACACATGCCCGGTGGATGTAAACCTCATGAACTACCACCAACGAAGTTGAGTCTAGGGACCATGGCCCATGCTTATAAGAAAACATGACTAATGGTAAAATTTATCTATTTTTTAAAATAAAAAACATTTATAACCCATAAATAAATGCCTAGATATAGAACAAAATCTGATTATGATTTGGAGAGTGAGAATCCAAATTAATATTGAGTTAATTACCTGCATATTGGTGGCACTTCCTCTGGTTTGAATGGATGAGGAGCAACAGCAAAACCAAATGTATCTCTCCAATTAGCAGCTTGTCCACTAAACAAGTGTACATTAGAATAATACATAACTTTTTTCTTTAAATCACGCGTGTAAAACTCTTTTCTTACATCAGCATCTTGTTCATGAAAGCTACGGATTCCATGAATCATTTCATCCAAGACAGTAATGGGAATTTCATGATTAATCACCTGAAAAAATCCCCACTCATGGCATGCACTTCGAATTTGACCAATAACCTCTACACGCCGAGCTGGATTGTTGTGTATGTCTTTGAGCTCTACAATCGGAACACTCAACTTGGAGTCACTAGTTGAGTTTTCACCGTTGCCCAACTTCCCAGCATGGAAAAAGCGTGGGATTTTTGACACCCCAGACTCAACCAAACCATTGACGCCAGCTTTTGAATCATCAAAAGCTTTGACTTCAGATTTTCTATCATAAGTGGAATTAGTGGCTTCATGTAATTGATTTGTGTTTTTTACCACCATATTGAGAGGGAAACAAAACCTGTCTTCTTCCTCTAACACAAAGTATGAAATTCCAAGTCAATTTTTTAACTAAAGAAACATGTGTCATTGTTTTATCTGTTTTGCACGCAACCAAGTTGACTCACCGATTCAGCAATTTTTTAATTTTATAAAAATAAGTTAGAGAACTTAATGTGAAATATAGACATAAATTGCACTCACCTCCCCTAAAGTTTTATTAAAAGACACCTACACCCCTCTAGTTTGGAAAAAACAATCACCTCCATTCGATTAACACCGTTAGACAAGACTAATGTTTTCTACATCCACTGCTTGTCTCTAACATCAAAATTTGTTGTTTTTTCTTCCAAAAGCTGGAAATATAAAACGATGTCACTGAAATCAACTTCACTCTGACTTTTCATCGCCTTTCCACCATAACACAATTAGCCTCACCCCTTACTTGTCTATTGCATCGTGCTTAATACAAAAAAAAAAACAATTAGCAAACTTTCAGCAAGGATAACAAACAAATTTATGCCATGAGCATCTATCAATTAGCCAATTTCTTGGAGAAGAATAAGAAACAAAATAGACGTTTCTTTTAACTTGCCAATAATTTAGTGTGGATAACAAACAAATTTCCATAAACATGTGTCAATTAGTATCTTGATTTATTTATTAATTAACGTGAATCAAATAAAAGAACATGAGATGATAAAATTCTTGTTACAGAACACGTTGAAAATAAATCAGGTTTTTTTTTTTTGAAGAGGAAAATAAATCAGGTTGATGTTGATCTAAAGAAAAATTGAGTAAAGAACATAGATTTTGGTCTGCACTGTTAAAATCAACGGACATTAGTGTCTAAGGGAGAAAGTGTCTAACTCGTGTAATAATTAAGAGAGGTGAATGTTTTTTCCAAACTAGAGTGGATGTGAGTGTCTTTTAATACAAACTCAGGGGAGGCAAGTGCAATTTGCTCTAAAAGATTTTTGAGTGGACCTACACATAGCAGTGTACTCACTAAATGCATATATTTTAGTAATTGCTGTTTCATCCTCGGACTTTCCAATATTTTAGTAAAAGCATTTCTTCAGCCTCCCTCGACTTCAACGCCTCTGATGAAGATGACGGCAGTTCCAATTTCCACGACTAACTGCACCTTTCTTCGCAACTTCATCAGGCAACTGTTCGATTAGGCTAAATATTTGATTCAAATAGTTAATTTGGGGAAACAAAATGAAATTCCAAATTTAATTACGGTTTCATTCAAATAGACAGTTCATAGTGCTGTGATATAGATTGTAGGTGATATTTTCTTGAAGATTAACACAACATTTTCTGTACCTAACTGTACCCTGTTCAATTAATATGGCATAGTTAGAGGGTTGATATGCAATTGAAGTGCTTGTGGAGTATGGTAAACAAAGCCTGCTTGTTCAATTAATATCCGGTCCAATTTTAATTCCCTTCCTTGTTAGAGTACAATCCTATGAAGAAGAAGAAGAAAAAGGCTTTATTTTGATTTTCTTCTATCCAACTTCATGTTCATTTCTTTATTGAGATAGATTGATCTCTTGTTAATTTACTGTTGCATGAAATTTGCGTCAGATGTAGACAGATGGTTACCAAAAATCTCTGCACGTGCATGATCCATTTTTGAAATGATGAAATCTGTTCACATCTCTCACAACAAATTCTCTCTCAACAATATCACTAATAAGCTTAAAGGCTTCATGGCAATCCCTGCACATTCTCAAGTTCTTCATTATTCTGATAGCGATTCCTTTAGGTGTGTTTAATAATCCAAACGCCAATGCAAGTTTCTCACTGTGTAAACTCACAATTTCCTCTTTGGCTTCCTCTTCAACATCAACAAACACCAACCCCGTAGTCACTCCCACGTGCCCCCTCTCTTTCATTCTCCCTTCCAGTTCCCTTAGCAAGCTTAGTATCTCCCTCTTTTGACTACACTTAGATAAGTCCCCAGCATGGAACAAATATGTTGAATCCTTTATCTCAATCCAACTGCTTCCGGGTTCCTTATAAATTCCCGTACGCTTCATTTCAGATCGTAGATTATGAGCATTTTCCCAATCCCCTGCCAATGCATAAGTGTTGGACAATGTAACATATGCAGCTGCCACTTGTTGATTTGATTTTATCACCCGATTGCTCGCTTCAATGGCAATGTCAACTCTACCATGAAGCCTACTGGCTGAAAGAAGAGTTCCCCACAACAAAGCATCATCCTCACTTCCAACTTGAACTGATTTTGCTAGCTGATATGCCTCATCTATACGCCCTACTCGACCGAGCATATCTACAATGCACGTATAATGTCTTGCATCTGGCATCACCCCATATTTCTCATTCATGGAGTTAAAAAGCTCAAGCCCTTTATCTATAAGCCCTGAATGGCTGCAAGCATGTAAGACCCCAACAAAAGTGATGCCATTTGGTTTTATTCTTCTATCAACCATTTCTTGGAATAGTCTTAGGGACAATGCTCCAAGTCCATACTTTGCAGCCCCAACAATCATTGAAGTATAGGTAACCACCGAAGGATTTGCGATTCTCCTAAAGATTTTATCGGAATAACTAACACAACCACATTTAGCATACATATCCACAAGTGCACTAGCAACCACATCACTTACATCGTGTCCAAGACGGATAACCACACCATGAGTGATCTTCCCCGAACCTAGCCTCCCCAAACTTGCGCAAGCTGTGACTGCGCTGCATAACATGAAATGATTCGGTTTATTCATCCTGACATGATTGAATTCCCTGAACAATTGTAGAGCAAGGTGCCCTTGCCCATTCTGCGAATATGTAGTGATCATGGAAGTCCAAGAAACCACATTCCTTACCCACATGAAGTCAAAAATCATCCGCGCCTCCTCAACACAATTACATTTCCCATACATATCAATTAGGGAAGAACACACAACAAGATCGGAACGATAACCAAAAACCTCAACAAGAGCATGAATTCTTCTGCCAATCTGAATATTAGCAAGAATAGAACACGCATTGATGAGAGTGGAAAAAGTGAATTCGTTCGGCATAACCAACATTCCTTGCATTTGATGAAAGAGACATAGTGCCATATTAGGTTGACCCAGTCTGACATAACCAGCCATAAGCAAAGACCAAGAGACAACATTTGGGTGAGACATTTCGTCGAACAGTTTATGTGCATGGTCGATTTTAAGAAGTTTGAGATAGGAATTAATGAGATTGTTGGTGGTAAAAGTGTCATTTGATAAACCAGATTTGATAACGTTGGAGTGAGTAGGGGTTGCAGAAGGTAAATCATTGCAAGTTTGGAACTTTCCAATGTTGTGGGCATTGGTATTGGTATTGGTATGGAAAGAGAACAGTGACAGTTTGTTATGGCGGGAGAGGGATTTGACCAAATTGGGTTTCATGTTTATTCCACCTAGTTCACTTGGTCAAGGTTGACTCACTATCTATCCAACAAATTACATCATCAAAATCGACCAATGGATTACACTTGTAAAAGTAAAAACCATTTTATTTTTGATATATTTTTACATCACAGTACAGTACTTTTATTTTCTTTTTAAACCCTTTTATTCTTCTTCAAAATGATAACAGTACAGTACTTCTAGTTCATTTTCCTATTTTTACTTTGTACAGAGATAAAGTCAATTATCAGCACGTGCACATTGCGTAAGTACCATAAACATTCAAATCAATATCCAATTTAGTTCGAATATATTAACTACGAATTCATGTTAAATAACGATGTCAGGTATATTTGTGTTAAAAAAGGAGTAAGAAAACGTATGTGATTTCCAAAATATAATACTAAAGTTGCATGGATACTTCTAAATAGAAAGTTTTCAATCACGTAAAAAAATAGCATATAATAAGCCAGTTCATTGGATTTGCAGAGTTCAATAAATTAAGATAAAAGGTGATAAGCTATAAACTTTAAATTACTTGGATTTGCATAGTTCAATAAATTAAGATAAAAGGTGATAAGCTATAAACTTTAAATTACTTGAATGCTTATCAAAAAAGCTATTATAAGCTTATAGAAATAATCTATAACCTCATGAAAAAATGTCGCTTGCCAAACAAATCTTTTTTAATTTTACAAAGTTATAAGCTATAAGCTCAAATATGAGTCTTACCAAACAGATCCATAGTCGAAAAAAGATTGACCCAACTCAGGAATCTAAAAACAAATAGAGTAACGATATTTATATAACCATTTTTTTTAAGAATATTTATACAACCATTTAATGATAACTTTTGTGACAATCTTATCTTTCTCTCTTCTTATTAGCCAAAAACAATACAGAGAAAAATAGAAGAGAAAAATAGAAAGAGAGATAATAACAAGTATGAGAAAAAAGATTGATCAAAAATTGTCATAAAATACAAATATCAATTCTCAAACAGATATGATTGTTCTAGGGGTTGAAGCTCATGATGTGTAATTGTTGTAAACCTCAAGAGTACAAATTCAATGCCTGCTGATAAAAAAAGAGCTTGCAATGCAAGGGACAACTTGATGTTTTCTTTTCATTGATGAACATACGATACATGCAACAAAAAAGGTAAAAGAAAAGAAGACAAGGTATATAACCAACCTGCGTTTTATCATGTCAAAAGTTCAAACAATTTTAGACATGGTATATTAGAGTTTGGATCAAGTACATCACTGAAGTGAGCTTCAGTCAATTTTCGTTTTTTTTTTTTTATAACGTTGAGGTGTGCATACTTACTGTGTACTAAAACACGGTACTAAGATACTGGAATGATGATTTAATGAATCATGTGATATCCCAAAATATGGATGCAAATTAAAGATTCCTGCCCTGACAGCCATACTCTCGAGTTATATCAAAGCATTCACCAGTCAGACAGACATAATTTTACAAATCTTTGATAAAATCCTAATGTAAAATATTATCATAGACAATTATGTAAAGCACAATAGCAGTAGCTTTTGAACTTAGATGACATATCCATTCACCTGGTGATTTCTAAGCTGATAATAAGAATACAGTTTCACCGAAGCTACAAATAACAGTTTTTTTTTTTTGGAGCGGTGGGGGGAGGGGTTAACAGATGGACATCAAATAAAGCTATGAGATGGAACTGCAGCAATCAAAAGCAAAAAAGTTGGTGAGGGTACCAATGAGCTGGAACAACTCAATGGAATTGATTAGTGTCCCAACTTGAGCACACATCCACAACAGTAATCTACATTTGCAGCTCCTCTTTCGAGAAAACTTAGGAAAAACTTTTTTTTTTTGGGGAGCTAAAATTCAAGCATGATCCTCTTGTTTTGCTAGTTGCAACAACCACTTCATTTGCTCAAATCATATGATGCCAATCAAGCTAAGTACTTGAACATATTTGGATTCTCTTTGTCTCTTTCCAAGTAATCCCGAGAAATCAAATCTTCAATCCGCTTTTTAATTGCTTTGACATCAGGCTGCATAATTTCATACCATATAAAATTTAAGATTCGAGGGAGGTAAAAAAAAAAAAAAATATCACGGTTACATTAGAAAAGTGTTATATAAGAGTATGAACCTTAAACATGCGACCCAACTGCTCAACGCACTCCATAACTAACTGTTGATAGCCCAAAACTTTCCGACTCTTCATAATGCGCACAATTGAGGCATCAATGGCATATCTTCTGTCCTTGTCAACATCCTCAATTACTTTTTTCTTCTCATCCACAGGAGGTAGAGGAATCTACATGAAAAAAATGTGCCACAGCAACACTCAAAAGTCCGGTAAAGAGAATAGAGATTGATATGACCAAGTAAATAAAGAGAAAATGTTAGAATGCTATTTTCAAATAAATTATACCTTGATCCTCCTCATTTTGTCAGTGAACTTTGCATTAAATTCAAAATAATCAGTGGGTGATATCATTTTTGTGTTTGGCTCCTTGATAAGAATCTTATACTTTGCACATGACAGAGAGTGGAGTAGCCTAATGACATCTTCATCCAATAAGTTTAACTGAGTCATTATCTCAGAATAACTCAGTCTATCAGAGGAATTAAAAAGCAACAATGCCGAAGCCTGTTGAAAAATAAGACAACATCGGGTGAGTAGAAAGAAATCCATATGAAAATTCGCGGACATCACAAAATGGTAAAATGAACGGGTAGTGCATAACATATACATTATCACAGATAAGCAGGTGGTAAGTGATATAACCTGGTAGGTTGTGACAACAAGCTCCACGGTTTTTGGGTCAAATTTCCCACTTATGTTACAGGTACCCAATGAGTAAATCCATGTAAGTTTTCTGTGCTTTGTTTTAGTTGAATAAAATTCTTTGAAAACTTCAACGCACTTAACCTGAGAGAGAGAGAGAGAGAGAGTGTATTAATTATCGACCAAAATATAGGTTTAGTATCCAACACTGAACACCAAATTCTAGACGGTTATATCAAAAAGATCCAGATTACCATTTCTGCAGGAAGATTGAGATCAAAAGATTTATAACTAGGCCAGAAACCAGTGGTCAGAACTGTAACTGTTAAGTCTATTCCAGGGTCTGCATTAGGAGTATTGCTTAAATACTCCTCAAAGCTAGTTTGATTCTCCTTTGCCAGCGTCAAATCTGTAACCTGGTGGGAGTGAAAAAAATCATTTAAATTTTCTTTTGCCAACCAACAAAAAAAAAAGCAGCATCTAGTATATTGGCCACCATATACAAATACTTAAAAAGACTGACCATTCCTTCCATCTTTGAGGTAAACTGTCCACCACACTGTTGCTTCAATTTTGTCAAAATACTTCTCTCGTGATCATCATTAGCACTCTTGTCAAAAAGAAGCCTGCGAGCAAGCTTCTTTCTGAAAGCAACCAAACAAGAATATTGTATTAATTTCTATTTCAAAACATCTTACATGAAGAAAAGGGAAATTTTGATATTCAGATATGTCCAAATAAAATTGTTTAATTAGCCGCTTTCGGGTAAATATTACATAATAGATAGTATGAATCTTTACAAAAGATCATATGACGTTCCAATTGTAAATGTTGTTTCTTTAATATCACAATAAAATATTGTGATACTACAACAATACTAAACTTCAGAAAATATTTACAGAACTATATTGTTATTTAGAGAATGGGGTAGACATTTTGCATCATCAGTTCATCACCGTGTCCCAAGATTTCCATAACAATACTTGTCTCGTTGAAATGTCCATCAGATATACTGATAAAAGTCTAGATTTATATAAGGAAATATAATAAACCAAAAATAAAAAGCTTTTTTCCCTTCCTTTCCATATTTTCCCTCAACACTATCTATTTCATTTATTTTAGCTAACCATTCATCTCAGCTTTTAGTTTATCCGAACTAATTATCCCACTTCCTAGTTCTATTAAATACAAATATAAGCGTCACAGAACAGCTCTCGTAATAGTTTACATCGAGAGGTGAAGGCCTAAAGTTGGTTTTATATCTCTTAAAATGATGGCTTAAGTCTGCTTTGGCTTAAAATGTGGAAAGCCAAGATTCAACTAAAGGAATGGAAATGGCTAGAATTGACTCCTAATCAATTGGTGATAAACCCCTAAAATAATGTCAAGAAACAAGTCTCCAAGAAACAAGTGATTAGGTGAAAGGCCAAGGATGACATATTAATGTCTCTAAAATTAGGGAAAACAACCCTTGCATGAGACAAAATTTAACTCTTAGATACCGAGAATGGTAGTAGCAGCAATTTCAGTGAATCAGTAGTCCACGGACGTACACAGCACTGGAAGTATGAAAAAAACGAGGATTGAAGACCGATGAAATTTTCTTGTATGTTTGGAAATTGGACAAAATTTTCAATTTTTGCCGACCCCACTTAGTGGATAAGGCTTGGTCGTTGTTGTTTGGAGTTTGGACAACATATCACATAAATTTTTGTCTTCTCTTTGATTTTACCTGTAGAACTCGGCAAACAAGTCCTTGTCACTAATATAAGCGAGCAGCTTTACCACCTGCAGATAGACCAAAACAAATACCAAAGTCAAGACCATGTATGTCTAGTATATAGAAGTAGAAGTATAAATGTTGTGGACTTGTTAAAACCGCATGTATCAAATTCATAGAAGTAAAAGTATATATGTTTTGGACCTTTTCAAGAGTTTCTTCAATTGCTTCGTCACTCAATTTTTCACTTCCTCCTTTCTTAAGAATGTTATCACAAAAAGTGGCAAGAAGTTCTGCGCTAGAGTTTCCAGCAACACCTTTGTTGCAAAAGACCTCAAAAGCCTCTTTAAGAGCCTATATGATCAAATCTTTCAGATTTACACGCATATCAATCTAACATAACTATAAAATAAAACCATCTTCAAATCAAAACCTTGTGGAAAAGAGTGTGATTCTGGAAACAGGAGTTCACATATGCCAGGTATTTGTCATGTAGCTCAATCACTTTCCGGACAAAAACCTAAAGAGACCAATTTCAGTTTCAATACATGTAAAAATTGCAATTAAATAAAAAAATTGAAATTTAAAGAATCACCTGCTCCTGCGTACCAACAATATCCCTTTTCTCTGCCTGTACACATTATAATATAAAAGGATGAAAAAAGGGTCAGAAGCAAACAACAATTCACAACTTCAACAGTAAGAAATCACATGTAAGTGATGTAATAAATGCATAAAATTGTCAAGAAAGTAATTCTAAAACTACTCCTGTCTACAATGCACTGAAATCTGATTAAAAGGGTCACTATGCAGCCCGAGTTAAAAATTACCAGTTCACCTCCTTCATTTGTTTTGTAAAAAATTGAAAATCAAGTATGAACACTTCGATATTGCAAACCGACCCTAAGCGTAGTAGTCTTTCATCAATTATCAAACTTAGAAAGTAAACCTTTCAGCCTGGAATAAGCAAAATTGTAGAATATCTGATTCAAGAATATACCTTTTTGTTACTAGCTGCATCTTCAGCATGCTTCACCAACGCCATGCCTTCAGTGGTAACATGCTGATAAAAAGGAAAAAAGATAAAGATGTTTAGCAAAAAAGAAGAAAGCAAAAACAGACAAGAACTCAGAATTAGAAATATATTTGCATTATCAAAGGGAGCAAAAGCATAAACATAAGTTCAATGCCACCAACCTGCTTAAATATACTAGAAACAGGATCCAAGCCACGGGGTATTTTAGAAAATAGCCTGAACATCCTTGACAAGTCTTCACACTGAACATTTGAAGATTAACATAAGAACATTGCATTCATGGTTAAAAGTTATGTTGCACATTACAACTAACAAGTAAAATTTCATCCATACCTTATCATCTCTAAGTAGAGCATGACATCCCGAGTGCTCTTTCTCAAGGAGCTGACTTGCATATACAGACAACAGCTCATTTTGAACTTTCTAAGTGATGCAAGTTTTTTCAGGAGAGCAAAAACGAACAAGGGAAAAGTTCAGAAACAATAAATGATACCAAAAAAAGAGAAGTCATTATAATATGTAACTGATTTTTTGTAAGTTGCTCGGAATCCATTGAACATGGCAAAAGACCGATAGATGTAATGGTAAATAATATAAAAAAGTCATGAACAAACCTCTAATAACTTTGGCTCACTACTAGAGTGCAGGTAATGAGCAACCCTATCTTTCTCCCGTCTTAAGCACTCCTCAGCCTGTAGTAGAAAAAACATGATCAAATAAAAGGACAGAGATGCAAATGAAGAAAACAAGTTACAATAAGCACAAATGAGAAACCATACCTTGAGCATATAATCAGGACAAGAATCTTCTAGGATCCAATTTGAAGCCTTTCGAGAATAATAAGCAGAACTGTCTTTGAGCATGTCAGCTTCAAAATCATTCTCATAGTGGTCCATTTTCCCCATTCCAATTTCAACAAATATATCTAATACATTCTTTAATAGAGCTCGATCAATCTGCTCTCCCTCGCGTTCTTGATCAATCTTTTTGAATAAAAAAGGATTGGTTAGTTGATATGAATTGGTTCACGTAGACAACCTACCATACAAAAAAAAAACAAACATACTAGTGAAATAATTGCATCTCTCATTTTCCCATGTAGTTCCTTGTAAACCTGTAAATAATAAAACCCGTCAATATATTCTGTAATGAAGTATTATTGAATGCAATGACAATAATAGGAAAACATCACAATATGCAGCAATACTACAAAGCTTGCCTATATTAAATGCAATAAACAAGAGTAGCTAATAAAAAGAATTAACAAGACATCATTTAAAGTTTATTGTGACATTACCAAATCACGGAAGCAAGCCAACCCAACTTCATTAAGAGGTGGAAGTGATCTCCGGGCAATGAAGTAGCGGTCCAAATAGTGGAAGAAGCGAGAAAGCCACCTCACCATGATTTTATGGTTCGCCCATCTCTTTACAAGTTCTCGTAACATAAACTCATCATGTTTTTCTCTCAAAGAAGGTAAGACCTGAACTCATAAAGGGAAGAAAAAAGTAAACCAAAAGGAAAACAAAAGATGGCATTTATTAGCATAAGGGTTCTGAATTAAAACTTAAGACATTCAAATCAGAAAGATAGATACAGAGAGCTCAAACTAATGAAATTAATACTAAATTTGTTAACAATTGCTATTTTTTAAGTTTACCATTCATAGTATTTATTACTTACTTTATTGGTTAGTAAAAAATGTAAAATAATTAGGGATATCTCGGTAAGGATATCATTAATGATGTTGAAAATTTGAAGGTCCTATGAAAAGATACAACAGAATTTTTTAAAACAGTCTTCTATCTAGAGACAAAGGTATATATTTAGAAAGAAGATTCTAAAGGTGAATTTATATCATCAAACCCACCTAACGTTGGAGTCTATTTGGATAAGGGTAAGATTATGTTAAAGGTTTCTAATTGCATTCATTTACCTTCCTCTTTCTCGCCATATCGACCGGCCAAACATGAGAACAACGATTCTTTTCCATTGTATCCCTTCCCTCACTAATTTATCTTATTCCTTTACATTCAATCCCATGTCTCTAAAACTTCTTAACATAGCCTGACTGTAAAAGGAATTCCTCTAAAACAAGTAGTTTTTTAATATTGTCAAAGACTCAAAATTTGGAAGTAATACTACTTCTTTAATTCTGTTTCCATCTAGTTCTTCTTGATGATGTTTTCATTCATTTCTCTAGGTCTAACACAAATCATCTGCAATTTTGCGTATAACCACTACGGCACTGCCCCCACTACCTACATATGAAGCAATAACATAGACTATGACATGACACTGACACGTAGACACCGGTAATAATTTGATAAAATGGAAGTAATTGAATGAAAGCACGTGTGTCAATGTTGTATGCGTATCAGACACTCAGAGATGCCTTCGACCTTGAAGAGTGGGTGGTTGCTACCTACCACATGTTTTCAAGCACAATACCTCAGCAGAAGTGGGTGGTTGCTACCTACCACTTGAACTGTATCCTCTTGCCCTCGGTTTATTTCCCTCTGATGTTTGACTATGATATGAGATTTGTGTTGTGTGACACATTTTTCCCTCTGATGTTCTCATAAAAGTGTTTGCACCTAGTGATGCTTTATTCATTATTTGCTTCACTTCCCCTTGCTCTAAACGATGGTTAGTTGGTTGCACTTGGGATGAAACATTTCAAAACATGATTGAATGGGTAAGGTCTCATTCTCATTAATCAGACATGTTTCTATATTTGTTTTGAATCTTTCATAACTACTTTACCTTGTACGAAAGGTACGTAATACATCTTCCCCACAAAATAGTAAGCAGATTAAGTCGGGGGTTAAACAAGAGGAGCCAAAAATACCAGCATAATACTATAGTGCCCCCGTAAGTGGACGGTGGGATTGGACACCTCGGATTTGTCAGTCCTTGGGGGATATCAAGTTTTAAAAAACAATTAAAAAATACCAATACAATACCGTAGAATCAAGATCATATTAAATCGTAAATAATCTCTATAGCACCAACACTTCTGATGGAAGAACAACACATGTGGTTACCTTCAATTAATTCATTTTATTTTATTTTCGATTTTTTACCGGTGTCCATGGGTTCGTGTCAGTGCTTCATAGCGAACAGTATGGATATGATAACCAAATGAAAGTGTAACTCACCGTTGACACGATGTACTCTTCAAACGCTTCCTTGTACTTGTCATACAATGGCTGAGAATAGTCATTGGGAGGCTTTTGAGTACACATATTGTATATAGTCCTGTAAAGAAAACAAACATAAAGTAAAGTAAACTCAATTAAAACGAATTAAAACAAAGAAAAATCTCAAGAAAACGAAAAGAAAGAAAAAGTAGGTCAAAATCAGAGATGAAAAAACTCACGTATACAGCATCATGTAATCTTCAGGACTGAATTGAGGTTCAGGCAAACCTTCAAGAATGTTCTTGAGCTTCATAATACCCCTATGCATAAAATCCCATCCTTGTTCTAGGTCTATAGTTTTCCTTTCACTCATTGACATGTTGCTAAATTAAGCAAAAAATACCTAAAATCTGCAATTAAAGATTTCCAAATTAGATAGATAACAAAGAATTAATCAAAAGAAAATTTCATAGAATAAAATTAGAAAGAAATTGAATTGGGAATTGTGAATGTGAAAAACGATAGAAGAAGAAAAAGAAGAAGGAAGGGTTCGATGATTGAGAAATAAACCTTGAATGAGTTGAATCGCGAGAATGAAGGGAACCCTAAGTTGAAGAAGGAGAAAGAAAATGTAACACGAGCATTGATCGGAAAAGAAATGAAATGAAAAGGTAGTAACTATAAATAAGCACTGTAATCAATGTATCTATAACCAAACGACACAATAATCCTCAATCTGAACTTATTTCGATCATTTAATTTACTTGGTACCGCTTTGACATACGAGTTTATTGTCATAGACATTTATGTATAATAAATTATTTCTATAAAAAAATCGTATTAGTTAGTATAAGATATTTTCATTAGATATTTTCAATTTATGTAAAATTTGGAAAACAATTGCACATGGATTATGTTTTTTTACACGAATAAATAATATTCATCTATTCAAATTGATATAGTACATTGATGCAATGCAAATTCGTTGTAAACAAAAAGGATGAATCTGCGAACAAACTCACAACATTCATGTTAATAGCATAAAACAACAAATTACAAAAGCTTACACATATGACTACATTCAAGTCTCTTGAATACTCGTGTCTATTGATCTGCAACATGGACGACACCAGAGTCATTGATTAGATATGTATTGTATCGAAGCTGATCTGACAATCTGAACCGAACGAAATAATAAAGACAAATAACGCCGCACAAAGACAACGAAATCAAAACTAAAAAAACAAAATAAATGAGAAAATAATTTATTTCAATAAAATGGAAAGAGAAAAACGAGTTGCCGGAATGATTTTGAGTAAAAATTTGACCCTAAAATGGAAGAGAAATGCATGTATAATTTCTTCTCTTAAATCTTTTTTTAAGATTTTTTTGGGTGGGGGGTGAGGACTTTAGAAAAATTGCTTGGGTCGATTGGGACTATGTTTGTTTATCGAAGGAGGATGAAGGGCTAGGTGTCAGGAGGTTGCGTGAGTTTAATGTGTCTTTAGTAGGGAAGTGGTGTTGGAGGATGCTTATTGAGAAGGAGGGCTTGTGGTATCTAGTCTTAAAGGCTCGTTATGGTGAGGAGGGCGGTCAGTTGAAGGAGGGCGGGGATGACTGTCCGGTATGGTGGAGGATGGTGTCGGGTATCCATAATGGTGTGGGGGGAGGGGAATTGGTTTGAAGAGAATGTCCGTCGAGTAGTGGGAAGTGGCAGAACTACTTTTTTTTGGACTAACAATTGGGTGGGAGGAGTTCCGTTGCGGGATAGATTCGCCTACCTCTTTGATTTGTCCGCGGATAGGGGGTTACGGTGGAGGAGATGTCGATGAGAGGGTGGGGGGATGGGAGAGGAGTGTGGGTGTGGAGGAAACACCTTTTTGCGTGGGAGGAGGAAAGTGTTAGGGAATGTTTTGCATAATATTGTTTTGCCAAAAAATATTGTTGACAGGTGGAGATGGCTTCTTGATCCCATTAATGGTTATTCTGTTAATGGGACATATCACTTTCTCACAATGGCGGAGCCTTGACTTGACAGGGTCTTGTATGCTGATATTTGGCATAAGCACGTTCCGTTAAAGGTTAATGTTTTTGCTTGGCGTATTATTTGTAACAGACTTCCTACCAAAGATAATCTTGTATGGCGGCGTATTCTTCTAATTGAAGACAATATTTGTGTCGGAGGATGTGGTTCATTGGAGACTGCGGAACATCTTTTCCTAGGTTGCGATATCTTTACCAGTGTGTGGTCCTTTGTCTTGCAGTGGATGCATATATCCTTTGTTGCACCAGCTACAGTTTGCGATCAACTTCTTCAGTTTGGTCACCTGGCGGAGTTCCCAAGATCTTCACATTTATTCCTCCGAATAATTTGGCTAGCATGTGTTTGGGTTATTTGGAACAATCTGGAAGGGTGACGCCATCAGTCATGATAGACAAAAATAAAAGAAGACAATTTAGCCCGTATCCATGTGAAAGATATCAGCTTAATCTTGTTTGAAACAATATGCGAAGACAATTTAGTCACTATGCTATTTTTGATTTAACAAAAAAAATTCTATAAAAATGTTTTATTGTCGGTGTTATTGAAAAATAATATGAATTTGATATATTATAATTGTGTTTTTTTTTCTAAGGGTTGTTATATTATAATTGTTATAAAGTTGATAACATTAAAAAATACAAACGTTTTGTCACAATTTTGATCAAAACCAAATTATTATATAAAAAAAAACATTCTTCATAATTTACACGCGATAACACAATAAAAACATTAAAATATTTGAGTACAAAAGTATCTGTCTAAACACTATTTTTTATATAAATAGACACACATAAAAAATATACCTTCGCACCACTTCACAATCATATATTTTTTTTCAAGTAGTTTAGTGACTAGAATTCACTTTTTGTAAGATGAATAAATGAGGTATCCAAGGTTCAAACCTCGACCCTTACACAATCATTTTATTCTACATCATTTATGATAATCGTTAATAGAAACAATTTTGTAAAATAGTTACATTTATTCATTTATTTATTAACTTTCTTAATCTGTTTGCAAGAACGTTGACTTAAACTACGGTTATTTTGGAACAATATTGACTTAACTTTATCACTAAGGTTAGTAATTAATTGATTAGGTCAAATGCATCATAGTATCTTTTAAATCTAAAGCTTGTACTAAATTAGTCTCTTACATTTGTTTAGTTAAAATTGGTCATTTATGTAAGTATAAGTGAACAAATTAGTTCTTCAATTTTTTTTAACAAATTGATCACTTTTTATCTGACTTTGTTAAAAAAGTGTCACATGACTATTTATCAAGGGTGGCTCAACTGGTTGTGCTAAATGATTAATACTTATAGGCTAATGTCCTATGGTATTTTTTATCTTAATAACTTTTTTTTTAAAAATAGAGATGGCCTTCATCAACCAAAAAACAACTATTACAAACTACGTTGCATAAAGAGCCACAAACAAAAAAAACCTAAGCTCAAACAAAACAAGAATAGCCTATATGACCTCACAATCTTAACGTTAGTTTCTTCATTTGTTTAGTTTTCAAACCTCTAATGTGAACAGTCTTTTTGACTGCTCTTGAGGTGACCGATGATTGTTCTGAAAGATTTTAGTATATTTTTTTTTTCAAATAATATATTGAGTTACACTAAAAACTATTCTACTCATTTGATGAGTATCATTGTTCCTCTTGCATTGACATTGAATATATTGCATAACATACTCTTAGTTACAAGTATTAACGTTCATGTTACTCCATTGCTATGCACCCTTCCAAACCACCTTCGAATACTCACAAGTGAAGAAAATGCGAGAATTTGTTTCATCCTCCTTTTTACAAAAAATGCACGATTAGGTCACGTGGTATTCCGTCACAAGTTGGCAATCTACCCTGCCAAGCAACAAACAAACATTTTGGAAGAGCATAGTTATTATATGTAGTTTTCCTCCAATTAACTTGTAAAATCAAAACGTTGTTGCATTAAAGACTTTTTTCACCACACATGAAGCGTGTGAATGTACTTTCATGAGCGCAACTTCCAAAATTATTTAGTAAGCGCAACTTGATTCCAACACTTCAAATTCATAACATTTAACCCACCGGTTGATATTTAGGCAAACATATATTCTCCAAAGTAATAAGAACTCATTTAGAAATGCCACATTTACGAGTTTAGGGAACTCATGGCCAAAAATCCTCATTTCTACATGTAGAACTTCCCAAAGATTTGCATTGTGTATAATAGTGGTACTATGCATATCATTTCTTAAAGTTAGTTCCAGATAAAAAAAAAAAGGAAAATTATATGGTGAAGTCATGAGAATGACTTTTCTGATGAAGTTAACACTAAAATATCAAAAGTTCAGTGAATAACACTATATTATCTAATTTTATCCTACCTTGTTTTAGGTGTAACACCCCACAAAGTGTAACACTTAAGGCTATCACATAGGGTCTGTTTGGTAAGACCACTGAATGAGCTTATAGCTTCTAACGGATAGTTTATAAGCTCATTTGACAAAAAAAGCTTTGTTTGGTAGTGGTCTTTCACTACGAGCTTATAGCTTATTTCACGAGCTTATAAACTATTTTTCAGACGCTATTCCAAGTAGCGTCTGAGCTTATAGCTTATTGTTTTTTCTTCCACTTTTACCCTTGTCTTTTTAATTAAAATCCATATTTACCCTCTACTATAAATTAAAACCAAACCATTATATTTTTAATGTTTCTCCTCAATCCTCACGTGTACTGTGTAACTGGCATACTATTTTTTTGTTCTATATATAGGTCCTTTTTTTTTACTGTGTAAGTGGGATACAATTTTCTTGTTGTTCCATAATACGACCTTTTTTTTTATATACTTCTAGCATTTATGATATTAAATTAAAATTTATACTTTTTTCAAATAAACTCTATGCTTTAATAATACATATATTAAAAATATAATTTAATAATTTTATTACTATTAAAAATGTTGAGGAGGTGTTACATTGAGCTTTGTTATGTTCAAAATATTTTTAGTGCAATGTTAATGTTATGAAGTATAAAAACTGATTTAAAAATATAATATAAATGATATATTAAATTTAAATTACTAACTTCTAAATACTTAAATATTTAGTGATATGAATTATAGTATGAATTAAGAATATCCTTTTATGTCATTTTACATCAAACAACTAGTTGAACCGCTAATTTTACCAAACAGTTCAATTAGCTTATCAGCTATAAGGTATCAGCTATATTATAAGCCAAACAGAGCCAGAATATCATTAACTCTATTTGCATGTTAAAGACTCCAACAATAAAATAGTACCCGTAAGTCCAAGATGTTGCAAGCATTACTAGATGAATTACTATTGATCATTATTCATTAATCAACAATTTAAAAATGAATCAAACATTAAGATCAAAATTAACTTTTTCAAAAAAGTCAGTTTCCTGACTGCACCGTAAAAGCTCCCAACAAATAAGAATTTTTTTTTGGGACCAATAAGATTCTAAGAATTATTTTCTTTCTGAAAGTTGACCTCTACACTTTGGGACCAATAAGAATTTGAAACACAAACGAAAATAATTAAACACAATGATTCTTGAACTATGACAAATGCAAGCTAACACAAAGTATCAAATATATATCTCATTCTCCGACAAAATGGACTAATTTGGAGATTCTTAAATCGAGACAAATTCCAAATAGTGTGACGGTTTGCTTTATTCTATAACATCTTTTTGTTTTAGTTGGTTTTGCCAAAATAGGCTAGTCTGTGTATAATAATTGAGAATACAAAACGGTGGAATCATATTCAGAGAGTTGGCCAGTCAAACCAGTGCATGGTAATGATCTGAAATACTAGACAACATGTTATATTTTCTCCAACAAACAAACAGGCATTGAAGTTTAAATGATAAACGAAACATGAAATAAATTTGAGGTATATTTTTTAGCTGAAAATTTCAAGACTCTACTGGTTTTCCGCTTCCTGTGTACAGACATCTTTAATGTCAAATAACTGGGCAATTTCACCTGCTGTCTTTCCTTTTATCATGTCTCCTATTTTACCACCTACCAGGTTATACAGACCGTTGATGTTCATGTAGTTTGAAGATAAAATGAGATCAAACAAAGTGTTATAGTCAACATTGATGAATTCAACATCCCAATCCTTGAGATAAACATCTGACATCTGTGCGTTGTTGTGCTTCTTGCAGTATTCAATGACCTTGGCCAGTATTTTGCTACTCACTAAAAAAAGAGAAATGCTATTAACATCACCAGTAGGATTCGTCTCAATAGCATCCTCGATTGTTTTTGACATAAGTGCGACATCGTAGTCAACTTCAAACGCATCCCCATCCGAGCTTATCAAGTTGATTTTCTTTGATGAAACAGTAGGACTGTCGTGCATTTTCTCTTCCTGCAATGATGTTAAGATCTCAGCCTACTTTTTAAACTTGGATGCACTACTTAATTGGGATGGAAAAAGAAACTAGAATCCCTAAACTAGTCATATATATCTTTTGAATACATGCACATTGTCTCAATAATAAGTAAAGTATACTGAAATCACCTTTGGTGTGTTATCCATGAATGTAGAACTTGCTATCCAATTTGAACCCTCGTCATAATAGAATGTTGATTTCTCTTTAATCATTGTTTCTGCAAAGTGTTTTGGATCGTTCTTTCTTGTGCTTTCTCCAATCTCGGAGTAGAAAGCCAATGCGTTATTAACCAATGTTTGATCAATAGTCTCTCCTGCGTGTCTCCGATCGATCTGGATATCAGAAAATAAAGATAAAAGAGATATTACAGAGAAAATCAAATGAAAATCACAGATTCAACCAAATGACTATTATGGATTCAATACCGCAGCATTTGAAGATAATTAAATCACTAGTTTTACTATCATTCAACTGCACAACTATCAGAGAAACATCAAACATCATTAAAGAAATCAAGGCTTAGTGAAACCATTTTTTCCAATTAAAGTGTAACACCAGTATTAGATTAGTTGACATGTTATAGTTTAGTATCTGTTGGTTTGTGAATCCTAACAAGTTTCCATCAATAATTATAATGAACTGAGAAATAAATTGTTAATAAATAATATAAATATGGAAAACAGAAAATACCATAGCCAATATTGAATCCATTACTTGTTTCTTCACTTCATCATATACCTGTGATAAATAATATGAAGTAATCCCAGAGTTAAGGAATGGAGAAAATGGGAAAGTAAAATAAAATTAAGAAAAGTGTTCAAAGGAATCTCATCACCAACCAAGTGATAGAAGGATAAGAAGCCAGTTTCTTCAAGAGAAGGAAGTCCCCATTTTCTTGGGATATGGAATCCATCAAGATAACGGAAAATTCTTGAGAGGTACCTAGTCATAATTTTGTGATTTGACCATCTTACGAGCAGTTCTCTCAGCAAGAGTTCATCTTTATTTTCTCTCAAAGATGGAAGAACCTAGTGATAAGAAAATCGTTAGTTTTAATCATGCTGATGCTAATGTGTATGTCAGAAACATCTGAGGGAATGCCCTGCTATCAATTCAAACATTATTACTCCTTAGTCCTTAACTACAAAAATTTCCTTTTATAGATGCTGAAGTTGTTTAGGCTTCAAAACTTCCCTTTGGACAGTTATGTTTGGTACATGCAAGTCAAGTTCAAGAATACATTTGGGAAGCTAAGATATGTGATCCCAATTTAAACATGTTTGATGATTCTGTAATTGTCTTAGGAAATTAATGCCTAAGAAAGACATGCCTTAAGTAAGCAAGTGCTGCTATAGAGCCTGCAAGTTAATTAATCAATACAGAGATATGTTCATTCTTTTGTATCTGTTTGTCGTTACTGTCGGTGCAAGATTAAAGTTGGAAAAGTTGTTTCTCCTGCTCAAAAGCTTGGTATTGGTATTTGGTGCCAGTGATGATACCAATAGAGTTTTATTTCTCTGTTTCAATTTTCTTCTTTACAAGAAAGAAGGAAAAGAAAATATTTTGCTTCTACAAATTTGATCCGATGTCCAATTTACTCTATCCCTTTCCATTCAATCCTTTGTTTCTAAAACTGTACAAGAAATTCCTATTAAACAAATAATTTTTTCTTCTTCATGTTTAGCAGTAATGGAGTATGCAAGATTATGATAGCCAAATGTTTAAATGCGTTGTGTTACTCACGGTTGATTTGATGTACTCTTCAAATGTTTCCGTGTACTTTTCATACAATTGTTCGGAATATTCATGAGGAGGCCTTTGAGTGCACATACTGTAGATGGTCCTGTATTGCAATTTAAGAAAGAAAAAACAGTGGCCAAAAGTAATATAGAATCAACTCAATTAAGGTTCTTTTATGCATAAACAACTTAATTAAGCGTTTATAGGATACACTCTTATCTTATAAGTTCTTATGTAAAAGATATTTCTAGAACAAAAGATAAAATGAACTCAAATTATTTGATTATAAGCTATTTTTATATGTTATATATCCTAAAAGAGCTTATGGAAATACGCTGAAAACAATTTATGAACATGTCATATCGTAGGTTGTTTTCATAAGTTCTTCCACAGTCTCATAATTACTTACGACAACAAGTTGTTTTCATAAGTTCTTCCGTACGGTCTCATAAATACTTATGGCAACAAATAATTTCAAAAAAAACATATATGATCAGAAATGGAAACATACGTATATAGGATCATGTAGTCGTCAGAGGTGAATTGAGGCTCCGGCAA
Organism: Medicago arabica; assembly: GCA_946800305.1. NCBI lineage: Eukaryota > Viridiplantae > Streptophyta > Magnoliopsida > Fabales > Fabaceae > Medicago > Medicago arabica. Next base: position 55,369,651 of record OX326968.1, read on the forward strand.
GCCTTCTAGAATGTTCTTGATGCCATCCTGCACAGTATTCAATCCTTCTTCTAGACTGATTACCATGGACCTTCCAAGGTTTGTTTGGTTTTGAGACAGCAAAGACAAAACCATAGGACAGTAGAACAAAAACAAGAGTAGGATAGTTGCTGTGTATTCATACCTGCTGCCCATGTTGTTCATATGCTATGTTTCTTGCCGTGTCTTCTGATTTGTAAACTGTGATTAATAAGCTTCCCACCACTATTTTATGAATGAAATATCATCTATTATATTGTGTTGGAGTATGGTATTCATAAAAAAGAAATGGCAGAAGGAGAAGGAGAAGGAGGAAGACCAAGACCCCGAAGGCACATACATAGACCAAGTCAAACGTATACTGTACTAGACGTGGCAATCCACAAGTCATTTAATAAATTGGAGGAATACTAACTATACTTATTATTAAAGAAGGTACACAAGTCCAAAACAACTATACTAAAATAATGCTATGTTTACATTTGTATTTATTTTCAAATTTTATTTGGCCATGGAAATGCTGAAACTTCAAAGTGTATATTTGGTATTTGTCTAAATCAACCACCGTGATTTCGTATGTTTATTGAGTCAATATTCTTAGAGCTGTTTTATCAAGCTTATTCTGGAGTAAGTTATAATCTTATCTTTTCTGCCTTAAAAATTTGTGTGTTTCCCCAAATTTCCGATTTCTTTTGGAAGTGGTTCTGTTAGTATTGACAAATCCCCAGTAGCCTAATCTCTGTGTAACATACTAAGTTACTAACAATTGATAATTCTTTTAGAACCTTTCATTCTGTGAATTAAGAGGCATGCAAAGTATCAAATTTAGATACTTGGCCGATCAAGAATAAACGAAGTCTTTAATAGACCACATATAATATTGGTCCATTTAAAATATTAACATAACATGACTAAAATGATTAGTGGAAATAAATATAAAGGATCAAATTGAAAATTTCAAAAGTTATGAAATCAATAAATAAATTAAAGGACCATTTGTTTAATTAAGGCATAATAATAATTGAATTTTAAATATAAAAAATATGTTAAAAGGTTCTTTATAAAAATAAGTGGAAATGAATGAAACTCAAGTGACAAAACACTTTAGTCTTGGACATTGGTATAAGTGCCAAAAAGTTACATAAAAAATTGTGGTTAAACCAAATAGATTATCATAGTCAAATGACATCATTTCGTCGCAAAAAGTAAATTTTAAACACAATTTATCTCAAAAGTGATGATGTGACATAAAACAAATAAGGGCAAAATTGAGTTATCTAAAGTATTTTCATTTCTTATATTACTAGTATGGATATCCGTGACAAGCACGGGCTAGAATGTCGTCATATTTAATGGAAGAAATATTGTGATGTATGAAGTGTCAGTTAACAAAAATCATATATTAAGTCTTGAAATTTTGGATGAAGTTGTGGTGGTATGATTATCACTTGTGTGATTTTTGTTTCTCCAAATTGTCGATCTACATCAGTGTAGGCTCCCACAAAAAGCCCAACAATGGTATCAAATCCTGGTTCGACATTGTGGGGGAGCGAGAGTTGTTCTTGATGGTGGAGTACAGACACAAAGATCGTGATACTTAATGGAGAAATGTTAATGTGTCAAATGTGTTAAATTCATATTGTATGCAAGAGTAGATGTGAGAAACATATAAGCGAGATGACTCATACATAATGCATTAAGACTTTGAAAGAAGATATGATCGATGTGAATCTCACTTATGTTATTGTTTTTAGCCTAATGTGATAATACAATCGAATGTAGGCTCTTAGCCTAATGTGAAGATCTGGTTCATTAGTTTTTGAGTGTTATTTGTTTAATTTTTCGTCTTAAATTTCAGTTTTTGAATGTCACCCGCTTTTATGCAAAAAATAAGAAAATCAACCTTTATCATTTCAAATTCTTTCACTTTTGGTATTTCATGATGAGGTGACAAAATACATACTTATTAGACATTTTAAATAGATGTACATATTTTTAATAAGTCTAATATTTTGGTAGCATAATTGTCTAGTAATATTCAACTTCTTCAACAAATCCATAAAATCAGGAACAATTCATTATGTTTCCTACACTCTCACGAATAAAACACACTCTCCTTTTTTTTTTTTCTTTTTCTCTTTTCATTTCTCTCAAGTTCAAATTCATTTTTCATCTTCTTTTCTTTTCTAATTTACTTTATCTCTTCACATGAAAGAAAGAAACAAATATCCCTCTATGAAACTGCCGCCAACCCTTTTTTTTTTTTACCATGTTGTGCCTCTGACCTTATGTGATATCTCACCAGATCACATACATATATAGTCTCACACTTAAGGGAGATGTGTTTATGTTTCATGTGTGAGTTAAACTTCTACATTGTATGCAATAGATATATTGAGCGACATATAAGCGAGAAGAACAGTGTACCTAATGTCTTGAGATTTTAAGTGAAGATGTGGTGTCAATTTCACTTGTGGAGTTTCTCTTAATTAAATGTGGTGGACCAACCCATTGTAGACTCCTCAGAACTCCAAACATTATAACGAATTATTTTTTTAGTTTTTGAATTTCATTTGCTTACTTTTTATATCAAATATAAGTTTTTGGATGTTATTTGCTTTCAAACAATTTTTTTATCCAACCAATATTATATCAAATACCTTCATATTTGGTATTTGGTTGAACATGTGAATGGAAAAATACATTATCTTATTCTGAGTTAAAAAGGTACATGATTATTAGACATTTTATAATAATGTGTCGTTTTTTTAACCGAGTCTATTTTTTTTGAAATATTTACTCTTAAATATCCAACACTTTTAACTAACCCATAAAATTGCCAGTAACTCACTTTATTTCTGATACTTCCATGGACAAAACACACTCTATTTTTTCCCTTATCATTTATTTCATGTTTAAATTTCTTTTTCATATTCTAATTTAATTTTATTGTTTCTAAATTTATTTATCTCATCTCATGAAAGATGGGAACATAAATTTCCCTCCGTAAAAACACTGTCAATCCATTTTATTTAACCATATTGTGCCTCCGCCTAACCTTATTTGACTATCAACAAATTACAGACATATAGAGTCTCACACTTTAGAGATATATGTTCATGTTTCAATTGTGACTTAAAGTTTCACATTGAATGCCAAAGTAGACGTTGAGAAACATATAAGTAAGATGACCAATACATCTAATGCCTTAAGGTTTTGGATAATGATTTGATGTCAATCACAATTGTGTGATTTCTCTTAGCCTAATGTGAAGGTCCAATCCATTGTAGATTCTCTGAGAACTCTCAACATTACGATGAACAGTTTCGTTAGTTTTAGGATGCTAATTGTTAAATTTTCATATTTAATTTATGATTTTGGGTGTTGTTCACTTTCATTGAATATTTTTTAATCAATCTCTAAGAAATTAAATTCTTTATCCTTTGTTCTTTCGAGGAATTTACCCATAGAAAAACATTCATATGTTATGTTGAGTTAATAAAATACGTGCTTAGTAAATTCTTTAAATGATGTTGCGTTGTTTAATCGAATCTAACTTTTTGGTAAATTAAATACACAAAAACTCCAACTCCTTTAACAATTCCATAAAATCACATACAACTCACCCCGTTTTTTATAACCTCATGGACAAAACACAATTTTTTTTTAACCAGTATCATTTCTCTCAATCTCAAATTTATTTTTAATCTTCTAATTTCTTTTATCTCTTTTCATGAAATAAAGGAACAAAAACATCCTTCTAGTAAATTACCATCAATCCATCTTTTTGACCATGTTGTACATCGGTTAGACCTTATTTGACTATGTCATGTAATTACGGATACGGAGAATCTCACACTTGAGGGAGATATGTTATTGTGTCAAATAAGAGTTAAAGTTCTACAATGGATGAAAGAGTAAATGTTGAATAAGATATAAGTGAGATAACTCACTAACGTGTGCCTAAAGAAATTGGGAGAAATTGTGGTGTGAATATCATTTGTGTGGTTTCTTTTACCCTAATGCAATGATACAATGCAATGTAGGTTACACTTGAAGTCTCAACTTTATGATGATTTATATTATTAGTTTTTGAGTGTCATTGTTTAATTTTTTTATGTTAAATTTTATATTTTGTAAGTCATTCGCTTTCATGCAATTTTTATTTGTCAATGCAATAGCTTTTTTTATTTAACCTCTATTGTTTCAAGTTCCTTCACTTTTAGTCTTTCGTGAGATATAACAAAGGAAAAACTATATGTGTTATGCTGAGTTGAAAAAGACATGTTTATTATACATTTTAAATTGGTGTGGCATTTTTTAATGAGTCTAATATTTTTGGTAGCATAATTACGTAGTAATATCCAACTTCTTCAACAAACTCATAAAACTACAAACAACTCGTTTTCCTTATAATTTCTCCCATGTTTGGATTCCTTTTTCAACATCTTTCTTTTTCTAATTTAATTTATCTCTTCTCGTAATATAAATGAGAAATAAAACATCCCTATATGAAACCACCACCAACCCTCCTTTTTTACCATGTTGTTCCTCATGCCTTATTTGACTATTTCATCATATCATAAACGTAGAAAATCTCACGCTTACAGGAGAAATGTTAATGTGTCATGTGTGAGTTAAAACACTACATTGCCAGCAAGATTTGATATTTATGAACATATAAGTGAGATGAGTAATATACCTAATGTCTTAAGGTTTTGGATGAAGATGTAGGGCTTCTCATTGTGCAACACAACAACTTGGTCTATATACCTCATCATTATGATTGGACATCCAACTTTAAATCTCAATTTGTGGTTTGAAATACGTAACTGTTAATATCATTCAAGAAATATGTTGTAAACATTTGCTTTTTAGCTCTTAATTTTTGTCAAATTGACAACCCAAATCCAAACTAATAATTTCCTTCTTGTTTTTTGGAAGCAACGATAGAAGAATATTGTTAAAGTGTTCAATTGGGTTCAAAGTTTGAGCAAGTTCCCTCGCTCTTGATTGTTTTGGAGATCTATATATTTTCCAAATTATTTGGATAAACAAAGTCAATAAGGGAACACAATGAATAAGCTGGATCTAACCCACTTGTGTTGGCATGTGACTTTCGAGTGTGCTACTTTTAAGGTCTCGCGTTCGATTCTCTTGATGCCGATTTCAGTAAGCTAGTTCACCTTCTTTAAAAAAAAGGTTGCATCTTTTATTGAAAATTTATAAGTAATACTAAAGGTTCCACTCTTATCGGCAGATCCAATTTCATCTCCTGTTGAAATAATGCATATAGCAAGCTTTTTAAATTCAATTTGTTGAGTTTGATTGGTTGAAGAACGTAGACTCATGTTTATTCTAAGCGCCAACACTTTGCAATGAATTCACAAATTGGATGAGTGGATGGCAACTGCTAGTATGTCTTGTCTAGATGCTTTCCTAATCAATGACAAACAAATTCTAAAATTGCCGCCCAAAACTGTTGATATACCACCGAAACATTTGTCCATATTGTCAACACCATTGTAATAAATTATATTGTGCATTGGTCGATCAAAAGCCACAAATCAGTAACGGTTCATCATTGGTGTTTCGTCTGAAATACTTAATTTGGTTTGACATGGAATATTGAAGGATGAACTGGTTGTACGAACACCTGGAAGTAACATGTAAGCTATGACCCTAGAATTTTTTTCGGTCAAAGTGATAATAGATTAGAGTCTTTCAAGCATGTGGATAGTAGTTCAATTTTTTCCTCATACGTTGATAAATATTCGGTTGCGATAAGAGAACTTACCTTATGTGCCTCACAGGTTTTTCAACCAAGATTAGTCACTATTAAACGGTGGTGTGAACTTGGTACCAATTTCATGATAACTCGAAAAATATCAAATATAAAATTATTTAGCAAACTTAATTGATACATTTAATTAGTATATCTATAAATCATTAATAATCAATGTTTTCTTATTAATAATAATAACAATAATATTTGAAAATTGATAATTTCAGCAAGCATTTATTTTGTATTATTTTCGACGGAGATTTTCATCATCGATAAGTTAATCGATTGTTAGAGCATCCATAATACACCTCTCCATTTGGTTGTCTAAATGAGTCTCGTATGTACATGTCGCTTGTTGTTATAATTAATACTTAATAAGATTTAATCTCTCAAACTCTAGGGGTATGCTAACAGATTAACTCAAGGATTTTATCTCAGTTTATTTTTTTTCTTTTGGTTTTCTTTACTTTTTATTTTTTTGTTATTTACTCTTTTATGGGTTTAGTGTTTGCCCTTCAACTTTTTGCTTATCTTTATTGAGAAGGTTTTGGTCCATGTTCCTCATCTCCGTTTGTTCTTGTTTCCTTTTATTTATACATTTGTATAAAAAATCTGTCAAACTCAGCACTTCAGAAAAAATATTAAATGGCCAGTAGTAATAAAATCATTTTTTCATGATATTATTTATAAAATCATCATGAGAAATAAAATCAATCATGTAACCAATTAATATTTAATAGTGTTTCAAAAAGTAGTAACAATTGACCCTTTAATAAAGTAACAATTGATTTATATAAACAGAAAATCAAAACAAACTAAGTCGTGCTATGATGATGAAATCACAAAAACAAATGAAAGAAAAATGAAAATATATAGAAACGTCTTATGTAATTAAAAGTGAAGGAATTTTTTTTAAGGGGTTGTTTAAAGGAAAAATTGACCATAAACTATATATCTTCGGTAAATCAAGAAGAACATAAGTGGCGACGGCTAGAATTTGAAAATGAGAAAAGAGAGAGATGGTAGTAGTATTTGTTTATGAAAAAATCGTTAGAAGAATCAATTGATTTTGAAATCAGTAGAGTAAAGCTTCTTGGTTAACACCGGTTTTGCTAAGCTATTGCATTCTTTTTTCTAATATTATTGAAATACTTAATTAAAAAAATCAGTTTAATCTCGTTAAAATACAAAAAATCTTACTATTATAGGAATGATATCATGAACTACATAAAGAACTTGTATTGATATTATATGCAAAAAAAATACTGATAAACAAGCGTGATAAAATAAATATACAATTAAAACACAATATAAAAGCATAAATACAAATGTTAATGTCCATCTTAATGCTAATAATAACAGTAGTATAAATATAAGGTAGTGCATGTAGTGCATGAGTACTGAAGTATAGTATATTTTTTTTAGTACGCACGAAATTGAGAGTTTTTCATTTTTTTTTACAAATGAAAGTATTTCAAATTATAAATTGATTGTTGCTACCGGGTTTAGTAACGCAAACCTATCACTCGAGTGAGGGTATTAAAATGACGGAAAATATCAAAAATAAATTGATTGTTGCTTGATTATATATATGATCTTTCCTCAACATGAAACCTAAACCTATAAAAAAATAAACAACATATATAATAGTATAACTTAACTTCGAGTGTTTCATAGCGAGATGAATCTGTATCTTATTATTTTTTTTCTTTCTAATTAGTGGAACCTTAATTAAAATTTAACTTGAAAATGAGGATTATATAGAATTTGGTGAGGGGCATTAATGAAATTACGATGCATCCATGAGAACCATCTAAAGAAGAAAAAAATAAAATGGATGTGTCACGATTGACATCACTAACGATTTGAGCACAATTGATTTGAACGACCATGCTCCATGATTATTTGACCTCAGATTGATCCCAAATATGTTATTAAATCTCGATATCACAATATTTTTTGTGAAAGTTGACAACGGTGAAATAACTTCTATTATTTTTAAGTTAATTTCAAAAAATACAATTTTTAGAAATTCTAAGAAAATCCGATTTTATTCCCAGTTACCTTCGCATGTTATGCCCTATTTGTTCGCCCTTTTCTTGTATATAATTTATATTTTATTTTATTTTATTTTTAAATCTATAACAATATATAAAGGAAATACATATAGTTTATGGGCAAGATTTTTTATTATTTCAATTATAGCCTTTAGAAAAAAATCTTTAATTTGTCAATAATAAAATCGATTAAAAACGTTATATTGTTGACGTTATTGAAAAAGATAAGAATTTTTAATTATATTTGTTATATTGATCGTAAAAGATAACAGTTTGTCAAATATCATAATATAACAAATATCCCAAATGGGTATATAGATGTAGCCAATCAAAATTCCTTAAAAAATGTAGCCAATCAAATAGATGTTTTTTCAATATAACATCTATACGTAGTTTGTCAAAGATAAACATAGTTTATCAAAAAATAGTTTAAAAAAGATTAGATGTTTTGGTTACATCTAAGAATTTTTCTTAAAAAAAAAACGTTATGTGTGTAAAAAAAAAACTTATAATTTACACGTGTTAGTCCAATAAAAAGAAAAAACTAGACAGACGAATGTTGAACAATAGTAAAAATATATTCATAAGAAAGAATAAGTAAAAAAGGAAAGAAACAATTTCATGTAATTAAATTTTGGCAATCAATTTTAATGATAATCCCTCTCAATTAATTTTTTTAATGATTATCAATTTTCTACCTTTTTCATTCTTTCTGTTCTTCCAAATCCATGCACCTTGAGTCTATAAATATCCTTTGTTTTGAGACTGGAAAAACAGCATTGTAGAGGAAAAACACCTACAAGAAAATTGAGAGAGGTAGAAGTTCAACTCCAGATCCAACCAGAAAGGTAAGCTTCTTGTTTGTACTGATCATTTAGGTAGTGTATGCTCTTATCAAGTGATGAGTTTAAGTGCTTAATAAATTATTATAAAAGAAATTATTTGAAAGAACATTTTATTTACCTTCTAGACGAACTTTAGATTTCATTTCCTTTCCTTTGTGAACCGGAAAGTTCACATACACACAAAAGTAACTTATTTTTTTTATTTTCTTTGGGTAGAAAATAATTTTTCATCGATTTTTTTATATTTTTATATTTTGGTTTTGATATTCATTGTATTGTTTTTTAATTACTTTTATTTTTAGAATATCATCACTATTATAATTGTTTCAATCAAATATTCCAAATGTAACCAAAATTATAATTGTTTTAATCAAATATCAGAATGTAACCAAAAAAATCAAATATCCCAGATTAGTTTTTTTTAATTTCTTTTTGTTAAAGCCAATTCACCTATTGATTTTATTAACCGGTTAACCATTTTTTTTTTTTTGTTTCAAAATAACACTTTTCAATCAAAATTATTAATTCCTTAAAAAAAAGTTTATTAATTAATTTAGGTTGGTGTCATAGTTTGATTTGTAACGTGAAATTAGACTCAAAATCAAGGTTGGTGTCATAGTTTGTCTCGGATATGTTGTTTTGGCACCTAATTTAGCAAGATCAAAATCATTTTCAGTTAGTCTGTTTCATTGGTGTATAATACATAGTGCATTCTCAATTTTTATCCCATCACTTTGCTGAATATATCTTTAGTATTGGTTCAAACCTCATTTAATACAATGATTTACTTGTTTTTAATCCATCAAAAAAAAATTTGATTAAAAAATTGGCTTATATCTTCTCCACAGAAAATGATGGCCGATCATCAACTTAATGGTGCTCACTATGGCCCTTCCATCCCACCGACGAGACCACCAAGGCGACGCCACAATGCCGGCTGCGGCTTTTGCAGTTGCATCTTCGGCTGCTTTAGAAGCTGTTGCGGCTGCATGTTCAACTGCATTTTAAGCCTAATTTGCAGAATCATAGCCACAATCATCATCTTGGTGGCCATAGTCAGTTTCCTCTGCTGGCTTATCGTGCGTCCTAACGCCCTCAAGTTCACCGTTACGGAGGCATCACTTACTCAATTCAATTTCACAAACAACAACACGCTTCAGTATGATCTTTCCGTCAATCTCACGATCCGAAACCCTAATAGATCGAGTTGGTGTCTATTACAATGACATCGAAATGCTTTCCTTTTATAAAGATGTTAGGTTTGGTTCTCAAACACTAGGAAGATTCTTTCAGCCTCATAAGAATACAAGCGTTTTGAATCCTGTTTTTAAAGGTCAACAAGTGATTCCTTTGAGTTCAAGTCAGATTTCGGAGTTCAATAAGGAGACAAACAATGGGGTTTATGGAATTAATTTGAAGGTTTTGCTTAATGTTTGGTTTGCATTGGGTTTGATTAAGACAGGGAATTTGAAACATAACTATCATTGTGATTTGAAGCTTCCTTTGAAATCAAACAATGGAACTTCTTCTTTGGGTAATGGATTTCAAGCCACTCAATGTGATTGGGATTCCAAATGGAGGTTGTTGTTCCGTTAGATCTTATTATATTCGTGCTTTTGTTTCTAAGGAGTGGCAACTTGTTCTTATTCACACCTTACGCGAAGGGAGTGCCAGTGCTGATTGGCTTGCTAAGTTGGGAGCCTCGCTTGTTCAAGAGCTACGAGTGTTTTCATCTTCTCCTTCTCCTTTGTTTAGTATTTGCTTAGCAGACTCTAATTCCCAAGAGCTTAGTTTTCAGTCTTCCCCCCCTTTTGTTTATCTCCCCATTGATAAAAAAAAAAACTTATGTTTGCTGTTTAACTTATGCTTTATTCGCTTTTGCATGTTCAGTGATGAAATGCTCCACGACTACTATGAATTTTGTTTTTCTGGTGTAATTATTTATTTGTTTGCTGAAGTTTCGCATAATGATTTTGGTTAAAGAGTTCAAATAAGTTCAAACCAATTTATTAATTAAGTTTGGATAATTAAACTGCTTAAAATTTAGGGTTTAATTTATAAATTATTTTGCACACCTCTATAGCACAGTAACAAACCAACCGATAAGAACAAATACTACACGTGATCTTAGCCAAAAGGTCGATCGAGAGGTATGGGTTAAAATATGGCCTCACAGCTGTATTTATATCTAACACCTACTCGGTTCTTTTCTTGACTTGTCGATGTGGGGCTTTTACGCAGCAGCTTAGGACTCACTGATACAATCCATGCCACGCATTTGTTACGAAGCCAACAAAGAACAGTTTCACAATCAGGAATTGGCTTAATGACTTGTGATTCTTATAGGCCACAAATTTCTTTATTCCTAAACATCACAATCAGAATCATCTGAGGAAATTTCCCCTGTTAACAATTCAAACAACATAACTCCAAAGTTACAAACGTTGCCCTTTATTTATATATGCTGAAGAAATAATTTCATCTGGGATAGAGTTGAGATGGTTATTAGAGACATCAAGGTGCTACAAAGTTTAAATTTTGCAAATAAGTCTTGATGACAGGTCCTTAAAAAAAAAAGTCTTGATGACAGGTGAATTGGTAAGGTAACAAGTGATCCCTTTCCATGAACATGGATATTGGGGTGATTGTTGGTATTCTAATCAGGGAGATTAAGAAGATTGGAGAGATGGATCATGGTTTTTGTTTGGACAGTAGAATAAAAACAAGAATAGGAAAGTGGCTGTGTATTCATACCTGTCCATGTTCATGTTAAAGTTTTTTTAACTGCTTTATAAATTAAGCGTCATAATTTGCTTCCGCTAGTATAATATGAATGAATATTATGTATTTTACCGTGTGGTTCAGCAAGAAGTGGTATCTTGTTTGTTGTGAATTTTGATCAAAACTAGCTTCAATACTTGAATGTGTGAAGCAAAATTACCCGCAATCAAAGTGTGCCTTTGATTTGCCAAATAACATGTTCTAGGCAGAACAATACAAAGTAAAAAAAACAACATAAGACAGAGCGATACAAAATAAAACACAGAACATAATAAACTTTTATGATATTGAATAATTTTTGGTTTTATAAATAAGCTTTTGATGTTTTTTTTTTTACTTTCACTTTTCTCATTAGTAATATCCACTTTCATCAAATGAATACGCATTTGAGTTTTTGTCTCCCCTTCAATAGATGTCATGTTTGACAACATCCATAAAAAGAAAACTACACAGATAATAATGCTATGTTTAGAATTGTGTTTACTTTCAAAATTATAGTCACCCTTTGGAAATGTCGAAACAAATTTCCGTTTGGAACAACTCAATACAAGATATAAGATAGAACAACACATGATAAACTTTTATGGTATTGAATTATTTTTTGATGAACACAAGACTATTTTTATATTTTAGACAACTTGTACGTACAACTAGAGTTGTCATGTCACATTCTTTATTTTTTAACAAATGAGACACACTCTAAGAAACGAATTATTGAAACATGACCGATAAAACAATGACTGCCAAGAATCTTGAAAGATAAATTATAAAGTTTTGCTTTTCTAAAAAGGGAAATGTTAACTAATGCTTCCGGGGTACTGGTTAAGAACAACTTTTTTATAAAAGTTTGTGTAATCAGTGTATTGGAAATTGAAAACTTTTAAATTTTGAAAAAATAATTACTTTATTTAGCATGCTTAAAGAGTGTCCTGGGGGCACTCGTTAACAAGACCCTTCTAAGAATTGTTTTATCAAAGCTTTCTAGATTATCTATAAAAAAAAAGGTATTCTAGATTAGGCTATAATGTTGACAACTATCAATTTTACGTCCTCTAAAAAAACAATCAATTCTATCTTAAAATTTTTGGTAGCTTCCTCAAATTTCCATTTTCGTATGAAGCGGTTCTGTTATTTTCCCTTTGTTGACAGGACACAACTAGAAATGTTTTCCAATTAAAAATACACAAACCAAGGAAATTATATGATTCAATCGGGGTACTATTATTTATGGTCTCATGTCGTGAAATCTCATAGCTTTGACAAGTGGATGTGAAAACTGAAAAAATAATTAGAGGTAATTGACATGAACAATTAAACTGAGACAAATCTCTAATAATATGATAATTCTACTAGAATCGTTCATTCTACGAATTAAAAGTCATGCAAAATATCAAATTCAGAGAGTTATCCGATCAAACCGGACATCATGTTTATACTCTCACCAACAAACAAAGAGGCATTAAACTATAAACTAACAATGAAATAATAAACTTAAAAAGTATGGTTTAAGTGGAAAATTTCAAGACTCTACTGGTTCCTCTTCCTGTGTAGAGACACCTTCAATGTCAAAGGTCCTGTGAATTTCATCTGGTGTCTTGCCTTTTATCATATCTGCTACTGTTTGGCATGCCATGTCCAACAAGCTTTTGATGTTCAGGTAGTTTGCAGATAAAATGAGATCAAACAAAGTGTTATAATCAACATTGATGAATTCGACATCCCAATCCTTGAGTTCAACATCTGACATTTGTGTGTTGATGTGCTTCTTGCAGTATTCAATGACCTTGGCCAATATTTTGCTACTCACTCAAGAAAGAGAAATGCTATTGATATCACCAGCAGGATTGATCTCGATAGCATTCTGGATTGTTTTTGACATAAGTGCCACATCGTAATCAACTTCAAACACATTTCCATCCGAGCTTATCAAGTTGATTTTCTTTGATGAAGCAGTAGCACCGTCATTCATTTTCTCTTCCTGCAATTGATGTATATCTCAGCTTATTTTTTAAAAATTGGATGCATTACTTGATTGAGATACAAAAAGTACCAGTATTTTGAGCAGAAGAGAAAAATGTTTCTTTCATAGTTACATATTTGATGGCGCAGGGAAGAAAAGCAACATATTTTTAAAAGTATCTTATGCATATATATACACTTTGTCTCAATAGACAAATCAAGTGATAAACAAATGTTTAAGTAACCATATGTTTGTAACAGAACTAACAACAAAGTTTAGTACACAAAAAGGTGAAAGTACCAACTGCGGTATTCATTTTTGTCTTTGGGAGCGTATATTCACACTTGAATTTATATTTTGAGAAGTTGAAGCATAAAAATATAATATAATATGAGGATAAAACTTTCTCAAAATTGTTCATATACTGGCGACCTAAATGGAGGATTTGAAATTTAATGGTCGTTAGCTTCCATCTTGAATCAAGGTTGTCGATATTTTTCCAAACGTATGAAGAATTAAACTTTGAAGAAGACCAATGACTATTCGAAGTTAGAACTTGACAAAAGTTAACATATCACCAAATGTGAATATTAAACTACATGCGGTGGTTTGTTTCCTTGTCAAAACCTTAAAAAATAAAGGTAACTATTTTTGAAGAAGATCAATGACCTATTTGACTATTTTGTACAAGATTCTCGTTTGGTTTTAGAACTATCACCTACAAAATCAAAATTGAAACCAAACAGACGCTTAAATAATGACAATCCAAAAAACAGATCCTTCTAATCTATTTTTTGGGAGGGTTGGTTTATGAAGTTAAGGTGTGTTCTACATGACAGTTAAGAAATAGGGCAAAAACTTTCTGACTTTGACCTAAAGGTAATTCTCCTAAGGCTTTGTTTGCGAGTTTTGATGGGAATGAAAAGAATAGCTAAGGAGGGAAAGAGAATGAAAGGGAGGGAAGAGAGAATGGTGGGAAAATTTTCCCCTTGTTTGGAAGTAAACGAAACCAACAAGAAAAGGAGATAGAGAGTTATGTTATAATCTTACTATTTTATCATTTTTTCTCTTAAAATCAATACATTGTGTTATACTTTATAGTTTATCTTAAAATTTATAATTTATCTTAAACTTTATTCAAAACAATTTATTTCATAAAAAACAAATTATTACGATCTATTTTTAAAAGACAGCTTATTTATAAAATAAAATAAAAAACTTATTACGATCTCTTTTTAAAAAACAACTTATTCAAAACACTTTATTTGTACAAAATATCTTATTACGATCTCTTTTTAAAAAACAACATATTCAAAACAGTTTATCTCATGAAAAACAAATTATTACAAATCTATTTTTCAAAAACAGCTGATTCAAAACAGCTTATTTAAGCAAAATAGTTTGTTACGATCCCTTTTTCAAAAACAACTTATTTATCCAAAACAGCTTATTTATGCAAAAAAAAGCTTATTATGACCTCTTTTTCAAAAACAGCTTATTCAAAACAGCTTATTTATACAAAACAACTTCTTACGATCTTTTTTTTCAAAAATAGCTTATTCAAAACAGCTTATTTATGCAAACCAGCTTGTTACGATCTCTTTTTTAAAAACAACTTATTCAAAACAGCTTATTTATCCAAAACAGCTTATTACGGCCTCCTTTTCAAAAACAACTTATTACGACCTCTTTTAAAAAAACAACTTATTCAAAAAAGCTTATTTATACCAAACAACTTATTACGACCTCTTTTCAAAAAATAGATTATTCAAAACAACTTATTTATTTAAAACAACTTATTACGATCTCTTTTTCAAAAACAACTTATTCAAAACAGCTTACTTATGCAAAATAGCTTATTTATCCAAAACAGCTTATTACGATCTCTTTTTCAAAAACAACTTATTCAAAATAGCTTATTTATGTAAAACAGCTTATTACGATCTCTTTTTCAAAAACAACTTATTCAAAGCAGTTTGTTTATCCAAAACAACATATTTATGCAAAACAACTTATTTATCCAAAATAGCTTATCACGATCTTTTTTTCAAAAACAACTTATTCAAAACAACGTATTTATGTAAAACAGCTTGTTACGATCTCTTTTTCAAAAATAACTTATTCAAAACAGCTTATTTATCCAGAACAACTTATTACGATCTCAATTAAGCTGTTTTTCATAAATAAGTTGTTTTACATAAAAAAGCTATTTTGAATAAGTTGTTTTTGAAAAAGAGATCGTAATAAGCTGTTTTGGATAAATAAGCTATTTTGCATAAATAAGTTGTTTTGAACAAGTTGTTTTTGAAAAAGAGATCGTAAAAAGTTGTTTTGTATAAATAAGTTGTTTTGAATAAGCTGTTTTTTGAAAAGAGGTCGTAATAACCTGTTTTGCAAAAATAAGCTGTTTTTGAAAAAGAGGTTGTAATAAGTTGTTTTGCATAATTAAGCTGTTTTTGAAAAGAGGTTGTAATAAGTTGTTTTGCATAAATAAGTTGTTTTGGACAAATAAGCTGTTTTGAATAAGTTGTTTTTGAAAAAGAGATTGCAACAAGCTGTTTTGGATAAATAAGCTGTTTTGAATAAGTTCTTTTTGAAGAAGAGATCGTAACAAGCTGTTTTGCATAAATAAGGTGTTTTGAATAAGTTGTTTTTGAAATAGAGATCGTAATAAGCTGTTCTGGATAAATAAGTTGTTTTTGAAAAAGAGATCGTAACAAGCTGTTTTACATAAAAAAGTTATTTTTTTAAAAAGAGATCGTAATAAGCTGTTTTGGATAAATAAGTTGTTTTGCATGAATAAGCTGTTTTGAATAAGCTTTGAAAAAGAGATCGTAATAAGCTGTTTTGTACAAATAAGCTATTTTGAATAAGCCGTTTTTGAAAAGAGATCGTAATAAGTTGTTTTGGATAAATAAGCTGTTTTGAATAAGTTGTTTTTGTAACAGAGATTGTAACAAGCTGTTTTACATAAATAAGCTGTTTTGAATAAGTTGTTTTTGAAAAAGAGATCGTAACAAACTGTTTTGCATAAATAAGTTGTTTTGAATATGTTGTTTTTGAAAATGATATTGTAATATGTTGTTTTGTGTAAATAAGCTGTTTTTTTTAAAAGAGGTCGTAATAAGCTATTTTGGATAAATAAGTTGTTTTGAATAAATTGTTTTTGAAAAAGATATTGTATTAAACTGTTTTGTATAAATAAGTTGTTTTGAAAAAGTTGTTTTTGAAAGAGAGATCGTAATAATCCGGTCATGTCTAAAATTGAACTTTTGAATTATTATGAGGGTAAAATTGTCAATTTGTATGTTTAACCCTCCAAAACTCCCCAAAATGGAGGAACTTTAAAATTAGACAAATGAAGCCATTCAAAACCCCCAAAACCTTTCCCTTGTTTTTAAAACTCACAAACAAGGGTTTACTTCTCCATAAGTCTTTCCTTCCCCTCCCCTCCCCTCCAAAACCCAACTCACAAACAAAGCCTAAGCGGTAATACAAGACCAACTAAAACATGTTTCAAAAGAAACTCATGCATGCTACATAATTCAATTTTAAATTTATCTCCAATAACAAGTTTTACTGAAATCACCTTAGCTGTGTTATCCATGAAAGAAGAATTTGCCATCCAATCTGAAGCCTCATTATAATAAAATGTTGAATTCTTTTTAATCATTGTTTCAGCTAAGTGTTTTGTATCATTTTTCTTTGTGCTTTCTCCAATGTCGGAGTAGAAAGTCAATGCATTATTAACCAATGTTTGATCAATAGTCTCTCCTGCACGTTTCCGATCAATCTGGATACATGGAAATGAAGATAAAAACAACCATTACAAGGTGAAATCAAATGAAAATCACATATCAACTATATGACTATTATGGATTGAATATGGCAGCATATTGAAGATAGTTAAATTGCTAGTTTTACTACCATTTAACTGCATAATTAACATAAAGCATCATTGAAGAAATTGACAAACAAAGTCAAGCATCTCTTGGTTTGTCAATCCAAACAAGTTCCCATCAATAGTCATAATGAACTGAGAAATAAATTGCTTATAAATAACATTAAGATGGAAAACAAAGAGTAGCACAGCTAATATTGCATCCATTACTTGTCTACTCATCTCATCGTACACCTGAGATAAATAAAAGAAGTAAACCCAGGGTTAAAAAAGGGGGAAAAAGTGGAAAGCACAATAAAGTTAAGGGGAAGAAACTGCAACATTTCGAAGGAATCTCATCACCAACCAAGTTATAGAAGGACAAGAAGCTAATTTCTTCAAGGGAAGGAAGTTGCAGTCTGCTAATTAAGTATCTATCAAGATAACGAAAACAAAAACAATATAAAATCAAATCAATTAACCCTAAAACAAAAACAAGCAAAAAGCATATATTCTGTCATCGAAATCCATTGAAACGTACGTATATAACATGAGGTGAACTGAGCCTCGGGAAAACCTTCTAGAGTGTTCTGGAGCTTCTTGATGCCCTTGTGCAAAATATCTCATCCTTCATCAAAGTCAATATTCTTAGGCTTCAAGACGGTAGTCTTATACATATTGGCGAATTCAGAAATCTGCAATCAAATATTGATAAAAAAAAGTTACGAAGAACAAAAGAAAGCAGAACTGAGAAGAATCGAAAAAAAAGAAGTAGAAGGGTGAACCTTGAAGCACAAGAAAGGATTCACAGTGAATGATGAAAAAGTCGGCACATGCGAAACGAAGTTAACCTCAATGTCTGTGGTACCTTATTTATAAGAACAAAAGAGCGGTTGTCATTAGGCTTGTGTTAAGCTTATTTTCGATCTAAGGAAAAAGGACAATTGCTTTTCTGACTTTCAATACTTCCTAAAAACACAAGTAAAATACTAAAATACCTCCAACGGTAGTTAATTTTCGTTGGCTTATAACTAGAAAATCCGGCAGCAGTTATCTGCCGTTGGGTTTTTTGGTCATTTACTTGTGTTTCTAATACACATTGAATGTTAGAACAGCGATTGTCAGAAAAAAGTTAGCCCATCTCTTATTAATTATACATTCATTTTTATTTATTTCCAATATACCGTAATTCAATAAAAATTTAATTAATATTTTTAAAAAAAAAATTAATGTGACCGGATGAATTTAAAGTTAGCATATCTCTTAATTTAATTATTCATTCATTCAAATTGATATTATATATCATTCAATATCGTTAAAACATTCAGAATGAATTTGCGAACAAACTCACAATATCCAAGCGATTGTAATGGAAACAAAATGAACACTGCAACAATACGAAAAATCAAACAACGTCGCACTCAGATGACAAAATCACGAGAAAAAAAAATTAAATATCTATGTGAAAATCACTTATTTAGCTTGGAATAGAGAGAAAAAGATGAAGAATGGTGATTTCGTGTAAAAAATTGACGCAAAACCACCTACTCGATGAAGAAAATAGAAGAGAGCCTAGAGAGAGAAAATTAGGGCAGCTTGTTGGAGAAAGAGAAACTAGAGTATTCTTAATTAAAATTGTTTCTTTTGTAGTTGAATTATTCATCTATACTATATATAAAGAAAACTACCTCTTTTAGCATACTTTTGGGTTGAATTTTTCTTTCCAAAAATACCTTTAATTTTTAGTTTTAATTTTAAATACAAATAACACATGTAACAAATAGATAAGAATAAATTTAATTTAAAGAGAAAACTTACACACAATTCCTTATGAATTGTTCTTACTGTTAACTAATCATAAAATAACACGTGGATTACTAATACATGTCACAAATCATCCCCGTTAATTCTCTTTTATCTCCGTTAAACACGTATCAAACTCACAAAAAATTAGCACAAAACAAAAAAACCCATGTTACCTTTTTATCAGCCGATTTTATGTTGTACATTGTTCCCCTCAATACAACCGACAAAGATTGTCAAGTATTTTCATATCCCTTCAACAAAAAACAATATTTCCTTATTATTTTATTACTTTCACAAAAAATAGTATTTTCATATTATTTTATTAATATAAGTTACTCTTCTTAGCCTTTGATCAATTGTAACAAATGTGATAAAAAAAAAGGTAAAGATTGAACTTTAAATCCTATAAAAAAGATTAGTAACAAACATGAACAAAAAATAATGTTAAAGATTGGACTTTAAATCCTCTAAAAAAAGATTAGTAACAAACATGAGAAAAAAATAATGTTAAAGATTAAAGTTTAAATCCTCTAAAAAGAGATTAGTAACAAACGTGAGCAAAAAAAATTGTTAAAGATTGAACTTTAAATCCTCTAAAAAAAATATTAATAACAAACATGACAAAAAAATAATGTTAAAGATTGGACATTAAATCCTCTAAAAAAAACATTAGTAACAAATGTGAGCAAAAAACAATAATGTTAAAGACTGGACTTTAAATACTCTAAAAAAAAGATTAGTAACAAACGTGAGCAAAAATTAATGTTAAAGATCGAACTTTAAATCTTCTGATAAAAAGATTAGCAACAAATGTGAGCAACATATAATGTTAAAGATTGAACTTTAAATCCTCTAAAAAAAGATTAGTAACAAACGTGAGCAAAAAATAATGTTAAAGATTGAACTTTAAATCCTCTAAAAAAAGATTATGACTCAAAATATTTTAGAAATTTTTTTGTTAGCACTATATTAAATATTAATACATAGGATTCTTACGGTTAATAGTTTGTTCCCGCATTGTTTAGTTTTTCACAACCTCTCTCTACCCTCTGCATCAGAATTCAGAATTAACCTGTTTAGTTTTTTTTTCTTTTTCTTTCATGTTACAATTAATCAAAGTCGATTAATTTTATGGATTATATATTTGACTTTGCTGGTTTATAAGCAATTATGATTCAAATTGTTTACGATTAATTTTAAGAATTATTTGACTTTGCTGGTTTATGATTGCGTATACAAACTATGATAGCATGACTTCTTCTTCTTTTTTTTTATATAAAGAGAACCATGGTTTTTTTAATTATTAAATAAAGGAAAAATAAGCAATAACATCCCATGTCGTTAAGCTCCTTCCACTGCCGTTTAAAGGAATAAAAGCATTGATTTTTTCTTTGTGATTCCAAATATTCTGCATGTATACGATTGATAAACTGCTCCCATGGCCTCTATCCAATATCCAACAAAATATAGTGAAATCAAAGTGTTAAAACCATTTAAACAATTCAAAATTGTTAAACGATAATCACACTCATGTTACCAACAACTAAAAACAGAAACAATAGAAAGTTTCAAACCACCATCTGAGAGACCATAAAAAGAGAGGACCGCTAAGAAGTATGAATACGAACACCGACACCAGATACAACACGGATATTGACACGCCAATAACGTTGATAATTTGAGAAAATCACATAATTTAGGGTAATTATATTTGTGGATGCGGATGCAACACGTGTTCAGACACATCTAATATGAGGAGTGTATGTGATTCATAGGCGAAGAGTAATATCATAATTCATATATGGTGAAAAGAGCCATGATTACACCTACAAATGATAATGTTCAAAAATTGAAGGAGGTTGAAGGAGGGATACTCATAACTTATATCAACATGAATTCCTAAACTCAACTGCTCAAGGAAGTATCCCACCACATATTTTAAAGGTAAAAAAAGGTGCACCTTTGATGTTGTTGCGAATCATAGACCCTAGATATGGACTGTGTAATGGAACACGATTGTTATGTCGTGACTTATTTAATAATATGTTTCGATGTGGAAATCCTAACAGGAAGCAATGCTGGAAAAAGAGCATTCTTGCCCATAATTAAATTAAAAATAAATGTGAGTTCATGACTTCCCTTTGTGCTTAGTAGAAAACAATTTCCCGTTAGACTAAGTTTTGCTATTACCATAAATAAGTCACAAGGGCAGACCATTTCCAATGTCGAAATCTATCTTCCACGTCATGTTTTCAGCCATAGTCAATTATATGTAGCTTTATCAAGATGAGTTTCTCAAAATTCAACAAAAGTTCTCATAAAGAAAGGGAAATAGAAGGAGAAGATAGATACTTTACGAAAAATGTTATCGTAATCATAACAGTGTTTCTTTTACCTAACATGTCATTTATACATTTATTTATGATGTTTCTTTTACACAACACACACATTTATGTTATGATGTTACTAATTACTATTAGAATAAACAATAAATGATCATTATTTTACCTTAATTTTATATGAAGGCAAACTAAAATATGTTGAGTTCAAAAATAATTTTGTTATATGCATTGACAATATTTTGTTTATAAATCAATATATCAATAATTTCCATAATATTTAAAAATTTAAATTTTTTAATCAAAATTATACAAACAAACATAATAAAATAATGACATGCGTTAGCGTAGTAGAAAGAGCGGACAGACGGGCACGATAGTGCCCGTCTTTTCGCTAGTATTATAGTAAAGTTTAACTGATTTTTTTAATCAAAGATTTAAATAACATTATAAAAAAGATAAAGTTATTTTTGACAAACAAATGATATTAATTCATTTAAATTAATAGAGTATATCAATACAATACAAATTTAGAGTGGTTAAAAACAAAAAGGATGAATATGTGAATAAACTCACAACATCCATCTTAAGAGCATAAAATGACAGAGTACATTGCATGTCTTATTGAATATTGGATATCTGCACTTGATCAAAGTTAATCTTTCAACCTGAATCAAATAAATATTGCACTAAAACGGAAAATAAAAAACACACTCCACAAAGACGGTAAATTAGAACAATTTTTAGAAACAATGATTAAAGAAAATGCAACGTTATATAGCATGTCGAGGCTTCAAATTGGGTAGCAAGCTTGCTATATTGAAAGTATCAACGAGTCTTTGTTTAACATGCATAAACAAAATGATCTTCCATCATACATAAGTGTCTTTTTTAACATTGGATCGATAAATCATATCATTTCCCATTTAGTTTATTGGTGAGAATTATTGATTCAATAGTTGAAAAAATATATGGATTGGATAGATTTGATTTGTATTGTAACAATTTGTAATGGTTGAATCAAAGAAATCTATTAATTTGTTTACAATCCACTGAAAAATATGTTTTTGTCCTTACAAAATGGGAACCTTCTAAACTTAATCCTTAATTTTTATTATCCAATTTGAGGCTTGACGGGTGTCAATGACTTTATTTGAAATGGAATGCCTTTATTATCTAACATATGGAAGATGATTGGCACATTTTCTGTCTGTCAACACACTTTCAGTGTGGTGAGAAACATGACAGAAACTTCATCAAACCTGCACTATCAAATGCTAATAATTTTAGCTCTAATTTTTAAAAATTTACCGGTTTAAAAGAGGGACATCAGCAGCTCTTTGCGACCATTTATGGATTACTCGTCACTGCGGTAATGCATGTCATTGGTAGAATAAATCTGCAACTTCTACTACAATGTTGAAGCTTGTACATGATATTGTCCGAGACTAAAAATATGGAATTGTACATGTTTTCATCATGCTGACGCAAATTGTACGTGTTTTTTAAATTGTACGCATGCTCTAGAAGAAAGATGTGGAATTAAGGTTTATTAAAATCAAATATCAGTTAACTATATTCACTAAACCACTTGTTGACAAAAGATTCAATGTTATCAAAGATAAATTGTTTATCAGGTAAAATCCTAACTCATGTTGATTGTCAAATCAAGTTCAAAATGGTTCTTAAAATTTTAAGAATCTTCTAGTTAGGAGTCAATCTGATCTTGATACTTCAGAAGTGCTTCTGAAATCTAAGAATGAGTCATTTCTTTAGGGCACCAAGTCATTGATTTATTTCTTATGGATCGCCTTTCCCTATTTTCATCTAAGAATAAATTGAAAATCCACACAAAGGCATACAAAGTGGAGAGAATGGTAACTGCTAGAAAGCCTACGTTCTTTCTCCCTCAATACAACGGCCAGTAAATCATTACAGTTGTGAGCCTAACAAACTTCCTAGGTTCTTTCTTTCTCTCACCTGAAGGTTTAAATTCAATCATTTCCTTCTCTTGAACTCAGACTCTCATTCTCTCTCAAAACTTTCATTCTCTTATTTTTTTTTCTTCTAAAATCTTCATCAAAACCTAAAATGGCAAGACCTAAGAAGTTGAATGTACCTACAACTCTTTTTTTTTTTTTTATTAAAAAAACACGAATCCTTCTTTTTTTAATATAAATTGTGAATGTATGTAATAATTACATCGTGTAATCTTTTATTCTGCAAACACAAAACAAAAGTTTCTCTTCTCACTCTTGATTGGAAGGACTATATAGGTCAGCTCATGGTTCAAGTCAGGGCAAGTCGAATCAAGCTATTCTACAATATTTTGTTTATTTCTTTTTTATTTTTTCTTCCTTGACCTCTAAGCTATATCTTAATACTCAAGATAATATTGTGATCTTATTTACCACGACTAAAATTTTAGAAGGAAAAAGATGGCACACGTTCATTTATGCCTTGACTTTTTGTCTCTTCATACAACTGAGATGAGATAAACCGAGTTTCATACTTTATTAGATGATGATTAAGGTCTTTATAGAAGAAAATACAAAACAGCAGAACTTATTTAAAAATAATAATAAATAGAGGCAGAACAGAAAATACAAATAACAAAAATCAAATTACCCCAACTATATAACAATAACTAACCCATCCAATACCCCAACATGCTAGTCAGCAAGCTGGTTAATGCTGAAAAAAATTGGCATTCGGCAAACAAGTTGAGCATGTAATTTCTCAACTTGTTATCACAGTAGAGGAGAGCAGAATTTATGAAAGGTAATCTACTGTCTAAAAACGAGTAAAATATATCTGGTCAAACAAAGTAACAATAATTTGTATCCTTTCAATTTCTCACTTAGTATCTAGTATAAAAGGGAAAATAGATCAACAATCATTTTTACTTTCAATTCCAAAATAGTAAACTTTGCTATTCAATTTGTAGCCTCGACATAGAATAAATTGCTGCATTTTCTTTAATCAATGTTTCCGCAAAGTGTTTTGGATTGGGTTTTCCTGTTCTATCTCCAATCTCTGAGTAGAAAGTCAATGCATTGTTAATCAATGTTTCATCAATAGGCTCTCCTGCCCGTTTCCGATCAATCTGGATGCCAGAAAATGAAGGGAAAAAAAATCCATTACACGAGAAATCAAATGAAAATCACATACTCAACCAAATGACTATTATGGATTGATGAATAGGGCAGCATTTTGAAGATACTCTAATGACTTGTTTTACTAGCATTCACTACATAGCTATCAGAGAAACATAAAATATCATTAAAGAAATTAAGGTTTTATTATTTTAGGGAAAAGAAATTAAGGATTAGTGAAACCATTTTTATCCAATGTAAATGTAACACCAGTATTATACAATTGACAAACAAAGTTAACTATATCTTGGTTTGTCGTTCGAAATAAGTTCCCATCATAAATTATAATGAACTGAGAAATAAACTGATTATATATACGTAGAAATGGAAAATAGAGAATACCATAGCTATTATTGCCTGCATTACTTGGTGATGCATCTCAGCATATACCTGAGATTAATAAAATGAAGTAAACCCAGAGTTAGAAAGGGGAAAGAGGAAAGCAAAATATGATTATGATGAAGGAAAAAAAAAATCAGTGAAACATTTCAAAGGAATAACCTACCAAGTTATAGAAGGATAAGAAGGCAGTTTCTTCAAGAGAAGTAAGCCCTCTTCTTTTGATGAAGTATCTATCAAGATAATGAAAACACCTTGAGAGACACCTGGTCATAGTTTTCTGATTTGACCATCTTTGGACCAGTTCTCTCAACAAGAGTTCATCTTTCTTTCCTCTCAAAGATGGCAGAACCTAGTTATAAGAAAATCATATTAGTTTTAAAATCATGACTATACTATTGGGTTTATAAGAAAATCTTATTAGTTTTAATCATGTTATTGTTAATACCTATACTATTGGGTTTTATACTATTATGTGCATACTTTATTAAGCTGTAACATGTAAGCAAATAGTAACATATTATATTTCAAAATTTGGTTTGAAAGGATATTCTATATCACCAAACCCAAGTAACTTTGAAGTCTTTCTCTTCAAACATGAGAGTAAAAACTCATTAATTTTCATTATATCCCTTCCCTCTCCAATTTAATCCATCCATTTCGATTCAATCCTACGTTTCTAACATAGCATGACTGTACAAGAAATTCCTATCAAACAAATAACTTTATAATATAATTTCCACCAATTTCAGAAAAAACTTTTAGCCACTTTCATCAATGTTTAACAACAGTGTTACTCACAGTCGATTTGATGTACTCTTCAAACACTTCATCATACTTGTCATACAGGATCATGGAATAGTCATGAGGAAGCTTTTGACTGCACATACGGTAGATGGTTCTGAAGACGAAAACAAAAGCAATATAGAATTAAACCTAAAACGAAAACAAGCAAATAATCATACATTGTTCCAGGGAAACGTACGTGTAAAGCATCGAGTAATCGTCAGCAGTGAACTGATTCTCGTGAAAGCCTTCAAGATTGTGCTTGAGCTTCTTGATACCTTCTTGGATAAAACCCCATCCTTCTTCAAAGTTGATAATCTTTGACATGTTGGTGAATTGAGAAATCTGCAATGAAATATATTGATCAAAAGAATTTCCAAAAAACAGAAGAAAATAGAATTGAGAAGAATCGCAAAAGAAGAAGAGGGAACCTTGGAATCGCAGAGAGGAGTCGCTAGTAGGAAAGTTTGTTTGATGCAAGGCGAAGTTAACCTATCTATGCCTTTTGATCGATTATTTATAGCAACAAAAGGGCGGTTGTCCATGGGCTTCATCTTATATGCACTCGGCTCGTAGGTTATTGCTCTCCCCGTGCACAAAACGCTCGCACCTTACAGCCATGACCAAAATACCTCTGCGCTAGTTAACTAATGTAAGTGTAAAACTATGTGTTCGTTAACTAACGTTGCGTGACTTAAGTCACGCAAGTGTAAAACATTGCGTGAATTAACTCACGCATGTGTTAAATGGTGTACTGATATGCATTCATTGCATAGTGTGTCATTAATGACCCGTAATCTTTACACGCTTATAATTGAACCGAATTACGCCAATTTAACAAGATTATCGGATAATACAACATAATCGATAAAAATTACACAAAAACATCGTTTTTCTCACAATCACATTATCACATATAACGATCCAAACAGTCCAAATTTCACAAATTCACCGGTAATGACCTGTAATCACTTAAACACACTTTTAATGACACGTAAACGATCCAAATTACACCAATTTGTCCATAAATTTTGAAAATCACATAATCTCACATAAACAGTTAAAATTACCCAAATTCATCAGTAAATTACATAAACACAAATTCATTAAAATTCAATAATACAGACACAAATTCAAACAAATTACGATATTACACGTTAATAAATATTACACTTCAACGGATCGGACATAAAGATGTAAAGCGTTATCTTCAACCATTACGTTAAACATGTTAGCGACGTCACTATCATCTTCGACACGTTGTAGAAAATACACCGTCTTCGAAAAATCCTCTTCCTTATCCTCCCTCAAGTCAACGTCTAACGCATTTAAAATTACATCATATGTTATATGATTTGAACCAATATGGATAAAGAAGTTGTCAAGTTTTGTCTTCAATTGCCGGTGGGCTTTAAAAAAACCTAGCCTTCATTTTCACATCTACATAACGGACATGAAGTTTAACTGGACTGTATCTTGTGCATCTTCAGACATGTTTCATTTCAAAAAATATAACGAAAATGTAATATGAGAGAAATGAGATAAAATAAATAGTTGAATAATTAGTGACAAAGTAATGCGAGCAATAATTGGTGTGACATAACCGGCCACCAAAAAAATAATTCATTTCATTTAATATATAATATATAATATTAGTTACATATTGGCCACGAATATCCAAATTACATAATCGGCCACCTAAAAATTCGTCGGGGTGTGATACCACAAAAAAAAAGGACAAACACCGACCGACCTAATAGTGTCATAACCTATAACATATCTAAGAAGTCTAGTGACATTCCTAAATTTTCCTCTACTTCCATGTCTTCCGTCGCTTCAAATTCTTGTTCATTTTTTTGCGGAGTGGGAATATTATCACAAATAATTGGATTGTGCTCATTTGTTGGTTTCTTTGGCGGCTTCGGCTCCTTGGACATGAGCTCATTGAAGGCATCTTGTCTATCCAAAAACTCAAAATGCCATTTCTCCGCCTCACCAATCTTGTTGGACATCCACTTCGTACAACTCGAGGTTACAGACACCCTTCCTTCGAAATAACATGAAGATAATGGTTGGGAATTAAGCAAAGACACATGATGTTGGCATGTGGATTAAGTGGTGGAACACTTCGGATTAGGAAATATGTCTCACATACACCATCCATTTTGGGAAAAGTCAATAGAACAACGACTCTATTGTAGCAAGTCGCAATAATGTGACTCATATCTGGAGTGGTCAACCACTTATCTACCGACGCAATACCAATTGTACATTTTGAAGTGTAAACCATTCAAGATTTTGTTATAACGCTCCTCCGTGTCATATATCGACATGCAGTCACTCTTATGATTTCTCAACTCATGAATAAGTGATTGACGAACCAATACATGATCTTCCTCATCCATTCCCAAATGCCTAGCTATGATCCGGAATCCACAATGACCATCCCCTTTAACATTCACAATGTCTTCAACAAAAGGTCTCATGAGATTTAGAATTTGTGAAATGTAAGGGATGTTTCGAAACGGTTTTAAAGTAGAGGATGAAGCTTGTGAGCGAGAGTAAGTGCCAAGACTTTCATCTTTCCTCTTTGGAAGTGACCTCTTGGGTTGTGAAGGTTGACTATCCGGATTTTGAGAATCAATAGTCTCCCACCTAGAGGGGATTCGACCCGTTGATGACACTTTGAGTGTAGTCCTCTTCCTTTTAGGTGCTCCCTTGGTTACCACCTTTTTTGAAGGTGGACACATATTTGTGGTTTTCATAAAGGCTATTTGACGCATCATCTCTTTGATGTGGAGTTTCATTTGTAAGTGCTTGTCTTGAGACGTTCTTGAATGACATTCCACTCTTCCACCACAAAAAAATATTCATCAATCTCTTGTCATTGTACACTTAACCTTCTCCAATGAGGGTATATATCATCAAAGACAAGAGGCAATTTTTGTTTGCTCCTCATGGCAATAATACACGCACAAGGTAACCCGTGCGATGTCTTTTGCACACAACCACAATCTTCCTTCTCAAAGTCGAATGTCTTAGAGCGTTTCAATTCATCATAGATAAATTTCAATGCTCGTCTAGATACATAACCCTCAAACTCTCTCATCATCTTGATTTTTTTGTATTTGTGTTCGAAGACCGTTTTGTTCCTCCAAAAATTCCTTGTATCTCACCAAATTGCACGACCAACATCTTATCTATTTCATCCCAACATGATGTCAAATCACCCACGCTACTCCTCAATATTGTTTCAACACTCCATGAGCCGATTCAACAATGTTGGTGGTTCTACACCCTAGATGCAAGACTTCATTCGTCCATGCCCTCACAAATTTTTCCTTAAGGTTCAAAACCGTTTCTTCAACATATTTTATGAATTCTGGAAATGGCATGCATACCTCTTTGAATTTCAATAAATTACTTGCATATGATTCCTCTGTATGAGATTCGAACAACTCTCTCCAAGCGATCACAACTTTCTCAACAACTTCTCTATTCTTAACCTTGTTCTTCTTCAATTCTTTCTTGTCAACTTTTGCACCCTTAGGAGGCTTTGGGTTAACTCTACAATCTGTGATGCACTTAGCCCTTATATTCTTCCCAATATGAAAATAACAAAGCATGGTGTATGTTTTAGGGAAAACTGTGCCAACGACATTCATCAAAGCACCATCTCTGTCGGTGACAATCACCTTAGGCATGTTGTCTTTTGAGGGCAAAAGACCTTTCAACATTGTAAGTGCCCAAGCAAAGTTATCCTCTAGTTCAAAGTGAAGGAAGGCGAAACCAACGAAATACGTCATTTTTGTAGAGGTGCGACCAACTATCTCAAACAACGGCATTCGATAATTGTTGGTTTTGTAAGTGGAGTCCATTGTAACACCCTAAATCCCGACGTTGTTTTTAATTAATAATAAGTATATATATTAAGATAAAAGGGTGTAACACTTCTTCTTTCGACTGTCATACAATAATTAAGTAAATAGAGCATCGTACTCATCAATAGAAAATACTTTAAATAAAAACTTCATAATTCAAAGACATCAAATTCTCCATCAGCATTTGTTGATTAATAACATAAAAAAAAGGTCATGGTTCTTTAATGTCATAAAATAAAGACATTCAACGTTTAACCTCAACCCAAGTGTTACAGATCAGAGCACGCATTTATTCGACTACTTAATGATAAAGATAAATAGCTACGGAGGTATATTCCCGCTGCCACCTTCTAAGCGTCCCGCAAGCTAAATATCCCCTTCCTGTGTATCTGTACCCCAAGAGTACATACACCAAATACATAAACAACAGCAAGGGGTGAGAATTCACATCATAACATATATTAGGGTACATGAGAAATAAATCGTATCATAATAGTTGCATCGTCATTTTATCATCAGTCCTCTACATAATATTTACACCATTCACTTCATATAGTCGTAAAAAAAACACATACATCAGAATGCACCTGAACAGAACATCCACATCAATTCACATCATTGGCACATATCACATTTCGCCTATTTACGACGTATATGCAACATACTTTCTTCCTAGACCTACATGCATGTCGGTACCGGATCCTATCGTCATAATAATGTAAGTTAGAGGTGTGTTACTGAACTTACATCCGTCATTCGTCATTATGCAGTATGATATGATGCATGAAGACACACTCAAAACATCATTTAGAAGACCCATAAACTACATATCATCCTTACATCATAGTCATTCGTCATTTTACTTGTTATTAGAAAACAAGTACGTCATTTGTCATACATCATTTTACATCATTCGTCTTTAATAATCATAACGTCATTTTACATCATCATCATACGTCATTAGCAACTCATCATTATTTAACAGCATATATTCATCTGCTCACGTCTAACTCATGATTCTTATCATACTCATATCATATTTAAAACTTATACCCTTCATTAGTTTACCCTCGTCCTCTACATCTATTACTCCTACAGACACAATTATATTCTTCATTCTCAATCTTTAAGGCTTTCACTATTCCATTCCCCACATAATGATTTCCGTATGTATGTCTAGCTTATTACTTTCTTAATATCTTATCATCATGTGTTAGTTCCTCATTATTGCCGTCTATTACCCTAGACTCCTATCTTTGTATTCTTGGTTTGCTATAGTTCATACTTTTTCTAACTAATCTTATCTTCACCTTTACTCTTCTCTAATACTCTTGGTAACCGTCTTATTTTAAATACATTATGGCAAAAGAAACTACTATTATAACCCTTAATTAAATCCCTCTCATTCAATTTTATTGATTTGGGACCTTACTATACATCTTAGGAACCCTTTGGAAGCATAAAAGTGGGTCAAAAATCAGTTTAAGTCCACACTGCATCGTGGCATGTTGAGTTCCAATCGTGGCACGTTCTGACAGTTTAAAAATGGTTCTAGTTTCTGGAAAAATCGTGGCACGTTGGGCTTCAATCGTGGCACGATTGGGACAATTTCAGAACCCTGAAAACAACGTTTTTACCTTCGAATTTGCTCCTAACTTGGCTAGAAATCTCAGATTTTGACCTTGTTTGATCCTAAATTGATAGGAGACACTGTCTAGGGTTACCCTATCATCTAAACACTAACTTTTCCATTATATTTTCGGATTACCTACTATTTCAAGATCAAAATTTTCAATTTATAAACCCTAAACTAATCTCCATAAATTCTATTCGTTCAACAACATCATTACCTTTCTTCATCACCATAATTCCATCATAAATCATATTACAATAACATATCATACTAAATAAATTATCATAGATTAAACACCCTAAAGTGGTAGGAATCTCCCCCTTACCTCGAATCCTTTGAAAAATCTGGTTTTGGCTTGACCTTGTTGCACTAGGGTTTTCGCTGCCTCCGCTCCTCTCTTCTATTCTTTTTCACGTTCAGTAGATACTGAGACCTATGATTGTTAATTATCTATTTATACTTGGTCTAGCCTCCTACTATTATTCTTTCTATTCTATTTCATATTATTTTTACTCCTCCCTCCCCCACTTAATTATTTTCTTCTATTTGACACCTCCCCCTTCCCTATATTATTTAATTTATTTGTTTTCCTCCTCATCTTGTTAATCCTCCTAGTACGTCATTAACCATCTTAATCTATTATCTCACAGTTAACATAAATTCTAAGCATCATAACATCAATTTAATCTTAAACTCAAGAATTTCTCTAACTAGCATAATTCAACAATTAAATATAAATTCGGGGGTGTTACATCCATGACCAAAACGGTCGGAAAAGTGTTGAGCAATTTAATTGACTACGGATAAGCAAAAACTATGTCTTCAATAGTAGTTTCCTCATTATTGCATCTTGTCTAATAGACATATTTATGCTCCACCAATTTCGAAATCAAGAATTGCAACTCCGTCATGTTACCTCTTTCCCCCTTTCGCCATCTTGTTCGCACATTGTACACTTGCTTGATAGTTGTCTCACTTTCTTTGTTATTTTGTTTCAAATTGGTGAGAATATTCTGAGGCACCATCAAGCTCTTTGTCATGTCGATAACTTTTTTCTTCTCCTCCGCACTAAGCCTACCCATAATAAGGTGCCCCTTTAACTTTTCATCCAAGTCATGGTTGTGCATTCCACAAAGCATTGCAAGTCACCAATCATTTGTATCTTTATCAAAGAAACGTTTCAACCTAAACAGACAATTACATTTCCTTGAGACGATGCCTTCAAGGTTCGGTTTCTTCCTCGTCTTAGGTGGCTTGTATATCCCACTCCTTTCACATTGCATCGTCAAGTACGGCCTTTTTAAAAAGGATTTATCTATACAAACACTAAATCCGGCCCTTACCCTTGTTGACGAACCCAAGCAAGTAACACTTCTCGCTCTCTCCATCTTGCATTTGTTGTAAAAACTTAGGCAGTGTCGCGACCTTCGCAAAGAACATCGATAGGTGCCGGTTTAGGTTCTTCAATTTTACCAATGCAAGCTTGAAATGGAATTTTGACTTTAAACGGTTTCACATTAACGGTTGGTTGGACATTGCCGGAACCTTTGACGGAAGCATCGCCGGAAGCTTCATTTTTGGCCAGTTTCGGTTCTACGTCATCACCCGCGACATTGTCAACCATCTCCCTATATATCTATTGAATAAAAAAAAAGTGAGAATAAATAAATTACTTGTGGAACAAGCTAACCAAGAACAAAAGTGACGCAAAAAATTCAAAAAACAGGACTATATAGTGGCGTGACTTAAGTCACACAACACATTAACACATGCGTGACTTAAGTCACACAACCTTTAACACCTGCGCAAGTTAACTTGCGCACCTTGCCCTACTGCCTACGAAAACAGGCGAACCAAGCACAAAAACCAGCAAAATGAGATGAGTTTTGATGATACAATACCTGATATTTGGTGCTTGATGAGCGTAGAAACTTGCTTCCTGACGATTTGCAATGATTTGGGATGTAGATTATGACCCAAAAAATCACACTTTTTGGGTTTTTGAAGGTGGATGGAAAGAAAATGGTGGTTGGATTATAGACTGATGGGTTTTGTACGAAAACAGGAACTCTGCGCAACTTAACTCACGCTACGTAAGTTAAGTTGCGCAGCGTTACTTAACATGCACATGGGTAAAATTGGAAAGGCTGCAGGGTACGAGTGTTTTGTGCAGGGAGGAGAACAGTATTTTTTATTTTTTTTGTTTCAGCACTGGGCTCAATTTAACGTGCCATCTTTCTTTCGTAACAAATAATGGTTAGTTACTCCAGCTCTCCAACAAATCAGAATTCTTTTTTTTTTATATTTTTTTATAACTTTAAAGCAAAATAAAATATATTTTAACTTCACATTAATCAAAATTTAACTTTGTTACCCAATGAGTCATTTTTCTTTTGAATATTCATGGAGTCTTTCATTTTTTTTCCATCATAACTGTGATTTTATTTTACACCAAATTTTTTTAATTATGTTGCTAATCTTATTTATAAAATTTCAAATCTTCCTTGATCCTTATTATATGTAATTCAATTTTATTTAAATTTGCTGATAACAAAAATACAAACTTTGTTTTTAAAAAAAGTAAACTCGAGTTTTTCTAAAAGATAATATTAATTAGTTTTATTGAAAAAAGTAAGTACGAGTAGTTTAGAAAGAGTGTAATTGAAAAAAAATTACAATTAACTTATTAATACAACAGTTAAATTAGAACGATAAATTTATAGTCAAATGTCACTTAAAAAATAATGAAAGGAGTAAAATTTGTACGTACTAACGTCAAGACAGACGCTAACCTATCAGTTTTTCTGCTTTTATTGGTAAGGAACAACAAAATTTTCTTATATAAGGTCAAAATGTGTTTTTTTTATAGTGTTCAATATTGTTCATACTGTGTTCAATGTATTGTTCTTCCTATTGTTATGGATTGTTACTATTTTAATGAAATCTAACTAATTTTTATTGATGATTTTAATGATTTTATAAAAATAATAAAATAGTTTAAATGAAGGATAAAAATGAAAAAAAAAATCAACCCAAAATTATGTATCCTTTTATATATTGTTATTGATAATATTATATATCTTTCATTTAAAGCATTTGTTTACAATTTTATTTTGCGAATAATATTATTTAAATCTTTAATTAAAAAATAGTTTTTTTTAAAGACTTTTATAAAATTAGTTAAATCTCATGATAATAGGAACAATTCCACTTCTATATGAACAATATAAGTTTTTTTTTTTTTTGGAAGAATAAATCACAATCAAACAAAGAAAATCTTTGTTTGATTGTGATTTATTCTTTCAAAAAAAACAAGTGTAGCGTAGAAATTGCCAAATAAAATATAGAGGTGAAAAAAGTATATGGAATGGATAAATTTGATTTGTATCATAACATCCTTAACCTTTAAATTTTGAATGATTTTTCACAATCATGTTTGAAATATGAAAGGCCGCTATGAAAATTTTAAACTTTTTACGATGAAATAAATTAAAAATATAAATTTTTTAAATATCAAAAGCTTTAGGTAAAATTAACGAAAATTAATACATAAATGAAATTTTAAGCTTAACTTTTGTGGATCAACTTTTTATGATGTTCAAAACATGCCACTCGAGCACCTTTTTTTTGGAAGAAAATACCTCAATGAAAATAGCCACCCCGTGGTGTTTGGCACTCAAGCATTCCACTCTAGCCAGTCTTGAGTCATTAGTGCCACAATATTGGTTTGCATTTGGACCTTGTTCTCAAAATGATGAAAAAGTTGTCTAATAACAATTACATGCTTTGAACTCAAAACCATTGTTGGCTTAATTTCTCCATGATGGGATTGTAGTATTGGATGAGATATAAAGCATGTTCATCATCGACCTAACAATTTCATCTCTAGAGCCTATTTTTGGAAGCAAGCTAATAAAGTATGGACAACCCTTTTACTTATGAGTTCTCAATTAGATTTGTAGTCTTGCACTCTTGAATGGTTACTTTATATTATATATGCCTTATATATGCCTTTATTAAATGATGATGATGATGATGATGATGTTGATTAAGGTGTTTATACAAGAAAATACCCTTATTAAAAACTAAAGTCTTAACACAAGAAAATCCAAAACAAAACAAAACAAAAAATCAAAATACCCTAACATGCTAGTCAGCAAGCTGGTCAATGCTGAAAATTAGCATTCGGCAAACAAGTTGAGCATGAAATTTTCACTTAGTATATATCGAGTATAAAAGGGAAAATAAAGTAGCATTCGTTTTTACACGAAATCCTTTTTACCCTTTCAATTCCAAGATAGTAAAATTTGGGTTTTTTTTTTTAATTACCCTCTCTTGTTTAGAGGGTATTTACCCTCTCATGATATCAAACAATCAAAATGTAATATACATTGACAATATTAAATGTCAAATAAATGAGTCAATTTTTTTATAAAAAAAATCAATTTTAATTATAAGGTAACTTTTAATATTTTTAATTTTTATTTAATTATAGACAAGATTACATTAGAGGTCTTTTATCTTATTTATTTGTAACACTTTGGTCCTTTATCTTTATTTTTTTCCGTTTAGGTCTTTCAACTCTTATAAAAGCACACATATACATCCTTTTTCTCCTTTTTTTTATTAAAAAAATACATAATTTTATTTTTTATATTTTTATTAAAAATGAAAAAAAAATCCAGAAATATGATGAAGATGTTCATCATCTTCATCTTCTTCCTTTGAATCTTTATCATCTTCATTGAATCAAAAAAAATTCTACACAAATATATCTCCAAATATCATGAATTAATGTTATGTTCACCTTAAATTTTCTTTTAAACACAAAAATCAAAACCCCATTGAGAAAGAGATTTAGTTTCATCACACAAAAAAAAAGATTTAGTTATATAAACTGTCACATCGTATATTATTATTATTATTTTCTAACTCAATATTCAAACCCGGCATAAAAATAACCTCAAAATTAAGAGCAGCTTTGCACATCAATTTTGTTGTTTCATGAACACTCTTAACTTTCGTAAAACCTAACCCTTTTGCCAGTGACTAAGCCTCCATCATCCGCCTTGCAACAATTGTGAAATTAAGGTTTTGATTTTTGTGTTTAAAAGAAGATTTGAGGTGAATATAACATTAACTCACGATATTTGGAGATATATTTTAGTAGAATTTTTGTTGATTTAAAGAAGAAGATGATGAAGATTCAATGGAAGAAGATAAAGGACCTAAACGGGAAAAAATAAAGATAAAGGACCAAAGTGCTACAAATAAATAAGATAAAGGACCTCTAATGTAATCTTGTTTATAATTAAATAAAAATTAAAAGTATTAAAAGTTACCTTATGATTAAAATTGATTTTTTTTAGAAAAAATTGACTCATTTATTTGACATAATCTTGTCTATAATTAAATAAAAATTCAAAGTATTAAAAGTTACCTTATAATTAAAATAGATTTTTTTTATAAAAAAAATTGACTCATTTATTTGACATTTAATGTTGCCAATGTATATTACATTTTGATTGTTTGATATCATGAGAGGGTAAATACCCTCTAAACAAGAGAGGGTAATTAAAAAAAACCCAAATTTTACTATCTTGGAATTGAAAGGGTAAAAAGGATTTCGTGGTAAAACGATTGCTACTTTATTTTCCCTTTAATACTCGATATATACTAAGTGAAAATTTCATGCTCAACTTGTTTGGCGAATGCTTTCTTCATCATATTTCTAGGTTTTTTTTTCATTTTTAATAAAATTACATTTTTAAAAATAAAATTATGTATTTTTTAATAAAAAATGAGAAAAAAGATGTATATGTGCTTTTAAGGGAGATAAAGGACCTAAACGGGAAAAAATAAAGATAAAGGACCAAAGTGCTACAAATAAATAAGATAAAGGACCCCTAATGTAATCTTGCCTTAATTATATTTAGGTGTTCAATCTTAATTAATTTACACTACATGACTTGCTTAGAACAATTAAAATTTCACATCAAATTTCTTTCATCTGAATGTCCT
Organism: Medicago arabica; assembly: GCA_946800305.1. Classification (NCBI taxonomy): domain Eukaryota; kingdom Viridiplantae; phylum Streptophyta; class Magnoliopsida; order Fabales; family Fabaceae; genus Medicago; species Medicago arabica. The sequence continues at coordinate 55,406,937 of OX326968.1, forward strand.
TAAATTTATCAGTTACATTCATAAAATTTCTTCTTCCCATTTTGATTGTTCAATTTTGTCGTTCCAAACTGCCGCAGTTTTCAATTTTCGTGAAAATCGTCGTCGTTTGTTTGATTCCAAATATCGTGAGAATTGCCGTTATTTCCAGAACCACGTCAGGTATGGCGACTTAATTTTTCTTTTTGATTTGATTTTTCTTGGTTGTGAGGTAGTTAATTACAACAATTGAGTAAGTCATCAGTTGTACTTTGAGGATTGCTAGCAGGTGTTGTCGTTGTGATGTTGTGGGAGTTTGCTAGTATTTTTTTCGGTTGCTGCTGAAATGGTTATGTCATGAGACTTTTGTTCTTTTGTTTGGACTTAAAGGCTTTGGCTGATAGTGAGGCAGGTCTATGCGTGTTAGCAGATTTTATTAGGTTGGCTGCTTAAATAAAAAAAATCAAGTCACGATACGATACCTGACGCGGTTCTAGAAACAACAACAATTCTCACTATAATTGGAAATTGCGGCAGTTTGGAACGACAAAATTAAACAACCAAAATGGGAAGAAGAATGAAAAAGAACCAAGAATTGATCAATAGGGAACAATAAAGAAGAAGAAATTTGAATGAAGGAGATGTTTTTGTTCTCACGTTCGGGGTTCTGGAATGGAAAAAAAATTATGAATGTAAGTGATGAATTTAAGGACATCCAGATGAAAGAAATTTGATGTAAAATTTTATTTGTTATAAGTCTTGTAGTGTAAATTAATTAAGATTGAACACCTTAATATAATTAAATAAAAATTAAAAGTTACCTTATGATTAAGATTAACTCTTTTATTTTTAGAAAAAATTGACTCATTTTAGAAAAAATTGTTTAAGAGTATATCTATACTTACTATATATAAAGGAAACTACCCCTTTCAACACACTTTTGGGTTGAAATTTTCTTTACAAAAATACTCTTAATTTTAAATACAAGTAACACATGTAACAAATAGATAAAAATATATTTAAATATTATAACAAATGTAACAAACACAATATGAATACATGTATATCTGTTTTTTCTTTTCTTTATCATTTAAAAAATATAACAAACTAGATGAGTATATTTATACTTACTTTTTCATTATCCCAATTATACCCTTAAACAACTTTTTCTATAATAAAGATTATAATTTATGTCATTAAAAAAAGCAACTAACACTTAAATTTTTACTTTTAATCAAAACTAAAATTTCATAAAGAAAAATACCATTAATAATTTTCAAACATTGCCGCAGTAAAAAGAGCGGAAATACGGGCACGAAGTGCCCGTTTTTTGCTAGTTGAAATAATGAAAAAGTAAGTATAAATATACTCATCCAGTTTGTTATATTTTTTAAATGATAAAGAAAAAAACATATATACATATATTCATATCGTGTTTGTTACATTTGTTTTAATATTTAAATTTATTCTTATATATTTGTTACATGTGTTATTTGTATTTAATATTAAGGGTATTTTTGAAAAGAAAATTCCAACCCAAAAGTGTGCTAAGGTTAAGGCGAACGCAAACGTATCTATTTTTCCGCTTGTATTAGTAAAGTAACACAATATTTTTTATAGGCTTATTTATACTTTTAATCCCTGAAAATAGAGGTCGTTCGAATTTAGTCTCTCAGCCCAGTTAATTACTACCACGTCACTGATTAGGTGACGTGGCACTGCTGGTTGGTTGATTCACTTGCTGATGCATCAAAATTTCATGTGAAATATCAAAATACCTCTTAGACTATCAGACAAACGCAGAATTACCAATTTACCCCAAGTTCATCTTCTTCCTCACCAAACTAATCTTCTTCCTCACCAAACTAATCTTCTCCATCTCTTCCATCTTTGATTCAGAAATAACAGCAACAACAATATATACATTTTTATTTTAGAAAATATCATTTTATCGAAAAGTCCATCATTTCATTGTTTATAAGAATAATATTATTTTTTTTTTTAAAAAGAGTACACAATCAACAAGTGTCACGTCAGCGTCATACTGCCACCTAACTCTTTAAATGGACCCAGGAACCTTTTTTAAAAATAACAATTTTTGCAAGGATGGATTTCAATTTTTTTTACAGGGACCAAAAGTCAAATTCTCCATATTATCGTAAAAATATTTAATATTCACTATTATGAGTAATAAAAAATTAAAAAGTTGAATTTTTGATATATTAAATTTAGTTATTATAATTGAAAATAAAAAAAAAGTTTTTTTAAAAAAACAAATAAATAATTTAACTATTAATTTAAAGACCATACAAGTACACTCAAATTCGAGTGTAACGTAGAAATTTCCAAATAAAATATAGGTGAAAAAATATATATAAAATGGATAAATTTGATTTGTATTGTAACAATTTATGATGGTTGGATCAAAGAAACCTAAGAATTTATTTACAATCCATTGAAAAAAAATGTTTTTGTCCTTACAAAATGGGAACCTTCTAAACTCAATCCTTAATTTTTATTATATTTTTAGTGCTATTAAAACTTTCTGTATTTAGTTTTAGTCATAGTCTCTGCTAAAACTTAATTTGTTTAATATTCTTAACCTTTAAATTTTTGAATGATTTTGACAGTAATGTTTGGAATATTATAAAAAGTCCATTCATTAAAATTTTGAACTTTTTAAGATGAAATAAATTAAATTTTTTTATACACATGAAGAATGAGAAGATAAAATTATATAAGATTTTTATTTACACTTGAATAGAAGGTAAGCGGGCAACAAGCCGCTAGACCTTTTAAATATAAATTTTCTAAACATCAAAAGCTTAAGATAAAATTAACGAAAAATTAATACATATAGAAATGAAATTTTAAGCTCGGTTTTTGTGGATAAACTTTTTATGATGTTCAAAACATGTCACTCGAGCACGATTTTTGGAAGAAAATACTTGAAAATAGCTACATGTGGAGTTTGGCACCCAACCATTCTACTCTAGCCAGCTTGAGCCATTAGTGCCAAAATATTGATTTGCATTTGGATTCTTGTTCTCAATATGACGAAAAAGTTGTCTAATTACAATTACATACGTTGAACTCAACCTATAAAGCATGTTCACCATAGACCTAATTAATTCATCTCTAGAGCCTAATTTTTGGAAGCAAGCTAATAAAGCATGGACAACCCTTGTATCACAGTAGAGGAGAATGTAATTTCTCAACTTGCTGAGGAGAGCAGAACATATGAAAGGTGATGTATTGTCTATAAATCACTCTGAAATTGGCATTCCGCAAACAAGCTGAGCATGAAATTTTCACTTAGTATCTATCTAGTATAAAAGGGGAAAATAAAGTAGCAATTGTTTTTACACGAAATCCTTTTTACCCTCTCAATTCCAAGATAGTGAAATGGAATGACACACTTAAGCATTGCAAGCAAAATTTATCTCTTAGCTCCTTTTCTATTTTGTAAGCAAAAGAAAAAATATATTAAACAACAAACAAATAGAAAGTATAAATGTTGTGAACTTGTCAAAATTAAACCACGTGTATCAAATTCATAAGATTACAAATGTTGTAGACCTTTTTAAGAGTTTCTTCGATTGCTTCATTGCTCAAATTTTGACAATTAAAAGGGAAATTAATTTTATAGCATTGGATTGCAACTCACGGGCTCTACTTCGCACATCATATGGATTTATGAACATGATTTTGTAAGTACGATACTATTTTAACACTCAGTTCCACAAATCTACGTTAATCTCGACGTAACATACAAAGACAACATCACAAAATACCAGTTATTAGAGACATGATTGTCATGTCTCATTATTAGAATATAAAATATTCATTGTATAAATTATTAATATATTGTATATTGGTTAGAGATAATTGAGGCACAAATTTCCGTGAGTGTTTCATTATACTATAATGTGTATTTATACAATGACGTTGTCTTGTGCCTCAATTATCTCTAACCAATATACAATATATTAATAATTTGAGAAAAATATTGACCTTTTAATAGCATGTCTTATGCCCCCTTAGTATAAACATAGTTGAAATAGCATGTTGTCGCAACATTGGTCTTTCCTCTTTGACTTCATTGCAGAAGAAAGTGATTAGTGCCTTGATTGCTCCATATGCACCAAGGCACTAAATACTCTTTTCTTGAGAAAGAAATCCAGGCACTAGCTAATCTCTTCATTGAAAGAAGTAAAAGAGGATAGACCGATGCTGCAAAAGACTATTCAATTTCAAACTATGTTTATACCGATGGAACACGTTGCATGCTATTAAGGTCAGTATTGTGCCCAAATTGATAGAAATGTCAACAGAATCAGGTCAAGAGATGTGTGATGAGGCGTTGACAAATGACAATCATGACTCAAATAGTTAGGCACTAGAACAGAAAAGTAGCAATGAATGCTATATCTACTTTAGTGGAATTAATCTGTAATGTGAACAAAGAGAATAAAGCTTCAGAGCTTGTGCACATCTATCATGGAGATCGAGTACACCCGTCAATTATCATCACTTCACATGGAGGGATAAGGGATAAATTCTCTCTTGTAACTAGTAAAAAATGGTTCATAAAGGATAAACGAAAAGTTGCACAGCTTCTCATGTTGTTAAGCATTTGTAGACTAGTCAAAAGGAAAATTTGATTTTAATCAACCAATTAGTTTGTTTAATTGAATCAATTGAGTTAAAAAAAACTGATAATAAATGCAAGACTTGGAGCTATCAACCATTTGACTTAACATACAATCATATTTTTTATTGTTTAGAATGTTGAGTGATTTAGATGACTAATTTTAGTGTCGACTAGACTCTAACCCTTGTGACGCATGTATTTTGTAGAGTTTCATATATAAGTATCGAATTAGCATATTATTACTTTTAGAATTGCATTTAAACTCAAAAACTATCAAACTAAGTGATGACTAAAAGTGATCGACATGCACAATCTCAAAGAAGCAAATCATAAACATTCAGTTTGCATCAACAAAAATGAATATGGAATCAAAGTTGTAAATTAAATTCGGCGGAAGGAACTGAAGGTGGAAATCAACACAATAAAAATGATAAATCATAGAGAACCATGTAATCAAAAGAAAAAGACCTTTAGTGTTGTATATCTATTTTAGAAACAACAATATTTCAACAAAAATGTTGGTAGTCTAGTGGTAAATGTTATGAAGTGTTGGCATCTCTTATTATTAAAGATTAACCCCTCTAGTTAACCCCAACTTTAATTTTTTTCCTCCCTTTGTCACGCATTAAATGCTCATAGACTTCTATCACCATCATCCATAATCACGTTAGATCTTCTCATTTAAAAGCAAATGTGCCTCTTAAACGCAATAAATGCTCACATTTGACCTTGTCATTCTTTGTCACGCATTAAATGCTGATAAACCTCTATCATCATCTAAAAATCACGTTTGACCTTCTCATTTAAAAGCAAACGTGCATCTTAAATCAACATTAAAGCGTTTAATATTGGCCTCCCACTCAATTCCATTTTCCCACCTTGACTCTTTATGTCTTCAAAGAGTCAATGGATCTTTCTCCAGCTTCAGAAATTACTTCAAATTTGGGTTTAATGAATAATGCTTTGGAGTCTTCTCCTACTGCTCTGACTCTTAAATTTAGAAACAAAGATTATATTCCTTCCATAGCGCTATTCTCAACAAACTTTTATGCAAATTTGGACGCTTAATTGAATCAAAGACTGAACTGTTAGCGAAGACTAACAACGTCAAAGTTGTTTTTCAGAAACGTAACGAAGACTGTGGATCTTTCTGACATGAGTAAGAGCAGTTTCTGCATCACAATGTTTCTGAAAAATAACTTTGACGCCGTTAGTCTTCACTAGTCTTTGATTCAATTAAGGGTCCAAATTTGCATACTAGTCTTTGACACTCGTTTCTATTCTGTCAAAAAAAAAAACACATGTTTCTTATTTAGAATAGTCAAATGAATCAACAAAAGTTAATTTATTTAATTTGTTATATAAATCAAATACATGAACTCTTATGATCGATTTGTCTCTTATAAAACAGAACCGAAAAAAGTGTTAGCCATTTTAGAATTATTATTATTATATTATAGGTTATACTACGATTTTATCAAAATACTAATTATTTTTTCGATTATAATCTTAATCATCATTAATATATTTTATTAATGTGCAAAAATTAATCTTTTAAAAGAATTACACTTACTTTGAGTATTCGTCTATGCATTTTTTAGTAAGAATTACATAATTCGTCCTTTAACTTAATTTCATATAACACATTTGTCTTTTATCTTCGTTTTTTTTATTTAATCTTTTCTGTTATAATATATGTTAACATTCTTATATATCCTTTTTTATAAAAATAAATAAATAATAATAAGGAAAATGTTAACTAGTGTCTTGCTCATACATGTAACAAAAAGAGATAAATTGAGTTTCATACTTTATTGGATGATGATTAAGATCTTTATACAAGAGGCAAAACAGAAAATACAAAACGAAATAAAAGTTGAGATGACTAATATCAAACTACCCCAACTGTATAATAATAACTAACCCATCCAATACGCCACACATGCTGATCACCGAGCAGGTAAATTCTGAAAATTAGCATTAGGTGAACAAGTTGAGTTTGTAATTTCTCAAGGACAACGTGACAATTGGTTTCTATATGTTTAGTATGTTGGTGGAGATAGAAATGGCCACAATGCGACGGGCTAGGTTTCTATCGCAGTAGAGGAGAGCAGAACATACAAAAGGTAATGTATTGTCTATAAAAAAGTACATGTATATACATTCAAACAAAGCAACCATGTTTATCCTTTCAATTTTCCACTTAGTATCTAGTATAAAAGCGAAAATAAAGTAGCAATCGTTTTTATATTTCCAATTTAAAGATAGTAAAACTTGCTATCCAATTCATAGCCTTGACATAGTATAGAATGCTGCATTTTCTTTAACAGTTGTTTCTGCAAAGTGTTTTGGATCGTTTTTTCCTGTGCTTTCTCCAATCTGAGTAGAAAGCCAATGCATTGTTAACCAGTGTTTCATCAATAGGCTCTCCTGCCCGCATACGATCAATCTGGATACCAGGAATGAAGATAAAAAAATCCATTACCAGAAAAAGAAAAAAAAATGAAAATCATAGATTCAACCAAATGACTATTATGGATTGATGAATACGGCAGCATTTTGAAGATAATTAAATTAAATGTCTAGTTTTACTACTATTCAAATACATATCAGAGAAACATAAAAACATCATTAAAGAAATTAAGCCTTAGTGAAACCATTTTTCTCCAATGCAAATTTAACACTAGTATTAGATAATTGACAAAGTTAACTATCTCTTGGTTTATAACACCAAACAAGTTCCCATCAATAATTATAATGAATTATATGGCGCTGCCGTTAATCATGTCATTGGGAGAATAAACCATTGCGACCACTTTATGGATTATATGGCGCTGCTGTAATGCATGTCATTGGGAGAATAAACCTGAAGCTTGCAGCTGATATTGTCCGAGATTTCAACTGGTGCAGCCAGACTTTGTCCAGGCTGCAACATGATCTGTCTCGTCCTCTGCATTCCTGAGAGAAACCAGCAGTTGATCACTTAAAATGCAATATTGATTGTCCCCTTTTCTCTGCTGAAAATTTCTTTGGTGTTGGCATATGTGCTTCAGAGACAACAAAGGACAATTTGTTTTAGCACATACTGGATGGTTTCCTTCCATCTGTACTGTGGCCAAGTGTGAGGCAACTGCGCTCCTTTTATCACTTCGGCTAGCAGCTTCCCAGGGGTTTGCTCATGTTACCTTTGCGAGTGATTGCCAAACTGTTGTGAATGCTATGCACAAGCTACAACCTAACTTTTATACGGAGTCAAGCTAACAGAGTCGCTCATAATCTTGCTTGAGCATCTATATTTCAGTCTAGCCCTTACGTATTTATCTCTCCTCCTAATTGTATTGCCTCATTAATGTTGGATGAAAAAAGAGAAGTTATCTCTGACTCAAAAAAAAAAACAGTATTCACTATGCTGCAGCAAATTGTATGCATGCTCTAGAGGCCCTAATTTTGTAAAAATGTATCAATCCTTTTATTTTAATATAAACTTTAAATGTATGTATCTAATAATTACATCGTGCAATCTTAGTTATTCTGCAAACACAAAGCAAAAGTTTCTTGTCTCACTCTTGAATGGGAGCTTATGAGGCTGATTGGAAGGACTGTAGGTCAGCTCAAGGTTCGAGTTAGGGCATGGTTCTTTATTCGAACCTAGCTATTCTACAATTTTGTTTATTTCTTTTTTGTTTTTTCTGCCTTGATCTCCAAGCTATATCTTAATACTCAAGATAATATCACGATCTTATTCACCACGACTAATATATGAGAGAGAGAAAGAAAAATATAACACTTTCATTTATGCCTTGACTTAGTCTCTTCATATGACAGAGACAAACTGAGTTTCATACTTTATTAAATATGATCAAGGTCTTTATACAAGAGGCAACACAGAAAATACAAAACAAAACAAATAGTATCAAACTACCCCAACTGTATAACAATAACTAACCCATCCAATGCCCTTCACATGCTTGTTAGCAAGCTGGTAAATAAAGTAGCAATCGATTTTATACTTTCAATTTATAGATAGTAAGACCTGCTATCCAATTTGTAGCCTCGACATAGTATAGAATGTTGCATTTTCTTTAATCATTGTTTCAGCAAAGTGTTTTGGATCGTTTTTTCCTGTGCTTTCTCCAATCTCTGAGTAGAAATTCAGTGCATTATTAACCAATGTTTCATCAATAGGCTCTCCTGCCCACTTTCGGTCAATCTGAATACCAGGAAATAAAGATAAAAAATCGATTACAGGGAAAATCAGACTCAAGCAAATGACTATTTCATAGTTCATTTTAAAGATAATTAAATAGCTAGTTCATTTTAAAGATAATTTGTGGCTAGTTCATGGTCCCCTGTTTTGCTGCTATTCAAGTACATACATATCAGAAACATAAAAGCATCATTAAAGAAATTAAGGCCTAGTGACCCCTTTTTCTCCAATGCAAATGTAACACCTGTATTAGATAGTTGACAAACGAAGTTAACTATCGTTAGGTTTATGAATCCAAACAAGTTCCCATCAATAATTATAATGAACTGATAGATAAATTGATTATAAATAACATAGAAATGGAAAACAGGGAATACCATAGCTAATATTGCATCCATCACTTCTCTATGCATCTCAACATATACCTGAGATAAATAAAATGAAGCAAACCCAAAGTTAAGAAAGGGGAAAAAGATGAAAGCACAGTAAAGTTAGGGAGTAAAACTATAGTGTAACATTTGAAAGGAATCTCATCACCAACCAAGTTATAGAAGGACAAGAAACCAATTTCTTCAAGAGAAGAAAGTTGTTGTCTTCCAACAAAGTATCTATCAAGATAATGAAAAAACCTTGAGAGACACTTGGTCATAGTTTTGTGAATTGACCATCTTCCGAGCAGTTCTCTCAACAAAAGTTCATCTTTTTTTCCTCTCAACGATGGCAGAACCTAGTGATTAGAAAATCATATTAGTTTGTTAATACCTATCATGTTAATCCTATACAGTATTGTTCATTAGTTGAATGAAGTTACCCTTTCGTTGATGTTTAATAGTATATTACAAAATATGATAGCCATATGACAGTGCTGTACTCACCGTCGAAAGGATATAATCTTGATATGTTTCCTTGTACTTTTCATACAGTGGCTGAGAATAGTCATGAGGCGGCTTTTGAGTACACATATTGTAAACGGTGCTGCATTGCGATTTTAAAATCAATTCAACCTAAATTAAACAAAAATAAACAAAAAGCTTCAAGAATGTTGTAAGGAAATGAAAAACCTAAAACGTACGTATACAGCAAAGTGTGTTCTTCAAAGGTGAACTGAGGCTCAGGAAAGCCATCTAGAATGTTCCGGAGCTTCCTGATTCCCTTCTGCATAACATTCCATCCTTGTTCAAAGTTGATAACGGTTGACATTTTGACAAATTGGGAAAAATACCACCAAAATCTGCAATCGAAAGAAATTCACAAGAAAATAGTATTGAGAATCACAAATGTGTATAAAACAGAAAAGAAGTGGAAGTGTGCAAAGATTGAAAGAGAAAGGGTGAACGAACCTTGAGTGAACGGAATCGGAGAAGAAAAACGGCGCGCAAATGCAAAAGAAGTGAAACCCTACACTCAATTAGGTAATTAGGTTAATATTGCGTTCGGGTTAACATTTAGAAATAAAAGATATTAGATTTTAATTAAATAAAATCTAGGGTTAATATAGTAAAATCATGTGATAGAATTAGGTTAAACTTAGGGTTAGTATTGCGTTTAGGTTAACATTTAAAAATAAGAGAGGTGATAGAATTAGGTTAAATCTAGGGTTAGTATTGCGTTCGGATTAACATTTAAAAATAAGAGATAATAGATTTTGATTAAATAAATCTAGAGTTAATATAGTAAAAACAGGCGATAGAATAAGGTTAAATCTATGGTTAATATTGCGTTCGGGTTAACATTTAGAAATAAGAGATTAAGAGATTTTGATTAAATTAAATCTTGGGTTAATATAGTAAAATCAGGCAATAGAATTAAGTTAAATCTAGGTTTAATATTGTGTTCATGTTAACATTAAGAAATAAGAGATAATAGATTTCGATTAAATTAAATCTATGGTTAATATAGTAAAATCAGGCGATAGAATTAGGCTAAATCTAAGGTTAATATTGCGTTCGGGTTAACATTTAGAAAAAAAAAGATAATTACAATGTTTTTTTTTGTAAAAACTTGTTTGTTTTGGTAAACTTATTTATACCGTGCTCGTGAATTTAGCTCAATTGACAAGGACAATGCATAATATATGCAAAGTCCGGGTTCAAGCATCGGCCACCATAAAAAAAATAAAAAACTTATTTTTACTTTAATCCATTTCATCTAGAAAGCATCCTAGCTAAGTTTTAGTGTGTGTTTGGATAGGTAATTGAGAAATTTTTAAAAATTTAAAATTCTTGATGATTCAATTAAAATGCATTTGTTTCTCAATACTTTTGTTTGGGTGGAGTAAAAAAAATTACATTGTCATCATTTTTAGCAACTTTATAAATTTTAATTTTTTTGGCCAAATTTAAAAAAGGAAATTAGGGGTTAATTTTCAAAATTTTGTAAAATTTGAAGACTAAAATGCAAAATTTGAAAAATTATAACAATGAAGAAATTTGAAATTTTTAGTTTTAGGTGTCATTTGAAATTCTCTATATTTAACTTGAACAAAATACTTCGTAAATTTTCATCATTTTAAAATTTCTTCAAATTATCATCCAAACAATAGAATTTATCTCAAAGTATTTGAATTTTCTCAAAACCATTACCCTATCCAAACACACTCTTAAAGTTTTTGAGCAATTTGAGTAAATTGTTTAAGAGATTTCTTCAAAGAACCCACCTACTTTTTCAAGGGATTGTAATTTTTCTTTTGTACACTCAAAACTTATTTAATAATTTATGCAATTGTGTCTTTATCTATTATCAATTTCTATTTTTGTGTTTAAGTTCATCAACAGCTAAGTCTTCTGATATTAATATTCAAACTCTCTTTCTTTTCAAAACCTTTGCTTTCAACAACTCTTCATATTATTCTCAAAATCGTAACCAAAATTATAGTAACGATGAGCCAAAATATTTTTCGAGCATAGATACCAAAATATCTCGACAAAGTCAAAAATACCCATGAAATCTCTCACATGATCATTTTGGAATTTTAGACACAATCAAATCAATTCACATATTCTTGGGGGATAGAGGAAGGATACACCTCCGTGGTGAAATAAGAGGTATTATAAGTCAAGAAAATGAGTTTTGAATTGACCAAGAACGCTCTTAGACACAAAATGAGGTCCCAAGAAATCAACACGAGTTTTAATACATAATGGATATGAGTTATTGCATGAATTCAGAAATTAGTGTCATCGGCCATTTTCGTAAGGTGAGACTTGTGTTACGGCAAGCGGCCTCATAGTCGTATGTACCTATACAAATTGAAGATTCTGGTTAAATGTACATTCACCATTGGCCACCCCCAAGGGTATGCATTCTAAAAGGGCTAGGTTTATAATTTAAAGGAATAAAAGGAACATGTTGTATAGAATTCGAGTGATCCCGCCGTTGCAACGATTAGATGGCTTTGGATTGCAATGTCTGGCTGGCCTTGGTTCTCTTGGATTCTTTGAATGGTGGAAATGACATAATTATTTACCCTTTCTAGCGATCTTTTGATATTTAATCTCCAAGTTTTCCTGAGATGGCAGTAATAGGCCAAACATATTGTAAATCGCCAAGCTGGATGGAATAGATGCCACTATTCATATTTCTATGCTTTCAACACTTTACAAAGCACTTTCAAGGACAAAATTAGAAAAATCAGATATTAAACTAATAAAAGTCAACTGTCTACTCAGTTTCTTTCTTCATTACCCGATGTGGGACTTATATGCAGTACCACCTTGTTTGTGACTGGCTCTTACACACCACTCCCGTTTATCTGCTGCTAAGTTTAGTTTCCCTTAAATCTTTCACGTGATGCCTCCAGTATCAAAATGGTAAACAAATATATCTCATATTAAAATCAATCATACAAACTATGAGGCCACATCACACACAAAATTTGCAATCAATCATATCTCAGAAGTTGAAGGCTATGTTCACAATCAGGGAATTCACTTAATAACTTATCACTCTTCCCAGGCATTATCATCAGAAGGAATTACTCCTGTTACCAATTCAGATAATATTACTTCAAAGCTCAAAACACCGCCCTATATATGCTGAAGATCACCCCTTAATTCAGATAAGGAACTCTGAGTTCTGCTTCCACCTATATATTAGATCTTGTGACTACATCAATAGCTTAAAAGTGTTGGGCACAAATAGTTACTTATGTAGTTATGCAAGCACCATGTACCTTATTTTCAAGATCACCAAACATGCCAAGTCCTTAAAATAACATTTTGAAATTTTAACTTCTAATCCAGAAACTTCTTAAATACTAGTAGAATAAGTTTTTAGTTACCTTTCCCAGGATCTAAACTTAAATCATTGTTGCAACTTATCAGTTTTAATGCTCGACTTCACAGTCTAGTTGGTACTTGGTACTTTTATCCTCAAATTTGAATTATTGATAGAAACTAAATAACTATGGCTTAGCTCATTGGTCAATGATGAACTTTATGGAAAAAATTGCAATTCAATCCTCACATAATACATTCTTGGAAGATACTGAAAAGCTATAAACTATGACTTATAATAAACACTTGAACAGATATATTAATACATATTCAAAAGTCTTGAATTTGTGGAAACACTGAGTGGAGCCATTAGGCCATGAATCCTGCCAAAAGGAAAAAAACTGAAGGCAATCGATCTACATACACTCCAGTGATCCATCTATATCATATCCTCATCAAATCAAAGTTTTAGAACACAATGATGGGAATAAAACGTGGTATTTTTCCATCCACTAAACATATTGATCGACTGCATTACTGCTTAATCTGCTTAATACATGTATTGGTTGACATAGGTTAGTCCTAAATTTGTATACGCCATTGGCACGTTGACACCTGTTACATAAATTTGATGCGTGCATTCAAAGGCAACCACATGCCTGCTAGACACATGGCAAGACCTTGTTGGTATAGTGGCAAGAAGTACAATTGGTCCATGTTATAATAACATATAAGCTTTTGTCAGTAACCAGGTCATCACAGTAAATAAATACATGCTTTCATAATCTAACTGGTGAGTGAATGACTCAATCTATATGCTTCCCGTTCTTTAATACCACTTGAATATATATATATATATATATATATATATATATATATGTATATGTATGTATGTAAAGAGCTTATAAGCTCCAACTTTTTGGCTTCATTGTTTTGGACTTATGTGTTGACATCTACTAAGTATAATTGTTGATGTGGTTGAATGTGGTCCCATCCCTTAAAACATTGGACTTGTGTGTTGACATCTACTAATTAATATCTGCTGATTAATAATTCTGTGTTTGAAGAAACCATCTGGAAAGTGACTTTATACCAGTTGTTTTTTTAGGTGAATGGTGATGGCGATGATGAAGGCTTTGAATATTATAAAGTTAATTGCAAATATAAACAAGAAGCATATATGAACAAGAATCTATAATGGTTTTCACTTCAAAAAAATGAATCTATAATGGTTTTAAATTGCTCTCCACAACCACGCAACATAACAATTATAGAAGTCTTCATTAAGAAAAACACTTTCAATTCTAAAAAAAACAAGTCAAGGGATCTCAAGTTTAGCAAATCAACTAAAGCATGCTGATTACAGATGACAAAAGTACATGTAATTAAGATTAAGATGTAGTAATTAACAACAAACAAAACAAGTAATTAATCTCTAGTTTTTTAATCATGACACGTAATAAGAAAACCTTGGCCCTTAAGACAAGAAATTAATCTCCTCTATCTTGAATATTATTATTAGTAGTTGGTGTTCTATCTACCTCTAATTCTCTATATCTATGCAAATACCTTCTCATTGGTTCAGCATAATCATCAAAACCAAGTGTCCCCAAAGCCCAGCAGATATCATCACCATTCACTGTCTTTCTCCTTTCCTTCCTGCATTTCTCTGATGCCTCACTTGTCACAAAGCTTATGAACTCTGAAACACACTCTTGCATTGTTTCCTTTGATTCCTTTGAGATTTTTGCATTCTGTGGTAATATCTGCTTCATTATCCTCCCAACATTTGCAATTGGTAACAACCTATCTTGTTCCTTTATTATGCCTCCGTTTTCATCGTTATTAAAGGAACTTCCTCCAACGTTGTTATCCATCATTTCCCTCTCTAGAATAAATTGGATTGAGAATGAAGAATCAATCAATTAAGGTTAGACAGAATCCTATTATATATGCATAGATGTGTGTATACATGTGTAACAAGTGCGCCTAGTCTCACATAAATACATGGCATATTAAATTATAATGTTATAACATGGTATGACATAAATGATATATGTTTGAGTCATTAATCGTCTGAACGAAAGTTCAGTTTCTAGTTGGTGCGTATAGAAAAAAATATGTTAGGAGATGTCAACATCTTAGATTTCAATTATTGATAGATTAATCTCCTTTGTTACATGCGATATGCTTGGTATAAAAAAATATATACTAATAGTAGTATATTACTATAATGTTGTGACTGGTACATGTCTTGTTCAATGTGACATGTGAATGATGCTAATTAAGCCGGTCGGATATGAAAATGTGGGGTCTGATTCTGCTTCAGCTAAATCAATTGGAACACACGCACAGTCACTAATTTTGTTGCAAATTTTAGACAAAGTCTAACCCAAGTAATTATTATTAATCTTGATTTGTATTAATTTCAATGATAATGGATGCTGAGATGGCTTTTGAGGCAGTTGAAATGAGTATAGATAGTTAGATCAATAAGAAATGTATGATATCCCTTTGAAAGGTCTAAAGATGCAAGTAATTAAATTGATGGTACGTGATGTTAAAGATAGAATTATTATATCAACATCCACCTAAGTGAAACCACCAGTGAGATAACACCAGCTGCATGTTTACAGAAATTAACGATGTGGAGTTTTGATGAGTGTGAGAGTTATATTATTGCACTCAATATATGTCTATGTCTATTAAAGGTGTATCTTATTTCCACGGGATACTTTAAAAACATTAGAAATAACATTTTTATTTTTTCTTGACAAAAAAAAACATTAGAAATAAAAAAAACAAAACGAAAATGTTATTAAGATCTGATGATAACTTTGTTTTGCTGTTTGAAATTTAAGGTGTTAATGGGAGAAAAAAAAAAAAAGGTGTTAATGAATAAAATATATATTTAATTCATTGAATTTATATAGTAAGATTATATCAACTATAATTATTTGACCAGAAAAATATCCAAACATTTGCCTCTCCAATATATTGGGTCAAAAGATAATTTCCAAATGCTTCAGTTTTTTGGACCACAGAGAGATTAATATAGGAGAATTCTTAGACAGAGCTATATATATATATATGACACGCACAAAGAATAGTCCGACATTAAATGATTGGATATTGAAAATCTTACACAACAAAATTTTAGAGTATCAGAGTTCACCATTAATATAGTCATGGACCATGGCTATTTGTTCTTTTCTAAAAATATACTATGTTATGTCCGAATTTAAACGTAATCCTTCCCTACAAATTCAATGACTAATTGAGTGACAATCGTCGATTTGATCCATTGAATTCAAGCAAAAAAAGAATTACATAACTTAGAAAATAAGTTTATGTGAAAATTTGAATCTATAAAGAGAAAGACAATTTAAAAAGGAAAGATCTAAAAATTTAAGAAAGGTAATTGGTACTATATATAAAACAAGTAATTGTGGAAGGAGTGAAAAGAAAGGATGGAGTAGATGAGAATGAATGTGGATAAGAAAGACGAGTGGCAAAAGGAAAATGTAAAGTATTGTGATGTGATATGCTTGAAAATGTCAATGAAGATAAGTTTTCTATTAATCTTGTTATTTACATGAATGCAAAGTTATGTTACTTTACTACTCTTTTTCCTTGTAGTGGTCTAGATTAAAAATGTATATGACTTACATTGTGATTATACTGTGTTACTAGTGGAGGATTTGATTATGCTTAATTAATTGGCTAGAGCACACTAATAGAGCCATTTTACGAATTGCAACTCTATTTGTTAACGATATGAGACAACAAATTCTAAAAGATCCAAGCCGCTGGCTCCAACCAAACACCAAAAGCAAAATGAAATCTTAAACCAACTCAAGAGTTCCTAATAAATCCATCAATAGAATCACACGACATTAATCTTCCTTATGCTTCAAACCAAGTGGCATGAAATAACACCTAAATAATAAGACCGGTCCAAAAGGCTAGACAGACAATTGAGACTTTTACATATATTTTAAAAAATAGTATCTTAAACTAAATCTATTTCATGTGTGGATGTTTCCAAATTACCGCTTAATTGATTATTTTAATTTAAAATGACACTAAAAGGTAATAAACTAATTAGAGATATTTTTATAAGAAGTAAACAAAGTATATTACTAATTTAAAAATGAACTTCTATTAAGGAAGAATTCTTTAAACAATTATTATATTGATAAACAAAGGTAGTATTTATTTTATTTTATGAAAGGTTGTTGAAAAATACATTTGTGTCGTATGTTTAATGTGAATATGTCAGGTCGCCTTATAGGAAACCAGTCGGGCTTGTTAAAGGTTTGATCTAGTTAACATGTTCGTAAAAAAAATTGGCTCAGTTTTAAAAAAAATAAATTATTTACGTATGCCAGATTTAAGCTTACAAATTTAAGCTTACAAGAAAGTTTATTGCGGTTGTCATGTTAGCAAGCCGTTTCTATGAATTTGGAGGCTCTGTAAGTGAAAAGAGACCTATAATAAAATAAAAATATATTTTTCTTTCGAAAAAAATGTTCTATTTAAATTTTTTAAAAGATAAATACAAGTTGTCGCATATATGCGGTACACCTAAAGGTGAAAATCACTACCGTATACACGAGGAACCTCAAATCACTACCGTATCGAGAGCTCCTGTTTGGGATTCAATTAACTCAGCTTCTTTCTTTTCTTTTTTCCTACGCTTCTCAGCGTCAGACTCGAACTTTCTAATCTTAGGTGGCAATTTAGGAGGCATACAAGAAGATTGAAAAAAAATATAGAACATGAAATTCTTGACTGTTCTTGAGCAATTCCCCAATGTCAAAGTTGAACCACATTAGACATACAATGTTGAGGCAATGAGGTTGAACCATAAAATAAAATCATAATTTGTAATTAACAACATTAATGTATATCAATTATACAATTAAATTAACCCACTTGGGTTTGTCTTGTGGTATTGGCTTAGGATATGGGAGCTTGCTCCTCCTTGTTCAACCATTGAAACATCTAATTCAACAATTCAAACATTTAAGGTTATCATAATTTCATAAACCTACGGTTATATCACCAAAAAAATTGAACTTTTTGACATAAAAACAAAAACCCTAAACAACATTAATCAGAAAACGAAGAAAAAGAGTGCAAGAATGTGTAAATTTAGAACAAAGAATGAAGGTTTATACCTGAAGAAAGGAAAAAGAAAAGAATTTTGAAGTGCAAATTTGTGTCATCTATTGAAGAGAGACAGAGAATATGTGTTATCTATTGAATCTGTGTTGAGAATTTGTGGTTGCCTGGTCGGAAATTGAATCGGAGAAGAAGAAAACGATAGTCCTATGGAGTGGTGGTGTGATGGAACGCGTAGTACTGGTAGGTATCAGAAGAGAGAAAGAGAATAAGGAAAAATATTACGGGTGGTATCAGAGTTCTCATAAGGAAATATATTTTTTAGTGGGGTAGTACCTAGAAGTACTACTGGGCTATTTTTTTTTAGGCTCATACCTTGGGGAGGCCCAGCTCCGTTTAGCTGTTTGCACACTCTAAGGTTCGGCCTTGCATGTTAGCGTACACATAGATGTGTATTATTTTTTTATAGAAATAAATAACATAGATTATTTTTAAAAAATAAAATAGTGTATCGTATACATCTTCAAGTGCTTTTTATTGTTGTTCTAAAGCTTTCATAGGGCTTTCTATTGTTGTTCTTAAGCTTTCATGGGATTTGTCTATTGAGTAGTATATTTATTTGTATGCTTGAGAATTCATAACAAATATGTTATTAAATAAACTTTCAAGTTTTATTGACAACTAAAAAGGTAAAATAGGCATATGACGGTTGAATCCGTTCATTTTTAAGGAAAATCGGACTTCAGTCTTACAAAGTTTAGTATGACTTAATATCATCCTTAATTTAAACGCATTAATTTAAATTCTAAATAATATTTAAATTATTTTAATAATTACTTAATTATTTTTAATAAATGGTATCATATAACATTTCGTGAAAGTTCAAAACTACTCATTCAATCTGATGAACAAACACCCTACTTCTGCTTGATCAACACACACTTGCATACACAAAGATTTGTCGTTTAGGTTAGTTAATAGTACTACTATTTGATTATTATTATCATGGTAAAATTTCGGCTAGCATTAACCATGCCATAATTGTTTTCTTCTCACTTTACCACCATGCCTATGATTAAGACAAAGGGATCTTGGTGGAATCAACTATCCTAAAATGATATTATAATTGGAAGTAAACTTAGAAGTTTGCAAACTTTTCAATTGATTCAACAAGTAGATACATAGAAAGATGGTTTACACATGTGTGATCACTCCGAATAAGTGTGGTATCCACTCTCATTTTAATTTTTCTAATGCAACCAAAGAAAGAAAATGTAATAAATAAATAAAACCAAAATGTAGGGTAGAGTGTGTTTGGCGTACAAGAAATTGTATGTGTGACATGTGGTTCACTTAAGACACAGCCACTTGCAAATTATTAATCAGTTGAATGCATAGATTGGTAGGTAAAAATGTCAATGTGCACTCTCAACTCACTGGCTGTGAGTTAGCCCTTCTTATTCATCAAAAAAGCATGATAACATTAGAGCATTGCTAAATGTCAAAAGGCATTACTTAGATTGGAGTCAACTGATATAGTGCCTCGGCATGCATTCATTTAATCCACCAAGAGACAGGGCAAAGTAAAAAATACATAAACAAAATCTAGACACAGATCCCCCCTCTTTTACGGTTATCCTAAATAAAAAATATATATACATAACACATATGAAAAAGAAAGAGAAGTAATATATTTGGATACATACCACATATGAAAAAGAAAGAGAAGTAATTTAGTCATACTATTTAATCTTTTTCTCTTTAATTTTCTATTTGTGTGTGTCAAAACACTTTTAATTTGAAGTTATGGCAAAGTAAGTATTTCTTGTTTTGAGAACACATTTTACTGTTATAATAAGAACATATCCCTATATTCAGGATGGTTAATGGAGGTATGCAAAAATATGGTTAACTGAATTGTATCCATAAACTGAACTAAATTGGACCACAAAAAAATTGCACCATATTAAATGGTTTATGAAGTGAACCATAAATTTAAACTAATTCAGTTCAAGTTTAAAACCGGTTCGAACCCAGTTTAATATATTTGAACCATATTTTTCTTAATGCACTTTTTTAAAAGAGCTTATTAAGATCTCTTTTTTTTTAAAAAAGTAGCTTATTCAAAACAGTTTATTTAAAGAAAACAACTTATTAGGATCTCTTTTTCAAAAACTGCTTATTCCAAACAACTTATTTATGCAAAAAAGCTTATTAGGATCTCTTTTTATATAAAACAGCTTATTCGAAACAACTTATTTATGAAAAACAACTTATTAGGATCTATTTTTCAAAAACAGCTTATTCGAAATAGCTTATTTATGCAAAACAACTTATTAGGATCACTTTTAAAAAAACAGAGCTTATTTATGCAAAACAACTTATTATGATCACTTTTATAAAAATAGCTTATTCAAAACAGTTTATTTAAGAAAAACAACTTATTAGGATCTCTTTTTTAAAAACAGCTTATTCAAAACAACTTATTTAAGCAAAACAACTTATTAGGATCTCTTTTAAAAAACAGCTTTCTCAAAACAGCTTATTTATAGAAAACAACTTATTAGGATCTCTTTTTCAAAAATTGCTTATTTGAAACAACTTATTTATGCAAAACAGCTTATTAGGATCTCTTTTTATAAAAAAAACTGCTTATATGAAACAACTTATTTATAAAAAAAAACAATTTATTAGGATCTCTTTTTCAAAAACAACTTATTTATGCAAAACAGCTTATTAGGATATCTTTTTATAAAAAAACAGCTTATTTGAAACAACTTATTTATGAAAAATAACTTATTAGGATCTCTTTTTCAAAAACAACTTATTGCAATCTCTTTTTTAAAAAAAGCTTATTTATGCAAATTAACTTAATATGATCTCCAATAAGTTGTTTTGCATAAGATAAGTTGTTTTCAATAAGTTGTTTTTTTAAAAAGAGATCTGAATAAGTTGTTTTACATAAATAAGATGTTTCGTATAAACTTTTTTTTAAAAAGAGATCATAATAAGTTGTTTTGTATAAATAAGTTGTTTCGAATAAGCTGTTTTTGAAAAAAAGAGATCCTAATAAGCTTTTTTCCATAAATAAGTTGTTTTGAATAAGCTATTTTTGAAAAAGAGATCCTGATAAGTTGTTTTTCATAAATAAGTTGTTTCGAATAAGTCATTTTTTATAAAAAGATATCCTAATAATTTGTTTTGCATAAATAAGTTGTTTCGAATAAGCTGTTTTTAAAAAAGAGATCTTAATAAGTTGTTTTCCATAAATAAGTTGTTTTTGAAAAAAGAGATCCTAATAAGCTATTTTATATAAATAAGCTGTTTCGAATAAGCTGTTTTTGAAAAAAAGAGATCCTAATAAGCTGTTTTTCATAAATAAGTTGTTTTGAATAAGCTGTTTTTGAAAAAGAGATCCTAATAAGCTATTTGTCATAAATAAGTTGTTTCGAATAAGCTGTTTTTTATATAAAAAGATCATAATAAGCTGTTTTGCATAAATAAGTTGTTTCGAATAAGCTGTATTAGAAAAAAGAGATCCTAATAAGTTGTTTGTCATAAATAAGTTGTTTTTTAAAAAGAGATCCTAATAAGTTGTTTTGCATAAATAAGATGTTTCGAATAAGTTGTTTTTTAAAAAGAGATCATAATAAGTTGTTTTGCATAAATAAGCTGTTTTGAATAAGTTGTTTTTGAAAAAAGATATCGTAATAAGCTGTTTTATAATTATTATATTATTCATTTAAATTATTTAATTAAAAATTAATATAAAAATCTGAAGAAAAAAAAGTGCACTAAAAAAAATATGGTTCAAATATATTAAACTGGTTCTAAACCAGTTTTAAACTTGAACTGAATTGTTTTTAAAAATAAACCAGTTTTTTTTAAAATGGTTTTAAAAACTGAATTGAAATCATTAATGTGGTTCAGTTTTAATGCAGTTTAAAACTATGAACACTCCTACCGGTTAAGCACGAAAGATGATAACTCAAGAGAAGAGAAGAAAAAAAAGATGATAACATAGTATTGCCTCTTTGGTATTGTTACTCACGAGAACCAACAAAATGGACCTATAAAGAATAAAAAATTGCAAAACATGAAACCACCAAGGCTGAAGACTTCGTGCTTCAAAGCTTTATGAGCTTGTTTGTTTTGGCTTTTCAGCATTAAGAAGTGCTTCTACAATCCTCAAAAGTGAAAAGTTCAGTTTTCAATGATTTTCGGTTTGACTTTTAAGAATTGCTTCTATCCTCCAAAAGCAATTATCCTTAAAGCTACAATTATTTAGCTTTTGGCTTTCCTTGAATCAATTTTCCAATATATTTTATATTTTGATTAGTACAGCCTATTATTTTCCTTTATTGCCCTTTATCAATTCTTCTTTTTGCTTTGTAATTAATTTGATGAACCAAATTTAATCAGAAAACTTAATGAATCAAATTAGCCCCCGAAAAATGTTTATGGTAATTAGTTACCATGTTTTCGATTTTCCTTTACGATGTTTACGCTCATATTTACTGTATTTTTTCTTTTACCTTTCTTGTACGCTATATTTGATCATTTTTGACAACAAACTCTAGTAGTATTTAACTTAAATATATTTTATCGAAAAATATAAAATATATGAACAAATATTTTTGTAAAAAATTGGTTTAATTATCATATAGATTATTTTTTAAATTAATAAATAGAAAATTTATTTATTTAAATTAAATAATATATCTACATTTAGTATTGATCTACATATACATTCAACTATGTTCATTTACTTGCATTTAGCTATGTCCATTTTAGTAATTATACATTCAAAAGTGATTTTGACCAAAACTATCCAAACAACATTTAGTTTGTTTAATCAATTTTACATTATTGTATCCAAACATAAATCAATTCTGTCAGAATCAATTCTATCAAAATCAATTCTGTTAGAATCAATTTTATCCAAAGCTGAACCAAACACACATAGTCTTGAATGAATATGTGTTAATTCTATTATATACGCTTGTGAGGATAAAATACTAATGTCCCTAAAAAAAAATTAATACTAATATTTATCCAATATGTATCTGTATGAAACTTTGTATATATATTCAATCACATTTCATAATGTATATATTTCTAAAGATATTTTAGAATCGACATAATAACGAAGTGACAATTTTGGTTGGATTAATTGGATAATGTGTAAAAAAAAATTATAGTACATTTTTTTTTAAATAAAAAAAATTATAGGACATGTAAATTAATTTATGTACAGAGTCAGCAAAAGACAAAATAAATTGATTGATAATTATTGGTCAATTGTCAACTGCACCTGGTCAAGCGTGGCCTGAATGAATATTCTGGGCACCTAGTTAGCAATACTAATGGCATCTATCATAGTTTCAATTTATCAAGACAGATTTTGTTGTTAGCTTTGTATGCCCGGCGGATGATTTTATGTCTCTAAGCTCAACATTGTGACACAATTGAGCCATTCTTCAATAATAAAGTACCGATGAAACACGACATTGTGGTTGGTGATATTGGCCAACCACAATGTCATAAGTGTAAAAAAACAAAAAACAAATTGTGAAAAAAAAAAAAACACTTGTGACGTTGTGGTCAGTCAATGTCACCAAACACAATGTCACCTAAGTGTTATCCGATGAAACACCGGTCCAAACAACACTCATACACCAACATTATTAATAATTTTAAAAAAATATTATAACCGAATTTAATTACATCATGAGTTTTTTTTTATTAAGAAAATATGGCTTAATTACATCATGAGTGTCGTGTTAGTTCTGGAACTTTGATACACCATGATATGCCAAACAAAATACTGATATATCCCAATGTCATGAGTTGTTGTTTGGTTCCTTTTTGAATTAAATTTAAGATAATATGAAGTTATTATTTCATGAGAAATTCCTAGCAGGCAATAAAAAATATGACTATTTTGTAAAATTATAGCCATAACCGGCCACCATTTTTTGCTAACCCCGCTCTCCTTCATTTTCTGCAATCTCTCAAACAACCTAGATTATCAACACAACACTTCCAAAAAATTAGAGAAATATAATTTCGATCACAAATTCCTCGTTTATTCTCCATTTCTCGCACCAAGTACTATTTGACCCTTTCACCAAATACATATAAGTATTCAAATAATTTCTAATCATAAAAATTGAGCATTGACTGTCAGATCAGTAAATACACCCTAGACCAAGCATTTGTCATTGTTACCTCCTTCCTCTTGAAAGTAAAAGTAACATAGCATTTAGAAATTTCAAGCATTGTACTTTGAATCCCATAACTTTTGAGTATATATGACTGTCATGATATAATGGCACTCAGAACTTCATTGTAGCATGAATTTGTGCAGGCAATGACTTTGTTGTCCTAGTGGAGTTTGGATATAGCCCTTTAGGCTAACATGTAATGTTGCACTTAACATTGATTTTTACTACATCCATAGCCTTTCCCAAGTCACAAAAGCATAACAGAGTAGGCTATGTGCATATTGCAAAACATTCTAATGACGATTGCATGGGGAACACCGCAGTTTAGAAATACGGTTTTTTATGTATCAAACAAGAGTGCATGTAAAACTGGACAAGCGAGAAAACGATCAATGATATTGACTCTTGTTATCAGATTGAATTCAAATCCTTTTACCGATGCATAAGGCATATTTCTAGTTTCTACAAGTAGCTGCCTAGAAATTTCGAAGAAACTAAAAATATTTATATTTGGGGAAATTTTTGAAGAATCTATCAGAACAAGTGTCAGAGGATGAAACTAACAGAACAAAGAAGGTACAAAGTTTATTCACCCTTCAACAAAAGTACATCTAAGCAAATATCTGCAACCAGTGAATATTGTAGTCCATATACAAATATCATTAACCACGGCCGCCAAGAATAAATTCTATCATGTAAGGGTATTACTGTGATATACTAAAATGTGCCTTTGAAAGCGGTCGTAATAACAATCTTGTAAACAACATAGCTTTGGTGTGGTGAACAAACAAAGGCACTCTTTATGTGTACAACTTTTGAGTCGACCAGCATTCAAGCACGAAGAGGGAATAAGATTCCCAGCTGTCACAGCAGGGTGCTGTAATCAATGGCAACCATCCGATCATAATTTGGTGGTTGAAATTGTTTTAATTAAAAACACAGTTTTCAATCTCAATTGTTTGATCTACGACGAACGAATGAGATCGAAAACCGCGTGTTGTTGTTACAACAACAAAACCTGGACCAAGGGACCGTTTCCGCAAAAAAAACTTTTCTTTAGAGAAACATTTGATAATATTTTATAAGGGTTTGAGAAACCACTTAAGATTGACTCAGTTAAAAAAGATTTAACAAAAATTATGGGTTGTGCTACCAACTTGATGACTTGTACTTCTTCAATGTTTTGAAGACTACCACAATGACTTGGTAAGTCTTGAAACTCATCCCACCTAAACAATTTTTTTGTTCTTCTAAAAAATAAAGTAAACGTGATTGCAAAAAAATCATTTAAAATACACATTTAAAAAAAAATACACATTAATTTAACAATAAAGACTTAGATTGTGTGCATGAAAATTTTGCAAAAACAAAACATGCCACTTGTTTTTATGAGAATGAAAAACGAAATTTGATAATTTTTTAAGAAAAAAATTGACTTAACTATTTTTTTTAGTGTAAATAGACATTTTAATCATTAAAATTGTAACATTAAATCAATCTAATCTCTAAATTTGCTAAAGAGAAAATAAAGTAAACGTGCTTGCATAAAAATCATTCAAAATACACATTTAAAAAAAAATACACATTAATTTAACAATAAAGACTTAGATCGTATGCATGAAAATTTTGCAAGGACAAAACATGCCACTTGTTTTTATGGTGATGAAATACGAAATTTGATAATTTTCTAAGAAAAAAATTGACTTAACTATTTTTTTTTAGTGTAAACAGACATTTTAATCATTAAAAAAATACACATTAATTTAACAATAAAGACTTAGATTGTGTCCATGAAAAATTTGCAAGGACAAAACATACAACTTGTTTTTATGGGGATGAAAAACGAAATTTGATAATTTTTTAAGAAAAAATTGACTTAACTATTGTTTTTAGTATAAATAGACATTTTAATCATTAAAATTGTAACATTAAATCAATCTAATCTCTAAATTTGCTAAAGAGAAATTCAGATTTTTAATCGAAGATTTTCTATCAATTTAGTCTCTCTTTTTTCTTAAAAAACCAAAGTATGTGGACCATACTTCGTGGAATACTACATTAAAATATTAACATTAACTTGTTAAACAAAAAAAAATACTAACATTAATATTTTTGAGCTGCACCACCCTATAAAATTTAAGAAAATAACCACAATTTGGCCATATTAACTACATTTTCCAATCCTTTAAAAAAAACTACATTTTCCAAAATCCCAAGATTTGCTATGTGTTCCTAAGACCATCTCTAATGAATGTCTGAAGATTTGGTACTTATTAGGTCCTTTATTTGGGGAGAAATTTTTTTGGAGTCTTATAAGATCAAAGGTCTCAAATAAGCATCTCATTTTTAAGTGGGATCCACGATTTTAAAAAATTAAAATGTATTGATATAAAATTATTGATAGGTTATTAGTAGGTTCTTAAAAAAAAAAAAGGTTATTAGTAGGTCTCATTTAAGAAAATTGTGTGAAATACTGGGTCGTAGGGATTTCGTATTTATTAGGTATCGTACTACTATTAAAAAAAGGGTTAATAGTGTTTTTCACCCCTGTAATATAGGCCATTTCCGGTTTTCGCCCCTGTAAACTTTTCGGTTTGATTTGTGTCCTTGTAAAAAAAAAAAATTCCAGCTTTCCACCCTCCTCCCTCCAACTCACCAAATCAGCCTATGTGGCGCTGACATGGATTTTTTTTTATTATTTCTTTTTTTTTCACTTGCCACGTATATAATTCGTTTTTTTTTTAAAAAAATTCAATTTAAAATTGTGGGATTTTAATTTCGTTTTTTTTTAAAACTCCATTTTATATTTAATCCTCTTCTTCTTTCATCCTCTTCTTCTCCTTCGTATTCCTCTTTCATCCTCTTCTTCTCCTTCGTATTGCTCTTCACCATTGTAGCCCTCTTTCGATCTTCATCCAATTCTTGTCATTTTTGCCTTCGTTTTTGCCTTCATCCAATTCTTTCGATCTTCACCCAAGATTGAAGTCAGTATTTCATATTCCTCTTTCTTTTCGTATTATTAGGGTTCCTGAAATGGGGGGTAGCAAAGCTTCATCTGTTGGGTACCCAATTGGACGAAATTTACCAAAGTGTGGTTGTAATCAGATGATGAAATTGTGGGTATCAAATACAGATGAAAATCCAAAGAGGAAATTTTGGAGATGTCGAAACTTTTGGGAGGTAAGTGATTTGAAATCTGATTTCATTTGTATGTATTTGGTTAAAAATATATTGTAATGTAAACACTTTAATTTGTTTTTTGTGTCGAACGATTACCATTGTAACTTGTTCATATGGGATGATGAGCTTGAAACGCCTAGAGTTAAAGCAATGCTTAAAAAACTTGCTGCAAAGAACAGTGAAGGTGATGGTGGTTTTAGCAACATTGGTTCCAGTACCTTTCAAAATGTGTCCTCAAAGAATGATATAGTTGGGTGTGAAAACTGTTTAGTGTTATCTGATTACTTAATGCAATTTGGCAAAGAGATTGGAAAGGAAATTGGAATTGAATTTGGAAAAGAATTGGGCAAGGATTATGTGCGAGACAGTGCCTCTAGCAAGCAACTGAAAACTAAGAAGAAGTTGCAGAATGAAAGAAAGAAAAGTTCTATCCTACTATTTGCACTTGTGTTGTCCTGGTTTTTTTTTGTTGTTGTATTGAAGTTTATGTGAAACATCATAACCATGTAATATGTTCAAGTGTATCAGTTGATGTAATATGGTCTAAATTATCAGTCTATGTAAGCTTTTGTAGTTGTTGTATTGTTCCATGAATTGTAGAAGTTTGATTTCAGTTTAATGAAAGTTTGGTTTGGTTACATATTGCATAACACATAATTGAACTGATAATAGATAACACATAATAGTGCAACGGATAAATTACATAATCATGCACATAAAGTGCTTCAAGTCATTACAACATAATAGCATAAGATTGCACATAAAGTGCTTCAAGTCATTATAACATAGAACATAATAGCATAAAGTGTAGAAACTTGTCTTAGTCATAAACCAAAAGATTGCACATAAAGTGCATAAACATCTAATAGACAAAAAACCAAAATAAAGTGCTAAAACAAAGAGTATCTGTCAGTCATTACAAACAAAATTAAACATCAGCTTGCATTCAATTCTTCTTTCTTCTTTTCTTGAGGTAAAACAATAGTAGTCATATTTCTGACTATAGGCAGGACATTCCCATCCTTGGAAGTATCTGCCCCATCCTCCTGTGTCAGTACTCCTTCTTCAGATTCTTCCAACACAAATGGCTCATCAACACTTTGACCTGGTCCCTTAATTGCTTTTGTTTTCAACTTCCTTAACCTGTCACTGGTTCTCTTCTTCACCTTAGGTACATTGATCATTCTTGGTCCATTGTAAGCTCTTGGTCCATTCACCAACCTTGGTGAATTCATCATACTTGGTCCATTCATCATACTTGGTCCATCAGCTTTGACACTCTCAACTTCAGTTTGTTGTGCTAATACACTTTGGTGGATAACAGGAACTTCATGTTGTTGTGCTACTTCAGTTTGATTGATAACAGGAACTTCAGAGTTACTGGCAACTTCAGTAGGTTGGATTTCAGGCATAGCAGCAAAAACCTCATCTGATATATCACCAAACAGATTGTCTTCACTGTTGACAACTTCAGGTTGGACTTGTTGACCTGTCATGACAGTTTCTGAAGGATTGACAATTTGATCTCTGAGCTTTGTCAGTTTCCTCTGCTAATGCAAACAGTGCAACACAATAAGTGCAAATGTAAAGAAGAATCAGTCTCAGTCTCAATGTTTGAAGTTTAAAGTTAGTACCTTTTTTTTAGCAGGTTTTGAAGTTTGAACATTGGTGTCTGCAGCTTCAGTCTCAATGTTGCTTGCAGCTACAGTCTCAGTATTATCTCCCTCTCCATCATGACTAGTGGTTGCACCACCATTATTCTTGGCAGGTTTCCTCTGTTTCATTAAATACATAGTTAGTTGTGCATAATTTTATTTTTTAAAACTCATTATAAGTTAACTTCATTCCAAAGTACCTGTCTTTTAGCAGCTTCTGGATGTTGGACATCACTTTTGCATTTCCTTTTGTTATGACCTAATTGGTCACATTTGGTACATCTATAAGCTACTCCAGACCTTCTCATCCTTCCTCCATTTTCATCAAATTCCCTAATCCTAAGCTTTTTAGGCCTTCCTGGACCTCTCTTGTAGTTAGGTGGCAGGATTTCCTCTGATTCAACTTCAGGCCACATCTCTTGACCATTCATTGCACTTATAGCATTTTCATAACACAGTTCATATGATCTTCTTGAATAACATGGATCCACAAAGTGCTCGGGGTTTTGTTGTCTATATCCTAATGCAACAACTGCATGCCTACATGGGATCCCAACCAACTCCCAAAAGCCACAGACACATGTTCTCCTAGCAATGTTCACAATGAATTGCTGCCCATTATAACTATGAGTTACTTGCCACTCATCACCTATTGACCAGATTGGTGTCCAATGCCCACTCATAAAAACTTCCTTATCTAATCTCTTCCTAGGCATGGGCATAATGTTATGATGCCATCTCTCAAGCTTAACCCTACACATAGACATCCTATTCATCAAATAATTCCTAATCCACTCACACATAGTCAGAAAAGGTTTATCCCTAGCCCCTAAGATTGTAGCATTAAATGACTCAGACAGATTATTCATCAGTACATCACATTTAGAGTAATAGCTAAAGGCATGCTTACACCAGCTTTTAGTTGGTTGCCCCATCAACCATTCCCATGCACCAACATCAAGTTTCTTAATCTCTTCCATCTTTGCCTTCCAACCTTGATAGTATGTAGCTTTAGCAGCTCCCATCATCAAGTCCCTTATCAGAGTACCTCCACCAAATTTCTTCTTGAAGTTAGCATACAAATGTCTTAGACAGAATCTGTGTTCAACACTCTCAAACATCTCTTCAAACACACTCATTAGTCCCTGAAAAAAATCCAACAGTAATATTGTTACAATAAAACAAACAAATAGAAATTTCACATAAATGAAAGATAACATTTAGAAACTGAGAACCACTTACCTTTTGTTGATCTGATATGAATACATATCTCTTATCCTTCCCAATGTCATCCAACAACAATTCCATGAACCACTTCCAGCTTGCCCTACATTCAGTTTCAACAATACCAAATGCAAGGGGAAAGTACTGGTCATTTGGGTCTCTCCCAACAGCAATGAGCAGTTGACCCCCATACTTTGTCTTTAGGTGACAGCCATCAACCCCAACAAATGGCCTACATCCATTTGTAAACCCTTTTTTACAGCCATCAAAACAAAAGTAAAAAGACCCAAACCTGGGTTGTAATCCTGGATGTGGCCTCTCAACATTGATTTTCACACTGTTTGCATCACATACTCTTTTAAGTTCAGCAGCATATCTCCAGATCTGTGAGTATTGACCATCATCATCACCCTCAACAATTTTCTGAGCTATTTGTTTTGCTTTCCATGCCCTGCCTTTGGTGATACCCACTGCATGATTCTTCCTCATGTCATCCATGATGTCCTCTATGGTCACTTTCTTATTGGTCTGTAGCTTCTTAACCACAACAAACTCAGCCACCCACCTAGAACAAGCAGATTTGTTTTTCTGTTTCCTTGCACAAGTGTGGTCTTTCTGAAAAGTCTTTATCTGATAAGTGTGACTGGCCCCCACCTTAGAGCAAAAGACCAAATAACCACAATCTTCCTTGCAAATTACCCTTACCCTTCCTGGTTCATTTTTTGGCATCTTAATTTCAAACCCATTCAGCACATTCCACTCAATTACTGTATTCTTGAATTCTTTCATTGAATTAAACTCCATACCTAACTTAAACTCATATTGTGCATTTAATTGTTCCTTTCTAAACTTTTGATATTTGGGCCCACTCTCATGGTCAGAGTTATCAGGGTCATCACTATCTAGTTCATCACTGTGGTACTCTTCTACTTCATCATCAACTTTCTTCCCTTTCCCTTTATGTGTAAGCATCTTCACTTTCATTTTTTTCTTAGGAGTATTGCTCTTCAATGGTGATTTTGAAGCACAAGTCTTAATCCTCAAAGATTTCCCACCAACATCTACTCTATTAGTTCCATTCACAGGTGCATCCACATCTACATATGCAAACCCATCATTAAGTGCAGTAGCCCTCTCATCCTCACTGTCATCAAACTTCACATCTTTTGCCCCACCATTATCACTTGAATACATGTACAAATTGTCCTCATCTTCCTCACTAGACACATTCAAATCCACAAAGCTAGGCATATCGGTCTTTACAGACATATCAGTAACATTGTGTTCTACATAAAGTTGTCCATCAATTTCCTTAGATATAGCATACATGGCAACCTCATCTGCTATATTATCCTGGTTAACTTGAACAAAGTCATTTGATATCATATCCATTTTACACCAAAGCCTAAACTCATGATCTTGATAACCCCAGCTACACACAAGTTTCCTAATTACACTTACTTTCCAAGCATCTGGATCTAAGTCAGACACAATAGTTTCAATCCCACCTCTGTAAAATATGGTTTCTTCCCTAACAAATTCCCCCCCATGGTGAAAGATGCAGTTGAACTTAGTGTTGTTCTGCACACACAAAAATTCACCAATACCAGTAAGACACGTGGCTATTAAGACCCCACAAACATACCCCACATAGCACAATAGACAAACAACAACAATAAACATGTTCAGAATGAATAAAAACCCCTAAAAAAATCACATATTCGTTAACGTTTTTCTCCTTTTCCTCGTTTACAGGACCACAACAACAATAAACAAAGCAAGAGCATGCATATTCAAACAAAAACACAAAAAGTAAAGGGTTTTTACTTATTTTCGCAAAGTATACAACTTACATCAGTAACTGGAGCAACATCGTTCTTCTTCACCACCGATTCTCCTTCGTTCGTGACCACCGTCTTCGTCGCATGCTTCGTGTTCGTCTTCTTTCCTTCGTTCATCACCTTCGCAACTTTCGCAGCAACCGTCATCTTCTTCTTTCCTGGGTTTTTCCTTTTGTTCTTCGCACCTTTTTTCATCGTTTTCAATCGATTTTCTGGGTTTCGAATTCTACAGGATTTGTGTTAGAGGACTTAGGGTTTCTTTGTCTTCAGTGTTTCTGAGAAATGACAAAATGACAAGGGTGTAAACAAGAAAAACGTTATGTATTCTTTTTAATAATATTGAGTTTTTTTTTTCAAAAATAATATTGATTTTTTTATTATTAAATATAAAATGGAGTTTTAAAAAAAACGAAATTAAAATCCCACAATTTTAAATTGATTTTTTTTTTAAAAAAAAAAACGAATTATATACGTGGCAAGTGAAAAAAAAAGAAATAATAAAAAAAAATCCATGTCAGCGCCACATAGGCTGATTTGGTGAGTTGGAGGGAGGAGGGTGGAAAGCTGGAATTTTTTTTTTTTACAAGGACACAAATCAAACCGAAAATTTTACATGGGCGAAAACCGGAAATAGCCTATATTACAGGGGTGAAAAACACTATTAACCCTTAAAAAAATCATAAATTAGTGATGTTTACGTCCCATTTAAATACCAAAAAGTAGGATGCGCTAGCGCTTCTTAAGTCATTGCTTAGATATGGAGGTATGGGATTTAGATATTTGTTTGGCTCTAATTTAGCTATGCTAGGAAAGCAAGGTTGGATGCTTCTTACTAACCAAGATACTATTGTTACTCAGCATCTACAAAGCTAAATATTTTTCGAAGACTGATTTTTTGGGGGCTTGTCTAGGCCATAACTCAAGTTATATTTGGCGTAGCATCTATGTTTCACATGTAATGGAAAGAGCATAACGGTGTGGGCAGATCCGTGGCTGAGGGAGGATGAAAATTCGTATGTCTCAAGTGAAAGAATTCAAGGCGTGGAAAGTATGAAGGTGGCAGATTTGATGAGTGGAGAAAATTGGAATTGGGGATTGATTGCAGCCATTTTTAATGAACAAGATAGGAAGGCAATATCCAAACTGGTGTTGTTGCATCAAGATAGAGAGGACAAGCGCATTTGGAAATTTAACAGTCAAGGAGTTTATACGGTAAAGTCTGCATATAGATATGCAATGGAAACACTTGTTTAATGAGGAATACCAAGTACCGAGAGAATGGGCTAGAATGTGGAGTTTGAAGATTCCACAAAGAGTAAAAGTTTTTCTCTGGAGAGCATTGAGAGGTGTTCTTCCTACGCGTATGCGACTGCAGGACAAAGGTGTGCCATGTACTGATTGCTGTCCTTTTCGTGAAACAAATTATGAGAACGACTGGCATGTTTTTATTGGATGCCTCGTTTGGCGAACAGCTGGCTTATGGGACGTGATTTCTACTACTGTTGCTGTTGCTGAGAGCTTTGCAGCTTGTATTTTCTCTCTACTGTGCAGGTTGACAGTTGAAGAGTGCAAGGACTTGGCAATGATGTAATGGTGTATTTGGCGACGCCGTAATGACAAGGTATGGGATGGTGAGCTGAAGCCGAGTAACATAGCAGTTCAGCAAGCGCGCGAGTTGTTATTTCAATGGCAAGCCGCAAGAAATTCTGCTACTGCACAAAGTCAGCAATCACCGCAAGATACAGTTACGTGGCAGCCACCAGCAGAGGGATTTCTGAAATGTAATGTAGATGCAGCCATTTTCGGTGAACAAAACCTGTTTGGGATAGGCATGTGTATTCGAGATCATCGTGGCAGGTTCGATGGTATGAAGGTTGTCCCCCTCCTCAAGAAGCATAAGCAGTTGGATTACGCGATGCCATTTTGTGGCTTGGACAGTTAGAAATATCAAATGTGCAAATAGAACTAGATTGTAAACTAGTGGTTGATAGCATATATGATAAGAATAACAACCAGACAGAATTTGGTAGTATCATTGATGACTGCAGGCCACTATTACAACAATTTACAAACTTTAAGATAAGTTTTGTTAGGAGACAAGTGAATGTTGTCGCACATAGTTTCGCTAGGGTGTCAATATTACAAGCTCGTCACCAAGTCTTTGATTTGATTCCATCTTGTATTCCAAATTGTGTGATGAATGAAATGATATGAGTTTTTGTTGGTAAAAAAAAAAAAACTACATTTTCCAAAAATTTGCCATGGTTTCCATACTAAGTTGGCCATAGTAACTATGTGTTCCTAACACTTCTTATGTCATTGCTGAGACAAAAGTTGAATAATGGTAAAAGCAAAACACAGATTTCCTCTTAGTATGAGGAAATTCGGCTACACAGCAACCTTGCTGCTTCTTTTATGCAAAATTAATTTTGCATAAAATCTATTTCTGTGATTGTGTGATAATTTTGAAGTTAAATCTGTTCCTAAATATTACATTTGTATTGCCTTTTTTTCTTTCTTGTAAAGAAGAAAGTGAATCAAAGTTTAAAGTAACCAACAAAGTTCCTAAGTAACCTCTCTGGTATAGCAGCATCCGTATACCAAGTTTTAAAGTAAGCAACAGATACAAGATGGATCAATTCCACCACACAAAAAGGAAAAATAATAACGGTACTGAGTATTGAGTGATTAAATATGTGTGCACCAATAGAAAAAGAAGAAGATAACTTGTAAAAATCTACAGTAGCACTTACAATGGCATTTCCTTCTTAGACATTTAGCTCTGTAGACTCATCAAACATCTCTAAAGACATGGAAAGTTGTGAAGCCTAAACAACTTCAACATATGATAGAAAGGGCAATGTTTATGGCTTAGAGTAATAAATATTGTTTGAATTAATAACAAGGGAAATTCCCTCAGATGATTGTGATGATAATGTCAAGTAACAGAGAATTTTGTAGCATAAAAGAAGCACAAGTGTTATGAAGTGAATTCCCTGATCGTGAACGTAGCCTTAAACTTTTCAAACTCAAAACTCATAGTTAGTATAATTGCAGAACATTTTAATTTGAGATATGATTTTGATTTTGATATTGGAGGCATTGTTTCAATTGTTGTATTCAACAATCTCTCATCACATTTAAAATTTATAGTGAAATTTTGCAGCAGAAAATAAGTGGTGAGTCACGCATGGGAGTGGTGTGTAAGAGCAGTCACAAACAAGGTGGTATTGCATATAAGTCCCACATCGGGCAATGAAGAAAAGAACTGAGTAGACAGTTGATATAAAATCAGAAGCCATCCTCTCTTTCAACTCATACCTTTCTCGGCCTTTTGGCTAAGATCAAGTGTAGTATCTGTTCTTATCAGTTTAATATCTGATATGTGGCCCAATGGGTCACACGATATTAAATTACTTTTTTGAGGGGGAGAGGTCATCTTAGTAGCTTGCTACTGGACTTCTCATGTGTCGTTCATGTGTTGCACTATTGCATGAGCTAGGCGCACCCCACCAATTCTAGTTTAATTTTTTTTAATTAATTTAGTATAATTGAATTGTCCAATTTTAATGGTTAGTTTAGCTACTAACTTCTTATCTGCCATGGCCATTCATTATCTAGAAAAGCTATAAATTGTTCGCTAGTAATCTATTAGACACTCATCGAGAAGTAGATCGCTACATTTCACTTCATATCTTGGGATCATTCTGCATAGATCCTACTCTAATGCATTAACATTTTTCACCATAAAATTGCACTATATAACACCCTCCTGTTAAACTAAACAAATTAACCACAACTTGAAAGATATGAATGTTCCCCACTCCTTTGCAGCCTTAAGTACTAAGATATAAATGATAAAATTCAGTAAAATGTTAGAAAGGAAACTAGCAGCTTTAGTATTCAATCCACGACCATGAACCTAAACCTCATAACCAGGAGAAAGGAAGTAATCATTCCATGAAAATATATATGGGGATAATTGAAAGAACAACGCTAGGTGAAAGGAAAAGATGAGCCACCAGGAAGATTTTTCAAAAGAAGAGACATGGTCACAAAATCAATCTAACAACTTGAAAAAGCATTTGGTGATTGGACACCAATGACGAATGAAGCACAAAATCCATAATTAATTTCTCAAATGGATGGACTGGAAATGCAAAATAAGGAATAACAAGCGAAAGATAGGAGAGGCACAGTTTAAATAGTCCAAGTATTGTTGGCAGCAGCAGAAACAGAATTCTTCAATCATTGTTAGGGTATCTAGACTTTCTGGTGGAAAAGACAGACACAGCAAAGTAATGACTTCTAAGGGTTTAAGAAACCGGGGAGTTAGACTTTCGGTTACAACAGCTATTCAATTCTGACATTCAAGATAGACTTGGCTATGACCAATCAAGTAAAGCTGTTGATTGATTAATCAAAGCTGCTTCAGACTCTATCTCACAACTCCCTTCTCTGAACAATAACACATTCACTAAAACTGATCCAAAAAGTGATGAGAAAAGACCAATTAGTTCTAATCAACAACAACAAAGGTTTTGAATCAATGGAAGACAGAACAAAAAGTCTTCATATTCTTTAATGAAATATTTCAAGGTTTATAAGATAGCCGTTTACAAAGACACACTTACGTTCAACAATAGTCTTCCTTCCTGTGACAGTATCTTTAAGACACTGTCCCTATCTTTAAATACTCAACCAACCTATAAAAGTCAAATTGCTGAACAATGTTTTATACATACATTCTTACAAGATGTTTGAGAAGCAGCTGCTGAAGCGATCAATTTTTCCCTAAATTTAACATCCTTTTCTCAAAAACAAGCATACCATAGATCTTAATATTTTATAAACCTGCATTAACAAAGCCTTGTACCCGAACCACGCGGCTTTAGGTGAGTGACGTTGTCAAGCAGGCTCGATTCGAGACATAACATGGGATTTGAAGGCAACCTACAATGTTTCTCTCGTCTCCACGCTTATAACCCAATGTGACAGCATTTCCCTCAACAGGGTTGGAATAAAATATAATGTTAATAACTTAGTTCACAAGGATGGTCTCCTAATAAGGTCTGACATTGTCATTCATGGGAAAGCATAGTTTTCTCAATGGATTATTAAAATGATTAAAACTTGCATTGACTATTTGGAAGGATTAGTAAGTTCAAGGACGAAAACTACGTATATTTGCAACGATGAATAACATATTAAGCATAATATTTAATAGACAAAATTGTTATCATTGTCCTTTTTAAGTTATTTATATTATCATATTATTCTTTTAAGGTTTTTTTCTCTCTTCTTAAATAGGTCTTTTAACATGATGTATTTGATGTGTATGCCGTTGGCATTTTTTGATAACTTTGAGAGGGGGAATCATATTAACCAGAAGTCCTTTAACTTAATTTAATGTTTCAAAAAAATATTGAAACAGAATAAATCTGGGCACCAGCTATAATTTCCCTTTGGCATGTTACCTGTAAATGTTACGCTTTATGATACAATTCTAACAAATCCTATTGCTACATGTTTGACTTTTACCTCAAAATCAATTTCTCAGTAGTATGAATA
This sequence comes from Medicago arabica, assembly GCA_946800305.1. Taxonomy (NCBI): domain Eukaryota; kingdom Viridiplantae; phylum Streptophyta; class Magnoliopsida; order Fabales; family Fabaceae; genus Medicago; species Medicago arabica. The sequence goes on from OX326968.1 coordinate 55,444,813, forward strand.
ATCAGAATACTCACTGCCAAAACAAAGGAAACCAAGCAATCTGCTGTCAATACAAAATGACTCATTAGTACTATTATTATCTTTACGTGTTTGGCATTTTCACCCTCAAGCCAATATACGCCTAATTCAATGATAACCTGTGTAACTACTGTAATAGGTGAAATTCCGATTGATAACTGGATATACAACAAGAAAGCAACAGTTGACGTAATTTGAGAAAATTTAATAGTAAGGAATTGGAAACCAATTACATTTTAAACAACTTTGTTAACTTTGATGAAATAGAGAAGAGAAAAACACAACATCTCACTAAATTGTTTTGGTGTACCCAAATCCAAAATTTAATAGTAAGGAATTGGAAACCAATTACATTTTAAACAACTTTGATGAAATAAAGAAGAGAAAAACACAACATCTCACTAAATTGTTTTGGTGTACCCAAATCCGTCATCAATAGATCAGGGACCCTACTTTGATACTAAATCACTGAACTAGAAAGATGGAATTGGGACCCTACGCCCCTTTTCCAGAGTTGCCCAGCCAAAAGATACATCTCATTCTTTCACACATCTCACGGTGCCCTTGCTTGCTATATAAAATATGTCACTATATTAGCTCTCCATGCATCATTCTAGCGTACCTCTCCACCATTCTCCTTCTCCCACATGTCCACTCTTGTTATTCCCTCTTTCTCTTTCTCTCCTTCATCCACCTCTCTTGTACACAGGCGTGACAGACTTATCAGATAGACTGTTTCCCTGTAAATCTCTCTTAATAGCTCAACTGAATGGTTTTTTGTGGTATCTCTCTACCGCTAATAATTAGAAAATTCTCAAAAATTCTCAATCTCGTCAATCACTCTCGGCAGTGCTTCCACGGGACTTCTCTGCACTTACCCAAGCCACCTTAGAAAAATTTGTATCACCTTTTCTACAATTAGAGCGGCCTCAATTTTCTGGCTGATAATCATAAAACTTTGCAATCATATATTGTATTATAAAAGTGTAACCACTCTTCATCATACTGTCAAAAATAACCGCTTGTCATAACCTTCTCCTCTTTGTGAATAAATTTATTTTCCTATTGGATCTGTATAGCCTAACACTGAATACTAAGCAGAACGCTGTTGTGCCAAATATGTGTGGTTCAGCCCATTTAATTTTCAGCAACAGGTAGTTATTATTCAATGAAACAACATGAATTTCATTATCCATTTGTTCCACATAATCGAAGAACAATTGCCAGTTACGAATTATAAGGGACACTATATGCATTTCTAATATTTTTATATTCTATTTTAGTTTATTAGAATTGCCAATATATGGGAAAAGACATTTGATGTGTTTACTTTCTTGCTCCCCAATCCCACCTCATTTATGTTAGATATTCAAGCATTGTTCTAATCCCATAATTCATGAGTATATATACCAATAAACAAACCACCTTTTGAAAAATAATTTGTAGTATGGAATGAAACAAGCATATTCTCTAACCATAAAACCAATTATTCTCTTGTGTCATTTAGTTATAAAATTAGGGGTATAAGTCAAAACTGTGATGTACCATACCAACATCTAAAAAGGTTACAACTTACTCAGTAAGTGGAACAACACAGTTATTGTAGAACAAGACGAATAATAATAATAATAATAATAATATGGCTCATTCATATAGTTACACCAAAATATGCACTCACAACTTATCAAAGCAGCAGTCAGAAGCTGTTAGCATCCTCCCCCGATATAGCTTTAATAGCCAACATGATTCCTCCTCAAAACGATTCACATACCTTTGCAGGAACACCTCATCAGTCAAATAAAATGGTGCAGTTAAGCTAGCATCCTTCTTCATCAAACCTTTGGAAAGAAGATACCGGATAACTGAAGCCCTTGGAATAAGCCTTTTCTCTAAACTAAGTCCGAAAAGCTCTGGTGCTGCCAGGAGCAATAAAGGATCCCAACCAAGTTGTTGGATCCAAAAACGCATCACCGCATTGAGTTTGTCCAAAGACCGTAGCATAAGGTTAGGCCCTCTTTTAAATGCAGTACAGATTGCATCTTCAGAACAACCCCAGCTCTTCAAGGCATCAACTTTGGCATCCCATTGGGATTTAGTGATAGCCTTTTTGGCCAACAATGCGACACAAAAATTGTAACTAGAAGGATGAAACCCTAATTCTTTAATCTCCTCCACAGCCTTCCTCAAAACAGATGAAAAAATTACAGAAGGTCTGCTTGTAAGCAAACGGTAAACACTCGAACGAGTGACACCGGTATCAAGCAAGAATTTCAAATTGGGTTTCATGCGACCATCACTAATTGTAGCAGGAAATGCAATTACACAATCAATAGCTTTTTTATCAGAGGGACAGAAACTTCTTACCAATTCAAAAGTAGGGATAATATGTTTGTTGAGGCTTACACGAAGGAAACGAGGGTTTCTGATTACAGTGACGATTATGTCTTCTGGAGAAACGCCTTTGGAAGCTAAAAATTGAAGCTTTGGCAAAATGGATTTGATGGGGTTTGAGACGAAAACCACGGGATCCCTGCGAATGATGGATTGTATCTGGTCAATGGAGAAACCCTGGGTTTTGAAAAAGGCGATAACAGTATCGGGTTTCTCCGGGGTATTGAAACGAAGTCGTTTAGATGCTTTGAGAGCATCTTGTGAAGATAAGCCGAAATTGTTGGTGAGGTAGGAAACTGTGAAAGATGGTTGATCTGAATTTGAAATGGCGGTGGAGAAGAACAAGTTGCTGAGAGAGCGGTGTGGTTGCAGAAGAAGGAGGTAACTACATTTTGGAGAGTTGAGAAGGGCTCTGAGACGGTGGTAATGAATCATTTGGAGGCGGTGGCAGTGTTCCCTCAGCGTCTGAATTCTTAATTGGCGCTACTGATATTTCAAAGCTAAGTCGGGTTTGAGCGTTGTGTTGCTAGTTGCTGCATTCACCCACCTATGGGTGTTCCTCGGTCTCATTGGGTTGGTTTTGGTCAAACTTATTGCTCCAAAAATTGCTCTTTAGATCTTTTGAATTGTTCACAAGCTCCTCAGACTTTTTAAAATGGACGTATTCAAAGCATTATGGAGGTAATGGGTCAATACACTTTTTTGATTGATCCTTGGTTGGAGTGTGGTCCTTTTGTGTGACCGTTTACTGTTGGTAGCTGAGATGAATAGTTAATTGTTGGCATGTTGATGATAAAGGGTGGAAATGGTGTCAAGGGTTATTAGATTGGGATGAGAAGCAGTCGGGGGAATGTTGTTTTTTGTTACATAACAATTTTGTGCAGTTGATAAGTGGGATTGGAAGTTCAATCCCGATGTTGGTTTTTCAGTCAGTGGAGTTTATCCGAAGCTAAGTAACTCAAGCAAGGGCTTTAGGCCTCAAAATTTTGGATGGAAACAAAGGCCTCTAAAAAAATTACAGGCTTAACTGATTATCAAAAAGACCTCAAATACTTTTGGTTATGAATTCAAATTTTGGTCTCCCAAAAATTGATTTTATATAAATATTTTGTTAAACAAATATATTTTTAAAGGCCAAATTAATTTTTTTCCTTAGGCATCTTAATCTATTGGGTCGGTCCTGAGTTTATCACATGTTATCTAGTAGCGAGCATGTTGACCACACATATGTATCAGATGTCATGTAGATTAAATATGTTCCTATGAATGTTTCATTATTTAGTTGCCCATTACTGAATGATAGGAATCCCATGAAGGACAAATTTATTTGTTATTCATGTGGATTAAATACGATGTCAGCAAACCAATGAATGAAATGAGAAAAAGAGTCCTCATAACAAACACCCATAAAACAATAGAATCAAATTGATTGTGCTCACATACATTGCTTGAAGGCTTAATCCACATCCTCCCCGGCAAAACCACATATAGAATATGGTTAAATAACTTTTTGGTCCCCATAAATTTTTTAAATTTCAAGTTTTAGTTCTTGTAAAAAATCTCATCATTTTTTGGTTCCTTAAAAAGTTTTTGTCACAGCTTTTCGTCCATACATTTGAACAAACTCATGTTTATCTTTCAAAATTTTGTACTATTTTTTGTTGTCATGTTTACTACATTATAGAAACTTTCTTACAAAAGTTTAATTTTTTTAATCAGGGATCAATTACATATGAATTTTTTAAGTTTTTGACGCTGAAACATTCATATTTGATTTATATTTTGTAAAAACTTCTAATTTTTGTAGGAGAGATTGTTATAATATTACAAACATCTCTATAAAAATTCATTTATAAATATAAAGTACATAAATAAGTTGACTTAAAAACAGGAATCATTAGTGGTAATGGAAAATTTTAGAAGGACAAAAAATTGACGAAAAATTCTTGGTTTTTTTTTTAAAACAAAGGTCGCCACAAAAGTCTAAACAAGAAAATAATGAAAGATCTAAACAATGAACCAAGATAGCAAATGAAGAGGAAAATAAACAAGAAAATATAATAGGTTGAAGGCGCCACAAAGGTCGGTCTAGACTAACAAGCTGGTGTAAGGATTCACCACACCTTAAGAATTTCATTGATAAAAATCAATTAGGTTATGTTTGGATAACTTAAAACCAACGGAGCGGAACAAAACGGGACGGTACGGAATGAAGATTTCATTGCATTGTTTGAATATTTTACGATGAAATGGAACTGATTTTTCATTTCATTGTTTGGAAAATGGACGGAACAGAATGCATTATAACTTTTTTTATTCTTATTTTATCTTTTACTTAAAACAACAACAATAAAGGAACAATAATTGAATTCTCAATTCAATTAATATGTAGTTATTTTGACATGTTCTCTTAAACGGGTATGCATTAGAATATCAACTTAATCATGGACTCATATAGCTTGGCGGTGGGACGGTTTTTCTGATCCATGTTATGAGCGTTGTTGTTCACACATTTTGGGATGTTACCCTTTATCAGGAACTCATAACCTTTGTGATCTTGAGACAGTTCATAGTCTGTGCTCTTTTTTGTGGTTTTCAATATAATTAAGATCAAGAAAAGAATAAGGGTTAAATATGTTTTTGATCCCTATAAATATGTCAACTTTTCGTTTTAGTCCCTTTAAAATTTTCCTCCAACTTTTAGTCCCTATAAAATTTTCAACAACTACTTTTGGTCTTTATTTTTCATTAAATTTTTGTATTTTTTAATGAAATTGTGCAGAAATGTGTAAAATATTCTAAAAAAAATTAGAATTTTTTAACAAAACACAAATTAAATATGAATTTTTAACCGTAAAAAATATAAAAATTCATATTAAATTCATGTTTTGTTAAAAAAATTTAATTTTTTTTTGGAGAGATTCTTATAATATTTTGAATTTTTTTGGAAAATTTTATTAAAAAATATGAATTCTACATATGAGTTTAATTTAAAAGAGGGACCAAAAGTGAAGATTAAAATTTTTATAGGGACTAAAAGTTGAAGGAAAATTTTAGAGGGACTAAAACGAAAAATTAACATATTTATAGGGACTAAAAACATATTTAACCTAAAGAATAATAACTATGAATTAATTTAGGAAAAGATGTAGAAGAAATATGGGTTAAAGAGAAAAAACATGAATAAAGATAAGAAATATGAGTTACATGATTGGAGTGAAGAGTTGTCGTAACAGAAAATCAAAGGGACGGTGAAGAGTTGTAGAGGATGAGAGCAAGAAGGAATACAAATCGATAACTAGAAGAAAAAATAAAAATGAGAGAATGAGGTGCAGGTAATGAATCAGAAAACTAAGGACAAAATTGTAATTTTCTTATAAACGTGTTTCATTCCATAACTATTGGGTTGGACATAATTTCATAAAATCAACTTGTGATTGAGATGCAACAATAATAAATGTTGAACATGATCTAAAATCATTTTATAAAATCAACCATGTTTCATTGTCAACGCCTCAGAGCTCTTCTATATTCCTCATCATCACCAAAATTTTACGTTACTCTAAAACCCTTCTCTTTCAGCACCACCATTTCTTCCGATTCAGATAAACAATCTTTCACAGTTTCCTACCTCATTAACAATTGTGGTTTATCTCCACAAGATGCTCTCAAAGCTTCTAAACGATTTCATTTCACCACCCCTCACAAACCCGATTATTTTATCTCCTTTTTCAAAACCCATGGTTTCTCCAACGATCAGATACAATCCATCATTCGCAGGATTCCACCCATCATCGTTTCAAACCCCATCAAAACCATTTTGCCAAAATTTCAATTTTTAGCTTCCAAAGGTGCTTCTCCACAAGACATTGTTGTCACTGTCACTAAAAGCCCTCGTTTCCTTTGTTCAAGCCTTGACAAGCAAATAATCCCTGCTTTTGATCTGGTAAGAAGTTTCTGTCCTTCTGATCAAAGAGCTATTACTATAATAAATTCTTATCCAACTTCAATTGCTAGATCTCGCACGAAACCAAATGTTCAATTTTTGCTTGATTTTGGAGTCAGTCGCGCAAGTATTTACAATTTGCTTAGGACTAGAACTTTTATCATTATTGATCCTGGTTTGAGAAGGTATGTGGAGGAGATAAAGGGGTTAGGGTTTGAACCTTCCAACTACAATTTTTGTGTAGCATTGGCGACAAAAATAGCTGTCACTAAATCTCAATGGGATGCCAAAGTTGATGTCCTGAATAAATGGGGCTTGTCCCAAGATTCAATTTTATATGCATATAAAAAGAACCCAAAGTTTATGCTACGATCTGCGGACAAACTCGATGCAGTGATGAGTTTTTGGATCAAACAACTTGGTTGGGATCCTTTATTGCTCATGGCAGCACCAGTTCTTTTCGGATTTAGTCTAGAGAAAAGACTTCTTCCAAGGGCTTCAGTTATCCGGTATCTTTTATCGAAAGGTTTGATAAGGAAGGGTGCTAGTTTAACTGCACCGTTTATTTTGTCTGATGAGTTGTTCCTGCAACGGTTTGTGAATCGTTTTGAAGAAGTACCCACGCTATTAAAGTTATATCTCGGGGAGGATGCTAGCATCTGCTGCTTAGATAAGTTGTGAATGCATATTTTGGTGTAATTGTATAACCCATCCATATTATGTTCATTCATTTAGTTCTAGTTTAATGTGTTGTTTCATTTGGGACATCACAGTTTTGACTTGTATCCCTAATTTTATTCTAACTTTATAACTAAATGACACGAGAATAACTGGTTTTCTGATTCGAGAATATGACTGTTTATTTCATACTACAAATTACTTTGTAAGAGGTGGACTGTTTAATGTTTATATATCCTCATAGTTTTTTGAGAAATGATTATCGTATTTGCCTTGGTTCCCTGTTAATGCGTGAAATTGACTCTTAGAGGAATTGGTTCTCAGGGAAATTGGTTCTTGTTTTGTGATTTATTCTTTTTCTATGGTTCTTGTTTTTTATGTTGTGTTGTTCACTGTTTTTTGTTTTCATCTGTTATGTATATTTCCTTGTGTTTATAACTAGTTCTCGTTCACGAACTGTTGATGTTTTTTTTATGTTGTGTTGAAGTAACTCTTTCTGGAGTTTGTGTACCGTTTATCTTTGACCGCGAGTAGTTTTCATTTGTTCTGCAATTTGATTTACATTTTTGAACTCGTGTGTGAATGTGATTATTGAAATTGAAATGAATTTGTCTTAATAGTTGGTATATAGTTATATGCTTCTAGTGGTACAATATTATAAAAAGTATGATAGATAGATAGATAGATAGATATGCTTCAAGTGGGATAGATAGCAGCAGTAGAGTTATTGCACTGAGTATAGTGATATGGTTTGCTTCTACTTTGGCAAGTTGGAAATTGAGAAACCAGATAAATTTCTACCAAAACGAGTATAGATTGACCTAGTTGATTGAGAATGTGAAGATTATGGTTTGGTGTTTTAATTACGTGTTGAAGGAACCGATGGTGTTTTAATACATTGGTATGTTTGGTAGCTGAAAGTGCAGGAAAAAAATAATATTGGCATGACTGTTTACATGGAGGAATTGAATGTCAATTTTGCTATGATATGATCCGAGATGTTTCTTTTTGTATAATGCCGTGGAAATAGTTTTTGCTCTGCTAGTGTGCACTGTGAATCTGTGATAAATGATAATCGTTCAATCTTATGTTAGTATACAATGTCATGTGGAGGTCTAATTAAGTTGCTATTCGTTGTTATTACTTGAAATTGGGGTGTGGAATAATGCTTGTTTGTTTTTATGCTTAAGGGTATAAGTAATGTTTGTATTGCGTTTTTATAAATTGACATTGTCTGTGTAGTTCTGTTGTAAGTTTTATGCATGATCTTTGAGTTGTGCTTATTAATGTAATTTTGCCTTTTAAAAAAGTATAAGACTACTGAAATTATATGGACTGGTTCCACTACTGCAATTATTAAGACTGTGCATCAAGGAAATGAGGTGCTGGGATTATTTATATGCCGATTTGATGGAGTATCGTGGCTGCTGCAGTACATGTTGTTCTGTTAGTGTGGCTAAGAATGTGATTGCCTCAGTTTGGCATTAATGTCGATGTCTATATTCTTTTCATTTGGTTTTATCATTTCGTGTAGGATTGTATGGCTAGTTTGTGTCCTAGATACTTGGTGAAATGATGGATTTAGTTTTGGTGAGCTTCTGCATAATGCATACATATTTATTCCTATTTGTAGTGTTGTATACCATCTTATTTTCTTGAATAGGATTGTGATTTTCAAAGTAATAAGGCTCTGTTTGGCAAGGCCAATAAGCTAGCTTATAGCTTATAAGCTTGTCTGACAAAAAGAAAGCCCTTCTTTTTAAACAAGATATGAATTTTAAGTGTTAAAAGACTTAAAAATTCATATTTAATTCATCCATTGATAAACAAAATTAAACTTTTGCAAGAAAGGTTTCTACAATGTACTAAACATGAAGAGAAAAAAAAAATCAAAAGTTTGAAGAATACACATAAATTTACAGAGAACAAAAACTTATTTAACCATATTCTATACGTGGTAGGCCAAGGAGGATTTAGATCACGTCTTCAAGGATTGTATGTGAGCAAAATCCATTTAGTTTCACTCTTCTATGAATGTTTATTTTGAGAACTCTTCTCCTTTCATTCATTGACTTGATGACATCTCATTACCCTCCAGAGGTTACAATTTGATATGCTTGCAACGAATTTTGTTTTGATAGGAAAAATATTCTTATTGTTAAATTGTTCGTAGAGCATGGTGCATTATCGATGACCATAAAACAATGTTGAACACTCAGGGTGATAACAACTCATCCTCATGTTACCATCTCTCCATTTTTCTTGGACTCCACATGCACGAGTTATTAAAATAAGTTATTAGCAATGCAGATGATTTCTTGTTGGCCGCGGTCACTTGCTTATTTGAGGCTGCATGCATATGATGTTGATAAACTTATAGTTTTGAGATTAGCAACCATCCAGCTTGCTCGAAACCAAGTTGCTCGAAACATGAAAATTCAATACTAGAAAGCTTAATGGAAAATAAAGCTTAATTCAATACACATGGGAACGTCCTCTTGAAAAATAAAGTTAATGGAAAATAAAGCTTAATTCAGTACACATGGTTCAGAAGTGATCTCCGAATTAACTCAGCTTGATAGGCGAGGAAGCGTATAAGAGCCAATGAGCCATGCTTGATCATTGTTAGGTGAAAGGTAAACTTAGTAAAGTTAAAATTTGAAGAGAAAGAAACAACGGCATGAATGGTGGAGATTGAAAGAGGTGTTGGTTCTGTCATAGAAACGGTCAAATTGGGACTTCCTCTGTTAGGATTGTGCAAACGGCTCATAGATTCTCTTGAAATCTTGGCTAGATTTATATATTCAATGATTGTAAATTGATTATAATCAACAGTCAACCATATATAGTCTTATCACTAGACCTGCTACAGCAAGTGAGTAGTCTAAGCTGACTGACACTAGTCAGTCAGTTAGTTACAGGGGTGTGCTAGAGTAAGGAAGGGTCTATAGCAAGCTCTCATGAGCTTGCATTAGATTTAGCTGTGCTATCCTTCAATATCCTCTAACAAATTGTTAAAACCAATGCATAAAATTACCTCCTCAGACAGGGCAGCTGCATACCACTTCTACTCTAGAGTCTTTTAGTCTTCTAGGACTAAAGGAAAAGGGTTGCGAAGGTTCCTATATAGATATTCTATGTAATAGATTTCAAATACTAGCATGATTTTCTATTAGAGAGAACTGCTATTTATCATCAATATCCATTCAAAACAAATACAATTACATCACAGGTAAAAGAAGAATATCCAACTCAAATAGCTGATAAACAGATACTAATCTAGTGTAAATTAGTAGTTCAGTATGCAAATAATTGCCCACTATTCCCCTGCTCTCATTATAATCAACAGCCATTTGATCTTATGATGAATTCAACCTACACCAGTCTGCCAAATGGTCATCATAACTTGACTGAGCTGCTAAAGAAAGACCTGAATCAAAGACTCGACTTCTTCTAGTATCTGGTATCATAAAAATAAAAATGGAGGGCAATATATGCTTACTCATACATTCTAAATATATGTCTAATTGCTCTGCTATTCCCACTTATTTTTGTTAGAAATTCAAGCATTGTTCTAATCCATAATTCATGAGGATATATAACATTAAATAACCCACCTCTTAAAACACAATTTATTGTATGGAATAGAACAATTATATTATCCAACCAGGCAACCACAAAAGCAACTATTCTCTTGTGTCAATTACTTTGAGTTAAAAGATAAATTAGTGATATAAGTTAAAATTTTGACCAGCGACAAAAAAGGTTCCAACTTACCGAACACGCAGTTAAACTAGAACAAGATGAATAGACATAGCATTGCTGGTTTATAAAGTTACACCAAAATATGCTTTGACAACTTATGCAAGCAACAGATGCTAGTATCCTGGACCGTCATAATATTCCTAAAAGCCTAAAAGACATTCAAAAGGGCTTTTAGGCCTTCCCAGAGGCCTCAGCGCCCTCCAAAAGGGCCTCAAGGCGCAAAGGCGCGTTCCTCCCAGGACACCGCCTCTATTCGCTTCTAGAAGCCTCTAGAACACGCCTAAAATACACAAATACCCCTATTGCTTGGGGACCAAGCAACCGAAACTCAAGCCCTAGCAGGCTATAAATACCACCCTTGAGAGCATTCTCAAGGCATCCAATAATCAGTCTAAACCTTAATAGACGATACAAACATAGTATTCACTACTCGTACTTTTTTGCAAAGTACAGTTGGCGCCGTCTGTGGGAAGAGGTAAAACTAACATTGACCACGTTTCTGAATCGAAAATCGTGATTTGGAAAACCTAAACATAAACCTAAAAACCTTCTGGCGATCTCGAAAGAAACGGTAGCCGGCAAATACCACAAACCACCGGCGATCTAGAAGAAACGATGGTTGGCGAATACCAAACCAACACCGTTAATCACATGGCTTCAAGAGCCTCAAACAACTCCTCAAAAGCGGCGATCGGTAACCAATCAGGGCCTCAAGATTCGACAAACGAACTCAATTTCTCGTCTCCATCAACCCGGTTATCGGTGAATGAAGTGGAATGTGTGGCTTTCTCTCAACGCCAACAGCGTCGGGAAGATCCAGCCAACAAAAGGAGCTCAATTAATCATCATCATCCTTATGAGCAACAACGCCATGAACAACGGTTTTACTCATCTTTCTTTCTTTATTACATATATTTTTAGAAAATTTATTGTCAAATATATTTTGAGAAAATATATGGTTTGATTTAAAGAAAATTTATTGGCAAATATATTTTGAGAAAATGTACTTAATTTGAAGAAAATTTATCGTCCAATATACTTTGAAAAAATATATCTACACTTTCTGATTTGAAGCAAATTTTATGTTCAATATATTTTGAGAAAATATATTTACACTTTTAGATATGAAGAAAATTTTACGTTCAATATATTTGGAGACAATATATTTCCACTTTTTGATTCGAAGAATTTTTTTGCCCAATATATTTTGAGAAAATATATTTTACAACCTTAATTTTGGAAGCTCTTATCGATTTTGTTTATTTTGCAATTACTTGTTGGTGCATATACATCATATGTGGACAATCAATCTTCTGGACAATTAGATTTAAACTTAACTTGTTTCACTTGCTATTAATTCTCGTTGTGCGAAGATATAATTGAAGGTTGGTTGAAGAAATCATGTTTTATGGGCTTTCTACGTGTCTATCATTTTCATGTCAAACTTGATAGCTTATATGAAGCAAGAACAATGGAGGATTAGTAACTTGTATCAAGTGTCACTTGCTGAAGGGAAACTTGGATTCTATACTAATCATACATCCAATCCTTCACGACTTCATTGTTATCTCTACACATACCTTTACATTAGTTTGGATTAGCTTCTAGTTTATTATTATTGACGTTGATTGTTTGGATTAATTGTTACACATTCTACTTTGAGATAATAGTTGTATATAACAGCAAGATGAAAACTAAGAGATTGGAGGCAAAAGGCAAACCTTGTGACGAGAATAAAATCAGTCAACATAGTATTTCACCATGACCCGGGCGCAGGCACTCTACAACCGAGATGTTCATAACCTGCTTAAACGATCCAGCTGTGTGTGGATCAATTGGAGAAAGTTGGAAAGATGCTGGATAATCAAATGGAACAGCTGAAGGGAGCAGGATACACGCCAATCTTGCTACAAAGAACAAATAACTTCTACTAATCTTGACCTTGAGCATTACATTCTTGAAGGAAAATGAGGAGAGAAAGAGGAATAAAAAACATAGGCAAGCTAAAAAGGAGGAAAACAACGGGTATGATTGAGTATGATTAAGACCCCTTTATTTTGGAAGTAAAGTTATATTTCAGATAAACAAAGCTTGGAAGACAAACACGCCCGCCAAAGGCAAGATTAAGCAGAAGTAAGAACTCACCAAACAACACGCTATACTGAAATATAGAAGCAACGGTCCCGCCATTACGAGTTTGAAGATGAAACACAAAGTTATTCTAACATTTCTCAACCTTTGAGTTTTGTTTTGCAAATTTTTAACGAGGTACCTTAATTTCTACAAATGTTTTGCCATTTATGTTAGTTGTTTCGTTCAGGTGCTACTACTACACATGAATCTACAAATCGACTCGGTGCCCTAACCATCAACCTTGTTAAAGGCTCAGACGGGGCGGATTCTACAAAATCAACCTCCAAAGAGAAAAAGAAACCAAGAAAATGGACAAATAAAGTCTCAGTCTCCGAACTGATTTCGCCACTCCGGAAACGACTAAAGTCGCAGGGGGCTCGCGTCGACATAGTCGCCGAGTTATATTTCGCCACTCCGGAAACGACTAAGGTCGCAGGGGGCTCGCGTCGACATAGTCGCCGAGTTATATTTCGCCACTCCGGAAACGACTAAGGACGCAGGAGGGCTCGCGTCGACATAGTCACCGAGTTATATTTCGCCACTCCGAAAACGACTAAGGTCGTAGGAGGGCTCGCGTCGACATAGTCGCCGAGTTATATTTCGCCCCTCCAAAAACAACTAAAGTCGTCGGGGGACTTGAGCCGACAAAAGTCGTTGAATTGATTTTCGCCACTCTGAGCCGACAAAGTCGCCATGCCAGTCCTAACCGCGATTAATAATCGAGTTTAAATACGTCAACCCGACCAGTGGGCTCTGAACGTCGACTCGGAAAAATACGTCAACCCGACCAGTGGGCTCTGAACGTCGACTCGGAGAAATACGTTGAACCTGACCAGTGGGCTCTGAACGTCGACTCGGAAAATATTTCAACCCTACGAGGCTCTGAACAGTTTTAAACGTCAAAACCCTTCGAGGTCCTGAACAACTATGTCAACCTTAAATAGACTCTTAACAAAAACGAGCAACTCGCCAAAATTCTACACACCATCATCGCCTAGAAAGATACAACTGAAAACTCAAACTATGCTACAAAATTCGACGCAACACCATAGAAAAATTCATCTCGTCAACATATTCTCCATAAATGCCATAAAACGTCAATGGTTATCAAAAGATAATCGCCAGAAAATGACTAAAAGGAAATAGCAAATCGCCAGCATCACTTAAGTGGAGACACGTCTTTGGGGGGATATGACCTCCTCGAAAAACGCGTCCTCCTCATCAATAAGTGGAGACACGTGTAAATAACGCTAGGATGGGGAAACATCACAACTATTGAAAGGTCATGGAACCGGACCTGTACGATCTACTGAACAAAAGACAAAACACTTCGTTTTGTCCCAAGACTTGTGCTTGGGGGGCTGTGGACCCTCAAACTAATCAAAATGAACATGCACTCCTGAGGAAACTCTGAAAACAAATTAGAGCGCCCTAGGCGGGATGTCTCAAAAAAGGGACATATTGCTCAAAGATAGAAAACAGAGTAAAAACGCAAGTACACACAAAAATTCAAAACAAACAGCGGGAATTAATCACTTCGCCTTGTCCCAAGACTCGTGCTTGGGGGGCTTTGGACCGTCATAATACTCCTAAGAGCCTAAAAGACCTTCAAAAGGGCTTTTAGACCCTCCCAGAGGCCTCAACGCCCTCCAGAAGGGCCTTAAGGCGCAAAGGCGTGTTCCTCCCAGGACACCGCCTTATTCGCTTCTAGAAGCCTCTAGAACACGCCTAAAATACACAAATACCCCTATTGCTTGGGGACCAAGCAACTGAAACCCAAGCCCATAGCAGGCTATAAATACCACCCTTGAGAGCATTCTCAAGGCATCCAATAATCAGTCTAAACCCTAATGGACGATACAAACCCTAGTATTCACTACTCGTACTTTTTTGCAAGTACACATCCTCCTCCCTGATATAGCTTTAATAGCACGGAACCTTCGTCTCCAAAACGTTTCATATACCTTTGCAGGAACAACTCATCCTTCAAATAAAATGGTGTAGTTAAGCTAGCATCCTCCTTCACCAAACCTTTGGAAAGAAGATACCGGAAAACATAAGCCCTTGGAATAAGCCTTTTCTCTATACTAAATCCGAAAAGATCGTTTGTGCCCAGGAGCAATAAAGGATCCCAACCTAATTGTTTGACCCAAAAACGCATCACCTCATTGAGTTTGTCCGGAGACCGTAGCATTAAGTTCGGTTGTCTTTTAAATGCACCCAAAATATCATCTTCAAGGCGTCCCATTGGGACTTGATGACAGCCTTTTTGGTCAATAATTGTATTTGGAAGGTTGAAACTCTAATTCCTTAATCTCCTCCAAAGTCTTTTTCAAATCAGTAGAGCATATTGTAGAGGGTTTAGTAGTAAGCAAATGGTAAATACTTGAACGAGTGATACCAAAATCAAGCAAAAATTGAAGATTTGGTTTCAACCGATAATTGAAGTAATAGCTTTATGATCAGAAGGACAAAAACTTCTTACCAATTCAAAAGAAGGGATTATGTACTTCTTGAGGCTTGAAGCAAGGAAATGGCAACAATGTCTTGGGGAGAAGCACCTTTGGAGGCTAAAAATTGAAACTTTGGCAAAATTGATTTGATGGAGTTGGAAACGATGAGCGATGGAATCATGCGAATGATGGTTTGTATCTGGTGTTTGGAGAAACCGTGGGTTTTGAAAAAGGCGACAGCGGAATCGGGTTTGTGAGGGGTTTTGAAACTAAGTCGTTTAGATGCTTTGAGAGCTTCTTGTGGAGATAAACCGCAGTTGTTGGTGAGGTAGGAAATTGGGAAGCATTGTTGATCAAGGGTGGAGAAGTAGGTAAAAGAGAATAAACATTGTTTGTTATTAAACATCATCGTTGATCGTGATGACATGTTTGTTAATTATACCGTTGCCAGTCCTGATCATGGAGAGAATATCACAAAATATTTGAAAATTGTAGAATATAGAGAACAATTACATGTATTCTCTTGCTAACGCAAAATCTTCTTCTCATCGACGTTACGATTTTTGAAATAACAAACATTTCTTTTAGTTCATTTTGAAGAGGTGGAAACGTATATGGTGTTCGCTCTTTATCTTCTGTTTCATTTATTTTTTTAGAAATGTTAATTGAAATAAGAAAATGTTAATCCATGCCATGAGGTATCAACAACATTAGTTAAGAAGTCAAATATAATAGTATTTTATTGAAAGTTGTGAAGTTAATTTATGTGTTTGATCTACTAAAAAAATTAAGGTGACAACTTATTTGTACAATGTTTGATTTACAAAACTAGGGATATTTGATTTACAAAACTGTTTCAAGGACATAATAGACGGGAGGCAAACGACGAAACAAAAATTGAAATTATTATCCTTTACTAAACTGCAACACAACTTTTTATCCAAGAACAAATTATCTAAAATATCTTTTGTTGACAAAAAAATGTACAGAAATGATAAATGGACACAAAAATATAATTATACAATATTTTCCTTTTTTGACACTGTTACTTTATACTCCATTTTTTTTTGTTTTGTTTTGTTTTCTTTTTCATTTCCCTGCGACTCCTCCACTTATCTCTTTTGCACCACCGTCTCTGCAACTCGGTGGCCATCCATTCTCTTCTCTTCCCTGCGCGAGATAGATCAACTCGGTCTCTCCCTCCTCGTTTCTCAGTTCAATCTCTCTCACAACATCTACTCTTGCCATCACCAAACTCGTTGTCGCAACGAAACTCGCCGTCGTCAATAATCAAACACAACTCAGATTAATTCTATTTTACTGGATTCAAAGAAAGCAGGAGGTGGCGGTGTTAATGTCGCCGGTGGTGGAGGTCCAGAACATGATCAGTCTCAGACGACGGCTGAACGAGTCTCCGTCGACGAGTGGGAGATGAGGATGCCGTCGGTGGTCGGAGATCTAGATTCGAGAGAGAAGAGAGTTATGGTTGTTGGTGTTGGACGGAGGAGAGGAGGACGGTTGAGACAAGAGAGAGAAATATGGGACAGACGTGAGAGGATGGTGGAGGAAAAGAGGTGAAAAAGAGGGGGTTGATGGTGGCTATTGTTGAAGAGGATTGCAGAATAGAGTTCTGCACACGCAGAGAAGAAAGGAAGAAGAGAGGGGTGGTGTATTTACAACAATGTCCTGCTTTAAGGTTGAATAGTCGAAATTACCCATGATGTCTGTATTGTGTTTGTTTTCGTGTTCAGTTATCATTCTTGAAAAATGTATAAGATAAAATTATTCGATACCATAAAAATTTGGTTTATTTTATTCGCATCCTAAAAGTCTTAAAAGTATCACTTTTAACTTAAAATTTTCCTTTTTTTTGACGGTTTCCTTGTTGATATGATGCCCACTATTTCATTTCTTTTTTTGCAAAAATAATGTTTGTGACATATGTGTTTGTTCAACGCTCCAATACGGTCTACTCAACATCTATTAAAAAAAATCCTATTTTTTTTTTTTTAAGAAATCGATGAAATGCTTATTTGTGTAACATTGTTTGTGAGACGAAGAACGGTCAATTTCTTCATTGTGTACATGGTAGTTTAGTAAAGTTAGAGCACATCATTACCTACTTCATTTTATACTTTCAAATATTGTATTTTTCGATCTTATGCTATATTTGGAATGATTTTTACTTTTTCAAACCAGCAGCAAGAAATCTCTTCAGCTAGAAACTTAGTTTTTTACCTTCTTCATTTCCACAACGAGCATGTTTTAGAACGAGCTTTTGGCTGCCCCACCGTCAAACCAAACAGGCAATTAGACTATGACCATCAACAATACATTCAATGATGATATTGTCATCATTCAAAATGACTGATAGCAAGCATTCACCTAATGATGCTTTTTTTTTTTTTTAAAGTTTGAGGACTAAATCGAATTGAGAATGTGCTACAAAATCAATAGCCATTTTCGCCGTCAACATTATACTAAATGAACACGACATCGGTCCTTAATCGTGTAGGAACAAACATTAGCAAAAGGATAAAATTGAGAACTATTCCTCCGATCATATCTATAAAAAAAATTGGGTCAACAAATGTAGATAAAAATCCAGTCTATATACATCAACTTTTATTGACCTAAATAAGATCATAGGAGTATTTAAAATGTGTTGGATTAGGTACCAAATGGATTTTAAAAGACTTTTTTATTATGAAAAAATCTTGTGATATTCAATCAGAACTCTTTGTAGCTTCAAAAAAGTCTTATAGTATTCAATCAAAACTCTTTGTCATTTAAATTTTTTTTGTGGTATTCAATCAACACTCTTTATCACTTTAAAAAAATTGTAGTATTCAATCAACACTCTTTATCACTTAAAAATTGTGGTATTCAAAATCGTTCAAATTTTGAATAATTGTTTAATAAATTGAATTTTGATGGATTTTGTGAGATTTTCTAGTGAAACTTTAACATGAAAACACGGGATTTCTTATCATTGTTTTTTCTTTTAAGAATTTACTCTCTCTCTATCCCTCTCCCTGTCTCTTTACTCCCTGTTATAATCATTTTTTTTCATTGAGTCCTTAAAATTCATAAAATCTTTTACAATCTTATAAATACAATACAATAACTACAAATTCTTTAAAATCTTATGATATAAATTCATTGAAATCCAAATTGTAAATCTTGATAGTCTTTTAAAATCATTAAAGTCATTAAAAATTTTCAAAGTCTCTTAAAATCTTCAAAACTTTTTTAAACAATAATTTGTCCTTTAACATCATAATTCAACAGGCACCCTAAATTTTTGAAAGGAAATTTACACTAATTTATTTTCTAAAATTCTGTGGAAATAATGTTTTATTTTTTCTTACAAAAGTTGAATAAAAAAATGGTGTAATTATCTTGTTTAAAAAATCATGGGTAAATAAAACAAAAATCCCCTCTTTTTCCTCTCTAATAATGAATGAGAGTACAAGCGATAAAAGTTGAAGTGTGTTTTAACTTACAAAGCAAATTGAACTGAAGTTGTAAACGAGAGGGAAAAAAAAAATGGCGACAGAAGAACCAATGGATTGTGATTCCTCAAACTACAAACCCTACACACTTTCCCAAACCCTAACCGGCCACAAACGCGCCATCTCCGCCGTCAAATTCTCCTCCAACGGCCGTCTCCTCGCCTCTTCCTCCGCTGACAAAACCCTCCGCACTTACGGCTTCACCAACTCCGATTCCGATTCCAACAGCCTCACCCTTTCTCCTATGCAACAATACGAAGGCCATCAACACGGCGTCTCCGACCTCGCTTTCTCCTCTGATTCCCGCTACCTTGTCTCCGCCTCTGACGACAAAACCATCCGGTTATGGGATGTTCCGACGGGTTCGCTTGTGAAGACTCTTCACGGTCATACAAATTACGTCTTCTGTGTTAATTTTAATCCTCAGAGTAATGTTATTGTTTCTGGTTCGTTTGATGAGACAGTTAGGGTTTGGGATGTTAAGTCTGGGAAGTGTCTTAAGGTTTTACCTGCGCATTCTGATCCGGTGACTGCTGTTGATTTTAACCGCGATGGGACTCTTATTGTTTCGAGTAGTTATGATGGTCTTTGCAGGATTTGGGATGCTTCTACTGGTCATTGTATCAAGACTCTTATTGATGATGAGAATCCTCCTGTTTCGTATGTCAAGTTTTCGCCTAATGCTAAGTTCATTCTTGTTGGTACATTGGATAACAATCTGGTAATATCTCTCATTCACTCAACTTTCATTTTTAAATTACGGTTGTAGCCAGCGATTCATACCTTTAAATGTAGAAAATTGTAGCTGATATAACCCCAATTGAATAGAGAGTTGCAGTTAAATATTGTTGATATAATTCTCTATTGGTATAGAGAATTGCAGTTGAATATTGTTGTTAAGACTCCAATTGAATAGAGAATCATGGTCAAATATAGCTGATATGACTCTAATTGAATAGAGAGTTGCAGTTGCAGTTAGTATTTGATATATGCGACCCTCAGTTGGAATAGAGAATTGAAGTCAAATATGGTTGATATTCACCCACTAAAATATATTGGTGGAGCGGACGTGATAACTCTGTCAAAGCGGACGATTCACCCATGAAAACTTACTGAGCTGCTGTTTAATGCAGCATAGAGGAAGAAGAAGCTAACAAAGTTGTAGAATGAATAAGGGAGGACAAAGTGCAGAGTAGTAGAAGATGAAGTTCAGATAACCCTTTCTCACAGTTTTAGGAGTGAAGAAACATAGTAGGAGAGAGAGAAGCATGAAGAGGTGGTTTGTTGCTGTAATGTTGTTGTTATGATTCAAATCTAGGGTTGTAACTGTATGACTATGAACAATGTAGTCAGGATCGAGATCCTACGTAGGATCGGTCGACCAGTGAAAGAACGTAAACACGAGGAATGTAACACGGTTTGTAAGTAGGATCGGTAGGTTGTTGATAGAGTTGAGAGAAATAGATAGAGAAAATAGAGGGAAAACAGAGGACCCAAGCATAAAAGCAGAGATAATAGAGGAAAAACAGAGGAACCATGCAACAAAATAGAGCAAAACAGAGGAAACAGAGGAAAAATGGCAAAAAACAGGAAACAGGGCAAAACCAAACCAGAGTGAAGTCGAAGCACGGTCGAGGTGTTGTGGCACGTAAGATCGTGCCCTGGGACTCGATCTTGGCTACATTGCTATGAACTATTGGGCTTGTCCTTTTTTTTTTTAACCGTGGGCCTGTTAAGACTAGTATTATTATTATTTTTTAACCGTGGCCTTTTAAGACTTAAGATAAAAAATAATTCTGACAAAAAAAGTAATAATAAAACAACAAATAACACAATTAAATAATAGTAAAAATAGTATATTATTTTAATAAATATAATATATTGTTTTAGTTCATGTATGATAAGGTCTTTTAGTAAATATAATATATTATTTTGAGTAATTTTTAAGTATTTAGCATTTCTTTTTGAACAATAATAATATGGTATTTTAGTATTAAATGTATTAGAGCGCTCGCTCCCGCGTCACACCTTTTTTGGGGTTGGCCGCGCTGCAATCCCACATTGATAGCAGAGCATAAAAATCATGTGTGGGATACCTTGGCTGTATGGCTATATGAAAAGGCTAAATGAATTATATTACTCTATAGTCTATGCTGTTGGGTTTCTCCGGTGGGGTCTATTTTCATTGCAATATTTTGGAATTGAGATCTGTAGTCAAATACTGTTGATTCAACTCCGGTTGGAGCTCACATATAGCTGAACTGAAATTACTCTAATTGAATAGAGAATTGCAGTCAAATATTGTTGATTCAACTCCAATTGAATATAGAGTTGCACTCAAATATCGCCGATGTGACTCTAGTCAAATACTGCTGACATGACTCCAATTGAATAGAGAATCACAGTCAGATGCACTTTATAACTTGATATGACTCCAATTGAATAGAGTGTTCACGTCAAGTATATTTGATTTGACCCTGTTCTGGTCTAGAAATTAAACCATAGGCTCGCTCGGTGGGAACTTGGGCTCCTTTGGTCGGCCGTTATAGGAACTCATTCTTGTGCTTTTGGAGTACTGACCTTACAGTATGACTCCAATTGAATAGAGTTCACGTCAAATATATTTGATTTGACCCTGTTCTGGTCTAGAAATTAAACTTAGGATGCAGGCCCTGATGAAGGAGCGGCACCCTAGGGTTTATGGGATAAGTGTGTATAGAAGAAATCTGATTATTGCCAAACCCAAATCCGAATGTGGTGCTGGAAATGACTGGATGACATACGGTGAGGTACCACGTGCTAAGTGGGATTAATGTCTCTCCTGGTCAGTCGTGTTCTTGGTCGGCCACCATAGGCTCGCTCGGTGGGAACTTGGGCTCCATTGGTCGGCCGTTATAGGAACTCTTGTGCTTTTGGAGTACTGACCTTCCGGTACCATACAGACCCCTAGTTAAAACAGAGACTTGCAGTAA
Source organism: Medicago arabica (assembly GCA_946800305.1). NCBI lineage: Eukaryota > Viridiplantae > Streptophyta > Magnoliopsida > Fabales > Fabaceae > Medicago > Medicago arabica. The sequence goes on from OX326968.1 coordinate 55,466,684, forward strand.
AATATTATTGATATAATCCCGTTCGGAATTGCAATTCGGTCTACGAGACAAAATTATGATTTCTGGTGCCACAATCTTCATTGCAGGCCTTTTTAATTTATACTTGACTGTATAGTACATTTTTATTAGAAAATAAAATTTATATATTTGTGGCTATATAGCTATGAAAAACTATATGAATTACATTACTCTATGCTGTTGTGTTTCTTCAGTAGGGTCTATTTTTTATTTTTTTGGCAATATTATGTTTTATATTTGTGTAATGGCTTATTTGACTAATGTGATAGATTTTCATTTTTTGCATCTCATAATGTAGTTTATTTGGTTGGTCAATTGTCTATGTTGTGGGGTTTTCTTTTCTTATTCTTCACCTTTCAATGTGTTATAGTGTGTTTGGACTTTGGAAATATAGTTGAGATCTCTGGAAGGGATTGGCATACAAGTACCTAGATTAGTTGTTCAAGTTTTTATTGACTTATATGAGAATTTTTCTGTCCCTGCAGAGGCTTTGGAACTATTCTACTGGGAAGTTTCTGAAGACTTACACCGGTCATGTTAATTCAAAATACTGCATTTCGTCCTCTTTTTCCATAACAAATGGGAAGTATGTTGTTGGTGGTTCGGAAGATAATTGTATATACTTGTGGGGTCTGCAGTCGAGGAAAGTTGTACAGAAATTGGAAGGTCATACTGATTCTGTTGTATCTGTCTCATGTCACCCTACGGAGAACATGATTGCTTCAGGTGCACTCGGCAATGATAAGACTGTGAAGATATGGACTCAACAGAAAGACTGATTCAATTTGGATCTGGGCTAATGTTCCAATGAATTAGTGAAAGTTGAGATAGCAGTAAGTCGCTTGTGATGCTACCTTTTAGCTCATTTTGCAGTTTAGGATTTTTTGTTGAGAAACATTATAGCATTTATGGTTGAGATCACTATCAATAGCCCACTTAGATAATTGCTTCAAGCCTTCAAGATGGACTTGGTGGATGAAAATGTGAATTTCTGAAAAGAATGATATTTTGGTTGTTTAAAAGTAAAATATGTGTTTTTGCTCTGAAAATTGAAGGTTCCATCCATAGCCTCTACAATGTTGGGATTAATGAAATTTGAATTTATAAAAAGAATGATCTGCTGGTTGTTTAAAAGTAAAAAAAAATGTTTTTGCTCTGAAAGTTGAAGGTTCCGTAGCTCGATGATCTTGGATTAATCCTACGGCATTTGACACGTTTCTGCTTACTGCCCTGAAAAGAAAATTTGAAATCATGTCCTACTTGCATAGCACACAAGATAACTTTGATACTAAGGGAGCAGATTGTCGCCAGTCACAGGAGAGTGCAATGGAATCACATCCATGCATTTTTCTCTACTTAATTTGGTCTAAATAATTAAATAGTCATTTAATGGTGAAGATTTACATTGGACTGTATCCGGTGAAAAGTTCACTAGAGAGGATCCCCTCCCTAAGCAGCCAAGGATCACGTACGATTCAAGTTGCTTTAGTGACTTGTACAAATATACTCATTCCGTTTAAAAATAATAGTCGTTTAAGGTTTGTGCAAATAAATGATTAATTGTGTTAATTTTAATAGAAATGTTAAGTTGGATAAAATTCAATAAATAAGGGTATATTAAGTGTAGCTCAGTTGGTAGCTACCATGGATAATTTGTGCAGGGGTCGGGGTTCGAACCCTGGATTCCCCACTTCTCCACACATAATGTACGTGTGTGAATCTAGAGACTTAATATAATAAACCTGATTCTAGAAAAAAAGTTATTTCATGGTATATGTCATTATGAAGGGCTGAGTGGAGTAGCTCAACTAGTTTGAGTTAAGGGTTAAGGAGTTTAACAAGTAACGTTCTTAAAATAAAAAACCTATATATCATTTTTCTTTTGAAGAAGCTAAATTAGTCCACATAAATTGACACTAGAGAGAATCGAACCTGAGACCTCAAGGAGGAGCACACTCCCATATCTCAAGCCAATACCACTAGGTCAACCTAAGTGGGTTTCATTTTTCAATACTAATGACATATTAATTAACATTGATCTTTCTATTATGTCTCTTCCTAGTTATTATTCTTTTCATTTATCTATCTCATAATACTATTAATTAAAGATAATTTTGTAAAGAGCAATATATAAAAGATTATCTGCCTTGTGGTGGGTGTGGAGATCGAGAAATCATAGGATCCTAGGTGACAAACAATGAAAGAAGTATGATGTGCTTAGATACATTAATACTTTGCAGGAGGATATAGATCATTATCTGCTTGGCAAAAGAACAAATGCAAAGATTAGAAAGGAGGTGCGATGAGAACCTCCACAACCAAGTCTTGTGAAATTGCATGCAGATGGAAGTTGCAACTCTCGTGGATGTATTGGTGCTATTGGTCTTATTCGAAACAATAAAGGCAATTGGCTTGTTGGGTCTCCTTCAACGATTGTCAAGATGATGTGTTATTTGCGGAGCTTTTTGCAATTTATCATGGTATCACTCTTCTGCTTCAATATGGGCATTCAAGAGCGATCATGGAATCAGATAGGCTAGAGGCTATTCAGTTGTTGTCTCGAAGAAATAAGCTGGAGTTTCATGAATACAGTTCATTACTGCTAAGGATTACCAGTTTGATCGCCCCCGTATTTGGTCTTGCATCATATATTTCGAGAAGTTAATCTCAGTGTTGATTGAATGGCAAAATACAAAAACTCTTCTGCTATGGGTGTCACTACATGGTCCTCTCTGCATTCTGAGCTCTTAGATTAGTTGTCTAAGGATACCCTGGGCACTTAGTGTGTCATTTATGTTCTTTTTCTTTTGATTTATTTCAATTCACCAATTAAATAAACTCTTTATCACTAAATAAGCGTGTTTTTTAGTTTAAAAGGAAATGGGAAAAGTGTTTTTTATCGCTTTAATTTTGGATTTAACGGAATAAAAGCAAGAAATGATTCTTGACAAAAACAAAGGAAATGATTTTAGTTGTGATTGCTTCATGAGAAGATTTATCGCGATATTTAACATTATTGTTTTGTAAAATAGTGTAATTCATAGTTTTTCTTTCATATACAAAATTAATTACATTTCTTAATTTTGTACAATTTAAAAATGTAGAAATATAAATAAAAAAAGTTGTAAAACATAAACTTGATTAGTGTGAAAGAAATTAGAAATGGTAAAATTGCATATCAAAGATATTTTCAGGCGACTCAAAATTTCTGAAACTCAATTATCACGTTTAATTTACGCAGGTGGATCTCCTCGTCCTCTCTCTCTCTCTCTCTCTCTCTCTCTCTCTCTCTCTCTCTCTCTCTCTCTCTCTCTCTCTCTCTCTCTCTCTCTCTCTCTCTCTCTCTCTCTCTCTCTCTCTCCCTCCCTCCCCACTTAAGTATGATTGAAATCTTCATCGCCACGTGTGACTACATCATTTCACGCACTAAAGCGCATATCTCCCTTTCTTTTTCTTTATATATCGACAAGAGGTCAGACAAAGGAGAACAATTTGGGTTTTTTTTCTCGTAAAAAAAATTGTGCTTTCTCTTTCTTCGCCTCCTCCGTCGTCCCTTCACCCACACAGTTCAACCCTCATTCATTCGTAATCATTAAACTTCTTCTTTCATAACGCAACAAGGTAACAACTTTCTCTTTTTAATATTCACAACAACTCTATGTGCATGTATGCGCGCATGTATATATCCATATATTTATACATAAATATATGATATCAAATTTTTTGTATATAAGTGTTTTCTTCAAGTTATCTTTATTTTCAATCTACAACTTACAGATCGGTGTATAACCATCACGATCCGTTTTTGCAGCTTCATGCAAGTCTTGTCAGGGTCTTCTTCTGCTTCCATGGAGGTATCTAACTAACACAATTTTTTTTTTATTTTCTCTCGTGATTTGCTTATCGTACACTTTTAATATAGACCCCCGCAAGTGGGCGTTGTGATTGGTCCTCTCGAATTAGTCGGTCCTTGAATCGGATACCGAGTTTTCAAAAAAATTATTGTTGGAGTTTTTAGTCTAAAAATTAGTTGTTTGTGTTTTTTGGTGTTTTTATTATTATTTATATATCATATTATGTTTGTCTTGTTTTGTTTTTCTTTTCTTCATTTTCAGCTTTAACTTAATTTCACTTAATTGCGCCGCTTTTTTTGTGATTGAATGTAATGTGCTTAGTGGGTTTTCACGTGTTTGTATAAAGTTTTGAAGTTTGCTAGGTATCTAGCAATCGCTCACAGACAACTATTACGGTTCGTTGAAAAATAATTAACTATTGTTTGTTTCAAAACATTAGTTAATTATTGTTCAACACTTTGTAATTTATTTAATGTTGCACCTATTTAAAAAGTTTCTAGAATAGTAATTAATTTCCGTTGAGGTTTTTTTGGATAATTTGATATGTGTGAGCAATTGATAGATGTCCACATAGCAATATTTTAGAGTTTTCATCTTTGGATTATGGGGCGCTCTTGATTCGTGAAAATGAATTTGATTGGTTTATTCATTTCTTCTTAAGATTTTTGTTGTTGTTGTTGCTGTTAATTATGTTGTTTAAGTTTTTGTTATATATAATTTTTTTTCTATACATTTTTTTTTAAGTAGTACAGTGACTAGAATCGCACACTATAAGTATGGAGAATTCATGATTCGAATCCTGATCCCTTCAAATGTCCATAGAGCTACCGATTGAGTTGCATTTACATGACTAATTGTTGTTGTTTAATTTGAGATATTTGTACTTTTTTTAGGGAAGATATTTGTACTTGAGAGTATGTTTTATTTGTTTAGTATTTTAAGCGATGTTAAATAATATTAATATTCGCCGTGGTCCAAGCAGTTGCACCAAACTAGTTAAATCCTATTTGAAAAAACTCTTAGCCAAACTTTACTTATCATCAAGTCGTACAACTAGTTACCAGAGCCTGTCCTTTGAGAACTAGACCCTAATTTTATTTATTTTTAGAAAAGTAAACAAAAATTTCATTTATTTTCTATCAACAACAACCAAGTCTTATTTCATTAAGTGAGGTCAGTCAAACGACGTCATGACGTTCTATCATATATCGTATCTAGTGTTTTAAATAACGGTCTCAGTCAATGTCATAGCCGCGTTAAGATGTTTCGATTTAGATTGTTACGGATGTTGCGTTACACATACACATTGAGGTATCGCAGTATGAGTTAATCACAACATTGCATAAGTCTTATAAAAATTATTTATACCATATTATATGGTATAATAGCTTAATTTCTCATTATTTCTTCTTAATTTCATAGAGTAATTATTTTCATAATTTTGTAATGAATTTGTTTTTTCCGCAAATCAAATTAGCCACTAATAAATGAATGTTTCAATGTTTTAAGAAGAGACGAGCTAAATATATTTAAATTTTTGGACAGGTGAATGTAGCTCAACCAGATAAACAATCACTTCCGTGGTCCATTAAATATGGTGTTTTTGATGATCCGGAAACATCTGTTGAGGTTGGTGAGATTTACCAGGCTGAACTTCCAATTTTAATTTCAAAGTCTGAGTATTTATTGTTGCAAAATAACACCGAGGCAGAAAGTATACACCACAACTTTCAAATAGGATTACCTATTCCAATAACTTGGGTAAAGAGTTATGATATTCGGGAAGAAACAAAGATTGGGATGCATGAGGAGCATGAGCATAAAGGGCAGATTCTTGTTCCTGGCTTTCGAAGTGACAATTGGACTGACATCGAAGAGGCCAGTTTAGTCCTTGGTTTATATATTTTTGGGAAGAACTTCCTTGAAGTGAAAAATTTTATCGGCAATAAGAATATGAAGGACATATTGTCATTCTATTACGGAAAATTTCGTATGTCTGACAAATATCAGAGATGGTGTGGATGTAGGGAAAGGAAAAGCAAGAAATGCAACTTAGGGCATAAAATTTTCACCAAACTAAGGCAAGATGAGCTTTTGTTTCGTCTGATACCGAATGTACCGGAGGAAGTTCAAAATGAATTACTTGAGGTAATTACATAAGCAATTTCAAAGTTTTTCATTTTAATATCATTGTTGCTCCACTGTTATGGATTGGATCTATACTTATTGATTTGTCTTCCATACTTATTATTTGATTGGTAGGTGTCAAAGACATTGGCAGGGAGGAAAATTAGTCCAGAAGATTATTTTTGGACTTTGAAAAATTTAATTGGACTCAAAGCCCTTGTTGAGGGATTAGGAATCGGTAAAGGGAAGAAAGATCTTATTACAGGCCTCCATGTTGATTCCGAAAAATGCGCTAAAGCTGTTTTGGTTGGACCTTCAAGAATACCGGAGAGAGAAGCATGTGCAATGCTTGAACCTTCAGAAATAATAAGTTTTCTGACAGGTAACTTTAGATTAAGTAAAACTCGAGCTGATTATCTCTTTTGGGAAGCTGTTTGGCCTCGTCTACTTGCAAGAGGCTGGCACTTGGAGGAACTATGTTATAATTATGTTCCTTCTAAGAATTCTCTGGTCTTCCTTGTCCCTCGAGTTAAACAGTTTTCAAGGAATCTACTGAAGAGGGTACAATATTTCGATTCTATAACTGAGATCCTCGATAAAGTTGCATCCAATCCTGAGCTCATTGATTTAGAGGAAAATGCTACAGTAATTCCACCTCAAGAGAAAGTGCCGGAAGCTTTTGTATTTGAATATCTAGATAAAAAGAAGCGCAACATAAGTCAGGAGGACTGTTTAGTATCAAAACCTTCGCGACGTGTGTGTCGTAAAGTTGAAGGTTCTGGTAGTGGTGGTGTTGCAGGTTCTGAAAATGAGGAAGGAGCAAAGGTTGTCTCCAACGGTAATGGCAGCGGTAGCAGTAACGGAGGCTTCAAACAATGATGTCTTATAATGAGAGATTGAATATGTGACTGTCGGTATCTACTTAGCAGCATATGTTCTTGTAAGGATACATATTAAAGATCTTTATGCTTCTTCTTTTTTGTTACAAAACTGCTTTTGTTGAATGTGTGTTTGTTTAAGCAAGGACCTTTGTTATTTCATGAGCTAGAAAGAATATTATGTTTTTGTTAAATGTGATCAACTTTTGGTTTTTTTGTTGTTGTTAGAAATGAAATGTATGGATGTTATTATGTATAGATATTCTTATGTTTTGGTGAAAAGAAGAAAACAAATGTGATGGACATTTTGTTGTTAAATGTAATTAATTATTTAACCATTTTTTTTTATTTTAAAAAGGGTTAAATATGTTTTTGGCCCTATAAATATACCAATTTTTCATTTTAGTCCTAAATTTTTTCTACAACTTTTAGTCCATATAAAGTTTTCAATCACTGCTTTTCGTCCTTTTTTTAAAGTTAATTTTTGTATTTTTTTAATGAAATTTTGCAGAAATGTGTAGAATATTGTAAAACTCCAAAAACATAAATTAAATATGAATTATTAACCTCCAAAAATATAAAATTCATATTTAATTTATGTTTCGTTAAAAATTCATTTTTTTTGAGAGATTCTTATAATATTATAAATTTTTCTGCAAAATTTTATTCAAAAATATAAATTCTACATGAGTTTACTTTAAAAGATGAAAAAAAAGTGAAGATGAAAAACTTTTGAAGGACTAAATGTTGAAGAAATTTTTTAGAGAAACTAAAACGAAAAGTTAATATATTTATAGGACCAAAAACATATTTAATTTAAAAAAAATAAATTGTACATACCCATGAATACTTAAAAATACCGTGTGGATAGAGTACATTAAATATGATATATATAGCTACTTCATATCTGCTTAATACACAACCTAACTCTTAACGAACAAGTAACTAAATTTTACATCTCTAATAGCCTTCCGCAAACAGGAAGGTATTAAATGTCTAACAACGAAATGACAAAATAATATTGACAAAGAGAAGTATAAAATGTCTAAATATATTGGTGTGTTTGTTTCAAGTTTACCAAATTTATTCCTAGAATAATATTCTTTGAAATATAAAGATGAGAATTTTATTCCAAAGTATTTGGATAAAAGATGTTTGGTTAACGTTTTAATATTCACATAAACCAAAAAAAGAGATTATAATAGGAGTTATCCATGAATTTATTCTCGTCTCCATGAAAATTTTATTCCCACCATTTTCTTTCGGAATTTTTTTTCTATTCCCAGAAACAATTTATACCTGAGAATAAAAGGTGTGTGGGAGATTGTGACATGAATAAAAATGTGAATCATATATTTGTTAGATGCCATTTTTTTGTATAATTTGGTCTTTGGTTTCAAATTGGTTAGGTTTTGTTAAAGTGCATCGTGGTGACATTACGTTGTAATTGCACCAAGTCTTTTTTGAAATGCTCGTGTTGGAAAAACATGATCAGTTTGATTATGGTAAGGGAAATGTTAACCATTGCAGACACTTGCAGACACTTGATAAGAAACTTAAACAGTAACTTTATCTTGATAAGACCTTTAATATAAATACTATTTTAACCTTTTAGAAAAATGATTTTGAGAAATAAATTAGATAATTTTCAAAACATATCAAAATTTGAATAAATAACTAAAAACAAAGAAAACTTTAACCGAATCAATTTATTCTTTACATATTAAAAAAAACACCCAAAAAATTCCATAGGATATAGTTGTAGATGTCTTTTTTGAAAAAATTAATTAAATGAAATAAAAACCTAATTTATTTTCAATTTGGTAAACATTTTATTTTTTGTTAGAAAAATTTAACTATATTGCAGGGCTCTCTTTTCGAGAACCCTTCCAAAAATAAGCGTATACCGCTTAAAGTGACACGCACACGGTATTCTTTAGTAAAAGGCGAAAGAATAGTTCGCTTTGTGCTTATCACACGGTTCCGTGATTTCAATTCAGAGAAGCTCTTTCTTTTTATAACACAGGAAGCTTATATTCCTTGTTACACTAGTCGATGTGGGACTTGCTCCCATGACATAGATATCCACACGCTAAACCTTTCTTTTTTTCACCTTTGTTTTGTACTTCCACAATCAAAAGCTGCTCTCTCTCATTCACTAATCCACCCATTATGATAAGCTGTATCTATTCTTGCTAGTTTGTTTCTGTTATCACTTCATTGCAGACACTTCATCAGGTTGAAAATCTTAAATCTGAACAATATAGTTTAGGTGATGTTCATAAAAAAGAGAAGAGCAAACTCAGTTTGCCTTAGAACCAAATATATTTAAATATTTGGACAGGTGAATGCAGTTCAAGTTAATTATAACCTAGTGAATGGTATTGATGAGCAACCAGATGAACAATCACTTCTTCTAGAGTGGTCCATTGCTTAAGGTGTTTTTGGTGATCCCGAAATATCTGTACCAGGTTGAACTTCCTACTTTAATTTCAAAATCTGATCAGTATTGTTTGTTTCAAAGGAACACTGATGAAGCAGAAACTATACTCCATAACTTTCAAATAGGTACCTATCCCAATAATTTGGACAAAGTATGGAGCAGAGAACAACAATGACGGTCCACCAAAACACGAATGCAAGTCAACAGGAGTCATCAATAAAATTGAATCTTAAAAACGAGACGCATGATTTGGACTATGAGAAGTTGAATCCTAAACTTGAATCTTAAAATTTTACTATGTAAAATTCACCAAGCCGGTCTGGTTCGCCCAGAAATACCCGTGGGATAAGCGTATGCAACGCTTGCACCTTCATCTGATAACATAATTGATCTAGGTCCTACTATAGAAAGAAAAAAAAAAGGAGCATAGCTGCATGTAGCCTTAAAAAATAATGGGAACACCGCTAATTTCTTCGTGGCTCCGAGAGTAAAACAAGAGGAGGTCAGTTTCTGTCACGATCCAGACAACTCTGCGAGATTGTAACTGCTCATTCTGTGGCTCCCAGAGTAAATCGTGAGGAGGCCAGTAACCGTCTTTACAACCCAAAATCTAGTGACAGTGTTCCTTCAAGGTTTTCCAACTCAGGTGATGAAAAAATTAGCAAATCCCAGCTCATTCATCTGCAGAGTGTATTCCTGGTGCTGGTTCTTCCGGCACAAAGGAACAGCGTCAGAAACCTCAGCCATGGACTATGATTGACCTTAAATTACCTCTCTCACCAGAAGTTGATGTTGATGAACCTTTTGTGAATGAAGTGTCTGAGATACAGAAAACTGATACAATCAAGGAATCAGGTGAGGTCAGTGTAGGGACAAATGTCGAACCGGTTGATCACTCACACCAGCAGCCTGACATACAAGCCCGGAGGACGAGCACAAGAAACCGACCACCGACAAAAAAAGTGCTGGAAGCTTTTGCCTTTGGATATCTAGACAAAAAAGAGAAGTGCAGCAGAAGTCGGGTCAATTCAGTATCAAAACCTTCGCAACGCGTGTGTCTCAAAGTGGAAGGTTCTAGTAGTGGTGGTGGTGCATGTTCTGAAAAGGAGGAAAGAGCAAATGTTGTCTGCAACAGCAATGATAGCGCTAGCAGCAGTAACCATGATGTACATGCTTCAAACAATGACTTCTTATGATGAGAGATTAAATTTGACCATATGTCTCAATACTTAGAGATATCAGCATATGATTTTTCATTGTACAACACATAATTTGATGTTAGATACGTTGAATTTCTTCAAAAAAGATGAATACTTTGAATTCAAAGGAAGGTTTATAGCTTTATGCCTCTAATTTTTTCTCTGAGATGTGCACTTAACAGCATATGAAGTTGAACTGTTGAAGTTTCATGCTTTTCTCATTTCCTTGTTGAAATACCAAACACCAATCTCATACAAGGTTTCAAAGGCTTCTTGGTGCCTCCATGTTGTTCAGGTGAATTGTTAGTGTAGTTTGTTTCTATTTATTTATCATCATAATTAGATGATGGAAGTAAAGGAAAATGGAGTAACAGTACAATTAGGCTTTCCCCTTTGTTTGAGTGTGCCAAATATTCATTAAGTGTATGCACATATGAAATGATTTTCATTCATAACTTATCGGTGGGAGCTTGTAAGGGTGTTCGCAGCGTGGTTTGGATCGTTTAAGAAATGAAAAAATGATCAAATTCAAAAATTAAATTACTCGTTCAATGATGATCATTAATAATAATCTAACAAATCAAAATGTTAAGTGTAAAATATACTGAACATTGCCTACTTTCTTATTGCAATAATTAGACCTGTCATCATGATTGTAGGGATTAGGAGGACGATTGCCTCAATCATATCCATTTTTAACTCCTAATGAATGCAATTCTGTTTGTAGTTCTTACAGCAAAAATGATAAGCATCTTTCTTGTATTTTGTAAGATAAAAAGATTGAATATTTCAAAATAAGCAACTTAAATTATTGGAGGAAAAAATATTGTCCCACAAGGCCTTATGCTTAATACAAGAAGGTTGATGTAACAAAGTGAGATGTCCATATCAATTGATAAAATACTATATACTTGATGTATATCAGTATGTTTATACACACTGGTTGAAAGAATTTGTGCTCTGAAAAGAACTTGAGTATATCATCACAAGAAAGCATTGTTATTATTAGCATTAGTTAGTTATAAAACAAACAGAGAACATACACCTCATGATTGCCATTTGCAACCTAAAACAGTAGTTTATGTTACAGCACATATAAAGCAAAGACATTAGTTTACTTTACTCATGAAGATAGGAAACCGAAACGTTTGATCAATTTCTGACCATTCTCAGATTCAATGAGTCAATAGGTCACAAGTTGAATTATAATATAAGGCAGCATCTCAAGAACGTTTCTCTACGGTAACCTTTAATCCATGTGCCATTGATAAAATAGTCATCATTCTATATCTCACTTGATGATCAGGCACTAAATTGAACTTGTAAAATCTGCACAAAATAGCCAACACCATCCTCATTTGAAGATATGCAGAGTCCTTACCTAGACATATCCTTGGCCCTGCCTGTGTAATCAAAATGAAAATAAAATTTAGGTGTTTGATAATTTCACATCATGGTTCAAAACTTGCAATACATTTTTCACAGTTACATTGTTATTATGAATTGAAAATATATGCTAACTACCGACAGGGTAGAGAAGTGACAGCATGACTCTCTCTCCCAGTAAAAATACTTGAGTTAAAGTACGGTGAAAAAAAACAAAGGTGATGGGCAATTCAGTTCGGTTTGTGAACTATATGTCATTGTTTGTTATTTTCGAAGCAGTTCTATTCGGTTCGTGAATTACCTTGAAACGCCTACTAAGGGTCAAAAACCTATATTACACTGAGTTAACAAAAAAAAAATATAGGTTAAATTATTTACCTGGAATGCTGTGAATTTGAATGGAGATTCATTCTTAAGAACACCATCTTTGAACCATCTCTCAGGTTTAAATGAAGCTGCATCAGGCCCCCAATTATACTCCATTCTTCCCATCGAATATGGAACATAAGTTACCATCCCTCCTGCTTTTATTTTGGTACCATCCGGCAACACATCATCCTCTATCACACCCTTGGGATCCTTCAATCAACAATTGATATTTGCACAAAAAATTATTAGTAATAGTTATAGATATATTTAAAACAACATGTTTTGAGATTACAGTTCATGTTTTCAATTTTCATTACGAAACTACCGTATTTAGATCCAAAAAATGCATACCTGAGGAACCGCAGGATACAATCTTAGAGTCTCAGTTATGACTGCATGCAAATAATGCAACTTCTCTAGTGAATCTTTATTCAATAACTTTGAAAATTGTACTACTCTTTGATTGAACAATTCATGGTCATCTTTATCATCACATTGAGGCAAGGTAACATTCTCTTCCTTTGCTTGATTCTCCTCAAAAGTTTTGAGCTCTAAGTAAAGTTTTTCAGCAACATGGGAATGTGTCATCACCATATATATAGCCCATGATAGAGTTGTTGCAGTTGTGTCTCTACCAGCAATCACAAAGTTCAAAACAACGTCTCTCAAACTTTTGTCACTTGCATGGTTTTCTCCCAATTCAATGAATCTTGATAATATATCATTTTTTATCTGTTTTTTAATAAGATAAGAATTATATGTTAATATAAATGTTATAAAAACAAAACCGAATATCAACAATAATTGGCTTGGTCGTGCAGTTCTAAACACTTTGGCGCAATATTAAGGTTTGCATTGTAACCGCAACTATGACCACAACTTCAGTTTAGAGCCATAATTTTAATATGCAGTACCTGATTTTGTTGGCCATTCTTTTTAGCATCCTCTATCTCTGCCTTCCTTCGTCTTATTACAGAGTAAGTGAAATCATCAATGATTTTGATGCTCTTATCAAGTTGTGCCTCTGAGCCAAGATTTAGAATTTTCTTAACTTTCCATAGGGGATCAATGAAGCGAAGTGTTACAATTATATTAGCAGTATCAAAAGCTTGAGCAAAAGAATTGTTTGGTGAATTAGGATTCAATGTTCCAATTTCCACTCCAAAACCAACTTTGCATATGGAGTCTAATGTCATTCTCATCAATAACTCCTACAAATTCACATTTGAAACACGGTCAATCGCAACATCTACTACTATTTCTTACAACTAAATGGCTAAGATTAATTTAAGATACGACTTGCTATATATATTAATAATGCGGAGTTGTATTTAGTTATGTGACATTGTATATTTGAACAAGTAAGTACGAAATCAAAAGAATAGGTTTGCATTTGATCAATGAAACTGGAAAAAAATTGTAATAGGGTTTTCGGGAGACTAAAATTCTATTTGAGTTAATATAGAGGAATCAAAAATGGATTTAAACCAAATTATAAGAATCAAGAATGTTTGTATTTTGTAGTACCTGCATGTCTATTTGTTGGTTGAGAAAAGATGATTGACTTAAAATGGTAGAGAGTTTTAAAGCATATTCTTTGAAAACTTTGGTGCTAAAATCCCTCAAATTTCTTGATGCAAATTCTAAGCTCGCAGTTTTTCTTTGTCTCTTCCAAAGCTCTCCATCGACATTAAATATTCCATGTCCTAGTAGAACCTCCATATATGAATGGTACACTTCACCCTGCATTCATAATCACAAGTATTTCCATCTAAAGAATTAATATTTCCATCATGTTTATGTATCTAAAATACGTTTGTCTCTTAGAAAAGTGAATTCAAATAAGGGATATTGAAGTGGGAAAGAATGATTACCTTTGGATAATTATTGAAGTTGGTCTTAAGAACATGTTCAACATTAACAGGATCAGCAATGTATGTATACGTTGTGAACGGCATGGGGACCACGACAGTTTTGGACATGGAAAAATATTGGACAAGCCAATCATGCATTCTATCATAGTTCATCAATTGTTCAATTGCAGCTCCAAGAAATGGCCAAGTTTTGGGTCCTTTTTTGTTCCTTTGATTCCATCTATGTAAGAATATCCATGAAACAATCATGCATATCAATATCACTAACCCTCCCATGTTGTATCTATTCCTAAAAGGGACATTATTGTGAGATTCATGTCTTGTCTCACTTTAAGACATGTAAACTTAGCTCCATATGGATTATTTAATGTGTCACAAGAGATGAATGTGTGAATCGTTAGTTGATGAGTATTTTTATATTAATTAAGTAACTGAGGTGGTTAAATTGTAGGTTGGTAACTGGTTTTTATCTAATATAAAATGATTTGAGTTTTAGCTATGTAGTAACAACTTGATCACAATCTTGTAGTGCATGAGTCATAGATTTGTAAAATATAGAAAAGCCTCATTTGTTTTGTGCCATTCACCTAAATTTCCTAGAATTGCCTCAACTAATGATTGTATATAGTCTCATCTCATCTGTATGTATAATGTATTAAAAATAAAATAATTGTGGGATTATTTTCAAATCAATTACGGTTATCTGAGATGAAAAATATAGGAGACGTGAAAGTGATTCTCTTTTAATTTCAAGAGTTTGGTCTTGGATCCGGAGGTTTCGGTTCGAGGCCTACAAATATTTTTGGAGAGAGATAAATGTAAATCTATTTATAATTATTATTGAGTTCGAAGGTTTTCTACCGTAAACTGAATCGTCCTCTCACCCTAAATTTTCATTATAAAAAAAGAAATTATGATCGAAATAATATTGCATGCTAGTGATAAATCTTGTTATTCAAGTGTGATGACATTCCTTTTAAAAAAAGGTATGATGACATGATACTTCCATACAGGTACGGATCCACGTTGAGTGGATTGGGGGCAGCTGACCCCACTAACATTCTTTTTTCTTTTTTTTGTAACAAAACATTCTAATTTCTTCCTAAACTTTAAAATAAATTTAACTTTTTCTTAAGTAAAATTAGGTGTTGCCCCCATAGAAAATTATTGAATAATGTAAGTTGTGCAAAACTAAATCTACAATAATGTGAGAGATACATCCTTAAATATTTTTTTGATCATGGTAATAAGCGTCTTTAACACATTGTTTAAAGAATTCTGATAGAAAATTAGCAAGTGTACTAATTTAAATCGCGTAATATAATAAATCGTTTCCTCATGGACTGTTTCAATCTCTACTTAACAAGAACGTTAACCTTAAGATATAATTAAATTGGGGGGGGGGGGGGGGGGGGGTGCCTTAGGCAATTGGATTTGAGTGCAATTGTAAATAAATTAGTAACAAAGAGTTGGTTTTTGAAATAATTAAAGAGAGATGACTAGGTCATTTGATTCATCTGCACATCACTAATTATGCAACTTGTTTCTTAAAGCTACGAATGTCACAAAGCCAACGACGAATTAACACATTAACTTAGGTCAATCCCTTGATCCTAAGTTCTCTTATCTAATCATAATTCCCTAATTTCTTAGGTGAACCTATAATTATCACAGGTTTGTCAGTTCGTTAATTCAATTATCACAACCTAACAACTTTTCATCCCTAGATTGTCCGTTAAGTTGAACAGCATACATATTTCCGAGTTACACGCTAGTGTCAGTAGTCGTATAATTTCTAAATCAATTATATTTGGTCAGAATCATAAAAGCATTAAGAACAATATAAACTGAATAAACTAGATTGACATTCATAAACTAAGAGTTTCAGGTTACATCACATAAGCTATTACAGAATCATCTCTTGACCTAATCACAAAAGATTTAGATACTCATGGCTAATGCATAAATAACTAATGATAAAGAAGAATTCATTACATGTAATTGAGAACCAACTATGAGTTTTTGATGGTCTCCCACCTTCTCCTCAGTGATCTAGCTCCAAAAGTATGTTTTTCTCTCCAAAATTTCTAACCCTTGCTTCAGAAAACCACTTCTCTTTTATAATAAAAATCCGAGTCTCGCCGAAATCGGAGCCCGATGCTGGATATCGGAGCACGATTTCTTCTTAAACTTCAAAAACCTGGTCTGACGCTCCTCAAATCGGAGCACGATGGAGTTCCATCGTAGCCCGATTTTTTACGAAGCGAAGGCTTCAAAACTTGAGTAAAATCGGGCTACGGTATAAAGAATCGGAGCACGATTTTCTGCTTCCTTCAAGTGCCAGAATTGTTCTTTTGTAGCTTCTAACTTATGCCAAAAACACCTGAATTCAACTAGAATTACATAAAAACTGAGATAAAAGTAGTGTATGACCTAGTGTCATCAAATTCACAAAAAAAAAAATAGCTTGTAAATACAAGTTAAAGTAGTCTCAAAGTAATAATTACATCACTTTTTATATAAAAGTTATTTACTATAGTTGTTTATACAATGTCGTAGAAGCACTTGTTAGCATATTGCATTTTATTTTTTTTGTCAATTGCTAAGAGAAATATTTTAACGGTGTTGGAAATGAAAAAATAAATTAGTTCTTTCTATAATGAAAACTATGTCATCAGTTTATTATTATACAAATTTTACAAAAATATTTGTGATATACACTTTCCGGTCATAATTATAAGCAAAAGTTTACATTTTAGATCTATTCATTAAATGATGTATGTGGTATATAATAAAGACCATATACATCATTAATTGAATAAATCTAAACTACAAATTTTTGCTTATAATGATCGGAGGGTGTATAATTTTGCCCCCATTAACTGAAAATCATGGATCCGTCACTGCTTCCATATTAACTATGAATATGTTGAATGACATCATACTTCCATATTGACATGATACTTCCTTAATTCTTAATGGGTCATGTTAACTTGTGTCCTAAGGACACAAGTTAAGGAGCTTAAAATGAAATTAAAAATAAATTTTATATTAAAAGTATAATTTTTGCAACTTTTAAAGCATTGAATGCACAAGTTCCAATAAAAAAAATTCTATATTTGGTTTCTTAACTTATGCCCTAAGGACACAAGTTAACATTTCCCTTCTTTAAAAAATATGTTCTAGATTTGGTGTTTCCGAATTTTATTGGTCATAAACCATTAATCTAATTGCCTTTAACACTCTTCAAACTCAGTAACACTTTTTATGGTTTATGTATATACACAATACGCATCAGATTAAATATATGAGTGATATCTAACATGTACTAGTGTTCAACGCTATTCAATTAGTTCATTCAATTTCTTCTATCTTTTTAATTATTATAATATCGACAATGTTTCTTAGCATGTGGTCCGAAATTCAACTATTGATATCTAATACAATTTTTAAGTTTTTCAAAAAATTTGTATTATGAAGAAAAATCGACCCCACAAAACATTCCCTTTTAGTGTCATTTATTTCTCCCACTTATTTCTTCTTCTTCTTTTTTCAAACCCCTTCCTCCCTCCCTACAAACTATTTATATCTTTTTAATTATGAAGGTTGCAATTTCAAGTACCTCAGGTTAAATATGAAAATGGAGAAGCACACTCCACCTCCAAATTCCAAAACAGTTGAAGTTGCTATTGCCTAAGGGATCATAATCGATCATCATTTAACATATTGGGTCCTAGATTTTTTGTTTGCTGTTTCTACTTGTTTAGGTGTCTAATACAAATGCTTTTGGTTTTGCTTTTGTGAATGTTTAGGTGAAAATTGAAGTGTTCGATCAGTGTTCTCTTGTGAATATATTACACCAGAGTCGCCATTCTGTCATTAACACTTGATCAACCTTATGCCATATCATAATATTCTTAGATGGCACTCCTCAAAACACACATTTTTACCTTCTTATTGAATTTATAGTGTAACTCTCTACACATTCACTATCTGTGTTTCTATTTTCTATTGAAATTTTGAGTTGACACTTTCACCTTCATAATAACAACACAGACGAAAGCAATTCAAAGGCCAAATTCAAACAATCTACATATAAGAGACCAAAATACGAAATCTTGTTAATTGCACATTTCATGAAATTAATGTAAATTTCCAACATTTTTACATTCCCAATCTAACATTTTCACCAAGAGACGGCCATTACCATCTATATCCAAGATACAACGTCTACTGTCATTGAATATTTTAAACATTTTAAAGTACTGGTCAATCAATGGATCATGGTCTATGTTAGAATTTTCCCATTATCAATGCTAATAATCACATGAAAAAAAATCGTATGAAACTAAATAATTCAAGTTACAAGTTGATTACAGCAGACAAAAATAAGTCTTTCTCAAGTTATGTATAACAGCACCAAAAAGATATTTTCGTAAAAATAATACAAAAAATTTACTACCAAAAATATTTCTAGAGCATGGCCGCCAACAACCACAAACAAAACTTGTGAATACTATAAGTAATACAAGTTACTTGGGGGGATACTTCATTGACCAGACTTCTTTTTTCTTTTCTTGAATTTGTTTTTCTTCTTAGGTTTTTTCTCAGCATCATCATCTTCCAGTGTATGCTCTTTCTCAGCATCATCATCTTCCAGTATATGTTCATACTCTTCATAACTTGCAAATGGAGATGCACCACTTTTGCCACCAATTTTACGTTTTCTTTTTCTTTTGTCAACATTATCCTCAATGTCATCAATATCACCTATGTCAAGATCATTGTCATCATCAACAGCAGCAAATGGAGTATTATCAGCATCATCCTCTTCCATATCTGAGGGTATATCTATCTCTGCATCACTAACATCACCAATATCTATCTCTCCATCACTAACATCACCAACCAAGTCATCATCGTCCTCATTGGCTACATTATCCAAATCGTCATAATCATAGTCACCGTCTGGTCCCAAAGTGGGATCAGCAGAATCCAAGAGATCCTCAATCTCTTCATTATCACTTTCATCACCACCATCAACCTCATCATCGCCGTCAGCATCAAAATAATCTGCAGCATCCTCTTCATCAGTTGATTTCTTCTTCTTTTTCTTTGGCTTTGAAGAACTCTTTTTGATTGTATAGAATTTATGGAAAACAAGATCCTCTGGCGGTACATCTACTTCAGCTAGTGAAAGAATCTCAGGCCCAACCAAGAGGTTGTTAAGATCCATCTGCAAAATGGAAAGGAAAAAATGTTTAAACAAATTGAATCAGAAGGCTGGAGGAAGGTGCATTAACCTTAAAAAATCAAGTTGCTGAAAAAGCAACAATGATAATGGTTGATTGGTTAATGTTGTTCAAATATGTGGCTAATTACGTTCAGCAACGGCTAATGAATATAACAAGCTAATTATGTTCAGCAACGGCTAATGAATATAACAAGGAATCTCAACTCATCAAACATCTACTTCACACAATTAATCAGAACTTTACACGTCATTAACCAAAATTTCCAGATGAACAAATATACATGATATTCGATTGACCATAACCAGTGTTCAAATATAAACACTAGATAGAAAATTGTGGTTAATTGTGTTCAATGATGGTTAATAAGTAGTGTCAAATTTGTATGGCAACATAACAACGCTTTGTTTACCTGCTTGACAGGTTCAATCTGAGAACCACCATGCCAAGTGGTTTGTTTTGGTTTTTTCTCCATGAATTTATCTAGGAAAGCTGTTAAAGAGAGGTCATTTAAAGGGTTTCCGTTGTAGACAATGTTGGCACCAGAAAGGAGAGTTCTTGCCATGGTGGCAACTGAAGGGTGTGCATGTGAAGCAAGCACCAATAACTCCCACCAACTTACACGGTCTGCATTGCTGTTGAGATGGATACAAAATTAGTTAGAAGGTGCTACAAGAAAATGAATACAAGAAGGTTCTGTAAACATTTAGCTGAATGCCTATTTAACAAGAGAGGTGCTAAATATAATTTAATTGAATAGAAAATAAAATTAAAATTTGTATGAGTTATCAATATAATTCGTTTCTATAGACTATTTTGAGAGTTTGAGAATAAGCTAAAAATTTATAGATATGCATAAGTGTTGAGAGTCGAAAGTCCCACATCCAGATAGTGCCTATATTATAATACTCACGTAACCTTACATGCTAGTTTTGTAGGGTTGAGTCACGATGGTATTGGAGCCAATATGAGCCACTCATATTATCCACGAAAAATGTGCAATCATGCTGGATGAGAGATGGTGTGTTCAAAAATACTCAAGTCCCGTATAGGTTACAGACAAAGATCTGAAGAGTTTATTAAACTTGAGCAATTTTCACCTTAAAAGCCGATTTTGTGTTGAGTTAGGTCTAAAGCCGGATAACCTATTATTATAAACTGTCTAAATACTTTTTCACAAGTGTTTATAGCGTTAGATAAACTCAAGCCTTTCCAATAACACTATTTGGTATAAAATTGCAAGAGTCGCTAAATAATCTTTCTTATTATAACACCCACCAAAGGCACCCGCTATTGCAACCTCTCATCTACTAGAATTGTTAACCACTTTTCTCTTCCCATTAGAGGCAAACACAATATATTATGGACCTAACAACATTTTACCTATTCTGCTCTTACAGTGTATTTTTTGTTAAGAAGCAATGTGGCATGTGCCTTGTGCAGTTTATGTAAGCCCCCAATGCTTTGAACAAATGATAGCAGAAAAGGTTTATTCTTTGATATCTAAATGAGAACTAATATGAAAATAAATCAAACAAATTACCAATAAGAGGGCTCTCTGTGTCGTGGATCATAGCCTCCCGGCAACACAGGCTTCTTGGTAGATTCCTGTGTTTTTTTATCTTCATCATCTGAATCAGACTTTGATTTTTTATGTTTCGTTTTGCTCTTTTCAAGTGAAAAACTTCCATCCTCCAAAGCATCATCTAAATCGTCGTCGTCTTCAGAAGATGCTAGTTGATCGTCTTCATTTTCAGAAGAATCTGCGTCAGAATTGGCAGTGTCGCCATTCTGAACAGGTACAATATCATCACTTGGTTTCTTTGATACAGTTACAGGTTTCTTGTCAGTTTCTTCTATAACATCTTCAAAGTGTTCAAACTCATCGTCAATAGACTCGTTCTGCAATGCCGTGTTCCTATATGACAAATGAAGAAGATGAATAGATGATTATCCTTTCTGATCAAATGAATAACATACAAACCTTTCACACTGAAAATTATAAAAATAAAATAAAAAATGTAGTAATAATGGCAATGACATGGAGCAAACACCATCCATCATTACTTACCATAAAGGTGGTCTGGCTTTAAATAGTTCGGAAAGAAGGAAAAGGCATGCACAGGCATATTGTGGTGGCTGCTGAAGTGCAACCTGAATGAATAAAAAATAGTGATATCTAATCTTATCGTACAAAAAGACGAAAGATAGAGAAATTGAAGTTTAATAATACCTGCAGTAGACGTTTAGAAAATGCAGCTACTCGCTTTAAGTTAACATCCCTTTTCATTGCTCTGAGAATAAGTGCAATAAACATTTCTGCCTGAGAACAAGCTAGTTAGAAGAAATCTACAGGGTGAATAAGAGTAAAAGATCAAGCATTTTTGTCCCAAAGGTGAAATTTTTTAAAAGTTTTCTTACTTTGGATGTATTCATGGCAGCAGGAAGCAGGAGTTTCGAGTACAAAGCACGGTAAAATCGATCACTGGCTATCTGATTCTTGGATGAAATTTTATCAAGAAGCATCAGAGCTTGA
Source organism: Medicago arabica (assembly GCA_946800305.1). Classification (NCBI taxonomy): domain Eukaryota; kingdom Viridiplantae; phylum Streptophyta; class Magnoliopsida; order Fabales; family Fabaceae; genus Medicago; species Medicago arabica. The sequence continues at coordinate 55,488,620 of OX326968.1, forward strand.
ACTCCTACATTAAAATTTTTTGAATGAACCTGCAAGGTTATAATTTGTCAAAACCTCTTAAGTAAGAACCAATTGGAAAAGTAGGTTTCAATTATATCAGTGTAGTGATTACCAATTGGAAAAGTACTGGTGTTTGAACATCAATGATGTCATCGGCCTCATCGCTTGAGACAAAAGGAAATGCTCTATTCACTCCCTATGAAAATAGCAAAAGATTGTGCAAATCAAGACAAAGGTTGTGGAAAATCTCAGAGAATGATTGAATTTGACATGTTAAAAATTTCACAATAATTAATTAATATTAGTTTGTGAAAATTCATAATATTACTATTGTTTACTTACCGTCAAGAGAGCAGATAGAAGCCTGGAGTCCATTTCCGCATGCGATTCTGGAAAATCTTCGGGTTTTTTGTCTTTTGCATTTTCCTTACTGCTTTTATCAACTGTTTGACTGTTGCTTGGGCCAGTGATCAAAACCTGAAGATTTCTAATTATTAATTTTTTCCTATTTTTCTAACCTATGTGGATGATCCATGTGTTATCATCGGTTAGAGATAAGCCAAGTGGTGGGAGGATATTAGGGAAAACTGATACCTTAAATAGTGCAAAATATACATCAATTAGACGTTTCGCCACTTTTGGTCCATCTCCTTTATTGGTGAGACGAAGTTGGCTCAAGAAGTTAACCTTATAATACAGAAAAGGGAATGAAATAATTCAGTCAAGGCATGTCAAAAGTCATCAAAAATTAAATCGCCAGTTTTGTGACTACAGAAAAGTGATTTCAAAAGATAAACTCTTGCTATTAGAATTTTTCAGTGTGAAGAGTTATTACATTGTGGTCTGAAATTTATTTCATTGAATGAATTGAGTTGCAAGACAACATATTTATATAGTTGGAACAAATAATTCAAAGCTTAACATCTAGGAAACGAATTCAAACATAATAACTGAATCTCAACAGCCTTAACAGAGGTCATTTTTAAGCATCCAGTGTTGTTAAAATTAAAATGCAATTACAGAATAATATATATTCAAACACTTGCCATACAGAATTGTTCACATTTAACATAAGCATCATATGAAGATGAAAATGACAATAAAAAAAAGGCACAATATGTTGCAAGATCTAATATTGAAGATGCTTATGTGTGTAAAAAAAACTGTTACATCTGAAGAAAAGAAGCACGGAGCAACCAAGTTTGTGTTCAAAAGAACTGTAAGAATAGAAAAGTAAGACATACAGCATGATACTGTCCACGTGGTCCTAAATGAGGCCGAAAGAGAAAAGAATCCACCTCATTAACAACCACAGCCTGCATCAGAAAAATAAATAGCGAGTATAAATTAAGAAGGACGACGTCATTAACGAAAACAAATTAGGAGGTAAATATGAGACCGAATATACAAGCATGTCTATCATCTTCAAATACCATAAACCAAACAAAGCATGAGTAACATTTCTTCAAGTATATATCTATTTCCTAGCAACATTGATAAACTCCAAAAGTTGGCTAAAAGATAAATTATTGATACCCCCACAACTAAATTGAAAAATTTGAAACTACAATAGATGTTGAAAGTATACATACCTTCATATTTGGGTGCTGAGACAAAAGGTTGGACAAGTGATAGTCGGCATTAGATGCTGCTTTATTATCTGGATCCCCAAGCTGAAGGAGAAAAAAAAAAACAGAAGTGTTTAGTTACGGTTTGTTGGATTTCTGGGAAGCTTACTTACAACCTCGTAAAACCTATGTAGCACCGACACTACAAATAGAAGAGTGTCTGGAGCCCGACACAAGTTGGTATCCAACATTGACACATATTGCACTAAATCAATTTCCCTTTCTTAAATTATTATCAATGTTGTGTCCAGCGTCTGTGCAAGTGCTTTGTAGCCTATTAACACCATCGAATGAAATATCAAATATGTTTGAAATAAGTCATAGCTTAGTGTTAACTCACTTTATTAACAAGTGCAGAAAGTAATCTGCGCTCTTGCTCTGACTTCCTACTCAATAGCACATATATGGTCTGCAGGCAAAAAAAAAAGACAGCCGCCCAATATTTATTAGTTTAGTCATAAATTTGTTTAGTATATATGAGAACATGTAGCACTAAATCCTAGAACATGTCTTCACACATTACATAAGTTACACAAATAAAAATTAAATCGACAAAATGCAAGGAGGAGAACAAGACAAATTGTTTCCTGTTAGTTACAGGTTGATCTTCTACAAAAACTTTTAGTTAAGCCAAAATGTTGAGTTACTGACCTTTAATGACTTGTTTTTAAGAGCTGGTAGCATGTCTCGGGATGCTTCTTCAAGCGCAACAACAAACCGTTCATATCTGAGGCAACAGAAGATAGCAAATGAAACACTAAAGAAAGCTTGAACTGACAGATAAATGACATGGTTTTTGAAAACCGACAATATTATGATTACTCAACACTGATATTGAAAACGTGAGGTAAAGTATCACATAGGAAAGTTTTGGACTGTCGTCAGAGTATATGATTTATAATTATGATCATGAACAAAGTTGTCACACAAACCTCTGCTTTAAACATTCCTCCCAATACCAGAAAAGTAGAAGGGAGTTGCCATCTTTAGTTTCAGGAATGTGATTTAGTGGCCGCTGTATCAGGGTCTTCAATTTACGATCTGGTAATAAGCTGTAAAGCAAGATAGGGAGAAACTGAAGTAAATCATAAGCAAGATAGAGAGAGAAAAAAATGAAGTAAATCAGTGCATTAGTGATGTATGTGATTCAATGCTATAGCCCAAGTAATCAGATAATTTACAAGTAAGCAACCCATAGAATTACAACACGATATCATATAAATATATGGGCTAAATATATATTACACACACACTCTGGTGTAATTTAATAACTTAAAAGACCTCTGATGTAATTTAGTCAAATATATATTACACACACTCTATATATTCAATTAAATTGACATGTACTAACGCTGAAAAATTTATACACTACAAATCATCATTACCGTTAAATTAATATAAAAAAATGACTTTGATTATAGCTACCTTAAATAAAATTCATACAAATAGTGGTTTCTGATTGGTTGACAGTGTAAAAATATTTACACTGACAATGCATCAAAACTAATCTCTCTCTAAACATGTATAGTTAGCACTAGGTAGAGTAACATGGGGTGTGCAAAGTAGAGTTTAGATGACTGCAGATTTTACATTTGATGATTTTTACCACTTCCAAAACCATCACAAAGATTTTTTCTCATTCTTCTTGAAAAACCTACATGGTTATTATAGTTTAATGATAGAAGATTTTTTCATAATAGGGAGGGCATGTGAGAGGGAGAGGCAATGGGGAAATGCAGACCTTGCAATAAATAATTCTTGAAGTGCTTCGAAGCCTGACAAGGCATGGCGCTTTCCAACCTTGGATGTCACCATTCCTAGAGTAAAAAATAAAATCCATCAAAAGCTCAAAGTCTAGGGCACATAGGGACAGGACAAGTGATAATATATCTGTTTATGTAAAGCCAAATATAGACACAGGTGATCTCAACAAACAAAACAAAAATTAAAGGGAAGAAAAACCATGACATTCAAATAACAAATTGCATCGACAAAACAGCACATGGTCAAAAAATTGGTGCAAATGAAACTCCTAGCAAGAGAAAAGCTGGAATACATATTTCATAATCCTAAAACGCAAGTAATATATGCAGGGGTGTGCTGCTAGGAAAAGAAAACAATGTTTCTTTCAGAACATAGAAATCTGGTAATGATATGTCCCATTCACATCAAACAGCTACTGCGGATTCAAAATAAAAGGGAAACAGATTTTACAAAGCAGAATATGAGAATGTGTACAAAGATAAGGCAACGAAATGGCTAAAAACATAGAAAGGAGAAAGCTCAAATTAGAGTGAAAAAATAAAACCAATAGAAGGCGTCAAAAGAATCAATTATTTCCACAAATATTGATTTCAAGGCATATAGTGTTATAGTATATGTAATACGTTTTGTTGAAAAAGTATATGTAATATGTAAGTCTCTCTTAGCAAAACAATACAACGTCTTGAGCAAATAATTAAGGGCTTGCTTGGATTGACTTATTTTGAGCTTATGAAAAATAGTTTATGCAAATAAATAAGTTTATATCTTGTTTTTTCATAAACTACCTTGACAAGCTTATGAATAATACATAAAGTTTTCTTTATTTGTATAAGTTGTTTTGCATAACTTAAAAAATAAGCCAATCCAAACGGACCCTAAGTACACATTGCCATGAAAAACAAGTAATAAAAAAAAAACTTGATATATCCACAAGTTCTCTTAGCAGTAGCACCCATCTTGCAATACTTATCCTTCAATACATACTAAACTTCAGATTTCTATAAACAACTTGAAGAAAGGAAACTAAAGTAGATATATACATGCATGATAACTCAAACTAAGCATGCATAACAAGATAAATAACAATAAAATCAATGAAAAACAAAAAACAAAGAATTGAATTTACCTAAAAGTGCATCAAGAGACCTCAAATTTGCAACAGGATTATCACCAACCAAGACAGAAAAAGCAGAAACTTTATCAGCGGCAGTACCAGACCTCTGAGTAGAAATCAACATCTTAATATCACTACTACGTCCCCTAGTTGATTCATAATCCTGAACAAATTGTGCCATCAACCTCTCACCCAATTCCCTCTTCTTCTCAACAAACCCTTTCCACTCTCCCAAATTCTTCATCTCCACTTTCTTCCCTTCCCCGATCACCTTAGCTTCAAGCTCAACTGCATCCTCAAACCAAATACCCAATTCACTTGCTTTCATCAACGGAAGCTTTGGAAGATTCTTGAACTTGTTGTAATACCCTTTTTCCTTATTAGCATCGTTGTTCAATGACAGAACAGGTGGTTTCGGCTTAGGTTCTGGTTTTTTCGGTTTGGAATTTTCATGGGGTTCCTTGTTTTTTGGCTTGTGGGTATTTTGGGGAGTGGCTTTTTCAGGTGTTTTCTGTTGTTGTTGTTTCTTTGGTTTGGTTTTGCGAAAATCGACATCGTTGAAACCTGAAGAATCGGTTTGGGAAGTGGATAAGCCAAGTGAAGAAGCGAAAGAAGCTACTTCGGATTTGAGGAGGTTGATGTCTTCTGTGTTTTGTAAGGGTTTGTCGGATTTTGATTTTGCCGCCATTGTTGCAGGTTGAAGGAAGGAGAGAATGAAGAGTGAAAGTTTCACATAGTAGAAGAAACAGAACAAACAAGGTTTAAGAATCATGGGCCGTTGTAGTTGGGCCTAACTATGGACTAGCCCAAAATCTTTTGGGCCTAGAGATTTCTGCTCTTCACCCATAACATTTCGCTCCCACTCAGCTAAACTGACTAAAATACCCCTGCGTTACACCCTGCGTTACATTTGCGTTAGTTAACTAGCGCATGGGGTATTTTTGGCATAGCTGTAGGGCGAGTGTTTTGTGCGGGGGAAAGAGCAAAAATCATAAGTGAATGGAGGGAGGAACTTTTTATGAAATATTAAATGACAAAAAGGATAAATTGGAACTTTTTATGATTAATGAGAGCGAAAGTTCATATGTTGGTGCGTAGGGTAAAATTTGCGTGAATAAAACAAAGCGAACTTAAATCCCTAAAAAAATGAAAATGAAAATGAAAAGAGGAACGACAGTAAGGAACGAGTAGAAGATTTTGAGGTATGTTTAATTGATATTTTGTTGATTGAATTTAGTTGTTTTATCTAATTATATGCATGTAAAATCGTTCATTAAATTTCATTAGTATCTCAATTTTGTACTTCTTCAATCCCCTTAATAAACCACTTCGCTTCACTTCGATTTGACACATAAATATGTAGTTACGTTTAACCACTTCGATTTTCTTAAATTACTATAGGTGTATACAATATCTTGATCATGTTTGTATCAGTGTTTTATAGTATGCTATTCTCCTTTGCCGCATATTTATGAGTAGTTTAACATAGTTTCTCAGCTGTTTTTGTTGCTATCACCACGGAAATGGAGCAGAAAGAGGACCGATTATCGAATCTACCGATAATCATTCTTCATCACATCTTGTCGAATTTGCCAGAGAAAGATGCTGCCAAGACAAGTGTTTTGTCCAAAGCTTGGGCAAATACATGGCTTACTTTTCCTATATTATCTTTTTCTGATGTTAAATTCACAGGTTGGATTCTCCAGCCAAAGGATGATTTTAAAAGGAAGAGAAAAATGTTTATTGATTACGTGACGAGAACATCGTCGAGGTTTTGTGATCAAGGATTGACTATCAAAGAATGTAAGATTACATTGAACCATTTTGAACTTCATTACATGTCAAAGGATGTTGATTTGTAGTTGAAGTCGGCAAGTGAAAGTGGTGTTGAAGTACTAGAACTTTGTTTGCCTAGTGGTCCCAACCACAATGAGGAAGGTAATGACGAATGCTATGTTTTACCGATAGGTGTAATTGAAGCAAAATCACTTATCAAGTTGGTATTGACTGGGGAATCATAGTTGATCAAGCATTCATGAATCAATCAATTAAGTTTTTTTCGTTGAGAGTATTGTCGTTGTGGGATGTCCTTTTGGGAGATGAGCATGCAATTGAGCATCTCATTTCTTGTTGTCCTTTGATTGAACATATAGCTTTGAACTTTGTTGAGTGTTGAGCCTTGGAGGTGGCACAAAACTCATGAAATGTTTGAGCATGCATGGTCTATCAAAGCTCAAGACAGTTGATGTTCAAGGAATACAAGAAGTTTATATTGATACCCCATGTCTTGAGAATCTATATTATTGTCGTGATGTTTTGGACGCACCATTTAAGATTCATTTTGAAAGCTGCAAAAATTTGAAAGGGTTGTACTTTTCTAATTTGAAGGGTAATACCATCGAAGACAAATGGTTTCTTGATTTATTTTTGAAATTCCCTTTCCTTGAGAGATTGAAATTTGCCAATTGCACAATGTCTGAGACGATTAATATTTCAAGTGTTCAACTTAAGGTGTTGGAGTTATCTCATTGCCTTGACTTGAAGGAGGTTAACATTGATGCTCCAAATCTACTGTCATGTGCATACACCGTTGCCGTTGTTGATGGTTTTGAACCTATTATGTCTTTAGTAAGAAGTTCTAGCAAACTGGAAGTTGATGTTCATATATACATTCATTATCTGGAACTTGTTAATTTAAAGGAATTTCTCCAAAACATCAACCAGAAAATGTTTTGGCATCACTATCACTATCTTTATTCATCTATGGGAGAGTGGGGGTGAGTATGAATTCGCTACTTATTTCATTTATTCAGTTTGCATATTTACACATTTAATTTGTGTGCACTTACCTTGTACTCTGTAGGATGGATGGAACCCAGTCTTTCAAGTTTCATCCCCTCCACCAAGCATTAAACACTTGCATCTACGCTATTTTCCAACACATTATACTTTGTTTTCGTCTCTTCTAAGCATCATACTTTCAAGTTGTTGCTCCAAAACTATATCTACGAGGTTGTATCCTTGTTGCAGCAAAGCATTCCTTAAGGTATGCCATTGTCTCTATGTTTACTGAATGTTAAGTTGTGCTTCGAGTACTGAAATTCTTTCATAACATAGGAAAAAAAAGGCCCGTCTTGCCATTATTTCCTTTTGCCAAAATCATTTCATCTATATTTATTTGTTTTTGACAAAATTAAATGTTGTAGAGCTTAATATAGATTTTATGTGAAGCTTTTAAGTTATAACTATATTTTGTTAATTGACCAAAACTATAGTTTTTCTACGAGACACTAATGAGAGGAAAAGACAACGATTGCGTTTGCGGTTCTAGTGATACCAATTGTTGGTGGCATGGCTTGAAGGATTTGAAAATCACAAACTCAAAGAAAATTGATGAGAATCTTGATTTTAAGACCTTGTTAGGATCGTTGCCAAAAAATCCCAATGAGAATATTATCTTTAGACTAGAATTTTAATGTTTTTGTGATCATCTGGTAAACATGTTTACTTAGAAGTTTGTTATTACAACTTAAAAAGAGGGTGCATCCTTTTTTGTTGATTTGTGAGGCCAAGAAAATCTCTTGGTTGTGAACCTATAAACTGTATGAATTTCTCGCCATTAGATGGGCTTATTGACGATCTTCTTTCCGACGAAAACGTATTAGTTTATTTCTTGGTATTTTAGTTCTAGATAAAGTTAGCTTGCTGATTCAAAATTAAAACTTGTCCTACTCTATGTCCATAATCATATGGCATCGGCAACCGAGCCTTTGTCTAATGTGAAATAAGTAAAAATATGGTGCATAAATATGTTTTCTACCATTGAATCTATATGTCACATTATATCACTTTTGATCCAATAGTAAGATTTATTGACCTGATGATTTTCTCTGAAATAATTTATTGATCCAACGATGAAAATAAGTGTGTGCAAGATTTAAAATAAGTCTCACTTGTGCATCATAGAATCGGTCGACAACTGATATTTTAGAATATGAAATTTAAGAAACATTATTCTATGTATTTGTAGCCCATGTCCCTTAAACAACTTTCATCATTTCACAATACTCACCTACAACTTCATTTTTTCATAAGCATATTTTATTTTAGATATCATTATAAGTTTCATTGTCGAAAATGTAGTTGTTATTGCGGGTAACTATGTTTCGCATTTTTTTTTTCAATTATCAGCATTGGCCTGTGATATTATTTTGAAGCACCATCATCAACTGAAATGTATAATGAAGTTTTTTTCCACACAAAAGCATGGAATTTCCAGAATATTTAATAATGGCGCTTTAAATCAACGAGTGATCCTCAAGTTCAACTTTCCTAGTCACAATGTTCTAGTCCAAAAAGAGATATTTATAATTTGTAGTTATTGAAAAATGTTAACATAATGAGCAATTATTTTGACACAAATTTAACCACAATTTGAATGATTTACTTAATTTGATTACATGCCTAATTATATCTAGTTGATGGTTAATGGATATAACAATGCATCTCAACTCATTAATCTTCTACAAAATACAATCGATCTTTGAACATTGTTAAACACAACTTTGAAGTAAATATTTAAGAATATTTGGAGGCACGCTCTCTTTGATGTGATAGAAATCCTTAAAATTCAGATTGCTCATAAATTCATTCTTCAATCAATATTTTTTGTCGGCGGTACAACTTTTAAGGTTTTTTTCCTTACAATAATGACTAAAATTTTCCCAAAAAACATGGAATGCGTCAAATATTGGCAAACATGTTCTATATGATGTGATAAAATATTGTAAAAAAATAATAAAAGATAGTTCAAAATTCTATTCCTCGGTTAAGATTTTTTTTGTCGACACGGCATAAATGATTTTTTCCTTATTATAACAAACTATGAATTTTTGTGAAAAAAAATGAAATGAACATTTGCATACACAATCCATGTGTTGGGATAGAAGTATGGGAAAAAAATATAGTTCAAATTTCATTCTTTGGTTAAAATGTTCGTCTACATTTTCTAGGAATATATATACATCAACCATATATTTGATTAAATTTTCGTAACTAAGAAGCAACGACTATGCATTTGAATCAACACAGGTTGTTCCATGAAGTAGAAAGACGTGGGATTTACATCATTTGAAAAATATAAAATTGGAATTGGAAATCAGCATCACACTAAATATAAAACAAACCACCCGAAAATGAGCAAATGCACCATTCAAAATCCATGAAGTAAAAGGTAAAGCTTGTTAATATTAAATCTCAGCATTCCTCTTGACCATCTTCCATCTCAAGGAAGTACAATCTTATCAACTACCACTAATCAAAATAAATTTAGCATATTCCTAATGAAGGAATCAATTTCTATTTCAAAAAAGAATATTTAGAAAATCGTCGAAATGAGGAATAATAATATCAAGTCAAGGACTCTAGCCAATCTGATATTGTTTCATATGATACAAATGTCACAGCACCAGCAAGTGCAGCTTTAACAGTTGATGGAATTATCCCCTTGTATAGTCCAGCCCAACCCTCTGACCGAAATATCCGTTGCACGGCATCATACATATTACTGTATGCTCGATGCTCAACTCGAGCTCCGTATCTGGGATGCCTTTGAAGCCCTTCGATCTATATAGTAAACAAACCATGAAAACCCATTTTTACATTGATATGGATATAATAGCTTTCTTTAATATCCTTGTTTTAGACGACATAAAAAGACACTATAAATTCAAGTCTAACACCATTGTTTTACCTGAAATCTTTTCTTGACAACATCAAGAGGATGACAGACAAGTTTGGCACATGTTCCAGCCGCCAATCCACAAAAGAAAAGTTGAAAGCTAGAAATATTATCTTCACCGGTGGCATTGGAATATATGTTATGGTTTCAAACCTACAATTTCGAACATTGTTGGATTAGATAAACTGGTCAAAGAGAATTGTGCATTGTATAGTCAAACTGGAAAAAAAAAAATGTTCATCGTGGTATTGGAACATCTGCTATGGTTCCAAGCCTACAATTTCAGGTGAATGTGAATGGTTCTTCTGTTGGTAAACCGAGTAATGCGGGTTTTGGGGGTCTTTTAAGAAATGATAGTGGAGTTTGGTTATATGATTTTTCTGGATCATGTGGTAGAGCTTCTAATTTGTTAGTTGAACCCTCAGCTATTTAGAGAGGCCTTTATTTGGTTTGGGGTCTTGGTTACCGGACGATTATGATGAAATCCGACTCTAAGACGACTTTGAACTTGATTTCTAAGTAGCATCAACATGATTTCCATCTTTATGGAACATTACTTTCTCTCGTCAGAAAGCTACTCTCCCTCCCTTGGTCGGTGACCTTCAATCACACCTTTAGAGAATGCGATAAGTATGTTGACTCATTGGTAAAGTTTGGTGCAAATAGTATGGACATTTTGAAGATTTGGACTTCTCCACCTCTTCAATTGAACCTTATCTTATTGGCGGATGTCTCTCGAGTTTTTAGGAATAGTTCGTCTTAGTATCTTTGCCTTTTTATTACTTTCCATTTAATAAAAAAAAAACTGGATCAATATTTGATGCTCTTTCAAAACAAAAAAAAAACAACCTGAATTGATGCAATATAATAATATGCAACAAATCACTTGCGTTTGCCGAAAAAATCCATAAATGTTTGGTACAATCCATCCATAAATGTTTTATATGTGGCTTCCCGAAATGTAAGTATTAGAGATCATTTATTTTAATTTATAAAATATATATTTTATGTCAGAAATATTTGTTTAAAAAAAATCTTAAGCCTATGTTTGTTTACTACTAAAAAAAACATTCTTTTAAAAAAAATTAATTAGTTCATTTGTTACCTAGTTGTTTTTGAAAAATAAATAAATTTTGAGAAAAATTAATACTAACAACTTTTCATTTTAGAACCAATATAGATTTTGTTGACAAAATGATTTTTTTCAAAATCCTAAACAAAGACTTGAAAATGACAAGAGTGATTTTTTTATATAAAAAAATAAATAAATTCTATAAAAATCTAAAACAAACGCACCCTTATTATTCAAAAAAATCTATTCCAATTTACTAGAAATACATGAATGTCATGTTGGGGGTGAACTCGTATTGGATCAAGACATGGTAAAAGTGTGGGTGAAAAATCAATGTATAAAGTTTTTTTTTTTGAAGGATGTATAAAATATTAAATAGCAAAAAGGATAAAATTGGAATTTTTTAAAATTTACGAGGGCAAAAGTTCATATGTTGGGTATAAGGTAAAATTTGCGTGAATAAAACAACGCGAGCTTAAATCCCTAAAAAAATCGGCGTTGCATCAAAGTGTGAAAGAAAATGAAAAGAGGAACGACAACGAAAGATTAGAAGATTTTTAGGCATGTTTAATTGATATTTTGTTGATTGAATTTAGTTGTTTTATCTAATTATATGCATGCAAAATCGTTGATTAAATTTCGTTAGCATCTCAATTTTGTGCCTCTTCAATCCCCCTAATAAACCACTTCGATTTACTTCGATTTGACACATAAACATGTAGTTGCGTTCAACCACTTCAATTTTTTTAAATTATTATGTGTATACAATATCTTGATCGTGTTTGTTTCGGGGCTTTATAGTATTCTATTCTCCTTTGCCGCACATTTATGAGTAGTTTAACATAGTTTCAGTTGTTTTTGTTGTTTTCACCACAGAAATGGAGTAGAAGGAGGATCGATTATCAAATCTACCGATAATCATTCTTCATCGCATTTTGTCAAGTTTGCCAGAGAAAGATGTCGCTAGGACAAGTGTTTTGTCCAATGCTTGGGCATATACATGGTTTACTTTTTCTATATTATCTTTTTTTGATGTTAAATTCATAGGTTGTATTCCCCAATCAAATGATGATTTTAAAAGGAAGAGAAAAATGTTTATCGATTATGTGACGAGAACATTGTCGAGGTTTTGTGATCGAGGATTGGCTATCAAAGAATGTAAGATTACATTAAACCATTTTGAGCTTCATTACATGTCAAAGGATGTTGATTTTTGGTTGAAGTCGGCAAGTGAAAGTGGTGTTGAAGCACTAAAACTTTGTTTGCCTAGTGGTCCCGAGCACGATGAGGAAGGTCGTGACAAATGCTATGTTTTACCGATAGGTGTAATTGAAGCAAAACCGCTCACCAAGTTGGTATTGATGGGGGGAATCAGAGTTGATCAAGCATTCATGAATCAGTCAATTAAGTTTTTATCGTTGAGAGTATTGTCATTGTGGGATGTCCTTTTGGGAGATGAGCATGCAATTGAACATCTCGTTTCTTGTTGTCCTTTGATTGAACATATAACTTCGAATCGATGTTTGGTGTTAAGCCTTGGAGGCGGCACAAAACTCATGAAGTGTTTGAGCATGCATGGTCTACCAAAGCTCAAGACAGTTGATGTTCAAGGAATACAAGAGGTTTATATTTATGCCCCATGTCTTGAGAATCTATACTATTGTCATGATGTTTTGGACGCACCATTTAATATTCATTTTGATAGCTGTAGAAATTTGAAAGTGGTATACTTGTCTAATTTGAAGGGTAATACTATCACAAACAAATGGTTTCTTGATTTGTTTTTGAAATTCCCTTTCCTTGAGATATTGAAATTTTCCAATTGCACAATGTCTGAGACGATTAATATTTCAAGTGTTCAACTAAAGGTGTTGGAGTTATCTCATTGCCTTAACTTGAAGGAGGTTAACATTGATGCTCTGAATCTACTATCATGTGCATACACCGTTGCTGTTGTTGATGGTTTTGAACCTATTATGTCTTTTGTAAGAAGTTCTAGTAAACTGGAAGTTGATGTTCAGATCTACATTCATTATTTGGAACTTGTTAACTTGAAGGGATTTCTCCAAAACATCAAACCTGAAAATGTTTTGGCATCACTATCACTATCTTTATTCATCTATGGGAGAGTAGGGGTGAGTATGAATTCGCTACTTATTTCATTCATTAAATTTGCATATTTACACATTTAATTTGTGTGCGCTTACCTTATATTGTGTAGGATGGACTGAACCAGGTCTTTCAAGTTTCATCCTCTCCACCAAGCATTAAACACTTGCATCTACGCTATTTTCCAAAACAATATACTTTGTTTTCGTCTCTTCTAAGTATAATACTTTCAAGTTGTTGCTCTACAACTATATCTATGAGCTTTCATCCTTGTTGCAGCAATGAATTCCTTAAGGTATGCCATTGTGTCCGATGTTTACTTGACGTCAAGTTGTGCTTCGAGTACTGAAATTATTTCATAAAATAGGAAGAAAAAAAAAAGGCCCATCTTGCCATTATTTTCTTTTGCCAAAATCATTGCATCTATATTTATTTATTTTTTGACAAAATTAAATGTTGTAGAGATCAATGTAAATTTTATGTTGAGCTTATGAGTTATAACTATATTTTGTTAATTGTCCAAAACTACAGTTTTTCTACGAGACACTAATGAGAAGAAAAGACAACGATTGTGTTTGTGGTTATAGTGATACCAAGTGTTGGTGGCATGGCTTGAAGGATTTGAAAGTCTCAAACTCAAAGAAAATTGACGAGAATGTTGATTTTAAGACCTTGTTAGAATCATGGGAAAATATTCCCATTGAGGATATTATCTTTAGACTAGAATTTTAATGTTATTGTTATCATCTGATAAACATGTTTACTTAGAAGTTTGTTATTACAACTTAAAAGGAGGGTGCATCCTTTTTTGTTGATTTGTGAGGCCAAGAAAATCTCTTGGAGAGAACCTATAAACTGTATGAATTTCTTGCCCTTAAATGGGCTTATTGACGATCTTCCTTTCAATAAAAACGTATTAGCTTATTACATGGTATTCTAGTTCTAGATAAAGTTAGGTTGCTTATTCAAAATTAGAACGTGTCATACTCTATATTCATAAGAGAAATGCTAGCAACACACCCTCTAACACACACTCTCTTTGATTGGTTAAAATTCACATGGGATTCACTAAATTTATATGGGACCCACATGATTTGGTGGGACTCATGTGAATTTTAATCAATCTAAGATAGTGTGTTAGAAGGTGTGTTGCTAGCATTCCTCATATCCATAAACATAGGGCATTGGCAACTGAGGCCTTATCTAATGTGAAATAAGTTAAAATATGGTGCATAAATATGTTTTCTTCCATTGAATGGAACCTATATGTAAAATATTGATCCAATGACTTTTTTTTCTAATAGTAAGATTTATTGATTCAATAATTTTTTTCTGAAAGAATTTATTGATCTAACGATGAAAACAAGTTTGTGCACGATGTAAAATATGTCTCATTTATGCATCATAGAATCGGTCGACAACTGATATTTAAGAATATGGAATATGAGAAACATTATTCTACGCATTTATAGCATGTGTCCCTCAAATAACTTTTAATCATTTCACAATACTCACCTACTACATATTTTCATAAGGATATTTTATCTTATATATCATTATAAGTTTATTGTTGAAAATGTAGTTGTTATCGTGAGTAACTATGTTTCAACATTTTTTTTTCAATTATCAGCATTGATCTATAATATTATTTTGAAGCATCATCATCAACTAAAATGTATAATGAAGATTTTTTATTTCTGCACAGAAGCAAGGAATTTCCAGAATTTTTTATAACGGCGCTTTAAATCAACGAGTGATCCTCAAGTTCAACTTTTTTAGCCACAACGTCCTAGCCCAAAAAGATATATTTATAATTTGTAGATTTTGAAAAATGTTTACATAATGAATAGTTATTTTGACACAAATTTAACCACAATTTGAATGATTAACTTCATTTGATTACATAACTAATTATATTTAGTTGATGGTTAATGCATCTCAACTCATTAATCGATCACAATTTGAACATTGTTAAGCACAACTTTAAGTAAAATTTGAAGAAAATTTGGAGACATGCCTTGTTTGATGTGATAGAAGTCCTGAAAAACCAAATAGCTCAGAATTTCTTTCTTCGGTCAAAGTTTTCGTCAGTAGTACAACTTTTAGGTTTTTTCTTTAAAAAAATGACAACAAATTTTTTGTAAAAAATATGGAATGCGTCAAATATTTGCAAACACGCTCTATATGATGTGATAAAAGATTGTAAAAAACAAAAAAAAAGGAGTTAAGAATTCTATTCCACAGTTGATTTTTTTTGGTCGATACGACTTTCAATGATTTTTTCCTTACTAAAATAAACTATGAATTTTTGTGAAAAAAATGGAATGGACATTTGCATTCGCAATCCATGTGTTGTGATAGAAGTCTCAGGAAAAAAAATAATTAATTTCATTTTTTGGTTAAAATGTTCGTTGCTACAGTTTCTAGGACTATATATATACATCCGCCATATAGTAGAAAGACGTGAGATTTACATCATTTTGAAAAAAATAAAGTTGGAAATCAATATCACACTAAATATAAAACAAACCACCCAAAAACGAGCAAATGCACCGTTCAAATTTCAAAATCCATGAAGCAAAAGGTAAGGTGTGTTAATGTTACATCTCAGCAATTGACCGTCTTCCGTCTTAAGGAAGTACAGTCTTATCAACTACCACTAATCAAAATAAATTTAGCATATTCCTCATGCTTTCTTCCTATCCTGGGAATGAATCAATTTCTATTTCAAAAAAGAATATTTAAAAAATCGTCGAAATGATGAAAAATAATATCAAGTCAAGGACTCTAGCCAATCTGATATTGTTTCATATGCTACAAATGTCACAGCACCAGCAGGTGCAGCTTTAACAGTTGATGGAATTATCCCTTTGTATAGTCCAGCCCAACCCTCTGACCGAAATATCCGTTGCACGGCATCATACATATTACTGTATGCTCGATGCTCAACTCGAGCTCCGTATCTGGGATGCCTTTGAAGCCCTTCGATCTATATAGTAAACAAACCATGAAAACCCATTTTTACATTGATATGGATATAATAGCTTTCTTTAATATCCTTGTTTTAGACGACATAAAAAGACACTATAAATTCAAGTCTAACACCATTGTTTTACCTGAAATCTTTTCTTGACAACATCAAGAGGATGACAGACAAGTTTGGCACATGTTCCAGCCGCCAATCCACAAATGAAAAGCTGAAAACTAGAAATATTATCTTCTCCGGTGGTATTGGAATATCTATTATGGTTCCAAGCCTACAAATTCAAATAATACGGATTAGATAAACTGGTCAAAGAGAGAATTGTGCATTGTAAAGTCAAACTGAAACAAAATGTTCATCGTGTGTATGATGTAATCCAATTTCATATTTCACATAAGTTGGAAACAAAATTATGATTTCAATACAAATTTTAATTTTAGTTATGAGTCAGAATGAAAACATAACAACAGGTATGACCGTATGAGGCATGACCATGAATAACTTATTAAATTCAAAAAATTAACAAAAAAACTCTTGTTTATCTACATTGTTAGTGCAAAATGAGAAGCAAGTGTAAGCTTAGTTATTGCCATGTAAAGCCAATAGTAATCTATGCACAGAGTTCAAACGGCTTCAGCCTAATAACCTAAAAAGCAGGCAAGAATAAATGGGATATTCAGCATATGCCAACATTTAAAATGATTACACATACAAAGCAAAAGAAGCAAGAATATCCTACCATGTAAAATCTTAAGACAGTCTACCATAAAAATTTACTAGAGTTGCACAATGAACAAAGCACAACATCCATTGCATGCAGGACATAATTATGTCCAACTAATAATAATGAGATATTAAATAGAATAGCTGAAATTTTACCGAGGCCCAACGCTTAAATGTATCATAGGTTCCAAATTGTAGTCCTGCATAAGGTATAATCTCAACTAGAGTTGGAGACAATCCAGCATATATGCCTTGAAATCCTCGAGTCTGGATGATATCGACGAATGCTGACCTCATGTTAGGATATACCTAAATGATGGCAAAATACGTGCAAAACTTTGTTACAAACAAATTAGTTTGAAAACGACCAAAGCAAGACTAGTATTTCACACAACGCAAAACAGAAGAGCTTAAATGGCATATGCACAAGCAGAGTTCACTGATTAATTGATAACAGACTCATAATTTCCTATATAACTCAAAGGACCACCGTGATATTTCTGTTCAGCAATAGCAATCCTTAAAGAGGCAGGCAACATAGTCTTGCCAGTAGCAAAGGATCAATATTTAACAATACAACAATCATGGTATGCTACTGCTCAATCCATTCGCCATCTAAGCTCCAGGGAACCTTATTAGTAAAGAATTAAAGATATTTAAGAATACTCGTCGATGAATTGTGGTCTACTGCCATCATGAATCTGTCAACATGTGGCTTATATGTTGTAGTTTGTGAGGGCAACTGCTACTACTCATCTATGAGATTTCATTAGATTAAAATATAAACTGCTATAGTGCCCTCATCAATCATCATCTATCTTGAGTTCCCAACGCTTACTCTTTAATTAAGAATTTGTGCAAAGAAAAATACCAAGGCAAACAATATATTTGTATTTTTATGGGAGTCGACTAATATCTTAAATGGTGCATTTTTTAGTATACTAATTGATTTTGTTGTTTAACAAGATATATTGTATTTATCGGTTTCATCGGTCAATGAAGTTTGACTTTATCACAAATGGTTATGTTCAACAATTGCATTCAATTAACAGCAGACAATGGCATTTCAATATATTTGGTTGTGGAAACATGATTTTCACAAAACTTGAAATTCCAACCCGCGGTGATAGCCCAAACACAGATGGTATCAAGATAGGGAGCTCAATTGTTGAAATGGGGTAACTATCACAAGTGTGAACATTGCAACTGGTGATGAGTGCATTGCTATGATCTCTGGTACTAGGAATGTTTGGATTTCCAATGTTTTTTGTGGTCCTTGTCGTGGATTTAGTGTCGGAAGCGTTGTTAATAGTGATGGAGAAGATGTTTAAAACATAGATATGAGGAATTGCACCCTGAGTAGCAGAAGCAATGGTCTTAGGACTAAAACATGGGCTTCTCCATTGAGCAAAACTTTTAAGATTTCTAATTTTGTCTATGAAGATATTATAATGAATGATGTGTATAAACTCATTGTTATTGATCAAGAATATTGTCCAAACAGTGCTTGCAATAATCATGTTAGTACTTTTAACCCGCATTTTAATTCTAATATTAAACCCAACTTACTTTTTATGCCAATTTGATTAAGTGGGTTTAATATTAGAATTATAATGTGGCTAAGTATTAATCTTAAAGGTGCAGGCACAATTCAGACAATACTCTTGATCGATAACAACAAAATTATCCACATTATTCATCACAATATCTTCATAGACAAAATTAGAAGCCTTCAAAGTTTTGCTCAATGGAGAAGCATGTTTTAATCCTAAGACCATTATTTGTGCAACTGAATGTGCAATTCCTCATATCTATGTTTTCAACATCTTCCCCATCATTCTTACCAAGGCTTTCAACACCAATTCCATGACCAGGACCACAAAGAACATATGAAATCCAAACATTCCTAGTACCAGAGATCATGGCAATGCAGTCATCACCCGCTGCAACGTTCACAGTTGTGATAGTTACCTCATTTGAACCCCTATTTTGATACCATCTATGTCTGGGGTACCACCAACGCCTGAAATTTCCTGTTTTGTAAAAATCAGGTTTTCACACTCAAATATATTAAATGTCCTTGTTTGTTGTCAACTGAACATCATTGTTGAACACAATAATTTGTGACAGTCAAATTTCATTGACAGATGAAACCAATAATACAAAAGATATTATAATCGCATACCAATATATCTTGCTAAACAAAAAAATAAATAGTATACCAAAAAAGGCAACATTTAACATATTGCTATACTCCCGTGAGAAAAAACATATTGGTAGAAGGACATTCAAATATATTATTTGCCTTTCTTTGCACAAAATGTTAATTACTGAGTAACCGTGGGAACCTAAATTTGTAGATGATTAACGGGGGAACTAGAATTATTTATAATAATTCGTGTCAGTTAGAAATATTTCTAATGGAACATCCTATAGATAAGTGGTGGCAGTTGCCCTCACTAACTATAACACATACCCACCGCTGGACAACAAGTTTAGTGATAACAGTTACCCACATCCACGTGTATAGACAAGTATTCTAAAATATTGATTCTTAACTTTGAAATATGTTGATTCTTTGTCACAAACGGTTATTAGATACATTTTACCGACCTTCACGTTAACTAGGAGGACAATCAAATATATATTTTATATCCATCATTGGATAACAGGTTCAGTGATAGCACTTCCCACATCTCATAGACGAGTATTCTAAAATATATTGATTCTTTGTCACGAATGGTTATTAAATACATTTTACTAACCTACACGCCAGGAGGACAATCAAATATATATTTTATTGCTTTAAAGTTCAATGTCTGGCTTGAGTAATATCATATTTGTCTTCTTTAAAGTATATGGTGCACTCCAAAAGAATGTGACGCTCTAGAAAACACAACTCACATGATATGACCGGATCTAAAAAAACTGTTTTGGCTAATAAGCCAAGGAACCAAAGGGGAACACTCATCCGAGGAAATAATGATGTTGACATAAAACATTGAAGCACGAAGATTGAGATGTAGACAGCCATAGTAATGGTGGGAAAAAACCAAAAGTTGTATGAACTGGGGGGTCTATGAAGCATCACATAATAACAGCCATTAATTGGTTTCAATGACCTTCAGAACACTTACAAAATCACACAAATTTACTTTGAAACTATATTGCAGCCTTAAATTTATCAATGCTTATACCTTTGGTTCGCCTTGAGAAGCTAATATGGTTCTGAGAAGATCAAAAGGATAAGAACCAACAGTAGCTGCACACCCGGCTAGCGCACCACTGACATAGGATAGATAAGGGCTTAAATTAGTGTGATTCTCTGCAGAAATAAATAGCAACCCATGAACCAGCATAAATCTAGAATAATAGAAAAGATAATTCATTTCATGTGTATGTAGCTATATTTCAAGAGCATGCTGTGTACATAAGCGTAGATTTTGGCAGCAAGTGTATATAAACCAATTCATTAACTTCAGACTCTCAAGTCTCAAACAATGCAAAAAAAGCCTTGTACAAACAAAACAAAACAAAACAAAGGGTCTCTTTATATTGGCTCATTTGAGTTCATCTGCTGGCATAAGCACTTGTGAGACTATTTGGGAGAACTTATGGAAACAACTTGCGTTATGTTAATAGCATAAGTCAACTTATTTCCATAAGAATTTTAGGATAGCTTATTAAAACAGTTTGCCTTGATTTGATCTTTTGTTGTAGAAATAGCTTATGCATAAACAGTCGTATGATAAGCGCAAAATTATTAGAATGAATTTGAAGAGCATACGGACCTAACTTCTGTGATTTAAAATTAGTGTCTGGCTAGAATGAAACAGTAAATCAAAATTGAATACCTGACTTGGAAGAACCAGATGCAAAAGTCTTTAACTTGTGTAAAACTGTAAATTGAATGGCTGTATATGGCATAACCATGAGCAACGCCGGTACATTGCCCCGCCAAAATCCCTGTAAATATGCAGAGAAAAAATTAGTCTTTTGTAAATAAATTAACATGTTCAGGATAGAAAACGAAGGGTTGCTTAATTTGTACTACTGCTACTACCTTTAAACCTTCTTCTCTAAGAATATCTTTGGTAGCTTGAAGCATACCAGTATATTTCGATGGGGCGGAAGAGACCAAATCTCCGCGTAGTAAAGCCCATGAAGATGTTGGTTCAAGTTGAACCTGTAATTGTGAATGTTAATAACAAGAATGAAATAATGAACAAGGTAAAAAATAAAAAAATAAAAAGTTACCTGAAATCTAATCTTAATAACATCAAGAGGTGATGTTACAGTACGAGAAATTCCACCAGAGATTGCCCCAGCAGAAGAATCAATGATGGCACGCTTCAGTTGGCTAGGTTCCTCCATTGCCACAATAAAAAAAACCTAACTTTTCCCTTTTCAGACTATTGTAACACGAAATCAAACTTGCATTTACTTGACCCCCTATTAATTAGAATAAAATAGAGTGTGATTAATTGATATTAGGGTTGGGATTGAATTATTAATTAATAATGTAAAGGGTGAAAACTAGGAGACGAAAAGATGGAATTTTTTACCAGTAAGGGAAGAAGAATAGAAGAAAGAAGAAAAGAAAAGAACCAAGGTCCTATGATTTGGTTTTATTATTCAGATTTAGTTTCCTTTTTTGACAAACTTTGCTGGGATTTTGACTCAGATATTTAACAAAAATTTAATTGGATAGAGAGATTCTGGCAAGGGAATAATTGTTGCCTTTTCTTTTGTAGCTCTCCCTCGTGGCCTCTTGTCCACTTAGAAAAAGAACAGTTGTTTCTGCGTTTAAAAAATACATCTCTAAGTCAATCACTTTATATATATATTGACCGTTAATATTTTTAGTTATCTAAAGTAAAAATTATAAAAATTTAATATTTTAAAAATATTTGTCGAGACAAATCAAACAACATCTTACATGCTAATGTTTGTATTTGTACATTAGTTAAAAAATATGGTCAAAGTAAATCAAATGAATAGTGCACCTTGCAAAAATTGGATTTGAAACGGAGGGAGTAGTACATAGTCTATTATCTAATTATGAAACTTAATGTCTACCAAAAATACAATCTTGTCTCTTCTTAATTTTTTGACACGTCATCAAAATTATATTCTTCTGTGTCTTTTGCTTTAACCTCCCACTATTTTTTCTCTTTTAAAAACAAATTCAATCGATAAAACACACTAACATAATCTTTTTTTAAGAACAAACAAACTTAATCTTAATCAAAACAAATTTTCCTACCTTTCAACTTCTAAATATATTTTTTTTAAGTAAGGAGCTTCTAAATATCTAAAAAGTTAAAAACAATTTACAATATATTTTATCTTTCTCTAATTCTATTTTCTAATTATGAAACTTAATATGTTTGTCAAAAATACTAAAATTACCATGTCAGATCACCATGTCATATTATAAATAATATTTTTTATTGTTGTAGATTGTTACATATCTTTTAGAAATATGACTATAAAAAACACTGAAAAAATGATAAATAAGCCACTAAATAATATAGTTGTATAATTTATACACGAAGCTCATAATGACATCTTTATCAATAACGAAATCTTTATTATTTTTAATATTTTTAGCTTACCTTTTCATAATATTTAATAACAACTATTTCAATGATTTTATCATGGACAAATTACTCTTTAAAAAAATCATGGGCTAAGTACACCATCCTCTCTTAAGGTCTTATTAAATAACACAAACATCCGCTCTATTTTTTAACTAAACACTAATCTTCCTAATTTTTTCATCAAATTGACAAGCATTTCCCGTACAATATAAGGTTTAAATTGTACATTTTATTTTTTGAGCAATTAACTTCTTCATACGAGTGTTACTTCAAAAAACATTTTCATACAAGTATGAACTCACTTAATTTTTGACTATATTTTTTTATTCCATTTTTCGCTTAGGTAATTTTTTCCAACTTCTTGTTCCTCCGTCAAAGTGGTTTAATTTTTAATTTCTAATGTAATAAAACGGATATATCAAAGATGAATATATCAAAGATTGTTTCATTTTCATTGATCAACCACAATATCCATCCCATTCTTCTCATTTATATATTCTCTTTTGATCTCTTCTGTAATTGCCGATGTTTTGTTATATTTCATGGTAAAAATAAATGTTGTTATTGTTTCTCCATTATGGAAAAAAAAAACTCATTTAATTTAATTGTAAAAAGAGAAAACATATACAAACAAACCAAAACGACTAACATTAAATTGTATGTTTACCAAGTTATTGAAATTGATAAAATGATGGGAGATTGGTGTGCTTGGGAAATTAGAAGGGGCGCTTGTGTTATTTAAGAAAATACTAGGGGATGTCGATTTTATTATTAGTTTTTTCTTATTTTCTTAATTCATATAACATTGCAATACACTTTGATGTATGACCCCCTACCTCTTATTAACCGCACGGGCCCGTGCTTAGCACGGGTTTATTGCTAGTTATATTTAAAGGAAATGCTAACCTACTATGGGACATAAGTTAAAAAATTTAATATATGATTTTTTTTTAAATTATGCTTTTAATGTCTTAAAACTTTCAAAAATTATATTTTTAATTTTAATTTTAAGTTCCTTAACTTGTGTCTTGTTAACATGACCATGTATCTAACGGTATATAGATATAGTATTGTTCCTTAAAAATAATACAGGATTGCAAAAAATAAATTGTATTTAGTTATATTTTTTTAATAAAAGTATATAGTTATATTTTCACATTTAAATTATTTTTTTATTGTCTTCGTAAGTTTAGCTAATTGGTACCGATATTACATTAAGATATAGTTAATTGCTCCAAAGCGTTACTCACGTTGGTCCAAAACCCTATATTCTAAATGTTTTGATTGGTTGTATGTGCAAAATTGAAAACTCATTTGACAAGATACAAGAACAAGATGACGATGAAGAATAAGTTGAAATAATTTTTATATTGACTTAAAATAATTAAAAAGATGTGCAGTAATTTTTATATTAGAAAATTGACAATTGTTTGATAAGAGAGAGCGTGCAAAATATTGAAATTTGTTGGAGAAAAATATAATAACCGACAATTGTTTGTTACGAGAGAAATATAACATATTAAATTTATTGGTAATATAAAGTGTGTGCAAAAAATAGAAATTTATTGGTGGATTAAAATGAGAGTATAATAGAAAGAAAATATGCAAAAATACACATCGCTGATTTGATGTTAATTATCTAAAAAGACACTTAAAAAGAAACAGAGGGGGTAACAAACAATTTGTAAAAAAATGGTAACAAACATTATGTATATCTTTTACAAATAATGTAAAAAATATAATAAAAATTACATTTTTAGGGAAAATATAACAAAGATTGTTAGTTTTTTGGTTTAATTGCATGTTTGATGTCTTATGTTTATTTTAGGTTTAAGTTGGTCCATTATGTTTTAAAAGTTTTAAGTTGATCTCTTACGTTCTAAAAGTTTCAAATTGGTCCAAAACGTTACTCACATTGGAATAAGTTAGTCCCTTCCGCGACATCATATCGAGTTTAATAAAACAAAAAACTTTAAAAAAATGTTTTAAAAATGGTTTTTTAAATAAGTTAAATTTCATCATCCATATTATCAACCAAAATCTTTAAACGGCCAAGCGACATAATGGACTAACTTATTCTATAATGTGAGTAACGTTTTAAACCAACTTGAAACTGCTAAAATATAAGATACCAACTTAAAACTTTTAAAACACGAGAAACCAACTTAAAACCTAAAATGAACATAAGGGATCAAAAACTAACTTTTTCATCGTTTAAAATATATTATTATTGGATCTTTCACTCATAAGTAAAACAATGAACTTGTCAAAAATAAAATAAAAAGAAATGAAAACAATGAAATTCTTGGATCTTTTACTTTAGAAATTAGAATTGAGTAATTATCCAACTTCGTCCCTGAATTTTCAAAAATCAGTCAAATTTGTCCCTAAATTTTATAAAATGTCTATTTCGTTCATGAATTTACCAAATGTCAATCAAATCAATCTCTCCGTCAAGTTGGTCTGTTAACGGAGGTGACGTGTATTGTTAACCACTCACAAGGATTGTCCTGTCAGATGACATGCAGGTAGGGACTAATTTGGTCGAAAATCACTAAATTTCTAAGGACAAAATTGATTGATTTGCAGAAAATTCGAACTCAAATTTGCAGACATATAACCGTTATCCAACGTCTTTTTCTTCCCCAAATCTATAAAAAAAAATGGAATCCTAATTTTATAATTTGTCACATAAAGTTCAAAATCCCTAGAATTTCTTCAATTAATTAATAACAATGTTCATCCCCAATTCAAAAAGCTTCAAAACCTAATTTTTTTGATTGAATTCAAAATTAAAAAATCCCCAAAAAATTGTTCAAGCTTTGGTGCTCAGAAATGAAGGGTGGTGGGTCTATGGGCAAAAAGAACAATAACAGTTGATCTTCATCTTCAAGCTCTATGTTCAATGGTGATGCGAGAGTGCTTGAATGTTGATGTCCTAGAAATATGTGTTGTAAGAAAAGCCAACACTGACAAAAACTCAAGAAGACCTTTCTATGCTTATCATATGCCAAAGGTTTCTTTAACCATTATTGAAGATGAATGAATGCAACTTTTCTGTCGAAATATTTCCATCAAATTAGTCCTTAAATTATTTGTCTAAGTACCAAATCAATCCCTACAATATATAAAAATATCATCAAATAAGTCATTGAATTATTTAAACATATGTCGATGTGATCTGTGGTGCATATAAGTGCAAAACAAAGTAAAAATATATATAAAGAGACACAATTTGATCCTTGATTATACCATCAGATAAGTCGTAATTCAGTCATTGACTACAAGTGCAAGAACATTACATAGGCAAAGTGGAACCCAACTGTGAGGCATTAATAAGTCATACATTCCATCAAATAAGTCGTATTTCAGTCATTACACTAAGTGCAGAAATATTACATATGCAAAAAGAAACCCAACCATAAGGCCTTAACAAGTTATAAGTCATACACATTCCATGTTCTTAAATATTACATATCTAAAAAGAAACCCAATTAAGGGGCATAATTTAAACAACTCTAAATATTATATTTTCCAAAAGCATAATTTAGTCAGACATCAATCATCACTTCTTTGGAAATCATGGGGTTAAGATAAACTCCATGAATTAGGGTTGAGTAGAACCGGATGACCCATAACTTGGATATGACATTCTAATAACTTCGGAGCAGATGGATGTGGTGGATCAGGACCCCTCACTGGTGTTTGCGTAGACTTTTTAGTTGAAATAATTGATCATCTCATGTCATACCTCCTTGTACTCACTTCTTGCAATAAGATCGATCAAATCAGTCCCTAAATCTCTAAAATTTTCAATCAAATCAGTCCCTAAATTATTACAGTTACTATCAAATCGATCCTTAAAGAGGTAAAAGAGGAAAAAACATAAAAAATTGAAAGTGAAAAGTTAAAACTGAAATTTGTAACGTTTCCATCAAATTTATCCAAGACTTAAATCAAGGGACTAATTGATGGGGAACGAATTTAGCTGGTTTTGTAAATTTAAGGATGAATTTAGGTATTTACTCAATTAGAATTATATATCCTTGAGAGAATTGGTCCGCGAGAAGAATGAGATTGTTTCATTTGTAGTGTGCCCGTGGACCTGTCCCATTTCATCACTTGTGTATGCGAGTGCGATGGTCAATTCCAACGGCATTCGGAGCAATTACCTGCTTGACGGGGCGGCACGCACAAACTTCATTTTCTTTTTTAGTTTCATGCTGCTTTTAATCGGTTGTTCAAGGTTGACGTATTTGTAATTTTAGCTTTTAAAAGAAAATTATGAATTGGGAGCATTTTATTTTGAATTAAAAAAAATTGGATTTTGACAAAAAAACTCATATCGTTTTTATCATAAATTTCAAAGTCTCGTTTTTATTTATTCAAATATTTGGGGATGGATGATTTAAGATTACAAATTATTTCAAAAGGTTTAAAAGTTTAGTTTTTTTTTTTTTAAGTTAAAGACAATTTCATTAACGAAAGTCTGGCAATAAATTAAATGCCAAGACTGAAGAAGTACAAGGCGGAGTTTCTTCGATCCATATGCAATCTAAATTCTTAAGAGCATATATGAGCATGTTTAGCTAAAAAATGAGCGGCTTGGTTGGCTTCACGACGAACATGCAAAAAATTTAAACTACGAAAACTACCCTTAAAACTAACACAATCTCGAATAATATAGCCAATATAGTTGGGAGATTGTTGGTGAGCATTCAACGCTAAAACCACATTAAAAGCATCTGATTCTGCAATAAGATTCAGAAAAGACACGTCTTTCACAAATTCCAAACCCTTTCGCATAGCTAAAGCTTCTGCAACCTCTGAATCTAGTAATGAAAAGACTTGCCAGGAACAAGCACCAACGACAACATCTTCATTATCTCTCACTACAACACCAATACCTCACTTATCACCCTCTATAGGACCTGCTGCATCAACATTAAGCTTATAGAAATCACTAAAATGAGGTGTCCAATGAACATCAGATATTGGCAAAATTGGACCTCCACCTAGTGTCTCCAACAACACCGTACTGACACGCTTAAAATTCACAATAGATCTTTGTGCCTTTTGAACAGTGGCAGTCACATCAACATCAGTCCCCTCAAAGCATTTCTTATTTCTAGCACACCATATCTCATAACACAAGGCCAAAACATGAACTATAATATCCTCATTGACATCAATAATATTATCCTCCAACCACTTATGAAAAGGAACGTACTTGGAATCATGTGAATTAAATACCACACCTAAATATGAGGCAAACCATATCTGCTTTGACCAATGACAATCTATAAAGAGGTGTGAAATTATCTCATTTTTTTCTCCACAAAGAACACACAATGGATCGCTACTTATTCCTTTTTTAAAAAGTTCATTTTTTACCGGTAGTTTTTCATGTAGAATCCTCCATGAGAAGTGGATGTGTTTTGGAATACTCTTTATTTTCCATAACTTTTTCCACACTTGGTAATTATTGTCCTGCATTGAGCTATGTGATCCATGTGCATCACTCACGCCTTGCCTTTAAGAAATGGTATGCACTCTTCACAGAAAAAGTAGCTGATCGTTAAGCACCCCACACAAATTCATCTTGCAATTGAGAGAAAGAAATTGGCAATTGAAGAATTTGTTGAGCCTCAAAAGGGAGAAAAATTTCATTAATTAAAGGAGCATTCCAACATCGAATATCATGATGAATGAGATATGAGACAACCATAATATCACAATTAAGGGGTTTATGGGACCAAATCTTGTGCCCATTTTGATAAGGGAGTCAATTATCCTCCCATACATTAATTAGACGACCATCTCCTACTCTCCAAATACCAGCCTTTTCAATAACATTCACTCGTGCTTGCAAAATACTTCTCCATGTATAACTTGGACAGTAACCAGTTAAAGCTTTCAAGAAATTGCTTCAAGGAAAATTCCTTGCTTTCAAACATTGTAAGATCAATAAATCGTCCTTGTGCATAATACGCCAACCTTGTTTAAACAACATTGCAAGGTTAAACTCATGAAATGTTCGAAAGCCTATAATATTAAGGTTTAATGATTAAGACATACAAAGCAAGAATTTTAAGTTTTTATGAGAAATATTTAGTTGGGCAAGTTTTCAAATCAAAAATATGTTGACACACATTTACATATGAAATAGATCAAAAGAAAAATAATTTAGTCACATCATTTAATATGATTTCTTTTTAAATCTTTATCATTTGTGTTTGTGTGTTTAAAGAACTTTAATTTAGTGTTGTGCTCGTGAACTCTAATTAATTTCCTCTCATGAATGATAAACTTGTAAAAACAATTCCAACGGGCAACATTTTTTGAGATGAAAGCTATATAATTATTATATATTTAAAAATCATTTTTTTTTGTTTGATGATAGATATTTCAAAATCATTAAAACATCTTCAAACTAACTAATTCTAAGAAATTTAAAGTAACTAGCTGACAACAAAGAAAAACAGAAACACGCTAACATCAACAACAGCTGGAAACTTCATGTGTTGAATATTTCTCCATTGGTTATCATCAGTTCAACTGTTTTTTCTATAAATTCACATACCTTGACGTCAATTAACTCATATTACTTCCTCAAACAACCATATTATTAACAAAAACACGCAAATCAATTCTTATTTATATCACTAAACTGCACCAATTAAAATCTATAGTAATAATTAACAACGTACGTAACACCGTAATGGAATACAAAACCTTAGAACTCAACCTCTCATCAGCAAAAGATCTCAACAACGTCAACCTCTTCTACAAAATGGATGTTTACGCCGTTGTTTCAATCTCCGGCGATCCTCTTCATAAGCAAAAGACTAAAACACCCCTTGATAGAGAAGGTGGCACCAACCCCACGTGGAATTTTTCCGTAAAATTCACGTTCAACGAATTGCTAGCTCGCCAGAATCGTTTGACGCTCAAAATCACGCTTCGTTGTTTGCGCAACCTTGTCGATAAAAACATCGGTAGCGTCAAAATTCCCCTCAGGGAGCTTCTTCATGACTTCACCGGCGACGGAGAACTATTCCAACATGTTAGTTATCAGGTTAGAAAACCGTGTGGGAAACCAAAAGGTTCCTTCAATTTTTCCTACAAATTTAATCCTCCAATGAAGGAAAATGCTACGGGTTATCCTTCTCCGACGGTGGGGTCCACATCTGCGCCTTACACCGTCGCACATCTTTCTCCTCAACCGCAATACCCTGCTGGATATGTGTACCCTCCGCTTCCATCGTATCATCAACCACCTCAAATAGGTTACGGTTACCCGCAACAAATGGAGTATTGTTACCCGCCACAAAACGCTTATGGTTACCCGCCACAAAACAGTTACGGTTATCCTCAACAAAACGGTTACGGGTACCTGGCTCCACAGGCATTTTCGTATGAGAAATCCACAAAGAAGAGTAACGTTGGAATAGGAGTGGGAGCTGGATTGGTTGCGGGAGCACTCTTGGTGGACTTTTGATTGGGCATATGATATTTTCTTTTTATTACGAGTAACATTTTATTTTAGGACCTCATATATGTATTTGTTCATCTTTTCAAGTCATAATATGACATTGCAATGAAAATAAATGGTACTGTATCTATATATGCTTCAGAACTTTCAGTTTGCAAGCAATGACATTTCAATTTGATTAGTGTATGATGGCATGGAGAAATGAAAGAGAACTCCTAATATAGAAAAGTAGCAAACTATGATATTGTTTCCCCCAAACAAACATATATAATTTTTTTATGACAAAACCTTAAAATTTTAATGGATAAAATTCTGAAGTATACTACTGAAGCAAACATATATTCTGTAGAGGGTTGCTTGATGGAAGGGTTTGTCAAGTGATGAATGTGATGTGCATTTAGGTGTGTAAATAAATGATTTGTCTCTAAAAACAACGGATGAAATTTTCATGATTTCTTAGTTTGTTACATAAATGCATGTTATTCAAAATCTCAACCTACGATTTTTCAACTAACACTTTGTTTGTCCAAATTACGATGAGCACAGACAGAACTCATTGCATGTTTTGGTTGTCATAGCTCAACAAGAATATAAGCTGGGCTGTGTAATTTACAAAAGTTTCAAGGTTGAAATTTTATAGGGTTATATGTTCATAAAAATCCAAACCAAATGTTTTGCAACCCATATTTACTCTATGTTGTATGTTATGATGTATCATCTCTTTTTCTTTATTTTTCTTCTGAAGGACATTGTTTGTTTACTTTGTGCAATATTTATTGATGCTAGAATTTAGTTAGTTAGTGTCTTGATTCGACCACGGTTCATGTTTTGAAAACAAGGCTTCTAAGTCCGTAGTTAAAGGTCCCAATATAATTCATGTTAACTTCTATATTCACCTGTGGTGTAGTCTATCTTTAATTTTGACCTTGATAAATATCAAGTCATCAACGAACTTCAATTATTTATTGATTTCAAGGCACATTTGTTAGATTCGTACAAAAATATTTATGTCGATACTTGGATTGTTAGTGGCTCTCCTTAAACAATAAGAATATATACCTTTTTCTAAGTCTCTGAATCATATTATCAAACTTATCATCTAAAATGATGAATCTCCTTACTGATCATATATGCATCCAATTAAATTTTACTATGATGTCACTTTATTTTGTTAGTTATTAAAATATTTCTATACGACGAGATGTGAGTGCATGTAAATTAAATCCTTCTACCTTCCTACAATTGTTACATGACTTTGAATCATGTAATACATGGCATCAATATTGGTGATAGAAGTAATAGTTTAAAGCCATCAACTTTAAACTATTACTCTCTACAATTTAAAGTACTTAACCTATATAAATATATAAGTTGTTCTTAAAATATGTGAAATCTGTCAATTTAGTCCTCTAAAATAAATGTATATTTGTCAATATAATCTCCAACAATTTAAAAAACACTAAAAGTATTTTTCACATACAATTGTGAAGACTAATACATATCAATTTAGTTAATAAAATGTATAGACATACTAAGCGGTTTTCAAAGTACGTAAAATATGTTATTTTATTTTCTAATGTCTAGTGTATAAAAATTTCTACCTTGTTACTTTTTACTATATTAACGGTAGAAATTAAAGTGGCTAATTTTAAGAGTTATACCATTTTTCTAAAAATTAGTTTATGCTAATAAGTTTTTGAAGGGTATTGTTGAAGAAACCTATAAAAAAAATTATTTTGATAACACAAGTCAAACAAATGTAAAAGTTCTATGTAAGACTTACTACTTGTAATCGCTTAAACAATACCCATATAACATTTGTTAACATTTTTCTATTAATGATAGGTGCATAATATTAATATGGTTTGTTAAAATGGTCGGTTCTGATCTGGTTTAATATGCTTCACTAATTAATTTAAGAATTTATTTGGTGGAAAGAATAAGGATATATTGCTGATAACCGAATTATAAAATGGGGGTTAGATTGCATCCATTTAGGGATTTGTGACCGTTTGATTAAAATTAGAAAGTCTAATGTTCAAAGTTGGTAATTTCAGCTCTTAACTTAAGGGGTTAAATATGTTTTTCTCCCTATAAATATACCAACTTTTCATTTTAGTCCCTCTAAAATTCTCCTTCAACTTTTATTCCTATAAAATTTTCAACCATTACTCTTGGTCTCTATTTTTGAGTTAATTTTAGTATTTTTTAATGAAATGTGTAGAATATTGTAAAAATCTTTTCCAAAAAACATTAGAATTTTTCAACAAAACATAAATTTAATATGAATTTTTAACCATAAATAATATTAAAATTCATATTAAATTCAAGTTTTGTTAAAAAATTCTAAAAAAAATTAGGAGAGATTCTTATAATATTATGAATTTTTTTTCAAAAATATTATTTCTACATATGATTTTACTTTAAAGGAGGGACCAAAAATGAAGATGGAAAAATTTTTAGGGACTAAAAGTTGAAGTTGAA
Organism: Medicago arabica; assembly: GCA_946800305.1. Classification (NCBI taxonomy): domain Eukaryota; kingdom Viridiplantae; phylum Streptophyta; class Magnoliopsida; order Fabales; family Fabaceae; genus Medicago; species Medicago arabica. The sequence continues at coordinate 55,521,335 of OX326968.1, forward strand.
GGAAAATTTTAGAGGGACTAAAACGAAAAGTTGGTATATTTATAAAGACCAAAAACATATTTAATCCTAAGTTAAGAGTATATTTTTTTATGACCATTTGATCTCGATCAGACGATCTCGAATTACTTGACTGCATGCAATCAATGATTAAACTAATTTGAATTCATAAATTGGAGTGGCCTATCAGCCGGTAAGACAAGATAGTTTTTTTTTTTTTTCATCCTTTGTGATTCTTGAAGACTGTTTTCGCCTAGATTTATATGCTGAATGGGGGGAAAAAAATACCAAATTCCATTTTTTTTCTACCTCATTCAAATGCAAGAAAAAACAGTATCTTTATTGATAGATAAATTTGAAGGAGTGTGGTTTTGAAGAAAACTATTAGATTTGTGAAAAAGAGAAACAAAGGGAAAAATAATATGAATTTGTATTCATTGATAAAAGCGTATGTTACAATTGATATTGGAGAAGATAGTCTCAATGTATATATACTAAGGGTACCCAAACTAACTTTCCTATAAAATAGAAAAACAAAAAAACTAATAAAAAAATAAAACAAAAATATGTATCACTGTGCTAAAGTAAACCTATAATGTAAATGTAATCATATTTATTACTCCCCCACAAGCTGGACGATGCACATTGATGAGACCAAGCTTGGAAATCAAATGGAGAAATGCTTGCTTTGCTAATGGTTTCATTAATAAATCTGCAATCTGAGCAGCTGAAGAAATGGGAAACAATTTGATGATGCCAAGTTCAAGTTTCTCTCGTATGACGTGACAATCGATTTCTATGTGTTTTGTGCGCTCATGGAATGTTGGATTATGAGCTAGATAGATTGCATATTGGTTATCACAATAAAGAGAAGATGGCTTAGGAAAAATAATATTTAGATCCTTGAAGAGGTAGTGTAACCATTGTATCTCACAAGTTAAGCTTGCCAAAGCTCTATACTCAGCTTCCGAACTTGACCTAGAGACTGTGGACTGTTTCTTTGACTTCCAATAGATGATGAAGATCCCAAAAATACTGCAAAACCAGTAACAGATCTTCTTGATGCAGGACATGTTGCCCAGTCACTGTCTGCAAAACCAGAAAGACATTGTTCAGAACTTGAAGGATAAAATAAACCTTGAGCAGGACAAGATTTCAACTATTGCAGGATGCGAGTAGCAGCCTTGAAGTGAACATGTCTAGGATTGGAAACATACTGACTTAATTGCTGCACATCACATGCTCTGTACGATCCCTGGGTTCGTTGCAACAACATGGTTCTTTCTTGGTTACAACGCTCTATTTCTGAAGGAATTACACAATCAATTCTCTGGATTGATAATGCTCACCTTGTTTGGAAGAATTTGGAGAATGGCTTCTCTCAAGGAGATCTTTTCAAAATTTCAGACATTCAAGATGACCTCAGCAAACTTCAACAAGGTAACCTTGATATCTCAACCTATTTCACAAAATTAACATCTCCGTGGGAACAAATTGATTCCTTTCGCCCTACTCGTGATTGTACCTGTTCTATTCAGTGCACTTGTGGCGCAGCCTCTGATCTTAGAAAATATAAGGACCAGGATAGGGTTATAAAATTTCTCAAAGGTCTTGATGAACAATTTTCTCATGTCCGCTCACAAATTATGTTGCTTGAACCTTTACCTTCCATCGACAAAGCATTTTCCTTAGTTCTTGGACAAGAAAGACATTTGAGTAATCAACATTCAAATGATACTTCTCTTGAAAATCAAACAATGGCTATGCAAGTTCAACATTCCAACAATTTCGTTTGGTAATCGTGGTAGAGGACGCTTTAATTCTGGGGGTCAGGTCGTGGTCAACCATCTAACAGGGTTTGCACTAACTGTGGAAGAACTTGTTTCTTGAAACATGGTTATCCACCTGGTTATCACTATAGGAGTTCTAAAGCATCTCTCAATAATACCACTGGAACAAATTCTCCTCAGTCTTGAAAAGATACCTTCTTTGGCAGCTATTCAGGACCAGTACAATCAAATTCTGCTCAAAATCAAGCTTCCACTAATACAGTTACTCAAATTCCTGACATCAATTCGGTTTCTTCTCTTTAATGGGTAAGCCACGGGTGCTACTCATCATATTACTCCAACATTTGCAAATGGGCAGACTACCATTACTAATGTTCCTGGATCTGTCAAAATTTCCGAAAATATTGTTCTAAAAGATGTTTACTATATTCTCACTTTTAATGTTAATTTTAATTGATTCTTCAAATTGCCATTTGAATTTCGTTGTTTCATTTTGCAGAATTCTCCCAAGAGAACGATTGGTACAGCTGATCGATATGGAGATCTCTATGTCATCCAAGCTCAGGCCACTTTCTCTAAACCTTTAGAACACTTTTCTTGTAATACTGCATTTACTTTCACTGATACAACCACACTTTGGCATCATAGATTTGATTCTGTTCACAAATGTATAGCATCCCAGTTTCCCTCTATTGCTATCAAGTAAAGGGGTAACAAGTACCAAAGAAGGATTTTCATTAGGATGAAGATAATAGCAAAATCAGAAAACTGATTGTCACCCATTTATTAAAGATTTAGTATATGGCAGAAGAGAAGAACAAACAAGATTGTAAATCAAAATTAGGGTTACAGGGCTAAATCACAATAAAAAACACATACCCAAAATCACGATGGAATCGATAGTAACAGAAAACGCGATCGTAACTGAAAACACGATTGAAAATTGAGCAACAAAAGGGAAAGGAATTCGATAAAGGAATCAAAAGCAGAAACTCAGAGAAAAGAAAATTGAACCGTAGAAGAAAAATCTGTAGAAGATGAAGGAAAAAAAAAAGGAATTGGTAACGAGAAGAGAAAAGAAAGAGGATTAGGGTTCCAATTTTCTCTGAGAAAGAACAAGAATATTGCAGGCTGATACCATATTAATAAAAGCGTATGTTACAATTGATATTAGAGAAGATAGTCTCAATGTATATATACTAAGGGTACCCAAACTAACTTTCCTATAAAATAGAAAAACAAACTAACTAATAAAACAATAAACCAAAAATATGTATCACTATGCTAAAGTAAACCTATAATGTAATCATATTTATTAAAAACAATGGAGAGGTAAAAGTAGCTCTATTAAGATAACCTGTCTCATGCACCTATTTATTGGACAAAGGGAGAATATATACTTTTTTTTTATCTAGAAAGTAGGGCTATCCGCAAACAATCAAAAGACTTTTAATGGCCTTGAGCTCTCGTACATGGAGAAGATGAGAGCTAACCCTCGGATCTTTAATTAGTCATACTAGAACATAGATGGCTCATAAATTTGAAAAATTCGTTTATATTTGTTACAAAATTTCTTGTCTAAGACAAATAAATGTACTCAATCGATAATATTAAAATGGCTTAAATGCAATTTTGATCCCTCAATTTTTTAAATTGTTAACTTTTGATACCTTTATTTTCAAAACATACTTTCTTATCCCCCCTAGTTAGAAAGTCAACAAAAAAATTTGGTCCCCTTACTCTTTGGATGACGTGGCAAGCTCATTAATGATGTAGATTGTCTATATGGCACATATTTTGACACATCATTTCCACTTTATTAAAATTTAAATATAATCATAAAATTAAATAACAAATTAATATTAAAAAAAATAATCGAGGAATAAAATTAGAAACCCTAAATTGTTCTTTTATTCTCAAATTGAAGAGAAAAAAACTCAAATTGAAGAACTCAAGAACATATTATTCAAATTCCTTTCATATTCATCAAATCGATGGTGAACTAAACTCACCGTGTTGAGGATTATGGTGTTGTTTGTTTTTTAGAGATTGGACATATGTGTGATCCTTATTATCCAAGTGCATATGCCATTGAAGGAAAATGTGTTATCACTTATCAATGGACCAACAAATACAACTGCATCAAGTTATTGGTTGAATTGGAGATTCTTCTTTTGTGCACGATGGATTTTCATCTTAATGACAATAACATCTTATTTAATATTCAAGTATGAAGGATTCAATAAACAAAGTCTTCTAAGAGAGATGAAAATCAGCAAGTAGCATACAGATTGTTATATGAAGATGAAGCTTCAAATACTTGTGTTAAAGGAATTGATCCTTCAGTAATCTGGAAGGAAATTGAATGATATGTTCTTGTGTTCTTTAATTTAGGATTACTTTTCTTTAATTTGAGAATAAAATAACATTTAGTGTTTCAAATTTTATTTCTTAATTTTTTTAATTTTAATATTAATTTGTTATTTAATTTTATGATTATATTTAAATTTTAATGAAGTGGAAATGATGTGTCAAAATATATGCCACGCAGATAATTCATGTTATTAATTAGCTTTCCACATCATCCAAAGAGGAGGGGGACCACCATTCTTTGTTGACTTTCTAATTAAGGGATGAGAAAGTTGATTTTGAAAGAAGGGTTATCAAAAGTTAACAATTTAAAAAATAGAGGGATTAAAATTGCATTTAAGCCTATTAATATCGATACTCTAAAATTGTTGTAAAGAGAAAATACAATTTTTTTTTTCGAACTTTAGACAATGATTTTGACATTTTTGGTTTAGACAAAAATATTACGTATCAGTGTAGTTTGTATTTAACAAACTTGCCTGATACAATAAGACAAATGTCTCAAGAATACACATTAAGAAGTCAAAAACAATTATTTTTTTGGAACAGGTATAAATATTATCTTCAAAAATGTGTATTTAATATCTTAAAAGTTTTAAAATTATTTTTTTCACCATAAAATTTAATTTTTAGCTCAATGTTTAATCCTTTAACAAGTGTCTTTTATCATTATATATTTTTAGGCAAAAATTATTATCACCTCTTAATTTAGTTAATTCCTTTACCAGAATTACAACACAAATAATACGGAACACTCATTTTTTAAATATTTTGAACACAGAACCTGCTACATTCATCACCCCGTATAAAGGCCAGAATCTACATATTGTTTTTGACACTTTAATAAGAAGACATTGTCTTTTCTCCTTTTTAATTTTGTTGTTTGTAGCAAAGGAATATGACAAAAATTCTTTTAAATAGTCTTATGCGAGAATTGATCCAACATTCTTTATGATCAATACTTTACTCATAAAATCAAATACATATTCCCCGATTAAATCAATTATAAACAAAGTTAAGATAAACTCAATCATCAAAAGAAAATTCTGCACCTTCTTATAATCATATTCGGGCTTTCTTTTGTTTTTTAACTCAATCCTAATCAATGGAGAATAAGTTCATATACCTAAGCGGGGCTACCGTTTGCAAGTAAAAAAAGTGACCATTTTGGAAGCAACCACGAGTAAAATAAAATACAGGGTTAATATGTCTTTACCCTCTGTAATTTGGGCGAGTTTCGGTTTACGCTTCTGTAAAAAAAAAAGTTTAGATTTCAACCCTATAATATGAAGATTCTCCACAAAACACCTTTGTAATATGAAGATTCTACACAAAACACCCATGACCTCATTCAGACGTTGACGTGGCACGCCACTGTGTAATTAATTATTTATTTTTTTAAAACCTGACATGTGTGTAATGGTTTAAAAAATTATATTTAAAAGATAAAAAAAAAACAAAAAATTAATTTTCAAAAAATTTAAAAATAAGAAAAAAAATCTTTACGAAAAATTAGATTTTTTTTCAAAAAATAAACATTCAAAAATTAGCTTTTGTTATTTTTTGAATATTTTTAAAATTTTAATTTAATTTGGATTTTTTAAAAAAAATTCAAAATATAGTAAGTTTAGGAATGGGATCATATTTGCATTCAAAAGGAGAATGGAGGACTGGGGGTGAAAAGGTTGAAGGAATTTAATATTTTTCTTTTAGGCACATGGGTGTGGAGGATATTAGAGGAGAGGGAGAGCTTGTGGAATGTTGTTATTCGAGCAAAGTATGGTGAGGAGGGGGTAGAGTGCGGTTTGGGGAGGGAGTAGGTTCGGTTTAGTGGCGCAACATAAACCAAATCAGGAGGGGAGTGGGTCTTGTCGACACTGGATGACTGTTAGATAACATTATTAGGAAGGTGAGGGATGGTCGGGATACTTTGTTTTGGGTGGACCCGTGGTTGGATGATTGTCCTCTAGCAAGAACTTTTGATAGGCTTTACTACCTTGTAGACAATAAACTAGCTACAATGTCAGAGATGTTTGAGTTAGGGTGGGGGGTTGGTGGAGAGGCGTGGAAGTGGCGTAGGAGGTTACTTGCATGGGAGGAGGGGTTGGTCTTGGAGTGTGTGGGGAGGGTGTCTTCTTGTGTATTGCAGGTTGGCACGATCGACAGGTGGGTATGGAAGCTCTATACATCTCAGTGTTACATAGTTAGATCAGCATACTCTTATTTGACAACAACTGATACCAACCTCAATGAAGGTTTTGATAGTTTCTTATGGCTCAAAGCGGTTCCTCTCAAGGTGAATCTTTTTGTTTAGAGCCTATTCATGAACAGACTTCCGACTAAGAACAAATTGTATCTGCGAGATGCTATTGATGTGTCCCAACTTACTTGTGCGGCTCTGTGTGGTGAACTCGAAGACAGAGATCACTTGTTTTTTCGTTGTGATGTATAAGGTCGCATTTGGCGTTTGGTTTCAAACTGGTTAGGAATTGATTCGGTTTTTAATGGCAATATTTGCACTCATTCTTCTCAGTTTCGCAGTATTGGAGGCTTTTCAAAAAATTCAATGACTGCGTTCCCTATTATCTGGATTGCGGTGATTTTTGTTGTTTGGAAAGACCGTAATAATAGAATATTTAAAAATAAGTCAGATCAACTTGTGGCTCTAGCAGAAAAGGTGAAGCTCCAAATGTATTGGTGGTTGAAATCACACTATGTATTGTTCGATTTTGATCATCCCTTTTGGAGGCTAAACCCCTTATTTTGTCTTCAAGCAATTGTGTATTTTTTTTGCTTTTTTTGTTTATGGTTCGGCTGATTGTGGCCTAACATTAATGTAATTATCGTTGACAGTTAACTTTAGCACACCTTATGCTTGAGGACTTGTCTGTTTCTATAATAAAGTTTTACTTAGTTTCTTAAAAAAAAAGTCTAATAAAATATATGTTATCTGAATAACTTTATCGCAACCATGAGTAAAATAAATTTGATCGCACCCAAAAAAACAAAATAAGCAAAATTAATCCACCAAAAAAAGGGAAGCAAAATCTTGAAAAGGAATTACCACATGAACAGGTTTTGTATATATTGTTCTTTCCGTGCGTGTTGTGATTACTTCACGAGGAAACATCTAGAGAAGAATATTTCAATACGTGAAAAATATTGGAACATGAACGATTATATAAATGAGAAAATCACTACATTTTAATCCAAAATTTTAAAACAAAAGTTTATGTGTCATCTCATTTATATTTTAATTCATACTTGATGTATTAACAAGTTTCCCTTCAAGTGTGACTTCATCCATTTTTTATGGGTATACTCTCTCTTAAACGGAAGATTTTTTATCCACTTATGCCGCCGTTGACAACCACCACATCAAAGAGACCCGTCGCCTGAACAATTTTGGTGAGGAAGACTTTCGACATAAGGAGCCGCTCGAACCATTCGTCGAACCTCGACTTTGATACTAGTTAGAACATGAAGGGGTTCGGGAGATGACCACAATGTGCATTGAACAATCATACAAGTGAGAGAGACATTACACTTTAACTTAAAACCTTAATTTAGTTTTAAGGGTTCTTTCCTTTTAAAGTATTCAACATTCAACTTTTCATCTAAATATGGACATATTACTCACACTTGGGAGACAAAACACCAAGGTGCCTAGAGCGTACCTAGTGCCCGATGGAAAGTTGCACCAAATTTCCAAACTTTATTTTAGTGAGATCTTTAAATTTTTTTTTTAATGAAATGAGATTTCAAGGCATATACAACAATTGCAAATTGATTCCTATTTTTTCAAATTTTAAATATGATCCAAATTTTAAATACTTTATAATAGGCCAAAAAATACTAACAACAATTTTTTTAGGGTTAAATATGTTTTTGATCCCTATAAATATACTAACTTTTCATTTTAGTCCCTCTTAAATTTACCTTCAACTTTTAGTCCTTATAAAATTTCCAATCACTACTTTTGATCCTTATTTTTAAGTTAATTTTTGTATTTTTTAATGAAATTGTGCAGAAATGTGTAGAATATTGTAAAAATCTCTCCCAAAAGAAATTATAATTTTTTAACAAAACATAAATTAAATACGAATTTTTAACCACAAAACATATAAAAGTTCATATTTAATTCATATTATGTTAAAAAATTCTAGATTATTATAATTTTTTTTTTTTTTTTGCAAAACTGTATTTAAAAATATGAATTCTACATGAGTTTAATTTAAAGGAGGGACCATAAGTGAAAATGGAAATTTTTTGGGGGACTAAACGTGAAGAAATTTTTTAAAAGGATTAAAACGAAAAATTGATATATTTATAGGGACTAAAAACATATTTAACCTTTTTTTTATTACCATACCCAAACAAAAGCATTTAGAAATAAAGGAATTACAGTTGAATCATATAAATTATCTAAAATTTAAAATTTTCAATTACCTCGTCCAAACACACTCTTAAATCTCACAATAAGCTAAACACCCAACCAGGAGACTATCAAAAACAAATAAACCAAAATATATATACCTAAAGATGGAATCAACATCATATTGATATATATGTGCATCTTCACTAATGTTTCACAACTTCGTCACATTTTTTTTATACCGTCTATTTTTTTTAGAAATGATATTTGTACAACCATTTTGTGACAACTTGTATGACAATTTTCTCTCTCATACTCACATTATGTTTTGAGGAGTGTTATTTGAACAACCAATTTGGTTGACAACTTATCTGACAACCATAATTTACAAATAAAAAGTAGGTATTTGCACGGAAACCAAATTAATAAAGAGATAAAGTAAAAAATAATGTGAGTATGAAAGAGAAAATTGTCACCAAATAGATGTTCAAATATTATTTCTCTTATCACTTACAACCTATCTATTTATGTTTTAGGTTTAGCGCTTGTTAATCTTTGATTTCGACTGCATCATGTACAGGGACGGAGCCAGAAAAAATTATTAACTGGGGCGAAAGTAACAACATTAGTTAGCAATAATGAATACTAGGTGGACTCTATTAAAAAAAATATTAGGACGTGAACTATAAACCTATAGAAGGATCTACCATAGACATAATTAGAGGAGGAAAAGCTTGTTGCCAAGGAGAACCAGGAAGAAAAATATTTTAAATCAAATAATTTTGTAATTGGTAGGTACTCTAAATATTTGCAAATTCTTCTCTTTTTCGCAAATTATTGTGATAAATGGGACTTGGCAGTAGCAATGTTTGGCCACTTGGATGGATAAAGGTATGAAAATAGAGGTTATAAACCAACTGAGAGGGGTGACAGATATGAACATGCAAAGGATGATGCTGTCAACACTTTTTTCCTTGGGGTGACGGCAACCCCTTTTAGTTATAACCTGACTCCGTCCCTGGTCATGTATTAACACTTGAAATAATGATACTTATTCTGTAAAATATCTTTTGAAAAATAAATAAATACTAACGAGGATAGTTATAAGATACATATCTAATTGACACACATATCTGCAATTGGATACATATTTAATATAATATTTGTCCTTTTCTTTTTACCTTGCATATATTATGCATTGTCCTTACCAACTGAGCTAAGCTCACGGGGACGTAATATTTCTCTAATATTAGAGTATCCAAACTTCATATTAATAGATTGAAAGTTGACATATTGTGAATCGTAAAAAATTAGTTATGCAGATAAAATCTTTTTTCTTGAGGAATAAATAATGAAGAATTCTTACATATTTTAAGGTTCAGATTGGATTAATGAGACATAATGGTGAGAAGCGGAAAAATATATAATAAAATGGATTGGAATTGAGCGGAATCAAACAAAGTTACATTGTATTGTTTGGATATTTATGATGGAATGAATTAAACGTTCCATTTCAATGTTTGAAAATTGAACGTAATAAAATGACTTATATCTTGTTTATTCCATTTTTGTCTCAGTTCTACTCTTACTTCTTGATTCATAAACACTTTTATGTTCCAGTATAATGAGGTTGAATATTTAGTTATAGTTTTTTGATGAATTTTTTTTCTTGTTTGATCTTTCAAGTTAAATTAAAAACGTAAATATATATTTTTAAAATTTTAAAATAAAACATAAATGGTTTTAACTTGAAATAAATAAATAGTTTAAAATCATTTTTGAAAGCTTTAGGCCTCTCTCTCTCAATATGATTTTAACTGACATATACATCTACAAATGTTCTAATATATAACGGGAGCAAATAGCAATTTAAAGTATCTTTGTTCATGTAAACTTGGTGAACATCATAGTGAATCAAGCATAGGCAACACACACCAAAAAGAACCGAGAACCACACATATACGCACAAAGAACAAATAGCAATATAAGTTCACTTGAATCATCAATCAAAACCACACATATGAAGAAATGTACCGAGAAGAAATGGAGAAGAAACTTGAAAGAGTTCAAATTGACGAAATAAAAAATGGATAAAAAAGTAATTATCAAATATACTTAAAGTCTCATTCCATTGTTTACCTTTTAATTTGGGAGGAATGAAAAATATGAATAGAAGATTGAGCGGAATGAAATGATGTCCAATGTGATTTTACAAAATTAAACTGAAATCTTATTTAATACCATTTTATTTTATTCCATCCTATTATTTTCCATCAATCCATACTTAATCGAAAGTTTGATCGTGTATCATATTCCAAAACAAAACTCATTCAAAATATGATTTTATTTTTAAATAAAATAATAAAAAATATGACATGACATTAAATAATTGAATAATTTTCAACTTGAGGGTACTATTGCGGCACCATAAATAATTTGCAATCACAGAGTGGCAAATCACCAATAAGAAATGCTTGGAATTAAAAGCCTCCACCCATACATACGTTTGTGCATATTTCATTCGTCCAAAATGTAAGAAAAATTGGTTAATAAAAGTTAATGTATTTTGTTCAAAATTTGTACTAAACACATTAATTTATGTCCAATTTTACTTACATTTTGAAACGGATGGAGCATGTGTAATGCAAATCACCAATATTATTTGCACACCAACGACCGAAATTAATTTAAAATTAGTATTCCTTTCATATTTGGTCCCCACCCCCACTCTGCACTTCATGCAATGAGCATTGATCCTTCTTTTCTACTTGTAACAGATAATTTATTGTACCAAAAGTGAAAAGAAATTTATTCCATGATAACCATTCAAGTGGTAAGTTATATTTCCCTAAAAAATAAAATGCTAATTATATTTCTCCACTCCCCTACCGTCTTCTCATATTTAATTTCCTCACCACTTTATGATTGATGTTAAAATAAATTAATACTCCTTTCGTTTATGGCCAATTAAATCCTTTACGTGATACTGTTAGTAAGATGCTGTCATGCAGACACACTGTGTATACGTGGACAGACATCATATGTTTCGCGGTGTTTCTAGAAGAATATTTCTCCCAAACCAAAAAAGAGATTCTTATACAATTTGGAACACAAAGTACAAATTTACTCCCTCAAAAAAGTACAAATTTACACTATACTAGTATGCATGAACGAGGCAAATTGAAAAGGGAATAAGAATTGGAATTAATTCATATGCACTTATTACCTCAAAAAAAAAAAAAATCATATGCACCTATGTGCAATTTTTTTTAACACAATTTTAATGCACTTGCACATTTCTATATATGATATATCCGTCAGTTTTAACCTTTGATCATTAATTATTTTTTATTTTTAATTTTAAAATTATACAAATAATGACTTGTGATTGATATTTGACAATGTAATTTTTTTTGCACTATATGGATGATAATTAAGAATTAAGAAAGTCCCCTTCCCCAAACACAGCCTCGCTGTCCCCAAAATGAATCTTAATTTATTTATCCACATTAGCTGTATTCACATAAAAACTTCACTCTAGAGTATAATCTTCCATTCTTTCCCCATATATATATATATATATATATATATATATATATATATATATATATATGAATGTAACGTTGATACGAGTATATAATGTAATAAAATAATTCCTGAATCGTTAGACATATCCGATCCTTACTCCTCACACCTCCATCATTATATATATATCACATTACATACCCAATTTATATACCCGAGCCATAACAAGCTAGCTAGCAAAGTTGCAAAAACACAAACACACGTACGTACACTTTTCTTCTTCATCATCTTAATAATAATAGTTTTTGTGTAGAAATTGAAGAATAAATATATGTCAGGGGTTTGGGTATTTAAGAACGGGGTGGTGAGGCTAGTAGAGAACCCTGGAGGTGAGGGAGGTGAGGGTAGTAGTGGAAGGAGTAGAAAGGTGCTTGTTTACACACCAACAAATGAAGTTATCACTTCCTATTCTTTGCTAGAACGCAAGTTAAACTCACTTGGTTGGGAACGTTATTATGATGACCCTGATCATCTGCTTCAGTTCCATAAACGTTCCACCGTGTACCTCATTTCTCTTCCAAAGGACTTCAACAAGCTCAAGCCCATGCACATGTATGACATTGTCGTCAAGAACAAGAACTATTTCCATGTTAGGGACACGTCGTAAATTTTGGTCATATATGTATAGTAGGTAGTAATTAATAGTAATAATAAGATAGGGTCTGATTGGTGAGGATTTTGTGTCTTTAATCTGTGTGCTTTGCTGCTGTAAATTTTTTTAGTCACTCTGTAAGAAAAATTTGGTGTATATATTTGTGTGCAAATATTCACATGTACGTTTCTAATTTTAATTACTACCGTATTCAATCCATTAAAATAGTCTATGAACCATCATTCTATTTCAGTTTATAATGAAATTTGCTAGAATAACTATTGTTTAAGACCGCTTATTATTGTTACAAAAATGACCAATTGTGATCGAAGTTCAAACTCTAGCTTCTCCACGTGAGTGAGTTTTCAATGATTTTTGTCGTTTCGATTGTCTACTAAAAAAATGATCAACTATTATATCTTTATAATTCAAAAATTGACATTGATGATGATGATATACCGATTACATTGATGTGATTGTCTTTGTATACCATAGCTAGTCCATATCTAACCATGTTACACCTCTTGTTGAGTAATCAAGTGTGGGTGATTATATCATACATCGATTAGGAATGGAGGAAACAAAGGATATATATATATATATATATATATATATATATATATATATATATATATATAAGAGGGAACCCATAAACCCATCACATTAAGGTTTTGGGTAAGAGTGTGGTGTTTAAGTCTCTGATGGTCCTCGATGTTTGACCCATTAGCTCCCCGGACTCCCCAACAGTGGTATCAGAGTCGTGGTTAGACTCGATGGGGAGCGGGAACGGGATCCTAGTGTGGATCAGGCTAGTGATTTGAGTGATTCACACTTGAGGGGGAGATTATTGGGTAATCAAGTGTGAGTGATTATGTCCCGCATCGACTAGGAATGGACGAAACAAAGGATATATAAGAGAGGGAACCCATAAACCCATTGCCTTAAGGTTTTGGGTAAGAGTGTGGTGTTTAAGTCTCTTATGATCCTGGACGTTTGGCCCATTGCCGCTCCCCGGGGCTCCCTGGACTCCCCAACATTGGTATCAAAGCCGTGGTTAGGCTCGGTGGAGAGCGGGAGCGGGATCCTAGTGTGGATCAGGCTAGTAATGTTGGTAGGTAAGAGAGAGAACCCATAAATTCATTGCCTTAAGGTTTTGGGTAAGATTCTGGTGTTTAAGTCTCTCATAGTCCTGGACGTTTGGCCCGTTGCCGCTCCCCAGACTCCCCAACACCTCTCTCTCTCTCTCCCCCCCCCCCCCCCATCTCTCTCTAACATGATATCTTTTGCGCACAATTGTAGAAACTAATTACTTGATCCAGATAACAATAAGTGATGAAATGCTCCCTCAAAATATTTAACAATGTTAAATGCCCAATGCTAGATTCAAAGTCATGACATCTGATTAAGTTGAAAGATATCACTAACCATATTATCTCTAATTACATGTACTTTTGCAGGAAAAAAAATGCTTAATTGCACTTTTGATCCTCGTATTTTGACCGGCTCACGAAAATGGTCATGCCTCTTTCAAATCGAACAAAATCATCCCTAAACTATCATGTTTTTTTTTTGCAATTTTAGTCATACCTCCTATTTTCACCTCTAGAAACGTACATAAATGACAGTTTTAGTCTTAATATTTTGCATACTTGGTGGCTTGCTTAAAAGGTATTATGATAGTTTCATTCTTGACTGCCTTGGGATTGTAGATTGGTCAAATATTTTGCATGCTATGATCCCAGCTCTTCTAGTAGGACTCAAACTTTGTTAGGAAACATGATTTAAAAATATTGTTTGTTATACTTGATACTTAGTATTGAAAATGCTGATGATAAATCACAAGTTAGCGATTGGATGAGGACCGTGTATAAATGTGAAAGTAAAAATAGTTGTATTGGATGACTCTCCTTCACAATACGTACAAATCGTACAATTGATGACTGCAAAAAATAATTTATGACCGTGTGATTTGATCCTCTCAATATGTAAAAAATAATGAAATTGTTATGTAGATGGTCTTATATCCTTTTTAATTTTCTTAATCCAAATCCAAGCAAGCATTTTGAATCGAAATCAGGTCCAAAACGACCCCGTTTTAAAATACTGTTGCGTATTTTCCCTACACCGACAATCCTGTACATTCAATTAATAGAACTGGTACCTCTTTTGATTACAGTAAAATAAAAATAAAAATAAAAAAGCACTGTCATTAGAACAAAAAATAAAAAAAGAAACACCCCCGAACAAAAGAAAGAAAGCTTCAACCACCATTTTCTTATGTTATCATCCATCATTCATCACATCCTCTTCCAATGGCACCATCAAAACCACACATCTACATCATCACTATCTTCCTCCTCTTGAATCCAACCAAATCTGAAGAAAATAAAACAACAACAACAACAGAAAATGAGTGCGAACAACGTTGGATCCACATAAGAAAACTACCACCAAAATTCAACCTAGATCTACTCTCAAATTGTTCAGAATACACATTCCTAGACGATTTATGTCCTTACTTAGCCAACCACGGTTTAGGCCAAAAAACCCATAACCGTTCCCATAGTTGGTACCGAACCGACCCATCCATGCTTGAACTCATTTTCCATCGCCGTATGTTAGAATATCCATGCTTAACTGAAGATCCTAATACCGCTAACGCCGTTTATCTTCCTTACTACGCTGCCTTTGATTCTCTCCGTTATCTTTACGGTCCTGAATATAATTCCAGCGAACAACACGGTGTTCATCTTTTCCATTTTCTAACCAAAGAAAATCACCCTCAAATATGGAACCGTCATTCGGGTCATGATCATTTTCTTGTTATGGCCCGACCCGCTTGGGATTTCTCTCAGCCGTTGGATAATGATCCTCATCTTTGGGGAACTTCTTTTCTTGAATTACCACAGTTTTTTAATGTAACTGCTTTAACTTTGGAATCTCGTGCTTGGCCTTGGCAAGAACACGCTGTTCCTTATCCAACGTCGTTTCATCCACCGAATCTAGCGTTGTTGGATTCGTGGATTCAGCGTGTTCGTCGTTCCAAGAGATCTTCTCTTGCTCTTTTTGCAGGTGGTGGTGGTTTTTCTGCTACCCCGAATATCAGGAGGAGTATAAGAATGGAATGTGATAATGAGAACAATAGTAGTAATGTGAATGGGAATTCATTTGGTTATGAAAAGCTTTGTGAAACTGTTGATTGTTCTAATGGTGTTTGTGAGCATGATCCAATTAGGTTTATGAAACCAATGTTAGGTGCAAATTTCTGTTTACAACCACCAGGGGATACTCCTACTCGAAAATCGACTTTTGATGCGATTCTTGCAGGTTGTATACCTGTGTTTTTCGAGGATTTGTCTGCGAAATCACAGTATTCGTGGCATTTACCGGAGATTGAATTTGAGGGGTTTTCTGTTACTATACCTAAGGAGGATGTTGTGTTTAAGGGATTGAAGATTTTTGATGTGTTGCAGAGAATACCTAGAGCTAGAGTTAGGAGAATGAGGGAGAAAGTTTTGGAGTTGATTCCTAGAGTTGTTTATAGGAAGCATAATAGTTCTCCTGGTTTGAGAAATAAGAAGGATGCATTTGATTTAACAATTGATGGTACTTTGGCTAAGATTCGATCTAGGCTTCAAGAACTCGAATTGGTTTTGTAATTACATTATTTCCTTTTCTTGTTTTAGGTTCATAATCAAGCAATTAGCCAGATAGCCAATAGAATTTGTACTTTCCTTTATTAAGTTTTGTTTTTGACAATAATCAATAGATAGATCTTGATATTAAAGTTAAGTTTTTCACGTCCAATTAATTATTTTTCCTTGAAACATGCCATCAAAGAGGAAGGCAGAGCAATTGCACTAGCCCCTTTTCCCTTCGGCCAATGTTTTTTGGATTTAGATTGCATGCAGTCTTGTGGTCAAAAGATCTATGACCGTCCAATAGTTAGAAGATTGGACAATTCATATTTTAAGGTCATAGAACTTCTAGATTGCATGCAGTTTTGAATTTATGCAATCCGGTTATGTTTCTGGTGATTCTCATCATATTTTGGTGATTATTAGTTTGCAATCTTTAAATTTTAGTTATAGGTATGTTCTTCTGATACTAGAATGCAACAGATCACCAAATTGTGACCACATTGGTTTTGCATGTGGAGTTCATAACAGGTTAACGTTATGCTGATAATATGTTGAAACGAAGGAGTTGAGATTATCTGCATTTATAAAAATGGAGATGATCTTAACTTGAAACGAAGATAAGGCATCTTGTTGTTTCATGTCATTTATCTTTTGGTGTATTGTAGAAGTTGAACGTTATGGACACAAATTCAGGTTTGCGAGTTTGGATTAGCTCTAGCTATTTCTCTATTGGATCCTCTAAGGTCTACAGTCTTACACCAAAACTTCTTTCTTGTTAGAAATAACAGGGCTGAAGAAGAAAAATAAACACAATCACAAACATAAGAATATAACGTGGAAACTCTAAATCCGGAGAAAAATCCACGACCGTTGTCTAAACCGACAACCAGAGAATTATCACTATGTGAAAATTTTACAACACATAGACTTCTCTCACTCTCGCCGCAATGCTCCAGTACACCATGTAACGTCCTATTTTTATTAAAGCGATAAAACACGCGAATATAATAAATATTCAAGAAATAGACGCTACGTCTTCAACCAATTTCAAAACAATGTGCATGCATATATATATATATATATATAAAATTTCTCAACATCGCAGCGGATATAAATCATACATAACATAATTCAACATGTCTACATAAAAATCTCCAAATTCCGATATATGGGGCATAACCAACAACATAAGTCAAATCAATAAGTAAAACGACCACGTCCTAATCATAGCCTAAATATAGACTCGATAGAAAAATAGAGGAAACATCTGCTATCCTCGAATCAACTCACCAAGCAAGCAAAACTACTTCTGCACTCCGTCTATCCGTCCATACGGAAAGGCAGGCGGTCAAAACTACTGGGGGTTAGCTTCACATCAATAATAATAATAAACAGTTGAAATGAAAATCATTAATTAAATCTCAATTAACAAGTGCGTTCATCTACGACATCACTCATCAACACAATATTCGCAATCATCACAATATACAATGCATCAACACATTTATCGCCAAACCACCATCAACACATAAGCAAATGGACTCATGCCAATTCATGCTATGCGTCTAGACTCAACTTCTATATGCATGTGGTACCAATCTCATCAAGGTCGTCACCTTATGATGCAACAAACACATCAAAGTCAACGTCTATAATCAACGGCTATATAGATATCAACATCTGACTCGACATATGATGAATGAACATATGATTCAATCAACCATGCATATGTTCTCAATAAATCAACAACTATAAGTATACAACTTCTACCAATTGCATTCAATCAAGTATGTATACTAATTCAACATCAACAACATCAACTTCACACAATTTCTCACAAATCAATTAAAGGAGAAAATTCATCAATCCATGATAATCATCATATTCAACACCTAGCAATCATTCACGTATCCTCAAATGTTCATACAAAGGCATTTACAAAAGGTTTCCGAGATAATCGGTCTTAAGGATTAAATTTGACGAAGTTCGTCTATGGTTAATCAAAACAATCATCATATACTTTTCAATGTAAAGTAATCCATTCAAGTTTGAAAACCTACAAATCGATCTTAATTAATCATATAAGCATGAACATAGATCACTTACGAACTATCAAGCATTAGTTCAAAGATTAGCCTAAGTCCACATGATAAAACCTAAGTTCGTCAATCATTTTACAACTCAAAAACAACTGAGGCAAATGAGGCGAAACCAAGTAAAACAACATTAATGCTTCAACTATGTATACTCTTAGATCACATATGAGTGCAGTTGAGTATACACGTGCGTTTCACCGGTCAATTACGACAAAATCATCAAAATCACAAGGTTCGTCTCTCTTATCATATTTCAAAAAGAATTTCATTTTCAAAGCAAAACAAGTTAAACCTCATTGAAATCATTCACAACTATTTTTACAAATCATGTATTGACTAAACAACCATAACCCTACGCTTAGGAATAAGTTTGGAAACCATTGGGTTGAAGAAAATGCATTTTTAAGATTTTTGGGTTGTCAAAATCGCTTCAAGATTTATACAGTCGCCTCATGATTTCGGCAGCATCAGACATAAATTTGTTGTTGCTGTCAAAATCGCCTCATGATTCGTAAAATCGCTTCATGATTGTGACAACATCAGACTGTGCAAAGAATTGTTGTTGCTGTCAGAATCACCTCGTGATTCGTGAAATCGTTTCATGATTTTGACAGCATCAGATTATGTAGAAATCAACTTATTTTCCAAAACCACTTAACTAACTCTTCATGCAAAAAACCCAAGTTTCTTCCCAAAACTTTTCACAACCCAATCTTATAACCAAAAACAGAAGTTCATTAAACTTATATCAACACAACAACACCAACATTTCACATTAATTTATCAAGAATCACAATTCACCATGAATGACCCATTTTCATTAAAACTCTTAAAACAACAAATTAATGAAATGGAATGCCCATAGCATAAAACAACAACAACAACATCTCATAACAACAACAACATCATTAAACCATGAATTTATCAACAATTCATCTACAACAGCATCATAATTCACCAAATTCATCCAATTTCACAAATAAGCAACATCATATCATAGAGCATTTAATTTTCATGTTAACAACTTAATCAACAACTAATTCATATACCCAAACATATCTAGATCATATGAACAAGAAATTCAACAATTAAGTTCATGAAAATCACTTATTCAAATAAGCACTTATGCATATAATTAGAGAAGAAAATAAGCTAAGAGATTATCATTGAAATCTAACCCCCTTACCTTAATTCTCCACAATCCTAAGCTATTGCTTCACTTTAGCTCCAATCCTTGAGCCTTTAACCCTTCTCTTGCTCCTAATCCTCATCTCTTGAAACCCTCTCTCTAGCTCCTCTTGAACTTCTCTCTCTAGCTTCTCTTTCTAAAACTTTGAAATGAATGGAATAACCCTAGTTTTCTCTCCTCATGGGTTTATAAGCCTATTCTTTTAATAGGCCTAATTCACCAAAGTTTCTAATTCATTAACTCAAGACTTCTAATTCACTCGCGGTAAAATATAATGACTAAACAACGGTTCTAATTAATTATCTCAACAAACGTAATAACTTAGCATAATTAATGATTCTCACTCGAAACACTAAAAAAAACTCTTTCCCTGAATTTACTAAATTACCATTCCTCGCTAAATGACTAAAATACCCCCAAGTCCAAAATGACCAAAATACCATTCTATCACTGAATTCTACAGAAACATACAAAAAGACATTTAATCACATATGAGCACAAATAAACACAATTAAAATCAATAAAATTAAATCTAACGAAAAATTGGGTTGTTACATACCCACACTCTCTCAAAACAAATATTTAAACTAAGTCAGATATAAGCTTAAAGTGCTACTGATTGGTGCATCTAAAAACAAAGAAACTAGGTTCAATATATAGCCTTAGTCTCCCCCTTGCTTCACTAAACTAAGCGATGTGTGACATAATCACCAATAACTAATATTTCCTAACTTCCTTCTTTATTCATGAAACTTGACAATCAAACCTAACAATCTCCACCTTGATTGTAAGAGTTCCATCTCATGCTTCCATTGTTTAAACCGACAATCATACTCCACCATAATGAGTATACTTCACTTGAAACTGAACCATTCCAAGAATTTCTTCATGTCGAAACCTTGTTGAAATATTATGGTGCAACTCCCATGTTGGCTTCCAGGAAGTTCTTCAGCAATCGACATATCTCACCACACACCCTATGTAACGCCCACTTTATTTATTTAATTATTTTATTAGAGTATATAGTATATTATTATATATTATATGATTTTAATGATGTTTGTGACGTATGAGATGATGTTGTGGTGTGACGTTTATCTTATTGTTTAATAAAATAAAATATGTAATGAAAATTAAGATGTGATATAAAAACAAATATTTTGGGAGATGTGGTTGTTTTCATAAATAAGATAGAGTTGTGGGGATAAGTGAGAATAGAAAGAATTATATAAGGGAGTTAGAGTTAGAAAGAAACAGTCAGTACGTTACAGACTTTTGGCAAGAAGGGAGAAAAGTGGCTAGAGAAGAGGGAACCCCAATTCTGCAATATTACCAGGTAAGGGTGAGCCTAACTTCAATTGTATTTACTGTAATTCATCTAGTTGTGATTAACATAGGAATTGAAAGAGAGTTTGAGAGATTTCATAAGTTAGGGTTTTGTAGGGTTTATGATGAATTGATGAGAGAATGACGTGAATTGATGTAGAACCTTGTTACAGAACCTAGATTAATCACTAGGACTATAATTCTGAGAGATTAGAAGCATAACATGATGAATTGGACGAGTTTTGGCGAGGTTTTGAGCGAACCCGCAGGCTGTTCTGCGACCGCTCGCCGTGGCGAGCAGACCTACTCGTCGTGGCGAGTAGAACAGTTTCACTCGCGAGGCGAGCAACACCACTCGCCGTGGCGAGCAACCCTTAAGTGCTCGCGAGGCGAGCAATATCACTCGCCGTAGCGAGCAAGTGGCAGAACGCAATTTAAGTAGCTCGCCGTGGCGAGCAGTCCCACTCGCCACAGCGAGCAATGTGGTCTTAGACCACTATAACTTGAGTTTTAGAACTCTGTTTTGAGCGAGGCTTTGAGGGTAGACTTTTGGATAGCATTAGAGATGTTTAAGACCTAAATTAGAACCTGTAATGACGCTGTAAGATGATTTTAAGACGTTGGCGTTAATCTATGATTAAATGATTATTAAGTGATGTTTATGAACGAAGTATAAATGATGTTTGTGATGATAACTATGTGCTGTATATATATATGCTAAGTGTGTTGAGCTGCTGCCATGTATTGTATAATTGCATGTGTCGATAAAGAGTTGTATTTGATGTTAAGACGTTGTAATATCTTGTTTAAGAATTAAAGAGTCGAGTCCATGCATTTGCATATTTTGAGACGGTGGAGCTTATGCTCAAAGCGACGGTGGAGCATTTGCTCAAAGCGACGGTGAAGCTTATTAAAGCTAAAATATTGGTACCACATGCATGATGTTAAGATGTTAGAGTTGCATTGTCGAGTCATGTGTCTGAGATGTTTCGAGACGGTTGTTTATGAAGATGTTCTAAGATGATTTGTATATGTGGATGTTTGAGACGTTCCTGTTTTATGTGATGAATATTGTTGTTGTTGTTAGGCATAATTATTTGAATTATATGTTAATATAATTGTTGTGAATCTCACCCCTTCTGTTGGAATTGCCGCCTTGTGGGCAAGTGCAGGTGACCAAGCTTAGGTTCGTCGATGTGAGAGGTTCTTGTGGAGTCTTAGGAGCTCTGATACGTAACGGGATGGGGATTTATCAATTGTTTCTATTCCTTTATGTATCGTTTTGACTAATAATGATGTTTGCGACGTAACTTGACTTGAGATGTTTTATGTGGCTTTGAGCCGAGAACTATTTCTTAAAGATTTTGAGACGTTTATGAATTCCGCTGCTATGTTTGAATATTGTTTAAGAATAAATTGTTATTCGATTTGCTTTTAAAGATTTTATGAAATGTGACATCCTGATTTATGTGATATACTCTGATTAAATGTATGAAAATTTTTAAGTCGGGATTTCGGGGTGTTACAATTGGTATCAGAGCAGGTCGGTCCGTCCGGCCAATTAGAGAGTCGAGTGACGGTGTCTTAGAGTTAGAATATTATAGTTATATTATTCTAACTTATGTTTGCCTTGTAGAGGAATAAGATGGCGGGAAGGAATGATGCTGCTCTTGCTGCTGCTTTGCAAGCAATGGCCCAAGCTGTGGGAAATCCGAACAACGCTGGTGGGAACGACGGGACGAGGATGTTGGAAACTTTTCTGAGGAACCACCCGCCTACCTTCAAATGGCGATATGATCCTGACGGGGCTCAGACGTGGCTCAAGGAAGTTGAGCGGATCTTTAGAGTGATGCAGTGCGAAGATGGTCAGATGGTACGGTTTGGTACCCATATGTTGGCGGAGGAGGCTGATGACTGGTGGGTTGGTATTCGACCTATCCTGGAGGAAGGAGATGCTATTTTGACTTGGGCTGTGTTTAGGAGAGAATTCCTGAACCGTTACTTTCCTGAGGATGTCCGGGGAAAGAAGGAGATCGAGTTCCTTGAGTTGAAGCAAGGAAATATGTCTGTGACGGAGTATGCTTCGAAGTTTGTGGAACTGGCAAAGTTCTACCCCCATTATACTGCTGAGAATGCTGAGTTTTCCAAGTGCATCAAGTTTGAGAATGGCTTGCGTCCTGAGATTAAGAGGGCAATTGGTTACCAGAAGATTCGGAATTTCTCTGAGCTGGTGAGTAGTTGCAGGATTTATGAGGAGGATACCAAGGCTCACTATAAGGTAGTGAATGATAGAAAAGCTAAGGGTCAGCAGAGTCGTCCCAAACCTTATGATGCTCCTAGAGATAAGGGTAAGCAAAGAGTGAATGATGAGAGGCGACCACAAAAGAAGGATGCTCCTGCTGAGATTACCTGCTATAATTGCGGGCAGAAAGGCCACAAGAGTAATGCGTGTCCTGTTGATGTGAAGAGGTGTTACCGATGCGGACAGAAAGGGCATATTACCGTAGACTGCAAGTTTGACGATGTTGTGTGTTTCAACTGTGATGAGCAGGGACATATTGGCTCGCAGTGCAAGAATCCAAAGAAAGTTAGGACTACTGGAAGGGTTTTCGCGTTGACCGGCACTCAGACTGAGAACGAGGATCGCTTGATTAGAGGTACTTGCTATATTAATGATATACCTTTAGTTGCTATTATTGATACTGGAGCTACGCATTGTTTTGTTGCTTTTGATTGTGCTGTTAAGTTGGGTCTTGTTATGTCTGATATGAATGGAGAGATGGTTGTCGAAACTCCAGCTAAGGGTTCGGTGACTACTTCTCGTGTGTGTTTAAGTTGTCCGTTGTCTATGTTCGATCGTAATTTTGAGATGGATTTAGTCTGCCTACCATTGACTGGTATGGATGTAATTCGGGGGATGAATTGGTTAGAGTACAACCGTGTGCTTATCAACTGTTTTCGCAAGACGGTGTATTTCTTGTCTGAAGAGGAAGAAAGTGGAGCAGAATTTTTATCTACCAAGCAGCTGAAACAATTAGGACGAGATGGAGTTTTGATGTTTTCTCTGATGGCATCCTTATCTATTGAGAATCAAGGGAAGATTGACGAACTGCAAGTGGTGTGTGATTTTCCTGAAGTATTTCCTGATGAGATTCCTGATGTGCCTCCTGAAAGAGAAGTTGAATTTGCGATTGATCTTGTTCCTGGAACGAAGCCTGTGTCTATGACACCTTACCGTATGTCAGCTTCTGAATTAGCTGAGTTAAAGAAGCAATTGGAGGATCTGCTTGAGAAGAAGTTTATAAGGCCAAGTGTTTCGCCTTGGGGAGCGCCTGTATTGCTAGTGAAGAAGAAAGATGGGAGTATGAGGTTATGTATTGACTACCGTCAGTTGAACAAGGTAACTATAAAGAATAGGTATCCACTTCCGAGGATTGACGATTTGATGGATCAGTTAGTGGGTGCACGTGTGTTTAGCAAGATTGACTTAAGGTCGGGTTATCATCAGATAAAAGTGAAGGATGAAGATATGCAGAAGACGGCCTTTAGAACTCGATATGGTCATTATGAGTATAAAGTGATGCCTTTCGGTGTTACGAACGCGCCAGGAGTATTTATGGAGTATATGAATCGGACCTTTCAGGCATTTTTGGATCACTTTGTGGTAGTGTTTATTGATGACATTTTGATATATTCCAAATCCGAAGAAGAACATGCTGAACATTTGAAGATTGTCTTGCAAGTATTGAAAGAAAAGAAGTTGTATGCTAAGTTGTCCAAGTGTGAGTTCTGGTTGAAGGAAGTTAGTTTTCTTGGTCATATTATTTCCGGTGATGGAATAGCAGTTGATCCATCT
Source organism: Medicago arabica (assembly GCA_946800305.1). Taxonomy (NCBI): domain Eukaryota; kingdom Viridiplantae; phylum Streptophyta; class Magnoliopsida; order Fabales; family Fabaceae; genus Medicago; species Medicago arabica. The sequence goes on from OX326968.1 coordinate 55,546,152, forward strand.
AAAGTTGAAGCAGTGTCGCAATGGGAGACTCCGAGGTCGGTTACGGAGATTAGAAGCTTTTTGGGATTGGCAAGTTACTACAGAAGGTTTATAGAAGGATTTTCTAAGTTGGCACTTCCGTTAACGCAGTTGACGTGTAAAGGTAAAGCCTTTGTGTGGGATGCTCAATGTGAGAGTAGCTTCAATGAGTTGAAGAAGCGGTTGACGACAGCTCCAGTCTTAATTTTGCCAAAGCCTGAAGTACCTTTTGTGGTGTATTGTGATGCGTCTAAATTGGGTTTAGGTGGTGTACTTATGCAAGACGGTAAAGTGGTTGCTTATGCATCCAGGCAGTTGAGGATTCATGAACGAAATTATCCCACCCATGATCTTGAGTTGGCTGCAGTGGTGTTTGTGTTGAAAATTTGGAGACACTATTTGTATGGTTCGAGGTTTGAAGTGTTTAGTGATCACAAGAGCTTGAAGTACCTGTTTGATCAGAAAGAGTTAAATATGAGACAGAGGAGATGGCTCGAGTTATTGAAGGATTATGATTTTGATTTGAGTTACCATCCGGGTAAAGCTAACGTAGTTGCTGATGCCTTGAGTAGGAAAACGCTGCATATGTCTGCTATGATGGCGGAAGAGTTCGAACTATTGGAACAATTCAGAGATTTGAGCTTGGTTTGTGAAAGATCACATCAGAGTGTAAAGCTAGGAATGTTGAGAATTGACAATGATTTTCTGGAAAATATTAAAGAAGCGCAGAAGGAAGATGTTAAGTTTGTAGATTTGCTTGTTGCGAGTAACCAGACTGCAGATGGTGACTTTAGAGTAGATGATCACGGTGTGTTGAGGTTCCGAGGTAGAATCTGTATTCCGAACAACGATGAGATGAGGAAGGCAATACTTGAAGAGAGCCATAGAAGTAGCTTGAGTATTCACCCAGGAGCTACGAAGATGTATCATGATTTGAAGAAGTTGTTTTGGTGGTCTGGATTGAAACGTGATGTGGCACAATTTGTGTATTCTTGTCTAGTTTGTCAGAAATCGAAGATAGAACATCAGAAACCTGCTGGTATGATGGTTCCGTTGGATGTGCCAGAGTGGAAATGGGATAGTATATCCATGGATTTTGTGACGAGTTTGCCAACTACTCCGAGAGGGAACGATGCTATTTGGGTGATTGTTGATAGGTTAACCAAGTCAGTTCATTTTCTACCGATCAATATCACTTTCCTATGGTTCGGTTAGCAGAGATTTATATTCAAGAGATAGTAAGATTGCATGGTGTTCCTTCGAGCATTGTGTCAGATAGAGATCCGAGATTTACTTCTAGATTTTGGAAAAGTTTGCAAGAAGCTTTAGGGTCGCAGTTGAAGCTGAGCTCGGCGTATCATCCACAGACAGATGGTCAATCCGAGAGGACGATTCAATCGTTGGAAGATCTGCTGAGGGTGTGTGTACTTGAACAAGGAGGAGCTTGGGATAATCATCTCCCGTTGATTGAGTTCACTTACAATAACAGTTACCATTCTAGTATTGGAATGACACCTTTCGAGGCTTTGTATGGAAGAAGATGTAGAACCCCGTTGTGTTGGTTTGAGTCGGGTGAAAGTGTGGTTTTAGGACCAGAGATTGTGCAACAAACCACTGAGAAGGTAAGAATGATCCAAGAGAAGATGAAAGCGTCGCAGAGTCGACAAAAGAGTTATCATGACAAGCGTAGAAAGGACCTTGAGTTCCAAGAAGGAGATCATGTGTTTTTGCGAGTTACTCCAATGACCGGTGTAGGTCGTGCCTTGAAGTCGAAGAAGTTGACTCCAAAGTTTATTGGTCCATATCAGATATCAGAGAGGATTGGGACGGTGGCTTACCGTGTTGGATTACCACCGCATTTATCGAATTTGCACGATGTTTTTCATGTGTCGCAGCTGAGGAAGTACGTTCCGGATCCATCTCATGTGATCCAAAGTGACGATGTGCAAGTGAGGGACAACCTTACGGTTGAGACTCTACCCTTGAGGATCGATGATCACAAAGTGAAGTTGTTGAGAGGCAAGGAGATACCTCTGGTGAGAGTTGTTTGGAGTGGAGCGACCGGTGAAAACTTAACTTGGGAGCTGGAAAGTAAGATGCTGGAGTCTTATCCTGAGTTGTTTAATCGAGGTAAGATTTTCGAGGACGAAAATCCTTTAAGTGGGGGAGAGTTGTAACGCCCACTTTATTTATTTAATTATTTTATTAGAGTATATAGTATATTATTATATATTATATGATTTTAATGATGTTTGTGACGTATGAGATGATGTTGTGGTGTGACGTTTATCTTATTGTTTAATAAAATAAAATATGTAATGAAAATTAAGATGTGATATAAAAACAAATATTTTGGGAGATGTGGTTGTTTTCATAAATAAGATAGAGTTGTGGGGATAAGTGAGAATAGAAAGAATTATATAAGGGAGTTAGGGTTAGAAAGAAACAGTCAGTACGTTACAGACTTTTGGCAAGAAGGGAGAAAAGTGGCTAGAGAAGAGGGAACCCCAATTCTGCAATATTACCAGGTAAGGGTGAGCCTAACTTCAATTGTATTTACTGTAATTCATCTAGTTGTGATTAACATAGGAATTGAAAGAGAGTTTGAGAGATTTCATAAGTTAGGGTTTTGTAGGGTTTATGATGAATTGATGAGAGAATGACGTGAATTGATGTAGAACCTTGTTACAGAACCTAGATTAATCACTAGGACTATAATTCTGAGAGATTAGAAGCATAACATGATGAATTGGACGAGTTTTGGCGAGGTTTTGAGCGAACCCGCAGGCTGTTCTGCGACCGCTCGCCGTGGCGAGCAGACCTACTCGCCGTGGCGAGCAGACCTACTCGCCGTGGCGAGTAGAACAGTTTCACTCGCGAGGCGAGCAACACCACTCGCCGTGGCGAGCAACCCTTAAGTGCTCGCGAGGCGAGCAATATCACTCGCCGTAGCGAGCAAGTGGCAGAACGCAATTTAAGTAGCTCGCCGTGGCGAGCAGTCCCACTCGCCACAGCGAGCAATGTGGTCTCAGACCACTATAACTTGAGTTTTAGAACTCTGTTTTGAGCGAGGCTTTGAGGGTAGACTTTTGGATAGCATTAGAGATGTTTAAGACCTAAATTAGAACCTGTAATGACGATGTAAGATGATTTTAAGACGTTGGCGTTAATCTATGATTAAATGATTATTAAGTGATGTTTATGAACGAAGTATAAATGATGTTTGTGATGATAACTATGTGCTGTATATATATATGCTAAGTGTGTTGAGCTGCTGCCATGTATTGTATAATTGCATGTGTCGATAAAGAGTTGTATTTGATGTTAAGACGTTGTAATATCTTGTTTAAGAATTAAAGAGTCGAGTCCATGCATTTGCATATTTTGAGACGGTGGAGCTTATGCTCAAAGCGACGGTGGAGCATTTGCTCAAAGCGACGGTGAAGCTTATTAAAGCTAAAATATTGGTACCACATGCATGATGTTAAGATGTTAGAGTTGCATTGTCGAGTCATGTGTCTGAGATGTTTCGAGACGGTTGTTTATGAAGATGTTCTAAGATGATTTGTATATGTGGATGTTTGAGACGTTCCTGTTTTATGTGATGAATATTGTTGTTGTTGTTAGGCATAATTATTTGAATTATATGTTAATATAATTGTTGTGAATCTCACCCCTTCTGTTGGAATTGCCGCCTTGTGGGCAAGTGCAGGTGACCAAGCTTAGGTTCGTCGATGTGAGAGGTTCTTGTGGAGTCTTAGGAGCTCTGATACGTAACGGGATGGAGATTTATCAATTGTTTCTATTCCTTTATGTATCGATTTGACTAATAATGATGTTTGCGACGTAACTTGACTTGAGATGTTTTATGTGGCTTTGAGCCGAGAACTATTTCTTAAAGATTTTGAGACGTTTATGAATTCCGCTGCTATGTTTGAATATTGTTTAAGAATAAATTGTTATTCGATTTGCTTTTAAAGATTTTATGAAATGTGACATCCTGATTTATGTGATATACTCTGATTAAATGTATGAAAATTTTTAAGTCGGGATTTCGGGGTGTTACACCCTACATCATTGCCAACCAATACCCGTGTGTTGTTCTGAATCCGCTAGCAATTACTTGTCCTTTTGCATGGTATAGCGGAAATACCATAAGGACACACTCTGTCTTCTAGATAAGATCACCATCATCTTCCAAAACCAGTGAGACATTGCTAGCACATGCCTCAGAGTATTTATCAGAAACTGCTCCACCTGGACAATTTCTCTTTAAATGTCCAAACATTCCATATTTCCAACAAGGCATATTCTTTGCATGGATCTTCTTCCCATTAACCCCACTTCTAATTAACAACATTGAGCTTGATGAAGCGCTTTCATCACTTTTCATCCTCCTTTCTTCAGAAATAATTTTAGTTGCAACTTTTTCAAAACTCAAACTTTCCTTCCCATACATCAAAACAGGTTTGAGATGAACATAAGAAGGTGGAAGGGACAAAATGAACCTTAACGCTTTATCTTCATCATCAATCTTAACTTCAATAGATGGTCAGAGATTTTCGTACCCTCATCCATGCGTAAATTGTGGAATTGCTCCTTCAGCAACAACCGATTTGAGATGCTCTTTGCCTGATATAACCCTTCGAGCTTTTCCCAGAGTTCCTTGGCTGATGACAGATTTTGCACATTCGCAAGAACATTCTTTGCCAAACACAGACGAATTGCACTTGCAGCTCTCAAATCTAGTTCCTCCCACTTATCGGCCTCTATCTTGGAAGTGTTTCCTTTCAGCGCCTTGTGTAAAGCTGATTGTGATTGTATCAACACATCCTTGACTTGTACTTTCCACAAGCCAAAGTTGATTCTTCCATCTAACTTCTCTATGTCAAACTTCATTGCACTTGAATAAGACATAACGGTTGCACATTACCACCCTTCTTCAACACCTTCACAATATCACACTTCTTTTTTCCTAACTTCCTTCTTTATTCAAGAAACTCGACAATCAAACTCAACATTTCTCCCTCTCCAATCTCCGCCAAATTAATGGATCCTAATCCCCACCTCAAATATCTTAAATCTTAATATCTAATTGTTAATGATATCTCTTATTCATATCTAAGTCTCTAAACGAGGGTGTCTAAGTGTTTGTTCTTAGCATTACTCTTACTATTAAGGGAAATAATTAAAGCATAATGATACTACATCCATCCCTAATTATAGGACCCTTTTGGAAAAATAACGGAAATTAAGAAAATTAAAAATGATAATAAATTTGTTTGTAATTAGTATTATTTTTACAAATTTGTCCTTTAAGAGAAAGGGTTAGTGTATGTTTTCAAAGTAGTATTTAATGTTGATTGAAGAAAAAGATACGAAATAAATAGGGGTATATTGGTAAAGAAGTAATTAATGTACTTGAAAAATAGGAAATAAGTCTTATAAAAGGAGACAATTTTTCTTCTTCAAAGGGGTCCTATAATTAAGAACGGAGGTAGTACTTATCTTTATCTAAAAGCATAGAACTTTGTTCATAGATTGATTTGTATAAAATTAAACATAGGTTTAGAGAAAAAAATCGATGAATGAATAGATGTAACAATTTAATAAAACTCCCTTTGCTAACTTTTGTTATATTCTGCTCAAAAAGAAAAAAAAAACTATTGTTATTAAAAAATGTCTTAAATGCTTGACAAAAAATATGTCATAAATGTCGGGGTTTACTAATGTTGTGTTTTCCATGGACTCAAATGATAGTAGATGCTTTTAATTCTTCTCCTCCTCAACAATAATGAGGTAGGTGCTATTTTTTTAAACCAAAAGCATGTCCAAAGGTAACTGCAAACACTTATCTTTTTATATAAGTAAGATTCTTTTAAACGGTTGATTTTTCTCAATAATTTTTTTTCCATACGCATTGATCATAGTTGAAACTTTAAACCAAATGATTAAGAGTTACAAGTATCTATCACTCATGTGACTCTGCATTGTTAAGTGCTATTAGTGTTAAAAATAGATCTTTTTTGTCTTCTGTTTGTAACATGTTTTTCCAGTTTTTTTTACTGGAAATATTAAATATGTACATGAGAAGTTAGACATTTAATTTGGAATTAATGTTGATGACTGGTTGCTTGTGAGTGACGTCTAGGTCGGGGTAGTTCTAGAGGTCATTAATAACCCATGGAGATACTGCTAATTCATTTAACAAGTCGCTCAAGTGAGTCATGACTCATGACCTAAGTTCTTTCACCATTTAATGAATATTGTTCATGATCAAGTTTGCCTTGTCAGTAGGTTGAGCAAACTTCATTTTACAATAACTGATTTATGTCTTTGCTTTGTCACATTTCCGGTTGTACGTTAGCCTTTGCTCCGGAGAAATCTTGATGGCTAGTTAATTATTTTTAGTGGAGATGGCTGGTTTATTTTGTTGACCAGAACTTAGTGATACACATTGAAAAGGTGCAATTCACTTAAGTTGTATATGCCAGAAACCTTGTAAGAATAGATTATATGATAAACTCCGTTTGTTTCAGATTTTTTCCCAAAAAACTCTATTTTTTCTCTTACAAAAAATCTATTAGCTTTTCATTTAAGTGTTTGTTTAGGATTTTTAGAAAAATCATTTCATAAAAAAAAATCTATTTTGACCCTAAAATGAAAAGCTATTAGGATTAGCTTTTCTCAAAATCTATTTTTTTCAACAACAAGAAGATAACACATGTGCATGTTAGAACTCATTTTTTTTTTTAAAAATAGATTTTTATGGATAGTAGGCAAACACAAATAACTTCAGATTTTTTTAAAATCACTTGATTCTTTTGACACAAAATTTAGTTTTTTTAAAGCTGAAACAAACACACCCTAAACCTTTTTATTTTACCTTTAGTTGTGTGTTTCCGACTATTATTTTTTCAATTTTCTAGGATTTTCTTGTCCACGTCTTATCATAGAGGTGTCCACCATGGACCACCACAATTGATCGTGGCCACAACTTACATATCATTGTGAATGTTCACGAATCTTCGTGATATATAGCACTGCTTTAATAATTAAGAGTATAATAGAATAAAGAATAAAGTTTCTCCTTCATTAAATTGTAAAACCATATTTCCTCTTAAATTAAAAGAAATTGCAAAACAATATTTAAATTTGAATAATTTTTTTAGTAAAATAAAACGATTTTCTAATGTAAATTATCACATGACAATGCCAACGTGGAAACTTTTTATATAGCATACTTTAAACAACGTTCAAGGGACTATGTTTAACTTAGTCATCTTCTAGTATAGCTGAAACAATTTCCGGTTGGATAAGATGTTTTACACCCTAGATTTAATTGCAGTCACCCCCTTTCGTAAATAAATCAATATACCTAAGTAGATTAGTCTTTTTATTTACTGGACAGTAAATAATCCGAAGTGGGTAAAATAATGAGATTTTTTTTTCAAAATTGGAATTATTTAAGACACTCTTTTTGTTCTGCTGAACGGCGATGTAGCTTAGGCATATGTTTTTTCTCAGCTTTGGCGCTTTTACTTTGTCGTATATTATTTCTTGGTTCGATTTTGAGCTCCTCCTAGAGAAAAGGATAAAAGGATGTGTTCATAATTTCTTATCAATTTAAAGCATGGCTAGCTAGTACTAATTTAAAATGTTATGCTCAAAACAAACGCGCAACAACCAACCAATCCTCTACTAGCACAAGAGACAAGTTACATTTCCATCCAAAACGACATTGTTATACGAATAACATCTCTTTTATATACATAAACGGTACGAGATTTAACCCTTCACAATTATAATCCAACCTATACAAAGAGAAATTATAACAAGTGTCTTTATAACACTTGCACACTTGTTAAGAAACTAATCTTAGAAACTTTATCTTGAAATTTGTCTATTTAACACATAATGAAATGTTAAAAAACAATTTTTTCTACGTATAATCTAGCAATTGTTTCTTTTTTTAAATTCTTAGCATATTTTCAGAGTTTAAACCTCAATTACTGCATATATTATGCAATGTTATTACCAATTGAGTTAAACTCATATGATTTTTTTTTTGTTACATTTGTTTGTTCAACCCAGTAACTTTTTGCGTGCTTTCTCAAGGTAAAGTGGGAAAACACAACTAGTAATAATATCCCCGTGTAACATGCATAAAGCTCATAATAATAATGAAATTTTGAAATGAAGAACCAAAAAGTTACTGTTACCGATGTGTCTCAATGAATTTAATAATTACATTGATGCAGTAAATAATGTTTCCGAGAAGTGTAATGCTGCTAGTACTTAATTTGCTTCTAACACAGAAACAAAAGCTTAGAACATCAACAAAGGACAAAAAAAATTAGATAGGAGATATACATAAAGAAATGCATGATATGATATGATATCAAAGTGAGCGAGTAATGAATTCCACTGTATAGTAGCTTTAAAAAAAGGAAAATAAAATAGGCATTACCCGTTTTACACAATTATAAAAAGTAAAAATAAAAAAGTGAAATGCGAGAGTAGAATGAATGAGTGATATTGAAGTGGCAGAGGAAAGCAGCAGAAGGAGCAGTGTGTTCTTGGGTCATTGTCACATTATACTACTTTGGTACCCATCTTGGCTTGTTTCCTTTGTTTCCTTGGCATTTTCCCCTTCTCACTTTCATTTTTATTTCAAGTTTCCAATTCCCTCTCACTCTCCCAACTACTTCTCTCTAATGGATGCTACCTCACTACCTTTGAAGTATCAGGTAACTATCTTCTCTCAACTCTAGTTACTTCAACCCAACTTTCTTTGATTTATAAGCTAAACTTGGTTTTGTTTCTCCTATATGTTTCACAGACATGGTTCTTGAAAGTTTCTATCCACTGTGAAGGTTGCAGAAGGAAAGTAAAGAAAGCTCTTCAGAGCATTGATGGTACTGAGCTTATAAACCAAACTAACTTAAGTTTTCAACTACTCATTTCTTCTTCATCTCATGCATGGAAGAATTACAAGGCTTAAATTTTACTTTGTTAAGCCCAAAATCACTGTCATTTCCACTTACCCTTTTCTTACCACTAAAAAGCCCTATGGTTTGGTGGCTGGTGCTCTACTAAAAACAATGTAACACACTTGACTCTTCAGATTAAAGATGTGTTTGGTGTCCAACGTGTTGGTGCCTCACATGTGTCGGTGTTGGTGTTAAACACCGACACAACACATAAATGTGATTACATTGAATTACTTCTTTTTTTTAAATTATTATCGGTCGTGACAATGTCAGTGTTATGTCTTGTTTGTATTCGTGTTTGTGTCTGTGATTCATATTTACCATTTTTGTGTTGTTGTGGTGACAATATTGGGGTGTTTCATAACATTTGCAATGCAGGAGTTTTTACGACAACAATTGATCCACAACAGAATAAAGTAACAGTCACTGGAAATGTTGCTCTTGAGACTCTGATAAGGAAACTTGCCAAAGCTGGAAAACAAGCCGAGATTTTGCCGGAGAATCTTCCCGGGAAAGTAAAGGACTCCAACAAAGCCAAGAACCATAAGAAGAGTGAACAAAAAAGCCAAGAAACTCAGCAAAAGAAAAATCATTCTTCTGCAAATACTGAACCCAACCTTAACTCTGCCAAAGAGGGAAATGAAAATGCTGAAAAGTGTAACGGTAAAAGCAAGAGTACTAATACAAAAACCAATGCTGGCTCACCGGAGAAGTTTCCGGCTGGTGGTAAGGGGCAGGAAACAAAAAACAAGAGTGGTCAAAGTGGCGGAGGAGATTCTGGTAAGAAGAAGATGAAGAAAACTCAGACTGGAACTGGAACTGGAAGCAATGGGTTGAGTTTAGCATCTACTGGTGCACCTGCATACACTGGATCAGTATTCCAGAGTCCAGGTCAGGTTGTGGGGCAAGTGAATCTCAGCCCTACACGTCAGCAACCGTACATGTTGTATCCAGAAACATGTTATCCTCCTTTGGTACAATATGCAACTTACAACAGATTATGTCCCATTGGAACAATGGGCTGTCCTTCTTACTATGTTCCACCATTACCCTACATGTGTGCAGGCTTTGATCGTGACCCTTATCAGTTTCAAGCTTCACCTTTGATTCCCTTTGAGTTCTTCAATGATGAAAATGCAAATGGGTGTTCTATTATGTGATGTTGCACTTTTTTTTCTTCTGATTTTGTTTGTTCTATTGTAGGATAGTTTTGTTATGTTAATTTTGTAATTGACAGAAGTTTAGCTTATAGTATATCTTTTATGTTCATGGTTTAGTAGGGGCTAATTTTACATTTAGAAGATCTTAGTCTTAACACTGGAAATTCTCTGCTCACAGCTTTAGCTAATTTTGATTTTGGACCAAACTGTAAATGATGTTCTAATAGCCTTTAGTATTGCATAATCATGGGTTATGCTTTTAGTGTCTGTTTGAAACCTTGTGTTTTGGTGGTGTATTATGTGTTTATAGTCTTTTAGAAGAAAGAATGGCTGGGTGACAAAAAATCTGATACGAGGTGGACCGCGAGAGGTGGTCGGGATATCTGGATTACAACAAGAGTTCTCCGAAAGGTGTGATGTAACTGTAAGTACTCAAATCTCAAGTTAGTGGTTGATTGAGTTGCGATGGGACTGGAAATGGATTCTCTAGTGTAATTTACACATGATAGAGTAAAGTGTCGTGTAACCATTCAAATTCACTTTGTCTAAATATCAAATATGTTCTTCATTTTGAATGGTGAGAGACGACACTTTACTAGCTCATATGTAAATAATACTTGAGATGATCCATTCCCATGGAATGAATGCCTAAATAAGTATGGGGAGAGAGATTCCCTTATGTAATCGAAGTGTTTAGATGATTGAGCTGGGATTTCGTTGGCACCCGTAACAAAGCATGGGGAACTCACTGCATGAGATGGATGACTGATTCATCGTGACATTGATTGTATGGTTGCACGTAGAGCTTATGAATTACTCTAGAGTGACTATAGTCTTTCGCGCGAAGGTTTATTTTCAATGGACCTTGGCCTCATTCCAAACAAAGTTTTAGAGAAATTGTGATTGAAAACATATTTCAAATTGTGTAGTGTAGTAACATGCAAGAATATTTGTTCCAGGTTTCAGTTTAGAAAAGCCATTTCTGCTGGGAAATGATGAATTTTCCAGCCACGCCTTGAGAATATAAATATTTGAATTCAAACAATAATAGTACTAGTATAATATTTTCTAAAGAAAATAAAATAAAATAAAAGTTGATGAATCAAAATTTACGTAATGTAATTCCTCTTTTACTTGGGTGTCAGGGTTTAATAATTTATTCCGAGAGAGTTTGCTGCATTTACTACTACTCTATGAACACTACTGCTTGTACTTCTTATGTAGCTTTTGACTGAGCCGTGATCAGTGCCGTGTTTGATTGCTGTTTCTCAGGGCATATATATCTTTATATTTACTACCTCGTTTGGAAGAATTAAATAATCTTTCTTTGTAATCACATTATAAAATTGAGATTAAAATAATCAGATTATTCAATACTTTACACAGTAAAACAGATATTTCTTCAGAATTAAACTTGGATACAAGACTTGCACTATATATTATGAATTGTTTAGTATTTCATTCTCATGCCAAAAGGATATACGGTGTTTAGTTTATCCTGATTCTTTTTTGTTGTTGATTGAGTCTAATCCTGATTCCTGAACTCAACTTGATTGCTTTGAATAAAGCAGCTAGCCCTTGCATCAATGTTTCTAGTTTCTGGTACTTGATATATACATACAAATTCATAATTTTATAATGAAAGGGTAAGGGTGAGGTGAGGCCACAATTAATGTCCTCTACAATTTTCATGTTTTTAAGCCACCCATGTGAGAGATTCAGCTTGTGGACCTAAACTATTGTGAACATCAATGAAATAAAGTGGAAAAAAAGTAATTAAAGGAAGAAGCATGTGTCAAGTGTAGTCTATTATCAGAAGCTTGAAGCCCGAGAAGATAAAAAGGTGTTGCTAGGTGAAACATACAAACAAACAGTATTGCATTGAAGTGAAGTGGGGAAAAGAAAAAACAGAGCACAATAGGACAATTTCTTTGAAATGATAATGAAGAATCTTTTTTTAAAGTGAGAAACAAAATAGAAGCATTTCCTCAAAATTATGTTAGTTGCAGTTGTTTGTCCATTTTTGTTGGTGTGTTTTACTGTAGTTTTTCGAATAAGTAACTAACCAATTAAAAAGGCACACAATAGTAACTTTGATCAAATAATATATATATATTTTACATATAAAAGAACCCAATGGTTCTTGTAAAATGGCATATATACACTTTCAATACTACAAATTTATCCTATCAAATGATACTTGGCAAAGGGCATCCATTGAAAAGTTACTTATATACAAATTACCTTGGTCAGTCTTTAGATGGATTTGGATTTGGTGCAGTAAGCGTGTCAGTGTCACGCAATTTTCAATCTCAGATTAACGGTCGAGATTGTTTTAAACTGATTAAATTATTGGCTCAGATTAATGGCTGAGATCGAATATTGCGTGTAACTTTGTCTTTTTTTTTACTGCGGAAGGTCCTTGTCCGTCTTACATGCAAGTTGAAGCTTTTGATGTCCGTTGATTCATCCCAAGCATGATCACTATTACAGTGACATCATCGTGGTACTTTCTTCTCCTCCCAGCCGGAACATTCATCAATTCTTCCATGCTGAAACCTGTAAGAGCTTTACTCATCAATACACACACTTAACAATCTACATTGATGCATATAAAATTAAATTTAGCATAGGATATAGAAAAATTGACCTGCAGAATCGGCTGCTCTGGCTACAAGCTGCTCTATGAGAAACCTTGCAGGATCACCAAAAGGATTGTTCAAGATATAAGACTCTACAAGCTTCACCGCTTCTTCATTGCTGAAGAAGTCAAATAAACCATCACTCCCTACTATAACAAATTGATCAGAATTTGAGATTTTATGGACATTCAGTGACGGTTGAGTGGAAATATATGGTGGGCTCGTAAGATCGCGAACTCTCAGGATTCCCATCAAAACATCATTCAGATTTTTCTGCGAGGAAATAATAATAAAAAAATCAAATCTATGTTTGGTAGGACAAAGATTCAGAATAACCTTCTGACGTAAACACTTGCACAAGTGTTTCAAAGAGTTTATGAAAATACCTTATGACATAATCAATAAGCTGTTCATAACAGCGAATGAAAATCATGTGAAAATCATATAACCGCATCTCCCCTTTGATTAAAGTAAGAACATATACATAGACGTTTATATGATATGTACTTATTCAACAAACAATTAATTAAACAGTTTAACCAAATACACTAAAAAAAACTATAAAAAGTGAAAGAGAATACAAACCTTTTTCAAGTAGCCAACTCCGAATGCACGAGTAACCTTCAACTTACCTTTCACTTTTCCTGCTATGATGACCTTATGATCATCAGGATGTTCAGCCAGGAGTCTAGCTCTCTCAGCTTCATTATCAACAGTGTGACTATCTGTAAGCTGTATCGCATTGAGTTTCTCACTCTGGTTCATATTGTCACCATTACTGCACGTTGCCAATACCGCTCTGCTGTCACCGAGATTAAGTGTATACAAATCATTACCGTGAAGAAGCAAAATTAAAACACAAGATCCAATCGAAACTAAATCCAGACGTTCCCCCATTTCCTGTTCAACCATGTACAAGAAATCATTCTCAGCCTGACTGAGAGCACTTTCTAGACTATCAAGTACTTTGCGCGAAAAAGACTCACGTGATGTTCTTGACAGAGAATGATCTTCGTGACAATTAAGACTATCACTCAACTTATATCGAAGGAATTCACCCAAATCAGCGTGGTCGGAAGCAGTGATAGAACCAGGCTCCAATTCCAAAATTAACCTGTCTAGGTAAGATATGATGGTGTCGTAAAGTGTACCTGCCAGAAAGTCAGCTGCATCTCTCCCATTAAATCCATCATAAATTGCACAAAAGAGCCAACCATTTTCTTCAGAACAGACTGCTTGAACTCTATCTTCACCAGCAGCTCCTCCCGCTACTTGAACTTCCTTGGCAATAAGAAAACCGTCGCTACTGGAACGGTCACTCGCGGATTTCAACGAGTCATACTCAAGAATATCACTTGGAGTGGAAGGGCTGCAACTTAGGTATGAGAGACTACTCGGGAGAGAAGATGATAGTCTGTCAAACCGCGAAAGACTTGGCGAAGAAGGTATTCTACGAAACGAATTAGGAGAGTCCCAACTTGGAAGAATTTCTCCTCCTAACTTACCATTGCAAATGTTTGTGTTGGCTAGTGTAGCATTTGCACTTAAGGCTGCACCTGACAAACAAGAGAAACTACTCGTTCGACGAACTTCAGGAAGGGTTTTGTAGTCGTTTGTGATCTCATTAGGAATACCTCTATCACTATTGCATTTATAGCCAAAACTTATTTTAATTTCTCCTTCAGGACTAAGCATGTTTCTCTCCTGTATTCAGAAATTCATTCTCAACACTATCAACATCACTATAGTCTATACATTTCAATAGCAAGAAAAATACAGCAAACTATAAAAAGTAATCTCATCATATCAAAATAATTTCATTACACTAGAAAATAACCAACTTATCATATAGAAAACATGAATGAAAAACTTCCCATATTTTGTAACGGTCTCAAATTATACATGAATTAACAAGACAAATGAAACAATGATAGTCCAAACTTCAAATCATGGGATATCACAAATTATACAAAAGTTTTCTAAATTACAAAGAAAACCATCAAATTGAAACTAAATTTTCAAACAAAAATGCATTATGGAAGGCAAAGAAAAAGAGTAAACACTTACCAAATAGATGTGATGATGAAGAAGTGAAGGCCAAGAAAGAGATAAGAATTGTGGAATTCAGAATGTAGCTAGAGATACATAAGGAGAGAAGAGTGGCTACGAGTTTATATAGAGAGAGATAGAGGAAAGAACAGAGAGAGTGGGAGTGTGACTTGGCAAATCACAAAGGTGATGTTTTGGTCGCGTTATGTGAACCAACAAGTGGAGAATCTGTGTCAACATCGAACACACAAGAGGGGTAGAGACTTGAAATTAGATCATGTAATTATGGTAAGATGGTTCTTTATTTTGTCCTTTTCGTTATTGACCAAAAAAAATCTATAAGTTTTCATTGAGTCCTATTTCTACACGTTAGTTACCCTATTTTTTTAACAATCAACATCCACAAAATCTTTTCCTTTTTTCTTCCTTTGTGTTGTATGTATGTATGTATCCTTTTCATTGAGTCCTCTCTTGTCATCTATCCTTTTCTATTTTCCATTCTTTGCTAACTATGTCACCTAATGTTTATTCTTTTTTTTTTCTTTTTAATTTTTTTTTAAGAAATCAAAATGTAATTATATCACCAAAAATGATTCAACTCGCACAAGGTGTGCAAAAGAGAATCACCCAAACGAGTTACAAAGTGAATGTCTGGTGCCAAAAACAAACAAAAACAAAAAACTCTACAGACAAAAGAAGAAAGCTACTACAAAACACTCATGCATAGTAAAGGGTGCCGCCACCAGTCAGAGTAACTGAAAGCAAAAGTAGGCATTTTAGCTTTCAACCAAGCAAAAGACATAAACTTAACGTTTTCCAATAAATGAGTCAAACCCTGAGCATTGTGGGAAAAATTCTACTATTTCTTTCCTTCCAGACAACCCAGCAGCCGGCGTGCCAGATCACTTGGAGAAAAGAATGAGTTGACCGCGGAAATCCCGCCAGATGTCCAAATTGATGAAGATGTTCTCAGACAGATTGAAGAGATGTGAAAATAATACCAATCCACTGATAAACAAGGTGCCACAAGCTACTGAAGAAGTCACAATGAATGAAAAGATGACCCATAGTCTCCGGGAAGCCACACCCCGTACAAGTAGTATCATCGTGCAAGAGAACTCTCCTACGAAGAAGGTTATCTTTGGTGGAGAGTCTGTTGCGAAGTAATCTCCAAACGAACACGGACACCTTTAACGGTACAAATTTCAACCAAGCAGCATCGAAAAGGCCGTTCCCTATAGGTGTGTCAGACATCGTAAGGCACTGATATGTTCCCTTAACGGTGTAACCGCTAGCAGGGTCAAGAGTCAAATGCCACCTGTCAAGAGTAGAATCCTGCAAAACAACATTACACAACAAAGAAGAGCAAGCCACAACGGATTCCTCTTCCCACGCCAACAAACGCCTCCGCCACTCCCAAGCCCCACCACCAACTCCCCACCCTCTCCTCGACATCTCCCTCACCGTCGCACCTTTGTTTTCAGACAAATCAAAAAGGCGGGGGAATTGCGTGCGCAATGGCACTCCCCCCACCCAATTATCTAACCAAAAATAAGTGGTATCTCATCCACCAACCACCCTATGGACATTATCCTCAAACTAACTCCCCACCCCCATCCCTACTCCACTACGAATACCACACATCATCCTCCACCTAGCGGACTTGTTCTCTCCCCCATCCAACAGCTGCCCTCCCACCTCACCGTATCTAGCCTTTAAGACTCGATACCATAACCCCTCTTTATCAACCAACATACGCTAACACCACTTTCCTAGAAACGCTGCATTAAACTCATGCAACCTCCTAACACCTAGACCCCCCCTCCGCCTTCGGTAAACAAACAGTGTCCCAATCAACCCAATCGATCTTTCTGACACCCTCACCACCTCCCCAAAAAAAACATTAAATAAAGATTCGATAGATGAAATTATACATGTGGGGGTCCTGAAGAAGGAAAGTAAACCGACAGGGATGATATGACAGACTTTAGAAGGATCAGGCGACCACCAAACGAAAGAAATTTGCAATTCCAGTTCGACAATCTAGAGGTTATACTATTCAAAACCGGTCTCAAAAACTCAAGTTTCCGCGAATTCCCTCCAATAGGCAACCCCAAGTGCACAAATGGCAGAGTTCCAACTCGGCAGTTCAAAACCATGGCAGCCTCGTACAACCAAGAATCGGACACATTTACCCCAGTAATCAAGCTTTTGTGAAAATTAACCTTAAGTCCTGACACCTGTTCGAATAATAACAAAACAACCCGCATAGAACGCACATTTAACCAGCTTTTCTCTCCAATTATCAGAGTATCATCAGCAAACTGAAGGTGAGACAGACACAAAGCGTTGTCACGCCCCACCGTATAACCATTAAACAAACCTGCCGCAATTACAGACAACATAATAACATTAAACCCTTTGGCAGCCAACAAAAAAGGAACGGTGAAAGAGGGTCACCCTGACGCAAGCCACGTTCTATAGGAAATTCCTCCGTAAGGCATCCATTAACCAACACCGCAGCTGTAGCCGTCCCAACACAAGCAGACATCCACTTCCTCCAAAGAGTCGGAAAATTCATTTTTTGCATCACCATGTCCAAATAAGACAAATCCACTGAATCGTTAGCTTTTTCAAAATCCTCCTTAAACAATAACATTTCCTTCTTCAAACGACGAGCCTCATCAACCGCCTCATTCGCTACTAAAATACCATCCAAAATTTGCATTCCTTTTACAAAGGCTGACTGAGAGTATGAAACCACGCTTCCGATAACAACACAGAGCCTATTAGCAAGGATCTTGGCAGTCGAGTTGAAATTGCATTGTCGAGTCAAACTGTTAAGTTTAACTATGATGCTAAATTATGATGATGATTATGATGTTAATTAAGATGTTATAGATTATTGTTGTGAATGTATTTGATGTTTATATTGTTAAATATAATTATTGAATTATATGTTTAATGTCATTGTTTTGTGAATCTCACCCCTTCTGCTTGGAAATGTTGCTCTTCACATGAGTAACTTGCAGGTGATTAAGGTTTTAGCTGTTGTTTGCTGTTGTGAGTGGCTACCCTCACTGTGTCCTTAGGTGCTATGATACGTAACGGGATGGGAACCTTTATAACTATTTTCTATTCCATACGTATTGATTATGATTTAATATTAACGAGTTTCAGTTGAATTTAATTTGAGAAGTTTTGATGAGGCATGTGTGCCAAAACTATTTTGTTAATTTGAATCTTTATCCGCTTCGAAGTTTTGAATAATTATGATTATTATTTTATGAAGGATAAATTGTTATTTATTCCGTTTTGAGATTTCTAGAAATGTAGCATTCCGTTTATACGAGAAACTCTGATTATTTATTATGAAATTTTTACTTTGGGAAAACGGGGTGTTACACACACTGTGGAAGTTCAGACAGATTCGGTAAATGGTTCATGTGTCTTTTCAGCTGGAGTTGCAACACTGGTACCTTCTCTCATTATGCAACAACTCAATTCACAACCCCCTTGTGCAGATGGTAGCAATAATGAAACCACATCACTGACACATGCAAGTCCTTCATTGAAAACAAATGGTATAATCTGTTAACTACAATCATGAATTACAGTTTAATGGAATTGTAATGCTAGGCTCACCCTTACCTTAAGAAAATTGGAGCAGCAGCCTCTTGGTTCTTTACTTCTAGTTTTTCTTCCTTTTTCTCCCAAATTCTGAATTGTACGTTCTGACAGTTTCTAAACCTAGGTTTTCCCCTTTTTATGTTTTCTAACTAATTTATCTTATTTCACTTATTCCCTCACAACTCTATCTAATTCTAAAACAATCCCACAACTTAATATTTATTTTATTTTCAAATCTTATTTTATTAAACAATAAAATAAGTCACTTAATAAAATCACACATATCACATAAATCATATAAATCACTTAAATCACATAAAATCATATAAATATTCTCTATACTATATAAAATAATTTAAATAATCAAACGGGCGTTACAGTGTGCGTGTGATTACCATTCAAGGTAACATTATTAAACATATTATCGGCAGAAGCTTGTGCTTCATGTTCTTTCCACTCTATATGTATATCCTCTATCAAAGCCTCAACCTCGCCGCCATCGTCATAAAAAACGTGGCCAACAGAGCGGTTAGTGCTTACCTCCTTAACATCGGTGTCTTCCTCTACTAAGAAAGCGTCTTCGCCAAGATTGCAGCCCCATTCCTCCAGAATCTTAACTGCAAACTTGCACCCATCAACCAGATACGAGCGAAAGTGATTCTGCCTTTGTCGATAGTACAGTCATCTGTCCGTACATACCTGCCGCATTTCTCAACACACAACTTGAAGAAGTTTGAGTTCCAAGCATGAATAGGTGTGCCATAAAGTCGCACCCAGGCTCCACGTTCATACCGGGTGTCCGACACCTTCCATTTATGCACATCAGTAAACAACAAACCAAAAAATTACAAAGAATCATTGATAATCTTCAACATATCCTCATGGTTACTACTGCGAATGAATACTTTGTTGCCGCCCATAGGGATAACTCCGACATTGGTGAAACCCGCATCCTCGACACGTTGTTGAATTGATAACATTGATTCCTCCAAACAGACTGTTGCCACAACTCTGGATCCAGCCCAGTCCATATCCTCTTGAATGGAATAATACTCTAGCCTTCCAAAACCCGCCCCAGCCGTCACCGTTTTTGGAACCGGTTGGTCATCGACATCTTCCCCTTCTAGCCTCGTGACCTTACCATCCTCAGGAACATCCAAAACAACCACCTTTTCTCTATGTCTAGCCTTCGACCTCCCTCCCCTCCCTTCCTCCACCGGTGACAAGACGTGTAACCTCTCCTTCCGCTCTTCCTCATCGCTAACTCTCACCTCCACCTGCCCAATCCTTGACTTTTTTCTCCCTCACCTCCTCGACCCCCTTCAATTTCCTTCTCACCCTCACCCGTCCTCACAATATTTTCTCCCTCCCCCTTAACCCTCTCCGCCTCCTTCTTCCTTCCCACATCCTCATTCTTACGTTTCCTGGTATTAGACACAACCAACGACTTTTTATCATTAACAGCAAATCTATCGAACTTAGCTTCTCGTGCCCAAACCTTAAGGTGACCATACCAAAAATTATTCAAAGCATTAGATAACTTACTTGCATTCTTGACATTTGAGAAACAGACGAAACCATAAATATGTACACGTGCATTCCTTCGTCGAGCGATGAAAACATCTGTCAAAATACTGCAAACCTCGAACTGTTGTCTCAGAAGAAAGATAGGAAGACATTCCGGTATGTTGGTAAAATAGAAGGAAACCTTGCGTCCAAACTCTGAAGTATCGCAACCTTGCTGATCAGAAACTGCGAAGTCGAAACCCTGCCATTCACGTCAAAATGCGCCTCCGGTGACTTGTTGTGTTTTCCTGTGTTACCTGAAGGATGAGGCGCTTCTCCACGAACCTTTGGAGACCGAAGATGAACCCTTGAACCTTCCCTAGATTGCCGAACCTGCTGCCCACTTCTCCCATCGTCGCACCGCTCTGAAACCCTGAACCTGTCCCGTCCTCCCGCTTCCGGTTGAATCGTTTTCCTCTTCCTAGACCTAACATCAGACCAATTTCCCCCATCCCCCCAATATCTACCACCCTGGTTGGCCCCCCTATCCCCCCAATGTTCCTCTCTGCCAGCGATTTGCTTCGGCGCGGTTGCCCTAGGAAGACCGCTTCTCTCAAGATCGCTCTCCTCTCTCATATTGTCAAAGTTCCTTCCCAAAGATAATTCTTATATTGAGACACTAAATTATAACTTCCTAATTGAAAATAAGTTTTATTACTCCTTCCGTTTCAAAATACATGTCTAAGTCAACCACTTCACATATGCCAATGCACAATTTTGACCGTTAATATCTTTAATTATCTAAAGTAAAAAATTATAAAAAATTAATATTTTGAAAATATTTGTCGAGACAAATCAAACAACATCTTACATGCTAATATTTGTATTTATACATTAGTTAAAAAGTATGGTCAAAGTAAGTCAGGTGAATAGTGCACATTGCAAAAATTGGACATGTATTTTGAAACAAAGGGAAAGGGAGTATTTATTTAAACATCAAAATACAATTACACTATCCTATGTGCATGTACTTATCTTTAGATCAATGTCATTTGGATACACATACTTTCAAATTGCATGTGTTAGATCTAAATCATGATCAAATATATCTATTTTTTTATATAAAAAATAATCAACTTTTAAGTAAAAAATCCCTCCACAAAAAAAACTTTGGTCAAAAAATCATTTCTCTTATTTTTTACAACTTACACGTTTCTTTTTTTTTTTCAACAAATACATCTAAAAATTAAATATCAAACCATATTTGACCTCAATTTTTTTATGTCAACCTGTCTTTTGTCTTAGAAATCATTTAATATCACCAACTCCAAAAGGTTCCGTGGCAAAGCGTCACGAAATAACATAATGCATTGACCCGTGATTTTGGACGTAATATTGGCAAACTCTTTTTTTGTTGCGACACAACATTGTTTTTCTTAACTTTGTTAGCTTTTTTTTACACATTTTATATAATTAAAAAATTAGATTTGCCTTTTCCACTTTCTAGTCTTGTGTCTTACGTTCTTGTTCTTAAATGATGAAAATAACATGAAATTGGATGAAAAATTATGTTACTTTTGTTATGGAATAGGATAGGATGCCCATTATATTGAATTATTGCCTAACATATGTTATGTATAGATGCTGCCCGTAAATTGAATGGTGCAACGTTAGGTTCCCCTAGTTTATTGAGTTACTTTTGTACCCTATTTGTCTAGTTAAGAGTTTTTAACTAAAAAAATAATATAAACACACCAACCAAATACGAATATGTAGATTTATTTGAACCATGATGTTGCCTAAGTTTCGCCCCATTTTTTGGTAGACAAAACAAAGGAAAAAGGTTTAGAGGACAAGGTTCCAAACTCATCACTACCATCCATTCAATACGAAGACAAGAGTTCAACACATTCCGAGGAGGGGTACACAAATATCAAAATCATTGTGATCATGACGTGTGTGAAGTCTTAAGGGGAGAGAACAAAGCCAATTATATGCTGAATTTGAAATGCTTTTTAGACGCGGTAGGTTATAAACAAATCAAAGTCAACATGCGTGAGTTTGAAGCAAAAGGAAAGGGTGGTTATTGAGTTTGATTCCAAATCCAAAGGAGAAAGCATGATTTGGAACGAGTAGTAGTATATAATATGACGGAAAGAGAAGAGTAGCATGTCAAGAATATCTCTCTATATATGCTGTAAATGTGTGTTTGTCAGTGTCACTCTCATCACACACAAACTATCACATAATTGTTCTCAAACTCATCATCCATACAAACCTTACAAAGTTTGGCAATGAATAAGATATAACAGCAACTGTTTTGTGGTGGTATGAAAACCATAAATTGATATAAAAAGCTAGTCGATCTTAAGTGACTACTGATACTATTCAAATTTCAAAATAGCTTATCCAAGAGAAGACATCGCCATGGATCTCAAACAACAACAGTTCCTTGACAGCAGACTCGTCCATTTAACTAAGATTCAACATTGTAAAATACTTTTGTCATTCCCTTCTTTGACCGAATTTGAGAAACCTGATCAAATCCACATACACAGGTAACTATTACACAAAACTTATATAGATTAGCAACCAAATTGAGCCTTTCGAATTTAATAAAATCAATTTCAGTGCATGCCAGATATAAAACATAATAAATGATACTTGACTACTAACTACTATGAGCATATCAATATGCTACACACCTTAATTTTTGTGATGTCTGAAACATCTAAAACATGGGTACCACCGCAGGGACAGCCAGGATAATCCCCAATCCGCACAATGCGTGGTGTGCTTTCCTGTGTGAGTTGATGCATTAATATCAGACATACTAAACAGCAAAAACTGATACTGGAGACAAAATTAAAATTGTTTTTAAGTAGTTATACTCCCTCCGTCTCTAAAAAATAGTCGTTTAAGGTTTATGCACGATTATTAAGGAAATGATTAATTGTGTTGATTTTGATGGTAAAATTAATATCATTTACTAAAAAACCCTTATTAATTGTAGTTAGTGGAATAGTTAAGTTGGATGAAATTCAATAAATAAGGGTATAATAATGAAAAAAAATAATAAATGTTGCATTGGTATTCTAAAGTGACAATTATTTTGAGAATAAGAAAAATGGGTAAAGAGACAATTATTGTGAGATGGAGGGAGTATAAACCAATCATCACAAAAACTAAAATAAAAATGTGTTCTAACTTAAAACGATAATTTATATCTTTAACACACCAACTCAAGCAAGAGCCCTTTGGGCTTGACGTGTGGACAGTACACAGGTCCACCTGTAATTCAACCTTCTTTATTAGACAAAAGGGGGGTGGCAATGATCCAACTCTTGAACACTTAGTTATAGAGACCGACACCGTTTCATAAATGGATCATCCCAAAAGCTTAAGGTGTTAGATGAAGACATGTTAATGGTTTGTATCAGTAACTTCTGATATATTTATATGAATGTAGTGTACGTAACTATAAGATAGGAATGATCACTGTCAGCTAAGTTCAAAGGATTCCTCCACTTCCATAATAGCAGATAACCACGACAAGCAAGGACAGTAGCTTTGCTAATGGTAGATATCTGACATCCTGAAAATGCTTACCACTACCTGTTTCATAGTTTATGATGGTCAAGAATCACAAAGAAATAACTCCGTAAGATGAAGCCTAAAGCCATGTAAGGCCTCGGATTGAGAAAATCACGGGAGAAGGGCTTATATGTGCAAATTATTATGTTAAATGAAGGTGAGACCATAAAATTAGTGGGAACAGATTACCAGAAGATGTTTCATGTGCAATTTTTGTCAGGCATCAAAATAAAAGGTGAGACAATAAAATTTGCTGGAAAAATAATGAGAGGAGCCTCATGTGAATCATTTTTACTAGGTACATTTAAGTAGAGGTAGGGAAATAAAAGCAGCGGGATATGTATGAGACTTCGTTGAAGCCTAAGGCAAGGGCTGGTTCTGCTTCTTTTCTAAAAGAGCATAGATGAGAGAAAAAAAACATAACATGACTTCTTCAAAGCATGAAGTCTGGTGAATGAGACTCGCTGCGTTGATTCTGCACTAGTAAATACAATACATGCACATGGTGAAACCAACCAAGTACTAATTGACATAAACATACAAACCAAAAAAACCAGGAAAGCATAAAGGGAAACAATTTGTTTCCTTCATTAATACTGTTATTTGGCCTGTATTGATTTGATCACAACAGCTGGTATGACAGTTTCTACCTTCATTAAAAAATTGCAATTCAGGAAAAAAAATGGAAACAAAATTCAGCAGAGAATCCAGGCAAAACCAGCAACTAGTTTCGTACATAGAAAACAGAAATTATTTGCTGCAAAGTATATATCTTTCATAGACTGACCTGAGGAACATAATCGGGAAGAATACCACCACAAAGCTTAGCAGCTTCATCATACAGTAATATATCAGCAGAAACCTAAATGACAAGGTGAAGATTTTTAGAACAGAAGTGCCAAATATAAAAGGCAGATTATAAGCACTTTAACTTACTTTTCCTCCCATGGAAATTAAAGCATTAGCCTCTATCTCTAACTCCTTTTGCTTATTCTGCATTTCATTTTGTGGAATTACACCTTTATATTCAACCCAGGGCCTGGAAAACAATACAAAAGCAAATGCAAAGAAAAGTTTGTAACTTACTAGCACAATTTTGTACAGAAGTATCGTGGGAATACAACAGCTAGAGACTAGTCAAGGTAATGGTTTCATCATATACGTTGTCTAAAGGTTTTTCCACTACATAAGTCATTAAATAAATCTAAAATGTTACCATGTTTATTCTTATAGAAGACAAAAGCAGTGAGACAAAAAGAGGAATTCGCTAACGAGATGACATGCTAATGTTGCTTTCCAATAACTAAACTCAATATGGTGATTAGCATTTAGCAATGATCTCACAGATACAACATTGACTCTGAGCATGGATAATGAATTACGAAATTGCTTGCAATTTGCAACCATTTTGGGTTATAAGTTCATAAGTGGTACATTCAGTAAACACAAAAGGGATGAAAAGCTTGTAAATAAATGATATACCCATCAGAAAAATGGTAAGCTTTTCCAGGCTCTAAATGACCCAATCCAATTTTTGGTACACAAATATCAAGCAAATGCCCTGCTGAATGCAACCTACACAAACATCAAGAAATGAATGAGATTAGCAGCAGAATCATAAATTTTCGGATACGCAGTATGGTAAGCATACATTCAAAAGAGAGTTTCGAAAAAAACTGCACAATGAACATACATAAAATATGTTGGGGAGTCCGAAAGCAACAACAGACTAATGATCAGGACAATAAAAGAACCGGGATATCACATCCTCACCCAAAATATTAAGAGATTGAGCATGTGAGCCACCTCTCTATATATCGGTCGTATAGCTTATTCATAGTGGATGCTAGGACTAATTCACTCACATTGGTCATATACTAACTGAAAGTTTAACAAATGAAACAGAAAATGACTCTAGTGCTTTGTGGTAGAAGAATTTCCAGGAAACAAATTTTAATAATGACCGATGAGCAAATGGTCACTTTAAGGATTTGAAATTCAATTTGGGGATATTGATTCTTGGTTCAGTGACCAAAGTGGCATTTTCTACTTTTAGTTTAGTCCCTGCGACACATCAAATGTCGTGTCATCATAAAAACTGTGTCACATCATCACTAGGGACTAAAGTGATAACGGAAGTAGAGAGTCGGAGACTTCTTTGCATTTAATACTAAATCGGGGATCGGGACCTTTGTGACAGCGAGGTGTAGATTCATGACTAAAGTGACTATTTCCTCAATAACCGATACTAAAAAAAAAATAAAAAAATTGTTGGAAGACATTTTATCAATTGCAAAATTCTGTACCTAGAATTTAATTTTCTCCTTTTCTCATCAACAGACAGTGAAACCTCCTTCCCTTTCTCCAGAGTGCCCTCAAACTCCCCTCCCATACCCTCAAAATCACCATAGTGTAAAACCTACACAAAATAAAATAACAATAACTAGTAAACAAAATACCATAGTTAACAAACCCCAAATACAGAATTTAACAACAAAAAAACATAATTTAAGAAGAAGAAGAAAACATACAATTCCATCTTTTGATCGAACATCATTGACAACAAACTTGATATTCGAATCATGAATGATTAAGAATCCAGTGTCTGCCGGCTGACCACCACCTTGTGGATAGAAAATAGTCCGGTCCAATATCAAAACATGCCTCCCATCATCTCCCTTTCCAACATTTTTCACATAGTTAAAAATCCAAAATAAAAAAATAATAATAATAATAAAAAGAAAAGTTAGAGCAAGTTACTTTGAAATGAGAGACAAGTGTGGCAGTGGAATCAAGCTTCCACATGTCATCATAGTAATCCAGCTTTGTGGGACTCTTGTCCATCTCCACCACCACACCACCCTACTCAATTCCAGAAGCGGCGCTACTACTTGTGTGTGGGTGTAATGTAACAAAGACAAAACTAAAACGTAAAACAACTTATTAACACGTGGGATGCCAATATAACACATACTTACTTTTATGTTACGTAATCATTGGTTCCTTTTGACTTGGTCCAACCGCCATTACATCGTACTAGTAAACTACTTCCTCTTATTTTTATATTATTTTTATCTTACTTTTTAGTATATCCAATAAGGCTTTTTATTTTTATTTTTTAAGGGCAATAAAGCCTTTTAATTAAATAGCATATAAATCTTTTTTTATTTCTTTTTAATGATAATCTTAATTTCTGTTTAAGCAATCTCCAACTTAATTTTTCACTCCTATCAATTTTATTAGATTTGTTTTTTTTTAGGTTCCGAATTTCGCTATATATCAAGGATAGGTTGTTATTGTTTTTTTTAGGAAGTTTCTTAGTTATTTGTTTGGCAGTATTTTATTTTCGCGTATCATATCTTATAAATTTGTTTTTTTGTTTGTTTGATAATTTCGCTATAAATACATATGAAACCAGTGTTAATTTGTATCAATCACACTTAACCCTTTCTTTGTTCTCTTTTTTCTGTGTTACAAATTTCAACACGTTTCATCGCTAGGGTTGATTCTCATGGCTTCCTTAAGAGTCAAGAAAGAGATCAATAAACCTAAAAGCCGCAAAAACCAGACACCCAAAAGCATCGTAAGAACTCTTCCAAATGATTTATTGGTTAATATAGTGGGGAAGGTTGCATCACGTTCCATGGCTGATCTTTGCAAAATCAAATTAAGCTGCAAAGAGTTTCTTAATGCTTCAGAAGATGGTTACGTTTATCAACATGCAGCTATGGATAAGTTTGCATTGGTTCCACTTCCATGGTTCACCGATGAAAAAGAAACCTCGTTCTTGAGCCGTTGTAGAGAAAGTGGTAACTTGGAGATTGTTTATCGTGAAGGAATGGTGCAATATTTCAGTACTTTGATGGTGGATTTGGGTTTGATGAATTTAAAGAAGGCTGCACTAGAGGGTCATCATGAAGCCAAATATGTTTATTCTATGCTTTTGATGGCTAATTGTGATGATGAAGAAGGAAGAAAACTAGGGTTTGATCTTTTTGGTGAGTTGAAAAATTCCACGGGCATTACTATTGTTGGGTGTAGAAAAAGGGTGAAATCTTTTATTCAAAGCATGTGGGTGAAGAATGTCGTGGTGGCTCAAAATCAAGGACTCTCTTTGTGTTCTTCTAGCACATGCCACAACCCTGAGACACAGAAGGTGGTGAAGAAACACTCAACATGGTTTATGGATGAATTTGATAATGATGATGTTGGTGTTTGCAAATATTGCGACGGAAACTATGAATTGAGTTTATTTTGTAAGATATTTCGGGTATAACTTTGAAAACTGGAATGTACAAACACCAGTTAGCATGAGAATAGGAAAAAAAACACTAGTTCTTATTCTATTTTAAAGTTATTTTTTTTAGATTTGAGGTTAGTATTGTAGAAACTTAAAAATTGAAGTTGGTTCAACGTGTTTTTATTCAAGTTATGTTATTATATTTCCCTAAAACAAAGTTCAGTTATTATTTTTGTTTGTGATTTTTTCTCCATCTCTGTTAATTCTCATTTCTCCACGCTTATCATATATAAATTGTAGAAACGCAATATGGAATAAACCAACTTTT
Organism: Medicago arabica; assembly: GCA_946800305.1. NCBI lineage: Eukaryota > Viridiplantae > Streptophyta > Magnoliopsida > Fabales > Fabaceae > Medicago > Medicago arabica. The sequence continues at coordinate 55,574,312 of OX326968.1, forward strand.
CATGATTCAAAGTGCTACAATTTTGCTTCTTCTTAACCAAATCCTTCTATTTTCTCTAAAAAGAAAACAAAGTAAGTCCTTCAATTTCTGAGATTGCATGTATGATTAATCACAATATCGTTTGTTAATCATCTTTTTTCGGTTTAAATCTTAAGATTTCATTTGTCCTTAATGTTTCGGAAATACATTTTTCATGTGATTGGTTAAAGTGGAGGTATGATGATTCATGTGAAAGTGAAGCTTGGTTTGGTAAATTGATAACAAATAACAACCAATGCACGAGACTACTAATTTCTTTTGAAATCTTTCCCAAAAATATATATTTTTAAAATTAACTTCAAATTTAAATAAAATATATATTGTTGCATGTGGAAAATACTTCAACGACTTTGAGGTTAAACGACTTTGAGGTTGAATGACTTTGATGACTTTAATAATAGATGAATGATTATTAAAACAAGAGCTTTGCTACATGTTGCGAGAAATAATAACACGACTAGCACATGAATCATGCTTGTAGTGGTATTATATTTTCCGAATACATGAAAGTCAAAATAAATTACAATATAACGAAATATCTTACAAGATTTTTTCTTAAAATAAACTATTTTGATGAAATATAATTTATTAGGAGAGAGGTAAAGACAAATCAACGAATTTAAAGTCATCGAAATGTAACGTTACGGGTAAAGTCTTATGGGTCAATGTTCAAGTAAATGGTAAAAGAAAAACTAAAATTGGCAGTTTAATTGTCACTTAGTCAATATAACAAAAATCAGAACTCCTTTTCTGGTAGAAACAAAACACTCTTTAAATTGGTATAGCTGATAAATTTAAATGGTGCAGCTTTGAAGTTTAATTTGTCCAATAAAATCTCAACATAAGCTAGATATGTTGATATTTTTTCCTAATTTTTAGGGTTAAATAATTGACACACAAAAAAAATTAGATTGTGTTTGGAGATAATTCTTATGTGATCACAACTACAAATCAAATTTATTTCATTTTTTTAGATCAAGATTCAACTCATAGATCATATGTTATAGCTTTTTAAATAAAAACGCTTTTTTTTTTAAGAATAATTACTGACGATTGCATTAGTTTGTTACCACTTAAAAAAAAGTTCATAACGTAAAAAAATCTAAAAATCAGCTTTAAATTAAAAGTTGTTAGCCTTCTCAAAAAACAGATTTTTTAAGAGAGAGAAAATATTTTAAAAGATTGAGATGATTATGTAACAACAAATTTCTTTTATACAATTGTATTTCTTTTTTAACAAACTATTGTATCGAAACAAACTAACTTTTTCTAAAAAGAACAAAATAAATTATTTTTATCATGATAAATAAACACAATAAAGATTTTGATTTCTATAAATCTCTGATGGACATAATTTTGATATGTTCTTGACCTTTCGTGAACCTCTATTCAGTTGATTTTTGCAAGTGTGCATGATAACTCATGTTAATGGGATCTTTGTGCCCAACGTTCGACTTTGTTCTCCTATCCTTGGCATGATCTGTTGACAAAGTCTCTTTCTTCGCAAATCCACTGCTTGTCGTGTCCAGTCCCTTCTTCTTCGGTGCAGTTATTGGTGTTGGGAGCACCAAATTGTGGGTACGCGTCATTATCTAGTCCATTATGTCTTTGACTTAGTTTCGAGCCTCCACCATGTTTTTAGTTAGTGGCCTTGACAAAATAATCATCCCCTCGCTTGGATGTTCCAGTATCGCCTAACCTTCACTCAATTGAGAGACTTCTCGTCAAATTATGTTGGAATCGCCAACTTTTCAAATTCGGCTAACAACTTGATCATTTTTAGATATAAACAAAGTTACCAAAGATTGGAATGAACAAAAGGTTTTTTTAACGATAGTTTGTTATCATATTATTTTTTTCACTTGTAAGATTTGATTTGATCCATCAAAGAAAAAAATTATTTGATATTATCTTTTTTTTACGGTGGCTTGCATTGCAATCATATTTGATTCAGGATTTTTCTTATATATAGAAGTTTACCAATGTCCAATTTAAGAGTGAAACACCATTTTGGTACTTGATAAAATGTATAGGGGTCAAATTAGTCTTCGACAAATAAAAAGACTATTTCTAATCGTTACAAAATCAAAATGAGACATTTTAGTCCTTGAATCAGTTTCTACCGATGAACATATGATTTGTACCATTAACTTGACTATGTGACATTAACAATGTCAGTCAAGTACCAATGTAATGGAGGGAGGGCGAGCAAGAGAAAGAGAGAGCGAGTAGCAACCCTAGGCACGACCAAGGGTGGTTACGCGGTTGGTCGCCGGTGGTGAGGAACAACGGGGTGGGAAGCGATTTCTCTGGTGAGCGAAACACAAGGGTGGGATAAGGATTCATGGTATGTGGTGTTGCGGCGATGCCGGAAAGTGACTCAACCGGGTAATCAAAGACAGGACATATTGGATGAACGCAGGTACGACAACATGGATAGGTTTCACGAAGTCAAGGTCAGAGCTAAGGTTTCTGATCAGAGTACATAATCGAATGGGACAAGTGAAGTTGTAACTTTTGTTTTACAAATATACCGGGTGACATGGTACTTGAGGATTTACGGCGATGATTCTTAATCATTGGCGTTCTTGTGGATGTTTTCCCTTCGAAGCGGAGGAACGAACTAGACAAGCGTTTTGGTTTTGTTCGATTTCAGCACGTTCGAGATACAACAAAAATGGACAAGGCGCTTAATAAGGTTCAATTTAGAAGTTATAGTGTTAGGGCCAATGTAGCTCGATTTCAAAGAAATGGTGGTGATGCGGAGGAAACAGATGTGCATGAGAAACATGGTGTAAGGATCAAAATGACCAAGAAAAACTCAGACATTGGAGGTAAATTAGTGGAAGGTCGCAGTCTTGCTGATACAGTTGTAGGGGTAAAAGGTCAACAATTACACAGAGGAACACATGTTCAAACTGAACATGCTACAACAGCGTGACAAGGTCTTGTTTATTCTGCACATACTCACGTGCCCGTCTTTTCGCTCTTTTTATTGCGCTAAGGTTTGAAAATTATGAACGGCTTTTTTTTTATGAAATTTTGATTTTGATTAAAACTAAAAATATAAAAAAACAATTAATGACACCAACAATAATCTTTATTATAGAAAAATTTATCTATCCGTATAATTGGGATAAATATAATCATCTAGTTTGTTACATTTTTTAAATGATAAATGAAAAAATTATATATATATATATATATTTATATCGTGTTTGTTATATTATTTTTAATATTTTTGTTTTGAAAGAAATATTTAAATTTATTCTTTTCTACCAGTTACATGTGTATTGTTTGTATTAAAAATTGAGAGTATTTTTGGAAGAAAAAAAAAATAGTCCAAAAGAACTCAAAGAGGTTACTTTTCATTTTTATATTATTTTTATCTTCTTTTTTTTTAGTATACCCACCCAATAAAGCTTATTTTTAAGGGCGATAAAATCTTTTATTTATTTATTTTGACAAAATAAAGTCTTTTATTTAAATAGCATATAAATCTTTTTTATTATGTCTTTTTAATGATAATCTTAATTTCTGTTTAATTTTTCACTCCTATCAATCTTATAAGATTTGTTTTTTTAGGTTCCGAATTTTGCTATATATCAAGGATATATATGTTGTTATTGTTTATTGGGAAATACTAAAAAGTGTCCTTAGAGAGTATTGGTTAAGAGAACAATAATAGAAATATTGTGTTGGAAAGTGGTAAAAAGTGATGAATTCAACTTTTTAAAAGTTTGAACACCGTAGTTTTCCAATGTAAAACTACTATTTTTAATTTAATTTCCTTAACCATTGTCCTGAGGGCACCGGTTAACAAGACCTTGTTTATTTAAGAAGTTTCTTAGTTTGTTTGGTGTATTTTATTTTCGTATCATATCTTATAAGATTTGTTTTTTTTTTTTAGGTTCAGAATTTTGCTATATATACATATGAAACCAATGTTAATTTGTTTCTATCAAACTTAACTCTCTTTCTTTTGTTATTCTCATGGCTTCCTTAAGAGTCAAGAAAGAGATCAATAAACCTAAAAGCCGCAAAAACCAGACACCCAAAAGCATCGTAAAAACTCTTTATTGGTTAATATAGTGGGGGAAGGTTGCATCTCGTTCCACGGCTGATCTTTGCAAAATCAAATTAAGCTGGAAAGAGTTTCTTAATGCTTCAAAGATGGTTACGTTTATCAACATGCAGCTATGGATAAGTTTGCATTGGTTCCACTTCCATGGTTCACCGATGAAAAAGAAACCTCGTTCTTGAGCCGTTGTAGAGAAAGTGGTAACTTGGAGATTGTTTATCGTGAAGGAATGGTGCAATATTTCAGTACTTTGATGGTGGATTTGGGATTGATGAATTTAAAGAAGGCTGCACTAGAGGGTCATCATGAAGCCAAATATGTTTATTCTATGCTTTTGATGGCTAATTGTGATGATGAAGAAGGAAGAAAACTAGGGTTTGATCTTTTTGGTGAGTTGAAAAATTCCACGGGCATTAATATTGTTGGGTGTAGAAAAAGGGTGAAATCTTTTATTCAAAGCATGTGGGTGAAGAATGTTGTGGTGGCTCAAAATCAAGGACTCTCTGTGTTCTTCAAGCACATGCCACAACCCTGAGACACAGAAGGTGGTGAAGAAACACTCAACATGGTTTATGGATGAATTTGATAATGATGATGTTGGTGTTTGCAAATATTGCGACGGGAACTATGGATTGAGTTTATTTTGTAAGATGTTTCGGGTATAACTATGATTAGCATGAGAATAGGAAAAAAGCACCGGTTCTTATTCTAGTTTAATGTTATTTTTTATTTCTCTATTTAGATTTGAGGTTAGCATTGTAGAAACTCAAAAAAAAAAAAAAAATATTGAACAAGCTAAAATGATATATATATATATATATATATATATATATAATAACAACAAAGAATCACCCCACACAAGATGTGCAGAGGATGAAACCAGCAAAGTATTTACAAAATCATAGTGTCACTATTACAGAGAGCACTATCAAAACTGTCTAAATTAATGGACACCCAAAAATTGAAGATGGTTCAAGGTGTTTTTATTCAAGTTAAATTATTATTTCCCTGTGTTTTTATTCAAGTTAAGTTATTATGTTTCCCTAAAGCAAAGCTCAGTTATTATTTTTGTTTGTGATTTTTTTTTCCTCTCAGTTAGTCCCTGACTCTGCACCTCGCTGGATAGGTCTCTGACTCAGGATTAAATACAAACAAGTCCCTAACTCTACACTTCCGTTATCACTTTAGTCCCTGCCGTTATAAAAATCTGTTAAGTGATGATGTGGCACGCTGACAAAGAGTATGACGTGTCACAAGGACCAAAGTGAAAGCAAAAAATTGTCATTTTGGTCCCTAAATTGAAAATCAATATCCTCAATTTACTATTAGATCTCTGACTGTGTATACTTACTGTCAGTTAGGTCTCTGGCAATAAACACGAAATTTCACTAAGATCGAACCTTGGCAAGTTGTTAGTTTAACATGCAACTTGCCGACAACACTCATGTATTTGTGCTAAATACCAAAATATAATTGTTAGTTTCACATAGAATTGTCACTTCTAGAACCTAATTTGATATTCAGTGAAAAGAAAAACATTTAACCAATAGAGTTAAAAGATCTCAATGGTTGAAGGAAGTTATAACAACTTTTGTAAAGAAATATCTCATATCTCAAATTGGTATTTAGCACAGATCTCTTCTATAATAATATTTTAGTGTTAGTGTTGTCCGAAAGTAGCATATTAAACTAATAATTTGTCAAGGTTCGATCTTAGTGAAATTTCGTGTTTATTGTCAGGGATCTAACTGACAGTCAGGGACCTAACAGTAAGTTGAGGATATTGATTTTCAATTCAGGGACCTAACAGTAAGTTGAGGATATTGATTTTCAATTCAGGGACCTAACTAACAGTAAGTATACACAGTCAGGGATCTAACAGTAAATTAAGGATATTGATTTTCGATTTAGGGACCAAAGTGGCTATTTTTTACTTTCACTTTAGTCCCTATGACACGTCATACTCTTTGTTAGCGTGCCACATCATCACTTAACAGATTTTTTTAACGGCAGAGACTAAAGTGATAACGGAAGTGTAGAATCAGGGACTTGTTTGTATTTAATCCTGAGTCAGAAACCTATGTGAGAGCGAGCTACAGAATCAGGGACTAAAGTGACTATTTGCTCATAATAAAAATAATCGGTAAGTTAATTTTAAAACAATAGAACTCCCTTTTTTTTTTTTTCTTTTGAAACAAAACTCTCTTTGATTGGTATAGCTAATAAATTTAAATTGTAAAGATAACTGCAATTTTAAAGTTAAATTTGTCCAATATATAATCTCAACAAAATCTGGATACGTTGATATTTTTCCTAATTTTTAGGGTTAAATAATTGACGTGCAAAATTCTTTAGATAGATAATTGTTAAGTGATCACAACTACAAATCAAATTTATTTCATTTTTTATATCAAAATTCAGCTCAGAAATTATCGATTATAGTTTTTTAAATGAAAATGCTTTTTTTTTTAAAAGGAATAATTACTATCAACAATTGCATCAGTTTGTTACCACTTAAAAAAAAATCAGAATTTAAAAATATCTAAAGTGAGCTTCAAATTAAAAGATGTTAGCTTCTCAAGAAAACGTATTTTTTTGAGAGAGAAAGAAAAAAAAAATATGTGTCAAAAGATTGAGATGATTTTGTAACAAAAAAATCTTTATACAATTGTATCAAAACAAACGAACTTTTTATTTTGAAAAGGAACAAACTAAATTATTTATTATTAAGATAAATAAACACAATTGATTTTGATTTTTTATAAAATCTCTAATGGACATAATTTTTATTTGTTCTTGACCTTTCGTGAACCCCTATTTAGCTGATTTTCACAGGTGTGCGTGATAACTCATGTTAATGGGATTGTGGTGCCCCACGTTTGACTTTGTTCCCCTATCCTCGACATGATATGTTGACATAGTCTCCTTATTCGTAGATCCACTACATGTCGTGTCCAGTCCATTATTCTTCGGTGCAGTTATATGTGTTGAGAGCACCAAATTGTGGGTATGTGTCATTACCTGGTCCATTATGTCTTTGACTCGGTTTTGAGCCTCCACTGCGTTCTTAGTTAGTGGCCTTGACAGATAATCATCTCCCTCGCTTGGATGCTCCAATATCGCATAACCTTCACTCAGCTGAGAGACTTCTTTGTCTAATTGTTGTAATCGCCAACTTGCCAAATTCGGCTAACAGCTCAATCATTTTTAGATGTAAACAAAGTTATAAAAGTTTGGAATGAACAAAAGCTTTTTTTAAGGATAATTTGTTATCATATTTTTTTTTCTTCAAAATATTGGTATAAAAATTGGAATGAACAAAAACTTTCAAAATCAAACATTCAAAAACCCTAACGATTGAGTTTACAATCAACAATGGGAAAATATGTGAAATTACTTCATGGACCTTAGTGAGGTAGGAGTCAAACTAAAACAGACGTGGGAACAAAGGAGGGTCGTGTGCGGTAGTGGACATAGCAAGGAGGGTTTGTGGCGCGGTGGTGGGCACGACAGAATTGAAGGAAGGAGATGAGAGTGTGGAGAGAAGAGTGTCATCACACCTGAGAGTTGCAAAATAAGAGTTTTTGGGTTAGGGTGCAAAAATCAAATTCAGATGGGTGAAAATTAAAAACAAAAAATAGAAGAATAGTATGTGTAAAGCTCACGACCAATAATAGGTGGGCCCACAATGCACCAAAAGTAAATATTTAGCCAAAAAAATTGATGTGCATAGTGATCGAGGAAGTTATACCCCACACCCTTACATTTATACCTTCACCCCAATATTTGACACAAACTATCAAATTTACCCTATATATAAAATAAAACACAATCCTCTTTCATTTTTGACCCCACTTCTTTTTTTTTTTTGGAAAAAACACTTTGTCTAGCAGTTCGCCTTTTTTTCTGGAAAAACACTCCGCTTGCTTCTGCTTCCAACATACGATAAACCTTCTTTCTTGTGTTCTCTTAATCGTTTATGTGTTATTTCTCATAATATTTTCATGTGTTTGTTCTCTTAATCGTTTACCATAATCATTGATTAAGGTGTAAGGTTTGCTAGATTTTTTGGGTTAGTGGGTTAATGAAATCATCAATTGAACCGTATTATGAAAATGACGATGTGGTGAAATGATGTTTTGGGGTCGTGATCCCATAATTGTTCACCGGAATCGTGTTCACCAAAGCGCTCAGTCCAAAATCTTGTTCCCGGAATCATGTTCACCAAAACCTTCTGATTATTATCCAGAAAACACATGCAAAGTGTTCCGGTTAATTCTTCCCAAAAACGTTCCGTGAATATTCCGGTTCGCTTTTTTTATTTATTTTTAAGTTCCAACTAAACACTTAAAATCTCATAATTCACATAACAACTAAAGTGTTCTAGTTTTTTTCAATAGATTTAAAGTGACATTTTTCAACGGATTTAAAGTTACATTTTAGCAATGATGGGAAAACCACGTCTCATGAACCGCATGAGCATGCTCTTATTTCAATTGCGGTTCATGTCACTTATCTTCTTCTGCAAAATGTGTTACGGTTTGATGTAATGCAATAACTTTATGATATATAAAAGATGGCATCTGTAGTATAGATGGATATTGCTTATTGGACCGTCATAATATTCCTAAGAGTCTTAAAGACCTCCAGAAGGGTTTGTAGACCCTCCAAGAGGCCTCAACGCCCTCCAGAAGAGTTCTAAGGCCCAGGGTGCGTCCTTTCCAGGGCGCGTCCTCAAGTGGCTTCTAGAAACGTCTAGAACCCGCCAAATATACTAAAATACCCCCGTGGCTTGGAGACCAAGCCACCGAAACCCAAGCCCACAGAAGGCTATAAATACAACTCTTGAGAGCATTCTCAAGGCATCCAATAATCAGTCTAAACCCTAATAGACAGACACAAACCCTAGTGTTCACTACTCGTACTTTTTGCAAGTACACTTATGCCCCACAACAACATTAAGACTAACTAATAAAGAAGATATCAGAGTCAACAATGCGAGTTTTTCTTTTGAATAGTTAATGTTAATGCACCTTCCTGAGACTTGGAAAAGGATAACGAACATTTGATTCTTAATTAACATGCACCTCAAAGAGAGTATATAACGTTTCCGGTTCATCCCTAAAAAAAAAGAAAACGTTTCCGGTTCAATATTTTTAACATTGGAATACACCGGAAAACTAATATATAGTTTCCGGTTCATTATTTTCAACATTGGAGTTATTTGGTTTCACGTAGCCAAGATGCACGGGAAAGGATGTGTTTGGTTCCAGTATACATTTCAGAAAGCTAAACATGAGTATTTCGAATTTTTATAGTGAATAAAATCGGAAATACATACCAAGAAATATCAGGTGAGAGTGAACTTGTATTGATTAGGAAATGTGGGTGAAAATTTATGTGTAAAAGGTTCAATAGCAAAAGGGGGTAAAATTAGAATTTTTAAAGATTTGTAGGGGTGAAATTACATGTGTTGAGGTATAAAGTAAAATTTTCAGTGATCGGATCGGCTAGAGTCACAAGTTGTACAAAAACAATATGGTGATTAGACTAATAATTGGCTGCCTCAACGAAAAAAATAATAATTTTTTAGATTCCTTAAGAAAAAATTGGATTAGACGAGCACCATATACTTCAATAGATCAAATCATCCAAGTCCCTAGCTAATACATAAGTCATCATATAGACTCGTTCTAAATACATTAAAGTGAATTGCCTAAGAGGATTTGGACCATCTATTTTGGATCATATGTTATTTTGTATCAGTATGATCACATGTGTCCAAGGAGACAACTATCCTAACTAGGATATGGGGGTCTTGAAACCTTAGTTTCCATATTATAAAGGTTAACTCATGATATTTATCGTTTTTTATGTATACATTTTTTATCCTAAAAATCTCATATATTTACCGCATTCTACTCAATCGTCGAAGTATTTATAAGTACGTTAATATTTTTTGAAGGAGCAAGAAGAGTTGTTTCTTGTTCAAAGTCCACAGTTCTTCGTTCATCAACACCCTCTCTAACCAAAGATCTCTGGTCCGACAAGATTAAATAACTATATTTGCTTTTCACCAAACCAACTTAACTACAAAATTTAAAATGACAAAGTATCAATCAATTATAAAAATAAAAATGAAAAAAGTTACAATACGAGAAGAATAAAATAAAGTTCAACTATTGTGTTGGAGCGCACTTTCATTGTTGCACACGTTATAGAGCTTATATTTGATTCTCTATTTATTAATGGAATAATAATAAAGAAAAAGAAAAACATCTGCAATTGTTTCAACTCTATAGTCTAGCTTCTATGTATTTCCTTGCAACAACTGCATTTCATTTTCAATTATGCAAATGAAAAATATTCCCTGTTAACAGCTGTTCCAGCTTCATTAAGCTTAATAAATAAATAAAACAACAACAATAAATAAATCCACCTCATTCACAGCCATAGCTGGACCACAAGGGGCTTAATTGCAAATTCATTATTTTCTTTAATGAAAAAAATATTTATTGTTGAGTTGGGAGAGGTGTAGATGAAAGATTTAAAATGGTTAAATAAAGTTAGAAATATGATTAATGTGTGCGTGTGAAGCAATTACTCCGAGTCACGTTAAAGTCAAGTGGCACCATTCGTAAATAAGAGTAATATCCAATGGCATTTTCACATAAACCATAGCTTATAACATGAGAACGTGCCAACTCAACGGAACTCTCAACTCAAGTAAACAAACACAAACATGAGAACGAGAAACAACCTCTGTGTTTTCTTTCTTCTCTTTTCAATCTTAGCCCTCCACGTGGCAATTTCATCATCCTCCACCCTTGATTTCACCGACAACCAGCTCAGCTCCTTCTTCCTCCCGTCGGACTCCAGCTGCCGTGGATCCATCGCAGAGTGCAGTCTTCTCGCCGGAGATGAAGATGATAGTGAGTTTATGATGGATTCTGAGAGCAACAGGCGCATTTTAGCAGCAAGGAGGTATATTAGCTATGGTGCGCTGAGGAGAAACACTGTCCCTTGCTCAAGACGTGGTGCTTCTTATTATAATTGTCGGCCTGGTGCTCAGGCTAATCCTTACCGCCGTGGATGCAGTGCCATCACTCGATGCAGGCGTTGAAATTCTTGTTATTCTCATTTTCTCTAATTTATTTTTTTATTTGTATTTTTATATATATATATATATATTTTTGTAATTGATGATGATGATGATGATTATGATAATAGATCTTGTTATTGTACTACGAGTAATGGTATGCTACTACATATACAAGTAGAGAATTTGAAGTAGTGAAGTTGGATAAAATGAAATGAAATGAAATCTGATTGCGGTTTGTATTTGCAATTTAATCTTAGGTACACATTATTATTTATTTGGTTGAGAATTGAGATTTGAGAAGATTATTACTATATATGTCATCGTTATTTTGTGTTATTCTTGTTTGTTTGATTTCAAGTAGTTTTGTTTGTATGAAGTTGTAGACATGGGGAGTGTTTGGTGGTTTGGAAAGGTAATGTGAAATGAAATTATGGATGCTTTTTGGGATGATAATGGGAATGGACAATGGGACCTAAAATTCGGCCACTTTTTGGATTTTGCCTTTTTTGATATGTGGCTTGAGAGAGAAGGAGAGTGGCATATCTCTTTGGGTTGGTGCCTTTGTGCTGTGCATCTCCTTGCTCCCTTTTCTCTTTTCCATTGTTGAAATTGAGGTAAATCGTCCAACTTTCCTAAGTCCCACACTGCATTGACACTTCCCAAGCAGTACAACAAAAAATTATCCTGATTTTGTAAAATTGATTATCACTAAAAACAAATTAAGTTTAATGTAATTATGTTTTATGTTTATAATCTGGTGCACCAATGATTTCAGTTTCCGAGTGTCGTTAACGTCAGTGTGATTTTTGCAAAATTAGAAATTGGAGGGAATGCATGACACATCTATGAAAATAAATGGTGATTTATGTTTGGATATATATGTAAAATCTGATTTGAGTAATAAATTCAAGGTAAAAATCAATTTTAGAGGTTAAATGTTACACATTATAATTTAAATTAAAATCAATTATACTTCACAATGGTTTCAAATATGTCAATATTAATTTTAGATTTATAGAATCAAAAAACGAAATCAAACATACACGAAAAAGTTTATTTAAAATTTTTCATTTTTCATTTTAAAAAATGGTCCGATTAATGAGTGTCCTACGGATATTAGTTTTTTTAAAGGTTCTAAAAATATTAGTTAAGTAATTAATAAAACTCAAGATTTATTTGAAAGAAAAACTCAAGTTTGTTGTGAGAGTACAAGTTAAGCATGTCTACTAACAAGTTAAGCATTTGTGAATATAATAAATTTTACCTTTTTTTAGTAGTGACACTGTTATCTTTTATCTATCAGATTGAGTAGTAACTTGAAATAATTCTTTTATCTTAGCATAATTTTTTATGAAAACATTTGCTTATAGAAAAACATCCAACTTAATTTTAAGAATAATAACTTTGCAGATACAATCTTAAGACGGCGAAGGTCTTGTTTTTCTCCCGGCCGCCATGCCGCTTATAGCGCACCTATATATTTTCAATGGCTTCTCTAATCTCTTTTTTTGGGTAGTGACATCTCTAATCTCTACTACTACTTTGACTTGCCACAAATAAAGTATTATTTCTTTTGGAATACAATATTAGTATTATAGTACTTTTTTTTTTACCAAACAATATTAGTGTTATTGTAGTATAAATTACAATTAAATTTTTCATAGGATGCTATAAAATTCATTTTTCTAACCATTTACGGTATGAAATATTATACTATTTGATTTTATCTATATTTTTAAAGGATTTAATTTATATGCATTGACGATATACATTTTTCTATATATATAAACAACCAAATCATGTCACGTAAAAATATTTAAAAACTAGTCTATAAAAGTGTGATTTAATTAAATACATGTATACACAATTTTTGGTGTGCAAAAATTAATCTTATGATTAAAAGTGTTACTGCATTTGTTCCTAAATCATGGCTTTCTTTTGCTTTGCTTTTCCTTTCCGAAGAGGAATGGTATTCTAAGTATAATGGATTGAAGCCACAGCCTCACATGCATTATGGTCCGCGTGAATTGAAATCAGTGAACGCGCTCGTATGATTATACTAGCATCTTACCTTTGTCTGTGACAACTAAAATACACCTCACAAATCTTTGTCTCATTATCTTCTGTCCAAATCTGAACCAACCAACTTGAAAATAAATCCCTAACCCGAACGGCAATGACACTTCTATATCTACATTTCTTTTGACCAGTTCTATAGTTACATATCACACACACGCAGTTTAGTTATTACATTACATTTAATGGCCAGCATATGATATCTGAACGTGATTTTGTACCATATTTCTCAAGGAACTCTTTGCTATGCTGTCGGACATCATCACAAAATTGATGCCATGTTTCGAACCCGTATTGAGTAGATAAAAACCTTTAATATAATACATATTTAAGTCATAAAAATCTCATACCTAATAAAACATGCCATTCTTAAGCATTTCAGTAGACACATAAGGTACAAACTTGAAACAAAAAAGAAATAACAAATCACAAGCAGAGAAGCACAACCATAAAATTACCAACAAAGACAACGAATCTATGAAAAAATTGAGACCGGGTAATGATGAAGTAGCCAAAATACAATGTTGCCGTAGTAGCAAGATATAGAGGCGGTGGATGAGGTGGAGCCGTGGAGTGCGATCCAATGGAGAATGACTTGTAACGATCCTGCTTCGTAGGAAAAAAAAAACTTTAGGCTACTGGTGTACAAGGAGAACTTCTCACGCCTTTCACACCGCCGGATAACCACAAGGGAATCAATTGCATTGAGCACCAAGTGAGATTGGCAGAATTAGCACTGATGCAGGGGAAGGCCATAACAACACCTCGAAGCCGGATGGCTGAGGTTGAAGAACAGAGGCACACAACACAAATTAGGACAAACTTGAAAAAGGATGTTACGGGGAGAAGTACGCACAGAGTGGAACTCGTGGCTAGAAAAAAAGGTAAAACATGAAAACGGGACAAAAGAGGCATTGTACATCGTACTAATGCTAGCATGGAACCTTAAAGCAGCGCGAGGAGAAGCGGAACAAAATAATACAATATTTGATAATCGTTTAAGCCTTGCATTTTTTTTATATTTTTCCTCGTGTCTAATGTTTTTCACCTGCATCAACAAAGATTTGTTCAATTGTTGGGGATATGATCATGCCCATAACGACGTGGATTTAAATTTTGATGTTGAGGTAAGAACTCTGTTAGTGGGATAATAAGTAGGGTGACTACTAGCTGCAAAAACATCCACAATAGATACATTATTTTTTAGAGTATCTTGTTCTTTGATTGTGTATCATCAAAGACGACAACTTTTATATTCTTATTATCAAGATTCAACGTTGTTCGTTTCATACCATAAACAAATTCAACCATTTCATTTCTTAGCTTGAATCTCGTTCAATCCACAAACATAGGCAATTTCATCTCCAATTGAGATCGCTCGAACGATCTCATCCATTTGAGAGTTTGTATAAAAGCTGTTAATTCAACTAAATATGGTTTCTTTTAAGGAAAACTTAATAGAGTTGTTACTTGTTAGTTTATGATTTCGTTTCAAATCAAGTAGCAATAGCATATTTCTCTCCACGAAGAAGACGAAATGGACTAAAGGTTGGATGGTAAATAAAATTGGCATGGATATGAAATGCTTGTATCAGGTACCTATCAGACTATGTTAATTAGTATCATCAAGCCCTACAACTCAATTGTTGTGCAATGAAGTAGATTTGGAATAATTTTCCCTAAACAGTGTGAGGCAATTTGATATCATTTCTTCAAATCTATTTGTTTCATGAATAGAAAGGTTTTTCATTGAATTGACTTGTATAGTGGAACAGAATCTATGGTCCCCTATCCAACTATCAACTGGGACCGAAACATTATCACTTGACATTTGCAGATGCTATTAACTTCTTTTTGGAAGCTTCCACTGATTTACACCTCTCAAATAAAATTGAGGCTTTTGGATTTTTTTTGCACTAGCTTTGGATCTAAAAGTGAGCCAAGATAATAACCTTACTTTATTCTCTCTAACTTAACGGTGGCTTCAAAAGCACAAATGATTTAGGCAAGTATTTGGTTGTTTTTATAATGGATTAACCAAACCTATAGTTTCATTTTGGATAAGGAAAATCATATGCTGAAAAACTAGAAGGCAGGTCATAGTTCCTTGACGACAGATCATGAACACAAATCAAATTTGTGCTAGCTCCAAAAAAATCAAATATTTGTGATTACCTTGACAGAAATGTATAAATTTCTCACAGGGGTTCGTGAACAATGTAAGAAGGTGCACCTGATTGCAACCAAACAATGGGGTGTGATGGGAATTTTGGTCCCTTACAACTATAAAATCACTCAGAATGGTCAATTTTGGTCCCTTTACAACTATAAAAACACTGAGACTGGTCAACACAAATAAAGCTTGGTCCCTTTACAACTATTAAAACACTGACTGGTCATCACAAAAAATGCAAGAGCTATTTTAATTTGATCCATGCCACTTATAATGGGTCATCAACAACCAAAAAAAATGGGAGAGCCAACTTGAAAGTTAGTTGGGGTATTTGTTAATAGCTCGAAACTATAATTTTCTTTTCTTCAAACGATTGTGCAGAGTATCGAACCTTGTCCTTCAATTATGAGTTCATTAACTACTCCGAAGAGTATAAAGTACGATATTTGAGTGTTTTTAAGCTATTGGGCTAAGAAACATAAAAATCAAGGTAGAGCAAAACTTTAAAGGGATGAGTGGCTTAAAAGACTTGTTTGATTGATTGTGTATGTGAAAAAAAATGTCTAAGTACAATATTTATAGGAAAGCACTAATTATACTAGCCAAAATTTAGTTTTGCTCAATTATTTATGTGGATAGTGCATGAATTACCTCTTGTTAGGGGTGCATGGTGCTTTATATTTGACTTGATCTTCTCTTTTCCGCGTCATTTTTCGTTTCCTATATCCACGTGTCTGTTGGCTCCTTAGGAGGTGCTTATGTGCCCATAGCTATTTTTTTTTAATTGTGTTACAAACATCAAACACACGTAAACTGATAAATTGTCAAGTTCCGCTAAGATTTGAATGATTATAATATCCTCACGACCTTCGAGGTCCTCGATAGAGTTGAGAAAGATTTTATTAACTCGTATTCAATCAAATTTGTGTTCTCCTAACCTTCAATCGATTGAGCGGAACTCGTTTGTTTCTAAATTCGTTTGCTGCCAATCTCGGCTAACAAGTTATATATTTTTCGTTGTGCCATGTTGTGTTGCATTACCACTTAGCTTTGAGTTGTGAGGTGGTGTAAAAAAATAGTGGTTGTATTTCTTGATTTATGTGAAAAATTCTTAAACTTCACTCATTTTGAAACGAATAGTATATTATTTTTATAGAACCGCGTCAATAAAATTCTAATAACACATCATTTCTTAAAAAAAGAAAAACATTCAAAATGGTAAAACAGTAAACATTACTATCTAAATTAAAACATTATATATCAAATGAAACATTTGACTGGAGTTTAAAATGTCAAAAAAAAATATTTTTGTTATGCACGTTTGATCCTTCTTATTTTAACTTATTCTACCCTTTTTTTAACTTTAATTTGATATTAAATATATAACTTTTAATAAATAATCGTTTTTTAATAAAAATTTACTATTTTTAATTATTTTATCATTTACAATATTGCACATGTTAGACAAACTATTATTTAAATAATAAGGATGATTAACTCTAGTGATTTAAGTTAATGATTAAGGAGTTGATAGTTTGCATACCAGTAATATAACAATTAACACACCTTTGTTATTCAAAGAAAATCTTCATTGAAAAAAATTATTCAAAAAAAAAATCTTCATTCAAAAAAGTTATTTAAAGAAAGTTTATTATTTTATTATTTTTTTACTAAAACTGCTACTTTTAAGTTTTAACATCTCGAAAACGATTTTCCTTTTTGTGTTAATCTTTGATTTTCAAGAAAGAAAGAAAAAAATTGGTCCATAATTGTTCCAACAATAGTGGAAATCAAACAGTGTTGTAAGTTGTAACTCCGATTTAATCACATACACGTAAGAAGTGAAAAAATAAAAGAAACGCGTAGGTAAGAAATTTAGACAGAGAGAAAAGAGTGGAGAAGATTCTGAGTTCATTCCATAATTCACTTCATCACTTCTTACATTACATTAGAATACATTACAATCTTATTTTGTGGATCTTTCTTTCTTCTTCTTCTTCTTCTCCACCGACAAAAACAAAACACCCCTTAAATCCTTTTTTATTTACGATCATACCATCAGTTCACCCTCTTCATCTTCGATTCTCTGCGTCGCACCTCACACAACAATGCTGGAGCGGTGTCTCGGATCTCGCCGTCTCCGTCAGATGCAGCGCGCATTCCGCCGCGGCACTCTCACCTTCCTCTGTCTTTTCCTCACCGTCATCGTCCTCCGTGGCACAATCGGCGCCGGCAAATTCGGTACTCCAGAACAAGACCTCAACGAGATCCGTCAACAACTCTACTCACGTGGCCGGCGCGTCGAGCCTCACCGCGTTCTCGAAGAAGTTCAATCCACCGAAAACAACAACTACGCCACTTTCGATATCAAGACAATCCTCAAAGATGAAGAAGCTGGTGATGATGAAAAACGCGATCCAAACACGCCTTATACACTTGGTCCCAAAATCTCCGATTGGGATGAACAACGTTCATCTTGGTTGAATAACAACCCTGATTACCCTAATTTTATTAATCCTAATAAGCCACGTGTTCTTTTAGTTACTGGTTCTTCACCTAAACCGTGTGAAAATCCTGTTGGTGATCATTATTTGTTGAAATCGATTAAGAATAAGATTGATTATTGTAGGCTTCATGGGATTGAGATTTTCTATAACATGGCTTTACTTGATGCTGAAATGGCTGGTTTTTGGGCTAAGCTTCCTTTGATTAGGAAGCTATTGTTGTCACATCCTGAAGTTGAGTTTTTGTGGTGGATGGATAGTGATGCTATGTTTACTGATATGGCTTTCGAGGTTCCATGGGAGCGTTATAAGGATCATAATTTTGTGATGCATGGTTGGAATGAGATGATTTATGATGAGAAGAATTGGATTGGTTTGAATACTGGAAGTTTTTTGTTGAGGAATTGTCAGTGGTCACTTGATATTCTTGATGCTTGGGCACCAATGGGACCTAAAGGGAAGATTAGAGATGAAGCTGGGAAGATACTTACTAGGGAGTTAAAGAATCGACCGGTTTTCGAAGCAGATGATCAATCTGCTATGGTTTATTTGTTGGCAACTGGGAAGGAACAATGGGGTGGGAAAGTTTATCTTGAGAATCATTATTATTTGCATGGTTATTGGGGGATTTTGGTTGATAGATATGAAGAGATGATTGAGAATTATCATCCTGGTTTTGGTGATCATAGATGGCCCCTTGTTACTCATTTTGTGGGGTGTAAACCTTGTGGGAAATTTGGTGATTACCCTGTTGAGAGGTGTTTGAAACAAATGGATCGTGCTTATAATTTTGGTGATAATCAGATATTGCAGATGTATGGTTTTACTCATAAGTCACTTGCTAGTAGAAGGGTGAAGAGAGTTAGGAATGAGAGTAGTAATCCTCTTGATGTTAAAGATGAACTTGGATTGCTTCATCCTGCTTTCAAAGCTATCAAGTTGCCAACTTCTTCTTGATTGTTTTGTTTTCTACAACAGGTTATGATTAGCTTCCACAAGATTCAGGCATTGTTTCCCTTTTCCATGATTGCATCCCCATTCCCCACTATACTGTGCTCTCTTTGCAATCATGTATGATACATGTCAACTATGTAATTGTTGCTATTCATCTCTTTATTTAATGATCAAATTTGTAATCTTTTATTTATTTTGGCTTCATCTAATCGTTGTATTAGTATTGGGTTATATTGAATTTTGAAGAGAACAAATAGTCAAATACCCTTCATTTCATATGTGCCTATTTTGATTTCTTGATTCAATTTAGGGTAATGCTATTATTGGTTATATCACTTTAACTTGTGCAAGTTCATTATAATGACAACTTTGATAGAGCATTTCTTGTCATGAAGATGGGAGAATTGGCTATGGTTCTAAAATCATGGCGTTATTACAATGCAGAATCATATATAGATCGGTGGGTTTAGACAAATGTTGTGAAGTAGGTATTGAATTGGAATATGTTTCTATCACTTTTTCATTACTTGGCCAGAAAAAGACTCACTCTTTCCTTAATCAATCACTTGCATTCTCTTGGGTGTTGTTTGCGAGTTTGGAAGAGAAAGAAAGAAAAGTTGCATTCATATGAAGACATGTACAGTAAATTGCTTCGGATGGAAAATTTGATAATTTAGACAAGGTTATAAAACTAAAAAAATGATTTTTTTTTTAAGTTAAGATATAAGTGTGTATTTATGTATTTACTTTATTTTAAATGCACCATTTTCTTAATTTATTTATATAAATTTATTCCTAATTATTACATGTATTGACATAAAATTAGTTTGTGGTTTCATGTCTTGTCCCTTGTCATCTGAGAAGTGTTGTTTGAAATTCTATTTCATAAGTTTGTTACGGCTAGATGTGTGTCTTATGGCATATGACAGGGAGATGAACTTGTTCGTATAGGTGATGCCGGAAACATACCATATAATCTATAATCTCTAAATAATAATAAAGCAAACTTAGTATTTTGGCAAGTTTGCCATTTGTCACTCATTGAAAGTTCTTTGGTTATTTTGAGTTTCTATAATTAGAAGAGAACTATAATTATTTAAAAAAATTATTAAATTAAATTTTAATATTTATACGTTCACACTACAATAATATGAGAAATTAATAGTTTTACATTACATGTGTGTGGTGTGTGGTGCCGTCTAAATTCCCACTCACCTATTCCTTGACTCCATGTGATTAACACACTCAACCTATTCATATTCACATTATTTTTCTAGGGAACCCACTCTAAGTGGTTCTTCATATTTCACAATCCCAACTTTGAACTTTTCATTCTCCCTCCCAATACAAAGCTAACCTTCTCTCTTCTCAAGATTTCATTTTCCAATATGAATCCTCTTTTTCTTTTTGCTGCAATGCATCTACACTCTCTCCCGTCTCTTCTTTATGATTCCTTTGTTTTTCATTTCACGTTCTTCCTGAAAGTGAGATTCTTGAAAGCGAGTGCTTTTGATTTTTATAATCTTTTCATTTCTAACTGGAAGTGATTTTTTTTTGGGCAATAAATTATAAGTGGAATCTGAATGAGCTCTACTAAAGAACTATTTCACCCTCAAGTCCTTCAAATAAGGTATCATTTCTTTTAATTTTAGTTGGTGTTTCTTGAGGATTGAAATGTTGATGAGGAAACTAGATAAAGCGAGTCCAAAAATAATATTCCATATCGAATTACAATTTTTCTTGAAATTTCAAATTTTAATTTTAAAATTAGCTACTCTCATTCCTTTATGCACATAGATGTGTTGGGGTTTCTTATTCCTTCGTTTCATTTATGGCAGGATGAGTATTACTTACCACAGCTTGGGTGAAGGTGCACCGAGGAAGAAACATATGAATGGGAAAAAGGGTTTTTGTGCTCACTTACCACAGGTGAATGAGTTTTTTTTATAACATTTTTTTTATTTGTGATTGTTAGAGTTGTTGAAAGACATTATAAGCTTCAATTTTTTCCATAACCTATCACAACTTTATTCACCCACCATGATTTTCTTCACAGGACATATGAGTGGGGAAGTCAGTTTTTGATGAAATCCAACATGAATTTGTTTATTTTATAAATTTTGTTTTTAAGTGATTCTTTATCTCTTTATGCAGCAAGGGTTGTTATGGCAAGTGATGAAAGGTGTGCTCTAGCAGCAGTGAAGCTTTGTCTAAAATAACATTGATGGATTTTAAGTGGTTTGTTAAGGCTAGGTTGCTGTACATGGTGAGTTAAAGAACTTAATTTTGAAAGGACGGGTCTGGTATTGGTTAGACATTCAAGATTATGCAGCAAAAGCTTGGTCAAGTTTTGTGGATTTATAAAGTTAAGGAAATTGAAGTTTGTCTTTCAAGTTACTACTGCCTGCGTGAAAATAGAAGCTAATGAAGTTTTGGTTTTTTTATATTATTATCGTCTATATATGGTTTCATCGAGGCTTATGTGTATTTAACACTGTATTGACGTTTTTCCCCTTCTTTTTTTGTGATTTTAAGAAATTATATTGATTAATTTTTCACTGGAATATTGTTTAATTTTTTTTTTTTTGAGCAATGGAATATTGTTTAATTAGAATGCGAACAAAGTTGACATTCTTCATGCTCTGCTGTTATTTATTATTTTAATTTTTTGAAGATATGCTATGCCGTTATTTTGTTCACATTTTTGAGATGGCATGACGCTAAAAATATCTTGTGTTTTTTTCCACTCATTTAGTACACTCTTACTTTATGATCAAACACTGTGACATAATTAAATTTATGTAAAAATTCCACATTGTGAGATAAGACGATATTACTGTTTTTGCATAATCTTAAAACCTTATGTCAAATTTAAAATAATTTGAGATTGAAAGTATAAAATATCCCATTTTTAATTTAACCCAAACAAAATTTTCCCTGTGCACCGCACGGGTAAAAACACTGGTGTTAGATAAATTATCTCTACAACCAATTCTGTACTTAAAATTTTGAGACAACCTCTCTTGCTATGTTATTGAATTTTTAAATATTGTTTTAAAATATCATTTCCCTTATACAAGTTTAAACTTGAAACTTTATGGCATATCATTAATAAAAGATCTATATGATATTGAACCGAGTTTTTAAGCAAATTTAAGACTAAAGTTATGCTTAAAAGGTGTGTACATGGTAGCAGTATTTAGACCGTCCACAATAGTAGATGCTTCACCTATTTAGCACCTCATTAGATAAGCATTCGTGTTGTGAAGTATAATAAAGGCTAAAATATGGTTTTGGTCCCTGCAAATATGCCTAGTTTTGGTTTTAGTCCCTGTAAAATTTTTTATTGTTTTTGGTCCCTGCAAAATATTGTGTTTGAAAATAGTCCCTCCAGGGACTATTTTCAAAATCAAAAGATTTTGCAGGGACTATTTATCTAATAAATGGGTTCAGTCATCATGTGTCACGTGTGCAAAACATCAAAGTGGGGCCAAGGACCAAAACCAAAACGAGACATATTTGCAGGGACCAAAAACAACAAAAAAAAATTACAGGGACTGAAACCAAAACGAGACATATTTGCAGGGACCAAAACCATATTTTAGCCTATAATAAATGAGTGCCTATGAAGAATGGTAGCTATGGAAGCAACCGTCTCTCTCTTTATTTTTTGCGGGTCCGATTTAATAAATCTTAATAAAATAAATAAATTTTGTCGAAATGTTATGATATAGAATTATTTGTGCAACCTATTTAATAATTTTTTTAAGGTGTTGGGTTGGAGGAAATGGGTACTTATTAAGTATTACCGTAAAATAAGTGACGTGGACATAAGAGATCCATTTAAGCACCCAAATCGAGTGCTCTGTTGTGGATGGTCTTAGACCATCCATAATGGTGGGTGCTTCACCTATTTAACACGACATTAAATAGACATCCCCATTGTGGAGTATAACATACGGGTGCATATGGAGGAGGGTGACTATTAAGCACCCTCTCTTCATTTTTCATGGGTCTCATTTAATAAATCTTAGTAAAATGAATAAATTTCGTTAAAAATGTAATAATATAAAGTTATTTGTGGAGCCTATTTAATCATTTCTTTTGAGGTGGTGGGTTAGATAAAATTGGTATTTATTAAATATTACCGTAAAATTGATGATGTGGATATAAGGAACCCACTTAAACACTCAATATAAGGTGGTATGTTGTGAACGGTCTTACTTTTTAGTAGTTGACAAAAGAAATTATCAATAGAAGACAAGGAGGCAAGCCTAGTGGATGGTACACCAAATCACATGGCATTTATTTCCCGTAAGAACATACAAAAATGTAATTTTCCAATAAGGATTATGTCACTTATTAAAGAATAAAAAAAAATTGTGTTCAAAATAACTTTTTTTTAAATGTTAAATACATGAATTTCAAAATAATTCTTTTATACAAGATTTATTAAAAAAATTGAACACGAAAAAATTATGATCATTCAAAATCATATTGAAATCAAGTATGTCGAACTCCCTTTTATGATTGAAAAAAGTTGAAAATCAATCTTTTAAGTTCATCAAGGATATAATTTAGCGTAAAAAAAACTCTTGGAGTCGTCGTTGCCTTTTAGGTAGAGAAATCCTTATCAAATTTGTCCTTCAATCTATGTGTTCATATATAACGAGTATCTTCCTCCTTTCCCGTACTATGATAAATAAGATTAAAAAAAAACTTAATTCTTATTGGTGTGGACATAACATTGAAAATAATAGAGGTATGCATTGCTCCGAGAAATGTCTTACTCTCTAAAAACACTTTGGTGGTATGAGTTTTAAAAACCTTAAAACCTTCAATTTAGCAGTGTTCGGTAGACAATCATCGAAATTAATCTCAAGTCTGAATTCTTTGATCATTTGACTACTCAAAGTTAAATAGTTCTCTACTAGTGACCACTTTACATCAAGCATTGGTCCCCAACCTGGTGACGGGAAATCATATAGAATTTTTAGTCCCCTTTTAGAGTCATTTTAAAGTTAAAGTAGCAAGTTTATTTGTATTTTAGTAGAGGAAATATAAAAGAGAGAGAAAAAGAAAAAGGAAAATGACACTAAAAATCATCCAAATCAGACAACTTATGATTGTACTATATTTTGATTTTGACAAGTTTTACCACTTTAATTCTTATAGGACTCGAAGACACTTGGATAAAGACACAAAGAAGTTTGAAAATAATTAATGGTAGTGGAACTCATTTAGTGGTAGGATCCAATACTTTTTTTGTATCTATATCTCACTAAATGACATTGTCCATTTATTTTTACCAAATGGAAAAAATCACAACTCTTTATGGATAACATCTACGGAAGAAAAAAAAATCGTCTTAGATTTTGGTGTCATTATCAATGATTGGTAACACATATTAGATACACATTTTGTGAACTCTGATGTTAGCTTCATTACGAGATAAACCTATAAAATCAATCATAGTGAGTAGCTTCATTACGAGATAAACCTATAAAATCAATCATAGTCTCACTATGATGACTTCATATTGAGTTAGTTTTCATAACTTTTTTTTATCAAAATTACAACATGTATCCAAACTATTATTTTAAATAAAATACATAAAACTTAGGGACTAAATATCGTAAAAAATTACAACATGTATCGTAAAAAAATAATATATATTCAATGGTTGGGACTAAATATGTTGTTTAACTAAACTTTAAAAAATAAATAAAAACCGTAGGGCTCAAAATGTTCCATAAAATTTAAGCAATTCGAGAGCCTTCCTCTCATATTAGGGTCACAGTGTTATTGGTTACAATTTTTTTTATTCAATTATGATATTAATTTTTAATATATTAGTTTTTGTTTACTTGATAAAATTATTTTAAAATAGTTATTTATCGAAAAATGATTTTTAAGATAAATTACTCAAAACAATATTTTATTTTGAAACATTTTTTTCTTTGGTTTTTGAAATTCTCTCTCTTTTTAAAATCTATATCAAATGGATTAAAACTCCTAAAAAAATATTTATATAAAGGGGTTTTTCATAAATCACGATTACTAACGTACCTTGAGTACGAGTTTTCTTTTGGATAAGGTCATTTATTTAAGATTATATAATGACACTCATAAATATTTTACTATCTCGGTTATACTCTTCATATTTGATCCTCAGTTGGTTCGTACTCCTCGAACTCAACCATTTTATTATGATTTCGCTCCACCTTACTATCTTAAGCAACATGACTCAACCAATATCCCTATTAACTCAACCATGTTTCTCATGAACTCGACTCTAGTCTCTACCAACCCGGCCACCTCGAGTCCTTGATCACATGCCATGTTAATTTGACCACATGTTAACTTGACAAAGCACCCCATGGCTTTTTTTTTTCTTCCATCAATTGGGTAGTGGGGCGATATATCTAGCTAAACAATTTATCTGCAATAGGCTCCCCACATATAGGGCTAATTAGTTATCTTCCAAGCTCTACACATAAACACATCTGTTCCATAGTTAAGGTCAAGTCATTCACTTCACATATAAACAATTAAGCTTAGCATGTGTTTGGTTTCCCATTTCCAACCATAGACACATATTTGGTCACACATTTCAAGGCATTTTCACCGCAAAATCCAAACTCTCCAAATCTTAGCTTCACTTTTCCGTGCTTTTGGAAAATATTCAACGCAAAGTCAAACAAACTATTAGTCATGTCACCATCGCCATACAAGAACCCTCAGTTCTAGCAAGAACAAACATTTGCCCCATCATGTAATGTGCCCGGCCGTCAAATTTTAGATGGTCTTTTGATAGCTAATGAGTTGGTGGATGAAGCCCGTAAACGGAAGAAGGATCTTTTATTGTTCAAAGTAGATTTTGAAAAGGCTTATGACTCGATGGACTGGAATTATCGTGATACGGTGATGCGAAGGATGAATTTCCCTACTGTGTGGCGCAAGTGGATGATGGAATGCATATTGACACTGTTAGTGTCTGTCTTGGTGAATGGTAGTCCTACCGAGGAGTTTAAATTGGAGAGGGGTCTTCGTCAGGGTGACCCTCTTTCTCCGTTCCTTTTTCTTATTGCTGCTGAAGGTTTACATGTTATGATGAATTCGGTAGTGGAGCAGGGCATGTTTGAACCTTACAAGGTAGGGGCGCATGGTGATGTTGCCATTTCCCATCTGCAGTTCGCTGATGACACCCTTTTGATGGGGGCAAAAAGTTGGGGGAATATTAGAATTTTAAAATTTGTGTTGATGTTGTTTGAATTGACCTCTAGCTTAAAAGTTAATTTCCATAAGAGTATGCTTTATGGGGTAAATGTCTCTGATTCTTGGTTGCACGAGGCGGCTTCGGTGATGCATTGCAAACTTGGCAGGCTTCCTTTTTTATATCCGGGGCTGCCTATTGATGGTGATCCGAGGAAGTTAGTTTTTTGGTACCCTCTAGTTGAGCGCATTAAAAAAAGATTATCTGGTTGGACGAGTCGTAACCTTTCGATGGGTGGTCGTTTGATTTTACTTAAATTTGTCTTGTCCTCAATCCCGGTCTACTTTCTTTCCTTCTTCAAAGCCCCCTCATGTATAATCTTTACCCTTGAATCTATTTTCAATGCATTTTTTTGGGGGGGTTGTGAGGAGTTTAATCTTGCTTTCTTGGGTAAGTGGTGGTGGAGGATTTTGCAGGAGCGGGAGAGTCTTTGGTATCGGATGTTATGTGCCCGTTATGGAGAAGAGGGGGAGCGGCTTAGCTGCAGTTGGAGGGGGGAGGGTCAGTGTGGTGGCATAATATTTTGAATATTTGAGATGGAATGGGGGAGGTTGATACAGGGTGGTTGGCTGATAATATTATGCGACAGGTGGGGGATGGTGAGTCCACTTTGTTTTGGTTTGACCCTTGGATTGATGGGAAACCGTTGTGCAAGTTGTATGTGAGATTGTTTGAGTTAACGGAGAATAAATTAGATATGGTGGTTGTTATGTTTACAAGAGGGATGGGTGTCAATGACGAGGCTTGGAAGTGGCGCCGAAGGTTATTTGCGTGGGAGGAGAAGTTGTTGGAGGAGTGCATTATTCGCCTATCTAACTTTTCTTTTCAGGTTGATCGTGTCGATAAATGGATTTGGAAGTTACCTGCTACTAATTGTTATACTGTTAGTTCTGCTTACTAGTTTTTAACAGAGTTGGAGCATGATAGGTTCCAGCAGCTTAATAATAATAATTTCTTGTGGCTGAAAGTTGTGCCTCTAAAAGTATTGATTTTTGCTTGGCGTCTCTTTCTTGATCGGATTCCTACAAGAGATAACCTCTTCCTGCGGAGGGTCTTACTAATATCTGATCAATGTTGTTGATGACATCTTGTCATTGCGTAATTTTTTATGTATTTTGATCACAATTTAGAGTTCACAAGGTAACTTAAGCAACAAGAAAAGCAGAAAATCTGAAGAAAACACAGAGATGGAAAACGTGTCACGATTTGGTGAAAACGTGACACAATTTGACAAGACCAAAAATACGCTCTCTGCCAAGGACATATGTGTCACGATGACCAAAACGTGACACGATTTGAAGAAACCCTAATTCAGTTGTTTGCTACACAAGGCAAAAACGTGTCACGATTTAACCAAAACGTGACACGATTTTGGGCGAATTTCTGTGCCTATTTAAGCAAAAAGGCTATTCTGAAAACAAGGGTTACGATTTGAGAAGAGCAAAGTGCGATTTTGAGATTACAAGACGGTTAGAAGGGCGGTTTCTTCACTCTTTTACCAATTTATGTATGTATTGTTTCCTCTAATGATTATGTTATTTATAAACACCATTATGAGTAGCTAAATCCATTAGAGGTTAGGTCTGAGATGATTCTTTGTAACCCTAATTGACTCACGTTGTTGTGAAACTCTATTTATTGTGAATGACAATCTAATTTTTATTCAATTCAATTGTTCTTAATGGTTTATATATCCTGATCACATATGTATATGATTTAGTGAGAACGAATGACTATTGACACTAGCTTTCGACTTAGACCTAATTGAATTGTTCTAATAATCATAGTTAGTCTAGGAATGGATAATTCTTTATTAGTGATATTAGGTTAACGTGCTTAAACCTTCGACGATTATTAGACCACCTAAGGAATTAGGGGCTGTAATCCTAGATGAGGGTCCTAACTCAAGGGATTGATTAGGACTATTTTGTTAACTATCGTGGAACTAGAAAATCATTCATAAGAATAGGTGCAGTATACCAATTAGGGGAACGTCGATGATTCGAAAGACTTAAACTCATCTCTCTTTTATTCTTAACAACCAATTTACTTTTATGTTATTAAGCTTTATGCTATTAAACCAATCTATTGCCTAGTGACAAAAACAAAACAACTTTACTTACATCCTAATTTAATAACATACTTGACTTTTTGAGATTAAAATCAGTCCTTTTGGGAACGATATTTTTACTACTTCGATAATATTTGGTACACTTGCCAAAAATCTATCAAGTTTTTGGCGCCGCTGCCGGGGACTTTTAATTTATTTCAACAAGGCAATTGCGTTATAATTTAGGATTTATGCAATTTATTTTCTGTTAAAAATCTTAAATTGATTCAGTGTTCATTATTTATTTTGCATTGTGCAGTACTACTGAGGTATTTTGCTGATTTATGCGAGGTAGAAGAAGTTCTGACGACCTAGAATACGATCCTGAGATCGAGAGGACTGCAAGAGCCAATCGGAAAACTGTCCGGTTGTCAAAATCAAAGTCAGGTCCACCTGGTGCACGTGAACGACTACCTAATCCAACACTTGCTGAACCTGAATCAATCTCTTCTCCTAAGTCTATCACTATGGGAGATGTACCTCGAAGGCCAAAGTTGGGAGACTATGGTTTAGCTAACAACCGTGGTCGACTAACTCACACTTTCCAACCTGCTAATCTTGTTGCTTTTGATATTAAGACTTCTGTTCAGAATGGGTTGAAGGAGAAACAATTTGATGGAACCGATGCTATGAGTCCCCATGAACATTTAAGCCACTTTCATGAAACATGTGAGTTTTGTGTACCTCCAGCCACTGTGACTGAAAGCTAGAAGAAATTGAGGTTGTTTGCCTTTACTCTTACCGGGAGAGCTAAGGATTGGTTACTTTCTTTACCAAGTGGAACCATTCAAACATGGGAGGAGCTAGAGCTGAAGTTCTTAGAAAAATACTTCCATATGTCTAAATATTGGGATAAGAAACAGGAGATTTCAAACTTCAGGCAAGGGAAGAGTGAATCACTATATGATGCATGGGAGCGATTTAATCTGCTTCTTAAGAGATGTCATAACCATGAGTTTTCAGAAAAACTAGAGCTGTCAAAATGGGCCGGCCCGTTTAGCCCGATTAATTATAGGGTCTGGGCCTAAAATATTGAGCCCGAATTTTAATAGGGCTTTTTAGCCCGGCCCTAAAAAGCCCGGTACCCGTTAGGGCTAGCCCGAACGGGCCGCGGGTAGCCCGTTAGCCCGCATAACAAAAAAAATCCTATAAATTATATATATTTTTAAAATAATTATTTACTTAGTTGATTATCAAAGTAAAAAATAAAAGTGAGAATTCAATAAATTAACACAAATATAAATGTTATATAAAATTATATTTACTCGTTTTATTATTTATAATTTTAAAGATCGAATATATATAAATATCTATAATCATAACGTATATAATTTATTTAAAATTGTTTTTCTCGCCGTTTTAGTTTACGACATGTGTACGAAAATGTTTCAAATTTATTTTTATGCTAGATATTATTTAAACATATTAAAAAAATGTAATTTTTAAAACAGGCCGGCCCGTTAGCCCGCGGGCCGTGGAGGGCCGGGCTCGGGTAGTATATTTTCAAGCCCGTTTTTCAACCGGGCTTTTTGGCCCGGCCCGATAAAGATCGAAGCCCGTTAGGGCCGGGCCCAAACGGGCCGGGCCGCCCGTTTTGACAGCTCTAAGAAAAACAATACCTCTAAATCTTTACCGAGGGGTTAACGTCCAACAATAAGATGTTCTTAGATGCCTCAGCTGGAGAAATTCTAAAGGTGAAAACTGACCATGAATTTCAAGCTTTAATTGAGAACATGGCTGCAAACGAATATTGTGCTGATGTTGAAAAGAAGAAGAGATGCGTGTTTAATGTGAGTGATCAAACCTCGATCCTAGCCAACTAAGCAGCAATGAATAAAAAACTGGAGATTCTTACTAAGGAGTTTCATAGCTACATGATGTCAAACAAACCTCAACAAGTTGCTGCAGTCAAGTGTGATTTTTGTGGAGAGGGACATGCAAATGGTGAGTGTGTTCCCGAAGGAGGAAGTGAAGAGGTAAACTATATGGGAAACTATCAGAGACAAAATCCTTACTACAATTTAGGATTCAACAAACATCCTAACTTGAGTTACTCTAACAACAACACTTTGAACCCTCTATTACCAAATCCTCAACAACAACAACCAAGGAAGCCTTTAGCTCTAGAGGAGACAATGATCAATTTCATGAAGATGACTCAAGGAATCTTTGAAGAAATGAAGAAGAGTCAAGAAACTGAAAGGAAGAACAGTGAAGCCTCTAGAAAATTGCTTGAAACTCAAATAAAGAAGATGGCAAAGCAGCTGGCTAAACAGAACAAAGGGGGATTCTCAGGTAACATTAAAGAAAACCCTAATAACGAGACTTGTAATGCTATAGAGTTGAGGAGAAAAAAGGTTTTAACACCTCCAGTTCCAAAAACCCCAACGGGAGTTGAAATAGTTGTTGATGAGAAGGGTGATGATGGAGTAGTTGAAAAGAATGTTGGAGAGGACATAGTTGTAGATGAATTAGAACATGGCGAAGTTGAAAAAGGGAGTAATCATGGTGTAGTTGAAAATGAAAAGAAGGAAAAAAATAATGAGGAAGAAAAAAGTGAGAAGTTAATAGATATTGACTCAATCTTGAGGAAGACTAAAAGCCAATTGCTAAAGGATGGGAACAAAGAGAAAGTAATTCCATCATATGTAAAGCTTCCTTATCCCCGTCTGGCAAAGAAGAAAAAGAAAGAGGAAGGACAATTCAAGAAGTTCATGACACTCTTCTCTCAAATTCAGGTCAATATTCCTTTTAGTGAAGCTCTTGATCAAATGCCTATTTATGCTAAGTTTATGGAAGAACTATTGATCGGAAGAAGGAAACCTAAGGATGACGAGAACATTGCACTTTCAAAGAATTGTAGTGCAATCCTCCAAAAGAAACTCCCACCTAAGTTAAAAGATCCTGGTGCATTAACTATCCCTTGTTCCATTGGGAAATTAGATGTCGGAAGAGCTTTATGTGATTTAGGGGCAAGTATTAACTTGATGCCTCTATCAATGATGAAGAAGGTAGGATGTGGTGAGCCAAAAGCTACAAGAATGACCCTCACTTTAGCTGATAGGTCAGTTTCTTATCCTTATGGTATTCTAAAAGATGTATTGGTCAAGGTTAATGACTGAGTGTTTCCTGCTGATTTTGTTATCTTGGATTTTGCTGAAGATGAAGATATTCCTTTACTCCTAGGAAGACCATTTCTTGCAACTGGTTGTGCTCTGATTGATGTTGAGAGGAGTGAACTCATGTTGAGATTCCAAGATGAACAAGTGGTGTTCAATATCTTTGAAGCTATGAAGCACCGAAGTGACAATCCTCAATGTTATCGTATTGATGAAATAGTTGAAGACAATTCTAGTGAGCCTCAACCAACATAATCTATGGAGAGAACAATTGTGAATTCTATAGAGAGTTGTGACATTGATGAAGATCTTGAGGTGAAGGAATGTGTAAAGCAACTTAAGGAAAACAAGCAAGAGATGGAACCGGTAAAAATTGAAGAGTTGCATGATGAAGAATCTAAAGGGGCACAACTTGTGAGCAAAGAGGGAGATAAAATTCCAGAGTTGAAAGTGCTTCCCCCTCAATTGAAATGTGTCTTTCTCAGCAAGGATACTTCTCAACCAGCAGTTATCAACAACACTTTGACACCTTTAGAGGAAGAAAAACTTATGAGGGTGTTGAGGGAGAACAAAGAAGCAATAGGATGGTCGATTTCTGATTTGAAGGGTGTTAGTCTTGCTTACTGCATGCACAAGATACATATGGAGGCTGAATACAAACCTGTTGTTCAACCTCAAAGAAGACTAAACCCGACAATGAAAGAAGTGGTGAAGAAAGAAGTTCTGAAATTACTGGATGCAAGTATGATTTACCCTATTTCTGATAGTTCTTGGGTGAGTCATGTTCATGTAGTGCCTAAGAAAGGTGGAATGACAGTGGTGGTTAATGATAAAAATGAATTGATTCCCACCCGTACCGTCACTGGTTGGAGAATGTGTATAGACTATCGGAGATTGAATACAACAACAAGGAAGGATCACTTCCCGTTACCATTCATGGATCAGATGATAGAAAGGTTGGCTGGCCAAGCCTTTTACTGCTTTTTGGATGGGTATTCGGGGTACAATCAAATTGTTGTGGCTCCGGAAGATCAAGAAAAGACTGCATTCACTTGTCCTTTTGGTGGGTTTGCTTGTAGAAGAATGCCCTTTGGGCTATGTGGTGCACCGACAACCTTTCAAAGGTGTATGCTCTCCATCTTCTCCGATACGATAGAGAAGAACATTGAGGTATTTATGGACGATTTCTCTGTGTTTGGTAAGTCTTTTGATCAATGCTTGTTCCATTTAGATGATGTCCTTAAAAGATGCACCGAAACTAACCTTGTTTTAAATTGAGAAA
This sequence comes from Medicago arabica, assembly GCA_946800305.1. Lineage (NCBI taxonomy): Eukaryota > Viridiplantae > Streptophyta > Magnoliopsida > Fabales > Fabaceae > Medicago > Medicago arabica. The sequence continues at coordinate 55,607,028 of OX326968.1, forward strand.
AAAGGTCATTTTATGGTAACTGAATGTATAGTTTTGGGGCATAAAATAAGTGCTAAAGGCATAGAGGTGGACCAAGCCAAAATAGAGGTTATAGAGAAACTTCCACCTCCTGTTAATGTTAAAGAGGTAAGGAGTTTCTTGGGGCATGCTGGTTTCTACCGGCGTTTTATAAAAGATTTTTCAAAAATTACCAAGCCCTTTGTAACCTCTTAGTCAAAGAAAATGATTTTAATTTTGATTCTGAATGCTTGAATGTTTTTTCTTTGATTAAAACAAAGTTGGTGACTGCACCAATAATCATTGCTCCTAATTGGGATTTACCTTTTGAACTTATGTGTGATGTAAGTGATTATGTTGTTGGTGCAGTCCTAGGCCAACGCAAGAACAAATTTTTCCATGCATTTTACTATGCAAGCAAGGTTTTAAATGAAAATCAAGTAAATTATTCAACAACTGAAAATGAATTATTTGCGGTAATCTTTGCATTGGAAAAATTTCGTTCTTATCTAATAGGCTCCAAAGTCATTGTTTTTAAAGATCATGCAACTTTTAAATATCTCCTAACTAAGGGGGATTCAAAACCTCAGCTTTTGAGGTGGATTCTCTTGTTGCAAGAGTTTGATCTTGAGATTCGTGACAAGAAGGGAGTTGAGAATGTGGTGGCTGATCACCTCTCACGGCTTGAGAACAAAGAGGTCACCAAGAAGGAGAAGGCCATCATGGTCGAATTCCCGGATGAAAAACTGTTTACTATTGGTGTAAGGCCATGGTTTGCTGACATGACGAATTTTAAGGCCGGTAACATTATACCAGATGAGATGGAGTATCATCAGCGAAAAAAGTTCTTCAAGGATGCAAACCACTGTCTGTGGGATGATCCTTATCTGTTTAAGGTAAGCATTAACAGTTTGATTAGACGTTGTGTTGCAAGTGAGGAAGCTAATAGGATTATGTGGCACTGCCATAATCAGCTTATGGAGGCCATCATAGTGGAGAAAGAACCGCTGCAAAAATCTTGCAAAGTGGCTTCTGGTGGCCTACCTTGTTCAAGGATTGCCAAGATTTTGTCAAACGGTGTGATAAGTGCCAAAGGACAGGTAACATTTCTAAAAGGAATAAGACGCCCCTAACTAGAATCATTGAAGTTGAACCATTTGATTGTTGGAGCATTGATTTTATGGGACATTTCCCTCATTCCTACTCTTATCTCCATATACTTGTATGTGTTGACTACGTCACAAAATGGGTTGAAGCAATACCTTGTATTGCTAATGATGCTAAAACAGTGGTCAATTTCTTGCAGAAAAATATTTTCATTAGGTTTGGAACACCTAGAGTTTTGATCAGTGATGGGGGAAACACTTTTGCAATAATATTCTTGAAAACGTGCTCAATAAGTATAACATCAAGCACAAAGTTGCAACTCCCTATCACCCACAAACTAGTGGTCAAGTAGAGGTTTCAAACCGTCAGTTGAAACAAATCCTAGAAAAGACAGTAGAGGTTGCATGTCGACTGTGTGTGAACCCTTTTCAATTGTTGCGTGGAGTTGTGAATCGGTGGTTGCTAACAAGTCAAACTAGCTCATCTTTAGCTAGTAAGGTGTTGAACTTTTGGGTACTATCTCTTGATCAGGTACTTGTTATTTTACTGTCAATTGTCAATTTTATAAGTGAATTCCTTGAGGACAAGGAATAGTTCAAGTTTGGGGTTGTGATTACATCTTGTCATTACGTAATTTTTTATGTATTTTGATCACAATTTTGAGTTCACAAGGTAACTTAAGCAGCAAGAAAAGCAGAAAATCTGAAGAAAACACAGAGATGGAAAACGTGTCACGATTTGGTAAAAACGTGACACGAGTTGACATGACCAAAAACATGCTCTCTGCCAAGGAAAAACGTGTCACGATGATCAAAACGTGACACGATCTGAAGAAACCCTAATTCAGTTGTTTGTTACACAAGGCAAAAACGTGTCACAATTTAACCAAAACGTGACACGATTTTGGGCGAATTTCTGTGCCTATTTAAGCTAAAGGCTATTCTGAAAACAAGGGTTACGATTTGAGAAGAGCAAAGTGCGATTTTGAGATCACAAGACGGCTAGAAGGGCGATTTCTTCACTCTTTTGCCAATTCATGTATGTATTGTTTCCTATAATGATTATGTTATTTATAAACACCATTATGAGTAGCTAAATCCATTAGAGGTTAGGTCTGAGATGATTCTTTGTAACCCTAATTGACTCACGTTGTTGTGAAACTCTATTTATTGTGAATGACAATCTAATTTTTATTCAATTCAATTGTTCTTAATGGTTTATATATCCTGATCACATATGTATATGATTTAGTGAGAACGAATGACTATTGACACTAGCTTTCGACTTAGACCTAATTAAATTGTTCTAGTAATCATAGTTAGTATAGGAATGGATAATTCTTTATTAGTGATATTAGGTTAATGTGCTTAAACCTTCGACGATTATTAGACCACCTAAGGAATTAAGGGTTGTAATCCTAGAGGAGGGTCCTAACTCAAGGGATTGATTAAGACTATTTTGTTAACTATCGTGGAACTATAAAATCATTTATAAGAATAGGTGCAGTATACCAATTAGGGGAACGTCGATGATTCGAAAGACATAAACTCATCTCTCTCTTATTCTTAACAACCAATTTACTTTTCTGTTATTAAGCTTTATGCTATTAAACCAATCAACTGCCTAGTGGCAAAAACAAAACAACTTTACTTACATCCTAATTTAATAACGTACTTGACTTTTTGAGATTAAAACCAGTCCTTGTGGGAACGATATTTTTACTACTTCGATAATATTTGGTACACTTGCCAAAAATCTATTAGTTGTGTTACTAATTGTGGTTCTAATGAGGACTGGGAGCACTTATTTTTTACGTGTAGATTCTTTGGTGATTTGTGGAAGCTTGTCGTTGGTTGGTTTGGTATCTCAACAGTTTTTCATTGCCATTCCTCGACCATCTGCATCAGTTTGGTGGCCTGAGGGGTTTTTCAAAGAACGAAATAATAGAATTTTTCAAAGAAAAGAGGATAACTTACTTGCGTTAGGTTAAAGGGTAAAGCTTCATTTTGGTGGTTGAAATCAAAATACGCTAGTTTTGATTTTGATTATCAAGGGTGGCGGCAGAGTCCTTTAACCTGCTTGAACATAATTTTTTAGCTTGTTGTCTGTCTGCGGCGTTGTACAAGATTGTCTGATTCTTGTCTGGACGTTTTGACACTCCTTGTGCTAAAACGTTTGGCGGTATTTATTTATACATATCATTTTGGCTTTAAAAAAAAAAAAAACTTCCTCCCGGAAATCCATGAATTAATTTGACGATTTACTAGTGTAAAATGATGTACCTTGTATAACAATAGTGTTGTTGGTAAGTTGTACTTATTTGTTTTTTTTAGGGGAAGTTGTACTAATTGTTGTGATTTCACTTCACCTGTCTGTTGGCACGGACAACCTACACTTGCACAATCCTTGAACTGAACTAGTAAATCTAAGCACTACTGGTAGCCGTGGTGTAGTACTACTATTAATAGTGTACTAGAATAAATAAAATAAAAAAGCTTAGCACAGTAGTGAAGTGGAAGTGAAAGTGAAACATAACTATCTCCCGCTTTCAAAGGCTCTGTCTTCTTTTCTCTCTCCATTGGCGGCTCTCAATTTTTCCAAACCCTAATTCCATTTAAATTACTTCACTTTCTTACTACCACTACCACTTACCACGATGATATGGTGATGATTCATCTATTAAATTAGTTGTATTTTTTCAATAAACACAAAAATTAAGCTTGAAAGCAAGACTAATTTGGTGGTGAAATATGGAGGATTCATCAGGGAAATATTGGAAGAACAAAGAGTTCTCTCTTGCATCCATTTCCGACCTCTCTTCAGATGCCTCTTCTGTTTCACCCGGAATTGCTCGTTTCAAACCCGACTGTCTCCTAATTCAACCAGAATCTCAACAGATTCCTCTCAATTTCGATCTCCAAACTGCTCAGGTTTGTTTTTTTAGTTTTGGAATCAAAATTCAATATTTTTTGTTATCCATGATATAAAATAAAAATGTGTTTTTTCTTATGCAGCATAGTTATTTTTTTTTTTTTAATTTTGATTATTTTCATAGGTGTATCTTATAGACTATTAATTTGTGGTTTAACTTCACAGATATTCAAATTGGGTGCTGTTAAATCGGTTTGCATTATGGAAAGCTCTGATGTCGCTAAAACGGTATGGACCAGAATCTTAATTTAGGTATTTAAGGTTGGAAAATTAATAACTATCTAATGATGTGTTTATATTGAGAGAAGCAGAATCTTTATGTTTTAAGGGTATGTTGTTTGATGTTTTTTAGCTAATACATGTTTTTTTGTCGTATCCGTATATTACGTTCGGTAATATTGTCGTTGAGTAATTTTTGCTCTACTGCCAAATGCTTGAGCATTCTAACAGCGCTACTTTTGAACCAGGCATCGTATTCCACGGGAGTCACTATCGAGTTTAAAAACGAGGAGGAGTGTGAAGCTTTCCATTCTGCAGTTCAACAATGGATAAAGGAAAACAATGTTCAAGGTGCTGTTTTGTAAATGTGTATACTTTATTGTTGAATAGCTTTTGACGTGCAGCGTTTTTCCTTAGTATATTCTCATTGCTTAAAAGCCCGTTATTCTTTGACATGTTTGTAATGATTGAACATGTCTGTTGTTTGGTTCACTGATTAAAAATTGGATGTATGATCTAAGGCAAGTGAGCAAATTAGTCGGGCTGTTGTAAGTGAGCAAATTGCGAGTGCTCTGCTGGGTAGTGTTGATTTTGTGTCTTATATCCTTCTTGACTTTTTCTTCATGTGGCTGGCACTTGAATTGTTGTATTATTGACAGCTCAGTCTCCTGCTAAATATTTTTGTTGGTTGTAAATTTTCATTTTTAAGATGGATCACGAGTATAGATACACTTATGTGTTATTTATATTTATAATTCTGCATTTCAGTGTTCATTTTGCTGTTTTCAGAAGTGCCTTTTTACTGCATGGACAATCTCCCTTTCACTATTTATCAGTGAAATACGATATAAGTTAGCTATATATTGAATTGAATTTATTAATCCACCAGGAAACTTACCAAATGGAACTTTAACAACTTCTAAAAGCAAGTTTGATGAAAAGATAGAGCCATCTTCTGCAAAAATGTATTTTCATTATTATGGACAACTTCTTCATCAGCAAAATATGTTGCAGGACTATGTGCGAACAGGTTATACCTTGTTGAATTCCAGTGGTCCTCGTTATTTTTTTTAAAATTCTACATATTTATTTTACTCTTACCTGATGAATTCATTCATGATATTGTTTTAGGAACTTATTATGCCGCGGTTATTGAGAACCGTGCTGATTTTACTGGCCGTGTAGTAGTTGATGTGGGTGCTGGTAGTGGTATTTTGTCATTATTTGCTGCTCAGGTAGCTCAACACCTTAATTGGGCATAAATCTAGTTGTAGCATATGATAGTGTCATTTACTCTAATTAAATGAATAATCTTGTTTTCTCAGGCTGGAGCAAAACATGTTTATGCTGTGGAAGCATCTGAAATGGCAGAATATGCACGCAAACTTATAGCTGGAAACCCAAAACTTGCTCAGCGAATTACAGTGAGATCTGTTTCCTAGTTTTATTGCTATAATAATCATTTTGAGTAGCTATCTTATTATTCAGGGAACTATTTTAATATTAATTATTATATTTAGGTGATTAAAGGTAGAGTCGAGGATGTTGAGTTGCCAGAGAAAGCAGATATTCTGATCTCGGAACCCATGGGTAAGTTCATATTCTGCTTCCTTTGATAAATCTGGATAAAGGTGCTGATATTCAGTTTATAATACATAAATATAATTTCATATACATATCTATGATGTCTTGTCAAATAGTTTATTTGCTGCTTTTAGTGTAGAACTTTTAAGAGAAACTATTGAAAAATATAGAGATTAATGAGCTCAATAGGGATATGATATATGATGGAATATTATGGCGTCGTTTGATCTGTGTAGCCGACCCCACTTATTGGGATAAGACTTGGTTGTTGCTTTAGTGTAGAACTGCAGGTTAAGTTGCTGCATAAAGTTTCAAAATGATAGTGTTTTTTAAGTTGGAAAATCCCTTTGTTGTCATGCAGGCACTTTGTTAGTTAATGAGAGAATGCTGGAGTCTTATGTCATTGCCAGGGATAGGTTTCTCACTCCTACTGGGAAAATGTTTCCTGGGGTGGGAAGGTAAATTTAACTCCCTTTCTGTGTCTTGGAGCTTCTTGCATGTGTATGTGGCAATACTAACATGATTATGACAATTCTATCAAGGGATGGTTATTGTGAGATAGCCATCTATCTTTTCAAAATGACATACTTCCATTTAAATTTAATTTTTTTTCTCCCAATGGTTTTGATAATTCAATTATTTTTATGAATGTTACCATCTATTGCAGTTTCAGTGATCTTTCACAATAATATCCAAAACTAACATGATTATGACAATACTAACAAGGGATGGTTATTGCGAGATAGCCATCTACCTTTTCAATATGACATACTTCCATTTAAATTTAATCTTTTTTTCTCCCGATGGTTTGATAATTCAATTATTTTTATGAATGTTACCATCTATTGCAATTTCAGCGGTCTTTCACAATAATATCCAAAACCTATTTTGTTTAATTTCTTTAGCCAAGTATGATTTTTCAAGGACTAGATCCTTGTTCTAAATGATATATTGTTTCACTATGGTATAGGATTTTGTTTGGATAAGCTTAAAAAAGACATCACTATGATGTAGCCTTTAATTAGTTTTTTTTTCCATTCAAAATATATTGTTGTTGCTCCTCAGAAATCACTAAAACTGCATTTTTCAATTTTTGGGTGGTTAATTCTTTTTTTCTTCTGAAAAATATTTAATTGTCGTCAAGTTTTTAAACCGTTTTTAATTTAGAAGTGTTTTTTTCTTTAAAAAAAGTAGAAACAACCAGGCCCCTGAAATTATACTGTTTTCCTCTGCAGTGTTTGTAATCATCTAATTATTAATTGTCTTCTCCTAACCTTGAATTTATTACTGGTGTAGGATTCACATGGCACCTTTCACGGATGAATATTTGTTTATTGAAATTGCGAATAAGGTGTGTAATGTGTTTATATTTGTTTGTATGTCTGTGTTTATTTAGTGATGAATATTTGTTTGTATGTCTCGTACATCTTTGAAATTAAAAAGATTGTTTTGCCGCCTGGAGTTGGTGGCAGGTTAAAAAAAGTAGGGCTTATATTTATCAAAGATTGGTCAGGATTGCAAAGAAGCCAACCTAAAGCGTCCGTCTCTTACTCAGATTTAATTCAACTGTCTATTAAAATGGATTTCAATAATATTATGAAACTAAACTGTAATTTCTTCCCCTGAATATTGTTGACAGAAGTACCAAAACATTTGCGTTCTAAAACGATGTCATAGTTCATGTTTTAGAATTGCTCCATGGATAAAATTCCCGTACTGAATCATTAATCTTGCTGCTTTTCTCATTATACGTTTCTCTGTGATACTCATTTTTTTTTTTTCTATTTTAAATCAATTGCTATTGTTTAGGCCCTGTTCTGGCAGCAGCAAAACTATTACGGTGTTGATTTGACACCCTTACACGGGACTGCATTTCAAGGATATTTTTCTCAGGTATTACACTAGCTTGTTTTTCAGAAATTTATTAAAGGTTACTTGTGGTTTTCTATGTGAGTAGACTTCGTTTGGAAATTGTTGGAGATTATTGTTTGTGTCCAGATTTCTCCTTGAACTGAAATTATTTTTATTTTATTTTATTGTTCATGTATCAAATTTAAAATTATCACCCATTTTCATTTTCTAATAATGCCTGTGGCCATTGTAAGTCCCTAAGACTTTAGTTATTTATTCAGATGATAAGTGTTGAGTATTTGCCAACAACTATTTATTAACACCTGTCATTCAAAAATAAACATAATGGTGTTGACTTAGAAATGCACTCTTGAGGTTCAACATGGTAATTAGAAATTGATAATGTTTTATGTTGCAGCCAAATTAAACTTTAGTTACTAAAATGTTGTAACTAACATGTTTTTTTTCCATTGTTTTACTCATAAAGCCTGTGGTGGATGCTTTTGATCCAAGATTGCTAATAGCTCCCCCAATGTTCCATGTACTAGACTTCGGTAAAATGAAGGTAAGAATCAGCTTATCTTTTTCCAAAGAGTGTTTTATTCGTGTATTTTACATAGGTCTTTTGGCAGTTGACATTAAAGTTTTCGCAAAATGACAATAATAAGTTCCATCATTATATTTATTTTAATACAATTAACTTCTTGTAACTGTTTTTATGGCTCCGTCTTCTGACGATCGTTGTATTTTTTTTTTTTGGACGGGATGATGATCATTATTGAGTTGTTCTTTGGAAGAAGAAAATTCTTCAAAACTATATTAAAAAGCCATCTTTTATTCTTGGCTAGATATCGTTACTTTGTACAAATGGTCTATTGTTGGTTGTTGACTTGATTGTATTTATTCCTTATGCTATTCTTTCGATGCTTGAAGTGAAGTTGCCAATGAATTTTGACCAGATCACCCTTTGTTTTGTAGGAAGAAGAATTGTATGAAATTGATATTCCTCTAAAATTCATTGCCTCTGTGGGTACCAGAGTACATGGGTTAGCATGTTGGTTTGATGTACTATTCAATGGAAGGTAAACATTCCTCTTTATTGGTAATAAAGTCTAACAAGTTTTTATTCAACTAGGTTTTGTTATTGTTGCTATCTGTTGATTTGTTTAAATTATTACAAATTTACAGTACTGTGCAAAGGTGGCTTACCACTGCTCCTGGTTCACCCACAACCCATTGGTACCAGTTACGCTGTGTTCTCTCTCAGCCAATTTATGTCATGGCAGGGCAGGAAATTACCGGCAGGCTTCATTTGATTGCCCACAATGCACAGAGTTATACAATATATTTAACATTGTCTGGTTGGTATTTGTATCATTTCTTTTTCTTTTATTTCTATACTAGCATGAGTTGCATCATGTTGTTAACGAGAAAAATTTAAATTCGTATTAGCTAAAATGTGGGGTCCTGGTGCTGAGCAAGGAGGGATTCTTCAAACATCTTCTTGTAAGCTTGATCTGAAAGAACCCTACTATAGAATGTCTCAACCACAAGCTTATCCATTAGCCCAAGATCAGCAACCTCAACCACTTGTACAAACACAGGTATTTTATTGTCGTGTCTTTATTTTTCATGCTCACCGTGGAAATTGAAATTCAAAGTAGAACTTGAATCTTAGGGAAAATTTGGAAGATGAAATTCAGAGGGGGAGAGGGAGGAAGAAGTGATTTAGGTATTCTTAATAAACATATTTTTTGGTTTTTGACTTGTGTATCCCTTCTGGCTTTGCCAATAGATTACTTCCCCACACATTGTTGTGATTGGTTGGTGACAAGGTCCCTTCCAATATTATTGATGATGGATTATAGCAGTGAGCCAAAAATCCATCATACACATGGTGGATGGCAAATGACGTAAGCATGACAGATAAATTAAAAAGCCCATCACACACACACACCCTTATACAGGTCTGCCAGCTGCTTTTGCAGAATTCATACTCTGATCTCTGACTAAGTGATCAAAATTGGGAATAGGTGTTACTCCGTTTTAAAAAATGTTAATGATTTATAATTCACATGATATATTTAAAGACAATAGTTTTTTTCATTATTGGACAATGGACATTTGATTGTGAGAATATGAAAAACTAGACAAAGTCTTGGCTGCTTTCATCTCTTGTCTGTTGGATAAGCTGTATCGAATTTCATAGCAAATCAATCCACTTTCCGAAGTACAGGGGCTTAATTGTTTTCGGGCTTTTAGTTTTTACTGCATCAATGTAGTCAGTGACCCTTACTTTTACAGGATATACATATCCAATCTCAGGAATTGGAAGAACCAGAAATAATGCAACAACTTTCACCAAGTTCATGTGCTCAGATTGATTCGCTGATGCAGAAGATTTAACCAACTAACTCGTAACACAAGCTTCTGTTTGTAACTTGAATTTGCCATGCCAGAGCAAGTTGGGAGACCTTGTCTTTTTTGGACATCTCCTAGCCTGTAAGTTCATCAACATTATGTACTATCACTGTGATGGTTGGTTATGCTGCAGATCCTGTACTCATTTGCTTAATTTTATTTAACCAAAATGTATTGAATCCTTATGCCTGGCAAAAGAGTAGGAGTTTAATGTATTGCTTGATCTGGAATTTACCTTTGTATGATTAGATGGTAAACTTATACCGCTCACCACAGCATAAATGCAAACAACCTGCAGGGTTTACTAATGCATTATTAATTGATTGAGTTGGAGGTGGGTTTCAAATGAAAATTTATTAAGGGAACTTCTGGTTGGAAAGTTTGTGTTCTTGGTAGGGGTGTGAAAACCACTTGTGCACACAAACCGTTTTGCAAAACCCGGCGTAACCTATTTAGAAAGGCCAAATTATTTTGCTAAAGAACTGACTCGATTCGTTTCATTATACAAAACCAATCATTTTGATTGGGTTGATTGTTTTTCTTGTTTTTTGAATGAGCTTGATGGTGTTGATTTGGGACCTTGAAGTGTCTTCATTTGAAGGTCTTAAATTCTCATTGATGTAAATTTCAATAGGTTAGTTTGGTTTCTTAAAACAAAAAATTATATATATATATATATATATATATATATAAAGAATTGGTGCCCACTTAGAAACTCTACCAAACCCTCCAAACCCAATCGCACCTAGCTTAGATGAAACTGTAACGTCCTACTTTTATTATTTATTATTTTATTGAGATTAGATGTCTTTTTATAATTTAGTCGATTTATTTTGATGAAGTAGTATTTTGTTATGTTATATGTTGATATTTATTTGTATAATATATATGTTATCTAGTATAGAAATATATTTGTTATTTTAGGTAGAGATATATTTGTTATTTGGTGTATTATTATTATTAAGTAGGGAGAGATATATTTAATTTAGAAATAAATAAGATTATGAGAAAAAGAGTAGTTTTGGGGTGTAAGAGAAATTAGGGTTATTATATTAGGTAGAGAATAAAAAAGTTAGAAAACAGAAACACGTACAAGAGTTGTGGAGAAAACCTTAGAAGAGAATAACACTGCTGCTAATTCAGGAGTAAATTTAAGGTAAGAGTGAGACTAACATTCTTTAATCATAAGTATATGGTTCTGAAATAGAGTTTAACATGTTTGTTGTTGTTTTATTTTGATGATTAGAGAAGTTAGGGTTTGAAAAGAAGTTAGGGTTTTGAATTGCAATTTAATTGATGAAATTCGTGCTCTAGTTGTAGTGATATGTTTGGGTATGTTAATTCGTTGATAAATGAATTGTTGATGTTAATGTCGTATTATGAATTGGGTATGAATTATATTGAGATGTTGTTGATTGTGATGATTTTGAATGAATGTGAAGTTTGAATAATATAAGTTGCCTTTTTCTGATTTTTTTATCTCTGCTCCGAATTTTGAAATGAAAACTGGTATTGATCGGTGCAGAATTGGTCTTAAGTGTAAACACGAAAATTGTCGGTATGGATGTTAGTTTTCTAATGTCGTTGGTCTGACGTCAAAACGATTTATAGAATTTGAGTTATGGTCAAATTACTGCACGTATGTCACAGTGAATTTTTATGGACTTTCTGCACAACTTTTTCGAATTTGAAACGAAAATTGGTATTGATCGGTACAGAATTGGCTTTGGGTGTAAACATGAAAGTTTTAGATAGTTTTGTTAGCTTTCCAGTGGCTTTGGTTTGACGTGAAAATGACTTTTAGTTTTTGAGTTATGATGAAAATACTCCAAGGAGGTCTTAGCGAAATTGTACGGTGACAACATTCTCTGTTTCATGTTTTTGCGTCTTTTTCACACGTCTTTGTTTTAAATTGGTCTTTGGTATAAATATGAAAATTGTTGATAATTGTGATTTCTTTCTAGTATCCTTGGTTTGACATGGAAATATGTTATGTATAATTTATTATCTTTTTACAAAGATGCATGATGAATTGTTGATGTTTGAATACGATGTTATATGATTTCTTGTTGATGTTTGAATACGATGTTATATGATGAATTATTGATGTTTGAATACGATGTTATATGATGAATTGTTGATGTTTGAATAGGATATTATATGATGAATTGTTGATGTTTAAATACAATGTTATATGACGTTGTTTATGATTGATGAATATGAAATTATGATGTGAAGTCGTTGTAGTTACCACAATTGTCGTCAATGTCTTCAAAGTTGAAAGTAGTTTGTCAATGTTGTTTAAGTTGTAAATTGTTTGTCGATGTCGTTAAAGTTGTTGGTCGTCAAAGTATTGGTTGATGAGTCCATGCATAGTCATTAAAGACGAGGGCTGATGGCCCTGAGAGCTTTGCTCTAAAAGATGAGGGATGATGGCCTTGAGAGTTATTACTGCAACACGATGATGGCTTATGCCCTAGGAGATTTTGCTATTTTGCTCAATAGCGACGAGGGCTCATGCCCTAGGAGTATATTTATGCTCAAAAGCGACGAGAGCTTATGCCCTGATTGGTACCACATGCATATAAGTTGTTAAGTTGATGAAGTTGTTGCATATGTCGTTGATATTAAGTTGTCAAGTTGATGAAGTTGTCGTTGCATAAGTAGTCGATGTTGAGTTGTCGATATTGTTGTCGTGTTGTCAAGTTGCCATTATATTTAATGAGTTGATTAATGAGTAATTATGCGAAGCATCTATGTTGTATAATTGTTGTTGAACATTGTTAAATTTGTTGTTATTTATGTTGTTAAATTCTTTTAAAGAATTATATGCTTATTATTATAGAATGTAAAATCTCACCCTTTTTGCTTGGAAATGTTGCTCTTCGTATGAGTAACTTGCAGGTGACCAAGAATAGTGCAGTTGAGAGTAATCTCCGTCGTGTCGTCTAGGATGCTCTGATACGTAATGGGATGGGGATTGTTTTGTTGCATGTTTCCTTGTTACATATTTCTTTTTAAACAATGTTGAACTATTTTTATGAGAATCTATTTAAGATGTTGAAATTATTTCCGCTGCATATTTGTTAAATTTTTATAAAAGCAGAAGTTTTAATAAATAACAATTTAGCTATATTTATATTTGTTCGATTTTTGTAAAGTTGAATGTGACACTCTGTTTTTAAGTTGAAAAACTCTGATTAATCTTTGTTATGTTATTTTAAAGTTGAGAAAACGGGGTGTTACAGAAACACTCTCTCGGAGAACAAGAGATCGCAAGAGAAAAACAATTGAGCCATGGAAGAAGAAAACAGAAGAGAGAGTGAGCCTGAAAATGACAGTTTATTTAGTAGTTCATTTAGTACTACGCCAACTCAAACGCATGTTGTCTTGTCTAATGTATTTTTATACTAAAATGCATGGGGTTGGCAGAAGCTATGGTATTTATAAGAGAAAAATGCTCCTCCCAATAAAAAATGCTCGCTCAAACTTCCCAAAATACCCTTGTGACACATCGTGACGTCACGTTGCGTGAGTTAACTCACGCTGGGTATAACACCCGTTTGAGTTAACTCATGCAAGTGTTAGACGTGAAAATGAGATAGGGAAAAAGATAAGAATATTCATGCAGTCAACACGTAGTTCTGTAACACTGAAAAAAATTTCAATATGATTCCGTATGAGAATTTTCTCTCAAGCCTCAAAATATTCAATTTCCTTTATTGTGATTCTAAGATTACAAATAGATCGAACTATAATTTTCCTATCTCTGTAACAAATGAGACAGCCTTATCAAATTAATGAAAGGAATGCTTGTGGAACCAAGGCAAACTCCATGATGCTAGTGTAACTCGACACCACACGTAGCGCTGCACAATCACACACCACACTACATTTCACGTCTCTTACCACACCACACGTAGCTCTACACAGTTGTTTTTTCATGTTTAACACCTGCGTGAGTTAACTCACGCAGCGTGACTTAACTCAAGCCGGGTATAATACATGCGTGCGTTAATTCACGCAGGAATATTTTTAAAAGTTTGGTTGGGAGTGAGCATTTTTTGTTGGGAGAAGAGCCATTTTCTTTAAAAGATACAAGGACCTCAACTTAATAAGATCCTCAACATACTAAGGACTCCATTGCAAAAAGAAAAAATAGATATTTATTAATCATCGGCAGACAACTATATAAGGACATTTTATTTCTACTAATTAACGGATTCTACTAAAATATAGATACTCATGTGATTCTTGCTCTTTTCAATTTAATTTTTTTTCCTTTCTAATGTACATATTAGTGGACATATTTAAGGACTTTTTTCTTTTACTACATTGGAGTTATTTCCTTAATAAAAATGACATATATGCACGTGAAATCTATCTAAGTACGATTTTTAATTTACGATCATTGTGGACGTTCTAATATTGTTGATGGTTTTCTTTAAAAAAACATTGTTAGTGGAGCAGAACTTCATGCTCTTCCATAGACAACGGAGGAAAATTTAGCACTACTATTTTGTTTTTGAAATCAGTAACAAAGCTACCTACATTTTATCAATATATATATTTTCAGGATGACAATCTGGCAGTGAAGATCATTGTCCTAGTCATGCTATCGAGAATCGACTTCACCAGCATATTTTTTTTTGGATTAATTAAATAAGTAGTTTAAAGCCATAGAGTAGTTTGAATTTATAAAATGGATAAAATTGATTCCACGGCTTTGTTCGTCGCACTAACTTACTAGAGGTAAGATGAAAAAGAATGAAGGACAATGATACATCTCTATATTAGAGATATTGAACCATCAAGTAGAACCTTCCATGGTTACATGCCATACCTAGTTATTCCAAGAGCATGGTTACCTTGGCCTAAATTGATGGCTACAGTTTTCATCTTTGCTTCACTCCAAATCAAAGACGCAGCCGTAGAGTCAATGCCTAGCATTCTCCTTTCACCAGCAGCTGAATCTTGAAATAAATAGTAACAGTGAAACTTCTTCTGCAGGACTATTGTTTTCTGATGTGCCAGAATCTTTTTCACATTCATTAAAAACATTAGCCAGGTGAATATCCAAGTCAATTCCAATTAGCAGAGAATTTTAGATGATGAGCAGGAGACTGCAACAAACAAGAACATAGATGGCACATAGGCTCAGAATGGTCCTGCAACAAAAACTGCTTCCAGTGGTCAAAGAGAGTACACGGTATTGAAAGAGAAGACACTTGAGATAGGATCTTCAGAGAGAAACACAAAGCTAATAACTGGCTTCTCCATCTAAGTCCATTGGGAAGCACACTGTCCCCAGATATATTTTTTCCGCATAATGGATGGTTCTCGACAAGAGACACTGGACACATGAAACTTGGACTCAGTTGACATTGATCGCCAACTGCTTTGATGATTGATTGTTGAACAGGATAGGATTTTTGAGCAACAAATACTTCATAGCTCAGAGGGGATCCTGATGGACCATCCAAAGGAGTAGAAGCTGCATGAGTGAGAGCAAGAATTGTGTGTTGCCATATTGATGGACCAAGAGAACTTGTGATAGACCTTAATATCGGTAAATCATTTAGATCTATGCTCTGGATATCTACTCTATCCACATAGAGAATGACATCCGGAGGAAACTTTTTCATATACCTCTTTACCGATGACAGTGTCTTTCTGTTGAAAGATTGCTCCTTCATAGGGGACCTGAGACCAGGTGTGTCGAGGATTCTGATATTGACTCCATCTACAGTTCCAGAAACCTCTCTTACAGAGGTTGTGGCAGGTTCAAATGCATCTGTCATTACCATTGTATCGCCAAAAATAGAATTAATGGTTGCACTCTTTCCCACACCACTTTTCCCGAGAACTATAATGTTCAAAGAAAAGTCTAAACCATCCTCCAAATCTTCTTCAAGCTTTTTTGCCAATATTTTTGCTGAACTAATGACAAATTCTTGATGTGAGCGTCTTCCAATATCTGCAACCAGCCTGCATAAAACTTTTGAAACCAAGGAATCTTCAAGAGAGAAATTTATTCGCTGGACAAGCCTCAAGAATTCGACACTCATGGTCTGTATCTCGTGTATTTTTTCCTTTTCATTTTCACTTATGTTATGTTGGAACCAAACTTGAGCATCACCACCTGGTAAGGAACTCAAACTAGCTGGACCTTTGAGGAAAAGAACATCAGATTGATCAGCATAAGTGACTGTAACTCTGTTGCAATCTGATTCACCAACACTATCAAAATATATTAATTGACTTCTCACATCATCCTTTGCTAAGTTCATTCTTCCATGTGGACTTGTCACTGTTTGTTCTTGATGACAGTTCTTTCCAGAACCTATTGAACCCAAAAGAGTCGAGAGAGCTGAAATTTGTTCCCTGAACTGCTCAAGGCGAACTGACATCAACTCTTCGACATCTTCATCCAAATCCGAACTATCTCTTTTTGACTCTTGACTTACTGTGTTTAGCTTTATAGTAGTCTCTACCTCTTCATTTACACTGTCTCCGAAGTTAAATGTTTCCGCATTCTCATGTGAACGGTAATCACAAAATAACCCATCTTTTAGAATAACATCTAAACCACTTTCAGACAAACCATTTTCCAAATATTTACAATCTTCAAAGAGTGCAGGATTGGAAAGTTCAGAATACTCAACACCCTGGATTTCATTAACTTCAGAAACACCATCATTGGATTCAAAACCAACAGAAGAATCATGCAACATATCTTTTGAGTCGTCTACATAATCAGTTCCGCTCAACAGTTTCTCACTCTCGCACTCTTGATGAGAAGCAGCATCACCTTGACCTCCATTAGTTGCAATACTTTGAATTGTTGTAGTACTATCTTCAATATTTTCTTGGCAATGTTCTAAAAAATATTCAATATTTTCATCAAAGGCATCTGATAGAGATTCACCTGTTTCAGGATTCTGTTCTAAATAGCCAACACTTGTATTCTGCTCCACCATCGTGCTGTCGACATAACCCTCGGCATTGGATTCCAATGAGCTGCCAGCATCGAATTCCAATAAGCCCTCGGCATTGGAAACCAATAATCCCCCGGCATTGGAAACCAATAAGTTGTTAGCATTGGAAGTTACTTCCACCATATCAGTGGTTTCAGTGTTTTCCACTTCCAACTTATTTTCCATTACATTATAACTCTCAATTAACTCAACCCTAATTTCATCATCTCTATCTAAACCATATAGTTCCATATCATCATTTTCAAATTCATTTAATGCAACACTTACCTTCCCAAATTGCTCATTCTCCAAACCATCTCTCGAACACTGTGACATAACATCAGAGTCAGCTTCAGTAGCAGTAGAGTCTCCATCACAAGCTACTCTTATTCCAAAACCATGTCCATCAATGGAAACATCAGAACCTGAATCAGAATTTTCTTCTTCAACGTCCAGCACCTTAATTCTCGGTGCGACCACAACATTCTCCGGTACTCTAACAGCATTCATCATTTCACCGCCAGCTTCTTCGTCATCATCTTCGTCTTCCTCTTCGTCGTCGTAAGTAGACAAATGAGCGAAGGGAGTAACACGCAAAGGCACGGAAAGTTCTTCGTCAAGTTCAAAACACTCTTCTCCTTCATCTTCTTCTTCTGCTTCTAGGTCAGAATGTGAGGCGGTTTCGGAAAGAGTGGCGTCACTTGACAAATCAAATTCAGAATCAGAATTATCAACGGTAAGAGGAGCTCTGATGGGAACGGAACCTGAGAGATTCATCTGTTGATGGAACTCGCCGGAGGAAGAGACGAATGGCTTTGGATTCGACGCCATGCCAGCGCTGTGTTTGTTTGTTTGTTTGTTAGAGATAACAAGTAGCCACACTCAGAAAGAGAAAGTGGCCAACCGTCGAAGCGAAGCGATTTATTATAGATTTGAATTTGAATTTGGACCCTTTCATCCCTACAAAGAGATTTTGGGAAAAACAAACTTCTCACTTCTTTAGCGAGTCCCCACACCCCAATAAATTTAACAAATTCCATTTTGTTAAAATTTTTAATGTGTAATTACCAACTTCGTCCTTGAATTTTTACAGATCAGCCAAATTCGTCCTCGAATTTTTTGAAATATCTATTTAGTCTCTGAATTTTACAGATGTCCATTAAAATTGTCCCTCCGTCCAAAATGTCCGTTAGTGAGGATGATGTGTCATCTTGCATGTTGTGTTGTCTTGTACATGTGTCAACAAGGCATACATGTGTACAAGGACTAATTTGATGAAAATGGTTAAAATTGCAGGTTTAACTTTTCAGTTTCATTTTTTCTATGTTTCCAATTATACCCATATATATATATATATATATAAGGATCAATTTGATACTTATTGTGATAATTTAGGAACTAATTTGATGGATAGTGTTATAATTTAAGGTCTGGTTTGATTGATTTTATTTCGGGGAATGAGTACAAGGAGATATGGCATGAGAGGACCTGTGATTTCAAATGATAGACAAACAAACACCAATGAGGGGTCCTGCTCCAAAAAATCCAACTGATCCTGGAGTTATTAGAGTTCCATATCCAAATTACGAGTCATCCGCTTCTACTCAACCCCAATACATGGAGTTTATCTCAACCCTAGGATTTCCAAAGCAGTGATGCATGTTCAAATTATGCTTTTGGACTAGTTTAATTAATGTTTTTTGGACTTGTTTAATTAATGTTTTTTGGATATGTAATGACTTAAGAACATCAAATGACTTGATGGTTGTGTAATGTTCTTTTTTTGGCTATGTAATGACTTATGAAAATCCAATGTATGACTTTTGATGGTATTTTCAACAATATTAGCGTATCTCTTTTTACCTTTTACGTTGTTCAGCAAATTTATGCACCAAGGATCGTAATGATCTCTGTTGTGAAAATTCAAGGACTTATTTGATGATATTTTTACTAATTTAAGGATCGATATGATGGATGGACAAATAATAGAAGGACCAATTTGATGGAAATATTTTTACAGAAAGGATGATTTCATTCATTGACAACCTCTTTTCATTACAACATTACATAGACTTGACACAATACAATAACATTTTAAACAACTCAATCAAACACGTTACTTCTATTGACAGTGTTGGCGTTTCTTACAACACAAATTTTATGACACCGACATTGAAGCACTCTCACATCACCATTGTACATAGAACTTGAAGATGAAGGCCGACTGTTGTAGTTGTTTTTGCCCATACGCCCACCACCCATCATTTTTTAACACCAAAGCTTGAACAATAACCACTGATTTTTGGATTTTGAATTCAATCAAAAAAATTAGGGTATTAAGTTTTTTGAATTGGGGAAGAACTTTGTCATCAATTCATTAAAGAAATATTGGGGGTTTTGAACTCCTGATGACAAATTATAACACTAGGGTTCCAGATTTATATATTTGAGGAAGAAAGAGTCGTTCACGAGAAAGAGACGTTGGGCATTTTGCAATTTTCTGAAAATCCATCAATTTGGTCCTTAGTAATTTCATCATTTTCGGCCAAATTAATCACTGCTTGCGTGACATCTGACGTGATATGCCTCGTAAGAGGTTAACAGTACACGTCACCTCCGTTAACATGCCAACTTAATGGATGGATCTTTTTGATTGACATATTGAAAATTCAGGACTAAATAGATATTTCGAAAAATTTCGGGACGAATTTGACTGATTCGTGAAAATTCAAGGACGAAGTTGGGTAATTAGTCAATTTTCAATGGTACATCCAACAATTTAACATTTTTTTTGGTTACATGAGAAAAGACAAGAAAGAAAGAAAAAAATGATCGTGATGATAAGCAACATTCATACTATTTATCGTGCGCATCAAGCTAAGTTCCGTAGAAGGGAACTAGCAAAATGAACATATCACTAGTAAACCTTGTTCCAAGCTTGACTAAATAGTTCGCGCACATACTCCCCTCCCTAAGAGTGTGACGTAGTTGGAACTCCCAATCTTTAGCTATGTATTTCTATATAATGGTTATTTCATTTTCATATCAAAGAGTGGAAACATTTGCATGTTGTACCAGATGAATAGTATGTATAGAATCAGTATAACAAACAATGTCTTTTAAACATTCGTTCCAACAAATTTGAATCTCGTGCAAAAAGAATATTTGAGTAACCAATATTACCATGGAATCCGCGCATAAATGAGTTTTGAAGTTATAATATTTATTACCAAAAGTGTCAGAGAAATATTATTTCTTTAACCCATTTGAGGTTGGTCTAGTGGTTGGCTTGGGATCTTGGAGTGTGCTCCTCTCAAGGTCTCAGGTTCGATTTCCTCTGGTGCCAATTTCCGCGAGCTAAGTCCATACAGAGCTATGCTCTGGCTTTAAACGGGACCTCCGTAAGCGGCTGATGGGATTGGTCCCTTCAGATTAGTCGGTTCTTGGACCGGATACAAAGTTTCCAAAAAATATATATATATTATTTCTTTAAATTTTTATTATTTATAAAAGTGAATATGGATTTTTTTTTATAAATTAAAAAATTAGTATAATGATTTTAAAAAATGAAATAAAAAAAAGATATACATCCTTCTGCGTTGAATTATTTATTCCTTTTAATCATTAATTTAAACTATTTTATTCTTTTTATAACTAGCAACAGACTCGTGCTCCGCATGGGTTGGGTGTCGAAGCGGGGGCTACTCGTCAAAACATATTGTAATGTTATATGCATTGAGAAAAAAAAAGAAAAAAAACAATGATAAAGTTAACGTTAATGATAAAAGGGCAGATTGATCTCCATTGAGATTTTCTTAAACATAAGCCCTTTAGTTTTTAAACACACTAATCTCCCCTTGTTTTATCCAGTTTCATTTCAATTGCAAATACACAATTTAATTTCAGTCATTTTGGTTTTATTTATTTTGTATTTGTTTTCTCTTTTGACAATTAAGTTGAATGAGGTTTTTATTCCCCACAATGGAGAAAAAACAACGGCTGCTTTTACCACCATATAAAATCAAACATCGACAATTACATAATTTAGTAAAAGAGAATATAGAAATGAAAAGAGTTTTGGTGGATGAACATTGTGGTTGACTAATGAAAAGGAAACAATATTTGATATATCCGTTTTATTATGTTACAGTTTCAAAATTAAACCACCTTGATAGTGGAACAATGAGTGATCTCTTAAGTTTGAAAAATCGTCAAAGTGCAAAATGATAAGAAAAAATGGTCAAAAATTAAGTGAGTTCATACTTGTACCAGGGAGTAAATTGCTAAAAAAATTGAAATTAACATAGGATAACCGATGTTAAATTATAAGGGAGTTGTTTGTCAATTTGATAACAAAATAAGGGAGATTTGTGTTTAGTTAAAAATATAGGGGGTGTTTGTGTTATTTAAGAAGACCTTAAGGGGGATTGATGTATTTTACTAATGTGGCAACAAAACCCATATATGCGGGTACCCACCCAAACAAAATCCAATTTGACGGGTTTTCCCCATTTTGACTGGGTTTGGTCAAGGGTTTGGGTTTTCCCCGATTTCAAAACACGGGTACGGGACGGGTAACGGGAATATAAGTACCCACGCCGAATCCATACTCAAACACAACCCGAATGAGATTTGATTTTGCATCTTCGTTGAATATGAGTAGGGTAACATATAAGGATACGAGAGTAGGGTATGGGACGGAGAAGGTAAAATCCGTCCCTACCCCGCCTCGTTGCCATGCCTAGATAAAATCATTGAAATAGTTGTTATTAGATATTATAAAGTGGTAGACTCGTTAATGATAAAGATGTCGTTAATGATAAAAATGTCAATATGAGTTCCGTGTAAAAATTACGGTTAAATACGTTTTTGGTCCCTATAAATATACCAACTTTTTGTTTTAGTCCCTCTAAAATTTTCCTTCAACTTCTGGTCCCTTAAAAAATTTTCATCTTCACTTTTGATCACTCCTTTAAAGTAAACTCATACGTAGATTTCATATTTTTGAATGAAATTTTGCAAAAATTTTAATAATATTATAAGAATCACTCCCATAAATAATTAGAAGTTTTTTAACAAAGATGAATTTTTATATTTTTGACGGTTAAAAATTCATATTTAGTTTATGTTTTGTTTAAAAATTCTAACTTTTTTTGGGAAAGATTTTTACAATATTCTACACTTATCTGCACAATTTCATTAAAAAGAAACTAAAATTAACTTAAAAATAGGGACCAATAGTAGTGATTGGAAATTTTATAGGGACTTTAAGTTGAAGAAATTTTTTAGAGGGACTAAAACGAAAAGTTGGTATATTTATAGGGACTAAAAACATATTTAACCCTAAAAATTATACAACTATATTATTTAGTGACTTATTGATCATTTATCCGATGTTTTTTATAGTCATACTTCTAAGTGATATAATAATTAATAATCTACAACAATATAAAAAATTATTTCATAATACGACATTAAGATAAACAAAAAAAAAGGCAAATTATTTTTACGAAAGAAGCAATCTTAACAATGTGTAATTTTCTAAAAGGTGGTTTTTTTTTAAAGATGAAAATTAGTTCTATGCCCTGTGATAAATATTAATCCCGTGTATAATTTACAAAACAATCTTAACAATGTGTAATTTTTTGAAAGGTAGTTATTTTTTTTAAAGATGAAAGTTAGTTCTATGCCCTGTAATAAATATTAATCCCGTGTATAATTTACAAAGGAGAAATATTTTTCAACTTTCTTAAAATTGTGTTATTTTGATATTATCAATCAGATATAATCGAATAAATTTAGGTGCAAAAATATGTATCAATGTAAAATAATCTTGTATTTTTTATTTTTTATTTTCTCATTTAAAATATTGTTCCTTTGTTTTGTTAAGTATCGATGATAATTATTTCTTCCATATACTTTTTATATTATTGATAACTAAAATGTATTTATTAATGTTTTTTATTAATATTTTTTATTCTATATATTTAAAAAATTGTCATTTTTTATCGGATTGCATAAAAAGAAAAACTTGTAGGAAGGTAGTTCTATTGCATTACAAAAATTCATAAAGATAGTGATATTGCATCCTAACAAAGAAAAACTCATAGGAAGGGAGTTCTATTGCATAAAAAAAAAACTCATAAAGATAGTTCTATTGCTTCATAACAAAGAAAAACGCATAAGAAAGGAGTTCTATTGCATCAAATAAGACTCAATGTATTGTACAAAAATAAATAAATATAGATTCACCATAAGATAAAAACTCATCAACGTCATAAAAATTATTCTTAGTAAGTGTAAATTAAACATAACCTTCGTTTTTATAAGAAAAAATGATTTTGACTTTCAATAATTTAGATATTTTTTTTAGAGATTTTATAAAATAACACAATCAATTTTGTGTTTGTTTATCATAATAACAATCACTTCTTTGAAAAAATAATTTAATTTGTTTGGATACAACAATATAATATGGAAATTCTTTCAAAAAAAAAAACAATATAATATGGAAATAATTTAATTTAGTGTGAAAATTTGTTTTGATTGGGTTAAGATTATGTTTGTTTGTTCTTTAAAAAATGACTATTTTTATCGAGTTAAAATTATGCTTGTTTGTTCTTTAAAAAAAGACTAAGTTTTTGTGAGTTAGTTTTAAAATTATCCCGGTTGAACAAAAGACACAAAAAAATATAATTTCGATGACGTGTCAAAAATTAAAAAAAGGTAAGATCGTATATTTGGCAGTAAGTTTTATATTTAGAGAATAGATAGACATATATTTATTAGTTAAAAACTAGTTTTTTTTTGTTGAGGGGTTTAGTTAAAAACTAGTTGAGATATTTGCACTTTAATTTTTGCTTTTAAAAAAGAGAATAAGGACCCGTTTGTTATAGATTCTAAAAAAATAAACTTTCCTTTGTATTTGTATTTTAAAAAATAGACTTTTTGAAAATTTACTCAAAAATAGTATAAGTTATTTCAAACTCATTTGTTACAAGTTAAAAAAGATATTTTGACATTCACTAACCTAAATATTTATTGTTCGAGATTTTACATAGTAAAAATCGTATATTTTTTCAAAATAATATATTACAAAAATGATTTTTATGAAAAGCTATCTTAAATAACTTTTTTTTTTAGAGATTTTTTTCAAGATTTTAGTATCCAAAAAAATTATAACAAAATGATGAAATATTTAAAATGACATTTTAAGATAAACTATTCATTTTTTATTTGAAGCTTTCCTTAAAAAATTATTTTTGTTATTTTTTTTAACAAAAAAACATGTTAAGATTCTATTTAAAAGAAAAACAACTATAACAAATGGGCCATAATAATCTAAACAAAATCTGTTTCTTCTCGTCTTTGCAGCATCAATGGCGAATGCGCATTGCTTTTTCTCCTTCCATGCGTCATTCACCACGAGACGAAACTCTTTGATTATAGTCTCTTCAAAAACTGGTCAAAGAAAAAACTATCTGCGACCGAAAATTCTCAAAACCCTGACAAAACCTCCTCTATCCATTTCTCCCGCTCTTCTACAACCACCGACACCACAACCAACTCTCTCCCCTCCTCAAGAACTTGAACTTGGTAGTGACGTGCCCTCCGACGAAATGAGCAGCGAAGATATAGCTGGAGCTGTTGGTGAGACTGGTGAATTTGAAGAATTACTAGTGTATGTGGATACAGCAAAAGATAATGGTGTTTTTGGTAATGTTTCTGCTAAGGAGATTTTCAAATACGGTGGTATTTATTTGATTGGGGCTTTTGTGTTTCAAACTGTTTGTTACCTTTGGAATTCGAGAAATTTGAGAAATGAACATTCCCGTGGGGATTTGGAAGTGAGCGAAAGGGAAAAGATGAATATTTTGTTTGGTGGGAATGGAAAAAATGCGGAGGATCAATTAGTGGAAAATAAAATTGAGGAAATTAAGTTAATGGCGAGGGAAGCTCGAAGAATTGAGTTATTGGAGAAGCAAGGAAAAGAGGACGAGGAAGAGAATGGGGGTCCTGAAATTGATGGTATTGAGAAAGAGATTGGTGAACGTTTGTTGAAGCTGAAGAATAGGATTAAGAGTAAGAAGGATAGTTCAGCAGCATTGCGATTAAATGGTCGTGGAAATTCTGCTGGGGATGGTGACATGAATGTGAATCAGGGGAAAGAGGAATTAGTGTTTAAGAAAAAGTCTAAATTTAAAAGCCCTTCAACTAAGGTTACAAAAGCACCGAAGGGATTTCCAGGGACTCAAGATCGTAGGGTTTCGAGTGTAAAACCTCAAGATTATAGAAACCAGGTTACTGATAATGCAGGAACATTGGATGGGGATAAGCAAGTGAATCGACAAGATGTGACACACAAAAATGCTTCTGGTGTTCCATTGGAAGAAAAAGGAAAATCCGTTGACGATGAGTCTCGGAAAGTTCAAAATGAAGGGGAGAATTTGGAAGAAATGATGGAAACATCAAATATGAAAACAAAGGATGGACTTACGCCTAAGAGCATAAACAATGGTAATGTGATCAATGCATAACGTCTATTTATTTGAACTCGTATTAGTTATTGTCAATTGGAGTTAATTAGTTAAATATTTTGAATTGCCTTTTGGTTGTTTATGTATGCTGTTACTTTTGGCACCGTTGTTCAAAAATTATTATATATCGGAATTATGGTAGTAAAACTTTATTTAAATTTGTAGTCTCAACTATCAACTTTTTTTGGGTGGATTTCAACGTGTTTGCTACAAGAAGTAATTAGTGAAGATAGGTTTGCTTGGGAGAAATTTAGCACAATTTGAGTTATTTTTTATATGTTTAGGTGGTTTCCCGGAGACTAGTATTGGGATGTCTTCACCTGAAGTAAGAGAATTGAAGACACAAAACTTCCAGGGTTTTGAAAAGGATAACATGGACAGTATAAATGGCAGTTCAGGACATGGATTAGCTAAAAAAAATTCAGCAGCTAACAAAGCCAAAGTTAAACAAACAAAATATAAGACTGATATATGGTGGCTGAACCTACGTTATGTTCTAGTATGTGCAAGACAATTCTTTTTGTTTACCTATTTTTCAGTATCCATAAAGGGGCTTATTGGTTATTACCCGAAAATACTACTTCATTGTTTGTCCTTAAAGAAATATGACTTTGTGAAGTTTTCTAGTCGTAACAAGTATACAAGTATATAGCTCAAACCTTAAAAACTTCAACAAAGTTAAATATCATAGGTTGTAGGATCTTTTCTTGAAATACACTTGAGATTTCTTTGTTTGCATTGGGTTTATGGGAAATAGACATATGTTTGGTTGATCAATCGTAGCATGTGTGCTCCTACGTGCATCCATTTGCACTTGACCATGAAATCATATCTCTTTGTGAAGGTTATTCTCATGCAAAGAGGCTCCAACGGGGAAGGTCACAAAGGTCTCTATAGTTTAAACTTCACCTCTAAGGAACGGAAACAAAATGATGATTCCTATACCGTTGCTTTTGAGGATCAGACTGATGCCAACGACTTTTGTTTCCTACTAGAATCCTATTTTGAAGATTTGGGCGACAATTTCAGTGCCAATGCAGTGCCCATGTCAATACAGGTAAGAATATCAGCTTTCATTGCAAATAAAAACTTATATGTAGTAACATATCAACTAAAATGTCTCATCGTTCTTGTTGAACCATGCACTTGTTTGCAATTGATAATTTTGTATATATTTTTTAGTTAGCCATTGTGTGTATAATTTTGCTTGGTGTATGCCACGTCTAAAAGGAATAAACATATTGTTTCGTAGGAATTGAATGAAGAAATAATATCTCATGGCGAGAAAGTAGTAGTTGTTAAAAAGAGGCAGCTTCAACTCTATGCCGGGCAGCTACTTACTGATGTCGAGATGGCGTTGTGCTCTATAATAGAACATGATCATAATGTGCCATAATTGGTGACATGAAGATGAACGATACCACCATTCCAACCAAAATTGGTAGACAGTGAAAATACAGTGTATAACTTCCATCAAAATCAAAAGTTGGAGTTGATGACGCTGAACTGCCCAGCAAAGGTGAAGACTGCTTGTCACTACTACAACTGACTGAACTCAGGTGGCAGGTTTCTGTTTGTAAAGTTTTCCTTGTTCTGAAAGTTTATATGTTCATGTAAGTTGCAACATATCCCATCAAGGGACATGTCCACGCTGGTGTCATTAGGCACATGATCTTATAGAAGTTCTAGGGATTATCTGGAGTAGGTAATATGTAGGGGAAATTCAGTGTAAAATTTTAAATTTTGGAAGTTAGTTCAGATTGCAAGAATGCTAAAACAATTTTTTTTTTTTAATTCAAATCGCAAGAATGCTAAAACAATTTTCTTTTCGAGTTTAGCAATGATTTTTGTAACCAACACACATGCAATACGAAATGTTTGCATGTAGGAGAGTAGTTCTTTTGAGATCGAGAATCACTTGGAAAACATAGTTTAAATTTAATATAAGACAGTTGTAAAATAGTCATTAGTGTTAGTGAGTTGGATTTTGATGTTTACGGTCGTACAAGCTTGAGTAGGGTTTTTAACGATGTTATCAAGATTTTTCTCTAATTAAGAGGAATGTTGTCATCAGGGATGAGATAACTCGCCCCTTGTAGTAATAGATTAAGAGGGGGTTTTATGTACCTACCTAATTTTTGTAAGAGCAGAAGATATGAAAGATAAATTGTTGTCTAAAATCGTGTGCAGCTATATATACAATCAAACAAAGTAGCAATCATTTTTATTCTTTCAATTTTCCACTCAGTATCTACTATAAAAAGGTAAAATAAAGTAGCAATATATATATATATTATTTTTACTTCAATTTAAAGATTGCAAAACTTGCTATCCAATTTGAAGCCTCTACGTAGTATAGAATGCTGCGTATTCTTTAGTCGTTGTTTCTGCAAAGTGTTTTAGATCGTTCTTTCTTGTGCTTTCTCCAATCTCGGAGTAGAAAGCCAATGCGTTATATACAATGTTTGATCAATAAGCTCTCCTGCACGTTTCCGATCAATCTGGATTTTGGAAAATAAAGATAAAAGAGATATTACAGAGAAAATCAAATGAAAACACAGATTCAACCAAATGGCTATTATGGATTCAATAAGGCAGCATTAGAAGATAATTAAATCACTAGTTTAACTATCATTCAACAGCACAATATCAGAAAAAAAAAAAAACATCAAGCATCATTAAAGAAATCAAGGCTTAGTGAAACCATTTTTTTTTTTCCAATTAAAGTGTAGCACCTGTGTTAGATAGTTGACAAAGATAGTCAAGCATCTTTTGACTTGTCAATCCAAACAATTTTCCATCAATAATGAACTGAGAAACAAATTGTTTATAAATAACATAGAAATGGCAAACAGAAAATACCATTGCTAATATTGCATCCATTACTTGTCTATGCATCTCATCGTATACCTGAGATAGATAAAGTGAAGTAATCCCAGAGTTAAAAAAGGGGAAAAGGAGGAAAGCAGAATAAAATTAGGAAAAAATAAAATCAGTAGTGCAATATTTCAAAGGAATCTCATCACCAACCAAGTAATAGAAGGATAAGAAGCCAGTTTCTTCAAGAGAAGAAAGTCCCCTTTTATGGATATGGTATCTACGAAGATAACGAAAAATTCTTGAGAGGAGCTTGGTCATAATTTTGTGATTTGACCATCTTTCAAGTAGTTCTCTCAACAAGAGTTATCTTTCTTTTCTTGCAAAGATGGCAGAACCTAGTGATAAGAAAATCACATTAGTTTTGTTAATACCTGTACTGTCGGGTCTTGACCTTCCATATTTAGCAAATTCCGGACAGTAAACAACTAAAGTTAGTGTTAGAATTTTTAGTATAGAAATTGATAAAAATTTCCATTAATTATATCCTTTCCCTCTCCAATTTATTCCATCCATTTCCATTCAATCTCATGTTTATAAAACTTCCTATAACAACCTCACTGTACGAAAAATTCCTATTAAACAAATAACTTTTTAACATTTTCAAAATCTCAAAATTAAATATTATCATTTCTTTAAAGCTATTTTCTACATGAATCGGGTACACTAATCAAATCACATTTCTGTGCTATTTCAAAATATTTCATTAATGTTTAACAGTATGCAAGAATATGATCTAAGTCACAGTGTTACTCACAGTTGATTTGATGTACCCGTCAAATGTTTCCTTGTACTTTTCATACAATTGTTCGGAATATTCATGAGGAGGCTTTTGAGTACACATAACGTAAATGGTCCTGCAGTACAATTTAAGGAAGGAAAATATTGCATTAAACCTATTACTTTACCATATTTAATAGAATAATTTATGATTGTAATTTAAACATTCAAAAAATGATCCAAATTAAATCAATAGATCTTGAAGAGGCTCAGATACCATCTTAGATTAGAAATGGTGGTTGAGCCTAACACAACCCCACAAAACCGGCTTGTGAGGTGAGGATTGCCTCCACTTATAAACACATTGTTAGGCCATCACCTATCTAATGTGGGACTCTTAACATATTTGACTTAGCCTTTGCTCTTTTTTATAGATTAGTCTTCTGTTGTTTGGTGATGGTGATATGATTGTATATAAGGGGAAAGAGGAATTAGTATTTGAGAAATGTCTAATTTTTCGGTGGATTTTAATGTGTTTGCTACAAGAAGTAATCACTAAAGATAGGTTTGATTGGGGGAAATTGAGCACAATTTGAGTTATTTTTTATATGTTTAGGTTGTATCCAGAGATTAGTGTTGGGATGTCTTCACCTGATGTAATATCATTGTCAAGAGACACGAGAGAATTTAGGGCACCAAACTCCGAGGATTTTGAAAAGGATAATTTGGATGGTATAAATTCAGCAGCAAACAAAATCAAATTTTAAAAAAAGCAAACACTAGGACTGATATGCGGTGACTGAACCTACGTTATGCTCTAGTATGTGCACGAGAGTTCTATTTGTTTGGATATTTTCCAGTAGCATAAGTGCATAACCATTAAGGGACTTACTACACAATAATACTACCTCATTGTTTATCCTTTCTCATAACAGTGTGCCCCTTTGGAATTTTGTAGCTGTATCAAGTATATATAGTTGGTTAATTAATCATCAATTAATATGTTTACCCCCACGTTTATCCATTTGCCTCTGACCTTGAAGTCATATATCGTACGTAATATTGATTTTTGAACAATTGATTTTTTGCTTTCTTAAAATAAGAAAAGTCGTTATAAAAAAATATGCTCTTAAAAAACAAGATTCATTATATTTTCTTTATAGAAGTTGCATTTTATGTATAACTTTTTTTTACAGAGAATTTTAATGTATAACTTGATATTGAGATAATATATGTACAAGTTTTATTAGATAATTCATATTTAGTGTAATGTGGTAAACTATGCACTTCATACTCGTGACATATGATTTCTTTCAGATAACTGAAGATACAACTTGGATTTTAGTTTCTACAGTTGTAAAAGGATGTGCCAATGCAGCTGTTAGTTTTTCTAATGTTGACGTCAAATTTTTTCTTTCACAGATTGTTTAAAAACATATAAGAGACTTATAAATATATTTTGTACGATGTAAGACTTTTTACCATCATCAAGGGCATGGGTATGAGACTTATAGGGATATTGCCTGCTTTTAACTAAATTTAACTCCTCAATTTCATTTTTTAATTTGGGAAATTTAGATTAGTACATATTTCCTTTAACTTATAGTATATTTTTAAAAAATAATCAAACATGATGCAAGTTTAGACAAATATAGCTTCTTTAGAATAATTAGTATGTATGAAACTCATGATTTATCTTTTCTACAAAGAATTTCATAATTTTATATAGTAGTAACAACATTTAAACATCTTTTTTTTTTTTACACATCTCACATCTGGTTTAAAAATATGATTAATTTGATTAATCTAAATCAACCATATAAATATAAATTAAACATAATTTTAGATGTGATTAGGGAAATGTGGCAGTGAAAAATTGGTGGTCCATTAAACATTTTTTGTATTCTTATAAATTATGGGCGCACCCGCAGACAAGGTTGGAATGAAACGCATCGTTTCTAACTTTACTGTGCACGCAGTGAATGAATGAATTCAATTATACGTTATGATTGAATGAATGAATAATCGATTGATGCAATTCGAACAACACTCTTGTTTCGTTCAATGATGGAGAACCCTCAATATCCAAACAACCCTCCTCACCAACGCAGCGCTTCCATTCCCAAGCAGCCACCATCTCACCATTCCGATAACAATGATCCAACCACCGCTGAATTACGTGCTCTCGATTGCAACCTCGCTTCCCTCTGTGAACATGTTCAAATTGAAGGTTTCAATTCCGGCTCTTTTTCCGATATCGTTGTCAATGCAATGGGTTCTACTTATCACCTTCATCGTCTCATCCTCTCCCGCAGTTCTTATTTCAGGTCTTTTCATTTTCTCACTATCCTCCTGTCTAAATTATCCAAACTAGAGTAACTTTCTAGCTCCAAGAGCAATGAGGAGTATATTTGATTACTAGTACTTTGATATTAGAGCTTTAGTGCTTTTATGTTGAATATTTGTATGATTTAGATGGATTGGAAAACGAGGTTATGATCATCTATATGAAGCGTGAATTTTCTAGATCATCTTGAAGTGAATTATTAAAAACTTAAAATACATGTTGTTTCTTATCCGGTGTTTGTGATTCAGGAACATGCTTCATGGTCCCTGGAAAGAAGCCAGTGCTGCTATTGTGACCCTGCAAATCGATGATAACAATGTTAATGACGAGGCTATTGCAATTGCTTTGGCATATCTTTATGGGAACCACCCTAAACTTAATGATAATAATGCATTTCGTGTCCTTGCTGCTGCTTCTTTTCTTGACCTTCAGGTATTTTGTTGTAATGTTCTTTACATTAATGGCTTGAAACGAAATATTCAAATCATTTCCGTAAAGGCATGATCATGATCGTTAATACCTTTTAAGCTTTTTGCATGATATTCAGATTTATAACGTTTTAATTTGGGTATAATTACATCTATGTAGGATTTATGTGCTATATGTACAGATTTCATTATATCTGAGCTGTGGACTTCAAACTTCTTGGCTTATCAGGTTCAAAAATCCAGATGCTTGTATAGCCTCATTTGTGAAATTTAACTAATACTGTATACATTTTTTGGTCAGTTATTGATTGTGTGTGGCTGTGTGCTAGGTGTTTGCGGAGAACCAAGATTATGGCATTCATGGGGAGCGTGTTAGAACTGCTTGTTGGGGCTACCTCTGTCAAAGTGGTGGCATGGAGTTGAGAGAGGTAACAAGGAAAACCAAGTGCTTTGCTTCAATTGGTGGTTTTGGTTCTTGATTATGTGTTTCTTATGAATACAAAGATTATGTTTGATTTAGCAACATTTGCTTGTTGCAGGTGCTTCCTAAACTTTCATCTCATACATTACATGCATTACTGACCTCTAATGATCTGTGGATACCCTGTGAAGAGAAGCGGTAAGTGTATCATGGGCCTTTATTTGGGTTTGGTGGTTAGCAGATTGAATTTTGCAAACTGCATAACACTTTTCTAATGCTTCATGAAAAGGTTTGAATTGGCTTTCCACACATTCCTGGCAAAAAGTGCTCACTGCAAGGTTGAACATCCGGCACATGGAATTCCTGGTTCTGAGTCTGGAACTGGCATTCATTCTGATAACACCAAGGGAAAAGGTATAGCTGATGGCTGCACTAACAAGATGTTGGAAACTAACTTGGGGAAAATGAGTCTTAAAAGTGATCTAAAGGACACTAGCATGCCTAACCTTTTAGTCGAGCTTGGAGACTCAGAAGGAGACTTCAACAGTGACATTTCTGATTCCAATCAACGGGTTCAACTTGCTTCATATGCCAGTTCACCAAACTTGAATCCAACATATCCTTGTGATATGGAAGGACCTTCATTGGGTAATTCATTGTCTGATCTAGACGGGGTGAGAACATCATGTTATGTTGAGGTGCCTCTTGGTGCTGGAACAACTACTGGAGTGGGTATTGAAGGGCCTTCCGAGGAAGGATCCTGCTACCATTCGGATAATAACAATAGGTTGGTCAGAGATCAATCAAGAGATTGTTTTTCATCGAGTTCTTGTAGTGGGCTCACATCCAGTGAATGGGGAAGATATGGAACCCCTTTGCTTTCATGGGGTGGCCATATAGGCAGAAGACAGGTCAAAGCTTATCCCAGAGGAAACTATAGAGATGAAGACGATGTATTTCTTAATATATTTGAAGGGGGCTCACTTTTATATTGCAATATGTCTTTTGATGCACTTTTAAATGTCAGAAAGCAGCTTGAAGAGATAGGATTCCCTTGCAAAGCTGTAAATGATGGTCTATGGCTGCAGGTTGGACTTACATTAATTTGACTTTTGAAGTTAGTTTTCCATTTAGCATCTTAAAGAAAAAGCTTATAAATGTAATGTTTCATTCTTTCGTTTCCCCCCTTAAAGGCTTAAAAACTAATTTTGTCCAATAACATGTTACACTTTTCGTTATTCCCCTAAAACAGACCAAGTTTGTCTAAACTGTCGGTATCCTCCGCAAAAAGCATCTATTCTTGAAAATATTGGCGTGTCAGAATTTCAAATTCTGCAAATCAATCATGTGGCATATAGGTCACAATACTTGGTATAGAAATTACTATTCATTGGACTAAAATTATTGGTTGTGAGTTCTTGTTGACATTATTGCTTTGGTGTTTTATTTTGTTTGCTTTTTCAGATGCTTCTCAGTCAGAGGGTACAAGAGATTGCTGCTGATACATGCAGAGTTTGTTCCCTTATGACTATGTCTTGTACTTGCCATAAGCAGTTTGCATTTTTACATGGATCTACAACCGGATCTTACATACAAGAACATAATCAAAACAATATGCCTGGGGGTGGAGGAAATATATATGTTGCTGAATCTTCTACAGGTGAAAGAAATGGCTCTTTTAGACCTGTACGAGTACAAGTTAGAGGTGCTATTGACGGGCTTGCAGGTATTGGCCGTGGAACTACATTTGTTCCTGCAGTGGCTTCACCTCCTACACGACTTGTCTTTTCTCGTGTGCCATTTGGCGTTGGCAACAGAAACTACCCTCAGTCTGCAGCCAATGATGATTCAGAAGCACGTGCTGATCACAATGGAGACCTGTCTGGAGATGGATTGACAGCTTTAGTCGGGCTTAGCCAGGGAGGCAATTATGGAACAAATGTACATACAGAGCTAACACATAGGGAACAAGAAATGGGATTGCAAAGTACTGCTGGGGGTGCAAGTACTGGTGGTATTCCCGTACAAATGTTAGAGACACCAGAACATACCATTGGTATAGAATGGGAGAATGACAACAGTTCTTCTATATCATTGGATTTGAAAACACCTTTAAGCCATTTCCCCCCTTTTCGCTTTGGGTAAGTCAACCTCTTTGCAACTATTAATTATTGTTAAAGTAATATGGTATATAAATGTTGCTAGTTATCTTGTGAGCTGGTTTTTATAACCCAGCTCACTCATCCACCACAATAGAAGCTAGTGGTGGGTCCATTAGATTTGGTAATCCTCCTTAGTTACAATGTAAGTATTCACAATATTACCATCGTTATTACTCATTGTCGTTGTCTTGTAGATGCTATTTAGCATGACTTAAACCTCGTATGCATAAAAAGTCATGTCCCCAATGTTTGTTGTGAACCATTTCTCTACTTGTCTTCTCCTCACTCTTTTTCCCCTTTAACTGTGTTTCTTTTTTATCTGTTTAAATCATCTCCCCTCTTCTGGAAATTCAATTATCTGCTTGGATGAGAACTTACACACACTTTCTTGAAAGATGGTCATGACTCTTGACATTTTTACATAGATATTCCTTTTAAACTGTATTTTTTGTGTCTAATATTTTATGACCATTGCTATTTCCTAAATGCATGGAACACCTGCCTTGCAATTTCTGTTATCATTTCTTGTGTTTCTGTCTCAATTGTTTAACTTACATATATTTTTCTTGCTTTTACTATTTCTGTTTATGTTTCTTTATATGCAAATACTACATGTGTCCTAAGGGCACATGTCAAGGAATTAAAAAAATAGACATATTGTCTTGGAAGTGGTGTATTTAATGAATTGTTCTTTTCAAGACTATTATCCCTTTATTTGGTTTTGTAACATGTTCCTTTAAGGAACTTTTTAGCAAGACCCTTCTTTATAAGGTTCCTAAATTTGTGAGTACTTAGCTTCATTAGTTTATTTAAATGTTCTGAAAATTTCTGTTGATTTTGCAGTGTAAGTTTTGAGGAAGTGCACAGGCTTGGTGATGGCCAGGTCAAGCATTCTCCAGAAGTTTTCTATGCTGGTTCTTTGTGGAAGGTAATATGTACATCAGTTACTCATTATATTCATCTAAGACGATCTTGAGTGTCTTGGTTTGAAAATATTTTATTTGTTTGAATCTTCAGGTCAGTATTCAGGCTTTTAATGATGAAGACCCCCAGGGACGGCGCACCCTTGGTAACGTTTTATTACATCAAAATTATCATCTTTGGGATGTGAACGAATATCAGCAGTAGTATTAATAGTAAATAGTTTGAATGGTAATGCAGGATTGTTTCTTCACCGTCGGAAGGCAGAGATAACTGATGTGCACAAGAAGGTTAGCGGGACTGCTTTTCATATATTTCAATTATTTGGGCCTAAGTTTGGTATTATATTTATGCTTTGAAGTTTGAAAGTATATTTTAGTACTGGTAAAAATAGTAACGCTCTTACTACCACGCAAGCGACCTTTTTTTTCCTTCCCTTTTATAGATTTATTACATGGCCTGACATATATACTTGCAAGCTGATTGCTAATAACTTTCATCCCAAATCTTAAATTAGATGTTAGAAATTACATCATGGTATATCTTTGAAATTTGTTATCAGGTACATATGTATGTTGACTCGCGTGAAAAGGTGACTGCACGGTATCAGGTAACAACTATAATGAATTACTGCTTCAAGAATTTGGATGCTGCATGATATTCTATCATTTTCATTAATGATTTTGGGTTTGTTCTGCCTTACACATTCAGTTGACTTGCCCATCCAAGAGGGAAATGTTGGTATTTGGAAGCTTTAAACAAACAGGCACTCTTCTACCTAAAGCTCCTAAAGGATGGGGTTGGCGAACTGCTCTGCTATTTGATGAGCTTGCTGATCTTCTACAAAATGGAGCCCTAAGGGTTATTGCTGTAGTGCAGCTTGTTTGAATTAAACAGGTAAAATATCAAGTTCACTGCATACCGTAGCTGAAAATAGAAACGTTATCCACACACTCACTACCATACTATTTATTATAGATTGAATTTTATGTACGGCCATCGAAACATGAGATCAGAGAAACAAAAGAAAAAAGAATTCTGTTTGCATCACTCTCTCCCGTAACATAGACCCTCTTAACTGGAAGTTTTTATCGACTTCCTATTGGATAGGAGCACCATCTTATTTAAGTGGAACTTGCATAAATTTCAGCAATAATAAATGGGAAATGTTAACCGGTGCCCCTGGGGCACTGGTTAAGGACCTTAAATAGTGACTTTTTATAAAAGTTTGTGTAATCAGTGCATTGGAAATTGAAAACTTTTAAATATTAAAAGAATAATTGTTTTATTTAGCATGCTTAAAGAGTGTTAACAAGACACATAATAAATAATGTTTTTTTTTTTTATATGTTGATGTTTCTCGATATGTTATTGCTAATTGCTAATGATTTGTGAAAGGAAAGTTACTAATATTATTTTGTTTCTAAAAGATTCAATTTCTTTCTTTTGCCCACTCTTGTAGGAGATGAACGATGGTTAAGGCCTACATTGTACAGTATAAGAATTGTGAAGCTGCATACATTATTTTATGAATTGTGTGATCCGTATACTTTTTTTCTTCTTTTGTAATTGTGATCTATATTGATAGTTTGATCGGTATATTGTACACACGGCCAGTTTGCTTTGGCGCCCCTTCCATATACCTGTAATATCCGGATGTACAAATTTGAACTTAATATTTTCAAAACATTTTTGTTATTAGACTAACTTCGTCTACTATGACCTGCGTCGATGCATGGAATAAAGTTTTCTGTAGATTCTAAGATTAATCTGTAGTGTTAATTTGGAACAGACTTGTTTTTATCAATGTGGCCAAATTAGTTATTTTGATACCTTTCCAGAATCGGTTTCTAGACCTGAAGTGAACGATCGGTGATCCATTTATTTTGAATGAGCGCAGTAGTTGTTTGTCATATTAATTGATATCTTTGAAAACCCCCTTACTAAATTGTTGTCAGTTAATCTCAACGTTACAGGTAACTACTCTCTTTCCTTTTCTATAAAAAGTTGAAGAAGACAATCATATATGCTAAACCTATATTTGAAAAAGATAATACATCAAAGAATTGTATACAAATTCTCACGCCTATAAGGCGCACGACTCCTTAAGGCATTATAGGCCACTTCATAAAAAGATATGCATTGTCAGCACTTAACCAACAAAGATGCCAATTTTTAGAGAAATGAATTTGTACAACCCGTATATAACAATTTCGTGACAACTCTCTTTTACGTTCTTATTTCCTCTCATTCTTTTTCTCTCTCGTTTGTTTTTGACAAATAAAAAGCGAGAACAATGAAGTTGTCTTAAATGTTTGTTCAAAAACAACAAAAAAAAAAGGTTGTTCAAATATCATCTCTTCTATTTTTAATACCCTCACACACTTTTTTAAAGCACACGTATTTTTTCTTGTATTATGATTAGTATTATGACACTATATTCATCCTACTTAGACTTATACATTAGTCTAATTAACTATAGTGAGACTTAACTTGCAAACCATGATACCTATGGTTTTGGTGAACAGGATGTGACCTTTCATGTTCCAGAATGAAAATTCGATATAAAAAATATTTTTGTAAAGTTACTTGTTCATTTGATCTATAATCATCATACTTTGACTATCGGTAAATTCAGACAGGAGTGATTTTTAAGATGCATTATAAAAAGTATCCATCTTATTCATCATTAAATAGGGTTAAATTCTTAACGTCGATGCTTTATTCTTTGGAAGGTAGGAAAAAATATAAAACTAAATGCAAAGGATTAAATTCTTAATCCAAATTCAATTTTGAAACTCATGTAATTAACCTTTTTTCTTGTTCTAACTCCAGAAAAAAAAAAAAAGGAAATAGTCACCACAAAAAAAGGTAATAGTCATTTTGGTTCCTGCATGTGTAACTAATAGTCACAATAGTCTTTTAATGTATGAAATTTTAAAATAGTCCTTGATTGTGTATTTTTTTAGTCAAAATATTCTCTGACGTTAAAATGCTTTATGAATATTATCATATTAGTCCTTCAATATATTTATTATCATATATGTCCTTATAAGTACATAATGTCATATCAATCGTTGTATAAAAAGATTTACTGTGATCATTTAGATATTACTTTTAATGATAATGACTATTTTAACTTAGACTTAATTACACTTTTGGTCCTCGCGTTTTGACAAACTCACGAAAATGGTCTTGCCTCTTTTAAATTGAACAAAACCGTCCTTAAATTATCATTTTTTTTGCAGTTTTAGTCCTACTTCCTATTTTCAACTCCAGAAACGCAGAGAAATTGCAGTTTTAGGGAAGTTTTGGACATAACCCTATACCTCAACCATGAAATAAACAAGGAATAGAACATGCGGGTACAAAAAATCTATTTTATTCAACACCCTAACCAAAAAAAACTCTAATTTGAAACATATCTTAGAAATTAGGGCTTTTTTTGGTCAATGTGCTGAATAAAATGGATTTCTTGTACCCAGATGTTTTATTAATTGTTTATTTCATGGTTGAGGTATTTGAATTTTTGATACATTGAGAGAGACTTTTGATACTGCTCGTAACACATTCATGGACCAAATTGACTATAATCATTCATTAAATTTTATGAAATGCTGATTTGCGGAGAAAAAAAGAACTTGTGCACTAAACCAGCGAATGATTATGCTGAAATAGTTTTTGTATGACTTTCGATCAACTGAACTCAAGTAGCATTTAAGCTTATAACTTATCATCTGTTATTCCATTTTTATCCTTATTATTTTAATTAAAACCCATGTTTACCCTTTATAATTTATTATACTTAAAAAAAATTCTACTGGACGACATATGATGCTTCTGTTTAGCACATTGCAGTGCAACAACTCTAATGAAGTGCATATATATACCTCGAGAAGGAGCACACTCCTAAATCCTAAACCAATACCACCATACCAACCCAAATGTTTTTTTTTTTAAATATTATTATACCTCACTTGTTTTCTATTAGCCTTGTTTTGAACCGTAGAAAATTGTTTCAAGTCTTTTTGTAAAAAAAATGATTTTTTTTGTCTATTTATCCTTTCCTTGATTGATAATGCATTGAATAATTCAGTCAAATAAATTTCAAGAAGATCCCCTAAAAAAAAATCAAGTAGATATTATTCATTTCTTTTGAAGACGTGTAGATATTATTCATTGTAACTATCAATTATTGTTAATAATATTTTTTTGTTGATGTTATTGATAATACATTATGATAACTGTCAATATTTTTTTAAAAGAATTATGATAACGGTCAATTGTTATTTTATATGGTGTGTAAAGTATAAACACTCAAATAAAAATAAATATCAAATAAAATTTCAGTGAATATAATTTCATTTATAATATAAAAGATATATTAAACTTATGAATTTAAATTACTTTTAAATAATAAATAAATGACGAATTCCTGAATACTTTAATATCAATTTTTATTTTAGAGTAACATATCAATTTATATCCTTAAAAAAAAAATCAATTTATATAAACTTTATTATTAATTAATAAGCCATTTTACATTTATTCTATCAGATGAACGGTTAATTTATTTTACTAAACACTTTAATTAGCTTGTAAACTACCAGTTATCGATCATCAGCTATAAACTATCAAATATAATTTATCCATCATCAACTATCAGCTGACTTATAATTATCTGCTCTTTATCAACTATCCACTATTTATACCAAACATATCCTTAAATTTCGATTCAATTCGAATGATTTGCACAAAAGAAGATGTGTTTGTATTAGATTTTGAACGGTTTTTCAATTTCTTTTAGCCGGTTTATGATTTTAATTTGGATCAATTTCAATTTAAACAAGTTATCATGCTAATGTAACAAGCAGCACATCATCATGACATTAGTAAGAAGTTGTTCCTCTCAAATCTTAGCCATTGCTATTGCTATTCTTTAATATCATATCAATGGTATAAAGTCATAGACGTGAGTCACCCGAAAAGACATTGGTGTTTATTACAACCCTATATAGTATGAATGAAGAAACCAAAATTCAAAAACTAATTTAAAACCCTATACATCTTCAGTAGTAGCAGCTGTTTGTTTTGTTTGAATCTGAAGGCGGCAACGCAATTTCATTCTTCTTTCTCTTCCAAGTTCCAGGTTTCTTTCTACTTCTCCTAAAACTCCATAGTTTCAGCGTTTAGGGTTTTGTTTCGCCAAATTTCTCAATTCTTCTTTAATGGACTCTGCGTTTTCTATAATACTCCATCAATGGCTATCATAACACATCTCACCGGAAAACGCCCCCATCGCTGGCTCTCCGTTGATCACAACCGTCCATCTTCCAATTCTCCAACATTCAAAAGACAGAAATTATCAACAACCATGTCGAACAACACGCCACCACCGTTAACCACCAATGCCACTGTTTCCAGAATTTCTCGTTATCCCAAAACCAAACCACCTTTGCGTAGAGAAATTCATGCTCCGTGTAGTAGTAGACCGCGCAAATTCGATTTATCAACTAATTCAAAATTATCAGAATCATCGAATTTGATGGCAAGTGATACTGCAAATGAGTTAATGGAAAAGTACGAGCGCACGAAATGTGC
The DNA here is from genome assembly GCA_946800305.1 of Medicago arabica. Lineage (NCBI taxonomy): Eukaryota > Viridiplantae > Streptophyta > Magnoliopsida > Fabales > Fabaceae > Medicago > Medicago arabica. The sequence continues at coordinate 55,648,129 of OX326968.1, forward strand.
TGCATTAGCTACTATCTCTTTTAGAGATAAGGGAAAGGAAAAAGATAATATTAAGGAAGTTGTTGTTTTCGAAGATTCAAACGTCGAAGATGTAGAAGAATTGCTGTCTGTGGTGAAAGACGGCAAGATGAATGAGAATGGTTTGGTTTGTTTGGATGATAAGGTTGAGGTTGTGAATGGTGGGATTCAGCAACAGTCAACTTCATCTGTAGTTGATGCTGCAAAGATGTTGGATGATTTGTCTTTGAGTCTGGAGAATGATCTTTCCGGTGTTCGTGCTTACAAGAAGTTGCTTGAGGCTGTTGATAAGCGAGGGGATACACTTGGTAGGTTGAAATTTGAAATTCAGCTTAATGAAAAGCGCAAGTCCGCGTTTGATTTGCTGCGTCCAAAGAAGGAATTAGTCAAGGTAAAAGTTTATTAAATTACACACACACGTAGATAATTTGTATTTGTATTATAAGAAGCATTTTTAATGTTTGTGTAACTGACAAAGTCTTACTATGGTTTTCAGGAAGTGCCAAGGGAACCTTTTGTTCCTCTTACAAAAGAGGAAGAAGTTGAGGTTACACGAGCCTTTTCTGCTAACCAGTATGCTTTGAAAATTTGGCTATGTGCTAATTAGGAAACTTTTAAGTTGTACTATATCTGATCGAGGGTTTGTTTCTACAGGAAGAAGGTCTTAGTTAATCATGAGAAATCCAATATTGAGATATCAGGCAAAATGTTTCGGTGCCTTAGGCCAGGTGTTTGGTTAAACGATGAGGTGATGTACTGATCTTTTTTGCATATTGTTTGTTGAATTTATGTGGAAGAAAAGAATTGATATTGAACTATAACATGGTCTGAATTGTTGCACCATGAAATTGAGTTATCTTGTGTTTTACCTTTGCAGGTGATAAATTTGTACCTTGAGTTGTTGAAAGAGAGGGAGACAAGAGAGCCGCAGAAGTTTCTGAAATGTCATTTTTTCAGTACCTTTTTCTATAAGAAGGTAATGTCTTTTTATGACCCTTATAAAATGGGTGGTGTTTATACAAAAACGTGCATGTATATCGGGATTCCTTAAGCTTTTGAGGCATATTTTATAGATATTTTTTTTTTAAATCGAGGCATATTTTATAGACTTTTTTTAGGTTTCATTTGTTTCATAGAAAGTACCATACTGTTGGTAAATATTTTTTTTAAAAACATGCCTTTAAATGTTCTGCATTGAAAGTTTAAAAATTTCCATAGGAAGTACTACTTCTTATCATATGATTATTTGCTCTAGATTTTAGTCAAAAAAATAAAATAAGTTCCGCATCCAGGTCGCCAATCCTTTATTAATCGGGAGCTGGTTACTCCTCGTCAAGCTTTTGTTTCTGTTGACTTTTGTTTTATTTAAACAAACACGATATTCTTATATTGTTAATTGACTGATGCTCCCAAATTCCCTATATTTACGTGAATACATATACTAGCATAGATATGGAATGATGAGCTTCATGCTCTTTCCCTCCTTAGATCTTCTTTTTCTCTTGCGGGCCGTAGAAATGGAAGGAAGATTTAGCCCACTGCTTCATGAAGTTCACACTAGTCTGTAATTGTATTTAGTATAGTACTACAATAACAAGAAGCAAAGTCTTTTTTTTTTCACTAATAGAACAAACATGAAACACCCTGCATATTATGTGTTTTATATATGTTTTCTCTGTGATTCAGTCATGTTGTTCTATCATTGATGCTCGCAATTTTGAATGTTAATTGCCAATGAAACAGTTAATAAGCGACAAGAATGGTTATGATTACAACTCAGTGAGGAGATGGACTACTCAAAAGAAATTGGGATATGGCCTACATGAATGCGATAAAGTAATTATTCTGAACACATTTTTAATTTTTGTTTTTTTCTTATAACCAATTAATGTGCTGATTTTTTACCTGATTTGCTCCCAACCTGTCGTTCCCAGATATTCGTACCTATTCACCAGAAGAGCCATTGGTGCTTAGCTGTTATCAATAAGAAGGAGAAGAAATTTCAGTATCTTGATTCCCTGAAAGGAACTGACACACAAGTGCTGGAAGTGCTGGTAATATTTTTGGTCTTGTAGCTTACTCTGTCAGTTTCATATTAAGTGTCACATATTTGCCTGTCGTATTCGTATATTATTTGTCATTTTAGAATACAAAATTACCTATGGAGTATTAGTCACATTTTTCCACTAATACTTCTATTTATTGTATCTCAGTCACTCTAATAGCTCCACTAACTACTCTATTGATAAAGGTACTTTTGTCAATAATGACTAATTTTATCATAGAAATTATTACAGTCAGTGATTTTCTTAATAAGTGTGCATAACCGTAAACTACACTTATTATGAGACAGGTAACTCTAAATTTCATATTTCAAGCTGCATATTGCTTTATAAAGTGGATTGGAAGTGGTGGAAGTCATAAAAGTTTATTCAGTTTTAATCATTAATATTTTCAATGAAAAGACACTTCATTTTAAATCTTTACGGTTTCATTTTTTGCACAGTTGTATAATTTTTTAGTAGAGTGATTTGATTAAACCCTTTTGTTTTATCACCTTTTACTATATACAATACAGTGTGATATATTTCTCATTAGAATAGTGGGTGTCAATGATTATTCTCATTAGAATACAGTGTGATATATTTCTCATTAGAATAGCGGGTCAATGGTTATTCTTTTGAATTTCAAAAAAGCAAATCAAATCAAACCTGGGATCATGCAAGATGTTGCTGCAGAAAGCGTTGGTCTGACACAGACGATTCAGTTTGATCATTGATCGGTTTGAAATATTGTTCAGTTGTTTGTCCAGTTTCCTGGCCATCTGTTGACCATTGGTAAATGAAAAGATCATGCATTCCTCCTTATTGCGTCAGTCCCGTAACTAAAAATAAATTAGGTGGATGAGGATGCTAAACATGATTTATGATTGAACACTATGACATCGGTTGATCCATGTAGCTGAACCCATCTTATGTTTGTTGGATTGAGGAGGCTAAACAATGAAATTTGGTAAACAAGGAAACAGAGAAAAAAGGAGAGAAAGAGGTAATGATGAGACTAATTTCTGGCAGCCAACTCAGTAACAGTATAAATAGATTTTTTTTTAAAGTTAGACAACAAGTTGAAGTAAACGAGAATTAGGTAACATCGAGAGTACTTTCCGTCAGCCAACTGAGAAACGGATCTTTTAAAAACTACAAAGAAAATTGAAGTAAAGGATTTGCACTGAAATTAACTTGAAATCAATTTAAATTTAATTAACCGATAAATCAAGAAAGAATTAAGGAATAAGAGAACCACCTAATTAGGAAAAAAATTGTGATTGTGCTTGAATTTCTGTGTAAGAAAGCTCACTGTAACTGTTGAATTTGAACATTTGACACTTAGATGATTCACTTTTTTTTTTCAAACTTGTTGGAATTTACTTCTGGCAATTAATTGTATGATAATTATTTTCATTGGTTACTACTGTTTTAGATAACATGACGTTGACTTGTGTGAAAATTGTGCCTTGTTTTTACTTTTACTTCTGTTGTTAGTTGGTCTTGTTGGTTTTTAAATTTTTCACAAACCAATCAAATATGATTTGCTTTGGTTTGGTCCAGGCCTTTGTCTATCATTTGGAGCCTAAGTGTGCCTCTGAAGATGGTCACTTGCTATCTCTTTCCAGACTTAATTTGATCGGAAACTCAGGAAAGATATTTGTATTTAATTTTAGCTGTTGCAGTATGTAATATTTTTTATTAATGTCTCCCAGGCAAGGTATTTTGTAGATGAAGTGAAGGACAAGACTGGAGAAGATGTTGACATTAGTTATTGGGAAACAGAATTTGTTGAAGACCTTCCTGAACAGATGAATGGGTTTGTAATTTAATCTTGTGTGACTCACTTTATGAGATCAGTGTTTATTTGGTTATTTTTCCCGATCTTTAATATGAGGAAAAACTTTGGAATAAAAGTCTAGCAGTCGTAAATTTCCACTGGATGTAAATTTTATTGATTTGACTCACATGCTTCCCATTTTTAGTCCCTCGGGTATTTGCGACTGTGCAATTAAGGTGCCTCGTTTTTTTCAGCCATTTGGATCTTCAAAGTTTTTCCTCTTTTGCAATAAGGGGGTCCCCTGATTTTTCCTCGATTTTACGCTGGCGTGGCAAATCTATTGTAATGTGGAGCCCACTAATTCCAACAAAGCAAATGTGACATGGCAAATAATTAAAAAAAAACTGAGCACCCTTCTGGCAAGATTTGAAAGTGAAGGTGTGCCCTGGGAGTGGGGGTTAGGGTTTACAAGATGAACGGAAAATTTGGACGAGGGGGATTGTTTTGTTGGTTGATATGTCTCCATAGGAATGGGGGTTAGGGTTTACAATAAAAGAAATGGGAAATTAGGAACAATGGGGATATATGCAAATAAAGTAAAAGGCAGGGGTAATTTCAATTACTACCATGTCACATTTGGGGAAAATACTTGGGTTACATTGAGGTGTGGTGACATTGGTGACTTTAGTGTACTTTTTATGAGAGAGAATGATACATGAATGGTTAAAATAAATTATTTTGATGCGAGAGAATGATTAGTGAGAACCCATCACATTTGTCTTGATGAAACTAGAGGGCTCCATGTCATAATGAAATTTCCACATCTGTGTAAAATTTGGGGGATCCCCTAATTGCAAAAGGAAAAAACTTTTGAGAACCAAATTTGCTCAGAAAAAAGTAGGGAACCAAAACTGCACAATCGTGATGCTTAAGAATTAAAAGTGGAATTAAGCCTAATTTTTCTTGCAACTTGAAAATGAAACATCCTTGTCTAGGTATCAATTGATAAATACTAGGGAGAAAAGTTGCTCTTTGTTGTTTCAAGCAAAGTCATGAATATATTTTAACACATATTTTGAACTTACACACAACTCTATTTGACTTGGGTATTAGCTTCTTGATCATTTGTCATTGGAATTTTGTTTGCACCAATAAAAATCACTCCTTGGGTCTTGCTACATGGCTATTTTGATTTTTCTCTTCTTTGAAGGTTCCCATGCTGGTCATTAGTATTTAGTAATCGTTAATACCAGTGCATACAATTTTTTTATCCCCAGAACTTGATCGTATGCCAATTGGTCAAGATTTTTTTTCTTCTAAAAGCTATTGGTTATTATCAAAAACAAATGCTTGTGGCTCTAAAAAGTGATTACAGAAGTTTGTGGGTGGATTATTTCCTAAATGTGATTTTATGGTATACTTGAGCAGGCATGATTGTGGGGTGTTTATGGTCAAATATGCTGACTTTTATAGCAGAAACTTGTGGCTCTGTTTCAACCAGGTAAAACAGACATTTCCATTACTATGAAGAGAATCATGCATATCTGTTATGTTTATTTCATAGATCAGAAACATTTTCCTTTTTATTAAGTCACTCGCATAATGAACATGATGAACGCTTTCTAATTGTCAATCTAGATTTTACACGAACTTTTAGTGGGAAAAATGTTTTTTTGTGTGTACATGGTGTGGCCAATAATAGATAATTTTAACACCAAGTTACCTTGCTGGAACGTTTTAACAAGATCTAGTGGACTCATATTTTAAGCCTGAACAAATTGCTGAAGACCCTCATTTTTATGACTAATTTTTAATATGGTTTTAGAATTTAATTTTCCTTTCCACAATTCCATTTTTAGGAACATATGCCTTACTTCCGGCTTAGAACAGCCAAGGAAATCCTGAGATTGAAAGCTGACTAAGCAAGAGAAGAACACACATGAGAATTTGGGGAAAGAAAACATTAATGTGAAATTAGCAGGGAACTTTCTGATGGAGGATCCTTCACTTCTGTCGCTAACTTGACAATAACCATTCCAGAGTCTGGGGTATTATTATGTTGACCGGACTTACTATACGTATCATCTTGATGTCTGGAGTTCTCTCTATTTATAGACATTTTTATTGTATTTATCGTGTCTATCGCTCTCTAAATGAAATTGTATGATAAATGGAGAGGATCCTAGCTCATCATCTAGATACATAGTTTCAACAAATTGGTAGAGTAGATTCATAGGTTGTACATGCTACACATAAGTGAATCCATAGTTTATGCATTTCATTGAGGTTGAGCTGTTGATTATTACGTATCAATAAATAAATGCCCTTCATCGTTATTTTTTGTGTCTGCTTTCCCTATTTGCTTCCATTTCTACTGAGGGTTGAACTTGTTTGCAGTCCAAGCTCATGTTAAGCGAATTGAGAGCGATGAATAGCATTGACGATTCCTTTAATCCTTTGGTTGATTATGCCATTCTGTGAATCTATATGATGTGATGTTTTGCAGCTTCTTATACTTTTATCTGTGTCTGAATTACTACGTTAGTGAATTTGCTTATGTTGTGTATTAATTAGTTTTAGTTGTTTGAATTGATATTTAATTTATCTATATGTATTTTGACTAAAAATTTATGTTATATTAAAAAAAAAAAAACACATACCTAACATGTGGATCGCAAAGGAACAAAACCCAGTTTTTGACAACTACATTGAACTGAATTCTCAAATTTGGAGTATATCCAACCAGTTAGACGTATGTTGTTCACAATTGAAGGTTATGCCTTGCTTGTACTTTAGCTCTCTACTTTGCACGTGAAATGGGTACTTTTTTTATCACCAAATAATGTAATTATTGTGCAAAATAAAATGACAATTAATTTCCAGCGTACTAATTTACGTGTAAGTTGTAACCAAGGGGAACGCATTCACTTAAAATAGTACATAAAAATGGACAAAGATCGTAATGGTCAACACGTAACCAAAGTTTGAAAGGTAATTCCCGGATAACAAACGGCTTACCCATGAAGAGGAAGCAGCTTACATGGTCCTAGAACTTAGAAGGAGAAATAACAAAAGGCCCCAACAGACAGATAGCAACACGACATTCAAAATGCATGTGAAGTTAATATTGCCTAATATATCAATGACTCAGCATAATTCAAAATAGGCCTAACATTAGATACTATTTATAAAGACTTCTGACAAGAACCGCTGGTTTAAACTAGTTAATTATAATTGTACTTGTTAGCCAAAATGAAAAATAACACAAGCGTTGTTAAAAGAGTTTTGAATCATAGAGCAAGATGCTTTCAAGTCATCAATAAAATGTAGAGAACAGTATTTTTTATACCGTAAAGAGTTGAGTACAAACATTCTAATAAAATATTACTGATTTTGAAGGAAAAAAATTAACAAGTATTAACATTTTCCATTAATTTTTAGCGTTAATGTGAGGAAGAGGTATATAGAGTTTGTTCCCTCCGTGTTCTTGAAAACAATGTTAACTAGAGAAGCCAACTCTTTCACAACATTGTTTATGTGGCTGTTTCCTTTCTTCTAGCTAGCTAGCAACGAAACGAAAGGATGTGTCGTTGTATAGCCTTCTGCGGCGTTCTTTAATAGGGTAACTTGATACAAGCAAAGACCCTGAAAATCAGATCAGTTTCGGGGATGTGCATTTGTTTGTTTCTTCTCACTTGGCCGGTTGCTTATTACTCAAGTCAAAATTAAGGTTATTCAAAGATGAACCATGTCTTTATAATTTAACATGACTCTTGACTAAACCGGACTAAACTTATAAGTGTGTTACAAGACATTTTCATTTTAACCGTTAGATGGATTCATTTGTGTAAATAAATTTGAGGAATGCATTCTCTTTAAGTTTTTTTCCCATGTCTTCGTGTGTTATCAATCTTACCGTTGAATAGAAAAATATGAGATGGGTTTTTAAAGAAAGTATAAAAGACTCAAGTCAACTACTTGATTCTACACATTAGATCTTAACCATGGTATACTAACAAACATTTGACTTTTATTATTGTCTTTTTTAAATGTACATACATGATGATAATTTGACAATGTAAAGAAAAAATTAGACAAAAACTTTAGATTTTTATTAAAAAAAAAATTGACAATGTAAAATTTTACATCAACAATGCATGAAAATTGAACTTTTTGTAGAATAATTTGAGTTTATTTTAGGGTACAATCTAGATTTTGTTGTAGTCGTTTTTAATAAAAATATTGACAATAGTTAATAATTTTTTGAAAATCATACGCTAATATTTAATTTATTGCAGAAATTATTTATTTGACTATTATTACCGTTTTATTTTTTTGGATTATTATAATTTTTTAAAAGGTTTTGGATGATTATCGGAGTATTTATCCAAAAAAAATATTCCATATTCACAAAGCATATCAACGACAACGCCTACTTCCCTCTCTTCGCTGTTGTTAATCTTGTTTCTGTTCTGCCAACATCATCGTTTTCTTCACTCAGACGCACACACAATTTAACTATTAACAATACAAAACGAAAGGGATATTCAAAGCAACGCTATTACTACTTTCCCCATCGTTTCTGCCTTTTGCTTTTGCTTTTGCTTTTTTCCTCCACTTTCAGATCTGAATTTCATCATTTCAAATTCTTCATTCTTCCATTTCACTTCATTTCCACTTTTCGCTAATCACTTTCATGTTCTTCTTCGGATTCCAATTCTCCCCTCATCGTAAGTATCTTCTTCTTTTTTTGCTTTTCATTATTATTAATGCGATGATGATTATGATTGCGGTTTTTACTTTACTAATTCTAATGCGTGCGCGTGTGTTTTGAAATTCGAAGCGTGTGTAAACAGATCTTGAAAATTGGCGCCCCAACGACGATCACAGCGCCACATGGGTGGTCAGAGCAATGCTGCCGCCGCGGCTGCTTTGTATGACCACGCCGGCGGTGCTGTACCTTTGCACGCTGCACCGGCAGGGACTGCACCCGATGCTGGCGATGCCGTTATGGCTCGCTGGTTGCAATCCGCCGGCTTACAGCATCTGGCTTCTCCGTTGGCCAACACTGCCATCGATCAACGACTTCTCCCCAACCTTCTCATGCAGGTATTTTCTCCGTCTCTTCATTTGATACCAACTCTTTTTAAGTTTGAAGAATCGTCATTTTTCATGCTGAAGTAATTATAGTGTAAATAGTATTTGTCAGATATTGGATTATAGTTTTTTGTTGTATTGTAATTTTAATTGTAATCACACATGTCGGACACAAGACACACCTTTGATTAGAGCTGCTGTCAATGCTACAGAGGCTTTAACGCCTTTCATGTTTTTGACGAGTTTGAGGAAGTTTGAGTAACTTCATATTTTGCAACAATGTTTAAGCACTCCTGTATTTTGAGGGATATAAATGTGTATTGTATTTGGTAAATAAGAATATTTCGTTAACTGTGGTATTAGACTATTAGTGTGGTTGAACATGTGAAATGTTGTTTATTTTCCCTGTAATTGTTTATGATATATGATATGATAGGATGGTAGTTTGTGTGGTGACTTAGATGAACATGATATTGTCGTAGGGTTACGGAGCACAGTCTGCGGAAGAAAAACAGAGGCTTTTTAAGTTGATGAGAAGTCTCAATTTTAATGGGGAGTCCGGTTCAGAACCATATACACCCACTTCCCAAACTTTAGGTGGGGCGACTGCATCAGATGGGTTCTATTCTCCTGACTTTAGGGGGGATTTTGGAGCTGGTCTTTTGGATCTTCATGCTATGGATGATACAGAGCTTTTGTCCGAGGTATGGTGACTATATCATAATTGGCCTGTTTGCTACAACAATGCAGTACTGTATTTCGATTCCTTTTTTTCATTTTATATAAATAACATGTTCTACATGAACAATTGCCTTCTATGTATTACAAAAGATTTCTCATTTTTTCCTAGTATCACCCGAAGTTGTCACTGAATGTTTACCAAGTTTTTATAGCATCTTGCACAACTTTTTTTTTTTGGGTGATTGGTGATAAATGTGCAGCTATATAGAAAATATTCTTAATTGTATAAGCTATGATTTAAGCAATAACCTATAGTATTTCTGCTTCATACTTTCACCCTGTTGCTTTTTCCCTGTGCATGATTAATCTCATTCATCCTGTATGTTGCTTCATTTTCCCTAACTTTCTTGCATAAAGCTGTACAAGTATCTTTGTATGCATTTGTTACATTTGGCTCTGATCGATTTACTCTTTTCAGCATGTTATGTCAGAACCCTTTGAGCCATCACCCTTTATGCCTGGAGGTACCAAAGAATTTGAAGACGACTTCAACTCAGTCAGCATCAAGCAGGAAGGAGGAGATGCAGTTGCTGATGTGTCAAAATTTTTACCTGTGAATGAAAAAGAGAATAATACCAGAGAAAATAATGTTGCTAAGATAAAAGTTGTGGTATGTTATGTTTTATGTATATAAATAACCTATAAATACATCAATACATTCATACTTTGATATCAAATCATGTAGAAAGATATAATTTTCATGTTCTGTTTTAGTTATGCTTGGTTTTTCAATTATATATCACCAACCTTTTCTTTCCCAAACTATAGCAATAATTGCACTAAAAAATCATCATTTGGAAAATAAGAAGAATTGAGTGTGTTAATCATTCCTTCACTCTTTGGTCCCTATTATAAGCAAAAATTAACATTTTAGATTCTTTCATTAAATGATGTATGTGGTCTATAATAAAGACCATATAAGTCATTGATTGAATGAATAAAAAATGTTGATTTTTGCTTATAGTAGTGACCGGAGGGTGTACATTTTAATGCACTAAATCATTTTTAACCATGTTGTTCTTTGATTAACATGCACCTTGGGATTTATTAGCATTCTTGAAGGTTTTATATATAGTTGCTCCATGAATAAAATTCATTATTTTCTCTAAATGCATTTTTTAGGTACGCAAAAGACCTTTAAATAAAAAAGAGCTCGCAAAGAAGGAGGAGGATATTGTAACTGTATTAGACAAGGCATATTTGACTGTTCATGAACCTAAAGTGAAGGTTTGTTGATGTTGGAGTCAAGCACTATGTTTACTATTTATTTATTACAATATTAATTCAAAGGTTAAATTAACTCTGACTCAATATTGGGTTCTATTTTGTTTTGCAATTCTTATATTTATTTGCTTTTCAAAAAGCTAATTGCTTGTCCTATGTTGAAAAGGTTGATTTGACAGCTTATGTGGAGAAGCATGAATTTTGTTTTGATGCTGTTCTTGATGAGAATGTCACCAATGATGAAGTAAGGCTGCTCCTTGTAAAAAACTGAATTTTTTCGGATTGTCTGTCGTTGTTATTAGTTATTTATAGAAGTGATTGCTCGCCTCTCTTTATCTTTGTTGCTAATCTAAGGCATGGTTGCTTTGAAATAATAGGTATACCGAGTTACAGTAGAACCTATTATTCCTACAATTTTTGAGAGAACAAAAGCTACCTGTTTTGCATATGGTCAGACAGGTGAGAAGATCAAAGCTACTTGTTTTGTTTATATTATAATTGTACTAAATGATAAGCATCACCCAGTTATACACTTCAAACCTTTTAGCTTTATAGAATTCTCTATTTTTTATTTTTTTTAATTTATATTTACTGGTTTGTTCATATATTTAAGTGGTTGTAGAGGATTACTGATACTGTTAGTGGCTGAGCATATTGTCGGGGCCCGACTGGAGAAGCAAAGGATAGATATTAAGCTTTTTTTTTCCTTACCTGTGGAGTGTTGTTCCTGGGTATTTTGTGAAATATGGGCTCAGTATATTTAACATCTCAAAATTATCATAACACATTCATTTTTGTAGTGATTGACCAAGGTTTGGAGGCTATTAATGGCCTTGGCCTATACATAGTTATTTCCCATGGTAGATTACATCATACAAGTAACTGAAATTAAAAGTTGAATACAAATCGATTATCAAACTGTTTTAGTCTTGACATACCCCTTCGGTGGATCAAAATTTAATTGTTGGTGCAACGTGGAGTTGTCCATTCATGTTCCATCGCTGCTGCTATTTACTTGTAACTGAAATTAAAAGCTGAATACAAATCAAACTGTTTTAGTCTTCACATACCCCTTCAGTGGATCAAAATTTAATTGTTGGTGCAACATTGAGTTGTCCTTTATTCGTTAGTGTGATGTTAATTGTGTTTCACTTTCAGGAAGTGGCAAAACTTTCACAATGCAACCGTTACCACTCAGAGCTGCAAATGACCTTGTTAGACAGTTGCATCGGCCAGTTTACCGAAATCAGAAATTTAAATTGTGGCTTAGCTACTTTGAGATATATGGCGGGAAACTGTTTGATCTTCTTGGTGACAGGAAGTAGGTACTTCGTTCCTATAAAATATAAGGTGTTTTGTGTGTTACACTGTATATTAGTTTAAATCCTTATGAGTTTGGTTTTGTGATTTTATATGTCCTTCAGACATTAAGGGTGTGTTTGTTTCAAGGATTAAATTTACATTCCTGGGAATAACATTCCCTGGAACCTTATTCATAGGAATCTTAATCCTATTAAAGTGTTTGTTAATTAATTTAGTTTACCAGGAATGTTTTTAAATATATTTAATTTATAATTTAAAACAAAAAAATAAAAGAGTTAAAATAGTGTGAAAGTGGGAAGTTATGGGTGGTTACCTCTTATTCCCATGGGAATAAAAGATTCCCATACTTTACCATGGGAATAAAAAATGGAAAAATCATGTGTAAATTTTATTCCTAGGAATAAAATATACCTAGGCATAATTTATGAAAACTTGAAACAAACATGGGAACCAAGGATTCTCAATGTCACATTCCTGGGAATAAATATGCAATCCATGAAACAAACACCCCCTAAGTTTTCATTTGGCATGTTTGTTTTGTATTTGTGATCTGGGCCTTAACTGGAAGATTGAGCTTTTAATGTTTGCACCAATCAGCATGAGAAATCCACACAAAATAGTGTTGCACTCAGTCCATTGAAAATGACCCATGGGCAACACCAATACATTCCTTTTGGATTTCCCAAGCATTGCTACTGCTAACTTCATCCTTTATCTAGCATGATTTTTATGGGTTTTTTTGAGCTACACACTTCCATATGTCCAAATTATCATGCATTTACAGTGCTTATTGAGTACATTAACATGCATATATTTGTCAATAGTTTGCTGAATGGTTTTGTTACTCTCTGAACAGGAAACTCTGTATGAGAGAAGATGGACGGCAGCAAGTTTGTATTGTAGGACTGCAAGAATTTGAAGTTTCTGATGTACAGGTTGTGAAAGAGTTCATTGAAAGGGGCAATGCAGCAAGGAGTACAGGATCCACCGGTGCAAATGAGGAGTCCTCCAGATCACATGCTATCTTACAACTGGTTGTAAAGAGGCATAATGAGGTGAAAGAGAGCAGGCGAAATAATGATGGAAATGAGACAAAAAGCGGGAAAGTTGTGGGGAAGATTTCTTTCATTGATCTTGCTGGAAGTGAAAGAGGTGCCGACACTACTGACAATGACCGTCAGACAAGGTACTTTTTCATTTGTATTATCTGCTCTGCAGAATCTAACTTCTGCTTGCATGGGGGGCTTTTAGCATGTTCTATGCATGTTAAGATTTCTGTTGATTACCTTACATCATCAACCAAGCCTTATCCCACTAAATGGGGGCGGCTACATGGATCAAACACTGCCATAATGTTTTATCATATATCCTAACCCTATCCAACTCATTAATCTCTAGATCCTTCTTTATAGTTTTTATTATAGTTTTTCTAGGTCTTCGCCTCTAGTGATTTGACTCATCTCTATCTGATTTACTCTCCTTAGTACAAAATCTACGGGTCTTCTCTTTACACGCCCAAACCACCTAAGCCGAGTTTCTACCATTTTTTCTACTATAGGTGCTACCCCAGCTCTCTATTAGATATCATTTCTATTTGTATTATGGAGTGCTAGGAACACTCTCTTTTCAACATTCTCTCTAACACCAACTCTTTTATTTGGTGAAATCTATGCGGGTCCTACACTTGGAAATTGGTCCCACATAATGTGGTGGGACCCATATAGATTTTACCCAATAAATAAGCGAGTGTTAGAGCGTGTTGAGAAGAGAGTGTCCCTAGCACTCCTCTTCTACCATGTCTAGTCTTACCACACATCTAACGCAACATCCCCATTTCCACTACGCTTATTTTACTCTCGTGTTGGTTGTTTATCGCCCAACACTCCGTCCCGTACAGCATTGCCATCCCGTTATTTTTGCGGATAATTTTATTATTCGAAATACTTTAGGATTTACTTATATTAATATTATGTTTGGTCGTTATTGTAAATACATTTAGAAGTGTTGATAACAGCTCTCTTTTTTCTTTTCATTTCAGTATGTTTGCTCTCTATGTATTGACTGTGTTAAAAATTAGAGTAGTTGGAGATATAAAATCATTTTAGTTAACAAAGGTGATTGAAACAAACTATTTGTTTGTTGTAGTAACAATAGTTTTGGTTGAACTTTTTTCTTATATGTTTTTTTTCTGTATATTTTTTTATATTATTTTGAGCATATCATAAAATTGAAATTTTAATTTTGTATATTTTCATCTTAGCTTTTTGTCTTGGTTTATAGTTATGATTTTTGTTGTACTTCAAAGTCGAAACTAGATTTAACGTAATAAACCTAGGGATACTTCGTGAACACATTATTTGTTGTCTAAGTTTTAGATTGATATTTTCATATGACTGCTTGATTAATCAATGCTTCCTTGAGTTCATTCCATCCGTTTCCTTTGAGAATTTTCTTGTTCAGATCACAAACCTTATCACATAGTAAAAAATCTCGTCACTTTTTTGCTACTGTGTATAATTATTATAGGATTGAAGGAGCAGAAATAAACAAGAGTCTTTTGGCTTTGAAGGAGTGCATTCGAGCTTTGGACAATGATCAGATCCATATTCCTTTTCGTGGAAGTAAACTTACAGAAGTGCTTCGCGACTCTTTTGTTGGCAATTCAAAGACTGTCATGATTTCTTGTATATCTCCAAATGCTGGATCTTGTGAACACACACTTAATACCTTGAGATATGCTGATCGGTATGTGTTCCCTTATTGTGAGCTTGACGTTATGTTCGTAACTGGGTGTCCCTTTCTCTATGCACATGAATGTTTGTAGATATTAATTGTTTTCATCATAATGTGAACAGAGTTAAGAGTCTGTCCAAAAGTGGAAATCCTAGAAAGGACCAGGCCCCAAATCCAGTACCGCAGTCAAATAAAGAGGTTTTATCCACATCATCCCTTCCAGATAGTGCTTGTGCCGAGGATGTTTATTATCAACGTCAAGAGGTGAAAACAGTGGATATGGGCAGGAAAGTTATTGAGAAAGAAGACTCTTTGTACAGCTCTGCTGCTGCTGATGTTGACAAGCAGCCATCAAGTTTTTCTCCCAGTTTTTTATTCAACGGACGAGAGGAGAAAGGTCTGCCTTCTGTCTCAGTGGACAGGAACAGGTTTGAAGTGAAGAATTCTACTAGTCAAAAGATGAACCTTTATTCCCAAAATGATACGGATGAGAAAGTGCAAAAGGTGTCTCCCCCGCGCAGAAAAGGGACAAGGGAGGAGAGACCTGAAAGGTCTTTCAACTGGCAAAAACGGGATGCCAATGATTCTGATCATTTCACCACAAGCTCCAAGCAGCAGAGCACAGGGAATTATAACACAGTTGCAACTGGATCCAGACAGCCTGAAACAGAATCCTCACCTGATGTGAATATCAGCGCCGTACTTGAGGTTTGCCAAACATTTAGAACTTCCCTTTATATCTGTTTTCAGTTGAATGTAAAACTCATTTCAGTATCAGTTTAACTTCTTTGTAATACATCTGCAGGAGGAAGAAGCACTAATTGCTGCTCATAGGAAAGAAATTGAGGACACAATGGAAATTGTCCGTGAAGTGAGTTATTACAAGTTTTTCTTATGCATATAATTAACGTTCTGAGTTAACTTTTATTGTCTCCTTTACATCAAAAATAAATACAGAACATATTTTCACAAACCAAATGGATCCGGTTTCCTTTGCATCTATTGACTACGTAGCTTTTGATATAACTTTTCTCAGATTATACTCTTAAGTTTAGTGATGATGGTGTGTGCATATAAAACTTTATTGCTCATAGAATAGTTGTTTCTTGGTGCTCATCTTGAATTGCTTTTGGTTATCAGGAAATGAAACTGTTGGCAGAAGTGGACCAACCAGGAAGTCTTATTGACAGCTATGTGACCCAGTTGAGTTTTGTGCTTTCTCGCAAAGCAGCTAGTCTTGTAAGTCTCCAGGCTCGCCTTGCAAGATTCCAACATCGACTAAAAGAACAGGAGATACTAAGCAGAAAAAGAGTACCCCGTTAAGTGGCATGGTTTCTCTTATTCAATGTTGATGATGTGTATGTAATTTTTTCTGTGTTTGTTAGCAATATAGTTTGAAGGCTTTTGGTCATTTTACATCAACAAATCTTTTGTGGGATATTCAAATTAAATTTACTCAAATGTATATTCGTCCTTGTGTGATATGTGACATTACCTTCATGCCTTTGCAAAATGGATTCAATTTTATAGCATTGTTAGTATCAAATATTTTATATACTACTGTCTATTTTTTATTGCCATATTAAAAAGTTTAACTTTCATAAATCCTATTCTGAAGTATATATATTTTTAATTTGGCTCATCTAAAGTGTGTAATGTATGTACAAAGTGAATATGTTGGCAAAAAAAGTGAGTTGGAAGATTGATCCAACATAATCAGCTGAGATGAAAAAAATATATAATTGAGTTTGTTATAAACGGAATCCTACTTGATTGGTGTAGCAAGAGATTTCGTTTTATTTTTTTTAACTAAAAACTAGCAAAAAAAAATTATGAGCGTATATTTTATTTGATGATGATATATCCTATTGATTGATTTTCGGTTTTCCAACAATTTTTTTTCCCGTATCTGGTTATGAAAACCAAAATACGACGATCAAATTTTTTTACGTATCCACATTATATTCTTCTCCATTTTATAATATATTTCTATAATTAACCACCATTGATTTCGTGTGCAACTGTGCATTGATATATAACACCCTTCTTTTTCACTAAAACACTAGCTCAACATAGTTTTGGTCAGTAGAAAAAGGTTAGAGCTATGTCTTCTAAAGAACTTGATCATCGGAGTAATGGCATCCACTTTTTCAAGATTATTCTTCAAAGGAACCTTCATGAAGGAAAACTGGTAACAATTCTTTCTTTTCTTTTTTCAATTAAATATGAATTGCAAAATTAGGGCTATAGATTAATCGGTAAAATCTAGTTTACGAACTGACCTTTCGAGTGTAGGTGAGTGAATGAGTATGGATTGTTATTTTTTATATAAATTTTAAACAGAAATCGCAGATAACGTTATCATGTACTTCCTCCGTCCTATATTATAAGCAAACAAAAAAAATCACATTTATTAAGAAAACTAAAACATAGTAGTTTGTTTGAAATAAATTTTATAGGAAGATGTAAAAATAATTTTCATTAGTTGTTGGTTATTGAGAAAATGAAAGAGAGTAAATTGAATACACTTTGCATTTAATTTTTCTTTGGGGACAAAAAAAAAATGAGTTTCTTTTGCTTATAACTTGAGACGGAGGGAGTACTATTTACTTTTACTTGTTCTCACTTTCATAAAAAAATTGTTTTTAGTCACACTTAACATTGTTTCTTGATAAAAAAATAAAATTGTTGTATTAATATTGATTGTTTAAATGACAGAAAGTTCCCATAAGTTTTGTGAGAAGGCATTGGCAAGGTATAACAAGTCCAGTTACTCTAAGACTTCCAAATATGACCGAAAAGAAAGTGTTTTGGGAGAAAAGTAGTGATTATGATGTTTGGTTTTGCAATGGTTGGAAAGAATTTGCAAAATATTTGTCTTTGGGTGATTCACAACTTATGTTGTTTCAATATCAAGAAAATTCTCTCTTCAATGTTATTGTACGCGGTAAATGCGGATTAGAAATAAAATATCCTTCAAAAGAAACTAGTGAAGAATATGAAGAGGTTGAAGAGAGCGATAGTTCTTTACAAATTATTGAAGATCCTTCATCATCGAGGGATAAAAGGCTAAAATCTTCACCATCTTTTTTTAAGAAGATGAAAATCAATCCAAAAGAACAAAAAGAATCTAAGCAAGAGAAGAGAAAAGTCCAAGAACGTGGAAGATTTCATAACTTCAAAGATATGGACAATGGTTGGTTTTATTCTATCTTGTTCTATTTCTTTTTTATTTATTTGTATTTTTCATCTTATTTTTTAGGTGCTGTTACTTAATATATTTTTTGGTGAATTCTCAAATTCTCAGGAAGTAGTTGTGATGATCTTAAGGAGAGAAGCAAAGTTTTGTACGACAAAGTGAAGAACTTTTTCCACCCTGATAAGGATTTCTTCATGTGTATGATCCATAAGACATACATTGAGAGAGATATCTTGGTAACAAAATATTTTATTTGATCACTTTATATATGTGTAAAATATTTTGTGTGAGAATGTTAAAAAAACAAAGGTAGAGTTAACTCTCAATATCTATATTTTTTTTGTTTTTAAAGAACTCTCAATATCTATTCCTCAATGAGATTAATTGTTATGTACTAACAGTGTACATATTTTGACATATAATCTAATAAAGTTATGCTATAATGCCATTTTGTTATATTATTTCTTAGAACATCTATAAAAATATCTACATGATGGATTATGATTGGTTGCATGCGTAAAAAAATTACGCAGACAATGCATACAAATTAGTTCATTTAATGATAGAAATTGCATCCATTTAGCCTTTTTGTATTTGTTCTGACTTGTATTGCTGATTTTTTAATGTAAAATCAATGATCTAAAATAGGGCATACCAATTGAATTTGCTAAGAAGCATCTGCACAGGATGGAAGGAAGAAATGTTACCCTTTTTGTTGATCAAAACAGACCATGGAATATGGATTTGAATCTCACTTTAAATAATCAATATACACTAAGTGGTGGTTGGAGTAAATTTCGTGCTCACAATAATTTGAAGTTTGGTGATATCTGTGTTTTTATGGTGGACAAATGCAAAGGAACGGTTTCATTCCAAGTTAAGATTTTCTCTCTGGAAAAACACATGAACACTCCTTATTTTGAAGGTGATTTATTTACTTGCCGTTATTTTTCTACTATCTTCTTTAACTCTTTCTCCTCACACTATTTTTAACTCTTGATATATTTTTTAAAATATATTTTGAATGGATATATCGAAATTAAATTTCTTCTCTTGTATTTACCACTTAGAGTACTGCAACATTTCTTTTAATGGCAAATAAAGTATCGATAACATATGATATATTATTTTAAAAAATTCTACATGATAGAATATTTTGATTAGTAATTACATTAATGAGTTAATTATGTTGGTGCAGGGTAAACAAATAAACTTCATAAGGCAACTTATTCAGAAAATGAGAAAAATGCGAGCTTGCCATTTGCGAGAAGTTGGCGATACTTGTTTATTAAAGGTGGTCCATGAGAAAACACTGGTATTTGTCAGTAAATCTTGTTATTTCATGTTTTGAACAGGTTTTATTTTTAATATGCAATTAGAGAAATAATTTATATTTTGTTCACTTATTAATCTAATTATGAGCTCGTGGAGATGATTCATTAATTTATAAGCTATGACATTGCATGATATCTGTAGTTATTATTTGTTTGTTGTAGTAAATGGGTCTATAATTACTGTTTGATTTTTGCTTTACAGAGGATGACATAGATCTACACTACAAAGATGTAAAAAAAATTGATTAGGTAGGAAAATGCTTATGATTTTTTACTTGTGTGAGGATCTAAAGGTGCACTATGAGAAAAACCTGATTTTTTAGTACAGAGGCGGCAATGCTTATACACAGCCTGCATCCACCCATGTGTCGTCCTACTTTTTGGAATTTACCTTATTCTATTTAGCCTATGTTTGGTTCCGCAGTGCCATTTTCATATGAAACCAAAATCACGGCAAGAATTTACGTTTGCTGTGAAGCTACATATAGTAGCTTTTCCAAGTCATAGCAATTTTTGCCTTGTGATGCGAGAAAACTTGTTCCACCACACATCTAAACAAGCCATTAATAATCTTATATCCGTTAATTCAATTGTTACCCCAAAAGAATTTGAGGGCGGGACGAGTACATAGAAACGGGGGCTTGGTTGGTAATGTTTAAACCTACCTCCGCTCCACCGTTGCCATGCCTGGATCCAAAATGAATGTATTTTTTATTTTAGAGCATTGTTAATTATATTTTTTCAATTGCACCATTTATATATGCTATTACCAAAATATTATTTTTACTTTGTACGATGATGAAAAAGATATCAATAATTAACAACGGTAATTTGATAAAAAAATTGTCCTATTTTTTTGTAATAATGGTATTTCTTAATATGTGTAAAAATCACTAAAATAGATTAATCCAAGTGATAAATGAACTTTGACCCCTTAAATACATGAGTTCTTTCCATAGTTTTTTATCTATGAAAAAAAAAAAACAAATCGAGAGAGAATTATTTATGCCCATATATTCTACAACGGAGACTGGTCGTTATAAAAATATTACGTATAAATGTCTAAGAATCGAACATATAAAGCAGTAAGTGATAATTTGAACCTTTATCTCTTATTTTGTTGATAAAAAAAGAAAAAGAAAGCAAATATTAATAATATAATGGGTGTAAGAGTATTGGGAAAACGGGGCAAAGGTATAGAGTGACGAATGACCCTTAGACACGCGTTTGTATACAGTTTCCAAGCAAGATCATAAACAAATAAGGGTCAGCTCCTCAGCTCTGCGCAAGCCGCGTTCAACGCACTAAAGCAAGAGAAAGCAATGCCCTGCGCCTGCACCTAGAGCTGTCAAAATGGGCTGGACCGTATAGGCCGACCCGTTTAACCCGATTAATTATAGGGTTTGGGCCTTAAATATTGAGTCCGAATTTTATTAGGTTTTTAGCCCGGTCCTAAAAAGTCCGGTACCCGTTAGGGCTAACCCGAACGGACCGCGGGTAGCCCGTTAGCCCGCATAACAAAAAAAATCCTATAAATTATATATATTTTTCAAATGATTATTTATTTAGTTGATTATCAAAGTAAAAAATAAAAGTGAAAATTCAATGAATTAACACAAATATAAATGTAATATAAAATTATATTTACTCGTTTCATTATTTATAATTTTAAAGATCGAATATATATAAATATTTATAATCATAACGCATATAATTTATTTAAAATTGTTTTCCTTGCCGTTTTAGTTTACGACATGTGTACGAAAATGTTTCAAATTTATTTTTGTGCTACACATTATTTAAACATATTAAAAATTAAAAAATTATAGGAGTGTTTTATAGTATTTTTTTTATAAAAAAATAAAAAATTTAATACGGGCCGGTCCGTTAGCCTGCGGCCCGTGGAGGGCTGGACTCGGATAGTATATTTTCAAGCCCGTTTTTAACCGGGATTTTTGGCCCAACCCGATAAAGGCCGAAGCCCGTTAGGGCCGGGACGCCCGTTTTGACAACTCTACCTGGACCAACAAATCAACTTATAAACTATTACTTCAAATGAACTCTCAAATTCAAATTCCGGGGCTAGTTTGGAAAATAGATCGTAGTAATGTAACACCAAAATAATATTTGATCCAGTTCCATTCTCATACTCATACTACAAAATGAACTAATATCACATTCACAGCGCGCTTTCAGAAACTGAACAAACAAATAAATAAAGCTTAAAGTCATATCTAGAAAGAAAAAAGAAAACAAATAGAGTTGTTTTCAGTCATCTGAATCATCACCACCGAAGATCGAAAAACGGTTATACAAAAGCACAAGAATGAGAACAAGGAAAAGAGCAACACCCAACGGTGATCCACTAACACGATGAATAGTATCAGGTTCACCAGTGGAGAAAATGGCGGAGATGAACGATCCACGTTCAGATGAGAGAAACTGGATCGTAAGGAGAAGAATGATTGGTAGAAGAAGAAGACCGAGTGGACTTAGCAGCTCCGATATAGCTTCAGTGATGGCTTCGCCTTGATCTCCGAGAAGGAAAGGAACTATGACCACTATAGCTACCACCACTGCTAGAAGAATTCCGTGTGGTGCTCCTCCGCCACCTTGTTGTCTTTCTGGATACATTTTTTTTTTTTTTGCTTAGCTAGTAGTAGAAGCAACAGCAAAAGTTGAATTTGTGTTAGTGTGTGAGTTATTGGGTTCTTTAAAATAAGGGTGGGTAATTGGGAACGCGTACAACTAAATCAAAACATAAATAAAATTTCAATTTTCAATTTGTTTTTTGACACTGCATTGGCTTAAACTAACATGCCTGATCATGTGCTTGGGGAAAAGTAAAGGAAGGTGGGGAAATAATAAAAGAAGGCAAAGGGAAAGGGTTTTATTTAGTACTTTGCTTGCGTCATGTGGGGACTTGTCATTTTATTTTCTAAGCTTTGTAGAGGTTGGGTTTAAAGTGGTGTGGGTGTAGTTTCAAATGAACCCGGTCGAATATAGTAAGAATGAGGCTCTTTATCCAACACATTTTGCTCATTCTCAACTGAAATTCTAAAAATACCTCAATGTGAATTAACTCACGTAGGGGAATTATAGTCATTTCAGTTGGGAATGAACAATTTTGCTTGGGTAAAGAGCAGAATCTATATAATAATAGAATTGACGCTGGGTATTCATATTCAAACACGAAAAACATTTTTGTTAGATTGGTTCAGAGACAAAGACTTGCTTGATACACTTGCACATGCACCATTGATCGAACTTTGTAGTATCTCGACTCCAAGTGGTAATTGCTCCTTAGATTGTTTTGCGAGAGCAGAAATGATTCCAAACATATTATCGTGTTTAAATAAAATGCTTGGGTCTGATACATGATTTAGCCCTAATTTAAACCCTGAACAACCATAAAAACCCGTTAGTTGGGTAAAATCATTGAAAATTAAAACAAAATCGTCAATAACTGGAAATATCATTAATAAACCGGATGCAATTTTGGTAAGAAAGACGGTCTAGACTACGGTATTAAAAGTATTATGCTTAAATTTGTTGTAGTCCGTTTCTCTTTTTATTAAACTACTTTTGAAATTAGACTACTTTTCAAATCTGCCCTTATACAATGAGTGAGACTGAGAGAGGTCGAGAGAGCCGGTGGCGGCCTCGTCGGGAACAGCCTTGGGAGGGAGTCAAGCTGGGTGCCACAAATGGGGGGGGGGGGGGGGGGTGATTGGGGAGGATTGGCATGTTGTGAGTCCAAGGAGGAGGAAATCGCGACGACAGGCAGATCGAGGTTATGCCAGGCAGAGGGAGAACAGCCGTTACTGGGAGAGGTCTTCAAATGGAAATCGGCAATACAGGTTTAGGGAGTCACGTGCGGATCCCGGCGTTAGCAATGCGGTTAACTCACACGACAAGGGAGTTGAGCGGTACTATGGGGATTCTGATCGGGGTTGGGACCGAACTGAGACCAGGAGGAGCGATGGAGGTGTGGCGGCAGCGCAACGCGGCGGCTACGGCAATGTAGGTCTGGGTGGTTTGTGCAGTGGCGGCGCGCTGTAGGTTCGGTTATGGAAGGTCAGCGGCGGCGTGTTGGTTTTGGAAGGAACATGCGTGGCAGAGGAAGGGGTGCGGTGGAGTTTCGGGCTGCAGGTTCGGCTGTGCAGGGAAGGAGGACGGCGGTGGTAGGCAGTGGAGTTTCGAATGCGGGGAAGGTGTCCGGGTGGCTGCAGTCAAGGACACGGGTGTTGTTGCTATTCCAGGACGTGTCCCTGCATCCCTAGAAACAGGAAAAGCCACGCAATTCCGTAAGTTTGTTACGTTTTATTTTACTAATTTTTCGTCGTACCTGTCGAATTTTAATTTACGTAAAGGACTGGAGGTTTGTGGCATGTTAGAGGAGGTGGCTGTGCCGGCTAGGCGCAATGTGGCTGGGGAAGTGTACGGTTTTGTGAGATTTTCGAACGTTCGGGATGTCTGTAAACTCTTGAAAGCTGTTAATTATGTCTGCTTTGGCAATTTCAAAATAGTGGCTAAGGTTGCCATGTTTGATAAAGTGGCGGCGCGAGAGGTTGAGATGAGAGGCGAAGGTGAGGGATGTATCGATGGGATGAGGAGGGAGACTGTGAGGGCCGATGGTCCAATGGATGTGTCAGAGAGAGCCAAGGCTGCCAATTTAGGGACTGGGAAAGTAGGTGTCATAGGCGTTGGCATAGGAGCTGAGGGTGTTTTGGCGGGACTAGAGAGAGGGAGCTTTGGCAAAGGTCCCGAACTTTGGAAAATCAGCGGACGGTGTTAGGATTGGTGACGTCTTGGTTAACGTTTTTAAGAGTAAGTCGGACCCTAAAGAGAGTGTCAGTGGTAAGAAAGTTGCTTTCAAGGGAGTTGATGGTGTTAGGAACGATCAGATAGGGCAGCCTTCAATCCAAAAATTGGTTCGTTCGTATAAGTCTCGGGAGGAGGACATTAGTTGGGCAAGTAAAGGGGTGGTGGCCTCTGTTGTTAACGGTGGGTCCATTCCGGACGTTCAGAATAGAATTGGGATGTGGGTTTTGCGGATATTGAGATAACGCCGATGGGAGCGGAGAGAGTGCTGCTTTGCAGTTCCTCTAAGGTTGATGTTAATATTATTATTCAGGAAGCTAAGGAATTTTTCGATCATTTTTCATGAATGTGGCTCGGTGGGAAAAGAAGAATTACCCGTTTCAGAGAGGGGCGTGGTTGAGGATTTACGGGATTCCGCTTCATGCGTGGAATGTTAGTTTCTTTAAATTGTGTAGTCTAGATTGCGGACGATTCTTGCGCGTGGACGCGAGCTCGATGGAGAAGGTAAGGTTTGATTATGCCCGAGTCTTAGTAGCTACACAGTCTTTCGAGATTATCAATTGTTGTGAGGAAGTTTTGATCGACGGGGAACTGGTTAGGGTGAAGATCATCGAAGAGTGGGGCTTTAACCTCGACGATGATGCGTGCCTGTATGAAGTAGAGGATGATGTCAGCGAAGCATGATCTGAACAGGAAGAGGTGCAGGTGGATCACATGATGGATATTAAGACGGATAATTTGGTGATAAGCTTGTTCATGACTTGGTGGGTGAAGAGGGGCAGCGTCATTTAAGTCAAGAGGTGGGAATCTTGGATGGTTCAGAGTCAGATTTGGGTGTTGGTGAAGGTAGCCCTACTAGGTCAAAAGGTCTAGGCGAGGATGCTTTTACTCGTTTGGAGCAACCGATTCTTTCGGTACCTGTGGTTTCTGTTTCGCGCTTCACCGAACAATGCGGGTGATGTGAAAGGAGTGGATGAGTTTAGTGATGATCTTTTGGCGTTTTCACCAGGGTTTGGTGTTGAGAAGGTGTCGGATCATCGGGTTGATCGACATGGGTCTTTGGAAAGAAGCCGTACTAGGACGGTGTCGTGCTCTCCTCGGGCAGATTGATCAAATGCTTCTGGACCTTGGAGTTTAGAGTGGCTGGGTGACAAGAATCATAGTGAAGAAGGGGTGGTTTCTTCTTCTCGAAAAAGTTTTAGAATTGGAACAAGGCCCAAAGGCAAAGCTTCTCAGGTAGAGGTCACTTCTCAGAAACGCAAGAAAGTGAATGGGGTATTGAGGCACTCGATGCATAGCCTGAAAAAAGTGGCAAGGCTTCCCCCAAAAGACAGAACTAAGGTTGTGCATATTTTGAAGAAAAGTGCGCGTAAGTTTCAAGGATCATCTAAGTTGGAAAAAGCGGTGTCGATGGTCTCTAAGGAGGCGTCTGTTGACTCGGGTTCTTCTATATCGGTGACTGGAAAAACTGGGTGGTTTTGCACGGTAGTGAGAAAGTGGTGCAGGATGATATTAGTAATATAGGTGAATCTATTGGTGTGCAGTTCAAGGGGTCTCACAACATGTTCGGTGTTCTGACTAACAAAGGTATATGGAAGAAGAAAGCTGTAGCGAAAGGGGCGGATGGAGATAGGGGTGCTGGTAAGGATGTCGAGTAGTCGGTGCACGAGGTGGGGTCTGGGGTGTGGGTGTGCGAGATGAAGCTAATATCCTGGAATATTAGGGGGTTAGGGGCCTTGAAAAGAGAAAGGAAGTTCGTTCGTTGGTGAAGGATAAGTGTCCGTGGATTTTTTGCATTCAGAAGACTAAATTACAAAGGTGTGATGATGGCATGTGTATGTCATTGTGGGATGGTAGGTCGGTGGAGTTTTCTTTTCGCCTGTCTGTGGGGGCCTCTCGAGGGCTTTTGACCTTATGGGATTCGTTAGAGGCCGAGGTTTGGTCGTCTAGTAGATTTGATCATGTTCTAAGTATTCATGGCCGGTTTTTGTCTTCAAATGAGGAATTTCATGTGTTTAATGTTTACGCCCCGTGTAATGGCATTGATAGACAGGTGTTATGGAAGTCTTTGTCGGTTCGTTTGCAGGCTCTGAGGGGTAAGTAGGTGTGTGTCTGTGGCGATTTTAATGCGGTTAGATGCAGGGAAGAAAGACGCTCTGTGAGTGCTACGGGAGGGGTGATGGACTTTGGCCCTTTCAATCATTTTATTGTTGAGAATGCGTTGTGTGACTTGCCGTTATGCGGTCGTAATTTTACTTGGTTTAAGGGGGACGGTAAGTCTATGAGCCGTATTGATCGTTTTCTTTTGACGGAAGATTGGTGCCTTATGTGGCCGAATTGTGTTCAAGTCGCTCATCTTCGGGGGTGATCGGACCATTGCCCTTTGTTTCTTACGGTGGATGAAGAGAATTGGGGACCGCGACCCTCAAGGTTTCTTAAATGTTGGTCAGATATTCTAGGGTACAAGCAATTTGTGAAGGAAACGTGGAGTTCTCTTCAGGTGGATGGGTGGGGCGGTTATGTGCTTAAGGAAAAGTTCAAATTGATTAAGGCGGCGTTGAAAAGTTGGCATGGGTCTCACTCGTAAAATTTATCTGCGCAAATTGGGGTGCTGAAAGAGAAGATGGCGATGCTGGACGGTGTAGGTGAATTTCATGAGCTGTCAGTGGAAGAATGTAATGAGTTGTATGATGTTTCAGCTAATCTGCATTCTCTAGCTAGGCTCTAGTCTAGCATTTGTTGGCAACAATCGAGGAATCTTTGGCTCCGTGAAGGTGATGCTAATACCAAATATTTTCACTCAACCATGTCGACGCGTCGCCGTCGTAATGCCATTTGCTCGGTTTTGGTTGACGGGGTGAGAATTGAAGGAGTTAATCCTGTTCGGGATGTTGTGTTCAAGCATTTTGAAAAGCACTATAAGGCACTCGATGTGGAAAGACCTAGTATCGCTAGTCTTCAGTTTCAGACTTTGTCGGTGGGAGAGGGAGGGAGTCTTATCAAACCCTTTTCTGAGGCTGAAGTTAAGGATGCTATTTGGGACTGCGATAGCTTTAAGAGCCCTGGTCCTGATGGCGTCTATTTTGGTTTTATAAAGGAGTTTTGGGTGGAGTTGAAAGGTGACGTGATGAGGTTCGTTTCCGAGTTTCATAGAAATGGCAAGTTGGCGAAGGGTATCAACGCTACGTTCATCGCACTTATACCGAAGGTGGACAATCCTCAGAGGTTAAACGACTTTCGACCAATCTCTTTGGTGGGTAGCATGTACAAAATCCTAGCGAAAATGTTAGCCAACAGGTTGAGGCAGGTGATGAGCAGCGTGGTGGCTGAGACTCAGTCTGCTTTTGTTAAAAATCTGCAAATTTTAGATGGCATTCTTATTGCTAACGAGGTTTTCGATGAGGCCTGTAAACTCAAAAAGGAGCTTATGCTCTTCAAAGTGGATTTTGAAAAAGCCTACGACTCTGTTGATTGGGGTTATTTGGATTCGGTGATGAAAGGGATGTCTTTTCCGGTTCTGTGGCGGAAGTGGATTCGAGAATGTGTGAGCTCTGCTATTGCTGTTTTTCTTGTCAATGGCAGCCCTACTGAGGAGTTTCGCTTACAGAGAGGGTTACGCCAGGGGGACCCCATATCCCCTTTTTTGTTTTTACTTGCAGCGGAAGGTCTTAATATTGTGATGAAATCTTTGGTTGAGAATAACTTATTCACAGGGTATGTTGTGGGCACGGTTAATCAGGTTGTGGTTTCTCACCTTCAATTTGCAGATGATACTCTGTTGGTTGGGAACAAAAGTTGGGCAAATGTGCGGGCTTTGCGAGCAGCGCTAGTGATTTTTGAATCTATGTCTGGTCTGAAAGTGAATTTTAATAAAAGTTTATTGGTGGGTAGTAACATTTCTGAGTCTTGGTTAAATGAGGCGGCAATGGTCTTGCGTTGTAAAGTGGGCAAAATTCCTTTTATGTATCTAGGCATGCCTATCGGTGGTAATCCGCGGAGACTAAAGTTTTAGGAACCAATCGTGAATCGCGTTAAATCTAGATTGTCGGGTTGGAATAGTCGTTTTCTCTCTTTTGGTGGTCGCTTGATTCTTCTCAAATCTGTTCTGACTTCTCTACCTGTCTATCCTCTTTCCTTCTTCAAAGCTCCAACAGGTATAATCTCTTCCATTGATTCTTTATTGAATAATTTCTTTTGGGGTGGGAGTGAGGTTTGTAGAAAAATTTCTTGGATAGGTTGGAAGACCTTGTGTTCTAAAAAGGAGCATGGAGGTTTGGGGGTGAGGAAGTTGAAGGAGTTTAATGTGGCCTTACTAGGCAAATTGTGTTGGAGGATGTTAGTGGATATGGAAGGCTTGTGGTATCATGTTTTAGTCGTCCGTTATGGCGAAGCTGGTGGGGGGTTGGAGGTGGGGGGCCGGAGTGGTTCTTCGTGGTGGAGGGAGGTAGCTAGGATTCGTGATGGGGTGGGTGACATTGGTGGTGGGTGGTTTAGTGATAGTGTTAGGCGGCGGGTGGGTGATGGGGCCACGACACTCTTCTGGTCGCATAGGTGGGTGGGAGGTGCCCCGCTTTGTGAGCGTTTTCCGCGCTTATTTAACCTGGCTGAGAACAAATATATTTCTGTTGCATCGATGTTCTCGAGGGGTTTGGAGGTGGATGGGGAGGGCTGGAGGTGGCGGTGCCGGCGTCGGCTTTGGGCGTGGGAGGAGGCTTTGGTAGAGGAGTGTAGGACGTTACTATTTGATTTCTGTTTGGTTCCTAACATTTCAGATTCTTGGGAGTGGCTTCCTGATGTTGCAGAGGGTTACTCCGTAAGGGGAGCCTATGATTTGTTGACTGGTGGTGATGATGTCCAACTGGATTTACCTGTCGAGTTGGTGTGGCATCATCAGGTCCTTGTGAAGGTCTCGGTTTTTGCGTGGCGGTTGATTCATGATCGCCTTCCAACAAAAGCTAATTTGGCTTTTCGTGGTGTTATTTCTGCGGATGATATTCTTTGTGTGTCTGGATGCGGTCACGTAGAGACAGCCGAGCATTTATTCTTATCATGTCCCGTGTTCGCACCTTTATGGCAGCAGGTGCGTGGTTGGATTGGTTTTGATGGGGTGGATTCTAATGTCATTGTAGATCATCTGGTGTAGTTTGCTCAATAGTCAGGGGGTGGCAGAGCTAAGAGGTCGTTCCTGCAGCTTATATGGCTCATGTGTACTTGGGTGCTGTGGAACGAGCGTAATAATAGATGTTTCAAGAATATTGTTACTCTTGTGCCTCGCCTGTTAGATAAGGTCAAATTGTTAGCGTTAGGGTGCCTGAAGGCTAAAAAGGCTGTGTTTGTTTATGGCACGCAGAGATGGTGGTCTAGCTCTTTAGATTGTTTGGGTATAGGCTAATTTGTTTTTTGTTTTGTTGATCATGAACCTTTGTAACTTTTATTGGTCTCTTATGCACTCCTTGTGCTTGAGAATTGCCGTTTTTTGTTGGTATATGATTTCATTTTGATTTCTTCAAAAAAAAGACTATTATTTTTTCCACACTATGCATGACTAGCGCGCCCTGTAAATTTTTTGAAAATGCCCTTGAGCAATTCGGTTTTAAAAATCCAAATTCAGTTTTTCCTTTATTATAGGGTGAAAAACCGAGTTCTTCACCAATTCGGATTTTTTTCGGATTATATAATCTAAAAACCTCAAAAAATAGGCGCGTTACTTGATTTTTTTCGGATTATAGAATCCGAAAACCCCCTAAACACCATTTTTCTGGGGAAAAGTTGTTCGGATTATATAATCTGGATTGTATCAGCACAAATTTTGCGTTTGTTTGTAACATGGATAACCAATTTAAGGACAATATTAATCTTCCTAACTCTCATCATTTTGTTCTGTGTCATTGTTAGCTGTTCTTAGTCAAAAATCAGGTTTTCGGGCTACTTGATCGGATTGCTCCGAAACTTTCCCATAAAATTAAAAAAAAATCAAGGATCAAGATTCCCTTAGAAGCAACTACTTACGCGACTCCGCCCCTCTAAATCCAAAATTTCATCGTTTAGACTCATTCTTCATTTTTTTTTAAATTTTCATATTCTCAGAAGAAAAAAAATCCGATTTTTTTTTGCATTAGTCTGTTTGATTTTTTAAAAATTTTGGTGGTATTTTTATGATTTTATTTGACATGTTTTTTAGCATTTTTTACTTTGTTTTTAAAAACAAAATTCAGAACTGCTGAAATGTGAGATTCTGATTGCTATACATAAGCATAATTCGGATTATAAAATTCAAATTAATAAAAAATGAATTTGGATTTTAAACTCTTAATTGCACAAGGGCTCAATAATTTAACACTATTTATTTACCGTGATTGAACCATAGTTGAATCAATTAAACTATGATCAAATAAGTTTAACCAATTCGATCTCTAGTTTGATTTTTAAACTATTCATTTAAATTTTCATGGATTTGTTTGAACTATGTGTTTTACCAAAATACTTTTGTGGCAAGCAAAACACATATGCTCCGTGGATATTTTTAAATGATGTGATGTTACATCTTCATAATAATAATGTACTCCCTTCGGTCTCGAATATAAGAAACAAAGAAAAATTGTTGGTCTCAAACGTAAGCAAAAGTTTACAAAAATCATCCTATTAAATGTCATTATTCCAATTTTAACTTCATTGACTTTATCCAATTTGTTTCACATTCCCATGTTTAACGCATTCCAAAGATTTTTCATTGGTGGAGTTCAAAAGTCATGTTTCCAAGACAATGTCATAATTGAAAAAATGCTATTTTTTTTACAATGATTTAAATGCAATCAATCCATTTTCTTAATATGTGTGATTTTTTTTTTTGTTTCTTACCTTCAAGACCGGAGGGAGTATATTTCTTTTAAGTTTTAACTGATTCCCATTTTTTGGTAAAAAAATTACCTAACCCTTCAACAAGTCCACATTTGCAAATTCCTTCAAAAACATGTTTAATCAACTTAAAATAGAAAATTGATTAAAAAAATCTTCATAAACACATGTGACATGTTTAATTAAACATGTTTGTATTTTCTTGTGAGAATTGTCCGGGATAAGTTTGATTGAGATTAAACTTGTTTAAAGTGCAATTTTTATTGATTTTGAGGGAAAAACGCCCAATTTTAGGTTTTGATGACTCCTTTAAAATAAAATAAAAATGAATCCACACACTAAGTTTAAACTGAATTTCATGAGACAGACATAACGCTAGATTAGGATTTAGTTTTAGAACATTTTCAAGTCTTGAGTCATTAAAGGTGGGAGAGTACAAATCTTCAATAATGTAATAACAACAAAAAAAAACTGAATTTCACTGCATATTGTTTTAATCTCTAGACTAAACTTTATGACTTTTCATCTCAAAATCAATTTAAAATGAACTACAAACACTTCTACTGTAAGCTTATTTCATATTCAGAGAAATCTCAAATCAAACTCGCAATTGGAGTACAATTTAATCACATATTTTAGCCCAATAATTGAGACGTGTACTCTCCCACCCCTAATGACTCAGGACTTGAAAAGGTTCTAAAACTAAATCCTAATGTAGCATTCTCTGTCTCATGACATTTGTTAAAGAATTATAAAATGAAATATTATTTTAGAAATTGTGTATTAGTTTTTTTGAAATTTAAAAAATATGTTCTTTTAAATACAAAGCTTATCTTTTCTTTCTACTTTTAGTTTTTTAATCAGTACCTCTATAACACCGGTTAGCAATACCGTATTTTATACAGTAGCATGATGATCTAAAGTTGATTAAATAATGACGGGGACTTAACCAAAACAATATGGTTTGTACTCTATCAAACTCCTAACCTAAAAGCTAAAAAAAATTAAAAAGTGATGTAAATCGACAAAATAAATTTTCAATTCAGCCTCTAAGTTGATAGATTTTCACTTGTTTAAGGATTAAATTGACAGATTTTAAATTTCATAATTTTATATAATTTAAAGATTAAATCGATACTTTATTTCAGACACGGTCTCACTTGTGTGGATTATGGCCTACATTTGTTTTAAAATAAATAATTTTTTGTATTTTTTAATACACTAAAATGAGATGAATCTATGTTGTAGGTTATGACTCCTCTATATTTTAATATTATTTTTAAAATTTGTGAGGTGTTATTATAAAATTACAAAAATAAATTTAAATATGTCTTTTGTTTATCATTTTAATCTTTAAATATGTTTTCGTTAATTTGGTCCTCAAACATATTTTTGCTAGTCAGGTTAATTAATAAAATTAAGGGTTAAATATGATTTTAGTCCTTACATTTTGCGCTCCTTTAAAGAACAGTCCGTACATTTCATTAAATGTTTTTAAAATCCTCACATTTTATCATTGTTACCAAAATTAGCAGTCTCTTCTGTTAATTCTCTAACAGAATGGTGATGTGGCAGTTAGTGGATCCCAATTATTTTATGGTTAAAAATGTTTTTGATCTCTACATTTTAAGTGACTTTGAAGAATAGTCATTACTTATTTTAAGGATTTTAAAAAATATTATTGAAATGCAAGGACTAAATTTTTTTTCTCCAATTTTTTTTTTGTGTGATAATTGCTATTATAAAAATATGCTATTTTTATTTTAAAAAATAAAAAAGAATCATTTTATTCCCGTTATAATCTTGTCTAAAAAGAAAATTCTTTTATTATTTTTTTAAGAGGAAGAATTTTAATTCATTTTATTGATAATAAGTCGTTAATACAAGGCTGTACATTAATAAACAATTGGGATATAACTTCTTATTTACATGTCTCTCTCGTTGACTAGTACAATAAAATTAAATAATCATTTTTTATGAGCCTGCGGGCAAACTTGTCCATCCACAATATATTTTTTCAGCGGGTTAAACGGAGTGGGCTAAGTTGAGGATGTATGTCATGTTGTTTGGTTTCATAATTGTCATGTTATAAGAATTGTTACTGATATTTAAAGAAACAATCAAATCATCTCGTCAAGGAAATGTTAAAGTGAGTGAATAATGCATTACAACATTGTCATCAGAACTGGAAAAACTTATTTTTTTGTAATGATTCACCGTGAGTATAGGGATGGAGTGGAGATACCCGAACCCGTCGAGGACATGGATGATAATCAATTCCTCATCTCCATTGAATATTGGTATGGTAATATTCGTCTCTGCTCCACCCCTTCTCATTTTCATTCCTAGTGTGGAGTCAAACGTGAAAAAGTAAATCCTGAAAAAGTAAAATAGAGGGGAAAAAACCAGTTTTTAATTCAGGAGGATTAATGCTTCATATATAGTATTTTTTTTTTAAAAAGAGTATGAAAATGCATTTAAGTCAAATATTTTTAATAGATTATATCTTTTTTATAATATAAAAAACCATTTTAGTTTTATTCAGTCAACGATAATTATTTTAGTTTTGACAATAACAATATTAAAAAAAAAAGTAAAAGAAAGTTCAAAGAATTAATGTGTTAAAAAAGCAAAATCTTAATGACAGAATGTATATTCATGAATGATCTGACAAGAACAACGGCTGGGATGGCGGGTGTGGGCTCATCATCTACCGAACTCCTTCCTATTGGTCAACACATGCCAAACTGTTTCTATTGCTTCATATTGCAAGAAGAATATAGTAAAAAATTATAACGAGTGAAAGTGTGAAACATCACATGAGAATGTGGCAATAGCATGTATTACTCCCTTGGCTCTCGTGTAATTCGTTGAATGAGAATTACTCATCACATCACATTTATTTATTTATTAATTAATTAATTAAAAAATAATAAAAATATTAGAAAAATGTTGAACCTCAAACTTGGAAATAAAGTAAAGGAGAGAAAATGCAGCAAATGCGGGCACGTTGGAACGATTATAAAGGCAATATTCATGCATCACACTGTTCAGAGCAATTCCCTCTCCATCTTCAATTCTAAACAACAAAAGTGTAATACTCTTTGCAAATGCAACTGTAATAAAAAAACAGAAACAAAAACGAACAAAATGAGCTCTGAACTAATTCACAGAAACCAAACAAGAGATCAATCTGAAAATCAAACCACAGATTCATCATCACATCGTGATAATCATCCTCTTCTTCCAAGAACGAGAACAAACATGATTCTAAATCGAGTCCCTTTCCTTCTCATCGGAATAGCAATTTCAACTCTCTTCTTCCACTATCTCCCTTCTCGATCCACTCTTCCACAAAATCACGACTCATCGTCGTTCATTGAAACCGAGTTAACTCTTCCGACTAGGCGAGTTCTGTTAGAGGAACACGGTAGAGATGAAAGAAAACGAAGAGTTCCATTGGCGGTTGGATTGAAAAGCAAGAGACAGAAGAGAGTACTGGTAACCGGTGGAGCCGGTTTCGTTGGAAGTCATCTTGTGGATCGTTTGATTGAAAGAGGTGATAATGTGATCGTGATTGATAATTACTTTACCGGAAGAAAAGAAAATGTTGTTCATCATATTGGTAATCCGAATTTTGAACTTATTAGACATGATGTTGTTGAGCCTATTCTTCTTGAAGTTGATCAGATCTATCACTTGGCTTGCCCTGCTTCCCCTGTTCATTACAAGTTTAATCCTGTCAAGACCATCATATCCTTTTGCCTAATTTATTTATTTACTTACTTTCCATTAGTATTATTTATACATTGCAATGATCAGACATTTCTAATCGAAAACATGTTTTGTGTGCTACAAATATGTGTCTCGTACATTCTATTATATATTTTTTCTTAAATGACTATCATTATCGACATGTAAGTATAAGTATTGTTTCTCACGTCCATGTCTAATGTGACAATATATTTTCAGAATCATGGTGAACCATTTTGATAAAAAAAGACATGTTATATGAGATTTGATTGAAAATTTTGCAATCCTTGATTCTAATAATTTGGCACAAGACGAATGTGGTGGGGACGCTAAACATGTTGGGATTGGCAAAGAGAGTGGGTGCACGATTTTTGTTGACTAGTACAAGTGAGGTGTACGGTGATCCACTTCAACACCCTCAAGCTGAGACTTACTGGGGCAATGTTAATCCCATTGGTAATAATAAAATTTATTTCATTTAACTCTTTCAAATCTTAGCCTTGATTTTAATTTTAATTAAGCTATATTTTATTTTATTTGGTGGTGTATAGGTGTAAGAAGTTGTTATGATGAGGGAAAACGTGTTGCTGAGACTTTGGCTATGGATTACCACAGAGGAGCTGGCATTGAGGTTTGTTGGTTTCACATTCTGATCATGTAGTAATGTTTGTGGATGGAGATAAATTTATTTATTAAAAGAGTTTGAACTTAATAATTGTTAGGTGAGGATTGCTAGAATCTTTAACACATATGGACCAAGAATGTGCATTGATGATGGGCGTGTGGTCAGTAACTTCGTTGCTCAGGTAAACAACCTTCTGCCATATATTTTCATTCTTTACTTGTTGATTTGTTCTTTCCTTTAACTAATTATCAATCTTAAACTCTATGCAGGCATTGAGGAAGGATCCATTGACTGTTTATGGCGATGGGAAACAGACAAGAAGCTTTCAATTTGTTTCAGATTTGGTATATTTTTATAATGGGACCTTTTTACATGTTCAAATATTCATTGAATTGGAAACAGATTAGGGTTTTTTTTTTTTTTTTTGAGAGATGGAAACAGATCAGGTGTTTGACTGGTTTCATTTTAATTGATCTTATATTATATAAACAGTGATTAGAAATAAGAACCAGTTGACTCTGATGGATTGTGAAGAACAGATTTGAACCATTAATTACTTTCTATTTTAATTGAAGAATTAAAAAAAACTGAGCCAAATAAAAACACAATGTATATGAACTATTGTTGCATATTTTCTTATCAAAGAAAATTATTTACATTTTTATTATTGATTTGTTGATCTTAGAAGACTAAGATTAACTTGATTTAGTTTGTTTATATTAAAAAAAACTTGAGTTAGTTTTTTAAATTAAATAATTTTTCAAGATTCTAGTTTTTTTGTTGTCAACGCTATCCTTTTAGTGTTGAAAAATACACATGTTTAAAGTGCACTATAGAAAACAATTGGGAATATTTAATATGGATGATGAAGCGGTACATATGACAACAGGTAGAGGGCTTGATGCGGCTGATGGAAGGCGAGCATGTTGGGCCTTTCAATCTTGGCAATCCTGGTGAATTCACCATGCTTGAACTTGCTCAGGTGCTACTGTATTTTTTTTTTGCATTTCTCTGCAACCTATAAATTTGTACTTACTAGACTATTTAAGTACGAAAGTAAAGTATGAAGCGCGGATACAGACACAGAAACAGACATTGACACACCGACACAACTAACTATTTAAATACAAGTGTCGTTGTCGGACACGTGGCATAATCCGAGGAGTGTCTGTGCTTCATAATTCAAATCTTTTGAACATGGGAATGAATACTGTTGGCTAATTTATGCAGGTGGTACAAGAGACTATAGACCCCAACGCAAAGATAGAATTCAGAGCAAACACAGAGGATGATCCACATAAGAGAAAGCCAGACATCTCCAAAGCAAAAGAGCTTCTTGGCTGGCAACCAACTGTGTCCCTCCGTGAGGGACTTCCTTTAATGGTCGCTGATTTCAAGCAAAGATTATTTGGTGAGAAAGGTGCAGCTGCAGCATAGGTCAGTACAGCTGAGGTGGAGGATAAATAAATTAAAAGGAAAAAGTTAGCGAGAATAAACATTTATGTAAAACAAAAATTAACTTATTGGACTTGTTTTGGATCAAAATAGATATATACATCAGATGAGATTTAGATACGTCTGGCAGCGAAATAAGCAGCACCCGCCGGTCAAGGGAAGAAGATGCAATTTTTTGTTGTATTACTATTTTGTATAACGTCGCTTACCAACTTATTATTGTGAAATGCAGTTCTATTTTTATTGGGCAAACACTTCTTGAGATTGTCTAAACCTCAATTGTCTTGGCCATTAATTCGGAATAGATTTTCGAAGAAAATTTTGGTTGATTCATTTACTTCACCCCTCCAAAGCATGGCACACGCAATTGAGCAGACACAACTTTTTTCTGCTGCTAAAAAATAGTATATGTTTAACGAGCCTCAAAGAGAGCAGGATGATGATCAATTAGAATTCTATCCCTTTTTCTTAGGCCTTCATCAATAAACAAGTCAACCAATTTAGGCCGGATACCAAGTTTAAAAAAGATACTCAATCAATTCATCTTTATCTAGGACAACATAAGGTCTCCGTATAAAAAGATAACTTGTGTGGACATCCAATTGTCTTATCGAGATTTTGAAATTTCTCTTGTCATTACCTAAGAATCACCTCTTGACTCACCGGCCTATAAATTAGCATTTTGATTAAATGTAGTTTCATCTTTTAACTTTGGTACATGTAAGGTAAATTATGAAAGTGTGTCGTAAAATAATCGCATAAACATGAATATACCATTATCTTAGAAACTACTTGTATTTCAACTTTTAATGTATTGTGAAAGTATATATAGCATGTCAATAATACTTGAAATAATGGCGTGAACATGCAGTGACGTATCTACAAATCAGTTTCGATCGCTATATATATAATTTCATTTTTAAAAGCATAAATATACATCATAATTGTCTTTTACGATTCTCCATATTCCGCAAATATTGAATGATTTTTTCATTTTTAATACCAACAAAAGTATCTCTCACTATATAAATAACTCAGTAAAATAAATAAATATTGTTAAAATGTAATGATATAAATTTATTTGTGGGACCTATTTAATAATTTATTTAGAGGTGTTGGATTGGAGAAAAGTAGTGCTTATTAAGTATTACCGTAAAATAAGTGATATAAACATATGAAATAAATGTAAGCACCTAATTTAAGGTGTTCTGTTGTGGATGGTCTAAGTATACTCTATACTCGCATAAAAAATGAAAATCTTGTTGATTCATACTACAATCATCTCTATTATAAGATGACAGTTTTAATTTTTAATTTATACATGAGACTTTTGTTTACATATGAATGATAGTTTGGTGTTTCGTTTAACAATTTAGTTAAGACTAATCTCACATTACCTGCGACTCTCGTATCCGTTTGGATTAGGCATATATATATTTACCTTAAGTTTATATAAAACAACTTATACAAATAAATAAACCTTTTATATAATATCCATATGTTATATGGGATATCCTGTAAGTGTAACTCAGTTGGTAGCTACCAGAGATATTATGTGCAGGGGTTGGGGTTCGAACTCTAGATTCCTCACTTCTCCACAAATTATGTGTGTGAATCTAACCATAAGACTACTTGAAAAAAAATATTCATATGTTTATAAGTGTAGAGTTTATAAAGAAATAATTTTTGTTAGTAAAAATTTATAAATTAACAAGGACTATTTTCACAAACAAAATATTTTACAGGGATCAAAAACTACAAAAAAAATTTATAGAGACTAAAACCAAAACAAGACATATTTGTAGCGATCGAAACTGTTTGTACCTGATCAGAAGGTGATTGTCGGTGCTTGGTTAAATGTGATGGTTCACGGTGGTAGTTGTACTTCATTGAGTGTTGAACCGAATGGGGGATGTATACCTACCGACACTCCGACGCTCAAGTTAGTAGAGTTCAGAATGGAGGGTTTCATAGTGAAAGAGATTCTACCTTGAAGGTTGCGAGGAGCAGTATATTTATAGAGATGGGTGAATACAGAGCCGTTCTAAAGCACACGTGTGTCCGACGGTTACGAAGTCAGTAGAAGTGTAACCGCATGTGAGATATTCGCAGGATTGTGGAAAAAGAGACGTTACTGTTCGTTTGAACATGTCTCAGTTGCTCCGAACACCCCCTCGCAAGGAAGAAATATGTTACGAGTAAATTATCAAATGCAGCATTTGAGTTTGGTGTGTTATTAAGCCTAAACAGTTAATCACATATTTTTGACCGGTTCATAACAAAAACCATATTCTAGGTTAAAAGTTTATTTATTTGCTTGAACTGTTTTCCAAAAATCTATACTTCCAAAAATAATAATAAAGAAATGTATAACGACCACGTGTCATGATGGTAGGGGACCTAGTATTAGGTGTTCCCACCCAAATCTTTACATTTGGTTCCGCCCCCAGCTTTCAAGAAACAGCCATCCCATCAATCAATCTTACTATGTGGTATGTGCATTATAAATGCCGTCCCAAACCCTAACATGAAGGGCAGAGAGCAATAGCTGGCTGCTGCGGAGGAAGCATTCTGAAAATTCCACAACTATCATCAAAGAATACCTTCCGCAGCAGCACACTAATTACTCTACTTAAATAAAACTATGGCCTGCTCTCTCTCACAAGTTAACCGTCTTGTTGCTCAATCTCTTCCCCTGTTTCATCTTCATCGGTCAGTTCCTATTTTGATTCATAACATTGTTATATCATTTAGTATCCTTATTTACTCTAACTGCATATGAATTAGGAGGTATATGTGTATACAGATTCAATATTTCTTTTATAAAACAATAATGAATTTGTTTCAGTTTCTTATATGAACTTTAGTTTTGGTGAGGTGGGTGTCAATATATTTTCTTTTTACATAAAAATCTAATCTTACACAAATTTAATTTAGGCGGCTTAAATGCATTTTTGTCTATTTTAAATGTTCAATATGATCCGATAACCTTAAAATCGGATAAGTTGGTCTCTTAGCTTATCTATTAGTAGTTTGGTTGATAGGTTTGATTTTAGAGATTAAACTGACCGAACTACTGTACTTATTATTATTTGCTGCATACTAACCGATCCATAGGACACAGTTATATTGAAAACAACATTTTTCTACAGGTTTAAGAGGTTGACCATACAAGTTTCAAGATAGTTTTCCCATAAAAAAAAAAAAGTAAAAATAATTTCTTCATAATATTTTATTGGGTTTTTCTATCAAGATAGATCGAAACATGTTAGACGAACCCTATTTTATTTTACAATTATCTTAGTTTAATTGTAGGAATCAAACTGACCAAACTAAATTTTGTATATAAATCAATGGACCAAATTGAGACCTTATGACCAAAATAAACTTCAACTAAGGGACTAAACTGAAAATTTTTAAGCCAGATTTAACACCATTTACCATAGAGAAAATGATCAAACTGAATCTTTAAAACAATATAAAGGACCAGAGAGTTATTTGAACATTTAATTTATCACTTATTTTCCCCTGTAGGCGAGGTTTTGCAGCTGCCTCTGATGTTTCAGCTAGAGTTGGATTAGGTAGTATAGCCCATGGCCACGGAAAGCTAGGAAGCCTTGAAGAGAAGCCCATGAGAGATGGCCAAGAGGCCTGTTCGGCTTGGGCCCCAGACCCAGAAACTGGATACTACAGGCCCATCAATTACACTCCTAAAATAGACCCGGTGGAGCTCCGACAGATGCTACTCAAAGTCAAACGCAATACCACATCATCCCACTAGAGCTAGAGGAGTTGCAAGCTACAATCACAACACCATAACGGGATTTTTCTGCTAGCTTATGTTTATGTTAAGCTATATGCGTGTCTCTAAAGCAAAACATTTTGTTCTGTTATGCTTTTTGAATGTTTCACTTGCTACCTATATCTATCTATGACTATCGATGATGGATACAGTGAAGAATTAGGCTATGTTGCACCAAAAATTAATTTAATCGATCAATTCTTATTTTTCAACCAATGCTAGACATAATGAGATTATTACTAAATTAATTTTATATTTTCTTGTGACCACGGGAAGGACTAGGGCGAGATGTTTGTGTGTTATGTATGGGACCACGAGGTATGTTATAAGATTTTAAATCATTTGTGCTTCTTAAGAGCATATTAATATATCAAGATCTTCGCACACAGTTAGCTTCTTTGTAGACACTGTTTTGGTGCCTCCGTAACATCTTAACAATACAAATGAAAAGAAATCTGCAAGCAAACCTTAGATTTGCCCTTTTTTTTTACTAGAATACCCCTACTGGTTGCCAAAATAACAGCATTGCCATTCAGCATTGCACCAAACAATTGACAACGCAGGAAAAGGTCGGTACACAAACAAAAGAATCAAATTCAAACTTTCCTCCCTCTCTCTCATACGCTCCAAACCACTTCTTCCCTCCCCATTCAAGCTAACCTATCTCTTTTCTTTTCTTCTTCTCCTTATTGCTCAATTTCTTTCATTCCCAAATCAAAACCTTCTTTGGGTTTCTTCAATCTTTTATGTCATTCCCTCTCACATCTATTTTTCTGTCAACAGTAACTAATGAAACAAGGTTTGATCAATAGACAGAAATCCTCTTTTTCATCTCCCACTGTTACTTCTGCAACTCCAGCAAACACAACCCTAAATCAGGTAAAAAGCATGTGAATTTATTTTTTCCCTTCATTTTCCTGGATGTAGATACAGACACAGTTATTTCATTTTCTGTTTTTTTTTTTCTTTCAATGTTTGTTGAATCCTAAGCTTTTCCTGCTGAATTTGATTGTGCATGTTGTAAGAATCAAGGAATAGATCGAGTGGTGTCAAATGTGAGCAGTTACCATGAACCCCCAACAATTCAATCACATTAAGCTGATCACAAAGATACTATCCACTGAACTTGATGCTTTCCCTTTAATGCTTCTGTACAAAAATAAGTGTCAAACATGCTGATGATCAATGATAAGTTTATGTAAAATTGATTCATTTACCCTCTGTTTGGATTTCAACTTAGTTTATTTACCTGCAAAATAGCTTATGAAAACAGCTAATAGCTTATATGACAATAATTTGAGTCTATATTAAAATAACTTATACATAAGTGCTTAATTTACCCTTTGTTTGGTTCTCTTGGTAGTTTTGACGAACACATTTGGAAGTTAATTTCTATCTGGCCAATGTTCTTGACAGAAGATGGAGTACCACTATTGAATGGAGGACAAAGGGGAGATAACTTAATGGTTTCCTTCTCCAATTTTTCAGGTAAACAAACAAAGGACGCTTCATGCTTCCATTGGTTATAGCTCTGCACTTCTAATTTGTTATGTTATAATAGCATGTTTATATATCACATGCATTCATATAAGCATTGTGGTAGTAATATAATTTATGGCACACAAAAATTGAACACGAAAGTGACACTGACATATAGGCATTTCAATAATAATTTTCGAAAAGAGAAGTGTTTGAATGTATTGCATGCATTGATGTCGGACACTGACATAAGTCAGACATTGAACACAACAATGCACACACGGACATATAGATGTCAATAATAATTTAAGAAAATAGAAATGATTGAATAAATCCACGTAAATTGGTGTCGGGTACTAAAATGTGTCGGACACTGTACACGTGTTCAATATCAAGTCTTGACGCTAGATAGAGTATAAGGTTGATCGTTTCATATATTATTGTTCAGGAGCTTTTTGTAAAGCTTACCGGAATGGCAGGCATTGCATCAGATGTATTTGTGGGAAGGGAATGATTTGCAACTATTTTATTGATGAGACTTGCAGAAGCAGTGATACTATGACTTTTTGATTAAGGTTTTTGGGCTGACGTTGAAACAGGACAAACTGTTTTGGGTCCTCTCGGTCTTCAACAGGTATATGAGTTTATAGAGTCATTTTTTGTGATTTAAAGCATTGTTGGTGCTATACAAAAAGCTTGAGTGTTGTGATATCTTAGTGTTTGCATTTGTACTTATCAGTTGACCTCTTTCTATAGCTTGCATAGGATCATTCACCTCTTTGATTAAGTTGATCGCAACTTGACATCATTGTGAGGTATCTATAAAGTAGTCAAACATGTTCTGAATTTGTTTAGGAAGCATGACAAAGAAAATTGTTCTAAGGAAGTGCAAATTGAATTAGCACAAGTAGCAAACATATTTCAAAATTGAAGGTTCTAATTAATAGGTTTTTTCAAAAAAAAATTGTTATAGTTTTGTTGAATAATGCATTAGCCTTTGTTAGCATAACTCCAAAATATATGCTAATGCAATCTATGTTTTGAATTTTTATATTCAGATGTTTGTGCTTTACTATTCGGAGCTGGTTCAAGGTAATTTTCTCCATAATTCAGAGCGAGTTCGAGGTAATTTTCTCCATAATTCATAGGTTATTTTTGTCTGCAAAGCTGCATGTAAGCATAATATCATCTTGGTTATATGTGATATCTTAGTTGCTAAATATAATCCTACTGATAGGTTGTGTGCTCAATGTAGGAAACTTATACTTGGTTGCTATACTTATTACATTCAACAGTGAACAATAGGTTGCTCATATGTCGTATGCCCAAGGTCAGCCCTACCTCTAATGATTTCATTACTTGAAAATAACAGATGATCAAAGGAATAATAGCAGATATGTGATTGACGAATGAAGGTTTCTTTATTGGATTAAATTTTTTTAAAATAGGACAAAAGTCAGTGATTGGTTTGAGCTTATGCATTACAGTGACTTGAGGATTAAATAATCTTTATAACTGGTTTATAATATTGTAATGATATGTTATTATAGTGTGCACATGAGGTCATACTCTAAAAACTCCTAATATGCACATAATTTTCCACTTTGTGTAGCTCAAATCATATTCATCATATATAGTGTGTGATCTGTGAACATGGCTATATAAATGATTTATGTGGTCACACTTAAAACGTTGCCATATCAAAGTCAGATAAATAATGAGGTGTTAACTGATACTGTAATTGTAACTGATATATAAATGACAAACAATGTGTTCAAGATAGCATTACTTTCATCAATAGCATGTATTTTGAGCCTTTCAAATTGTAAAATTAGGCTGCTAACAATGCTATATCACTATTTTTGCTAAGATTCAAGGGCAGCGACTGAAATGCAAAAATCCATGTTCACTTGGAGAGGTATAACCAGAGAAAATTTCCTTATTATTAATTATTGGTGTCTGTGTGTGTGTATAGCATTACTTTCATTAATAGCATGTATTTTGAGCCTTTCAAATTGTAAAATTAGGCTGCTAACAATGCTATATCACTATTTTTGCTAAGATTCAAGGGCAGCGACTGAAATGCAAAAATCCATGTTCACTTGGAGAGGTATAACCAGAGAAAATTTCCTTCTTATTAATTATTGGTGTGTGTGTGTGTGCGCGCGCGCCATCCATCAGAAATGGTAGAATCGTGCTATGTTGCCAGTCCTCAATTTGTGAATATTGTCTTGTCAAATAAGTGGATAGCAAAGGTGATTCATTGAATTTCTATTTGTGTGTGCGCGCGCGCGCGCCATCCATCAGAAATGGTAGAATCGTGCTATGTTGCCAGTCCTCGATTTGTGAATATTGTCTTACTCCCTCCGTTTCAAAATATAAACAAAAGTTACTTTTTAGGTTCATTCATTTAATGATGTATGTGGTTCATATTATGAACCACATACATCATTAAATGAATGAACCTAAAAAGTAACTTTTGTTTATATTTTGAAA
Organism: Medicago arabica; assembly: GCA_946800305.1. NCBI lineage: Eukaryota > Viridiplantae > Streptophyta > Magnoliopsida > Fabales > Fabaceae > Medicago > Medicago arabica. The sequence goes on from OX326968.1 coordinate 55,692,912, forward strand.
CGGATGGAGTATCAAATAAGTGGATAGCAAAGGTGATTCATTGAATTTCTATTTGTGTGTCCTCCAATTTTCTTTTGACAACATTATCAAATTATCCTAATGTTACTTATATTGATGCAGGTGAGCTAAAACTCTTATATGCATTCTTTAAATTACTCATTTTGCGTTCTTTTCAAAAGTTTATAAGTGATATTTAGTAATGTTCTATTATTAAGGCATTTTTTTAATGTCAAAAGTCGAGGGTGGAATCTGAAAAAGTTTTTTTTTTTTTTTTTTTTTTGCATTTGTACTTATTAGTTGACCTTTTTATATAGCTTGCATAGGGTCATTCACCTCTTTGATTAAGTTGATCGCAACTTGACATCATTGTGAGGTATTTATAAAGTAGTCAAACATGTTCCGAATTTGTTTAGGAAGCATGACAAAGAAAATTATTATAAGGAAGTGCAAATTGAATTAGCACAATTAGCAAACATATTTTAAAATTGAAGGTTCTAATTAATAGGTTTTTTCAATTTTTTTTGTTATAGTTTTGTTGAATAATGCATTAGCCTTTGTTGGCATAACTCCAAAATATATGCTAATGCAATATATGTTTTGGATTTTTATATTCAGATGTTTGTGCTTTATAATTTGGAGCTGGTTCAAGGTAATTTTCTCCATAATTCGGAGCGAGTTCGAGGTAATTTTCTTCATAATTCGGAGCTGGATTTTGGCACGTGGACTGTTGTTGTGCAGCAGAGGTGTTTCAGGTTGTACCTGCTACATAGCAGTGTTCCTCCACCTGTGTTCTGATCCGTGTTAGTGTGTTCTAGCTGCAACATATCGGTTTATTTTCTGCTCTTAGCTTTGGTGTCCAAATGTTTTAGTTCGGTTTACAGATTTGTATTGTCTGTTTTTGCTGGATGTTGTAATTGTTGCTTGCTGGTTTATCACTATATGAAGTGTAATCTTCTATTTTGTTTAACTCTTTTGGTTTGAGCAATTTGAAGATCTCAATTTTGAAGATTAAGTTTTGGTTTTATGTACTTTTGAAGAATGTTGGTTCCAAATGAATTTTTGAATCATGCAATGTACTTTTTTGGCTTATTATTATCAATGCAATTTTTTTGTTCCATTACTAATTTGTTTCTGTATGAAAAAAGTTTCTTATTATTATCATTGGTCTTAATTCACTACCTATAGCAAAAAATGTAGTTGCTTAATAAAGCAGGTGTATTTTATTTATGACATTGGAAGTTGTAACCATGTGGTAGCCGATGGACAAAAAAAGATTTTGCAATCAACCTACAACAGACCTATCTTATAGCTTATTCAAACAAGCAAATTATACTCATTATGGTCAAATGAGATTTTGTAATCAACCTAGAGCAGACCTATCTTATAGCTTATTCAAACAAACAAATTATACTCATTATTAGCTATTAAGGTAGGCCCTAATCATTATCGAGCTTTCTTGCAAGAATTGTCTTCGTAAGTTACCTTACCTAGAACAAAAAGAGAACAAAAACAAACAAAAGAAACTATGTTATTGTTATTATTATTATTATTATGATGATATGTTAACTGTAGGCTAATTGATAGGTAACCAATTAGATAAGAGGGGTTTACAGAAGAAACAATTTTTTATTGGGCTACTTAGTTGTCTTATTCTACCGTCAGTCTTATTGCAAGAGTAGTTATATGTTGCTATGTCTAGAGTTACATCAAGAAAGGGCGATATTGTTGATTGATGATGAGGGTTCAGATACAAATCTAACCTCAAGTGTAGTGTACAAAGAATTATTTTAAAATGTCCGCTAATCAATGTTGTGGCTATTTATTATCCATTCTAACAACGCTTCAAGTGCTGTCTCTTTTTAACTATCATATTTTATTGTTTTTTATATCAATTAACCATGCATTTTTCATATATACATGTTGTGATTATCGTTGTCCAGTGCGAAGCACGGGTTCACGATCTAGTACATACCAAATCGAAGAAAGCTCTAAATACTAGATATGATCCCAAAAGGGACAAGATCGACTAGTGACTAGTGAGATGTTGAGGGAATGATCTTCATTGTTAAGAGGGAAACAATCCTGATCACATGCAAGCCCCCTAAATGATCACAACCTTTCATCAAATGCGGTTTCATGTTGATTGTATCATTACTCTATATATTTTTTGTCCTCCATGTCCCTTGTCATTTGAGGCAAGAGAAATGCTAGCAACACTCACTTTTCAACATTATCTCTAACACTCGCTCTTTTATTGGATGATATCAATGTATGTTCCACCATTTATGTGGGTTCAATTTTCAAAGTGTAGATCCATCATAGTTTAAACCAATAAAAAAGTGAGTATTAGAGATAGTGTTCAAAAGATAATGTTGTTACTTGCTAGCATTACACTTTGAGGCAGTAAATATCCGGTTCAGCTTGTGTTTGAGCATAAAGTGAGAAATTATGAATGTAGCAAGTAGCAAAGATGAATGAAATTGCAAGCAAGGAATATGTATCAAATTTGAATAGGAATTCAAAGATTATTACCGGAGTGTATGCACCGAAAAAGAAAGGAAAAACCGAAATAGGAAGATTTGAGTTCTGTTCAAAGCCAGTAACAAAACTTAACCTCAAAATGGTATATAATTTTTTTTTCGGCTCATACCGTCCAATTTATTTTTGTAATATTGGTCAATTCAAGAGTGACACATGACAATGCAATTTTAAAATTTCCGTTTTAATGGTATACAGGTGGAATACAAATATTTGACCGTTTTTTTTTTCCTTCTTCATCCGACTGATTTCTTGTGTGTCATATGGATTTTAGACAAGTGTAAAATACCTCCAAAACATGTTAAAATACCCCTTTAAAAACAAACAATTTTTTTGAATTTCATAATTTGTGTAGGGTGCGCGAGAAAGGTTGAAGCATGGAATAAAAAACTATCAACAAAATTGGCATCAGTTATTAAAAATTATGTTGTCTAGTTATTGCGTCACTTAAGGGTATTGTCTCCATTTTCTTAATACCCTCGTCTACGGAAGAGACCTGCGATAAGGTTAAGTCATTCTTTCCTTTCGATGAGGCAAAGAGCATTTATAATAGAAACTTGTTTACAAGGTTTAACATAAGAAATAAGAGTCGTGCTAACAAATGTCTTAGGATAAAACTTATAAGAAATAAGGGTAATGCTTACAAATGTCCTAACATAAAACTTATTTTTTATTCAAAATTGGAAATAATTAATAAATTTTAAGTAAAATATTTACATTTTATTGTTTCAACGTGTTTAATGTATAATTTCTAAGATACTACCAACGGGCTCATAATCATACTTAATTCTTTTACTTTTTAGAATTTCTTATGCAATTCGTCGTGTTTTACTGTGTTGGTGTATCATAGTTTTTCAATGATAACACATGACAACATGAAGATTTTTGTGACATATATGTACTGTATACTTTAAACCTCTTAACAAGTGTCTGACACTTGATAGCGTTTCTTATGAAATGATTACCTCCTAAGATTTTATAGGTAGTTCTGAAAAAAATTGTGGCACGTTTGCAGGGCAGATAAAGTATAGTATTGTACTGTTACCTACTCCGTCATGGCACGATGGATGGAAATATGACACAATGTTGTGTGTTTCTTAACACTATTTAAGGTTTCATTCTTCAAGTTTTTAGACGTGGCTTAGAGAGAGAAACTTAGAAATACAAAGAATGTAATTTTAAGGTTGAGTGTTTTTATAGTGATGTTCTCTTGAATCGAGTGTCTTTATAGTGATGTTCTCTTGAGTTGAGAAACTTTGTAATCACTAAGATTTCACCATTGGATGGATAAAAAAGTTTTCTTTTGTGTTTTCTCTTAGGATTCATTGAGAGTGTGGGGTGACTTGAAAAATGGATAGAAATTAGGTTTTGTTCTTTGTGAGCTCTTATGCTAATTTCTTGTAACCCCTTTATATCACTTTCATGTTAGTGGATTGGAGAACTGCTCTCTCCTCTAGAGTAGGTCATATGGACCAAACTGGGTTAACAATCTTTGGTGTAATTTGAGTCGGTTAATTAAGCTTTTTCAAAAATATAAAACAATCTTTAGTGTGTTTGTTCCTTTCTTTCATTGCTTATGTTGATTGCTTTGTATTGTTCTACACTAAGACTTAGCTTTGTATTTTGTTGTTGTTGTTTCTGTTGCTGCTTGAAGCTATTTTGTCCATTGATTATTGTTTCTTTGCTTCACACATCTTTATTTTCATTGGTGTAATTTTGTCCTAATTCACAACAACTTGGTTAAACGAAGTTACAGTGGTTAAATGGTTTTGTCGAAAATATAAAGCATAGTTTTCGTAAAATTACAGTAGCTCGCCATAATTTTGTCAATCAGACTTGCCGCGCAAACAATTACCTTGTTGAAACTTGCAAATAGAATCAATTTCTGTCCATACCTAACAGATGACGCCAGGATTGGAAGATTACTTCTGTCGTGTTGTCTTCGACTGGACAATACTTTGTACTCAGTAAACTCCAACCATCACCTTAATTGATTCATTTTAATTTTTTGAGTTGGTTACGTTGATCCAAGCTTTTGTCACTTTGTATAAAAACCTCCCCGAGTGAGAGAGAACTATTGTCTCTTAGACCCTACAACCTGAAGGATCTGAAAAGCCATGTTCCATTGCTGAGCCCAAATTTTAGAAAACATAACAAAAGTAGTAGACCCATGGGTCCTCAAATAATTATACATTTTTCGTCGAAGTGATTGAAGCTTGGTCGCAATGCCCGTTGGTTCAATTAAATAAGCTTCGAAGTCATGCCCGTAGACCCATGACATTGGAGTGCATAATAGTTGGGTTCTTGCTTTGTCAAGAGCTTATCCTATGGAATTATCATTTATCATATACTACTTTCCTAATCAATCAATAAAGTAAAAAGAGTTTATATAAATTGATCATGTTAAGAAGGAGTTGATAGATATATAGTAAAGATGATGATTCAAACTCATATATTTTAAATATGGAGAACCGAGGAGTTTGAAGTTTAAACCTCTCCCCTGTATATAATTGTCTCTGCATATTTTAAGAAATGATACTTGTAGCATTTCATTCCTAATTATTTATTTGATGCACGTTGATAATCATCATCAACAAAATTACTGGAGCGAGCTAAAAATGATGCTACTCATTAGCTTTTTTAGGTTTTTCTTCTTTCGGGATTAAACTCAACAAAAGAGTACAAGATATATAAAAATAGTGAGCGGCTGTGGGTTAAGAGTGCAAGATTGGTGGTCCAGTACATCTTAATTATGCGCATCCACCAAGTGATATCAACTTTGTACCTTCAGCAGCTTTGATCTGTCTCACTTCATTGCATTTCTGCACATTTCCTTAACAAGGGGTTGTGTCCTCATCATGATTCTCTCTAATATTACAATATCTCCCTCACTTATTATTATTATTCTGTTTTTAATTTCATGTTAGCTTCTAGTAGTATTTTACAATGTTAACTGGGTAGTAAAATGAATAATCTATACCAACTTTTGGGATTAATTTTTCTTTCAGTTTTATCTTTTTATTATTTAAACTATTTTATCAATTTTATTTAAATCATCGGTTAAAAATTAAGTAAATGTCATTAAAAAGAATAATCTTTAACAATAAAAAAGAACAATCCAAATCAATTGCAAGTGCAAAAAAGTTTTGTCTCTCACTTCCCCCTTCTCGCTGCCTCCACCAAACTCCCTCACTTTGTACCTCCTCATGCTCTTTTTTTTTGGAAGTCTACCACCGTGGGAAACCTCGTCTTAACTCAAGCACTCCGCCCTCTTCAAAGACTCGTACTTGGGGGTTGTATATCATCAGGAAATCAGAGCTAGGCCCAGTCCAACTCCTCCTATAGGAGTCACCCATGTGTCCGCCATGTGGTGGGATCCCCAAGAATCTACAAGGTTCACGGTGGCTTGAGGTATCATACGAGGGCATGTCAGGTGGTCTACTCACGTGTGAATCTAAGGTCTAAGGGATCCAAGTCAGCCCTGACTTAGTCAAGGGGGATAGGGCGAGAAGAAAGGGTCGTCGTGGAAAGACGTTGACCGGAGCAGTTCCGCTTTCCTATAGGCGATCCCCGTATAAATACCAAACCTACGCTCCTAGAGAGGATATGACCTATATTCCTCTACATTGTTTTCATTCCTCCTTTTTTTTGGTAGATAGACGAAATGGCAAAGTCATTATAAACTCACACACACAAGTGGAGGTACAAGTGTTCGAACCCTGGTCATGGCATCCGGCCTAACAATTTTGGCATTTTACCAGTTGAGCTAGTACTTACGGATATGTTTTTATTCCTCTTTCTATTGCAGAATTTATTGAGTATTATGATATGATTTGGTCAAAAATCAAGCATTGATAACCTAATTCCTACATTGAATAGTGATAGTAATTTTATAAGGAGGGAAACCTTTATTTTACATATCAAAATTATAAATACGAGTGAAATTTAAAACAAGTAGTTCTACGCATTAGATGCAAAAAACAAAAAAAAACACAAGTCTCGCATTGAATAAAGATAAAATCTAAAATGAAATAAGTTAGTTTGATTCTACATTGCTGTTAAAATTAGTGAGATCATTTATACACCAAGTCACCAACGACAAGGGATCCAAACACTTTTATTTTGATTTATTTCTTAGGCTGATGATAATATCACATGACCCTTCTCTCCAGCTATGCACATGGAACAGAGGAGACTAGAGAGATTGCGTTAACCATTGCAAGTACTGCTGATTAGGTGCAAACGAGAGCCATTGAATAAATGCCACACTCTATATTGCTAGTACATGATCTACTCATTGAATGCCAATCAAGGGGACCACTACCACCATGTTGCTAAATTTGACTAGTTAAACAACACATTGCAAACCTTTCAAAGAGTTTGGATATTTCCAAAACTAACCAACAATAAAACATAAATAATCACAAGTCACATTTAATAAGAAAGAAAATGTATCATCAACAACTTATTAAACTCAATGATACATGCCAAAAGTGATTCTATGTAGGTACTCCGTATTGTCTCTACACTACCCAAACATGTGTATGCATGTGAATAGTGATATTAGAAAAATTGAAAATTACATTTCTTTGGCATAACAACACCTCAGTGTGCATTACAATAAGGTAGCTACAAAAAATACTACAACCAATGTCATAGTAATTAAGACAAGCCACGTGATGACAGAGAATGCATCGAGATTTTCTTCTTCTTCACTCTCCCCCATCTCAAAAAAGTACCATTATGCCATAGAGGACTTACTTCTGAGTTCTGAACACTGAAGACTCTACTCTCTAGCTCATACTCAGAACTTCACAATCATAACCCAAAAACCTGAATATTAACAAGAAGCAAGTATCCACAAAACTGAAAGACCTAGCTAGCTAGAACTTAGAAGGGTTACTAGAAAGTTATGATTTAATTAAGACAAACCCGCAAGATAATAAGCAAAGTAGTAGAAGTAATAACAATAGACAGTAATTAATTAACTTCACAGTTCACGCTAATTAATGTGTATAATAATAAACCAAATGTCAAATCTCCTTTACCAGCTTGTTCTGTAATGAATCATCCTCTAGCAGAAAGCAAAGATGGCATAGCAGATAAATTTGGTGTAGCATTCTTATTATTATCATTAGCATCTCTAATAATATCTCTTCTATTATTCTGATGATTCTCTTTAGAAGATCCTTTGCTACTAAAAGCTCTCATAGGACTAGCAAAAGCCCAACCCCAACTCTTTCCACCACGGTTTTGAGAAACTGTTACAGAACCTTGTTTTCCTCCTCCATTTACAGCATCATCAGCAGAATTTGAAGAAACCCAATAAGATGAAGTTGATGAATTTGAAGATGATGATGAAGTCATCATGAAGCCACTGAATATTCCTCCACATCTTCTAAGTACTCTCTCTTTCATGCAATGGTGGTGGTGGTGGTGGTGGTCTTGAGCACGGTTCACAGAAGCAATACCGGTAGAGCTAGCAGCAACTACTCCTTTTGATTTACCTTCACGTTGAGATTCAACTCTTCTGAGAGTACAATCTCCAAACCCAGTTGAAATTCTTTCAAAAAAATCACCAGAGAAGCTTCTGCTACCACATCCAACAGATCTAGATCTTGAAACTTTACGTTCAAAAGAACCTGTGTTGTTGTTGCTGCTGCTATTAGGACTGTTATCTTCTTCTTCAACAATAACAATGTCGTTCTTTCTCCCTAAAGAAGAACCTGAACAACACTTTTCCTTAAGCTTGGCTGAAGCAGTAGCATTATTAAAACTCTTAGAAGAAGAAGAAGAAGTTGAAGATTTTGAAGAATGATAGAGAAAAGACCAAAACCCATTTCTTTTTCTTGGACTAAAATATTCATCATCTGCGTCAACCATAGAGTTACTACCTCTCCTTGGTGTTGCAGTTGATTTGCTACGTTTCAGAATGATATTAGATGAAGCAGATGAGGAAACAGAGGTTTTCTTCTTCTTTCTCTTAGCTAAGAGAAAAGGAATACGAGTTTTTCTTGAATAGTATTCATGGTGGTAATGTTTAGCATGATTTTCATTTTTTGTAGGACAAACAGAGAGTGAGAGAGAAGAAGATGAAGTTACAGCAGTTGTTGCTGATACAGTATTGATGGAAGAAGAAGAAGGACAATGACGAGTAGTGGAAGTGGAAGATGAAGAAGGTACAATATCGGATCTGAAAGAAGGTGAAGAAGAAGAAGATGAAACAGCATGAATAGGAAGAGGGAAAGAAGAAGAAACGAGTTTACCAAGTTTTTCTTGAAGACAAAAAGCACAGATCCCACCAGGGTTGTTTCTGTAAGGATGATCAATGCATTGCATGCCATCAATGGAATCATCTTCAGCACCACCAATGTTAACTCTTCCTCCTTTCATAGCTTCCATGTGGAGGATGTGAATCATCCAAATCAAAATAATAATAATATCTTGTTTGGTTGATGAGAAAGTAGATAGGTAGATTTTGCTTTATGTAATAGATTGTGTTGTACTTTGTTTGGGGACTGTCTTGAATGCCTTTTAGCTAGTTTAGCTCTGTATCTATCTTTGTGTAATGTGATTTGCTTTTTACACAACACAGTCGCAAACTCAAAAGGAAGTGAGAGAGACAAAGAGACGCAGATTAGATTTGATAAACAAGCAAACAACTTAGGGAGGGAACATATGGTCAGAGGGTGTAATTGAGAAAAGATAAAAAAATAAATAAGAAAATTGTTAATAGTAATACTAATTGAATATTGATATGTGTTCAATTGTACATGTTAAAAAATTTATTATAAAAATACATTTATCAAAGTAAATTGAATTTATTCCGAACTCAAAACTTATGGATTCAACTTCTAATCACTTGTTTTTAATATCTTATTAAGAGGATAAATTCATTATTATTAGAGATAAATATGTTTTTGATCCTTATAAATATGTCAATTTTTCGTGTTAGTCCCTCTAAAATTTTCCTTCAACTTTTAGTCCCTATAAAATTTCCAATCTTCACTTTTGGTCCCTCTTTTAAAGTAAACTCATATGTAGAATTCATATTATTTAATTAAAAGATCCAGAACAATTCAAAATATTATAAGAATCCCTCCAACATATTTAGAATTTTTTAACAAAACATAAATTTAATATGAATTTTAATATTTTTTACGGTTAAAAATTCATATTTAATTTTTGTTTTGTTAAAAAATTCTAATTTTTTTAGAATATTTTACACATTTCTGCTTAATTTCATTAAAAAAATACAAAAATTAAATTAAAAATAGGGACCAAAAGTAGTGATTGAAAATTTTATAAGGACTAAATGTCGAAGGAAAATTTTAGAGGGACTAAAACAAAAAGTTGACATATTTATAGGGACCAAAAACATATTTAACCCTTATTATTAATAGTGTATACTTTTTGGATATTTTATCTTGTACCTTAAACACATACTTCTTTTGGTCACTATTAAAAGTAAAACTTTACTTTTTAGATACATAGAATAATTAATGTATTCAATTTATAATAAAGACTATAACATTAAGTATTCAATGTATTTAAAAAATGAAGTTTTGTTTATAATAGTGACCGAATGGAATAAGTTAAAGAATTTTATAAAAAAAAATTGAAAGGAGAACTTGTTTACTTTAAAGAATTTGAATACATGATTTTCAAACATAATACTATATATAATTCTTCACCATATTTCCTTGATGCATATTTTTTTTAACGAAGATCCTTAACTCATATTTCCTTAACGAACATTTTTCATAATTTTTAATGAGATTTATTAGTTTTACACTCACTCATGTTTTTAGTTGGGTAGACTAATCTCCCACAACCTTGTTCGACCAATGTCTATATACCGACTGTTGTGAGAGGTGCCATTTTAAGCGACACTAATTTTTATTTTATTTTATTTATCAAAAACAACACTAAATTTTTATTTGATGGTTTTAAAAATAAGCAATTTGTAATTTTTTTACGAGAGGAACTTGTAATTATTTTGATTTTTTTAATGTTATTGTTATTATTTCTAAGTTATCTTTCATCAATTGTTTTAAATATAAGTAACTTTTTTTTACAAAATAGATTTACTCTTTTTAAAATACTTAAAAATGAATTATTTAACTAGAAATTCTAAAGATATAATTTTATTTATAATAAGTAGTACAAATAGCATTAAAAATAAAGTGGAAAATGTGTAGGGTAGTAGAATAGGGAAGTGGGTGTGGGAGACTTTCCAGGAGCACGTGGAAGCCTGACTCGGTAGTGTATTAAAAAACAGAGAAAGAGACAAGCTTAGCAAAAGCAAAACCCTAATGATTTTTTTTCCCTAAAAAAAAACCTTATGAATTTTTTAATTTATTTACTTGAGACCTATGTGACTCGAAGCAAGCAGTGACTGAGTGGTGCAAGCGAGGTGTGCTACTAACACGAGAATCTAATATAATTTATCAAAGGCAGTGAGTCCTTTCTCCAGAATTTGCAGACCTATTTTCTTTGGTTTCCCTACCCTTTGTCCGGATCAAGATTGTCTGCTGTAAAAAAGCACACTGTTTTACATCTTAACCGTTTATTATAGATTTAATGTTTTAAATCCACTCAGTTGCAAAATCATTCAAAACAATCCTAACCGCATGATTTAGATCGGACGGATCTGAACTGTTACAGCGTCATGCTGTAACAGCAGGAAATCCAAATCCCCCTTTGTCCTAACTAATTCAAAGAACAAAACCTTCTCTCTGCCCAGATTCCTTCTCAGAGGAGAGTAGAAGACCTGCTTCATTTCCATTTGCATTTCCAAAACTTCCCTTATTTTTAAATTTTAGGGTTAATTAAGTTTTTAGTTCCTATAAATATCTGCAGTTTTGTTTTTAGTCCCTATAAAAATAAATCACACTTTTTAGTCCCTACAAAATTTTCTGTTAATGTTTTTAGTCTCTGTAAAATTAAAATTTGTTTAATTATGGTTAAAATTTTAAATTTTTGAATGATTTTTTACATACTTGTTTAAAACATTATAAAACGTTCCGCCGCAATAAGTTACCTCAAAATTTTATTTTTTGGTCCAAATTTTCGTTAGTTTTATCTTAAAAATAATTATATTTAATTCATTACATGTTAAAAAATTCTAATTTTTTATAAAAGAGATTATTATAATGTTCTTAACATGTTTGTTAAAAATCATTTTAATATATAAAAGTTTAAGTATGATTAAACAAATTTTAATTTAACAGGGACCAATACATACTTTTAGTCCTTGTAAAATTAAAATTTGTTTAATATTGTGCATAAACTTTTAAATTTTTAACATATTTTTTACATACTTATTTAGAACATTATACAAACTTCCTCCGCAAAAATGTAACTCAAAATTTTATTATTAGGTCCAAATTTTCATTGATATGATCTTGAAAATTTGGCTTTTAGAAAATTCATATTCAATTCATTACAGGTTAAAAAATTAAAAGATTTTATAAAAAAAAAGTGTCTTACAATGTTATGAACATGTCTGTTAAAAATCTTTCAAAATTTAGAAGTTTAAGCATAATTAAACAAATTTTAATTTAACAGGAACTAAAAACACTAACGGAAAATTTTATATGGACTAAAAAGTGTGATTTATTTTTATAGGGACCAAAAACTTAATTAACTCTAAATTTTCCTGCTAACGTGCTTCATGGGGTTTTCTATCACCATTCATGCCTTCAATGTAAATTTGATTTATTATTCTTATTCTTTGTTTATTTAACTCTAAAATAACACTTTTTCCAATTTAATTTATAAAGTACATAGTAGGTAGTATCAACAAGGTTGTGTCAAATGGAAAATGTTAGACTTCTATAAACACAACATGGTGAATCAATATTCAATTTTGGACGGGAAAAATGACTCATATTTAATTTAATGTTAGAAAAGTTTCAAATAAGATTATATAAATGGATTGGGTATATGATCTTCATGCCAAATGTTGATCAACGCTCCTCGTTTCGGGTCATAGACTCCTTCTCCAAATAAGCGGGATGTATCTGTAAAATATACCAAGGTAAAGCATGCATGATGTAGGCAATATCAAATATGCGAGTGGTTTAAGCGTGTGGTCATATCTGGAGGGTGAACCTCATATTTATAGTGGAACACAAAGTGAGTTTGGTCCAGTTAGTTGTTATTTCGCTGTAGTGATCATCGTGATTGTCACCGCTTTGTCATGGAAACAAAAATCTGAGGTTAGTGGTGGTGCTTATTTGATTTGAATGTGTCCCTTGTTGCTAGGATAGTGGAGCACATTGGTGCTTCTAGAATTATTATCCATAGGCACATTAGTTTTCTGAGATGAAGTTGAATATAGTTTTTTACGACGTGTCGTCCTTTTTACCTATGTGAAGACCTCGTTTGTTTGTTCTCGACATTTGGATCTAGCTATTGGACATGTTTGCTCCTCTTTAAGTAGACTTCTTGACAATTCATAAAATATTTGAGATATACATTTTAGGTCTATTTACCACTACATTTCCGATGGATGCAATCTATGAAAAACAACAACAAAAATGTAATAAGTTTATAGTTTTTAGATGGTTTTATGGTACACCTATACACAAATGCTTCTTTTACCATTGAAATTCAATGACTTAAATTTGTGAAGAACAACCTACAAGTGAATTTCTAATAAAATGAAAATTACATTTACATATTTATAGAAAAATCTATCAAAATAAAAAATTCAAATTAAAAATAAAAAAATGATATTAGGTTGGTGTTAAATTCAATTTTTATTTTTCACTATTTGATAGTTATATAGTTTATATAGACAAATAATTCAATAATTAAACTACAGAATTTTGAATAAATTAACAAGTATAAAGTATTTACTTTTGTATTTATTCATTTTCTTTTATAAATTATAATTAATGTTTTATTATAGTTAATGTTGTAGTTTCACAATACTTTTTTTAAGAAATAAAAATGTATTTGTACAAACTTACGACTAGGAAGAAATATTGTTGAAATGACTCCTAAAGAATTTTTTTGTTAAATTGAAAATAATAAGTTATAAACTCAAAATATAAGTTACTTTAATGAGCTTATCAAAAATCATCATAAGCTAGTAAAAATGAACTATAAGCTCATGAGAAAGTAAAAGTTACCAAACAAATTTTGTTTAGTCAAATAAGCTTATAAGACATAAGCTATAAATTATAAACTCTAAAATTGAACTCCCAAAATAGACTGATAAGTGTCAAAAGGTAGTTGAATAGAATATACATTTTAGGCACTTTGATTACTTGGTTTGCAAGTTATAGAGTAAAAAGTTCACAAATACTAAAGAATCATCCAATTATGCTTTTTACATCTAATACCAACCTTTTGTGTAGGAAAATACATGCCTGGACACTTTAGAAGCAAGAAAACATGGAGAAATTCAAAGGTTAACTCGCCAGGGCGAGCTCAGGCAGGGAGTTCAAGTTCCACTCGCCTCCAGTGCGCCATGGCGAGTGCAGGGCGAGCACAACTCGCCATGGCAAGCATATGTACTCGTGAGGCGAGCTAAGGTGGCCTAACCCTCTCAGAGCTGACGTGGCAGAAACCCAATGGGGAAGAAACCAACTCGCCATGGCGAGGTCATCTACTCGCGAGTCGAGCTTGGTCAGAGCTGAAATGTATAAAAGCCATTTAGTCAGTTATGTTTGAAAAAGGAGGGGATTATGTCATTTTGAGGGAGAGAGAAACAAGAGAAAACACATAGAGAACCTAGAGAGCAAGGAGCACAAGGATTGAAGGGAGACACAAGATCATTGAGACATCATGGCTTGCTTCCGTTCCATCTCTTCTTTTCTCCTTGTAAGGTTACCATGACAATGAATAACTAAACTCTTTTTGTTGGGATTAATTGTAATCAACTTTATTAGTATGTATTCCCTTTGATTATGATGTGTGTGATTTCAATTATCTCAAGATATTGATGTTATTCTTGCTTTTCATTACAAACTTATGGATTTGAATTGCTATTGACAAATACCTTTTAAATCTAGGTTAGAATAATCTTCTATCAAAGTTTAGGTTCTAAACATGGAACTTAGGTTTGATAATCACTTTTTGTATTCAAAGCTTCATGCTTTCGGATCGTTTTATAGATGGAGAAATCGTCGATTAAACGATACGATCGACTATTGGATCGTTTGGTAGTTTGGAAAATCGATGATTAAACGATACAATATAAATCACAATCTCATTTGGACACGAATGATGTTGTCGAGGGATACCTGATAATATCGATTGATAATTGGAATCCGCAACCCTAATATGAGAATACATATAAGTAGGTTGATGAGGTTTAATTCCAGCATACTTATTTCCCTTTTAACTTTCATACCTTTCGTAGTTATATAGTTTATGAAACAACAAAACCATTGTAAAACCCTAGCTCAGAACGAGACCAATTGTTGAACGACTTAGAATATCGCACCAGTCCCTGTGGAGACGATATATAAATACTTATTTTTGATGCTACATCATAGACCCAATTAGACATAGTTAAAATCATGATGATGATTATGCAAGAAGATAATATCTTCACCCTACCTCAAGTCATGTGTGTCACAAGAACTTTCGAAACAATAACGAATCTTTACAAATACATGAAGATTAACTCCAACAATCAACAATGAAAGTGCCTAAAAAATTGATGTGTGTACATTCCATTGCAAGCAGAAATTAGTTGGAGCACATCTTTACATAATTTCTAGCTTTTGAATGGAATGCACACATAAAATATGGTCAAAATTGATGTGCCAGCATTTCATTGCAACTAAAAATTAGTAGTTGGAGTGCATCCTCGCATTTTTTAGAGAAAAGAAAAAACAATTTTATCACTTCCCACGTGTATGCTCTCTAGACATTGCATATTTAGCACATCCTAAAAGTAATTTAATTACCAGACACGTGTAATGTTTTTAACATTACTTCTACTAACATACACAGGGTGGGATACATGAATGTTTAAGATGGGGATCCCCATTAGGGACGAAACATTAGTAATAAAAATCTTCACATTCATGTTTGGTCTTTATAGTTCCATTTTGTGGACAAGGGTCACACAAAACTTGTCTACCATAAGAAAAAGAACGTGAAGGGATTTTTTCCTTTATTATACAAAAAACTATTAATGCAGCCAGCAATATTGAATCCTGTACGAAAGGGAGATGTACACTGTTGTTCTATAGTGATCGAGTACAAATAAACAAGTGCAGAACAACAAATTAAGGGAACAAACCCATGCCTCATATCTCATAATTAATTGCACCACAAAAATGTTTTGCGGCAATGGTTAGTGCACGTCCAAAACAATTATTGGCCCGTATTAGTTTTTATTTTGTATTTTTATAAGCATGGGCAGTATTTGGAGAGCGTAAGAACCTTCATCCGAAGTTACAACCTCGAAATTGTTTATTTGGTTGAAAAAATCAATCAGAAGTTACAATATGATCGGATTTTACACACAGATAGCCGATTGAAAGCAAAATTGAGGTTTTTATTAAGCAATTTTCTTCAAAGAAAAGAAGAGCTTGAAGATCCAATCCAAATCAATTGATGGTCTTTTTGGACCTACGATTGGAGGGCTATGGACGTTTTTCTAATGATACGAATAAGAAAACGATTACTACTCTCCACCCTGCACAAAACACTCCCGCCCCGCCGGCAAGACTAAAATGCACATGCGCTAGTTAATTAACGCAAGTGCAAAACTATGCGTTAGTTAACTAACGTTGCGTGATTTAAGTCACGCATGTGTTAAACGCTGCATGACTTAAGTCACGCATGTGTTAAACGATGCGCAAGTTAACTCATGTACAGATTTAACATATGCGTGAGTTAACTAACGTTGCGTGACTTAAGTCACGCATGTGTTAAACGCTGCATGACTTAAGTCACGCATGTGTTAAACGATGCGCAAGTTAACTCACGCACAGATTTAACATATGCGTGAGTTAACTAGCGCACAATCTGTGCAGATTACCAGAAGAGGCAGAAACCTCTCTTTTCCTTTTTTTTCTTTCATTCCTTCTTTCATACATTCATTCATTCAATTGCATGCATTTTTCATTATTCATTCAAGCATTCATTCAAGCATGTGTTAACTCATAAACAAATTACGAAAAATAAAGACCAAAATAACGGAAAATGTAATAAAAACGCTAAAAAGCGCCAATGTAATATGATTACAACCAAATCCAACATAATGTCATAAAAAACACTACACAAAAGTCAAAATGCCTAAACCACCCTACTGATGTGAACTCCTACTCCTCCGCCGTGGAACTGACATCTACTCCAGCATGCTCCACTCAAACTGTATACCCTGCATCATGCGAAGAACCTCTGAATTACCAAACACATCAGGATGCCCCATAGCACTATCCACTCTAGCTCTGATGTTGCCGATGATCTGGTATGGGCCGGGAGTGTAACACCCCGTTCGCCCAACAATTATTAATTAACAAATTAAATCAGAGTTTTTCACCAAAAACGGAATGCTACATTTTCATTCAAATAAAATCTCCAAATTAACGGATGAATAAATATTCTCCAATAAAATAGTCAATAATAATTAACTCCAAAACTTCGCAGCGGAATTAGTTTAAAACAACTAAACAAGTCTTTGGCACGCAGGCCTCATCAAAAGTTTCATAAATCATTATTAATACGTAAGGAAAGAGAAAACAAGCAACAATTCCCGTCCCGTTACGTATCAGAGCCCTAAGACACTTTGAGCCGACATCTCTACTAATCTTCGTTACCTGCACTTGCCCACAAGGCGGCAATTCCAGCAGAAGGGGTGAGATTCACAAACAACAATAGATATCATAATTCATCAATTAAATTCAACAACATCAGTATAATGAATAATCAATTATCAATTATAATGAACAATTCAACAACATCATCGACAACGACACTGACAACTCAACCTACAACAACAACAACGACAACAGCTACAACGACAACAATGCGACTAATGCAAATGCATGTGGTACCATTTTACGCGCGTTGAATGCTAAGCATTCCGGGGCATAAGCCCCCAACAATTGAATGAAATAACATTCCAGGGCATAAGCCCTCAACGATTGAGTGTTAAACACTCCAGGGCATAAGCCCTCAACGGTTGAGTGAAAACACTCCAGGGCATGAGCCCTCAGCAAGGTATGAGTATGAATGGACTCACTAGTGTATATCTGCATACAACTCGACAACGTCTACGACAACAACATATGTGCCTAATCATTTATGACACACTCCATAACTTAGTCAAAATCTGACACAACAACTCTTACGACAGAATTCATCAACATAACACATATACATTAATCAACTACATTCCTATCAGACCAAAACATTCTTCAAAAAGAAGCAAGTGTGATCAATAAGCCATAAGTTAAATACTCATAAAACACTTCAACTAAATCTCTAATACCTAAGTTTGAAGTTGGGAAACCAACCATAAGTTTTGGACTAACTCAGAATTAGTTATGCTAAGTTTTCTTAAGATTTTATTAAGTACCCACTTGGACTATTTTCATCATAACTCAAAATCTAAAAATCCTTTACACGTCAAACCAAGGCCATTAGAAAGCTAACTCAATTATCTACAACTTTCATGTTTACACCGAAAGCTAATTCAAAACAGAAACGGGTTAAAAAGACGCAAGAACGCGAAATAGAGAAAGTTGTCACAGTGCAATTTCGCTAATAGCGAAATTCTGGCTAATAGCGAAAATGTTCCAGACAGATTTCGCCAATAGCGAGTTTCTAGCGAGTTTTCCCCTGTTGTTACGATTTTTACACCATTTTTCACCTAAAAACCCAAATTTCGACATCCCAAATCCCAAAATTGTTAGGAAACATTGCCTACTGATAATCTACAACCTAAACATCACTTTTTACATCAATTCAACGGATTACCTATGTTTTTGACAATTCTAATTTAACTTAAAAACGTAATTTCTCCACAACAATCTTCAACAAAACATGTTAAATTCAATTTCAGAATTATGTAAACTATAATCATTGAAAGTTAGTCTCACCCTTACCTTAGATTATCTTCCTGAATTAAAAGCAGCGTTCTTCTCTCCTCTTGCTTCTTCTCTCTTCTTCTAGGTTTTTCCCCCTTTTCTTGTTTTCTCACTGTTTCTACGTAAAACTGGTTCTGACTCTTTCTTTCCTTCTATTTCCTATTAAAACCTATTAACTTCTCCTTAATTATAAATAACTCCTATTAAATTATTAAATAATTCATTTTAATCTCCAACCTTCTAATAATTATAATTCTCACCTATTTTAATTAAATAATCAAAATAACTATATAATAAAATATATAACACACCAAAAATAAACATAAATTATTTAAAATCACATAAACTTATTAAAATCAACTGAAATTAAATAAATAACAACTAGGGCGTTACAACTCTCCCCCACTTAAAGAATTTCGTCCTCGAAATATTACCTCAAGCAAACAACTCAGGATAAGACTCTAGCATCTTACTCTCCAGCTCCCAAGTCAAGCTTTCACCAGTTACTCCACCCCAGACAACTCTCACCAGAGATATCTCCTTGCCTCTCAACTTCTTCACCTTACGATCATCAATCCTCAACGGTAAAGTCTCTACCGTAAGGTTGTCTCTAACCTGCACGTCATCCCTTGGTATAACATGCGAAGGATCCGCTACGTGCTTCCGCAACTGCGACACATGAAACACATCATGAAGATTCGAAAGATGTGGTGGCAAACCTATTCGATATGCCACTGGCCCAATCCTCTCCGATATCTGATAAGGACCAATAAACTTCGGAGTCAACTTCTTCGACTTCAACGCACGACCTACACCTGTCATGGGAGTGACTCTCAAGAACACATGATCACCCTCTTGAAACTCAAGTTCCTTTCTATGCTTGTCATGGCAACTCTTCTGCCGACTCTGCGACGCTTTCATCTGCTCTCTTATCAACTTGACCTTCTCTGTAGTCTGCTGGACTAATTCCGGTCCCAACACTATACTTTCTCCCGATTCAAACCAACACAACGGAGTTCTACACCTCCGACCATACAAAGCTTCAAATGGTGCCATACCAATACTCGAATGGTAACTGTTGTTGTACGTGAACTCAATCAACGGTAGATGACTATCCCAAGCTCCACCTTGCTCAAGTACACACACTCTTAATAAATCTTCCAACGACTAAATCGTCCTCTCCGACTGACCATCTGTTTGAGGATGATAAGCCGAACTCAACTTCAACTTAGAACCCAAAGCCTCCTGCAAACTCTTCCAAAACCTTGAAGTAAACCTCGGATCTCTATCCGACACAATACTTGATGGAACACCATGCAACTTCACAATATTATGAATGTAAATCTCTACCAACTGAGCTACTAGATAATTGATATTGATCGGAATAAAATGTGCTGACTTTGTTAACCTGTCAACAACTACCCAAATGGCATCATGCCCCTTCGGAGTATTCGGTAAGCTCGTTACAAAATCCATGGATATGTTATCCCACTTCCATTCTGGCACATCTAATGGTGTCAACAACCCTGCAGGCTTCTGATGTTCAACTTTAGATTTCTGACAAGTCAAACATGCATAAACAAACTGCGCGACATCTCGCTTCAATCCAGACCACCAAAACAATTTCTTCAAGTCGTGATACATCTTCGTAGCTCCCGGATGAATACTTAAACTACTCCTGTGACTTTCTTCCAAAATCGACCTTTTCAACTCATCGTCATCAGGAATACAAATTTTGCCTCGAAATCTTAACACACCTTTATCATCAACCTGGAAATCACTATCTTCCGCTTCATTACTAGCAACCATCAAGTCTACAAACTTAACATCAGCTTTCTGCGCTTCCTTGATACTGTTCAAGAATTCGTTATTAATCTTCAACATACCCAACTGTACGCTCTGAGGTGCCAATTCACAAACTAAGCTCAAGTCCCTAAATTGCTCAAGTAACTCGAACTCTTTCATCATCATAGCAGACATGTGCAACGTCTTTCTGCTCAAGGCATCTGCAACTACATTGGCTTTACCGGGATGGTAATTCAAACTAAAATCATAGTCCTTCAACAACTCGAGCCATCTTCTCTGCCTCATATTCAACTCCTTCTGATCAAACAAGTATTTCAAACTCTTATGATCACTGAACACCTCAAATCTGGAACCGTACAAATAATGCCTCCAAATTTTTAACACAAAAACTACAGCAGCCAACTCTAAATCATGTGTAGGATAGTTCTTCTCATGTATCCTCAATTGTCTCGAAGCATAAGCTACCACCTTACCATCTTGCATAAGTACACCACCTAAGCCCAACTTGGACGCATCACAATACACAACAAAAGGTTCATCTGACTTCGGTAAAATTAAAATCGGAGCAGTCGTCAACCGTTGCTTCAACTCATTGAAACTATTCTCACACTTAGTATCACACACAAAAGCCTTACCCTTACAGGTCAACTGTGTCAAAGGAAGTGCCAACTTCGAAAATCCTTCGATAAATCTACGGTAGTAACCAGCCAAACCAAGAAAACTTCTAATCTCTGTAACTGACTTAGGAGTCTCCCATTGTGATACCGCTTCAACTTTCGATGGGTCAACAGCAATACCGCTACCAGAAATAATATGGCCAAGAAAACTTACTTCACTTAACCAGAATTCACATTTCGACAACTTTGCATACAACTTCTTTTCTTTCAGCACCTGCAAAACAATCCTCAAATGCTCTGCATGCTCTTCTTCAGTCTTAGAATAAATCAGAATATCATCATTAAACACAACAACAAATTTATCCAGGAAAGCATGAAAAATTCTGTTCATATACTCCATGAACACACCAGGTGCATTGGTAACACCGAAAGGCATCACTTTATATTCATAGTGACCATAACGCGTCCTAAATACCGTCTTCTGCATATCTTCATCCTTCACCTTGATCTGATGGTAACCCGATCTCAAATCAATTTTACTAAACACACGAGCACCCACTAACTGATCCATCAAATCGTCAATTCTCGGAAGTGGATACCTATTCTTTATCGTCACTTTATTCAGCTGACGATAGTCTATACACAGCCTCATGCTACCATCCTTCTTCTTAACCAATAATACCGGCGCTCCCCAAGGTGAAACACTTGGTCTTAAAAACTTTTTATCAAGTAGATCCTCCAACTGTTTCTTCAACTCTGCCAACTCAGCTGCTGACATACGGTAAGGAGCCATCGACATAGGCTTCGTACCCGGAACGAGATCAATGGAGAATTCTACCTCCCTTTCTGGCGGCACATCAGGAATCTCATCAGGGAAAACCTCTGGAAATTCATTTACAACGGGCAACCTATCAATTACCGATTGATTCTCCACGGACAAATACGCCAATAAGGAAAACATCAAGTCTCCATCACATCCTAACTGCTTCAGCTGCTTAGTAGATAAAAATTCTGCTCCACTCTCTTCTTCGGCAGAGGAAAAGTATACTGTCTTTCTAAAACAATCTGTATGGACATGGTTGTATTCCAACCAGTTCATACCAAGGATTACATCCATACCCGTCAACGGAAAACATACAAGATCAACCTCAAAGATTCTACACAACAATAACCAATCAGGACAACAAGGACAATAAAAAATTGTCACACAACTCTACTAGGCTCGACTCGACTCTACTACTTGGCCGGACGGACCGATCTGCTCTGATACCAATTGTAACACCCCGTTCGCCCAACAATTATTAATTAACAAATTAAATCATAGTTTTTCACCAAAAACGGAATGCTACATTTTCATTCAAATAAAATCTCCAAATTAACGGATGAATAAATATTCTCCAATAAAATAGTCAATAATAATTAACTCCAAAACTTCGCAGCGGAATTAGTTTAAAACAACTAAACAAGTCTTTGGCACGTAGGCCTCATCAAAAGTTTCATAAATCATTATTAATACGTAAGGAAAGAGAAAACAAGCAACAATTCCCGTCCCGTTACGTATCAGAGCCCTAAGACACTTTGAGCCGACATCTCTATTAATCTTCGTTACCTGCACTTGCCCACAAGGCGGCAATTCCAGCAGAAGGGGTGAGATTCACAAACAACAATAGATATCATAATTCATCAATTAAATTCAACAACATCAGTATAATGAATAATCAATTATCAATTATAATGAACAATTCAACAACATCATCGACAACGACACTGACAACTCAACCTACAACAACAACAACGACAACAGCTACAACGACAACAATGCGACTAATGCAAATGCATGTGGTACCATTTTACGCGCGTTGAATGCTAAGCATTCCGGGGCATAAGCCCCCAACAATTGAATGAAATAACATTCCAGGGCATAAGCCCTCAACGATTGAGTGTTAAACACTCCAGGGCATAAGCCCTCAACGGTTGAGTGAAAACACTCCAGGGCATGAGCCCTCAGCAAGGTATGAGTATGAATGGACTCACTAGTGTATATCTGCATACAACTCGACAACGTCTACGACAACAACATATGTGCCTAATCATTTATGACACACTCCATAACTTAGTCAAAATCTGACACAACAACTCTTACGACAGAATTCATCAACATAACACATATACATTAATCAACTACATTCCTATCAGACCAAAACATTCTTCAAAAAGAAGCAAATGTGATCAATAAGCCATAAGTTAAATACTCATAAAACACTTCAACTAAATCTCTAATACCTAAGTTTGAAGTTGGGAAACCAACCATAAGTTTTGGACTAACTCAGAATTAGTTATGCTAAGTTTTCTTAAGATTTTATTAAGTACCCACTTGGACTATTTTCATCATAACTCAAAATCTAAAAATCCTTTACACGTCAAACCAAGGCCATTAGAAAACTAACTCAATTATCTACAACTTTCATGTTTACACCGAAGGCTAATTCAAAACAGAAAAGGGTTAAAAAGACGCAAGAACGCGAAACAGAGAAAGCTGTCACAGTGCAATTTCGCTAATAGCGAAATTCTGGCTAATAGCGAAAATGTTCCAGACAGATTTCGCCAATAGCGAGTTTCTAGCGAGTTTTCCCCTGTTGTTACGATTTTTACACCATTTTTCACCCAAAAACCCAAATTTCGACATCCCAAATCCCAAAATTGTTAGGAAACATTGTCTACTGATAATCTACAACCTAAACATCACTTTTTACATCAATTCAACAGATTACCTATGTTTTTGACAATTCTAATTTAACTTAAAAACGTAATTTCTCCACAACAATCTTCAACAAAACATGTTAAATTCAATTTCAGAATTATGTAAACTATAATCATTGAAAGTTAGTCTCACCCTTACCTTAGATTATCTTCCTGAATTAAAAGCAGTGTTCTTCTCTCCTCTTGCTTCTTCTCTCTTCTTCTAGGTTTTTCCCCCTTTTCTTGTTTTCTCACTGTTTCTACGTAAAACTGGTTCTGACTCTTTCTTTCCTTCTATTTCCTATTAAAACCTATTAACTTCTCCTTAATTATAAATAACTCCTATTAAATTATTAAATAATTCATTTTAATCCCCAACCTTCTAATAATTATAATTCTCACATATTTTAATTAAATAATCAAAATAACTATATAATAAAATATATAACACGCCAAAAATAAACATAAATTATTTAAAATCACATAAACTTATTAAAATCAACTGAAATTAAATAAATAACAACTAGGGCGTTACAGGGAGGATGTCTGGCCCACTGCTGGCCAACAAGAACTTCCTCGTAAGGAGGAACAGGACGAGGAGGTGCCTGAGCTGCGTAGTCAGGAATGGCCGCATGGGGGTTCACAATAGGATGTGATACTCTAACGAACCATCTCATGTACCCCATACTATGAGACCACGGCTGGTCATCTGGCACCGGTTCACCCCTCTGCTGTTGGCTGAGGACATGTAGAGCAAACTCCAAGAAAGTATGGGCCACGTCATTTGCCGCAATAAGCTCAACAGCTGTAGGAGATCTGGGCCGTATCTGGACATACCCGTACTGTCTAAGAACCCGCCCTGGCAAGTGACGGACCATCCTGTCTCTGCCGACCATGATCCATCCGGAGTACCAGCATGTGTCCTAAAAGGGTGTGATGTGTCGTTGTCTCTCGTACGGCCTCCAGATGACATGAGAATGATCTAACGCATCAATGACATCTCTATAATGTCCAGGTTCCGTAAAGCCCCTAGGAGGTTTCCACTGACTCACAAGCAGGGTAAGTGTCGGGTCGTACACATCATTAAGAACCCTCAGAATGAGGTTCCTGAAGTGCGCCAAATTTCATCCCTCCAAACACAAAGAACCAAATATATATCGACACAAATATTATACAAACAACGTAAAAAAGAAGAAAAACAAGTTAAACAAGGCACAAATTTACGATCCAATAAGTAAAAAAGAAGAAAAACAAATATTACCACAAGCAAGGTCATGTAACCACCACACGAGGCCACAAATGAGTCGGAGGTCAGAGATAGCTGCTCGTAAAGGAATGCAAGTCTCATCCCACCCCATGACCAGCTGTCCAACTCGTCCATATCTTGCAGCGCAAGCAGCCACAACAGATTAATGTTTTTGCTGTTCTTACGGGAAATAAATGGTCCATCCAAGCAAGAGCAACAAAAACGCCTTAACGCAGGCCAACCTAACTTGAGCTCGCTCGATTTCCTCCTCCTATGTGTCAATCTCAACCAGCTGATTACACCTATTCAAGAGTTCCTCGTAGCGCCTCTTCAATACACCAAAACTGATATAAGTACCACCCTGTCTTGCTACCTCCCTAGCGGCAGCCTCCGCTGTAAAAAGTAGGTCCACCTGCATCATCTCCATCCCATCGTCACGGGTTAACTCTTTATCAGAAAGGAGCCTCTCAGTGATGGGGATGCCTAGGAGACACGCCACATCATCTAGTGTGATGGTCATCTCCCCAACGGGTAGATGGAAGCTGCTCGTCTCCTCATGTCATCTCTCTGATATTTCACAAACGAGCCCGTGAGAGATGTTCTCGTACCCACTATTCAGGAAGGGAGTTAGACTGTACATATTCACTACATCCCAAAACCAATCGTTTTGTGCTCCCGACTGAGGCACCATCAAGTTTTTAAGACTCAACTTCTTCCCGCGAGAGATACCTTTCACCCTATGTTTTTTTTCGAAACTGAAATACAAAAACAAAAAACAACAAACAACATCGTTAAATAAATAATAAGTAAAATAAACATTAAATATATTCTAACATAAATTTTAATTCTAACATTAAATAAGTAAAATAATAATTAGAATAAGTTATATAAATAGGAAAAGAAGTAAAATAAAGATTAAAATATACTTACATCGGCATTGACCCATATCCTGCATGCCACATGTCCATCAAATCGAGGTAAAACCGAGAGGTTAGAAGGCCCCCCTGCATAGCCGTCCGGTCTGGCCTCGTACACCACCCTCGGCATCCCCTGAAAACGACCCCCCACCATCATCATCCTGCTGAGGCTCAGCCTGCTCCTGCTGCTCAGGCTCCTCAATATCAGGCTGCTCCTTCTGCTCAAACTGATACTGGTGAGGCTGAGGATCCTCAAACTGATACACCTGAGGCTAAGGATCCTGATAAACCTGATACTGCGTCGGGTCCATCGTCTGGGATGGACCAGTCTGTGATGAAGAGGGCCCAACATCATCAACACTGGCAAGTCTCGTGCCCCCCACTCTTCCTCGACCTCGACCACGTAAAGGAGAGACTACTGCTTGCTTCTCCCTTTGTGCACTACTAGTAGAGGTAGGCCTCTCTAACCTAAGCCTGTCAGTCCTCTTCTTCTGAGACATATCTACACAACACAACATTTTAAAAAACACAAAATCAATGACACATTTTCACACGGATATTGTGTCATTTCTAACAATTCAAGAACAACACTAAAGTTTCGACAGTGTCATTTCAATTCGTAATTTACCACATTGTAGTCAAACATACTATAATCAACATTAATAAACTATATATAACTAATTTCATCATTAGCTATAAAAAAACAAAAATAACCATTTTGGCATTTTACCAAATACAGAGAGTGCAATTTTTAAACAACTAAGAAATCTAACAATTTCTAAACCCTAAACTACCACATTGTACCATAAACAACATCTAAACAACAATTCCTAAGTTAAATCATCACTAACATGCAAGCAAAATTTATAAAAAAACCTAAAAATGTTAAATTTCTTTAAAAATTCAAAAATTTCAACCAAAAAAAATGCAATGAAGTTGGATAATTATCACTTACTTGATATTGTGGGCGAAATTGACTTTGAATGGCGCAAGAATGGTGAAATTCGAATTTGGGGTTGAAAATTTCGTGTTTGAGAGAAGTTGGAAAATGAAGGTTTGTGTTTGCTGAGTTGCTGTTAAATGACTTAAGTAATGCTGCGCTACTTAAGTCACGCGATGCTAGTTAAGTTGTGCAGCGCTAGTTAAGTTATGCAGCGCTAGTTAAGTTGCGCAGCGTGACTTAACTAGCGCAGAGCTATTTTGGTCTTTTCAGCTGGGTGCGAGCGAAAAGTGCAGGGTGTAGAGCAATAATCTAAGAAAACTCTTGTTCACACTTTACACAATGGTAAGAAATACCATAAAATTACAAATTTAACCACAATTTTTTTTCGGCAGTTAACAACCATCGGTTAAATTCAATCGACAGTTAATTGCCGATGAGGTTATATTGGTATTTTTGTAGCGTTTCCTATCAACCTTTGATGTCGGAACAACAATTTCCTACAAATATTAGCTTCTTGTTTTTCTATGATGTGAGAAGCCTTAGACCCACATTTTTTGGGGATAGCACTTAAGTGACGTAGTATTTGGTAACATTGGTGACATTGACCAATCACAATATCACAATCCTTATGAAAGAGAGAAAAAAAATCACTTGTGACATTGTGGTTGGTCAATGTCACCAAATACTATGTCACTCATGTACTACCCCATTTTTTGTGCGTAGAAGTTAACCCAAGCACATGTTGAACCGGTCTAGTTTTTGTTCATGTTCAAATTCAAACCATGCAAAAACAATTAAATCTGATCTTTATCGGTTCGTATTGATTTCATGTCATTCAAATGTGAGACCCACACCAACTCGTTATATTTTATTATTATTTCTTTTATTTCACATTATAGGTTATCTAAACAAATATGTACTATTCATGAATCATGATATATTAATTTTCTCATCAGAGCTTAAATACTTGTTTAATGGTATAAAAAATCATAGCATTTGAAGAGAGTTTTTTTAGACTTTTGAAAATTAGTTTCTTTAGTTTTTAAAAATATCAATCATATTGAACCAAACCAAATCAACTCTTTTTTATTAGTTCAGATTGTTTTTATCGAAAAAATCAAACCAAACCAAAAACTTACACTGCTATCATTTGTTAGTTGTTTTACTTTCTATCCAAAATATTAGTATCAACTTTTTTTTATTCATATTTTCTATAAAACTTGTATTCTAAAAGATCAAGTTGTATTCTTAGTTCCCTTAAATATGATGAAAGTAGTGACCACATTTTGTCTATTCTGTAAATTAGTGTGGCCATGCTAAAAGCGCAATAATAGGGACCAGTTGTACCTTTGGGGAACAACGATATTAAAACTTTACCTGTAAATACAACAAAAGAACCATGCATTTCATTTGCATATGTTAGTTAGCATGGTCAAGTTAATCGGTATATCATGATCACAGGTCGCGAGGTAGATTTGTAGCTAGAGGACATATCAGCTTTGGAGATATCGATCGGTTCTTTTTTCATCTTCCTTTATAGTACCTTTTTCATAGTAATTTTTTCGAGGGTTAATTAAGTTTTTCTCCCTACAGATATCTGCAGTTTTGTTTTTAGTCCCTATAAAAATAAATCATACTTTTTAGTTCCTACAAAATTTTCCGTTAGTGTTTTTTTAGTCCTTGTTAAATTAAAATTTGTTTAATTATGTTTAAACTTTTAAATTTTTGAAAGATTTTTAACAGACATGTTCATAACATTGTAAGATACTCTTTTATAAAATCTTTTAATTTTTTAACATGTAATAAATTAAATATGAATTTTTCTAAAAGGCAAATTTTCAAGATTATATCAATGAAAATTTGGACCTAATAATAAAATTTTGAGTTACATTTTTGCGGAGGAACTTTGTATAATGTTCTAAATAAGTATGTAAAAAATATGTTAAAAATTTAAAAGTTTATGCACAATATTAAGCAAATTTTAATTTTACAAGGACTAAAAGTATGTATTGGTCCCTGTTAAATTAAAACTTGTTTAATCATACTTAAACTTTTATATTTTTAAATGATATTTAACAAACTTGTTAAGAACATTATAATAATCTCTTTTATAAAAAATTAAAATTTTTTAACATGTAATGAATTAAATATAATTATTTTTAAACGCCAAAAATTCAAGATAAAACTAACGAAAATTTGGACCTAAAAATAAAATTTTGAGCTAACTTATTGCGGCGGAACGTTTTATAATGTTTTAAACAAGTATGTAAAAAATCATTCAAAAATTTAAAATTTTAACCATAATTAAACAAATTTTAATTTAACAGGGACTAAAAACATTAACAGAAAATTGTGTAGGGACTAAAAAGTGTGATTTATTTTTATAGGGACTAAAAACAAAACTGCAGATATTTATAAGGACTAAAAACTTAATTTTTTTAATAACATATACTCCCTCCGTCACAGTTGACCATATTACGCATGTCAATACATAATTTGAGCTTAAATATCTTGAATAATATATTAGAAAAATTATGAAGTTTTGATATTTTAAAAATATTCATCGAGACGAATCTAATGACATATTATATGATATTATTTATCTTTGTATATTAGTAGAAAAATATGGTCAAAATAAATTAGGTCAAAATTGCACATTTTTAAATGGATCATCTATTGTAGGACGGAGGGAGTACTGATTTTTCGTGTAGCATGGTAATTCTAATTTAGAAAATTACAAACTTCTTATTTACTCCATCCGTTTCATAATGAGTGTCACTTTACATTTCCAATACAACTTTAATTTTTTCCTTCCAACTTTACCCTCAATAAATACTCTAACTTTTCTCTCGCACAATTTTCAATGCAACTTTAAATTTGTCTTTTTCTTAGGCATTTTAGTAAAAGTGTTATGTCGAATGATTATTTCATTTCATTCATTAATTTGCGTGCACTTGACTAAAACGACATTCATTTTGAAACGGAAGGAGTATCTATTAGCAAAGAAGACATGACCTCTCAAAAAAAAAACAACAAAGAAGACATATGTTGTTTCTTTTAACTCGGAGACATCCGGAAGCAATCTCTCAAAATATCGAGATCAATTTAGAGGATTAACGTCTCATACATTATTTCACACATACATATATGTAATCGACTCCTAATCGCATGTTAAAAGGAATTAATTATCATAGTTGTACGGTTTAAAATAACCAAAAACTCAAAGTCACAAATACAAGATGGTATACTGACTTTTGATTTAGAAAATGATAAAGCACTTGCTTTTATATTTTTTTGTTGAATGGTGCTAAGCATGTGTTCAAAGCTGCGGTAGGATGACGCCGGTGTATCACTAAGTATGTGTTTGAAACCGCCGTGGGATGAAGCCCAGATGCGCGTTTCTCAAACTCTAGAAATTGCAACTTTACCTTTTCACATCTAAAGACCTTTTAAACATGTGGTAGCATAAAAAAGAATTGAAACCAAACAGACACTAAAAGATATCCTCTCGTTCAAAGTCAGAGCATAATGATCTCGAAGACATAGATCACAGAAGTGAAAATTACTTCTCCAACAAAATATTTTTCATGCACAAGGCCGAGATCGGCTGAACTACGCATCAATTATGTTAACAACCTGATTCACACCACTAGTTATTAGATGTGATATTTCGATGGAATGAATGTTATTGTCAATGAGATATTTGGTTTGACATTTTTACAGGCATTAAAATGACGGTTTATTTAACTGAAAGAAAAAAAAATGATAATTCGAATTAAGATTCTTGCTATATTTTTCTTCAAAAAAAGATTCTTGCTATACAGTTGATAATGATTAACTTTTGTATGAAATTTCGATTCCAGTAAAAGATATTACCATTTGATTAACTATTGAATACTTCATTTTCGATTTAAATAATTTTGAGGAATTTTGTTGCTGTCTTTGCTGGTCTAGATTAATTGCTCAGTAGCCAACATGAAGAGAAAACTAATCCAACCCTGACAACGGTTTTCACTAGATTGTGGCGGGTCAAGCTATGATGGTCCATATTATTCTTCAACAGGTTGTACCTTGTAAGGCACGGCTAGCATTCCTATTTGTATTTAAGGCTCTTAAAAAGGTCATTTAATTCACAGGTTTAATGGGTTAGGCAAAAAAATGAATTTCCTCTGCATTAAAATTCAGGATGTCAGCCTGAGTTACTGAGTAACATAGTAAAGATAAAACAAGGAAGGAGAATCACATGTTTTGAAGAGAAAATCACACGGATTGTTGCTCATAGATAGAACCTGCCTAATTATTAACTCAATTCCTGCAACTCATCTTGCTACTTGTTGCATTATTAACATTGCCATTATTAGTGGTCAGCAGCAATGCACTAGTAAACTTATGAGGAAACATAAAAAGAACTGAAATTATATATTTCATTACATCTCCGCGTACCACAATAACCATTCATTTAAGCCAACAACTCGATACTTCCATTATTGGTGCTAGTAACAACAAACACAGCCAAGGGCTGTAAGTGAAGAAACCCGTATAGCTGATCCTAAAGTATTTCTATTTCGACCAAGCAAATCTGCCGTAGTCAATTATTTTCTCATCAAACATTATTTAGATTTTTCTCAAGTCTCAACTATATTCTTATGATTTTGGAGAAAGAAAGGGGAAAAGAACACTCGATTAAGTAGTCATGTAATGCACTATAGTATCCTACAGCCGTGACTTAGCTTGCTCCATTGAGGCTCCCTGCAATAAACATAACAAATTCCATTAGAGAGCAATAGACCGTTTACTAGTCTACAATTATCCATAGTGAAAGTGATATGATTTGTCTATAAAACAAAGTTCTATGAGTTAAAAAACCACACAGTAACCCCTTATTTTCTTATGGTATATTTGTTTTCAAAAGGTCTCACTTGAAATAATTATTATCTTAAACTTGTACGCAAATTAATCATGCATTAAGGAAAAACTAAACAAATTAATCTTACTACTGGCATGTTATTCTAGGTCTTTTAAAATAAAGATACGAAATAAAAATAAACTATCTTTACTAGGTCAGAAGAATGACTGTGCTGTTAAGATGAAAACAAGGAGTGGTTATTTACTGTATCCCTCGAAGGGTCGAAGGCATGTAAAAATTTGTATACAAGGTCTCACATGTGGAGATGCCCCGCCCTACCTATTGTGAGATCCTAATTCAAATGGAAGGGGGTGACCAAATTTATATGCTCACAAAGTATCTTGTCCTTAATTCATGTCGGAATGGGTAGCAATGCTTCAGACTTCTATGGCTCTTCTCAACACACATTCACATCTCTTAAGACAAGGCTCTATCACCTTTTCTACAATAGGAGCTATCCCAACTTTTCCTTTGACGAATGTTTTCCTATCTTATTTCTTGTAGCTATCCATTTATCATCGTAACAAATACAAGGATAATAAGACAAATTAAACTAAGCCTTATTATTAGAGGGATTTGGTCGACATCAATTCTACTTGCCAAGGGTTTAAAGCAATCATTAAATTAAATAAAGGAAATGGATTTAGCCTTTATTCTAATCAATACTATAGAATAATAGTACCAAGCAAAGCTGTATGTTTTATCAGACAAATTTCATCAATACAAGTGCAGTTTGTTAGTGAAGTGTCTTGTCGATCGGAAAATTACTTTGCTAAACAAGAGTATATTTCCTTGAGTTAAAAATTAGCCTATCACTCTAGCAAGATCCACAGTCAAAAATTACAATTAGTAGGTAGTCCCACCCAGCCAGTGACCAATTGATGATATAGGTGGCTAAAAAATCCTGGAATAGCACGACAAGTCTGTATGCATAAATTGAAATAAACAAGCATAGGTTACTAACCAGAGGAATTCCTTTGGCAGCTCTTGCAGCCAAGTAGGCACAAGGCTTGAAGAACGGTCCATACAACTCTGACCATTTCTCCAATTTTGAATATATGTATTTAGATCCAAGAGAGTCGGCCCAGAATATGATACCTCCCCTGAAGAATTTCAATCCCAAAATTATGAACAATTATGAAGTTTAAGAAAACATGCCAAATAATTTCCAAGACAAACCTGTAAGGTGGAAAACCCATTCCCATGATAGCAGCGATATCAAGATCTGCTGCTTTGACTACAATACCTTCATCGAGGACACGGCAAGCCTCATTCACCACAGGAAAGAAGATCATCTCAATGATGTCCTTCTCTTGTAACTTGACAAGCTGTCCAAATTCAGATTCACAGCATCAGATCCGGTGGAATTTACCATTAAAATTTACTTTAAATCTTGTTTCCTCACTAGTCACTAGCCAAAAAATATGGCACGGATTATGAAAAGAAGAATGAAAATACCTTAGGATCAACGGAGACACCGGAAATGCTCCTAGCTTTCTCAATAAATTTCTTTAATTCAGGATCAGGACTTGCCTTGCGTCTATCATCATACAAATAAAAGCCTTTTCGAGTTGTTTCGCCTGTTAGAAGCAAGTGTTATATAACGTGAGTCGGTGAATTATTTAGTAGAAAAACACAAGGGAATTTATTTTAACAGGTTATATTCCACAGTTATATCTTCAAACTAATGCAGAGTTTATCTTCTTTACCAGCCCTCTTATCCTCTTGCAAAAGAGGGATAAGCATTGATTTATAAGTTCGCTCAGGAAAGTTCTGAACAAATTGGGAGCCCGTTGCAACCGCCACACCGAAACCAACTAGGTCACACAATCTGCATTAGTAAATATGTTACAAACTAGACCCTTCATGAAGTAGCTGTGGATATCAAGAACTTATCCATGCATTAATACCTTAAAGGCCCCATGGGCATTCCAAATTTGGTTACTGCTTTATCAATTTGGTAAACATCTGCGCCACGTTCAACAAGCAAGAGAGTTGCTTGTGTATATGGGAAGAACACCCTATTAACAGCAAATCCTGTACAGTTTCCAACCACCACCGGAGTTTTCTTTATCTTCTTTGAGATATCTAACAAGTCAACTATTACTTGAGGAGATGTCCGCTTGGTACGTACAATCTCCAGAAGTGGCATAACATGTGCAGGACTGCAGAAACACAAGTCAAATTCAGTTAGAAAGATACAGCGGTGGGAAAAATATTTAAAAAATACATGATACCACCTGAAGAAATGGGCTCCAATAATTCGATCTTGAGACTTGGTTTTTTCTCCGATCAGGTCCAAGTCAATTGTGGAAGTGTTACTACCAAGTATACAATGAGGTGGACAGTACTTTTCAAGATCAGCAAAGATTTGTTGCTTCAAGGAAACATTCTCAATAACAGCCTGCCCAGACATGAAACACAAACAGATTATACTCTGCTGAAGCTTTAGATAACAAACAACCATGACGTAAATGAATGTCAGACTCAATAGGCAAATTTATATGCGAGTTCATTCTAGCACCTCTATCACCATGTCCACATCTCTGAAGCTATCATAGTCGAGGGAACCTTTGACAAGAGAGAATGCCTTTTCAAATCTTTCCTGGGTTAAATTACCTTTCTTAACACGGCTCTGTAGGTTTGCTGCACAAAAAGGAAAAAAAAAACTACATGAGAACAGCGCAACTTATTTCGTAATCAAAGTTAAAGTGCGAGTAGTGACTAGGGAAAGCCAACTGATATAGTTTGTTCTCACCTTTAATCCTATTGATACCAGCATCCAAGAATTTTTCGTTTACTTCTTTCAATATGACAGAATAATTACTAAGTATTAAAGCTGTTGCTATTCCAGAGCCCATTAGTCCTCCACCAAGGATGGCAACCTTCTTCACAGGTCTTGGAGCCAGACCACGATCAGTAACCCCAGGTACCTGTTCAAGCCAAGAGGTATTGGGAAATTCATATCTACAGAATATATACAAAAACTCAGTACACAAAATCAGGCTAGTGCTTATTTAAAAACACTACTTTGAAATTTAGATATGCATTACAGGCACAGATTTAAGATGGGATTCACAAATTTCAATATTTGAAATTGTAAACAGAATTATAGAAATGGTGCAAACATTACCATTTTGAAACGAGATACAGCCTATTCACACCAGGCCTAACCATCGCAATCATTAATTATAATAAGTTACAAAAATTTATGAAGTTCATGAACAATTCTAAATCTTATTACTCAAATGATCAACAGAAAACAAAATTTCATTCCTTTATATCAACTACCGTACAATTTAATATAGAAGGTCCTTTATAAAAATAAAAGGCCAAATTCAGTTCTTGGCCATAACTCTCCTATAAATCCACCTGGTTTTATAGCCCCAAGTTAAGAGATCAGGCTCAGTCCCAAGTATATTCCCTACATATATAATCTGGTGTTAAAGTAACCACAGCTCAATAAGAAGCTAAACTGAAGACTTCAAAATATAGAAGAACAAAAATTCCCTGTGGCTTAATTTGCAAATTGTGTTCCAAATGGGCTGGGGTGACCTTTACCTGCAGTGCAGGGATTTGAAATCCACCAGAAGCACTTTGTGGTCAGGCTAATCCAACACTTAGGCAGAGATTAGTTCCACACTCAACGGGGGTGGTGGGAATTCATCATATCTTTCTTTAACATAAGTAAGTAAAAGTAGAAGTTGAGAAAAATGACTTAAATATTATTTCTTTCCAAAACTCCGATGTAGAAGTTTAAATTGTTTTTTAAGCTCATCATATTCTTCTTTATTGCAGAGATATTTTCTCACTTGAAGGGGAAGAAATGTGTAAAATTAAGACACAACTTCAACAAACCTTAGATGTTCCTCTTTGAGCAAAAAATATGTGAATTAAGCTTTTGCAGGTATCTGATTGTACCAGAGCGTCAAATGCTTCAGCTTCCTTCAAAGATCAAAAACAACGTCATGCACGTTTCTGAAAAGTAATATGAAATGAAAAATTATATACTAGAGACAGATATAACCTTCCAGAGCCCAGCACGGGGACCAGACACTATTCCTGCTTCAATAACATCAATGCAAACCAGAGGATGCTTGAGATTGGGAGCTTGTTTTCGAGCTTGAGCACGTGCGAATTTCAAAATCTCTCTAGCTTCCACAAGTGGTTCTATTTTTTCAGTCTTGTAAAGACTGGCAATCCATGGTCGTCGACGGTCCAAAATATCCAGGGCCCACTGGCGTGCAGTGTTCACCAACTGATCAGGTGACACCAAACCATCTACAAGCCCCGAACTAAAAGCATCCTTCCCTTTCACTGGCTTGGAAGTCTTAATTTAGAGAAAGAAAGAGGAAAAATTAATTGAAAATCATTAGACAGGCATGTCTTAGTCACAACTCTAAAGTATTTTCTGTAAAATGAAAAATGCAACTCCATTCCAAATGGAGAACTGAACCAAAAACATGTCCTGTTTCATAGAACAGTCAATATAAGGTTTGATCTATTGCCAACCACGAAATTGGATAGATCCGGTTTTATTTCAGTTCTTCATATTCAACAGAATCACAAAATTATATTTAAAGAGTAAAAATTGTGGCATACCAACATCATTTCAAGTGCCTTTGTCAAACCAACAAGGCGAGGAAGTCGCTGTGTTCCTAAGACAATTTACAACCCAAGGTTAACGTTACTAGGGAAAAATAAAAATAAAAAGAACAGTTATCCATAGGACATCCGGTGCTACTCGTGGTCGAACTTCTCTCTGTTTTTATTGCTTTTTTCAAATTATTTGATGTCTATTTAACATAAGAATCATGGTATCAAGCCATCACCTCAGGTAAGAATTTTGACTTAATATAATAATCAAAATTTAAAAGCATGCCAATAAAATTTGAACATCAAATGAGTTTCCTCGGTAACTCAGTCATTCAACACATCATCCAGTAGCAGTGATTACATGTAAGTTCATAAAACAGGGAATAAACAAAAGGAAAAAGTCATATGTATAGAGACTAATGCAAAATAAGTCATACATTCGTCGAAGTTAATCATGACATGCACGCCAAAAGTTGACCGTGATTTTTCATAGTTACCTTAAATCAGATTTATGATCCACTGCTCCGGAAAAATATCCCTCCTTATAAAAACATTGCTAATAGCATAAATGATGATTAAGTGATAAGATCTCATTTCAATTGTTTGCTCAATATCTTAATGCACTCAATTTAAATTCGCACACAAAATATAAGTAGACTTGATGAAAATAGAGACTAATGAGTTCAATCTATTACCTCCAAATCCAGGAATTATCCCAAGCTGAAGTTCAGGCAAACCTAGTTGAGCAGTTGCGGTTGATAATCGTGCGTTGCATGCCTATATTATTAGAGAGAACTGGTAATATTTTGTAGAAAATAATGAAAGAAGTTTTTTTTTTCTTAACAGTTAGTAATGCTTACCATTGCAACTTCTAAGCCCCCACCCAAGGCAAGGCCATCAATGGCAGCAACTGAGGGTTTCTTTGCCGCTAAAAAATGAAATAAATTGATTCAAAGATTCAGCATAGCACAAAATGTGAAATGAATTGTAAATAAAGAAATTGATGAAAATCAAATACCTTCTATTGTATCAGTGATGATTTCAATCGATATCCACCCAGGTTTTGGACGCTCTATATGAACGTAGGGGACGGAGTTAGTATGAGCTTAACTACATTAGAAAGACACCATTCCACTCGAAAATAAATTGAAGTACCGTTTGCCTCTTGAAGACCACCAAATGCAGAAATATCAAAACCTCCAGAAAATTTTCCCTTTGCACCTAATAAAGGAACACAAGATTCAGTTATAATGCTACAGCTATAAACAAGTTGACCGAGAGTATCTCTGGGGAAGCACACAAGTAACTTGATGTTTCATTTTCTTTTCCTTCTTCTCAATATATCATCTTGTTCTTATCTAATTACTAAGTCGGTCTCATTCAATTGAATATCTTTAAATGCAATCCCTTCGCAATTTTTTGAACAGTATCCAACTTGAAAGCTGTTCAATTCAAAAGCACATTGCATTACCTGTAACAACAATTGCCTTGACATCATCTCTTTGTATAGCCTGATCAAAACTCTCCTTTAAACTTCGCAATACTGGCAAGAGACATGAACATAAATGAGCAACAGTATAATCCTAAGTAATAAAAAGCAACGTATGAAGAAAATAGAAAATGACACTGAAAATTTTGGACAATGAAATATTGTGGTTTCACGGCATACTGCAGTATTTGGAATTTCACACTATCACATGCTCAAAATTTGGAAACATAAAAATTGAAAGCGACAATGCAATCACCAAAGTTAGCTTCAATGGACATTATTAGAGAAAGAACAAATTGAATAAACTACAATTTACTGTAGCCGTGATTATATTTGGATATAAATGAAGTGTGAGACACACAAAAATTCAACTCTACATCCTCTGTTGTAAATCGCCATCCACCTCATTCATCAAATAATAGAACTACACATACGAGCAAAAGAAAATGGACAAACAGAAATGTTTCTTAATTTCGATGCTATAAACAAGAAAAACAACATCAGTGTACTGTTGGAAATTGGAACTAGCATCGTTAATCTATTTATAACTAACTGACTTTATATGCAAGGAGGCCAAAACACATCAAGTTGTATAGTATCTTATAATACTCTTAGGCCCTGTTTGGATAAACAACTTATTTGCACGTTATAACACAAACGCTTATCATGATAAGAGCTAATGTATAAATAAGTCATTTCTATAGCAAAAGATAAAATGAAGTTAAATTGTTTTCATGTAAGCTATATGTTTTCGTAAGCTTTCTTGGGGAACTTAAGAAAATAAGCTAAAAACAGCGAACGAACAATGTCATAAGTTGATTTCATAAGTGAATCCAATAAAACTTATGTCAGCGAATAGGCTCAAATAACCCGATCCATACAGGCTCGTCCTTTCCTTTTAATTTTTTGAACCTTTTACATCAAAACCAAAGGGAATACCTGTGTAGCATTTTCTTATGTCTATAAAATAATTATCATGTTATCTTTCTTCATTCATAATAATATCATTTCTTTCTTTTGAGATCAATTCAATACTATATTATATCATAGTCTTGTTGTGTATTATATATGTTCTTTCTAAGTTTTATATCACAGCATAATTCAAATCAAGTTGATGATAGTGATGAAAAATTTAAAGAATGATGAATTTCACCGCAACGACATATATACATGGATGATAAATACCGCCTCAAATTTTGATAATAATTTGCATGTGAAGAAGAAAATGGAAGAAGGAAAATGAGGAATGAAAAGTAATATACCATCAAAGGAGAGAGAATTGACGGGAGGATTGATGATGGTGATGATGGCAACTCCATCAGCTCCAACATCCATAACCGTGTGCCCTTTTCTGCTACTCATTTTGATCCAAGATGCAAGTAACTAATCACAATTCACAATTGAATGCGATGAAAATGCTTTTGTTTTGGTTTTTAGAGATTTGAAGGAAGAGAACAAGTGTCGTGAACGGACCATTCACAGTGACTATTATCAACTACAATTCAGGAACAACGTATACATATATCACATCATATTTATATTAATATATATATATATATATATATAATTCTATTTTTCGAAACTCGGTATTATCTTAAAATTTGCCCATACTCTACACGCGCTTCTCACCCGTGTTGTCCACTCTATCCATTTTTTCTCCGGTGGGTTTCTAAACTGAACATAGATACATTTTTTAGTGTGGAGAGAAATCTTTTAAAAAGAATGATGTATCTACTACAAACACATATATTTCACAACCTAACGGTAATTTATATAACCTTGCATTGCTTCGAAATCAAATATAATGGTAGTTTATAAATAATATTCATACTTCTCAATTTAATTGTGCATCTTTTAAAAACAATAATGGTAATTTATAAAAATTGTGATCGCACACACAAAGGTCAAAGCAGACACTATCTCATAAATAAAATGATGTGGACTTGAAGACATAGGATTGATATCATATGTGGAAATGATCTCTAAGCTACATGGTAACTGTCTTAGCCTTGATCGAAGGTAGGGATGACAATGGGACCCATTGGGCAAGATATCATAATCCACATCCTCGTACCTGTTTTAAGAAAAGAATCATGCTCTCTCCCTGCACAAAACACTCGCACCCTATATGCTTTCCAATTTTACCCTGCGCAAGTTAACATGCAGTGCACAT
This sequence comes from Medicago arabica, assembly GCA_946800305.1. NCBI lineage: Eukaryota > Viridiplantae > Streptophyta > Magnoliopsida > Fabales > Fabaceae > Medicago > Medicago arabica. Next base: position 55,732,946 of record OX326968.1, read on the forward strand.
GTTAAGTAACGCTGCGCAACTTAACTCGCGTTGCGTGAGTTAAGTTGCGCAGGGTTACTGTTTTTGTTCAAAACTCATCAGTCCATACTCCAAGCACCATTTTCTTTCCTTCTACCTTCAAAAATCCAAAAAGTACGATTTTTGGGGTCAAAATCCTCATCCCAAATCATTAATCGTCAGGAAGCAAGTTTCTACGCTCATCAAGCACCAAATATCAGGTATTGTATCATCAAAACTCATCTCACTTTGCTGGTTTTTGTGCTTGGTTCGTCTGGTTTCGTAGGCAATAGGGCAATGTGCGCAAGTTAACTTGCGCAGGGCGTAGGTGTTGCGTGACTTAAGTCGCGCAGGTGCTAATGTGCTGCGTGACTTAAGTCACGCCACTGTACAGTCCATATTTTTGAATTTCTTGCTTCATTTTTGTTCTTGGTTAGCTTGTTACACAAGTAATTTATTTATTCTCACTTTGTACATTATTTTATTCAATAGATATATAGGGAGATGGTTGACAATGTCGCGGGTGATGACGTTGAACCAAAACCGGCCAAAAATGAAGCTTCCGGCGATGCTTCCGGCAAAGGTTTTGATGATGTCAAACCGACCATTAATGTCAAACCATTTAAAGTCAAAATTCGATTTCAAGCTCGCATTGGTAAAACTGAAGAACCTAAACCGATACTTATCGGTGTTGTTTGCGAAGCTCGCAAAACCGCCACATTTTTCACAACAAATAAAAGATGGAGAGAGCGATAAAAGTTACTTGTTTGGGTTCGTCGACAAGGGGTAAGGGCCGGATTTAGTGTTTGTATAGATAAATCCGTTTTAAAAAGGTTGTACTTGACGATGCAATGTGAAAGGAGTGGGATATACAAGCCACCTAAGACGAGGAAGAAACCGAACATTGAAGGCATCGGCTCAAGGAAATGTAATTGTCCGTTTAGGTTGAAAGGTTTCTTTGATAAAGAGACAAATGATTGGTGGCTTGCAATGCTTTGTGGAATGCACAACCATGACTTGGATGAGAAGTTAAAGGGGCACCTTATTGTGGGAAGGCTTAGTGCGGAGGAGAAGAAAAAAGTTATTGACATGACAAAGAGCTTGACGGTGCCTCGGAATATCCTCACCAATTTGAAGCAAAATAACAAAGAAAGTGACATAACTATCAAGCAAGTGTACAATGTGCAAACAAGATGGCGAAAGGGGGAAAGAGGTAACATGACGGAGTTGCAATTCTTGATTTCGAAGTTGGTGGAGCATAAATATGTCTATTACACAAGATGCAATAGTGAGGAAAGCACTCTTGAAGACATATTTTTTGCTCATCCGGAATCAATTAAATTGCTCAACACCTTTCCGACCGTTTTGGTCATGGACTCCACTTACAAAACCAACAACTACCGAATGTCGTTGTTTGAGATAGTTGATTGCACCTCTACAAAAATGACGTATTCTGTTGGTTTCGCCTTCCTTCACTTTGAACTAGAGGACAACTTTGCTTGGGCACTTACGATGTTGAAAGGTCTTTTGTCCTCAAAAGACAACATGCCTAAGGTGATTGTCACTGACAGAGATGGTCCTTTGATGAATGTCGTTAGCACAATTTTCCCTAAAACATACACCATGCTTTGTTATTTTCATATTGGGAAAAATGTAAGGGTTAAGTGCATCACGGATTGTAAAGTTCACCCAAAGCCTCCTAACGGTGGAAAAGTTGACAAGAAAGAATTGAATAAGAGCAAGGTGAAGAATAAAGAAGTTGTTGAGAAAGTCGTGATCGCTTGGGTAGAGTTGGTCGAATCTCCTACGGAGGAATCATATGCAAGTAACTTATTGAGATTCAAAGAGGTATACATGCCATTTATGGAATTCATAAAATATGTTGAAGAAACGGTTTTGAACCTTAAGGAAAAATTTGTGAGGGCATGGACGGATAAAGTCTTGCATTTAGGGTGTAGAACCACCAACATTGTTGAATCGGCTCATGGAGTGTTGAAAAAATATTTGAGGAGTAGCGTGGGTGATTTGGCATCATGTTGGGATGAAATAGACAAGATGTTGGCCGTGCAATTTGGTGAGATACAAGGAAGTTTTGGGAGGAACAAAACGGTCTTTGAACACAAATACAAAAAAATCAAGATGATGGGAGAGTTGGAGGGTTATGTATCTAGACGCGCATTGAAATTTATCTATGATGAATTGCAACGCTCCAAGACATTCGGCTTTGAGAAGGAAGATTGTGGTTGTGTGCAAGCGACATCGTACGGGTTACCTTGTGCATGTATTATTGCCATGAGGTGCAAACAAAAATAGCCTCTTGCCTTTGATGATATATACCCTCGTTGGAGAAGGTTAAGTGTACAAGGAGAAGAGATTGATGATGATTTTTCCGTGGTGGAAGAGTGGAATGAGATTCAAGAACGTCTCAAGACAAGCCTTTACAATATAAAACTCCACATCAAAGAGATGATGTGTCAAATAGCCTTTCCGAAAACCACAAATATGTGTCCACCTTCAAAAAAAGCGGTAACCAAGGGAGCACCTAAAAGGAAGAGGACTACACTCAAAGTGTCATCAACGGGTCGAATCCCCTCTAGATGGGAGACTATTGATTCTCAAAATCTGGATAGTCAACCTTCACAACCCAAGAGGTCACTTCCAAAGAGAAAAGATGCACGCCTTGACACGTACTCCCGCTCACAAGCTTCATCCTCTACTTCAAAACCGCTTCGGAGCATCCCTTACATTTCACAAATTCCAAATCTCATGAGACCTTTTGTTGAAGACATTGTGAATGTTAAAGGGGATGGTCATTGTGGATTCCGGGTCATAGCTAGGCACTTGGGGATGGATGAGGAAGATCATGTATTGATTCGTCATCAACTTATTCATGAGTTGAGAACTCATAAGAGTGACTACATGCCGATATATGTCACAGAGGAGCGTTATAACAAAATCTTGAATTGTTTACACCCTCCCAAATGTACAATTGGTATTGCGCTGGTAGATAAGTGGTTGACCACTCCGGATATGGGTCACATTATTTCTACTTGCTACAATAGAGTTGTTGTTCTATTGACATTGCCCGAAAGGGGTGGTGTATGTGAGACATATTTTCCAATCCGAAGTGCTTCACCACTTAATCCACATGCCAACATCATGTGTCTTTGCTTTATTCCCGGCCACTATCTTCATGTTACTTTGAAGGAAGGGTGTCTGTTACCACCGAGTTGTACGGAGTGGATGTCCAACAAGATCGGTGAGGCGGAGAAATGACATTTTGAGTTTTTGGATAGACAAAATGTCTTCAATGAGCTCATGTCCAAGGAGCCGAAGTCGCCAAAGAAACCAACAAATGATCACAATCCAATATTTTGTGATAATACTCTTACTCCGCAAAAAAAGGAACAAGAATTTGAAGCGATGAAAGACATAGAAGTAGAGGAAAATTTATTAATGTCACTAGACTTCTTAGATAGGTTATAGGTTATGACACTATTAGGTCGGTCGGTGTTCGCCCTATTTTTTGGTGGTATTACACCCTGACGTATTTTTGGGTGGCCGGTTATGTACTTTGGATATTCGTGGCCAATATGTAACTAATATTATATATTAAATGAAATGAATTATTTTTTTGGTGGCCGGTTATGTCACACCAATTATTGCACGCATTTACTTTGTCACTAATTATTCAACTATTTATATTTTTTGAAGTGAAACATGTATGAAGATGCACAAGGTCCAGTTAAACTTCATGTCCGTTATATAGATGTGCAAATGAAGGCTAGGTTCTTTGTAAAGCCCACCGGCAAGTTGGACGAGTTGAAGACAAAACTTGACAACTTCTTTATCCATATTGGTTCAAATCATAGAACATACGATGTAATTTTAAATGTGTCAGGCGTGGACTTGGGGGAGGATAAGGAAGATGACCTTTCGAAGACGGTGTATTTTCCACAACGTGTCGAATATGATAGCGACGTCGCTAACATGTTTTACGTAATGGTTGAAGATAACGTTTTACATCTTTATGTCCGATCCGTTGAAGTGTAATATTTATTAACGTGTAATATCGTAATTTGTTCGAATTTGTGTCCGTATTATTGAATTTTAATGAAGTTGTGTTTATGTAATTTAACGATGAATTTCGATAATTGTAACCGTTTATGTGAGATTCTGTGATTTTCAAGATTTATGGACAAATTGGTGTATTTTGGATCGTTTACGTGTCATTAAGTGTGTTTAAGTGATTACGGATCATTACCGACGAATTTGTGAAATTTGGACCGTTTGGATCGTTATGTGTGATTATGTGATTGTGATAAAAACGATGTTTTTGTGTAATTTTGATCGATTCTATCGTATTATCCGATAATCTTGTTAAACTGATGTAATTCGGTTCAATTATGAGCGTGTAAATATTACAGGTCATTAATGACATTGAATGCATTGAATGCATACCAGTACATCAATTAATGATGTACTGATATATAAGCACTGTGTGAGTTAACTGGCGCAGTGCTTTACACTTGCGTGACACTGCGTGAGTTAACTCACGCAGTGCTTTACACATGTGCGACTTAAGTCACGCAGCGCATGTTAACTAATACATAGTTTTACACTTGCGTTAGTTAACTAGCGCAGGGGAATTTTGGTCTTGTCTGCAGGGCGGGAGTGTTTTGTGCAGGGTGAATAGCAGGATTCTTAAGAAAATCCCTATACCCGAGTCCATACCCTCTTGGGCAATAAGTTTGATACCCGTCCCCATACCCTATAGGTATCTAAGTGCTCGTACCCGCACTCATTACCCGCACTTTCACAACAAAAAGATAATAAATAGCAAAAAAAATATCACAATATAATTAAAATATGCTATGAAATCTGTTAAATCAACATATAAAATATTACGCATCATATTATTTAGCTAGATAAACATTTAAAATAACTTGACCAAAAAAAAAGCATCTAAAATATAAAAAACAAATGCATATTACAATTAATATCAAAGACTTAAGATTAATTAACTAAATTTATTATAAATAAAATTATTTGTATAGTCTATATAATGTGTGGGCATGGGGCGGGGTGGACACTAGAGTGCTCGTACCCGTACCCATACTCGTTCAAATTTGCGGGCAATTACCCGTGCACAAGCCCATACCCAACAATGTGGGTATTTACCCGTCCATCATGAGTATTTTTTGCGGGTGCCCATTGGACTTGGGTCCAATTGCCATCCCTAATCGAAGGCGACTATTCCATACACCGAAAAAGCCTTACATTACTTGGAAATCAATACTAATAGTACAATAATTTATAAACAACAAACATACTTGTTAAAATAGGGGATGAAGTCAAGGGTTCAAAGTTCAAATCCTATAAATAATGAAAATTAAAAATAAAAAAATCACACTCCTCCATTCAATATGATATCTTTTATAAAAGACAAATCAGATGCTGTCTACGGTGAGAGACCTCTATAGGTCTCCAATCGTGGGAGACCCCCACTTTTTTTTTTTTTTTTTTGCAAATCAATTAAAAACCCATTGGATATATAGATGAAAGACATTGAACGGTTGTGATGTATAGGAAATATGGCCCACAAAATTTAATATTTAAACATAAATTTTGATTTTAAAAAATGAAATGGAAATTGAAATTAAACTTAGGAAAGGGTGCTTTGGGAATTGTTACAAAAAAATTAAGAACCCGACAACTGTTTGATAATTTTAAACAATCCAAAAAAATTATTTTAATTAAACCATTATAATGCCAGTCCATATAAGATGCACATCGTCTGTTTTGGAAATAAAACGAAAACAGAAGAGAAATAATAACAATCCAAATGGACATAAAAGAAATTAAATTAAAATAAAATTTAATATAGAGGTTTAATTAAATTTAAAATTATCAAACTTCATTATAATGTTTTAGCAATTGTTAAAAATAAAAAAATTGAATATAGTGTTTCCAAACCGTGCTGGGTTTTTAAAATTTTTGTGACAATTCCAAAACACCTTTTCCTAAGTTACATTTCAATTTCCATTTCATTTTTTAAAATCAAAATTTTTGTTTGAATATTAATTTTGGTGGGCCATATTCTCTATACATCACAACCATTCAATGTCTTTCATCTATATCTAATGGTTTCTAATTGGTTTGCAAAAAAAAAAAAAAAAGGTAGGGGTCTTCCATGGTAGGAGACCTATACATATCTCTCACCGTAGACAACACCGACAAACCAATGAAGATTTGCACCAAACCCAAGATAAAAACTATCTTAAAAAAAAAACTTGAAGTTGAAGTCAAAACAATCAGTAATAATTAGTATACTTTAAAAGTGGAATTTGAACCCTCAAAATAAACTTGTATTCCAAACGATGTCAGTAATACGGTGCCAAAATTTTGTATTTGAGTATTATTACTGTTTATAAAAAGACAAATTAGTAAGTTAAATAGTATTTTTGTTGTACGTAGTACTGGCAAAATATTATTATTTTTTCTGTAAAAAAAACTATCGGATTTAAAGGATATGTATGCGTTAGAAATGAAAATAACGTGAATTTTTAAACTTTTAAAATTTGACATGCTTTAGTCATTTTCACGAAGCAAGTTGTTATGTGATATGATGTCATTTTGGCTGGTTTTGATGATGTCATCTTAAATAATGTCAACATAAGCATGCATTTATACAAGTAGTATTTATTGAACAATCAAATATAATAAATTAATTTATTACTTGTAAAAATTGTTCAACAGCATATTAGTAAGTCTAAGCCTCTTCAATGCCGCTATCACTTTTGGTGGTTGTGAGTGACGGGTTCGGACTCATCAGTAGATATGTGAAGCTCCATGTAGATCGAACAAACAATAATATAATTTTGATGAGCTCAATGGCATAAATTGAAAAGATAATATTTTCGTTGTTCTTAACTTTGATGATGCACAGGAGTAACAATTCTAGTCATTGCACATGCGGATTTTTGAGATTTCAATTAGGTTAATTCCTCCCAAAATATGTAATTGAAAAGAGAACACTACGTTTTTCCCTTTCCTCTGCTCACAACTTTGATGAACGAGAGTAGTGATTATAGTGTTTGTTACCTGCGCGGTAAACAGCTTCTTCTTTTTTTCGTTATAATAAATTTATTTTCAAAAACCATCGTTAATTTTATTATGTAAGTTTTATCTTTAACTATTTGATTTTGTGACGATGCTCTCTTTCTTTGTCTTTGACCTTTGATAAATTTGGGTCATGTCAAACATACACATATTTTGTTTCTTTTTGTATTCTTTTAATAAAAGATGAATAATCAACAATTTAATAAAAACATATTTCTGGATTGTTTAGATTTTATGGAGAAATTAACAATAATTGAAAAACATTACGTGATTTATCTAAAATTTAAAATTCATTTTTTAATTTTACATAAATACGTTAATTGTGTTTTTATATTTGATTTAACTAATAAAATATGCATTTACCAATGTCCGGTAGTTTTTTTTTTATAGGAAAATGAGGTGCAAATATGAAGCCTTTTGCAACACCCTAAGTAGATCAAAACAAAATAGAATACAGATATTGGGGGATATAAATCTGAACAGTCGAACCATATAAAAATATAGTAATCGATCTAAATGGGTTTACAAATAGTCTAACTACATCAAAACTAGTTTTAAAAACCGGAAGCCAACACACACACACATCACAAGCACTGCCAGGCTAACTTGTATACTGACACAAAACCAAATTGAAAAGAAAGTGGCATATGAGTATTAAGACATTTTGAGGACTAGAACGAACCTAACCGCCATCATGAAAACCCTTCAAACACCAACAAACCATTGTAAAACAGTAAGCATCAATGACAAAAATATACCTGAAACACAAAAGCATCCGTATGCGAAATCCAAGGCTCTTTCAAGCAAGGCGGCTGATGAGAGAGCACCCGAGGTTAGAGAGAGGATAGTTGCTAATTGTTTATCTCTAATAGGTTTCAGAAATGATTCTCTCTTTTTTTTGGTCAAGGGAAATGATTCTTTTTATTAATTGATTCAAGCAAGTTCTGAATCAATTTACAACAACATTAAATGTTCTAAGGAGCAATTTCTTAACAAGATTTAAGTTGATTACTTTTTAGGTTATTCTATACTTTTTAAAAAAGAAAGTTAAACTAACTCACCGAAATTGACATCAGAAAAAATCAAATTTTGAAAGGAGTAAACTCCAGGGTCCCAAACCAATATTATCATACCAACTTAAGTGGGTTTATGTCATTTTGTCTATCAAATCAACTTAATTGTATTGTTAATATTAATAATGATTATACAATTAGTTGTGTATCTGACCGAGAGTAAGTCAGCTTTGAGAAAAAGAATAGTTAATGATGTTACCTTGTGTTGCGTGTATTGTGATGTTTCTTATAATCATGTCTTTTATAAGGTAAGGTGTCTATTTAGTTTGTCTATTCAACATGTAGCCCTAATGTTATTAAATAATAAATTTACTTTTATATTTTTTTTAGTTATTTCTAAATTTGCAACTTAAACTTTTTATTTTCACCTTGACACTACTTATGTTTTTTGTTCAAGTTTTGTCATTGCATAAAAACGAAACAATTTTATATATAAGATTAAGGGGGCCTGTCGTTATTATAGTTGGACCAGAACACCAAAATTCTCAAGATTGACCGTGTTGTTATTATGTAATACTAGCGAAAAGACAAACACGTTGCACTATTGCTTCTAACTTATGAATGATATTATTATTTTTATGAAACTTTGATTTTGATTAAAAATATAATACATGCGTTTGTGATATTCATACTATAAAGAACCCAACAAATTATGTTTATTTTTTCATTAACACAAACAATATAACAAATATAATATAAATTATTATCTTTTATAAAGACACAACAATATAAAATTATTATATGAAAACTTGTTCAAGAGTATAATCTATACTATATCTAAAGAAAGTATATTGTTTTGGGCTGACATTTTCCCTTTTCAATTATACCCTTAATTAATTACCCATAAAATGGTATTTTGCTGACGTCGTTTAAAAAGATAATAATTTATAGGTTTAAATGCAATTTTGATCCCCCTATTTTCGAAATTGTTAACTTTTGATACTCCTTTTTCTAAAACATGTTTTTTGATCCCCCTATTTAAAAAGTCAACAATTTTTTTGGTCCCCCTACCCCTAAGGATGATGTGGCATGCTCATTTATGACATGGAGCTTATGTGGCATTGCTTGCATGGTTTATCATTTAACACTTCATTTCCATGTCATTTTAATTATAAATTATATTACAATTATAAAAAAATCAAATAACAAATTATCGCTGAAATTAAGAGAGAATTGGGGGGAATAAATTTTTTTGAAATCCCCAAATTGATTTTCACCTATTGAAGAACTCTAACACCAAAAATCCTCAAATTGATTTTATTTTCCTTCTTCATTCTTCCTTCAACATCGTTTTTCATCAATTCATGTCTTCTTCGAATATACAGAATATATATACATGATATACGCAGAATATGCCAAAAGTCCTTTGTACTCTATGCAAAAATTTAAACAGATTACACAAAAGTACATTAACTAAGCTTTTTTGCTAGGAATTTTTAAACAGAATATACAACATAGGAACATAATATAATGAAGCATTATCGATAAAATAAGAACTGAGCTTTTTTACTGCCTAATCTTTTTTCGAACAGTACACACATGGGAACAGAAAATACATATTATAGGATAAATAAAGAAGGAAAAACAAAGAAGACAGGAATTGAAGAAAACGATGCTGAAGGAAGAAGGAAAAAGGAAAATTGAATCAATTTGAGGATTTTGGTGTTAGGGTTCTTCAATAAGTGGAAATCAATTTGAGGATTTTAGATTTTTTTATATTCCCCCAATTATCTTTTAATTTCAATAATATTTTGTTATTTAATTTTTTGATAGTTATAATATAATTTATAATTAAAATTACATGAATATGAGGTGTTAAATGATAAACTATGTAAGCAATGCCACATAAGCTCTATGTCATTAATGAGCATGCCACATCATCATGAGGGGAGGAGGACCAAAAAAATTGTTAACTTTTTTAAATAGGAGGATCAAAAAACATGTTTTAGTAAAAGGGGTATTAAAAATTAACAATTTCGAAAATAGGGGGATCAAAATTGCATTTAAGCCTAATTTATATTATATTTTGTTTGAAATTTTTTATATTAACTACATTGTTGGCATCATTGAAAAAGATAAGTATAATTTGTTACAATATGAAAGTACAAAATATCTATTATCTATACATATAATTTAAATCAAAATCAAATTAATATTAATCAAAATTTCATAAGAACTATCGTCCTTAATTTATTAGCGCAATAAGAAGAGCAAACAAACGGGTATGGAGTGACCGTCTCAACACTAGTTGGAATAATCCAACAAATATTTGAATAACTCCTTCATAAAAAAAATGAATAATTGTAACTTTCGTCAAAAACTCCCCCTGAGTTCTGCATAACTTTAAAGATGTTTTTGACGAAAGTTACAATTTTAGGTGTTAATTGACTATTTACTCAACATTATTGTAAAAGGTGGAGATTTGAATCGGTAATTTTTCATTCCTTGCATTTATTTGGTGAGTTTTTCTATTAGATTACTTGGAAAAAAATGAAATAAACTTTACCTTATTTTAATTGAAATTAAATTATCATTTTTTACAAAATCTGTATGACATTTAAAAAAATTCTAAGTTATAGAAAATTTTTGTGTGACTTTGTGTTTTAGTGACATTGATTACTTTTGTAATTTATCGATAAATAACTGATTAAAATAAATTATTTTGATAATAAAATGATTGATTTAGAAAGAAGTTTAAACTAAATCATCAAGTCACTAAACTCGAACCCACCAAACTAAATATGTGTTCGACACTCTTGATAGAATTTATTTTATATAACCGATTATCGTTAAAAATAATTTTGATTAAAAGTGATTTGTGTTTGAATACAGTGAGTTAAATTACAAATTTATGTGTGAAAATCAATTATAAAATCAAAAATTATAAATATTTAAGTAAAGAGAAATGTCAACGAGTGCTACCGGACACTCTTTAAGCACTTAAACTAGTAAGATTTTATGAAAATTTGTGTATTTATTGCATTGGAAATCGAAATCTTTACTTTTTTTAAAGAATAATTTCTTTCTAGGTTTTTCTAACCCATGGAACATTGCATAGGTTAAGCTCCAATAATGCACAATTTTATCAACAAAAATTGTCTTATTAATTATTCTGTTCTTGGAAAATGGACATTTTTTCCTTTCCTATTAATCATTCTACTTTTTTAATAGTAGAATCTTTTCTTTAGTTTTTTATTTAACAATAAATCTTGTATTTAGTTAATTTGATACTATGTTTTAGTTTCTGCATTTTTTCTGTCAGTAACCAAAATTAAAAAACTTGGTTTCAGATTTTTTATTCAGTCATTCTTTTTTTACAGTTTTAAGGGTGTTAAATACTTTTTACAGATCCATCAAGAAATACCTTTATGAGAATTTAATTTTTAGCCATTAATTAAATTTAATTTTATATAGTTTAATTTGTTCATCGTTCAAAAAAAATTAATTTGTTCATAATCAGTTTTAGTGACTGTAAAAAAAAATGGCAATCAATTTTAGTCCATCCAACCAAAATGACACCACATATGACGAAAAAAAGATAACTACGGTAAAACATAACAAAAGAATTAAAGAAAAAGTTTTATTGAAAAAAGAGAAATAGAATAATTAATTGGTAAGAAAAAAATTTATAAAAAGAAAGAAATAGAAAGATTAATAGGAGAGAGAAGGAAAAACCATTTTTCAATAAAAGAATAGTAAATATCACAACTTATGTTGATAAAAAAGATGCATTTATTGAAGAGTTTAACCTATGCAATGTTGCATCGATTAGAAAAACCCTTTCTTTATTAGAAATTAATGTGTATACCCGTGCAAGGCACATGAAAAAATTGTTTTTTAATTAAATTAAAAATGAAACATTCTATATTTATATCTTAAATTATGTTAAATTTGATGCAGAGATTTTAAAGAATAATATAAACTGGAAGAAAACAACACATAAAAATAAGAGAAATTTTAAACATGAAGATGTGGAAATACATCGCCTAATGTCATCCATTCAAAGCAAATGGTTTTACATAGATTTGAACCTAAATTCGTATATGAAAATTAATATATTTAATGACACCTTTGCTTGTTAAAAACAAACAACTGACACAATCAACTTTCAATTGGTCTATTTATTTAAAAAAAATAAAATTAATTGGTCTCTTGTTTGTCCATTTTAAAATTAGCTACAAAATAGAAAGTTCAATTGTACTTTTTATACAAACAGTGAAACAGATAATGGCGGCAAAAAATCCTAAAAACTTTATTGTTGAAAAATGCAGAAAAAATCTATACTTTAGAGGCATGCACCATCTGGTATCTCAAGCCTTAGATACAACATCCCAATACTTATGAACTAAGCCGAAATAACATTAAAAATGAACAAAATAGACTTTATTCAGCGAACACATCATAAGAAAAAAGGACATCAATCCTTTTCAATCTTTATAACTTTCTTAAGAGGGTATATCCTTCATGAACGCCAACTTCTCCATGAAAAACTCATTTAAGAGCGACTGTTATAGTTCCTTTACCAAAACATCCCAAAATATAACTAAACAACCTGAAAATAAATACATCTTTATTTAGCAAGAGAACAGTTTTCTAATACAAAACACAAAAATAAATTAGAAAATATAAATGTGAGTTTTTCTACCGGTAATCATCGTTAAGAGGCAAATAATTTATATTATAAGAAGATGATCATTTAAAAAAAAAAAGTAGAATTAAAGCAGTAATGATGCATTATATTATGAAATACACTAACATATGCAATACACAATAAATCATACTAACAAATGCATTATGACTCTATTATACTATGAAATAAAAAAAATAGTAAAAAATATGTACCTAGAGACCATCGTCAAACATCATACTCAGCTGTATATAAACCTCATAAAAGTTGTGACCTTCCCATAAATTAAATGAGGACCCCCAAGAATCTCCATATATATATATATATATATATATATATATATATATATATATATATATATAGTAAGATATTCCTCGCATTCAAACCAGTCCTACCTTATTTTCAGTTTGTACTGCCTCAAGCATAACAATTGTTTCATCGTTAGAGATGTGATGAATGGTAGTCTAACTTATAGCCAATCTCCTAGTTTATTTAAAAATAAGTTATGAGTTGGTGATACTCTGATGCTTTGGTGGAACTAAACCTTTAACATTCCTTCATAGATATGATGAATGGTAGCCTAGCTTATAGCCAATCTCCTAGTTTATTTAAAAATAAGTTATGAGTTGGCGATACTCTGAGGCTTTGGTGGAACTAAACCTTTAACATTCCTTCATAGATGTCAAGAAACATGTCAAATGACATAAGTAACAATTTTAGATTAATAGACTAAACCTCTTTAGCAGCTATGGGTGAGTGGTTTGGAAATAGATATGAGTATTCTAGCTTCAGAAAAAAGATATATAGTTGGGTAAAATTCACACAGAGCATGGTGATAAATAGAAAAAAGATATGAACTTGATTGAGTTTGGAAGCAACCCAAATGAAAGGAAAAAAAAAAAGGACTTAATAGAGAGGCAAGGTAACAATAAAGAAATACTACAAATTTGAAAAGAAAGAATTGAGTTTGGAATTGGAGTTGATTTAAGAAAGAAATTTGGGTTTCAAATTTGTATCGGTACTAAACAAAAAACGAAGAAGTGCCTCAATATTGGCGTGTTATGTTTTGTTTTCCTAGTAAAGTGACACGTTTTCAATTTTTTTCACTATTAAGTGAAGCTTTCAACACACGGGTTTCAAATAGACATGGCAACTAAAACCGCCCCCACCAGCCCCCGCCGCCCCCGCCCCGAATTTAATGGGGAAAAGCCGATTTAACTGGTGCGGGTGCGGGTGTGGGGGAAATCTGAGTTTTTAATACGGGGTCGGGGGATGCTTACCCCCACCCCGCACCCGCTCTTTGAAATTTACTTTATTAAATTTTTTAATCTTATTTCCATAAACACTAAACTATTTTAATATATTATTACTCTTTAGAAACATAATTATTATATTTATTTTACTCTTTTAAAAAAAGTTTATTGGATATTTAATTATTAATATAATTATTGTATTTTATTACTATGAAAAAATAAAAAAATATGCATTTTTTAAATATTTTATAAAAAATAGAGTTTTCGTGAGTGGGGGTGGGGGCGGGGCCGGGAGATTCGTCTCCATTGTGGGCGGGGTTGGGTGTTCAATTTTGACATCCGATATGTTTGGGGACGGGGGCGGGTGCGGGTGCATGCAAACGGGGGCGGGGACAGGGTTGCTTAAACCCACCCCCGCCCCGCCCCGTTGCCATGTCTAGTTTCAAAATATGGCTTTCCAATACCATTTTTTTTTCATTTTTTCAAAAACACAGTTAAAATTTTGAAATTAAAAAATAAACTAAATTAAAGCCAATTATGGAAACCTTGCCAGGAATAGAAAATTTAAAAGAAGAAAGCTCTCTTGTTTAATGAGAAATGGCAAAATTGCCAAAGAACTAACCTTACTTTAGTATATTTAATGATGCTTATAAAATGCCCTGGGGCATTCGTTAACAAGACCCATAAAGGAAGATCAATTTCAAAGATAAAAGGGTTCAACTCTTTACCCAACCGAAATTGCTCGTTCCCAACTAGAATGCATTCCAATACACTATTTTAAACTTAATCTTACTGCACTACCAACTGAAGATGTTGGTAACTTGTCAGTTGTTTTGTGCTTGATCATGCTCCTCTGTTAAACTAACAAAAATAAAACTTAAATTCCAACAAAATAAAGACACTGCATAATAATGATGTTACATATACAAAATTTTCTGATTCTGGCGGAATCAAACTTTTGAGAATGTCTTCAGACGATCTCAGCAATGTGACAAACATATCGATCCACAAGAACATGTTGTGCTATCAAAAAATCGAGAACATGCTCCCCACATCGTCGTCGTTCTTTAATTCTAGTCGACTGAACATTATTCTCCCCTCTTCCAACGTTGGACGTTCATACCAAATTTATTCCACCCTCCTTGTGTCTCCCGAGTTGAGTCCTTGGTTGATTTCATCTAGTTGGTCCTGGAAACCTTTTAACGTGACATTAATGTACCGAACCTTGAACATATGAGGATTTCCACCGTTGAAGCGTACACAAACATTGAACAAATCAGTCATTGTTTCAAATCTACACCATAAAAAATTAAACAATCAATGAAAAACTCATTCAAACATTTTATCAAACATTTGGAGTGCAAATTATACATAAACCCTAAAACTCATAACTACAACATAAACATGAAAACATCTAAACAATTAAGCAATATAAGTCATTTACACGTAACATTGTATCATTTCTTGCATAAAAAAATAAAAATTTAAACAAAACCTCAGAACTAAAAAAATATAATTTAAGAGAAAAAATCTAACATATAAACATAAATAAGTTAATAATGGTGTTTGATTATGAAAACTTACTTGTTGTTGGAGTGTTGTTTGATTCAAAGTTGAAGGAATTTCGAATTTGGATGATTTGAGAGAAATTTTAGGATTTTAGATGAGAAATGATAAAACGAAGTTCTGTCTGCCTTTAAAACAGCACGCAATGTGAGTTAATTACGCAACGTAAATTAATCCACACAAATTTAATACCAACATGATTTAACTCTCGCATGAATATTTTGATCTTTTCGGTTGAAGCCAGCAAAAAGTGTTGGATAAAGATCGGAATTCAAGATAAAATCAATTTTATTGGAAAACAATCAAATATGTAAGAATAGAATCAATTTCGATTCTTATTAGTATGAGTTGAACTAAAGAATTACAAAGGTGTGTGTGAGTGAGTGCCCACGTCCCATCCAATCTAATCTACCACACTTTACTTTACCTACTATCAATTCAGTGACAGTGAAAAGAAGGGTAAAAAGTAAAACAACAATTTTATTCTATTCTGCGTAGTTAAAATCCAAGAACCAACAACAAGGAGAATCTAATTCTTCTTCTTTCTCTCACACACACACAGTCATCTGCAAGAGAGAGAGAGAGAGAGAGAGAGTTAGGTAAAGAAAGATGAGCGAGGAGGCGAAGAAGCACAGCGCAGGTGGAGGAGGAGCTCTAATGGCGAAATCCCTCTCCGAAGATCGTAAACCACTTGTTACATCTCCACTCTCTGCATCTGCTTCCCCTGCAACACCCGCAACGAAAAAAGTCATTATCAAGAGTGCCGATATGCTCCCTGACATGCAAAAGGAAGCCGTTGATATCGCCGTCGTTGTTAGTCTCTCTTACTCTTCAACATTCACTTCTTCTTCCTTCTTCAATTTTTTTTCTAATTTTCATTTTTTTTTTTGCTGATATTGTTTTGAAATTAAATTAAGGCATTTGAGAGGCACAACGTAGAGAAAGATGTTGCAGAGACTATAAAGAAGGAGTTTGACAAGAGGCATGGTCCTACTTGGCATTGTATTGTTGGTCGCAATTTCGGTATTTCTTATTCCCCTTAATTAGATCTATAATCTATTTGTCTATGCTTAACTTACTCATTTTTTACTTCAATTTATTGTTTTCGTGCTGGGAATGCTGTTTATTTTTACCAATTTTTAAGTCATGAGTTATAATTTTGAAAACCTAGATTTTTTCTATTTACTACTATTCTCTAATTGTGATGTGAAGTTACAAAATGGAAGGCCTAAGTGATCTCATTTTTTAATGTAAAAAATTAAATTCTAAGGCATGTCTGTGTCTGGTGTCTGACACTTCAAATTACATGTACTCCATTTTTTAAAATTGTTATTAGTGTATACGAGTTAGTGTCGTGCATGTGTGTCAACGTATGTGTTCCATAGATTAAATTTTGGAGTTCTAAACTTTTCGAGTTATTTCTACCTGGAGATGAGTAATTCTTGAGTGGGGTACTCATGGATGACAATTGAACACAGACCAACTGAGTTTGATCCCTAGTAGTATAGGACCATTTTGTATTCTGTGTTCTTTGCAGGGGGGTTTTGGTGTCCTTTTCCTCTTCCACGGATCATACCAATTTGACAACATACCTGCTTAGTTTCCCCTCTCTGAAAAAATAGTATTTAGTTTGTTAATTTCGAATTGGATTGAGTGCGTGTGCTTGGGATAGAATAGGCTTGATAGGGAAGAACCTGAAGAACTCTTAAGAGTGTTATGAAATTGAGTAGTTTCTATGACTAGTACACCAAAACATTTTTCTGTTTACAGTTTACTAGATTGTCCCTTTTCGATATCCAACATCTTGTTGTTCCTAATTATATCTTTATGAGAATATCCATAGTCCAAACAACATGCTAAATTGTGTACATGTTAGTATGCTAAAGATTTAAAGTTGAGTTAATCCGTGGCACTCTGTTATTTACTGCATTTTTATGTTTTCTTCTCTCGTATGGTCTAAATTTCTTCATGAAAGCAAATGTATATGAAATTTATCATTTGAATTTCAAATTATGCTTGCGATATTGCTGAGTAGAACAAACATGTGTGTCGATTTTCTGTATGAAGTCTAATACATCTGAGAGGAGTGTTTAGCTTTTTCATATATTTTTTACTGAATTTTTTTTGCTGCTCTGCATTAACCAATATACTTTTTTTTTTTTTTTTTTTGTGATGTGGAAAAGGAAGTCAACTCTGAATCTCTTAACGTCTTTACTAGTGTGAATGTGTATATAAAATCACTGCCTGCACTGCTTGAGTCTCAAACTTGTGTTATCTGCCTATGTGATTTCTACTCCTGTGAATGTGTATATAAAATCACTGCCTGCACTGCTTGAGTCTCAAACTTGTGTTATCTGCCTATGTGATTTCTACTCCTGTCATTCTGCACATCTTAACCATGCAGAAGCGGCTTAAGCTTAACTTATATAAGTTTGATATTATGAATGAAGTTGTTTGCTGAACTTAGGAGTCCGATTGTATTATGAATAAGTCAATACAGTAAATTTCTGATGCAATGAAACTGTATATTCTTAGTTAGCATCTCACCTCAATACATTTTGTGTGTGTCAAGAGTCCTCTGGCTCCCTGGTATTTTGAAACTGGAACTGCTAATAGCGGTAATCACATAGATTCATTACTCATATTACTTCTAGAAAAGAAGGGTCAAGGGAGTGTGATCTCTGGTAAGGCAATTAATATTCAGATCTTCCGAACAAATGTTTTCTTTTGATGTCAGCCTTGGGGAATTTATGGCAATTGTATATCATGAAGTGTAGAATGTAGATATAAATATTTGATGGGTTTGATAGGGATGGAGAGACTGCAAGGGTTATCAGTGCAACACAATCAAAGCTTGGATTAAGCTTGGGTTTCAGATACCATGAAATGTTCCAGAAGCCATAAAGTTTTAATGCAAATATGATGTCATTTGTGCTGCACAGCCAAACCATCACAAATATCATGCCTTTTATGTCCAAGATCACTTTTAGTTATCTTCTTCTTTTTGACAAAATTCAGACTGCGAAGTCAAATGAGGATATAATTGTCTGGTCATGCTAAGCCTAATGATATAATTCTATATGGTGTTTTCATTCTTCGAACGATAAACCTAGTTAATGATTGAATTGTGTTCATGGAAATTTCTTTCCTTTTGCAGGTTCCTATGTGACTCATGAAACAAACCACTTTGTTTATTTCTATTTGGATCAGAAAGCAGTTTTGCTTTTCAAGTCTGGCTAGCCTTATTCTGATGGAGGCAAAAATGTTGACAGCTATGAGAATTGTCTTGTGATTATGCTGCTATATTAGCTCTTGTATGTATTAAATCCACCAGCACAAACTCTTTACAAGACATTCTTGTGCTTGTATATCTAATTTCATGCAAACTGGTTCTCAAGCTTGGATATGAATCAAATTGTCGATGTTCTTTTTGTTTCCCTGTGTTTCATTCCATTCACATGTCTTGGGAATTCTTTTCTGTGACTTCTATAATTTTGCTTCCATTCAACATAAATTACTGCAACTATTTATGGTTTTCCAGATTCTAAAACCTGTGTGTACAGTCAAATTAATACGGACACACTCTAGTTTATGTGGAATGGTTTGACCTTGATCCTTCTTTGAATGATTGTGTTGTTGTACTTGTTTCACAAAAGCTACGCATTCGAATTTCAACAAAATCACCGTATCACTGTGATTTTGGCAAATCGCATCAAATCTAAACATGAGTTTTACTATGTTATGTATGTTTGGGGTCTAAATTTTCATTTGCTCCAAATACAACAACACAATTAGTCACGAGAGATGGAAGCATTTTGATTCCCACAGCATAGAACCTTTGTATTTTTGTCTTAGGTACAAAGACTGTATAGTCTATGCAACGTGTGCAGTGATGCATGAGATCCAATTGGGAGAGTGCGGGTTCTTCACCCAATAAGAAAAGAGAGGGCAGCAGGGAAAAAATAAATGTGAATTCCTGTTTCTATATTTTGAATGAGAGTGGATTTAAGGACTCGTGCAGAGAATAATGATAAACAGCATCAGATTCCAAACTGCTTAATTAGATTTATCTCTGGTTGGTTCTCTTTCTGTGGTTCGCAGAATCCCAGCTGCAAATTTCAAGAACTGAATTGGCACGCACAAAAGTATTATTCTTAGTTTCATAGTAATTTAATTGGCACATATGAAAGTATTATTCCAAGGTTTTTATTTCTGGTTAATAGTATTTTAAAAATGAAGAATGAATTTTGAAACTGAATATTTGGGTGTGAATGTTATGGTACATTGAATTCACAGTTACTATAATTTACATACATATACATATACATACAAGGTAAAAATGGATAACGAAACTCCCCCAATTCCAATTAACCGGCTTTCTTTGAACACTCATGCTACTTGCTACTTCAAAGTTATCATACCTTTTCCATACCATGAGCAACCCCCTGCTCTGACTCAAAAATATCACACACATACATGATTCTTAAAAATTACTCATGATTCTTAAAAGAAAAATGCTAACTGACAATATAAAGTTTTCCTTTTTGATTTCCTTAACTATGCTTGAGGACACAATGTGGTTTTTTTCTGAAAACCATGGAGAGTAAAGTAGCTCTCGTATATATATAATATGATGTCAAAACGACTTGTAATTTAGAACAAAGTGTCATAAAAAAAATTACTTATTTTTTTCTCTTTCTAATGTTAGAGTCGGAATGCATGAAGTATCTTTCAAACAGAATCTTAAACACACTTATTAATTTTAACATGTCAGACAAATTTCACTAAAATTAAAATTCGATTTCCTTTCCCTAAACAAGAGTTTCAAGATTTGGTCAGGCTCCCAAAATGTGATCCAAATGTCATGATATTGTTCTATTGGCACAGTTGATAGTACTTTATCTAGCTAAAGGACAACCGACCGTAGTATTGCCAACTCGCCGTTCAGGATTAATCACTATATTGAAGCCAACTAATACTTACACTAACGTAAATTCTATTGCCACTTGAAACTATTTTATCATTTTATGATATCTAGAACAACGAATTAACATGTACATGCATGTTAGTAAACCACTATAATATCACATATTTAACATAATAAAACAGTAAACAATAACTAAAAAAAGTATATATAGTTCTATCAGGTACACCTGTGAGATATAAATATCAAATTTATGTACTATATAGCCAAATTGCAAACATTGTATGCTTTTACCCCGGCAAAAACTTGTGATCTGTGTTGTGCTTGTGCATGTGCATGTGGACTGTCATTTTGGTTCAAAACAAACCCCTCTATCAACTATGAAGCATGATATAACTTCAAAGAATCGTCACCATCTACCAAGGGCACAAACTTCTCCTGAATTTTCCTAACTTTAATTAAACGTAGAAATAAATAAACATAGACAAAATAAATCACATTTCAACGAAACAAATATCATAAACACCCTCAATTCTAACTGTCAACACAACTTAAAAAATATAAATAAGCATTTCTCTATTATTTGGGCAAATAAAGTGAAAGCATAATAATTAAAAAAGAAAGTAAAAACATAGCATGAACCAGTACCATACCATAGAGAAAGCCCCTCATCTTACAATAGATGGACCCCAAAAAATTAAAAGCTAAAAGGACATTTTGGCTTCATACTAGGAAGCAAAATAAAGGACAAAGGGTGCTGAGGTCATTACAAAAAATAAACCATGGGTAAAACTGGAATATGATCAACAAAAAAAAATCCCCCACCCCAACATTTCTAGTGTCACTCTTCAAAAATGTTCTGTTTCTTCATAGCTTCTTCCTCGTCCGCTAAAATCTGCTTGCACCTACAATCCACGCTACAAAAGGCTCTGTCTCCTCTGCAATAAATATAAATATGCAACATTAATTAAGACAAAAAAGTTACTCCATACTAATGCAAAATTCAATAATTAACATCAAAAGATCTGGGTATTTTTTCTGTAAGGAACATAAACCAAGAAGGAAACAAAAAATTAAATGCATTGTAAGATCTATACATACTATAGGAAATAGAATTAAAAGTGAAAATGCATGCTACACTTATTTTGGTTCCGAGAACTCACTTGTACATGTAGATATCTTTTCCAGGCAAGAGCTTCTTGCTGCATAGAAAGCATTGGTCAAGAAAAGTTGATACCTTAAAAGGAGAATGGTAAGAAGAATGATAGGAAAGTGGAGAGGAAGTTTTGTTGTTGATTGTGCTAAGCATGATGGTAGTTTTGTTAATAACTTGATAAGTGTTATTGTTGTTACTGATGTTGATATTACTTTTTTTCTTATGTGGTTGTTGTTCTTCAAGCACAACACCAAGACCAACCATATTTCATTCTCTGTTTTTTCTTTCTGTTGTGGTGTCACTATTAAATTGTTCACTATGTTTAACTTGGTAGTGGAATGAATAATGTAATAACATAAATAGGAAGAAAAAAAAGAGAAGGAGAAGATGAAATAGTACGTAGAGAGAGAGTATAGTGGGGCCCACTATAGCTATGGAGCAGTAATAAAGGACGATTAGAGAGCGTAGCCAAAGATTTGACTGTTTTTGCTATTTAACTGCCACGTACACACTTTTCTTTAGTTTCACATTCATTTTGCAATTAAATTTTGGGTTGGAAATTTGAGCCATTTTGTCGTGTAGTGAAATTGATGTAGTAGCAGTTATTTTTTGCTTTGGTGTGTGTTTATCCATCTATCTATCGATCTCTTTCATGGTTAAAAAGAATGAGTGAGTGAGTAGTGCCCAGTCGCATTTAAATTTTATGTGAGGTTATAATTATGTGAAAGGAAACACTGCATGGTTTGTGTGAGCTAGTGACTGAGTGTGACTGCATTTTTTTTTGGATTATGTGGGCATATTAATATGATGACCAATTGTACTATTGAGTTTTTGAACGTTTGTGTAGATAATAATTCTAGTACCATTTTAGGGTTTTTGTCCTTTTCCCACATACACTTTTCATACAACCAGGCATTTGGACTCCATTTATTATAATATTAAAGTAAATGGACGATGTCATTTGAAGAGAGATATATACATAAAATGATAGTGAGTCGCACCATTAGATGAGATCTACAATTATTTATTTTTTTGTGCGTCTTTCTCATTTCAAATCGAAGACATGATTTTTTTTTTTTATAAATGAAGATGATCCTAACTCATTCGAACCCTATCCATCCTTTCAGCGTAGCTTACGGGTAGGGATGAGAATAGGCTACGCCGAGTTAGGCTTTGCAAGACCTAAGTCTGACCTGCAATATTTTTTTAAAGCCTAAGCCTGGCATGCGACCTGTCATAGGCCTACTTTTTAGGCTTGAGTCTGAGATTTTGAAAGTCTGATAGAGTCTGCTAGCCTGTTTAAAAGCCTATATCTTATGAACATTTTTAAATATGCAATGTGATTTAAGTGTAAATGGACTAGCGAACTAATGGTTCAATTAGATTAAACTTTCTTTTGATAATCAACACAATATTTTAGGGAATTCGACTATATATTGTATCATATTTCTATTCTAGTTTATAATAATACATTTATATATACAAAAAATTAATGTATACTAATAAAACTTAATTATTGAAAAAGTTTACAAATTTATATTTTAATTCAAAGTACAAAATATAATAAAATGATAAATAATATTATTCATATTACTTAAATAGGTCAGCCTAATAGGCTTAAGAGGTTTTTTGAGAGGCATGTGGTCCGGCCTTTTAAGCTAAATATGCTTAAAAAAAAGTCTAGGCCTTCTCTATTTAAGAAAAAAGTCTGGCCTGACCTAGCCTGTCGTAGGCTAGACCGTAGGCTCCTGTAGGCCGGTCTAGCCTATTCCCATCTCTACTTATAGGTCATGGATGAAAAATGATGACTAGGCAAACGTGCATCCATCATTTTCTTTCAAGGAATAAAACCAATGGAAAAGTGAGATGGGATTTTGTGTGACATTGAGAACAAATAAAACAAAACAAATGTAAATGTGAAGGGGATGTAGAGATGGAAGTAGAATCAACATGTGAAATAGGAAGAGAATTATAGTTTGCAATTTGATGATTGTCGGTGCCATGAATGTCCTTAATAAAAAGATAGTTCAAATCAATTTATGACATGGTTGGTGGCGGATCTTGCTCAAAATATCGGAAGAGTGGTAAATATTAACGAAAATATTATAATTGAAATTCATTAAAGTCATAAACAATTTTATTCAAAATATATCACCACATAACTCCAACATAAAACTAAAGCTCCAAATATACTATCTTCCAACTAGATATAGTCTATCATAATTTTCGAGAATCAAAATAAGCCTGCTAAAATGCTTGCATGTGTGAATGGAGAGGTACCAAAAAGAGACTGTTGTAAAATAAAATTGTATAAGAGTATTTTGATAATATCCTATGCACACAAAAATAAAAAATTGGGAGTATCATGCCACCTATGGATCTCTAAAGTGTTGGATGGGGTAAGAAGGACTTGCAACTTGGGCAACTTGGGCAATGGATTTGTGGCTTATCTGGGTTTAAGAAATGATATTTGTACAATAAAATTGTGACAAACTTTCTCTCTTATACACAGTTTTAACTTTTTATTGATTTGGTTTTCGTGTCAATATTTACTTTTCTTTGTAAATATATGGTTGTCCCATAAATTGTCATGCAAATGGTTGTTCAAACACAGTCTTTAGGAATTGATGAATTTTGTAGTAGGTGTGGCCTAAATGACCAGGATAATCACAATATTCCTATATCATGACTCGAGAGGCTTCTTGTTAATGGTGGCGCGTTGGCATGCAGGGAACACGTACATGGTCAAAAGTGATGGGAACGCGTACATTATTTATGTTGTAAAAATAAGTCAAAGTTAATCAACTTATCTTATACAACTCATGGAAGAGTATGAGAGAATTGTGTGTGTGGTTCGAGGCCGTGAGTTCTCAAAAGAATTATCCCAGACCATTGGAGCATAAATGACCAATTTAAGATTGAGGGTGCCCAATCAACGAGAGATAATTCATCATGAATGGACTTGATGGATCAAAGGTACGTAGGATGAAACAAATGAGATGTCGTTACTAATGGAGCTAAGTCGCTCCTTCAAAGACATAATTCTAGAACGAGATTTGTTGCTAAAGACTCAATGAAGTGAAAATAGTGCATCATGAACTTCGGGATCACAGGAGCCAAGAAAGGCTATGTAGAGAAGTTTGTACGTAACAATTTGAAGTTTCTTTATCCTTTCATGACATGGTCAACAAGATGGCGAGCAACAAGAAGATAATGGATCTGTTTGTACGTACCAAACAAAATAGTTGATAGAGTTATGATTGATAGGTAGTTGAGTGGTGACGTTGAACTCTATGAGATGTTTTCGCGCTGAAGAGGTTGGAGTTGTAAGATGTGTTTGATCAACCATGGTGGATTGGTGAAATAACGTAGGCTTTAGAGAAAAAAGGTTGATACCATAAAGATGATTTGAAGCACACCATTTTCATTGATCAAGTAGGGTATAAATAAAACAATGAATGTAAGTAACAAAATACTGACTTATAATAAAAAAAAACAGCACTGCTATATAGCACGACAAATTTTTTTCTTGAAAATTCAAGAATGCATGTGTTTAACGTGCATTGGTGTACAATCCGCTATTGGTGGAACGCAAGAGGTCGTTGTGGTGTAATTTTTTTTTGTTACAACAAGCCAATTCAATTGTGAAGTTGTCGCTGTGCCATTTTCCGGGAACTTCAGCATTATTCTAAAAAAAATGATAGCTAAGAGTGTTTTACAAATCAAATATTGAACGTGAATGATATATGCAACTGAATATGACCAGACATTTGCTAAAATGGAACAGCTGAGATATGGAGTAGTAATTGCTCCTTTAGACGGGAGGAAGTCATAAAACATTAGGATTCAACAAAACAAAGAGCATAAATTGTGAAAAATACGACAATTAGAAGAGTAATTAACTGTTGGATTTTACATACTATAAATTGATTTTATAACTAAAAAATCTGAAAAAGAAGAAGAAAAAACCGGAATAAATCAATAAATGAAAAAGAAAAGAAAAGGGGTTTGATGAGGTGGTGGTACTCAACAACAGTCAACACCAAGAATCCATCACACCATCGTCGTTCTCTACTATGCGGCTATCAAAACCCCACTGTCCTCTATCGTGTGTTGTTGAAACTTTGTAGTGGATGCGAAAGAAAACCATTATTCAACAAACTCACTGCAACTTGAGAATATGATTTAACAATGATTCTCTGGACTCCTCTCTCAGAAGCTAATTTGACACCTAAGAAAATTTCCAGAATTGGAAGCAAAACATAGATAACTCTTCCAGAATTGTTAGGAAGCACGCCTCCACAAGATGTTATATATGCCTGATTGTTACACCATAGTACAACACCATCATAGTTTAGTTAACTTGGAGTGGTCTGGGGGGTGGACTCCTAGATATACCATTATCATTTAGATGATTAGAGATGACATGACTATCATGCATATGAAGTTGAAAATTGATTTTCACCTCAAAATAAGTTCTCTTGATGTTATCCAATTCATCCATCTATTATTATCAAAATCCATCCAATTCATTCATTCATTTTGTCATCACTAATCGTCTCCTACCCATTATATATGGCATCAAAATTTAACAATTTATTAGGTCTTCAATATCCTCGATTAAGGTGCTCTCATTTATCATATGCTTTATGCCTTCTCGCACTATTCATCCCACCAGCATCAAAATGACACTACTACTATGGTGGTTCAGAGCTCTTACACGCTAATAAAAGTGAGGAGAACCTTTAGTGCTTCACGATAGATTCAACAACTTACCTGCAAAGATTTTGTTTTTGTTTTAGATGAGAGCTCGTTGATTGAGGATTTTGGTTGGATGGTGTATCAAGTTCTACTTACGAAATTGGCATTTATATGGTGTGGACTAACGTGTATTATTGACTGGGGATGTACTTGTGGTTTGATAAATATTCAAACTTGTTTATTTGGGTTCACGTAGCATCAATGGGTGTATGTGGCGTGTACCTTTTCAACAACTCTGGTTTGAAAAACTTCATTGCTCTTTTTTGTTGCTAAGAATGCCCTACTGTGAATGAAGTGCTCGCATTCTTGCATGTTGCTTGATGTTTGGAGATATACTTATGGAGAAAATTTGGTGTATATATATGATATCTTATTGAGTTTGAAGGGTGTGTTTTTTAATCTCTCTTTTGTCTCTTTGACTTGTGAATAGTTTTAAGGTTGATGTTTATTGGAGGTGTTGGACTGACTCAGTTGAAGGAATGCATGGTATGAAGCATGATCGATGAAGAAGATCCCGAAAGATAGGAGTTTAGATGTTTATGGGATCAATCATTCAAGAAAGAAGAAGAATGTGGATTCGAAAAGAAGAATAAAGTATTGTGTAATTAGGAATATGACCTATTTCTGACCTTTGGCAAATTCCCAAGCACTTGCACCACCTTCTGGATATGCATGTTTCTGACTACATTGCGGACAACAACTGGAATCTTCCCACATACTTCAGATCCAAAGATCGAGAGCTAACTGACAAAATTCTCTGCATTACTCTACCTCATGAACCAACTGCAGACAAACTCCATTGGACTGCATCCATTGATGGGACTCTGACTAACAAATTAGCTTTTGCTACCGGGCCTAAGGTGAATTGGAGCAAACTTCTGTGGAATACTTTCATTCCCCCCACTAGAGCGTATATTTGTTGGAGATTCCTACATAACAAATTGCCCACATATGATAATTTACAGAAGAGGGGCTGCGTGATTGTTTCAATGTGTTGTTTCTGTTTGCAGAACGAGGAATCTTCTGAGCACATCTTCCTCCAATGCTTTGCTACATCTCAGTTATGGGACTGGCTCTACAAAGGTACTGACCAGTTGTTAGATTTTTCCACCTGTCACGACCTCATCATGAATATTTCTGGTGCTGGGAGCAAGTTGGTGAACCAAATGATGACATCCGCAGTTATTCATACGATTTGGTGTATTTGGCAAGAATGTAATAATAGGTGCTTTAACAATAAACAGGCGTCAGTAAGTTCTATGATTAATAAAATTATATCAGAAGTTAGGCTTAGTTTCAAACTGGTTCTGACCAATGGACCAGCAGCCATGTCTGACCTCAAAATATCCCACCCTTTTGGTATTCCTATGAAAAATAAGAGGGTGCGGCATGTTCAGGTTCATTGTTGGATCCCTCTGGTTGATGGTTGTGTTAAAGTTAATTGTGACTGCTATGCTTTTGGTAATACCTCTAGTGGCTCTGTTGGCTTTGTGTTTAGAAACTCTAAAGCGGATTTCTTGGGAGCCATAATATTGGCTATGCTACTCCTTTGGAAGCCGAATTTGGGGATTGTATGCCTGCTATTGAAAAGGCCAGGGATTTACACTTGAATCATCTTTGGATTGAAACAGACTCATCTATAGTGGCTAATGCTTTCTAAAGCTAGAAGACATACCTTGGAAATTTTATGCCAGATGGACTAACTGTTTGAGGTTTTGTAAGCAAATTAGGTGCAAGTGCACTCATGTTTCTAGAGAAAGAAACTTGGTTGCTGATGCTTTGGCCAAGAATGGGCAGAGCCTAGCTCTCAGTTCTCTCCAACGGTGGAGTTCCCCTCCCTCATTTATTTCTGCTCTTTTGACTAGGGACAATGTATGCTTATTTCCTGCTAGTCTGAACTGATTTGTATATATGATTCAGGCCTCTCCTGCATTTATAGCATTTTCCTATTTGATCAAAAAAAGAATGTGGAGATTTTTTTGTTTAAACAAAATGAAATTTAACGACTTCAACTTACTAATATTAAAAGGGAATGACCAAAAAATGCAATCAAACCTTAATTAAATGGTTGTTAAAAAATCCTTATTTAAACGAATAAAAACTTAATTGTCACAATTAAAAACTTGAGCGAGTAAAACAACTCTAAAATAATAGAGTGTCTAAAATCACATATCACACGATTTAGAGTGACCAAAAATGTACTCCATCAACTTTAAAATATACGATGTTTGAAGTTTTCGTACATCGATTAAAAAAATACAATGAAATTGTTACAATATCCGACACTTTTAGTTGATATTCATTTTGAAATAAATTAATTTGTTAAGAAATAGTTAAGTAAAATATTATTGTTAATTAAGGATTTTATATGTGTTTAGTCCCTGTAAATAGGGGTCATTTAAAAATTGATTCCTGAATTCCTTAATCCTGACATTTTGACATTGCAAAATTTAATCATTTAAAATTTCGTCCCTCTCCCCACTTAATCACTGTCATGTCACTAATTAGCTGACGTGACTCTGTTAATTGGTCAACCACATGAGTGACTCAGCAGATAGCATGTGAATGGACTAAAATACCTCTCCTCATCTCAGACCAATTCGAAAAGACCAATGTCGCGTCATTTTTCGGAGATCAAGGCTATTTGATTAGCTTTTGACTCACTAATTATTTCACGACTGAACATTTAATTTTTTGAAAGATAGTGGAAAAAAGTTCAAATACCACTTTAAAAGATTTAGGGTTCGGGGGTTGGTTACATAAAGGGAAGGTATTAGCACCCTTTATGTCCGTATTACTCTACGGGAACCTCTTGGTTTTATCTAATTAATGTGCTTTAACTTGCTTAGTTTGAAAAAAATGGAATTTAAAAATGATTAAGAAAAGAAACCTAATTATCTACATTTTTTATTGATTTGGAAGGACGAGTGTCATTTGCCTACGTACCCGTGAGAGACCAAAACCTCGTAGTTCGGGGTAGAAATTGCGTTTGATTTGTTATGTGTTTTTTATCCGTTTTGAAAAAGTTTAAAAATATAAACTACCACGAAGCAGGAAAGTAAATCGTCAGTACCTTATGGTGGCGTTGGACCACCACGAGGACCTTTCACCTAAGCTACCGAACATAAAATAAAGCAAACACACACACGCGCGCACATGCACACCTACAGTTATTACATCAAAACCTATGATACATGCTATGGTCTGCGAGAAATAAATGAAAATAAATAATTTACATTAACGCCTAAATTACATTCTAATGTCGTGCAAAATAAATAAATAAACATAAAAAATAAATATGTGAATGCTTGTAAACAAATGCCATAACGAAAAAACAAAATGCAAGAGAAATAAAAAATGCATGAAAACAGAATAATGAAAAATGAGATATTGGGAGTGCAAGCAGTAAACGGGGGGTGCAGCAATGTTATGGGGGTGCAGTAATGAAAAAAAAACAGAATTGGGCTAGGAATGAGCTTTATGGCTGGGGACCGGTTCGGTTCAAGTCTGGGTTGGACCCAGGAGAACCGAACCGGTTCAAAAGGAGTATATAAAGGGTGTAAGCCCCTTTTTCCTTCATTTCAACAAATCGTTTCTCTCTCTTCATTTCTACTCTCTTCTCTCTACTCTTTGTTCTCTCTCCTCTTTCTTCATGAACATCATGAAGTTTCCGGTCAAGGAGAGCGGTCGAAGGACGTTCCGGCGCGGTGGCCGGCGAGCCATCGCGACTGCGCCGCCGCGCCGGAGACAGAAAGGTCTCTTTTTTTTTCTTTTTTTTTAGATTCTTGTTTATTTCGCCTCTCTCTTTCCGTTTTCAACCTCAAAATTCCCAAACAAAACTCCTACAGCCCAAGATCTAAGGTTTAGGGAAAAAACATATTTTTGGCTTTCTCTTTTCTCCTACTCTCTTTTCTCTTTCTGATTCCAAGATTCGAAGTTTTAAAACCGAAATACTACGATTCTAGATCTATGAAAAGGAAAGAAGATTACTACCTTTTTGGTGGATTCGATTCTGCTGTGTTGGGATCGGATGTCCGTTGATTTTGTGAGAATTGTATGTTTGGAATTGTGTTGTGCGAACCGTGATGTTGTGTTTTGCAGGTTATGTGAAAATCGGCCTCTTGTGTTTTACGGTTGTTGTCAAAATTTTCGGCCGCTGTGAATTTTATATCCTTTTCTGTGTCTGTTTGTTTGTGTTTTATAGTGAAGGATTAGGGTTTGTTGGAGAAGCTGAAAATCTGCATTTTGGATTGGGATGAATTGGATCAGGATGAAGAATAAAGCGTGTTTCTGTTTTTGAACTGGACTGGATTTGACAGTGTTATCGGATATGGATCATCTTTTTTGGACTTTTATCGAATAATAATAATAAAAATAAAAATGATAACAATAATAAAAGATTATGCGGACTTACAAGAGATAATTAGAAGAGAAAAAAAAATAAACAGAATTAAAGATTAACATTAAATGATTAAAAAAAGAATAAAAGATGGAAATTTAAACTAAAAATAAAATAAAGTGAGGAGAGGGCCCGACTCGGAACCAAAAATGAGGTATTTTAAAATATCTCTCTGCCGAAATTTTCATTGAAAAGCCAACGACCGATTAGGGTCAAACGACATGTGTCGGTGGGATCTTGGGTCAAAAATTGGGGTATGACAACCAATATGCCCCTCCTTCATCTTCTCTAAAAATCCAATTCCCATGTCTGCATCTACAACCATTCACACCATCCCCTTCACCTTCAGCCATCAACTCTCCACCATCCCCTCCTCCTGCTTCCTCTGATCCTCCCGCCGTCTCTCCTGCAGTTACTCCATCATCGATCTCCACTCCTCCTTCTGAAGGACCTTCCGCAAACGGCGCCACTTTGAACAGATTTATCGTTGTCGGATTTGCTGTTGTTGTGTTATTCGATGTAGCTTTGGTGATGTAGAGAATTTTCACTGTTTTATTTGTTTATTTTTTCTTCTTCTTAATCACGAATTTACATGGATCGTGAGAACTATGTACCTTTTTGTTGTTTCTCTGTTTCGATCTGTGTGACTACGATTCATTCATTCGATTAATTTATTATACAATTTATTCCTTTCAAATTATGTTATTTTCTTACTATTACTCCCCCGTTCCTTTTAAAGTGTCTTTTTAGAAAATTAACACTAAAATAGCAATGTGTATTTTTGCACATTTTCTTCCTATTATACCCTCATTTTAATCCACTAATAAATTCCTATTTTTTCGCACACACTTTATCTTTCCAATAAATTTAATATTTTATCTTTCTCTCGTAACAAACAATTGTCAATTATTATCTTTTTCTTCAACAAATTCCTATTTTTTTGCGTTCTCTCTCTCATTGAATATTTCAACTTAGACCTAATTGAATTGTTCAAATAAACATGGTTAGTCTAGGAATGGATAATCGTTTATTTGTGGTATTAAGTTAACGTTCTTTAAAACCTTCAAATAATATTAGACCACCTAAGGAATTAGGGGGCTATAGTCTGAGAAGAGGGTCCCAAGTCAAGGGATTGATCATGACTATTTTGTTAACCATCGTGAAACTAGATAATATTTCATAAGAAATAGGTGCAGTATACCAATTAGGGGAACTCAGAGGATTCGAAAGACCTGATCTCATCTCTCTCCTTATCTTTTCCAAAACTATCTTTATTTTATGTTTATTTAATTTTATGCAATCAAATATACTGCCTCAGGCACCAAACTAATTTACACATCCTAGATAGTAACCTTATTGCTAAATTGAGATTAACACAGTCCCTGTGGATACGAACTTATAAATTTTATTACTTCGATGGTTTTAGTACACTTGCTAAAATTCTATCACAGTATTTTATCAAATGAGTATTCAACTATTACCGCCTCTTCATCTCTCATCAACAATTCCAACGAGTCTTCCACTTTTTTCTTCCTTTTGAACATTCATAGAGTCTTGTATTTTTCTTCTCTTAAATCTGTTCTTTTACTTTGCACTTGAAATTTTTAACAATTGTTACTCATCTTATTTATAGAATTTATACCCTCCTTGAAACCATTGTTTGTAACAAAATTTTGTTTAAATTTTAAGATAACAAGAAACAAACTTTGTTTGAAAAAAACTTTAGTTTTCCAAATAGATAGCATTAATTAGTTTTATTGAAAAAGATAAGAATAATTGACAAATGATATAATTGACAAACCGTACCTTTAAAATACCAAAAAGACAGTTAAATAAGAACGGAAAATTCACCCTAAAAAGACACTTAAAAAGGAACGGAGGGAGTATTATTTATATTAACTAGCGAAAAGACGGGCACTATCGTACCCGTCTGTCTGCTCTTTCTACTGCGTTAACGCATGTGATTATTTTATTATGTTTGTTTGTATAATTTTGATTAAAAATTTAAATTTTTAAATATGATGGAAATTATTGATTTATAAACAAAATATTGTCAATCCATATAACAAAATTATTTTTGAACTCAACATATTTTAGTTTGTCTGCATATAAAATTAAGGTAAAATAATGATCATTTATTGTTTATTCTAAGACCATCTACAATGGAGGGTCCTTCCCCTATTTTGCACCATGTTAAATAGGCACTCCCATTGTGGTATCAATAAATATGGTGCTTATAAATATGAGTGTTTTTATAAGCACCCTCTCTCCCCTGTTACTTATGGATCCCACATGTACAATTAATTCTATTTTTTCTCTATATTTAAATATTTATTATTTTAATATTAAAAATTAAATAATATAATAGTTGCAAATAATAGTTAAATTATATAATAATTGCAAATAATAGTTTCTTGAATTATTAATAAAAATAAAAAAATGTTCGTTTTTTTTATATAATTTATAATTAAATTACTTCAATATGTTAAAATTTAATGATAGAATTATTGCTGGGACCCAATTCATAATTATTTTGAGGTGATGGGTTGGAGAGATTGAATGCTTATTCAGTTTTAATTATAAAACGAATGACATGTACAGTTGGGACCCAGTTAAACACCCAAATGGGATGCTGCATTCTGGATGGTCTCATAGTAATTAGTAACATTATAACATAAATAGTGTGTGTTGTGTAAGAGAAACATCATAAATATATGTATAAATAACATGTTATGTAAAAGAAACATTGCTATGATTGCGATAAAATAATATCTTTAAAAACTACATTTTTCGTAAAGTCTCCATCTTCTCCTTTTATTTTCCCTTCTTTAATGAGAACTTTTGTTGAATTTTGAGAAACTCATCTTGATAGAGCTACATATAATTGACCATGGCTGAAAACAAGTCGTGGAAGATAGATTCCGACATTGGAAATGGTATGCCTTTGTGACTTATTTATGGTAATAGCAAAACTTAGTCTAACGGGAAACTGTTTTCTACTAAGCACAAAGGGAAGTCATGAACTCGCATTTGCTTTTAATTTAATTATGGGCAAGAATGCTTTTTTTTTCCAGCATTGCTTCCTGTTAGGATTTCCACATCCAACACATTCTTAAATAAACCACGACATAACAATCGTGTTTCATTACACATGCCGTATTTAGGGTCTATGTTTCGCAACAACATCAAAGATGCACCTTTTTTTACCTTAAAAATATATGGTGTGATACTTCCTTAAGCAGTTGAGTTTAGGAATTCCTGTTGATATAAGTTATGAGTATCCCCTTCAACCTCGTTAAATGACAACAAATTGTGTTATTCTCCTGCAAACTAATTGATAATTTTGTCATTCAAGTTTTGAACATCATCATTTGTAGGTG
This sequence comes from Medicago arabica, assembly GCA_946800305.1. Lineage (NCBI taxonomy): Eukaryota > Viridiplantae > Streptophyta > Magnoliopsida > Fabales > Fabaceae > Medicago > Medicago arabica. The sequence goes on from OX326968.1 coordinate 55,767,204, forward strand.
TAATTATGGCTCTTTCGACCATATATGAATTATGATATTACTCATCGCCTATGAATCACATACACTACTCATATTAGATGTGTTTGAACACGTGTTTCATCCGCAACCACAAATATAATTACTCTAAATTATGTGATTTTCTCAAATTATCAACGTTATTGGTGTGTCAGTATTCGTGTTGTATCTGGTGTCGGTGTTCGTATCCATACTTCTTAGCGGTCCTCTCTTTTTATGGCCTCTCAGATTGTGGTTTGAATATAACCAAAAACAAAAGATGGTGGTTTGAAGCTTTCTAGTGTTTCTGTTTTTAGTTGTTGGTAACATGAGTGTGATTATCGTTAACAATTTTGAATTGTTTAAATAGTTTTAACACTTTGATTTCATTATATTTTGTTGGATATTGGATGTGGGCCATGAGAGCAGTTTATCAATTGTATACATGCAGAACGTTTGAATCACAAAGAAAAAACAATGCTTTTATTCCTTTAAACGGCAGTGGAAGGAGCTTAACTACAGGGGATGCTATTGCTTATTTTCCCTTTATTTAATAATTAAAAAAAACCACAGTTCTCTTTATATATATAAAAAAAGTTATGTTATCATAGTTTGTATAAGCAATTATAAACCAGCAAAGTCAAATAATTCTTAAAATTAATCGTAAACAATTTGAATCATAATCGCTTATAAACCAGCAAAGTAAAATATATAATCCATAAAATTAATCGACTTTGATTAGTTGTAACATGAATGAAAGAGAAAAAAAAATAAACAGGTTAATTCTGAATTCTGATGCAGATGGTTGAGAGAGGTTGAGAAAAACTAAACAATGCGTGAACGAACTATTTAACTGTGAGAACCCTAATTATTAATATTTAATATAATGCTAACAAATCTTTTTCTAAAATATTTTGAGTCCTAATCTTTTTTTTAAAGGATTTAAAGTTCAATCTTTAACATTATTTTTTGCTCACGTTTGTAACTAATATTTTTTTTAGAGGATTTAAAGTCCAATCTTTAACATTATTTTTTGATCACGTTTGTAACTAATATTTTTTTATTATAGAGAATTTAAAGGCCAATCTTTAACATTATATTTGCTCACGTTTGTTACTAATCTTTTTATCAGAAAATTTAAAGTCCAATCTTTAATATTATTTTTTGCTCATGTTTGTTACTAATATTTGTTAGAGGATTTAAAGTCCAATCTTTAACATTATTTTTTGGTCACGTTTGTTACTAATATTTTCTTTAGAGTATTTAAAGTCCAATTTTTAACAATATTTTTTGTTCATGTTTGTTACTAATATTTTTTAGAGGATTTAAAGTCTAATCTTTAATATTATTTTTTGCTCACTCTTGTTACTAATCTTTTTTTAGAGGATTTAAAGTACAATCTTTAACATTAGTTTTTGCTCACGTTTGTTACTAATATATTTTTAGAGGATTTAAAGTCCAATCTTTATATAGAAATATTATCTTTTGTGGAAGAGATATGAAAATACTTGGCAATCTTAATATGGAAATATTGTTTTTTGTGGAAGGGATATGAAAATACTTGACAATCTTTGTCGTTTGTATCAAGGGGAACAACACAAATGTACAACATAAAATCGACTGATAAAAAAAGTAAAATGATTTTTTGTTTTGTGCTAATTTTTTGTGAGTTTGATATGTGGTCAACGAAGGTAAAAGAGGGTTAACGGAACGATTAGTGACATGAATTAGTAATCCACGTGTTATTTTATAATTGGCTAACAGTAATAACAATTCATAAGGAATTATGCGTAAGTTTTCTCCTTAAATTAAATTTATTCTTATCTATTTATTACATGTGTTATTTATATTTAAAATTAAAATTAAAAATTAAAGGTATTTTTGGAAAGAAAAGTCCAATCCAAAAATGTGCTGAAAATGATAGTTTTCTTTATATATTATAGATATAGATATTATAGATATAGATGTTGATTGCCATGAGTTGAAAATTAGAAAGAGGAAAATTATGTGGTTTACATACTGTGGAACAATGACAACATTCAAATGTTGATGATTGATTAGTTTTTTTTTTTGTTGTTGTTGAAGTGTTGAGATTCTTCAAGTGATGATTAAAAAGGAGGAAAAATGGTTTGTTCAAATAATAGGAAAAGGAAGAAGAAAAAAAAAATGAAGAAAGAAGAACAGAAGTTTTGGGATGACGAGGAGAGATGAAAAGATGAAGTCAAGGGCACTTTGGTCATTGTGTATTGGTCTGAACAAACCAAGGGTATTATCGTCATCACACCCCTTAATTTGCTGACTTAGACTGCCACATCATCAGATTACTGACGTGACAGTGATTAGGTAAGAAAATGGATAAAATTTTAAATAATTAAATTTTGTAGAGGCAAAATGTTAGGATTAAGGAATTTAGGAACTAATTTTTAAAAGACCTATATTTATAGTGTCTAAACACGTAATGATTTGCATGTATAAATTGTTTATCTTATCTTTACAGATTTGTTTAATCCATCTGTGTAACTCATGGTTCCACTTCCATCCGAACAGGATAATAATAAGTGACGTGCTTAGTATATTTTAATCAGTCCTTATCTATCTATCCCAATCTAAACCCATGACGACCCATTTCAAGTTTGAACAAACACTCCATTACTCCTAGTCAGCATCTTGTCAGCATGCAATGCATTGCACTCCCAAATCCCAAAAACACAACAACACATTTCTTCATTTCTTGTTTCACTTCCAAACGTCTCTTCTTCTCTTCAAACTCAAACTCCCCTTGTTTTCATCTTCACAACATTAACACAATCCCTTGATCTTTGTCTACCTTGATCGTTGCAAAGATGCTGAGCCGTCGGATTTGGCAGAGAAGAGCTTTGATCTACGGCCAGAGATTGTTCCGTCTCTCTGCTTCTGAGAGTTTCTCTTCTGGGTGCTCCTCCTCTGTTTCACACTCTTTTCTGCTACCTAAACCCAATTCTCGCATAGATCATGTGAGTTTTTTTTCCCTTCCTTCTTTAATCAGTAACAAGCAACTGCATAATCATAACAAGTTTCATGTATTCAATTTGTGTTTTGTAGTTTAATTTTAAGCATGTTAAGGGATATTGTTTTTCTGCTCAACCTGTTTTGGACATTCCTGTGGGGAACATAGTTGATGTCCCTTTGGCACAGACTGGTGAAGGTATTGCAGAATGTGAACTTCTCAAATGGTATGTTCAAGAGGTGAGTGTAGATTTTCATTTGATTATGCATTTTTCAATAAAAATTATTATTTATGATTACAAATGATTTATTATGTTATATTGGTAGGGAGATTATGTTGATGATTTTCAACCACTCTGTGAAGTTCAAAGTGATAAAGCTACTATAGAAATTACCAGTCGCTACAAAGGAAAAGTTTCTAATATTCTGCATGGTCCTGGTGACATTGTAAAGGTGAGATTAGGAATCTCATTCTGTTGGTCTACTTCAGTAAGACAATGCTTACAGTTACGGTTATAAATTTAGAAATTGTTAGGGTACATTGGTGTGAGAGGGGTTGTGAGGATTTGATTAAAACACAACTCATCAGATTAGACTTAAATCAATGCTCTATTCTTAAACATGTTTGAGGGAATGGGAACTTAAGAGAAATGCTGTTAAATGGCCGCTATGGTGCCACCATGGCGGAATGGCGTGGAAGCTTTTCTGATAACCACCCAGGCAATTTGTGAAGGGATTGGCCATGGTGGCGTCGCCATAGGCCACAATGGCGTGTTTATATGGCATTTATCTGGGCTTCAGCTATCAGCAACTCTACTTAATACTTAACAGGGTTTGTTGGTTAGGTTGAGATGCTTAGAAGAAATAAATAAGACAGGTTGCGTATGTTAAGATTTCCACATTTGCTGGGATAAGACCTGGAAATGTTTATAAGTGGAATACGTCCTTCACTCTACAAACCGGTTTTGTAGGGTTGAGTTAGGCCAAACCCAAATTCTAAGTATAAATAGGAATAACTGTTGAGAAGGAGAGCAATTCATTTGGTAGAGTCTTGGATCACTCGAATATCCAGGGGATTTGTGCATTCTTTTTGTTCATTAATAACAATGCATTATTTCCATCAAATATATTTGAGCTTCTTTTGGGTAAAATTTCAGGTTGGAGCAACCCTATTAAAAATATTGATTGATGAGCCTGCATGTCCTTCAACGACTTTTGGTGACTCAGAAAATGCGAAGTCACCTGATTCTGATCAGATATCTGTTAATGATTCTGATATTCGAAAGGGGAAACAAGCAGGAGTTCTATCAACACCTGCTGTTAGGAGTCTAGCGAAGGAGCATGGTATAGATATAAATGAAGTCTGTGGAACTGGAAAAGATGGAAGGGTTTTAAAAGAAGACGTGCTCAATTTTTCTGTCAAGAAAGGGATCAGTAAAATTCCATCTGCTGTTTTGCATGATGATTTTGGAGAACAGCTTCAGGGAGCAGAAGGATACAGCTGTGATGCAAAAAATAAATATGACAGGACTTCTGAGGACACGATACTTCCCCTTAGGTAAAAATGAATACAAACATGAATTTGAAGCCACTTGTTAGCTGGGATAAGAGAGGCAAGATAGATAAGTTATCATTATTCTGTCTCAATCAAGTATTTGATGAGTCAGTAGAATATGATAAGCTAATCCTGTCCCCTTATCATATTCTGCCTCTCTAGTTAAAATCTTGTCACGGAGGTGAGGCTGGTTTAAAAACCAGCGGGACAGGATTAGAAAATAATTTTCTTATTAGATGCACATCAAGCACAAAATATGAATAAGACCTTATCATATTCATATTATATGTTATCCTTATCCAACTCTTTTATTATATATGTCTCTATCATTTTCTAACCATCAAACAGACCCTTTACTTTGTCTTATGAGAAGGGGATGGATGCATGTTAGTTAGTAGTTTATGCTAACTTTTATAAAATTGTGGTGAACTTGAGTGTTGCAATAGTTTGAAGGTGTTTTCCTTTACTCTTAGTGGTAGGACTTGAATTATAAAGAACTTGGTCTTGAGAAGGTTAACTATATTTTGCTTTCTTTTCTTTTCTTTTTGTAGGGGATTCCAAAGAGCGATGGTAAAATCAATGTCTCTGGCTGCCAAAGTCCCACATTTTCATTATGTAGACGAGATAAATTGTGATGCCCTAGTGGAGCTTAAAACGTCTTTTCAAAAGAATAATCCTTATACAGATGTCAAGCACACTTTCCTTCCAATATTAATCAAATCACTATCAATGGCACTCATCAAGTACCCCTCTGTGAACAGTTGCTTCAAAGAAGATGCATTTGAAGTCATCCTCAAAGGTTTGGTTCTTCTACATAATTGGTTGAATGTTGATAAATTTGCTTTGCCCTTCCTTGAAGTTTGATAGTTCTGAATTTTTGCAGAGTGAATATAAGGTTTCTTTCTTAGTCAAAATATGTATTCAAGAAAAAAGAAACTATTCTTTAAAAATCATGGTGAGGTTAAATAGGTTAGCCTATTGGCCCTTTGGTCCTTGTCATGTATGCAAATTAACCTTCAAATTGAATTACTATGCTAATATGTATATTGATTTCTGCCACATAAACTTCAGTGTTTGAGAAGTTTTTTTTTTTCTCTTTTTTGATCATAGAATTCACAAGGATCATAGTTACATTTTCCTAGCACAGTATAAATTTGACACGGTAGGCTAATTTGATATAGGTTCACACAACATTGGAATTGCGATGGCAACACCACATGGTCTAGTTGTGCCGAATATTAAAAATGTTCAGTCTCTTTCCATATTGGAGGTTAGTTTACAATCTTATTATTGTTAAAATATATGCACATCGCCTGTATGGTTAATTATGGTTTTATTTTGTTTATAAAGATAACCAAAGAGCTAGCAAGGTTGCAACAATTGGCTTCAGATAACAAGTTAAGTTCTGAGGATATATGTAGTGGGACAATCACTTTGAGTAACATTGGAGCAATTGGTGGAAAGTTTGGTTCCCCACTTCTTAATCTGCCCGAAGTCGCTATTATTGCCATGGGACGAATTCAGAAAGTTCCGCGATTTACTGATGATGGAAATGTGTATCCTGCATCACTCATGACTGTAAGTCTTGCATATTTACATTCATAAAATAGATGTATGAACAATTCAAAATCCACATTAAAAAAAAACAACGATAATCTTCAGTGATTATAGTCAATGGTTTAGCATTTCCGCCTTATAGATGATTGCTGAATCTATGCTGGTTATTGTATATTTATTAATCTAATGTTATTCTTTATTATGATGATTTGAGTGGGTTAGAAGATGAAATAAACTGCATTATCTGATACTTTTTTCTCCTGTCAGGTTAATATTGGTGCAGATCACAGAGTCTTGGACGGAGCGACCGTTGCAAGATTTTGCAACGAGTGGAAGAAATTAATTGAAAATCCGGAGTTACTCGTGTTGCATTTGAGATGAAATTTGATCATAAAGGGTGCTTGTTATAATTGTAATTTGGATGGTTAATCTTTTTTTTTTTTGGGTAGAAGCTGGTTAATCTTTATATTGACCATTATAATAAAAAAATAAATTAACTGTTAACCTATTGCAACTTGTCAGATTTTTCTGTGAAAAAAATTGGTCATTGCCATTCTCAGTTTCTCACTGCAAGTACTTATTACAACATAGATTTTTTTTAAAAAAAGAAGCAAAGACATGACATTTAAAATATGCATTCTATTTGTTGTAAACCAGTTCACAATTGATGAATAAACTAGAATTGTGCTGGTATTTATGCTGCCCGAAAACCAACTTGAATTCAAACCAAAAATACTGAACAGAAATTAAGTAAAAAAAGATTACAAGAAGAAAGAAAACAACACCAAAAATTGTTTATTTAGTTCAGAGATATACCAAAAATTGTTTATTCAGTTCAGAGATATACTCCTACATCTAGGATACTGAATCCGACCTATGAAGTTTTCACTATAAACTTTGAGTATTAAAAAGTACAAGATTTTCACTCAAGGACTTGATCTTTGAAACTGGTCAAGTAAACTTTTCTCTTGAATTTCTCTTTAATTTTCTCTCAAGTGTATGAAGAATGAATCACTCTCTCACAACAGATATGAAACTATAGTAGATTCCTTGACAACCAATTTCCAACTACATACAACAGAAACGGTTAGGAAGATGTAAATAACTTTCCCAGCACAAGTACAACGTTCCTCAGCTTGACGACACAACAAAAGAAAACAAAATGCTCAACCATTTAGCACCACAGCCCAACAATTCTCCACCTTGCCACTAAGGATGCTTGTTCAATAGGTCTATCAAATTGTTAAACGGACGGGTCGTAACTCCTAATCAGTTTTTTTGTGTAAATCTTGGCTGGTTCGTAACTTTCTATTGACTTTTTTTCTTTAGAAATAGGAGCAATTTTGAGGGGTCTATTGAACAACCATCAACACTAAGAGTTTGGTGAACAAGGAACATTTTCATAAGTGCATATCTTACAATCCAATCATCAACATCTATCACCTAAACTCTCGCTGCGGTTAAGGGTTGAGATCTAGAAGTGTGCTTCTTTCTAAGTTTTAAATTTGAATCCCTCAAGTATTAACAATCTTTTCAGAACAATAAAATTAGTCTCAAATTAGTAGATCTCCAAGTTTAAACAAAATATTCATGATCTACATTTCACTAATATGAATTTTCATGACTTTTTTAATGAGAATTTTGTGTTTTGTAGTGTTTCTTTTTTCTTCTTTTCAGAATATGATTGAATAGCAATATCAAGAGTTATCATTCCATATCATCTAACATGAAAATTTTAGATAACAATATTCTCAAAAACATTATTTGCGTATCGTCAAAAGAGTCGTATTAACATGTAATTTTCAAGGTTTTAAAAAATAAAACTCTTTAATTTATTTTCCTCTGGAAAAATATCTTTATTTTATTTTATTTTACAAAAAAACTCCTTACTAGTGAATTAATTTACCGATTAACGACGTGGCGCGCGTGACTTGAATTGAGACAGAGAAATGTCGACGGCGTCTTCTTGTCAGAAACTCTTTGATTTGGGCACGAAGATCATCGGCGTCGGTAGAAACTACGCCGCTCATGCTAAAGAACTAGGCAACGCCGTTCCCAAGGTCACAGACACAATCTTCTTCCAAATCCATTCAATTCACTCCTTCCGCAAATTTCATAATCTGATCCGTGCAGTGTTATTTATTCACTTATTTTCAGGCACCAGTGTTGTTTCTCAAACCAACATCGTCTTATTTGAAAAATGGTGGAACAATCGAAATTCCACACAACGAGAGTTCTCTTCATCACGAAGTTGAACTTGCCGTCGTCATCGCCAAGAAAGCTCGTGATGTTTCTGAATCATCTGCCATGGATTACGTTGCTGGTATAACTCGTTCCTTTCATATTTCAAGTTTGATTGATTTTCTTATCTTTAATTTATTATCTTTATATATATATATCAGGTTATGCTTTGGCACTGGATATGACTGCTAGGGACCTTCAATCTGCTGCTAAGGTAATTTTACAAAAAAAAAAACGGTATAACAATTACACTTGAATTACTGGGATGTAAATAAGTATGTAATGATTTGTGTTTTAATTCACTTTTGCTTTGGCAATGTGTTATATTGTTCTGCTTAGTAGATTTAAGGAGATTTAGACCTGATATTTTCGCAATCTAATACTTGATGTGGTTTCTTTTTCCCTTTTGTTGTTAGTCTGCAGGTCTTCCATGGAGTTTGGCAAAAGGCCAGGATACGTTCACACCAATTAGTCCTATTGTAAGAAAGTCTATGCTGTGATGCTTATTATATGCTTTAACTATTTTCTAAATGAAATATTAGAGAAATTATTCTACTTTGTCTTGGATTGTTTTAAGGATGCAGAACTACAGATAATGATAATATATATTTAAGACGTTGATAGCCTTTACAAGGATTTGGTCTACTTACACTCGCATTACCCATGTGCATGTCATATGGGATTAATACATCACGTGCTCCTAAATTTGCAATATATGTTTGATAAGTATCAAGTATTAAAGAACCCTCTCTTAAAAGCTAGCTATCAAGGGGGACGAACCAAGTCACGTGGATACTCTACCGAGCATTCCATACTACTTGGTGTCCGACATGGACACCGCGTAATACCCAAGTTCCTATTAGTGTCTTTTTCAACAAAATAATAATAATTGTACTAGCTTCCCACGGCATATAGTATTGTAGTTCTGTAGTTCAATTAGACTAATTCTTCTTACCGCAAGCAATGAGTCACGGTCCCCCATAGATGTTATTGATATGAGAACACAATTATTTTTTGTCTACTTATTTATGACCTATGTTCTTGAAGTGTAATTGTTTTTAATTATATGCAGTTACCCAGGACTGCAGTACCAAACCCTGATGATCTAGAATTATGGCTAAAGGTTTGAGTTTTTTTGTACTTCTTATTGGATACTTTGGTCTATTGTTATGAAGTATGCATTGCTTCAGTAATGCATTATCTACCTAAACTAATTGCATAGAGATGGGTTTGCTTTGTTGTAGGTAGACGAGGAAATTCGGCAGAAGGGCTCGACCAAGGACATGATATTCAAACTTCCATTTTTAATTAGCTTCATAAGCTCTTACATGACATTGTTTGAAGGAGATGTCATTCTAACTGGTATTATCTTTATACTTCATCTGCTTATTTATATTTGTGCTATATTTTACATGATGAATGTTTGGGCCATCAAGTGTTGGTTCAGTTGATTGGATCGAGTATCCTCGATAATAAGGTTTTGGGGTTCTTGACCTCTGTTGATAGACATATATTGCTAAATTTATATGTAAGTATATGAGCCTTTGCAAAGGATTATGGCTTGTCGCGCTCTTGGAAAGGGGAAACCTCCCTTCTCCCTAAAACCGTTGGAAAAAAATAAAGTTTGGAACTGTTTGTATTTTTTTATTTCAATTCGATAACAATGAAGAGATTGCCACGTCTAATAGTAGTGATATTGGATTGCTTTATTTGGTTGGGGATGAGGCTGCAAGTGAGTCAAGTTAGCTCCTGTGCCAACTTGGCAGCTCATATCATTATCAGTTCAACGAATTGAGAATTTTGTCTTCATAAATATAGGCTAACCTTGAGTTTTCAAATGTTTGAGTTATTGTTTAACTAAGTATTTAAAAAAAGGAATTTACTATTAATTTACAGATTCTAACTTAACAAATGGAGCCTAAAATATTCAATTAATATGAGGCTTGTTATTGATTCATTAAGCTGAAATAGCTTGTGACTTAGGTAAGTTGAACTAAGCAAATAAGTTTGATATCTTACTTAAGTTAGCCGAGCTTGATCTAGGCTTAGGTTGACTTACTACGAGCATTACTCGTGGAACTGTTTTGCACTTAATCAGTTTCCTTCGTAGGTTAAATATAATGCATGCATTACATGATGTCCAGTTAACATTGATTATGATGATGTGCAGGCACTCCCCCAGGTGTTGGCCCTGTGAAAGAAGGTCAAAAGATAACTGCTGGTATTACAGGCCTCGTGGACGTGGAGTTTAATGTTGGAAAAAGGAAAATATCCGGAACTTAATATATTGGTATTGCTTGCCAAGGTGAACAAAATAGAGGAGTACATCATAAAAACTCCATTATTTGGAGTCCGAGTATGTACTCCACTTGTCATCATGTTTTCTATTCCTAGAACTAGAATCAGTACTCTGGATCTCAGTGGAAGTGTTATTTTAAGCATCATCATGAAAATGGTGATAACTATTTGTTACCATAGAAAATAATGATTATGATGTGCTCAACAAGACACCACCTGATTTATGATAATGAATGGTAGATACATAGTTGTAATAATAGTACTACGTAACTTGCCATTTTTACCAAGAAAAATCCGATTATACTGTTTGCAAACGTAGCATTACAGAAAAAAAAAAAAAAAGCTATGGAAGACATCAATACTTTTGGCTCATCTACGCCTTAAATAGACAAAAATGTCCTTTTAATTACATTTCAAATTTTCAACCATTGCTATTTAAAAAAAATAAATTCTCTTGCTATTTCTCTCATGACATCCCCTGGTGTCTTCCTTCCACTTTCTCTTCCTTTGAACTTCCTCTTCATATGCCTCTAAAGATAAAAATAAAGAACGATTCAACATGAAACTCGTAAATACAAAACAGTGTTACATTTAAAACGAGTAACTAAACTAACCCGAATGAGAAGAGAGTTTGGAAGGGCACTCAGTGATTATAAATGCAGAAGCAAAATAAAAACTAGCAAAAAATGGTAAGATGTCACTTATATACAATGGTGTGTTAATGAAAGGCACCCTCCTTCAATCTTTAACATCATCACACTTGGTAAACTTCAACGGATGTTTGTGAGAGATGAAATTTTTTATACGAACAAGGAAGTTTTTGGTATTACATTACGATAAAATTTTAAATAAAGTTGGGTGTATCTAAACATTTTTTGGGCGTCATTAGAAAAAATTGTACTTTTGCTGTGTAATGACGAACCAGCTGGAATAAAAAGTCCGACCAGCATTATGAAAACCTTTGTTCATACGTATTGAGTGGTTAAGATGTTGCTGTCTCACTTACACTGGAAACAAGTAAAATATTTTATATTTGATTTTTCACCCCATATCAAGGCTAACAAGTAAACATTGTATTGCATGTTTGGAAATGAGTGTTAACCGTAGGTATGTTTTTTCTTTTCTCAAATTTAACCGTGATTTTAATGAAATTCAACATGTTTGGTTGTTTGAATTAAAGGATTGTATAACTTTGATGTATCATAAAAGTATGCCAACTTAAAATCATGTTTGAGAAACCTTATGCAACTAGTCATATCATTCTTAATAATTCAGGATCATGAAGAGTTTAGAGGCATGTACCATGTACATTCACAGTACATTAATATTATTCATATCACCCTTAATAAACCTTGAGTATTAGAATTTGATAATAAACACACACATACACATTTACATTGACATTTTACTTATCACCCTTATCGAAACCTGAGCAGGAAGAGTTCATAAACATGCACATACATTCCATTTTGATAATAAACACTCAGCAAGAATGCAGAATTAGAATTTTTTGAAGAAATCGTAGATGTATTTGTTGATCTTATCAGCCCTTTCTTGATGGATGAAGTGCCCTGCCCCTTCAATTACTACCACATCCTCCAGAAGTGGCACATCTCTTTTCATCCCACCTTTGTGAATGTAATCTTTTGCGCCAGGTGCATTATAGGTAAGGTCAAGATCACCCACAATAAACTTCACTGGAACTTTGACTTGAGCACCAGTCCATGGAGCATTGAGCTCCCAATTTCTACAAATGCAAGAGAAGCAATAAGGTAAATAAACTTAACTTTAGCTTAGAAAACCTATGAAGCATTGATTGAGACACAAATACTGTGCAGAACAACAACCAACAACAAACAAGTTTTATCTTATTGGTCGACGCCATAATGTTCTATAATATACCATATTTCTTACTAACTCATTAATCTCTAGACTTTTTTAACAGTTTCTCTAATATTGTTTCCAAGTATATTTCTCTGATTCTAGTGATTAGACTACCCTCCGTAGATTTTACTGTAAAAAATGTGTTGATTGATTTAATGATAATGCAAATAAGCATTGAAATATGTACAATTATTAACAGCCTAAAGTTGAAGATAAACTTACAGATCTATATTTCTGTAGTAGTTCAATGCCCCTGTGAAGCCAGTCTTTTCGAATTTGGAGGCATAGTAATTACATTCTTGTTCAGATAGCCATGGGGGCAACACTATAGGAGAATCAATTGGATGTCCAAAACCTTTACCCTTAGGTAGATAAAGTGGACCAGGGTTGCGGTAAGTCAGAAATTCCTTCAGGACTCTTTCAGTTCCAATCTCAGCAAACTCTGCTTCTATATCACCAGGCTTCTGTAATATTGCAGTTGACAGAAATAACCACTTAGAACAGTATATCTTTGAGCACTAAAATAACTACACCAATCCACAAAAACTCAACTATATATTATACATGGATTCCAACTTTATCCACTCCACATTTCGCATGATTTTCGAAGTATACTTCTAAACAGGAGAACAATGTTTGGTCAGTTCAAGAATTGTATTTATTTCAGATGTCTACTACTTCTGAAATAAATTTGAGGGTGAGAAAAGTAACTCAGATCATCTTACTTATTAATTCACTGTAAATATCAAATTTTAAAAGTTCCTATGTTTTTTTAGTACATCTGCTCCAAAAATTTCAAAACTATTTGGTATTTAATTAAGTAAATACTAAGGGAGCTTATAAAATTCCGTATGTACAAACCTGAAATCTAAGGGAGCTTATTTATAGGGACTGAGGGAATAAATGATACCTGAAATCTGGAGACATAGTAGTCATTACCATAAACTGCTCTAAGGGTATCAAGAGGCTTTCTTTTGGGGTTTCTAGGAGTAAAAGCAACACTCAAGTTAACAAGAGCCTTGATTCTTTCAGGGCGATAAAGGGAAAGATACCAAGCAGTAAGGGCACCCCAATCATGGCCCACAACAAATACCTTCTCTTGATCACCAGCAATGGCATCAAGAAGTCCGATGATATCACCGACGACATGGAGGCTCGTGTAGGATGTCTGTGAGGCTGGTATATCGGTGTCTCCGTATCCGCGGAGATCAGGGGCCACACAATGGTAACCATGGCAAGCTAGATATGTGATCTGGTGGCGCCATGAATACCATAGGTCAGGAAAGCCATGGATGAAGAGGATGAGGGGACCTTGACCTTTTTCAGCTATGTGCATATTGATGCCATTGACGCTTACAGTTCTGTGTTCTATGCCCTCCAATTCCATTTCTCTGTGTGAATCTATTGAGTCTTGGAAAATGTTTATGAGAGTGTGTGTCGCTTTGTTGCTTAATAACAGGGTGCACAACTTAGAAAAGAATGCACCCATATCATGTCAATTTGACCTATATTGTAAGAGGCCACGGTTACCCAAATAGAATTGATATTCAGTCCTGTGTGTCCTAAACCCTATATATTTTATGTTTTTTGTTTTTGTTTTTTTTGAAACAACAACTTTTATTAAAAACAAGGATCTCAAGACGAATAGAGATCAATAATTTAGAGAATACAAATAAAAGACGCCGTATATAGGTGGAACACTTGAAAATTAACCGTATAAACTAATACTTCGAGTCATATAAGTTCGAATTCACTTTTTAAAAACATGAAATTGATCATAAGTGTATCGAACGTACCGAGCATAATTTATTTACCAACACTTAATTTACTTTAGTCAAAACTTGGATCTATTTTTCTTTATGGATTAATTTTAGTTTCAGTTTTGTCTCTAGTGACTTTTATATGTGATTTTTTTTGAGTCAATTATCTCATTGAAATTGTAAGTTTCGTCAATTATCCCTCTGATGTTAACAAAACTTCAATTACCCCGTGAAATTGCACAACGTTAATCAATTTACTCTTCTGTCAAATTCTTCTATTAATCAACATGACATTTTTTTAATACCCCCCTAAAGTTTTGCACTTATGTGCAAAATCCCCCTTGAACTTGAAAATTTATATATATTTTTTTTATACTTGACTCAAAATATATTAAAGGCAAACAATTAACCGTTAGCTTTAATAATTAACATTAGTGATTGAGGGAATGAGGAATTTGGATACAAATCATTTTGCATGTGATTGCAACATTGAAGAAAATAATTGTGGCACTGAAAGCAGAATGTTAAGAGCTCAATTTCGATTTGGGTCCGCAATTTCTGCCACTTTTCCTTGTAAGGGTGAAAATGAAGGTGTTTTACCTATAGTTTTGTTCGTTGTAATATCTACATTCCCTATTGTTCAATCTATAGTTTTGTCCATTTTCCATTATTTTTACCAAGCGCTAGATTAGGGAGTCAAAATCAAAAGTTTTCCATTCCCCTCCATTTTCACTACCCTCTATATAGTACCATCCTCTACAGTTAAAATAGTTAGCAAAACTAAAACTCATTACAAAATGAAAGTTAAAATTTCATATGATTCATATGCACCACTTCCCCACATCTGAGCTGTTGCAATTCTGCGCCAAATTAGAAAGCTACATGCACTTAGTCTATGTAAACTCAGGCAAGTATGCAAAATTACTCTAAAATAAGTGGCTTACATACATGGTAATGCATATCTTTAATATCTTGAGTCAAGGATAAGAAAAAAATATATAAATTCTCAAGTTCGGAGGGCATTTTGCACATAAATGCAAAACTTCAATATGGGTATTTGCAAAACGTCATGTTGACTAACAGAAGAATTTGACGGAGGGGGTAAATTAATTGACGTTGAAATTTTGTTAATGTCAGAGGGTAATTGAGGAAATCTACAATTTCAGGAGGGTAATTGTCTATTTACTTGAATTTTTTTTTAGAAATTAATGAATAATCGTATCTATAGCATTGTGTCATTGAAGAACTTTTTTTTTTTTTTGAGATAATCATTGAAGAACTTTTTAGTATGTCGACGAGGATTCAAAATAAGCATTATGAAGAGTCAAAGTCTAATTCAAGGCAAAGTAATATTTCAACAAAATATACGGCCATAGGGTCATACAAAAAGCAAAGACATTTGACAAACAAACAAGAGTCATGCTAACAAATACCCTAAAGATAACTGTTAGCATTTTCCAACAAACAAAGATCGTCAACAACAAAAGTTGAGTGCGGATCGACCTACATTGTATTATTTAAAAACATCAGTTTTTGCAAAAAAGAACAACAACTAAAGATATGTGTCGGCCTAAATCGCATTTTGATTTAAAATAGTTCAACAAAGGTAATTTTCAGGTATGTGGTCTCTAACTTAAGTGGTACTTACGTAGTTTACTTATCTAA
The DNA here is from genome assembly GCA_946800305.1 of Medicago arabica. Lineage (NCBI taxonomy): Eukaryota > Viridiplantae > Streptophyta > Magnoliopsida > Fabales > Fabaceae > Medicago > Medicago arabica. The sequence goes on from OX326968.1 coordinate 55,783,143, forward strand.
TAATAAAATTGAGCGCAATATTTTCCCTCAAGGGCCAAAATGTAGGTTTTTACTCTACCTTTTTAGATATTGATGATACGTGTGAATCTTGTAGTCAGTTTCTCACCCATGACTCTGCTTTATCTACAAGTGCAACTATATTTTTTTTCCTTTTTCTTTTCAGTTGCATTTTTACCACTTTTTTGTCTTAGAATCGTTCCATTATGGGAACCTCTAATAACAATTTGTTGTTATATATGTCACTAAACTAAAATGTAATGAAAAATCAAAGAGCATTCTTAGTTTTGTTCTTAAATTTTAGAAAACTGTTGAAGTTGCTCTAATCTTTTCGGTTCCTTTTGAGCACAATGTCTTTTCCTCGTGTTGCATGTTACTCCAACTTACACGTCTCCATACCTTTTTGCTTGGCTTTGTGGTTTTTAACCATCAATGATCTTATTCTTCTTGCATGAGCAGAATAAAGGGAGTTTAAACTCCTTTGCTTTTTGCTTTAACTGTTTCCTAATTGATTGACATAATATCGTTGTCAAAGCATCATTAATATGCCTAGCGTGTTGCTTTTGCATTTGTGGCATTTGGACATTCTTATGTCTTGTTTGCTTTGTCGGTCATATTCACCCATTCACCCTTGTCAAGTGAGTTGTGAAAATAGCCCTACCACCTAATTTTTGTTATTGACTTAATTTATTTTGGGTTTCAAACTTACGGGTTATGTTAGGGCATTTGTTAAGATAAAAAAATTTGTTAAATTTTATGTAATTTTTTTTTTAGAAAAATATTTCAATAAGTTGAATACATAATTTTTAAGATAAAATTTATATTTTGAGTTTGTTAACAATGGCTTTAGTGCACCTATACTACTAATGTTTTCTAATAAACATTAAACGGGATATGAGAAGTATAAATATAATAACTTAATAATGAACCTTTTTTAGTCTGCGGATGATTGCGGGTTGGACTCTTTTTAGCGTAAAAGGAAAGAAAATTGGTCTTTTCCTTTTTAAAATTGCTTGTTTCCTTAACTCCGTGTGAGTTAACCCACATTTAACATTTTTCAGCGTGAGTTAACTTACGCATGCAGTTTTAAGACCAGTCCAGTCACTTTTTAAGTCAGCTTAACTAATCTTAAAAATGGCAGCGTGAGATAACTCATACTAAATTACGGAAATAGCAATATAAAAAAAGGAGAGGAGCAATTTACCAAAGGAAAATCCTCTTGGAGAAGTAGTCATTGCAAATCCAAACGTTGAAGAAGTTATTTTAAGTGTATGGTAGTAATGAAGTTGTCTACGGTTAATTTAATTCTTGTGAGTAGACTTCTTTAATCTTGGGGTTGTGGAAAGAAGTCAGGGTGATAGTTTTTCTCTAAAATAAGGTGTCTTATTTTTTAGATTTCATTTTGGTGCTTTTAAAATTGTTGGATATGATTATTTGAGGTTGGCTAATAAAGATGACAATGAATATTAGCATAACAAGACCAAATAACCATATGTTTATATGAATTATAGGCATGGATGTTTGAGCTTGGTCAATCAAAGTAACAATTCCTACAAGATTAAACAATCATTTAGTTATAATCAAACATTTTCAAAGGAATTGAATAATTATATCATTATAATTCATAATTTGAGGTATCAATCTTTGTTGGAAGACAAACGTAGTTGGTAGATCTATAAGATAAAACAAATATTTCAAACATTAATTTGCATAGCAACATAGGAGTTTGGAATTGAAAATTTTATTGTTAGAACCTTTTTCCAAAATCAAACACAATCTAATAATCAAATTCTTTTAGTTAATTAACTTAATAAAGGAGATCAGTTATTAACATTAAATCCCTGTAGATCAATATCTTTTATTACGCAATAAAATTGTGCAACTATGAGCTTATCAACAACAAATGAGAATAGATCAATGAGAGTTTTCCTATGGTAACTAAGCATTGCTCCTCATGCTTAAGAATGACAATGTTCATCAAGTACCGGAAGGAAATATGCGTAGTTTGGATGTTTGAACGGGAGAGCTCTAGGAGGCCATGGTTCTCCAAAAGCGTGTGAAAATGGTTTACGGATAGTATTCAAATTTGTAATAAAATTCTTCAATACTTTTCAAAATTGAATACCATAGCACATTCGAGCCATTGTGTCGCATGATGACGCGACTGTATTGCATTGAATTTCATAATAGACTTTGCGTCACACGAGGATGTGACACAAAAAGGTTGGGTTTCTCGAATCACTTCGCTTGCAGTATACTGCATTTTATGCCATAACTAAACCCAACCTAGGAGGTTTAATCACTTGGAGACATGACATTTTGTTATGCATATGATTAAACTTTCCTTAGCGTAATACTCCCTTCACTCCACAATAAGCGACACACTTCATTTTCCAAATTAACTTTGACATTATTACAATAAATATTAAACAAAAAATATTGATATAAGAGTGATGTAAGAGTGTATAATTAAAATAAATAAATCATTGATTGAAATTGATACTCATTTTAGAACAAGTTTTTTTGCAAACGTTTTACTAATTGTAGAATAAATGTATTTTGCTAGAAATGATAGACGTAAAAGACAAAAAAAACTAGTAAGATAATTGCTAATGAGTATCCTCAGAATATCGATTTTTTTTTATACCCTTAACAATCTTGTAAAAGAAGTTATAGCTTAACAAGTCTAAAGATTATTTTTGTTTTTAAAAAGTCTAAAACATACTTTTTAGCCGAAGTTTCAATTTTTATTACATTAACAAATGATACACCCAACTTTTTAATGATCAAATTACCATCTTTATAAATCTTTTAACAATCCCTAACTCTAAGGACGGACCCATAGGAGAACATTCATGGTCCTGACTAGAGATACATGAGTGACCTATAAGGCCTATGCTTGAACCTACTTCATTATCGGATCAATTCAGATTTATTAACATTATAAGTGAATTATCATATACTTTATTAATCTATTAATTATTAATCTTGTAATCTTTTTATCAAAAATGGGTCATTAGATCATACAAGTCTAATAATCTTTTTAACTCTGGACCTGTAATCTTTTTATCCCCATAACTTAATTTCATGTAATAATTTATTCATTTAACATTTTTCACGTCATTTTGGTTCTTTTGCACTATTTGCATATGAATTTTCAAACTCAAATATATGGTTTTATTTCTTTGTGAGTTTTTAAACTTTAAACTAAGATCATTTATTCATAGTTTTCATATGAATTTTAGATTTAAAGTTTAAAAATTCATATATAAATGAATAAAAAGACCAAAACAACGTAAAATAAATAAATAAATACCTCACTATAATTTTATGTTCAAGAAGGACTACAGATGTGTAACAAAAAAAATAAAATGGACTACAGAAGTAATTAGCTAAATTTAAAATGGACTACAGGAGTATAAAAATATTTGGTCCAGCAGATGCATTAAAAGAGTCAATAAAACGTTTAGAGGGGGATATCATCTGTATAGACTGATTGTAACTGGTCGCATTAAGAATAAATGCATTGACTAGGAAGATCAAAATTCCACAGTTTCATAAATTCATTCACCCCAAATTGAAATTGGAAATAAAACTGTGGGTGCACTGTTCAGCTGACTTAACTACAACACAATTTCCGCAACATTTCTTACACGAAAACAATACAAACCAAAACTTAACGTGGTTGTAAACAAAGGGTAGAAATGACATTTCATTAAAACCGCGTCTCTGTTCCCAAAACCTTGTAAAAAGGATTAAGAAACTGATGAAAGTACGTTAACAGTAGCTTCAGCTTCACAAATAAATAAACTGAAACCAACCAAACCAAACCAAACCAACAATCAAAGAAACCTTCCCATTCTCAATTCCAACAACATTGTACTGTACCATTCATTTATTCTATCTCTCAGATGAATTCGAACATGGAGAATGAAAGAGAAATTGAAAACTATGCCCTCAGCGGCAAGATAATGCTAACCGCCATTATCATTCTCTTCGCCGTTATCATTATAATGCTTTGTCTCCACTTCTTAATTCGATACTATCTTCTACGTGATCGCACCCGTCAACACCTCCGCCGAAGCCGTCCTCTCCGCCCTCAACCTTTCATATTTTATGTTGATCCGTCCGCCCCTGCTTCACTGACACTCGCCGTCTCTCGGGGACTTGATGCCTCCGTGATCTCGTCGCTTCCAGTTTTCAAATTTTCCTCCAAGACGGATCAGGCGGTGGAATGCGCGGTTTGTTTATCGGAGTTTGAACATGGAGAAATGGGTCGGGTTTTACCCAAATGTAATCATAGTTTTCATATTGATTGTATTGATATGTGGTTTCAGTCTCATTCTACGTGTCCGCTTTGTAGAGCTCCCGTGGAGGCTGCCCCGGTTCAAGCGACCAGACAAGAAGTGAGAATTGATGTGTGTGAACCGGAGCTGGTTTTCGGTTCGAGTTCTAGTGATGAAATGAACCCGTCTGAACCGGAATTTTCTTCTAGTTCTTCCTCGTGTTCTAATGAGAAGCAATCTTCATTTGTTGATGTGACAGTTGAGATTCCAAGAAGGAGTGAATCCAATTGCAAGACCTTTGCCGTGGGAGAGTCGAGTTGTGATTCACCGTCATCGTTTCGGTCGCCAATGAGTCGCGTGTTGTCGTTCACGAGAATCCTCAGCAGAGAGAGGAAACCAAGCATTTCTCCGTCGTTGGATTGTGCCGCAGATGCAGAACGAGGTGGAAGGGAGGAGACTCAGTGATAAGATTGTTAACATTAGATAAGTCATAGAAGATAAACTCATGATAAGATTGTTTACGTGAATATCTTGAAATACATTACTTTGAGGCAATTCTCAATTTTTATTCAAATGATCAGTTATTAAATAAGCTCTAGAAAAATTTAAAACAGATTAAAGAAAGAGTTCCACAATTTATTTTACATAACTCGTTTTTCACTATGTTCTAATGGCGAAGAACTTGACAAAATTATGCAAAAACCTCGAATTAGAGTGCTTCTATATTTCATTAGAGGTTTTCTTCATTGTTAAGTTGACGGACTATCACTTGTTTTCTAGTACTAATAGTCTTCTAGACGCATTTCATTGTTTCATTTTTACAACTTGTACACTCCAATCAGTGAGTTATTACAACCACGCGCTACAAATCAAATTTTTAAACTTCAATCCGTTCGCAATTTGTCACGCTCATACTGTACTGGGGACATATGTGATACTCCATCTGTGAGCCAAAATATTTTCTTGCCACGACATCTAAAAATTTGCGGGGCAGTACATGTCAAGATTCACTTCGGCGCCATGTTTTGTGTATGATTGAGACGGGAGGACAAAAATAAATGAATTTAAATTTACAAAGGTAGAATCTGTATTTTTGAATAGGCATAAAACAAAGTCATTGAAAGGGAAAGAGAGAAAATTCATGGAGTAATCCACGGGAAGAAACAAGAAAATTTCTAGAGTGCTGCCAAAAATCAAAGACAACCGAGTGTTTTGAGAGAGCGCATTTGAGACAACAACTATTATGTAGAAAAATGTAGCATAAGGGCATAAGCGAAGGAATCAGGGTCCACCATCGAGGCTTTACAATCTCTATTGCATCTCATCAAAAACCAAGCCTGAGTCAATACTCCAAATTATTCACCACCATCTTATTCATCTGCTGCTCTAGGTTTTCCCCTTCTCTCTAATCTCTCCCACAATATCTCATAAATTTGAAAGTTTCAATTTATGGATTTCAAACACGAGAAAGTCTTGCATAGATACAAATACAAATAAAATTATTTGAGCACACACACAACAATAAAGAAAATTAAATAATAAATAAAATAGTCACATCATTCAACATCATTAAACCAATTTATCTTTTAAAAAAAGTGTTTTATGTGAGTATGCCCAAATCTTTTACATTTGAGTTTGTCCTTATGTAAGACTTCCTCTTCAAACACATTCTTGAGCTGCAAAAATTCTATGGTTATAATTTTGGGTTTTGAAGAACCCTAACAACCATGTTGACCTGTACATTACGACTTTGCGTATGTTTGGTTGTATTTTGGAAAATGTGAAATTGGTTCTAGAGTTCTAGAATTAATTTAGATATGTTTGGTTGTTAAAAAAAATTAATAACTAAATATCATTAAATATTATTTATCAAAAGTTTATTATTACTTAATAGCGGTGAACGTTAAATTTTTTTATAGAAAACTGATGACATAATGCTTTTAGACAATTAAATCATTTTTTTAACCAAATGATTTTTCTTAGATTAGTAGAAGAGTTTACAAATTAAATAACTCTTTTGTTTCGCAGATTTAATCAAAAAGTAATTAATTAGCAAAGAAAGCAAAGCCATACTTTATCGAATAGATAGAAAGAAGCAGTATACATTGCACCCGGAATCAATATTCATATGCAGCTAACAATTTAATTGATTAGAGACATTGTTATTACATATAAAATGTCAAAATGGTTTGCATTCAGCATGCATACATGCAGGGGGATGGCTACATATAAATATAAAAAGAGGTAACATTGATTTTGGTTTAAATTAATTAAGCAGCTCTTGGAAGCGGTCCAGCCGGCTGTGCTCCAATTGAATAGGGAATTCCAGATTCAGTGATCCAATCATCACGGGCAGTTGCGTTAGCAATTTCGTAAAACTTTCCTGGATAGTATTTAGCAGCTTCACCGGCAGAGATGGTTTTAACACCTGGCCATTTCACTCTAAGGTTAGTGGCAGCACCAGCACCCTTGTTGTTGTATTCCAAATAAGTGCATGTCTCCTTGAAAAGACTTCCCATCCATGGCATGTAACCCTCTGGTACAAAGAGACCATCAATGAGAGAATCGACTATAACAACCTTGGAGAAATTCCTCCATGGTCTTCCCAAATATGCTATCTTGGGTTCCAAGGTAAGAACTTCGGGTTCCCCGGTGAAGTGACAGTTTTGGAAAACAAGGGCTGATACACTGTCAACTTTGGTTCTTCCTCCTGCTGTCACCATGCATTGTTGAGTTGCCATTGGTTTTCTAACGACGAGCTTGCAGTTTTGGAAAACTCCAACGGCGTCACCAAAGACAAAGTCGATTGTTCCGGTAATGGTGCAGTCGCGGTAGAATTGCCTTTTGGATTGTGTGTAGAGTGTGTCTTGGTAACCGTTCATTTCACAGTTGTAGAACAATGCTTTGTCTGCTGTTACACGGAGGGCCACTGCTTGATGCTTTGCGGCACCGGCTGAGTTCTCGAATCCGACGTTAAGGGCAGTGAAATGAGCAGAGTTCACACCTGTCAATTAATAACAAATCGATCATTATAACTTACAACTTAGGAACAGATGCATTAAAATTTAGTAGTAATTAACTTACTGAATGTTGCGGTGTTGTAAGTCTGCACACCATCACCATAGCTTTTGCTACCAGTAAATATGGTCTTTTTGGGACCATCACCAATAATAGTAACATGGTCCCTATGTTTATCCACAGCAACATACTCCTTATAGATACCAGCCTTAACATGAATAACAAAAGGAGCTTTGTTCTTCTTGGGAACAAGTGCAAGTGCCTCAGTCAAAGTCTTGAACTGTCCACTACCATCTTGAGCAACAACAGCGTTAGGCTTAACGTTCTGAGGAGCCGCAAGAAGTTTCCTTTGACTTTGAGAAACCCATGATGGTAAACCATCTTCAGACAAAAGCTTCCTATTATTATTCAAAATACTTGCAAAAGAGCTCAAGTTAAGTTCTTTCACAAATCCTGAAAGTCCATTGATTATATCCAAAGCATTGTTACTTAGCTCCAAAGAAGCGTTAAGAACCTTAGCCATGGTTTGTCCTGCATGGGTAGTTGTGTTCTCAAATCCATCTAAACATGTTTGTTGATTGGCAAGTGTACCTGAGAGCCAAACTTTAAGATCATAAGCAATCTCATCAATTTTGCTAAGATCAAATTTATCCAATGAGTGAATAGATTGATGAACATCATCAACTGCATAACCAAGGACTTCTTTGCAAATATCCATAGCTTGTTTTGTCATGTCATTGGTAGCCAATTCCTTGTAGAGTGTTGAGTTGTGGATTTGTTTCACGAGTTCTTCAGCTGTTGCATTGAATGCCTGTTTGATCAAATCCTTCATGTCTGTGTTTTCTGTTTTTGCAAGACTCTTTTCGCATGTTTGTTTGTACTCTGTTGTTCCACAAAGCACTTGAACGTTTTTTTGTGATTTTGCAATTTGGTTATCACCTTCCGATTCAACTTGGCCACCGCCGTTTACACCAACAGCCACCGCAGCTACCATGGCAACAAGTAAGATTGAAGATACACCAAGAATGGCGAACTTCTTCTTACTAGCATGGCTTTTGGTTTCAATGGCTCCTCCTCCCATCCTTGCAATTTATTATTTTTTTTGTATTTTTTTTTTTTTTTCAGACAATGGATCAAAATGAATGTTAACCCACTAGGCACTGTTTATTGCAATGCCCAGGGTCACTATGATTTTGATTTGTGAATTGTGTTGAGATATGTAAATGTATTTATACTGACACGAATTCTAAAAATATGGTTTCTGTTGTTAAATGAATGGTGGATAATTTCTACCCAATTACTAAAATTGGCTTGCAATGTTAACCAGAAATAGTTAATTGACTAATTTTGATCCGTTTAATGTTGAACAAACTATGCTTTATTGGTTTGCATTTAGAGGAGCTCCTTGAATTATGGACTTGTAAAGAGTCAATATCAAAATGAGTAAAAGGGAGATCGGGAAATTCGGATCATGTGATATTGGCTTGCTAGCATTTGACATAATATTTTTGGGTTATTAAAATCAAAGGTGCATGAAATTCAGGTTATATATGACCCTTTCTCGAAGACAGCCAAAATTATATTTTTAACCAAACAAGGTGTAGTTCAAATATTCAAATGTAATTAACTTGTATTAAAAGTGGAAATTGTGGGTGATTTTACAAATGGTAAAGAGTATGATATGAAAAAAAAAATCATTAATGATGCATGGGTATTATAAAGTGATTTATAATAAAACACAAATATTTTTTTTCATAGTGACATATAATAAAATGGAGAGAGTATTTAATAAACCTAACTTTTTTTACTTATAATAATGACTAGATGAAGTATATGATTTTATATTTGATTCTCAATCTAGTAAATAAAAATAATTGAGGATATTCCTTCAAAAAAAAATTGATGATATAATCCTATAAAATATCACTAATAAATATTGTTCGGTACAAGATTATCGACCAAGAAGAAGTCTCAAATCTTAAGAGTGTAAAAACGATTGTGTTAAGGACTGATTTATCACGACATTGGACCGGCTAGAGAAAATGTTACCCATTGTCACATGGTCCAAAGAAAATAAACTCATTAAAATAACACCACTTAACAAAAATAAATTCAATTTTTTTTATAATTTTAATGTCAATGATGATTATATTAAAATATTTTGGGCATGTTTGGATTAGCTTATTTTAGAGCTTATGCAAAACAATGTATGCAAATAAATATGCTTTTATGTATTATTTATAAGTTGTTAATGTAGTTTATGAAAAAACAGCTTATGAAGATACAATTTTCGTTAGTGAAAACTTATGAATAAAGATAAAAACTTATTTATTTGCATAAGCTTAAAATAAGTTCGATTCAAATGGGGCCTTTATTATTAATTCTATAATTTAGAAAATAAAATTCATTTTTAACTAGTCATATTTATCGAAGTTAGTAATTGTCACATATCTTAATTTTATTATGTGTTGTTTTATATTTTATAATATAGTTTAAAATCATTTGTTAATTTTTTTTAACGGCCAAATAAATTATATATAAAAAAAAAAGAGGGAAGTAAATGCTACTTGACTCACCTAAGGAGGAAAACGTACAAAGGATACTCGTCCCAACTAGATATAAAATATAGAAACTAAGAAAATGAGACAAAGGAGCGGGTTCAATAACAACTCAAAATTCATGCAAGCCCCCCTTTTCTCCCAGCAGGAAGCCACCTCCAAGTCCAAGAGGAGTAACTTTTATATTGTCAACTATTTCCTCAATAATTGAATTCTTGTTGGAAAAATTATGATATTCCTTTCTCCTCAAATTTTCTACGTGGTTGTATGCCAAATTAACATTTTTCCTTTTTGATGCTCAAGGTTTGAGGAAGAGGAGTAGAAATGATCAAAAAGAGTTATAATGTTTCCAGACAAGATCACACGTGTACCCACCCTACTTAAAAATATGATACTAAACCTAATCAGCAAAACCACACCTATAAAAAAATGATCTTCCTATTCTGTCAATCCTACACACCAAACACAATATGCCAGTCCTATTCCCTTTGTTGAGAAGAAAGTAGGGAGTCAGATTCTTTCGCAATTACTTCTCCATTCAAATATCTCCTTTGCTATACGAGCCAAAAAAAAACTATATGTTAATGATATTGTGAATCAAAAATAAAGAAAAATATGCATCCAAATTTTGATTGTATTAAAATGAACTTGCAATACTATTTTTCTTTGCACTTTGTGTGTTAGATTTATGTCGCTAATTTTAAAAAAAGAAATATTAAAAAATGAAATTATAAATTTTAACGTAATATATGAGGGAGTTGTAATTCAAGCTTCTTTCATAGATAAGAGTTTGCCAAAAACAACCCTCAAATGGTGGGAATGAATTCAAGGGGAAAAAAGTATACAATGAAACTATGATTCAAAAATATCATACTTCCTTCCGCCTTTTGATTTTCGCTTGCAGCATCTTAGCTTTAAGTCTCTGACTCATCTTCAAAGTCTCCTTATCTTCGTAATTTCTCCATGACTTCTTCCAAGAAATCTACCTCAGATGCATGTTGTTGGATCTTCTTCATCAATGACCTAGCTTTTTCATGAAATCTCCCTTCAATTTGAGGATGTATTTACTAATTCATGAAATATTTAAATTCAAACATTTATAATTTATAATTGAGTACCAAATTCCATTACCATTGGATTTATAGGGACATATTATATAAGCAAAAAAGACAAACTTTTATTCTATTTAATCTTATTTTTTACTTACAATATAAGACAGAGGACCATATATTTTTTAGTTTGGTAATTCGGTTTAAAATAAGAGATAAAAGAACTTACATACATATATATATATATATATATATTCCTTTTGGCTTGTAACAAACAAGTTAACAATCTACGTCACAATGTCTACGTAGGCAAGAGATGGAATAATTTTGAAGAATCAGATTTCTAGTACCTTTGATGAAATATCTACTACAGTACCACCCTCCCTTCATTGAATATTTTCCCTTTTAATCCAACCATATGTATTTGACAAAAATAGTATCATGTTTTTTTTATAAGAAAGATAACCATTTCTTGGCTGAGATTTGTGTTGCTTAATTTGCTAGCTATTGAGAACTCTACCAACAAAAAGAAAACTACCATAGTATTTAGTGGGAGTGTGTGACTCTTTTTTGGTGGTTTTTTTTTCTTTTTTTTTTTTTTATGCATACTACACATGTACTTGTATTCCACTATCCAAAATTATAAGCCGTTGTTAGAAGAAAAAATTTGTTTCAAATTATAAGTCGTTTTACAATATTAATGAAGTATTAATGTTAATTTTTCTATTATACACATAACTATTTATTACTGTTTATTTTTTGAATTTAGTAATTTATCTTTACAATTTTATAAAACAACTCATAATATTTCTTTCCATACAAAATTAATTATTTTTATTCACGTGTGGGCAATTTTGTTTATTTTGAACAAAGGGAGTAGCTCATTGGCATCTTTGGGGAAAATAAATTTCATATCATTTAAAAATATAATAGTTAAATAAATATATTTTTTGGGGAAAATAAATTTCATATCATTTAGTATTATTTATCAAAAGTGTCAACAAAATAAAATAATTTTTTTCTAATTTTTGTCAAGTAGACTATTGGCTAGAATTCACCCTTTGTAAGATAAATAAGTGGGGTGTCTGGAGTTCGCCTGCATATAATAATGCATGTCCCTACCAACTGAGCTATGCTCATGGAGAAAATTTTTTCTAAATTTTTTTGCTTACAAGAGTAAATATCGATATTTTTATGATAAAATGTAAATAAATTAGTATAATTATTATAAACAATGAAATGATGTTTTTTTTTTTTTAAGAAATGATATTTTCTACAACATTAAAGTTTAGAAATAACATTTTATTTTATAAAAATTGTCGTTAATATAATGATTTAGAAAACAAATATACCGGTATACTTTATGAGGCTAGACTTGTTCCATAATAGGTTTGTGTTTCCTAATTAAGTCCAACTCTCGTTGAGAGACTTGGTTTATGTCCAACTCTCGTTTGTACTCTTCTTCTTTTCCATATGATTCTTTTCTTTTTATTTTCAATATAGGAATCATATTCACCGTATCTCCATGACTTTTTTCTTTTTCCTTAACTACCAAATAATTTGAGTTGAAGAGAATCTCTCCGGCCTGGCCAGATTGTATCGCCAACCTTCGGTAGTACACCCCAAATCAAGCTCATTAAATGGAGAAAAAAATCCTTCATATAGAAGAATATTTTATTTGGAACACCGAAAGTACGAAACACAATTAAGTTAATTCAATAGAGTTTTCCTATGGATATATTCCAAGGTAAATTCCTATGTATCTTTAAGTTTGATACTTTGATTGAATACCATTAGCAATACATCATGTTAAAACTAATTCAAGATTTAAGAAAAATATTATAATTCATAAGATTTAGTTCGACTGAAAATGATCGATATTGAGGTTGGACGTTTTCGAATTTGGACGATGTTAACCACTTGTTTTCATAAACAAAAAATATATATAAATAAAAGAAAGAGAGTAACCGGCAAGAATTGGGTATAGGCGAAGATGTTAGATTCTCAAAAAGTTGATGGAAGAAACTAGATTCTCAAAATATAGATTAATTAAGATATGTATCTACATTTAGTGTCCACACATCTCAAATATGACTGCTTCAAGTAGAAGAAATCTATGAGAAGCCAAACAATATGTAATAATTTTACTAAATCATAATGACTTGAGTGATGTAAATAAATAGATTTCACTCGATTTACCTCAATTAAAATGAGAAATAAATCAACTAATTAAAATAGGAAAGAGTTGTATTTAATAGTGCAAATTTTTGTTCCATTACAGAGCTAAACAGCAACGCGCGCGTGCTTCTAATTATTTACCTTGTATTTCAATATCAGGAATGTCCCACTCTCATTGTATTCATATGTGGTGCCTTCATTTCTTAATAAAAAAATTTCCTGCAATTTGTTTTACGTTATTTTTCTTTTAATCATTTTTTCATTCAAGGTATGCATATTCATGTTAAAAGAACAAACAATATAACCAAATAAATTAATTTTAATTAGTAACAAACGCACATAATTATACAAATTAGAAATATAGAGAATTTAATAAATAAAAAGAATAATAAATGTGCACCTAAAATTTTGGAAAGAGAATTGGATTTAAATTTGAATCGTCACAAACACTACTTTTAGAAAGGAAAATTTGTTGAAATTTGGTGGCAAAGAGAGATTCAAGAAATTGAGAAACTAAAAAAGAGAAGGAATGTTAAAACTTCGTAAAAGGCAATAGTAACATTAGATCCTTAGCCGCGTGTATTAATTACATTCATTCCTATTTCATTAAGTTGACCAACTTTTCACATTAATTGACGTTAATTAAGTGTGACCCATTCATTTATATTTATTAGTTAAAGAGCAAAGCTATAAATTATACGATAAAAACAGTAATTAATTGATACTGCATTAAAAATTGAAATTTACGTTCAGTTTGAGAGAAAAAAATTGCAAGTTCGAATCCGCCTTCCGTAGTCTTTTATCATTTGATCATATAAGGATATGTTTATTTTTCTCATTAAATTAAAAAGATTAAGTTTATTTTAATTCATCCCATAATAATTAAGAAAGAAATATTCTTGGTTCATAGCTGTTGGCATTGCAGGGGAAGTTAAATTAAGAACCATTTTTCTTTTCTATAAAAGGGGGAGACAGGATTATATTGAAGCAACCCCAAAACACACACACACAAAGCATGATAACCATTCCCTCAACAAACATCAATTAATGGCATCTCAAACAAACCTTAGAGAGATAGGTTTGGAAGGGTTTGATCTGATAGAGAAGTTCTATGGAGCACCAAGAAGGGTATTTCCTGCAAGACAAGGACGTTGGGTGGTTCAAGTTCCCAATGATGAAATGGAAGAGCCTGTTGTTATGAATAGCAAAGAGGTAGCTGCTCGTTTTGGTGGGATACTTGTTGTTGATTACTTCAAGGGAAAACAACAAGTTCGATGTGGTAGACCAATTCGAACTTAATATCACTTTTCTAATTCACACTTCACATATATCATTATAATTTGCATAGATGATTCTGTTATATATACACATAAGATTATGTAATATATATAAATGTAGGAAGCAGCTCAATGACCTTCAAATTATATATATTATGAAGGTCTTCTGCAGCTGTAGCTATATCATATGGGACTTTATATATTTTCAGTCCTTGTATATGTGTTTGATGTATAAAATTTTAGTGCAAGTCATAAGGAAACTGAGCGTGTGCCTTTTCTTTTCTTCCACTACCTATATGGACCCTTTTCCCATTTTTGCCACTCTCCAAATGGTGACTTATTTTTATCTCTTTAGGTTTCATCCAAAAATTTAATCTTCGTAATCAACTTAATATCAGATATAAGAATTCTCTTAAAATAAAATAGTAAAAAACTATCAAAATCATATGCACAATTGTTTTGTTTTGTTCTCTTAAAATAAAGTGACACTTTAAAAACGTCCTCAAATGTATGTAATTGTAAGGGGACATTTAATGATTGTTCCTAAAGAGAAATTATAGTAACGCTCAAAATGTCCCTATAAATATTTTAAGGAACGTTTTTGAAGGTTGCAAAAATATTTTTGGTTGCCTCAACAACTTTTAGGCAACAACTCTTACATGTTGCCTAAAAAAGTGATGCCGCCAAGACAACATATGGTGTAGTGATTGTCCCTTCTCTCAAGTCGTGATTGAGTTTAACTAAGTTATATTTACATTATAAATCTTCATTGAGATTATTGGTTCTCTTTAACCTTACGTGGGCTAGAGCAATAATTAATTTTTTAGATATCTTGGTGAATTCTAACACGGTTTGAATTTAGGATAAGAACGTTAACTATAGAGGCGTGATATGATAAGTTTCAGAATTAATTTATAATGTTTTTTTGTCCCAAAACAAACACTAAATTGACATGGATTATGGTATAGTTATCATACCATATCTCTTATATCCTCACCAACAAACAATTTCTAAGTATTTTAAAATAGAGTAATGATTGGGAAGAATCTCCTATCTTTTCATCGCATGCCATGTTTCTAGTCAATTAGGATTAGGAATACACAATGTTACATTGAAAATTGGATTGAATCTTTTTGTTTCATCATATAATCTGATTTTATTGCAAAACAGAGTATCACCGTGAAATAAAAACGAAAAATAAAAATTTGCCTAAAGAGAACGAAATGAATATAATCAGTCAAAAGTTAATAACTTACTTTACACCAAATGGGAGAAAACAAAATTAGAGGACAAGATATTGGGGAGTGAGTGAGTGAGTGATGGAAAACACACTACGCAACAATGATATAATAATTATTGACTATTGAAAGATTGAGACATCACATCTCCACCCTTAAGAAAATGTATTACCTTCTAACTACATCAAAAAGACTTCGATGCAAGAATATAACATTGTCCGGAGGACTTTTGATACAAAAATCTAATGTATCAATACTCATTTACTCACTATTGCTCATCTACCAAGCTTAATAAGGATTATGATACCCCTTGCAAGAAAGTTTGATAAAACGTCGTAGCAACATGTTAATAATTTATGACGTTAAGACATCAGGGCACCACATCTCCGTCTAAAACTCTAAGCCATTGAAAATGTTAGTCATATCTCTTATATCCAACATTAAACTTATTCATAGTTGATATATGACTATCATTCACACTTGAATACCAACAAACTAGCCCAAGGATGAATGTCTCATATTATCAATTATGAATGTGTTCAATATTAAATATGTATTACTATTCATTCTTATAGTAAGGATGTCTTAACTTATACTCCTCTTCAAAAAAAAACTTCGAAGCTATACTACTAGATAACATAGTTGCTCATTCTTTACCTTGATGGATTTGTCCAACATGAAAATTGTTGGCACTTGGGAGAGAGATTAGAATCTGATACTTAAAAAGAAACACACTCTTAGCCTTAGGCCTCAAGTCTTCACCATCATGGTCAAACCTTTGGGTTTCCTATTGTTCTTTATTTTTCTAATCAAATGATTTGATTTTTCTTGTGTAAGAAATAATAAAAATTTATTATTCTCGCTTGCTCATGGGACTCAACGTATCCTCTCTCCCCAAAAGAATAACTTAACTGTGAAGATCAAATAATCAAGATCATGCTTATTTATTGTTAAAAAAAAAATATGATGCTTATTTTACAAGCGCAGTGCAATACTTGAAACTTGGGATACTTCCGTATAAATATATCAATATGCCAAGGATAAAATCTTAAGCTTGTTTGTTCAAAAAAAATAATCTTAAGCTTGTTGATGAGGGACTATGTAATACCACAATCAACACACCGAAAGAAATTATTCATCAACTAAAAATATAATAAATAGTTCAAATGTTCAATATTCATTAATCACATTATGCAAGAATTTAAATCTCTTTTGTTAAAAAAACAAAAAAGAATTTAAATCTCAATTTGTTATGGAAGACGTTGAGGATATAACTGGATAAGGATGTTGATCTATTTAAAAGAAAAAAAGATGAGGATCTTTACAAAATGGGAACTTTATAACAGACGCAAAAACAGAATATAACTGTGATAAAACGTCCATCACAATTCACAACCTACCTATCATAATAAGTTCCGATAATCTAGAGTGGTTTGCTATATCTAAATATAGGAGTAACTACCTCAATAATTGACCATTTATACCCCTAAAAAAAAATATTACCACCGTAGAGTTGATAACACGACTCTCTTTAAAAAAGCGAATGTTTTGTTGTCGACTTAGTGATTAATTTTATAGTAGATCCAAATGTTTTTAAGTCATGGAAATACTCTCAATTAATGTGGTACTAGCATATCAACCCTTCTTTTAACTCCTTGAGTAATTAAGAAATGAAACATCAAGTAGACTTTCCAAAGATTGGCCAGCAGAAAATAGACAAAGTTCAATGTGTGGCAAAAGAAGAGCTTTGGGAGCTTTACTTCATAAAATCAACACAAATTTTATCCAACCTACTTGACTGCAGGGGAGATCCAGATGAAAGGTTTTTATCCAACACAAATATGATCCTCTTCAAGTAGTAGTGCACATACAATGATACAAGTACATGTAATGTTTGATCAGTTATAGAAGATCCACAAATAGGATTTTTGCAGCTTAAATTAAGTATTAGGTTTTGACCCATGGTCTCTTAAGCATTGGTACTTGTAAAATGGTGACCTACCGAATATTCCATATTTTTTCATTTGTTCATTGTTCTTTTTTATTGTGATGTTTTACAATGAATTGAACGATCTAGTTCTCTCATATTATTATACTATAAAAGGACTCTCATGTTTTATCAACACATACATACCTTTTTTTATGTTCGTACTTGTATTCGTGAAAATTGTTAGCAAAAATTGACTAGGAAAGTTTGATTAACTACACACACATTTTTGAAGATATAAGACTAATTTGACATGGAAAACAAATAAAGAATTTGTTTGAAATTTTAAAAAAAGTTTTTCTTTCTTTCAAAACTCACTATTCAACTTAAGGACCGACATCGACTAATCCGAAAGGTTCAATCTCACCATCTACTTACTTGCAACGAATCAAATTTTAAATAAAGTTAAAAAACCACTGACATAACTTTGTCTTATCTTTGAGTAAAGATGTAATCGTTGACCATTAAACGGTGTTATTTTTGTTGATACTTTTAATCCTCGTTGTTCATCAAGGAAATATAAAAGCACCGATTCAACTTCAATTTCAAACACAAATGAAGACAAATAGCTACAAATTTAGAGAAAGACAAATGAAGTATCAAATTATGCTTTGTATATATGTGTTTAGTCCGCGGCTAATAATTTTCAACCAGTGAAGAGACCATTCAAAAAACCAAGACAAGAAAATTGTGCTTTTGCTGCTATTAGAATGTGGCAGTTAGGGGATGGGAGGAATTGAGCCCGAAAGCAGGGGGCGGATTTAATGCACACAATGCATCACTAAATTTAGCTAAACTAAATAAGTCATAAAAGCTATTATTTTCCGTTGATTTAGATGAACCATTTATTTTTTTCCGTTAAGAAACATGTTATATAGTGGATAAGCTGTGAATGAGGTATCATTTCCCCATCTCCTATAGCCTCCTCGGAGGCCCCTAAGCTCTCAAAATTGTTAAAAAATAATAATTACTTCATAATAACAAGCATTGAAGCACAATGGCCATTGCAAAGAGTGTTGTTATTCTTATTTTGTTCTTTGCATTGGCCAGTTATGCAGATGCTGCTCCTAAACCAAGGCCTCCCGTTGGTCGTGATGTTTTCGGGGTTAGAAAAAGCTCTAAGGATGTCCTCCTTCCCGGGGAGAAACTAGTTAATGTCTTGAGTTTTGGCGCCAAAGGTGATGGTGTGTCTGATTGCACTGAGGTAAAATCATCTCAAGTTTCTACATCATGGTTGCAAAATCAGATTATAAGATGCGAAGAAATATTATTTTCTTCTCAAGATTTAAACTATAAAATTGAGGATTATAACTCCTTCAATATTACTAGGCTCGAGTTATCTACTTGAGACATGATGTTATTTTTATAAACAATTTTTCAAATTTTATCTCTTATTAACACATGATTTGTGTTTTGTCCATGCAGGCTTTCATGCAGACATGGCAAGCAGTCTGCAAAAAACCAGGACAAAACCGGTTTTATGTTCCTGCTGGTAGATTTTTGGTTTCTGCAATAGTTTTTGCAGGACCATGTCTTGCTCCACATCCAGTAACAATTCAAGTGGTAGGAACTATTTTGGCTACCACTGATATTTCTGAGTATGTAAACGGAAATTGGTTCGAGTTTCAAGACTTGAATGGCCTAAAAATACTCGGTGGAGGTACTTTTGATGGACAAGGTCAAGAATCATGGAAATTCGCTGAGGATTGTAAATCTGGCAAAGGAGATACTGCTTGTGTGCAAAATCCACCCGTAAGTTTAACACTAATTAATTAACATATGATCTCATTAATATATGTTCTTCTTTTCACTAATATAATGTTATTAATAATTTGGGAATGCAGAGTTTGTATTTCACAAAAGTGCAAAATGCAATTATATTGGGCATTAAATCAGTGAATCCCAAAGGATTTCATGTATTCGTTACTCAATGTTCAAACATTAGGTTGCAAAGACTTAGGCTCACTGCACCTGATACCAGCCCAAACACTGATGGCATTCATATTAGCACCTCCTACGGTGTGAAAATAAATAAATGTACCATTGCAACTGGGGATGATTGTGTCGGTATGATAGACGGTTCTGAAAGTGTTGCAATCAACAGACTCAAATGTGGACCTGGACATGGTATCAGGTAATTAACTAACGAGTATAACAAAGTTTAACATCCAATACACAAAAATCATCTATCAACGATATAAATAAATTACATTGAAAATGTATATATCAAAATGAAAGTCATTTGTTTAAGCTATATATCGTAAATTTTATTTATGATAAATTTCCTTTGTTTTGATTTATTTATGCATGACAGTATTGGTAGTCTTGGAAGGAGAGCAGATGAGCGAGAGGTGAAAGGTGTCACTGTAAAGAACAGTGAATTGATTGGCACAGACAACGGTTTGAGAATAAAATCATTTCCAGAGAGATTTGCTGGTGGAGCATCGGAGATATTTTTCACTAACATTAACATGACAAATGTTAAAAATCCAATCATTATTGACCAGGAGTATGAATGTGATGATATTTGTAAAAAGAAGGTACTTATTTGCACTACAACAAAAACTACTTTTAACGGCAAGATATTAATAATTGTGATACTTAAATATTTATTTATGTGCAGCCTTCATTGGTGAAGATTGCAAATATTCATTTTACAAATATAAGGGGGACTTCAGCTACACCAATGGTAGTGGATATGAGATGCAGCAAGATGCATACATGCCCCGGTGTTACATTTCATAACGTCGACCTAAAGTTTGGATCAGCCCCTAGCACAGCTAGATGTGTCAATGTTAAGCCTGTCTATACTGGCTTGGTAAAGCCACCAATTTGCCCATAAAATTTCTTATTTTATCTATGTTGGCAATTAACTAAGGAGGAGTGGAATGAGAGATTTTATATATGTGCTAGGAGTGTCACCACAATTATGCATTTTGTAAAATGTGTAAATTGTATAATGAAAAAAAGGGGAAATGATCCTTGTTTTTTGAAGAATGTTTATAGCCAATCAATCAACTATCCCTTAGCTGTTATACCAATCATTAATAAGCAGGTCTAATTTCTATAATATTAATTTTCAATCTTATTACAAAAATATGAAGAAGTTACTGAGATTGAATCAGAATAAAGATTCAACTTAAAACTTCATACAATGTGAAGGTTGGTTGAATTTGCAAGAATTCAACTCATATTAGTATTCATAAGAGTCCGAATCTTGTTATTGATTTGATAAACTTGTAAGTAAATTGTATATTGTGATTTTTCTTGATCATGCGGAATAGACTCAACTAATGACTTCAACATTTATTTATAAGGTTGTGGAAAATTAGAAAAAAGCTTGGAATGCAAATAAGTGTAACATCATATCTCACCACCCTTGAACATTATCATAGAACACTAAATATTGTGGGAAAGAACGATGTAACCAATCACTAATGGAAGGAACTTCTTTTAGGGTTTAAGAATTCTCCGTGTTGGGATCAATAGCCTAAAAATTAACATAAAAATGACGAGTAATTCAACTACATGAGTTTTGGTTTGAATATTACTCTTCATACGATGTTGAACTGATCATTTGATCCTTTCTAAGATGCTAGTATAGGTTTTTATTGAAGTTTTTTATGTTCTTTGTCGGCAAGTAGTTTTTATTAATTTAAGGTAAGATACCTTTTTTATTTCAATTATTCATGAATCTAAAAGACGAAGTTAGCGTTTGGATAGGTGTTTGTAAATTCAATACCGCATCCCAATGCATGGTCACCATGAAAAATATGAACTTAGTATACCAGGGTTCTACAGTGCCATGATTTTGTCTAAATAAGACGTCATTCCAAACATACACGAAATGCGGGTGCCATAAGGTTACATGGTAATCACCTTATCCAACTTTTATATAATTGTCTACCTGTATCAAGTGCTCCACGAATAAACAAAAATCATTAGAAGAAAATTTGATTTTACATTGATGAATAACTCAAAAGAGAATATGAACCGGAAAGTGTGGTTTGTGAGCTGGAAAATTGCACACACAAAAGTGCAAGTGTAATAAAAAAAAGTGCAATTTAGGCGGGGGGTCGCAAGGCAATATTGGTTGAACCAAGCCTCAAGTTGAAAGGTATAAATGCAATATTGATGCATCGTCATTCTCCATGTTGCAAATAAAGGTTGGCATTGGAATTTGTATTAAGGATGATCAAGGTAGGTTTTATTTTTCAAGACGGAATGATTTTCGTCCATTCTTGATGTTGACACCAGGGAAGTGTTAAGCCTACTTCTTGTGCTAAATTGGGCTAGAGAGTTGCATTTGGACGAGAAAGTTGCATGACATTCTCATAGTAAGAAAGAGAATGTATATGAAATGGTGATAATTTCTAATGAGACAAGTCAATGAGTTAGCTCATGATCTTGTAAATGCGGTCACATTTTTAACTAATTTCCACATTGATATACTCACATATGTCAGCAATATTATTATAAATGCTTTAAACTTTTTATGGCCCAGTTTCGCATCAATGAAATCCTCCCTTGGATAACTTCTGGCTTTGAAGACTCTTCAAACTGTAGTATCATGGTTGGTTGCTAATTTCCAACCTTGCTTCCCTAGCCAAGTTAAAACCATATAGATGAAGAAAACTCATTCCTCAGTGCTCTTTCCTTATAGCTACTTGATCCAATCTCATCCAATTTATTCCTCTACGACTCTGTCTATTCGATCCCCACCAAAAAGAATTTAGCATTTTCTAAATTTCATCGCCCAAAAACGTAGGGAGTAGAAAAGAACTCACACAATCCATTGGGATAGATTGAGCAACAGATTTAATAAGTAGCCTGCTTTTGATAGATGTTTCCCCCTCCAGCTCTGCATTCTATTCTATATGTGGTCTCTGATGTAGCTAAACACGGCTTTCTTTCTTCTACCGATCAAAGATGGTAGGCCAAGATATTTCCCAGAACCAATGCTTTCAGTCACTGGAATAGTGATATTTTCTTGAATAGTGTTATATTTTTTAAAAATATTTTAATTTATTCTTATATATTTTCTAGGACAATTTCAGAATGAGAAAAAATCATGAAAAATCCACATATTATTATTAGTATTTGAGTAGGTTTGGTAAAGACCTAATTGATGTAGCATGCATGCTGCGACGGAGGTAAACCAGCTAAACAGAGCCTTGAGGTAACTTTGTCCTCTCTCTAAAATCACAATTGTTATATAATTGAACATTTGTTTTCTCTCTCTTGCAATCGGTCCAAATTTCAAACCCTCTCAATCTCTCCGTACTCTGTTGAATTATACGAATTTTTTTTCTTCTTCTGAGATACATGTAAATTCATATATTTAGATACCCATGGTTATATTGCAAAGTGGGGCCGCCATCATTAGAAAATTGTTTAGTTGTTGGATTAGAAATTTTGGGAATGGAATGGAGTACATATTCATATTAGTGTTGTGAATAGTTTGTTATAACGTTATAAATTATAAAAAAAAAAAAAAAACTATAAAAATTGCAAAACAATTCTTTTCAACATTTACCTTTTTCACATTACAAACTATGAATTAATTTCTGTAATACTTTTCCACTTTACTCATGATTCTTTTCTTTGCTTTTCTTATTGGATTTCTACTACTGCAGATATTAAATTGATTACTAGGGACAGAGATTTCTTTCATCTCAGTCATGGCAAATAGTAAGTTGAAAATTTGCTTTTTCTAAAGAAATGGTTATTGCTACAATCAACACATTGTTGTTATATGTTTCCTGCAGGACTTCTGTTTGACGACGACAGCACTGAAATTGGATTCTTTTGTAAACTCACCAATGCCTATTGCTTGGTTGGCACTGGAGGTTCCAATAACTTCTACAGGTTTTCAATATTTTCATGTACTACTAATGAAATATATTTCCTATTGGAATTTTGCATTTGGTTTCAAATGGATTGGAATTCCGTACCAGTCCTCCAGATGAATAGATGTATGTGTTTTTGGTACAGTGCAATTGAGGCTGAACTAGAAGATGCTATCCCTATCATCAAAACCTCCATTGGTGGCACTTCTTGTGTTGGTCGTCTTTGTATAGGTAAAGTTTTTTTCTTTAAACTTGTATATCTTAATGAGTATGGCTGAGGTTGTGGGATTTTAAATAAAAGGAGGAGAGAAATAATCAGTTTGAATTTTTTTTATCTTAATGTAAAATTCTTATATTTTTCAATGACACCAATAATATAGAAGTCTTATATGCAAATTTGTTTAAGGGTATAATTGGAAGCGAAAAAGTCAACCCAAAACCATGTATTCCTTTTACATATAGTTTAGATATTACACTAAAAAGATGGTAACATCAGTTTTTGCTGTTTATTGTTTTGTTTATGCTAATGGGACCTTATAAGTTTCCCTTTCTATTGTTTTGCAGGAAACAGAAATGGGCTTCTCTTGCCCCATACAACCACGTTCGAAGGTAATTTCAGCTGTTAGGCTATCCATTTAGTTTATTCTTAGTACAATTGAATGCTTATGTTAATGTAGTGGGTCATTGTTTGTCAAAACATAGGGAAAAGACTTTGCATTACTCTCTTATTTTATAAAGGAAAATCAGTTAGTATGAGGTTCTCTTGGTAATGATTGATGGTCCACGTGTCTTACTAATATCGTCCATGTTTTTTTTAATGGGAGTGAGAGTGATTAAAAATTAAAAATATGTTGAAACAGTGCTGTCAAATATCTGTCATGGCGTTGCATGGAGGATTTTGGGGGCTGACTTTTTGACAACTGCCGTGCCATTTTGTGAAAGATGGTGGCGCCATGGTGTTTTATGGCGGAATTTTGGATTTCTGCCATAGACAACACTCTTGAAAGCACACCAATTAAAACGTAGCACTGACTAAGTCACTCCTATCATATGTACCACATATTTGGTAAAAAAATGAAGTGCCATTTTTACTTGCACCGAAGAAAATTTTGAGCTAGGAAACTATGGTTTAGTGTTTTTAGCACCAATGAGGTGAACAATTATACACGACCAAGACTAATTTTATGGCTTTTGGACAGTTATCAACAGAAAAACAAAAATATACCAGATTGTTTAAAATATTTTTTTAACAAAAGGGTGTTTCATGATGATTGTCTAGACTCAAAGGGTTATCTAACTATCAAGTATTTAAAAGATACTGTGAGTTTTGTTTGCATGCAAGTATCTGGCGTCTTTTATCAGCAATCTTGGCCTTTCACATTTTGTTTCTTCCATTTTTTTGTTGGGGCGTGATCTGCTTATTTGTCTTTTTCAGAACCCAAAAATACTCAGAAGTGTTGCCTTTCCTTAATTATCACTTATTACTTTCTTTATATATACTGTTTCATCTTTGTTGTGGAATAAAACTCCGCACCATTTGTGATATTGCAGTACTTGATATTTTTGCCATGGTTATCTAAAGAATTGCAGCATATAAATAGAAGTCTGCCTGATGGAGTTGCTGTTCAGCTCATGCAAAAAGAATGGTCTCCTTTTGGAAGATTTATAGCATGTAATGACTATGTGGCCCTTGTGCATGCCGATCTTCACTGGGTATCGTCTTAATTGTACATCGTAGATTTCTTTTCCAGGCCACTATCTCATTCTTGTTTAAGACAGGTTGATTTTGATAGAAATTCGATTTCTTCTGATGGATAATGAATAAAGAAATGGATAAATTATAACATATATGCTTCTTGTCATTCTGAATATAATCACCTAAAATATTTAACTTTTGGCCATAATTAGCTCAATTGTAAATAGTTTCTTGAAGATAATAGACAAATTTTCATTGAAAAGTTTGCTGTCATGTATGGTAAGACCAGGTGATTTGACCATGCCACCTGTGCAGGTTATTGTATTTATGTGGGTTTTGGTTCAGAATTGTGCAATATATTATATAGTTCAAGTACTTCATTCTTGTTGATCATTAAAATGACGAGGAAATTGAAGGTTATGTAGATGGGTAACTAATGGTGGTCTGTGCATAGTATTATATAATCCCAGTACTTCACTCTTGTTGACGTCAAATTAAAATGACGAGAAGAATTGAAGGTTATGTAGTTGGGTAACTAATACTGGTCTGGTAATTGAACAGATCATTTTAACTTAATATTTTATATAAGAGGAATCTGATTTTGTCAAGGGTTCTGTTACTTTTGTTTGTCCAGCCATTTGTATGGTGATTCCACACATATCAGTGAAGCTAGGAGAGTCATTACTAGCATATTTCTTTTTATCCAAAAAATTAAAATAGATAAAATAGAGTATAATTTATCTTCTGGATTTTTAAATGATTCTTAGTTTGATCTAGTATTTACTGACATATATTGTTCAGGATGCTAAGGAGTTAATCACAGATGTCCTTGGGATAGAAGTTTTCAAGCCGGAAGATTGTTATAGTTTTTTTTCTGGAAGTTACTGTACCTTTTCCAACATAGGTGGTTTGGTTAGTACACAAGACATGTTCTCTTGAACAGTTAAAATTTGTAATTCAGTTACGAGTACTTTCTTTTGACGATATACTTGCTGCAGATCCACCCTCATGCTTCCAAAGAAGTCTTGGATGAACTTTCTGCAGCTCTTGAAGTTCCTTTGGAACCTGGGACCGTCAACCGGGGCAGCCAAGCTATAGCTCCTGGCATGATCGTAAATGATTGGACAGCCTTTTGTGGTTCAAGCACCACAAGAGCAGGGCTCTGTGTGATTGATAGAGTTTTCAAGCTGAGGGAACCCCCCTAGCCTCACCATTATGAATGCCGGATGAGATGAGAAAAAACCGCTCATTGGTAGCTAAATTTGAGTTTTGGTTTTAATATTACTCTTCATACGATGTTGAACTGTTCATTTAATCATTTCTAAGATGTTAGTATAGGTTTTTGAGTGAATCATCGACTTCGTCTCTGAATTTGCAAGCATCAGTCAAAATCGTCCTTAAATTTTGCGAAATATCAACTTCATCTCTGAATTTGTAAAATGTCAATCAATTTCGTCCTTCCAATTAACTGGGGTGTTAACGGAGCTGGCGTGACCGTTAACCTCTCACATGGGCTGCCATGTCTGACGTCACACAAGCAGGGACTAATATGGTCGATTGTAACCAACATTTTCAAGGACTAATTTGGTTGATTTGCAAAAAATGTAAGAATGCCATCTTCCCCAATCTTTTTCTTTCCCAATGGCTATTTCTTCTCCAAATGTATAAAATTAGAACCCTAATTTTACAATCTTTAATCCACACTCCAAAATTCCCAAAAATTCTTCCAATAACTAGTGGTAACGTTCTTCCCCAATTGAAATAACCTCAAACCCTAATTTTTTGATTGAATCCGAAATCAAAATATCTCCAAAATTCCTTCAAACAAAACTGTTGTAATTGAATCTGATATGACGAGGGTGGGTGTATGGGCAAAAAAATGTTTAGAAAATCGATCTTCATGTTCAAGTCAAAGGTAAGTGAGAATGAAGTTGTTTGGAGGTTGAGGTTGATGGACAAAGTCGATACTTTAGGAATTGAGCTTAGGTTGATTAAGTTTTTGATAGACATGGTTTACTTGTTTGAGTTTGTGAACATGCTTCTGAATTGTACTAGACGTGTGTAATGTTGTAATGAAAAGAGGTTGAAGATGAATCATCATGTAACATTTCTGTCAAAATATTTACATAAGATTAGTCCTTAAATTTTATGGCTATCCGTCAAATCGATCCCTAGGTTATGTTAAAAAACATCAAATCAGTCCTTGAATTATATAACTAACTATCAGTTTGGTTCTTGAAACGCAAGCTTTGCAGAACAAAATACAAAACGCAGAAAACACAACTTGATCTTTGCAGCATTTACAACATTTACAGTCAACATTTTATGCATGTCCACCATTATTAGCATCAACATTTTCGTTTTCCCACCATTACAAAAATCATCTTTCTATTTTTTAAACCAAAAACCCTAATAAGATTAATCTAAACAACCAAAAAATACTGAAAACTTGAAAACAAAATCATTTAAAATGAAAACAAAATCATTAAAACTAAAATCAAAATCATCAAAACTAAAAACGAAAAATAAAAAAAGGCCAAAAAAATGGTGAAAACGAACAGGAGGAGAAGGTGAGATGGACGTGATACTTACATTAACCAAAGACCGTTTCGTTCTTCAAAAAGTCACTGTTGATCGCCGGCGATGATGATGATTTTGGAGAGGAGAAGGTGATGAATGTTTTAGCGGGAAGGAAAAAGGTCGGAGACTATTTTGATGGGTATGACTGAAATCTGAGGGTGGAAGGTAAGGATAAACCAACGGTAAAAATGGAAAAGCAGAAAAAATTGCATTTGAAAAGTGAAAACTGATTTTCTTTGCATTTCCATCAATTTAGTCCTTGTACATGTGGCTTCCTTTTTGACACGTGTATAGGACAACACAACATGCAGGGAGCCAGCTCAGCATTACTAACGAAACTTTTGGACGGAGGGACCATTTTGATGGACGTGAGAGAAATTCAGGGACGAAATTGATATTTCGTAAAATTAGGAACGATTTTGGTTGATGCTTGCAAATTCAGAGACGAAGTTGATGACTCACTCATAGGTTTTTATTAGAGCTTTTTATGTTCTTCGTTTGTAAGTAGTTGTTATTAATTTAAGGTAAGATACCTTTTTTCTTTGTATATATTTTAAGGTAAGTAGTTTAGGGGTTGTTATTCATGAATCTAAAAGATGAAATGCAGGTGCCATAAGGTTACATGGATTACAATGATTCTTTGTGCACGACTATTGGTGGCATGGTAGAGGATCAATACCATCCGTTTTTTACTTGTGCTTTCTACGATCAACTTTGACTTTTGATACCAAGTTGGCTAGGTCTTTCTACGACTCTTCATGGTTCGCTAATTGAGCATTTTACTCAGTTTGGAGGTCTTGGGAGCTTTTTCAACAAGTCACGTTTAATTTTTAACATAATTTGGATTTCAGTTCTTTTTATTATTTGAAAGGATCGTAATAGAAGATATTTTCATAATAAGACGAAACAACTTTCCTCTTTTTATTTGTTGTGTTATGCTGTAGCGTAGCTTGTCTGTATTATTGAAGTTTTCTTTAGTATACTTGCACTAGAAAAGTTTTTGTTGGTTTTTAATATAATTGCTTAGCTTTTTCAAAAAAAAAATAAAAAATATTGTAACTCTCACGATACAAATTTTTACATTTAAAACAAATAAAAACATATATTAAGCTCACAATTTTTTATCAATATCTTTAAACATTTTACGAAATCAACCATATAACTAATTTTAAAATATCAACCATATAAGTAATTTTTATTTATATAATAATATAACGAAAAGTTACGCTATTTTTACAAATGCACGGATTTTTTAGTAAGGCTCTGTTTGGTAAAATCAAGCTATAAGCTAACTGATAGCTGATAAGTTAGCTGATAGCTGAAAAACTAGCTTATAGCTGATGACTGATAGTTGATAGCTTATAGCTGAAAAATTCGCTTATTGAAAATAATGTGTTTGGTAAAATTAGTTGTTGACGTGACTGATAAATATAAAATGACATAAAAGGACATGTTTTTATTTTTTATTTTTTTACAAATTATATACACTTTTTTTTTACTTATTTATTTAATTTTAAATATTTGATTTTATTTTAAATTACGTTAATCTTCAAAATGATAAATGTTTGATATGAATTCAATTAATATTTTTTTATTTCACTAAAATGGTTTTACTATTTGATGCCGATTTTATTTAAAACTTTATATTATATTATATGAATTGAAAGCAAGTTAAAAAAAAAAAAAACAAAGAAAATATATGGTAGTAAGTAGTAACGTGCAAGTGGCTTTGCACTAAAGGTGGGTAGTTTTTTTTTTAAGATAAAAAAAGTGGGTAGTTACATATGAATATTGGTAGTTTTTTCTAATTAAAAAATAATAAAATAAAATTAATAAAGTTAAAATTGGAAGAAAATATAAAAAGCTACCGGCTATAAGCTCAAAAGCTACTTGAAATAGTTTTTCAAAAAAAGCTATAAGCTCGTAAGAAAAGCTTGTTACCAAACACATCACGTTTTCATCAAACGAGCTTATAAGCTAGTCCAAGAAACTATAAGCTAGCTTTTTTGTGTTACCAAACACAGCCAAGTGAATTTCTCCTCTCAATAACAAAATTTAATTGGGAATTTATAATCAACAGGAGTATTTGATAAAAAAAATTAGTCTTCAATAGTGAGACCGGAATAGGTTATCTATTATCATTCATTCAGTAGCGAGAGTTCGAAAAAATGGCGTACACGAATGCCAGGCGCACACTAGCATCCACTCTCACACGAGCACTTTCATCATCTTCTTCATCATCATCTGGAATCGCTTCTCTCAATCGATCACGTTTCGCTTTTGCGTTATCCTCCGCTTCCAGACACACCCTACCCATCCCTCACTCGTTCCCGGTTCGGTTCAAATCATCGGGTTCGGGTTATTCTCCATTGAACGATCCATCTCCAAATTGGAGCAATCGTCCTCCAAAGGAAACAATTCTTCTCGATGGATGTGATTACGAGCACTGGCTCATTGTTATGGAGTTTCCTGATAACCCTAAACCCTCTGAAGATGAAATGGTTAATAGCTATGTTAAAACCTTAGCTCAAGTTCTCGGAAGGTTCCTAATTCCAATTCCAATGCTTTCGCTTTTTATTTTCATAATTTATTAGGATTCTTCTTTTCTATTTTCTAACTTTTTTTAATTTTCGTATTTAGTGAGGAAGAGGCTAAGAAGAAGATATACTCTGTTTCTACTTCTACATATACAGGTTTTGGTGCTCTTTTTTCGGAAGAGCTTTATTATAAAATCAAAGGTGATTCATTTTCTTCTTTACGAATCCCAATTTAGCTTATTTGAGGTCTTCTTTGTTAGTGATTAGGGTTTTAGGCCATGTTGATTAAACAACAATTAAGCCATGATAGCATAATTACTTATCATACAAGTATAAGCGTATTTCTTTAACAAAAGATAAACTAGAGTAGAATGTTTTTTGTACAAGTTATAAGCTGGTTTCATACGTTATCCTCGAGAGCTTATGGAAATAATATGAAAAATAGCTTACAAAGATGTCATAAGCTCCCTCAAACAGTTTTAGAATTATTTATGCTTTAATTTTGGCTCAAATAAGTCAATCCAAACACACTCTTGTTGTGAATGTTGTTGACGTGAGCACTTGTCAGACTGTATGGGCGAACTTTTGGAAACAACTTATGACATGTTCATAAGTTGGTTTAAGCTTATTTCCATAAGCTCTCTATGATACCTTATGATAATAACTTACAAGTTATATTAAAACAATTTTACTTTATTTTATCTTTTGTTATGTAAATAGCTTAAACATAAGCAATGTTGTTGACGGTGTATGGCGGAATATCACAGAAGGCATAAATTCCGCTATATAAACACGCTATTACGGCTCTATAGTGTTGCCATGGCGGGCATTCATTCACAAATTTCCTATGGTGGTTGTCCAAAAATCCACCACTCCATTCTGCCATGGCAGTATCATGACCGCAATTTAACAACACTCACTGTACATAAGCACTTATCAAATAGGGCCTTATAAGTTATAACTATTTGGTTCTGGATAATTAGCAATTACCATATATGTTTGACATTCCGTGGCATGTTTTACTGCCTTTGTAGAGTTGCCGGGAGTTCTTTGGGTGCTGCCAGATTCATATCTTGATGTTCCTAACAAGGATTATGGAGGTGAGTGGAGTTGTTTAAATTAAGAGCTTGGCTAATTGTTGCATCATTGTTTGTTGTCTTGACCACTCAGGGAATTTCAGGTGATTTGTTTGTTGATGGGAAAGTAATTCCTAGGCCACAATATAGATATGCTGAAAGGGCACCAAGTAGAAATAGACCTCGTCCACGGCATGATAGGCGACGCGAAACTATGCAAGTTGAAAGGAGAGATCCTAATCAAAGACAGAATTGGAACCAAGTTCAGGGAGAACATATGCAGCCATCAAATCCAATGAATAGCCAAAACTCGGCTTCAGGTGGAGAAAGCCATGAAATTTTTAATAGGAGGAACTCTGGTTGAGAAAGTGTCTCTCGTATAGATGATAGTACCAAGTTTTTTCAGATAGAGAATTTTGATTTAAGGTTCTGAGGTGATATTTTTTACTCTTTTTTGTTTGTTTAGAAAATGCTTGTGGCAGAGTGTGACATTTGATCATCGTTTTTAGCACCATTATGAATTATTATAAAGTTGAGACTTACTCATTGCTTCCAGTATCGTTGTAGTCTTTTTCATCTATGTTTTGATCTGTAATACAGATCACTGATTGTTAAAACTGATTAGTTGAAACAGTTATGATGTTTTCTATAAGGCAGATATATGTCTTGCATCATCTGAAGTTACCTATTAAGTTCTTTTGTTTGGAACTGCCACTCTGTGGAGTATTTTGATTCTTCTCCATAGAATTTTTTGCTGGATTGCATTTATCAATATTATTCCAATCATGTCTGAGTCCCATACTGGACAATGTAGTATAAATTTTGGACTGGATACATCAGTCATATCAGTACTTTTAATTTTCTCCAGAGACCACCTTATAGTTGGTTTATTTTTTAATTTGAGTATGACTTAAACACAACACAAAGACTTAATTTATTGATTTGAATATGAACAAATCGACAGTAAGGCTCCCACTTAAGAGTTTAGATATTCTTGCACTTTGAGTCAGATTTAATTTTGAAATTACTGGTTTTGACTATTTCATTCTAGTGTTATTTGGTCATTCATCCAGAATTTGTAAGCATAGGTGAATTAAATACGAGAAATTCTTAACGAATATGTTTTCACAAAAAGTAATGTTCAATAACAATGTAATTTTTTTTCACAAATGTTTAATTTTATCTCATAAATCATCATAATATAGATACTTTAGGAAGTTATATAACACTATAACAGTATATTTGATCTGTTCTACATATAAAAATAACTTTGGAGAACAATTGGATCAAGTAGTTCCTCCAATTTTATTATGCACAAGTTACCATAGTTCTCTTTTGCACCTTTCTCCCTCTCTTACCTTACTATCGTTCAACTCGTGGCTTGGAAATTCGTCGGCAGTGGATTTACCACCTTCGTCTATGGTGGTTCGATGATGACAATACTCCTGTCCTGTGTATCACTCATACATCTTTTCTTATCTTTGCTGCATAATATAGAGGCACAAATGCAATGAATGTTTAAATTGTTGTTACTAGAACTCTAGAAGTGTCATTTCGACCGCATTGAGAGTAGTCAAGTTTGAGGTTACACAGATAAAGTTGTCACCGAGTTCATTTGTATCAACAAGGATTAAGGATACTGAGGAAACAGAGTTGAACTGGAAATCCTTCCTTGAAATTGTGGACTACTTAGGGTGTTTTTGGAATTTGGATTAGCTTCTATCCAAAGACGCAAGTCTGACATTGTTTCACCATGGAAAACAAGGGAAACAAGAAGCTACTATTTGTTGCTTTTGAAAAACTCCCATCCAAACCATGCCACAGTTCCAAACATAGATTTAATGTATATTTAGCTCCACTTTTACAGGAGGTAAAATTGATTACAGAGGTATACACTTGATTTTAACATGTATTGAGTTTGAATATTTTTTATTACAATTTATTATGTTTTCAAACCATTTATATATGAATGTATTTAAATATGTATTTTCCTTTAACTCACTTTTAATTAGAATTAAATTTTAAAATCAATTTTTAACACCACAAAACCAAACGCACATTCAGCGATTTTCAAAATCTCTAGAAAAACTAATCTGTAAATTTGATTTGATAGTTACCTTTGGTTGAAAAATCATCGACACACAATTGGCTTTTGGTACGTGCAATTATCTCATTTTGTATAATTAACGAGTCATTTAGCTGTTAATTAGTTTATTTAATATCTTGGTCCATCTTTAACACCTTCAAAAAGCCACAGTTTTTCATTTTAACGTGCGTATATTACAAGATCACAGAGATACCAAAAATAACGATCAATCATCAAGAACAGAACATACAACTTTTCCATACAAATTTCTTCATCTTCACCTTCCAGATCTTTCAAAGATGAATTCCAATTATGGCAAACCAAACCCTCCAAAACAATCCTCTGTTTCCCTCAACAACTTCAATTTCGATCTTGATCTTGGAATCGGATCCAATCGATCCAAATCCCTAAAAGATCAGAAAACCCCAAATCCTCCTTCAAATTCCTATTCAACTCCTTCATATTCATCAGCTCAACCCAAAAAATGGACCCACCAACCCGTTCAAACTCCGGCGGGGTTACCCGGTGCTCCACCGTCGATGGTCGGTGATATCTTCGGAAAAAGTTGGGGATCAACTCAACCTACGGGTCCTAGCATTGGTATCGTTAATAAAAACCCTAATTTGTTTGGAGATTTGGTTACATCTGCATTAGGTCAAGGTTCTTCTTCGAACAATGTTCCTCTAAAAAATGCAACTCCAGCACCTAACAAACCCTCTTTTTCAATGTCAAATATGGCTAATTCTTTGCCTAAAACTTCGAATGCGCCGCAAAGTGGTCCTTCTTTGGGATCATCTTCTGGGAGTGGTTTTAATTTGAATGCTAATAGAAGTCCCAATCTTGGAGGTCCTTCGATTCGAAGCGGTGTTGGTGTTGGTGTTGGTGTTGCTGCATCTGGTAGTGGAATTGGAATTAGTTCTAGTAATAAAGATCCTTTTAGTTCATTGGCTGGTTTTGGATCTAAGCCATCTTCTAGTCTTAATTCAGCTGCTAAACCTTCAAAGATTGATTCACAAGATGATGGTTTTGGAGATTTTCAGAATGCTACAAAACCAAGCACTAATGCATTTCCATCAAGTCGTGTTAGTGTTGGAATTGATGTTGATTTTACTGGATCTTCGGCTTTTTCGAACCCAACACCAGTTCAAGCTTCTGGGGGTGATCCAATGGATATGTTTTTCACATCTACCACTCCATCATCTGGAGGTGGTGGAGGTGCGGCGGCATCTTCTGAAATTGATGATTGGGGTACTGAGTTTGGAGGAGGAAACCATGATGTTGGTGGAACAACTACTGAGCTTGATGGGCTTCCACCTCCTCCTGCTGGGATATCAGGTTCTTCTGCTAAAGGCAAAGGGATGGATAATTACAAACAGGGCCAATTTGCGGATGCTATTAAATGGCTTTCATGGGCTCTTATTCTTCTAGAGAAAGCTGGGGATGGTGCTGGCACCGTGGACGTTTTGTCGTGCAGAGCTTCTTGTTACAAAGAAGTTGGGGAGTATAAAAAAGCGGTGGCGGATTGTACCAAGGTATACTTTAGTATCTTATTAATGGCTTGTAATTGTCCTTTTGTAGACATGAGTAATATATGTTATATAAATTCTAGCAGACATAGAACTTATATGGTAATGTTGAGTTGTTTAATCACTAAATACCAGCTGTGTTATTTAGATCGAACTGTTGGATAAATTAAACGATGTCTTTGCATTTGCTATAAGCTTGAGACTGAAAAGTCAGAAGATAAAACTAATCAAAAGAAGATAGTATTATTTTAGATTCTTGCCGGAAAGCAAGGTTTGGTAGAAAATATTAGGAGCAACTAGCAAGGAGATGAAAAGAAACTTCAAATTATCATTTATTCAACAGTTGTGACATACTTGAACCATAAATACATAGGGTGCAGTTGGGTAAATAATTTAATTAAGCATTTATGCATAAGTTATTTTTATAACTAAGCCGTATGTTGTTTCGATAAGCAATCATGTACTTATTGCAACAAGCTTGAAAAAGTTTATGAATATCAGAATATGACATAAGTTGTTTACATAAGCTCTGCCAAACACCCACACAAGTGTTTGTACACTAAGACAGGCCAAAATAAGGTCTTCTAAACGCATCTAGAATACCTTAAGGAAGTCATTTCTAATTAGTGTAGTGCCTTATTTCTAGGAATTAGTGTTTCAGTTTATGGAACGAAAACATGCATCATGATGGATGATTCTTGAAATCTCAATATTAGTTTCTAACAACTACATGCTATCTCTTTGTCAAAATAATAATTTCTAATCGCTATAGTATGTCTATCAGACTATTAGATACATAATGGTATCCAATTTTGTGAAACAAATAACTATTGTTGAGAAA
Organism: Medicago arabica; assembly: GCA_946800305.1. Taxonomy (NCBI): domain Eukaryota; kingdom Viridiplantae; phylum Streptophyta; class Magnoliopsida; order Fabales; family Fabaceae; genus Medicago; species Medicago arabica. Next base: position 55,818,922 of record OX326968.1, read on the forward strand.
TATATAAAATACAATATATTTAAGATGTGTATGTGGATATGCATAAACAATTTCATATAACATAATTCAAATTCATATATAATTGCAATTCCAAAAAATCCAATAAGTACATTTTGTGTTTGGACTTTGATGTTTCAAAGGCATGTTAAGTGTCTAAGCGTATTGGTTTTGGATGTGCACAACTGTATGCGAATGGAATGCAAAAATCAGTGCTTCATAGCTCCATGTATCAGTAAATATTGTTGGATTTAGATTTCCGCATAAGATCGTTGCCTTCTCTTACATTTAACTTGATTGAAACCCTTGGTAACTTAGAAAATTTAGTTTGAAAGATTACGATGGATGGCTAGTCCATGAGTTCTGTAAGCATCCAATAAGTTGTGTTCCATATTTAGATTTCCTATCTCATAAATGCAGCCATACTGTTTTCTTGAGGAAGAAGTTAAACGAGCTGCATTATGTTGTGCAGGTTATTGGAAACGATGAAAAAAATGTATCTGTCCTCGTCCAGCGTGCTCTCTTGTATGAGAGTATGGAAAAGTACAAACTTGGTGCCGAAGACCTGAGAACTGTGCTGAAGATTGATCCTACCAATCGGGTCGCTAGAAGTACTGTTCACCGGTTGGCTAAGATGGCTGAATAGGAAAAAAGTTCTATCGTTTTTCTTTTCATTATTACGATATATACCGGGTGATATGATGTGTACGGACCCGCCTGTGATTGCTGTCACCCTTCATATGATTTTCGATGTATGGCTTTTTCTTTTTCTGCCTTATGTCTTGAAATTAATATTCTTGCTTCCTTACCCAGATTTGAACTCAATATTGATTGCCATATTCTTTTCCTGACCATATACTGTGATTCATTTACATTGTTTACATATGAAGAAACATATTTGTTATTGTTGACGAATAGCTCTGATTATCGCTATGCCTGGTCCACAAAGGACCACAATTTTTAATTGTTTGATCAAGTGAGTGAGTTCTTATATGCTACCATGCATCATCCTTACCTTATTCCTATCCATTTCTTTCTCCCCACCTAACCATTTGGGTTGGTTTAGAATGATTTTGTTGGAAAGAGGGTTGAAGCTGGGCAAGTTTGGAGGCAGAAATGTAAGTTTTTTTTTTTTTTTGAAGTAAAGTAAGTGTTGCTTAAATTGCTGATAATGTGAAACTTCTCCACACTCAAGCTAGGCTTTCAATCATTTTATCAAGTTTTCGGGGTGGAAGATCAAACCCAAGCCTAAAATTAGTCTTACATTTGGTTTGGTCAAAAATAACGGATAGCCGACGGTTTAATTAATAGCATATGAACTTATAACGGATGATTTATAAATTAGTTTATAGCTGATAGAGGATAAATTGATTGAATTTGATAGAGGATAAATTGATTGAATTTGTAATATTTAGTAAAGTTAGCGGTTATAAATATGAAATAACATTAAAAAAATATTTATTGAATCATTTTTTCAATTAAGAGGTAAAATTGAGAGAAAAAATGATAAGCTTTAAACTACTTGAATTATCTTATAAAAAACTGTTATAAGGTAATAAAAATAAGTTATAAGCTCGTCAGTAAATGACTGTTATCAAACATGTATTTTTTAAATAAGCAAGAGAATGTTAACAAGTGTCTTAAGAACATTGGTTAAACATCTAAAACAACAAATTTTCATAAAAAAAGTTGTGTAATCATTTCTTGATCAAAAATAACATTTTGTATTTCTAAGACAAAAAATTTATTTGTAAAATCTTTAACCAATACCTTGAAGGCACTTGTTAGCAAGACCTTTTAAATAATACGAGCTTATTACTTAAAAAAAAAAAAAAAAAAAACTTATAATCTATAAGTTATACATCAAAAATGTGTTTGGCCAAATAAACAAAAATGTCACTCTTCCCCTGCAAAATACACTCCAGCCCTGCAGGCGGAACGATTTTGCCCCTGCGCATGTTAACTAGCGAACGTGTAAAATTGTGCGCTAGTTAACTCACGCAGCAATCTGTCTTATACAAGGCAGAACGCCTCATTCATCACCTAAATCTCCAAAATTCTCCAAAATCTCTCTAAAATCACCAAATCCAAAATTCCTTCAAGTTCAAATCAAACAACACTTCAATAACAAGTAAGTTTTCATAATCAAACATCATTAACCTTTTATGTTTATATGTTCGATTTTTTCTCTTAAATTAATTTTTTTTTAGATTTAGGGTTTGTTTAAATTTTTGTTTTTTTGTCAAGAAATCATACAATGTTTACATGAAAATCACATGTGTTGCTTAAATGTTTAGATGTTTGCATGTTTATGTTGTAGGTTTTGAGTTTTAGAGAATTTTCTTAGATTTAAGGTTTGTTTTAGAGAATTTTCATTGATAATTTTTAATTTCTTATTGTGTAGATTTGAAACAGTGGCTAGGTGGATCGACGTTCGTACACAATTCAACGGCGGAGAACCTCAGAGGTTGAAGGTTCGGTGTTTTGGTATAACGCTAAGAGGTCTCAAGGATCAGCTGGATGAATTCAACAAAGGAGTCAACCCCTGAGACACAAGGAAGGTGAAATACGTTCGGTATAAACGTCCAACGCTCAACGATGGAAGAGTATCATTCACTAAAGTGGAATTGACGAACGATGAAAACGTGACGACCATGTTTTGGGAGCACAACATGTTCCAGTGGATCGATATGCGAACAACGTTGGTGAGATCAACTGAAGATATCATCAAAAGTCCGATTCCGCCAAAAGATCATGATTAGGTGGCGGTCGTAATTAGGTAGGGAATGCACCTTCAAACTACAAAATTGTGTTACTCTGGATGGGGCAATTCAAACTTGTTAAACGACAGAACTCCAGCATTCGTCCGGAAGTGTTTTTGTTCCATTCGAAATGTTAAATTCTTGTTGGATTCGTTTAAATGATGGTATTGAAGTGTCAAGGTATGGACCTCATTTCGTTGGCACTTGGATACTATCATTTAAAATCAAGACCAACGAGAATTTAACATTTTGAATGGGACAGAAGCACTTTCTGGCCGGATGGTGGAGTCCTGCTGCTTAGCAACTTTGAATTTGCAACATGCAGAGGTAAAACAATTGTTGTAGTTGAAAGGTGCAATTCCGAATGTAATGTCATGTAACGATAGACCGTATTTAGAACTTTATGTAATGTAATTTAAATGTAACTTTTATTCGAATTTATTCAATACGCAACATTATTTGATTCCACGCTGAATTTAATTAGACTTTTTATTCGAATTTATTCAATACACAACTTTATTCAATACGCAACATTATTCGATTCCACGCTGAATTTAATTAGACTTTTTATTCGAATTTATTTATTCAATATGCAAATAAATACAAAATTAGAAAATAAATCCGATATAAATAAATTCGATACCATTAAATAGAATATTTTTTTATTCAATACATAATCATAAACATAAAATAAAAGCAAATATAAATAAAAATAAATGAACAAAATAAATACATACAACAACATCTCATTTTATTAATAGAATTGGTACATCTATTTGAATTCACTAAATAATCTACTTATTTTGTTTTTACCTTCTTGGGGTAAAAAATTCTTTTTACCCACTTGGGATAAATAGTGATCAGTCCTGGGGAAGATAGTGAGCAGCCTTCTTGGGGGGAATACATCATCAACCCTTGAGCTAAATCTAAATCTGGTTATTTTTATACCCTAAGAAGATTCTTTTTACCCACGGTAAAAAGATTTTGGGGTAAAAAGAAGAAAATTTAATTTTATCTCAAGGGTCGATCACTTCTCCAAGTCGGCTACTCACCATTTTCCTCAAAACTGATCACCATTTACCCGAAATGACCAGAGACTATTGAAAGGGAAAAAAATAGAGGGAGAGAGTGAGGAGGGAGAGAAAGTGAGATCGTGTGAGGGAATATGGAAGTATGGAGGGGTATTTATAGGTGGGAATAGTAGTATAAGTTATAAAAAACATAAATGTGGTAAAAAAAACGTGTAAATGGTGTTAAAAACGTGTAGATTGAATGTTGAACAACTGACCACCGTCCAAAAACGTTTGTTCATCAGTTTTGACCACCGGCCAACTTGCACACGTGCCAGAGGTGCGTGAGTTAACTTGCGCAGGGCGCATAACTTGCGCAAGTTAAGTCACGCAGCGTGACTTAACATGCGTAGGGGCATTTTGATAAGTTTGACTGGGCAGGAATGTATCTTGCTGGGTGAAGAGTGATATTTAATAAACAATACGCCTAATCCCATCATTTATATGTCGAAATCGCTGCTACTCGCCCCTCACATAATAAGTACAATACAATGTCATGTCAATCATGATATGCCTTGGAAGAAGCTTGTTATAATGAGCAGCTTGAAACATGAGTGATCTACTCCCTCTGTCTCTATATTTAAGCACTCATTTGATTTTATTTTTGTCCTTACTTGTAAACCCCTTTTCAAATTACTAGAAGCATCTATTACTTTTTTTCTAAAAATACCCTTAATTAATACTACTAACATGTCTTAAAATTTGAAAAATCAAATTTAATACATATACAAACAAAGAACAATTTAGTAATATTAACACACAAAACATACACATTAATTACAATGACAGAAATATGAAAAAGCAAAAGGGGTTACATATACGGACGGAGGAAGGGAGGGAGTATAAGAAATTAATATAGATTTCATTTGATTTGATTTTGTAGAGTTTTGTGCATCAAAGGTATTTGCCGCGATAATTTCGTTGAATCTTCCTTCTCAATGTTTCACTGTCATCTTTCCAGAACTCCTCTCCACCTCAACAGTCTTTCCCAAACCCCAAAATGTTGCTACTTTCTTCTTCTCCGACCCCATTCTTTCAGTTCCAACTTCTCCACCACCACCATTTCTTCCGATTCAGATAAACAATCTTTCACAGTTTCCTACCTCATTAACAATTGTGGTTTATCTCCACAAGATGCTCTCAAAGCTTCTAAACGATTTCATTTCACCACCCCTCACAAACCCGATTATTTTATCTCCTTTTTCAAAACCCATGGTTTCTCCAACGATCAGATACAATCCATCATTCGCAGGATTCCACCCATCAAAACCATTTTGCCAAAGTTTCAATTTTTAGCTTCTAAAGGTGCTTCTCCCCAAGACATTGTTGTCACTGTCACTAAAAGTCCTCGTTTCCTTTCTTCAAGCCTTACCAAGCAAATAATCCCTGCTTTTGATTTGGTAAGAAGTTTCTGTCCTTCAGATCAAAGAGCTATTACTATAATAAATTCTTATCCAACTTCAATTGCTAGATCTCGCATGAAACCAAATGTTCAATTTTTGCTTGATTTTGGAGTCAGTCGCGCAAGTATTTACAATTTGCTTAGTACTAGACCTTCTATATTCTGTACATCTGAATCTGATTTGAGGAAGGCTGTGGAGGAAATAAAGGGGTAAGGGTTTCTCCCTTCCAAATACAATTTTGGTGTGGCATTGTTGACCAAAAGGGCTGTCACCAAATCCCAGTGGGATGCTAAAGTTGATGCCTTCAAGAGTTGGGGTTATTCTGAAGATGAAATTTTGAGTGCATTTAAAAGAAAGCCTAGCTTTATGCTACGGTCTAGGGACAAACTCAATGCAGTGATGCATTTTTGGATCAAACAGCATGGTTGGGATCCTTTCGTGCTCTTGAGAGCTCCAGAGATTTTCGGATTTAGTCTAGGGAAAAGGCTTATTCCAAGGGCTTCAGTTATCCGGTATCTTCTCTCTAAAGGTTTGATGAAGAAGAGTGCTAGCTTATATACACCATTTTCTTTGACTGATGAGTTGTTCCTGAAAAGGTATGTAAATTATTTTGAGGAGGAAGCATCTACGCTATTAAGGCTATATCAGGGAGGATGCTAGCATATTTTTTAGAAGTTGTGAATGCATATATTTGACATAACTGTATAAACCAACCATATTATGTTTATTCATCTTGTTCTAGTTTAATGTATTGTTTTATTTAATCAGTAGGTTGGAATTTGTTTTGCTTTTGGTCACAGTTTTGACTCATCTCTATTTTTTTTTATAATTGATGCAAGAGAATCTTTAGTTTTGTGGTTGGTGAATATCTTTTAAGCGGCAGATTGTTTCTTTAGTATAACCCTGTAACAGAATTCATCTTTCTGGTTCACTGATTCAGTATCACTAAAGTTTAGTTTTCCTTTACATATTTTGGGTCCTATCTATCAGTATCCTTAAACTTAATTCATGACAGGACATTGTGATCTGGTTTGACTCATGTAGCCGACTCTACTTTGTAGAAAAAGGCTTTATTTGTTGTATCTAGGTAAGGTTCTTTATATAGGTATGTGTGAATTATCACAAATTTATAGCATTGAGATGAACAAATATGTTGAAATACCTTCAGGTAACACCTCTTAAATGAAGTTATACTACTCTTTGTAAAGGCGTTCAGTTGTGTTATGACAATTTCTTATCCCACCCTCCTGAATTCTCGTGTGCCCTACAACATTTCGGACTATAAAATCTGAACAGTTTAAAACACCCTCCAAGACCCGAAAATATTTTGGATTTCAGAATCCGAACCAGGTGAGAAAGGTGGGAAAAGAAACTCTCGTGTGATTTGCATATATGTGCATGCCATTTTTTCACCTTGAACTGTTACAAGTCATTTTTGCTTTAAGATTCTGTTCGCTGTCTGAAATGAAAAACATATATGAGGCCTTGATATGATTACAATTCTTATTCTTATATTTTTCTACTTCAAGAACAGATAGTGGATTGGTTTTGATGCAAGTGGGTATTTTATGATAACATTTCAAATTTGTTTTTCTTATTCTATTGAAGGAAATCAACATGCGTAAGTAATTATTCTTGTATGTGGAATGGTTTCAATCTGATTTAGTGCACCGTTTATTTATGGTGTTTTTTATTTTCACATGAATCTTTGAATCAGCTTATATTGCCCTATTTTTTTTATTTTATTGATATCACATAATAGAATAAACTAAGTCTTCGATTCATATTTTTGAGTAATTATCTTGTTTATTATTTTAAGTAAATTCACAGTACCTTTCCTTTAGCAGCTCACTCAAGTTCGGATGACCGTTTGGCACACTGGTGTGGGTTGAATTTGTCATAATATCGAGAGTTAAGTAAGTTTAGTCCCTGTAAATATATCATTTTTTTGTTTTAGTCCTAAAAAAATTCTTCAAACAATGGTCCTCCAAATGTTTTCTGTCAGTAAATTTGGTCCTCGTTGTTAAATGTTACACATATTTACAGGGATATTAGAGATGTATATTCTTCTACTTGTGATGTAATTGTCTTTGATTTGCATGGATATGCTAATGAGTGATATGCAATATGCTTTATATAGTTAGACTATTATTTATCTTTTAAGTTAACTTCTTTATCTTTATAGGTCATGTCCCCAGTTTTTTAACTATTGATATGCATTATGCAACATGCTGGAACAGTTGTACGATTCATAAAGATTATTTGAATGGATAAAAAGTGGATATAAGTTCTGTTCTTGTTTTTGGTAAAAAATAAAATTTCACATAACCACCGAAGTTAAGATTATATGTAACTCTTGCAAGAAAGAATTTGTGTTATAGGCTTTGGCAGTTTATTTTTTTAACAGAGTTGCTTTGATTTTAATGTAAGGACTTGACGTTGGGGGATTTATGTTATGTATAATTACTAATTACTACTATGATACTATCTATTATTGGAGGGGGTCATATTTCATTGTGATATTTGATGGAATATATTTTTTTAGGAGGTATTTGATGGAGAAGTGAGAGGTAGTCGTAGTTTTAATTTGTCACTGATATCTGATATAAAATCCTATTTGAAATCTATTACATAGAACATCTATACAGGAATTGTGTAGCTCTGTTAGTCATAAAAGACTAATATACGTTTGAGTAGAAGTGGTATGTAGCTGCCCTATGTCAAAGTACCTCTAGTACCAGAGACACGAATCATGTGTGAATGAGAATGCTGCCCAAACCATTTGGGTTTTGTGGTTTGTCAAAACACTTGGAGGCTAGGGTCCGTTTGGTGGCCAAGATTAGGAGATTATCATATCCTACTCAAATCTATTGTTTGATGCACCAATAGGATATGATAAACTAACGATATCACTAATTCTATCTTATTTGTCTTGCGTTGCTCTTCCTTTCTAGTCATCTCGCGTTTGCAACCATCGTGTCTCTCCGTTTAATACAATGCATTTTTCTTTTCTTTTTTCTCCTCATTTTCCCTCTTTGTAATGGTTCTTGTTTCAGAGAAATCGATACTAGGTTTTACTGGTAAATGATTCTTCTCTTTGCCCGGATTCCTAGTAATGCGTAGAATTGATTTCAGAGCAATTGGTTATCGGTGAAATTGATTCTATTTTGATCTTGTGTTCAGAGATGGGTCTTGTCTTCCTCAACTATGCATATTCCCTGTTTACTACCGGTTCTCATTTACAGTTGGTTTTTTTTTTAAAACTTATATCTTTGACTATGAGTAGTATTCATTTACTACTGGTTCTCGTTCACAATTGTTGAATTTTTTTTAAAAAAACATTATGGCGTGTTGAAGTAACTCGTTCTGCAGTGTATTGTACGTCTTTGACTATGAGTGGTTTTCATTTGTTCTGCAACTTAATTTACATTTTGAACTTATGTGTGAATTTGATTATTCAAATTGAAGTGAATTCTCCTTAATAGCTGGTGTATGAAATTGGTACAGTATTTATAATAAATAGATAGATAGATAGATATCCTTCAGATAGATAGAGCAGAGTTTTTTTTTTTTTTGGTCAAGATAGCAGCAGAGTTATTGCACCGAGTATAGGATTGGTAATATTATGGTTTGTTCTACTTGGGCAATTTGGAAATTGAGAAATCAGATCATATTCCACCAAAACTAGTTTGGCCAGTTGATTAAGAATGTGAAGATTATGGTCTGGTGTTGGCTAAAAGCGAAAATTGAAGGTTTTAATTATGTTTTGGGTTTTAATCCTTTGGTATGTTTGGGAGCTAAAAGATGGAAAAGCTAGGACTCACTCTCTCGCCTCCTTTTTTGACGCAAAACAAAACAAGGAGTTTCATTTGAAGAAAAAAAACTTGCTCCAAATACGCTGAGGATAGAGTTAAGACATGGAGACTGGGTATGGCGGGTTTTTAGACTTCCACAATGTAAATGTAGTTAATACATGTTCGAATTTTGACTGAGAGAGATATATGTATTTAGTGTCCAATACTCTTTGGATAAGGTTACTTTCAGGAGATTAAACCTATGGAAAACAAAAGAAGTAAAAAAACCTTTGCAAATAACATAAATGGTTCTATCCTTGCGAGTATGGACACTGTCATTTACGGTCACCGTCATTTACCCCTTTGTATAACAAAAACAACTTAAAAGTTACCTTTCGATGATAAAAAGGGTCCTATAAATGGAAGAAAAAAATAGAACCATATTCTGATAAATCAGATTTTTCATCGTGCATATCTTTTCTCCCATAATCTCCAAAGCGTCGAAGAATACCGAGTCAACTTTACACACCCAAAAAATTAGATACACAAAATCCTCAGCATTGCCAAGAAGACTAGTAAATGTAATCCTTCATGGATACCCGTGTTGTTTGATATTGATACCTTGTTTATTAAATGTAAAAATCGTTAACTGAATTTGGAAGCCGCGCTAGATTATGTTTGAATTGGTTAAAATTTTGTTGAATGATTTTGACTTGGTTTTAAATATCAAATCACACAACACCAAAGAAGGTAGACCTGTTGGTAGAGTTCATTCCCAAATTATCATTAGATTAGATAAGTTGCAATGAAGCAAAGAGTAGAGACCCAGAAGGCTCCACTTATCAGAGTGAATACGATTATCCCAGAAGGCTCGAGCAACTTCACAATCTCTTATTCTATCCAAGGTAATTTTTTCGTGGCCAAGTCTGAAGCAGCAATCCAAACACACATTTAAATTTATTTATTGGTACAACACATTTTACTTTTCGACTTAATGCTAACTTGTTCTCGTTCCTATGTCCTGTTAATGTTTTTTAAGACACGAGTTTATAATAAGAGCTTACTTTCAAACCCATTCTTTGTTCATGCATGATTGTATGCTATCAACAAGCAAATCACCTGAGATGACTTGTATCTAAGCAAAATATGAGCTAAAAAACACAAGTCAAGCTAACAGTAACCATCGCGTAAATACCAGGAAAACAAATTTGTCTATTACACGGAAAGTACAAAATATTTACCCAGTGATACAACACTCACAAACACTGTTTGGTACAAACGATTTAGGAAAGAAAGATAGATAGAAACACAACAGAAAGAGGGACGACGTACATTACATAGTGAATAACTTATTAACTTCCACAGCTCCTACCAACCAATTTCACAATTTTGACCAGTAAGCTTTCTGTAAAATCATAATCAAATCTAGAATCTGTGTTTGTTACCACGATGATAGTTATCATTTCTCCAAAACCATTAATCATAGCTAGAGTCATTGCATTTGTTACTAGGGTGATACTTATCATTTTTACTGCCGTGGAATGTTTATGACTTAAAAGACCACCCTAGAGAGCTAAGCAAAGAAGCGAAAACAGAATCCAGTTCCCCCTTTTCGACACAAGTCAACAAGAAGCATTTGTGAGCAAGCATAACAAACAAATAAACCTTCAACTTGATCCATAAACTATCACTATGTCTCCTATCTGGTCTCAAAACGAAATAAATGTGAGGATTAATCCTTAAACTACCCTTAATCAAACTATCACTTTTCTATAGCTCAAGCTCAGGGACCAAATAGGAGGAAGAATAATAGTTTAGAGATCAAATTGAAGGTTTATTTCATAATAATATTGGAAGAATAACGACTAATGCCATTGGAATGACAGAGTGTATAATGAAAAAAACAGAAACACCCCAATGAGCAGAACAAAAAGCACAATGAGTTGCAATAATGTGGCTTCAAACATACAAACAAAAAATCCCATACATAAGGGCTGACCAGCAATGTTTTTCAACAACGCAGACTATAGAAACCAACAAAACACGAAAGGATGTCGTCGAAGAGTAATGTGATCATTACTCAGAAGATTGAGAACCTACTTCGAAGAAATTCCCAAGATCTTTTCCCTATTTGCTTTTGGTATTATTCTCTAAATGCCTTCAAAACAATACTACTACATATACTAACAAACCCAAATCATATGGTAGTGATTAATAATTCAACATAGAATCAAATTGCTTCCTATAAACTAGCATTACCTGTCTAAACATGCTATAACTTCAAATCAAAGAATGTGTAACAGGGTATTCTCTGCGTGCAACTGCGGACACTATTTCCACAAGCCTATAGTATATATAACCTATAAACCAAACCGACAAAGTAATGCAACCATAAAAGATATTTATTTATTGGATGATTAATTATGTACAATATTTACAGTAATTTACCAATTGATATAAATAAATACAATCCTACAATGAGCATTCACGAATCACAACAAAGCATTGATGAATGGATCAGAAAGGTACCAACGAAATCAGCAAATTGGAGCCAATCTAGTTGGAACCTTTTCCCTATCAGAATCAACAATAGATCCATCTGCAATAATTCTCACAATCTTTTTAACTGCAAAATGCAAACAATTCGATAACATGATCCACGACAACACCCGATAAACGAAATCAAACGCTGGATCCTGCAACGACGAAGGTTCTTCCCAATTCTCTCCCTCTCCAAACCTATTAAAATTCCAATCACCACCACCACCACCTCCTCCTCCTCCTCCAAAACCACCACCTCCAAAAACACCGTCACCGCCATCACCGAAGAACAACCCCTCACCTCCGTTATCATCACCGGACAACTTCCTTCTTGTTCGTCGTTTCCTACGGGTAAGCGTCCGACGTGGTATCCTATGTGTGCTAGGTTTGACCGGCGGCGGAGCCACCGCATCGCAAGGATGAATCATTGCTGAGATCTGATCAGAAGATGAATCGGCGATGGAAAATTGATAGGCGCGGATGATACAGAGACTCTTGGCGGCGGCGACGGTATCGGCGATCATCATCATCGTGAATCTCACGCAAAGTTTGTTTTCGTTTTTTCAGCTGAAGATGAGAAGCGAAAGACAAATAATAAAATTGGTTAATAGAAGAATGTTGAGGCTACAAGTTTCACAAAAACAATGACGTGTCGTGTTGACCGTGACATGTTTCGTTTCCTTCATATCTGCCGGTGTAAGTTATTATGCATAAGGATTTTCTTATGCACCATGCATAAGCTAATCTGAACCATTAGATCAGGGACATGTGTTATAATCTGGTGCTTCAGCTCAAACATATCACAACTGTTAGATGTTGGAGACGTGTTCGAATCTTGAGCTTCAGCTTGCGCCGTTTCAGTTTGTTCCCTCTCACGATCGCGTTGTAGAATTCCGTCGTCGGCGCCGTTTCACGATCACGTTTCTGACTGTTCCGACGTGATTCTCAGCATTCTCGCTTCTCCGACGTGATTCTCACCTTTCTCTCCGACGTGATTCACCCTTGCTCGCTTTCTCCATCTTGATTCGTGCGATTCAGAAATCTATCGCCGGCACCGCGATTCTCACCGTTTCTCACTGCTCCAACTTGATTCTCAGCCTTTCTCGGTTCTCCGACGTGATTCTCACCTTGCTCCGACGTTATTCGCTTCGACGTTTTTCTCCGGCGAGGTAATCATGTATACGAATTTTAGGGATAAAACTGAAGTAAAGGATCAATTCTTTGATAAAACTGATGATTGAATCATTGCAAATTACTATTGTAGTAAGAATTTTACTTGATTGAATCATTGCAATGATTGAATCATTGGAATATGTGATATTTTACTTCAGTTGATTACTTCAGTTGATACAACTGAAGTAAATGATCAATTATGTTAATTTGATTCAATATGTGATATTTTTAACTCAATGTGAATATTCAATCTGTCATTTTTTAACTCAATTCTATAAAACTGATGATTGAATCATTTAAAAGTACTTATGAAGTATGAATGTTAGGGATAAGAGCACAACTTCAGTTGTAGTAATTTAGTTTACTACTCACCAAAACCATATCAACAGGCCAATGATTTTGGAGTAGAACTCACCAAAACCATATCCACATGCCAATGGTTTTAGCATAGTTTTTCAGTAGTTTCAATTTATCATATCTAATGGTTTTTTTGTTCTTAATAGTGTTTGTTGCTGTTTTCAATGGATTTGATATCAACTTCATCTGAGAGTGGACAATTGACGGTTGAAAATTCAGTTATTGATGTGGATAGTTCTCAATGTTACTCCCCTAGTGATAAAGAATCATGGAAGTCTTTGGTCTTTAAATCTATAAAAGAGATTGAAGATTTTTATTTTAATTATGCATATAACACTGGATTCTCTGTTAGGAGTATGTTGAAGTCCAAGAACAATTCACAAAATAAGAAATCGGATAAGGTACATTATGTGCGTTATGCTTGTAACAAACAAGGTTTCAAGAAGGGAAGTCTGCTTAATCCTAACAACAGGGCAACATGTGACAGTCCAGTTCTTGTTGAGTATGTGAAAGTTAAAGAAAAACCAGAGGAAAGGGTTGGTTGTCAAGCTGGAATATATTTGAAGTTGGATGAAGCGTTGAATGTCTATAAGATATATAGGTGGGAAGTTGCTCACTGTCATCCATTACATAAACCAGAGCATTTGCGCTACTTGAGATCATTTCGAGAAGTAAATGAAGTTCAAGGACAACTTGCTTTAATAAATTCTAAAGCTGGAATGTCGATGAGAACTTCTTATGAAGTTATGGGTCAAGGAGTTGGAGGCACGAAGAATCTTCCTTTTCGATTTTCGGACTTAAAGAACTATCTAATGACAACTCGTCAAAAGGAGATGGTGGCTGGTGAAGCAACTGTGATTCAAGAATTCTTTAGAAATGAAGCTCTCTCGAAACCAGGTTTTTACTATGATATCCAAGTTGATGCTGCAGAAGACATAGCTAGTATTTTTTGGTCAGATGGAATTATGCAACAAGATTATGCTCTATTTGGCGATGTTGTCAGTTTTGATACAACTTACCGAACAAACAATAAATATCGCCCATTAGGTTAGTATTTTGTACTTCTCACAGTTTTTAATTCTTATATTCTTGAATTTGAGAATTAATTTCATAATAAAAATTTGAATGAATGTTCTGGTTTAGAATTGAAGGTTCTGGTTTATGTGTGTTAATTTTGCCCTTGTGTGTGTTTAGAATTGAATGTCCATATTGATTGAAGGTTTAGAATTGAATGTTCTGGTTTATGTGTGATCCTATCTTGCTTTGAGAATTTGTGCTCTGTACAGCCATGGAAAGATCATATGTGTCTTTTTATCGATGATAAATAAATAGCTTTTTTTGTCTTTGCGAGTTTAGACATCTCGTTTGAGAAGTTGTGCTCTGTACAGCCATGCAAAGATCATAGGTGTTTTCTTACGGGTGATTAATAAAATAGCTTTTTTCTGTGTTTGCTAGTTTAGACAAGAAGATATGGTTTCGTGAGACTCACCCTCAGTCAATGTAACCATTACTAGTTATGTTATATTTAGATTGAGGAATTGATCACAAGTTCACAACTGACGCACTCAAAATGTAGGTGGCTTTAAAATGCAGCTTGTTTTGATTTTTTTACTGACATTATTCCTTACAATCACTTGGCACATTGCCTAAATTAGATTTCTGTTTTGTTGTTGGCTTTTTATGATTGCGATGAGTCACCTGGATGATCAAATAAAACCATTAAATACAGCCAATGGTTTTGGAGTAAAACTGACCAAAACCATTTCCACAGCACAATGGTTTTATAATTTTTAGATATGTTGTATTTTGTTCTGATTTGGTTCATTTACATTTCAGGTGCCTTTATTGGTTTTGACAATCATCGTAAGAGTGTGTTATTTGGTTCTGCGCTACTGTATGATGAGACATCAGCTACTTTTGATTGGTTGTTTACAACTTTCTTGAAGTGTATGTCCAATAAGAAACCTCAAACCATATACACAGACCAGGCTGGTGCGTTGTTGAAGTCAATTCCGAATATTTTTCAAGGTGTTTTTCATGGTCTTTTCTCATGGCACATGGGAGAGAATGCAAAGAAAAATCTCGGCTCTCGTGCAAACAGTGCATTTTTTGATGAGTTAACTAATTTGGTTTCAAATGTCGAAGATGAATCAGATTTCGACTACAATTGGGATCAGATGATGAAAAACTGTTTTAATGGAAGGCCTACTTCGGACTTTAAGTGGCTTGTCCAAACCCATGCAAATCGTATGCATTGGTCTTCAGCTTGGGTGAGGTCACATTTTACAGCTGGTTTGAAAACGACTCAGTTAAGCGAGTCTTTCAATGCTTTTCTTCGTGGATTTTTGCAGCCAGACCATTCACTTGTTCGATTCTTTAGTCATTTCAACATTATGGTTCAGAGAATGAGGGATAATCATGCTGATTTGGACTTCAAGGCTGCAAACACTAGAACAAAAAATAATTATCCCAACAGTCAGCTTATGCGGTCCGTTGTAAACAAGTATACACCATCTTGCTTTGCATTTATTCACAGGCAGTATGACCTTTCCTTCAAATACTATTATGAGGAGGACACAACAAAAGGGTCTGAATTGAACAAGTTCTTCAAAGTTTTCACAATTGAGAAGGTTGATGATAATTATGATGATGTTGATAATGATAATGACAGGGTTTCGAATGTTGATGTTTTGGATGTAGAACTTCAAGAAAACCTTTCCCCAAGGTTTGAAGATCATGATTGACTTGATGAAAGGGTTGTCACAGTCGACATTAGGAGCAAAAGTTTTACTTTTTCATGTCGTATGTTTGAGAACCGGGGTTTCTTATGTCGACATGTTTTCAAGATTTTGGAGGTCTTAGGTGGTCATGTGCAATATCATTTTTTGAAGACTATACCTGCACAATATGTTTTAAAGCGGTGGACTAGAGATGTGCGTTCGTCTATTGATAAGCTGAAATCTACCATGAATGTTGGCACTAAAGACACCACTCAAGCACAACGATATCAACAAATTTGTGTTGTTACGGTTCAGCTTTCTACACGTGTTTGCGCAGATCCGGAGGCATCTGAAATATTTCTCAACGGTGTTATTGAAGCAGGGAAAAAGGCAGAGGAGTTTCTACTTGCTAAAGGTATTCATACGGATCGATTATCCGTTACGCCTTCTAAGTCTTCAAAAGCAGTTGCTGTCTGTGAACCATCTGTTGGGACTGCACCAAAGTTCAAAGAAAGACCAAATCCAATTAGGTCAAAGAAGCGACTTAAAAGTGATTATGAAAAAGTTAGAGAAAGACAGAAATTCCTTATAGCTCGGAAGAAGCAAAAGAAAGATGATGAGGCTTTAACAAATTAAGCGGGCACTGATTGTTTTTTATGTTTTAAGTTAGGAAAGATGATGAGGCTTTAAAGAAAAAAAGCGGTCACTTATTTTATATGTGATAAGTTTGTACTATAATTTATATCAAATTCTTGATTGTTATGTATTGGTTTGAATATTATCTTATGGAAACTATACATTTTCACATTTGTTGGTTTTTACGTATTTATGATTATATTTTGTTACCAAACCATTAGACAGGTATTTTGGTTTCACAAAGAACACTATCAAAACCATTTAACCTTATTTATGGTTTCAGTATTCCATACATCTAATTTTAATAAAATAAAATTAAACTGAACATTATTTGGCCATAAATTAAATAAAATGAACTGATTATGTTACTTTTCTTAGAAACTTCATATGTTTAACACGAAAAAATTACATAAAATAAAGCAAAAGTATAATTTCATTTAAAACCTTAAGGCAGTTATTTTGGTTTCACAAAGAACACTATCCAAACCATTTAACCTTACTTATGGTTTCAGTATTCCATACATCTAATTTTAATAAAATAAAATTAAACTGAACATTATTTGGCCAAAAATTAAATAAAATGAACTGATTATGTTACTTTTCTTAGAAACTTCGTATGTTTAACACGAAAAAATTACATAAAATAAAGCAAAAGTATAATTTCATTTAAAACCTTAAGGCAGTTATTTTGGTTTCACAAAGAACACTATCAAAACAATTTAACCTTACTTATGGTTTCAGTATTCCATACATCTAATTTTAATAAAATAAAATTAAACTGAACATTATTTGGCCAAAAATTAAATAAAATGAACTGATTATGTTACTTTTCTTAGAAACTTCATATGTTTAACACGAAAAAATTACATAAAATAAAGCAAAAGTATAATTTGTTATTGTTTTTTTCTAGTTTTAATTTGTTATCCACCTTGTTCTATAGGCTTATCCGCCTGGTTCTAAAGAGAAAAACATCAAACCAGGTTATTATTTTTTCCAGTTTTAATTTGTTATCCACCTTGTTCTATAGGCTTATCCGCCTGGTTCTAAAGAGAAAAACATCATTTGGTTTACCGGGTCAGGTATATGCCCCGAGTCTTGGATATTTCTTAATTTATTTCCTATTTTGGCTTAAAAGATTTTTTTTTTGTTCTTTTCAACAGATTATCCACCTTGTTCTATAGGCTTATCCACTTGGTTCTATAAAGAAAAACACCATTGTTACACTAACAATTGGTATAGAGAGTCTGGGTTAAATCTAAGGGAAACACATTAAATCTAAAAATAATTCATTTAATTATCATTAATGATGGCATCAGACAAATGCATCGAATACAAATTTTTAAACATGTTCTCATTATTTTATGGGAAATGTTAACTAGTGGATTGGTTTAAATGGATTGGATTGGTTTTCGGTTCAAGAAAATGTGAACTTGATACATATCGAGAAAATGTTCAACATCTTTAATCAAACTCAATAATATAAAAACATTAAGACAAATTCGAATTCATTTAACCTTACTTATGGTTTCAGTATTCCATACATCTAATTTTAATAAAATAAAATTAAACTGAACATTATTTGGCCAAAAATTAAATAAAATGAACTGATTATGTTACTTTTCTTAGAAACTTCATATGTTTAACACGAAAAAATTACATAAAATAAAGCAAAAGTATAATTTCATTTAAAACCTTAAGGCAGTTATTTTGGTTTCACAAAGAACACTATCAAAACAATTTAACCTTACTTATGGTTTCAGTATTCCATACATCTAATTTTAATAAAATAAAATTAAACTGAACATTATTTGGCCAAAAATTAAATAAAATGAACTGATTATGTTACTTTTCTTAGAAACTTCATATGTTTAACACGAAAAAATTACATAAAATAAAGCAAAAGTATAATTTCATTTAAAACCTTAAGGCAGTTATTTTGGTTTCACAAAGAACACTATCAAAACAATTTAACCTTACTTATGGTTTCAGTATTCCATACATCTAATTTTAATAAAATAAAATTAAA
The DNA here is from genome assembly GCA_946800305.1 of Medicago arabica. Lineage (NCBI taxonomy): Eukaryota > Viridiplantae > Streptophyta > Magnoliopsida > Fabales > Fabaceae > Medicago > Medicago arabica. The sequence continues at coordinate 55,837,401 of OX326968.1, forward strand.
CTGAACATTATTTGGCCAAAAATTAAATAAAATGAACTGATTATGTTACTTTTCTTAGAAACTTCATATGTTTAACACGAAAAAATTACATAAAATAAAGCAAAAGTATAATTTGTTATTGTTTTTTTCTAGTTTTAATTTGTTATCCACCTTGTTCTATAGGCTTATCCGCCTGGTTCTAAAGAGAAAAACATCATTTGGTTTACCGGGTCAGGTATATGCCCCGAGTCTTGGATATTTCTTAATTTATTTCCTATTTTGGCTTAAAAGAATTTTTTTTTGTTCTTTTCAACAGATTATCCACCTTGTTCTATAGGCTTATCCACTTGGTTCTATAAAGAAAAACACCACCATTGTTACACTAACAATTGGTATAGAGAGTCTGGGTTAAATCTAAGGGAAACACATTAAATCTAAAAATAATTCATTTAATTATCATTAATGATGGCATCAGACAAATGCATCGAATACAAATTTTTAAACATGTTCTCATTATTTTATAGGAAATGTTAACTAGTGGATTGGTTTAAATGGATTGGATTGGTTTTCGGTTCAAGAAAATGTGAACTTGATACATATCGAGAAAATGTTCAACATCTTTAATCAAACTCAATAATATAAAAACATTAAGACAAATTCGAATTCATTTAACCTTACTTATGGTTTCAGTATTCCATACATCTAATTTTAATAAAATAAAATTAAACTGAACATTATTTGGCCAAAAATTAAATAAAATGAACTGATTATGTTACTTTTCTTAGAAACTTCATATGTTTAACACGAAAAAATTACATAAAATAAAGCAAAAGTATAATTTCATTTAAAACCTTAAGGCAGTTATTTTGGTTTCACAAAGAACACTATCAAAACAATTTAACCTTACTTATGGTTTCAGTATTCCATACATCTAATTTTAATAAAATAAAATTAAACTGAACATTATTTGGCCAAAAATTAAATAAAATGAACTGATTATGTTACTTTTCTTAGAAACTTCATATGTTTAACACGAAAAAATTACATAAAATAAAGCAAAAGTATAATTTCATTTAAAACCTTAAGGCAGTTATTTTGGTTTCACAAAGAACACTATCAAAACAATTTAACCTTACTTATGGTTTCAGTATTCCATACATCTAATTTTAATAAAATAAAATTAAACTGAACATTATTTGGCCAAAAATTAAATAAAATGAACTGATTATGTTACTTTTCTTAGAAACTTCATATGTTTAACACGAAAAAATTACATAAAATAAAGCAAAAGTATAATTTGTTATTGTTTTTTTCTAGTTTTAATTTGTTATCCACCTTGTTCTATAGGCTTATCCGCCTGGTTCTAAAGAGAAAAACATCAAACCAGGTTATTATTTTTTCCAGTTTTAATTTGTTATCCACCTTGTTCTATAGGCTTATCCGCCTGGTTCTAAAGAGAAAAACATCATTTGGTTTACCGGGTCAGGTATATGCCCCGAGTCTTGGATATTTCTTAATTTATTTCCTATTTTGGCTTAAAAGATTTTTTTTTTGTTCTTTTCAACAGATTATCCACCTTGTTCTATAGGCTTATCCACTTGGTTCTATAAAGAAAAACACCATTGTTACACTAACAATTGGTATAGAGAGTCTGGGTTAAATCTAAGGGAAACACATTAAATCTAAAAATAATTCATTTAATTATCATTAATGATGGCATCAGACAAATGCATCGAATACAAATTTTTAAACATGTTCTCATTATTTTATGGGAAATGTTAACTAGTGGATTGGTTTAAATGGATTGGATTGGTTTTCGGTTCAAGAAAATGTGAACTTGATACATATCGAGAAAATGTTCAACATCTTTAATCAAACTCAATAATATAAAAACATTAAGACAAATTCGAATTCATTTAACCTTACTTATGGTTTCAGTATTCCATACATCTAATTTTAATAAAATAAAATTAAACTGAACATTATTTGGCCAAAAATTAAATAAAATGAACTGATTATGTTACTTTTCTTAGAAACTTCATATGTTTAACACGAAAAAATTACATAAAATAAAGCAAAAGTATAATTTCATTTAAAACCTTAAGGCAGTTATTTTGGTTTCACAAAGAACACTATCAAAACAATTTAACCTTACTTATGGTTTCAGTATTCCATACATCTAATTTTAATAAAATAAAATTAAACTGAACATTATTTGGCCAAAAATTAAATAAAATGAACTGATTATGTTACTTTTCTTAAAAACTTCATATGTTTAACACGAAAAAATTACATAAAATAAAGCAAAAGTATAATTTGTTATTGTTTTTTTCCAGTTTTAATTTGTTATCCACCTTGTTCTATAGGCTTATCCGCCTGGTTCTAAAGAGAAAAACATCAAACCAGGTTATTATTTTTTCCAGTTTTAATTTGTTATCCACCTTGTTCTATAGGCTTATCCGCCTGGTTCTAAAGAGAAAAACATCATTTGGTTTACCGGGTCAGGTATATGCCCCGAGTCTTGGATATTTATTAATTTATTTCCTATTTTGGCTTAAAAGAATTTTTTTTTTGTTCTTTTCAACAGATTGTCCACCTTGTTCTATAGGCTTATCCACTTGGTTCTATAAAGAAAAACACCATTGTTACACTAACAATTGGTATAGAGAGTCTGGGTTAAATCTAAGGGAAACACATAAAATCTAAAAATAATTCATTTAATTATCATTAATGATGGCATCAGACAAATGCATCGAATACAAATTTTTAAACATGTTCTCATTATTTTATGGGAAATGTTAACTAGTGGATTGGTTTAAATGGATTGGATTGGTTTTCGGTTCAAGAAAATGTGAACTTGATACATATCGAGAAAATGTTCAACATCTTTAATCAAACTCAATAATATAAAAACATTAAGACAAATTCGAATTCATTTAACCTTACTTATGGTTTCAGTATTCCATACATCTAATTTTAATAAAATAAAATTAAACTGAACATTATTTGGCCAAAAATTAAATAAAATGAACTGATTATGTTACTTTTCTTAGAAACTTCATATGTTTAACACGAAAAAATTACATAAAATAAAGCAAAAGTATAATTTCATTTAAAACCTTAAGGCAGTTATTTTGGTTTCACAAAGAACACTATCAAAACCATTTAACCTTACTTATGGTTTCAGTACAGCATAAGAGGTGTACTGCTGGTTTCACATATAACACTAGTGAAACTATTAAGCCATACTTATGGTTTAGTTATAAGTGTGGCTTAATTCATAAACTCAAGAAAGAACTAAATTTTACCATACAAACTCAATAAAAAAATCTTTAAAACTAATTCATAAATTCATCAACAACAGAAGTTACATGTCATGTTTAACTTGCTAACTTTTGAAGCTTTTTTTCATAGTACCAAAATCAAGAACTAAATTTTACCGTACAAAGTCAATAAAAAAAAAATTAAAACTAGTCTATAAATTCATCAACAACAGAAATTACATGCCATGTTCAACTTGCTAGCTTTCGAAGCTTTTTTTCATAGTATGTTTTTGCTTTATTCTCCACAAGTTTTCTTCTGCAATTGCTTGTGTCACTTAATATTGTTGAACAAATTCCAATCCTGAGATCCATAATCTTTGCAGCCTTCCCAATTTTTTTCATTTTTGACCAACCTTTGAAAGAATCCAGTTGCGTGTTGTCGCCTCCCCATTCAGTAAGGAATTTCATGCAGAAAACTCCACAACTGTCTTTATCAACTTGACTAGGCATCGTTGGTGTATCCCACTTGAATGTGGTAAACTTGAAGGGCATTCGGATTTTTCTTCGCTTATAAATTTCTGCCACAAATACTTTCACCTCGTTCAGCCAGACATCAAACATATCCTTGTATACAATGGGTGCGCCATTCTTTGTGTGCAATTTATCTCCCGTCAAGCTGTTCAAGAATTCAAATTTTTGGGTCTTCAAATTCACGACGAAGCACACATAATGACTTCCCGGATCCCCAATTAAAGCTGGTGTCATGATCTGCAGTTCCAATGAGAAAACTATTATTTACTATGTGAAATGCATCAAATGAGAAAACTATAGTCTATGTATGCAGTTCCAAAGAAAACTATTATGTACATCAAATGGTTTTGTAAGACAAGTGTCAGAAATCATTGCTTTTGTTAAATGGTTTCAGACGTACAACACCAATAGTATTTCAGAGTATTACTGCAGACCCAAACATGCACTAAAATTAAAAAACCATATTGAACTAAAACTTACATATTCTAGACTGTTAGGGTCGATAGCTTTCCAATCCAAGTATTTGAACTTGCTTAGTCTCTCGATAAATGTTGTGAATGAAGCTGGGTTATTTTTGTCAAAGGCACCAGGTTTTTCGAGGTCAACCTATTTATATAAAAATAAATCAGTAAAATCAATTAGTCAGCTTAATGAGTAAAATAAACCATTAATATTCATGGAATATAATGCATACATAGTTAATCATGGGTGTAACCAGTCTTGTCATCCTGTCTCTTTGTTGATTCCAGTTTAAGCAGTTGACCCAGGCATTGATCACAAAGCATGACACCCATTCGTCTTGCTGCAGCGACCACAAGTCTTGCCTTTCCAGAGAATAATTATGAGCCCTATTATCCGAGCAGTACAGAAGCTCATTCCTATACAATTATTAAGCATTTTAGGATTTGTAGTACTAGAAACATGATTTCATCAAGCATTATGCAGATAGATACATTTACATGAATTCACTCATCAAAGGCAGACACAAACATCCAAAAGATCAATCGCGAAATATCATATATTTTGGAATGAACAGTAAAGAAAACTATAGTATATATATGCAGTTCCAAAGAAAACTATTATTTACATCAAATGGTTTTGTAGGAAAACTTTATGAAACCATTCATTGTGAAAACTGGTTTTGACATACAAACAGCCAACATACAAACATAGTTGTAAACAACAGCTTACAAACCAAATAAAACATGACTATAATTAACATGACTGTAATTAATACTCATCTCACTTATGTGAACTATGACATTGTACATTAATGACTCGGCAAAATGCTTCCTCATAACAGCTAAATAAGAAAAAAATTTCACTTACTGATCAAGCTCCGAGCTCCATGCATATGTTGATAATTTTTTCCGCAACTCAGTTGCAGTAGACTCGTGGATAGCATCATCATACGGGCTGTCAAGGTACTTTGATTTCTTCACTGCACGTCGACGCTCAGGGTATGTGCTATCAGAATAAAGCATATTATGCTTCTTTCTTTTCTTTGTTGTGACTGTTTGGACATTGTCCATGTCAATTATTTCATCTGGCATCACTGACTTTAGTGGAGTTGCACTGTCAAATAATATTACATAAGAGTGTTTATTTTTGCAGATTTTAATTAAATATTGTTATTGTGCAGAATATAATTAATCAATTCTAAAGTACAATTATCACATTGCTTGATTCGTACTCTATAACAACGTTTGAGTCACATTTTGTAGGCTTCTCCCCATCCGTCACATCTGGTACCAACATAAGTGCAACACTTTGATTGCATTCTTTCTTCGTTGAATCATTATCAAAAATCTCATGGAACTTCAAGATTGTTTCCTGTGTCGCTGAAGCTGGAGTCTCTGAATCATTTGTATTGAACCTGAAACCATTAAAAAACATTTTAGTTTTCAGACATCACATATCAAAACCATTGACAAACACTTTAAAAGTTATGGTTTAAGATGGATTTTTTAAACCATTAGATTGTTATTATAGTTTTACACATTATAAATAAAAAACCATTAAAACACATCATATATAATCATTTCTTACCCTGCATTCGAAGCTTCAAAAAACTCTGGAAACTTCAAGATAGTTTCCTGTGTCAATGTCATTCCCACGTTGCATGCTGCTTTAACTGAATCATCAATGATCTTCACATCAATCTCAACTTCTTCATCATCAGTTTCAAGTACTTCCACCCCCTTCTGAGTACCTGAACTCTTATTCTCCTTAGTTTCAGCTTCCTTGGTTGTGCTTGGTTCTTCTGAAACTACATCATTTTTCGCAGACTTTTCAGTACTTGAAGTCTTATTCTCCTCAGTTTCAGATTCATTGGATGTGTTTGTTTCTGGTGAAACTAGGTCATTTTTTGCAGAAGTAGAAGCATTTGCCTCAGCTATTCTCCTCTGCAAGGTTGCTGCGGTTCTAGTGTAGACCTGTATGCAACCCCTACAATAATTTAGATGCTCCTCTGCCTGCAATCGGGTTATGTACATGTATTGTTAGGATTTTTGAAACCATAAAAAGACAATATTATGGTGCAATTGTTTTATGTATCAGTTTAAAACAAAAATGAAGAAAAACATTTAAACTAGCAAGTAAAATTATTTAACAATACTAATGGTTTTACTGTATAACATCTTAAAACCATTAAGATAAATTAATGGTTTATACATTAACATTGCATGAATATCATTAATTTTCTGTCACCTTAGATAGTGGACATGTATCTGCATCAAAACACATTACAAGCAGACCATCATCAGTGCTCTGCAGTCTTTTGACCCCAACTGTCAATCCTTTATCCAGCCCCATAAGCTCATTCACCTTCTGAAGGTCTTGGTTTGCCGACTTGACATCCCAATCACGAAGCGATGGCTGCTTATATTTTCCTGTAAGGAATGGGCTTCTCTTCCCCATTTTCTCCATGTAATTAATCTGCAAAATAATTAGCATCATCTTCTTCATCATGATCCTATAGTCTATGTATGCATGCAGTTCCAATGAAACAATTATGTACATCGAATGGTTTGAAGCTAATGGTTTTAGCCAACATAAAAATAGGAATATATATATAATGGTTTGAAGCTAATGTATTCTTCCTTCGTTCTATTTGTATCAATTGGTACCATGAAGAGTACATTAGGATCAAAGTACCCTTCATAATATTTTAAAGGTTATACTACTTTGAAAATATGTGACTTTTTTTGTTCCAACTAATAAAAAATGCAGCACAAATAGATGAGTTAAAACAGAAATGAAATCAATATTACAAACTAAGAACACATATATTACATTCTAAAGGATAATTTCAACACTACATGAGTACATCTCAAACACAACTCTGAGGTGCAATCTTCCTAACCTGCATATGTGCCGCATCAACCGCAAATTAACTCTAGATAACAGAACCTAAGATCCTATTTCGAGGTACCAATGCCATGCAATCTAACTACGAAATCAGCAGTGAAACGAAAGTCATGCTACTTTCTTAACATATTTAGTTTAGTTTAGCCTCCACAACATTTAACGTATTTGATAATTAAAGATTTTAGGGTTTAATAAATGAAAAAAAGAGAAAATTACCGCAGCCAACATACAAATACAAATATGGGAGAGAGAGAGAGAGAGAGAGAGAGAGAGAGAGAGAGAGAGAGAATGATTACCATTAGGAAGTGGAAGTCCGCTAATGGATTTGCCACTTCCGGATTTTGCAATCCGTCTTTCATATATTGGAGAACATGGGAGCACCAGTTATAAGATGAAGCCTCTTCTAATACTTGAGCATAATGTAGAGAAATTAAGCTGCTGTTAGTGGGGCACAAAATGTTGTGAATTATAAGACAAATTGCACCCTTTACCCATGCCTTTGGTTTCTCCATTATCTTCAGTCTTATCTCCAACTCTGTCGCCTTGACAAATGGAGAATAATCACCATTCAATCCTAACTCTACCCTGAGTCTCTTTATTGCTGCTTCTGAGCAAAGTTTAATGTTGATCTGCTCCCCCGCCATTGGGAGATGATACACTCTATGCACATCTTCTTCTTTCAATGGGAGCACATCTGTCTTGCTCAGTCTTATCCACATATTCTCCTTTTCAAAGTGTCTGACAACCCATTCCACAAAGAATGTGTGGATTTTTGTCCATTTGCATATATGTACCATTCCTCCAAACCCACTGTCATTCAAAAGTTGAATTATCTGGTCTTTTCTTCTTTTTCCATCTATTGACTTCATAAGGTCGTGGACCTTAGGTATGCTAAGCTTGTGCCTCAATCGTTGACCGACATCCAAGTTTTTCTTTCCATTTTCTTCATCAGAACTTGCTTCATCAGATTTGTTAACCTGGATAAAAAAAAAACAATTACCAGCATCAAATGGTTTTATTGTAAAACTTTCTGAAACCATTCCTTGTGCCAAATGGTTTCAGACAGTATTAACAAATTCCTATTGTTTTTAATTTTATAGTATTAACAAAGTAAGAATATGTATACAAAAATATTCTTCTTTTCATTAGATTCTTCTCCAGCATATTGTTGTTTTTTCTGATCCGCCTTCTTTTTCATCTTTTTACCACTCTTCTTTGCATTTTTGTCATCTGAACTTCCTTCATCAGATTGTTGTTTCCTTTTGCCACGGTTTATCTGATCCGGCTTCTTTTTCATCTTTTTACCATTTTTTTCCATTATCGTCATCAGATGCTTGCTCCTGCTCTGATGGTGTAAGTCCAAGACTGAAGTTTGGAATTGTCCCTAGGTTGTTAGATTTGTTAACCTGGATCAAAGAAAACAATTACCAGAAATCATTTCCCAAGCAAAATGGTTTTAAAACCAAATCTACGAGATACCTAAGCTATATTTGTTACCTAATCTATGAGGGAAAAAGGAGGAACAAAAATGCTAATGTTATGATGAAATTCTACTCAATTCCTAAGGCTAACATCTATCAACAGATGTTCTTCTACTCATTCAAAAGCTCAACTATCTCCTATTTTCTTCTTTTGCCATGTACTGAACGCATAAGAAGAAAGTTTTGCAAAAGAAGGGTTAGGTTACTTAAAATAAATCAAATTACCTAAACACTCTTAAAAAAGAAGCTCAAAGGTTAAAATACGAGGATTAGTTTAGAGTTTTTAAATGCCTAACCAAACTGTGACCTGATTGTAGCCTTGATAACGCGAGAAAACTTCGATCTGGCCGCGATTTTCAGCTGCAAATGCAGATCACCAGCAGAGAGCAAAGTGTGTCACAGCGGACACTAACTCCGCTAACCGAAGCCTCTATCGCGTGCATTGCAGCAACGATTGACAATATAGCCTAATCAAATAATTGAATTAACTCTTAATTTCAAATCTGAATCAAACAAAATTTGATCCAATTCTGATTTGAATTTTACATATAGTCAAATACTTAAACCAATCTTAACAAATCAAATAGGGAAGGGAACCTATGATTGGATCGGCTGAAATTGGTGATTGCTACTCTCTCTCTCTTGTAGCCCAGATTACCTCTTCTTTTACTCTATTCCCTCATGTATTATCAATAATTCAAAGAAATGGAATTCATTTCATACACTTTTCAAGTCCTGTAACACTTTTCATTCATCATCATTGTACTATTCTATTGGTAAAATAGTGAAATCAGTAAATTCAGTCTGAATTTATCAGTATAATATACATTTTTTACCTTAACATCTATTATACCAGTTTTTCAAATCAGTTCCCAAATAAACCAATTCAAGAACTGATTTCAGATTACTTGTTGCCATTAGGCTTTAGCAAGAGCACAAGTATGTGCAAAGCACATAGTATATTAGAGTTGTGAACAAATTGGTTAGTGAATTTCACAACAATTGAAAAATAAGTGTTGATTAATCGCAAGCACCACAAGTTGTAATCGCAACAATATTTAGGATCATGGGGTGATTTAAATGTTTCTTATAATCTAAAATTTTATGAATTCATGTGTTGTGTAGTTGCTCATTAATTTGAAATTAGTTTTCTTAATCATTCCTGGTGGAAAACGGAGAAATGGCAAGAGCTAAAGTAAAAATTAAAGAGCAAAACCTTCTTTATCCTTCAACATGCATAAACTCATAATATTAATTTACCATATAAAACAATTTCAAGTAGTGAAAATAACATAAATTTAGAATGCAATCCAGTTACATATGCATAAACAACATTAAAGCATACAAACGAAACGAAGTTGTCAATATTTCTGACAAGAATATGACGAATACTAAACTAATAAACATTTCAAAACATAGCAGCTCAGCACATGTTACAAATGAAGCCACTCAAGAGTTCATAATACATGCCACATATTAGACCTTAAATAAAGTCTAACATTTTTCCACTCTAAAGTTTGCATCAACGGAAGTCCATGTACTTTCAATAATTCATAACCACAGCTAATTCCTAAGGACTGCTGACACATTTTGCAAATGAAAAATTAATATGAGCACCTTATCACACACTCATATATGCACAATAATGATTTTGATACAATTGCTACATTGCATAAGTTTCAGGTTAATTGGCAGATACAACTCAGAATATGCAGAGGTTAATTGGCCTCTACAACCATTTCCCCAATAAAGTTCTTCAATTTTTGTTCCTAAAACCAGTTCAAGAACATATTTTACCTATGTTGAATAATAATCAGTTCAAAATGGTTTTGCCTAAGGAAAAAAAGCGGCACCCTGGTGCTACAGAACTCCAACCATACTTACACTGCCCGACTCTAATCAGTCATTCGTTTTCAAGACAGACACTTCTAGATCAAGGTTAGGTGTTGTCGTAAGCCAAACTAAGCATCCCATTGCCTTTTCAACCATCATTTGAAATGGTTTCATACACAGATCAATTAGAGAGTCAAAGAACTAGATATCATTGTCAATGTGAGATCACTCACTTTATGATGATTGCATACACAGATGGAACAATGGTTTTAGATAGATTAACTAAATAATGATTGTTGTATCATGCTCCAAATCGTGTTTGTATCATGTCCATTACCTAGTACTTTTCTTGTTGGTTCAACATTAAATATGATATTGGTACTAATTAAGCAATTTGTGGTTTTGTAGTCCAACTCACATAAACCATTTCCACAGCAAAATGGTTTTGGAGTCTAACTCACAAAAACCATTTCCACAACAAAATTGTTTTGGCATAAGTACAAAGAACTATTAAATAACATGCAAAAATACCAAATATTATCACACACATGCAGTGAACACAGATACAATTTCTAAACTATTTATTTGAGTTGATTTTTCCAATTTGAAATTAAACTGTCAATTAGGGTTTCACAGATGCAATTACTTTCCAAACTAATTGTAATTACTTCAAAGCACAAGATATTTGGAAAAGAAATTATATATGAGAATTTCAAACCTGTCTTGTTTTCATCTTTTTTACTGTTCGTGTGGTTTTGGACTGGCACTGATGTTGATGAAGAAGCGGTTACGGCGAGAATTCACCGGAGAAGGTTCGTTACAGCGAGAATCGGGATTGTTGACCGGTGCTGATGATGATTTCGTGGGATGGAGAAAGCAATTTTCTGTGGTTCCGTTCTTAAATGAAAGCAATTGTTGACCGGCGCTGATGATGATTTCGTGGGATGGAGAAAGCAATTGTTGACCGGCGCATGAAATGAAAAAGGTTCCGTTCTTTTTGGTTTTGTTTTGCTCTAGGTGTAGAAAGCAATTTTCTGTGGTGGAGAAAGCAATTTTCGGTTGGGTTGGTGTTAGTGGGCCGGATCCGGTCTGGGCTTATGCATGGTGAATAAGTTTGGCTTATGCATGATAACCACACCCATATCTGCCTGCTTTTGTTGGACGTCAAGGACGATGTTGGGCTTATGGGCCTCACTACGGTTCTTTTGAGATTCTCACAAGTTTTCGAAAATTGCTCTTTTAACACCCCAAAAATACATAAATGTCTCGCAACAATTAACTATCACTAGCTAAATGTTTCAATCACAATTAACAACCGTTGCATTTTGGTTTATTTAAAAACAGCGACAACAGTTAACTCACTTTTCTAAAACTTAAAACACAATCATTTCTCCCTCCATCCCACGTACCAATTTTTTCAACTTCAAGCAAATCAACTTTAACTTCAACTTGCCTCTTGAAAAAAAAAACTTTACTTCAACTTCAAGCAAATAATAAATATTGAAACTCACTATCAACATTTATTTATCTCTCACTAAATGACATTTGTCATCTACCGTAAACAACCCGAGAAGATCCTTGATCTCTTAGGGAATCCTCTCCATTTTTTTCATGTGCATCATGCTAATCCTCTCCATTGTCACACGGTTTTAACTCTCTCTCTCATAATGGTTTAGAAAATTCAAACCCTTATTCTGAGAGTTTTTTTATCAACAAAATGACAATAATAATTAAAAACTAATACACATGGAAGTGGAGTTCAAACCACGATCATATTGTTCGGTCTAACATTATCAATTTTTTTCAGCCGAGTTAAGACTTGTGAACTGGGAGAGGATTTTATTTAGACAATGTTAGAGTTCAATGTAAAACTGATTTTTTTTATATTTTATAAATAGACAAAGTGACAAATAATCATTAAAACTCACATACAAATAAAATGACTAGAATTCAAACATTGATCACAGTATCTAACATAACAATTTTAATATTTTTATCAATTGAGCCGTAACTTTTTAACATGTTTTATTCTATTATTCCCCTATTATTACGTGCCATTTCCTTTACTTTAGAACATTATGAACATTATCTCGAAGTAATGTCCCCGTCCAAAGCAACTTTTTTTTTAGGGATCATAAATATTTGCTTTGTAATTAACTAATCTCGTAAATGTCCACTTTATTTTTTACATCCTACACATTTCCACGTGTTTGACCCTAAACATCCTACAGGGTCCTACAAAAAAACAGCTGGCCGAGCTTTAGCCTAGTGTTTGGTATATTCTCGTGTTATTAAAATTATCTCCATAGATTAGGTCTCATTATTAAAATGTTCATTATGTTTGAATAGTACGTGTTTGATCATTCATCAAATATTGGAGATATTTACCAGAAGAAAGATAAATTAAATTAAAAAAGCTTGATGATCACTTTATTTAAAGATAACCACAAAACTACAATTGAATTCCATCCACAGAAACAAGATAGATAATTTAATTATGTCCTTGTCAATTTGATATTGCAGCAGTTGTTAATCACCGACCTGTACGAACAGTAATTGTCATCTTATTATGATAAACTTTTTAATTCATTAACTTGGTCAGTTGTTGTTGTCTTAACGAAGTTATGAAATACTCTTACTTTTTTTTGGTCATTTCTTGGTACAAAGTGTTACTATGCAAATTCTAATTTGTTCATTTGCAGCCTAATTACCAACTAGACCCCATAATTGGGAGTCAAATGGTCATTATGACGTTTAATTACCTTTCATTGTCAAACAAGCCCACCTGTTATATGTATCTTATGGTGATTGGTGGCCAAAGCAAAGATGAGAATGACACCACATTAGAAATATACTTTTACAATAAAGAATTGTGCTTAAATTTTTTATGGAGAGTATATAGTAGGATTAGTAGCATACTTACTATTTACCATTCATTTCTGTCGCTATAGGATTTGCTGGTGGTGATTCCAAAACTCAAGGAATATAAAGGTCTTGTATATCATTCTTTCCTTTACTAAGCTAGAATTTTCATTGCATATATGAAATCATGAAGTTAGAACTATGTTTAGTGTGCAAAATTTCTAAAACTTTGATTGGCATGCAGTTATCATGGTTCATTTCCCATCTTTTGTCAACGGATTGGCAAGAACTATGTCGATCAAGAAAGAGAAGAATATTCGAAATAATGATGCAAGGAAAGCTGTGGAAGAATTGGCAAAGGAAGCAAGAAAGAATGAATTGTTATTGAGTTCCTCTGGAGTTGTTAAGGCCAACAAGGATAATAGTTTTGTTTCTGTTTTTACACATAGAGGACAAAAAGGAGTCAACCAAGATCGTCTTATTGTTTGGGAGGTAAGCAATTAGGATGAAATTTATATATAGAAAGAAGCATGTAGGAATTATTATAATGTTTCTAATTAATTTGTTGCTGATTCTAGGAATTTGGATGCCAACAAGACATGATGTTTTGTGGAGTTTTTGATGGGCATGGTCCTTGGGGACATTTTGTAGCCAAAAGAGTTAGGAAATTAATACCACCTATTTTGCTATGCAATTGGCAAAAAAATCTGGCTGCAGCATCAATTGACCTAGATATAAAGATGGAAGCTGACAAAAATATTCATGGTTTAGACCTATGGAAGCAATCCTACATAAAAACTTTTGCTGCTGTTGACCAAGATTTGAAGCAGCACACCGGGATTGATTCCTTTCAAAGTGGCACTACAGCTTTGACAATCATCAAACAGGTCTTATATCTATACTCATGGTCAATGTTCAATTATTACTGCAGCATTGCCAACTTCAGTGTCCGGAGAGTATAGTTGTTGGATACTAGTAAGAATGCAAAACAATACCAGTAATTTTATCTCTAGATTGGTGCTTAGGGTGGGGACTTATGGGGTTGAGTGACAAGGAGATTGATGATTCGATCCTCACTTTTAACATAAGATAAAACTAACAATATTAATATTTGTCATTAAAAAAAAACATATGTTCCAATGAATTGGTGTCTAGAGCTTCTAAATATAAGTTTGACACCACGTCCAAAAGACAACACAACACATGAATATGCCAAAGCTACAAAAGATGGCTTCACAAATTTCACGGTGACAGTAGATTGGGACGTGAGAATTGAGCCAAATGCAAATCAAAACACGACATAAATAAATTAGGCGCTACTTCGTTTCATGAGTTCCGCTATAGATGCTATAAGTATCTTATAAAGTTGCAATTGTTACTTGATAACTAAAACTCAAGTTGAATTGAACGATTTAACCAATGGAACTATGAGCCGACACCATCTAGTGTTTGATTACTTGAGTGCATAGATCACGATTTTGTTGTGATTCGTGCGTATTAAATTTTGTGTTGGTTTAATGTTTGGTTCAATTTTTAAAACATTGATTCCATTATATTGTTTGTATTCATCACTATTTCAAAATTGATAATGAATTATAAGTGATAAGGAAATATAAGGTTCAATGTCACTATTGGTTCAATGTCAACAAGAAAGGGAGTTATAAGGTTGATTTATCAGTTAAGATGAGGGAAGAGATGGTTCAAACTCTAAAGAAAATTTGAATTCAATTAAATCTAAAGTATTTTTCATGAATATTTCAGGGTGAAAATCTTATTATAGCAAATGTGGGTGATTCAAGACTTGTGTTAGCAACCACTTCAGAGGATGGCACATTATTTCCACTTCAGCTTACCACTGACTTGAAACCAAATTTACCAAGTGAGATTTATCTTTCTCTTACATTACACAAACTAGTGTAAAAAGTAATAGTATTTGTTCAAGAAATTTGAGTATTGTAATTTTTGTTGATTTCAGATGAGGCAGAACGCATAAAAGAATCAAAAGGACGTGTATTTTGTATGAAAGATGAACCGGGAGTATATAGGGTGTGGATGCCAAATGGTAAAACACCAGGATTAGCAATATCTAGAGCTTTTGGTGATTACTGTATGAAGGACTATGGTCTAATCTCTGTGCCAGATGTGACACGTAGAAGAATTACCACTAGGGATCAATTTATCATCTTAGCAACAGATGGGGTATGTTTCTTTTATAGAGTGAGCGTAACACATGTGCATAATGTTAAAAAAAAAATGTTATCTTTTTAAATGTTTGAAGTAATTAATTAGTATTTGGTTATGTCTTAGGTGTGGGATGTTGTATCCAACGAAGAGGCAGTGAAGATTGTTTGTGCAGCACCAAATAAAGAAAAAGCAGGTGAAAGGCTTGTGAAATATGCCATGCGTGAATGGAAAAGAAAGAGAAGTGGTATTGCTATGGATGATATGTCAGCAATTTGCCTCTTTTTTTATCACTCTTCCACCTCTCCTCCACTCCTAACCACTAAAGTTGCTGATTAAACCCCTTTACTTTTAGTTGCTTCCTTAAATATATGACACAAATTTGTAGTATAAAGTTGTATGTAGATTTTTATATTCAGAGCATAAACTTGTAAGTTTAAAATAGAGACTACTATTTTAATATGTAAATGAGACTCCTAAGTCCTAAACATACATACTTGCTACTAAATTATGGGCTAATCCACAACAACAATTGCTGAGACTGGATATCAGTTTATAACTTTAGAGAAAAATCACATGGACCGTTACATGTGGGGAAGGTAATGCAATTGCAATTCACGACTACAATGAATCAACAGTTTATCATGTGTCAGTTGAACATGTTTTGTTTTTACGTAAATAATTGAAGACTTGCATTCATTGAATCTTTGAGGTACGATGGAAATAGTGGCTGCACATACCCCTATGAATACATGTGATGTGATATTTGGAAGTATTGTAACATATATTATATCATATGAGCTCTGATATGATATTCAAACATCAAAATACATATGCCACGCTATATTTCTCTATATTGCTGATGAGTTTCTTAAAGAAATTTGTTTACAAATTGCAAATGTAGTGAATGCATGTATACACCACCATTTTCACATAAAAGTTTATCTTTCTTGAAGAATATTCCAAGAACTTGTCTTTGTATTTATTTATGTGACTTGTATCAGTTGTATGGTATGGGTAATATAGGGGTATCAATGATTATAAAGAATGGTAACGCCAGCCCATACTTTTGGAGAATAAAAAAGAAGGGGAGGTGAATAATATAAAAACAACTCAAGTGGTTAATGAACTCCGTCAACACGGATTGGATTGGATTGGTGGAATAATTTCTGACCAGACTCTGGTTATCTCAACCAAAAGAAAAATATATAAAAACGAATGAGACTGTCTGTGTATGTAGTTTGCAGTTGCACAAACCAAACAGAGTAGCTGGGGAGGTGCTCTGTTTGTTTGTTATGATGGGCGTATCATCTGATGATCTCTTGGTGTTGGCCTCCCTGCCTAGTGACGTAGACGGTTACATCTCCATCTGCGGTTACGGTTCTCTCCTCTCCGGTAACTAACTCACCAACCAACTCATCTTATTCATTTCATCATCACTCTCTTAACTCTTATCCTTTGACAGAGAAAAGTGCCAGAAGCACGTTTCCTCGCCTAATTAACTTCCGAACCGCCAGGTTAACTGGTTTTCGCCGTCTCTTCTCTGTTGTAGGAGCCTTCTTTTTCAATCATGGCATAGCCAACCTCAAAACTCAGGTGATGTCTCTTTTCCTTTTATCTCCTCATTATTATTTATTTGATCAGTCATCAGTGAATCTGGTTGATTAATTGCTTCAATGTTTCCGCTTATTCTCTTTGCAGGAAGTTGCTGGCCTCTCTGTTGAACCTTGTCAAGGTCAAACCATTATAATTACTGTTTTTGATATTAAGAAATCAGAGGTATCGTTTTTTGTAACTTATTCTGTAAAAACTTTTGCTAATGCATCCAATCATATCTCATTATTATGTCAATTTGTTATATTTGTTCTTAAAATATCTTCAATTATCTACATTTTTTTATCTATTTATATAATAAGAATAATAACTCTTGTTGTTTTTTTATGTATCCAATTAATTATGAAGACAGATTCCAGCATTTATCAAAAGAGAGCGCGAATATCGCTTTTTATCTGTGAGTTATCTTTCTTTTTATGAGCAAAAATGTGAAATTTAATCCTGCACATATCAGCTGCAAGAGTTCCAAATATAATTTGATAATTATTATTTATAT
Organism: Medicago arabica; assembly: GCA_946800305.1. Taxonomy (NCBI): domain Eukaryota; kingdom Viridiplantae; phylum Streptophyta; class Magnoliopsida; order Fabales; family Fabaceae; genus Medicago; species Medicago arabica. The sequence continues at coordinate 55,855,010 of OX326968.1, forward strand.
TGTCTCTTGTAGGTTTTTCCTGAATCACTAGATGGGGTGCCCTTTACCAGTCCAGCAGTATGTTATGTTAATTCAAATGTTACATTTGTAGCCATTTTCCTATTCATAAATTAAGAAAATTGATTTTCCTGCTGGTTTGAATTAATTGTAAGATATGATGGTTTTTTTGGTTTGATGATATTGTGGTCTCTTCAATGCAGGTCATATGTGCATCTTTCAATGATGAGGAATTCTTTAAATTTAAATGTTCCGGTAATGTTCCGACTAAATTATTACTACACTAGTTTGTGTGAAAATTATTTCTATGAACCAGTTATTAACTTTATTACATAATAAAAACTTGCATCTTCACTTTCACAACTAATTCCTTACATTTTTTTTTTATAGAAATTACCATGAAGGGGATTGTTGGTTCTTTTCTGAGTACTGACACAAGTGAATATATATAAGCACGCAATTTTGCGAGCATATTTAATAAAACATGCATTATATTTTCCCATACTGCTCCTAATCAGTTGTCAGGACTCAGAACAGCTTATAAACTATAATAATACCTTATAGCTGTGCCTTCTGTGTTTTTTTCTTTCTTGCAGAGGGAAGGGAAATATATTTTAAACAATATGGGGAATACAATATCCATAAGATTTGGCGCGATGACGCGTTACCATGCCGTGTTTATCTTCGACACTGGTCAGTAGTCTTCTAAATTTCAATTAATAATACAAAAGTAATTGCTTCTTAGGTTTATATTATTTATGTTTGGGGAATGTTAATATATGTTTAATTTTTCGAACAAGTGTCTAAAAGTGTGTTAATAAGCTATATTTGAAAGACAGATTTTGAGGTATAAGTTACTATTACTTATAAAAAGTAAGTAAAAATATATTGGCATGGAAATGTTACAAGGGGTTTGAGCATCTAATGATCAAACTAATTCCTGATATATCTTCTATGGGTTTGCACACAAACATTTTTCTGAAGATTGAGGGAGATCATTTAATTGTAATCAACTCATTGTCTTTACATGATTTGGCTTTGTGATCGTAATATCAAAGTCGTGTTGAAGGATTTGAATGTTTTTTAGTCCTTAATTCAGGAAAGAGGGTTGAGTATCTCAGTTATCTAGCACACAACTTTATGAGTCATTTAGATCTTCCAACTTTATTTTAGGTTTGGAAACTGGATCAACTGTTGTAAGCCATTGTCTTTTACATGAGAAGAAAGATTCCAATGAAACTAGCTTATGACTACAATAATCCGAACAATTATTTTGTAGAATTAACTAATGGTAATGAGTTGTTGCAGTGTCCTGGCAGCAAAAAGCTTAGGTGATGAAGCTTACAATAACTTCTTGGACCATACCTTCATTGCTGATCGCCAAACAACAATTCGCAAGTACTTTGAAAAAATGGGCACAAGCATCATGGATGAAGAGCCTCCTGAATCTTTAAAAACACGTTACGGAGGTTGATCAGATCTAATAGTTGATACACTTGTCATCAAGGCTCTGACCAATGGGGTTTTCCATTTCTGAATTTGATTATCCTTGTGTACTATTGATGTGTGAAGTATTTAAAATAGCATTCTTTTCACGGATTGTATTAGATACGTGTCCGATATTGATATGTATGTATGGATCATCTACGGTGGTTGCACGGTGCAACGACCTAGCATGAAACGAAAATTATGTATAGATTCAAAAATTGTGAACTTTCCTTATTGGTTGTAATAATGCAGTAATGTTATTGTTATATGTAAACCAAAATCTAATCAAACAAAATCTCTTCTTATTTGGAGTAACTTTCCTTATTGTTTTCACTGGATATATTGTGAGATCACTAATCAAACAAAAGCTCCTCTTACTTGGGCCATAGGCTGTTGATGGTCAAGTGAAAAGTAATTTATGGATTGAAGTACAAAGTACCATATACACCATTATCAACATTGTTTATTAAGTATGACTCCAGTCCTAATCTAGACAAAATATTGTATGGACCGTACCATAATGACATAGCAGAACATGCAGTTCCTTTAATAGCGTTTAGCACTCTCTCTTCCTAATACTCCTTGATCATGTAGCAGGAGCTCAAACATGCATAAAGGGCATGGATTTTGGTAAAATAATATAGTGATTTCATCTCCCTAGTATAAGTCCCACATCGGTTGGGTTATAGAGTAAGAGGAGGGAACAGGTTTATAAATAAATGGAACCTATTTTAAGAATAATTAACCTGTCCTGTCAGGGGGTGAAAGGCAACTGGTCAATGATCGTTAAGTGACGACTAGTTGTGCCAACACCTATAATTACGAACACACATGTAATTCGTACGACTGGTCCTGCCCTACTTTGGTCTGGGACTAGCTCGTCAATTTTTGGAAGCTTCTCCTTTTTGGAGAGGCATAAAGTAATTTTAATTTTCAGAAAAGGCTTATTGAGGAATTAATTTGTTCGATAACCCCATTTGACTTGATCCAATTTCAGCGTTAAGTTTTAGTGTTTGTTAAATTATTATTCTTAAACTTTTAATATTTTTAATAGCTTTTTCAAGCTTATTTAGTACCTTACTAAAAAGCTTTCACAAAAAATTACATTTTTTAAACTTTGAAAAATTTAAGATCCAAAAATTCAAGATAAAATTAATGAAAAGTTTGAAGGAATTTTTATAATGTTCTAAACATGAGGAAACAATCATTCAAAACAAATTTAAGTTTAAGGATAGTTCAAACAAATGTAAATTTAGTAGGGGATAAATTCTATACTAAAATCATTCAAAACAAATTTAAGTTTAAGGATAGTTCAAACAAATGTAAATTTAGTAGGGGATAAATTCTATACTAAAAAGATTTATAGGGACTCAAATATCAAAAACGAAATTTGATATATTTATAGAAGTTAAAAACTAATTTAACCTTAAGATGAAAAACAATGTTTTCATTCGAGCATTATAAAGCCTAATTTAGTAACATTTGTGCTTCATTTCTTGAAAAGATAAACCAATTTGACAAGATCAATGTTGTTTAACCGTAAATTGTGAATCAATGGAAAAAAATCAAGGAGACCCAAAGCTTCTCGAAAATCCACATTACATGAGAGGAACAACTACAATGTTTTTAGTAAGAACAAACTACCATACTCATCACATATGCACCTTTTGATTCCGACTCAATTCTTTTGTGATGAGTGTTACATTTGTACCTTCCTCTACCCGATTTTTTCCAACACGCACTAACCAGATCTGCACTCGCGCTACTTGTACATGCTCTAATATCATACTTATTAGATAAGTATGAAATCCGATATTTGAACCCCGATTAAGCATATACAATATAATGTCCCTATTAAGTGAGTTTAACTCATAAAAACTACACCTAACTCATTCTTATTGCTTTTTATAAACTCTTCAAATTTTATCTCTACTCAATTGTGGAGTTGGGGTGTTTCTCAATAATAACGTTTAATAAATAAATTGCTTCAATAGTTGAATTTTACAAATCTCTTTGTCTTGAATGGAATCTATATATAGTTAACTCCAACTAAAAATTGGTGAGGAGAAAACCATTTATCCCAATTTGGGAAATTGCAAAAGGTTTTAAGCTGTGTGAGAATTTAGGGCTAAAACCAACTTCAACCGGGACAAACAAACTTTCTTCATAAAATCATTCCAATGATAGTTGTTGTTACATTTTCACCTAAGACTCAACAAACGCATTATATTGATGGAACCTTTTATTTGCAAGATATTCACATCTATGGCTGAGAATTTACTACTGCAACCTTATGGAAAACTATGTGCTCTCACTTATTAGAGTATAGAAAAAACATCATCTATTAATGAATGAATAAATAAATAAACTTATAACATTATATGCACAAAATTTATCAAAACATTATATTTCTCCTTAACGATTGTGATTATTTACTATACTTTCATTCTTTTTTAGAGGAGTGAAGTCTATCTGTGTACTAGTACATTATTAGCAAATACTTCTTGTCCCTTTTAATAAACATTCACTGCATTTATCAAGAAAAATTGGTAGGCTCCGGCAAAAAAATTGATAGTATAATTAAAGTGTGCATTTAAAAATAAAATAATACCTTTTGTATAGAAATATTACTAAATGAAATGTTAACATTGTATATTCCAAGACCAATGGATACTATTGATAGAATATGTTTTGAAAATAATAATAGATACATCTAATAATTCGAAAGATGTCTTTTATTTAAGGACAAATATATGTTTTTTTTAAAAGAATGATTATAAACAGAGATAGAGAGTATTGCATTAGTAGGTGAAAACTATAATTTGTGGTAATTTACATGGTAGCATAAATAAATGAAAACAAGGAAGTTGAGACAGTCCTCAGGTACATTGTGATTGAGTCCTATAATGAATTGTGTTATAACAAGAATGATAATCATTGAACAAAGGGATACAAAATAGAATATCACTCTCCCCCCGTAAAATCCACTCCCGCCCTGCAGGCAGGACGAAAATACTCATGCGCAAGTTAACTAGCGCAAGTGTAAAACTGTGCGTTAGTTAACATGCGCTGCGCAAGTTAACTTGCGCACAGATTCAACACATGCGCAAGTTAACTTGCGCAGTGTCTGTACAGCAAATATAACGTGCGCAAGTTAAGTCACGCTGCGTGACTTAACTTGCGCACTTATTTATGCAAAACAACTTTGATGATCTCTTTTTTCAAAACAACTTATTTGAAACAGTTTACTTATACAAAACAGTGATCCTAATAAGTTGTTTTGCATAAAAAAGATGTTCTGAACAAGTTGTTTTGAAAAGTGAGATCTTGATAAGCTGTTTTGCATAAATAAGCTGTTTTGAATAAGTTGTTTTGAAAAAAGAGATCCAAATAAGCAGTTTTGCATAAATAAGTTGTTTTGACAAAAGAAATTCTAATAAGTTGTTTTGTATAAATAGGCTGTTTTGAATAAGTTGTTTTTTAAAAAGAGATCCTAATAAGTTATTTTGCATAAATAAGTTGTTCTGGATAAGTTGTTTTGGAAAAAGATATCTTGATAAGCTATTTTGCATAAATAAGCTGTTTTGAATAAGTTGTTTTGAAAAAAGAGATCCAAATAAGTTGTTTTGCATAAATAAGTTGTTTTGAATAAGTTGTTTTGAAAAAAGATATCCAAATAAGTTGTTTTGCATAAATAAGCTGTTTTGAATAAGTTGTTTTGAAAAAAGAGATTCTAATAAGTTGGTTTGCATAAATAAGCTAATTTGAATAAGTTATTTTGAAAAAAGAGATCCTAATAAGTTGTTTTGCATAAATAAGCTGTTTTGAATAAGTTGTTTTAACAAAAGAGATCCTCAAAGTTGTTTTGCATAAATAAATGCGCAAGTTAAGTCACGCAGCGTGACTTAACTTGCGCACGTTATATTTGCTGCACAGACACTGCGCAAGTTAACTTGAGCATGTGTTAAATCTGTGCGCAAGTTAACTTGCGCAGTGTCTGTGCAGCAAATAGAACGTGCGCAAGTTAATTTGCGCAGCGCATGTTAACTAACACACAGTTTTACACTTGCGCTACTTAACTTGCGCAGGGGTATTTTCGTCCTGCCTGCAGGGCGGGAGTGGATTTTGGAGGGGGAGAGTGGTATTCTACAAAATAAGGTAGGGACATCTATTGGATGATTTTTCTAAACTACTCAAAGTAACTTTTTTAAATCTTCAACAAGGCATTATATGAGTGGGTCACACCCTGCTCGAACGCTCCCATCACATATTCACGGGTAATTTCCCTTTGAATTTAAAGATATAGTACCAAATATAATATTGCAATCTACCTACCACAACAATAGCACAAACTCCCAAAACTCTCAATATATTTTCAATTTCAACCATTAATCGTCACATTTCATCTACATTAGTACTATGTTTTATGGGCCTCTAATTAAATGGGGTTTTCGTCATTCAAGTACCTTAAAACGGAGGGTGTTTATTTCCTTTTTCATAAATGTGACATGGGTTTCTAATTTCTAATTTTCCACAATGCCCTCCTAAAACAAAGTAACGCTAGAAATAGATCTTGAAAGAGAAATGTTGAAAAAGTAGCCTCAATAACTGGTAAATGGTTTAATAAATGTGTTACAAAACCGGTTCAACAAACATAAAAATCTTATAGGTTGTTAATTCTTTTAAAAATTCTTTAGAAAACAACAGTTGAATGAACTTATGTGATTGTCACAATTACTTGGGATGGTTCTATATTTGCAGCCTAATAATATAACTTTAGGTGTTAGTTGCAACAAATATAAGGGGCAGTATAGAGTGGCCACAACAACATTTAGTTCAAATATTACCTATTATACAAAAGAAGGTTTTTAGTTGAAGTAAATTAAATTGTCATCGTGAGCTTAGCTCAGTTGGTAACGGTTCAAACCCCGGCTACCTCACACACACAAAAATTAAATTAAAAATAAAAAATAATTCCTAAAAAAAATAATACTTTCAATATCACATGAATGAGATTATTTGAGCCTCTTTCAACTTAACTAAAGGTTTTGTGTTCGGTTTCAGTTATGAGAGTACAACAATATTACGAGAGAATTTTGTCGTTCATTGTGATTATATCCAACTCGATGAAATAGTCTATCTAATTTTATTTTTTTGAAATATCCAATTTACACCAAAAATATTAATATTAAAAGGCCAAATGCACCCTCAATCTAAATTGTTATCCTTAACAAACAATGCCATTTGGAGAGATTAACGTTAACCTCTCCAAATATCTCTCTAATCAAAAAACTTTTCTGTTCCTACCAACAACTGATCCAGTATCAAAAATCTCCTCCGCAAAGGTTGTTGGTTTTTCCTAACCGCTAAACCCCCTTTGTTTCTGAAAACCAACAAAACAAAACAAAACCACATTCACTATTTGTATTGTAATAACCCGTGTTCATATTTTGTCTTTCACTTTCACATTCACATTCTCATAATCATATCAAACTCTGAAATGGGACAAGAATCAGATTCCAAAGCCAAGTTGGTGTTAGAAATTTGCTCCATTTCCACACGTTCTGCATCTTGTGTTCATAGGATTCCAACCAAGACAATTTTCATCGACTGGTATTGCATTCTTGGAGTAAGTTCTTTTCAACCTTTCTTGTTCTGGTACAATGCAAACTAGGTAGCTTTTTTCTTTTGGTTCTTTCTTATTGATACATATATCTTCATATAGGTAGAAGAAAATGCAGGAGTAAATACCATTCGCAAAAGATACCATAAACTTGGTAGGTTTAACAGGTTTAAAGTTTTACTATTATGTTAAATCTGCATCATCTCTATATCATGAATTATGATGAGTTTTTTATATATTAATTTGGTTGGTTTTTTTCTGTAGCTTTACAACTTCACCCAGATAAGAACAAACATCCAAAAGCAGAAATTGCCTTCAAACTTGTTTCTGAGGTTAGTTTTGTCATATTCTATTTTCCTTTTATATACATGGAGATTATTCAAGTATTGTAACAATGGTAAAAAATCTCATTTTCCTCTGCTACCCATTTTTCCCAGGCAAATGCATGTCTAACAAATGCAGCAAAGAGAGAAGCTTTCGACTTCGAGAGGTACAAGAATTTCTGCATTGAGTGCAAAAGAATTCCATATACATCAGGCAATGTTTCTGTCAATTCCAGTGGTTCAGGTTTCAAGGCATGGAATATTATCACAAAATCAAGATCTTTTAAGTTTTGGAGAAATATTAAGGATATTAGAGAGAGATTTAATGAAGAGGCTAAGGTGGTTGAGAATTGTATGAGAGTAAATTCAATGTCAAGGAATGAATCACCACTCTACAATCCAGATAGTTATCTACATAGGAGCAAGTCACATAGATTTGAGAAAGAGACGCCTGTTTTCAATCCATCAGATTACTTGTACCAAGGCTATCCTCATATGAGAGGCCTTGTTAACAAGAATCCTTCCGCATTTTGGTATTTGCAGACGTCTACTCTGCTGCACAACGAAAAGAGAGGAGCGCAGCATAGCTCGCCTGTTTTTGAGGTCAAATCAAGGAGTATGTTTACAAACCAATTTGCTTTTGTACCATCAAGATATTAGCTTTTGAACATTTTTACATTCAATTAAAGCAATATGATTGTCTCATTCTTGTTTCTTTAAAGGATTATTTGCCTTTCATTTTGAATTTGTCACGATACATGTGATTTTGTTCACACCTCCAAGCGTAGGAGCAAAGATGATTAATTTAAACATGGGCTAATGTAGCTTGGAAAAATAAATTAAAAGCCTAAGGTACAATAGATATGTAGCATCCTTATGTTACAGATTGTGAAATTGCTGCAATTTAAAATGAGTAAAATTTGATCACTACTTCAGGTGATGTCAATTAAATGGAGAAGTTTTTTTAGGTTGTTAAAACTACAATGAAAGCAGCTTTCTTGATAACAGTAGTTTTACGCCTTTTCAACCCATTACAGCCTCCAGAGAAATAGTTTAGGCGTGCACTTGCTACTGATATTGTGCACCAATTCTCTCCTTTTGAGATATAGTTTCTTTCTCTGTGTAGCATAAATGAAAACTATATATTGGGTTGCTTGTTCTCTGGACCTGTGTTCTTGAGAATTCCATTATCAATTAAAGGCTGCAGCTCTTTTTCTGCAAGCTTTTGTACCTTTGAATCTGACAATTCCAACAATGAAGAGATAACCTTACAGCTGCAACTACAATGCCAAGAAAAATAACATATAAGAAATTGGTTTTCTGCATCCTGATTCCGAAGAAAGATAAAAACATACGAGCTAATTATCTACCTGTGATCATGCGCCCATAACTCACTTTCCCCTTCTAACGCTTCCTCCCCCATAGGATGGAAGCAAAGTTGGGGCAATCCAAATTTAGTTTTCTTCTAATAGTCCGACTTGAAAAGAAATTTTCAAGGACATGCTCCTCTTGTGAATCTTCTGACTTAGGCACTGCTTCAAGAGATGCTATTGCTTTGTGGAGAGAATTAAAATTATCATCCAAAAATGGATGCAGTATGCCACTAGATCATCCTGTTGAAACCTGCATGTGCCATTATATCGGCTGCTGTTTAAGATTTCTTGTAAATATCATATGTGAAGTATGAAAGAAGAAACCTTATCTAAAACAAGCTCCTTCAGGATTTTATTGAATCCCACGAACAATAACCTGTAATGGGGAATATGATTGATTCCCTTTAACTGATAATGGGAGTTCATTGATTCTTTGAAAAACTGAAACGCGTTAATTTTAAACAAGTAGATAAAGAATAGAGTAGCAAGTGGCAACTACATACGAGAAGCAAGCAAGCAACTATTGATAGACTTGCCATCAATGACTCCAGGAACAGTGGAGGCGTATAATTATGTTAAGCAAGCATGTAAAGACTTACTTTAACCCCAAATGTTTTGCAAACACAGCTATTTTCAAATTCATGAATTATTTAAGGATGCTCATTTTGACTTAGTTCCGGAAGGCCAATTTTTTTTTGTGCTCACTCCATTATGCAAGATTTAGACTTTGATACTAAAAATGAAAAGGATAACCAGACATAAATATCTGATCAACAAAACATAGCTATAGCGAAATTACTAACTATACACTCATATTGATGATAAGCTGTTTTTTCTATGCGCACTTTCAATCCTTTGTAATCTTCTTTGTTTCCTAAAAAGGGAATGTAAAGTAGAAGAATGGGTTATATGTCAGATTCAATCATCAGAAGTACTTCAAATATTTCCGCTTTAAAACTCTGTGAGAGGTATTCAATTAATGCCGTTCACAAAGAGATAAGAGAAGTTGGAACGGAAGTTTCATCTTTCCTTCCTATATAAGTTTGCAGAGATTAGACGTGTTCTTTTATATTATACACACAAACATCATCCTTCCTTGATAGTACTTTCTCACACCCAAACAAGCTATAATCAATTTAAACTTCAAGTCAATATGCAGGTCTCAAAAAGGTGAAAAGCTTTCATCTGGCATGTCATTGAAAAATAACTTCAGTAAACCATTGACAGGTGTCAACTATATCCCAAACCTATGTCACATACCAACTGATCTAACCATGTGGCAAATAAGAGGAGCATTATGACCATGAATGCTGGAGAAAAAGCCTACCAGTTGTTTCTTTGAGACTGAAAATGGGGGACATCTAATTAAAAGAAAGTGTAACACTGATGCAGTAGACATACGTTTCAAGCAGAACATCAGATAATCCAAAGTCTCAATGCTAGTTAGTGACCAGGAAAAAAGTAAACAAAATATCACATATTAACTTACTTGGTCCCACATCGGAAAGAGTAGAAAGTAAAATGAGGGAAGATAGTTATAAATAAAGGAAAGATGATGGAAGAATGATCAACCTGTCCTGTCAGGGTGTGAAAGGCAACTCGCCGATGACCGTTAAGAGACGGTGAGTTGTGCCAACACCTAATTATTTCGAACACACCTGCTGCGCCTGCCGCGCGAGTAACTGTCCGTTCCCTACTTTGGTTTGGGACGACTTCCCGTCAATTTTTGGAAGCTGAAAGGCTCTCATTTAAGGATGGCAATTGGACCTAAGCTCAATGGACATCCGTAAAAAATATCAATGATGGGCGGGTAAATACCTACATTGTTGGGTATGGGTTTGTGTACGGGTAATTGCCTGTAAATTTGAACGGGTATGGGTACGGACACTCTAGTGCCCACCTCGTCCACTCTAGTGTCCACCTCGTCATATGCCCACACATTATATAGACTATAATTTAGTTAATTAATCTTAAGTCTTTGATATTAATTGTAATATGCATTTGTTTTTTATATTTTAGATGTTTTTTTGATGTTTTTTATTTAGCTAAATAATACGATGCGTAATATTTTATATGTTGATTTAACAGATTTCATAGCATATTTTTATTATATTGTGATATTTTTTTTGCTATTTATTATCTTTTTGTTGTGAAAGTGCGGATACAGGCACTTAGATACTCATAAGGTATGGGATGAGTATCAAACTTATTGCCCATGAAGGTATGGGCTTGGGTATGGGGATTTTCTTAAAACGCGTGTATGGGGATGCGGATTATGGTACCCTGCTCAATGGGTACCCATTGTCATTCCTACTCTCACTTATTCAATCAATTCATGGAAAGATCCACTCAAAATTCATTTAGATTTAAGGATCTATATTACTCCATTTTTATTTGTGCAGTTCATTTGATTTTGATTGACAATACGGTTATATAAGTATTTTGTTATCATATTATTTGTGGCGATGTTGTGAATTTATTCCCAAACTCGTTCGTTTTAGTGTTTTGTTTGTAATAAAAAAAATTAAAAAAAAAGTTTGTAAACACTTCGATTGTTTTGTTCCAAAAAATTCTTACAACCATGTTTAGAATATTTTTAAAAGATTATAATTATTTAAAAAAATATGAATTAAAAAATATAAAGATTTATATTTAATTGATCTCGTTAAAAGATTTTAATGTACTAAACAACGAAAACCTTAAAAAAATCAAAATTTCAAAAAGGAGTGCGTTTACAAGCCAATTTGCTTTTATCCCATACGATATTAGCTTTTTGAATAGTTTTACATATTAAAGCGATATGATCGTAGCTCTATTTTTAAGGATGAAAATGGAGTACCTATCATTTAGAATTTGTCATGATACATGACACTATGTTCGAACCTCCAATCACAGAAAGAAGCAACAATGATTAAAAATAAACAGAACAGTCAAACACCGTAAGGCTGACTGCAAAGATACAATAGGTGCGTGTCTTGTTACAGACTTACAGTAATAGTTAAATCAATGCAATTAAAAATGGGCAAAATTTGATCACTACTTCAGGTGTTGTCTATGTAATTGTTAAGTTTTTCAAGGTTATCAAAATTACATCGAAATTGGCTTTCTCAATAACATTAGTTTTATGCCTTTAAACTCTTTCAACAAATCCAGAATAGGAACCAATTACAGGCACCCTGATAAAGGGGCGCATTGGCTACTATATTGCGCGTCAATTCTCTCCATTTGAGATATAGTTTCTTTCTCCGTGCAGCATAAATGAAAATCATTGGCTTGCTTGTTCTTTGGGCTGTGGGTTCTTCAGAACTCCATTATCAATTAAAGGCTGCAACTCTTTTTTTGCAAGCTTCTGTACCTTTGAATCTGTTGATTCCAAAAATGCAGTGATAACCTTACAGCTGCAATCACAAAGTCAAGAAAAAGAAAACATAAGAAATTGTTCCTCTGTACCATGATTCTGTTGGATGATAATATGCAAACAAATGAGACCCACCTGTGACCATGGGCCCATAATTCACATTTCCCTTTTAAAGCTTCCTTCCATAAGATGGAAGCAAAGTCGGAGCAGTCCAAGATTAGTTTTCTAATGGTCCGATTTGAAAAGAAATTTTCAAGGACGTGCTCCTCTTGTGAATCTTCTGACTTAGGCACTGCTGCAAGAGATGCTATCGCTTTGTGGAGAGAATTAATCTTATCATCCAAAGTTGGATGCAATATGCCCTCAGACCCCCCTGTCGCAACCTGCATGTGTCATTGAATTTATCAAAATGGCAATGCTAGGTAACAAATTGAGCTTGTAAAATTTAAATATCAACGTAATAATTATTACCTCGTATATGACCTCTTTGCCAAAATTTGACCGTATCAGTTCTCCTACATTCTCAATACATATATCAAGAAGACTCTGTATAGAAAATTACAATCAAACATTACTTTCAGTACAATTTCACAATTCAGAAGTTATTGATGTAAATAACCTTTCCCATAAAAAAAAAAATTAATCAGGTCAGCTACCAGAGGTCAAGGAAAGTACAGAGGAATACATCACTATAAAACACAAGTAAAACATGGAAGGATAACTAAATTATCAGAAGGAAAGCTAAAGCAGCCAACCTCTGCAAGTCCACTGTTGATCAATAGCTCCTGCCTTCTGACCAATGGGTCTTTCTTTCCACTCTCAGCTAGGTCAGTATCATCCACAGAAGTTTTATCTTCATTAACTTCAGCCACTTTCACTTCGATGTCTTCCATGGAATCATCATCGCCAGTTGAAACTTTGGAAGTTTCAGTCTGAGAGCTTGCTTCTGACTGATCCTGACAGCGATCAAAATTAATGAAGTGATTAATGAATTGCTAAGGTATAAAAAGATGGGAACAAAAGAAACCTTGATAGACAGAAAAAAAAGACGGAAAAGATGGGAACAAAAGAAACCTTGAGAGACAGAGAAGGTATAGATGCATTCATAGAAGCAAGTTCATCAGGACTGAAATAGCGTGAACAGTTGGGATGTAGTAATTGGAGTAAAGGACGTCTTCCATTCTGAAAATCCAGAAGTTATATTCATCAAAACATCATAAACCATACCATAAGAACATAAAATAAATAGTCTTTATGCATGGTTTTATTGATGGGATTGAAGAAGCTAGGGCAGGAGGACCAAAGAAATTACTGCCAAATAAATGCTAACTGCATATAAAAGATTTCAAGAATATTCTTGTTATTATTTGATGAAAACTATAGTTTATATTGGCTTCTTTTTTACAATGCTTGTAAATATCATAAGTGAAGTATAAAATAAAAGAACCTTATCCAAAACAAGCTCCTTCAGAATTGATTGAAGCTCACGAATGATAACCTGAAATGAGAATATTTTAAAAGCTTAATATGAAACAAGTATCATTATAGAGCAACAATTACTATGCAATAGAATATCAAAATCAAACTCACCTTTGTTATCAGTTTTGTGTCGTCGACAACTGAAAGGATGGAAACCAGCACCTAAGAGTTTAAATGAATAAGATATTCAAATTTTAAGTTCTGAATGGAAGGTAAGTTATGACAAATTAGAGGTTAGGGGCAATATGATTCCCTTTCACTGATAATGGGAGTTTATTCATTATTTTATAATTAGAAACACGAGAACTTTATGCAAGTAGATAAAGAATATTGTAGCAAGTAGCAATTACATATGGAAAGCAAGCAACTACTAAGTCAGTAAACTTGCCAAGAATGGCTCCAGGAACAGTGAAGGCATAAAAATATAAATATGTTAGGCAAGCTGCAATTAACTAAACAGAAATATTTTACCACTATTTTCCCATTTATTTTTAAGTGTACCCATTTTGACCTAGTTCCAGAAGGCCGCACTGTTTTTTACTATATGTGTGCCCGCTCATTAAGCAAGATTAAGACTTTGATACCAAAAAAATAAAAGGATAACTAAACATAGGTAGCTGTGCAACAAAACATAGCTAGAGTAAAATCACTAACCATACACCCATATTGATGATAAGCTGTTTTTCCTACATGCCCTTTCAATCCTTTGATAATCTTCTTTCTTTCCTATATAGGGAATGTGAAGTAAAATGAATTATTTAACAGATTCGATCATCGTGAATACTTCAAACGTTTCAATTTAAAATAATAGTTGCTAAACAAACCTTGGCATTCCCATATTTCACACAAAGAATTCCAATTTTGGCTCCATCTTTTGTACCAATCATTCTGATAAGTAGTGGACTTGATAACTGTTGGATTATATCTGCAACAGAGGTCTTTGAAAAAACTCAATTTAGATAGCTAAAAGCTATTGCCATAATCAAATTCCTTAGCTGTAACAAAAAGCACAGTGAACTGTTGCGGGGAAGAGAAAGGGGTACCTTATCAGCAATGCTAAAGTATTCCAACAAGACTCTGTGTAGGATAGAGTGGTCAACTATCCCTTTCTCTAAAATTGGCTGAATCACTTTCGACATATGACGTGAAACTGAGCCTTTTTGTAGACCCAACTTGGACATTACATCTAGTAATCTGACATGTAATTAAAAGCTAAGTAAAAATACTCCATAAAGATGAAAATAAAATGAAGCATCATCTTGAATTCCATCAGATCGCGATCAGTAAGATTAAGAGATTAAGTAAGACAAGTTCATGAACAGTAGCAATTATTGCAAACAAAATTCGGAGACTGCTAAATACATTGTCGGCTTCATTACATAAATTTATCAATCAAACTGATGTTCGGTAATTTTTTGTCCAAAGTATATAAACAAAAATCAAAATATTCAACTTGTCATGTTTTCTAAGCAACATTAACAATAATTAATTTTAATTATCAGACTGTTAAAACCCGTAGTATGACGGCATATTCTTCAGTGTACTCACATAAAAATTAATATATGACAACATAAGAAACCTCTAGTCAAGCAAAAGCTAATTAAGTGCCTATTGGATAACTTGCAATCTTTGCTTCTGCGTTCTATGCAGGTCTCTAGTGAAATTAAAAAAAGAAGTTGGAACAGAAGTTTCATCCTTCTCCACCAGAAAAACGGTAAATTCCATTCATGATTGTTAAATTATTTCTAAAATGTGGCACCTAGAAGAGATATAGACAAGCAACAATGTCCCAAATGTTTTAATATAATTTCTGACAGCAGAATCTTTACCTGGTCTCCTTCGCTGGTACTAGGTCCTTAAACAACTGAAGCTCTGTGGAATATAATTCCAAAAGTAGCTCTTGCTTTTGTGCAGCACTAGCTAAGTCGTATGCATGCTCAACAACTGCATAACAAGTATATACACAACTTAATTTAAGGAAGATGATGTTGGCTAAATACTGAAATATTTGAATTATTGACAACAATTAGTTTTGGTGCATGAAAAACAGCAGAAATGTGAAAAGAAAACAAAAAAAAAAATTGAATCCCCTCTCTCTTCCTTGCTAGTCTTTATCGCATCCTAAACAAGACAGCTTTAAAAAGAAAAGAAAAGGGCAGCCCGGTGCACTAAAAGCTCCCGCATATGCAGGGTCTAGGAAGGAGTCCCACCATTTTGGTGTATTGTAGGCAGCCTTACCCTGTTTTTACACAATAGGTTGTTTCCAAGACTTGAATTTGTGACCTCAGTCACGCGATAACAACTTTTACCGTTGCTCCAAGGCTAAAGCTCCCGCATATG
Organism: Medicago arabica; assembly: GCA_946800305.1. Classification (NCBI taxonomy): domain Eukaryota; kingdom Viridiplantae; phylum Streptophyta; class Magnoliopsida; order Fabales; family Fabaceae; genus Medicago; species Medicago arabica. Next base: position 55,870,991 of record OX326968.1, read on the forward strand.
CAGGGTATGGGAAGGGGTCCCCACCATTTTCGTGTATTGTACGCAGCCTTACCCTGTTTTTACACAAGAGGCTGTTTCCAGGACTTGACAGTCACGTGACAACAACTTTTACCGTTACGCCAAGACTCCCCCTTAAACAAGCCAACTTTAAACTAAACTTCATTTCAATGTGCAGCTATAAAGGTCCACAAACAGGTGAAAAAGGTTAAAAGCATTGATCTGGTAAAAACTCTGAAAAATAACTGAAGCAAACCATGAACAACTGCCAAATATGCTCCAACCTATGTTACATACCAACTGATCCAACCATGTGGCGAAGAAGAGGAGCAACATGACCACGAAGAGTGGAGATAAAGCCTGCCAGTTGTTTCTTCGAGGCTGAAAATGGGTGATAGCCAATTAGAATAAAGTGCGACACTGATAACACAAACACACACAGTATCATTTACACACGCGCATATTTCAAGCAGACCATTACCATTGTCAAGCATCTTCTTTACTAAGTGAACAGCATATGCACTGTAGGCAAGATTTAGAAAATGCGGACGAAGCTCTTCAAATACTAGATCTCTTTCAGCTTGTGAACAATGTTTGACACAGGTCTTTCAATTCAAACACAACAAATGCCACCAAAGATTAAAACTGTGATATATACACTTACAAATATACACTTACAAGGGTGTGAAGCTGAAAAATAAAGTTGATGAAATATACCTGAAGAACACGAGAAGTAATGTGCGACCCTGCAATCTCATGAATCTTCCCCTTCATTTTTGTTAGAGCTTCGGTCACCAGCCTAACGTTATAATAATAATAAAGTTCAAAGTACAAATAAAAAATTAGGACAATGAAGATTAAAAAGAAAATTAAATATATTTCCTTCATATCTTTTCTGCAGAGTAACATACTTGGATCTGTCTTCTTTACCAATCTCGCGACGTCTCATCTTTTCCCATAGACGTGCAAGTTCCTAATTGCAATTAGATATTCAATTAAACAGATAATAATTAATAAAATAGCATGTTTTCAATTAGCTTATTTAAGCTTATCTACTAGCATATGCTTTGTGAGACTATTTGGAAGAAATTATGAAAAGAGCTTATGACATTGTTTTGGAAGAACTTATGAAAAGAGCTTATGACATTGTTCATAAGCTGTTTTCAGCTTATTATTATAAATGCTCCAAGTTCATAAGCTGTTTTCAGCTATTATTATAAAAATGCTCCAATATAGCTTATTAAAACAACTTATAGCATATACAAAAAAAAAATTAACTTTATTTAGGGGGGTGTATTGGATTATGATTCTAAGGGATATTAAAAGACTTTTTTATCATCAAAAAATTTTGTGGTATTCTTTCCAATTTAAAAAAAGTCTTGTGATATTCAATCAAGACTCTTTGCAATTTAAAAAAAGTGTTGTGTATTCAATCAAGACTCTTCATCATTTAAAAAAGTCTTGTGATATTCAAAATCATTCAAATTTCGAAGGATTGTTTAATAAATTAGATTTTGATGGATTTTGAGAGATTTTCTAGTGAAATTTTAGCATAAAAAAGTCTTTTATGAAAACATGAGATTTCTTAGGATTGTTTTTTCTTTTATTTTATATCTCTCACCCTTCTTTCGCATCCCTTCTCCCTCACTCTCTTCTTCTCTCCCTCTCTTCCCTCCCCCTCTCTCTCTTCTCTCTCACTCTCTCGTTTCCCTCTCTCTCCTTCCATCTCTCTCTCTCGCAAGCTCTCCCGTAAAAAAAAAAAAAACGTAAAATAAATAAAAGAGTATGGATGGAGATTTTGTGGAAGAGAGTGTGTTCGATTTTGTGAAAGAGAGTGTATTATGATCATTTTTTTCAACGAGTCCTTGAAATTCATAAAATCTATTGAAATCCATTAAAATCATTTCAAATCCTTTAAAATTTTATGAATTAAATCCTGCAAAGTCTTTTAAAATCATTAAAGTCATCAAAATCATGCAAAGTCTTTTAAAATCCTCAAGATTTTTTTAAACAAAAATTATCCTTTAAAATCATAATCCTAATCCAATACACCCCCCTAAATCTTTTTCTATAAAAATAGCTTTTGTGCGCTTATAATGATAAGTGATTGTGCTATAAGCTGCAAATAAGCAGTTTATCAGAACAGGCCCTTAGCTTTATTTTATCTTTTGCTATAGAAATAGTTTAAACATAAATAAGCTCTTGTGCTGTAAGCTGCAAATAAGCTCTTCATCCAAACAGGGTAAATTAATAAAAAGAACAATTAAATTAAATAAAGAGATAATTAAACGAGGTGACTAACTTGTTCAAGAGTGTAATGGCGTCTTCTCTTCTGTTTTCTAGCATCAGTGAGTTCCTGAAACGAAAAAATCATAATCCGCATTAATCGATTCCGAAAAAGTGATTTCGAATCGCGAAATTGCAGAAATGAGTAACCTTAGCATGGTGGCGACGTTCAGGGCCAGTAAGCGGAGCCTTGTTCTTATCTTTATCATCGGAGTGAGGTTTTGGCTTCTTTGAAGGAACGAACTTGGTTGTGGATTTCTTCGGATTAGAAGAAGGGGTTTCAGTGTTGGTTCGCTTTCTCTTTTTGATGTCTACCTCTTGCTGCTTCTTCGCCGCCATTGCTGTGTTCTAAGGAGAAAGAAGAGGTAACACTCGCAAAACCTGAAGTGTACTAGGGTTTATGCAAATTATACTTCAATTTTCCTCAAATAAAAAACTCTCAATAACTTTACTTAAAAAAAAAATTACCATTTGTTCCTACAAGTTTTTTATCCTTAAATTTAATCCGTATAAAAAGTTTATTTGTGCTTTTTTACCAAATAAATCATTTTTTTTTAATAATGTATAAAAATATCACTTGTTCCTATCATTCAAAATCAAAATCTGAGTTGCAATATTCAAGAATTAACTTAACTAACGATGTTGATACGACATTTTTAGTTGAGATTTAAATTTAAAATATAGTAGTTGTGTGTGTTTTAGATGATATCTGACACTTTATTATGTATTAGAAAAATACATGGGGTGCCTTTTCTAATTAAAGTGTTTAACATTTCTTTGGATGATTCTTTAAATTTTTAAAATAGTAAATGATTTTATCAAAAAATACATAATTGAATGAATATAAGATAAATAAACAATGTAGGTATAGTCTATCTTATTGATATTAGTGGAGTTTTGTTGGTATGTATTCTTGTAACGCCCTATTTTTATTTAATTAATTATTTTATCAAGTTTGAAGTCTTTTATTAATTTATTTAATTAATTATGGTATGTGATGTTGTGTGATGATTTTTGATAATTATTATTAAGTTGTTTTGTGATATTTGGTGAAGAAATATAATAAGATTTGATTAGAAAAATAATTAAATGAGGATAGTTTGGTAACTAGAGGAGTTTGTTAGGTAAGATTAGGAGAGGCTATAAATAGAAGAGAGTAATAGAAAATTAGGGTTAGAAACTAGAAACAGAGAAACAGAGAGAACGTGAAAATACAACTTTTGAGAGAAAAGAGGAGAAACGTGTAGAGTTTTGTAAGATCAACTAATCCAAGGTAAGGGTGAAACTAACCTTCTTTAATCCTAAGCATATGAATCTTGAAATAGATTTGATCGTGTTGTTGTTAATTCGTGATATTGAAGAAATTAGGGTTGAATCAAATTAGGTTGCTAGAAACCTAGATAATCCGTTGAATTAATGTAAAAAGTTGTTGTTTAGGTTGTAGTTAATCAGTAGGTGGTGTTTCCTATTAATTTTGGGAATTGGGATGTCAAAAATTGGTTTTTTGGGGCAAATTCTGAGTTGTTATTCGTACTGTTCGTCATCCTGTTCATCTTCGCTCGCCACAGCGAGCGATCACCCTCGCCTCGCGAGTTGTAGACAACTCGCCACGGCGAGCACCTTTGGTCGCCTCGCGAGTGACCCCGGTTGTCACTCGTCATAACGAGTACATTGCTCGCAACGGCGAACTCTTGGCTGGGAGTTAGGCCTTCCTCGCCACGGCGAGTAACCCCACTTGCCACGGCGAGTTGGCCAGTAAGCGTCGCATCTTGTGTCTTTTCACATATTTCTGTTTCGAGTTGAACTTAGGTTTGAATATGAACTTGTTGATAATTAAGTCGTATATTCCAGTAGCTGTAGTTGACATGAAAAACCTTTTGTGGATGTTTGATTATGTGCATTATAAGCTATCGTCGTTGCATTTGTTTCAAGTTGTCTTGTCGCATAACCATTGGTCTAAGTTGGGGGCTTGATGCCCTGCTAAGTTGTTAAAGTTGGGGCCTTGATGCCCTGTTTAGTCGAATTACGACATCATGTTGAGAGTTTGACGCTCTGTTGGTACCACATGCATAATTATATTGCATATTGTTGAGTTGTTGTTGTTGTTGCATTGTCGAGTCGTCGTTGTTGCATTGTTGAATCGTTGTTGCATTGTTGAATAGTTGTTGTTGCAGTTCATTGATAATCGGTAACTGAATTCATATGAAGTATTTGTTGGTAATTAAATGTTCTAGTTGTATGTTGATTAAATTCTGATTTTGAATTTGTTGCTTATTATTAATGAATGTGAAATCTCGCCCCTTCTGTTTATAATGTTGCCTCTTCGTTGGTAACGTGCAGATAACCAGGAGTAGTCGCTGATGTGAGTTGATCATCGTGTCGTCATAGGAGTCTTGCTCTGATATGTAACGGGATGAGGATAACTATATGTTTTGTTTTTCCTTACTACGTAACTTTTATAAGGAGTTGTTTGACCATTTTAATTTGGTATTTTTATTAAGTTGGTGATGATGAGGCCTAGTGCCAAGTTTTGGATTAATAGTTGAATAAATTTTCCGCTGTGACTTTATTTTAAATATTATAAGCAGGTGTTTTATTTGAAATAGTGAGTTTTAACTCCACTTACGTTGAAATGATCTTGGAATAAAAGTAGTGTGACATCCTATTAATGTTGAACTCTGATAAATTTAAGTATTATTTATATGTTGGGAAAACGGGGTGTTACAATACCATACTCATGGATTTTGTTGGTATGTATCTTTCATCAAATCATTTAATGTTGTATCATATTTTTATATTTAATTTATTTTAAAACAAATTCAAATGTTAAACAAATAACTACAGAGATCTGTGATATTTTTCCACTTGTTGTGTACACGACACCCACCTGAAACTCAATTATTATATATGTATAATATTGTATATATGAGCGTCATTTGGAAATTCCAACACCTTGTTACATTTATCTTTGTCAATATTTGGATGAGTAATACAAAGTGTTTACTTTTTGTGTTCATATAGCATGTTTGTATCTGAATATATTCTTGAATATGAATTATGTTCAAGCAAAGGAAGAATCCTGTTCCAAGTGGCAAAGTTGCATTTCTTGTGAGGGTATTTATTTGTAGCTTTCTTTCAATTTTTTAATTATTTTGAAACGGTAAAATTTATTAAAAACCAGATCTCTGTTCAAGATAAATAAAGACAGGTAAGACCGAAACAACATGGAAAATGACGTAATATTCAGGCGAAATACCAAAAAGAGAACCAATGCACTCGTATACCAACGACAACATCTGACAAACCAACAGAAGAGACCTTCCAATAGAGGGCTACCACCAAAACCGAGAGTTAGAAGGCAAATTGAGACAAGGTTTTCTTTATATTGTTTTTGCCAAATTTGGATTTTGGAGTCGTCTTTTTTTTTTTATGGATTTCTAAGAGAATTCAAAAGGATGATCTAGATGGTATTTTTAAAATAACAGGGAGACTCATTTGCCTTTGTGTTATTTCTGGTGCCAGCTTAAGCTCAAGTTGATCTTCTCATTTTAATTGGAGATGTGTTGCTAGGTTTAGTTTGAAGGATTACGACAAGAAGGTTTAGGTTGTAACTCGTGAGTAATATGGAAACCAAGCCAATTTTTACGAAAGGAACGCCGTACAGGTGGAGATGGTGATCAAGCAAAATGAGAGATATATGAGGAGATGAAGATTGACATTCCAAATTTTGATTTAGAATGTTACCTTTGATCTAAGCTTTGTCATTATGTGTTGTGAATCCTTCTTCCTTCTCAAATGAGGCAAAACATTGTTTATCTCTAGTCATATGTCTCAAGCATCCACGGTCCAAGTATCGTAGATTTTTCTCTGACTCATATATGACATTACTACATTTCAAGTTTGTAGAGTTTTATGCATAAATTGCGATACGAGTCCTTTACGACGAATGTTTCTTTTCTCATAAAATATTTTTTTAAGATAGCAATTTGGTTATATATGTCCAAATTTAGGGATATGATATAGGACGAGAATGTTCTTTTCTTCTTAATTTTAATTTTTTCTTAGTAAAAAATAATTAAAAAATTCATATTTATTACAATACAAGGCATTTGTATTTGTGTTTATTTTATTCTTTCATGGGAAATAAAAAAGTTTTCATAAAACCAAGAATGGATTGATCCAAGTGGTAAGGAACTTAAGCATGTGGCCAGTGGTTCGATTCTTGGCTCGTGCATATGGAAACATTCCAGTTCGGAGGAGAAAACTCAAATGGCTTATGAGTCGTTGGTTACTGATCCATGAATTGATTATAGTGATTGTTGTAGTTGATGGATTTAGAAAATATACCAAGACGCATGCATTTATATTAGTCTTAAGTATCGCATTGGAAGGCACTAAATCAGGCACATATATAATTAACTAACTTCCACGTGTAACTACCTCTAGGAACTACCGACCAACTAAACTAACATAATTACTTACACTAAATCTAAATCATTCTCTCAATATATTTTCCTTTGAGTTTTTGTTCTACATCGGAAAGTATGAAATCAAGAGTTGTATCTATATTAGGAAGAAAGAAAAAGGGCTTGAAGGAGCAAGGTATGTTCCTTTGTTCAAAAAATGAGAGTCGGGTTAGGTTCCTCGAGTGGGAAGGTGTTGACGGTGATGATGATGATGATTATAAGATCAATATAGTGGTGGTGATGGCGATAATGATGAGAGATGAGAAAGACAAGGAAGCAACAGGAAAGTCAATGAAGTGGTGATGGTGAGAATAAGCTATGGACCATTGTTAGAGTCGTCAAAATGGGTTGGGGTCAGCCCGTTGACCCGTGTAAAACATGAAAATATTGTTAAATAAAAGTTGGTAAACTTGAATGTGATTGCTTGCGCCAACATTCACGTTAGTTTATTTTTTATTTTATTACACTTTTTGGAGAAATAAAAAAAAATGCTAATAAGAAATTTTGTGGGAACTTTTATAATATTTTCAAAAAATAAAAATAAATAAGGGTTAATCCACATAGGGCTCAGATAATAGTTTTAAAGTCGTAATTGAATAGGGTTTTTTGGTTCGGCCTAATAAACGTCGGTGTGGTATCCAAACATACAGTTCTCTGGTAGATCACTTTAGTGATATCATAAGGGCCTTGGAAGGGTGTCGATAACTAACAATTTTGTAGGTTATTACATTGCACTTATCCTATAATCTATAAAAAAATCGAGTGATGTGATTAAATAGTTTTTAGTGTTATTTAATTATTTTGAAATAGTAATGATTGTTATGGATATTTTGTGGAACAAGACGAGGAAAATGCATTAGAGATATCCATCTCGTGGGAAAATGCATTGTAATCTTGTAAAATACATCACAACCTCCACCACACCTGTCTTAATAATGTCCCGAAAATGTTGAAATAACATTTTTTCATACCTATAAAGGCTAAGAGCACTATCCTTATTTAATGAAAACACGACAATATGAATCTCATAAAGTAACGGGAACAAAGTCAGCAGATGATTAACATTTCCTCCTACCAAATTTGGAATCACCTCCACAAAAATTGCATCGTATTGCAAAATACGTCAGTACAAAATAAATCTCTATAATAGTTAACAACGTGGCTACAAACGTGCCCCGGTTCATCGATCAGATTTACGTTATTTCTAACGCGAAAAGACGGGATACTCCGTGTCCGTCTTTCCGCTCTTTTGATTGTGCTAACGTTTGAAAATTATGAACGATATTTTTTTTATGAAATTTTGGTTTTGATTAAAAGTAAAAATATAAATGGTTGTTGCCTTTTTTTTAATTTAATGAGATGAACAACAATTTTTATTATAGAAAAAGTTGTTTAAGAGTATAATTGGAATAATGAAAAAATAAGTATAAATATACTCATCTAGTTTGTTATACTTTTTAAACGATAAAAGAAAAAAAAAACCAGATATACATATATTTATATTGTGTTTGTTACATTTGTTTTAATGTTGAAATTTATTCTTATACATTTGTTACATGTGTCATTTATATTGAAAATTAAAGGTATTTTTGAAAAGAAAAATCCAACCCAAAATTGCTGAAAGGGGTAGTTTTTTTATATATAGTATAAATATAGGTTATCTGGTCTCTCAAGTAGCAACTTTAATTTGTTTGAAGACAAGTTGTTACTCACGTTTTGATCATCCTTTTTTCTATTGTTAGCTTTATCATCCATTGATCCCTCAACAAGAATATTTTCCATTCATTCATCTGTTTTTGAAGATGATTCCTTCACAATCAACACCTCTTGTACTTTATTATGTGCCTTTTACCATCAGCCGTCATCACATACATTTTCTTCGGCTCCCTTTCCAAAAAAATGACAATTGGTTCCATTTTTTTGAATTACCTATTCACACGTGTTCAGGTTCTTGTAAATTTTCAAGCAATGGCTAACTTTCTTGCATTGGGTACAAAATACAGGGATGTTCTCATTAAAACACAAAGACCGATTCAATTCTATATCCATAAGAACCCTAACAAATTGACCAAAGTACAATCAACACATGGTTTTTGTGGTTACATTATAAGTACAAGTAGGAGTACATACGTTACTCGGTGTTGCAAACAAATTTTTTCGCCTTCAATACTCTTGTGAGAGTCCATAAAACCTAACCCATACCTGAGCTGCTGCATGTTTCTGTATCCCATGGTTGAAATTTTTCGTCCAAGCAAAAAACTTGAATAATCTAAGGTTTAGATTCCATGCTCCAATCGATATAACAATTATAACATCTTCCATGCTTCAATAATCCTTTTCCTAGTGAAGTCACTCCCCATCTTCCCAATGATTTTCCCAACGATGTAAGCTTGTTTCTCAAGGCAACTGTTGTTAAAGGGGTTGTGATTTTTGCCCATAAGGTCCTTGCATTAGACTGTGTTTCCATGATGCCGATTCTGCAAGATATTCACCATTTGAGATCTTTATTGCAATCATGTCTTCTTTTAAGCTAACTTGGGGAACCTACTCAAGGGTGACTAGTTTGCTTGTCATGCTACTCATCGAAGAATATTTTGTAAGTCAAAAAATGACCAATCAAATTAGTTATTAGTTACTTTTAGAGGGGATTAGTTTTGAATTCCCCTTTAACTTTTAAGCATGATTTAAAGTTTAAAAAGATCTCAATTATTGAGGATAAATTTGTCTAAAAATAATTCGATCAATATTATTTGTAGTTAAGATTGGTGTTCCAACATATATTACAAATTTTATTATTTTATGAAATTTTGTAGTTTTGGTGTTGCAATAAAAATAATAAATATCGTCCACAAGTCCTAGCTCAATTGGCAAAATGCCGAAATTATTAGGTCGGACCCCATGACCGGGGTTCAAACCCCGGTACCTCCACTTATGTGTGAGAATTTATAATGGCTTTGTCATTTCGTCTATCTACCTAAAAAAACAAAATAATAAATATCTATTTTCAAGTATGTATTTTATAAAATGTTAGTTGATAAGTGCATATAATTAATTTAAAACTAATTTGAAATAAAACAAATAAGATCCCCCAAAATATCAAATAAAAAAAGATTAAATTTAAAATCGATACATATGGTTAACATAATATAAGTTTTTTTTTTTTTTTAAAGGAACGCAATATAAGTTAAAACATACGGATTTGACAGAAACAAAATAACTTACTTTTAAATTTAAAATATCATATTTGATATTAAAACAATATCAAATTCGGTAAAGTTTAGCTTAATTGACAAATATCGATGTTATTAAGTTGAACACCTTTGTCCTCCTAATTAAAATTCAAAACATCAAAACTGCGTTTATGAATTTTTTACGTTGATTCAAAATATCATAGGCCGACTAAATTGAGGTTTTGAGCTCATCCCCTGTAGTTGTAGTTGGTCTGCCCTCATTTAGCTCACTAAAAAGTGGGCAGTGACGAGATGGGGCAGGCTGGTCCCACGTACTTGTAAAAAATATTTATTTAACTTTGACTTTACTAATAAACGATAAATGCTTTAATTTTTAAGTTTTTTTCCCCTTAAAACAATTAGACAGTTGTTTTTCTCTTTATGTGGGATCAAAATGAAAATAAAATGATAATGAGAAAATAAAAATCACTTTTTATAATGGTAGCATATTTTTTAATAACATTTGTCAGGAAAAAAAAGGAATTTGAAAAAAAAAATTTGTTTGGCGGATCGGCCTACCCACCCGCCTATCGAATTCACCACTTTAAGCTGGCTCACCTATTGAGTTATGTTCACAAGGACAAATTTTAATTTCATATGTCGAAATAACTCATTCAGTGGCTTTTTTTTAAGAACTCATCTAGACTTTGTTTCTTCCTATTCACACCTTTTCTAAAATTCTAGAATGGTCAATGTATCCTTTAAAAATAATAGAATGGTCAATGTATCATTTATTTTTAATAAAATGTATTTATTTATATTTCAAACTCTCCACATTATTCATAAGAAATAATTAGTTTGTTCGATGAGCTTAACTCGATTGGAAGAGACAATGCTTAATATATGTAAGGTCCGAGGTTCGAACCCTGACCACAAAAAAAAATAGTTTGTTTCTTTTAGAATCAATATATTATTTTTACTAATTTATAAAATTATTAACCATTAGAATTTTTATTTGTAATATTACTTTGTCCTGAGAGATATTTTAGGTAGAAATTTACACATTTTCCATCCCATTGAATGCATTTTTTTTGGTGGTGCCCGTTGAATGGAAAGGAAAAAGTACTACATACGAATGAACATATTTGAAAAATATTTGCATAAATACTATTTTCCAATATTATTTTTTTGGCATATTTTTCAATATTATCAATTAGTGATTAATTATTATAAAATAAAAATGGTTAAAACATTACACCGTATCTCCGTTTAAATTCATTTTATGTGTGCATACAAAACTTACGTATTTAAAAAAAAAAAAAAACCTTACGTGAACATTTGTCCCTTTTTTTTTTTGAAGAAACTAAAATGAATTAAATTACCAACCAAAAGTGTCCTTCCCAGTACAAGGAGTACTTAGGAAGAAACAACAAAAGTCAAGACAATAATTACAAAATTTACTGTTCACCAGAGAAACATAAGAGAAAAATCTATTAGCCTATCTCAAGCATGGTGAGCGGACTAAGCCACCATGCATGAAAATTGAGAGAAAGAGTAGTGAACTTCCCCTTCAACCACGTAAAGGTGAGGGACTTAATCTTGTCGACCACCTGAGATACCGTAAGAATTTTATCTAAAAACAACCTGTTGTTTCTTTCTTTCCAAATTTCCCAGACACTAGCAAACCATATAACCTGTAAGATGGATTGACGAACCTTTGAAGAGCCACCCAAAAAACTAAATTGAATAGAGTGCCCGTGTAGATGTTGGGGAGCAACCACAAAGATGCCTAACCACTTATAAATAAAATGCCATACAGACTCAAAAATATTACAGTGTAACAATAAATGAACAGATGACTCTGGCAAGTCACAAACAGCCACACACTCCAACGAGTTTTGATCAATAACATTGCGACGAAATAGATTGTCCTTTGTGGGCAACCTATCACGAAACAGCCGCCAAACAAACAACACAACTTTTAATGGAACATCCTTGTGCCAAAGAGATGAAACGGGCACCACAGTATCTGTAGGAATTTGCGCTGTCATATAATTATAGACACTCCTAACCGAGAATGAATTTGAATTTTCTAAACTCCAAAGCCACCGGTCCTCCTTGTTAACCTGCAGGGTAACGTTAAGAAGAAGTAATATAAGTTCCCCCACCAACTTCTCCTCCCACGCAAACAACCTCCGCATCCAAACTCAAGCACCACCATCCTCCCCCCACCCTAACTAGCTTATAACAGACACTGTCTCCCCCTTATACGCCGTCGGATTAAATAACCTGCTAAACCTGACACTTAAAGACACCCCACCAAGCCACACATCCGTCCAAAAACGAGTTTGTTTCCCATCTCCAACCAAGCGTCTAACATTATCACTAAACCAGTCCTCACTACTCAACGCGTGAATATCACGCCACCGTAATGACGACTCTCGACCACCACCCCTCAACCGCCCCCCATCCATCCCATAACGCGCCGACAACACCTTAAACCACAAAGACTCTCTCTCCTCCAACAACCGCCAACACCACTTCCCTAAAAGAGCTAAATTAAACTCCCTAATACTCCTTACCCCCAAACCTCCAACCTCCTTACTCCTACAAACAGTTTTCCAGTCCACCCATGATATTTTCTTGTGGTCATCACTCCCCCAAAAAAAAAAAACAATTAAAAATAGATTCGATAGAGGAGACAATACCTAACGGAGCCTTGAAAAAAGAAAGAGCGTAAACATGCATGGATGACAGGACAGACTTCAGCAAAACCAGACGGCCACCCAAAGAAAGATGTTTCAAATTCCAACCTGACAGTCTAGATTTGATACGGTTTAGGATTGGTTCCCAAAAAGACAACCGTTGTAACGCCCCCTTTTTATTTAATTATTTTTAGTTAATATTTGAATACTTTTGCATGATTTTATATTTGATAAGTGATAATATATTTGTTATAAATATGTTTGTTATTTGTTATAGAAATATTTGTTATTTTGTTTAGAAATATATTTGTTATAAATATGTTTGTTATTTGTTATAGAAATAATTGTTATTTTGTTTAAAAATATATTTGATATTTATTTGATTTATTATTTTTAGCATAAGTATTATTTGGCTTAGTTGCGTGTGTGTGTGTATATATATATATATATATATATATTTAAGAGAGGTACGTAGTAATATTATTATAAGGGAGTTTAGTATAGTAAAATAAAATAGGATATTTCATTAGGAGGAGTTGTTATGTAATTTTAGAGAAGTTGAGGATTTAGTGGAAAAATAAGACAAGTGGAGAAAAGTTATATAAAGAGGGAATTAGGTTAAGAAAAACATAGTAAGTGTTGTCAGAGTTTTTGGAGAGAAAGAGGAGAAACCTAGAAGAGGCAAGAACAAGAGAGAAGAACACAACTTTGATTCAGGATTTTATTCAGGTAAGGGTGAGCCTAGCTTCGATTGTATTAACATGTCATTCATTGTTTATGATTAACTAAGGGATTGGGAAGAGTTTTGAGAGAGTTCTTAAGATAGGGTTTGATTAATGATTCTCGAATTGAATATGTGTAGAAACCAAAGAAATGGTATTAGATTGTGTTCAGGTTGATTTTAGGAGTGTATAACATCATTGTGAATCATTTTGGGTGATTAAGGGATCAAAAATTGGGTTTTTGGAGTGAGAATTGTTCTTTCCCGTAAACAAATTCGGCCACCGATTTTCTGAAAGTCAAAACTGGAAAAACACTCACTTTTCACCCGTTTCTGTTTTGAATTAGCTTCCGGTGTAAACACGAAAGTTGTAGGTATGGATGTTATCTTTTTAATGCCGTTGGTTTGACTTCTAAATGATTTATAGATCTTGAGTTATGGTCATATTACTGCACGTAGGTCACAGTGAATATTTATGAATTTCAGCACAACTTTCTCTGAATTTAAAATGAAAGCTGGTATTGATAGGTACTGAATTGGCCTTTGGTGTAAACATGAGAATTTTAGGCAATTGAGTTAACTTTCTAATGGCATTTGTTTGACTTGAAAATGATTCTTAGATCTTGAGTTTTGTATTTCTAATTTGGACGAGACTTTGGGGATAGGGTCGTAGATAGTAATAGAGATGCCCTAAGACCTGTAATCGAATATGGAATGATGTTGTAAGATGTTTTTAATTGTTGGCGTTAAACTATGATTTATATGTTTGTTAAGTGAGTTATATGAATGACGTTTGAATGATATTGCAATGATGATTATGTGATGTGAATATGTGTTAAATGTGCTGAGTTGTTGCCATGTATTGTTATAATTGCATGTGTCGGTCAAGAGTCGTAAATGATGTTAAGATGTTGTGTGTAACTTGTTTAAGTTGCAAAGAGTTGAGTCCATGCATTTGCATAATTTGAGACGGTGGAGCTTTTGCTCAAAGCGACGGTGGAGCATTTGCTCAAAGCGACGGTGAAGCATATTAATGCTTAAAATGGTACCACATGCATGATGTTTAAGATGTTAGAGTTGCATAGTCGAGTTGCATTTGTCGAGTCTTGTGTCTAAGACGTTATGAGATGATTTGTTATGTGAAGATGTTTTAAAGATGATTTGTTATGAGAAGATGTTTAAAGATGATTTGTTATATGTAGATGTTTGAGACGTTTCCGTTATATGTGATGATTGTTGTTGTTGTTGTTGTTAAGCATAGATATTTGAATTATATGTTATTATAATTGTTGTGAATCTCACCCCTTCTGTTGGAATTGCCGCCTTGTGGGCAAGTGCAGGTGACCAATCATAGGTTCGACGATGTGAGAGGTCCTTGTGGTGTCGTAGGAAATGCTCTGATATGTAACGGGATGGGGTTTTTATCGTATTCTATTCCTTTATGTATCACGTTGAACTAATTTTGATGTTTACGATCTATCTTTGAATTTTTGAAACGCTTGTGAGGCCTTTGTGCCAAGAATTAATTATTTTAAGGATTTTGAAATTATGATTCCGCTGCTACGTTCTGAATATTGATGAGGAATAAATTATTATTCATTTTGTTTAAAGATTTTATGAAATGTGACATCCTGAATATTGCGATATACTCTGATTACATAAATGAATTTTTATGTTGGAAATTTGGGGTGTTACAACCGTCGCGCATTACCACCAATAGGCAGCCCCAGGTACAGAAAAGGGATAGAGCCAACCTTACAATTCAACACCATTGCTGCTTCTGACAACCAAGAAGTAGCGACATTCACCCCCACCAACATGCTCTTAGAAAAATTCACTTTCACCCCCGACAAAGCTTCAAAAAGAAGAAGAATGGCACGCATAGCGCGTATGTTGGCCCAAGATTTTTCTCCCAATATGAGAGTATCATCTGCAAACTGAAGATGAGAAACCATTGTTGCATCATTACTTCCCACTCGATAACCAGTAAAAAGATTGTTTGACGACAAAGATTCCATCAACACATTAAAACCCTCTGCGGCAAGTAAGAATAAGAAAGGCGTGAGGGGATCCCCCTGCCTCAAACCCCTATGAAAAGAAAACTCATCAGTCGGTGACCCGTTTACCAAAACCGACGCAATCGCCGTTCTGATGCACTCTTTTATCCATTTTCGCCAAAGAGTCGGAAAACGCATTTTTAACATCACCTCATCTAAATACCCCCAGTTAATTGAGTCACACGCCTTCTCGAAATCCACTTTAAAAAGAATCAAATCCTTCTTACAGCGACGAGCCTCATCAACAATTTCATTAGCCACCAAGATTCCGTCAAGAATCTGACGACCTTTAATAAAAGCAGACTGTGTATCAGAAATAACAGAACCAATGACCGAGCGAAGTCTATTTGCAAGCACCTTTGCCAATATCTTATACAAGCTACCAACCAACGATATCGGTCGAAAATCATTCAATCGTTGTGGGCTATCAACCTTAGGAATAAGAGCGATGAAAGTGCTATTTATTCCTTTTGCCAACCTTCCGTTTCTATGGAATTCCAACAAAAAGCGCATAATATCAATTTTCAGAATGTCCCAAAAATCCTTGATAAAACCAAAAGAAATCCCATCAGGTCCTGGGCATTTAAAATTATCACAATCCCAAACTGCAGACTTAACCTCCTCCTCTGAGAAAGGCCAAATCAGACTCACCCCTTCAGGATGAGCTAAAGTGCGAAAATGGAGATCCTCCATGCTGGGGCGATTCAAATTAGGATATTGGAAATGATTCGAAAAATGATTGAAAACAGTATGCCTGGCATTATCAACCCATTCGACCAACGTACCATTCACAAGGAAGAAAGGAATAGTATTTTTGCGACGTCTACTTGACATAATACCATAAAAGAATTTTGAATTTGCATCCCCTTCACGTAACCACTGAATTCTCGACTGTTGCCAAGTAATACTTGAATTTGCACGAGATAAAGAGAACAATTCTTCAGAAAAATCATGCAGCTCCTCTACATCCCCTTCAGACAACACCTCAGTCCGACCCTTTAAATCTAAAGCAGCAATTTTGTTCTTTAAGTTCAAAATTCTAGAAGGTAGATTTTGAGAATGGCGCTGATGCCAATCCTTTAAAGCCAGCTTTAGAAGCTTCAATTTTTCCTTCAACACAAAACCTCCCCAACCATCTATCTGAAAGGACAACCACTTTTCTCGAACAAAAGTTTTGTAGCCAGGAAAATTCTCCCAACATTTCAGCATGCGAACCGGACGAGGTCCCCAATTTTCTTCATCCACAGATAATAACAACGGACAGTGATCTGACAAACCACGAGTCAGGGCCAACTGACAGCAATCAGGCCAAGTCAAGCACCAACTCTCAGAGAACAAAAATCGATCAATACGACTCATAGATTTTCCATCTCCCCGAAACCACGTAAAGTTGCAACCGCGAAGAGGAAAATCCACCAAAAAAAATTCATCTATAAAGTTGTTGAAAAATGTGCTTCCTGTATGGTTGAAAACATTCCCCACACTGCGACGTTCCTCCAGACACCTAACCACATTAAAATCACCACAAACACATACATTTTAAACATTCAGCGAACCCAATCTAGTAGATAAACTAGTCCAGAGATTTTGTTGACGAGTTGAATCACAAGGGGCATAAACATTAAACAAAACAAATTAATGATTAATTGAATTTTATTTGTCCCTTTTTCTTGAATGAAGGCTACAACTATGACTAACATTTAAGTTTAAGATTATAGATGAATTTTTTTTGAAGGTGAGTTTAAAGTTATAGACGATGAAAGATGATAACTTAATATTTTTATATTTAATTTTAAATCACGATTAACTTAGAAATTTTGCATTGAAAAAAAATTAATTTTATATATTTTTGAAATGAAATGCATGACTATCAAGATGATATCTCTATATTCCTTTTGAAAAAAAGAAGACAAGATCTCTATATTTAATTTATTAACATGTGTGCTTGAGGTAGTATTAATATTTCCCTAAAATTTAAACTACAATTATATCAAATATGTAAATAAATAAATTCAATTATTTAACTAGATAAAAAAACGTTGAAATTGTTAAATCGAATGTCATGTTTGAAATTCAAACTTCGACTTATCCACCTGCGTGATGAGTTTAAAATAAATATTTTGTTATTTCATCTATCCACTCAAAACAAAACAAATAAAATTATGAATAAAATAATTTAAATGAAAGAAAAAACCAGAACGTCGGTGTAATACATTAATGTTGTCTTAAAAATCGAACATTCAAGTCAAAACATATGTATATACTATTAACGCAAAATCGTCACTTTTGGAATTCGGTATCAAGTACGACCAAAATAAATGCAAAATCTTTACTTTTGGAATGCGTTAGTAAGACCGGACAAAATTAAGAAAATAAAAATAAAATCTTAATATTCCATATATATAGAGATTCTCTTTCTAGAAGGGAATTAAAAACTAAAATTCAGACCACATACATCAAACTTTATAAATTTTTTGTTTACACTCCTAATCTAATTCAAGAGAAATTGTAGATTTGTAAATAAATCTTATTTTTAATAAAGAGGTTTTGAATTGTAAAACAAATGTTAGCAAAAAAGGTTACTAGAAAAAAGAGGCTAATAATTATGCGAAAGTACGTGACGTGACATCATATGCTTCACGCGTCTGAGTCGCATCGCAGCATAAATTCAACCAACGTGTCAACCTTACCTTTCTCCCGAAGCAATAACCACACTAACCTATCACATCAACATATAATAAGTACGTTTACTTATCATTGATAAGTCGGTGATAATAACTGTAGTGTAACAAAGACCCTGCAAAAACGCATCGAGAAAAGTGAGTCATACATAAATTCACACAAACAAAACAAAACACTTTCTTTTTCTCTCTCTTTGCTTCTTTAAATACTTTATCTTTTTTCTTACATCAACTGTTCTATACTTTTCTGTTTCAACACAAACCTTTCACCATAGAATAGAACCCAAACCCTAGAAACCGTTTTTGTGCTTTTCGTACAACAACATCAAACGACATCGTTTTCAGGAATCATAACAATTCTGGTTCTTCTTATAAAACCCATCAATTTCTGTTCAATTTTCTTACCCTAATTCCAAAAGATGACATCTTTGAGTAGAGAATTGGTGTTTTTGATTCTTCAATTTCTTGAAGAAGAGAAATTCAAAGAAACTGTTCACAAGTAATTCACTCTTCAATTTCTCAATTTCAGTTTTGTTATTTTATTTTATTTTATTTTGTTGTGATGATTATGTGAAATTGGGAATGTGGTTGTTGTGTATTGGATTACAGGTTGGAGCAAGAATCTGGTTTTCTGTTCAATATGAAGTATTTTGAAGAGAAAGCACTAGCTGGAGAATGGGATGAGATTGAGAAGTATCTTTCTGGGTTTATCAAAGTTGATGATAATAGATACTCGATGAAAACATTCTTTGAGATTAGAAAGCAGAAGTATCTAGAAGCCCTTGACAGGTTTTTATTTTTAATTTTAGACTTGTAATTATAGCGTTGTTGTTTTAGTCCTTGTATTTATTTTTATTTTTCTGAGATATGTATTTGAACAACCAAAGCAATAGACAGAGTAAAAACACAATGAGAGAGTTGTCTTAAAAGTTGTCGCAAAGTGGTTGCACAATTTTTTTTTTGTTTGTTTGTTAGAATCCAGTGTTGCAAATTTAAAAATTGTTGTTTTTAGTCACGACGTTATCTTACTGGGGCCACATGGCGTGATTTTATTCGACCATGAATGACATCGGAGACTAAAAGCAACGATTTTTGAATTTGGGGGACTGAATCTAAATAATTTTTTTTACAGGGACTAAGATCATATTTTAACCTTTTTTTAATCATCAGGGGTTTATTGTTCTTTTTGTTATCTACTTTCTGTTGCTGAATTTTTCTTGTTTGTGCTCAGGAATGACAAAGTGAAGGCTGTTGAGATATTGGTGAAGGATTTAAAAGTTTTTTCAGCATTTAATGAAGAATTATTCAAAGAAATCACTCATCTTTTAACCCTTGACAACTTCAGGTACTTTGGTTTGAGTTGTGAAATCATAAGTGGATTTTACTATTATTTTTTTTCAAACATGGACTTTTGATTAAATGCAGGGAAAATGAACAGTTGTCGAAGTATGGTGATACCAAATCGGCTAGAAACATAATGCTCTCAGAGCTTAAGAAACTGATAGAAGCGAATCCCCTCTTTAGAGATAAGCTTGTATTCCCTTCATTGAAGGCCTCGCGGTTACGAACACTGATTAATCAAAGGTAAGGTTGCTGGTTCAACTTTTACTTCGGACAGGATGAAATATACAATGTTCGCGTGCAATTCACTTACTGTCTTAACTCTCATTCATGTTTGTTATTCAGTTTGAATTGGCAACACCAGCTGTGCAAGAACCCAAGGCCAAATCCTGATATAAAAAGTCTATTCATCGACCACACATGCTCAACCTCAAATGGAGCTCGTGCACCTACTCCTGTCAATCTTCCTGTCACAGCTGTTGCAAAGCCTTCATCTTTTGTTCCGCTTGGAGTACATGTAAGGCCCTTTTTCGTGTTTAGTTTTCTGGAAATTCAGTTGAGACTGTTGGTTATCTAATAATTATCTTGGGACAATATGTTTTGTTATTTATGTACGTGCAGCCATTTCAACCAGCCCCAACGGCTGCTAATGTTAATGCTTTAGCGGGATGGATGATGAACCCAAATCCTTCTTCATCAATTCAACCACCTGCGCTTGTTGCTTCGTCAATACCTGGTCCCCCACATCAAGGTATAGTAGTTTTGTTGTCATGCATTCTAGTTCTGCAGATGGGGCAAAATCAACATAATGAGAAAAGTTTTGACAAGCTTATGAGAATGAATATATGCATGTGTTCTACATTGACGTTCTAATGTAATATGGTTCGTTTTATTAGTATTTTTAGGGTACATGTGTGTGGGGTGGGTTTCTTCGCCCTAGATATTTTTAGTTATATCCGTAACATATATTTTTGATTAGACATTATCCAGTTGTCAGGAGTTGTAATTCATCAAGTATTGCAGAAAGATAGTGTGTGCATACAGTCTCTTCTTTAGCTTTTGTAACAGATTTTTTTTATTTTGTAGTCATATTATTGCCTGGGTTCTCATATACACAATTGACATATTATCTGGGAACGTTTGCTTTTGTCTCTGCATTTCGAACTCCACTTTATACTCAATTTTTTGCAGTCCCTGTTTTGAAGCATCCGAGAACACCTTCAAATACTCTTGGAATGATGGACTATCAAAATGTCGATCATGAGCAACTATTGAAACGTTTGCGGTCATCTATCGACGAGGTACTGATGCATTGTTGTTTGCAAGCTTTCTTTTTCATATAATTTGCTTAACAATGTTATTGGCAATTACTTATAATCTGCGCAGGTTACTTATCCAGCTCCATCCCAACAAGCCGCCCCTTCTTGGTCACTTGAAGAGCTTCCAAGAACCGTGGTTTGTACATTATATCAAGGATCAACAGTGACAAGCATGGATTTTCATCCTTCCCTTCATTCTTTATTTGCTGGTAGGTTGAAATAGACTGGTATATTCTTGTACTACTAAGAAGTTTAGTTGTTATATATTGATTTTGGAATATCATTTCTGAAACAGTTGGTTGCGGAAATGGCGACGTGTCACTCTGGGAAGCAGGGCTGAGAGAGAGGCTGATATCAAAACCTTTCAAAATAAAGGATATTGCTGCTTGTTCTGTGTTTTTTCAGGTTTGTAACATTGTTCAACTAATTGATTATAAAATGTTTGTTGGGGCATAAAGAAAAGACAGAGAGCAGGAAAGGGATAAATGTTTTAAGAGTTAGATGATTAATTGCTACTTATATTTTGCAGTACCGACCTTTAGAAAATTGACATAAAGGGGTACAATTGAATATTATGGAATAAGGGTTATTTGCAGGATGCTAGTGTTGTTTTTGTAGAAATCTAAATAAATGTAGTATGCTAGTGTTGTTTTGTTGAAACCTAAATAAATGTAGCAAGTGGCAAAATTATCTTATCCAAGTCATATAACTGGAACTCTTGTGTAGGCTGCAATTGTGAAGGATGCATCTATATCCGTCACCCGTGTATCATGGAGTCCTGAAGGGAATATTCTTGGTATGTGCTGCAGGGAAACTTGGCTTCAGTTTGTTGCATTATACTGGTTTATAATACATTTCCCCTTCTTTTTCAGGGGTTGCTTTTACAAAACATCTGATTCATATGTATGCTTATCAAGGATCTAATGATCTAAGGCAGACTTTGGAGGCATGTTCAGTCATTCTCTAATATAAAGTTTCTGTAATTGGTACATGATGTCTTTTATTTTGTTTTTGGTGACATTGGGTAATGTTTTGACCTCATTACAGATTGATGCTCATGTCGGTGGTGTCAATGACTTGGCATTTTCTTATCCGAACAAACAACTTTGCATTGTAACTTGTGGGGATGACAAGTTAATTAAGGTGACAGATTTTTTTCTCTCCCATCGATAACATCTTTTAGCCAGATAAGTGTATCCATAATTACTAAGTTTGAGGACTGTGACAGGTGTGGGATTTGAATGGACGAAAGCTTTTTCATTTTGAAGGTCACGAAGCACCAGTTTATTCTGTTTGTCCCCACCAGAAGGAAAATATCCAGGTAAAAATCTGCACCCACAAAGGTTGGCTTTTTATTGTTGCTATGGCTATATTGAGGCTCCTTCCTTAACTGCCGACTAGTGTTGAACTTTTTGTTCTATTCAAGTTAATCTTTGTTATATTATCATTAGGATCATTAGGATATTCAGTCTAAGTATATTAAACCAAAATGATTTTTCATTTACAGAAGAAAGTAATACAAAAATAATATTTAAGATTGCATTTTGCCATTCCACTGCAGGATGATCCAAATTAATTTTCTGGCACAAACACTTTTCCTGTCAATTGTTGGTTACTTTAACATTTTTGTGACTATACTCTGAATTTTCCCCTTCTGTCGTCAATTCTGTTATGATGAATAGATAGATATAAGGGGATGTCATTGCTTTTTTATATCAGTGAATAGTTAATGGAAAAATATTATGATATATTTATGCAGTTTATATTTTCTACATCTCTTGATGGGAAAATCAAAGCCTGGCTGTATGATAACATGGGCTCCAGGGTTGACTACGATGCTCCTGGACAATGGTGCACCACAATTCTCTATAGTGCTGATGGAAGTAGGTAAGAAATGGATTAGAATAATAGAGTTTTTCTTACTTGATAGTCTTGATCATTTCTTTAATCTTTCATTTTTCTCAATCATATATATGATCTGTAATTTCCTTTTCTTATTTTAGATTGTTTTCATGTGGGACAAGTAAGGAAGGGGACTCTTTCCTAGTGGAATGGAATGAAAGTGAAGGTGCACTAAAGAGAACATATTCTGGGTTTAGAAAAAAATCTAACGGTGTTGTGCAATTTGACACAACAAAGAACCGCATCTTGGCTGCTGGTGAAGATAACCAAATTAAGTTTTGGGATATGGACAATATCAATGTTTTGACTAGTACAGATGCTGAGGGTGGTCTTCCTGTGAGTATTGCTTGTACTTATTATATTTTAGTGTATTTTGGAGTGAATTGTTTGACATGGTTGATGCCTTGCATCAGAGTCTCCCTCGTCTGAGGTTCAACAAGGAAGGAAATCTGCTCGCTGTTACTACAGCTGATGGTGGCGTGAAAGTCCTTGCTGATACTGATGGCATGAAGTATTTAAGATCCATTGAAGCTCGTTCTTACGAAGCATCCAAAGCACAAGTGGAGACAAAGGTTTTTACCTTACAAAATATCATCTATATCATTTAACGGCTTTATTGATGTCCTGAAATTGATTTGTTTAATTTCGATGAATTAGGTTCCTGGGTCTTCTATGGTAGCAAATATGAATCAACACATCACTAAAGTAGAACGTGTCGACAGAAGCTCTCCCGCTGCACCACTGCCTATCCATGTATGAGTTAACAATTAAAATGGATATTGGCACTTATTTTTAGATTTTAACTATTTTGGCGATCAAATATGTTAGAATAAACTATGCGTCATTTTTCTTTGTCAAGAAAATGGATATTGGCACTTATTTTTAGATTTTAACTATTTTGGCGATAAAATATGTTAGAATAAACTATGCGTCATTTTTCTTTGTCAAGTAAAGTTGGCTATTCATAGTTTTCTGTTCCAGTTCTGGTCTGTTTGATAATTATGTATGCAACTGACTCATTATGTTGTTCGTTGCAGAATGGAGTTGATTCTATGGCCAGAAGCATAGAGAAGCAAAGAAGTTTGGATGACGTAGCTGATAAATCTAAAACATGCGATCTGACAGAAATAGCTGACCCTGGCCATTGTCGTGTAGTTACTCTTCCAGATACTATTGACCCTACTAACAAGGTACTCCCTACCCTCTTTCTTTGTTGAAAAGGGTTTTTAAAAGGTGTATTCCTATTGTATAGCAATATTATTTTGAGGCCAAAATTTCATACATGTCTAGGTTGTTCGTCTTCTTTACACCAATTCTGGGACTGGCCTTCTGGCTCTTGGTGCTAAAGGGATTCAGAAGCTGTGGAAATGGAGCCGTAATGACCAGAACCCCAGTGGAAAGGTGAGTATATGTTTTTTTTTTTTTAATAAGGTGATTGTATGCTGAGACCTACAGTACAGAAACATCTTCCTGTTGCTTTATTATACCATATTATCGCATTCATATCTTGATATCCTTTTAACTTCTGACACAGTTTGTGCATGTGCATCACACACTTTTACTCATTTAAATATTTCTGATTTCTTTTTCTGTGGGTTTTAAAGGCCACAACTACTGTTGTTCCCCAACATTGGCAACCACCTAGTGGTCTTCTCATGACTAATGATGTCCCAGACGGTTCTGAAGAACCAGTTCCTTGCATAGCACTCTCAAAAAATGATTCTTATGTCATGTCTGCCTGTGGAGGAAAAATTTCACTGTTCAACATGATGACTTTTAAGGTAAGTTGACAATTATACGATTTTATAGTCTGTGGCATCCCTCTTAGATTCTATTCAGCTGTTTCTCAATTCTTATGACAAATCATTGCTGAGTTTCAGGTAATGGCAACTTTTATGTCACCTCCCCCGTCATCAACCTTTCTTGTGTTTCATCCTCAAGACAATAATATCATTGCAATTGGAATGGAAGATGCAACCATTCATTTTTACAACGTTAGAGTTGATGAGGTAATTAATTAAGCAGCCCTTTGAATTTGTAATTGTTTCAAGAATCATATTGTGATGCGGCCCTCTTTGCTTTTAGGTCAAATATAAATTGAAGGGTCACCAGAAGCGTATTACTGGTTTAGCATTTTCAACTCACCTAAACATCTTGGTTTCATCCTCGGCTGATGCTCAGGTATGTCAGAGCATGAATTCCACAACCATATTGGTGTCTGCGATTTCATCAGCTTTTAACTATTATTGGAGTTGTCTTCAATTTAGTCATACATTGCACACTTTCATACTTCTTCATTGCAACCACTTTTTTTTCTTCCTTCTACAGCTTTGCTTTTGGCGCATTGATACATGGGATAAGAAGAAAACGCTACCAATTGAATTGCCTGCTGGAAAAGCACCCGTTGGTGATACTAGAGTATATTTCCATTCTGATCAAGTGCACTTACTGGTGTGCCATGAATCACAGCTAGCATTATACGATGCTTCCAAAATGGAATTGATTCGGCAGGTAAGTTGCTATCTCTCTTCCCGAAGCATCGACTAATACTACCAATAGAAAGAGCAAGCATCATCACATTTTTGGTACACTTATGTATAATTAACCTAATAGTTTGTGAGAAAGAGTATCACGAAACACAATTTTGGCCTCTAAATACAACTCTATTTTCTATTCATGGTCAAAGATTTAGTAACTTCTGTTTGTTTGGATTGCAGTGGGTCCCACAAGATGGATCATCTACTTCCATTTCATCTGCGACATATTCCTGCAATAGTCAACTAGTTTATGCTGCCTTCACTGATGGAAATATTGGAGTATTTGATGCTGACAGCCTGAGACTAAGATGTCGCATAGCTTCATCTGCATACCTACACCAATCATCGTCAAATAGGTGATTATAATATTTCATTTTGTGTTAATATTACTAACATGTGGTAAGCATCCTCGCGGAAGATAATTATTTCACAAGTGCTGCTTCATGTTTTGCCTTACTGAACTTAAGCTTTTAGAATTTCTAGTTGAAATATATTTTTTAAAATATAAGGTCATGTTTCACGGTGATTGATAATTAAGCAATTTTGGGTTTGGAAGTTTGCATCTTTTGTTTATGTTCAGTTGAGCTTACTGAGATTTCACAGATGATATTTTTGCTTATTTCTTCAAGAATAATCCTTAATCTTTGTTTGCTTTGCTTTGTTTTTTGCAGCCAAAATATATACCCCTTTGTTGTTGCAGCACACCCACAGGAGCCAAATCAATTTGCCGTTGGAATGTCAGATGGGTCTATTAAGGTCATAGAGCCCATAGAGCCAAATGGAAGATGGGGAGTTTCGGCATCTGTTGATAATAGGACAACCTCACCATCAATTACTAACAACTCAAATTCTGAGCTCCAAAGATGATTCATATACATCAATTTTAGTTCACATTTGTGTAAAATAATAGTCAACTGTTATGTTTTTGTTCCAAGTTTTTGAAATTGTGTTACTTTGTATTGGTAAGTCTACAGATGGTTAGTTAAAGATACAACTTATGAACAAAACACAAGCGTTATCTTTTCGGATAACGACGAATATTCATTATTGCTTCATACATTCACTGTTTATCATGAATTGCGTTTCTTTGATTCTGGTAAATTTCTCCCAATTTTGGCACGAATTATTACTATTTTTGAATTGAATGCTTGTCAACTAGTATTATGAATGAATCATAATGAAAGTCATGCAAATATCAGGTTCATGTATGATCCACTCATTTAGGATTGCAATGTAGAAAAAGCTCTAGGATTCCACATTGTTCTCTCTCAAATTTGTGGAGTAATCAACGGGGAAGTAAGTTTACTTCAGGCTCAATCAAACAAAATTGTGGAGATATTTGTCTTAAAAATTAGGGCAGGTAATGTTAAAAAACATGAATGTTTTTGTGTCTCACAAGTATTGGTGGATTTTAGCGAGATTTCAGGCAGATAGATACTAGCAATACTGTATTTTTGTTTACATGTATAGACAGTGGTAGAATATATCCCTCTCAATAATAAATATTGGACATTTGGGATTAGATCTCTATCTGTGACATGACAGCCACCACATATTTGTAGTGCATGTGGTCCTATGAGTAAGGTATAAATCTTTTTACTTAGTGTGAGCAATGCTAATCAAGTAGCTGGCATCATAGCTACCTGAAGATAACCACATCCCTTTTGTAAAGCTAGTTTTTGTCCACGTAAGTATGTTGACTACATCAGTTTGAATTGTCAATTTAGCATTACTCTCATTTTTCTTTGAATTTATTGCAACAACACGTATTTGTACATTTATTTAGTTTTTAAAGTCAAATAGTTGAGCTGAGAATTTTGGTTTTCACTGTGTCATCCAAAACTACTACTTTCACCAAATTCTTTGGTCGGTAATAATAGGATAACAACAAAAAACATACGACTAGAAATGTTTGGCTGAGTTATATATTAATGTACTAGTGGTTTCTAAAATTGGCTTTGTGCATGATGTGCTTTATCATTATATTGGCAAATAAGTATTTATTCCCTAGCATGGCATGTGGTTTTCCCGGACATAAAGCTCAGATTTTAGTGTCGGTCTTTTGGTTTTTACTCCTAAAAGAATTGGCATACATGTACATAACAGTGACGGAAAATGACCTGATTTAGGGGGGCCTTGTTTCTTCCACCTATAGGATTCGAAATGTTTTGTTTGTGGACTTGTTATATTGGCCCTATTACATAACACCCTTATTCCCCCCCCTCTATGTTAGTGAGAGCTCCTTTGTGTTCCCCCCTTGATTTGTCACTTAGTAGAAATTACGTGCCTTCTTCCAATTTTGGAAATTGGGACTAAATAATAATCAGTAGTTGTGTTGATCAGACGCACATATTTCGACACCGGAAAAAGTCTTGTGTGGTCACAAAAAGGGAAAAAAGAGAAACGAGAATGAAATGATTTGTATTTTTAAAATAATGATATGATGTTTATGTCTGTGTGTTCTCAAATAATTTTTATTTGATTTTGAAACTAAGTACTTGTTTGTTTCTGCGGCAAATAGGCATCAAACACGTGTGTTTTCTAGAAGCTAGTAATGTTAGCTTCTTGTTTTCACATCAAAAAACAATATAGATGTACGTTTGAGGTGACAAACACATCTAAACATAGTAGAAGTATTTCTTCACGACATCGTATTATGATACGAATGAGTGTGAAAGTTGGACACGAGGATAAAGAAATAATAATATAAAAGTCATAAATCATATAATTATACGACGTTGATGTCCAATGTTATGTCAAAACAATAGTTTTTAGTGACAAGTGTTCCCCCGATTCAAAACGTAGTTTAAAATATGCTATTTCAATTAGACTAGTGTGTGTTTGGTTTCCCGTCTTCTATCCCAAACTCACGATTTTCATAGTTCCAGATGTGTTTTCGCCATGATTTTCAGAAGCCAGCTTTTGCGTTGAGTTGGAAAGTCATCGCTCTTTTGATCATCGCGACACTGTACTAAACGAGTAACACAATAAGATATCCCGTACATTTATATGAGACACTTGTGTTTTTATGCATGTTCGAAGTACAGTGTAGAAGGCTATGGTGTCGACTGGTTAAGTAATTTGCAATGTGTTCAAGGAAATTGTTATACATATTCTCTGCTAAATTGGTCAATATATATAACAATTTTTGGCAGTAGGCTAACTAGTTGGAAATAATTCCTCTCAGAAAAGAAAAAAAAACTAGTGGAAATAGTTTTTTTTTTTAAAGAACTAGTGGAAATAGTTGAAAGCATATATACCGGGTCTTGGTTAGATTTTTAGTGACAAATAGTTTTATTTCTGATAGAGAGTCTTATCTTGTTTTATTGGTATTAGATATGGCATCACACAATCTTTTTTGAACTTGTTTTAATTCTTTAAGAAAAAATGTACTAATTCAAGTGAACAACGGTGAGGAAAGATAATAATTTGGCTTCTCTATATAGTATCCAATATACCAAACCCTACAGCCTAATGAAGACTTTAATTTGGCGTGTTGCTTAAAATTAGAAAATAGAGGGTGGTTAGGTGCTTTGCTGCTCAAGCTAAGCCACTACTACTCTGCTCCACATGGGCAATCATTGGAACCAAAAGTATATCACACTTTTGCATTTTGAATTATACATTTCGATTATTATTATAAACAAAATTAATTTTTTATGTTCTTTCAATAAATAATGTATGTGGTCTATATAATAAATTACATACATTATTTATTACATAAATTTAAAAGTGGATTTTTACTTATAATAGTGATAGAATGATGTACTATATGTTTGAGTTTGTAGTAAGATTGTTGAAATCATGGTCTTCTTTAGTAATTGAGTGGCGTTTATTCAACAAAATTACACAAATAACATTATAATTCTTAGAGTGGGCAAAGAGTCTTGAAGATGTTTGAAAGACAAAATTGATCCTTTAACTAAGAGCCATGAAAGTTAAGAGGCGTGGAAAGATTAATTGACAAGGTTGAGTCTTTAGTTAATGAAGTGAAAATGTTAAAGTATTTTGTAGGTAATGATATATCTCTTTGAAAATTTTAGGCATTGTTGTAGTTTGGAAGACAATAAAAATAATTAAAGCATCTTTGAGGGAGGGGAACGTAATTCAAGCATCTTTAAGGGGAGTGAAGTGTAATTTACTCAAAAATGTTTGATTTTTTCACTAAGCAATAAAAATAATTAAACTCTAACCGTGCTTTCAAACTTCAACCTAAATATACGGTGAATAAGAAATTCAATCAATTTAATTATGAAACTTTTTCGAAAATTCCGATGCATAGTATTTTTGGAGATTTTTCTCAACAAACGTGTGTGGGGGTGGGTGGGGGGATGTTTTAATATAGATCAGGTTGAAGAGTTGTATTTATGAGATATAAAGATGTGTTTGATATGAATGTCTTTGGCCAAAAAATGTAAATAATACATGAATAGTTACTTATAATGAAGAGAAGTATTTTTTGATGACGTGTATTAAAAATGATAAACGCAATTAACTAATATCTTTAATCATGGTTGATTTAGTTATTTTTGCTTATATTCAAGAGTAATGGATTAAGGGTTAATCCTCCAAGATTTTAAAGAGGGATTCATAGGTTGTCTAACGAGGAACTTAAGAATGGAAAAATAAAATCTCACTTAATGCATGGTTAGATTATTAAAGTGACGACATGTATGAATTGTCTAAATGAGGAATGCAACAAATTTCCGAACAAGGATGAGCGGAGAGGCATTTCTATGAAATTGATTCAATGACAAAATATGTTGCAGAAAAAGAAGAAAGAAAGTCATGATAGCTATTTCAGAAATTTATGAGCCAGATTATTCAAAATTACCACGTTGTATTGCATTCATATTGTAGACAAATGTATATATATGTCACGTGCTATGAGGAAATCAATCATTAGTCTCACTTTGCATAGTTATAGATAAGGAGCTTTGCCTCACCATCTCTTAATTTTGAAGGGACCTATCTTTTAGGTCATACAAATGTGAGTGATCTCGAACCTGGGTGAAATTAGGGTGTTATTGTTGGAAAAAATATTATAGATAAGTTAAAGAACACAACTACCACAAAATAATATAATGTGGAAAAACTTCAAAATTAGAGAGTTATTGTTGGGAAAAATATTATAGATAAGTTAAAGAACACAACTACCACAAAATAATATAACGTGGAAAAACTCCAAAATTAGAGAGAAAAAACACAACCCCGCGACCCTACTATACCCAAAATTTCTAAAGTGAATACACTGACTACACCTCATAACACTCTAAGAAGAGAGTATAATATCCTTAAAAAAAAAGAGTATAATAGGTAACAAAAAAAAATTATGAAAGATTAAATTGTTTATGATTGATGCATTTTGTAACGAAGAACTCAGTTAATATATATCCTCTAAACAGAAAAAACTTGAGTCAATATATATATATATATATATATATATATATATATGGGGATTGCTACAATAGACCCACTTCATTTTATGAAGGTCTATTTTAGCAACTAGCACCTTTTCATTTGGACAGAAAGATCCCTCTTTTTGCTTTTTGAAAAAACTAAAACTAAGGGATACAAATGTAATTTACACTTAAAAGTTATTTTTTCTTTCTTTCATTTTTTAGTTGTCTCTTCCACTTGACCACACTGTCTTTCTCTTTCCTCTTTTATTACTGTTCACCCATCCTTTCTGCGTTGTTTAAGATTTTCTATTCTTCTCATCTTGAAATCACATGAAACTTTTGTGGTTAAGAATAAATGCAATTTTTTATTTCTTTCTAGTTTTTGTTACCTACACAATTTTTTATCTTTCTGAGCAATGAAATTTCATTTGGGCTGGATTTTATAAGGGTGGCTATGAATTTTTCATTGCTAATGACACTTGAGATACCTCATACATCACATATTGATTTGGCTTAAATGGCAATTGAGCATGGATAAATTGATTGAGTATATTTTGTTACTTTGATTCAATTATGCTGGATGATAGTTTTTGTCAAAGATGGAGACAGACATGAGGGTTGAATAATTTTCATATCATTTGGCTTCATATTTCTCGTTTATCCAAAACTTCATGCCAATATCCTACTTTAGTGTTTTGGTTGTTCACAATCATATGAGCACCAAAGGATAGAAGCAGAGTAAACAAACACGGAGAGAGTAGGGATGACAATAACAAGATGAAAGAGAGTGTGGGAGAGTGGAGAGACAAAAAAAAAACATTAACTTTTACTGGAAATTGCATTTGTGTCCCTTAGTTTTGACTTTTTCTAAAAGCAAAAGGAGGGGTTTTTTGGTCCATATGAAAAGGTGTTGGTTGCTAAAATTGACCTTCATAAAATGAAGTGGGTCTATTGTAGCAAAACCCTATATATATATATATATATATATATATAGATAACATTTACCTCGCTCCTTCTTTACCACATTGGCCAATTTGAGACTTGTTTCAAGATGTTTCATACTAATTAACTTCAACAATCTCCACCTTAAATGAAAAAGATGCATTTTCTACTTCTAGGTTTACGCCAACCAATTTAGTTTAAAAGAAATATCACACTCCTCGATACAAATAGTATATTTCACTTAGAGATAAACACCTTAAATAATATCTACATACCAAAAACCATGTTGAAGATTATGGTGCAACTTTAATGTTGACTTTCTCATTAAGTTTTGAATCTTCTATATAATCTCACCTCACATATTACATCCATACCAACCAACTCCATCTTATTCTGGACTACCTAGCAATAACTTCTCTTTTCAATGGTACAAGAGTAATGTCATGAGAATACACTTATCAAGACAAATATAATGGGTTTGGACTGACTAAGAATTCCTAACCTAATCGACGATTAACTTAAGTGGACAGATCATTCAATTTTTCCTAACTTGACAATGTGTGTGTGTGTGTGATATGTTGACTTAAATGTCTAACCGTTTTATGAAAAAAAATCCATAAGAAAATAGGTTCTCGGGGTAATAAGTATGTTAGTTTTAGTGGGTTGAAGATCCGACCGGACCTACCACACTTTAAATCTCATCAAGGTCCGGTAACTTTGATCCGGCCGTATAAGACTGAAGGTTGAAGATCCAAAGGTAGAAGATCAGGCGGTAGAGATACTTTTAGAGGTATTTTTTTTCTGTTAGGTTTTTATTTTAAGAATTGTGATTACATTCTTCATCTTTTTTTGATTTTTTGACTTGAACAATTTTGTCTTAGTATATTTTCATTTTTTGACTCAACAAAAAAAAAGTTTTAAATTTAATCAAGCTCTGGCCACACCTACCACACTTTAAATTTAATCAAGATTTGATAACTTTGATTCGGTCGTATATGATCGAAGGTTGAAGATCGGGAGGTAGAAGATAAGGCGATATAGGTACTTTTAAAGGTGTTTTTTTTTCTTTTCAGTTAGGTTTTTATTTTATGGACTGTGATTACATTCTTCATCTTTTTTTTATTTGTACAATTTTGTCTTTGTATATTTTAATTTTTTGACTCAACAAAAAAAAATTGTTTCGTTTGGTTTTTTGACTTGATAAAAACCAATTGTCAAAGGACACGTGTATTGATGCCACATGTGAGCTTTTTTAAATGTAAAACTTTTTATGAGAGGATTTAAATGGAAACTTCTTTATATTTATGTATTTATATTTTTATATGACTTTTACCCAAAAAAATATTTATATGACTATGCAGCGTGTAGGAAAAATATGGCAATGCCACGTGGACAAATGTTAATTGAACTAATAATGAATTTTTACTTACTGGATTTTTTTAATAAACCTAAGTGAAAATTATTGGAGTTAATATTGTTTGCTTTTACTGTGAAATTTACTTAAGTGAAAAAATGAATACTATAAAGTGGGAACACACTCTTAGTGTTTTCTTAAACATAAGACCCGTTTCCTATCTCTTCTCTTAACAATATCTTCAAGTGTGTCTTCCATTCATGAAATGGAAACATTTAATGGGATGGTTTGATTAAGGAGCGCTTGAAAGTTTTCACTTGAAGAGACCTTATAGAAGCCCTCCTAATAGCATTTTCCATGTTTTTCGATGCTCAAACATCATTCTTAACCATTTACACATAACGGCTTCCAAATTGGCATTGCACAGTCCATTACCGTACAATGTCACAACCTCAAACATATGTGAAATTCCAAGATCTTCTTGATCTTGGGAAGAAGATCTTGGGATTACAAACGATCATCTGTCATTTCTGAGTTTGGGCTTGAATGTACAGACACATTCATTCAAGCCCTACCACAGTCAATATTTTTCTTTGGTTGTTTTATAGGGTCTTACGCCCTATCATCACTAGCAGGTTCTTTTCTTGGAAGAAAGAATATGCTAGCTTTGTCTTGTCTTTTGCTCTATGTTACATCATTGGTCCTTCTATTGGCCATCAACATATGGGTTTACTCAATTATTAAATTTTTTGTTGGCTTTTGGCGGTCAACAATACGCACATGTGTGCTTGTACTGTTGACCGAGAAAGTTGGTAGCAAATAGAGGGTCAAGATAAGATTGTTATAGTTTTTGTGTTTCAATTTAGGTTACATGTCTTTACCTGGTATGGGATATCTCCTCAAGAATTCCTCATGGAAATATCTCTATTTATGCTTTTCATTGCCCTGCATTTTTGTCTCTGTTTTTTCACATTTCTTTGTCAATGAGTCGCCAAGATGAGTTCTCATGCAAGGAAAGGAAAAAGACCAACTATGTCTTATTCTGGACTACCTAGCAATAACTTCTCTTTTCAATGGTACAAGAGTAATGTCATGAGAATACACTTATCAAGACAAATATAATTGGTTTGGATTGGCTAAGAATTTCTAACCTAACCGATGATTAATTCAAGTGGACTAATCATTCAATTTTTCCTAACTTGATAATGTGTGCGCATGTGCACGCGCGCGCTTGTGTGTTACATGTTGATATAAATGTCTAACCGCTTTATAATTTTTTTTGGGAATAAAGCAGGTTCTCGGAGTAATATTATGTTAGTTTTGTTGGGTTGAAGATCCGGCCACACCTACCACACTTTAAATTTAATCAAGATCCGGTAACTTTGATCCGGTTGTATAAGATCGAAGGTTGAAGATCTGGAGGTAGAGGATCAAGCAGTAGAGGTACTTTTAAAGGTGTTTTATTTCCAGTTAGGTTTTTATTTTACGGGTTGTGATTACATTCTTCATCTTTTTTTTTTATTTGAACAATTTTGTCTTCGGTGTATTTTAATTTTTTGACTCGACAAAAAAAATATTGTTTGGTTTTTTAACTTGATAAAAACCAATTGTCAAACGACACGTGTGTTGATGCCACATGTGAACTTTTTTAAAAGTAATTTTTTTTAAGGGATTTAAATGGAAACTTATTTATATTTATGTATTTGTATTTTTATATGAATTTTACGCAAAAAAATATATTTATATGATTGTGCAAAATGTAGCAAAAATATGGCAGTGCCACGTGGACAAATGTTAATTGAATTAATAATGAATTTTTACTTACTCGATTTTTTTAATAAACCTAAGTGAAAAATATTGGAGTTAATATTGTTTACTTTTACTGTGAAATTTACTTAAGTGAAAAAATGAATACTATAAAGAAGGAACACACTCTCAGTGTTTTCTTAAACATAAGACCTATTTCCTCTCTCTTCTCTTAACAATATCGTCAAGTGTGTCTTCCATTCATGAAATGGAAACATTTAATGGGATGGTTTGATTGAGGAGCGCTTGAAAGTCTTCACTTGAAGAGACTTTTTAGAGGCCCTCCTAATAACAATTTCCATGTTTTTCGATGCTTAAGCATCATTCTTAACCATTTACACATAACGACTTCCGAATTGGCATTGCACAGTCCATTGTCGTGCAATGTCACAACCTCAAACATATGTGAAATTCCAAGATCTTCTTGATCTTGGGGTTACAAACAATCATCTGTCATTTCTGAGTTTGGGCTTGAATGTACAGACACATTCATTCACGCCCTACCACAGTCAACATTTTTCTTTGGTTGTTTTATAGGGTCTTATGCCCTATCATCACTAGCAGATTCTTTTCTTGGAAGATAGTTTTGTCTAGTTTTTTAGTGTATGTTACGTCCTTGGTCCTTCTACTGGCCATCAACATCTGGATTTATTCAGTTATTAAATTTTGTTGGTTTTTGGCGGTCAACAATAGGCACATGTGTGCTTGTATTGTTGACCGAGAAAGTTGATAGCAAATAGAGGGTCAAGATAAGATTGTTATAGTTTTTTTGTTTCAATTTAGGTTACATGTCTTTACATGGTATGGGATATCTCCTCAAGAATTCCTCGTGGAAATATCTCTATTTATGCTTTTCATTGCCCTGCATTTCTGTCTCCGTTTTTTCACATTTCTTTGTCAATGAGTCGCTAAGATGAGTTCTCATGCAAGGAAAGGAAAAAGACCAACTATGTCTTATTCTAGACTACCTAGCAATAACTTCTCTTTTCAATGGCACAAGAGTAGTGTTATGAGAATACACTTATCAAGACAAATATAATTGGTTTGGATTGGCTAAGAATTTCTAACCTAGTCGACGATTAATTTAAGTAGACTAATCATTCAATTTTTCTTAACTCGATAATGTATGTGCGTGTGCATGCGCGCGTGCTTGTGTGTGACATGTTGACATAAATGTCTAACCGTTTTATAAATAAAAAATCGAGAAGAAAGTAGGTTCTCGGGGTAACAATATGTTAGTCTTATTGGGTTGAAGATCCGGCCACACCTACCACGCTTTATATTTAATCAAGATCTGGTAACTTTGTTCCGGTCGTATAAGATCGAAGGTTGAAGATTGGGAGGTAGAGGATCAGGCAGTAGAGGTACTTTTTGAGATGTTTTTTTTTAATAAGGTTTTTATTTTATGGGTTTTGATTACATTCTTCATCCTTTTTTTATTTGAACAATTTTGTTTTCAGTATATTTTAATTTTTTGACACTAAAAAAAAAAATTAGTTTGGTTTTTTGACTTGATAAAAACCAATTGTTAAAGGACACATGTATTGACGACACGTGTGAACTTTTTTAAATGTAAACTTTTTTTGAGGAGATTTAAATGGAAAATTATTTATATTTATGTATTTGTATTTTTATATGACTTTTACCCAAAAAAAAAATATTTATATGACTCTACAACGTGTAGCAAAAATAATGGTAGTGCCACGTGAACAAATGTTAATTGAAGTAATAATAATTTTTTTTTTACTGGATTTTTTTATAAACCTAAGTGAAAAATATTGGAGTTAATATTGTTTACTTTTACTGTGAAATTTACTTAAGTGAAAAAATGAATACTATAAAGTGGGAACACACTCTTAGTGTTTTCTTAAACATTTTCATAAACATAAGACCCATTTCCTCTCTCTTCTCTTTACAATATCTTCAAGCGTGTCTTCCATTCATGAATGGAAACACACATTTCATGGGATGGTTTAATTGAGGAGCGCTTGAAAGTCTTCACTTGAAGAGACTTTTAAGAAGCCCTCGTAATAGCATTTTCCATGTTTTTCGATGCGATGTTCAAGCATCATTCACACTTAACGACTCAAATTAGCATTGCACAACCCATTGTTGTGCAATGTCACAACCTCAACCTCAAACCTCTGTTAAATTCCAATATCTTGATCTTCGGACTACAAACAATCATTTGTAATTTTTGAGTTTGGGCTTGAATGTACATACACATTTATTCAAGCCCTACCACAGTCAACATTTTTCTTTGGTTGTTTTATAGGGTATGTTGCCCTATCATCACTAGCAGTTTCTCTTCTTAGAAGAAAGAATCTACTAGTTTTTGTGTAGCTTTTTTTTATATACGGTTACGTCTTTGTTCCTTCTATTGGCCACCAACATCTCAGTTATTAAATTTTTTGTTGGTTTTTGGAGGTCAACAACAGGCATATGCATGCTTGTATTGTTGACCAAAAAAGTTGGTAGCAAATGGAAGGTCAATATATGATTGTTAGAGTTTTTGTTTCTATTTAGATTAAATGTATTTACCGGGTTTAGGATATCTCTTGAGGAATTCCTCGTGGAAATATCTCCTTTTATGCTCTTCATTCCCCTGCATTTTTGTCTATGTTTTTTCATATTTATCTGTCAATGAGTCGCCAAGATGGGTTCTCTTGCAAGGAAAAGAAAAGAAACTCTTTGCCATGTTGAAAAGAGGTAACAGTGAAGCAAATTTTCTTCTTAGTGTAACAAACTTGCCACGTCCAACCCAAGAACAAGTCTCATATTTTCAACTTTTGACACCTGTTAGGGATCTTTTTATGGATAAATGGATCTTAAAAAAGATCGCCTTAGTTATGTTCCTTGGCGTTGGTATTGGGGGTGTTTACTTAGGAATCCCACTTTCTCTTGGGACCCTAGGTTTCAATATAAATTTGGCTGCTTTGCTTACATTATGCATTGTGGATTTAAATGGGAAACCCTGTATATGTGTTTTTTCAATAATGGTGGGGTTTGCTCATTATGCGTGCTGTGGTTGGAAATCGTTAAGACAAAGCGACAAGTAAAGTAAAACAATCTTTTTATCAAAAGCGACAAATATTGTGAAACAAAGTGAGTAGGCGGTGCCTCCACTAAAAAGAGCCTATAACAATTTCCGTTATGCTAATCTTATTTGGAACAATGATTTTGGATCTGTCGGTAAGGTAAAATAAGTGCATATGTTCGGTTAAATGAGAGGATTTTTGTAAGCCAAAAAGGAAGTGAGGGTCTGAGTGAGAGATCTAAGGGTGGAAAGTATTAGTGTCTTGGCAAAATGAAAGTGAAGGTTGCTATGACAAGATTAAGAGTTTGGGAAAGAGGTTCCAGTAGCAAAGTATGGAAGGAACATATCAGATAATTTATATTTGAAGGATACAATGTCGACACGAGAAGCATCATTATCGTGGAAGAACATACGTTTCGTAAAGAAACAATTCTAACACAGCCAATAAGAAATTAAGAAATGGAAAAATAATTTTATTTTGGAAAGATAAATGGATTGTTCACCAACCATTAAGCTCAAGGGTTCCTTGTATGTTTAATATCTCAAATAAAAAAATCTTAAGTGGGAGAGTTGATATGTGGAAGGGAGGTCAATATAGTTGGATGTTAACTTGGTGTATATAATTCTTCACAAGAGAGGTGGAACTAGTTTAAGAACTGATGTTATTAATTTCTGGTATCACTTTCTACTAAAGGTGATAAGTGGTAGAGGGGTTGGAAAATAGTGAAGTTTTTAGGATTAAATCGATATATTATTTACTATTTAAAATTCAAACGTCTCAAAATGGAATACCTTCGTTGGAGTTCTTCATATTTGAATAAACATGGAAGAGTCCAGTTTCATATAAGGTTTGTACTATCTCTTAACTTCTATTTGATTGAATTTTAACTAGATCAAATCTAGAGTGGAGAGGGGTCATACCCAATTCATATTGCAGACTAATTATGTATTGTGTGACGGGTTGTTAGATAATATGATTCATTTTTTTTATGCAACATAGTTTTGTGTAAGATTGTGTATGAGATTTGACATGTGGTTTTCTAATGTTTGAGAGTAGTGTTGAGTATCACACCAAATTTACTCACCCTATTTGCAATTCTAATTGAGGTCGATAAGAGCAAATATGTTAAAAGCAGGTTGAAACTTAATTGACATGTAGTCATATGGATGATATAAAGGCTATGAATAATCCAATCTTCACTAATAAAGTACAGTCAACAATAGAAATTGTGCATCGAATCAAAGTGTTGTCTTGACGCTGGTACTATGTAGGTTGGATAATAACACACACAGTCTAAAGTCTAACTTATTCATATTTCATGATTAAATTAGTGATCAAACTTTTTTTTTAAGAATAAAAAATGAAATATATTAACAACGACGGTGAATCCTCTAAAGTACAAGGTGTACTAAAGAGCCCATTCCAAGATACAATCAGTCGGTGTAATAATTACAGTAACAAAGTTCAGTCGATACCCAAGCAAAGTAAATGGTCCGACCACCATCTTTGAAAACCATACACAAAAGTGGCATTGTTAGCTTTCAATCTGAATTTCTTGTTTTGGTTTTTCAACTAGATCAATGCTTTGTGATTTGGCTCTAACTTGACCCACACTGTTCTGGTTTTGGTTTGCCAAACTACAGATAACCCAAAGTCTAACTGTAATTTTTCAACTACCTACGAAGACGTTGAAACTTGATTCTTCTGTGAGCTTGCATCTGAAGTGATTTAATTGAATATATTTGTAATTTTTTACACTATCAACAATATATACAATATCTTTTTGGAGTTTAATTTTTATGCATTGTGAATGTAAAGTTATTTTACATGTGGATTTAATGATATATTTTCACATCAATTTAGAAATATGACAATTCATATATTTTCAAACACATTACATGATGGTGGCTCATCAAACTTTGAGTTTCTTTGTCACAAGTCTCCTCAGGCGGATCTTTTGAATATTCTTCAGAGTGATTCAGTTGGAACTTTTTATTTGAGAGTGTAGCTCTCTTTTTTCTTTTTTATTTGGTTTCCTTTTTCTCTTTTGTTTAGCTTTGTACACCAAAAAACACATTACATGACGCGTCAATATATCATTGAATGCATGTATAAAATAATTTTACACTGACAATGCATATTAATTAAATTGATCTTAGTGTATGTTTGATTTCATTTTTAGATAAGCCAAATTTGATTCTTGAGATGTAGAATTCATTTTGACATGTTTGAGTAGAATTGATTTTGCTTTTAAAATTGATTATACTTTAAACTAGGATTTGTAGCATCTGAATATGGAATTGATTTTTACATAAAAATTAAAATTCAATTCATTTTCACATGAACTTACTCAAACATAAATCATTATACCTTCAAATTATTTTTAGTCAAAATCAATTTTACATAATTAATATATTCAAATTTATAACAAAACATGCACTTATCAATATGAGATATGTTATTTAAGTAACAATTTTGGAGCAACTACATGGGACAACCAAAATATACTAAATTTTTTGAAAAAACAACCCTCTTAATATTTTCTCTCACTTTAATTCTATAACAATATTAAAGAAAAATGATATTTATACAACTATTTTAGAATAATGGTGCAAAGATCATTTGTCATAATTGTGTACGTATATATTTTAGGTGTTCCATGGGGATGTTTCAGATGGGTTCTTCAAATAACCAAAATTGTATAAATATCTATGTTGATGTGTTGATGATAGACATTAAAAAGAAACTTATATGATAAGAACAGTCTAACTCTAAATAGATGTTCTGTTATACGTGAAGTGATTGAAAAAACGCCAGGCTAGCATCAGTGTCATGATTGATGTATGGCCCACAATCCCTTATGTTCTGTCTTTCCCACATGCACTTATTCCTTTTCTTATTCACTCACTCGTTCTCTTCTTGTCTTTCATTCCTACCCCATACCCTTACTATTATACACTCAACCTATCCTTTTCCTTCTCCTTCTAAGACACGACCAAACTAATCACATTTTAATTACTTTACCCGAACAATTCGTTTCCTTTCATTAACTATGATGATTATAAGAGCAAGTATTTAATAAATCAAATCCTCGTACTTAAAAGTAAAGATACTTGTTTCCATAAAAAAAAAAGTTAAGATATTTGCTATCGTAATTTTCCTTAACTAAATATGATTTCATTATTATTTAGAGTTTTTCAAGATCATTTATTAATCCTCAACAGAGATCAT
Organism: Medicago arabica; assembly: GCA_946800305.1. Classification (NCBI taxonomy): domain Eukaryota; kingdom Viridiplantae; phylum Streptophyta; class Magnoliopsida; order Fabales; family Fabaceae; genus Medicago; species Medicago arabica. The sequence goes on from OX326968.1 coordinate 55,911,946, forward strand.
TTATTAATAATTTTAGAAAAAAATCTAAAACTTTTGTTTTAGGACTTCTTTTCACTAAAGGCAAACGTTTTTTTTTTTTTACTAAGTCATTTCTTAAACTTCACTATTTTAAAATATGATAACTTTTCCAATTTTTAAAATATAATAATTCAGTCAAAATCTAGAACCTTTTTTTTTGACTAAATTTTTTATACGTTAATTTTATTTTACTTTACCAATACAGCGGTGAAAGAGTTGGAAGCATAAATATCTCTAAAAAAATGTCTTTTTAATTTTAAAATTAGACGCATGTCATATTCACAAGACCTAATCTTGTGAGAAATAGTTGGTAGCATAATATATATATATATATATATATATATATATATGAAAAAAACGCGCTTAATTTGAAAATTGGGCGCGAGTCATAATCGCATGATCTCATTCTCCGAGTATGTCCTAAGGCGCGAAATATACCAATTAAGGCGAGTTTGAAAAAATGTTTTTATGTAAATTAAATATATCATTCGCACATCTTCATGAACTAATCTCTCAAGTTATATATAACCACAATGAGCCGCAAACACTTTTTCTTAACGATTTCATCGTTGCTACATTTTCAAAGTTAAATTTAAGTACAAAACTTTTACATATACCGTAAGAGACTTGAACCATCGTATCCAATACGATCATATGCTTATTAATTCATTTAAGCTAATCAATTAAAGAAAACTTTTGTTAAAATTTCAAAGATTTCAAAATACATAAACATACAATATAATACCACAGATTACAGATGTCATAGGTGAAGTAACCATTAATTCTCTCCTCTTCTGTCATTTACATGATTAATGCTTATAATATTCACCCCCTCACATAAACTTCTCTGTCTCTCCTCTCTCTGCTTCTTCTTCACTTCTTTCTCTCTGCGGTTTTTTCCTTTTTAGTTCTTTGTCACTACTTTTATCTCTTCTCTCCCTTTTGTCAAGAGACTTTGACCCGAGAACATGCTAGTAAGTACGTTTCTCTGCTTATTTTTTTTTTTCCATTGCTTTTCTTTTCATAACTATGAACCACTAAATTTCATTTCAACTTCAACTATTTTTTTAGGTTCTTGATTTTTCGTTCCATTCATAAAGGGTTCAATTCTATGCAATTATCTATATTTATTTGATTCTATTTGAATTTGGTCTTGTTTCTTTCACAGCCACATTAGTCCCTGTTGATACCAGCTTCAGTTAAAAATATATATCATCTGATAAATTCGCAAACTTTCATTTGAATTGGTATTCTTCAATTTTTTAATGGTTTCAATTCTCAACTTTTGATCAATTGTTTTCAATTCATTAAGAACTAGTTTCTCATTCAATTCAATCCATGAGCATTGCTTTATTTCATTGTTTTTGCTATGAGCTCCTTTAATTTCTGCTATATTAATTGTTGGCTTATGAATCAATTGAAATGAATTATTTTTAATAAATGAAAGAAATAATTCCCTTGTCTCTATGAACTATTTGATTTTGAACTGTTGTATAAGGATAATTCAATTGTTTAATTGTGTTCTTGAATTTACTTTTAGGTGGCATTGCTCTTACCGTTGTATAAGGATAATTCAATTGTTTAACTGTGTTCTTGAATTTACTTTTAGGTGGCATTGGTCTTGCTGCTGCTGGCATTGAGCAATGAAGTAAGAGTGAATGGAGAAAGAGGTGATAGGCAATGTGGGTTCAATCCATCACTTAAGCCAAGACCACACAGTGTATCCATTTTGGAGTTTGGTGCAGTTGGTGATGGTAAAACATTGAACACCATTGCATTTCAGAATGCCATCTTCTATCTCAAGTCATTTGCTGACAAAGGTGGTGCTCAGCTATATGTACCCCCTGGAACATGGCTTACTCAAAGTTTCAATCTCACAAGCCATCTTACCCTCTTTTTGGAAAAAGGCGCGGTCATTATCGGATCTCAGGTATTTTATTTACCTTTCGGATATTTTTTTCACTGCCTTTTGATTATTGTCTTTTATGTATATAGAGATAGAGATATAGTACATATAACACACAATTTCAATCTACGGGTTAGTTACGTGTGTAGCACGGAAACTTCGGATTTCAGATTGAAGGTGTGTTCGGTGTTTGACACTGACATATGTGGTTTCATTCAATTCAATTACACCATTTTCTCAAATTATTACCGGTTTCAATGTGTCGCTGTCTTGTTTGATGTCATTATCTGTGTCAATGCTTCATAGTTACGTACAAAGTGGTTTTTCTTAATTTGACTTGGCTTTTTACCTGTCATTTTTATTTGATAGGATCATTATAACTGGGATGTTCTTGATCCTTTACCGTCTTATGGCCGAGGACTTGAAGTTCCTGGAGGAAGATATCAGAGCTTGATAAATGGATACATGTTACAGGATGTGGTCATAACAGGTTTTTCTTTTCCCTATTACATCTGGTGTTTTCAAATAGCGGCACTATAGCACAGTGGAATTTGACCCAATTACTATTGTTCCACTAGACGCTATTTAGTACAAACTTCAAAGTGTTGTTAAATACCGGCTATAGCAGGGTTATAACATTGTAGCATGGTGGACTTTGAACACACCACTATTTTTCGCAATCCCTGATGGACAACACTAACCACAACTTTTTCCGTGCTTCTTAGTGGTTTTGTGGCCTAAAATTTGATATTTTTATGGACATTACCAGGTAATAATGGAACCATTGATGGCATGGGATCAACTTGGTGGGAATCATTTAGCTCTCACTCCTTGAACTACAGCCGTCCTCATCTGGTTGAATTAGTGGCATCCACTGATGTGGTAGTTTCAAATCTGACATTCTTGAACGCCCCTGCATATAACATTCACCCAGTTTATTGCAGGTGTGTTATGTGCTACTTCTAAAGTCTACTTAAATAAGTATTCTCAAGAAAATGTGATATTGACTTGCTTATATTTGTTGATATACAGAAATGTACACATTCATAATATTTCAATCTTTGCTCCTCCAGAATCCCCTTATACTGTTGGTATAGTACCAGGTCAGTAACATACGGTCAACGATTACATATCAAGTATATCATCATTTTAGTCATTTGAAGTTGTAACAGTTGGTTAATTTTTTTTTTCTTCTGAACAAGAGTTGATTAATTTAGTCCCTTTACAAAATAGTAATTCTCTTGCTTAAATTAAACAATGTCAATCAATTTAGTCATTTTTTTTCTAATTTAGCGCAAAATTTTAATGGCTTTCCGCTTATTTTGATGCGAGAAGAGACTATTCAAGTTAATACGTATGTATTTCATTAATTTTGATGGATGTTAACAAACGAAATGTTGATTGGAAGACTAAACTGATTGATGTTCTTAAATTAAGGGGTCAATTTACGATTTTGTAAATTTGAGGGACTAAATTGGTCGACCATTTCAATTTCGAGGACTGAAATGCCGACTTATTTTGTATATGATCCACTCTGTGAAAATTACCTTGTTATACTAAACATACATTTTCTTTGTGCACTTAATATTTTCAGATTCTTCTGATCATGTTTGCATAGAGGATTGTACCATTGCCACCGGCTATGATGCAATTGCCCTAAAAAGCGGTTGGGACGAGTATGGAATTGCCTACGGTAGGCCTACCGAGAATGTACACATCAGAAGGGTGCATCTACAAGCATCTTATGGCTCTGCTCTTGCATTTGGTAGTGACATGTCAGGTGGAATTTCAAATGTCTTTGTAGAACATGTTCATCTCTACAACTCAAAAGGTGGCATTGAGTTCAGAACTATTAGAGGAAGAGGTGGTTATATGAAGGAAATAATTTTATCGGACATAAAAATGAAGAATATATATATGGCAATATCAGCCACAGGTTATTGTGGTTCTCATCCTGATGACAAATTTGATCCTAATGCATTACCTCTTTTGGATCACTTTATTTTCCAAGATATAATTGGAACAAACATCACAATTGCTGGAAGCTTTGCCGGACTACAAGAATCTCCATTCACCAACATATGCTTATCCAATATAACCTTGTCTGTAAATTATGCTTCCTCCACTAGTTGGGAATGTTCAAATGTATCTGGATTTTCAGATTCTGTTCTCCCTAAACCATGTCCTGATCTTGATAGCCCTTCAAATTATTCCTCATCTTGTCTCTCCAAGTTGAGTATGAAAGGGAACATTGCGGTGTCCGGCTCGGTGTCGATGTAAAGGTGAATAGCTTGTATCTAAAAAATCAGATTAAGTCGTTAAAAAAAAGTCAAATTCATTCCAATAAGACAGTAATTTGGATTATTCATTATTTCAGATTTTCATTCTTGCATGCTGCAAATAGCACATTTTTTGTACAGGTTTATTTCTTCATTCATGTGTAATGAAATTTTGGTTATGTCCACTGAAGGACTCAATTTCATAGTTTCTATTTACTTTTGCGTTATTCCATTGGGATTTCCCTTTAAAGCATGCAATGGAATTGAGTGATTTTCAATCAAAGAGTTGGGTTAAGAGTTTCCTTTATATATGATATAGTTACATAAGGCAGAAAAAAACAGGAAAAAAAAAAATTAAAATACGAACAAGCTTATAAGCAAGTTCAAGCTCGTTCTTAGCTGTCCTGTTGAGGTATTAATATATCTCTAATATTTGTCTTTAAACATCTGATGCGTGCAGTTAAAGAGACCAATAAGATAACAATGGATGAACTCTCTTTCAAGAGTGTTAATGCCATTTCATTCTCATGACTTAATTTGAATCCATGACTTATGGTTAACTTGATGTGACCTGAACATGTTTCCTCAAACTACCTCTTCTCCGGGTCGATTTTAAGAAACACTATGAAATATGTTAAGAAAATTCGTTATGTTACGGTTAATGACACTCCTTCAATTATAATGAAACTCATTTGTATCTATGATAAATTTGTTGTCAAAACTCATCCACTAGAGCCACGACTAGAGTTATAGTTGTATAGTCTCAATGCATAAAATTAAGAAGGGGTGGTTTTGCGATTTTCATGTCGAGTCAAAATACAAAAGAGACAATGGGTCCTACATGAATTTAGCAAGACCTATATGATTTTAACTAATAGAAGAGTGTTAAAAAGTATATTCCTAAATCCCTAAAAAAAGTATATTCCTAACATTTCTCATATAATATTTTTTAAAATCACCTGTGCATTGATGTATGAAGAAGACATTGAAGAGTGACTACTAATGCATTTTAAAGTATCATTACTTATGCGCTCTCTTTTTCCCATTTCTCTCTCTACTCTAAATAAGTCAAACCAAACACAGCCTGAAATTTGGAACTCAAACGAGTAAATTTTTATTTGGTATCCTTTTTCTTTTTTCAATCAAAATAAAGTTACACAATTTCAATATATATTTGAAGTTTTTGTTACCAAAAAATATATATTTGAAGTTTTAGAAGGTTTATTCAGTTACACTTACACCCCCCCATACACATATAATTGGGCCTAAACCTAGCAAGACAGTTATAAACCAATCCGGCCCATTATTGTTTTCCCTCTTTTCTTCTCTTTCTCTAACTCTGCAACTTCTTCGTCCTTCGAACATAACTCTCGTTTCTTCTCGCCGCCGTCACCACCACCACCACCTTAGAGCAGCGTCTCCGTCATCATCATCCCTAACTGGTTTCCCTCTCCTCACTGTAGCTTCTTCTTCACCAACTCTTCCTTCTGCTATGGCGGCTTCCGCAGACATCAGAGGCATTTTAACCGCTTTCAATCCTTCTCTTGACTTCTTCGCCATTTCCGCCGGTGACGGTCGTATTAAGATATGGGATGCTCTCAAGGGTCAAGTTCAGACCGAGTTTGCAGACATTACTTCAACTCATGAAACCAACATATTTGACCAAAAAGGACATCTTTCTGTTGATTATACTTGTATCAAGTGGTTGTCTTTTCAATCAAAGGTACTAAGGTCTTTTTTTTTTTTGTTTAGATTTATTATGTCTTATATTGTTTTTGAGTAATATTTATGAATGATAGTGTGAATTATTGTTTTTGCAGAGGAAAAGGAAACATTCATCATCCTCATTGTTGCTGCTTGGAACTGGTAGTGGTGATGTTTTAGCACTTGATGTTTCTGCTGGTCAATTGTCTTGGAAAATTAATGATTGTCATCCTGGGTAAGTAAGACATAAGATTGCCTTATGATTTTCAACATAACATATAATATGCGTAGCGAAAATGAGGATGTTGTGTTGGATTTGTAGTAAGACTAGACATAATAAGATTAGAAATTACAACATTAGAGAGAGAGCCGGGGTAGCACCTTGCACCTATAGTAGAAAATATGGTGGAAAATAGGCTTAGGTGGTTTGGGCATGTAGAGAGAAGACCTAGAAAAACTATTAAGAAAGATTTAGAGATTAATGAGTTGAATCCAACTATGGTTCATGGTAGAGCACTATGTCATGATTTTTTATATGTGCTGACCCCAGTTAGTGGTTTGGTCGTTGATTTCTTAACATGTGCCTTCAGGGTATTTGTTAGCAAAAGCCTTATTTATCGCAACCCAACTAACTATTTCACTAACTACTATTAATAAGGGTACATTAGTAATTAATAAGGGTACATTAGTAATTGAAACACATTTTATCATAGAATTAGTACACTCAATGATTTTGTTAAGAAGTGTGCATAATCTTAAAAAAAAAACTTAACATGAGTTGGAGGGAGTAAATTATTGTTATAAATGGGTTTAATTCCCTTGTTAGATGAATAATTAACATTTAGTTCCCTTGTCTCGCCTCTTTCTGTTATTCTTACTATTCAATTCGAATGCAGAGGTGTCAGAGCCATTTCGTCTTTGGCAAATGGATCGACCTTTTATACCGCAGGTGCGGATGGAATGACATGTGCAATAGATTTCACGACAGGAAAACTGCTGGAGAAATTTAAAACCTCATCAAAGGCAGTATCTTGTATATCAGTTTCTCCAGGTATGTATCCTTCACAACTTTTGCAGAATGCTTGTTTTTTATGTGGTAGGAGATGTAATCGACGCATTGCCGCTGGGATACTAACTGAACTGAATCAATCTGTACCTAACAAATTGTATGCAATGCATTGTACAATTTGATTGAGGTTACCTAGAATTTGTTTTACCCCCACGTGCGTTTTATTTGACATTGGCATTGCAAATTTAATTGTGCAGTCCGTTTACTCTCAAGTGGTTTCAACCTTTGTTGTTTTCATTATTATAATTAGAACGAGAAAGAGTTTTTCTGGTCAAAAGAGCTTCAGTGAGGCATGGTTAAAATGAATCTGCAATGTGTAGGTAAATATTATTACAATGATTTCTGATTTTGGTAATTTCCCTTTTACTTACATCAAGATGGGAAGAAGTTAGCTACTGCAGCAGCACAATTGAAGATTTTCAACTGTTTTAACAAAAAAAAGATTCAAAAATGCTCTGGTCATCCTGTAAGTTTCATATATTTTTCTTTTTTATATACTGTGCCCCATGCCTTATTTTTTTGAGATGCTTCTTTTTTTTTTTTTGAAACATTTTTTGAGATGCTTCTGTTGTTTATAAAATAATTGTTTTTAATTTAACTACCAGGGATCTGTCCGGTGTATGATCTTCACTGAAGATAGCAAGTATATCCTCTCATCTGCTGTTGGTGAAAGATATGTTGCTGTTTGGAGGATAGATGGCTCTAAAAAGCAGTCAGCTAGCTGCGTTCTTGCAATGGAGCACCCTGCTGTCTTTCTTGATAGTAGGTGCATTGATAAAGGGGAACATGATGAGGCTGGCATATGTGTTTTGGCCATATCGGAAGCTGGTCTTTGCTATTTATGGTTTGGAAATAGTATTGAAGAACTACGAAATGCAAAACCCACAAAAATATCATTATCTTTGGAAGACATGTCCACCAAAAATTACAAGGGTGCACTCCCCGCAATATACGCTGCAAACTTACAAAGTACCCAGAAGCCGGCCTCTGGGCAGGTTTTTCTTGTTTACGGGATGCTTGTAAAACCATCATTTCAAAATATTCTAGTGCATTCCGGTGCAGATGTAAAGTTGAGTGTCTCCCGTGATGGTGTTCTTCTTCCAAAGAGCCAATCTCGTGTCAAATCTAAAAACAGGACAGATGTACAAAGAGGTGAAGACTTTATTTGCCTTTGATTAAATCTTAGAGCATTCTCTTAATTTGATTATTTTTGTGTTTGTCAAGGATTAATCATTTGAAAAGCTTAACCTATTGGGTGGAAACTCAGAAATGGTTTTATACTTTTTATATTTTCATTTTATTATGCTGGGTTTGTTGCTCATAATCTTGTCATTTGATCATATTAACCAGTTTAAATTGATCCCATAAAATAAGTTGATCTTCTAGTTCTTAGTAATTGATTCTTGATCCTATTTTAGGTTTTTAGGTTACTAACTGTTGTTCTATATTTTGACAGTAACTGCCCTAGATCGTGCTAATGCCGAGGATGCCTTGCTTCCGATTCCTAAAGTTTTTGATTCCCGTGCGAAAGAGGAATCATTTCAAGACTCTTTGGACAAGAATGGAATGGATGATTTGTTTAGAAGTGGTATAGCTGATTCTATGGAGATAGATGGTACTTAATCATTTTTTTCTTGTTGAAGCATAAATTATTTCGATGACTGGATGTATTCCTTTTGGCTTATTATATTTTTGTGCTAAATAACAAATCAGAAATTTTCATTGTTTTCTAGAAAATTGAAGTTGTGCATGAATAGAGTTTATGTGGCTAAATTAATACTAATGTGGAAATTTCACTTGTCTTCTAAAAAACCACGCTGCACGAATTGATGAATCCTACATAGATATCACATAGCTGGGGGAGTCTATAGATTGAAATTGCAAAGGCCACGTGCAGTAAGATCTCAATGCACCTCGTTAACTTCTTGGAATTTGTATTTGTGTATCACACAACTTTTCCCCTATATTTTTGTCTATTAATATAAACAAAATTCTTGTGGACAATCTTATGAATGACAATTTGATTCTACCTTATGCTTGCTTAAAAGAATCTTGTGTGTAAATATGGCTTGTGTTCAACTTTATCTGTTATTTGATCTAAAAGAATTGGAATAACTGAACTATAGAACACCTATCGAAAGATCTTATAATTTTAAGGTTAACAACATAGTGTTGACCTTTCTATTACAAATCCAAGGAATTGAATTGTTTGTCAATTACAGTTCTATTTAGCAAGTACTAGTCAATGGGCCAGCAGCCTAGCACTTATTGCCATTGCTTCTGGAATTGATTTATTGTCATTTCCACTCATCAAATGAGATATATTTTTATTGCAATTTCCCTTCTGCGTATTCATGCTGCTCAGTTGATAACAGAAGATGGATTGACACTTCCCCCCCTGCTTTGCATAATCTGCTGATTTACCAATTTGTGCAGATGGTATTGTGCAAAGTCAGACTAATATAATTAGCATGGAGGACCGGATGAGATCACTAGGATTGCTTTACAGTGAGAGTGATTGTGCATCAAACTTTGAACTTTGTTCGAAATTGTTAAAGGGTATTGATCTGGAATCTACTCTTCCAAAGAAGAAGGTTAGTTATCAGTCAGGGTTATTGTCATCTGATATTAATTTTGATTCCACCTGTTCTGTTTTTTGTAAAAGAAATCTGTTCTATTATCTATTTGTTTTTTGTTATCATTATAATCATGTTTATTATCTATTGTTTTTAAGAATCATGGCAATCATTTATGCACCTAAATTTAAGATGCATTTATCAGGTAAGAGCTGCTGTTTTGTCTATGGAACCAAGCGAAGCATTCAAGCTACTGGAAGTGTTGCTGGCTATATGGCAATCAAGGTTTATTTTCTTTTCTTCTACTTTCTCCTGTAAGGTGTTTTGCATACGATGAATGCTTTCAATTTCCTCATGTTTGCTCCTAATTTTGGTGAATATGTTTGTTCCTAATTTTATTGCAACATTAAAATGACCAACACTTATTCTAGGTTTATGTTCACTTCACTTATATGGTTGGCATTTGCTTTATCTGGTCCCTTACCTAGTAGAAATCGAATAACTTAGCATAGAATTTTGATTACAATTCAAGGAGGGTTTGATACTACCTCTAAATTTGGCTTCTTTCGGTTGTTTTTTCTCTCAAATGAAGGGATCTATGTGGCATATTATATCATGCTCATTAAGGGTGTGTTTGGTTTAGGAGAGAAGTTGTGGAGAGAGAAATAGGTAAGAGAGAGTTTGAAAAGAGAGAAGAAGGTGAGAAATAAGGAAGAAATAGGGAAGATTTAATGTATTGTTTGGTATAAAAGAGATACAAAAGAAATATAAGAGAGAGAAGTGTTGATTATTATTAAAAGTATCAAAATACCCCTACCGTTGACTTATTTTACACATAAAAAATGAAATGTTTTGAGTTGCACATTTTCCTATGAAGGCTAAATTGTAAAAGCATGATATACTTACTCTTCTTCTGCATTTCTTCGCTTCAGTGGAGAGAAATAATCTTTTGAAGGGACCCACATATTATTCCTCTATCTCCCTTACTTCTCATTTGAAACACAGGAGGTTACTCATTTCTCTTCGATTTCTCTCTTCTCAACCTCTCTCTTCACAATCTCTACTAAACCAAACAGACCGTAAAAGATAATGTTATTGAGGGGTAAATTCAAAAGATTGAGCACTTTTCTCTGTAGCATTTTAACTTCAATTGGCCCACTTGTTGTTTTGAGGGGTAAATTCAAATGTAGGGTAAATTTATTGAGTCGAGGGAACAAATTCTACAGATCAGATTTTGATGTTATTGATGGGTAACCCCTAGTAAGTTAGGGAAGTAATTAGGGGAAATGAGGCATGTTGCCTACAAATATAAGAAGTAATTGAGTTGACGGGGGAGTTTTCTTGTCATTTGAGAGTATTAGACTGTGTGACTTGTAGACCCTCAAAGTTTTGTAGAGATTTCTGTTTGTTTTGACTTAGTTTGCTAAAAGAGTAAAGGATAATACAAGGCATCTTAATTGGGTTCAGTTAACCAAGTTAGTTTAATTACTTACTAATTTGGCGGTGGTCCTGGTTTTAGTTGCTGTCATATCAATATATCATTACAATTCTACAAGCTGCTGCCACATATCAGATTTCATGAGGATTTTGGTTGCTGTCAGAATTGTCTGGTTGTTTTTCACATGTCAGTATTGGTCAAATAATCACTAAGTAGCCTTTTGGTTGCAGTCAATTCTCTTGGTCAAATGCTGACTTTTGGTTGTTGCTGCCTTTGTTAGTTTAATTCTCTTTTAAGAGATTTGACTGTCAACAAGTTTGTGTTTGGCGTTGAGGTGCCAGATAGAGTACATATATTTTCAAGGTAAGCTTTGGTGTTGCTCTAAACCAAATTTTCATGTGTAACTAGAGGATAGGGATGCACTGCAACACCAAAGCTAACCTCTCTTCTCACACTCAATCTAGATTCCTTCCTTTAGTTCATTTCATTTTTCGATGTGAGTTTGTGGTTGGTGTGACAGAGATAGTGGTCGTGAGGTTCTCTGGTGTTGGTGATGAGTGTGTCGCGAGCTTCTGTCTTGATGGATGGGGAGACTTGTGATCCCAGCAGCTGCAAACCTTTCTTCTTCTTCTTCTTCTTCATTTGATGCAACCAAACCAACCCACCCGCGTAACCTGCCATCCGTGCAATCCCCCTAATCCACATGCTCCAACGTTCGTAAATAGGTGGCAGTATACCAACCACAGTTTATTGCTATTGGCGACCATGCATGTATCAGTTTGCTTTTATATGAACCCAGTAAACAACATTGTAAAGTCAAAAAAAAAAAAGGGATTAAAGTGATGTTTTCATTTTTTGAATTCATCCAATCATAGATATCTCGTTTGGTGTTAAGGCTAATACAAGTTCCATGGAACTTAGAGTATGCTTTAATCCTTCCCATGTGTCACTTATTGCACCAATAGGAATTGACAACCATTCGCTCTCTTCATTGGATTCAACCTTGAGAGCTACAATTGAAAACCAGAAAACCACATCACATGCATGGATTACTCTCTATTCTCTAATAGCTGGTATGCAAATTCATTTGGTTATATCTACTACTAATAGTCTCTTATGACATGTTTAGGTATAATATGAGGCCTCCCAAGCATCCTCGCATAAAACTGCTGATGTGGCATCATTTCAGAACTTTCAAAAAGTTTACATAAGGAAAATATCAAAAATCATTCAAACAAGAAATATCACAATAAAGACATTAAATATATTCCTATTAATTTCAAAGTTGTCAACATTTTTTTGGTACAGCCTATCATCCTTGAAAATACCGACTAGAACTCTATTAGTTTCTCTTTTATGCTTGGTATTGGGTTTTAGTCCTGTCTTTGTAGTATATTGCCGTTTTGTTTCAACTACTTTTGGAGCTCTGATACTGGAGTTGGTGGATAAACCATCTTGAAGAAGGTTCCAACTTCCAAGATTTGATGGAAGGAAGGGAGACTAATCGGTGGCTCATGAATGTAACTCAATGGTCAATACTTTTACCTTATTCAAGTTCCTGAGAAGAAGAAGCTATTTTTTGCTGCACCGACATTGAGAGGGGATGCTTTCAGTTTATTCACTTTCATTGTTTTACTAGCAAGAGATCAACCTAAATGCCACATGTTGGATCTTTCAGAAGGTGGTGCTCCGGCGGTTGCCATTAAACGGATGGGTTTGTCTTCAAGATTGAAAATCTTGGGAGCAAGAATACAACCGTGAAGATGAAATTTCTAAAGATTAATAACCATTGTGTTGTGGAAGCAGAATAGATTCAAGCTTCATTTTCTTTAGCTTCCAAATATGATAATTGTCAAATAGATATATTAAATAGAGGCAGAATCATAATCAAGGCTTCATATGGTTGATATATTGCACTATCTTCAGTTTTTCTCATAGAGATCGTGTGTGTTTTTTTTTTCTCTTACAATTAGATAATGGGAGCCCCTAATATGGACCTCTAAAAAAAGACCAGCTATGAACCTCACTAAATGACTTGATGTAGCCTGTAACTTTTTGGATTATAATTTATATTAGTTTTGTGAGTTTTACCTAATTTTCATCAATAACTGTGTGACTGGAAAACTATTGCCACGGCTTAAAAATGATAAGCTTTACTCATCAAAAGCTCAACTGTTAACTCACAGTTTTAGTGACCGTAGCACCCCAACCTTCATCAAAAGCTCTTTTCATGATATTATAATTAGTATTGATCTAATAACAAAAGGATTTGGCTTATACAAACCATTAACAGTAACAATAAGGTCAAGCTTTGAAGTTTGAGTCCCACAACCAAAAACCTTAAACCAAATGCCACCAGGTTGTGCATAAACATTCGTAGACCAATTCAAAGAAAAAATTAGGAGTTCTCATCCATAGATCATGCTTAAAGTTGCCAATTTTGTAGGAAATATTGTAACCTTATGCAAAAATTGTCAAAAGGGAGAAGAAAACAAAAAGTGGAATAAGAAGTGAATCTGATTTTGAGGTCTGATATTAATATCGTTTAAGATTGTGAATATTTATTACGAATCATCAATTGCAACAACCTAATTTTTGGATTTAGGGTGTAACAATGGCACGAGAGAAAACCCAGTTAAAGTCTTACTAATTTAGTGGGGAGAGAGAGAAAGAGGGAGATATTGCAAGTGGTGTGAGAGAGAGGAAGAACAGGAAAGGAGAAGAAGGACCCAGTTGATAAAGGGAAGGATGGGTCCCAAAGAGAAAATATCAGTTGTGTGTATTTTTCTCTTACCTGCTATCACAAGTCATTTAGTGAGGTCTAAGGCTGGTCCTCTTGTTTAGAGGTCCATATTAGGGGCTCCCTTAGATAATATTGACTTGAATCTTGATTGTCGAATTTAATGATATTTTCCGGTACAGATTTCATTTTCTGTGAATGGCAATATTCATTTACTTCATAAAGAAATCTTCATTTTTCATTTACTGGTGACTTTATAAATAAATCTTTACTGACAGGTCGTCTAAAAGAGAGTATGTGCTTCCATGGATGTATAGCATTTTAGTTACCCATGGTCATAATGCTGCTGAAGAATCTGTAACACATATGCTTGATTCAGTGTACAAGGTATCATGGATTAAGTTCACTTTCTCATTTACATGTTTGGTATTGGCTCAATTTTTTTATTTTTTTTTGGAGTATGCTCAATTTTAAATTTGCACTGAAAAATTCAAATATTAATTATACTTACTCTAATTTAGGTCGACATCATTTTCCATAATTCCTACTTGTAAAATTGTGATGGATGCTTCATTAATGTCCTAAATTGATACTTATGTTGAGTTTCATTATATATGGACATGAAGACTTGAAAAATAGTGAAATGACCAAAGAATCAGTTGATTCAACATGGCTTATCTTGACGCTGTTCTATGATTGCTTGTTGGCTTATAAGTATTATTTGTATAAACATATCTGAAAGCAATTATGCCTTAATTTCGTAATTTTGTTCCGTTGTTCTTTTTCTAATATGCATGTGTACATGTTTGTTTACATTTTTATCAAATGCTGGCCAACCAATTTTTTTTAATTTCTTTTTGATAATCACTGGCCAACAGTGCGGTAACTCTAACACCTGACATTGCTTAAAGTGCACTGAGGTTGCTTTGCACATTTAATTCTTACATTTCCTGTTTAAGAACAAAACTTGAAAAAGGCCGTTATATCATTTTTTTGAAATAATGTTCCTCTTGCACTTTCTTTGGGATAGGCAATAAAAACATGATTTTAGAAACTAATATATTATCTGATTATATTTGTTATCCAAGTTTTGTGATGGAGCTTGGCAATAAGAGTAAAATTAGGATTTGAATGAGGAATGAACAATGATGGTATAAGTTTGTGATTGATAATTCTTGTTCATTTGTTTTTTTAGATAAAATTAAGGTTATTCTGCTTTGTTTCTTGTCTAGCTTGCTTCTTTTGTTCATTTTGATTTTCCAGTGATTTCTTGCTCAGTTCAATATGTGTACTGTTTGAGAAATTCAATTATTGTCTTCCACTTTTCAGATTACAAATTCCAGAGGGGCAACTCTTCAGTCTTTGTTGCAATTATCAGGTCGTCTACAACTGGTGACATCGCAGGTATAGTCACATTTTCTAAAATTAATTTGGCCATCTGGTGAATGTTATTGGATTTGTGGGGCCTTATTTAAATATGCTTTCAGATTGATAAGGCTTCTCAGAGAATAAGCCATTTGGTGCATGATATCCAAACAGAAGAAAGTGAAGATGAGGCTGAATTTTATCAAGAGAATGAAGATGGTGAAAAAGATGATGAAGAAGATGATGCGTCTGAAATAAGTACTGACGATGAAAAGTAGTTTTCCTTTTAATTAAAGGTATTACAAGAGGATAAGTTCTCATTTTTTATGCAATAGTTCTTACCAAAATTGATAAGGGAGTTTAATGTGGTTGGATAACTTTACCTGGAGTCACGACCAAACTCTATCAGGATTCAGTATGGAATTTCTAATTATGCTTATATTGTTGCTGATTTTTTTTTTGTAACCTATTTCCAGAAAGCCTTTACCATGGCATTATTTATGGTTTTCTCCCTCCATATTATGCGGTATATTTTAACCTAGATATGTATTAATACTGTACCATGAATCATGATGTTTCTGGTTCCAAGCTATTATATAAGATCATATATGCCTAATATTTGGAGATTTTAATTTACTGTGTTCTACATTACAGATTACGAGTTCCCAATTGTCCCGTTTGCGGCTGACAGAGATTTGGAGGAAGAGAGAATAGATACTGGATTCCAACCAGCTTTTTGTTCACAATTTTGTTTACTTTCTCAGAAATTTTGGAGTTATTCAGATTTTTTTTTCTTTTTCAAATGAGCATCCCCTAGTTTATGTAATCGAAGATTTTTACTGATTAATAGAAATGCATATTATAGTTCTCGTGTATTGCTATATGTTTGAAGACATGCTCAAAATACTCCTATTCTCAAGAATGTAATTTAGAGTTTGTATATCTCTTTTAGTGACATACACTACTGTAATGGGATATACAAACTCATCAGTCATCAGAGAATGTAAAACCTCTTGTTTGATAAGGATTTAAGGAAATGACATATAAATTCTTCTATTTCTATCTATGGTCAACCTGAGCATGTTTCTGTATTGCCAAATTCAGGAAATTGCATATTTACATATGAAGTGTTTTTTTGTTTGGACGAAAGGAATCATACAGTACAAGTTATTCAGCACAGAAGATAGGGATATTATTCTTGTTTTCCCTTCTTACGTCTCTTGCAAACTAAAAAGCAGTTTTATTTTCTACCTAGATTTTGAGAGTACTATGTTACATAATCGTGATATTGGAAATCAAATTAGACCTGTACTTTTCATGTAGTGTCTCTCTCCTCTATGTCTAAGGCACTATACTAGACTATGGTACATGCATTGGGATTGTCATCGCTGAACATGGCTGCTATATCTACATTGTTGTTATTGACATTGTAGTCTCCACTGTAGTGTTCTATATTGTTGTAATGTGTGTGCCATGATGGTGATCTAACATATTCATATTCAGTGATGTGAGATGATGGCATGTATGTATTATAACTATGTATGACATTCAATGGTTGGATTTGAGATGGCTCTTGTAGAAATACAGGGTCATTATGGTATGATCTGTCTCTATGGTCAACAAAGTTGTTCTCAAAACCGATTCTGTTAACATGGTTAGGCTGATGATGGTGTAACATGTGAGCCTTTTCTACATTTTCAGTTCCTAGCTTATTTTGCCAGTGCTGTCTTGCATTGTGCCATGTAGGTGTTGGTGATGATGGTTTTGCCTCAACCATTGGTTTCGGAAAGGAGGTTCCTTGAGCTTGTGGAGCTGGAAGATTTTCTTTTGGTTTTTGTTTTGTTGGTTTAGAATCTTTAGATGAAGGTGTTAGTTCAATATTGGAACAAATAATGGTGGCATTCTTCTTTGCCTTCTTAATTGCTTTGACAATATTTTCTGGATCTGCCCATCCAATAATTGTTAGCCTTTGTCGATCGAAGTCAACGAGAAGATCATGTATACCTGCAAAACAACAAGTTCACAAAATAGTTGGTTGATGTTGCTGGTGTGTTATTAAGATGGAAGTTCATGTCAAATTAATATACCTACCATTGATGCCATTGAGTGCTTTCTTGATCTTCTGTGCACACCCGTTACAATCAACTCGGACTTGTATCGTTGTGACTCGAGGTGTCTGCATTTGATGGATCAGCCACTCTTACATGGGATGCTTGCAAAATGTTTAAATTCATCATAGCCGTAATTAATCACACAAAAGAAAGAAAAGTTGATAAAAACATATATGCATGGAGCTTTAGGGCCTTACCTGGGACTTGTAAACCATGGAGCTGTAAAGTTAGAATAATCAAGAGAAGTTGTTTTTATAATAAGGAATTGGATTATGGATGAAGAATGTTTAAATGGAATATATTTATACATGCCTTACACGGGTAAGGAATGTGTAAAAGGCAAGATATGTGAAAAAACAAAAAGGAATCTTTGGAAGGGTATAGAGAGTCATGTATATACCTTACTTTAGCTTGAAATCTCTCCATATATAGTTCATAATGTTGGGCTAGTAAAACCAATCAGATTATGGAATAGATCAATTTTATGAATCATGAATGTCATACACCTTATTTTGCCAAAGAAGTTTTGGGTAGAAATTGCATGAATGAACATGGTTTGGCCTGTGTTTGTAATTAGAGTATACGATTTACACAAACTATTAATTAAAATCAATTCTCTCAAACTCAATTATATTAAAATCAATTTCCGCCGCCGCCATACCAAACACATTATTCACTTTCCTAGCATTTTATTTGTACTAAAGAGCATTTATGCTTCAGAATTTGAGTGCAAAAGACCAACATCGATCACAGGGAATTTTAGGCAATTATGGTCAAAAATCAAAAGATATAAAACTCAAAATGATAAAAAAAAAATAAAAGCTCAAATATTGAAATGTCCAATACATAGCTTCTAACTTGTACAAATGTATTTGCCAAACCACTAGTCTAGCCAGTTATGGCCACACATGCTATAAGGACCCGTTTGATGGTCAGGATAGGATAGAGGCAGGATATAAAATAAAGCTGGATAGTGATAGGATATGATAAGGACATGATAAACATTAATCCTATCATGTGTTTGATGTGCACATGATAACAAACAGGATATCATTATAATTAAATTAAAAATTGCTCTCATAATTAATTAAATATTATAAAAATGACATGTTATTAATTATTATGGAAAATACATGCTATCATTATTTTAAAAATGACAATATTTTAAAAATGGTAGAATATCAAGATAATAAATAAGGAATGATCTTATAATCCTGTCAGGATAATTCCTAACCCAGCCTATACTCATGATATAAATTACAAAGGAAAGTCAGGATAGGATAGAAAAATGGTTTATTTTATCCTATCATTTTGGTGCATCAAACATAAGATTTAAACAGGATATGATTAATGTATCATATTCCGTCTCCTTATCCTGACCATCAAACGGACCCTAAGAACTTATTAAGGAATTCAAATCTTAGCAACCATTCCAAATGTCCCTATGGTTGCACACACTTATTACAAATTTGAATAGACTGTTGCATAAAAAATATTACAAATTTGAATAGATTTGTAATTTGTATATGATCTATGATACATGACATATGATAAATAAATAAATAAAAAATCAAGCATAGACTTGTGGATTCTCCAGCAGATATGACTCCACAACTTTGTAAATTCCAATGGTACTTTCCCTTCCTTCCTTTACATCTTCCTCTTTAACATCAAAATCTCCAATAGTCTTGTAACTGCTTGCCATTTTACATAGACAACCTCCATCATTTGTAGCCTCAAACTTCACATCATAAGCAATTGATTCCAGCCTGTCCCCTAATGGATCCCCTTCAATCATAGTGTATTTGCAAATCAAATTCTCCTTATCAACCACATCAATCTTTTGTTTCAAATATTTGAAGGGGCTACCTGCATATCACAATAGAAATACATAAGAAGTTATTCAAGAAATAAACTTCTTCGATTTATCTAATGTCGACCTAATGGTAAAGCCACTAAAGCAATCCAAAAGTATTTTATCAATATTTTACTTGATGATAAAGACCTATACTCTATTATTTTCAAAATTAAAATTAATATTTATCAATAAAGATTAAATCAATTGACTTTAATATCAATTGAAAAAGAAATATTAAATGAAGGAGGATGTATTGGATTAGGATTTTAAAGGACAACTTTTGTTTAAAAAAGTCTTTGAGGATTTTAAAAGACTTTGCAGGATTTTGATGACTTTGATGATTTTAAAAGATTTTTAAGGATTTCAACGGATTTAATTCATAAGATTTTAAAAGATTTGAAATGATTTTATGGATTTCAACAGATTTTATGAATTTTAAGAAATAATTGAAAAAGAAAATGATCATAACACACTCTCATTCACAAAATCTCAATAAAGACTCTTTTATTTATTTTACTTTATTTTTTACGGGGGAAAGCTAGAAAGAGAGTGAGAGAAAGAGAAGGAAGGAGAGAGAGAGGGGAAGAGAGAATAGAGAGAGAGAGAGGAAGTGAGGAAAAGAGAGAGAAGGAAGAGGAAAAGAGAGTAAGAGAGAATGAAGGAGAGGGAGAGAGATAATAAAATCTTTAAAAAAACAATCATAAGAAATATCATATTTTCATGAAAGACTTTTTCATGATAAAATTTCACTAGAAAATCCCACAAAATCTGATTTATTAAACAATCATTCGAAATTTAAATGATTTTGAATATCACTGGACTTTTTTTAAGTGATTAAGAGTCTTGATTGAATACCACAAAACTTTTTTTAAATGACAAAGAATCTTGATTAAATAACACAAGACTTTTTTTAAATTGGAAAAGAGTCTTGATTGAATACCACAAGACTTTTTGATGATTAAAAAATCTTTTAAAATCTCTTAGAATCATGATCCAATACACCCCCGAAATTGATTATATTAATTTAATAAATGATTTTGTATTTCAAAATGTCAAAATTAAAATTAATCAAAAATTTAGTAACTTTACTAAAACACTTCTCTTAATTTTAAAAATGTTAATTTGCGTATTAGACCTCAATATAGGTTGGGTCGACCGACTATGATTTATGTTTGATTACTAAGTGCTTACCTTCATTGAAGTTGACTTGTTCAATGCTTCCAGCTCCTCCATCTCCTTCAATTATATTAACATCTTTAACAAACTGTGGTAAGAGCTTTGGGATCAAATTTCTAGAGTCTATGATCAAAGCTGTGAACATACGTGATGGTGCAACGGTTGAAGAATACTCGTGTGTAAAGGTTGTGACTCCCATAGTGAATTTTTTCTAGATTGAAGAATGACAAGGATCAAAGTTGTGAATGATATAAACCAGGAGGGAGAGACTTTGGTCTTTTATAGAACAAATAGCCCTTGAAACGAAATTTCTTAGAAATGATCCCTTTGAAAAAATATAATGAATTTTGAATGGAATTGAAAATGTGACATAAATGGACATGTGTTTGATTATTAATTAGTATTGTTCATTGAATTTTTTTTTATTTGAAGACTTTCAATGATCGTGGCTGCTGGCTGTGATTTTGTCTGTTAACGATAAGGCTAAATATTCAAATGTATATATGGTCCCACATATAGTTGGCTATTGGTAGAATAAGCCATTTTCCAACATTATCATAGACTATGATATGTTGTTGGATTCATATTTCATAGTTCAGAATAAGAATAGTTCCTTACCTACCTCGTGCATGTGATTTTTCATCAAAGGTTGAAGATTTTGAGTCTTCATTTACCTTGAAACAAAATTGAGTAATAGGAATAAGAAACGAACAGTAACTAGAGAGGAAGCAAAGAAGTTTTTTATTCTTTCTTATTTTATGGAAGGTACGTAGACTGAAAGCAACATGCAAAAGTCAAAGTTCAACCGTAAACCGGAACAAAAGTAACACAATGGGACAATTCAGGTGGGGTATAGTATGGGAAAGGAGAGTTGTTTCTCACTATGAGAAAGTTATTTTAAACCATTGGATCAAATAGAGAACATGGTTTTATCATGGACATTCAACACCAAATTTTTTTCCCACACTCACCCACAAACGGCTTCAACTCTCTTTCTTCCTCTCCTTCAAACCTAGAAAAATTGATACTGTCCCAACTTTTTCCAGAAGAATTAAAAAAACACAAAGAATTAAAAAGATACCACCGTCCTAATTTTAATTCCATCGTACAATACATCAACTGTTTTTAATTTTTTTCGAAATGTTTTTATTGTTTTTTTTGAGGTATTTGATGAATTTAATTGCTTCTGCATTCTTTTCAACACATTTGATGTCTAACCCACCATCACCAGCAATCAAACCGACCATCCTTTTATCTTTCAGTTTTGCTCTTTAATTTCGACTGAAAGTGGTGACCAAAAACTAGCCGAGCGGTGGTGGGTGGTGTCTCTCCGACAAAAGTGTTCATAATGCAAGAAGAGGTAGACCAACAGAAATATCTCACGATGAAGAACACATATCTATTTTTTTTTCCTTGAATATGTTAAAGGTGGCCGGAAGTGGTGATTGGAAAGGACAAGGAAGCTGAAAAGGGAGAGATCGGAGAGCATAAAGAGAAAGCATGAGGCAGGAAATGGGTAATTGCAGGAACCATTTTTAGATGCTACAACAGGGGTAACTACAAGAAATATGTATGTTGATTATTGAAGACAATGGAGGTTGAAGGTCGATGTTAAAGAGAATGAAAGATAAAAAATCTAGTGTGTACAGACCATGCTAAAAGAATTACTCCTCTTTAATCTAACTGTTCAAAAAATCTTTCCCATGGTGGGAAACAACTCTCCTTTCCCATACTAAACCCCACCGACAATTCATTATCTGCACCCAAAAACAAAAACGTGACAATTCACTGACCATGTTTCATTAAAGAAGATTGCATGATAAGACTAAGAATGAAAATCGTGACCAAGATCAAACCACATGTCCACATAGATTTGTGTTTTTTTTTCAATAAAATGTAACCGACCTTGAAATCGAGTAGAATCCTTAACCTGTTTTATTGAATCGATGAAGTAAAATAAGTTTCATACTTAATGTATAATTTTGAATGAGTAAAATAAGAAAGAATAATTATAGAGAATCTAGAGAAGGAGAATATAAGTAGAAAAAAAAAAATGACTCTGACATCACAATTTCCATTTCTTATTTTTTTAGTCTTCTCTTATTTATAAGAGTTCACATTCATATTTTCTATATTGCCTCTTTAAGCTCTTTGACTAATTACATCAAAACACTTGTATATGCTTAGATGTGTGTTATTTAATGTAGGAATTTCAGTAAATTATTTGTTTAAGTTAGTATTTTCACCAATCCCCTTGGGCTGTTTTGGTGGAGTTGACTTGCAAACTTATAATGTGTTTCTCTCTTAAGGTATGAGACTCAATTCTATCTGGTGTCCGTTTTTATGATTCAAACCTTGTACCTTTAACTCCTAAACCTTAAAACTCTAAACTCCTTTAACACTTTTTTTAACTCAATCAAGTAAGTTAACGACCCTTCAAAGTTGGATAACTATGGTTAAGAATGTAAATATGTGATTAATTAGGTGGTTAAATGTAAATGAAAAAAGATCCCTCAAAAAAAATTTGTAAATGAAAATAACAAAGCGTCGTAATTCATTTAATCAGAATTTTAAACGCAACCATACATTTTTTAATTGAAATAGACACCTTTTAAAACAAAATAATCACTTTTAGAAATCTTCATCAATTTGATACATATTATTTATAAAAAAAACTTCAAATTTTTCAAATAAAAATCTATTTTAAGTAACTTTTCTAAAAAATTATATTTTGTGAATGATGCTCTTAAAACAATGATTTTTATTATGAATGGTTTATGTCTTTTTTTATTTATTTAAATCCTCTGAAAATTAATCTCACAGTAATGAATATCAATCACTTTATGGTCTTTTTTGTTGATGTCATCAACCAGCCTAGAGTATGCTAATTTATATTTCCCTATTTTATTTGTTACTGTGTTCCCGTTATATCCATTTTTCCATTAGAATAACGTGGTGCCCATCTTTTTGGTTTTGTTTTTCCAGAAACTTGAAGCAATAAAATATGAATTTTTTCATCTGCTGGGTGTTGATAAAATGTTGCAAGGCTACAAGTCATAAATTTTGTGATAAAATATTGTAAAAACCAAAATAAACAAAATTACTTTTAATCGATGTATATTTATTTCTTCCAGAAACCGAACAAAAGCAATATGTTTTCATTACGCCTTAAATGTCTCAATTGAACTAAACATTTATGAGAGAGGTAAATATAAATTTGTAAATGTCATATATACCTTAACCTTGCACACTGGAGCATATCCCTTTAAATATATGATTATAGGTAAGTGGTAACATTTCAAATTTAAGCCTTCTTTTTATTTTGGAGTAAAGAAGGTTAAAATCTTGCAAAATCTAAGTCAGTTCGATCTATTTTAACATCTTCTTAACACAAATTTTAGAAAATAAAAAATATAAAAACTATTATAAACTCTTATTGGGCCCAAATATTTGAAATTAACCCACCAGGCTTCCATACAACCCGTCACTCTAAGCCCAGCACATCACTCTAACAAAAACCCTAATTGCGCTCTCTCGCTCTCTCTGCTTCAACCTTGAATCTCAGAAACCCTAGAGAACAAAATGGCGAGTCCTCTGACCACAATTTCTCACTCTTTCTGTTCATTTTCCATGTTTTCTCGTTCAATTAACAATCATTTGCTAATTTTTTTCCTGATTTTCTTTTGCAGCCTTTCAAGAGATTCGTTGAGATTGGAAGGGTTGCTCTGATCAACTACGGGAAAGATTATGGTAGAATCGTTGTCATCGTTGATGTCATCGACCAAACTAGAGTATGTAATTTTATATTTCCATTTTTGTTTTTTTACACTGCTTTTTTATTATATCTATGTTGTACCCAAATTTTTAGATTTTGTTTCTTAGGAACACAAAAGTTTGAACTTTTTCATCTGGTGTTAATTAAATTTTGTCATGATTTACATTGTCAGAAAAAAAATTATGGTAGAATTTGAATGATGACTTTAGTTTTTGTATAGCTGCTGGGTTTGTTTTGCTCTGTTTTAAGGAGTTTTTTGTCCATGTTTTGCATTAGGTTAAGTTTGAACTAATTTGGTGTTCTAGGTAGTGATATCTTGTGATATTAAGGCCTTCTCTCCTTGCATTAATGCTCGTATTCATAAGCTGTTTTCAGCTTATTTTAATATGCTCTCCGATATAACTTGCGATAACAGCTTATTGTTTGTATGAAAACAGTTTAACCTTACCTTATCTTTTGTTATAGAAACAGCTTATACATAATTGCTTGTTATGATAAGTGTTATGTTTTAAGCTGCAAACTAAGCCATTTATCCAAATAGGCCCTGCTTTTTTATTATAAAGATTAAACTGTCTGCATCTTTTAGGTTCGGTTTCTTAAAAATGTGAAGCAAAAAAAAAACGATTTTTTTCATCTGGGTTTTGATAGAATGTTCTCATGGTTTTCGTTGCCCGAAAAAAAACAAAAAAACTGTGGTAGTTTTTTGTTTGCAACTTTAGGTTTTCTATAGCTACGAGTTTTGATTTGTTCTACTTTAAAGAGTTTTATGTCTATGTTTTGCATTAAGTGGTATTTTGAACTAATTTGCTAATCTAGGTATTGATATCGTGGGATATTAATGCCTTATCTCCTGGCATTAACACTTGGTATTCATAGACTGTTTCAGCTTATTTTCTTAAACTCTCCAAGATAGGTTATGAAAACAGCTTATTGTTTATACGGAAACAATTTAACTTTAATTTATCATCTGTTATATAAATAGCTTATACATAATTGCCTGTCTTGACAAGGCTGCAAATTAAGCCGTTTATCCAAATAGGCCCTGCATTTTGAGTTGTCTGCATCTTTTAGGTCTGGTATCTTAGAAACTTGAAGCATAACAGATTGAATTTTTTTTATCTGGGTGTTGATAAAATGCTGTCATGATTTTCATCGTCGGAAAAAAAAATCTTGTGATGTATTTAGGTTTTCTATAGCTTCTGGTTTTATTTGTTCTACTTCAAGGAGTTTTGTTTCTGTGTTTTGCATTAAATGGTGTTTTGTGCAAATTTGGTGGTCTTGGTATTGATATCTTGTTATATTTAGGTCTTATGAAAACAACTTATTTCATATACGAAAACAATTTAACTTTATTTTTTCTTTTGTTATTGAAATAGGTTTTACATAAGTGCCTTTCTTGACAAGAGCTTATGCTAGAAGCCGCTAATTAAGTCGTTAACCAACTACACCCTGTATTTTCGTTAGAAAGATTGAGTTGTCTGCATTGTTGATTATTTTTTATTTTGTTTTACAAAAGCATTGTTGATTAGTTGGACCTGCTTTTTGTAAGTTTGATGTTAAACTGCATAGCATAATTGGTGTAGGGGCGGGAGCACTTTGGGGGCTTGCGCCCACATTTTTGTTTCCTAAATTAGCGTCAAGCTCATTCTTTTGCAAATATATGAATGGATACAATACCATGTTTCTTATTCTCTTTGAATTAGTTAGTAAACAAACACACGTTTGAAACTTTTAAGGCTAGAAATATCATGTTCAACATTTCCCATGAATAGTGCTCAAATAAATGCTGTGGTTTCATTGATCCAAGTTTGAGACAATACTGCACTATTTATACTAGCATAAACACACCAACTCTCTAAGAACTATGTAACTGTTTTATTACTGCAAGTTAAGTTTACCCCCACAAGCAAAAATTTCCTGATCCATCACTTAATTTGTGTACTATATGTTGATAGGCTCTTGTTGATGCTCCTGATATGGAGAGGTCCCCTATAAATTTCAAGAGGCTCTCACTCACTGACATCAAGATCGATATTAAGAGAGTTCCGAAGAAGAAGGATCTCATCAAAGCCATGGAGGCTGCTGGTTGGTACCAACTTTTATTAAAGACTTCATAATTTTTGTTCTATTCTTTTGTTAATGATTTGTTTTATTCTTAAACAGATGTGAAGAACAAGTGGGAGAAGAGCTCATGGGGAAGAAAACTGATTGTGAAGAAGAGAAGGGCAGCCCTCAATGATTTTGATAGGTTCAAGATCATGTTGGCGAAAATCAAGGTTTGTTTCAATTTACACACGTTTTCTTTTTCTTGTTTCTGATATTAGTAGTATTGATTGAGTGACTTGTATAGGAGCAAATTATATTAGTAGTATTGTTTCTGATTCTTTGTATTTACGGCTTATGCAGAGGGCAGCCGTTGTTAGGCAAGAGCTTGCTAAGCTGAGGAAGACTGCAGCTTAGGCATTTATTATTGATCAATTTTTGAATTTTCCTATGAATTTCTTTTGATACATCTTGGTTTGTTTTATGAGATTATATGTAACCATTGAGTGATGTCCTAGAAATATTTATTCAGAGCTCATATTAGTGATGTCAGTTCCTCCAAGTAGCATATCAGTTTGGCATTGTCCTTTCGATTGCATATTTTGGTTTTCAAGATGTTCTTATGCGGATAGAAATCTCAAGCTGCAGAAGATGTTAACTCCTGTTTTTTTATTGCCATTTTTTTGCATCTATATTGTTACCGGCTCACCGCTAATCTGGTTTACACGGGTGCAATTAAGTGATTCATAACTTTTATGTTTTCTTTTTGTCAAGTAACTTGGGGGCAAGAAATTCACCCATAAGGTGAATAAGTTGAGAATTTGGGGTTTAAACCCCTATCCATGCATTCTGCAACATACTTTATTTACTTTTAGTAAATAACGATGTTAATTTTGATGTTGCATGTTCTTCGTAAAAAGTTATTGATTGGAATAGCATTATCAGAGATTGAGAATGTAATGTTATTTATTCTTGGAGAACGTAGAATCCTCTATGAAGATAGTCTCAACTTCAACGTATCAAAATCCTTTAGTTATCTCTTTTTGAAATCTTGAGGGTTACCATGTCTACACATACATTGTACACCAATTTTTTTTTTGTTTTTGTAGTAGAGCTCACATATTTTAAAGTGGAGAAGTTTAGTGTTCGAATCTTGGTCTCTGCATATGGGAATTGTCTCTAAGGTTCATATATTTTAAAAAAGAAGAGTTGAACATAGAAAGTGTAAACTAGCTCTAGTTGACCCGGTATTTAGGTTTATAAGTTGAGAATTTGGGGTATAAACCCCTATCCATGCCCCTATCCATGCATTCTACAACATACTTTATTTACTTTTAGTAAATAACGATGTTAATTTTGATGTTTCATGTTTTTTCGTAAAAAGTTATTGATTGGAATAGCACCATCAGAGATTGAGAATATATTGTTATTTATTCTTTGAGAACACATAATCCTCTATGGGGAACGCGGGTTAGGTTCTTAGATGGGGATCAAAATATCATTATCGATCATTTTAAAGTTATCTCTTTTTTCATGAGCAAAATTGACCTTGAAATCTTGAGGGTTACCACGTCTACACATACATTGGACACCAATTTTTTATTTTTTTGTTTAAGTAGAGCTCACATATCTTAAAGTGGAGAAGTTCGGTGTTCGAATCTTGGTCTCTGCATATAGGAATTGTCTCTGAGGTTAACATATTTTAAAAAAGAAGAGTTGAAAATAGAAAGTGTAAACTAACTCTAGTTGACCCGGTATTTAGGTTTATAAAATGAGTTACTCCAACAGAGTAACTTGAGTTCTGTTGTGATTATTTTTTTCATTCAATCTTGCATTTGAGTTACTCCAATTATGTTGTGATTATTTTTTTCATTCAATCTTTCATTTGAGTCCTGTTGTGATTATTTTTTCATTCTATTTTATCTTTTATTTAAACAATTTAATTTAGAATTCAATCTTTTTCTATTCAATCAAATAAATTATTATTTTGCGCGTAATATTTTATAACTTTCATTATAATTTTTGATAAATTGTAATTTTCATTATTTACCCCTTAAGCAACAAAAGAAGAAGGAAAATAGGAAGTAACATGTGAAGAGAAACGACATCCAGAAAAGAAAATCAAAGAAACGTACACCATATGTAACATTCTCACGATGCAAATTGAAATGTTTTATTATTGGAATATATAAAGCAAGACAAAGACAAAGGGATCAATGGATCATATTATATAATAGTAACAATAACATAACACTGTCTGAATTATTTGCTTTCTTTGTTGTAATCAGGATTAGCCAAAAGGAAACCCTCAACAGCCTTTGTGAAACCTTCAAATCTCTCTATTCCAGCTTCCAAATAATCTTTACTGAGTTCAATATCATCAACTTTGGTATAGTATTTGGTTGTTGACTTCACAATGCATCCTCCCTCAGGGGTTGGAACCAATTTGAACTCAAAAACTATTTTCTCTAGAGGTTGATCTGACAAAGCAATACCTTCATATACACTGTAAGTGTACACATAGTTTTCTCTGTCAACCACATCTATGTGTTGCTTCGTAGACCCAAAACCTGCTCACCCAATTAATTAAACGTCTATTATATAAGTGTTTATGTATAAATTATTTTTATATAAGCTGTTTTTATAAATTAACATGGATAGCTTATAAAATAGTGAGAAGAAGTATCTATATGGTCAAACAAAATTAATAAATACTTAATTACCTCCAACAAAAGTTAATTTCTTAATGGTTCCAGGGCCACCATCTCCTTCAAGAGTTTCTGCTTTCTCAATGAATCTAGGTAAAGCTTTGGGGTAAACGATGTTTCCATCTTCAACAATGCCTTTGTATAGTTTTTCAGCAGAGAGAGAGGAAACATACTCGCTTTCTGAAGTGATAACACCCATGGTAATTTTCTGACTCTCTTTCTTTGGGTGTGGATTGATATGTTGGCATATGCATAAATTTATAGGCGCTGCAATGCAGCAATAGGTCACTGTGGAGTTGCCCCTAGAACACGAAAGTTTATAAGTAAGTTTTAATTTTCAATTTAATGTTTGACAATCTGTAATAATTAATGTGAGGAAATGCTTGCACTATCGCATAGCGATTCCTCAAGGTGTTAAAGTCGCCACTCCCGTGTGGAACAGATACCTCGATGATCTACGGAGGTTAGATAAACTATGGCAAGAAAATGTTGCATAAATATGTTATTTTAAACTAACATGATAAACATTTGCGTTAAATAAGCATATTCATTCATTCAAATTGATATAGCATATCGTTATAATACAAATTCAAAATCGCTGAAAACAAAAAAGATGAATATGCGAACAAACTCACATCATCATGTTAATAGCAAAAAATGTACTTATGCCCACAAATATGGCCAAAATAATGATGTCTTCGGATCTGCAATGTACGACGCCAAAGTCATTGATTGAATATACAGTTTTTTAAAGCTAATCTCTTAACCTGAATCAAAGAAACACCTAACTAAGACGATAAATAAAAAACACACCGTATAAATACAACAAATCAAAACAAACAAAGTTGTGTAGAGAGGACGAAATCACAAAAACAAACAAAATAAGACTGAAAATACATGAAAATCACTTATTCAATTAGTAAAGAAGGAAAAACAATTCAGAGTGATGATTTTGGGTCAAAACTGACCTTAAATCGGCCTTGTTTAATAGACAAAATGAAGAAAGGGATGCAACTAGAGTTTGAGAAGGAGAGAAGAGAGAGAAACAGACCATAAATACCAATTATGAACACCTAGTTTGTTATAACAAATATAAATTATAATTAATCATAAATTACATACAAGTACTAATGAAAATACAATATAAAATGTTAATAAGAACCAACAAAGATTCTCTAAAAAATAAAAAGAACCAACAAAGAAATGATATCATATTTGATTTTACTAAAATATCAAATAACATATAAGTATGAATCATGACTATGTATCAAAAGCATGATTTCGGTAAGTCCCCGTGTTTTTGGGGACAAATTGAGAAATTATCTTAATAAATACACATATTTTTGTGAGTATACTCAATCGATAACTTAGAATGATATTTGAAATGTTAGGGTGTATATTCGAATCCACACTTCAAACATTTTTGTGAGTATACTCAATCGATAACTTAGAATGATATTTGAAATGTTAGGGTGTATATTCGAATCCACACTTCAAACACTTGGGTGTATGTGAGCTTTAACGATAGGATCTTTGAAACAAAGAAAAAACATGTGATCTTTTAAAAAAATTCAATTGTATCAAATTAATCATTTAATTTATTTTTCAACTGCGGCGGGGGGCTTTTCAGGGGTGGTTCCCATTCAAGTTTGAAACAAATTTTAGGTTTAAAAATAAAAGTTTATGCTATGTGTACTTTGCAGAAAAATATCCTTGCTGGACAGGAAATTACACTCATTTTGCTTTATTTTGCACACCAAGTTCACTTGATTTTGTTGAATGTTGAGATCTAAAATGCATCACCAATCATGCATTTATTAAAATGGCATACCATTTATTTGGCCAAAATACAAAAAATGGTATATTGTTTTATTAAAATAAAAAAATATTTTTGCAAACAAGACAGTCCAAATTTTTTCAAGGAGTGGTAAATAGAGATGTTTAAATTATGATATAGATAAAGAGGCAGAAGATGAGGAAGGTTGATTAAATTGTCTTTTTTTTTTTTTTTCTAGGGTTCAAGAGCCCTCAAAAT
This sequence comes from Medicago arabica, assembly GCA_946800305.1. NCBI lineage: Eukaryota > Viridiplantae > Streptophyta > Magnoliopsida > Fabales > Fabaceae > Medicago > Medicago arabica. Next base: position 55,942,747 of record OX326968.1, read on the forward strand.
TTAAGAGTGAAATTTTTACTTTTAATACAAATTAATTAGCTTTTTTTTTTTTTACTAATTTAGACGGACATGCCATGACATCCTCATAAGTTTTTTTAAATGGAGTTAAACGGAATTTAAAAAATACATAGGTTTTTTCTATTGAGTTAAACGGAATTTAAAAAAACGGAATTTAAAAAATAAAAAAATAAGATTCTAACGTGTATGTTTTGAGACTTAAATGACCCATACGAAAATAAAAACAAATTAAAGGATCAATATAAAAAAGACAAACCAAGAGGCCAAACAGAGGGGAAACGTGGATCATGTTGTTTATGCTAGATGAAACACTTAATTTAACAATTAGCACAATTGTTTCATTCGCGTAGAGTGTGGGCAATATGAACATGTCAATTTTAATGAAGGAAATTATTGATGTCTTGAACTAAAGTGGCAAATAAATTTTGGTGTGTGGTCTCGGATTTCACACCCAAGATTTCACAAGTTTGCTACTTTGATCCAAGACATCAATAATTTGCTACTTTTACACACCTCCTTGATCACACAAAGATTTCAAAAGTTTGCTACTTTGATTCATGACATCAAAAATTTACTTTATCAAGATTGGCATGTTCGTATTGCCCACACTCTCCGAGAAGGAACCAATCGTGTTGATTGCTAAGCTAGATGCTTCATCTAGTATAAACATCATGGTTCACGCTTCCCCTCCGTTTGGCCTCTCGGACCTCCTCATTGCGGATTCTATGGGAACATGTTTCGTAGACTGTAGTTTTTTTTTTTGTTTCTTTAGCTTTGTAACGAAAAAAAATGAGATTTCAAATGTTCACTTCTTCAAAAGAGAAATTTTAAACTGCGGAACGTGACACCATAAAAAAGGCGTTACACGGAGCACTTCGAACCTTATATACTATAAACTCTTGGAGACTTTTAAAAGTGTCATTTGTGCCCGTCATATGCTCACAACTACCTGATAGTCGGTCTTTTAGCAGATTTTGCAGTATCCGTAAATATCCACAAATATAAATAACTGTTCTTTTTATAAAGTTTATGGAAGATAGTAAATTACAAGTTACTAAATTTAACAACAACAAATGTATTTTTTGGATAATGCTTTCATTTCTATTGATTATTGATTCAGTGAAAAAGCGAGATACATAGCAAAAGGAGAAATTAACAAATGAACACTTTATTACAACGGAAATTAAACTAACTTAAATTAAGAAAACAACAACAAACTAGCAAGCACACTCAATGGCCTAGTAAGACTTGGACACTTGGAGGATGGATTAGTTGTAATTAGGATTGGCCAAAACATAACCCTCAATGGCCTTGAAAAGAGCATCACCCTTTGCCTTGCCTTCCTCAACCTCCTTTTCAACTGGTTTAGCATCTCCTTTGGTTTGGTATTTAACGGTTGTCTTTCCAATAGATCCTCCATTTTGGCCTTCAACTAATTTCGCCTCAAACGATATCTTTTCAACTGTGTCTGGCAACCCGACTCCTCCAACTATACTATAGTTATATCCCAAGTTTGTTTCATCAATTGCATCAATTTGATGCAACACGAATAAGGTTTGTCCTCCTGCATACATATATGTTGGTTAATTGATTGATTTTCATCACTAATTTGTATAAAATGATATAAAAAAACATACGTTACATTTTGTATAGAAAGTGTGTGTACTAACCTTCGACGAAAGTGAGCTTCTTGATGGTGCCGGGGCCACCATTTCCCTCGACGGTTTCAACATTCTTGATGGCATCAACAGCTTTTGGGATGATATCATCAGAGTCATGGACAAGAGCTTTGTAAAGCTTAGCAGGAGCAACTGTAGAGGTGGTTTCTTGCTCAAATGTGAATAGACCCATGTTTGGTTTGATAATTTGGCGATGAAGTTGTAAAGGGAAATTAATTAAGAAACACAAGCAGTATTTGAGAATAAGATATATATGTTGGTGTGTGGCTTATGAGCATAGGAAAGCATTGTATTTATAGGCACTGTCTTGGTTGCGACCCTTGTATGAACTAGTTGACTCACGGTCACAGATTCAAAAGTTGCGGGTCCACTTTTCTTGTTTCTATAAACAAGTATTTTTTAATGATGAAAAAAAATTGATAGAAAAATAATTAAATAATTTAAAGATCATCTCTTCGTATGAATGTGTCCAAAGACTATTGATTTGGTATCGTGAACATAGAAGAATAGCTCTAAAATCATTTCATATGCACTTTCATTCTATTAACTTCATATGTTTTGTCTCTTCCTACCTCGATTTCAAATGAATAATAATAAGTTAATACTGTAACCTATAACTTCATGCACGTTGCAATTTATAGAAGCATTCAAATTCAAAGAAGTTCGACGGATCAAATTCAACAATTGTGTACTGTTTGTTCACATAAAATGTTGTAAATTAAAGCGTTAATATGACGAGTTTCGGTTTACCGCTATATAAAAAAAGTTTAGGGTTAATATCTTTTGTCCACATAAAAAGCTAAAAAATTCTATATTTTTTAGAAAATCAGAAAAAAAAAGCTAAAATTATTTTATATTTAAAAAATCGAAAAAAATTCAAAATAAAAAATGAATTTTTTTATTTTATTTTAAATTTTATTTCAAAATCTTAATCTCAGATTTTTTTCGAAAATTTTATTCCTGAATTTTATAAATTCTTTTTAGAAATTAAAGAATTAGCATAAAAATTCAAATATTTTTTACAAATTCAGAAAAAAAATAGATAATATTATTTTTTTTGAAAATTTCGAAATTTATTAAGTTCGAGGGAAATGGTTATATCATATGGGTTTTCCTGTTCTTGATGGGAAATATGTTAAGTTAGAATTTAGAAAATAATTCAAAAATTTTATTCCTAAATTTTTATGAATTCTTTTTCCAAATTAAAAAATAAAATATTCTATTTTTTTTCGAAATTAGGAAGAATTTTAAAAATAATTCTGGAACTTGATAAAACAAAATCATATTTTTTTTTTCGAAATTAGGAAGATTTGAAAAATTTTAAAAAAAATTTGGAACTTAATTTTCAAAATAAAAATCTGATTTTTTAATTTTTGAAAAATAATCTGATTTTTTCGATTTTGCAAATTTAAAAAAAAATAGAATTTTTTTCTTCTGATTTTTAAAAAAATATAGAATATATTTTTTAAAATTTAAAAAAAATAGATTTTTTTCTTAATTAAATTAAATATATTTTTTATTTTGAAAATTAATTACACACATGTCAGGTTTAAAAAAAAAAACTAAATTAAATACATAGTGGTGTGCCACGTCAGCAAATGGAGTGTGTCAAATGGGGTTAGGGGCGTTTTCGAAAGAATCTTCATATTTCAGGGACGGAATCTAATCTTTTTTTTACAGGAGGTAAACGGAAACCTACCCAAATTATAGAGGGTAAAGACATATTAACTCTAAATTAAATGATGATTTCAGAAAAGTAAAGAAAAGAAGGTAACCATGAGAAATAAACGAATGCGATGGTGTTTAATGTGGACTATAATTGTTGACTTTCTAGAAGAACTCCTTTTTTAGTTCTTTATTTTCCATTTACATCTTGAATAGTGTTTTAAATTTTAGGGTGAAATATATTGTTAAACATATTAAAATTTCAAATATTAATTAATATTCCAAATTTTAGTTTCTATAAAGTTTGCAAGTTCACTTTTGATGAATATTGAATAATCTTTTGTAAACATGTTCACAATATTATGAATATCCTTCCCACAAAAATTATTATTTTTTAACATGAGATAACTTAATTGTTATTTTCTTAAGCGTTAAAAGTTCAAGAAACCAAAATAACAAAATGTTGGATTTAAAAATCAAAATATGGCCTCTTTTTTTATAGATACTTCTATCATAGAGTATACATACTATATACTAAATGTAGCATTTTAATAAAAACTCTATTTATTTTGATTTTTATAGAAACTAATTATTTTTAATGATGTAACATATTTAATCCAATAATTTTTTTTAAGAACTAAAAACGTATTTAACACTTTTTTTTACTGACTAATTTTCTTGATAAATGGTTGTATTATGTGTATACTTTCGTTGTTGTGATTCGTTGAAAATAGACTTAATTATTGGTTTGGTCTCCTAAGAGAATTGGTCTTTTTATTTTAAAATCACACTATTTTGGTTCCCAATATGAAATATGACATAAAATAGAATAAGTTGTCACCTTTTTAATGACGTGACACATTTGTCATTGATATGACGCAACTCATATGTTATTATTATCTCTTTATTTAAAAAAAATGGAAATGCTACTTATCTAAAAAAACTTTACAGCGACAACATCACGAGCGTTTGTTAATGGTCCTTTGACTAATACCCATTCTATCTCTTTATTTGCCAACCATCCATGTTTTCTAATGATAAACGACTGCAGACTATTCATAAAAAGTTTGTGGTTTATCTTTTGCGATGAATAGCATGTCTCTTAAAAAAAAATGAAGTTAATAAACATATTTGAGCTAAAATATTAAAAAGAAAATAAAACAAAATTAGCAACCCATGTGTCCTTTTCTTCTTTAATTGTCTTCCGCCTCTTCCCATAACACTGTAAGTAATCTTCAATGTTTCTAGCATCTTCATCGGATAATAAAGAGCAACCATTGGCACCACCACCAATTGAGATAATGATTTTGATACCTTTCTTTTTGCAATTTTTTACGTCTATGCTCAAACTCTTGTAGTTAATGAACCTCCATTTAAAACTTACTAGTGACCAAAAAAGCTTCGGAAGAAATGTGGATTACACCACATTAGTAAGAAAGGTGTTACGTCATTAAAAATGGGACAACTAGTCTAATTTAGTATTAGATTTTTGGTTGGTGACTAAAACTGATTTTTAAATAAGGAGACTAATTCAGCGATGGAAGAATGCTATCAACATTCACTTTTCAACACTCTCTCTAGCATTCACTTGTTTATTGGATGAAATCAATGTATATATTTTGTGTGAGTTTAATTTTCAAAGTCTAGACTCACAATGATTTAAACCAATAAAAGAGTGAGTATTAAAGAGGGTGTTCAAAAGAGTGTTACTATAGCATTACTCTTCCGCGAGGAGACCAAAATATATAGATCAAAATCTTAATTAATCCTTGAAAATAACATACTTGGTTATTTGGAAGTAAACACGAAATGGCTATGTTTAGTGTTTTAATCATAACATTTAGTACACATGTTATATTTGAATGACGCTTGTTGGACTAGAAATTACTCCTGCACTCGTTTTGTTTTATTTTGCAATTGCACAGATGAGGTTAGCATCTCCTTTGATTTGATATTAATATTAAGCAAGTCATTTTTCTAATAGATTGGTCATTTGGGTCTTCAAAACCAATTACTTCAACCATATCTTATCTTCATGTGTCTCATAAGTTGGATCGCCCAATTATAACAGTAATTATATCTCAAGTTTGCTTCATTAATTTTGTGCAATACATACAAGGTTTGCTTCATCGATCATTTGGATACTTTTTTTTTGTTGAAATAACCAAATACAGCAATGAAAGAAAAATAATACAAAACTTTTAATCCGCTAAAACAATCATTAGGATATATTGATTAAGACCATATCTAAAACCTTGATATTTTGCTTTGAACGACAACCAACAATGGATTTTGCTATTAATTAGATCATACATTTTATTAACCAAGTTAATAAGCTTAACAACAACGAAAATATTACTTGGATACTGCTTTCGTTTGTATTAATTTTATTGAGTAAAGGAAATACAACTGAGACACCAAATCTCCAGGTTCAAAACTAAGAAAGGAAGTTGACAAGGAAATACTTTATTACATTGGAAGATTATGTAAGACACAAAAAAAAACTAGCAAGCACACTCATGTTCACTGATGATAGTAGGTAGACTTGGTCACTTGGAGAATGGATTAGTTGTAATTAGGGTTGGCCAAAACATAACCCTCAATGGCCTTGAAAAGAGCATCACCCTTGGCCTTGCCTTCCTCAACCTCCTTTTCAATTGGTTTAGCATCTCCTTTAGTTTGGTATTTAACTGTAGTCTTTCCGATAGACCCTCCATTTGGGCCTTCAACTAATTTCGCCTCAAATGATATCTTTTCAACCGTGTCTGGCAACCCGACTCCTCCAACTATACTATAGTTATATCCCAAGTTTGTTTCATCAATTGCATCAATTTGATGCAACACGAATAAGGTTTGTCCTCCTGCATACATATATGTTGGTTAATTGATTGATTTTCATCATTAATTTGTATAAAATGATATAAAAAAAACATACGTTACATTTTGTATAGAAAATGTGTGTACTAACCTTCGACGAAAGTGAGCTTCTTGATGGTGCCGGGGCCACCATTTCCCTCGACGGTTTCAACACTCTTGATGGCATCAACAGCTTTTGGGATGATATCATCAGAGTCATGGACAAGAGCTTTGTAAAGCTTAGCAGGAGCAACTGTAGAGGTGGTTTCTTGCTCAAATGTGAATAGACCCATGTTTGGTTTGATAATTTGGTGATGAAGTTGTAAAGGGAAATTAATTAAGAAACACAAGCAGTGTTTGACAACAAGATATGTATGTTGATGTGTGCCTTATGAGCTTAGGGAAGCATTGTATTTATAGGCACTGTCTTGGTTGCCACTCTTAATTCATTCCCCATTGCCCCTTGTGTGAACTTGTTGACTCAAGGTCACAGATTCAAAAGATGCTGGCCAACTTTTCATTTTCTATTAAAATCATTTCATATGCACTTTTATTTTATTAATTAAATTCATGCTGCTACATAATAAATTTTAATCGATTATAAGGTATTTTTTCTAGATTATCTTCAAAAAATTGTGGATAATTTATCCAACTATGAATCAAAATTAATAATCACATGAGCAAATTTGTAAATGAATTGAAAGTCGGTAGAGTATCAGCTTAAAAATTTACTTACGTGGCTAATTTTAATAAGTTATTGGATAAATCATAGACAATCTTTTAAAGGTAGCCTAGATCTCACTTAATTATAATCAATCATAACTCACGATAAAATATTTTAGAAATTAACATAATAGAGCGGCATAAAAATGAGATATAATCAAATGTATGTGTAAAATATTTTAACACTTCTTGTTTACATTTGTTAAGTCATTAAGGAAACTTAAAAATAAAAATTTTGGTTACTGACAATATTTAAAAAACAAATCCCCCTACAACTAAAAAATTCCTTAAATGACTACTTCTTTAATCAATTAATCGTTCATTGTGCTTTCTTCTTATTATTATTGTACATTCAAAGACAAATTGATAAGTTGAGTGGTCGACTTGGAGGCTCAACCCACCATGTGATTAGCCTTTCTAAAATAGGGCAAAGCTAACAAACTTGAGCGATCGAGTTCAAACTCCCACATTAGTCTTTGGCTGGTTGGCGGGTTTAACCCGTCATTTTTTTGTCAGTCATTCATATTTCATAAAAATAATAACATCAATAATCATTAGTTTTAACAAAAAATAGCAACGTCGATAAATTTTTTGAAGGGAAAGACTTAAAGCATTTTATTAGAGATAAAGTACAAAATACAGGTGTTACATCAATATATAAATAAGGACTAGCTTAAAATGTGGCTTCTCTTGCAAGATTATGAGCTACATCATTTGTTTGTCTCCGACTAAACTCAACCTTAGGGTTTTCAAAATATAAATTACAACATCTCTTACATTTTTCAAGTATTTTTCCAAACTTTGAGATATCATGCTTGTCTTTGTTATAGTAATCTACCACTTTCTTTGCATCCAATTCAAAATCAAACATTTGAAATTTATAGATCATGCACCCGTTGTATAGCATGTAAGAATCCAAAGGCTTTGTCTATGTCTGAAGCGCATATAGGACCACAACAACTTTGCCAAGAGAAAGCGCCCTTCATCATCCTAAATGCACGTACCATAACCAACACAGTTCATTGAAGTAGAGAATGACACCTCCATAGTACACTTGAGCCTTCCAGCCACTGGTTTTTTCCACCAAACATGTGTTTTCTACGAAGTTCCTCCTCTGTTAGTTGAGGTATACACATTTGCACATTCATGCGCCATTTACAGCCACACCAGCCAATAACTTGTTGATGTTCGCCATTTTCCAATCGTATACTTTTACACCAGCTACCAAATAGGTTTGATTACATCGATATCTTAGAAGCAAGCCCGACATCTAAGACTCAATGTCGGTTTGGCAGGTTCAATTTGTTTTGTTCAACCTTTAAAATAAGTCGACCAAAAATAGTCTCTAATGCAAAAAAAGTCAAAAGATTCATATATAGAACAATAAAAAAAAATTACATTCTAGAAAATCAAAAAACTTTTGAACAAAACTGAAGGACTCATATATAGAACAATTACTTTGTCTAAAATGACATAATAGTCTTTTGAAAACGATAGCATCACGAAAAAATTCAATTTTTTAAGGATGCAAAGATACAAAAACAAAGTAATTGTCTTTATGATAAAGAAACAAAGTGTTTTTTAGAAAGACAACGAAGCAAAGTTTTTTTTTTAGGGGGAAGAAACAAGTTATTGTTATTTTTTTATAGTATCTATGGTATTGTCTTTTTTTTTTTTATTACATTATGTTTTGTCTCTTCCTACCTCGATTTCCAATGAATATAATAAGTTAATACTAACCCTTAACTTCATGCACATTGCAATTTATGAAAGTATTCAAATTCAAAGAAGTTCCACGGAGAAAATTCAAGAACTGTGTACTGTTTGTTCACATCGAATGTTGTAAATAAAATGATGATTCAGAAAAGAAAATAAAAGTAACAGGAGAAATATACGAATGCAATGGCGTTTAATGTGGACTAAAACTGTTTGACGCCTTTCTGGAAGAACTCCTTTTTTCAATTCTTTATTTATCACGAGTATTTCAATATGAGCATACGTCTTTTCGTTATTTTTAAACGATGATAATTTAAAAAATATTTAAATAAATAGTACTCACTCCGTTCCATTTTAATTGAGTCATCGACTCATTTTATACTTATTAAGAAAAAGTGTATAAGTGAAAAAGTGAGAAAAATGATTCTAAGTGTCCTTATTAATTATTGGTGCATTCCTCTTTATCATAAATGTAAAGTAGAATATATTGAATTGGAGTTGTGAAAGTAGTATTAATTAAAGTTATAATTGAAGAAAAAAAAAGTAATTAATGTTGTATTGAAAAGTGAAATGGGTCAATTTTTTTGGGACAATATTTTTTTGCAAATAGCTCAATTATTATGGGACGGAGAGAGTACATCTTTGAAGGTTATTTCATAGAGATAGGACGGTGTTTTTTCTTGCATGTATTTCGGCGGGCTTGTTTATTTGAGGTGTGTGCGCGTTGGATTTTAGGCGTTTTAGTACTTCTTAACGATCGGTGCATGTGAAGTTTATTTTTGGCCATGTGTTTTTCTAAATAACGTTTGTTTTTGACTCAGTGTTGATGATGTCAAAACTATATTTTAAGGCTGGTTTTTACTTAGCGATTTGTTTGAAGATAGACTTGTTGTGAAGTTTATGAGTTAGATATCTTCGTGGTGTATGTTTACGCTTCAAAGCCTCTTAAGGTTGAGTTTTTAGTCGTTTTCAGAGCCCTATCCAGGGTTGAGAATTTTTGTCGCCTCAGAGCCCTATCCAGGGTTGAGTTTTTTGTCGTCTCAGAGCCCTATCTAGGGTTGAGTTTTCTGTCGTCTCTAATTTAGTGAATGCAGGGTTTGGTTGTTTGGTGCGTAACCATGATGAAACATTTCAATTTGTTTTCTACAGGAGTGTAGGTTTGTCCAATATTCTCCATGCAGAAGTACAAGTGCTTTTAGTGGACATCATAATGTGTTGGCAAGTTAGATTTAGGAAAGTAATATGTTTCTCAGATTCCTTGAATGTGGTTCAACCTGTCACAGAGGGAACATCTCAGTTTCATCATTATGCTAATGAGCTAGAGATTATTAGATATTTCATGAAAAAGATTGGACAATATATCTTCATCACACCATTCGCGAAGGAAATGTTTATGCAAATGTGCTAACAAAGTTGAGAGCTATTAACGTAGATCCTCTAATTGTGCTTCTAAAGTCTCCTTCTATTTTGTCATTAGCTTTGCTAGCCTATGCTCTTGAATGTCCTTTGTAAGAATGTAATCCTTATTTTCCTTTTCTCATGTAACCAAAAAAAAAATAGATCAAATAATATTTTTATTAAAAAGGTCTTGACTATATTTAAAACAAGAAAAAGAAATGCATAATTTTTACTCTAGATTAAGTACGATATATATCCATCAAATTAGTATAATAATGGGAAATGCTAACTGAGGAGATCTGTTAGCATGACCATTTATTAATTAAAATTTTAAAAAATTGAACTAAAATTGGTGGAGTTCGCCTAACTCATGCAATAGTGCAACGCATGAACGACACGTGAGAAGCACAATAGCATGTTATTAAAGTAGCCTCTTCCCCTCAAAAAAGTAATTTAATATCGTATTACCCATTAGACCACATATCAGATATTAAACTAATAAGAACAGATACTACACTTGATCTTAGCTAAAAAACTGAGAAAGGTATGAGTTGAAAGAGGGGGCTGGCTTCTGCTTTTATATCAACTGTCTACTCAGTTCCTTTCTTCATTACCCGATGTTCGACTTTTATGAAGTACCACCTTGTGACTGACTCTCACCACTTATTTTCTGCTGCAAACTTTCATTATAAATTTTAAATGTGATTAGAGATTGTTGAATACAACAACTGAAACAATGCCTCCAGTAGCAAAATCAAAATCATATCTCAAATTAAAATAGTCTGCAATGATACTAACTATGAGTTTTGAGTTTGAAAAGTTTAAGGCTACGTTCACGATCAGGGAATTCACTTCATAACACTTGTGCTTCTTTTATGCTACAAAATTCTCTGTTACTTGACATTATCATCACAATCATCTGAGGGAATTTCCCTTGTTATTAATTCAAACAATATTTATTACTCTAAGCCATAAACATTGCCCTTTCTATCATATGTTGAAGTTGTTTAGGCTTCACAACTTTCCATGTCTTTAGAGATGTTTGATGAGTCTACAGAGCTAAATGTCTAAGAAGGAAATGCCATTGTAAGTGCTACTGTAGATTTTTACAAGTTATCTTCTTCTTTTTCTATTGGTGCACACATATTTAATCACTCAATACTCAGTACCGTTATTATTTTTCCTTTTTGTGTGGTGGAATTGATCCATCTTGTATCTGTTGCTTACTACTTAAATACTTGGTATACTGATGCTGCTGTACCAGAGAGGGTACTCATAGGAACTTTGTTGGTCACTTTAAAACTTTATTTGATTCACTTTCTTCTTTTTACAAGAAAGAAAAAAGGCAATAAAAATGTATATTTAGGAACAGATTTGAACCACAACCGATTATGGATTTTGCGCCTCAAGATCATGTATTTTATAAATCAGGTAAATAAGCTTCACAACAACATAAATATTATTTGGATAGTGCTTTCATTTGTATTACTACTTTATTGGTTGAATAAGTGAGATGAAACAGAAACACCAAATCTCTCTGTTCAAAAGCAAGAAAAGAAACCGACAAGAAAATTACATTGGAAGATATAACTTATATTTAGAAGACACCGAGCACAGTCATGTTTACTGATGATAGTAGCGAGACTTGGTAGATTGATTAGTTGTAATTAGGATTGGCCAAAACATAACCCTCAATGGCCTTGAAAAGAGCATCACCCTTTGCCTTGCCTTCCTCAACCTCCTTTTCAACTGGTTTAGCATCTCCTTTGGTTTGGTATTTAACGGTTGTCTTTCCAATAGATCCTCCATTTTGGCCTTCAACTAATTTCGCCTCAAACGATATCTTTTCAACTGTGTCTGGCAACCCGACTCCTCCAACTATACTATAGTTATATCCCAAGTTTGTTTCATCAATTGCATCAATTTGATGCAACACGAATAAGGTTTGTCCTCCTGCATACATATATGTTGGTTAATTGATTGATTTTCATCACTAATTTGTATAAAATGATATAAAAAAACATACGTTACATTTTGTATAGAAAATGTGTGTACTAACCTTCGACGAATGTGAGCTTCTTGATGGTGCCGGGGCCACCATTTCCCTCGACGGTTTCAACACTCTTGATGGCATCAACAGCGTTTGGGATGATATCATCAGAGTCATGGACAAGAGCTTTGTAAAGCTTAGCAGGAGCAACTGTAGAGGTGGTTTCTTGCTCAAATGTGAATAGACCCATGTTTGGTTTGATAATTTGGTGATGAAGTTGTAAAGGGAAATTAATTAAGAAACACAAGCAGTGTTTGACAACAAGATATGTATGTTGATGTGTGCCTTATGAGCTTAGGGAAGCATTGTATTTATAGGCACTGTCTTGGTTGCCACTCTTAATTCATTCCCCATTGCCCCTTGTGTGAACTTGTTGACTCAATGTCACAGATTCAAAAGCCGTTAGCCCACTTTTCATTTTTCTCATATGAACTTAATTTTATCAAACTTCGTGTTGCTACATAATCTGATTTTATTAGTTTAGTTACGCATAAATAAATTGTGGAAATATTTTTTTTTAAAGGAAAATGTGGAAATATCTTAGTGATTAATATAATAATGAAAGATGATGATGATATTAATTATAAAAACTTGATTTTCGTGTTTATCTGTCGGCTTTTTTATTGTGTTAATGTGTATTCTTTATTTATTTATTGTGGTATAGTGTATTCTTTATATATATTGTTACAGATCAGATAAATTCTTCTACTCAATTTTTTTTTTCTTAATCGTAAACTAAAGAATAAACAATTTGAAATAGCTGGAGTAATTTTATGTTAAATACTAAACTTTAGCTTTATGGATATTGCATTTTTAAAGGATTGGAATTCAAAGAAGTTGCACAGATAAATTCAACAACGGTGTGCTCTCCATCGAGTGTTCTGAAAATGATGATTCAAAAAGAAAATAACGCACCGTCAACCATGAGAAACATACGAATGCGTTTAATTTGATGTGGACTAAAATTATATACGCCCTTCCTGAAGAACCTCCTTTTATTTTTAATTTTTTTCATGTATTTCAATATTTTAAAATTTGGGTATTAAAATTTTTATTGACTGATTTCCTCGATACAAATATTTGTAAAATATCTCTTATGTCGGCCCGTTATGGTGTGGAGGGCAGCCGATTGATGGATGGAGGATGTACTGCTTCTTCTTGGTGGCGGGACATCGCTGCCTTACGTAGGGAGGAGTGGTTTAGTGAGCATGTTAGTCGTTTGGTGGGAAATGGGAGTTTAACCAGGTTCTGGTCTGATGTGTGGGTAGGTGGAGTGTCGTTTAGGGACAGGTTTTATAGATTGTTTGATTTGTCCCTAAATAAGGAGATGTCTGTCTTTGATATGTTTCAGTTAGGTTGGGGAAGGATGGAGAGGCGTGGAGTTGGAGGCGTAAGTTGTTTGCTTGGGAGGGGGAGCAGGTAGAGGAACTCTGTTTATTACTTCAAAATGTAAATTTGCAAATTGATAAGGAGGATAATGGCATTGGAACTTGAAAATGTCTAATGCATTCTCTGTTCGAAGTGCTTATAAAGTCTTTGCTTCTCATACTATGGCTGCTCTGGTGATTTCGAAGTCTCTTTGGCACAAAGACATTCCTCTAAAGGTTGTTCTGTTTTCTTGCGCTTGTTCCGTGATCGGTTGCCCACTAAAGATAATTTGATTCGTCGTGGAGTTATGGCTTCTGTTGATAGGTTGTGCGTTGGTGGTTGCGGTTTATTGGAAACTTCCTCCCATTTAATATTACATTGTCGCATCTTTGGGGAGGTTTGGCACTTTATTCGTAATTGGCTTGGTGTCTGCTCGGTCCTTCCAAATGACCCAGCATACCATTTTATTCAGTTCAGTTCTGTTAGTGGTAATTGTTTTAGGGTGCGGTTGTCTATTATGCAGCTCATTTAGTATGCTACTGTGTGGGAAACATGGAAAGAAAGAAACAACAGGTTATTTAATGATAAAGAGTGCTCGACATCTCAGATCGTGGACAAGATTAAATGGCTTACTTTTATGTAGTTGAAGGCGAAGTTTACTACTTTTCCTTTCAATTATCATGCTTGGTGGCTTAGTCCGTTCACAGTGTTGGCCATTGGCTAATGTTGTTTCTTTTGATGTTTTTATTGTTTATGCTTTACTGTTTCCCTTTTTCGTAACTCTTTGTTCTTTCTTGGTACATGTTGTTCTAGGAAGGACGCTTTGATTGGTTATTATATTCCATTTTAGCCTATTAAAAAAAGAGTCGTCTGTCTGTTTTGTTACTGCAATAACGCATGTAAATTATGAACAGTTAGAGCGCCGACCTGTGTGCCGCACGGGTCTTATAAGCTGAAAGTTATAAAATATAATTGCTTGGAAAATAAACTGATACATCGAAAGTTCTGAATGTTCGGATAATATTGTCTTACTAATATGACATAATAAAATATGAAAAGGTTGAGAAACTGAATACAACATGTATTACAATGCAATCATACCCTCACATTTCGAAATACTTCTTCGTAAACTACGTTAGACGTCTCATCCGTATCTTCATCGTCTTCGTTAGTTATTAGTATCTTCAGCCCTTCTCTGGACGTAACTCTGGAAACAGCCACATATAATTGTCCATGTGAAAATACAGGCGTTGGTAGGTATACGCCAACGTGTCCGAGTGATTGCCCTGGGCTTTTGTTGATAGTCATCGCAAATGACACCGCAATATGAAATTGCCTTCTTTGAAACTTGAAAGGAATTCGGACGTCTGAAGGTGATAGAGATAATCGGGGGTATAAATATTTTGTCTCCAACATTACTTCAAGATATTACCTTCCCCTCCAACACAGATTTACCCATCCTAGTTATAATCAATCGGGTTCCATTACACAACCCCTCCAACACAAATTTACCCATCCTAGTTATATATGTTTTATTAAATTAGTTAGATTTTGATTAAAATTATACATATAGTTGTTTGTAGTTTCAAGTTGTAACAACGTGCTTATATCAGAACAAAGAAAGACAAATCTGTCATTTAATCGTATATACCTCGTTAAAATAACAAAATCATAATTCAACAACAATAATAGCATGAACATAATTAAACACAAACTAAATCATGAATGCGTCAAACAAATTTCTTCAACCGTTTCATCCATGCACACCTTAATTTCTTCATATGTCTTGAGGCGAATGAAATATGTCCAAATAGCCTGAACAAATTTAACTCGATTGGTGCCTTTAAACAATACTAGACAAATGTAGAGAACATGGTTACCACTTTGTCGTCGAGTTTCATACGAGTTAATCCAACGAGTCCATATAAGTTGACCAGCAAATAACAATTCTCAACATTGACCATCTTTCTCATGCCGGCGTGATCGAGAAGACCGTTAACTCTGTCCAATCGATCCTTTAAACCAAACATTGCAACATCAACATTGACCCTAATTAACATATTAGGCCCCCCCTCCCTTTTAGTAAACTGCGGCTAGTTTAATGTTTGTTTCTATTGGATAAACATTTTTCATTTTTTTCCCTGGTGAGCTTAACTCAATTAGTAGAGAGACAATGCATAGCATATGCAAAGTCTGAGGTTCGAACCCCGACAAAAAAAAAACACTTTTCATATTTTATATTCTCATTGATAGTTTAGTTTATCTATACTTTTATATAAAAGGTATACATGAATTTTGGTAGTTTTTTTACTTCCAATTTTAAATTTCATTTAAACTATTATATTTACGATTTTATCTCTTTTAATTTTTTATTTAAATTATCTTTATCTTTATTATACGAAATGTTAAATAGTCTTCAATCAACCCTAATCCCACTCTTTTTGGCAGGTATAAATAAATTTTGTGAAAAGATGTTTGCAAAGAATCGAACCAGGTAACACATGACAACGCCTTATAGCTTTTACAACTAGGCCACTAACATTTTAATTAAAATATTGTTGCTTCTAAAATGGATATCCAAACCTAAAGGCATTTTTTTTAAGCCACTAACACCCAATGGCAGAGCTAGACAACAAAGTTTGGGGTGGCCGAAATCCCGCATCAAAATAAACTAAAATATACATACAACATATTTATGTTTGTTCAGGTTTGGATGAAGAAAATTATAATTTCATCTCTTTCAATATCAACATCTTTCCTCTCAAAAATAGAATTGATTCTTTGATTCATCATCTTAACTTTTCTATTACAAAAGAAATTAACAAAATATTATCACAGGTTCTACTTCACAAGCCTAACACATCTAATTACATCAAAAATTATGTAAATTATGTAAAGAAAAAAAGTTAGTACATTAACAGCAAGGTATCTTTGTTTCATTGTTTTAAAATAACGTAGAAGAGAAAACAATGTAGTATTGTTATCACTTATCAGTTAGCATGAAAAACAAATTGAAACAATAAAATATTCTTCAGTTGTTAACAGATTTAAATGAGAAAACAATGAAGTACTGTTATCACTTATCAGTAAATTACATATTGTAGCAACTACTTTTACAGATGCTTATTTGTGGGGTGTGGTGATGTGGTCTTTGCAGCGCTGGATATTACAAGCTTATGGCATCAATTTGATAGAAAAGAATGAGTAGTTTTAATAACCGTAAAAACAACACAATCCCACTACAAATAACCCTATAAACAACAGATGGAAGGAAAACTCATGGCAATCAACTAAAGAACATATGTAATCATCAAATCAGAATCATAATTGAAGGCATTTACATTCAATTTCATGTTACCTTACAAGTTACAACAATTAGGGTTTGTTTTGGAGAGAGGGATAGAGATAGCTCTCTAAACTGAAAAATCGAAACAGAAGATGGATGAGGCGGTTTAGACTGGAGAAGGAGTAGAGTGGTCGCGGCTCGCCTGCGGTGGTGTGGTGGTGGATGTAATGTTCGGTCGTTTGTTTTGGTTGGGAGAAGAAAATTGCGTTCTCATATGAAAGAGAAGGGCAAAGATGAAATGACACTGAATATGAATTCTACAAATTATTGAAGGGCATTATTGTAATATCCAACGTTTTTTTTTAAGATGGGGCGGAGGTGGCTCCCCCTTGCAACCCCCCAGTTCCGCCACTGCTAACACTATGGCGGTTCCTTTTTCGATAACAGTTTCTTTTCATTATTGGTGGTTCCTTTTCTGATGATAATTTCTTTTTATTTTTCTTTTTCATAGATTTAGCAGCCCTTGCGGTTAGCCTTTTCTGATAGCTGTTACTTTTCAATATTTTTGTTTTCTTTCGGTTACTACATAACACTTCCTTTTCATTTTTTCAGGAGTTCCTTTTCATTTTTTTAGCAATTCATGTTCATTATTCTTTTCCTTTTTATAGATTTAGCAGCTCTCGCAAACTTTTGTATATTATTTTCTTTTCATCAGAATGTTCTATATGATTTATCATTTTTATTGTATTTATTTCCACGTTTGATTACTTTCACAAAATTTAATCTATGACTTTGATTCTATATTTATTTTTGTTGATGAAAACTGAATGTTTTTTATTTTATTTTTTTAGATTTTGCATGTTGATTACTCTCAATCATCACTTAGTTTGATTGTTTCTATAACTTTGAATATAACTCTAAAATTAATAATATAGCTAGTTTAATACTTATATATATGAAACTTTACATGACCCGCACATCGTACATGTTAGAGTCTAGTTGATTAAAAAAATGTTAAAACTGGAACAACGACATTGTAATAGGAATTTAAATTAACCATTAAAAAAACATCTCATTAAAACACTACAAAAAAAACGCGTATTTTCCGACGGCTAAAAAATGTAAGTTCCGGTGGTTTTAGCCGCCGCTATGCACAATTCTAGCGTTTTAAAAACTGTCGAAATTTTGTCTGCCACAATGTTTAAAGCAGCAGTTTTTAGGTGGTCGCCATGATATCCGCCGTTTTATACATGGTTTAAAGTGGCGGTTATTTAAATGTATATAGTGGCAATTTCAAACACCATTATATACTTTATTGTGACAAATCCAATAGGTGTTTATGGCATTTTTTACCGCCGTAACATGCAGAGAGTACCGACGGTTTGAACCGCCATAAATTAATTATGAGACCTACACATGTAGAGGCAGGTCGAATTGCCATAATTTACTTCTGATATTTAATCATTGAGCTGCCGCAATTGACATAGAAAACGCCACAATGCTCAAATTTTTGAAATTAGTTTTATATTGGTTGAAAGATGAATATTTTCTATAATATTATTATTTCATAGGAATATATAATGGTACATTACTATTTTTTGAACAAAATTAAAGGACAAATAAATTTTAAACATTGTCATTGATATATTTAATTCAACTCAAGTGGAGTTTGATACAAATATCCATTCTAAAAATAAACAAGTCTCCAAACATAAAGTTACACAAACCATTGCCACCATCTTTAGCTATTATCAAAATAACAAGTTTCAAAACATGAAAATGACTACATAACTGATGTCAATAAAATTAGGACTCTCATGCTCCATGTGCATTGCTTGCATCTGATGATCTAGTTGTGTCATTAGGTGTTGGAGATTCACTTCCTACGTTTGATGCCTGCAAAAAATATTACAATTGTTAACTCATATTAAGCAAGATATTGCCAATTCAACACCTAAGCAAAGTAAAAGTTATTATCAAAGCAAAAGCTTGAAAGACAGTATTATCCAAAATCAATTTTTCATAATTGATGAATATAAAGATTGATGATGAAAAACTTAGAGAAATGCATCTAATTGATAAAAAAAAAATTAGTAGTATTGATTTCATTAGCCCAATATGCTAGCATTCAGATCCATTTTATAAAATTTCATCAAATAATATCAATACTTCCAAAGCTTAATGTAGCACCAGTACTACTCCAGAAAGACACATGAACAAAATCATAAATGCATTGAGTAGTTGTTATACCTGTGGTGTATCATTAGGAAATAAGGCAACAACTAACTCTGCAGGCAGTGAACCACCTTCCTTCGCTTTAATGTAGCCAAGAAGTGCTGTCATTTGAGCTTCCAAGTTGTTGGTTCACCAATGAAGAACTGCCGCTTGAAGTACTACCACTGGAAGAACAAAACTCCATACCGCTAAGTCGTGTGGTAGTACACTTAAAAGCAAGAGTATGAACCACTCCCATGCCCATTCCTCGAACACGGCCAAAATGCTCTTTTCCAAATATCTTGCCAACAATATCATTTGGAGAAATTTCATAACAAGCATCAGGGTTTTCAGCTATATGGTTGCAAATTTTCTCCTACAAACCAAATAATAAATAACCAATGAATAACATTCATTTCCTTCAATTCTAAAACAATGAACATAAATTTAAAATAAATTGGGAGGTAGATTATCAATTTACCCCTATCTTCTTAGCTTCTTCATTCACATACTTTCTATCTGCAGTTTTGTGGGTCATATCCCACATAGGACCCCGACCGACAGGCTTACCAGCCTCAAGAGTATAGAACAAATAAAGTATAATATTATGAATCAAATAACTTAATAGTCAACTTAAACAATGAATTAACTAAGTATAGTAATAAACAAACATACTAGGATATGTCTTTTCCTCGCGACAGTCATGGCGCCGCACGTATGAGGAAAAATTTGGTTCTTTCTCACTTCTTTGTTTCTTTTGCACATTACCTATACAAGTGAGAGTATATTACGTTTTATGATTTAACAACTGATAATTTAAAAAAAAATTATTCAATATATAATGAAAAATGAAGTACGTACACCATTGTCTCGGGTTTCAAGCGATATTCAACAAATTTTACCCAATGGTCCAAGGGAACATCCTCAGGTTTTTTGCCACTATTTTCTTAACTTATTTTAATCTTATTTACAAAAAGTGTATATATATATATATATATATATATATATATTTGATGATAGTATATGTAAATGTTATGTCTTTTTAATATACGATTAAGTGTCATAAAAAATCGGATAGACTTTAACCTAAAGAAAAAATGGATAGACGGACATTAACATATCCGTCTTTCTGCTAACATTTTTTAGTTTCTATGGCTTATGCTATGTACATTATTATTTTATTTCTTAAACAAACTTTTAAGGGCCTGAAGTGTGTTATAAACACCTCCAGCTTGCAAGGATACTCTCATAGAGTTAATCAATTATGAGTTGATATACACTCGTGGATAAACAGGGTCTCCTATATTTTCTTTTATTACTACATAGTCTCTTACTGATGAAGTATTAATAAACGATGAATTTTTATAATAAAGATGATGAAGATTTAAATTCTCAAGTAACATTTATATGGTATGAACTGTTTTCTCTACCTGTAATTATTGAGACTAATTTTTAAGATATATACATCTTCCAATCACGTGTAACTATTGAGATTAGTTTTTAAGATGCATACACCTTCCAATCACATTATAAACAAAAATTACAATTTTAGATTCATTTATTAAATAATGTATCTGATCTATAATAAATATCATATACGTCATTAATTAAATAAATCTAAAATATAGATTTTTGTTTATAACAGTGATCGGATGATGTAAATAAGAAGGTACATATGATGATAAAGTTGTCCCGCTAGAGAATTAACACAACTCAATTCTTATTGCTAGGTTTAAAATCCCAACTTACATTGATAATTACAAATTATTAACATTTTTCTTTAAAAAAAACAATCTATTAACATTTTAAAAAATAAAAACTTAATTATTCTTTGCACAAACAACTTAAATTGGATGTAGAAAACTGACCAAAGGAGACATGAAATGATCCATTAGGGTTTCTTTTTTGGGTTGTTTAGGGCTTCAATTAATGAAAGGAATAAAAGAGGGGCCCAATTACACACACACATAAACATCTTCATTGAACTAATAATCAAATTAGTTAATTAAAATTTTGATTAAGAACTCTTAACAGCAAAGATAGAATCATCAACGTCATCTTCATTTTTAAGTGTAACAACAAAAATCTAAAATCAATGTTGAAAAAACCTCAACGAATGCTAAATTAAACCCTTCTTCACACTTCACCTTCTCAAAACGTCGTCGTTTCACAAAATCCCAAATTATCGAAACCAGTTTTCTTCAATGTCAGCCACCGGTGGCGCTGCCATCACCGGCGGAAACCGCAACCGTAATCGACATCTCGGCGAGAATCGTTTCTATAGTCCACCACCGCTTCGTAAACACAGAGAAAAACAAGAACAACAAAGGTCTTCGCTTTCTAGAACCTCATCGGAAAATAGACCCGGTTCTTCTTCCGATTGCTCGATTTCTTCACGTGCTACATCTGATATATCAAATTTGGATCGATTTTTGGAGTATATTACGCCTCATGTTCCTGCACAATATCTTCCTAAGGTTTCAATTTTCATCACCTTCAATTCAATTACGCTTTTTTATTTTCTTTTTAAGAGTTCAATTAGCATAATCATGGACCCTGTTGGCGAATTAGTGAATAAATGGGATTTTAAATAATGGTTCAATGTTTGATTCATAAAGGAATGAAATTTTAGATGTCTCTTAAATTGGGCCGTTACAAAAAACAACATAGTATAACGTGTTAGTTTTTTAAGGTTAATGTCGGTTATTTCTTTTGTATTCAAAGTACATTTTGGCTTATCCGGGTGGAATATGTTGTTGTTGTTGTTGTGTTGTGTGGGAATGAATTGAACAGACAAGTTCAAGGAGATGGAAAACTAAGGAAGCTGAATTAGTACCGTACTATGTACTTGGAGATTTGTGGGAATCTTTTAAGGAATGGAGTGCATATGGGGCGGGTGTTCCTTTGGTGATGAATGGCAATGAATCTGTGACACAGTATTATAATGTTTCTTTGTCTGCCATTCAACTTTTTATTGATCCCACGAAACCTTCCACGCGGTTAAGGTTAGTATGTTGCCATGAAATGAAACATAGCATTTTTAAATGTTGTTCTTGAATGATTGACATTCTACTATAATTCTGTTCTGTTTTACTATTTTCTTTTGTTATGACTACTTGCATTAGTGTATCTAATAACGATGCATCATATTCTGTATGCGTCGTAAATGTGGCTCATATTGCCAACTGACAACCAGTGGTATTATCATATAGAGGCTTTATAGTGCTACTGTGTAGTCGATTTTCAAGAATCTGGTATGAAAATCAATAAGCTAGCCCATTTTGGCTACAAGGGCGTTAGCGGCCACAGCAGTTGCAGCGACAATAGAGGAAAAAACAGAATTTTTTATTTTTTTTTGGGAAATGTTTACGAGTGCCTCTTTAAGAACTATAAGTGGTAAGCATTTATGAAAATATGTGTATTCAAATGCATTGGAAATCAAAATATTTTACTTTTTTAAAGAATAATTGTTTATTTTAGAATCCTTAAAGAATGTTTTAGGAGCACTCGTTAACAAGACCCGTTTTTTACCTATGAAAAAATAAAACTGAAGAACCAGAGTGTTATTACTCATATAATCTCGCTAAGACATAAACCTCTATACATAAGCTGTGCGCTGCCTCCTTGCTCTTCAACAAGTCGTCTTCCATAGTTAGCGAGACTTTGGTCTTCTTCTGTCAAACATCTGACATTTATTGGTTTTGTTGGTTATATGGTATAAATGAAAAATAATACGTTGAAATTGAATGGGAAATTGATACATCTGTTTCACTAAAACAATACACTTAATAGTGTTCAAAAAACAAAACAGAACACAGCCACATCACCACGAAATTAGGAACGTGGGATAACAGCAACTGCTTTCTCCTAAAGTGTAGGTACCACTTATTGACTAAAATAAAAAACTGAAACAATAGAGAATAAAATAAATCAGCCACGTAATGCAGTCCAAAAGCAATAATTAACACTCCTCATTGCTTTAGGATCTGCAAACTCCAACTTTCTGCCTTAAAAAAACTCAAACTTGCTGACAGGGAGTGGCTTTGTAAACATATCTGCTAATTGATCCTCTGACTTGCAATAAACCAAAGTCACTTCTCCATTTTGCTGCATCTCTATTAAGAAGTAGAGCTTGATGTTAAAATGTTTAGTCTTCCCATGACACATTGGATCCTTTGAAATTGCAATTGCGGCTTGGTTGTCAATAAAAACTTGGCTTAAATGCACTTTTCACCCCTATGTTTCAAAAAGTTGCGATTTTGGCCCCAATGGATATTTTGATCCTCTAACTTTTGGCCCTCTTTTGATTAGCTGATTTTATGTCAATTTCTCGGTCTCTGGTGGTGTAAACTGGCATAAGGATAGAAGGATGCTGATAAGTGGAGTCCAAATTTGCATGGTGTCCAAATTGGCATGATAAGTGAAGTCCAAACTGATAAGTGGATCCTTCTTTAGGGGGGCCAAAAGTTACACTAGGCCAGTTTGGACTCCATTTATCAGCATTCTTTTATCCCCATGCCATTTTACACCATCAGAGACTGTGAAATTGTCATAATCTCCATCAAAATCAGCTAATCAAAAGAGGGCCAAAAGTTAAGGGTCAAAATATCCATTTTTTTTTAAAGGGGCCAAAATCGCAACTTTTTGAAACATAGGGGGTGAAAAGTGCATTTAAGCCTAAAAACTTCTATTTTATGATTCAGTTGGAGATGCAAATCACATAAAATCTTCTTTAACCACAAAACTTGATTTACGGCTGCTGTTGCTGCCATGAACTCAGCTTCTGCAGTGGATTGTGCTACTATTTCGTGCTTCTTTGTGCATCATGAAAAAACTCCAGAGCCTATACTGAAACAATATCCCGAAGTGCTCTTCATGTCATCAATGGATCCAGCCCAGTCACTATCAGAGAATCCACACAACTTGAAATTTTGACAACTCATATTTGACACCATAATCAACCGTGCCTTTAACATATCTCAATATTCTTCTTGCTGCTACTAAATGTGTTTCACTAGCACAATGCATAAAGCGAGAGAGGAGACTTACAACAAATAAAATGTCCAGTCTTGTTGCAGTGAGATACATTAAACATCCAATCATACTCCTATGATATCCTTCATCAACTTTATCAGCACCATCTTCCTTGCTCAACTTCTCCTTTTGGTTCATTGGTGTGCTAACTGCCTTGCACTCCTCCATCTGGAATTTTCTCAATATTTCCTTTGCATATTTTTTTTGGCAGATGAACACTTCTGTCACTTTGTTTGATCTCAATTCCAAGAAAATATGTCATAAGACCAAGATCTGTCATTTCAAATGCTTGCATCATTTCTTGTTTGAATTGCTCAACCAACCTTGTATCATCTCCAGTCACTAAAAGATCATCAACATAGAGAGAAACTATGAGAATATTATTTCCTGTATGTTTCACGTAAATAGTGGACTCAGATAAGCTTTTTACAAAGCCTATACTCATTAAGTGATCATTTATCCTGCTGTGCCAAGCCCTTGGTGCTTGTTTTAACCCATAAAGGGGCTTTTTCAATTGATAGACTTTATCTTCTTCACCTTGCATCACAAATCCCTCGGGCTGCTCCACATATATCTCTTCTTGTAAAACTCCATTCAAAAAGGCTGATTTGACATCTATCTGGAATACTTTCCAGCCCCTTTGAGCAGCAACTGCTAACACCAGTCTAATTGTGTCTAATCTGGATACAGGTGCAAAAGTGTCAGAATAGTCAACACCAAAAATTTGTGCATACCCTTTAACTACGAGTCTGGCCTTATATTTATTGATTGAGCAATCAGCATTAAGCTTTGTTCTGAAAACCCATTTAACTCCAATGACTTTTCTATCTTGAGGCTTTTCAACCAGCTCCCATGTTTTGTTTTTTTGTATCATTGACATCTCCTCCTCCATTGCATTTTTCCATTTTGGATCTTTTAGTGCTTCCTCGCAGCAAGAAGGCTCGCATATTGCTACATTACATCTTTGAAATATGTCTGACAGCAGCCTTGTGCCTCTAATGGAGGGATCATCTTCTAATTCATTTAGACACAACTCGGTTGTTTGCTTTTCAGGATGAGTATCTTCAATAATGCTGAGAGATCCAGATGTTTTCGGTGGATTCTTCCAGTCCCATTGCTGGTCTTCATTGAAATGTACATCTCTAGTTATAGTCATTGTTTCGGTTTGAGGATGATATACTTTGTAAGCCTTTGAAACTGAACTGTATCCCACAAAAATGCCCGGAAGTGCTTTTTTGTCAAGTTTGTCACGCTTAACCTTTGGAATATGTGCAAAACAAACACAACCAAACACTTTAAGAAAGGTTAGTGAAGGCTTATACTCGTACCAAGCTTCAAAAGGAGTTTTATCTTGTAAAGCCTTGGTTGGAAGTCGATTTTGAAGAAAGACCGCCGTGTTTGCCGCTTCTGCCCAAAATTGTTTAGGCAATTCCTTCTCATGCAACATACATCTAGCCATCTCCATTACTGGTCTATTTCTCCTTTCACTAACTCCATTTTGTTCGGGAGTGTAAGGAGCTGTCAGTTGATGTTCAATTCCAGCTTCTTCGCAAAATAAATTAAATTGTGCTGATGTATACTCCTTGCCATTATCAGACCTTAAAAATTGAATCTTTGAGCCACTTTGAGTTTCCACCATCTTCTTAAACTTTAAAAATACTCCAGCCACTTCATGCTTGAATTTCAAGAAATAAATCCAACACATTCTTGTAAAGTCGTCTATGAAAAGAATAAAGTATAGGCTACCTTGTAATGATGGAGTTCTTTGAGGTCCTGCAACATCTGTGTGAATGAGTTGCAGTTTTTTAGTGACTCTCCAAACAGTTTTGGGAAATGGAATTCTGTTTTGTTTACCAAACTGGCAAGCATTGCAGTTTGGCAAATGATCAGAAAGTACTGGTACATGTCTTTCTTCTTAACAGGTTTCAGAAAGTATTGCAGTCCAAAAGCAATAATTAACAGGTTTCAATAATAACTAGTCGGTATATATATATTTTTTTTGAATAATTGAGCTTGAGTTAGTATCATGTCGCTTTCAAAAAGAAACTTTATGCAGTTTCTTTGTTGTTTGCAGCATACTTTTTTATATATAATTGACTTATTTTAACAGCTACATGCCTTCTACTATTTGCCCGCATCACTGTCTGCTATTTGGATTTTTGTCATTCCTCTATTTTCCATGACCCACTATTGATAACAATGCTGAGAATGAGAGGGTTTTACTTGTTGTTCTCTGGTGCAAGAGAAAACATTTAAAGAAGGTTCACATATTTTAGCATTTCCCTTAATTAATTAATCATCACATATTCACTAGAGTATTTTATCTGGTAGCTTTAAGCATAGCCTCTGTTGATTTAGACTTGCTAGAAATTGATTGTGATAAATAATTAATGTCACTTTAAAGTCTAAAAAGTGGTGTTGATTTGAACATGAATGTTTTTATCTGATGTCTGTATCCAAGCCTTCCAAAATATCCACATATTTAAGAATTTTGATTCTCTAACGTGAAAAAATGAACAGATCTTAAATAAAAGTTCACTTTTCTCTACAAATGGGCAAAGAATCGACTGATAATCTCCCTTGACAACCCTGTTTGCTCATTCTTATTTTAGTGTTTTACTTGTTCTTAAAAAATGAGTAGATAATACTGGCTTGTTTGAGGATGGCTATACTAAATAAAAGTATATACAAATGATGATAGGCTCCGATACCAGCGTAGGTTCTGGATTGAGTTTAATTCATCCTTACAAAATCAGCCTGTATGGTGGATATCCCTTCTTTATAAACTGTCTTCAAGCCTTATATATTTAAAACGTGGGACTTACGTTTTTTTCCAATAGCTTCTCATCGCTGTGCTATGGAGAAGCCTTTGGCATATTATAGAAAACATTCTCTTAATAATTGCATGTTGAAGGACAACCTATATGTGGGAGGAGAGGGGAAGGGAGAGCTTTGTGGGGAGTCAATTAGAGAGAAAGAGAGAGAAAACTTCCATCTTTTTTGATAGAGTTTGTAGAGAATGACAATTGAAGGCTTATAATTATTAAATTTTTTATTTTAAGAGTAATATCACAACATAGACTGGGTTTGAAGAATTTACCTAAACCCTCCAAAACCTTCTAAAATCCTCCACCAATACTTTTTTGAGTTCCCCTAAATTAGGGGGATTTTGTATTATGAAGAAAAATAAAACCCCCAAAGTCCTCCCCTCCCAGAGTTCTCTAATCCTCCAACTTCCTCCCCTTTTTTCCCAAGCCGTCCCCTCCAATCTCCAAAACAAATCCTAAAGCACCTTTTGGGAGTTTAGGAGGGGAGGACATCTAGAGAAAGGAAGGAGAAAAGGGAAAGTGAAGAAAGGGTAGTCCCTCAACTGGAATGAGGGGTTTAGTTTTCTTCATAATACAAAATCTCTGTAATATGGGGGAACTTAAAAATTTATTGGAAGGGGATTTTGGAGGGCTTAGAAAAATTCTGTAAACCCTTTTCATCCCTTTATAGTAATCTCAAAATTAAAAATATATTAATCATAAACATTCCCTTCTCGTTCTCTACAAAATTACCCTCTCAAATAAGGTGGGCGATTTCTCTGTTTCTCCCTCCTCCTCCCCCCCACGGCAATTCCCTTCCCTCCTCTCCAAACTCCCAAACAGAGCAAGAAGCTTAAGAATTCACATAACTTACTGTCTTGTATTTGCTATCTTTCATGATTTATTTCCTCAATCAGCACATGTATATCAGGTTGTCTACAGTGGGTAAGTTGGTTGCATATTTACATGTGAGGGATGTGAGATATAAAGAACCTGGCATGGGAACAATAAGAAAGTGACTACCGAAACTCGCCTCTTTTTTATGTACGTATAAATCGGTTCAATCTAACCGTTTTAGTACTACAGATAAACTGAGTTTACTTATCTCTCTCTACTCTTAGTTTATGACACCGTAACTGTATTTTAGACAATTGGGTTGAAGTCGGCACATTTGCCCCACTGTTCACAAGTCACAACACTCTGTAGCTCTATTAAATAATTGTCACATTTTCACTTGTTGCCACTGAGAGAGTATTCAGTCGTGCTGCTCATAGCCTGCCTTCTTACTTCGATGAATCACATCCTACAAGTTCTAGACGACATTCGATATGATGCATTTTATCTTGGTTTTATTTTAACAAACACAATCATTTTGATGCCACAAGTTCACTTTTACAAGACTATCTTATCACTTTACCTTTCTAATGTAACAATGTTTTGATGTTATTTTGAAACAAATGTACCAGTTTACCATTTTAGCTGAATCAAAGACTTGGACATAGTATCATTCACATTTCCACCATATTCCAGGAAATCCAGTCAAGAAAGTGACTCTGAGTCAGCCAGAGAGACAAGCAGTGATAGCAGCAGTGGCTATTGTCATGAAAGTGGACCAAAATCTAATCACAGCAGTAGGAATCATCTCAATGCATTGGATGCATGCAATCATGCTTTGGAAAGGGTCTCATTAAGTAAACCTTCAATGGGTTCACCAAGTGAAGAGACTGAGAGCTCCAACCCTCCTGGTCAGCTGATATTTCAATACTTTGAGTATGAGACACCTTATAATCGCGAGCCATTAGCAGATAAGGCAAGATGCTATCCTTTGGCTGGTTTGAACGCTGGGGCTATATTGCTTTTTAACCTAACATGTATTTGTATTTCTTGACTCAGATTTCTAGTCTTGCAAGTCAATTTCCAGAGTTGAAGACTTACTGGAGCTGTGATCTTTCGCCTGCAAGTTGGGTTTCACTGGCTTGGTATGTTGTTTTCAACCTTTTGTCCATGATATTATATTGTGTTTTTATAATGCACATGATAATTACTGATTCTAAATTATTTGTTGCTATGAAGGTATCCAATATATAGAATACCTACTGGTCCAACACTGCAGAGTTTGAGTGCCTGCTTCCTTACTTTCCATTCCCTGTCAACAGCTTTACAAAGTATGTCTAGGTGTCTTTGTTTAGTTTCTGTGTCTGCAAAATGATGGTAACTGACATTTTGATCTTTGAATCAGGTTCAAATACTGATCCGCTTAATATTCATTATTCAAGAGGTAGGGACATATCATCCAAGCTATCGTTACCAATCTTTGGGCTTGCCCATCACAAGTTCAAAATTTCTATCTGGGATCCAGATGGAGTTTCTGAATCTCAGAAAGCTAATTCTCTGGCGCGAGCTGCTGAAAATTGGCTTAGACTATTGCAAGTAAATCATCCTGATTACAGTTACTTTATGAACCGTTCTACATATTCGAGATAGCATAGCTTTCCCTCAACAGAAGCAGCCCAACTCTCAAACTGCGGCTTTTGTATTCCTTCCCGGTATCACTTCTGTTGTTCATTAAGTGAACTGTTATTTTTCCATGTCTTCAATTATAAACACCACGATCGCTTGTGTTTTCGTAATATAAGCAAGCAGGGTTGTTGCTTAACTAGGGGATTCCGGGGGGAAGGAAAGTTATTGAAAATTACAAACATTTAATATGTATATTGACCCGCGTCTGATTTCACAGAATGCAAAAGCCCTTGACCAAGATTTTCTGCTTCTTTTATGTCACTTACCTGAGGATGATGTTGAAAATATCCAATTGATACATATTTCACCTGTTACTGCTTGTCTAGCACAGTTGATACTTTATACCTGATACACACCCTTTCAGTGAGATGAGATGTAATTATCTTAAAAGATTTACTACCCACTTACTTGCTGATTTGGAAATGTTTGCCATTATTGTCACATAAAGCCAATATTTTCTTTTTATGAAATCTTGACTTTGTGATATGCAGTATGTATTTCTATAATATTTTGCGGGCTTATGTGGGATTGGAAGTCAAATGAGATGAGGATCACGCTTAAGAAAGTTGATTATCCGTGCCAAAAGAACTAATGATGGCTTACCAGCAGTAATTTCTATAACTGTCATTTCCTCTATAATAGAACTGCAACCGTTAATTAAAGTCAAACAAATAGACAACATAAAAAACTCAATGGGAAATTACAGTAGTGAAGTGAATAAGCTGGTGTTAAGTGTGGTAAGCAGATTGAGAACTTCTGGCTTCTTAAATTTTAAACATGATTCCAACATAATTGATGGAATGGTGCGATTGAAATGGTGTCAAAAGCTTGATAACAAGATATCCACATTCAGGATTTCAGTTAGTATCACCATGACTTTGTCAGACTGCCAAATATTAATCAATCATAAATTTTGCCAAACAGAATCAAACATAAGAAGCAATGGCATGTGTATGTGAGATATTGAAAACAAACAAAAGTTTGAATAAAGAAATTTAAACAAATTGGAGAGTAAGTCACAACGATTAAAAGAGGATTGTTATACCAAAATATTTTACGGTCAGATTTTAGTTATCTCTACTCTAGGGTGAAATTTAAATTACCAATATCTTTTTCTCCTAGGAATTGTAGGGTGATAATAAAGAATTTATTTTTAAACCTGGTTTTAATAAATGAAAATCATCATCCAAACAACCTAATTACTGTATACAACTTGATTTTAGTAATCAAAATATTAAATTCAATCAAAACTACAAGTGGAAAAAATTATGATTTTATCATAATTTTAAACCATTTTCTGCACATTCAGGTAATCGAGAAATTAATTAGAGACATATCTATATAACTTTTTCTAGATTGGACTAAATAATTGTATTTACAATTTTCAAATACGGCAGCATTAACAACCAGCTCTCGTAGCTCAGTTGGTTAGAGCACCCGTTTAGTAAGCGGGAGGTCTTGAGTTCAACTCTCAACGAGAGCAGCTATTTTTAATAAAATTATCCTTGTTATTTTGTTAACAAGAGTAGTAGTTCGTACTCAAAACATCATAGTGTGTATTTTTTTTATATAGTTTTGGCTCAATTTTTTTTTTTAAACACCAAATTTTATTACGCAAAACCTACACAAGAAGCGCAAAGGCCCTCAAAAACAACAATACAAAAACAAACAGGGTACCATATATATGCGGAACACCCCCACCATAAAACCACCAAAAACCAGAAGAAGAAGAAAAAAGGGGGCACAAACAGCAGACCAGAGAAGCCCCCAATAAAACATAAACAGGCCTCACAAAACAGCAAAGACATCCCTTCCAGGCCAGATAGCAGTAAGGCCCAGGCAGAACAATACTCCAGGCACCCCTAAGACAGGAGCACTACTAAGAACAGCCGCCTAGGGGAAAATAAAACATCAAAACAGCACAGTTCAAAACACAGTCCTCCCCCTTTAAACTACCTTCTTAAGCAATCTCCAAGATCCCAATTCCACTCGTAAAATTGGCAATTTAGCTCAATTGGATGAGAGGTAGTGGGAGATGGGGAAATGTTGTACTTGTCCTCTAGGTTTGGGTTCAACTTCCACATAAGGTAAATACTCACACGAAAAATACAGCATACTAAAACCTCGTATCCCTGACTAGAACCGAAAGCTTGGATAACTCCAAAGTCGAGAAACAAACCACGATTGTTTTCTAATGACCACTAAAGTATAATACCATGTCAAAATTGTTTTAGTACATAGACTCTTCTCTAAAACATCCAATGGCCCCTAGCAGACGCGCACACACTCTCAAAACAAATATTTTAGTTCAACTTGCAACACTTTGAGACGATAGTATAAGAGAAAAGAAAATGTATGGTACATGTTAAAATGTTTTTGACTGGTGCATCTTGTAACGAAGAACTAAAGTTCATATATACAACTTTGACCCCGCTCTTCCTTTACAATATCAAGCAGTGTTCTAATTTTTTAATATGTATTATTTTAACCAACTCCAACCAAATTTTCTAAAAAACCTATGGAACTAAGCAACAATTTTGGAATTTAAACATTGGTTTGCTTCTTTGGTGATATAATTGGCTTGATATAATCGTCATAGAAAATGTAATTTGAAGTGTAATTTCCTCTTTTTGATGAAATACCTACAAAAAGGTCGAGTGTTAATAGACCGTCGAAGACACTCAAAACAAAATATATTACTTCTATCTATACGTGTATGTTTGGTAGCATGATGATATGTCAGAATCGCACTGATGCACCATAATTTTGTAGAAATTATAAAATGTAATTTTTTGAAAATCACATTGATTCGTCATGATATACCGATCAAACATTGGCTAAAAAAGTTTGTCTAATGTTCTTAATAAACACATTTTTACTGGCCATCAAAATAAATCTGCCACCAGATCATACATCATAAACAATTTACAGAAGGATAGCTTCAAGACTGTTTACAAGAAAAACTAGTTAGAAACGAGAGCATCAACATCTTTTTATCAACCTATAATGTTGTCGGTGGACTAGTTCCTTGGTCAAGTTATGTTTAAATGGGTTATTGAGGTCGAGGAAGCTTTTATTCCTGAAAATACACATTACAACAATATATCTTCTTTATCATTTATTAATTATTGATGGAAAGGGATGTTCATATCAACTAAAAAAGGAACATAAGATGCTTACCCTACACAAGAATGGACGAGGTCGAAGGGACAGGTGTTTACTTTGTAAATGTTGAGAACACCAAATCATATGTAAGATTTGTACAAGTGAAAAGTTAGTGTCACTCTTACAAAAGGAATAAGAAATAATTACCCTATCATGGCATTCTTTTTTGGCAATAAAACCTTTTTTCTCTTTTATGGCTGCTTCAACATTTTCAGCAGTTAGCTAATACTATGAGTTATATGTACCATTGTGTAATAAATTGACAACAATGAGTGAAAACCTTGATGAACTTCACAAGAATTTACTTATTTCAATATTATTTGTATCTTGTATTTATCGAGACAAATCAAACAACATCTTACATGCTAACATTTATATTTATTTATTAGTTAAAGAGTAGGGTTAAAGTAAGTGATATGAATAATATATATTGCAAAAATCATCATGTATTTTAAAACGGAAGATGAAAACTCTAATTTTTCAAATTGAATATCTCACCGAAACATATTAGCTACCTCTTATATTGTTCTTCTTCGATTTATTGGAACTTATTTTTTTCTAATGTAAGAACAAAAAATTAATAGTAAGTTAATAAAGAGATAAGCCAAAAGTTTGTGTTGTGTGTCTGACTCTGGCTAGCACTTGTGTTTGTGATTGTGAGGTAGGCATTGCCTTGCTGGAAAAGGACATGTATGAGATGCGCACGTACGTTATAAGTGGGACCCTTTTTATGACAAATGAATTGGCGTGGGTCCCACGTCTTACGCGTTGGCCCACTTACTACGATGCAAAAACCTGTTGCCCTCTTGTGTTGTGCAGCTTAATTAATCTCTATTGGGACCCACACATGCATTGCTTGTAATTTACCACGTGGCACGTTGGGCTATGGGTTCAGTTCAATGTCTTTTGCCACCTCACCTTCGCTAATGATGTGGACCACTTTGACGTGGGCCCTCTCTATCTTTTAGGGTTTAGAGGATGACAATAATAATTTATCTACTTTCTATTGCCTTATCATTATCACACTATTTTTATTTTATTTTTACAGAAAGAAAGTTATCACGCTATTATTTTCTTCAGTGTAGAAATTTACCACTTCTAGTTCCTTAAAAGAAAAAAATATCTATTTCCTAGTTCTATCTTACGACATGTCCTCATGAATTTAATTGATATGGATGGTTAAAGTAAAAAAAATATTGTGTATGCATGCAATAAACGATGTCAATAGAATTCATTAAATATGTTTATTATTTGTATTATTTTTTTGACCTTTTCAAAAAGCATAATCTATTAGTTTAAAAAAAGAAGAAGAGGACAATCTATTATTTGTATTGATCTTATTCATCTACTATAGAAGAAAATATTCAATATTCTTCATGAAGAGGAAATATATTGCATTGAAAAGAATTATTTAATAGATAAAATTCAATTCATTTATTTATTAATAGGAATTGTGAGTGGCCTGTCCACATTTTTCTTCTTCTAATTCCAATAGATCATAAACTCAACGAATTTGTGACATGTGGGTGGGTACCTGTATTGGACTTTGATACCAACGTTGGATTTTCAGCACAGGCCCATAGACAGCTTGAAGTGTTAATAAAGTTGAGTTTAGTGGTTGAAAGTTGAAACTTGGTGTCCTAATCCAAAAGTTCTCACCATTTTGACTCGCTTTAGTTTAGTGGTTAACTCAGCCTGGTGTGTTGCTCTCTCATAGCCCCCAATCCAATCAGAAATTCTCTTTTGGGAGGTTTTTATTTTCTTTTCTCACAAAGCTTACTGAAATCTAACTTTGAGGGTTAAAGTTTTCAAAAAGAGAAAAAATTAATATAACAATTAACATTCCGAAAGAAAAAAAAAACTTTCGGTAGATGTTATTATTGTATTTTGAGCAATTTAGAGGGCTTGTAGAGAAACTATTGTAAGTGTATAGGAACAATGATGAATTGGGTTTTTTTAAGTGGTTGTGTAGTTACAAAAAGAAAAATCTAACATAATAATTAACATACTAATATTTATCATTTAAAATAGAATGAATTGGTTTGGCTGCCTTGACATGATTTTGCAATCCTATGTTTGTAGGTAGTATCTTGGCGGGCATTTGGACCTCCCGTGCTTTTGAAGCGTGATAAATCAAAATTGCTACACACACCATATATAACAAAGAAAAGGAAATGACTCACACTTGGGTACTTCATGAAAACGTTATTTTTTTTTCTTTTTAAGTAGCTCACCAGTTAAAATTCATATTTTAAGGTGA
Organism: Medicago arabica; assembly: GCA_946800305.1. Classification (NCBI taxonomy): domain Eukaryota; kingdom Viridiplantae; phylum Streptophyta; class Magnoliopsida; order Fabales; family Fabaceae; genus Medicago; species Medicago arabica. The sequence continues at coordinate 55,977,506 of OX326968.1, forward strand.
ATAAAGTTGCTCTCTTTTAAAAAAAAATCTTTTAAATTGAATAAGTAGGATATTCAGAGTTTAAACTTCAATTCACGCATTTAACAATGTATTGGATTGTCAACTGAGCTATGCTGACGAAGACTTTTTTAATTTTATTATTTTTATTGCTTATGATCGGTAATTTCAAAAATTTCACTTTTCTTTTTAGAATTTTGTTTTGAAAGATTTTATTACTAACAAATTAAAATACCCCTTTAGAAATTAAAAAAAATATATACATTACAAAGTAAGCGGGGTCTTAAGAGAAACTAACATATGTGAAAGGCAATTCATACATCATCAGAACCTAAGGTAAGGCTAATCTCATGAAAGAAGAGAGGATGTAATTTTTTAGGAACGAAAATATTTTTAACCTTAATTTTTTAATGTGAAAATAATGGAGAACCAAAGTTCTTCTTTTCATTGTGTTTTTGAAAATAATATAAAAACATTTTTTGCTGTCGTAAAATGACTTGTGCCAACTTCTTATGGCTCAAGAGGTATAAAATGTTAACCATCCAGAGCATGCAGAGGACTAATTTTCTTTTGCATGTGACATTTCTCAAACCATTTCGATTCTTTTCATCTCAAAATGACAGTCTAGTGTGTAGGTAACTTGAGACACAAGGATAAATGTTGAACTCCATATTGATAATAGAGATAAGAGTTACAACGAACAAATACAATAACATTGTTAGGAATGATCTACAAATTCGTGATTAAGCATTTGGGTGATAAAATATAGGTTTATTCAATCGGCTGATCCCTTAACTTAATTGATTGTTTTAATTTGGTCCTCAAACTATAATTTGTACTAATTTGGTCCCCTATGTTTTGCTCTGTTACTAGTTTTAGTTCTTCCTGTTAGTTTCTCTTAAAAAAGCGTTAATTTATGTATCAATTTGGTCCTCTATATTTTGTTCCGTTACTAGTTTTAGTCTTTTCTGTTAACATTTTTTGGAGAGAAACTAACAGAAATGACTAAAACTAGTAACGGAGCAAAACATAGGGGACCAAATTGGTACAAATTATAGTTAAGGGACCAAATTAAAACAATCAATTAAGTTAAGGGACCGGGTGATTGAATAAGTCTAAAATATAACGTTACAAGATTTATATAATTGAAGACTTTTCTTATGTACATATTCATGTAATTGCATCAATTATGTTGTGAAGTGTGATTTTGATTTTACACCGATTGGATCTAAAGCTTATTAAAAGCATTACTTTAAAATTCACATTTCGATCAAATGTGAGACCGTTAGTCACAGTTGATATACTAATAGTTCATCATAACTAACATGTGCATCAATTCATCTAATACTTGTTCACCTTAATTAAGTGGCTAGAAGTTCAAACTTTGACTAGGGTTTATAGGGGAGAAAAACGTGGTTAAAAGATAACCAATCTTGTTTAAGTCTAACAACCTATTCAACAAAGACTTAGTCACTACTAAATGGTATTGCATACTCAGTATTAATATACCGTTAAAAAATTATTTTATATGACAGTTCAAATATATATCAAGCAAAAGAGAAGGATGATTTGTTAATTATGCAACATTTCAATTATAAATAACAAAGGAAAAAAAGTGTAGAAAAACGAGAAAAGATGTTGATTGATATGGAACTCATGATTTGAATGAGAACGGGTTTTATTAAGATAATTTTAAATTTGATGATTTTGTCTCTATCTTTTTTCAACAAACTATTATCTCGCATGAAAATAATCTATTTATCAATTAAATACATTAAAATCCACCGTGTCATCAAAACTCAATGTGAACAAAGTATTTTTCTATAAGCAGAAGTGAAGTGACAAGGGAATGCATGCATTTCTATCATGAAAAGGAAAGAAAGAAAACAAGGAAAAGTTGCTTAAACTTTTATCCAGTTTTCATAACTGCCACGTGGCTTACTCAATTCAACTGGAACCCACACTCAAACTCATGTAAACAGAAATTAAAAACAACAAATATTTCTAAATTCCGCACAAGAATTGTCTCTCTCAACTTCAACCAAGCAGTGACATGGAGTATTCCATTTTCCTTAAAAGCATATAATTCGTTCTTGCTATTCTCTAACCCATAAAAAGCTGAAATTCAGTAAACAATAATAAACAAAACGAAACAAACAAAGAATAATTATTCATAAAATATTGAATCATGAGCTTTAAAGATTCAAATCTGTTGGGAGAAACCAAAGTGAAAACAAAAAGAGCTAAGAGAAGAAACGAGGTAGTGAGTGGCTAATGTCACAGTTTCAAGGTAACATATATATTAGATATATGAGTATAGTTTTGTTTATTAAAAGACTTTTGTGTTATTTTGTTGCTTATTATACAAACCAAAGCATTTCCCACCTTTTCACAATGAAAAGTGTTTCATGTGTGCTCTTCTTTATTTTTTATATTCATCGTAAGAAAGAAAAGGTTCCCAAACGAATATACGTTTTGCAGATTGCTGCTTTTTGGTTATGCTTCACTGCTTTTCTTGCACTATAAAAAAATAAAATAACAATAAAGCTATTTTTCAAAATACAATTATAATTATAATATTCAAGAGTGCTTGACTTGCTGAAACATGAATTTTGATACTCATTCCTAAGTACTAGTATAATAAGTCCTATATATTTCCGTTAGTAGTTTTATTTTATTTTCATATATATATATATATATATATTATCTATTATTTTGTAAGATAATCGTTTCAAACAAATGATTTTGTTCAACTTGATGGTCAAGTTTAGTGGTTTACACAATTTGACATATTACCGAGTAAAAATTTCTGACCAAATATGAAGGTATAATACTATGTATGTTGATGGAGCAAGTCTTCCATAGACATAATTCCAAATCAATATTATTTAAGGAGACTCATGTGAAATGAAAAAAAATAAACAAGAATAATTTACTCACATCAATTAACATCGTTTGATTTTACTTTCTTTTAATTTTTTTTGAAGTTTTATGTGTCTGTCCAAATATGTTTTATTTAGATTTATGTCCAAGTAAATATTACTCATGTAGATCTTAGTTATTTAAAAATAATCTGTGATAAGAATGGATAAAATATTAAGAATGAAAAATAAAATTGTTGATCAGCAGGGACAGATCTAGACATTTAGTACATGTGGGACTAAAATTTTGAAGAAACAATAATGCAAACTATATTAAAAATAAGAAGGAATTTTTTTCTATCATGTGCAAGTTTGCACATGTTGAGAAATTTAAAATGGTAAATTTGTCTTGTAAATTGTATATTTTATATTAAATATATAACTTTTTAATAAATAATTGGTGTTTTTCAATGAAAAGTTACTACTTTTAGTTGCCTTAACACTAGAAGTTGAAGAGTGTTGTTAGGTTTCTTTATTTGCGCATACGGTAAATCCATATCAAGAACATCAATATCATGCTTATTGCAAATTTTAATAACTTTAGATATAAGTTTTTCTTATCCCTTATTTCTCATTTCTTATAATTCTTTTTTGGTATTGTTAACAAGGGACAAAGTTTATTAAAAAAAGTTAGGAAAATTTCATGTGGGGCTTTAGCCACACATGGTCTACAAGTGCATCCGCCCCTGTTGATGTTGATCGGGTAACAAAAGATATTTATATGCTAAAATGTTTACTTAAAATAAATTTGGCAAAATAATATTTGTGTCCCTTAGCTTAATTTCAAATAACGATTTTCTACTTTATTTTTTCAACATCATTCTTGTTCCTTTGATATGTTTGCAAGTGAATTTTCAAGCATCAAATCTAAAGTTTATATCAAAAACAATTGAAAGACTATAAATTTGAACATTAAAAACTCATATTGAAAATATATATGTAAATTGATAAAAAAAATGAAAATGATGTGAAAAAAGACAAATAACGAAAAGTAATCTTGCCAATAAATTAAAAAGAAACACGCGGAGCATACAACTAGTTGAATCAGTTCCACCAAAAAAGAATTGTTCAGAAAAATTTGAATTTAATTTTTGGATTGTGCAAATATTAACAAAGTTTCATTTATCTCTCGATTGAAATTCAGATCGTTCAAGTTCTTTTCCGACGGCACAAAAAGCTTAACACCGAGAAATAGTTGATAAATAAATTGTTTATTTACTAAATTGAGCAATGCTATATCTCTAGAAAAATAATATCAAGAATTCTTCAAGAATAAAGAGCAACCAATCACAATGCACTATTTGCCACAATTCAAGGAGGTGTGACTGAAAAATAGGAAGTGAACAAATAAATCATGCAATTAAAACTTGTCAACTGTTTCTTGAAAAAAAATTATGCTACTTTTCTAGATAAATAGCATTTTCCTACTAAATTATCTTAAACAATTTCACAAATTAGCCACGAGTATTCCACCAATTAGGCATCTAACACCATTTTTAATTTTGAGTCGAATTTTGGAAAGTAAAATAACTAGTTGGCTCGAAGTCAGTTGAAAATGAAAGAACAACATGAGCCAAGGAGATCTTATCCGATGGAAATGGGCAGTGTGAGACACATGTCAGCTTAGGGAATAGAGTTGATGAATAATTTAAATTTGTTTTATTAAAATTAAAAGAAGGCAAAGAGTGAGTCAGAGTGCACACTGCACACTGAAAAAAGCAACACAAGAGACAGAGATAACAACAGTGGGAAACTGTGGAAAGGATTCAATTTATATGTTAGTTGGATGGATTTAGCTGAAGTCGCTTTAAAAGTTGAGCTTCAGCCTTTGTACAACATTCAGAACCAAAAAGTTCTTCAACAGAATACCCACTTTGCACTCCGTTTCTTAAGTTACAATTTTCCTTTCCTTTTCATTTTACCTCCTTATAATACACCTATACCATTTATATTTCAAACAAAGTTTAGAAAGCTATTACGAGAGAACCATATAATTGAGTTTATGTGATTAATGAGCTCCAATAAATGATGGATTGTTCAGAAGAATTTGAGTTTGATTTATGGATAGAATATTTTTTGGTATATACTTTACTTACCTTTCATTTGACCTATGAATTAATAGAATCTCATTTCTTTAGAAATTAAATGGTTCATACAAAAAAACACTAATGAGGTTTAGTTAAAAATGAATCGTTGTAAAATATATATATTTGATTGAAACATCTCTAATTATGTTTTATTTACCTTTCGATTAAACTTTAATTTATTGAAATTATCTTCTCTAAGAATTGGAGAATTAAGACAAGAATTGATCGGCTGATCCACTCATATTGGTCGATTGGTTCAATCATATTTGAGCCCTAATCAGGTTGGATTAGATTGAGATGTGGTTTGGTTGTAGTTAATTGAACTTGTTTTTATTTATTTGTATTTTTATTAGTAGATAGAAAAGATGATAATAACAGTTAAAACTTCACGCAAATAAGTGGATGAGACGATATTCAAACCCTATTCAGTGTTTGGTCTAATAATTTCAACATTTTTATCGGTTGAGTTAGGGTTTATTGATTATTTATTTGTACTCTTTAATTACTTATTAGATACTTTGTTTAATTGTTGTTGAATAAATTGAACTATGATTTAGAGATCATGTAGACTCGATTTCCGGTTAATGATAAGTGGGTTTGTTGCTATATTGTTTTAAAATTATAAAATTTTATAATTTGAGTTAGGCTTAATTAAATCCCGTACAAAAAATTGACGAAAATTAAACCCATTATGGTTTGCATCTAACTTTAACAATATGGTTGACTACTATTTGAATGATTTGGAAGGTGTAACCTTCAAAAAAATTACAATAAGAGTCATCTATGGTTCATATGGTTAATAAGGTGAAAATTCATTCTTGAATCTTGATGGTGGCTTAAGATATTTAAGCCTAGTTATTTTTTGACTTTCATGTTTGGTGGACAAATCCGTCTATTTTTTTAAGATATTCCACCTTGTAATGATGTTATCAAACGGTTTTTGTTTTTCTTTGTTGCTTGTTATTTTGGAGACTTTGTATTGATTCCTTGGTAGACACATCTTCTCTTCTGCTTAACTTGGAATCTTCTTTTCATTTATATCAATATGTTGGCTTGTTAAAATGGCGAGTTTTACCGTAGAGCAATTGTCAAATTACCCCATCTTAGATCAATTTTGTTTTATTTACTATTACTTGTACACCTTATATTTTATATTTCAACTTATAGCCCTATTTAATTATAATTTGACTCAAATTAATTTACTTGAATACGTTATTTTTTAATCTCCTGTTTAAAAATCTAATATGTGTAGCCCATTCTCAATAAAAAAAATTATTTGAAAACATAAACATGATTAAATCTGGACTAAAAAAAAATGACGTAAATATATTTACTACATTTTTTATAAAGAAATAAATTTAGGGAATTTTGTTTTTAATCAGGTTTAAAAAAATAATTGATCCCTATAAATATAGCGAATTTTGTTTTTAGTTTTTATAAAAAAGTGACATGTTTGTGTCCATCTAAAAAAATTCAGCATGCAGTTTTAATTTTAATTTAACGAGGACTAAATTTTTTGGTCTCTATAGATATGGCGAATTTTATTTTTAGTTCGTCTAAAAGAGTGACATGTTTTTGTCCCTTCAAAATACTTTTCTCTCCATTAAATTAAAATTAAAACTGATATATTAAAAGTAAATAAGGCTATAAATTAGAATATAAAAATGAAGGATGTACAACTAATAGCAAATAAAACAAAACTGATCTAAGATGGGTCAATTTGACAATTGCCCCATGATAAAACTCGCCTTTAAAAATATGTTGGTTCGTAGCGTATAAACGAAAACCTCGACCACAATGAATGTGGTGGCTGGTTGCCATAAATCAACATTGCTTAGGAATGGAATAATAACACTATCTTATTATACTGGCAACGTGAGTTTGGGCACATCAATACTATTTCCAAACACTTTTTCTAATTAGTTACGTTTCCATGGTGTGCATGTCAATGTGCATCCCATCCGATTAAGTATTTTTGGGTCAATTCAATGAATTGCCATCCATTAGAGGGTGATCCAAATTTTGATGTAGTATTTATTTTCAACTTGGCTACTGAATTTTGCAAAAAAAAGAAAAACACTTGGCTAATGAATACAAACATATTCATGGAGATGATCAAGCTCGTCTAAACTGACTAGTTAGTAAAGTGAAATAATTAAGAGTTAATATTGTAATCATCTATAATTTGTTACGTAGGTTCATGTAATATTTTTTTGAAGAAGGTAGCTTCATGTAATATTAATTATTAATTTATTTATTAACAATTGATGTTAAAACATCTACAATAGATCTTATCTAATTTAAATGCCCGTGTTCTGCAATTGCACATAACTGAATCGTAGCTTTTACGATGGTGAGGGGGGTTGAATAGTTCAATTGATTTGAGCTGAGGAATAAAAGTTCCGAGTTTAAACCCAAACGAAAAAAAAGAAAATATAACAATTGATTACCAACAACTCTCATTAAAAAAAAGTATCTATGATAGTGAGTGTTTCATCTATTTGGAATTAAACTAAACAAGCATCCTCGCTGTGGTGTAAAATTGAGTGCTTGTAAAGAAAGGTGACTAGATTTGGAATCAAACTAAACAAGCACCCTTATTGTGGTGTCAAATTTAGTGCTTATAGAGAAGGATGACCATGAAAGTACTATCTTTTCTTTTTCATGGACTTGACTTAATAACAATGAATACAAAGAAGAGTGATTGTAGAAGAGTTTGGTTTGGTCAGTGATGGACTCAAAAACCACTCAAATTGAATTGAACTAATACGTAAAAAGGTTGTAGGAACCACCTAAACTCGAATTAAATCACTCATTTGCATAATGGAAAGGTTGATATGTACAAGGTGGTGTTTGATCCCTCGATTTCTCACACTTAATGTTAATTTACTTTTATATTAAGCTCTTTATAGGGAAAAAAAAGTTAAATGAATTTATCTAATTTAAATCTACGCTCCTAACTTTTGTCAACCCTTCATTTTTCTGACAATGCTTATAAGAGATTATTCCCTTAACATTACCCGTGAGTTTTACGGCTAAATTATTTGAATATCAAAATATAAATATGGTTAATTTTATTTTTTTTGAAAAAGAAAAATCAATGTATAAAGAAAAACAAGAATAAAAAAAAAAAAGATGTCCAAAGACAGACACAAGGATACACGAAAAACACCTAAATGTACAAATTTTGTTCGTTAGTATTATGGTTATGTTTTTTGATATCAAAATATAAAATATTATCTGTTTATCTATGTTTTTCTTGCTTTTTATCATCTTAAATGTACGTGTAGTTTAAAAAACACACACACATATTGTATTTAACATGATTTTTTTTTGTTAAAAACAATTTATCTTAGGTTTATTTATTTTTCAATTTTAGAAAAGTGAGCGGGTAAACCCGTTATATTTGCGTATATAGGCGCTGTAAAAATCTGAAAATGTTAGCAGTTGAGATGTGTCGGGATGTAGATTTAAGATGTAGATAGAAGAGGGTGGGCCCCCTTCCTCCAATGAATGAGCTGGATCCACTCTTTCAGGAGCCCCCAACTTTCTATTTTTTATTTTCTAACAATAACGTCTAAATTAAACTAATAATGAAAACAACAAGCATACATGAAATCAATAATAAAATTTCAACAAGTACACACATGACTCAACAATCATTATTAGAATTTCATTAATTACTATTATTCTTACATCAAAAGCTTAAGAACAATACAGTGATTTTCCAAACAAAAAAAATAATACATTAATTTTGTCAAAGTATGCATTAATATTTAATATTTAAAATAACTAAACTCGATATTAAATTCGGTTTTTCAACGATCGTTTATGTTTGATTTGACGTTTCTGATGTCAAACATGCGTTTAATATATCGCTTTCATCACAATCACAATAATTAAACGTTTACGTCAACGCGGGTTTTCACATGAATTCGCGGAACACATTACCAATATAAACATATATTTATTTTTAGACGAGCTTTCAGATTATCAAATCTTCTTTGTCGGAAAATTCAATGCATAAAAATAGAAAATACTTTTTTTTTGTTTGGATAAAATAGAAAATACTTTAATTGTAAGGAAATATAGAAAATACTTAATAATTGAGTCAAAAAATGTTTTTAGGAAAGAAATTATGAATTCAAAAAATATTATATAGAAAAAAAATCTTGGTGAATCCTACTGGTTAGTAAAACTTTAATTAAAATTAATTAATAAATTCAATACCCAAGAAATTAAATTAATTCAGCATGTAACAGTGACAAAGCTAAGAGAGGACATAACATAAGCTTGATATCGAAGAACAATATTATTATTATTATTATTATTATTATTATTATTTTTTCTCTTTCTTTCTTCTCCGATTCTTGCGTTCTCTTTAACTTCAAACTTGAAAGTTGAAAGATGAAACTAAATATGTGAACACCAACGTTTGTGTTGTGTTTCATGTTTTGTTTATTGTTTTGGATCTCTCTCTAAGCTAAGCTATGATGAATCTAAGCAACAACGGAAAAGGATCAATTTCTACTGTTACTTCAACTGCTACTATGAAATCCGGTGAAGGTTCCGATCAGTTTCCGGCGGGTTTACGAGTTCTTGTTGTGGATGATGATCCCACGTGTCTTATGATTCTTGAGAAGATGTTGCGCACATGTCTTTATGAAGGTAACAATTTGTTTTTTTTCTAACTGAATTTCAGCTATCTTTATGCTTCAATTTCGCTCTGTTCAATTTCAACGCTTAATTACTTCATTAGTTGGAAGAAAAAAAACTAACTTTATCTTCAATTTGAAAAACCCATATGCAAACTATTAAAAAAAATCATTTTTTTTTTGTATAACTATTTGTTGATCATTTTTTGTCTCAAATAAAATCTGATTTATGAAACAGTAGAATTAATCAAGAAGTAAAGACCTTTTTTTTCTTCTTTGGCTGGTTCAATTTCAGATTTCAAATTATTTTCTCACATCATGAGGTTCATCAATATCTTGTAGCTTGAAATTTTGATTCTTTTAATTTAAAATAACTTTGAAACATGGTTTTGTGCTGCTGGTTTTCAGATTTGTTTTTTATTTGATTCATCATTTAATTGTTATTATTCAATTGATTATGAATTTTGAGTGATAATTTTGTTGAGTTCATTTCAGTAACGAAATGCAATCGAGCTGAGACTGCGCTTTCACTACTCAGAGAGAACAAGAATGGATTTGATATTGTTATTAGTGATGTGCATATGCCAGACATGGATGGATTTAAACTCTTAGAACATATTGGTTTGGAAATGGACCTTCCAGTTATTAGTAAGTACTTTGGTTTTTGTTTTGTTTTTTTAACTTAGATCTGTTAGTAGAGTGTATTGTCATTGAGATTTAAGACTAAAATGTTCTGTATGATGATTATAGTGATGTCTGCCGATGATGCTAAAAGTGTTGTTATGAAGGGTGTAACACATGGTGCTTGTGATTACTTGATTAAACCTGTTCGTATTGAGGCTTTGAAGAACATATGGCAGCATGTGGTTCGGAAGAAAAAGAACGAGTGGAAAGATACGGAGCAATCCGGTAGTGCTGATGAGGGAGATCGACATCCAAAGGCATCTGATGATGCTGATTATTCATCTTCTGCAAATGAAGGAAATTGGAGAAACTCAAGAAAGAGAAGGGATGACGAAGAGGAAGGTGACGACAGAGATGACTCGTCAACACTAAAGAAGCCTCGGGTTGTTTGGTCTGTCGAGCTCCATCAACAGTTTGTGGCTGCTGTGGATCAACTAGGAATTGACAGTATATATCCTCACCAGCACTCTTCATAAGATTTTTTATTTTTATTTTTCATCTTTTGTTTTCCGTGCAGATCTATCTAAAAGACTATCTGGTTGAATCATTGCATCTAGATTTTGTAGACTATCAACTTGTGTGAATCAATTTTCAAACTATACCTGTCTATAATTTTATGAATAATTAAGATTAAGTTATGGTTTTACAATTTCAGCAATCACATTTTATCCTATTGGTTGGTATCAGAAACCAAATTTTCTTTAAAACCATTTAGCGCATTGTCTTTCTCAATGTTTTTTTCCTACAGCTTCTTAGTTCTCTATCTACCCTATAAGTTCTACTATTGATTCATTTATTATTGGATCCTCTATTAGTTCTCTAATAGATTGAACTGGTTCAAGGGAGTTTTTTTTATTACAATTTTATCCTGAGTGCATTCATTTTCCGCCATACATTTTTCTTGTATGTTCCATCACAAACCTTAGCAATCTCATCTTGGTTCACAATTCAGTGTTTTTAAGAGAATTATATTTCTAAATTAGTATATTAGCTATGAAGTATTGTAGTTATTTTAGTCTTGCCTGATTCAAGTTTGATATTTCTGCGCAGAGGCTGTTCCCAAAAAAATTCTGGAATTGATGAATGTTCCTGGGCTCACTAGAGAAAATGTTGCCAGCCACTTGCAGGTATGATCTGTTATTCTCCTATTTCAGAAAGGACCCAAGTTAAATTTTATATCCCTATGTTTTCTTGTGGTCGTCTAACGGAGGTAACATTTTAATTTATTTTTTTTGTTGCAGAAATATCGATTGTATCTTCGAAGGCTGAGTGGAGTTTCTCAGCACCAGAATAACTCATTTCTCAGCCCACAAGAGGCATCATTTGGCACGATTTCGTCAATGAACGGACTTGATCTTCAAACTCTTGCAGCAGCTGGCCAGCTCCCAGCGCAAAGTCTAGCCACTCTTCAAGCAGCAGGACTTGGTAGGTCAACTGTGAAATCAGGCTTACCAATGCCTCTCATGGATCAAAGGAACCTTTTCAGTTTTGAAAACCCAAGGTTGAGATTTGGAGAAGGGCAACAACAACTTTTGAGTGGTAGTAATAATAAACCAACAAATCTTCTTCACGGAGTTCCTACTAACATGGAGCCAAAGCAACTCGCCAATTTGCACCAGTCTGCAGCACAATCCCTCGGCAACATGAATATGCGAGTCCCCGCTTCTGCTACTCAGGGAAATCCCTTATTGATGCAGATGGCACAATCCCAACCTAGAGGACCAATGCTAAGTGAAAATACCGGTCCTCATGTTCCAAGATTACCGAACCTCTTGGGGCAGTCTACTGTGTCAAACGGAATTTCTGACGGTCTTCTGGGGAGAAGCAACATGGCTAGCAGCAGCAGAGCGCCTTCGTTTAATCCTGTTCCACAGAGCTCTTCGTTTTTGAATTTTCCCATGAATCAAAGCACTGAAATGTCTGTTAATAATTTCCCTCTCGGAAGCACTCCAGGTATATCTAGTATCACTACCAAAGGCTCATTTCAAGCCGAAGTTAATTCGGGAATTAAAGGATCAGCTGGATTTCCAAGTTATGATATTTTTAACGAACTGAACCATCAGAAGTCCCGGGATTGGGGGATGACAAACCAAGGTCTAACGTTTGATTCCTCATCACATGCAAATCCTTTACATGGCAACATTGATGTCTCTCCGTCGGTTTTAGTCCATCAGGGCTTTTCTTCTGCTCAACAAACCGGACATAGCAGAGATGCTTCTTTGCTTGGAAAATCTCCTTTCTCTCTTGGAGAAGGCTTGGAACAAGGTAATCTCCAAAATGGTGGCGGCCAACATTTCAATCCTCTTTATGTTGAAAATTCAACAAGGGTTAAGGCTGAAAGAGTTCCTGACGCGAGCTCCCATACTAACCTCTTCCCTGATCATTTTGGGCAGGATGATCTCATGAGTGCACTTCTGAAACAGGTTTGTCGTCTCATCGTTCATTCTTTTTATGAATTCAAAACATTCATATGCTTGCATATACTTTTTCCATTACAAACAAATCATTTTTTTGTGTTTCTTGCAGCAGGAAGGCATTGGACAAGGCGAGAATGAGTTTGACTTTGACGGGTATTCTCTGGACAACATTCCTGTCTAGAAGAGAGTCTCGCCAGTTCTTTCTGATTGCAGTTACCAGTGTAAATAGTTGCTATCACATATGCACGATATCATTCTGCAATTAGCTATTTTCAAATTCAAACCGAGTCTAAATTATTCGACAACAGAATTTCATTGATGTCAAATATTCTTCAAACTTCTGGGAGTAGTGTACTATAATGGTTTAGTCTGGACACTCATAGTTGATCAAGATGAATCAACTACAGAACTTGACCGCATAAAATGCACAAGGCATGTGCAATTTTTGACTGCTGCTATTGTAGCAACATTTCTAGCAATGTTCTAATTTTAGGGTGTTCTTGAAGAGGTATGTTTGGGTTAGGGCAGAATTGCAGAAGCAAGGTTTTGATAAATCTGCAAACTCGCGTAGGAGTATTTCTAACTTCAATAACAAATAATGAAAAAATTGCTTTGTTTCCTCTTTTAATTTTATGTTCTTCAAAGTAAATGACTGTCGTGTGTAAATATTTTTATCTGGTTGCTCAAGACATTTGTTCTGACTATTCTTTTCCGGATGTTTATGTACGTCGGTCGGTAGTTTCATGTTTTTATGTTGAAGTTATGGATTCTTTGTACATGAACATGATTTGGTACTTATTTGTGATTTTATGTTATGGCTACATGTCCTTGCGAAGATAATGATCATGAACATGCTTTAGGGATATATCAGTACTTAACCTCTTTGTAGGAATCTAGACTAATAGAAGGATTTTTATAAACTCAGTGGTGATGCATATGCTATTATTTGGATTGATGAAAAATTGAAAAGGAATCAAATAGCGCGGAATGAAATAGCGTCCCTTATAGAAAACAAAATAGGTTAGCTTTTTGTGGCACTTGGCTAGCTTTTTGTGGCAGTTTACATACATAAAAAGGTTGTAGGTGCATACTTTTGGATATTACTAAAACAAAATGTTTTATGCATTTCATAATATTCTCATGATAAAATCATTCGTTAGATAAAACGAGAATAAGTATTTTTGTTTTTGTTTTGTGGAGGCCGGGGTTTGAACTTCAGACCTTGCATACATTATGTATTGTCCTTACCAACTGAGCTAAGCTCATTGGGACAAAACGAATATAAGTATTGGGAGTTGTTTTTTATTCTAAACAAAACATCTTTTTGAATAACATGTTTTTTAGGGTGTCCGGGGTTTGAACCTAGGTCCCTGTATTTAACAATGCATCACTCTTGTCAACTGAGTCATGTTTATGAGAATTTTTTGAATAACATTTTAGCCTCTTAGAAAAAATAACCTCATGTAAGTTTTATAATTAACCAGTAACGTACATGAGTTTTATTAATTTACGGTCTTAATCACCGTGGTTGAAGTGAAAGAATATATAAATTTTAATAAATAATCATTTAAATTTATAATGCGTAAAGAGTTAATGAAATTCTCAAACTTCAACTACATCGTGAAAACCAATTTGGTTTCTTTTCATCTTTTAGATCATAGTTTTGAAACTCTGGTTGACATGATCGCAGAGAAAGTCAACATGAGTGACAATCCGTCTACCTTGGTGTGTCATATACAGGAGCTTTTAAAATTGAGTTGGCAGGTGCATTTTAATCATACATTACGAGAAGGAAATAGGAGTGCTGATTGGCTAGCCAATCTTAGTTTTTCTATGGACTATTTTAACATTCATGTTATGGATACACCTTCTAGTGAGGTATCTACTCTTCTTTTTTATGACACATCTGGAGCTAGCATGCCTAGAAACATTCATGCAACTTTGTAGTTCTTTTTCGTTTTTTGGGCGTCAGCCCTCTTATATTACAAAAAGCCCAGATCGTACGCTAAGGTCCCTAAGCAATCACTTAGTGGAAAAGGAAGTGATCGAGCGATGACAACCATGAGGTGGGCTTGGAAGCAGCCATCCTTTGAAGAAAGTGTAATAGCTCACTGGTCTAGCTTCATGGCACCAAAAATGTATCAAGGCTCAAGTGATTCACCGAAGCAACGAGACCTTGAAAGTTGTTCAAATGTTAGTAGCGGGACGTTCTGTCAATCAGGGAAGGTTTTTGGTGACAACACCTAGAGATATCAGAAGTGAGAATGCTGACATGAGTAACGATAAATCTTGTGAAAAACACGATCGCCTGCCAGTAAATAAATAAAAAATAAACGAGTTTTAGGTGAAACAACTTTTTGCCAGATTTAATTTACTTTCCGGTCAAACTAAGAATCATCATGATCCTATCTCATGAGAACCAGATGATTAATAAAAAATACCCCCTCTGTCCCTATATGTAACCCCCCTTTGCATTTTTCACATTTCTTAAGAAAAGTTGTCAGTGTAATTAATGTGTCTGTTTTGTGTGTTAATATTACCAAATTATCCTTTGTTTGTATGCATATTAAATTTGACTTTTCATATTTCAAGACAAGTTAGTAGTATTAATTAGGGGTATGTATAGGAAAAAAAATAATAAATGCATCTAGTAATTTGAAAAGGGGTTTAGATTTAGGGACAAAAATAAAATCAAATGGGTGCTTAGATATAGGGACGGAGGGAGTATAAATAATTAACATAAAATGACGGTTTAGAAGTAATTAAAATATAAGAAACACTTATTATTAATCTATTATACATGAAAAATATCGCAATTATTGCTCACAGATCTAAAATCATCAAAAAATAATAGGTTGTGTTTTGTATTTTGTGTGCATGCAGGGGGTGGGGGGTGTTGTCCCAGATTTGATCTAGTTAGGATTCGATCAAATAGAAATTGAGAGATGGTGCAAACCTTGTATGGAGCCGGACTCTTCCATGGTTATTCAAATATGAAGAGCTCCAACAAAGATATTCCATTTTGAGACGAATGAATATTGAATAGTAAATAATATATCGATTCAACCTTAAAAACTTCACAATTTTCCTGCGCCTATACCACTTATCACCTTTAGTAGATAATGAGACCTTAGAAATTAATAACATCAGTTTTGATACTAGTTCCTCCTCTCATATGAAGAATTATTAACACCAAGCTAACATCCAATGATATTGACCTCCCTTCCACATACCAACTCTCCCACCTTAAGATCTTTTTTATTTGAGATATTAAACATACAAGGAACCCAAAGATCCCTAACAGGTGTCAAAAGTAGGAAAAGTGAGACTTGTTATTGGGTTGGAAGTGGCAAGTCTGTTACACTAGGAGGAAAATTTGCGTGACGGTTGCCTCTTTTCAACATGACAAAGAGTTATTTTTCTTTTCCTTGCATGAGAACCCATCTTGGTGACTCATTGACAAAGAAATATGAAAAATCAGAGACAAAAACGTAGGGTAATGAAGAGCATAAATAGAGATATTTTCATGAGGAATTCCTCAAGAGATATCTCAGACCCAGTAAAGACATGTAATCTAAATTGAAACATAGAAACTCTAACAATCTTATCTTAACCCTCCATTTGCCACCAACTTTCTCGGTCAACAATACAAGCACACATGTGCCTATTGTTGACCACCAAAAACCTACAAAAAATTTAATAACTGAGTAAATCCAGATGTTGTTGGCAAATAGAAGGACAAATGATGTTACATACATCAAAAAGCTAGACAAAACTAGCAGATTCTTTCTTCCAAGAATAGATTATGCCAATGATAATAGGGCAAAAGACCCTATAAAACAACTAAAGAAAAATATTGATTGTGGTAGGGCTTGAATGAATGTGTGTTTGCGCATTCAAGCTCAAACTCAGAAATGATAGATGATTGTTTGTAATCCCAATACCAAGAAGATCTTGAAATTTCACAGAGGTTTGAGTTTGAGGTTGTGACATTGCACAACAATTGGTTTGTGCAATGCTAATTTGGGAGTCGTTAAGTGTAAATAGTTAAAAATGATGCTTGAGCATAAAAAAAACATGGAAAATGCTTATGAGGGTTTCTAAAAAGTCTCTTCAAGTGAAGACTTTCAAGCGCTCCTCAATCAAACCATCTCTTGAGATGTTGGTTTCCATTTCACGAATTAAAGACACACTTGAAGACATTGTTAAGAGAAGAGAGAGGAAATGAGACTTTTGTTTAAAAAAAAATGTTTAAGAAAACACTAAGAGTGTGTTTGCACTTTATAGTATTCATTTTTTCACTTAAGTAAATTGTTCACAGTAAAAGTAAACAACATTAACTCCATTATTTTTCACTTAGGTTTATTAAAAAAATTCAGTGAGTAAAAAGTAAACAATATTTGCTCCATTATTAATTCAATTAACATTTGTCCACGTAGCACTGCCATATTTTTGCTACACGTGGCATAGTGATATAAAAATAATTTTTTGGATAGAAATCAAATATAAATATACAAATACAAATAAGTTTACATTTAAATCTCCTAAAAAAGTTTACATTTAAAAAAGTTCACACGTGGCAACAATACACCTGTCATTTGACAGATGGTTTTTTTCAAGTCAAAAAACAAAATGAAAAACATTTTTTTTTTGGGTCAAAAAATTAAAAATACACTGAAGACAAAATTGTTCAAGTTAAAAAAAATAAAAATTAAGAATGTAATCACAACCCTTAAAATAAAAACCTAATGGAAAAAATACCTCTAAAAGTACCTTTACCGTCTGATCTTCTACCTTTGGATCTTCAACCTTCGATCTTATACGGTCGGATCAAAGTTACCGGACTTTGATGAGATTTAAAATGTGGTAGGTGCGGTCGGATCTTCAACCCACTAAGACTAACATACTTATTACCCCAGGAACCTACTTTCTTCTGGATTTTTTTTCTTCATAAAACGGTTAGACATTTGTGTCAACATGTCACACGCACACGTGCGTGCACACACACATTATCAAGTTAGGAGAAATTGAATGATTAGTCCACTTAAGTTAATCATCGGTTAGGTTAGGAATTCTTAGTCAGTCCAAACCAATTATATTTGTCTTGATAAGTGTATTCTCATGACATTATTCTTATACCATTGAAAAGAGAAGTTATTGCTAGGTAGTCCAGAATAAGACGCAGTTGGTTGGTTTAGATGTAATGTGTGTGGTGAGATTATATGGATGATTGAAAAACTTAATGAGAAAGTCAACATTAAAGTTGCACCATAATCTTTCAACGTGGTTTTTGGCATGTCGATATTATTTAAGTTGTTTATCTCTAAGTGAAATATACTATTTGTATCGCGGTGTATGATATTTCTTTTAAACTAGATTTGGTTGGTGTAGACCTGAAAGTAGAAAATGCATCTTTTTCATTCAAGATGGAGATTGTTGAAGTTAATTAGTATAAAACATCTTGAAACAAGTCTCAAATTGCCCAGTGTTGTAAAGAAAGAGTGAGGTAAATGTTATATATATATTGACTCAAGTTTTTTCCTGTTTAGAGGATATATATTGACCGGGTTCTTCATTACAAAATGCATCAATCATAAATAGTTTAATCTTGCATATATATATATATATATATATATATATATATATATTTATAGTCACACACACACCCTTCTTAGAGTGTTGTGAGGTGTAGTCAGAATATTCACTTTAGAAGTGTGAGTATAATAGGCTCGCGGGGTTGTGTTTTCTCTCTCTCTCTAATTTTGAAGTTTTTCCACATTATATTATTGTGTGGTAGTTGTGTTCTTTAACTTATCTATAATATTTTTTCCAACAATAACACCCTAATTTCACTCAGGTTCGAGATCACCCACATTTGTGAGACCTAAAAGAACGGTCCCTTCAAAATTAAGAGCTCATTAGTGTCGTTACCTTGCAAAGATGATGAGGCGGCTCCTCGTTTATACCTATGCAAAGTGATTATGGATATTAGTTAATTGCGTTTATCATTTTTAATACTTGTCATCAAGTTCGAGATCACTCACATTTGTGATATCTAAAAGAACGGTCCCTTCAAAATTAAGAGCTCATAAGTGCCCTTATTTTACAAAGATGATGAGGCGGCTCCTCATTTATACCTATGCTAAGTGATTACGGATATTAGTTAATTGTGTTTATCATTTTTAATACATGTCATAAAAAAAAAATTTGATTTACAAAACTTCTCTTCATTATAAGTAACTATTCATGTATTATTTACAATTTTTGGCCAAAGACATTTCTATCAAACACATCTCTATATCTCACAAATACAACTCTTCAACTTGATCTATATTAAAACATCTCCCCACCCACCCACATACACACATTTGTTGAGAAAAATCCCCAAAAATACTATGCATCACAATTTTTGAAAAAGTTTCATAATTAAATTGATTGAATTTCTTATTGACCGTATATTTAGGTTGAAGTTCGGAAACACGATCACAGTTTAATTATTTTTATTGCTTAGTGAGAAAATCAAACATTTTATCTTATCTATTTAAACCCCAAGAACTTCCCTTTGGACATTTTTTTTTATTCTTTTCTACAAACAAAACATCACCTCGTCTCTATTTTTCCATATGGGCTAACAAATTTGATAAATTACAACAACTAATTTGATTGATTTTATATTTCAAAATAAATAATTTATTAGCATAAATTAATCTTATTTGATTGAAAATACAATAATATACAAAACATCAAACAATTACGACATCCTTCGACAAAAAAAATAAAAATCAACAATTTTTTATTTTTTTTATAAAAATCAAACAATTGTGACAATATTATATAAACAATATTAATCAATATAATGTTATCCATTAATTTGATGTTTCAAGACATGGGGAAATTACCAGAAGTTGAAGACGCAGTGTCACATGCCTCAAATGTCACGAAGTATATATATATATATATATATATAATCATTGTTATCCATTGTATTTGATGAGAAAATTTTACTCATGGAAGAGAAATACTTCGTCATGCTCCAACTCGCTTTGCCTCGAATTTCATTGCTTTGCAGGGTATTTTGGAGGATTCACCACCAATTTTAACAATTGAGGAGTTGGAATCATTGCGCAATGATCTTGCCAATATGACCATCCAACCTATTTCAAATGATATTGGTATGTATGTTTTTTATTATAAGGTTAAATTTCATTATTTCACTATATGGTTATATACCAATTGCTAATATTTATTTAATTCGATGCTTTCACAGATGGATTGAATTTGGATGAGGATGATGATTATGATAATGATGCACACCACAATAATGCAGAAAACATAACTCAAAGTAATGTTTCACTTTATAGGTGTCATAATTTTAGTTTTAAAAGTGACCGAGTTACCGATTCAATCCGAATTAATCCGGTTAAATACCTATATAAATTGAATATCTAGACCGAGTTATTTAACCGAGTCATCCAAGTTGATTCGGTTCAGTCATGCGGTTCAACCAATAATTCAATGGCTCAACCATTGACCCGGTGACTCAGTACCCCTGCCAAGTTTTAAAACTATGTTTTAGATACGAGAATTGTCTTGACTCAAGTTACTTGTACTTTTTATGATTTTAACCCTACTCAAGTCACTGAAATCGCCATAAGTGCTTTTTTACGGTCATAAAAAAACTGAAACAACAACGGTTCATCTCTATTGACATGAGAACTAAGATGGTAACTCCATGAATATTATGTTGGTGCTCGGAATTGAAACCACAAATTCCATTTATACACACCTGTGTGTGGACTATTTGACCCAAAAAAAATGCCATAGGAAATTTTAATATAAAAAATGGAGAAATTTAAATCATGTGAGTGAGAAATTTAAATCATGAGAGGCAAAAAATGGAAGAAAAAAAACATTTTTTATGAAGTCAAATTATCATTGATAACAAAACATTTTTAACCATATATGCATTGGTTAAAAAAAAGAAACAAAGGAAAATTATAATACCAAAGAACTTTCAATAGAAAAGTCACATATTTCTATCACTACAAATCTACAATCTTACCAATCATGGTTGAAAGAATCATATTAGTTGAATAAGTATTGCAACAAAATCTAAACTATACATAAAGCATGGATGTTACCACACCACGACTCAGTCCACCGATATTTCTCATTCTTGTTACTGTGATGAGGTCAATATATGAATCAAATCCTATCCAGGACAGCAGCAAGCCAGAACCGCAAAATCAAACAGAACATAACCACTACTACAACAACAAGACAACTAGCAACAATGGTAGAAGCATCAAAGTAGCAAAGGAAAATTCCTCTTCCTTGAAGAAATCGTGGGAAACTCGTCACCACAAACAACACTGACTCCAGGAGTAGTTTTCTTTTCATCGGCAGTGATGTTTGATTTGGACTTGGGATCTCTTGTGCAACACACATTAGTCCCATTATTTTATTTTATTTTGACATAAACATTAGTCCCATTCTTATCCAACAGTAACCACCATAAAAAAAAAGGTTAATTACACAAATACAAAATCCTAAACAAACCAAATTAAGTCCCTGTTTTGATAAACAGCATAATTAAAAGCTTATAGCATAAGTTCTTATCATATAGGTGCACTATTTCCATGATAAAAGATAAACTAGAGTCAAAACCATTTTCGGTATAAGCTATAAGTTGTTTACATAGGCGGGTTTTGTATGTTCTCTAAAACAGTCTCACAAATGCTTATGTCTGCATACATAAGTCCTCTTAAACCTTCTCACAAGTGCTTAGGTAAGTAGATAAACTCGAATAAGTCGATTCAAACAAACCATTATTCAACAAATTGCAATACCCTTATTCAAATCTTAGATCAAACAAATTGCAATCCAAATTTCAACCAAGACAAATAATTTCAAAAAAACAAAAATCTCAATAAAGGAATAGTTGTTGCCTTGACCAGTGGCTTTAGGACAGATGGATGAATCCCATCATTAGCAAGCTTGATCGACGACGGCAATGGAACATCCGACAGCTGCCACACCAAAAACAGTCCCAACAAGGCTGATCTGAGCCTGCATCTGCTTCAAATCACCAGCCGTTTCAACAGCAGTCTTCAGATCCGTCTGCGGAAAACCAGCGAAAACGGTGCTGTTTCCAACGGCGGCAGGGAGGGTAGTACCGTCCTCGAGAACAGCATTGGAAGAAGAGACCAAAAGCTCGTCGTGCTGAAACCTGACGGCGACTTTCCATGACTTGAGTTCATCGAGACAGTTGTTGAGCACGCTCAACGTTGATTTGAATCAGTAGGGTTGCTTCTTTGGGTCGGTGACATTCGGCGGCAGTTGTACTCCAGCGGTGGAGGAGTATGAGATGAGTATACCGTTGCACGATTGTGCATCGGTAAAGGACATCGTTGCAAGTATGATAAACTTATCTACTTGTATAGTAGCAAAACATCAACTACTCAATGTTATTGGTATTTATAACTCAAATCAACTATGGTTAATCAATTAATCTACTTTTATATTCAATAATCAAGAAATTTTAATCTTACAAATTGATTGTTCTGCTGCAATTATAGACACTCCAAAAATTAGGCGACAGCTGCAAAGTTTATTAATAAAGGAACCAAGTAACAGATGTCACAAGCAGACAATGTCACCAATGTCATGAAAGCTATTTAGTGGAACACCAAGCAAAAGAAAAATTGGCATACCAGTTACCGATAAACATACTAGTTGGAAAAGGAACTTCAAAGTTACTGCGTGGCAGCAAAATCAAAAGTTTACTAAGCATACAACAAACAAACAGAATAAATAAAAGACTCCCCAAAGAATATTCATCTAATAAATCCTATCATGCTATCCGTACCAGCACCTTATTCTTTTTTCCTGCAGATAAAAGAAGAACTTTACCATCCACTATATCAGCTGCTTCAATCCTCTTATTTTCACTATCAACTCTGCTATTATTCAAGTAAACACCTCCTTGCTTTAACAACCGGCGTGCAGCAGATTTGCTGTCGAACAAACCAGAAGAAACAGAAAGATCAACCAATGACTGATTCAAAACTTCGTCATAAGATAAAGAACAAGACGGGACGTCCTCAGCAATCCCCTCAATAGTTTTCCAGTCCAACTTTGTCTCAGACCCCGGCCTCAATGCTTCAGTCGCTCTAAGAGCTTCGCTCAAACCATCTTCTCCGTGAACAAACCGAGTAACTTCTTCGGCAAGCCTACGCTGAGCAGTATTAGGCATATATCCAGGTCTCTTCATTTCTTCTTCCAACTTAACTAACTCATCAATATCCAAAAAAGTAAGAATTTTCAAAAACCTAACTACATCAGCATCCGGAACCGAGAAAAAATACTGATAAAACTTGTATGGAGATAACATGGACGGAGACAACCAAATTGCACCATCCTCCGATTTACCGAATTTTGTACCATCACTTTTCAACAAAAGAGGAAATGTCAAACCATAGGCACCACCTTCTACCTGCAATATCTTCCTAATCAAGTCAGTTCCAGCAGTTATATTACCCCATTGATCACTACCCCCAATTTGAACATTAACACCCTCATTCTGAAACAAATACAAAAAATCATAACCCTGCAATAACTGATAAGTAAACTCTGTATAACTCATTCCTTGTTCAGATTCTAATCTCTTCCTAACACTCTCTTTAGCCATCATTGAACCTACTCTAGCATATTTACCAACCTTTTTCAGAAAATCCAACAAACTAAACTCTTTCCACCAAACATAATTGTTCAAAACAACAACAGAACCATTACCATTACCAAAGTTTGGATGATTTTGAGCACGACCCAAGATTGTTCTAATGGTGTTTTCAATCCCAACAGTGTTCCTCTCCAAAGTTTGAGCATCAAGCTGAGGTCTTTCGAGGCTTTTCCCTGATGGGTCACCGACACGGGCGGTGGCACCACCGATCAACGCGACGACGTTATGGCCGGAGCGGCGGAACCATGAGAGAACAATGAGAGCCAATAAATTGCCCAAATGCAAGCTTTGGGCAGTTGGGTCGAATCCACAGTAGACTTTTAAGGGTGCATTGATGGTGTTTGTTGAAATGCTTCTAAGAGATTCGTTTGTTATTGAGTCGAGTAAACCTCTTTGTTCGAGGATTCCGATGACACTTGGAGTTTGTTGGTGTTGGAGAGTGCAGGTTGTTCGAGAAAAGGGGAGGTGTGAAGAAGAAGAAAGAGGGGGTTTGAATGGAGAGATGAAGAGCTTAATGGAATGAGAGAAGAAAATCGACCTGGAAGCAAAATTTGTGGCCATTGTTGTGTTGATAATGATGTTGGGGGGTTTGGGGTGTGTGACTACTGAAGCAACAAAATGCTATACTATTTTTTAATATAAAAACAGGCAAAATTACATTTTAGTCTGTTAATTTAGGATAACAGTTTGATTTTCTATCATCTTCTATTGCCATTTTGATTCATTTGTATATGAATTTTCAAACTTTAATTGTATTGTTATTTTTTTTTTGAGGTAATAATTTTTTTATGGCCTATCGTTCTTCAAATATATGATTTTTCATCTATGTTTTATATGAATCTTAGATACGAAGTTAGAAAATTCATATGCAAATGGATAAAAAAATGCAACCAAAAAAAAGTTAAAAGAATAAACTGCAATCTTAAATAAAGTTAAAGGACTAAAAAGTAATTTTGTTTATGATAGGGAAAAAATCGAAAGAAAAAAAAACTCTAATATCAATGATCCAACACCATTTTATTTCCAGAATGTGAGACAATCTTGTGATTTTTGACAACAAATCAGATAATAATGAAACCAAAAAACCAAACATGCAAATCAAATTCCTTAAATTTTTCCAGATTCCCGACCACACATAGCGCAAATTAATTCTTCCGGATGCACAGTGCGTCAGTGCCTATAATCACGTCAATTTCTTCTTAATAGTAATATTCATTTACTTCCAAAATGAAAAAACAAAAGCTCCAAATAACACTCATGTTATTGTTGAACTTATGCATGTATGCTTTCATCTTCTATCAAGACAAATGTAAAAAAAAAAATTGATTAAACAAAAAAACTCATTAGTTACAAACAGTTTCATTTTTTAAGTCAAATTATCTATCATCGATAACAAAACACTTCTCATGTAATAATGCGAGTGTTTCTGATAATAACGCCCAAACAGAAGTACTCAGATAACGAACAAGAAAGAAAAGAAGTAAAATTATAATACTAAAGAACTTTCAATAGAAAAGTAACATATTTCTATCACTACAAATCTACAATCTTCTGTACCATAATAACATGGTTGAAAGAATCATATCAGTTGAATAAGTATTACAACAAAATCTAATCTAGACATAAAGCATGGATGTTACCACACCGCGACTCAGTCCCTCGATATTTCTCATTCTTGTTTCTGTGGCAATGTCAATATATGAATCAAATCCTATCCAGGAAAACAGCAAGCCAGAACCGCAAAATCGAACGGAACATAACCACTACTACAACAAGAAGACGACTAGCAACAATGGTAAAAGCATCAAAGTAGCAAAGGAAAATTCCTTCCTGGAAGCACCACTGGTTGGAAGTACCGAAGGAAGAGAGCATTCTTCCCCATTGAAGAAGACTTTTGTGGGAAACCCGTCACCACCACGAACAACACTGATTCCAGGAGTAGTTTTCTTTGTGAATGAGATTACTGACTGTTGTTTCCCAGGCACCCTAGGATCTGTACGAGGGTTAGCTCCATTTGTTTCTCCAACAAGGTAGTTCAATCCCTCCAAACCTTGCATTATTATCGTATTATTAACACCACCTATTTCTATGGCGCTTGCATTGAACGAGTACATTTTCTCAAAACCTGCAGCTGCTTTGTCCATTTGCACAGCAGTAAACCAGTCTGCAAAATTAGTCTCACCCCAATTGAAAAGTGTGACCCTTGCACTCCACCCTTTATTATAATCTGACAGTAAATGCCAGTTGATGCTCACACCGCAGTTATCACCACAGGGTGGTGGGTTTGGCGTCGGTAGATGTTTTATCCCCGCCCACGCATATGCCTTGGCAGTTCGGTTCTCAAAAGGAACAAGGACAGCATCTGAGGGAAGCCACATAGCAGGTGCAGTAGTACTGCATGTTCTTTCTGTACTCTTGGGGCATCCACATGCACACGTTTTGCATGGAATAACTGATTCATTGTAATAAGCTGAAAATGAGACACAGCATTTACTTGATGTTCCCTTGGCTGTTGTAATGTTACACACAACCTGCCAACTTGCCATTACAGTTTTGTTTAACGGCAACCCTGTTGGATCTGGATTCTCGGTAGGACTAACACGAACCGGAGGACCGCATTTGTAGTCAGGGTTAAGTGAACCACTAATCTTCCAGTTCTGTGGTGGTGAAAGCTCAGATCGGTTAAGCACCGGCGGCATTTTGTACACCTGCATTTGGAATCTCGAAATAGACTTACTAGGATCCATAGATTTCGGCAATATAGTACCGTTCCGGCAACAAGAAGGAATTTTCCCAACATCAGTATCATTGAATTTAGTTGGAGGAAGATCGATAATGGTAGGCCTCCTCTGACAATTCAATACATTGGCAAAATCAAGATCCTTGTAGTATGTACCTTGCTTGCCAAAAATACAACCAGAAGCATCCAGAACAGATGGATAAGCTCCTTTCATTGTAAATATAAACTCATCATTCATCCAGTCCCAGCTCAACCTCCAATCATCAAGCCTTCCGAGAGGATTTTGGTTACCGATCGTAACCTCTGCCCAGTAATTTGAATCATAGGATCTAATCACATCATACATGATCGTAAGATCACCATTTTGACGCGGCAGAAACTTTTCATCTGTAGTGATGTTTGCTTTGAATTTAGGATCTCTTGTGCAACAAACATTAGTCCCATTCTTACCTAACAGTAACAGCCATTTAAAAAAAAGTTAAATTAAATTCCTGTTTCAATAAACAACTCAATTAAAAAGCTTAAGGCATAAATGATTGTCATGTAGCTGCTTATGTATAAACTATTTCTATAAGAAAAGATAAAATAGTTTTTTTCATAGGCAATTATCACAACTCACAAGTTCTCTAAGACAGACTCTCAAAACTTTTCACAGGTATTTATGTAAACAGATAAACTCTCTCAGGGTCTGTTTGGCAAGCCACATATTTGAGCTTATAGTTATAGCTTATGTCTTATAAGCTCCTTTGAGATAAAAAAAAGAACCGTTTGGTAATCGTCACTTTCTCACGAGCTTATAGCATTTTTTGATAAGCTAATACAAATAACTTATAACTTAACATTTTTTATCTCAATTTTACCCTTCTTTCTAACCTTAATTGGGAAAAAAATATATTAAGTATATCTTGTTTATGTCATTTTCATATTTATAAGCTAGTTCAAGAACGAATTTTACCAAACAATACATACAAATTCAATGATCTAGCTTATCGGCTGTCAACTGTAAGCTAGTAGCTACTTTCGACCAAACAGACCCTTATCACACTCGATTTTAAACAAATCTTAGATCAAACAAATTTCAATCTAGACAAAAAAAATAAAAATAAAAAGGAAAAGAAGGTACCATGACCGGTGGTTTTTTGACAGATGAATCCATCATTAGCAAGCTTGATCGATTTCGGCAACGGAACATCAGGCGGCGCCACACCAAAAACAGTCCCAACAAGACTGACCTGAGCCTGCATCTGAGTCAAATCACCAGCCGTTTCAACAGCAGTCTTCAGATCCGTCTGTGGAAAACCAGCGAAAACGGTGTCGTTTCCAACATCGGCAGGGAGGGTAGTACCGTCAGCGAGAACAGCATTGGAAGCAGAAACAAGATGCTCGTTGTGCTGAAACTCGACGGCGACTTTCCATGACTTGAGTTCATCGAGACCGTTGTTGAGCACGCTCAAAGTTGATTCGAATCGGTAGGGTTGCTTCTTTGGGTCGGTGACGTTAGGCGGCAGTTGTACTCCGGCGGAGGAGGAGTATGAGACGAGTATAGCGTTGCACGATTGTGCATCAGTAAACGACGTCGTTGTGAGTATGATTGTTGCTAAGAAGCTACAGAGGTTTCGTAGCGAAATCATCGCCGTAGTGTCTGTTTGGGATAATTCGAAATTTGAAGCCGTGTGAGAGAAACCAAATATATATACTGTTTCTTTATTTTTTGAAAGTAAAAGGAAAATGAGTAACGGTTAAACGCGTTCAAAAAAATAGAAAGGGTCGTCCAGCTTAGAAGAAGCTGTAATTTGACTTAGAACATGTTACGTTTTTATTTATTTTAATTTTAATACTATAAGATTATACTTTTTTTTTTTTAGAGTAAGTTTATAGTTTATATCTTCATCTTCATTTATTATTTATTTATCTATGCCGTGTGTGAACTGTATGAATTGATTAATTCAGAGGACAGGGCATGTTTGCTGGGGTTGCAATTGCGTGCCGTTCCATTTTCAAAAGATTATTATTTCATTTGGTTTGTGTAAAAAAAAAATTAGAAAAAGGTTGTGTTTTTCTTTTACTATGTTCGTTTCAACTTTTTTCTACTATTGAAACGGTCCTCAACTGCTATAAAAATCTCGTGTTTTTTAAATTTGAAATACTGGATGCCGGACACAGGAGGGAGCTTTTGGTATTTGTTGCCTTTATGTGCTCTAATTGGTTACTTTTTGGACAGCCCAATGAATGAAAGATGCAAATTATGATAATTTATTTATTCATTTTAATCTTTTCTCACGCGTTATCTAAATTTTTCTATTTTCATTTGGTTCGAATTATATAAGTTAAAGCATATTTGTGCTATTTGGAATTATATAATATATTCATGTAAAAATTCATGAACACTTACTAGAAGATATGAATGTCTCTGTTGACAAATGACCATTATACCATCTCACAAAAACTGCGCATCAGTTTTGAGGATGGTGTAAATAATCAACAATGACCATGACATCATAGCCGCCCTCGAAATAAAGTATTTTTGTCAGTTTTAAATAAAACCGAAAATTGATTCATTTTGTCCAAAAGTTAAAGTAAATACATTCATTTTTGTTGACTCAACTTTTGTTTATATAGACTAGAGTTGCAATAAAAAGATGAGAGTTGCAATGAAAATGAAAAAAAAAATACAAAACTATTTAACGTCAAATGAAAATAACTATAACTACAGTAAGTCAAGAAACATGTAAATGTATCAATTGACACAACAATTTATGATGACCAAACTAAAATAATCGTCCAAACCATACTTACTAAGCCACAATCCACATTTTGTGTGTTTTTGAATTATATAATTTTACATCATAATCAGATTATTTTGAATTATATAATATAAAACGTACTCAGACTTTGTTAAAAGTTGTACATTGGTGGGTGTGATACGCTTCAAATCATATAACCTCATAGACAAGGCCGACCCAAAGCAGGAGCATCCATGCCCATTGCACAGGGCCTCCATCTTTTGGGGGCCCAAATTTATATATATAAGGTATTAAAAATACAATAGATATTACCCGTGAAAACTAATATCATAATTGTTTAACTGTTCCGATGATTGGTGATTACGAAAAACATGTGTGCTGGCTCAGGTACAACTCTCGGGTAGAACATCTCTATGCTTTTTTTTTTTCCAACATTGATAGGTTTTTGAATTTGGGGCCTAATTTATTCTGGATTTCAAGACCAACTCATCTCTGATTTAAGCTTCCAATTTTTTTTTTTAAAATTACAGCAGAACCTCAAAAATGTTTAAGACGACCATGCTCACTGACTAGTAAATTACAAGACTTTTGTGCGTGCTTGGTCATTTGCAAGCCACACCACATAACCTCAAATATTTATCCAGTAGATATGAGAATTAAGGTAGTTGCAATTTACTACAACGAGAGAAAACTCAATAACGTTGATGTTATACTATATGACTTGAAGGATTATTTGAACCAAAATAAATGTCGTTTCAACCAAGAAGACACAAGAAGGGTGGATCGTGTTGAGTATCATCGCATGTTAATGGACTCAAATGGTCGCATTGGGTTCATCCAAATGAGGCTCCGGAAACAAGGATGACGTGAAAACCATTTTATATACATTTCGTCAGCATAGTTCTAAGGGACCGATTGGGTTAGGTGCTTCCTTGGCGAGATCTATTCATGATATTCAGGAAAGTTTGATTCTAACTATAGCCTAAAAAAAAAATAAGGGCTTACATGGATAAACTCGATGAAGAATTTAGTTTGACTAAAATGTGATTTTGTTATGTTTAATTACATTGATTTATGTTTTTGAATTGATAAGTGTTATATATCACAAAAAAGAATTCACGATAACATCACGAATGCTTTGATTTCTCACATATGCGTGTATCTTAGCATAGATTTAGCATAGATTTTTCCACAACATTCAACACATGATAAAGTTAAACCCACGCCTACCATCTACCATTAGCCACATTACAACCATATTTCACCATTGCAACTTTTAGAACAATCTTGCGTGTATGCACCCAAACAACAAAAAGATACAATGATCACTTATAATTATAAGGCCAACTTATATAAAAAAGTGCGCTCATTTGTTATTATTTCGGATAGTATTACACTACATTTAGCATTTTTGTATTGTATTTTAGATTATAAAATTCAAACATGAAAAAAGGGCAAAACGGAGGGCGCACAAGAAAGGTGGAAGGTGGAAAAAGAAATTCCAACATTTTTGTCGTTGTTAAATTATTGGGCCATTGGCCTATACTCTATAGCATAAGCCTGATTGTAGTTTGAGCACTATTCTTTTGTTTTGCCCTCAAATATTACTAGGTTCACCGTTGGTATTAGTTTGTATCTGTGTCTATTGTATATATGTGTGTATATCTGTGCGCGCGCGTGTCATATTTATTTCATGTAACGTAAACTTCAATTTTTTTTATATACAAAAATAATGTTTCTTGCCGTTTATAGGTAATTGTAAGAATTTTTTTTTAACTAAGAGGTTATGTCTAAGATAGGAGACTAAATCTCACAATGCAATCTAATGTTTGAGTTTCAACTTAGATGAGTATTCGCATTTAATATTAGACAAAAATTGAATAAAATTACCTTCAATAGAGAAAAACTATGAAAATTAAATCAAACAAAAACTAATGGTGAAAGTATTTTTCTGATACCCATAATAAAAATAAAATCAATCCCACCAAGGAATTTTCTCCTTCAAAAAAATAAAATTCAATTTCACTTAAATTTTGTAAAATCATTATAAGATGTAATATACTCACATCTATTTCATGAAATTGAAGATATCCTGAGGTGGAGGAGTTGAGAGAATTCATAAAACTTAAAGAAAAATAAAATAGAGAGAAAATTAAAATAGAACAAAGTATTTTTATATTTTTGTAAATATACATCAACCAAAACCTATTGTTCATATATTCTTAAACACTACTATGTGGCCCAAATATTTCTATTTGAATCCTTCTATAATTGTATTGAATTCAAAAAAGAAACGAAATGACCTCGATCAAAAAAAATCATGAGTTTTTCTTCTTCCACCCTCCATTATTTTTGCGTGTCCTTCAAAATCCACATGTTGGCCCCGTTTGAATTTTATAATTCTAAACATTCTTTTGTCCATTTCGAATGTAGAACTAGAATTTGTTCATAACACAAAAAAGAAAAAAAATCTGTCATTAGACCACATTTTACCTCAATGGAAATAACCCATAATTAAACGACAACAATTTATTTAGAAAAAAAATCACAACAATTTCAACAAAATAATTCAACAACGTAATACTACAACAACGTCAACATCAACATCAAATTTTCTTTTATCACAGATTTCTAAACATTGATATTTTATTTTTGTCCTGATTGATTGAGTTCTCTTAATGATTAAACCTTTTGTCTTATGACTTTAATTAACTTATGCTTCAAGGTCACTGGTTTGGTTTTTCAGAGTAAAGTTGAGATCAGTGAACTCTTAGGGCACCATATTTTTTAAGGCATCAAATTTTATTTTATTTTACTTAGATGTTATATAAAAACACTAAAATAAGATTTTATATTAATTAAATTGTATATTGTACTTTCTAAAAAAAATGCAATGCAAAACTAATCAATACATTTGATCAATTAAAATATAAAATAAAATCAATTTGTTACAAGTCACGGTATTTTTACCCAAATGTTTTTTAATCACAAAATATATTTGAAAATCTTGACTAGATATTAATAACATGAGAGGACATGATTTGATAGTGGATCAATTATGAAAGTTAAACATTAAGGTGCATGATGAAAATTATTAGATATTAATCTGATATGTCCTGTGATGAACTGATGGAGGCAACCATGACAGAAAATGGTCCGGTACGGTGGCAATGAGTCTTCATGGTGGAACGAAGGGTGCCTACAGGCACGTTAGCACTCCAACACTCAAGTCAGTGTAGGAAATGAGATGAATGTGTGAAAAGTAAGGGAAAAGTGAATCATACTTTGGGATGAAGTTGAGTCACCCTTATACAGGTGTGTGAGAATAACCGTCTCTGTGAAGTGCGGTGCCACATCAGAAGGTCGTTATACGACAGGTGTATTGTGTCTGATGCACGGGGGCATGCTTAGGCGGGTTGACGTGCATCAGAGTTAGAGTGTTCGCCTTAGTGGCGTGCGTTGATTCGACGATCCCCTTGTCCACGTGTCAGCGTTGGATTAACTTTCTAGTCGGTCTCGAACATAACCCTAAAGTACTATACACACCACATGGTTGTCATAAATTTAACTCGACACTTCGTGATATTGCAAATTCTTGCACTATAGATAATCTACGTTTGTAAACGTTTTTGCTATGCTGAAGGAAAAAAAAAACTTACAAATAAAATGGAGATTGGATATGTGTTTATTTATAAACTTCAAATTTGTAGGAAAAAACATCGATGAAAACTTGTCACAAGAGGCAAAACTAAACGTCAAGCTAACTGGAGAGTATTTTAGGATTTTTTTTAATGTATTGTAAATTAAATAAACATTTAGTTATCAGCAATAGAAATGTTGAAAGACAGGCACGTAATTTTTTTGATAAAAACAAAACGATATGCATTCATTTAAATTGATAGATACATCAGCTACAATAACATGATCAACGTTGCTAAAAATGTAATGGATGAAACTGCGAACAAACTCACATCATCCAAGTTAATATGATACGACAACAAAATGCCTATAAATAATTTGATAATATCTAAATCACCAGAATACCTATGTTTTCGGATTTGTAACACTGACTTCTAAATCATTGAATGAATATGTGATTGACTGAAAGTCTGAAAACTGATTTTTCAAAAAACCCAAAAGAAAAATTTTGATATATGTGGAAACCACTTATTTAGATCTAAAGAAAGAGGAAAAAAGATGTAGATGGATGATTCTAGGTCAAAAGCTAATCTAAAACCACTTCTCCTCGATTAAAGAAAGAGGAAGAGAACTTATAGTGAAGTTGAAGTTTCTCTCACTAAAAAGTTAGGGCCGGTTGAATATAAGACGGACACATAATAACAACCGCAACAACAACAACAACAACAACAACAAAAATAATAACAATGACAATGACAATGACAATAATAATAATAATAATAATAATAATAATAATAATTAGTTGCAGCTCAACTAACAAAAATATCAAAATAGTTAGGTCGGATACTGTGAATAGGGTTCAAACCCTGATTATTTTATTTATGTGTATGAGTTTCTAATGCTCATTGTTAGTTCATCTATAAGATAAAAATTACTAGAACAAAAGGAAAAAAAACATTTTACTCGTGGAAGTCATAAAACAAGTTAAGAAGAGTATAATGAAGTGGCTATGATTTAAAGTAAAAACAAAAAACGGTGTTCTATTTTTTTTATTGGGTTGAAGAGTGTGAGTGTTGTATATAAATTATCTTTGATTTTGATTTTCAAACAAGGTAAACCTTTAAGGTGTGCAATTGCCTATCAATCGAGGCTAAGGGAGCTAGAGTTTATACGCAACATCATATTATGAGGTATTATTCGTTTTGAATTGTTGAGTGAGCTTTTGCCCTTTTTATTAAAAGCATTTCGTTGGATAAACAATTCTACTATTCAATATATAAACTATCTTTAACTTAGATTCTCAAATAATATGAAACTTTAAGGTGTACTAGAACAAAGTTGCTACGACCTATCTTAGCTAGGTCAAACACTTTTACTTAGAATTTACATTTACTAGTATTTACTTGAATTAGGATTTGGTAATATACTCGTCATAATAACCTCAATTGATTTTTTTTTTTTTACGGTAAAATGATATTTGTACAATTATTTTATGATAATTTTTAGAATAATTTTCACTTTCAAATTTACAACATGTTCTTACATTTTTGTCTATAAAAGGAAAAATGGTTGTTCCAGAATTTTCATTCCTCTTTTCCATATTATATCAATACAAGTCCATTGTAATTTTTTCCATCTCCTCTCTGTTTACCATGTTGTTTCTCATTTTTTAAAAGCATATACAATGATAGTAAAGTAAAAAGGATCTTTAAATGAGTCTTACGTGTACATGTCATTTATTTATAATTTTTTTAAATACATATTAACGACTCAATGTCTTCAATAGTATTAAACTAAAATAAGTCTTTAAACATGTCTACTAATACGTACTTTAACACATGCATTTAGAAAGAAAAAAATTTGAAAAGAGAAAGAATCACACGAACTTGAGATGGTGAAATCAACTATTATATACTTTATTTTTTATATTGATTGTGAGACCCGTTGGTTATCGAAAAAAGAGTAAAAATACTTATATAATTGCCGATAAAAAATATTCTAATAAAAGTCTTTATAGATTGAGGAGTTTATTAA
Source organism: Medicago arabica (assembly GCA_946800305.1). Lineage (NCBI taxonomy): Eukaryota > Viridiplantae > Streptophyta > Magnoliopsida > Fabales > Fabaceae > Medicago > Medicago arabica. The sequence goes on from OX326968.1 coordinate 56,012,165, forward strand.
ATAAGAAGTCCGCCATGGGAGATGTTTAGGTTAGTTAAAAAATGTATATAAAAATAAATAAAAGTGCATCAACAAAAAGGTTCATTAGTGTTTGCTTTTGAAGTAAGAGTCCTAGTCACTTCCCAACCTTTCTCCTTCTGCACTCATTCACCCCACTTTCCTCTTCTTTTCTCAACACTTTCCCTTACCTCACTCTCTTCATCTCTAATTTGTTGCGTTGATTAGAGATCAAATATGAAAGCAATAACATTCTTCATAATAGCAGTGTTAATACTCAACAATGCGAGTCTACATATAGCAACAACAGATGCAACAAATCACCACCTAAAAACCATTTCCAAAGCACAGATCCAGTGCACAATGTGTGCTGCTTGTGATAACCCCTGCAACCAAGTTCCATCTCCACCACCACCACCACCACCTTCATCCACCACAAACAACTGCCCTCCCCCTCCTTCTCCACCTACTTCCTCCGGTGGTGGATCAAGTGGAGGTTCATACTATTACTCTCCACCTCCACCATCTCATTCTTACACATACTCCTCTCCACCTCCTCCGTCTTCCAACAGTGGCGGAGGAACTTACTATTATTACCCTCCACCTAGTAACAGATACTACGGTCCAACTCCGCCACCACCTAATCCAATTGTTCCTTATTTTCCTTTCTATTTCCACACTCCCCCGCCACCCTCCTCAGCACCTACTTTGTCTCGTTCACTGTTCATTCCAATTGTTCTCTCATCCTTCATCATGTTGTTGCTTTCATAGAAGAAGAAAAACGGCGTAGATTTGCAGATCTAGCTAGAAATTCTTAGGGGAGTGAGAGTGGAGAAGTCGTCATTAAATTCCCGATTTGCCCTCTGTGATCACGTGTATATGTCAAGTATTTTAATTATTCTCACCTCCTTTATTTATTTATTTATCTTGATTTCCTCTATGAATTTCTAGTGTAGAAGTAGAATAGTATATTGATCTGCAAATTTGTTGACAATTTTCATTTACACTCATGGATGTATTGTTTCGTTAGTACTACTCATGGATGATAAAATACTTTATTTATTGTTTGATGGTTAAATTTAGTCATAAATTGTGGCTAGTTAAAAACAAAACAACAAGAGTGAAAGATTTGATTCCAATTATGGGGTCGATTAATTTTTAATCTCATTCAATTAGTACCAAATACCATTCCATGTGGTAGTATTAGTATATTTTATTTGGAATGGAGAGGGGTGGTGCTTTGTGCCACAAGTAGGTTTGGCTCAGATGTTACCGCCACTAGGTGTTGTTTGCAGGAGCGTCTTACAAATGAACGGGTTCTGTCCCAATTAATCATAAATTAGAGACCCTACAATCTACATTAACGTTCCAATTATATTATATATATTTTAGTTCCGTATTACATGGAAATATGTCGTTGACCTCTTACAAAATCTGAAAGTTTTTTTTTTTTTTTTGAACGCAAATTGTTCTGATAGGCTACATCACCTTATGTACAGTGTACTGTGTATAAGAGAATAGTAAGTGCAGATTGGAGCAGTCATGTTATTATTATATGTATGTGCCTAATAAATTAATGTGCTTTAGATTCACGTAATCTATCAAAGAAAATAAATGGAGCTATAGTATAAGATTAACTAAAGGTGTTGTAAAAAGGCAAAGTACCTGTACATGTTACTGGTATGTGTACGTGCTCGTGTAATTTTATCTCATTCGTAGTGAAATTTGTTGATTTATCATGTATTAACAAGTTAATATAACAATATAATATCATTTGTGTATTTATCAAACACAATTTTAATTTTTTAGCTGGAAGTATATGTCCACAAAAATTCATATTTTTTAAATAAAATTACGGACACATATGTGTTGGTAATTGGTATGCATTTAGCTGGAAGTCACACAGTAATATTATGATAATGAATGGGGGCCTACTCATGCAGCAATTGTCATCTATATATGCACACTCTCTGAGTTTCTCGTCTTTTTGCTCTTCACGTACGGTTCCCTTTTGATAGTGCTTGCTTACACATAAGCCTGGTCGCAAATATAGAATGAGAGGTCCATTTTCGAATTATATTGTTGGAAAAAAAAAGTTTCGGAGAGCTAGTGGTGGAGTGTTTACTAGTATTGGACAAGAGGAAATGCAATAGTGATCAGCATATCATAGGAGGAGAGAATAGAGATATATAGAATAGTGAAGTCTCCAATATTATTGAAATTACTTCTTAAAGGCTTGAATACAATTGTACCAATATAAGTATTTACAGGTGCTTGATGATGTTTTTATAATTAGAATAATCTAGACTTTTGTTTTCCTTTTCTACATTCATTATTATAGACGTTTCAAGGCAACAACTTAATCTAGACATTAACAGAACAGTCTATAAACATGGTAGCAACTTTAAGTTATTCTAATTTTCTTTAATAGACATTGTCATTATTTTTACTAAAATATTCTAGAAATATGTATCAATATCAACACTCCTCTTTGATGCATATTTCGAAAACTCCAAATGTAGTACGTAGTTGCTCAAACATGGATTTGTGATATCATTTTCTCCTGCATTGATACTCTTTATAGTTGATCAGTTTGACAGGTGTTACTTCCACCATTATAGTAAATTTGTGTCATCTCTTGCCATAATATTTATTATTGGTCTCCTTGCCGTTCTTGTTGAAGACTTCTGGCATGGACCATTCTTGCTCCTTAGTTGCTCTAGTAATTTTTCTTGTTGGTCTTGTTAAATACATCTAACAAGGACAACTCTTGCTACTAAGTTGCATGTGAATCTTCTGGTCAATCTTATCGAAGATTTCTGACAGGGAGCACTCTTGTTTCATAGTTGCTTGTAAGTCTCTTTGTCACTCTTGTAGAAGACTCATGATCGGGACTCACTCTTGCTCTATAGTTACATTTTTCTTCTTAGGCTTGTACTCAAGTTGGGATTAGAGGTCGTAAGTCTTCATTTTTATTTATTGCGTGGACTTGTTTTCTATCTAAACTTGAGTCTTATTCATCATAGATTGACGACATTAGTTCGACTTAAACTTAAGAGGATCGGGCTTTTAGGCTACCTAAATTCCTCTATTGCCATTTAATTTTGGGTTTGAACTCAATCAGAGTAGAGCCTTGTATGCACTCCTTTTGTATTGAGTCACAAACCAAATATTCAAAATCATAAAACAAACCCAAAAAAATAACCCAACACAAACTTTGTTTCGATTGGTATGTGCAAAGAGTTCCAATTCAAATTAATTATTAAAAGATGAACACGATGGTGTCATGAAGTTTGGTTGGATACCGACATCTCTTAAACAAAACTTATTTAAAAGTTAATTTTATTTTGCATTTGAAATAGAACTTATTGACAACAATAAATCCTTCTAAAAATTATAAACACTTAAAAAAACTGAAAACAATTTCTTTTTGTTTTTTGGTACAAAATCATTGATTGTTGAAAAAGAGCTTTACAACTAGTAATTATATACACTTGATTTGGAATTTCAATTAGTTATGCTTAAACATTATTGGGAACAAAACAATTCTTACATATAGAGTGTGTTTCAGTACAATTTAAACCTTTGACAGGAAAAGAACAAAAATGGGAAGCTAATAAATGAATGATAATGATTTGCGTTTAAGATTTTAATTTTGTGGCTACCATTTGTTTTATAGCTTGCGTCAAATGATGCAATCCAACCTGTATAAAAAAGAAAGAGTACATACTATCACCCCTTAATTTTTAGAAAACATTTATAGCATGTGCATCAATATTTAAAAATCACCAGAAATTCTAAATATGGTTGAGAATCAGGAGATGTCTTTCAGAAGTAAAAGTTCATTGATTGTTTAAATGATGACTTAATTGACAAAAACATATACAAATGATTAATTATTGAGTTGAGGTTTGCATTTTTTTTAACCAACACTAATCAAATCATCATCTCGGCCGTGTGAATACGAGAATCACAGACTTGTACTTTTGAAAGGCAACACTAACGTTTGATTTTAAATGATTTTCAATTATAGGTTCACCATTGATCTAATTGGTCAACAATAAATTTACCGGATTCACTCGCCATTCAAAATGACATAGATAACTAAAGAGTTAGGGAAAAACCAACTTGTGTCTGTGAGAGCCTCAAGTTAAGAAACTAAATGACTAAATATATAAAAAAAATTGTTGAAAATTGTGCATTCAATATCTTAAAAGTTTTAAAAGTTATATTTTCAAATATACTCGTAAAACTTAAAACTCATTTTTTCAATTCTATTTTAACTCCTTAACTTGTGTCATAAGGGTTGAAGTGAGCATGACCCATTAAGTAAAGATGTGTGAAAAATGAAGCACACAAAGTATTCAAAACAATAATGGAACCACTAATTTGGGAACACCTACAAATTTCTAGCTGGGTTTGAAACTCATGGATTTCATTGAGCAATTTTTGCATCAACACAAGAGTATGCAAGTGTTTGTGTGTCTATCCTGAAGAATGTAAATTGGAACACATGACAGAAAAATAAATGTTTCCCCCCTTCACCCCGTCTATGAGAAGGCGTACACTATAATATCGTGTTGGTATGTATGTATCTATTTTAGTTTGGCTTAAATGCACTTTTCACCCTCTATGTTTTAAAAAATTGTGATTTTGACCCTTTTTAAAAAAAAATAGATATGTTGACCCCCTAACTTTTGGCTCTTTTTTTATTAGCTGATTTTATGTCAATTTCTCAGTCTCTGATGGTGTAAACTGACATGAGGATAGAAGGATGCTGATAAGTGGAGTCCAAACTTGCATGGTGTCCCAAACTGACATTATAAGTGGAGTCCAAGCTGATAAGTGGATCCTTCTTTAGGGGGGCCAAAAGTTACACCATGTCAATTTGAACTCCATTTATCAGCATCCTTCTATCCCATGCCATTTTACACCATCAGAGACTGTGAAATTGTCATAATCTCTATCAAAATCAACTAAGCAAAAGAGAGCAAAAAGTTAGGGGGTCAAAATATCAATTTTTTTAAAGGAGGTCAAAATCGCAACTTTTCAAAACATAGGGGTGAAAAGCGCATTTAAGCCTTTTAGTTTTCAAAAATATTTCATGTACATCTCATCCACCCCCATCCTATGAACACCTCTTAATTTAGAATCCACGCTAAGATTTTTTATTATTTTTTATCAAATACTAAAGTATGTTGACCATTATTTTGTTTTGTATTGGAATAAACTTTTAATCTAACACGATATTATAATATTAAGCTTTTGTTTTCATTCTACAAGATACAAGATATTCTACACGGGCAAATTTTAGTGCACAATTAAAGTTAAATATGTTACCAATTTTCTAAATGTAGTGACATAAGTTTAATGGAAGTCCACGTGCATAAGGGCCATATGTCTCTTGACAAGAAAATCAATTCAAAAGAACAATGTGAATAAAATTTTACATTTTAACATAACGGTATTGGAAGTTTATGGTTTACTATTAATGGTTAGACAATAATTTTTCTTTTTATGGTTTTTCTTTTTTACTCGAATTGGGAAGATAGACAGTGAGAAGAGACCAAATTCAGACTCAATATTGCTTACAGAATTACAGTACCCTCTAACAAGAAATTGAAAGGAGAAAAAAAGGCTGCCGTTATATTAAAGTCTTTTAGATTTCCTAAAGTTTATCCAAACCATGATACTGTAAATTCTTTACTCTGTTAATTACAGGGAGGGTGCATAAGACTTCATGTAGAAACTTCTTTTTTAAACTTTATATTCATACTACATTTTATTTATCTGGTCTGCATGTTATCATATGGGTATATAACTACTTAAACTAAATTTATGTCAAAAGGATACCTAAACAAAGTAACAACGTCGCTATACTGAACAACCTAAAGGAAAAAAGTACATAACTTTTAGTTACATTGATTGATTCTCGATTAGGATACATATCTCCAATTAAGTATAAATAAATAGTCCTATTAAAATCTTATATTTGTCATTTTAAAGTTTAGTTTGGTTTCTTAACTTAAAAATTCATCGATGTGATCCTTTTACTTATGTAAATTAATGCAACTTGACCCATTATAGATGGATATTACGGTATATCTTCGAGCAAGCAACTATTTTAATCCTAGAATGTGTGAAACAATGTCACTATAGTCCCCAAATTATCAAAATTACAAATATGTCCAAATGTCTCTTGTTAATAATTTTATGGATTAAATTGACCAATAAAAAATACATCAAGGACTAAATTGACTACATAAAAATATATTTAACGACCAAAGTTACTAATAAAAAAACGCTTGCGAATGTGTTTGCAGTTTTGATGCATTTATGAACCAATGTGACATAGAGGTGCGCTTCTAAGGATCAAAATGGTGGTTTGTCTTTCTGTTTTTATAAGTTATAGGACCATATTGTGTTAACTTTCATAAGTTTAGGGACTAAGTTGACCGATTTTAAAGTCAAGGGACCAAATTGCATTAACTTAAATAAGTTGATGGATCAAATTAATCGATTTTAAAGTTAAGAGACTAAATTGAACTTTTAAAATAAGTTAATGAAACAAAAAGATATTTAAGCATATTTTAATATGTCCCCTCTTAAAATAATAGTTTGCTCTTGTTATGAAACATGGCATCCATAGAAGGAATGAGAGAAAAGTGAATAACTATTTGTATTGATGAAGATAGAAAGTTACAAATGAGTGAAAGTTACTCATTCATGGGGTGGTTACAAGTTGAAGAGGAAAAGAATCGAATGTTGATCGAACAAATAGAAGATGCAAAAGAATAGAATGAAATTGAGAAGTGGATCGAACGAGAAATCGATCAAACAAAATGATAAGAAAGAAAACTGTATCTCAATTTTGAGATTGTAACAGAATCAAGAACAAAACATGGACAAAGAATTTTCTCGAGAAAGTAAAAGAGGAAAAATAACGATGAAAGAAAAGGAGTTAAGGAAGAAATATATGATAAGAAAATTGGATTTTCTCAAGAAAATGTAGTGGAAAATTCCTTCAAGTTGGATATCAGATTAGCTATGATACAATCTTAAAAATCATGATTGAGCTAACACAATCCTATAAAACCGACTTGTGATGCGAGGATTGCCCCACTTATAAACACATTGTCAGATCATCTCTTATCCGATGTGAGACTCTTTACACACCCCCTCACACCCATGACTGGACATATGAAGCGTGAACATAAATGGTGGGTGACCCGATAACGGAAACATGATAGCAGATGGTCCAACGGATCTTGGAGGAGGCTCTGATATCTTCTCAAAACATAGACTTAATTTTTTTTTGTGGTGGTCAGGGTTCGATCCTCGGACCTTGCATATATTATACATTGTTCAAACCAACTGAGTTATGCTCATAAGGACACATAGACTTACATTTTAAACATAGGCTTACATTATTTTTCCTTTTCAAATAAATTTATATTTTGCCTTAATTTTGCCTAACTTGTCCTCAATTTAAACATAGACTTACATTTTTTATTCCTTTTCAAAAAAAACTTATACTGGAGATGTAATCTCTCCGGTCATATTTATAAACAAAAAAACAACTTTTTAAATATATTAAATAATTAATGTAATTGGTCTATAAATGTGATCGGATACATTAGTTATCCAATAATAAGAAGTTGTTTTTTGTTTACAAATGTGATAGTAGTATTTTAATTTTTAAGTTAAGTTTTTTTTAAGAAGCACTTCTATGTTTTATTAACCGTAGAATTCTCTAAAATGGATTCATTACTTACCAAGAGAGAAAAGGAAAGAAAAATTTAAGAGAGAAGAATAATTTAGGAGAGCGATAGATGGAAGAGGGAGATTTAGAGGGCTTGGACGTTGGATTGAGAGAATCCAACTTCATATTTCTATTTCTATATTCACTTTTGGCAAGATGGAGAAGTAGAAAAGTTTTAAAAAAGACAAAAAAGATATATGGAATAAGATTGTAATGTTGGAGCCGCAAAATTAAGTCAAACGAACTGATAGCATATCAAAGATTGAAATACATTTCACTTTCATTGATTGATTATAAATGTAATCTCAGTTAATAATGGCTTATTAAACTTGTGTATAGGGATGGACTATTAGTTACTTGCATTTCAAAGAAAACAGTCAATCGTGACAAAGACATAAGCAAATCATGCAAATTTATCACACACACATCCTTTTATGGCAAATCGTGATAAATAGGATCTACAAATTTATGAATAGGCTGCTCTAAGTAATCACTGAACATAGCTACTTCTTGCCTTCAAATTAGATGTCACTTTTAAGTTTTAAGTATTTCATGGTTATCAATAAAATGATTGATATTGTTGATTTTAATGGTAAAATATGTTTAATTTACTAAAAATTCTTATTAATATTATAGTTAATGGAGTAGTTAGATTAATAAAATACAAAGAATAAATGTATGTTAGTGGAAAAGAATACTAAATATGGTACCAATATTATAAAAAGGATAAATAATTTCAGACAAAGAAAAATAATAAAGATGACGCTTATTATGAGACGGAAGGAGTATCTTTATATCTAGTTGTGTGTCGGTAATATTTATTATTAAAATTTCAACGATCTTTGATTATTTTTAAATCAATACTTTTATTGTTAATGAATATTATAAATGTTATAACATCAATCGTACTTAAGTTTACCGGTGTATAGTATTGAACCTAAATCACAAAAATTAAAGAGCAAATTTTCAACTAAATAGTTATTGGTGACCAACATTAATACTTAATATTAAAACACTAACAATATTTGTATCCAAAATTTGTATCTAAAAAAATAAAATGAAAACACTAACAATGTAGAATTTTTTCACAATTATAAACAAAAAATTATATTTTAGATTCATTCAATTATTAGTGTATATAATTTTTATTATAGACCACATATATCAATGAATAAATCTAAAATATGATTTTTGCTTGTAATAGTGATTTTGATCGGAACATGTATATATTTAAAAAGTCGTATGGTAACGTGACATCGTTCTAAAATAAGATTAAATGCATCTATACATGAGAGTAAAGCGGGTCATTAATTTAAAGATATACCCTTCGTAAACAATCTTGATTTTTCAGCATCACTTTCTCCTTTCTCCTTCAAAATGGAGTGACGGTGTCGCGAACTCAAGAAGACAAATCAAAACAAAAAGTCCAACCAAATCTAAAACTTGTGCATATTTCACTTGAATGATCCAAAGAATAAATTGATGTACACCTTAAAGAAAGAGTATTTATTCAATCATTATGTCTTGTAGAGATATAAAAGGGTTACAAAAAGTTAGTTTCAAGAAGTCAACAAGTACAAACCATAATAATAATTATTTTCCTTCAAGATCAATATTGTTTACCAAGTTCGATCCAAATTGATCTGCACTTTTGAAAAGAGTAACTCTTCAATCCACTATCGATGTGTCTTTATCAGAGATACAAAAGTGATACAAGAAATTAGTTTCAAGAACTTAACAAATACAAACCCTAATGTCTATTATTTCCTTTTCACTTAATTTTTCTCAATGGTTCATCAAAAACAATCCCTAATTTCTCTCATTTCCTTTTAACCCCTAAAAATTCCACCTTTTGATGATGACCTGAGTTTCTCAAACTTTTCAAAAAAAATGTTGTTTCTATACCAAAACTGCGAGGTAAAGAGATTCAAAAATTACGTTTCAATATATCAGATCAAGGTCAAGCACCGCTTGAACCTTTATTAAGGCATCTACCTCCAATTGCATCTAACTATCCTCGTTGGCTAGAATGGTTTCCAAGTTTGATTCTTCACCTTTAGCCATTTCTGACTATACTTGCATCCAACTACACTCTGCAGTGCACAAGTTTTACCTTTAATTATTCAACCCTTGGAATGTCTTATATCCTCTTGCATCAATCTACTATTGGCTTTTCATGTGGTTCTAGATGTTTATCGAGTTTGGTTTTCCTCAATCACTGTCATGAATCAGTCTTTGCTACCCTTGGAATATCTAGTTCTGAGTATTGCATAACACAAGATCTCCATAGTAATACCACTTTGGCGCAACAATATCCCTCATTTACCCTATCCCTTACCAAGTAGCCAAGAGCCATCGTTGATTGTCTTTTTCTATTTTTCACTAGTGAAACACTTCACCTCAAACTAAGTTCTCCGAACTACAACATCGCACAAAAAATCCATGAGTGAATCAGCTTTTAAAAATGTACATCCACAATGTGTTTTACGTTGTTTCCTACAAAAATCATTAAACTGCGCTGAAAGAAAATTCATGTCATTGTGAGTTCTAAACATTTTCAATCTGGTTCCATTACATAGCAAACCTCATTTAGCTAGTAAAACTAATTAATTCGAAAGTCAATTAATTTCAATCGAGTAAGAAATTTATATACTAACTTCATTTTGAGGTATTTAAAATCATTTTTGTATTTGAACATTTTATCACATCACATCTCTATTTTTTTAACTCAAAGTTTATAATAGGTGTAACGGTGTCCAAATAACTTTTTTTTTTAATATGATATTGAAAGTACTTGAGGACTTCAGGTAAGACATATGTGGTGTTGAGATGATGGACTATAAACATGGCTGACAGTGTGAATCAGAATTCTTGATTCCCATTGCTTTTCAATGTTTTCAAGAGTCAAACTAGCGGGAACTATGAATTTCACATTCCCTCTTCTTTCAAAGTTTCGTTTAACTTTTGCCACCCACTCCACTTTTTTGAAATAAATACTAATAATTGAGTGATTCAAATTGAATCCACACTACGCAAAAAAGGGAATAATTCAATTATAAGATTCATTCAATAAATTAACTTGATCATGAAACGACACCCAGCCTTAAAACTTGGCAAACAAAATGGATTCGTGTAAGCTTCACCTAATTAAAGTTCTAATAGACATGGATGACACAAAACCACACATGATAAAACCTTGTGCTTCATATATTTGATCGCATTTCAGGATTGAAAACAATTTAACGTCAACAAAAAAAAAAAACTAGATATGAAAATTCAGAATCCAATTCATGTTTTTCTTTTTAATTTTATTAAATATTTTCTAAAACAAAATCTTTTCAAGCCGCCGACATATCATAGATTCATAGTAATAATTTTGTAAAGATAAGAACACTGCTAGAAAATGAAACAAAAAAAAAAATACTAAATAGAGAACAAGTGTTTTATAGAACCAAAATTGAACCGAAATTCATTCATTCATTGATTGATTTCTTACAACGGTTGATAACAACACACTCGCAACAATAATCAGTAGCAGAAAATAAAAATTTACACTTATGAAAAGGTTAGGCTCATTCATACTGATTTGGATAAAACAATAATCTAGTAAATTCTAAAATAAAAATAAAATAAAAAAGATAAGACAATAATTTATTAGGGTTTTTGATTTAGGCATAAACAGATCCATAAGAAAGAGACATCAACAACACAGCAGCTTGTTCATCTTCTCCCAATTTCTTCCAATGTGATCGATTCATAAACACTTCTTTCCCTAAATTCAATAATCTCTGCTTCATGTTCAAATTATCACCAACTTTGCTTCCGCCGCCGCCGCCACTGTTACTCTTTTTCCCCTTTCTTGTTCCTTCTTCGTTGTTTCCTTTGCTTATTCCTAATATCGCTCTCTTCTTCTTCCTACTCCTGATCCCGCAAGCATTGCACAGTGACTGTGTATAATCAATCACAAATTAGATCAGATCAAGAACTAAATTAGTGTGATCAATCATCAAATCGATTGATTAAGTATTAATTACCTTTGGACCAGCAGGACCACCACGCCATAGAGGAGTTTTGGAAGTTCCACAATCAGCACAGGTTTTCTTTGGATTGTTGTTATCTGATGAAACGGCGGCGTTAGGGTTTGAATCTTCACCTTCTGATACCTGAAAATGAAAAATGAACAAAACAAGATTGATCAGTGATTTGAACTATTAAATCATGAATGATTGAAGTGAAGTGTGTGATTAGGTTAATTAATTGATCAGCAATCACACTTACCTTATCACTGTGATCAACCACCATTTTCGATTCTGATCACAGAAACAAGATTGGATAAATCAAAATCAAAGATCAAACATGCAAGAATGAGAAGAAGATCAAGAGAATGATGATGATGGTGATGATGAAGTGATAGTGTAGAGAGAGATTTCTAGAGAGAGAAAAAGGAGTGAGAGAGGCACAAAACACACGCGCACGCACCACAGCCGCAGCAGATCTAAAAACACCAGACCTTTATAAATGGGATACTCAAAACCCTAAATCGTACAATGTTAAATGACTATTATACCCTTTTCATTCTCCCAATTTTATCTTCACCCGCCAAAACATCCTGAAAATTGATAAACCGCGCCACTCTCTTTTTAACCCTTGCATTGCATTTTCATTTTTGATCATTTGAATTGATTATTAAATTAAATCATTGCTCCCTCCTGTCCTTCTTTTGTGTGTAAGTTGAATGTCCTTTGGTGCAATATATCAATTTAGGTAGAATCACAACGAGGGACTAATCTCAATAAGTATTTTTTGGTACATTTTTTTATGATCTTTTATAGATTGTAGAAACTTTTAAAAATAACCGTATGATAAAAAACATTTAGTAGAATATTGATATGAAAAATTGAAGTCTACTTTTTCATAAGATCTTTAATTTGATTTTTATCGGTGTCAATTTTGATGGACTAATTTGATTCCTTAAAAAATAGAATAGAATTAATTGGTATGAAATATATGTTGGTTTTGAGAATGGACAACCTTGTGCTCAAATAAAAATTGTTAATGTAGGGTCTTTCTCTCTTGAAAATAGTAGTCTCCTCATCTATCTTTGTCCAGGTGTAGATTCGGTGGTTGGTGATCTAATCTTCCTCATGACTTTATCACCTCTCTATCGACGGCGTCGCGCTGTCGCGTCTTGTTCTTCATGTCAGTCGGCGCTCTATTTTTTATACCTTTTTCCTTCTGGTGACTGTCACTCGTTTTGTTTAATCCTCTTTTGTCGTCCTTCCTTCGGATCTTCGCTGTTTGCAAGGAACAAAGTGGAAGGTGAACACAAATTTGGGTTAGCTCTTCTCCAACATAACGTGTGAGCCTCCTTTGGTGGGTGTGAGCGATTTGTCTTGGATTTGAGTTACTCTTGCTGCTGGCTGCGTTTCAAAGCATGTGGTGTTTGGGTTTGAGTTCCGCTCAGTTTGTCATGGATTTTTGCGTGAAATTTAGTGGCATCATTTGGTGTTTTTTTGGTGCTTTTTGTTTGGTTATGGTGGGGTCGACAATGGTGTTAGTGTTGCCGGTTGTTCTTGCTGGTGTGTTTGTGGCTTGTTGGTTTAGTTTGCTTTTCTGGTTGTGTAGTTTTTTTCCTGTTATGGTTAGAGACTGTGTGGGATTAGATGTGGCCTTTGTTTGCGGTGGTTGGATTCGTAAATCCGGAACGGGTCTGGTTATATAACCCGAAAAGGTGGTGTGTGATTCAAAAACCAACAAGGGTGAGGTTCGTTTAACCTGAAAGGGTCTGGTTACTGACTTATTGGACTCATTCCTCAATCTGAGTTCTTACGCGTTGTATTGTTCGAAAGAGTTTTTCATGCTTGTTGTTGATCACGGAGTTGTTGACACTTGGATGTTGATACCATGTTGGCGGTCGATCCATTCACAATTTTAAGATTTTAACTGTTCTCTGCAATGTTCACTTTTCATGCTATCTGTAACCTGATTTCAAGCCCGTATGCGGGTTCGTTGGGTTGTGTATGTGATTAGTGAATATTTGTTAGGATAGTTTAAAGTTGATCAACTTGGACTGATTTATCATGATGCATTCTCGTTTGGGTTATTCCAGGGGTAGGTCTAATGTCCCTCAATCTTTGCACCTTTTTCTTTTTATTTAATATAATATATTTTATATTTTACCTAAAAAAAGAGAGAATGGATTGCCTTGTGAGTTTTTTTATTAGATATTCTTTCGCTTAAATCTCACCCCAAAAAATTATGTCTTTCTCCTCTATGCTTGAGATTTGATTAGATATTTTATCAAACAAAAGAAATTCATTCGACAAAATGTCATCGAAGAAGATCAAAATTCGTTAGTAGTACACAATTATCTCTATAATTAATAATCATAAGAAACAAAAAAAATTATGTTTCTCGATGATAAATAAATAAAAACATTTTTGTACATAAATCATTAGTTCAAAGAGATATTTGTACATAAATCATTAGTTTATGTGGAGTTTTTTTTAAATGAATTGTTTTTAAGGATGATTTTTTTTTGAAGGATCTTATATTTAGAGATAAAAAAATTGTTTGGGAAGGGTTTAAAATTACATACCAAGGGAGCAGTTAATTAATGAGATTAATAGGCATGCATCAACTATGTAAAATATATGTATACATTTATCAGATCAAAACTATGTTGATGTCGCATATGGTGTTTAAAGTAACACTATGATTGAGTGATTTAAAAATCATTGAAAAATCACAATCACAGTTTGAAGAAGGGTCATGTTAATATGTGATGTTAAGCAATCCCAAAAGGATAACTTTGCATTGAAAAACATAATATATTAACTTTTAAGAAGTTGGATGCACGACTTTTTATGTGTATATTTCTTTAACAAGTTCTTTAATGTGTGCTCTTGAGGGCACAAGTTAACATTTGTCTTTGAAGAATCATGATTCAAATCATGGTGTCTAACATAACAATTATGACATTTTTGTTGTTTAGGTTAAGACACGTGAATTATATAAAGTAAGTACCCTCTTTGTTTCAAAATACATGTCCAATTTTTGCAATGTGCACTATTCACTTGACTTACTTTGACCAAACTTTTTAACTAATGTATAAATACAAATATTATCATGTAAGATGTTGTTTGATTTGTCTCGACAAATATTTTCAAAATATTAAATTTTTATAATTTTTTACTTTAGATAATTAAAGATATTAACGGTCAAAATTATGCATTGACATATGTGAAGTGGTTGACTTGGACATGTATTTTGAAACGGATGAAGTATTAATTAATTTTAAAAAAATTTCTCCTTGCAATACGTAGCTGGCATCTTGAATGAACTGTGGTGGTCAAGGTTGCTTACTCATCATTAACAAGAGTACTTCATTTACTTCAACAGTACCGTTACAAAAACACATGCACAAAAATAATCTTGCTACTTTGATGAATAAAAATTAAAAATAATCTTACTACTACCGTAAGTAACTGTTATAGTAAAAGAGTCGCAAAAGACAACCAATACGACGATAGGCTGAATCGCCATCATACAAGACAGAATAAGTAAGAAAATAATCACAACGGTAGGAAAAGATCACGTTATTATCATTCATTCATTTGAATCATTTCATAATTCATGCTACAAAATACAAAGTAACCTACATAAATCACGTGTTCTAGTCAGAGACAAAAGTACTAGTGGATTGTGTGTTGCTGTCTAATTGCCTCCTATTGCATCCAAACTATACTTTCTCTAAATTCTAATACACTATCTAAAAAAATTCTGTAAAAAAAAATACACTATTTAAAATTTCATAGATCCCACGATAATTTTTCATAAATTGGATATGGCAAAACACTCGAGTTATTATGTGGGCGATAAATATCTCACTTGAGCTTGTAGGAAACTGTATCTCGACATTTTAATTCAAGATAAAATTGAGAGATATGTATCATTATTTTTGTTTTTAACAAGTCAAAATAAAATATATATTAACACATCAAAGACCACCTCTACGGTGTGCTAAGGAAGGATAAAAAGAGTTGTTACAAAAGCAGCAAACAAAAACGAGCTATTGTAATACGACAATAACAATTACAAAGAAATGTCGAGACAAAATAAAGGGTGTCGCTACACTAATGATAAGTGTAGGCAAATGTTGTCGAATTAGCCTTGAGCCATGTAAAAGAGAGTAATTTGATTTTATCAAGCAATTGATGAAGCTCCAAAGATTTATTGTTGAATAATAACAACGCAGTCTCATTGATATGATGTTAGCCCAACTTTTATTCTCGATAATTAAAGTGACATCCGCAAACCACATGTGTGAAATATGCACCGGTGATATCAACCCAACATAATACCCGTGAAAAAGACTTGTGTCAACCAAAGATCGCATCAAAACATTCAGGCATTCCGCCGCTAAAAGAAAGAGAAACCGTGAAAGAGGGTCACTTTGTCTTAAACCTCTCTCCAAAAGGAACTCATCAGTTGGGCATCCATTGACGAGCATTGATGCTGTTGCTGAACCAACACGTTCTAAAATCCACTTTTGCCATAAAACTAGAAAATTCATATTTTTCATAACAACATCCAGATAATGCCAATCCACAAATTCGAAAGCTTTTTCGAAATCTACCTTAAAAAACAACATCTCCTTATTAAGTTTCTTGGTGTCGTCCACCACTTCATTTGCAACAAGGATACCGTCTACAATTGTCTACCCTTGATGAAAGTTGACTGCACATGCGACACCACACTCCCAATAACAAGATGCAATATGTTACCGAGGACCTTTGCCCGCACCTTGTGCATGCAACCGATGAGAGAAATAGGACAAAAATCATTAAGGTGTCGAGGGCTATCTACCTTAGGGATTAGAGCTATGAAAGTTGATTTGACTCATTTGGAGAGCTTTGCGTTACGATGAAATTCAGAAATAAAGTGCATGAAGTCGTCCTTAAACCAAAAGTCTTTAATGAAAACAAAACATATGCCATCTGGACCCGGGCTCTTGAAACTATCGCAGTCCCAAACAATCATTCAAACCTCCTCTAAAGAAAAGGGGCGAACTCATTTGGGGTTGGCCTAGTGGTTGGCTTGGGATCTTGGAGTGTGCTCCTCTCAAGGTCTCAGGTTCGATTCCCTCTGGTGTCAATTTCGATGGGCAAGTCCATACAAAGCTTTGTTCTGGCTTAGAACAGGACCCCTGCAAGTGGCCGGTGGGATTGATCTCCTCAAATTAGTCGGTCTTTGAATTAGATACCGAATTAAAAAAAAGAAGGGGCAAATCAGATGCCCAGTGTCAGCAACACTTAATTTTGAAAAATTCAAACCCTCCACCCTAGGCCTCTCATCACGAGAAGACCTAAAGTTATTTGCAAAATGAGTAAAGACGACTGAGCGTATAGGTTGCACTCCTTCAACTTGAACACCATTTACATTAAGCACAAAAATAGCCTTAATTTTCCATCTACTATCAAAATATTAAAGGTTAATTAAGTAAATGGTCCCTATAAATATTCAGAATTTTGTTTTTAATCCCTACAAAATAAAATCACACTTTTTAGTCCTTGGAAAATTTTCCGTCATTATTTTTAGTCCTTGTAAAATTTTCCATCAACATTTTTTAGCCCCCGTAAAAATTTTACGTCCCTAAAATACTAAAGGAAAATTTCAAAGAGACTAAAGAGTGTGATTTTATTTTATAGGGACTAAAAACAAAATTCTAAATATTTATAGGAATCGTTTATTGAATTAAACCCAAATATTAATTGATAGACCTAAATTGGATATACACTTCCTCAACTATTTACGAGGTTTTATGTTGATTTCATAACTAATTTTAGTCACGTTTTGCTTATATAACTTACCTTATGTATGTCAAATAAATCTCTTTTATTAAATTTTATGAAAAACGTTAACACTTATCACACCCTCTTCATGACCAAATTTTAAAAAATTCATCATCTTCATCATAAAAAGAAACTCAAACCAAAATTAAACCAAACAAATTTTCATAGCAAAGGTGGGAGCTTTGCTATCAAATTCAACTCTTTTACTATATAATTAATTGAAAACCTCCAAAAATCTTAATCCTCACATTCCAAGAATATTAATACTCACGTTGCCCACAATTCTTCTCAATTCCACAGCTCCAATTCAAAACCATAAACTCCATAAATCTTCAACAGGAAAAGAGGTTAATTAAATCAAAAGTTAATATTTAATTTGCTTCTAAATCTTGAACAAGAAAATAGGTTAATTAAATCAAAAGTTAATATTTGTTTCTACTAGTACTAGCATTGAAGATAAACTCCACACCTCTGGGAATGGATGCACCCACTTCTTTAAAAATCCATCTCAACCAATTTCTATATTACTTGCATGGTAGCTTTGTTGTTTGAATCCATCGCATGCATTGTTTGATAAAAATTGTTCATAATGTGAAATTAGGATCAAAAAGTAAAAAAGAACAATTTCTATATTACTTCCAGATGAAGAAGACATATATTATGATGAACCCTAATTTGGAGAAGAATGTGAAAGTTAGCTCCCATAAATGAACAAGATCCGGTTTACTACAACTTCAAAAAAAATCTTTTTTTGGGTTCCTATCTACAAAAAAAAAAAAGATTTTTGTCCATATTGTCAATCTAACCGTACTTTTCGAAACTAAAGAAGATGTAGAGAGTCAAGTTTGTGTTTCTCGGTTTAAATTTTGAGTTTTTATACGAAAATCAATGAAATGAAATAATAGAATGATTATCCTTAGTACAAGTACTTCGTGTGTTTGGCCCGACGTCACATTTGTAAAATTCACAGTAACATGTAAGCTTGGTTTACTAGTTTCTTAGAAGTTACGGTGGGTGTTGAAATTTGGAGTCTAACTCATCCTACAAAGTCGGCTTATGAAGTGAGGAGTGTCTCCTTTTTATAAACTCTCATCAAGAGTCTCGTCTATCCGATGTGGGACTTGGGTTTTTCCCAATACACCCCTCACGCGCAACATTCTTTGGGCTTGATGCGTGAATAGACAAGTGGCCCTTGAATTCCACAAGCTCTGATACCATGTTGAAATTTGGAGACTAACTCATCCTTACAAAACCGGTTTGTGAAGTGAGGAGTGCCTCCTCTTTATAAACTCTCATCAAGAGTTTCATCTATCCGATGAGGTTGTGTTAGGCCAACCCACGTTTTTAACATGGTATCCAAGCTTGTCGAATTCAAGGGCCACCTACCGACTCACGCACCAAGCCTAAAGAGTGTTAGGCATGAGGGGTTGTATTGGTAAAAACTCAAGTCCCACATCGGATAGATAATACTATTGATAAAAGTTTATATAAAGGAGACAATCATCACCTTACAAGCCGATTTTGTGATAATGAGTTAGACCCCAAATTTCAACGCTGGGAATGCGTGTCGACATACGTTTATAGCCTGAAACACAACCAAGCAAGTTATCAGAGAATATCTATTTATGCACAATACAAAGAATATTTTCTTTCAATAGAATCTCCATCAATTTTGTACACACCAATCATTGTCCTATTTATGCACAATACAAAGAATATCTATTTGCCACTCTTTGCTTCATTGGTTTTATGATCAATTGTCACTTCTCTCGTTTACTATTTTGGATCATAACATTATTACTCCACCCCATTAAAACTATCGAAAAATAATCCTCCGGCCATCTAGCTTCTGCCTCTTCGTTGAATAAAAACTTGAGTCATTGTTTGAGTTCTCCTTTTCTGGACTCTAACACTGTCACATGCTGTAAAATTGGTACCACTTCATTGATAGTCAATGGTTATGGAAATGGAAGGCTCCTGCATCTTACCTTTGAATAACTTCGATACCTTGAGATATGTCCAACACATGATATGTTTTAGCTTCCTCGGATAGCTTCAACTTAAAAGCCACAGCACCAATCCAAAAAAATAGTAGAAAATTGTCCTTAGTAACTATTCCAATTTCAGATGCTTGCTTAAAGTCAATAAACCCTGCATATAATAAAGTTCCAATATAACACAACAAATTCTGCAAATTAGTGCATAACAAGCTCAATAAGAACTTTTATTCTTCACATTGCTTAAGATTTGTTGAGGTATGCCACAGACTTTTGGTGTCATTGCAAGATATTGCATTCATGTCTCTTCTAGGATGACTACAAGACAAACTCATCTTTGAAGAGTGGTTTGAGACCTTTGAGGCAATAATTTCAATCTATGATGCATAGATACAGTTACGGTACCCCGGTATGGATAGAAAATAAGGTAAAATTTAAAAAACAAAGAAACAATTACATAAATATAAAATAACCAAAACATTCTTGATAAAAAAAAATCCAAAACATTATTTTTTTGAGTTAATTACTACTATTGTTGTAAAAATTAGAAGAAAATAAATTCAATTATAATAAAAATAAGGCTTAATAGCAGTTTTGACCCCCTAAGTATCAGGAAGTTGCGATTTTGGCCCCCTAACAAAATAAATTACAATTCAGCCCCATAAGTATTGCTCCTTTTACAATTTTGGGATTTTGACCTCATGCCAATTTTGACCAAGTCAAAGCTGACGTGGACGCCACATATGTAATTTTTTTTTTTTTTAATTAAATTTTTTTTTTTTTTAATAATTAAAAAAAAGAAGTTACGTACGTGGCGTCTACGTCAGCATGGACTTGGTCAAAATTGACCTGGAGGCCAAAATTGCAAAAGGGGCAATACTTAGGGGGCTTTACTGTTTTTATTTTGTTAGGAGACCAAAATAGCAACTTCCTAGTATTTAGGGGACCAGTATTAAACCTAAAAATAATATAATACAATTTGTATTTTAACCACAAGTTTAACCCCACATATATCGTCATACTTCAAAGATTTACTTTTTTTTTGCCAACGATCTCTACTATTTTTATCAAAAGGAAGGAAAAGAGTTGAAATACATTAAAAAATAAAAATGATTTCTACTATTTGTCCACAACTTGCACATTTTTGTTATATCCGCCATTGTGAATCAACCAAGTAAAAATGAGTATGGATCGATACATACGTATGAATAACATACGCTTACCCCGGTATGGTACGTCGCTCGGTACGGGCACGTTAACATTTTAGGAGTACCCATGCAGGCCATGCTTGAGAGGTTTCAATACAGCTGCTGCCTGCTAAAAATCATTTCAAAGTCTTTTGTCCACAAAGGAAATGCTTTGGTGGCTAGTAGATTTAAGTGGAATTCTTCCGGTCATGAATGTCATGCAATATCCTTTTCTCCCTATTTGGTGGACTTTCATAGAGTTCCATCAATGGCGACGATGTTGAATCCGGTTACTTTTCCTCGTCAAATATTGGAAGAATGTCATAACATTCGGGTTTAGAACACCATAAAAACACAGTTACGAGCGTGTGTTCCCACATGACATATTTAAAATGTCATTTGTGATCTCCTTGCCAAACACCAAAGTGGATTAAAACTGAATTTCAACAATAAAAAATGACAAATTTCAGAAGTTGGGATGGAAACACACCATATTTAAAATGAGAGACTAAAAACGAATCAAGCTTAATGAATTTTTGGAGATTCTAAAGTATATCTACCGATAAATTTTAATATATGTATTAAAAATATTGTATTAAATATACTTTTTTTTACGGGTACATATATGCTTCGTTATTTTTGTCTGTATGAATTCATATATAAAAATCGTTTGATGTTCAATTGTCATCAAGATTCTTGAACATGTATTTTTTAATACAACCCATTGTGTGTAACTATAAATATAAGGGTTAAATAAGTTTTTCTTTCTCGTAAAAAGCACATATCCCTATTTGCCAAATCACTTCTATTGGATGACAATTATGTTAGAGACTAAAACAAAGAAGGGGCTGAAATTTTATGGGCTAAATTTGGAAGATTCATATTACAAAGATCAAAATTACTACTATACATGTTATAATTGCAATATCATTGTAAGATTATGTCCGTTGATTTTCCCAACCACGATTAGCAGTTGGAGAGAGGGATATACTGGATACATGTAAGTACAACAAAACAATAAGAACCAAAAATTACTATACATGTTATAATTGCAATATCATTGTAAACCTTCCACTTCTTTTGTTTCATAAACTCAAAAATTATCATGAAAGACTAAATTTTTGTTGGAATGAAGGAAAGGCAAAAAACATGTGGAGCAACGAAAACAAGCAAAAAGTTAAACTATCCTCGCGATCCTTCTACCAAGAAGTTAAAAGAAGTTTTTGATTTGTCTCATAGAGCAGTGCTATACTACAATGGATTAGTGGTCTTTTTTACAACGAAGTTCTCCTCTGGTTGCTTTTGCCAAAAGTAATTTGCAGCCTCTATCCAGCGGGGATGAACCAAAAACTTCTTTTCTTTAACTGCCCACCGAGACTTCTCAGTTCCAGCATCAGTAGCAACCACATGTGTCACAGTGGGGTCAAGTTCCATCAAACAGGTAGCTCCCATTTGCTCCGCGATCCTCTTGAGAGTTGGTAACGCACCATGATTAATACGGCTGAAAATGATCACACACCCGCTTAAGATCTTCCCTCTAACTGATGATAAAACCTGGAAAAAATGAAAAGATCGCAGGAGCCGCATCATAAGAATTTCAAACTAGGGGGATAAATTAGCTAAATATTTCCATTTCAAATTGCTAGAACTACAGAAGACAGACAAATATCATCAAGATAACTACCTGCCTCACATCTCGATCAACAAGATCTCCTTTTAGTTTCTACAAAAAGTTCCACAGCACACAGCTTTAGCGATATATCTAAAATAACAGAGTTTTTTATCAGGATATGAGGTGTAATAAGTGACTCACATCAAAGAACGTGCAGTGGACTTCCTTGAGCATTTCAAGTATTTTTGCAAGTGCTCCATCTGTTTCATTTTCATCGCTCTTCGTTTCAGCAAGAGATTTGCAATTGAAGCCAAACTGCCGACAACTTGAAGCAAAAAAATGGTATCTTTCCATCAATATCAGATTGTTTTTATGCTTCATCCATGCCTACAACATTTTTTAGCAACAATATATTACATTACATCTCATTTGAAGGTTTAGTTCATAGATTCATAAACGAAAAACCATGACATCTGAAACATTAAATGGATGATCTAAAGCACATTTCTAACTATGAGCTCACTGTATAAAGAATAAACTTTACAGAAACTATTTAATTCAATTCCAAAAAAATACTAAATATCAAAAACATCAACATTAAACTAATAATAGGGCAAACCGCCACACATAAACCCTCACAAGAGACACAACCATGATGGTATGTGTTATTCTACGCAGTGTATTTTTCAATTTAGTATAATGTAAGCATCAAAATAGATTAATCAGGCTTAGCGAAAATTGTCATTTAAACAATTGTGTTTGATTTGTTCATATATATATATATATTGGTAAAAGAAAATATTATGAGAATGAATTCCACATAATAACTATCATCAAACAAACATTTAAAATTAGGTAATTCGGCAAAAGAAGTAAGAAACTAGCGGTGAACTCACATGTTCTGTATCGTCAAGAATTAAGACAGCACTTTCTTGCCCCAACACTATGTCAAGCCCCTTTTGATGCCTTTGAGTCCCATCATCTCGAGAAATCACTTTAGAATTGAAGTATTCTCCTTGAGGATCAAGCAGCTTGGCCATCTCCAATGCATAGGGCCTATCACCCATGGTGTAGATGTACATCTCAAACATTTCACTTGCTTCTTTAAGAAATGTACGGACAAAGGGCCTCAACTTTGTCATCATGTGCATATGCTCCAGTTTGAAGAGGCTGCCTTTGGAGACATCTATAATTTCATAATACACGTTAAGGAAGGCAACATATGTATGAAATCATAAAAATACCCAAAACATTAAATTAAGAAAAAGCTATCAAAATGGAGAATACACATGATGAAGTAAATGATTTTCCAAAAA
The DNA here is from genome assembly GCA_946800305.1 of Medicago arabica. NCBI lineage: Eukaryota > Viridiplantae > Streptophyta > Magnoliopsida > Fabales > Fabaceae > Medicago > Medicago arabica. Next base: position 56,035,890 of record OX326968.1, read on the forward strand.
TGCAGGAATTTGAGTTATCATGTCAATCTACTTAAAAAAAATTATCATCAAAATCAGAGATGCTATTTATACGACAACATGGCACTACTCTGCGTATGATATATGCAGAGTTCTATGTGATGATGACCAGCATGGTACTTGCAATTGCAGAATAACACAATGATATCTGTCTTTTAACAACTACGGAAACTTGAGCAAATGCTTATTCGGCAAATTTTTCATAACAGAGACATAGACAAAAAATGCATCAAGCTTGTGCAAGTTTTTCAAAAATAATTCAACAAGCACAATTGTAAGATTATATGGAAAACTCTGTTGTCAATAGCGGCCGAACGCGGCGCGGAGCGGCCAAAAACATCAAAACGCGACACAACACTCCAACGCGGAGCGTTTGGAGAAAGCGGCTGAAGCGGGCGCGATTGCGGGTATAAAGCGGGCACGATGCGGGTCAAAGCGGGCGCTTTTCACTTAAAACTGTTTTGAAGGTCATTTTTGTAATTTTTAAACCCTAACTATCACTCTTTTCCATCAGAACCATATACACAGCCGCAAACACAATTTCTTCATCGTACAAACAAAAAAAATCCATCTCCTCTTCTCATCTCATCATCTCTTGATCGCAGAACCCATCTCTCCTCTTCTCATCTCATCTTTTGATCACAAAACCCATATTTGTTCTCCTCTCTTCATCTCTTGATTTCAGAATTTGTTAGTTGTTAATTGGAGGATGAACTTGTTAATTGTTAATGTTTTTCACTTTTGTTACTTTAAGCTTTAGAGGCTTAAAGTGTTGGTTTCCTTGAATTTTATTAGTATTTTTTGCAAGTATGTTTTATGTTTTGCTTAAGACTTGTGACTTTTATTTCAAATTAGGAATACTTCATGAATTTTGAGTAATGTTTAAGGTATTTTAGTAGTTTTTTCAACAGTATAGTATTTTAATATTAAATATATTAGTGTCCACGTCACCGAAATAGCCCCCGCTACGCGCCCGCACCCCGCGCCGCATCAATTTTTGGGGTCGCCGCGCCGCATTTCCGCTTTGACAACGGAGATGGAAAATACTCATTCGTTCCTTGAACACATTTTTACTAATTTATTTTCATACATTTACAAAAGAAGAAAAAGGTATAATGCCAACATTTCGCTAAAAGATGATACAATGAGAGTACAGCTGAACTAGAACACGTCTAACATTTATGCTGAATACAGGTCTCCTGTTCTATAAAAAGACAAGTTCATACTTGGTATGTGAAAAAACAACAAAGATGACGAAATGCATTGAGCAGAACCTTCTAATATAAAACATGATGTCAATTGCCAAAAGAAAAAGCACATTGGTATACCTTCTAGAGAATCTGTCTCGTTAAGTAAATGTAACTCTTCTGAGCTCAAATGACCAAGGATAGTGGTATTTAGCAGTGTATGATCTAGGTCAAGAACTAAGTAAAGCTTTTTACTGCATAAATATTTCTTCATGTCTGTGTTGCGCAGTCTAGAAATTTCCTCATCGTGAAGTCTCAAACCCTGCAAATACAAAACTTTCCATTATATTTAAATAAACTATTGCAGGTTAAACTCGATAAATTAACTGGATTGTACTTACATGCTAACATTACCAGCCCAAACATCATGCTAACCAAATCATAAGAATAATATACATTTTATATATTAAACAATGCATGATATATTATGATCTGTATACAAACTGATAGAATCTTCACATCATCAAACTTTGGTAGTGCATAGAAACCAGTCAACTGTATACTTTTTGTTATATGCAAGTTCCCTAGCACAGTATATGAACGTATATATCCCAAATGAGTGGTAATATAGGCTTGCCACAGTCTACACTTGTTGGTCATGATTGATAAAAACCACTCAGTCGATCGATCAAACAGTCGTTTGAAAATTGCACCATGTCGCAGTAACAATTGTCCAAATCTAAATTATTACTCGATCCAAAATTATAAGTTGCTTTGGAGAAATTTTTTATCCCAAATTATAATTCACCTTACAATACCAATGAAGTATTAGATGTTACTTTTCCTACTATACCCTCAACTATTTATTACTCTCTTCTTTAAATTCTTTAATTTATCTTTCCTACACCATTAATGAAGGATAATTTTGTAAAATGACTTATAATTTCTCTTTCCCATACAACATTAATTACACTTCTTAATTTGTGTGAAATGATCAAAACATTGTATAATTTGGGACTGATGGAGTAATTCCAGAAAATATGCATCAGAAACAATGTATACCTTGTGAATGTACCCAAATGTCACGCCAGATTCCCCATCCAACTTTTGCCCACAACGTATACACATCTCTCCAAATGAGCCAGGATGTGTACAGACATCTGCCTTCACGGATGACTCTGCGACAACTGAGAGAGGCACTAGGTGTTACAACACTTTCAAAATGAAATGATAAGTTATGAGATTCACTATCATATTTTCACAAAGATTTGAAAAGATTGTGCATAATCTGGGCCCTTACAAATAAATTAAATGAGGTATGGTAGCAACCCAGTGGCCCATAAAAAAGGCTGTCCAAAGTGTAAAACATTTAGTTGTTTACTCCCTCCGGTCACATCTATAAGTGAAAAAAATTGTTTTCGCAGTGTTTTAAGGAATTCAGTTAACTCAATTTTCTTGATTTGATGTAAAACATGAGTCAAGTTTACCATATCACCCTTTTTAAATTTAACCAAAAAATTGGACCACTTTTTTGTTGGAATAAATTCACCAGTTTATTTTAATGTGAAACACTCAACGAGAGCATTAATTTGAATTCCAAAACTTGTATCCACTCAACTCATGTGCGCGTTTACTTATCAGAAAAAAATGAAGACTCGCATTAACATTCTCAAAAAGAACGCTTTGTCTTACTCTTAGTTCCATTTAACTCTACCAAAGCATTCAACAATTTATGACTCTTCCTTTTTATATCGTTACTGTACTCCTCAAAAGCATGTTTCTCGGAACTCCTTGAAAATCAAATGTAATGTTGGTAAATAAAAGTGTAATAAATGCCTAAAAAATAAAGTGGAATTAAATAAAGCTGTATTAGAAAATAGTAGTATGAAATATAAGAGCTTACAACATCAGTAAATTCAATCTGGTTTCTTGGTTAATGGGAGGAGGGGAGGAATGGTTCAAGTAAAGAAAATTGGCAGTTGCAAATAACAATACCCATCTAAAAATCTTAGGTTGTACAAGTAAAGTAGTGAATTAAATGGCGATACACCAACAGAACAAACATTGTGATATCCATTTTTAAAAATTAAATTGGTTTTCTTGCTCTAAAAAGTTGTTTCATAAACAAATTTTATAAAAATCATGCAAATGTAGCGAGATGGATTCTGGTTCCTAGCAATGAAACATCAATTAATTACCTAGTTTATGTTCCATGATTCCTTCTGAAGTAGACCCCTCAGTTTCTTCAGTGCTTTCCAACTTAAGTCTTTTACTTCTGCTTTAATTCGTAAAGTAAAGTGTAAGCACAAAAAAAATTTTGATAAAAAACTGAAACAAAAAAAAAAAATCAAAGAATGCATCGTTGTATCTTAGACACAAAAAATAGGAATCATATGACCCCTGTCTCTCTCTCTCCCCTCTATAGCTTTATGCTAATTGGTTAACATTTCAACAAAAACAACAATAGTTAAAGCCTTCTCCCGATAGGTTGGAGTCGGCTACATAGATCAATGCCAAGCGATACAAAGTGCTATATCAAGGATCATGTCTGAAGATAGGCCATTTGAGTCCAGATGGATCATGGACTCCTGTTTTTCATTTAGTACCTCTTAACCCATTACAATTTAACTATTGCACTCTTCAACAAAAATATATCTTGACAATTGACATTTCCCTTAACAGCTATATATGAGATCCTAGTGTCTTTTATTCAATCGAAGTGATCACAGCTTTCTCTTCGATGATTTTATTCCTGGTTCTATTTTGCATCTTCAGTCATCCACCGTAATATTTTTATCTCTACTGCAGTGAACTTATTTGTTAGTGGTTCTTTACTCCCCAACATTGAGTCTCACACAATATTGATGAACTTATAATTACATGGTAAAATTTCCCTATAAGCTTGTGTGATTTACATTTTCACACACCAAAAAACTAATTTTTCATACAGGAGAATATGTAAAACATAGATAAAAATACTTTCATTTGACCAGTTAAGAAGAAAAGGCATAACTGGTGGTAATATTCATTAGAGTCAATGGGGAAAGAAAGATGCTACGAGATTCAGGCCATCACTTCAGTGTGTCTTTATCTAGTAAACAATGTCCTAAATGTAATGAAAAGTTAAAGCATTACACAACGACCTTTCATGATTTTTCGGAAACAAGAATCACTCCTAAAACAAATCTGTCAATTCTTAATAATGATAAGAGAAATCACTTTAAAAAAAGATTGAAAGTAGCTAGTTAGCAGCTTACTAATATTAAACTATAATAAAAGTCAGAACCGCCACAATACCCTACAACAAATCTTATCCCACTAGATGAGGTCCGCTGCATGGACCAAACAAAGCAATAACATTCTAGTATCGCACATCGTATATCTATACAAACCACAACACCCAACAACAACAATCAACTTTTTTATACATAAGCTACATTGATCAATCAAATACCATTGCACTATACCTAACAATTTTCAATAAATTTGTAAAATCACACCTAGCAACAGCTTAACCAATACCTGACATCCTCAAACACGTCTTGGTTTTCAGCATCTTCGTCTGCCAATGAGTCAGGTGAACTTGCATCTAGAGCATCGTTGAGATAATCGATGAAGTCATCGCTGCCAGAAGAATGTGCGGGAGAATCTGTTACTACACTCATATGTATCCCTGTCATCCAACAAAACCCCAAATGAGGAAGCAATGATTGGGAGATATAGAAGGTTTCACAGCACAATGATGATTGAAATCAAATTGCAACACACTTTAAATTATTGGGATTCCAATAATAATGGAAGGAAAACCCTAAAAGTGGAAAACCCTAAAAGGTGAGAGCAGTGTGAAATTTTCTTGAAATTAATAAATCGAAATTAAACACGACCTATGTGATTCACGAGAGAGAAAGAAGAAACCTGGAGGCTAGAGTTTCGAAGAAGAAGATGATGCAATGGGAGGCACAACGGCGAGGAACGGCGCCGGGGGAGAGCGGAGGAGGTGCGCAACTGCGTATTAGGTTCGAACTTGAGGGAGGGAGAGTGAAGACCGAACGTAAATAAGATCCGGGATGTATTGAATTAGGATTTTAAAGGACAATTTTTGTTTAAAAAAGTCTTGAGGATTTTAAAAGACTTTGCAGGATTTTGATAACTTTGATGATTTTAAAAGACTTTGCAGGATTTAATTCATAAGATTTTAAAGGATTTGAAATGATTTTAATGGATTTCAATAGATTTTATGAATTTCAAGGACTCGTTGAAGAAAATGATCATAACACATTCTCTTTCACAAAATCAAAAAATCGAACACACTCTCTTTCACAAAATCTCCATGCAGACTCTTTTATTTATTTTACTATTTTTTTACGGGAGAGCTTGCGAGAGAGGGGGAAACAAGAGAGTGAGAGAGAAGAGAGAGGGGGAGGGAAGAGAGAGGGAGAGAAGAAGAGAGTGAGAGAGAAGAGATGCGAGAGAGGGGAGAGAGATATAAAATAAAAGAAAAAACAATCCTAAGAAATCACATGTTTTCATGAAAGACTTTTTTATGCTAAAATTTCACTAGAAAATCTCTCAAAATCCATCAAAATCTGATTTATTAAACAATCCTTCGAAATTTGAATGATTTTGAATACACAAGACTTTTTTTAAATGATGAAGAGTCTTGATTGAATACCATAAGACTTTTTTTAAATTGCAAAGAGTCTTGATTGAATACCACAAGACTTTTTTTAAATTGGAAAGAGTCTTGATTGAATACCACAAGACTTTTTCATGATAAAAAAGTCTTTTAAAATCCCTTAGAATCATAATCCAATACACCCTCCTTATATTATTATATGATTGTTGGTAAATATGCATTTCATTGCTGGGGTCGTTTGAAATTTCATCTCTGAAACTTATTAATCTTTCCATTTGAAGAATCGTTCATTAACCTACTTAATGGCTGACACGTCATCAAATTAGCAAAATGGCATGGGAAAGGACAAAAATACCGTTTTTTAATTAAAAAATTAGAAAAATAATCTGAATTTTTTTAAAAAATTCATAAAAAAATTCCAATTTTTTTTAAAGATGAAGAAAAAAAGTGGAAATTTATTTTTTAAATCCGGAAATTAGTTTTTCGAAAATAAAGTAACATATAATTTTCAAATTAATAAAAATTTAAATTTCACTTTTTTTTCAATTTTTTTAATTTTAACAGTTTTTTTTTCCGAATTTTTAAAAAAAAAATCAGATTTTTTAATTAAAAAAAGGGTATTTTTGTCTTTCCCATGCCATTTTGCTAATTTGATGATGTGGCAGTCATCATGTGGGTTAATGGACGAATTTTCAAATGATTAATATTTGCAGAGGCAAAATGGGATGATTAGTAAGTTCATGGATGAATTTTCAAACGACTCCTAATTGCAGGGATGAAATGCATATTTTAGCCTTAAAAGAAAAATGTATTTTGTCAAAAAAAATAAAGATCTCTTATGTACCATAAGTTCGTATTTATAGTGAAAGTTTGGGTTTTGTTACTTGAATTGTTACCTGGACAACAGTTTTAATGGTCATTTATTAGCGGATTGAAGTTATCATTTGGATATAGAATTATGGTGGTCATAATATGATTCTCAAAGAAAATTTTGAGAGAAATTTAAGTTTCTCTTGTCATTCCGAACCTTTATTATAATTTTTGTAGGAAAGATTCTTATAATATTATAAATTTTTATGCAAAATTTTATTTAAAAATATGAATTTTAAATATCTTTTTACTTTAAAGGAGGAACTAAAGTGAAGATGGAGAATTTTTTAGATTTATGGTGGACCAAAAACATATTTAACTCTATATATAATTTTAAAATTGTATATACTATTTTAGTTTTTAAAACTCTATATACTATTTTAGTGACGAACCTTATTAATATACCTAAATACTAACCCGCTTGGGTTGGCTTGGGACATGAGAGCATGCTCCTCCTCAAAATCTCATGTTCGATTTTCTCCAGTGTCAATTTAAATGGGCTAATTTAGCTCCTTTAAAAAAAATATATACTTGAATACTATGTATTACTCGTTTTATTTCAAAACACATGTCGCATTGTTTTTTTTTGTTTACTTTAAAAAAGATATTGTTAGATTTGACTCAATAAATATTTATAAATTTATAATTTCTTACTTTAGATATACACACACACACATATTAATAGTCAAAGTTCTGGATTGACATGTGCGAAGTAGTTGACTGCGACATGTATTTTTACTATATATTTTTTTAGGGAATGAAAATTTATCATTTAATATTCATATACTAATATATAAATAAACAACACACATCAACAATATTCATATATTCATCTAAAAAACAATTTTCATAAATATACACGTTAAAAAATACTTGTATATATAGTAGAAAATTAAAAATTAATAATTTTATATAATATAAAATTATAATTCATAAAGTAATGACAGTTTATAGAAATTATAAAATTATAAGCAGATATAATATTTCTAATACTAAGTTTATATATTCATTTTTAACCCACCAAACCTTCTTTCAAAAATATTTAACCCACTAAACCTTGTATCAGTATCAGTGTGAGTGATCAGACATAGTAATGAGATGAGTGCATAGAGTTGTACATTGTAAGTTCAATACTATAATTTATTTTGGTTTCCTCATAAAACTAAATTTATTTTAGTAAAGTGGGCTTCTTTGTTTGACAAATTTAGTAAAGTGGGCTTATTTAATTTGGTTTTGATTTATACTTTTAAATACTCAGTTGAAAATCAACAATCAGTTTTCAAAAACTGTTTTAAGAAAGAAAATAAAAAATAAAAGAAAATATGTTTAGTAATCCAGGTCCGACCTCACTAGAGGCACAAGACTTCATCGTTTTTTATATTGTTTGTTTCTATTTTTATAAAATCGTCGTTAATGAAAATTGTCACAATTTTTCATGCTTTTATAGAGTTAAAACCAAAATAAAAATGTGAAACACCTTTTCGGTGTTTTCATTTTTTTTAGTTTTAAAAAAGAAAAAGGGGAACAGTTTTTAAAAACCGCCTATTACAAACGAGTAATCGAACAGGTTTTATGCTTTTGTAATTTTCAAAAACCAAGAAACAATTTTCAAAATGGGAATCAAACAGGCACCAATCCACCACGTAACTGATAAGACTAATTTTTTTAGGTTAAGTAAGATTCATTGAATGATTTATATCTTCTAGCATGTGGTTTTTATATGCTTGTGACAATCCAAGTATTTTCCCAAATTCAAAACACTTTCAAAATCCAATTTTAACCACGAAAAATAAAAAAGTGAATACTACAGTTTTCATTTTGGGTTGAGAAAACCAGATACGGATCAAAAACCAGTTGTCATTTTGACCAAATTAAGTGCAGACCAAACTAGAGTTATATACAATCTATAGCTCTCCTTGTGTTGCGAGGAGAAAAAAAAAGTAGGAGATGCATGGATGTACAAACAAAGCACTATTTTCTTTTTCTTTCGAAATTTGCTTGTGTAGCTGGCAAGGCCATGCTTCTGTTCCATTCACCAGCGACTCCGACCCCCCCCCCCCCCCCCCCCCCCCCCCCAGCACCTCATTAACAGCAATGGATACAAGACCAGACTGTATCCAGACAGACACAAGGTGTGATGACCGACTCTCCAGACTTGACCCCGACAGCCTCTCATCATAAATCCCTTATTCATTCAACCAAGTCCCTACAGATGTTGAGACCAAATAGTTTGAGATTAATAATGAATAATTTTACACAAAAATGACCCAAAATTATGATCATATGATTTTTTACCCGAAATACAAGGAAAACATATACCTTCTCAAGAAAAGGTCTTCATCTAAAATTGAATCCACCAGATGGCAGATTTTGGCTTCCAAAGTTGAAACCAGATTGATCACCATCACCTGAAGGTAGTATATCATCTTCATCGTTCAAACAATATGTTTCAAGAATTTTAACAGCTCTCTCATATATTTCATGGTTGTCATGACTCTGCAGGTTTTCTATCTTCTCAAATCCCTCAGAATCTTCTATCATCTGAAAATACAAACTGTCACCTTCAGTGTTACTCCGCCTCTTCTCTTCTTCTCCAACATTCAGAATATTCTCTAGACCCTCTAAACAGACCATGACAATTTTGGCATCGGGGCAATCAAGCAGATCACACAGTGGTTTTATGCAACCCAGATGCGCCAAGTACCTTGTAACCCCAATAGACAAGTGAGTATCATAAATTCACAGTTAGAATTTTAAAGAACAACCATTAAAGAAAACACATACTTGACTTGCTCAGGAGCTCCACCAGCTGTAGCATTTGTTATTGCCCACGCAGCTTCTTTTTTAATGTCAAACTCTGCATTTTGAAGAAGATCGACAAGTGGAGCAATAAGACCAGCATCAATAACAGCCTGCATATGTAAAATGTCAGCTTTAAAACAAAAACTACAAAATAAACTGTAAAATGTCAGCTTTAAAACAAAAACTGAAAAATAAACTTTACCATAATATACAAACTCATTTGATATCTCAAATTAGACATTAGACAATATAAAGATTCAACGCCCTGTTTCTAGCAGGACAAATGCCACCATTTGGTGTAGTTGTGAAGTACAAATTATACATGACCAAATACAAAAATAAATTTCATCCAATCCAGCTGATCCCAAATTGCATGAGCTATGCTCAAACAGTCAAAACTCTTATTCTTATGTGGCAACACGATACCAAAAACCAATGGCCCCCCACATTATATTTAGTAGCCTATAGTCTCTACTCGCTAGACTGGAAATAAAGATTACAAATGTGGGGTGAGACTGATTCACCATTGATTCTGCTGGTGTGAGCCAAGCCAAGTACTCTGACTAACTAAATCTAAGCCGGTTATAATCTCAACAAATCTCCACCATAACTACTTATGTGTGTTATGAGTCTTACGGCAACATCCAAGAAACAAAAATAATACGCCATAATTAAAAATCAGAAACCTGGGAAGCATTTCAGTAACTTCAAATGTTTGATTTATTCATGGAGTTATTTGTTTTTTTACGACTTATTCATGGAGTTATGAAGCTTATATGTAAGCATATTCAACACAAGCAGACAAAGTACAAACGAATAAAAAAAATCCTGAAAAACATAAAAAAAGACAACGAAATTAGGATTTCCTGGCTTACTTGTATTTGCTCCTTACTTCCAGCTGTTATGTTTGATATAGCCCAACAAGATTCTTTCTTGATGATTTTCTTATGATTTTTTGTCAAAAGGCTCAAAAGGTAAGGGAGTACACCATGATTGATCATGAACTAGCAAGAAATAAACAAACACAATGAGGAAAATCAATACAAAATCTAAAAGAAAATAGGACTTGGACAGAAAGTGAAGACTGACAACTGCAACTCTGTCCCTTTTGATAGTATCAGGTAATTATTTCAAAAGGTTACAAGTCATTACCTGAGTCTGCATATCATCACCTGTCACAATATTTCCCACTGTACGAACAGCAGGGATCAACACTGAAGCAGATTGGTGTCTAGAAATGAAATCATAGAGTTAGGGCAATCAACAATTGAAACAACATGAACATGATGTATAGTACAACTAATACTTACTTAAGGAGCTGCAC